>JASAOG010000024.1:0-2721250 GCA_030265305.1 Biomphalaria pfeifferi
CTTTACAGTCAATCTAGTTGCTGCATTGAAACAGACGAGGGAACAACAGAGTTTTTTTACAATCGAGACAGGTGTGAGACAGGGGTGCATCTTATCTCCCTTCCTTTCCTCCTAGCCATCGACTACATAATGAGGAGAGCAATGAACCAGACTGCCTTTGGTATTCCATGGCATGAACAGCTCCGATTGACGGACTTGGACTTTGCTGATGATGTTGCACTACTCGGGGCTACAAATAAATGCATTAAAGAAATGACGGAGAGCCTAGTCAGAGAGGCACCCAAAATTGTCTTCCGCATAAACTTGGATAAGACTAAAATTATGCGAGTGGGATATAAGGCAAAGGGTGTCCCCCGTCAGACTTGGCGAGTTAAAGCTTGAAGAGCTGGACAAGTTCACGTACCTTGGCAGCATTATAACAAATAATGGAGATGCTTACCATGATGTAGAGTGCCGAAATAGGAATGGCAGGGAGCATTTTCCAAAGGCTGCAGCCTATTTGGACTAGCCAAGCCATTGGACTCGAGACAAAAATACACCTTCTCAACACAATCGTCATTCCAACTGCTACATATGCATGTGAGACGTGAAAGTCATCTGTCAAAATTGAGAAAAGACTAAATGTGGCTCAACAGAGATGGCTGAGACAGATTTTGGGAGTCAGTTACACAGATCGGGTCTCAAACAAGGAAATCCTATGCCGAACTGGGAGTCGAACACTTGATGAGGTTGTGAACTGAGCGTCTCATGAGGTTTGCGGGACATGTTCTACGTCAAAATGAATTACGCACACCAAGAGTTGCGATAACATGGAAGCCAAAACAAGGAAAGCGCAAACAGGGACGTCCTCGTATTACTTGGCGACACACCTTCATGGAGGACCTCAGAACAGTGGACACCAGGTGGGAGGAGGCTTCAGACATTACCAGTGACAGATCCTTATGGAGACAGCTTGCCGCCCAATGCGCCGAACGGCGCGGGAGGACCTAAGTCTAAGTAAGTAAGTATAAGTGTGTCTAGTGGTGTACATCCACATGAAGCTAATGATCGTCACTGCTGCTTAAAAATCTATTAATCAGTTTGGAAAAATTGGCGCATGCAGTTTGTACGAAGATCCCTACTGGAGAGGGTCGTCCTCCATTGGTTTACTACAATCTGTGTACGTCTGGAGAGGTATAGGAAGTTGTACTAAATGTTGACCCGGAAACGGAAACGACCGAGGACGACACCTAGATGAAATGGTGTTGCTCAAACCCAAGGATGGTATCGAGTGTAGAGGAACATTCAGACAGATGCCGGACCGAAAAATATATGCCTCACTTGGAGAAACTTTTCTCACTGGCCATTGGGTTCCACTTGGCCTGGTATTACCTCCAACTCTGGAAAAAAAAAACACCTTTATATCTCAGTTAATAATAACATGATGTATTCTTTAAATCTCACAACACTTGAGATAAACATTTGATAGTTTATATTGAGCTCGTGATAACACTGAGTATCAGTCAACTCACCCACTAAACAGACAGGCTATGACACTGCATATAGATCTAGTCTTCTAGTCAAAAGAAATTGTCACACTTTACAGTTTCGCTATATTTAGATGTCAACAGTGTGTTTAATTGTATCTACTGGTTTCATTTTGCTTATTGACACGTTAGAACTCTCGTCGACTTAATGCTAACACTAGAAGGTAACTGAGCACAGGGATACATACCCATCTAAAGTGGTAACTGAGCACATTGATACATACCCATCTAAAGTGGTAACTGAGCGCAGTGATACATACCCATCTAAAGTGGTAACTGAGCGCAGTGATACATACCCATCTAAAGTGGTAACTGAGCGCAGTGATACATACCCATCTCAAGTGCTAACTGAGCGCAGTGATACATATCCATCTAAAGTGGTAACTGAGCACAGTGATACATACCCATCTAAAGTGGTAACTGAGCGCAGTGATACATACCCATCTAAAGTGGTAACTGAGCGCAGTGATACATACCCATCTAAAGTGCTAACTGAGCACAGTGATACATACCCATCTAAAGTGCTAACTGAGCACAGTGATACATACCCATCTAAAGTGGTAACTGAGCGCAGTGATACATACCCATCTAAAGTGCTAACTGAGCACAGTGATACATACCCATCTAAAATGCTAACTGAGCACAGTGATACATACCCATTTAAAGTGCTAACTGAGCACAGTGATACATACCCATCTAAAGTGGTAACTAAGTGACGCGATAAAAACTTGTGTATTCTTGTCTCACTTGAGAAATTGGCCCGGCCCCGGGGGGGGGGGGGATGCCTGCAAACTTGTGTCCACTAACGGGATTATTTTTAACCTTCTTCGTGAGCTGGTACTAAGCCTGTGAAATCTAGTGGTGGGGGATAAAGCCTTTGATCTGGTGCAGGGGCGGTGAAAGGGGTAAAGATGTCACAGCTGCGCATAACCTGAGGATGGAGCATGGTGCATGGTCAGACACAGTCAAGTGCACCCATGTGCGCACACACCCACACACAAATGTACTTACACACCCATGTACACACACACACACACACACACCCATGTATACATACACGCCCATGTATACACACGCCCATTTCTTCAGAATACATTCATTCCCAGATTTCCTATCTCGAACCTGGGAGTGTTGTAGTCTGTTTTCCGTTTTGGGATTTGGCATCTGTCTGGGTATACGAGATCTAGATATATTTCTTTTCTTTGCAAACATGATATCCTGGAAAATAATTTATAACGAAATGTTCATTGTTTGTTATGCAATTCATTGATGAACTTCTAAACGATAGAAAAGTTTTTTTTAAATGTATTAAAATAGTTCTTGTTCCGAATATTGTTTTGTATTCCTGTTGATAGATAGGCACGTTGAAGTACAATAGAAACAACACCTTTTAAACGGAAGACTAAAAATAGATTTCACAAATCAAATAGCATTATAAGGACAATAGGCTTCTGTAGTTGGAATCCAATTTGAACTGTTTTGATATTAAAACATTCTGTAGACATAGACTGAACAAAACAAGACGCTTCTACATCTTTAAGTTCTAGGTAAGCGTATGTCTCGTGCAACCCAAAAAGATTGAACGCCAACAGTTGTAAATATCTCCTTAGAAATAGTGTTGTAGGTATTGAATCCTTTCTGAAAATGTAATGTTTACTGGAGCATGATGACACAGAAGACTACATTTTTTATTAGCCATTTTCTTTATTATATATAATATAGTACAAATATATTTTTTTATAAGAGACTTGTACATTCTGTTTCTAAAATTGTGAATGCGTATTAAAAAAAGTTACTTGTTTTATTTTAAACAATTATGGTTAGTTTTCAGAAAAATAAAAAGTAGCCCGTTGCAGTTATTCGGAGCACTATACAGGCTACAGAGAAACAGGACATTCAGTAGTGCTTTTAGCTTTTGAGATCTAAACGTGAAATGCAAACGGATAGACAAACTGCACAAAACAAATAGTGGCTTTTGCCAACGGAACTATTGCTCTCTTAACATTTGTGCATTGCACTCATTTCGCAGTACAGCAGGCTTCGTCAGCACATGTGGCTCATAGTAAGGCAATGACTCTAGACATCTAGATCTATTTCTAAGATGGTATTAGGACCAGTCCAATGTCATGTCTTGCGTGTGTGTTTATTTCAGGAAGGCAGTTATCACCCTTGCCAATTTAAGGGGAATTCCCTCGGAAATGTGTATGTGTAGAAGCGTTTATTGTTTGTTAATTATGTATTCAACACATTAGTTTCCACTAAGTGCTACAGTTGCAGTTGATAAACGTCCCACTTATACAAGCGAACTTACACGGCGAGAGCCTTTGTATTCATTTAGACTCGAGCGCAACGTACGTCTATCGGGACAAAGAATAAAAGATCCCTAAGAGAGATAATTCAATTGAACTCGAACGATTGCAGACGAGAGTTCCGCATTATCCTCCTTTTTTATGTAAATGCTTACGACAGTGATTCTAAATATATATTTTGTCGGCCAAACCCTAGCTAAAAATATTTAAAAATTATAGAATATACAGAAAAGTTGTTCCTAGATGTTTCTTTTTTTTTCTTATCTTTTTAAATCTATAAAAGAAAAATAACAAGGAATTGCAAGAATGTTTTTTAATGCAAAAGTTCTAAAAGGAATAAAAAAAGGAACCACAGGGCCAGACAAGATGTCCAAGCGTAAGATGTCACGTTTTACACCACAGCAACCAATAGTCTTGACCCAAACAAATGTCTGCTGACCAATAATGTCCATTTCATTTGCTTTGATTGGTAGACATCTCGAATCCCAGCACCCAGCGGGGTTCGAACTCGAAACTCTTACATCATCAGTCATTCGCATCTCGGCATCACCGGAGCTTAAAACAAAATTTAAGTTAATTTTTGTATCTGACTTTGTGACTTTTTTTTTGTTTGAAGCCCAACATTATCACACACACACATAATAATAAGGCTTGTCTTCGAGTCCGAAGATTAGTGAGGAGTGCAGTATTTCCCGTGGCTGCGCAGCCCCAGCTGTGACCTACATATTTTGACACATCCAGGGCAAGCATAACCATTGTCCGCAGGTGGTCGATTTTGATTTTCTTTTCGCCGTCTGCGTTTGTCCTCGGCAGCGGATTTTCTTTTGGTATCAAATGTGTATCCTGCGGCCTTCGTGAGTGACCTCCAGCTGTCTCGTTCTGAGGCCGCATGCAATCAGGTGCTCTCTTCTATGTCAGCCAAGGAAAGATATACATTGTCTAGTTTTAGGCTTCGAAGTGCGTACAAAAATGTAATGTATAAAAAAAAAAAAAAACTGAAAAAATCCTTTATCAGGATCCGCCACGCTATTTCTTCGTAAGATTCTGCAAAGGTGGGCTTCGATTGCAGAAGACTTGAAAACGGTAGAAAGGTTATACCAACTTTAAACTTGTAAAGGTGAAAAATCGTCGCTTTTAATAATTTCATTTTAGATAGGGCTACAAATTGGTGATGTTTTTTTGTTGTTTTTTTTGCTAGATTAATACAGAAATACTAAACAATTGATTTCATAGATTTATTTATAGATTTCATTTTGACCCATGAAAAAAAGGCCTCCTTCGACACCCACTCACTTTTTTGCGGAGTGGGCAACAATGCTTGCCTCCATCTCCGGCTTCTAAGTCGTACAACCTGACTGAACTAACTGGAGAGATAGAGTATCGTATGTCACCTCAAGTTGTTGAGGATACAAACAGCAATGTAGTTTTGTGGAGAACAAACATAAAATAAGATACCCAGGCTAGGCCCAAAGTTACTCAGCTCTAGAGAAACACCCTCTTGTGGAAGTACTAGACTTGGCCCATAGTCTGTGTCACAGCAACAGCTTGCCAGGATATGAGCATGCGGAGCCAAAATTAATAATGCCAGAGCAATAAACGCTGGTGAGCGAAAATGACAAAGCGGCAACAGAAGGTGTGTCGTCTTTGTTTACCGGCCTACTCCAACCACGGCGGTCTGCCTTTCCAAAAAAAAAAATTATGCAGGGTATTGTTTTTTGTTTTTTTTTATATCGGTTATCTGTAATCGATGGATGTCACACGCACGTGTTAACTTATTGTCTAGCTAAATATATAATTTACACTATTGAACATAGGATAGGTGAGGCTTAAAGAGCATAGTTATCTAATGTATCTATCTATAGTTCAAAGGTATTAAATTCAGACGTTAGATCAGTATTTCTCAAGCTTTTATCCTCCTCCCTTTTTGTTTTTAGAAGCACTGTAAGCTCCACCAGCAGCGTGGGACGGGCTGATACAGAAGTGTGAGGCATTCGAGGCAGTAGGGCAAGCTGGAATGGTAAAGACCAAAATCATTGCGCGAAACTAGTATCAAATCTCAAATATAGTGCCAAGCACTAAGACTCAAAGTCTACTCGCCTAGCTCTAAGTCTGTACTGTGGCTCAAGGTTTATTCACACATGTTTACATCTACTTGTTAGACTACTTATGTTAGAAGACCCTTCTTGTTGTTGTTTTTTTAATGAACTGCGTAACTGTATATTTTGTATATGTTTATTTGCAGCCGGGCGCTTACACTCTTCTATTGACTGCTCTATGGACCAAACTGAACGTTCTCGTGATAACGAAAAATACTGTCACGTGATAGCCGTTGTTGATTCGAATTAGGTCATAAGTTGTATAGACAAGATTGGGAAGCACGTGGCTCAAAATGTCCCTCATTCACCAATCGTAAACAAACAACATTTAGCCACGTGATTCTCTATCTCTTCTATACAAATTACGATCTAATTTTAATATACAATGGCTTTCATTGACAGTTTTTTTGTTGTTTTATCAATATTATCACGTGACTAAATGTTGTTTGTTTACGATTGATGAATGAGGTCCATTGTTTGATTACGATTGGTGAATGAGGTCCATTGTTTGATTACGATTGGTGAATGAGGTCCATTGTTTGATTACGATTGGTGAATGAGGTCCGTTTTGCTTATTTACAGTATAAAATGATATCAAGTGTGTGTGCTCCAGATTCCCTTAATTTTGACATTTCCTTCAAAAGTGTTGGAGACGTTCTTGTCGACTCTTGTCACGTATTACGGTATAGAGCCATCTGGCTCCATCTGTGTGCCATAACCATAATTATAGCAAAGCCCGTTACTGACTGTAAATACATTTGAATCTTATTTGCGCGAGCATTATATAATTAAAGATTAGAAATCGTACAAGCCCATTGTAAAGCTTGTTCTTATGTGTTGTCTTAGTGTGTAGATGGGAGTGTGTTACTTTATTGTGTTGTTTGTAAAATGTTTTACATGTTTCGGATGTTTCTTCAGAGTTGAAGATAATTACTTCCTAGTCCAAACCTCCCGCAGGAAGACGGGGGATGGGAGCGGGCAGGGTTTGAACCCTGGACCATCGATAAATCTGAACGACCGTCCAGCGCGCAAATCGCAAGACCAGGCAGCCATCCTTGTGTTTGAAAGAGAGGTGTGTAAATAACACAGAGAAGCTGCTTGAGCAACAGCTTGTCACTAGGTCAACTCACCCCCCCCCCCGGTCTAGTCAACTACTCCAGTTCAATACAGTTGTTTATGAAGCTGGCGTAGATCTCTAGCACCAGCTGCGACCAGGACAGAACGTTGATTAAATAGAAAAGAGCCTCGTGTGACATATTTTAGGAACGTTGTTTTGTTTTTTACTTGGCAAATGATCACATTCAACAACCTGTCCAAATGAAGAGATTCATTGCCTTTTCCGAAGCAGCTTTTTAATACTACTTTTTTTCAGTGGATGAAAGAGGCGCGGTGGCCGAGGGTCCGGGTTTGAATCCTGGTGAAGACTGGGATTTGTAATTTCGGGATCTTTGGGTGCCTCTGAGTCCACCCAGCTCTAATGGGTACCTGACATTAGTTGGGGAAAAGTAAAGGCGGTTGGTCGTTGTGCTGGCCACATGTAACCCTCGTTAACCGTAGGCCACAGAAACAGATGACCTTTACATCATCTCCCTTATAGACCACAAGGTCTGAAAGTGGAACTTTACTTAATTTTTTTTACTACTGTCAGTGGATTGGGGGGGGGGGGGGGGGGGGGAATGGAGCAGCATTAGCAAACATATGGCAAGTAAATCTTTTCATATCAAATCGTTTCATATCAAGAAAATTGAGTTAAAATTTGAATAACACTTTAGCTCAAGTTTTTTGTTATTGTTTTGTTTTCACCGCCATTTTCCCATCTCTTCTCTAGTATCTAGTCTCTTCTTGATCTGTTGTGTCGTTTCTTTAATATCTAGTCAGTATATTCATGACCTAGTTAGTGTCTGTGACAGAATAAAACTGTCCTACTTTCTAGTGCTAATTTGTACATCAGTGAGGCCCAAGTATCGGCCCGAGGACCAAAACTGGCTGAAAGTGCGCTGCTTTCCGGCCCGTTGAAACGTCTGCCCACATCACCTTATAAAGCTGCAGACGTTTGGTTACATTGAACAGAACTTTTTTTTTTTACATAGCTTTTATCAACTCCCTGTTTCTGTCTGTCTAGTACAAAGTTTGTACACGTTAGTTCTCCCACACCCAATCTCGGATCAAGTTGAAATTTCGCACAACTATTTCTTGTACCTGACATAGCAAGAATCAATTTAAAAATAATCAATTAGTGGATTAACTATTACTAACTAATGGTTTTGTTTGGTAACAAACGAGGGAAAGAAATTGTACTTGACAGATGTGGTGGTAAAAGTTGAATTAGTCCCCTTGAGCAGGCTTGAGCCCTTAGTTCAAATTCAAGTCCTACATTTTTTAAATGTATTTTAAAAAAAGCCATCACGGTAACATTTACACAGATACTCCCTTCTTCCCCCCCCCCCCCCAAAAAAAAAAAAAACCCCTTTCCCAACGGGTCCAGACAAGTGATAGGATGCATCATAGAGTATTTAGAAATCTAAAAGCTTGACATTACGCTAAACAACAACAAAATGGTAAAAATGTTTCTAATCGCCCAGATTTATTATTGTCAGTCTAATGTGTAATTACATGACAGATCAAAACTAATTGATACAACTACACTTAATATAAGCTTTTTTTTTTTTAAATATATTTTTTTATATTCTCTTTTTTATTGCAGTGCTGAGGAGAGTGAAATTTATAATCACTCATGCCAAACATAAATTGGGCATCACTAGTATATATATATATATATATAAATATATATATATATATATATATATATATATATATATATATAATATGGCTCCTTCTGTCTCGTAAGACAATGGATGCGCCCAGATGAGTCACTGGCTTTGGTTACGTCTTGAGACGGGGCAGAATCTGGAGTGGCTGATCAAGCCAATTCTGGATCGGCAGAGTTTGCCACAGTTTGAGCATTTATATTCATCTGCCCTAGGGCTCACTAACAGGGCAGCTTTCTTTTTCTTTCTCTTGACCGATGCAGCTTCATTTCTTTTGCATTCAGCAAAGTTCGTACCAGCACGTACACGTCTCCATGCTGTCCGGTCTTGGGCTATATCTTCCCACATACTTTGGTCGATGCCCATGGCTCTCATGTCTCGCTTGCAGACATCTCTGCAAGTTAGTCTTGGGCGGCCCTTGGGTCTGGCTCCCTCTGCTAGCTCAGCGTACAGGATGTCTTTAGGAATTCTTCCATCTGGCATGCGAGTAACATGACCGAGCCAGCGTAGTCTTCTCTGTTGAAGGAGAGCATAGATGATGTGTATGTTGGCCCGTGTCAAAACTTCCTGGTTGGTGACACGATCCCTCCAGGAGATGCACAGTCGCAGGCAGCGTAGGTGGAAGCTATTTAATCTGTGCTCTTGACGCATGTAAGTTGCACAGCTCTCACTGCCATAGAGAAGTGTGCTCAGAATGCAGGCATTGTAGACAAGGATTTTTGTTGCCGTGGTCAATTTGGTATTTTCCCACACACGCTTAGAGAGTTTTGCCATTGCTGCAGAAGCCTTTCCTATTCTTTTGGTCAACTCAGTGTCTAAGTTTAGGTTGCTGGCTATAAATATATATATATATAATAATATATACATATTTAGGCCTATAAATATTATCATGAAGCCTCCTGCTGCTTATACGTACCTTCATTGTTATTTGTTGGTTGAGGTCTAGGGCGATCACTTCACAATGTGAGGCAATGTGAGGGTTTAGATTTAGAAAGAACCCTCACAGCTTTAAAACTTGTATTCATGAGAACGAACCCATCTCTCCTGGAGTTGACGCCCCTGTCTACACAAACAGGAGGGGTGGGTGTTCGGGAGTAGACTGTGAGCCCATCTCGCCTGGAGTTGACGCCCCTGTCTACATGAATAGGGGGTGGGTGTTCGGGAGTAGACTGTGAACCCATCTGGTGTTCTGATATATACATCATCTCCTTGTCATAAGCGCCCTGTGGAATCAATACATCAATACATTGCTTGTTCTCCCTGGATATATCAACTTTTAGCCACAGCTGTTACGATGGATATATCAATATTGGGGGAAAGTACTGGATGTGGAGGAAGGAGAAGAATATAGTGGAGGTTCTAATCTTGTGGTGGTATAATATTTTAATAGTGTCTTTTAGGACGTGAATGTCATTTTTCTAAAGTGTCAATTTGAGACCTGAAGGTTAGGAGTCTGAAAATGTTTGAGACTTGACATGAAAGTCAAGGATTTTAAAAAGTTCATTTGACACCTAAAGTTCAATGGTTCTTAAGTGATCATAAGAAACCTATCGGTCAAGACTGGAGAGTGCTAACTTTGCCTTCTGCATCTCTTCAGCGTTGTATGCTTTATGTTTCACATATATCTTTGTATTTGAACTACCCACATAAACGTAGTGACGAACAAGGAAAATATTTTTTAAACACCTAAAAAAAAAAAAAACAAAAAAACAACTGCTATCGGTGTCTCTAGAAACTCTAGACTCTGTACAAAAACTGTTATCTGTGTCTCTAGAAACTCTAGACTGTACAAAAACTACTATCCTGCAGCGTTGATAATGTCAATGCACATTAAATGCACCTGTTTCATGATCACACATTGATCTGAAGAAACACCTGCAGCTTCAACTCACAGAACCAACTGTGTTTAAGTTGTTTTTATGTCGTGTGTGTTAAACATGGTCTGTTGTTGTTTTTATACTCGGTATATTGTAGTGTTAAGCGTTATTTTTCATATATATATATAATAATATTACTTATCTGTCTGTTCAACTGTGTTGTGCTAATGTGTCTTTGTTTCATTCTGTATGTTAAAGTCTGTTTGTTATCAAAACGATTTCACAACTTGGTACAATTTGACTTTGTCACCCGTTATACTGTAAAATTTGCTACAAATCAACATTGTCTTTCATTATAATGTAAGACTCCCATTATAATGTGCCCGAAAGCCCATTATATATATAATATCTATTATAGAATAATAATAATAATCTTTATTGCTCGTAAGGAAAGTTGTCTTACAATTTGTGCATTACACCAAACAGAACATTATAACTATAAAAAAACAATGTACATTCACACCAGACTCACTCCTAATTTGCATGTGAACTCGTGACTTATCTTCTGATCGTCTGCTAGATGTGCGTGGGTTGGGGGAAGTTAGAGAAAAACCTCAATGTCAATATGATGGACATCTGTTTCTTTGACAGACATTTTTATTAAACACTTTGACGCTATCGATTTGGTCTCTAACTTCTCTATGCAGTCATTCTTCAGTCATTCAGTCATTTTTCAGTCATTCATCATTCAGTCTTCAGTCATTCTTCAGTCATTTATTCATTCAGTCATTTTTCAGTCATTTTTCAGTCATTCTTAAGTCATTCAGTCAGTCATTCTTAAGTCATTCAGTCAGTCATTCTTAAGTCATTCAGTCATTCTTCAGTCCTTTAGTCAGTCTTCAGTCAATCTTCAGTCATTCCGTCATTTTTCAGTCATAGTTTTTTAAGACCCTGTCTATTCATGAAGTTGTAATGTGGGAATATAATAACTGTTGAAGGAATAGGATTTTTGTGAGGCCAACATACAGACTGTTCACAGCCAGCCTGGCCACTATGGCTTTATACATTCTTTCATCGGCAAGACCAAGGCCAATTCTCCCATGATTCTTGCCTCTAGCCCTCTCTCGGGCTTAGGCTCTGTGTAACATAACTGTATACTCGCAGTAGTTTACAAAGAAATAAATGGCTTGTCTTAGTCCAAAGACTAATGAGAAATACAGTATTCCACGTGGCTACACAGCCCCAGCTTCTACCGACATATTTTACCACATCCAGTTTACACATTTATTTAGCCAACACATTTGTCTTTAAAATAAAAATCTTTGTTTTAAAGTGCACTCTCCCGTTAGAACTAGTGTGTTCCAATTTCTTATGAGTCCATCTGTCAAAAGTTCAGAATATATTTTGCTATGTCGTATGCTTGTATAGACGTTATTATAATACATTATTATTATTATTGTTCATGCGCACGGCATGAAAGTATATACTGGTCTAACGAGTTCCTTGATATTTTGAAAATAGCTATATTTCTAGGCCACATTGCGTATTTTAAGTTACTACTCTCTTTATAAAAAAACAATTAATGATATATTTAAGAATATGGCCTACTTCAGTTGCGAAAAGGCTATGGATCATCTCATGGAAGTGCTGGACATTAGCTGTGGCTGGAACCATGTCGTCCACTCAGCAGTTCCTCCCTCTCCACCCAGCTGATCTATCCAAAGGAACGGCCACTCCCGATAACAGTTTGAGATCAGCGGCATCGCAGATTAAGCTTGCCCGTTCCTGATTTTTCCTCAGGGTTTGACCCCCGAAGTCTTTCCCATGATTTGGTATAGCTGAAAGGCAGCAGAGGTTAGAATTCAGAGTTTTCCTTCTCCTAGGTGGGTAGCCAGCCCAGGTAATGAGATCCTCCTGCCCGAAGCGTACTGGTTTAGGCGCCAGTTACTCGCCTTTGCCCCTTCTGTTAGTGATAAAACGTTCCGCTGGACCCAATATCTGAGCCATACGTGAAGGCCAGAAGTTGGACTGGTTGTCAGAGGCTATTTTAGACGCATGCTATTGGAATAATTTTATAGAGTGCTTATTTCCATAACCACCTCTGGTAATGACAACCTTACATTTACATATCTACTTGGTGCGTACTAAAACGTATCTACTTGGTGCGTACTAAAACGTATCTACTTGGTGCGTACTAAAACGTATCTACTTGGTGCGTACTAAAACGTATCTACTTGGTGCGTACTAAAACGTATCTACTTGGTGCGTACTAAAACGTATCTACTTGGTGCGTACTAAAACGTATCTACTTGGTGCGTACTAAAACGTATCTACTTGGTGCGTACTAAAACGTATCTACTTGGTGCGTACTAAAACGTATCTACTTGGTGCGTACTAAAACGTATCTACTTGGTGCGTACTAAAACGTATCTACTTGGTGCGTACTAAAACGTATCTACTTGGTGCGTACTAAAACGTATCTAGGTGGTCGAAACCAATTTGTTTTTGCTACTCATTTTCTCTCGAAATCTCTGAAAGTTTGGAGTAGAGCTAAGAATAGCTCATAAATGTCCAACCGAATCTATAATACAATTGGAAGTTGCGCAAACCCAGATAGGTCTAGAAGTATTCCGAGTTTAAAAAAGAGAAGCGACTGAAGATTCGGGTCGTTTGTTTATTGCGCTTCGTTTCAACTTATTTCCGTGTATTTGTTATTTAAACTGATGTACGGTTTCTCTTTATATAACAAGTAATGTGTCTACTTATTTTATTCTACGATTCAAGTTTGTGATGTTCAAATATTCTGTTTTTTAAAGTTTGAGTTATTTGGATAATGTGTCGCTAGATTTATGTCTAGAAATGTATCGGTTTGAAACCAACCACGCACTACAAGCGTCACGTCCATGACCTTTTGTTTTGTATAACATGCTCAACTTTCTTATCGTCTATATCCGCTACAAAATGCTTTTAGATTAAAAATAGAAAATAGCACACAGCCAACTTGTACGCAACAAACTCGCTCCCTCCCCCTTCCCAAACTTCAACCACATAACGTGCAAGTCTTAATTATGTTGATACACATTTTTTTTTATGAACTGGCCCATGTATTAAAAACTTACATTTAGCTGTCATAGTAAATTTCACGAGAAAGTCCACACTTAAATTAATCAAACTAAACCATTCCACTAAGCTACCAGTTCCAACACAAGATAATGGACCATGTGGAGTGTTAGTACATTCGTGTTCTTGACATTTGTGCCATGGAACACATTTGTTCTGTTCAGATGTAACACAATGGCCCGGATAAATTGTTCTACGCCGATCAACGTGTAAAAATTTCTAATTATTGCATTTTTGTTTAGCAGCGATTGTGTGTGTCTGTGTGTGTGCTTGTATGTGTGTGTTTCTCCGCGCATTATTAATAATGCGATCGTAACGACTGTCAGACACTCATAACATCCTTCTTTCATCTTTTTTTATTTATTTACTCATAATGTATTTCATGGTGTCAGTAGCGCTCTACGGAATCCAACATATTAAAAACACTTATGCGTTCGCGTGAGTGGGCGGTATTCGTTCCGACTGATAGATCGTGTGCCGGCCATTCTAATGAAATGCCAAGATGAGCACTTGACGACTACGGGCGTCCATTCATCTGTGAAGGTTTTATTACTGACTCGCAAGATGTTACCACCGCCTTTTTTCTCCCTCTCCCTTCCAGACCTTCGACCACGCGCTCGCTCTCTTCAAAGTAATATGGCGTATTAATCTTACATTGTCTTTCGTCTGATTACTGCATATGCGCGTGTGTTAAAAAAGTTCTAGCCCACGTTATTGAAATAATGACATGTGCATGAAATAACTGGTCCTCGTCATAATCGTCATAGTTTTAGAATGAATATTTATGGAAATAAAAAAAAATTGCCTGCTTTAATTAAGAATTTATTTTAAAAAGTACATGAATTATGTTTTTTTTAATATAAATTAGTACTCGGCATTCGACTTATTTACCTTAGTTACTTAATTACTTATCGACATATAGGCCGGACTACTTATGAGACTAACCGCAGTACTTCTTAGTATACATAATGTATATATATATATATATACATACATATTTATTTATCCCTTAGTCTGTTGGACCGTTGGAGCACCACACAAGATTTGTCGACCGTGTTTCTCCATTCCTCTCTGGATAGAATCTCCCCTGATGGCAGGCCCGACCACTCCTTTATGCTGTCTTCCATTCGCTTTCTCTGTCTGCCTCTTCTTCTCTTTCCTGGTAGACTGTTCACTAAAGAAAGGTCTTTGTGGGCCCCAAAGATCTTGTAATACGGCCATAGAGTTTTAGTTTGTGGGTTTTTAGTAAGCACGTCATCGTGAGCTCCATTGCTGCAGTAAGACTGTCTCTAATCTCTACGATTATGTTGCAGTCTTTAAATGTGATACTTAGGATCTTTCTGTAGCATCTCAATTCCATTGCTAGGATCCTCCTCTCTAGCTCTGCAGTCAGCGTCCAAGACTCGCAAGCATATAAGAATGTGGCCATGACCAGGGAGCGCATTAATCTGACATTGGTGCCTAGGGCTATGTCTTTGTCTTTTCAAATTGTTTATTTTTTTTTATTTAAAAAAAAAAACACTATGGCGCTATATAAAACAATTAATAAAATATTAATTTCAACAGCTCTCTATTCATTTTGTTGGTGTTATTTTAAATTTGGGTGTCAAATTCTAAATATATTTTCATTGTTAAATTAATTGTGTATACATACTCTTCTATGATAGTCAAAAATATTTCAAAAGTTTCAAATACATCTCTTGACATTAAAAAAAGTATTTCATTAATTTATAAATTGTGCACGAGCTTGACAGTTTCTTATCTTATCTTAACGATTCACAGACGTTCCTCCCAAGAAGAATGTATTTACGTCATACAAGTATTCATGTGTCAATGTAGTCGTACAGGTTAATGAGAGACTTAATTTCATTGGTTTTCATGGCTGATTCAGGCAATCCGTTTTATGCTTTAATGGCACTAGGAAATAAGCACAATTATTTATAGTAGAGTCCTAGTACATGGAAAAAGAAATGTGCCTTCATCTGAGTCTTTCTGGATATTTTATTAGGTTGTGTTTTTTTTTTTTTTTTGTATTTGTAAATTATAATTCAGTGTTTTGTGAATAATGACTTCCATCGATACCTAACTATGTAAAATATAACCTATTTTAAAACATCTTTTTAAGTAATGAAATGTAAATGCCGATTGTTGATCGGAAAGTACAACATACGGTTGTCTGCACAACTCAGCACTTAAACTTAGAACAGAGGAACGTTATTTCAAATTTATAAAGCGAGGCTCCCCACCCCCTCTTTTTTTTTGTATACACTATTTAGTGTAGAGATGTCTTAAGACACTTTTTGTACACTCTATTTAGTGTAGAAATGTCTTAAAGACACTTTTTAGTACACACTATTTAGTGTAGAAATGTCTTCAAGACACTTTTTTCCTCTTTCTGCTTGTAAATAAGACACGTCCACGTGCTAAGCTAATTTGACCTGTTTAGACACGAGCTCTGTTCACACGACAATTTTCCGATAATGTTTCTTGGGATGACAACAAATACTTTACCACCTGGCAATTTTACACACTTGGCGGCAATTTGCCAGTTAGCACGCTTCAGGCCATTGTTTCACACACATAGACACAAAGAAAGCCAAAAGAAGAAAAAAGTATTCTTTCTCTCCTGTCATTTATTTACTTCGTTCTAAAGAAAAAAAAGTTGAAATACACGTAGACAATGCCCTTTGAAACCGAGGTCAACTGAAGGATTGAAATTTTAAAGAATTATTTTGTTTATTTTATTTATATCTAGATTTGAACTCTTTTTTTTTAACATAACAAAAGTCTGGGCTCACCAACAGAATAATGAAGGTTAAAATTAAAACATTTCAGGTACCTATTCAATTTAGTGTTCGGCTTGACCTTTTGCTTTCTGGCTCCAACGTATGTCATTTATTCAGAAAAACACACATATTTTACATGCGTTTTATTGTAGGCCTTATACTTTTTTTTGGAAATTTAAACTTAAAATTTAAGAGAATTTCGTTGTTTTCGCCAGTCTACGGGTAAACAAACAAAAAAATGTGTGAATAGCAAGTACAAAATAATAATAAAGTTCTTTAGAGACTAGTTGTTTTGGTGCACGCAGCTATTGGTTTTCTCATACATGGAGGAACAACTATAATAGCTCAGCTTTTTGGTGTATCCGGTGTACTAAGGAAGCGTTGATAAACTATGTTTTTTTTTTAAAGGTGTTGATAATTTTGAGCACTTTTTAACACTGCAGAATCAAATTGTCTAAGCTCTTCTTTTGGGAGCTCAAACTAAGTTCAATACGAAAGAAGCCTTGAACTGACAGTGGCGCAACTTATTTGAAAACAAACAGGCAACAGCTGGATATAATTGTGCATTTTAAAACGGTACGGCACGGTAGTGCATTCAATAACAACATTACAGTCGGAATCTTCGCTCATTTCTTTTTAGTTGGCATCATTGAGGTTAAATTTAGCGTCCTTGACATTTGTTTAGATTATGGTGAAAATCTCCAATATTTAAGTAGCATTATATTGACTAATTATTGAACTATTCCAACACATTTAAAAACAATAATAAATGACGACAAAATGACACTCGCCATGACTATCACAGCGCCTCGAGCTAGGAGAACGTAACTTAGCTGCGTAGAGCAAGATAGAAATATAAAGATAGAAATGTAAGTTTTCTTCCTACTTTCTACTGAAAACGTTCCGAGTTGAATGCATGAAGCTTGTTCTTCTCTGCATTCAATCACCGTCATTCTACCCCTATTAAAATGAAGACTCTTGTTGTCATTTTCTTGTTAAAATAACTGACATAAAATGTGCTGTACTGTTTTATAGAAGGTCTAATAAAATGGTTAGTGTGACTTCCAAGTGGGTAACCTATTTCCTAATGACATGACATGACGGGATAGGTCAGAAAAATAAAGCAAAAAGAGAATGTGGTCAACCGGTTTTTGAAAAATGAAAACAAAACTTGGAGCTCATTCTGTACAACAAAAGAACGTGATCAGTACATGACGTACACACGTTTAATAATGCTTGGTGATAGCTTGACTGGTGGGGAATATAACAGCTGTTGTGATGGGAAGATAGATCTGGTGTGCTCGTGTAAGTAACACGTTTCTCCTTTCAAACATCTGGCTATAGATGGGTCATATATTTTATTGATTTTATGCGACTTGGAAGATAATGTTTTACACACACCACGGGCGGCCCCACGGGGGTAGACCTTATGAATAACATCTGTGGGCAGAATGAAAATAGAGCAAAACAATGACAGCCATGCGTTGGTACAACCACAATCAATTGTTTGTTGTTTTTTTACTCCCCAGGTAGTTGATGTTCAGAACTACTACGTCAAGCCCCAGCCCAACGAGTTGACGGAGACGCTCCTGACAGATGATTGTAAAGCTGAAACGGGTCTGGACGAGGAGCTGGTGAAACAGGCTCCGCCACTAGACCATGTTCTAGAAGAGGTAACATGTCAACTTGACCTAACGTTGTAGACAAAGTCGATTGCACCGTGTATTCGGAAAGTCGCCTTTTTTTCTGCTTATCTGTTCGCTGCATATGTGATCCGGTCTCAAAAACTAAAGGCGTTATTAAAATCCCCATTTCACTATACATAAATGGCTGAGTAAGCCTAAGCTTATTGTAAGAGCATGTTTATATCCATCAACAATTGGAAAACAAAATTAAGAGGCACTAGTTGCGTGGGATGTAAATTACCCCAAACTGTTCATGCGATGTAAGACACACAATGGCCTGTAGTACGCAACACATAACACTCTTTATTGTCTAAAACGAATTTCATGAATACATAATTAAGTATTGCCACAACACAAAAGTTTACAGGCTAGTCACGTGCTTTTCCAGACCAATAAAAAATGTTTTGAGAGTATGTCTTTTCATATCTTTTTATTATTATTATTTACTGTTGGGGGCGTGATGATCCCCACGTCTTAAGGCCCATGTGCTGAAGCATGAAATTATACCTGCTGATTATTTCCCTTGTTTCTATTATTAGGCTGTAATTCTGTCATGCCAGGGACCAGCAGTACACAACATTGACCCTATTTCCTCACCAAACGATTAGTGCTCTCCACAATACGCTTGTTGATCCTCTTGCCCCAGACTGTTTGCCATTGTGCCCGCCCTTTCGGTCCTTCTTAAAACATGGCCCTCAATTTTTTTTTTCTCGCTGTTCAGTTTGGTCAAATTCAATGGCTTCTTGTGTTCCCTGAGTACCTCAGAGCTGACCTCTTCTTAACCCTTTCCCCTCTCCCCTTTTTTCTCCTCTCTGCCAGTGCTGCCACCTAGTGACCAGTGGCACGGGGCAGAAGGCCACAATAAATAAACACTCGGGGCATCTTGGAACTGTTTGACCACAAACAACAGTCCAGCAAACAGAGAACAAGACGTACAGACAGTCCAACCAACACGCACCCAATCAAACACACTGCTTCCAATGTCCACCATTGTGTCCCATGCTATAATAGTGCTGTCTACAGACCGGATGGGTTAAACGTACTATTGTAAGGACTTGGACCTCTGTTTGAATAAAATGAATGTATATGTAATCAGTCGTTTAGTTTTTGTTGTTATCTTTCTTGTCAAGACTAATTTGAACTAATAATAATTTGGTCTGACATCATGAAAGAAATTTAACAGAGGATACAACCTGGCAAAAGTAACATGGTAGTGTCAGTAAACAACTAAAAACATTAGCCAGGTAATAAAGTCTGAAAAAAAATAGGAAGACAAAAATTAAGGTGACAGTTAAATAAATCAGTTCAAGTAACATGGTAAACTAAACATACATGCTTTATTTGTCTTTGAAAGTAAAGAGGGGGGAAATACCAGCATGGGAAATGCGTTAACAGCTTCGCTAAACCAACTGTACAGCTATGTATGATATATCAGCTCGAAATAAATTATTCACATTTTTTACTTTTGCGTTTGACTATGACGAAAGCACGAGCCAAAAGTAGGAATGGAAAAAAAAATGAAACAAAATGTATTGCACTATTTTATGAATCCACCAATGTCGTAAGTGGACATTATGGCGCACTAAAAGCTAACTAGCAATTTAGTATTGTCTTCGTTCTATGGCTGTGGTGCCCAGAATGCTTGCACTTATCCCCCCCTCCCCGACAGGGACGGCCTTAGGAATAGGCAAACTAGGCAGCCGCCTAGAGCCTCCGATTGGTGTGTTTGTGGGGGGGGGGGGGGGGCTTGCACAGGAATTAAAAACAATTAATTCCGAGAAGAAATAGCGAAATCTGTGCCCAGATTTATTGTTGGTGTACACCAGGTTTTAGATAAATTGCGTCATTTTATTATTTCACTCTTTTTTCTTCCTATATAGGATCACCAAATTAACTTTGCATAGGGCCTCCAATTATCTAAGGCTGGTCCTGCCCCCGCCCTCTATTTTTTTCACTCGAGACATATTTATTAGATAAAAGTATGCTAAGAATGACTTAATAATCTAACTTAATGTTGGCTGAACATAGATCTAATTATTTCTTTCTTTCTAGTTTGACAGATTTCTCAGTGCTAAAGGAGTACACCCGGAACATGGAGGACGGTCATTCTATCTGCTGACCGATGGTCAAGCCCACCTCAGACAGTGCATACACCATGAGTGTTGCAAAAAGAACATTCCATTGCCCACATATTTTTACAAGTTTTACGACATTAGGAAGGAATTCAAAAAGTTTTACAAGACGGAACCCATGCCTTCATTGAAGACAATGATTGACTGTATCCTTTCATTTCATTTGTTTTTTTTAGGGAGGGGTGGCAAAGCAAGGTGGGGATTCTGCAATAATTATAGCCTTGTACTGCAGCTTGGCACTACGTTCATCCTTATTCCTAAAAATCTAAGACATTGCCATTACTATTAATAAAATTGACCAATATGTGTCAATAACATACTAAACAATTTTTATTTTCTAACCAAATTTACATAATGCCGTGGAAAATAGATCTGATTGGCTTGATTGAAGCCACCAACTATACTAGCAACATAAATGAACAAACAAAACACAATATTTAGTCCTAGGTTTTAAATTTGGTCCCCATGTTGTGCTCTCCCTGGCACACACAAAGTACACGTTTCAATTGCTGCACTACATCTCACGTGCTGTTTATCCTCTCCAGAGAAAGACAACCGAAAGTGTGAGACCCTATTGCACAAAGACATTCCCTTCTAGAAGGAACTAATCGGCTCAAGACTCAAATGAGGAAGCAATATTTCTTATAGACTGAAGGACAATCGTCCCATCGGGTGGTCAGATTTACTCAGCCGTCCTGCTGACGTAGCACAGTTCAATACTTGTCTAAATCCACTTTAAACCTACATGTCGACATATTAACATGAAAAAACTTGTTTACAGTAAGAATGTTTTATTAGCTTTCTGCTTGTAAGTAGAAGATTGTTGTCCATGTGCATGAAATCAATTGAAAGGGATGTTTTAAATTAATATTAAAGGAATCAATATGGCGGCACACACACACACACACGAAATAGAAATGTAGAAGTTAAAGAAAAAGGGGGGGGGGCAGATGATGTCATTGTGTTTTTGTGGCTCACGGTGAACGTCATGTGACCAGCTCTGTGTCTCACTCTTCTCACGCAAAGAAAGAAAAAGATTTACACTTACAAAAGACCCGTCTCTCATTTTGTACGCCCCTGTCATCTCATGCATCAGTTGCGCCGCTATTTATACATGCAGTGCAGCAATTTAAAAATAGCATCTTAGTCGTAAGGCATTATTACATCAGTTAAATCACTACTCTCACACACAATTACTCTACACCTCCAAGGTCTAATGTTTAGATCTCATTTCTTTCTTTCTATTTCATTCCTTGTTTTATTTCTTTTTTTTCGCTTTTTTTTTTAGCTCTTTCCTTTTTCTCTCCTTTCCTCTCTCTCTCTCTCTCTTCTGTCTCTTTTTTCTCTATTCTCTTTCTTTCTTTCTCATTTCTCTTTACTATTTGTCATTCTTTTTCTTTCTACCTGGCCCCCTCTCTCTCTGTCTCTCTCTCTCTCTGTTACACTTTCTCTATCCTCATTGTAACACACACACATAACACTTACAAAAGACCCGTCTCTCATTTTGTACGCCCCTGTCATCTCTCATAACAAGAAACCAGCGAGTTATCTCTTAGTGAGCTGGAAGTCAGGCCTTTGATGTCTCTGTAGATACTTCGTCTGCTAAACTGCCTTCCCCTGCAGACGTTTTCTCGTTATTAGCCTATAAATAGCTCAGTTTGACAGGTTGACTGTGGCTTGCAAACACAAGGGTAGGATGAACGGGAGTAGGATTACTACGCGAATTCCAAATACACACCCAACCCCAGCTTCCCCAGAATTATACCTTTCATGTAAGTATTTGGGTACCTTACGGGCTCAGTTAGCCAAGGTGCCTTTTTTTTTCTTGTTCTATCCCAACAGGCGACTAGATCCAATTACCGACAGATCTAATTATTTGTTTACTTGAAAAGGCCAACATTTCTGAAAACGTTCATAGTTTGAGCTCATAGCATCCAGTCAGTGCTGGGAATGTTTTTAAAGTGATAGGTCTATTTTTTGACAAACAATTAAATAAATATAGTGGTCAAAACTCTTATCATTTAATGCTGTCAATTATAGAATCAAACGTCTCTGCCTATGAGTTAGGTTTGTATTTCACTTTCTGGTGAGGCATTTTGAAACAGTCTGGGATCTTTGGGTATTCTGAGCTATTCTTTACAAAACACTTGACAAGACCTTTCCAAAGAACATCTCCAGGTAAAAGGTGGAGGCATCTTATATCGGAAACAAATCTCACAAAAATAGAACAATCAGGCATCTGTTCCTACTAAAGACATGCTCACGCAGAGAACAATTCAAGAGGAAGTGATACCCGATACAGAGCTCACAATCATTCATTACCACCACACACACTGTCACTCTTTCACACACAACACATTGTCTCTCTCTCTCTCTCACACACACACATACATGCGCGTTGTTTTCACATATGGTAGATCTTTTGATGTGCGTCTAGGTTCTTACCAACGTCTTGCTAAACAATGTCTCTGGGAACGCTTGGTCTCAACTAGGGGAGAAACCTTTCAATGATGTCATTTGACGTATTTTTCCCCTTTTCAAATACTCTCGTCTGGTTTTCTCATTGCCAGGGTTGGGGTTAGTTGTTTTTTTTGTTTGTTTTTTTTGTCTTTGTTTTTTTTGTTTTTTCCGTCACGAGTCATAAAAGAGATTAATGGTCGTCCCCCCACCTAAAAGTTGAGGGGAAGGGGAAGTAATTCTGCAGGTAGAGCTAGGGCAGTAGACATCTGACTGAACTGCTGGACCTGAAATGAGTTTTTCCCCCTTGCTCCAGAGTGAGTGACAAGGAACGATATTATCTAAAATTGGATTAGGTGCTAATGGAGGGCAACAGAAACGTAACATATATCCCCCCCCCCCCCAAGTGGGATTACTTCTTGTCTGTAGTGTCTCGTCAACATAAAGTCATGTCTTAAATAAAAACAAAATGGCATTCACTATAGAAACAAAATCACATACACTATGAAAACAAACTCACATACACTAAAACGAAATCACATATTCTATGAAAACAAACTCATATACACTATGCCCAGACGTGTAAGGTTTGTGTACCGTATGTTAATTATACTTTTAATTCTTTTTTTTTTTCCTTTTCGTTGAATGGTAGGTTGTGTTATGTGTCCACAATATGTTGAAAAGTATGTCAAAATTCGTTTGTAACGGATTCCGTGAGCAACACTTTGATAGGTTACCTAGCAACAGCATAATGGCATCAATGTACATAGCAAATCCAAAGTGCATTAATGGCTCTTTTTCTTTCTTTTTTTCTTAACTGGTATTGCTCTTCTAACTTACAAAACAGTGACTGAGCAAAGTTTATGTGTGAGTTTATGTGTGCGTGTGGCTTTAAAGTTGTAAAAAATTGCCTAGTAGTTTCATCTTTCGACTTTTAAAACTCTGAAGCCAAAGCTACTTGTAAATTGTGTGTTATATTTGTTTTGTTTAAGGGTAGGTTACTCTGGACCAACTTATAGATTTTGACAAATCAAAGCAAAGTTTGGCTAATAAAAGTGTTGTATTAAACAGCAATTACCAGCAGTATAAAAATAGCCAAAGCCTATATAATTCTATATTATAAGTGCAATAAATAACTGTATTTTTTTAGATAGATTTAAGTGTTTCTGTTTTGGCAGGTAGCTATTATTATCATTTTTGGTTGTAAAATTGTTTTCAGTTTAACTTATTTGAAAGTTCTGGTGAAAACAAATGTATAAAAAAAATAACTCTAACAATTGGTCGTGGGCCATTGATCAGGGAAACCATCAACAGAAAACAGATCTAGATTGAGTGCAACAATTTATTTTCAGAATTGAAGATCACAGTTTTACTTAGACTTAGGTCATCCCGCGCCGTTCGTCGCATTAGACGGCAAGCTGTCTCCACAAAGATCTTGTCACTGGCATTGTCTGAAGCCTTCTCCCGCCTGGTGTCCTCTGTTCTGAGTTCCTCCATGAAAGTGTGGTCATACGAGGACGTCCCTGTTTGCGCTTCACTCGTATTGGCCTCCATGTCATCGCAACTCTTGGTATACGTAGTTCATTTTGTCGTAGAACATGTCCCACAAACCTCATGCGACGCTCTGTCACAACCTCACAAAGTGTTCGACTCCCAGTTCGGCATAGGATTTCCCTGTTTGAGACCCGATCTATATAATTGACTCCCAAAATCCGTCTCAGATCATAGTTTTATACGCATAAAAATGTTGTCTATGACCGAATGAAACCAATTCCCATCGGCCAGTCTTTATATTTCTACGTCAATGGATAAAACCCAAGACATTAATTAAGACTTTAAAAAACAACATTTAATGATATAGGCCTAGCCTTAAAGGAACATTACCAAATATTAGGGGATCAAATAAAAATGAAAGATAGGCTTTAAACCTAATCTGATTGATCAGTATGTTTGATCTCATCCAGAGATAGCTTCACACTGAACGACTTTAACTTTTGCAAAAATAAACTGGTGAGGATGTGACTTAGATGTGCTGAATGTGAGAGACTGAAGAGAGACTAATGACCTACCTTTTTTGTTTTTACCTGTGTCGTGCACCGCTAGTAGCACGACAGACTTGACATTTCTCTACAGACAGAAAACATCCCTCGGCATTTAAGAATAACCTTGTCTGCGCCAACTGTCAACTCTGCCTAGCTAGCCAACGAGGCCTGGCGAACGCTGAAATGAGTTTATAAAAAAACAACAACGTGTATAAACATTCGTCCGTTGACCGTTAGCAGGGCACCTCACTACCTGTAGTCAACATAGCAGGTCTTAGTTCTCAGTCGTTTGTATAACAAGAATGCCCATTAAAGGTACGAGCGTGTCACGTAACTTCAGCCTGCCCCATCACCTTAAACCTACACAACTGTTAAGACCTTAACATTCGACAAAATACAGAAAAACAAGTGCAAAGGCCAATAACTCCTCTTTTTTATGTAGTTTAAAAACTAATAAAGCATAGTAAAACTAAAATCTTGTATGTGCAGGTCAAATCATGAAGAGAAGATGTCTATACTAAAGTAACGTCTGTATCATATAAGATAAGATAAAATGAAAATAGGATAACTTGCCCTCGAAGATATAGTTACAAAAAAAACAACAAGTGCAAAGGCCAGTAACTCCTCTATTTTGTTTTTATTT
Source organism: Biomphalaria pfeifferi (assembly GCA_030265305.1). NCBI lineage: Eukaryota > Metazoa > Mollusca > Gastropoda > Planorbidae > Biomphalaria > Biomphalaria pfeifferi. The sequence continues at coordinate 25,382 of JASAOG010000024.1, forward strand.
ATTTTAAACCAATAAAGCATAGTAAAACTAAAACCACCTTGTATTTGCAGGTCAAATCATTAAGAGAAAATGTCAGTGGAAAATAGGATAACTTGCTAAGTTGCCCTCGAAATTATAAAATACACAAATCTCTGACCTCCTTGTCCATTTCCCTCACATCCCTTGGGGGTCTCCTCTGTGTCCACTCTACTACCCTCCCCCATCTCCCTGATCTGCGGTTTAGCTATAAGCGCCCCCCCCCCCCCATTTCACATCCCCCCCCCCCCAAACCACAAACGTAAGGAAGGCGAAGTATGCACACCATCTTTGTGCTAAGCTTATGAGGGGCTTACCTGAACTCCAAAGGGCGCTATGCTTACCTGGTGATGAGTCACTTTTATATTAGCCCTCCCCCACCCTCTTTTTGTTTTTGTTTTTGGAAAAGGAGGGGGGGTGGAAGAAACTTTTTTTTCATTCCCTACTTCTTTTTATGTTCCACTTTTTGTGGATGTTTTTTTTTTATGAAATCCTTAAAAAGTGTCACCCCCCCCCCTCCGTCATCCATTTCTCCTCCCCTCCCATTCCTATATTGCAACCCTCCTGTCCTTCTATAGCCTCTTGGCATCTTCTTGACATCGCATAGTTTTGTCAGCCGATTCAAAATCAATATTTAAAGTCTCGCAATTCGGAAGGCAGCAATAGTAAGGGAGAAAGCAGGGTCGAGCTCATTGGTGTAGGTAGCAATAGCCAGGGAGAAAGCAGGGTCTATCTATTCTAGTTAGTGGAGGTAGCAATAGTTGGGGGGGGGGGGGTAAAGCAGGGTAGGTTGAGGAGGTAGAACAATTGCCAATTACAAAAGCTTCATTTTATCGCTATAAGCTTAAACGAAATCAAGCAATGATAATTGACATAATTATCTTCAGATGAACGAACTCATTAGCATGTACAACAGCATAACTTGATATAGATTCAACACATTCTAAATTGCAACAATTGAACTTAGCACCATGTAGATTATGGACTGTGTAATGGAAGTATAACATGAACTTAGTCTGATATATATATATATATATACATTCCTGTATCGTATCAATAAAATCATGTTAAAGTTTAGAACAGATAAAAAAAATATTGTTTCTCCAATAATGAAACCTTGAACGATTTTATCTATAGGTAAGACAAGCAATAGCTTATGGACCCCAATAAATAGTAATCACTGATATCTGGACTTATAAAGGACCCAGAAAAGACCCTATATCTGAAATAGCTTAGAACCTTTTCAAGTCTAAATACGGCACTGGTAGGAATTCTCCCATCCCCCCCCCCCCCAATCCTTCTTGTTTTTATGCCTATACTCCCAATTCACTTTTTGGAGCGCACATTTTGAGCGCCCCCTCAGAGTACGTCAAATTTGTCTTAGATCTAAGAGCGTTAAGAAATGTTTGCAATAAATTGGGGCTGTAGGTAAAACGGTTTAAGCAAATACTGTTGACATCCTGGAGGTCTGACATTAATGACAATGACATCCGATTTGTAGATTTTTTGAATTTTTTTTTTTTACGTAATGGAGATTTTGCATCAATGGCAGATTACTATAAATAGTTAGATTTTTTTTCTTATGATTAAACGATACATAATTTTTTTTTTAACTAGATCAATTTGTCATACTATATTAGATGTCAAGTTTCAAAACGCTCCAGAGAATAAACTTTGATAGACATTTTAGGCTATTAAAAACATTTTTTAAAAATCTCTGTTCATTAAAGATTAACTAACGCATGATTAACTTTATCAATGAGGAGTGAGAGGGAATGATAGTTGGCAACAGAAATCAAAGACATGGTCATCGAGAGGATTATGCTCATAATCGCAAGTCAACTGTGACCTTTTTTTATGCGGAGATCACAATGACTGATGTTACGTCATCTTTCAAAAGGGCATGATGACACGTGTCTATCAAACTTTTGTTTCGGTGTAAGATTATAGGTTATAGTTTTCTAAGCATCGGTAGTCTTCTTTCTTAGACATATTTGTGTTGAATTAATCCCCTCTTTCTTTCGCTAAGATTAGCAGCGCATTTGGTCTCCTTAACTCCGTAATGAGGCGGATGTATCAATCTCAGGTCTCTTGGATGTTCCCCAATCGCTATTTCCAAGAATGCTTGTATCTGTAGGATCTTAAAGCAAAGCGTAAGCGTATGAAGTTGAGCTTTTAATCTTCAAAAATATGATAGTCAGAAGGAAATCCAAGGGAGATTACTGATACAATATTTACACAACCCAATTTGCAGAAAAAATGGATGACAGTCTCGGATAGACACTACACTTTTCATCAACGTTAACTTGATTTGTCCAAGAGTTCAACTGTATAATACATGCATTTTGTTAAACTTAAACAATTTTTTGTTTGTTTTCAGAATGAGTAGTTTGAATGTTTAGTTATACCGGTATGGATGTTTCTATTTACAGAAGGCCTATATACTTTTTTTTTTTGTATTTTAACACCAATGTTTGTTTAATAAATGACCTGTTTGAATGTTGTTAAATTTGATACAGAAAAGAAGTATTTTTTATATTATAAAGACATAATGTAGATAACTAGTCTCTTAGTGAAGGAAACTAAACAATGTCCTTACGCACCTTTTCTCTCTCTCTCTCGTATTTTCCGTATCTACTAGATCTATTTCTCAACTTAGTGTATGTATATTCTTTTTTTTTTTTTGCTAGGGTAGTGATGACATCACTCACCCCCCTCTCTGAACCCCCGTGGAGTGCTGTGTCGATGTGCACAGCCGAGGTTGTCCACACATCCGGATTTGTGGCCTGTTCCTCGCGTCTGCTTAATCAGATTTTCTTCAGGCAACATTTTCTGTGTGCTCCCTCGACTAAACCTTGAAGGAGAATCTTGGCCCCCAACTAAGTCATTCCTCACAGTATGTCCAAACCTTCGCTCCAAAGTAGAGAGGAGTTATTGCATGACTAGATACCGTAATTTACTTTCTTATGAAATGTTAACCCATCAACTGTATATAACTGTATATAACTGCATATAACTGTATATAACTGTATATAACTGCATATAACTGTATATAACTGCATATAACTGTATATAACTGTATATAACTGCATATAACTATATAACTGCATATAACTATATAACTGTATATAACTGTATATAACTGCATATAACTGTATATAACTGTATATAACATTCACTATTACCATTTGAATTCGTCTCAGTCTCAGCGGTCAGCCTAATTAAGGGGTTCGCTAGTGAATCAGGCCTGTACATTTTACAAGAACGCATTTATGAGGCCAGTTTGCTTAAATGAACCCCCCTTTCTTTACAAAGCTTATATCAACTCACACTGTCTGTCGGTCTGTCTGTCGGTCTGTCTGTGGGTCTGTCTGTCGGCTGTCTGGTACAAATTTTGAGCACGTTATTTCTCTCACTTTCTATTATCGGAAATCATTCATTGTTCCTAGTAAAACATGAATCAGTAAAATAATTAACCTATAAGGTAATTATATAGTGATAATTAATTAATCTTGTATGATGTCAAAAAGGAAAATACATCTTACAGTATTGAGGTGTATAACTGTAGCTGTGGAATTATTCTCCTTAGATAAGTTTTGTTCTTGTTTTTGTTGTCTTTATTTTTTTTTATTTTGCTTGTTTTAGAAAATATTTTTTTTATATTTAACTTGTATCATCTAAGCCAGTGATGCCCAAAATTCGGCCCGCGGGCCACATCCGGCCCGCGACGTGGTTCTATCCGGTCCGCCGAAACAAAGTATAGAACCCCTTTTCATAAAAAAGGGTTGAAAATGCATTTTTTTCCTAATGTAGGGCCCTCAATGTCAAAAAGGAAAATACATCTTACAGTATTGAGGTGTATAACTGTAGCTGTGGAATTATTCTCCTTAGATAAGTTTTGTTCTTGTTTTTGTTGTCTTTATTTTTTTTTATTTTGCTTGTTTTAGAAAATATTTTTTTTATATTTAACTTGTATCATCTAAGCCAGTGATGCCCAAAATTCGGCCCGCGGGCCACATCCGGCCCGCGACGTGGTTCTATCCGGTCCGCCGAAACAAAGTATAGAACCCCTTTTCATAAAAAAGGGTTGAAAATGCATTTTTTTCCTAATGTAGGGCCCTCACAATTAACCTTTAACACTTGTGCGTTTCTGAAATGGGACTCTGAATGTAAAATCTACCAGGAAAAGTGAACGGATCTTTACTTTTTGTGGAACATGATAATTAGCTAACATATTTAATTTGTTAAGAAAGTGTGGTTGGTTAAAAAAAACAACATTATATATAATTGCCTTTTAAAACAAATATGACGGCATTCTTGATTTGAGCCGCGAATAAAAGATTGTTAAACTACGCCTTGAGATTGGAGGATTGATGAGAATATTTACCAAAACAAAACAAAAAAATAATAAGTCTGGGTTATGAGCTAGCTACAATGTTTCTCACATTTTAAATAGAGAAATGAAGCCACTTCCAGACGAGTAAAAAAAAAAAAAGATAAACTTCATATGTCTCATTAAATAATGTAAGTTTCTAATCAAATAGTTTCAGGTCGATTTCATTTCGTTTTTGAACCTTTACGGTCATGTGGCCCGCCACACGTGTGTTGGAAATGAAAATGTCCCGCAGGTCCAATTAGGTTGGGTATCACTTTAGAAATGCCAGGGTTTATCCTAAGCTCGCTTCGCTTATCCTCCATTGTGTTTGAAATACTATTCAGGCATATATTTGTCAAATCTCAATAAAAATTTGTTATAGAACATGTTGACCTAGTTTGAGATACCTAATCGCTCTCTAACATACAAACACGTATACCTTCTATTTCGCCCCTCATAATGCTAATATTAATGTTATTGTGCATTTCCTATTGATATAAAATATAACGCTTCCAAACCACTCTAGAACTGGTATATCAAGATTACCGGAAGTAATTCATTGTGCCTTCGTATGACCAAATTTAGAATAAGTTATAAACATATAGCGTGTACCTGTATCATGTTCTTTCAGTTTTAGTAAGCATTTTAAATTATCAAAATAAATGTACATACATTATGTCTAGGCAATAAAGTTAGTCGAGGGTATCTTAAATAATAATAAATAAAATTATATTAAGCATTTGAAAGCAAATCTATTTGTAATGCGTACGTTATAAAAATTGAGCTCATTTGCATGCATGGCGCTGTAACTATCATTTGCCATCTTGGCATGGTTGCTGTTGACTGGCCAGGTAGATGTAGTTTTGTTTTTATAGGTCAACGAAAATATGAATATGAAATGCACTCTCTTTGCGGATGTCGTTGCTTGGCCTCTATTAAATGTACTTAATTACAATGCAAATTATACTATGATAATTCCTATGTAAATCAACATAAGCTTTTTGTCAAGTTGAAGGTATTTTAATAAAAGCATTAATAATGAGCGAAATGGTTTTCTCCAACAAAAAGCTATCTTCCAGCAGACGTTTTACTGTTAGCAGTTGTTCTTTGTGTTCATGTTCCTATCTCGAAACAAATTAGCGCCTTAGATAATCACTTTTTTTACCTTGTGCTCGAAATCAGTGATACTTATGTTTATTGAAAAGTGTGCTCCTTTTACAAGATATGTATCTTATCTTATATAATACAGACGTTACTTCCAAAAAGAAAATGATTACGTCCTACGCGTCATGCATGTTAGCGAATGACTTAAATTCTGCCAAGTCACTGGTTTTTCTGGCTGGCTCAGGCAACCCATTCCATGCTCTAATAGCACTAGGGAAGAAGGAGCATTTTTACAATTTTGTCCTAGCATATGGAACGAGGAATGTACCTTTATCTTTGTGTCTTTCTGAGTATATTATTAGATTTTGTTTTTGTATTTGAAGATTACGGTTCAGTGTTTTATGTTTAATTGCTACTTTACTTTTGAGTCTTCTCTCCTGAAGGCTTTCTAAATTTAGTGATTTTACTAATGGTGTTACTCTAATCAAATGTGAATATGCGTTTGTTATGAATCTCACTGCTCTATTTTGTGTCTGCTCCAGTTTCTTAATGTTTTCTTGAGCTGAGGGGTCCCAAACAGAGTATGCATATTCTATTATAAATCAGTATGCACATAGATCTACATATCATCTACTTTTTACAGCGCTTGAATGTATACACACAGTATCTTTCTTGGGATGTTCTTGTTTAGTTTTTCTTCATTCGATCTTTTTACTTCTACTCGCCCAATCGTCAACAAATTTCGCATACAAGCTTATGGTCGATGAACAAACATGAATTTAAAAAATCAACCAATTATTACTTGTAATTAATTAATTTTGTTATTGAATAGAATATATAGAAAATAAATCTACTAAACTAAGTGGAGATCAAGCCTTGTGTAGAGCATTAGGCTATAAAATTAAAAGATAGAGTAAAATAGAATAATTAAAGATTAATTTAAAGAATTAGGGGCCTATATCAAAGTGCAAACACTGAATGTTGATGCAAAGATAACATAAATGACTGGTTGTATATTAATCAATCATAAAGAGAACTTTGTAATGGATTTGTTAATTAACATTGTCTTAAATACCATTTTTAGAAATGATTTTTTTTTCTACCAAAATCCAGTGACTTATATAATTGCAAACATCATACAATAGTGCATAAGAATAATAAGGCTACAATTATACACATTTCAACATTTAAAAAAAAAAACATTTACATGAAAACGCACAAAAAACTAGGGGAAAAAAGGCGTTGGCTGTGAGTTTCACTTGAACTCGAACTCCAATATTTAAAAAAAAATATTTTAAATGTTTAAATAAAAAAGGAATTCTAAAAATTGGTTGGGGAAGGGGGTTAATTTTAACTTTCTAAAGCTTCGATACCTATTATTATGGTCTTTCGATATCGTACTATAAGGTGTAAACAAATTTTAAAGTGTAACATATATCAAATATGTATCAGTCACTTTTTTTTTTACTTCACTGTGTCTTAAACTACACCAAAAAGATATAAAGGTCTGGTTAATATCTATCTACTTTACGTTAGGCTTATGCGTTGATCAATTTGATGTATCGATCAAAAGTATCGATCAAGAAAACCATCTTTGTCTTCACTTTTTATCTAGATTGAGTGCTGTATCTAAAGTTTTTGTGAGACCCTTTGTTTGTTTTGTTGGGTTTTTTTTCAATGGATAAACATAAAGTAAAGAATGAAATAGGTACCAAAAAGACTACCTATATTCATGTGGAGTTTTACCAGTAATTAAGGCTATGACGGAACAATGTGTAATTTGCTTTGTGTTCAGATTTTGATAAGATCCATCTTTCCCAACCTCCAACTTTCTGAACATACAAGTAAATTATCACGTTTTGAATATAATATTGTTTCCCAAGTTTGAGAACATTTTAGATTTGATTTCATTCTTAGAGAAAATAGTTCAACAACCTACAAACACACACACACCACGGGAAGGGTGTTTGTTGGGGTTATGTTAGATGAGCTCAATACCTAACCAGGTAATATAGGCAATGGTAATGACAAACCGATTCACGCCTACATTAGCGTGAGGCCTTGTGGCTCACTGGCTCGTCCCACCCCTCCCCAACACCATGCGTCCCATTATCGTCCATACATTTCTTTTGACAGAAATATTACAGACGTGCCTGGGTAATCAAATGTGACAATGTCAATGTTAGGATTCACAGATTGTCAGCGTTAACTATAATACCTAAAATCAGCTAGCCAGTGGTGAAGTGGTATTGGAATGGTGCCCGACTTAAATATCTTAATATCTCTGTTCAAGAAAATACTGGCCTCGTGTATCTCTTGTAAAAACGCGTAATGATTGATAATCTAATATAAAAAGGCATAACTAAATTTGAGAAACAATTTATCCCACATTTAGATTGAGTAGGCTACTGGTAAGTGTGAACCCAAGATTGTCATCGTAGAAAAAATGAAAACCAAATAAGCAGCTTGCAGTCGGCCTCAATTTTCTATCATCTCTTGACAAATGTCCATTTCATAAGTCTTAAGCTTTTTAATGCTCTAAATCTAGGTTATGTGTCGTGTGTCATTCTGTATGATGCGTAAAAGTCTTCTGTCATCTATCTCAGCAATGATTAAGAGTTTCTGAACGTCATTCTGCCATTGGTTCAAAGTACAAGATTAATGTATGAACTTGTGGTCGTGGGGAGAGAGCGTGTTGGGAGACGTTGTGAGGAGTTTGATCTAACTCCTCCCCTTACAAGAGACGAGATGGATTACACCAGTCGCTCGTCATTTTTTTTTTATTTCTTCTTATGGCCTTCGTCCTCTCCTCCTGACTATTTTAATGTATCTTCCCTTTCTTCTTGATCTTAGGCTCTAGCCTCGCGATAACACTGAGTGACTGCCCCTCCAGGCTCTAGTCTGCTATCTCCCAAAACTTTGTAACTTTTTTTTTTTATAATGTTCAAGGGCTCTAAATCTTCGGACTGCTTACACCTCGGGGAAGATCGGTTAAAGAAAGATGAAAGCTGTTGGGTGAGGTATTAGCCATCAGAGAAAGCATCCCTGGTGCTTTATGCTAATCTCCAAGCCCCTCGGGGGATAAAGGGCTGTCGCCGTCTTGAGTCCCTGGATCCCATTTTGGCCCACCTGGGGCAAATCACATCGTCAAAATAAGCTTTCCTGGTGAAGAGTACACGTTGAATGATTTGTAATATACGCGAACACATTTGAATAGTTAGATACAAATAATACAGTTTTAAACAATGCCGATTGTCATAAAAGCACACACAAGAATTAGAACTCTTGTTAATTTTTTTAGTGATGTATTTTTGATTGTTTAATAAATGCATCTCGTGTAAATTGTAATTGAACATTTCATTTCTTAAATATTGGAGATTTTATTACCACGTTAAAACTGTATATTTAGCAAAATTTCTTTTTGGAAATTTCAGATTTTGTTTTTAATTGTCCGGGCTGACTTAATGTCTTTACTTTTTGACACAACCAGGAACGAGCAGTAAGCTATTATAATTCGAAGTCTTTTTAAAAATCTTTGTAGATCTTCTTTTAACTTTGAAACAGACAACACTCTAAGTCGATCACGTAAGCTGAATTTGGAAGGTTCAATCTTCGGAAATTTGTTTTATAAATATTTCATACTCTGCCGGTTCAATTTTTGATATTTATAAATGTGTATGAATTGTAGGATTTCATACTTTGCCTATAACATTTTAGTGCAGTATCATGTGACTGTCATGTGACTATGTCCAATGTTTCCCATCTTTCTATCAAAACCTTATGTTTCAGAAGCCAGTAATGTGCCTGAGCGCCTCTAGTAACTAACGAAAAACAAATTTATTAAAAAAAAAGAGGGGGGCTATCTTCGCCTAATTTATAATTTTCTCACCATTCTTATAAAACTCGTGGAGCGTTCTTAGACAATGAAAGCCTCAGATGCCTCGCTCACCTCACTTTTTCTTTCTTTTCCAAGCACCGTTTAGATCTAAGTATTATATGAATTTTGTACATTAATATATATATATATATATATATATATATATATATATATATATATATATATATATATATATATATATATATATATATATATATATAATATCCTTTTGCAAACATGTCATGGTTACGTACTTTTTGTATGACGCATCGAAGACAATCATATGCAACCTATATGATTTACTGTTAATCTAGAAACCACTTTAACAGAGTTTTATTATACCCATAGCAATGACGATTTTCTCCTATTATTTACCTGAATTAGCATTTCATCTAAGCCTAATATCTTTATTGTTTGAATTGTAATGAATGCACGATCGTCACATGAATAAGTAATGGATTCATTGAAGTTGGATTTTATTGGGCGTTTCATTGCGTGACCTTATACGTAAACTTTAATCATAATTATTATAAAAGATTAAGCTACCTGTAGTTTTTCATTTTGTCTGTGCAATCTGGCAATCTAGTTACAGCATGAATATTCATTGCTTTTACCCTTTTGTAGACAGTTAATTTATGTTTCTTTACTTAATTTTTTAAAAAGTAAAATATAATATGATGCCTTTTCAAAAGTATTTTTTTTTAAAGGGAAAGTTGCTCGAACTCGAGCCTCCGTGATGGAAGGCCGACGTTCTTAAGTACTTATAAAAATATACGGTTTTATTATTTTATAGCCTATTGTTAGTTTAAATTAAATTATTAGGGAATGACCTAATTCTCTACACAAGGTTTACTCCCCCTTAACTCAGCACATTTTCTTAATAAAAACAAAATTAATTAATTACGATTAATTGATTAATAATTGGCCTTTTTTTATTTATTTATTTATTCATGTGTTGTCAATGCCAATGAATATTTGTGCAACTTTTCAATCTGAGAAAAGGAGGTGGATAAATAACGTAGAAAAGATTCCATCGTGACCTACGAAGAGAGTAAATATAACCCATAGACTTATATATAACCTTTGTACAAATAAAATGAACTAAGGATCCAAAGAGAAACAGTTGTTTAGCACCAAGATCTAGATCTACTGATAATGATTAAAATGTTACAAAATGTACGAATTTAACCAGTGGTCTTCAAAGGTCTCACTGGCTTACATTGGTGTCTGTCACATGACTTTAAAAACTACATATTTTTTTCCCTTAAGTTTTCTTTTGTTTTAAAATAGACAAAATAGCGTTAAATAACGATTTAATGCTTTTTTTTTTTTTGGCTATATAAGCAAATAAAATTGTCGGCATTGATCGAAATTTACACATTTTAACATAAATTACACGTATTACAAATTTTAACTGAAATACAATTATGCAAAACAGATAGAATTTTTGGGTGTATCCGGTGTACAGAATATAGGACTTGTTGACATTGATTAGTTTGTTAATCGTTAACAATCCCCAATAAATTTCAAATCCATGTGTCAGTTACTGTTTGCTTATAGAAAATGGCGGTTTCGTAGTAGCCTCCACGTGTTTCCCATAACACTAATCCTGATACTTTTGTCACAAAGGTGTGATGGTCATTATTTATGTGGCGCTTCTTTTGTCACAAGTGGGCCAAATATCCTTTGAAACTCGACTACTAACAACGTGACATATCACAGGCTAATCATAATCTGGTTTTTTTCGCCCCACGATCGGGCATACCCGTCAATCGTAGTTCCTTCCTAATTCAAACAGCATTGATCTCCAGGTTGTCAGTGCAGTGTCTCACACGTTTCCCACGCTGACACAGTCTATCAAAACCAGTTCATTATATTCTTTACCCCAACAGTCTCACTTTGACTTGTCTGTTTGAACTGGCCGCTAATTGACACTTAGAATGTTCACCTAGGCCCGTCTGCCATACTGGCAAGTCTATTTGTATGCCCGTGGGATCCCACTTTTTTTTTCTCCTGGCTACAAAATAGATTCCGTATTCACCGTGTTGGCTTTAGAATGAATGTTTTGAGGGGGGAGGGGGTACTTTTAGTCTAGCTCCCCTATTCTAGACATTCTAACCAAACTTTGAGAAATAGTGGTACATTTCAGTTACGTTAATCTTATAAAGAGTGATTCTAAAACGGAAAGTAGATCTAGTCTAATGATAATCCAGATTTAATGCATTGTAATGTCTTTGATTTAAAGATTTAGTCTAGATCTAGGTTTACTTGATTTAGTATTTCACTTGACTAGGCTAACCAACTTTCTACAAACACCCTACCCCTTCCCCCACACACACGTTGACCGATCCACTTATTTGTCACACCTAAGGCAAAAAATATTCCCCGTTACCGCATGGTAGGTCTACCAATGAACCTCCTCCTGTACGTGTTAATAGTACATACTGTATTAGAATTATGAGGTCAGTCTAATCTTATCTTATGAAATACAGACGTTATTTCAAAAAAGATGATTACGTCCTACTCGTGTTCTTAGTCTTATTCAGCTCCCCACCAAAAAAGTTACAAAATATATTTATTCCCTACTAGATCTAGATTCTAGGCTTATTGGCAGACTACTGGAGTGTATATTTTAAATCTAGAGTCTGTATGATTGATATTAAGCCATATCATATCATTACATGACATTTTAATAGTGGCCTGTTGCTGGAAGGTAAGTAAAATGAGAATCACTGCCCTACAAGTTAGGCCTGTTGAATGGAGAGGCGAATCCTTCTAAATATATAGATTTAGGTCTATATAATAATAGCCTACTTCACTGGGGCTGGAAAAAAAAGTTTTCAAAAGCTTTAGAAGCATGAGGTTTCTAATTATAGCTTTCTTCTGATCAATATTATTGCCTTAGATTTTATTTTAAGTTCACAATAGGCCTAACTAACTAAAAGTATATCTTTTTTTAAAAAGGAGATCAATACCTACTTATATTATATTAGTGCACATATAGATTTCTATCTGCATTTTCATGTAAAATTGTTGATAAGTAACATGCTAGTTTATAAGGTTAAAAAAATTATGTTAACAAATTCTTGACCAAAGTTTAAAGATCTTGCATTGGACAACAACGGTTCTGTGGAGTATGGTGTTAGACAATGTCAAGAAATGGCCAAAATTTTAACCAGACTAGTCAACGATGGTAAGTCTAAATTGAATTTCTTTTTTTTTTCTCTATTTTGTGACAATTTCTGTTGTTGGTTTTATTTTCTCTCATTGTGTTTGCAAAGGAAAGTCTTGGTTAAATTAAGACTAACCTTCAGCTTTGAAGTCTGGAATCTTGGTCTGAATCAAAATTTAGTCCATCGTCTTGTAACATACCTCATATTATTAGCCTTCAAATTCTATGTCCATTTAGTTTTGTCTCTTTCATCCTACAAACAAAGGGCGCACAAACCCCTTATTATAGAGTATGTGCAAACAACTTCTAGGCCCATTAGTTGTAGCCTTCCATCTCCCTTGCACATATAGACACACTACTTTCAAGTGAAATGCCCCTTCCCGCAGATATTGGAAAGAAGAAACATGACTATTTGCAACTTACATATTTTTTTTTGGAAGTCATGGATTTTGATTTAAAGAGGCACTTTATTTAGAATAACTCATCTTCACAAACTGTATTAAACACCCCCATCCTTATTGAATTTCACAGCTAAGATTTTTCTTCATTCATAAATGCTGAATATTGGGTTAAAGTCACAAGAAGTTTTTCTTGGTTTAAAAAAAAATAAAACAGTACACATTTAACCACTTGGTTTCATTTTGCAAGACAATATTTATATTATCCTCTGTGATATTTGTACCTTATTGATCTATGTAACTCTGTGGGTTGGTGTGAGAAAGTGGCAGACTTGTTCATATCTTGTTTCTGAAAAGAAACACAAAGCCAGGACTGTAATGTTGCAAAGGGCAAATATTGTTTTCTTTTTGTCAGAGCTACAGCATGACTTTTTGAGGTAGACATTTTTATTCATGTTGATCTCCAACTTATTTTTGTCACATACTTCAAGTATGAATTTCGTTTCAATCCTTGCAGGGCACAGCTTTGGTGATCCTGAAGTCATTAATGAAAGATTAGAAGGAGGCATTTGGTAAGTTTTTTAACACAATCATCTAATCAATGCTGAAATTGTAATATCACTATTTAATGGTTTAAAGTTTATGTAATTTACTCAGAGCCATCATATATTGCTTTTTAAGACTATGCAAAAAGATTCAATTCAATAGTTTCTTAACTAAAGGTAATCTTTGAAATGTCACCATGAGTATAAAACCTTCCACATGTTAGGGCTTACTGCAGTATAAATAGAAGTGAAATCTTGGCATTATGCTTTATCCTGCATAGAAAACTCAATTTTTAAAACTTAATCTGCTATTTGCATTTTTGTTTTATTATAACACTGTTTAAAAAATTGGCAGTAGCAAGAATGAATATGTCAGTGATGGGCTTGTAGTCAGAGCTAGGGGCTTGCCGTGGCAATCTTCAGATCAAGATATAGCCAGATTTTTCAAAGGATTAAACATTGCCAAGTAAGTATTGTTTTTCCTTTCCAATCACACATACAGTGTAAGGATAGACAAAAAGTTGAAAGCAAATTACTTTGAAAAAAAAAAAAAATTCACTGCTTTCGTAGATGTATGCATTTTAATTAAGAAGAAAGTTGTTTACTTTTAAATAAAGTAGAAATATAGGTATTGAACTATTTGCATAATTTGTTTACATCTAACCAGGGGTGGCGTGGCTTTGTGTTTGAGTCCACAAGGAAGAAGAAATGGAGAAGCTCTCATTCGGTTTGAGTCTGAAGAACACAGAGATCTTGCTTTGAAAAGACACAAACATCATATAGGCCAGCGCTACATTGAAGTGTATAAGGCTTCAGGAAAAGATTTTATTAATGTTGCAGGAGGTGAATAATCTTTTTTTTAAACTAAGTGTCTAATTGTGGTGCAATTTCCCTGAAACGTTTTCAAACTGCAGTTAGCAGCAGATGGATAGATAAATTGTTTTTGGGGGGGGCTGTTAAAAAAGGTTGTTTAATATTAGATTATTAGATTAGATTAGATTGTTATCTATACAATGTTTAGCATGAAGAAATCAAATGAATTTTTTTTATTTTAAAAAGATTAAATTTGTTATCAGGAAACAATTCTGAAGCGCAGGCATTTTTGTCTCGTGGAGGCCAGACTATCATCAGAATGAGAGGTTTGCCATTTACATCAACTACTCAGCAAGTGGTAAGCTACTAGGTTCATTTTATAACCTAAAGTTGTTGTCTTTTAAATCATTTTTGTTGTCTAAAGTTGTTGTCTTTTAAAATCATTTTTGTTTGTGTTCAGTCAGCATATTTTTTCCTATTTCACTATGATATCATCTTAAAAAAAACACATTTGTTAACAACTCCAATTTTTTTAAATTTAAGAAATTCACACCAAATGCTACTTTTTGACTACTGAAAATAAGCTACAATCAAATGTAATTAGTTCAATTGCTGATTTAAAATTGGATTTACCGTTTTTCTGATTAATAATGTAGGAAGAGTAGGTTTTTTAATTGTATTTGTATTGAATTATATAGCTATAGAAACGTACTTTCTTAATTGATATTTAAGTTACTTGTAAATAACTATGACGTAATTATATATAAAAAGTACTGCTTACAGGGAAAAGAAATGACTATATATAAACAAACTGGCAGTTCCTAAAGATTGATATGATAGGCCTTTGTTGTTTTATCTGTAGTTATTGTTTTCTTTCTGTTGTTTCTTCAACTTTGCATTTAATAACTTTCTGCATTTTAAAATGTTGATTAAAGTTAATTTTTTTTTGTAATAACTATTAAGAAGAAATTTAGTCACTGGTCAGTATAATTGGTGATAGGTGTGGTCAACCACAGACATTTGTTTTACTTCATGCTACACCACCAGAGCAGACATTTACAGGTTTTTCCTGCTTTCAGCTGGCCACGTTAACAAAATTTTGAAAAAAATAAAGTATCAATCATGGACCCATTAGTTAGAAGTTTTTTTTAGAAGGTAAGTGATGGAACTGGACAGTTTACAAAACTCCACTTGGCCTGTGGTTCTTAATGTGGCGGTTGCATCGGGATGCACAGGTTTATATTTTCATCCAATCATATTTCAGGTGGATTAGCTGGTGCGGGATGATGGTTTCTGGACTGCATATATTTAAACATCATTATCTACTTCTTCATTACACCTTAAGGCTTCTTTACTCAAAAGGAAATGGTTGATTTTTTTTTTCTCCACAAAAGAAGATCTGCTGACTTTAATTTGTAATGAGTTAAATTTTTTGTTTTCATATTTTTTAAAGAATAGCTCTGTATGGTTTGTTTGTTTTTTGTTGGTTTTTTTTTTGGTAAAGGCTTATACCTATAAATTTAAATTGGGGCCACTACGTGTGCGGTGTCCAGACTTTAACACCTACCTTAGTAAAGATGTATGCATTTTCATCTTATCAAACTGACTTGTTTATTATTGGTCTCCCCTACTACTTAACAACATTTTTCGTTAATCATCATATATTATAATTTCCCTTCTCTGTCAATAATAGTGGAACAATGGAAGCACTGCTTTAGCGAAATATACTGTCCTAAATTCAAGTGTGTGCTTAAATTTTAAACATGGAGCCAAAAGGCTTGGGGCACGCATGAGAAGAAACTGCTAGTGAATGAAATGGTTTAATTGTTCATAACATTTTGGTTAAAAGAAAAAAACTTGTTTTTATTTGTTATACAAAGTTATTTGTTGATTCATTTTTTGTTTATTTGTTTGGGGAAGGAAATCGAAAGATAAGAGGGGTAATTCATCATGCTGACATGCATACAAATGGTGTCAATGTTTATGAACCGTGAGAAAGTTGTAGGCTAGTGATGTAGTGTAATGGTGATGGATCAGTGTCAATTGGTCTTAACAACAATTTTACAACAATTTTTTGTGATATAATTGTAACAATATCCAGTTACAAAATTTCAACTAATTCTATGAACTGAAAGTTATTTTGTAAGAAATTTTTTTTTTATAACACACAAAAATACACAAATAACAGAAGCTATACATTTGAAAAAGAAAAAAATAGGAGATTAGCATTAATATCTCTAATTGCACCCTTTAAGCATAGCTAGTGTTTTCAAAATGCACAAAATATTAACAGAAAGGTTTAGGTGCTCATACCTAATGGGTTGATAGAAGTCTTTTTGTTTTACCTGTTCTACTTTAGATACAGTTCACAATTGTAAAATTACTTTTTTTAAATGTTACAATAATACTAAATGTTTCTCAAAGCATGTTTGATATAAGTGTTAGATGTACACTTAGTAATAAAACCATAGGTTTATGTGGTAGAGATTTATGGAGAGGGTAAGAGCTAATACAATGAGACCTGGAGAGCATAGGATCTGTTTTAAAACATTGGCTACCAAATATTTAAAATCATTGCTAAAATGACATTTTAAAAAAAAGTCTTTAAAAAAATGTAGTTATTTATTGAACTAGCTGCGATAAGTTGTTTTGATTCAATCATTTATGATGTTTTCAGTTTTCCCTTTTACTTTGTCATGAGAACATAAAGACGTCAATGTTTCATGTATCCCCCTGTTTTCATTTTCCTTCTGTTTCATATTTTCCTCATTAGTTTTCATTATCATATCATTATAATTTAGAGATACATTTAATTAAGAAGCAAAAGAAATATCTGTAATTATGTAAGATACCATTAGACCTTACAGTTATTCTTTGCTAGTTGCTTTCAAATGATGGTGAAAGTGTTTAGTGTTTTTTGTTTTCCAGTTGGAGTTTTTTACTCGTGATCCCAACTCCTCACAAGTTCTTGATGGAGAGGAAGGAATTCTGTTTGTCCACTACCCAGATGGCAGAAGCACAGGAGATGCTTTTGTTCTCTTTGCTACAGAAGAAGAATCAGCAAAGGCATTGAAGAAGCACAGAGAGATGATGGGCTCTAGATACATTGAATTATTCAAAAGCACAACAGCTGAAGTTCAACAGGTATCAATAGTGAAGATTTGTCTACCTATAATTCTATAAGTCATTTTTAAAGCAACAACAATAGTCTTTAACAACTTTGAAAAAAAAATTCCTTTGAAAAATTCAACTTATCATAATTCTTCCAGGTGCTCAAAGCTTGAAAGTAAATTTTAAACAAACCATGGGAAATAATCTTGTAAAATAGACCAACATTAGGTGTGGATTATGGTAAACCATGTGCTATGGTGAACTGTTCCTTTGCTATTTTTGTAAGATTAAAATTTTTTTTTACAAAAATTTAACAAAATTTATACTTTATCACAGTCCAATGTACTTGTTTAATATAAAGCTGTTTAATTTTTTTGGTTGTTTTTTTAAACTATAAACCCTGGCCATTTGGCAGCCCTGAGTTTGACAAAAATCTTTTTAAAAATACATTCAGCTAGTGTAAAATGGATAGAGATGTTGTATGTTAAGTAGCTATAATACAAAAACCCTTAACCATAGCTTACAAATCCAAAAATGCAACCTACCTAATAGGCTTACTTAGAAAGACACAAAAATAAGACATTATTTCAACTGCAAGAACAAATAGATATTATAAGTGCTCTTTCTCTCCAAGGGTTGTTAGAACAGGTGCCTGAATCAGCCAAGAAAATAAATGGCTTAGTAGAATTAAAATCTCTAATTAAACATGTGTGACTAGTTAAATACATGAATACACTCAGAATTACATTATAATTCATTTCAATACAAAGTTCTTGTTTTTTAATCCAAATCTTAGGTTTTGAACAGAAGTATGGATCCACGTAACCCAGAACAACCAGACAGCCAGCTGACGCCTTTGATTGCACAAATCCCAGCAGGGATACCCATCATTCCACAATCTCTTATCACTAGCGGCACAAGAAGGGACTGCATCAGACTTCGCAACCTTCCAAGTGCTGCCCAAGTGACTGATATTTTAACATTCCTGGGAGAGTTTTCTCAATTCATTATTTATCAAGGAGTTCATATGGTCTACACTGCTACTGTGAGTACTGTAAACACTTTGAAATAAAAAATTTTATTTAATCAAAAATAGCACAATACAATTTTTCCTGATTAGTTTTAATAAAATCTAGTTTAAATTTAATTACAATGTTTCAATGAAATGTTTAAATGTAAACAAAAAATAAGAATTTCTACTTTGAAAATTTAAATTCTGTAAGCTAAGAATTGGTTTTAAATGATGAACATCTTTTATTTCATTTTAAAAAAAGGCTTTAATTTTTAGCGCCCCCGAAAGGGGAAAAGGCTCTATTAGTTTTGTGTGGCCTGTCTGTCTGTCCATCCGTCCGTCTCATTTAGATCTCAGAAACTAGAAGAGAAAATGAAAATCGGACATCATGATATTTTAGATCATTCAAAGTTCTGATGCAACAGCTACTTTTTTCTTTTCTGAAAGGAAAAAATCTAATTTTTAAAATCAATTATGCAAGCGTATTTTCATAATAAAACACCATTTTTACAACTATTCACTATTAATAGTAACAAACACTGGAGGCTTTTTAGTAAGGGATATTGCCCTTTACCAATTGTATAACCTATTTATGCAAATAGTTTTAGATTTTTGGTCAAAAAATATTTTTTTTACAATTGTATTGCTAAGTTATGTAAGTTCTGTCAAACTAAATAAAACATTTACAAAAAAAAAATGTTTACTTTTTTTTTAAAGAGAAAAAATCTATTTACTATACAAATAAGTTGGACATAATTTAAAACAACAATTAATAAGTAGTTTTTCATATTATGGTGTGAACTGCAGAGAATCCACACCTACATGGAACACAAAACTAAAGGATTTTTTTTATACGGAAATGCTTTTTTGCAGAGGCTTTGAATAAGAGACTGAATCTTTACAAAACAATTAGATACTCATTATCAGACATCAGTTAGGCCAGGTTCACATCTAACTTCACATTCACTTTCACCTATCCCTTTGTCTGCTGGACCTTTGGGGCAATACACAGGATCTGTCAACCTTCTTTCTCCATTCTTCTCTGTCATTTGCCTTTAATAGAATTTCTTTATGATATCCTTTTAAAAGATTGATACCTGCCTATTTACCTGCCTGGGTCGACCACTTCTGATGGCATTTAATACCGATATTCTTCTAAAAATATTGAAACCTACCTTTTTTCCTGCCTAGGTGGACCACTTTGGGGGGCCGAATTTGAGTTTGCATTTTCACACAAACTGTCTTTGTAACCTTGTTTGTTTTTATTAAACTGTTGTTAGAAAATATCTTTCGCTGGTTGTCTCAACAGAAAATGTGCTTGGTACTGCAATGTTTTGTCTAACATTTTGATTTTAAAAAATATATAAAATTTTAATTATGAACAGGGTGAAGCATCTGGTGAAGCCTTCATACAGTTAGATTCAGAGGATGCTGCCACCTTGACAGCTATTAACAGGCACCGCTGTCAGATGATATTTGGCAACAAAAAACGAGTGATTGAGGTCATTCAGTGCAGTGGGGATGACATGAGCTACGTTTTGACCAATGGCATGCCTCAGATGTCCATTTCAGCCATGCCGACTGCTATGACTGCTCCAGCACTGCCACCACCATCTCCAATCACTCTACAAAGACCTATTTTATCTCCTGGTAAGTTAGCTACTTTACTTTGTGAAGAAGAACAAAAACTTATCGACTATTTACAATATTTTAAAAACTGTTATTTCAATCTAAAATTCATAGAATCATTTCTTTTGTCTTTTTGTTTACAATTTGTTTGACTTCATGCCTACATGAATTGTTATAAATCAAACAAAAATTTTTGAACTCTTTGGTTTTATATCTCAAGTACCACAACTTTTAATTTTTTTTTAAACTCTTAATAAGAAAAACTCATTAAAAAAAGCTTTGTTAATTCAGGTTTTATGAATAGATGCAAAAAACTTTTCAAAGAAAAGCAACTATTATGATGCCCTTGTTACACTAACAGTTAAATATGTGTATTCAGTTGTATCAACTATTTTGATTCTCTTGATACAATTATAGTTATATGTGTGTAATCACTTGTAATCTAGAAATATTTATGTAATAAACAGCTGACAGTATAATATTTTTGTCTTTATTGCAGTTACTCCTCAAACTATTATGACGACTTCTGCTTTGACTGGAACATTTCCCTACATGTCACTAGCCCAGCCATTGCCAGCAGCCTTCACGCCTACCATCACTGCCTTGCCCCAGAGACCAGCCTACTACCCGCCGATACTCTACTGGTACCCAAGCCCGCCTGTCTCTCCACCCACACCACAAACACCAGCTATCACTTACTACACTACCACCACTGCTACTAACACTGCTGCAGGGCCATACACTGGCCCTTGCATGATCATAATGAGGGGCCTGCCAATTAATGTAACTGTTCAGGATATAATGAATTATTTTCAGGGGTTCCCTGAGGTAGGTCCAGGTGACACCATCAAAGAGGTTCTCCAGTCTAGCTTGGTGGCTTGACAGCATCCTGTTTCAGTTCATTTTTTGTTACTTCAGTTTTTATGGTGGTCAAAACTTTGTTTTAAATCCCTTACTGGAATTTATTTTTATTTTGAATGAATACATAGGTGGTGGATATCTAATTTTCAGTTAAAAATTTTTTTATTTTTTTTTTTATTTTATTTTCACTGAATCTGTTATAATAAATATTTCCCAGTACTATGCAATCTTATTTAATGCAGTTCACAAAAGAATGTTTCAAAGTATAATATATAAGCTGTTTTTAAAAGCTTTTAATTTGAAGAAACAAAAAAAAAAAGTATTATTCATTTAAAATTTATCTGATATAAGAATTTAGTAACAAAATAAGATTTCTGGGCCGTTTAAATATTTTTAATTTATATTTTTTGTTTTCACTGTGCTGACCTACATTTTTTTTTTTTTTGGCTTGGGCTCTTCATTATGTTAATGCTTACATTATCATTTCATCTTTTTTTTTTTTTTCTTGTTGTGTTACTTTTTTTTTCCTTTTTGTCAATACTTTTATCGTTGTTTCTTTGTTATTAGACATACCAAAAATATATCTGTAAAAAAAAAAAAAGAAAATTGTTACATTATATTAAATTTTTAAAATTTGACTTCAACCATCATCCTAATTTATTCTATACATATTTCTTTGTTCTCCCCATCTTTGTCCTTCCTTATTTGTTCATTATAAGCTCTTACAATTTAGTTCTCTCATGCCTTTAATATATATATTTATTTATATATAGGCTATCTAATTTTTTTTTTTTTCGTTTTTAGGTAGGTCCTGATACCATAAGTATACAGACTAACTTGGAAGGCCGACCTAATGGAGATGCTCTAATTTCATTCACTTCTAGACTTGAAGCAGAGCGAGCCATTGTTGAAAAAAATCGTAGACATCTTGGAAATAGATTTATAGAGCTGTTTATGGCCTAAAACAAGCTATTGATGAGATCTGCTTTGTTGACTGCTGAGGATTATTGATCTTTGTCAAGAGTCCTGGCAAATTATATTTATATTTATGAAATTATTTATTTTTACAAATATATATATATATATATATATACATAAATAATACATAGATCTATAAAATTGATTATCTTCCAAATGTATGATATGATGAAATCTTTCAATTGAGTCGTTATTCACATTTTTGAATGCATTCCCAAACATGTAGGCTTTTAATCTCATGAAAATATTTGTCTTTAAATCATTAAATGCATATCTACTGTATCTTTTTTCTTTATTTGCATGAGTTTTTTTTTAAACTGAGCCTTTCCTCGTGTGCCTTAATGATATTTGATGTTAGCCTACATTAGAAAAAAAACAACTAATATTTTATTTTACAAAATATATACATACATAAAACTTGCCACTGCCTTCAAAATATTGCCTTGACATTCCAAACTTCCACATGTGGCTTCCAAACCAAGTTTGTTTGGTTAGGCAGAACAGTAGCTAATCACTAATTAAAAGATATTGTAAATTGATTTATTTATCAATGACAGCATGTATTAAGCTTAGCACAAGAATCAATCTCTTTATAACATTCCTGCCATAAATTCACCAGTTAGAAGATAATATTTATGTCTATGTTTTTTTTTCATTGAATCATATTTATTGAACTGGACAGTTACTTCATGAGTGCTGTAACTTTCTTGATGTTAATATGATCTTCATTTTTTTTTTTTGAGATCATTGAACATTCCTTTGGTTTTACTCTTGTTATTTTACTTGATGTATATATATATAGCTGGTTAGCAATATATCTATTACCTATCATTTTACTTGAAATTCAATTATCTTAATGAAATACTTATATTTATTGTATGCATTCATGCTTGTCCTTCTTTTCTTGTTTCCAAAAGAAAAAGATGGTATATTCACCAATGGTGCCTCTCTGTATCTTATTGATTGTATTCTTTGATGATGTTTCTGCATGCTATGTGTAGCTTTGTTGAGCTTTGACCAAACAATTATTGGCTCTTATTATGTAGGCTTGTGGAAAAACAACACATATCAGTCAATTTTCTTTTTCTTTGGAATAAAGTGATTTAACAGTTTCCTGAATAGTCTAAAGAAATGTTTAAATTTCATTATTAGTTGTTTTTTTTTTTTTTTTTTAGAGACACATTATTGGAAAACTTGTGTTAGTTTATTCAATCATCTGGGATTGTTTAGGAATAGTTTCAACATTTTTGTCATTTGTAGGCTATATAAATTTCAGATCTGCTTGGACTATATATATCATTATTGTGATGATTTACAGTGAACTGAGAATATATTTAGCTCAATGTTCTACATGTTTATTTTATAATCATATATATATATATTTATATATATGTTAATATACAAGGATATGAAATATATAAACATGCATATTTTTTTGTAGGCATGTTAAATTTAATGATGAAAACAATGTATTAGTGAAAAGATAATATAATTTATTATACTACACTTACCATCATTGTGCTTCCACTGCCTTAAAGTCTTGGTTTGCAGACAAAGCATTGCATGAGCTATTAATGTTTATTTTCTGACTAATATGCGCTGCTTTTAGTTGAAATGGTTTATCACCTTTTTCTTTCATTGAATTTCTTATCAACTTTTTTTTTTTTAATGTTGCACATTCAATTTTAAAGTTTAATACGCTTGAATAACTTTCACTTTTATTTCTTATATTGAGACATAAAATTTGTTTTATTCAGTACTGCTGAATGTTTATTTTAAATTGTAAAAGATTAAGTTTCCTTGTGCCTTTCTAACAATTGTTTATAGCATACTTCCAATTTCTCATCCTCTTTTTTTTATAGATCTTGACCCATATCTGTTGACTGCAATATTTTCTTTTTAACAAATTCATAGACTTCAATTTTTTCCCTTTGAACCAAACCACAATATTCTGTTGCTTTTTTTTTCAAATGCATTTATATTTTTGAAAACATATATATATTATATATATCTTCACATGAAAAAGTTTCTGCATGAGTGTCAGAAATATTTTCTTTGTATTGTTTGTTCAGCTCATCTAAAGATTTTAGAACTATTTTACTTAATTAGTAAGCGTTTCATGAAATATTGTTGAAATAATGAAAACAAAACAACAAATGAAATGATCTATTAAACGATTTAGCTCATTCTAAGTGGCTTCATTTCTACTCTTCACAACATGAAATTTATACAATGAATGTACGGTATTTCCTAATAAGATAATATTTTACATAAACAATGTTAGTGTTTAGGAGTGCTGTTTACTGCTATCTTGTATTCAAGGAATGATACAAATTGTTGACTGTATTTATGAGAGATGTAAATTTCATTCGTTTTAATCACAAAATTTTTTTTTTAAATTTTAGTCTTACATGTGGATCTGTAAATATTGTCATGAATTGAGAAGTTTATGTTGCTTTATTTTGAAAGCTATTTAACTTGCTTTGAACTTTGGCAATTTTATAACAATTGTTGCAAAATGTTTCAGAGTATCTATAAAGTTGTAATGCATGGCTACATGCCATTTCAGCTATGTTGCAATATCTTTTAATTTCTTATTTTAAAAAAATGTGTGCCTATTACTTTAAGTTAAATATAAAGCAAGACACACAGATATCTCTCGAACAGAAAAGGTGCAATTCTAAGAAAGTTCAATTGTTATGTTTTATACGAGATAAAGATTGAATGATTATTTTAAGATTATTTTTTTAAATAATATAAATAGCAATGAAAACTACATAATTATTTTTTAGTTCACAATCAATTTGATTTATAGTGTGATTTAATGATAAAGAATTAATTAAGCTAAAAGATGAATTTTGTACTTTTATGTTAGCATTTGTTAGAGTATCCTTTTTCTTGGTTCACTTTGCACTTATTCTTGATGATCTAGGTTTAATCGTTGTCCTTTAATACAGTCTAGGCCAATGTTACTGGCAAGAAGAATAAAGAAGTTGTATCCTTAATGTTTAAGGCATAATGTAAGCCTATTGTGAAATTGTTAATAGAGGGGGAAAAAAGCCCCCCTTCACAGAATTGTTCCTTAATTAGTGTGCTTTTATATGTGCTGAAAAAAATGGACCTCTAAATTATCTGAAATCTTAGTGTTAAGTTTCCTACTACTACCTATTACTAAATATTTTCAGATTATTTTTTTATTTCTTATCATTGTAACAGAGCACACAGAATGATGTGATATATAACTCCAGTTTATGTAATTTGTGAACACTGCTTTAGAATGTAAACATGCACACACACACATATATATATCTTGTGAAACATGTCCAACTTCTCAAAGGCCTGTATAATCTAGTCATATGATGTCAGGGTAAATTACCCTCGTCTTAGATGTAGATGTGACTTCTGTAGATACTGTGTAGCATAAGAAAAGAAATATTTATGTCATTGTTTTTGCATATTTGCTTGTTGTTTTGCTTTTATTGTTTTTGAAAATGCTAAAATAATTTTATATTTTCATGACTACTGAAAATAGATTTCCATTTTTTTAAAAATTGCAAGTCATTTTTTGTTTCAAATCAAAGATTTCTAATCTTGGATACTTTCTCTAGGTACTTTATAAAAATGCCAGCAAATGAGTAAATGGTGAACTATTTTTGTCATGGGTAATTTTAAAAAAACTATTTTCGTCAAACATTTCTATCAACTAACTGTAAAGAAATCTTCCATTAGGCTTTTACACTAAATAGTTACTACAAACTATTTAAAGACTCTTAGGATAGGTAAGAGATGAATACCAGTATTCTAAATAATAATTTTTTGCTTTATTTCTGATTTAAAAAAAAAAAAATTTCCACCTAAGAAAATGTGTTTTAGATGTGTAGAGCATTGCTGGTCCATAGGTGTGTAGTCCACTAGTAGCCTATAGATGTATTGTCCATCACTTGCCTTGCTATTGAGCTGTATATATAGAGATTGCGCTCTAGAAATGTGTGTTTACCAAGATCACATTCCAATTATTTCAAGTTCTCTGCCCTTTGATCTGAATCCATTCTTTGATTAGCTCATCACTTTATTTATTGTTAGTCTGTTATTTCTGATATTTTTTCCCCTCCCATTCAGTCCAGCAGTGAAATGGTTGATACAGAAACCAGTGATGCACATATCTTGCATACAAAGATATTGTTGTTTTGTTACTGTTCAGCTTGACATCAAAGCTTCAATTCACATGTTTAAATGAACATTTTTTAAATTATATTTTAAAAAAAAAAGAACATTTTTTTTTACAAATAAAAAAAAATATTAAAAAAGAAAAAACTTCACATGCCATAAAGAAAAAACAGAAAGCTTTGAGACATTTTGTGTTGTATTTCAGTATCAGTGGAGACACACACACATATATGATCTTCCTTAACTAATATATAAAGTTCAACTTCAGACAGCTGATCACTCGTAATAAATCTTTTTTTCTTTTCTTCATCTTTCTGTATTCTTTTTAAAACCTTTTGGTGTAATACCCAGACACTCATCACACATTCTTGTATTGAAAAAAACAACAAATAATGACAAAATATTACTACGATATATTAAATTCCTCATATTTGAACAAAAAGTATTTCAATTGTTTATCTAGCAGCACAAGGGGAATAATTCTGTTAAAGAGACTGAAACCATTTAACTTAGAAGACTGCCTTTTGTACATTATTATCAATGAGGTCAACTGAAACTTTCGCAGGAAGAATTCTACATTTGATTCTGTAAGGTGATATCACAACAAAAATGTCTGTCTCAAATTTAGCATTTGAACTATAACATATTCTGTTACATGTCTTTTTGTTTAGTCTGCATATAAAATAACTGAAGCTGTTTTCTGTACTGAAGTCATTATTCTTTTTTTTTTTTTGTTGTTTTTTGTAGTTTACTGTTAGAGCCCATTCTAAAGATCTCAAAATTTAGTGACAAATTTGTGAGTGTAAAAATTTTTAAAAATACGTTTTGATGATCTTTTAACATTTGTTTTATTTGTCTATGAAATCTTTACATTTGTTGATAGATATTTTTTTGAAATGTATATTAAAATGTAGTTGAAATTTTACTTCATTAAATTTTATAGATGAATTTCAGCAGATGTCAAAAAACTATGTCAATTGATTATTTATATTTGAAGGCCCACAATACTCGGTACTCTAAAATAATTTAGTGGGCATTATAGAGTTAACACTACAGCAATAATATTAATACCATAGCAATGAAAACTACATTTTTAAAAAAATTGTAATAGACATGCTCTTCTGTTATTGTTGTGTGCATTTAACTCTATGCAGTCTGAAAAATAAACATTTTTCTTTTAAGCCTTCAATTTGGTGATGGTGCTTTTATTATTTCTGTGCTTTTATTATTTCTGTGCTTTTATTATTTCTGTTTCATGTCTCTTTAAACTTATTGGTTGGTAAACTGTTTTGTCTGAATGTGTTGCAGTCAATTATAAAACTTCAACCATTTATTATAAAGCTTAATTTCAACTCAACTATTTAATAGGCTAGTGATATCTCACAATTCCCTTTAGAAGAAATGAACAGCATTGTGGTGATCATCCTTAATGAAACTCAAACATTGATTTCTCTTAAGGACATCAACCATTTTACTGTAGGCCTCAACAGATTACATCCAAGCCCTTTCACTTTGACTAGTAAAGAAACTATGACTTAACAAAGTATTCATCTTTTAAATTGATACCCAGTGTTGCTTTAAAAATATTATCCACTATTAATGATTGCAACTACTGCTATATAAAGAGCAAACTTATAAGATCATTGCTGCCCAAAGTACAGCCTGCAGGTCAGATCCAGCCCGCCAAAATGTCAGCCCAAAGTGTGAAAAATTCCCCCCCCCCCTCTTTTTCATAATAAAAAAAAAGGTTGAATAATGTATCTACATATGTTAGGGCCCTCACTTTTCACTCATTGGTTTGTAACGACTGTTACAGTTCATTTATCAAATGGGATCAGAATGTAGAATTTAACACGAAAAGATCTTTACTTTTGGAACAAGCCGCAATATTTATTTGTCAAGAAAGTGTGGCTGTTTAAAAAACAAAACATATTGTTATAAACCTGGTGGTGGCACAGAGAGGGGTAGTGGTGTGTGTGTAGTCAGCCGACGCAAATCGCCCCAGGCCAGCGCTAGACGAGCGGTCAACCGTGACGAGTTACAACGGTCAGCCGAGTCGAGTGTCAACAGGACGGTTCGGGAAGGATCGCCGTCGTGAACAAAGCTCAGGAGCGTCACGAGAGTTGTTGTCATCTGACCACCTAGAAACGTCGAGCGGCGTTCTGTCCGGTTCTAGAAGGCCAGTAGGGACCCTATACAAGAGCGGAGGTGTCGCAGTCAAGACGGTTCAGAAAGGAGGTTCACGACAAGAGTTCAGAACACGGTCGACTACAGCACAGCTCAGCGGTGTGGTTCTGTACGGAGCATTACGACGGTTCAGTGGGATTACTATTAAGTACAGTTGAGACGAACGGCGTCTTGATTTTGGTCTGTGATCGAGTCCGACACAACGAGCCTAGTGTGAGAAGTCAGTCCTGAACTGTTGAACCCAGTGCAAGCCCGGAACGAGACGGAGAGGCCAGTGCAAGAGTTGATACGGCGGTACGGTGTTATCGGAGAGATATTTGTACAGTCTTGTGTTACGTGCTGCCAATTGTACAGTATTCAACTATTAAAGTGTTACGTTACTGGGGAGCCCTGAGTTGTCAAGTTCTTTAAGTTGGTGGTGTATGGTGCAGTTTGCAGAGAGCCTGGATAGTGAGATTCGTAACAATATAATGGCATTATGAAACAAATATGACGGCATTCTTGGTTTGAGCTGCAAATAAAAGACTTAAACTATGCCTAGAGATTGGAGGATTTATGAGAATATTTATGAAAAAGAGATAAGAAAATGAGTCTGCAAAAATTTTGCACACATTTTAAGTAGACAAATGAAGCCACTTTCCGACACGTAAAAGGATAAACTTCCAATATCTCTTTCATTAATGTAAGTATCTATCAGATAGTTTCAGGCCAATTTCATTTAGTTTTTTGTACCTTTTCCATTACGTGGCCCATGACACAAGTGTCGAAAATTAAAATGGTCCTCGGGTCAAATTAGGTTGGGCATCACAGTACGATTTGAAAATAATTATCCCAATTAAAAGGGTAGTCGTATTTAATTAATAATAAGGTTCAATTTAGAAGCTCAAGGATGAAGTTTGTTAAGATTTAGGATGAGTGCATTGTTTCCAAGAAATAACATTAATACTTAATAAATTGCCAAACAAGTAACTAATTTACTCACTTTCTGGCTAGCTATCAGTTTGTCAACCAAGGAAAGAATAATATACCAAACCCAGACATGCCTACCCCCAAGACCCAGAATGTGGAACACTCAGGTTGAAAATGTGGAATTTTAGGCCCCAATGTGGAACATACACGCGTTTACGTTTGTCAGCCATATTGTACGCAATAAATAAAACTTCAATTATATTACTTTAATAACAATACTAGTTAGCTTATTATAAATTAGATGTAAATTGTATAATTAAAAGTAAGAAAACCTTTAATTCATAATTATGTCCTTTGTTTAAAATCAATAGCTCTAACTTATATATTATATCAATTATATGATTAATTCTAACCAAAATGTATTCTAATGACCTGGGCTCAAATGTTACTATCTATTTTTATTTGTTACTACTAGATCTAAATCTATTGACTAGATCTAGTCTAGGTTATTCTAGATCTACTTGATTATCTATCCTTTTCTAATTCTAGGGCTCTACTCTGGTCACACTAGAATGTGACTAGATGTCTCTAGTTCTAGATCTAAAATAATTTAAGAGTCTACTAGTTACTAGTACTAGTCTAGACTATATCTAATAAGTCCTCTAAGTCTAAGTGCACAGTTTATAATAATTATATTATAGTTATAGATCTAAATATTTATGTCTAGATCTATAGTCTATAGACTTAAGAACTAAAATAAATTTATTACATAATGATACATAAAAATCTAGAGATCTATCACCTTCTGTCTATTTCTAGATACTAAGATAGCTCTAGATCTAGAGTCTACTTTTAGTTATCTAGAGCTAGCCCTACTTCTAGATCTAGAAACTAATTTAGACTATGACTATATAATTTAAAGTAGATCTATAGCCTTATTTAGGCCTTAGCCTTACTGTGTCGAACTCTTAAGTTAATTAATTACATTTAGGTCTAGATCTTTAATAACGACAACGTATTTTTTTTTGTTTTCTTAGATGGAAACCAGTTCAAGGAGTTAGTGTTACAAAAGTCAGATCTATGATCTACTAGAGTAGTACTAAACTTTACTATCTATCTAGACTAGATCTATCTCTAGAATAAAGTCTAGATCTATATCATATCTAGTAATCTATTTTTTTCTAGTGACCTAGTCTAGCCTCTAGTTTCTTAGAGCCATTGTCGGGAAAAGAAAGGGATTTGAACGGAATATTTTGGCTAATTTACTAGATTCTAAGAATAGATCTAATATCTAGACCTAGACTACTAGATCAGTAGATCTATGTCTAGAACAAGCTCAACCATTTCTTCGTAAATTTAGGACAAACCGGGTCCGGGAGGAGATGAAATGTAAACAATTGACACAGACCTATATATATATATATTTTGCACTCAGTATATTTTCAATTCGCACTATTAATAAATAATGAAAAAACGGCGATTTTTTTTTAGTGTCGGAATTCAGACTTGGCGGAACAAAAAATCGTGAATGCGGAACGGCGGAACATGTGAGCTTTTTTGATGATTTTGCGGGACGGTTCCGCATAATGCAGGACTGTAGGCATGTCTGCAAACCCTCTTTTTTAACAATTATAGTTCTACCTATTTCCATAGATGTTCTTGGACGACTGTATTATCTCTAAATAAGTTCTATAGCTACCCTATATGTAACTGTTTGAATAAGCTGATAGTTGTAGGGCTTTAAGGTAAAGCAAAATTGTTTACAATCACATTTTGTCTAGTGCAAATGAAACTTTCTGTAGTTTCATTTTAAAATCCGTAGTCTAGTCAGTTGGTTGGGTCAAGTAACATATATATTTTTGTTAATGACTGTATATAATTCATAAACACACAACTGAAATCATTGATCTTTTCACCAGTACATTTAGAACAATATTTTAACTTGTTATATATAGATCTATTTATCCCATTCTGTCCACTATGAAATTAAAAGAGTATTCAATAAATATTTTAATCAACTGATGCCTTTCATAAAACTAAGTACCGGTATTACATTAAGCTTGAGTTCAATGGAATATATTACCACACAAACTCCTAGTGAGTCAGTATGCAGACAATACAAATGAACTTTTAAATTCTGTTCCCCCCATTTAGGAAGCTCTCATATCTAATTTTAAAGTGTAGATTTCTTATTCTCTCGTCACATGTTTTGATAGTAACTGGGGTATGTCATCTGTAAGTAATAATTCAGGCAAACAAAAAAAGATCTGTTACAGTGTACTTTTAATTCTCCTTCACTTGATTCATAAATAGAATGCAATATGCAGACACATTCTTTGCTAAATAACAAACAGAACTCAATGACTTGTTTTCCATGGGGGTGGCTAATATAAATCAGTAGTCTACACTACACATAATAAATAGACTATTATGATGAAATAAGAAAAGATGAGATTAGTATTGCAGCGGTGATATAGCAAACTTATGTCTGCCAGATTCAACTTCTCCAAATTGAGATGTTGATTGTCATAGAATGTACAAGAAAGACACAAATGAAAGACAACATATTTTATAGATCTGTTCTTTTCAATCTCTAGAAGACAAGACTTAAAAATCTAGTCAACTGAACCAAGATAACTTTGCAATCAAATTAGCATATACACAAAATAGGTAAACCTACTACTTAGCTTCATCTCTTGACTAATTACACAAGCAAGCTTTTAAGTTAGATTTGCCATTCTAAAACTAAGATCTTTAATTCTAATCAAAAGAACATTCATCTATGACTTCCAAATTCTTCTTCATGACCCACATTTCCAATTTATAATTGGGATATGCAACAAACCTTGGATAATGAGGTACACATTTACTTTATGTACTTTAAATACACCTGATGTTAAAACCCACAAATCACCTTAGGAATATAGACTTGTTTAAAAGCATTTAGTAATACATAGATTTTCATTATATACACACACACATATATATATATACATATATATATATACATATATATATATACACACATACATATATATACATATATATATATATACACACACATACATATACATATACACACATATATATATATATATAGATATACAAACATATATACATAAATACATATATTTATAAACAAAATAAGATGACTTGAATATCAGAGAATTGATTCTACCTGCTCTGCCAATGAGCTCTAGTATTAAATTAGATGATTAAAATTAAACCAAATTAGTCTAAAAATAAAAGTATTTATAGGAAAAATCAAGATGTATTTGATATAGTAGGGGATTAAACTTAAATATTTAAGACATCTTCATTTAATTACAAGAACAAAGGCAAGTTTGTACATTTGGAGTATTACTAGTCAGACAATATAAAATAAGATTGTATACACAAATTTTTGATACAAGTCAGAAAACACTGCATAGATAGTGCTCATTAGCTAAAATTTTGTCAAAAAACTCGAAGTGGTTCCAAGTGAACATAACATTCAGCGTTACACTTCATTATTCATAGACTAGCCACGTTTCTGTATTTGCGCTATTGAATTAGAAACACACCTTTAATAAGTGTTGTAAACCTAACTTCTTAACATCAATTTTGCTTTCTTTTGAAAAAAAAAAAAGTAACCACAATAAAACCTAATTATATATTTTCTTAGTGCCATGTTTTTTTTTAAACTATATTAATGCTTCATTATTTGGCTTTAAAAAAAAAGGCTAACATTAAAATGGTGATTTTTTGTAATATGAAAAAATACATTTTAATGCCTACATTTTAGAATAGAAATATATCAGAAAACAATATAATAAATTATAATGCTAAAAAAAAAATATTTTTAAGATTTCACGAAGGCTTAGTAAAACGTGATTATGAAGATGGGGTAAAATGTCAAATTTAAAAATGGACATTGTGCAAGAAATGTGTATACAAAACAAATTAATAGGCTTTAAATAATGCTCAGGTTTTTCTATGGGAAATAAAAGAATTCTCAAATCCTATCTAAGGCACATTATGTCTACCAGTAGTTGTCATCACAGATATTCTTTCTGGCAGGAAAGATCATTTCATTCTCTTTAAAAAAAAATAAAAATTGCAATTAACTGTTGGTCACATGTATGGTTCAACAAGTCAAAATAAACAAAAATTGCATGTCAAACAGAAACAGAATGCTGCAGTTTTAAAACAAATGTTGACTAAATGTTTTTAAAAAATACATCAACTTGAACCTTACTTTTCAACAAGTCAATCAAGCCAAATACTGAAATTGAGTAGACAGTTTATTAACTCTGTATAAAAGTCTAGTAGTTTAAACATAAAATATACATATATATAAACAGCTGGAGTTAAAAACAGTCTCATTTGTGGTTTAGCTGTAACAGTTGACAAAATCAGCCCATTTCAGGTGGTCACCAAAAAGTCTGAGCCCTATTAAACTGGTACCTGAAAGATAATTTTTTTAAAAATTATTGATTGATGGATGGAATATCAATTAGAAAGTTATAGACCAACTGAAGAGTTTGTTTTTCTAAACTGATATAGCGATTGATTTGGATAGTACATAGCTTTAAAGTTAGTTCCTAAAAATGTGAGATTTTAGAAAAGCGTATTTATATTAAAAAATTGTATTTTGAAAGTGTCAAAAATAACGAGATTTGAAAATCAGCTTCAATGGACAAAAGCAGAAGGGACTTCAGCTTAGGGGTGGGAAAAAATGTAAATAAAAATAGACATTGATAGTGATTCAAATGATATGCATATCTAGATCTTTTTTTTCTAGCTGTCAAACAATTTTAAATGACACTTATGATGGGATGGACCAAAATGACCCTGAAGATAACTCTTCTACTTTTTCAAAATATATTATGGTATAGAGCAGATAATTTAATTAATATAATTATAGATAGATTAATAGACAAATCTAAATCTAGTCTAGGACTAGTCACTATTATACTATAGGCTATACTAGATCTCTATAATAATAATATACAAGGTCTCATGCCTAGATCTAAAAAAATTTAAAAAACGTAGGTAGACCTATACTAATATAAAAATCTATACATTCAATATCAAGTTTATATTGTCTAATGTCAATACTAGTCTAGATCCAAAAGCATTTTTTAATTTAATTAGTTCTTTATATATGTAACTACAGATTTCCTGACGAACATTCTTTCATTAGACAATACCGTAATGAATCATGTACTAAAAATTAATTCGTTTAATTGTTTACTTTATATCCCATCCCTAGATCTAAAACTAATTCATAAACACATAAACATACTAATTATAGTCCATTCATTTCATATTTTGATCAAATAAACATTCAAATTTGGTTATCTAAAGCATTATGTTTAAGAGACTACATTCGTTTACAAAAGCTGCGAAGCCGAGTTGAGATAGGCCTAGATCTATATTCATTCATGAATCGGGTACTAAAAATTATTGTTTAATTGTTCACTTTATAATCCCATTCATTTAACAAAGCTATCGCTCTTTTCGTTTTTAATAGATATGAATGTATCGGCTTCGGGTAAACCCATTTTCGCAAAACTAATTTTATTTTCGTAACGAAAGAGAAATAACGTGAAAGGATCATTAGCTAAGTGTAACATACATCTAAGTCCAATCCACTACATTAGTAAACACAAATTTAGACCCGCAGGTAATGCCAGGCTAGTAATTATATATAATAAAGATCTAGTATCATCTTATAGTCCTACTACCTAGCTAGTCTATGGCCTAGATCTAAATCTAATCTATCTATCTCTAATTCTAGCTAGGCCTTCCAACACTAGTACCTAACTATTATAATACTTGACTTGTAGTAATAGTTTATAAACTAGTAGATTTAAGTAGATCTAGAGTAATCTAGACTAGAGTGTAGCTGAGTCAATAGAACAAGTACGCTTATGTCTAGG
Source organism: Biomphalaria pfeifferi (assembly GCA_030265305.1). Lineage (NCBI taxonomy): Eukaryota > Metazoa > Mollusca > Gastropoda > Planorbidae > Biomphalaria > Biomphalaria pfeifferi. The sequence continues at coordinate 60,459 of JASAOG010000024.1, forward strand.
TTAAGTCTAAGCCCAGTCGCCAACATATTTTTATGTTTGAATTTGTATATCTCTGTAATAGTTAGACCTAGCATTTAACTCTTTCTCTCCGTAATTATCTACCAAATTCTGGTGGAATCAACGTTGGCATCGTCTGTTAGGAGAGAAAGAGTTAATAAAGATTTTTCATAGATATTATATCTATTAGACAAGATCTAGATCAGGGGTGTGCCCACAGATTACACATATAAAAAAAATAAAAATATTTAGAATAGTCAATTTTAAATATCTATATAAATTATTGCAATTTCTGGGGGCTAAAGAAACATTGTCTTTATATGACATTCTAAAAAAGCTTAAAGTAAACAATTATTTTTATTTGCAATTTTTCGAAAAATTTAGTTAAAGATTCAAACTCAGGCCACTGTTTTATTCAATGCTATGAAGAACAGTGTTGAAGCCCGTGTTTAGACTGACAAAAGCAGGTTTTTTAATAAATTAAAGAAGAGATCTCAACCATAAACTTTAAATGGAAAAGTTTGCTCAGAGATGAATTGAATATCAATTATATTATTGACCAAACTATCTCAGTAATTTAACTTTCCACTGCTAGAGGTATTAACCAAAGGCAGTTGCAATGAGTACTTGAAGATTAGGAAACAACATTCCGAAGTTTGTTACAACAGTAGTCTCTGCTAGCTTAGCATGGGCAAGGAAGTGAGAAGAAATGGAATCTCAAGGAAGAAATTGTTATGTTCCTTGAAGGACATTGACTAATATTTCTAATATTAAGAGATGAAGACAGACTTCATGTTTTCATCGGAAGTATTGCACATGAAATGTATGTGCATGTTAAATCTTTTCAAACAAAGCTTTCCCGTTTCTCCAGGCAAGCAAGTGAAAACAGGTTTTGTCATTTTCATTTGTTGAAAGGTGAAACTATTTCTAGTGAAATGGTTGAAAAGTGCAAGACTTATTTAAAATTCTTTGATTGTGGAATTTGAAAACTAATTTTCAGACGTCAAAAACTTTGAATCAGTTTTCAATACACTCAGCTCACCAATTAGTGAAGAAGCTCTAGAGGACATACCTCCAAGTAAATTATGAGCTGAAAGAGAAGTTCCATTCAATTATTCCGCGGGAGTTTTATGAGTGCCAGAAGCTGTATTTCCACACTTAAAAAACTTTCCTGCTAAACTTTCACATTATTTTTGTGCACAATGGCACATACATCTGTAAACAAACATTTTTTCTGTTTGAAAATAAACAAGTATAGGAACAGGTTGATGCCCACTGACTGTAATTTGACAGCAGTCACAAAGATAACTAGCAAGCTAGTTCCACAATTCTGGAACATTATGCACGAGTGTTAAAAGTAAAACTCAACATAAGTACAACTGTTCATTTGTGGTGATATTGTGAGATGTAAACAGACGATAACAAAATTTTAAAAAACAATTATTGTAAAACTATTTCAGAAATTGCTAACTGGGAGTGTAAAAAATTAAATGTAAATGTATAACAGTATAAATGTGAATTTAAAAAAGTTATACACAGTTAGCTAGCTTATTTTTTTTTGTTGCAAGTACACATATAGTGCTTTTTGTGATGGTACGCACCGGTACGGCGTAGTGGCAACTTTTTCAATGTGGAGAAATTTGTATTACTGTTCTAGTATTTTGACATTTATTATTAATTTATTTGCAGTTAAACGTTAGGCAACCCATCAATGAGTACCGACACCTATTTTTTTTTTCTTAACAAAAAAAAAAAAAAAAAAGCCCTATATATATGCGGCCCCCCATACAAAAAAATTGTGTGTAATGCGGCCCTCGTTAGGAAAAGGTTGCCCACCCCTGATCTAGATAAAAGCCTAAATATATATAGAATATATCAGTGATGAGGGCCAAATTAATTTTATAACAATCGTGTCGCGGGCCACAAGACTGAAAAGGTATGAAAATGAAAAGAAATTGACCTAAAACAATTTTAATAGAAACCGGTTTATCTAGTAGTTACTACTTACTGTGCTTACATTAATTAATATATCTGAAAGTGTTTTTTTTTTGCGTTGGAAACTGGTTTCATTTCTCTACTAAAAATGCGAGCAAAATTATAGCTAGCTAGCCAACGATTCATTTTCTTCTCTTTTTGATAAATATTCCCATCGATCCTCCAATTTCTAGGCGTAGTTTAAACATTTTTTTAGCGCGCACAAACTTAGAATGACTATGCCATGTCATATGTTTTCTGTAAAATAGATTTTTAAAAATGTATTTAATATTTTTACTTATGTATACATACATATATATAAAACTAGTAGTTATATCTATTATGTTATATGATAATGCCTTATATCTTGTTTTTAAAAAAAATACGGCTACACTTTCTATACAAATCAAATATGTTGACTTATTTAGTTTCAAATTTTAAAAAAATCTAAATTCCACTTCAACTCTCTCATTTTAAAAACATATAAATGTTAAAGATCATGGTACCAATCCATCAAAGGGACCTAACCTATGTAAGATACATTTCTCAACATTTTTTTTTTGGAAAAGAGTGGAATTTTTTACTCTTTGTACATTTCGGCGGACCGGATGTAACCAAGTCGCGGGCCAGAGGGGGCCATATTTTGGGCAACACTGGAATATATAATAGTTCTAATATAGCTCTTTACTAATCTTTACTAGATCTAGATACTTATATAACAATTAGACTTTAGATCTAAAAAAAAAAGTCATCATTTTTTTTTAATAATATTAAATACAGATCTATACACATGTGACATCTTAAATATATTAGATTGCCTAGACCTAGATTAGAATAAATTATTATTATTAAGAACAATAAGAGTTAGATGTTAGATCAGATAATCAGTATAACATAATAGATATAACCACTACTTTTATAAATATATGTATACATAAGTAAAAATATTAAATACATTTTTAAAAATCTATTTTACAGAAAACATATATGACGTGGCATACAGTCAAGTTTACTAGATGGAAGAACAAGAAGAGTTAATATTCCCTGCTTCTATTGTGAAACAAATCACAGAAACATTCTATAATTTTATTTAATATAATAAATACCAATAAATGTAAATACAAACTCACATTTTAATAGAGTTCTTCATTATATATAAACACAGCATTATTTTAGTTATGTTCCTTTTCACTTGCTAGGTTTAGACAAAGCTTCGAATCAGGATTGAATATTATTATGTCGTAGCCCAAAACTTCAGCAGGATGTTAGTTAATGGCAGCGGTTAATGTTTGAACCTGAGACCACAGAAAAGACAGTTCAGAGCGCAAACCATACAACTTTCTGGGTTTCAAAATTTATTAAAATTTTGATCATTTCTATGTTATTGCAGATTTGAATGTCCATTGAAATGATGACTTGATCTGTAAAGGGGTTACATTTTTAAAAAATAAGAGTTGGATCTCATTCATCAAACGATGCTATTTATTAGAATACATATTAGAGGCCAAAAGAAAATCCACTGCCGAGGGCAGACGTAGACGTCAAAAAGAACATTTTAATTGACCACCAGCGGAAAATGGTTATGTCTTTTCTGGACGTGGCAAAATATGTAGTTTGCAGCTAGGGCTGCGTAGCCACGGCAAATACTGCATTCCCCTCATTAATCTTTATACTTGAAGGCCAGCCTTATTTATTAAGCACTTTAAATTATGAATAGCTCTGCATTTTTTTTTAACTGGCAATAATTGGCTTACTAAAATTTCATAAAATGAGTTGCATTAACTACATCAACAGTATAAGCCTAATCATTACTTATTATATTGATACAATTTATTTTCCACTTTCTTGAGCATCTGGTTTGGTACCTTGAGAGTGCCCGTCTTATAGCTCCAGAACAGGCTAGTTTCAGGGGTGGAATGTCCGCTATAGACCAAGTCAAAATCTCTGCAGAGCATAGCAGATGGATTCCAAAGGACCGAAAGCACATACGCAGTCTTCATTGACTTAAAGTTTGGCGGCCTGGTTTGCTTCATAAGATAAGAGCCGTGGGGGTGCGGAAACGGATATATTAGAGACTTCCTACAAGAGCGTACAATAAGAACAAGGATGTACGGAGAAGTCACAGGGGAAATGACCCTCGAGCACGGCCTCCCCCAGGGCTTCCATCCTGTCATGCGCCCTTTTCATGGCCTTCATAAATGACCTACTGGCTCAGCTAAAATGCCAAAAGCTGCTATATGCTGATGATATTGTCCTTTGGAAATCCAGAAGGAGCACAACCTCTATACAAAAAGTGTTACAAGAAGATCTCCATATGCTCTGCTCATACACACAAAAATGGAGGCTAGAAATTAACACCTCCAAGACTGTCTATTCTCTGTTCACGCTCGGGACTGGCATTCTCAGGCAACCTTTCCAGCTCTCCCCTCAGCATGGAAAAGCTACCTTTTGGTGTAACTTTAGATCGCAAACTAAAAATGTGTGAGCACATTCATTATGTTGTAGCTACCTTGGTGTAACTTTAGATCGCAAACTAAAAATGTGTGAGCACATTCATTATGTTGTAAGAAAGGCCTCAGGGAAACTTTGCATTGTGCGGAAGCTGGCATCCACGAAGTGGGGAGCCGGAGCAGGCATGCTCTGATCCTTGTATTTAGGAGCAGTCCAATCACAGACTAGAGCCTACCTGTGCAAATTTATGGCTCTAGGACAGCCCTTGAACAACTTGATAAAATACAGTCCCAAGCACTAAGATTTGTCTGTGGAATCTTTAGGACAAGTCTAGTAAATGCGGCTGAAATAATGGCTAATATAGGTCCACTAAACCTAAGGAGGGAAAGGTCAGTACTGACATGCTTTGGGCGGTATAAAAGGCTGGATGAATACCTACCAGCTAGAAAACTAGTGGATGGTTGGAGATGCAGAAGACGTATCCAGATGCAGTCTTTTATGCATCATGCCACTAGACTATCTGATAAAGCTGGCCTCTCCACCAACAGACAAAACATTCAACGCTTTCATCCCCTTCCCCCTTGGTGTCGCCCAACGACCCCAGACATATGCTTGAAATTAGTAGACCCTAATGCCACTAAGCAAAGTCGTTCATCTAAATCCTAGCTCTGGAGACCATTAATACCTTCAAGCCCAGTGCTATTTTTGCATACACTGATGGGTCGGCATCAATAGATTTAGGAAGAGCAGGCTATGAAGCCTACATCGACTTTCTTGGCTCTTACACAGTCAAAATCATTGGATCATGTGGTAGTGTTTGCAATTTTGATGTGGAGACCATGGCAGTCTGTGAAGCTCATGGAAGTCGGCAGACAGAGTTCAAATTAAAAAAATCTAGGGGCCATCGTAACAACAGAGCAAAAGATTCATTATGATGCTCTCAACTGTGATAGATCTACTTTTCAAAAGCTGGCAAGCAGCCATTGAGCCCATTGGGTAGATAATCTAGATCAAAAGTATTCAAATTAAAGAAACTAGATATCTTATCTAGAATATGAGTGTTTCTCCAGTACTGGTTTGACAAATAGGTATTGGCTCACTAAAAACTCTATAACTCAAAAACTTATTAAAATGTCACAATTTTCTTTTCATTTCACTTACAAATGGTTTATCTATAAATTGTGATATTTTGAGCTTGAAAAGTGCATTGTGGAATTTTTAAATTGTTGAAAATGTGTGAAATAGTGTACAAAATGGCATCTTTTGATGTAACATGGAATACCAGGCTTAGGTTGAAGTAATATTCTACTAAAAGCAAAGATTATTCAACAGACATTTTTGTTGAAATAGGTTTACAATATAATGTTATTGCATTATCTATATCTTTTTATTTTACATTTACTTTGGTATTACTTGTATGTAAAAAATGTGTCACAGGTGCATCACATGGTGTCCCACTAAACTTGAAATTTTAAACCTTTATCAATTGTAAACTAAGTAAAGGATTCTGCTCCCAATTGTGTTTCTGTTACTAAAAGCATCTATGATTAATTTACACAGTGTAATTTTTCTTTAAAACTATAAAAATCTATATAATTTTAGTAAAATAGCTCTTGGTGTCACAGGTGAAGCTCCTCAAACGCTCTTAACAAAAAGAACAATATTTTTTTTTAACAAAGTTATTAATGAGATGGGAATTACTTAATGGTATCTCTGATACTGCTTAGTACACAATAAGCTCCATTTTCTTGGAAAAAAGCTACATAGTAATTAACAGGAGACATTAATAGACATGGTGTCACACATTTTTTCATTGTAGCACCCAAAACGCTTCATGTTGAGTGATACCAGAAAATCTCAAGAGATCTAGATATAAGTTGATTTCTCACCAAAGTTTTGAATTATAATGAGATATAAGGTTGATCTAAAATACATAGAATGCTATTTTTTAATCTAAGTTAATGTAAACCTTATTGTTTTATCATTGTGTGTGGTGCTTCACGGGACACTAAACAAGTCTTGATCTAGATAAAGGTCTTGAGTAGATTTAAATCTACTCTATATTTCAATTTATATGTAAATCTAGTTTTGGATCTTGTTCTTGGTGCATTGATAGTCATAAAGTTGCTTTAGTCTATGATTAGGTCATGTTTGAGGCAGTTATTTTTAAATGATTATTGAACACACACAAAGGTCTAGTTCATTTGTGGTTATAGAATACTATTTTGTGAATCATTGATAAAAGAATAATTGGTAATGTATTTACAGACTTTAAAAAAATTGTATTTCAGCATGTATTAACAAAAAAACTATATATTTCATATTGGTGTCCCGTTGTAGCACCTGCAACATCTTGTGATATAATAGATATGTTATAATAAATGCTTGAATTATTGTTGAGATATTGCAGCAAATAATAGCCTATATAATTAGCTACAATGCAAGTATAGCATAAATTCTATTTTCTTATACAAAAATCTTATTGAGCGCAAACATTAAGTAAGTGCTCAAAAACTTCAATTTCTTATCTAGCTGCTTAATACAACAGAAACATTCAAATTATGCTAAGAAAGCAAACAAATTAACAGTTAGTTGTACTTTAATCATCAATGGTGTCTCAGTGATGCACCTGAAATGCAATAGTGGGTACCCCTTTTGCCAGCACTGCTGAGGAAATGTATGTATTCCAATTTATTTTCTATTGATAAATTCTTAAAGTACAAGGGGTGAGGAAAAGAATACACTTAAAATGAAACCCAAAACTTCCATTTTAATTTTTGACCTAATGTGACACTTTTTGATACCAGTACTGGATAACACTCATATATCTATCTAGACTGACTCAAACCACTCTAGACCTAGATGATAGATCTAGCCTGGATATAAGTCTATAGACTTCTACAATAACACAAGATTTTTTAAAAATAGAACTTAAATTGTGTCTAACGACCAGATGTGCGCATGCCCAAAACAAATCAAATCTTATTTCACATTCTTCCGAAAATAGAAAAATAATAAATACAGATTTTTTTCATTTAAAAAAAAAAAAAAAAAAAAAAAAATCTGATTTTTTTGTTAGAAAATCGGATCAGAAGAAATGTTCGGAATTCCGAAAATTGTCGGAAAATTCCCATCACTGTAAATATAATCATGTACTACAATAAATACATTGTTAATGGTTTTTACCCCATATTGGGCCTATTTAGTTTATAATTACTATTAAGTGTATAGATAGTCTATAATTTTAAACATTGTTTTTCTAGATCTAGGCCCTGCACCTCCATTGAATCAGTCCTAATACTACTATTACTAGATCTAGACCTGACCTAATCAAAAGAAAAAATCTAGTTTTTTTTTTATCAAAAGCAGTAGATCTAGAACTATAAGCCTGCCATAAATTGTGTAACTTGACTAAAACGAAACATGTGAACTGAGGCCCGTGGTACTGCGTGGGCTGAAACGCTGTTCGCTTGACTAGATCTAGAATAAGCCGACATATAGTAATGTAAAGCGATAAATGGCATAATTTCCCCAACTCTAAAATCCACCTTTTATAAATTGGTGTGTTTTAGTTGCCTTTGTTTTCAGAAACTGGCATTTCTATAAAAAGGAATAGGGAAACAAGCTAAGCTGAATAATTTGACCTAGTTTCCCTAATTCTACGTCATCGACCTTGGTTGTCTGGGAAATACTGATTTCTAATGGCTTTGAGATTGTGAAATTTAATAGTCCATAAAACGCACATTAAATTGCTTAAATCTAAATAATTACAAAGAATATATGTATAATATTTTGTATGTATGTTTTTTTTTTAAGCATTATGAAATTTAAAAAAAGTATTTTACCTGTTTCAGCGTTTGACCCCAAAACCCCTTCAGTTGGTCTTTAAACATATATTATAATATATTTGCCTATCAAAGTATTGTCTACCTTTATTTATGAATTATTCCTTGTAAAATAATTCTCCTTGCTACTGTAGCACACAAAAGAAGATCTTTACCTCATCCTTTTCACTTTATATTTTATGTTCTTAATCTTCTAGTAAAGCCATGGCATGAAATGAACATGGTGCAAGGAATGTGTACCTGGCATTAAGTTTCTATAGTTTTCTAAGAATGTCTATATATATGGCTCCTTTTGTCTTGGAAGACAATGGATGTGCCCAGATAAGTCACTGGCTTTGCTTTCGTTTTGAGACAGGGCAGAATCTGGAGTGACTGTTCAAGCCAATTCTGGAGCAGCAGAGTTTGCCAGTATAAGTATACTTAATGGCATGAAATGAACATGGTGCAAGGAATGTGTATACTTAAAAGTGTGCAAGAAAGTGCCTTTAATGTTGACTTTTATCAAGCAAGATCTAAAAATAGTCCTAACACTGGGGAAAACCAATGCATGTTACTAACCATATCATGAGAATGTGGTAGTTCAGTTCCTGGATGTTGACTTGCAAAATACCTGACATCCTTATCTAAATCAGATTGTAATCGTTGCTGGGTCTGCACTAAATCTTCATGGTAGGGATTTTGGTGTGATGTGAAGTAGTCTACAGAAAAAAGAAAAGACTACTTTTAATAGTCCAAATAAAAAATAGCACCACCCACACATCTATATAATATCAGTTTGAAAAATGAATGGAATTTTTTAAACTTCCTTGCAAATGACAAGACCTGCCTACCTAAAAAAGTCAAAATGTGTATTTTGGCACCAGAATGTGTAACACTTGCACGATCGAGTGTGTATGTGTGTGTGTGTATATATATATACACACACACACAATATATAGATATATAATAGGCCTATGGATATATAGATAGATAGACATATAATTTAATTCAAATATGTGATGTTAAATTGTCACTAGTACATTTAGAAACTAAAAGTTCTATATCTAGATCTAATTGCAGAGCTTTAGTCCCTCTAGAGACTAGATCTACCTAACTACTAACTACTACTAAATTAATTTACATTAATTTCTAATAGTATACAATCTGTAAATAGTAGTAATAATAATAGATCTAGTTTACTAAGAGATTGGGACTCGAATCTAGAGATCAGAATATAGAGATAGATACTTATAGTCAGATACCAGACCAGAAAAAACAAGAAGATTCTAGACCTAGTCATTGCACTTCTTGCTACATTGATTAGATCTAGTCTACATAGATCTTGCTTGAACCTAAATCTAAAAAAAGATCAATAAGCTAGATCTAGACTCTAGATAGACGTGAAGCTAAAATATGTTTTGATTCAATAGCACTTCAATATTTTTTTATTAAAATGAATACGGGAATTCTTTTTTGCATTCGACTTTTTTTAAGCTCCAAAATAATTAAATTCTAATAAAAATAAAAAGTCACGGTGTAGTTAACTGAATGGTACCAACCCGCCACTCCATCACTCTCGCGTTCTTCGTTTGTAGACTAGATCTATTAAGAACCAATCAACGTATAGATCTGGATGCAATGTGCCCACTCAACCTTTTCTGTTCCCCCCCCCCCCAAAGGACGGCTCAGCGTAACCTCTGACCGCACGTAAGCTAGTTTAGAGAGGGAAAAAAAATACAAAATGTGTAGCACGACGTATTTGCGTAATGAATATGCATTTTGTGTAACGGTAGGCAGGTCTGTACTAAGGTTAAGAGGACTTGGTAAAAGAAAGCACAACAGGTAGTTCAGCAAATATGATACAGTTGTGTCTGATGATTTAGAAAGATAAGACACTCAAATAAAATAGATTTTTAATTGTAGACAAAATTAATAAAATGCTTTTATTTCTTTGAAGTTTTAAAAAAATTTTCCTATTACTCTAAGAAAATAGAAACTCTTAAATGCTTTAAAAAAAAAAAGGTATTACACATAAATTTATTTACCTAGAGGCATAATTCTTTGAGACATTACTTTAGCTAAAGAAAGTCTGACATTGGGCACAGCATCAGTACTTAAACCAAGCAAGCTGGGCAAAAAATTTTTGGAAAATATATCTGCTGGAAGGCTATTGTCTTCTAATATTGTGTAGCACAGTTGAGCAAATCTAAAGGATGAACAAGAAACACATTAAAAAATACTTGGTAAAAGACAACACCTTTACACATTTTATAGCGCTATGATTTTGCTCTTAACTAATAAATGTTAGATTCTAAACACAAAAGAAAAAAATAATTTTCACCCCACCCAATGTGTGACCAAAAAAAAAAAGGCAAATCTAATGATTTTTGTTTTTGTTTACAAAGACATGTAAAACTAGCATGAAACAAGGGTTGCAATGCTTAAAACAATTATCCTTTAAGTGATTTTATTTTTTTTATTTTCATGCCACATTATGTCATTGACCTGCCACTTGTATTATCTTTACTGCCTTCATGTTTTCAAGATGATTACATTTTCATCAAAATTTGTTGTGTTTCAATTGTTTTCATGTTTAGTTGATCAGGACAGTTGTCCTTATGTATTTTACTATATAAAAATGTAACTTTCTATCTATGTTAAATTTTAAATTGTATAATGATCTGTAATCTTTTATCCAATCATTACCCAAAAACCAAAAAGAAGAAGCCATTAGATTAGCACATTTGGATATAAATAATTTGAAACTCACGTTTGGCGGCACAGCCACCTCTTGTCATATGCAAACTTTTCAATGATGTCATTGCATATAGATGCTAAAAGTTTCTTTTCTTCATTTTGATATGTCTTTTTCAAAATGGCACAAATCTAAGAAAAAAAAAAAAAAACACATGATCCACACAAAACATATAGTACCATTCAGTATTGTGAATCAGTTCACAGCATTTATAAAAAGAACATTTATGTACGGTTTATAAAATTAAAACCATGTAAAAAATAATTTGTAATTGAATTAACAGAGTAGTAGAGTATAAACAAGGCCTTCATACTGTATATATTTAGTTAGGACTAATATGATTCTTGAGATAAGTGTATCTTAAGAAAGATTGTGTTGCAGATTGGATTCACTGGCATTAACATGACTTATGAAGCTTGTGTTGTATGGATTGTGATTGAGGTTGGTTGCTACATTTATTTAATGTCTTTTACACTGATTACACACACATAGTACATACAACTACTTGGTCTGAGAATCCAGTCATGTCTCCAGCTATATTTTACTTAAAGTTAACTCTTTACTGAATACCAAGCAAGATTTGAGTTGAGTGTTGGAATTCGCAGATGGTGTTTAAAATAGACCAAATTTAATTTAAAGATGATTGTATTTTGAAAAATAAGTCAAAGTTTTCACTGTATAGCCAATTAGGTAGTTGTTTTTTTTTTCAAAGATGCACATAAAATGTTCAATTTCTATGAAAATCTTTACAATTATTTTTGAAAGCTGTGCCCACCCATCCATGCAAGTTAGCAAGCTGATAAGAGGAACTGTTTAAAAAAAAAAAAAAAAAGGGCAACTTCCTTTATTTTTTTCTGCATGAGCTGGGGAAAATGTTAATTTCTATTGTTGAGATAAAATTGTACATATATTTTATTAATACACCGTAAAATCTGGGGGATACATAAATGAATAACTTACTAGTTTAAGTGCTACAAGCCTAACTTGAGCAACTTTGTCAGTTAACATCGCCATAGCAAGGGGTACAATATGAGCAACAACATCTATACAATGGAATAGATCACACACCAGGATAAGTTGCCTGGAAATAAAAAGGAGACTTCTCAAAAACTGACTAGATAGACTTGAACAAAGCTACCAATGGATGGATACCAGATATAAATTGAACTTACTCAGCTAGTTCTTCTCTAAATCGCCAATTTCTTTGATTATCAGTTTTCATAAACTCTGAAGTTCTGGATAAATACTGCAACCGCACTTCAGGTCGAAATAACTTTGGACAATAAAATATGGTTAACTATTGAGCATTAGAGAATAATACCCCCCCCCCAAACAAAACTTGTATAACATGTTAAGATTTTCTAATTTGTGATATAAAACAAAATTTTGTAGTTTTATTTTAAGCTAACTCACTTTAAAAATATCAGCTAGATGTTTAAGAACTCCAATTCTCACTTCATCTAGATCTTTTAAAAAACCATCAAAAACAGGTACCAAGTCTGTGTGTGTTATATCTTCCCCTACAATCATAGCTAGCTCATGCATGGAGAATGCTAAAGTGCGTCGAACTTTCCACTGAAAAAAAAAAATTATGAAGTTTAAATTTTCTATTGGAAAAAAAAATGTTACAAGGAATGACCAGATGTTCTGCCAGTTAAATATTTTAAATAAATCTTTCCTTAAAAACTGATGTTAATATATAATTGACAAATTGTCCATTAGTCACCTTTCCTCATTCACCCCAAATTATGTTCTACTTATGATAAAAATAACTCATTAATAGCATCAAGAGTTCAGTCTAACAAGATTCCTTAAAAAAAAAAAGCAATGTCTGATGTATCTTGTTTTTGGCTTGCCTAATTTAACAAAAATAAATATAACGAATGGATGTCAAGTTAACAAAAAAATTGACCTTATTGACTTTTTTTTTTTGTCATTTTATTGATACATCCTTCTTATCTTAAGCTTGCATTCTTTGATGTCATAAATTATAATTTAGTACTAAAATGTACAAAAATAGACAAAATTGTAATGAAGTTTAATGTTCATCAGAATCAGATTTTCAAAACAAAGTGAAATTTAGAAACTTACTAATATAATTTATAGCTAACAAATTCTGAAAAAAAAATTATGCTCATTTTTTTACTCGTCAAATAATCTATAAGTAATCCCAAAAGCTTTATCAAAAAATGCTAAATTAAGGCAATGCAATAATTTTTTTCTACAATTATAATTATTGAGCATCCATTAATTTAATGATTATTCAATTCAGAAAAAAATTTATTTTTTTTTTTTTACAAATTTGCATTTTAAAACCCAAGATCCTCTTTTCTTCAATACAATAACTTTTTAAAGTAGAGATGCCCAAATGAAAATTCCTGAGTCATCTTTTTTCTGTATGGGTTTTTACTTTGAAATTCAATGGTTTCAATTCAGTCTCACAACATAAATAAAATACTGACAAATTTGTTCTTTAAAAACAATCTTTCCTGACCTGCATATCTTGTGCAAGTCTTTCATACAAATTTTTTATACAGTGCCAGTTTTGTTTGCCAAGAGTGTATGCCACAGCAGGAATATTGTAAGCACAATGTTTGGTTATTTCCCCATCAACAGTTTGAGCACGAGATGGATCAACCATCCCCAAATAGTTCTCAAGCAACAATTGTGGTACAATGCTCTAAAAGGTGGAAATAAACAAAAAATATTGATTTACAAGACACAACTAAAATTAACTTTTTAAAAACATGATTTAATGTTCTGTGGTACAATGCTCTAAAAGGTGGAAATAAACAAAAAATATTGAAGATTTACAAGATACAACTAAAATTAACTTTTTAAAAACATGATTTAATGTTCAGAATTAAACAACTGCAATCAAAAAAAAAAAAAAAAATAATGACCTGCTGCTGAGCAAGTGAGGCATCATCCAAACCAAAATCTACTGATGTTAAGTCATCCAAGAAATTTAAGCTTCCATTACTCAAATCTAGAAGACAAAACAAAAAAAATAATACTTTCTTGAATGAATGACAAGTGAAGATAAAAAAAAAGCATGCTAGCCTTGCATCTAATATATAAGGATGAAAGAATAGGTAATAAAAACATATTGACGTAAGTTCAGTGTAGCATTTCAACTAATTAATTCACATCAACACTAATTAGACTGTTGGAAACTTTAAATTGTCATTTGACATTAATGTGCTTGTAATTTATATATTAAATTTATTTCGTTTTCCAGGATCCTTTAAAATGTATCAAGTCTTCCATTCATGTAATTAATGTGAAGATTTGAGAAAAAAGTAAACAATTCAGTATTTTGCTAAACATTATTTCTAAGCCATTAATTTTTATTAAGCAAAAAATGTCATACAAGGAGCTTGACCAAAAGACAATTTACAGAACATTTTTTATGTACATCTTCATATTTCAAATTATTTTTTTTTAAATTGAGTTTAAAGATGCAGAGTATAAACAAAGCTTACTTGATAATTACATTTTTTGGAGATAAGTCTATATTAAAATTTCATTTCTATAATTTTACCTTGAACAACACCATCCACTATAGCTAAATGCTGTTCTCCTAAATGTTGACCAAGTACATGAGTGCTACCAAAATGTGCAACTGTTTCATCAGCAATGTCACTGACAGTGCTCACACTAGCTGTATGGATGCGAACCCCAGATTTCTCCACATCAGATGTCACAATAGAAGAACTTGTACAGGACTGGATCAAACTGTTGTGCAATGACAAGCCAGACAAAGAGTCCACCACAGAATCTACTCTGGGCTTCAATGAGCCAGATATACTAACATTCATCTCTGAAGCATAGACTTTTTTGGAATCTTCATCTTTCACTTTGGCCACAACATGAATATTTGTGGGCTGGCCATTAATGATATCGAAATCTATGTTGACTTCCGGAAGAGGTGATCGCCAATATTGAAAGGTATTGTAATTATTATCTAAATGCACATGCACTCTATCAGAAGGAACATCACCAGATCCTAAAGTTCTAATAGAAGCACTGTTCTCCTGAGAATTATCCATAAAAACACTATCAGAATCATTGGAATAAGGCACAAAATTACTTCCATCTTTCTTTGAAGAATCACCAGCAGCATCCTGTTGATTATCACATTTGGTGGGATCTGAAAGTCCAGCTATCAGATCATTAGTTTTATTTAAGCTATAAATGGTTTCACTGTGATCAGAAAATTCTACCCGACTAGACTCTGAAGGGAATGTGGAAATATTTTCTATATTTTGGCTAACACTTGTGTTGCTGTTACTTATATCACAATGAACTGAATGAGCTTTGTCAATATCTATGGCATGATTTATTTCTAAACTAGAATCATCTCTCTTAGAATTTAAATACTCAGTTGATTCAGCTCTCACTTCCTCAATTGATTTGCCATCTAAATTAAATACAAGTTTTCCTTTTCCCATTAGAATTTCATCAAAATCTTTATCTGCTTTATCATCGTTGTCAACAAGCATAGCTTCATCCTGCATTCGACTATTATTACTAACATCACTGTCTTGTAATAACTCAAGGTCAGAATCCCCTGTTACTGAAGTATCTAAATGTGTTAGCTGTAAAATTCCTGACAAGTCTGTATCTCTATTTAGATTATCAACAGGTCCAGTAACATGGCCTACTAAGTCACCATCAAGACTGAAATTTAAAAAATAAAAATTAATATTTTCAAATCTAACAAGATGCATGAAGTTAATTTCACTAACAATGTTTCTAAAGGATAAGTGGTGCAACAATAAGTACCTGTTCACATTTTTAAAACTCAAGCTGCCATCTTCATTAACAAATAATCCTGTACTATCTGCATCTGCAAAAGTTGAAATAAATGGTCCCAATTGTTGAAAGGCAGACATCCGGACCTTTTGATAAAAAAGTTAAATGAACATTTTTTTTGTACATATTTCAATTGACTATTTCTACTGGAAAAATGATTGGGTTACTATGTTATATAACTTACCCATCTAGATTGATCACATAATAAATTTACAAAAAGATTAGCCAGCTCATTTTTGCGTGTCTCTAATGAACAGGCACAGGAAACAGTCATAAAACATTCAGCACAGGCTTTTCTAACTCCCCAAACTCCATCTTCACACAAGTTGAAAAATTTGGGAAGCTGCAAACAAATACATCAGTGTTATATTTTCATTGTAGCTTTATTAATTTTATATATTTTATTAAGAAATAAGATCTGTATTTCAAGGATTTCTTACCAACACGTCTTCACAATTCTTAACTCCCACAACAATTGCCACTTCACCAAAGTTAGCAGCACACACCTAGCCAACAAGTTAAATGAAAAACACTTTAACAAGAATGTGAAAACTAAGTAGTAATTTAAATACAAGGTTATATCAAAATCATTTTATAGGTAGTATTTTTACTAACAGGATAAGGGGCAAAGTGCTAAACCAATAAGATTTGGGCAGGAGGGGCTTGTCACCTAGGAGAAGGAAAACTGAATTCAACCCATTCTGCTGCTTTGCAGATTACCCAAACATGTGAAAGTCTTCAGGAGTCAAACCCTGTAGAAAAAAATATAGGAGGTGACAACCCCTAAGCAGCTTGCAACACCCTAGCATAACCTGTGTGGCTGCTAATCCTAAACTAACAACACTGTGCAGTTCCTTTGTAGAGGAAGGAACTGCTATGTGGGTGACATTGTTCTGTGTCCATAGCTAATGCCCAGGCATTCATCTCATTTCTCTTTACCAAGAGGCCTGTAGAAGACACTGGCCCCAAAACACCCCAATAGAAAGTAAACTATATGGTGAGCCCCCTTATATGGAAACCACTGCGCAGTTCATCTCATATATTGGTCATCTGAACACTCCAACATGAAAATGAGAACGAGGAAGAAGAATCTTATTTCTATGAGATTATCCAAAGGAGGCAGAAGTTTATTACTTCATGTAGCTGCAGGTGAATGAGGATTTGAGGGCTTCGAATCCTCTCTTCCAAAAATTAAGTAGTACAAGTTTCCCATTCAGACCTTGTGATCTATAGGGCAGATAATGTAAAGGTCATCTGCTCCTGTGGCCTATGGTTAATGAGGGTGTCATGTGGGCAGCACTAACGACCAACTGTGTTTACTTTTCCCCAACTAATATCAGGTACCCACAATTAAAGGTGGGTGGACTAAGATCTAAGATCCCAAAATTAAAAATCCCTGTCTTCAAACCCAGGACCACCAGTTTAAAAGCCAAACATTTTTCAGTCCCCCCTCCACTTTTTCCAAAAGTAAAACTAGCATAAATCATTACAAGGATGGATCTTAGTAATTCCTCTAGGGGTAGGGAAGCTAGACTAAGCTATTTGCATTGATTCATGTGGCGATATTCTTTTTTTTTTAAGAATACTTCCTGTGAAGCCTATCTAATGCCTACAGATATACTTTTAGTAGTCATACTCGTTATCCATTATTAATACGAAGGAATAATTATACAAAGTTATTAACTTACCAGTTAGTGTAACTATAATACAGATATCAATAGCAGTCAATGCTGCGGAATTCTAATAGTGTTTTATTTTTACAAAAAATGTAATGCCTTACTTTACACTATTATCTATTCAATATTCTAAAAAGATTTCATTAAGCACCAATGTGCAAAACTAAATTCATTAATATTAAAATTTGTGGATGAAAAGTATTTTTTTTAACATTTGACAATACGACCATTTGTCAACTCACTTAGTCTTAGTCTCTTAACATTAGATCAACGTTTTTGACGATTGCAATATTTCACCTAGAAATCATGCTATGTATTATAATACCAACCATAAATGCCATTCTAGTTAAAACACTAGCATAGACTTAAAAGACTAAAGTCCAATTAATTTGTGTTAAACTAGTTTGAGGTACTGAATCAATAAACTTGGTGGAATTAAGATCTAGCTCTTGCATATTTTCTTCAAAAAAAATAATTAATAAAATGTGTATTACATGAAGCTAAAATTATTGCCTCTTAAAATGAAGTTCAAAATCATGTAACGGCCATTACCTTCCTGACATGAAAAAGTGGATCAGTGCACATTTCACTAAACCGTGGAAGAAAATGTCTTTCAGTTATATCTTTTCCTAAAAGAGGAGCCATTTTGCTCATTAACTGAAAAAAATAAAAAAAAATAACTAAAAATGCTAATGTACAATACCATTTCTAAAATTTTCAAAACGGCACAGCAATGAATTTTAAAAATTGTCCAAATATAAATTCCTGAAGAGTCAATATAATAAATATAAATTGATCTTATCTGTCTGCAGCTTATAGGTATCCCTGTCATCAAAGCTGGCTGTGATATGTGTTTGGTGTTACCACATCACAACCGCCTTGACGTCAGGGTAGCCTGGTCTTGACCTTGTCAATTCAGGCTCTGCTCTACGTCTTGTCATACCATGACAGAAAAATCAATACTTGTCATCAGTAAATAGTAAAAATGCAATCGGATGTTTACACCCAAGAAATTGCTAGCCTCCAAGCTCATCAAAGCTGACTGTGATATGACCAATTTCACACATCACAATCACTGTGATGTTATAGAAACTAGAACCTTTCCTTCCTTTATGTGCTCAACACCTGTCAAAACTTCTACAGAGGTTAGAAATCAATCTTGAAGCTCATCAAAGCTGGCTGTGATATGAACATTCTCTACAAATCACAGTCACTCTGACGTGCCACAAAGGTGATACTACTAACATCAAGAAGAGAAAAATGACGCAGTACTGATCCAAGCAGGCTGTGATATGTAATAAGAAAAGCACATCCCAACCACCTGGTCAGTGCAGCATGCATTGTATATATATTGAAGAACTTGAATTTTCTCATCTTGTTCTTGAATTTTTTTAATGAACACTTGAAACAACAAAAAAGTCTTAAACTTATAAAAATTAAAAAGTTTTATCCAGTCAGAACAACGCTCATCAAAGCTGGCTGTGATAGGGCCTTAATGAATTACTATAACATCCAGCATTGATGATGTTGGTTTGACAACTGTTTTATGGCTTGTGTCCTGCAGGTATTTCTGGCGAATGTTCTACTTAATGCAAAAGACAGAGTAGTAAGGTGAGTGAATATAACATCTCACTACCCATGTCTTTCACAACAAATGAGAACTAGATCTAGAACAAATGAATTCATTTCACAATGTTATACTCCACAAAACTAAAAATTTGCATGAACTATTACAAAATTGTTTAGCTAATACTTACAGCAGCTGCCTCTGACCTATAATCATCTAAACTTTCAGGTGATGCCAAGTCAAGAATAACGTGCACAACCTGTTTCTCTATATCATATTTTTCTACTAGTCCTTGCTCCAATAAAACCAGTAATGCTGCTTGACTTGTTTTACGGACCTATATAAAATTAAAATAAGGGGTACTTAATCAAGGAAAAAATTATAATAAATAAAAATTAATTAGCTTTAGCACTGCTTTACCTGGCTATTGGAATCATTGAGATATCTTACAACCATTGGTAAAATATATCGAGGAACAGCATTGTCGAAAGCATGACGATTTTCTTGACAATAAACTGCTATGTGTGGAACTTGTTCCATTAATTCTGATCGTACAGAAGGTTCTAATGAAAGAAAAAAAAAAGGTTTTTAACACTGATTTGAAAGTAATGCATATAAATGACATTATCAGGTTAAAGAAGTTAGGCACTTCGATAAAAATTTCAAAATGATCACAATGCAATGGAACCTATTTGGTTAGATAGAGCTTGAGAAATGCTTTCCAATGATACCAATTTTATATTGCTGAGTTAATTGTGAGGGAAGTTATTAAATTTTTAGTGGCCAAAAATTAGCCTTTGTAAAGCAAAAAAAAAATTTGTGACCGAAACAACTGACAGTTGAACTTTAATTAACTGTATTATAAAAAGTCTTAAAGATATGAGGTTGAAACTTCACTCTTTTTCATTAACCTGTATTCTGTTAAAACCAATTTAAAAAATAAGACCAAGCAATCAAATCTTTGAAGAAAAGTGATTTAATATATAAAAAAAAGCCTTCAACAAAAAATACAAATATATGTGATTTTGTCATATGAGCCCAAAAAATCACAAATAAAACAAATCAGATCTGTAGTGTGTTTTATTTTGTTTAATTATAATACTACTGTATTTAAATAGCTATTTATTTATAGAAATTGACCATTTCCAGTAAATCAGTGTTGGTTGTTACTATAAATAGATTTTAACAATCAACTTTGAAAATTAATATCTAAAGAGTGTGCCAAGCTACAAAGTTCAAACTTAGCACACAGATGTATATTAACATGCTAAATTCAATAGAATTAGTAAGATTGTTGTAACTATAAACACTATTTTATTTAAAAAGTAAAATTTTACCCTTCTTTGTTAATTTTAATATCGAATATCTTTAAAGTGAGCCAAGAGAATTTAATGAAATTTGAAATATACACATTTCATAATATGATAAATTATTGTAGCAAACAGCATTATTGTAACTTTTATAGGAAAAAAGTTGTAAAAATGTCAACTTTCACTTAAACTTATGTTAAGAAAAATTTAACAGATTGGCTTCAAAAGCAAATAAAAATGAGCTCTGATATCTTATGTTTACAAAAAGTAATCACAATTAGTCCTAAAATCAAATACAATGTGCTAAAACTTTGATGGAAATTACAACCCCTAAAAAAAGGGTAAAATGTGCTGACACACTTTTCAGACTTTTTTTGGGGGATAAAAAAATGGATCTAGGTCAGTTTATCGAAGTACCTAAAGAAGTCTTATCACTCACCAGGATCTTCTGATAAGCGAGACATAGCATCCAATACAGCCACACAATTGTCTTCAGATTCATAAACAGCTCTGAGTGTGTCAAGAAGACCTCTAGCCAACATTTGTCTGCAGAGAAATGACCATGTGGTATTAACATTAGCAATGTAAGAAAATCATTCAATGGACCACTATTTTCACTATTTAAACACACAAATTTTCATAACCAGGCCCTCATTATTTATAAAACAATTTTTACTTTCATAAATCATAACTAGAATAGTCTTAAATCTAATCCTTTAACTCTGCTTTAAATTTCAAGGAGTACTGAATTATAAGCAAATAAAATGTTATTCAAACTATTTTGCATTGGTTCTCAATAGCTTATTAACCATTGTTATTTACTGACAATAACACTAGATTTGGACACTTCACACTTCCAAGTTCAGAATGATTTGTAGAACTAGATTTAAGTTACTTGCCGATTAAATATGTTATCACTGTCCAGATATTTTTCAAGCCTTTGGAGAGGAGTGATATCCTCCACATCTCCCAAGCTACTTTCAAATCCATAGTCTGTTTAAAGAAAAAAAAAGTTAACATTGAAATAAGGCATTTTGAAGAAAAAAAAAAAAAAAAAAAAAGACCACGAATAGCCTAAGTCAAGATTACTCTAGATGGTCCTGAGTGGATATTTCTAAAACAAAGAATCTTAATATCTAGAACTAGACACATACAAATGATCAAAGCTTCAATTTTATTTCATCTTATCTCTTTCTTACCCACATTGGCAAAAGCCAAACAAAAATCGATTTTTCTGCTCCTTCCGAAAAAAAAAAGGGTTAAAAAAGCACACAAAATATCAGGCAATTTTTAGATCTAGCTACATCTTTCTAGTCCATAGTCTAATTAATAACTAAAAAGTTAAAATTAGGCAATAAAAAAAAAAAGTTGCCTAAAATTGGTAAAACTAGACTTGGTCTAACGTAGACAACTAACTTGTGAACACTGAAGATAAAAAAAAATGATCAGTGGCGGGAAAAAGAAAAGCGGGCCAAGTTGAAAAGGTTGTGGAGGATTGGTCACATGACCTCGCCCCATCAAGAAATGGAGACCCCGTTCCATTTTCACACATTACCTAAAGCCAGCGTGTAAATTTACCATTATGCTCTAAAAAATGAACGAAACAATGTAATTAAATTACCCTATTAAAATATTGGTTATACGTTACACATTTGTAACCAATAAACACTATGCCATAACTATAGCATTAAAAAAATCATGGACGGCGCGAAAGGACATACTGACGATACATAACGGTTCACAGAGACAAGAGAGCACATTTTCATTCGTCTGAAGGCGACATGACTAATTACGGAAGAAACGTTATTATAATTAAGAAAGAACCTTACCATCATCTGTGTTTTCGTCTGGATCATCCTGATAAAATTCCAAATCTGAAATATAAAGAAATATTAGCGTTATTGGCGCAAAAAGTTCGAATTTTTATGAAACAAAGTAAATGATGTGAGGTGGACTCACCCGCCATGTTGGAAAGACCACGAGGTGTTGTTAGAGCCTTTTGATTGGTCGATTTGATGACAATATTGGATGACGATTGGTTCTCTAGGTTTGCGTTACGGAAAGTGCCGAGGAGGGCCGATGACTCATGTAAACTACACTACTTGCGTAAAATTCATTGTACGTATATTTGGTGAATGAATCGGGGATATGTTACGAAAACTAGGACCACGTGTATCCGGACGAACAACAAACATGTTCCTACCTCTTATAGATAGTATATCCCTTTAGAATTTGTAAACACATAATGTCTCATCGAACATTTCAAACCATTCCTTTGTCCTACGAGGGTCCGAGCGACACACAAAGAAAGAAACGATGAGTCGATCAGCTGGGTCCCCGTGCTCTCTTAGTTGTGTGCCCCCGTTTTCTCGTGGACAAAGAGAGTTTTGATGAAAGAAATTAAGACCAGCTCTGCCGTAGTCTAACTCGTTCTGAGAACATTAGGTCTAGATTGAAAATTTTAACTTAATTAATCATGGCGTCTATTATCCACATAATGTCCCAGTTAAATTATAACGAAATCACAGCATTAAATATTTGCAGGCATGCCTCCCAGACGAACTGTAAGCATACCTTCTTACACACGATAATTTTAGTTCCGCTTTAAATGTTATGGTTAACAAAAAAAAAGCATAATGGAATCGTATGACCAAACATGTATTATAGGTTGTGTCTAAGTAGGGCGTATGATATAATTCAACTAGAAATCTAGATCTTCGTCGTATATTTTTTTATCAACTCACTCTTGTACACATTTTGAACACATTATTTCTCCCACTTGCCATTCTCTGATCAAGTTGAAACTTTGCACAATTATTTATTGTTCCTAACAAAACATGAATCAATTAATACAAATTAATCATTTAGTTAATTATGTAGTGGTAATTAATACATATTTTTTTTATAAAAATGGAATGTTCGTGAACATGCAAAGTCAGTCTTAAGTTTTCTAAACCTATGTATAATTCCAAGTTGTGCCGCATTCTTTAAATTAGGCAGAATACCTAAGACTAATTAATACCAAAAAGATATATATATATACTTATTTTGGCTCACTGATTTTATTATTAGTTTCAAATCAACGTCTAAATCAGTTTTCAAATGTGGTCACAATTTTGATTGGACTAGTTTGCAAATTTTTTATTTCAGAAATTTAGCTAACTTCCCTCCTTACTGGGCAAAATTGAATTCAAAATAAATTATATATTTTTAGATACAATAAGAGTATCCTTTTTTTTTGTTCTTTTTCATTTCTAGTACACTCTCAAGAGTTATTACTTGACTTTTAAGGACTCTACCGACTGAATCTCCATCTTCTTACATCAATGACAGCAGACCATACCGACTGAATCTCCATCTTCTTACATCAATGACAGCAGACCATACCGACTGAATCTCCATCTTCTTACATCAATGACAGTGGACTCTACCGACTGAATCTCCATCTTCATACATCAATAACAGGTACTCTATCGACTGAATCTCCATCTTCTTACATCAATGACAGCGGACACTACCGACTGAATCTCCATCTTCTTACATCAATGACAGTGGACTCTACCGACTGAATCTCCATCTTCTTACATCAATAACAGTGTACTCTACTGACTGAATCTCCATCTTCTTACATCAATGACATTGGACTCTACCGACTGAATCTCCATCTTCTTACATCAATAACAGGTACTCTACCGACTGAATCTCCATCTTCTTACATCAATGACAGCGGACACTACCGACTGAATCTCCATCTTCTTACATCAATGACATTGGACTCTACAGACTGAATCTCCATCTTCTTACATCAATGACAGGTACTCTACCGACTGAATCTCCATCTTCTTACATCAATAACAGCTACTCTACCGACTGAATCTCCATCTTCTTACATCAATGACAGTGGACTCTACTGACTGAATCTCCATCTTCTTACATCAATGACAGTGGACTCTACTGACTGAATCTCCATCTTCTTACATCAATGACAGTGGACTCTACCGACTGAATCTCCATCTTCTTAAATCAATGACAATGTACTAACTCAAACTCTAGCACGAGTATTTTTTAGACAAGAAAAACATTTTTTTTTAAATATTATTTAAGGAAAAAAAAGAAGCTTATATTAAGTGTATTTGTATCAATTAGTTTGTGATTTAATTGGTAATAGGTCTATACTAACAATAATACATCTGTGCGATTAGAAATGTTTTTTACCAATTGTTTTTGTTATGCGCAATTTCATGCTATTAGTTTTCTCAATACGCTATGATCATATCACCCATATCACTTTTCTAGATCAATCGGTTTGGGAGGGGGGTGGGACGGGTATCTGGATTATTGTTACCGTCTCACTTTTTAAAGCATTAAAAACCTGTTCACGCTTAGAGACTAATTCAACATATACCACCACACGTAAGTACGATTTCTTTCCTTTGTTAATTAACTTTTTCAAAAAAATTATTATTGATTCTTGTTTTGTCCGTTACAAGAAATAATTGTGCCAAATTTCAACTTGATCCGAGATTGTTTGTTGGAGAAATAGCGTGTACAAACTTTTTACCATACAGACAGTGAGTTGATATAAGCTTTGTAAAAAGTACCCTATCACAGTACCCTATCACAAGCAGGGCCGGCCTTAGGGCACTGCAACCTATGCGGCCTCATTGGGCCCCGCACTTTCATAGGCCCCTCGCTAACTCTAGTTGTAAATTATTAAATTAAACCATTTTAACTCGCGGCCTCCTAATTTTCCACGAGCTCCTGGAAATCTCCTGAAATTGCAAAGTATACGAAAAATTCATGAAAATCTCATGAAATTATTAAAATATACTAAAAAGTCATGAAAATGTCCTGAAAAATAGACAAAATTGTCATTTCGAGGTTTCGATCAATATGGAAAACGTTAATCCTACTCGCGATTAAAAAAAGCATTTAATAATAGGGCAAATTTTAACCCAAACAGAAAGTTCCAGTACTTTATTTACTGTAAAAGTCACTGGCATATAAATATTGATCTAAATCTATCTCGGTCTCTTGACAACAAAA
The DNA here is from genome assembly GCA_030265305.1 of Biomphalaria pfeifferi. Lineage (NCBI taxonomy): Eukaryota > Metazoa > Mollusca > Gastropoda > Planorbidae > Biomphalaria > Biomphalaria pfeifferi. The sequence goes on from JASAOG010000024.1 coordinate 85,877, forward strand.
ATCAAAAAGCGATATTTTGCTAGCCGATAGTAAATCTGAAAGGCAGATAAGAATGTTTATCGGCTTTTATAGGATAACTACTTTCTTTTGAAGATGGTTCGTAATGTTAATTTGACCCCGATATGTACTTAGTAAAGTATGAATAAAATGCAACGACGAATTAATTTTGTAACAAAATGTCTAAATTTTCACCCACACTAGGCCCCGCACATTCCGTTTCGCATAGGGCCCCGCAATCTGTAGGACCGGCCCTGATCACAAGTACCTATCACAACTTGCCATACTATGAAGCCTTAATATACCTACGTGAAATTTCAAGATATTTTGTTTGCATTATCCGCTCTTGTACTAGTGTTCAGTTCTGAATTATTTCTGACCAAAACTTTTTTTTTTTTTTTAGTTTTGAGCCTCCGTCAAGTCAGTAGCGAAGTTCTTTGAAATAAGGTGGCAACGGGTTGGGGGGGGGGGGGCGGTTCCAATAAAAAATAAAGGCTTTTTTTTTAATACTCGCTAAAATACTAATCAGATTAGGATCACAACAAAAGTCAGACAGTCGACTGCCAGTTGAATGAGTTAGTCCTACAACAGCTGGTATCAACAAAAAGTTGATCACTGCGCTTTCTTTTGTTCTGCAAACCAATTCTTTAATTCTAAAAAAGAAACGTAGCCATATGACTCGATCGGGGGCAAATTTAAAAAAAAAATGGATGGGGTGCAAAAATGTTGTTAGCAATAAGGAGAGACCATTGCAGGATTAGAGACCAACCAAACGTATCCTCTACAAGTCTTTTTGGTAAACAGGAGAAAAGTTATCCGCTACGCTACATTTAATCTGGTGCACCGTTTGACCTCTCAATACGCACCTGTTAAGAAGCAAATACTTGACCAATCCCAATCTTCATTCATTTTATTTTTTTGTGTGTGCGTAATAACATATATTTTTGACTACAGAATCCAGTGTGTTGGTGAATGGGTGGGATATTTCACATGCGCTCTTCACTTGGGGATCATAGTAGTCGTGGGCGTAGCAAGGGGGGTTTGGGGTTCAACCCCCCCCCCCCCCCCGAAATGAAATCCCCCCTGCAAGGGGGATTGGAATTTAGTGACTGATTTTTTGCTTTGATTTTGTTTATTTTAGGTGAGTTTTAAAACTAAACTATCACTTGCCCTAGCACAGCAAAGGAAAGTTTTAAGTTTAAAACCCTCTACCAGGGGTTTTTGAGTTTAAACCCCCTACCAGGGGGGTTTGAGTTTAAAACCCCCTACCAGGGGTTTTCGCAGGTAAATTCCACTCTTATATAACACAAAACAAAAAAATGCAAACTACAAACCCCCAGATTTCACGAGCACAGTAAAGGAAGATTTTGATTTTTAAACCCCCTCCAAAATTTACGATAAACCCCCTCTTCAATATAAAAAAACGAAAATCATGCACTCAAAATGTTATGAGCGTAGCTAAATGTTTTGAGTTTAAACCCCCTTTCAGCGGGGTTTGAAGGTAAAAAAAATACCTCTTTAATATTAAAAACAAAGCAAATTATACACTCAACATGTTATGAGTGTATTCAAAAGGGCTTTGAGTTTAAACTCCCCTCTTCAATATAAAAAAAAGAAAATTACACACTCAGAAATCTATGAGCTTAGCCAAAGGGGTTTTGAGTTTAAACCTCCCGCAAGCGGGGTTTGAAGCTGAAAAATACATCTTCAATGTAAAAAAAAAAAGCAAATTACGCACTCAAAATGCTATGAGCGATGCCAAAAGGAGTTTTGAGTTTAAACCCCCCTTCAGAGTGGTTTGATGCTAAAAAATACCTCTTCAATATAAAAAAAGCAAATTACACACTTAATTTATTTGAGCGTAGCCAAGACAATTGGGGGTTTTGAGTTTAAATCCCTCTCCTACAGATGGCCTTTTTAAAAGTTTAAAACCCCTTCAGATGGTTTTGAGTTTAAAATCCCCCTACAGAGCGTGGAAAACCTCTACCTTCAATATTATTCTAAAGCAAACTACAGTTACTAAATTCTATGTCCGTAGCTAAATGGGGTTTTGAATTTAAAAAAAAAAAAACAGCTCCAGAGATTTTTTAGTTTAAAACCCCCAACAGATGATTTTGACGATAAAACTTCACTTTTTTTCGATATAAAATCTAAAGCAAACTACAGTCACCTAATTCCAAGAGCGTATTCAAGAGAGGTTACACATTTCTACCAGTGGCGGGGCTCAATTAATAAAGTGCAGTGAATAGTCATCTGCCGAAATTAAAAAACACTAAATGTGGCTCGACAAAGATGGCTAAAACAGATTTGAAAAGTCGGTTATGACATGGGCGTAGCCAGGATTTTTTCTCCCCCCCCCGGCCGCCCCCCCCCCCCTCCCCGCGAAAAAAAAATTTATATGTATGTATGTGTGTGTGTGTGTACATAATCTTTATTACATTCTGACCCATCATTCTTTCGGAAGACGAAGTCAGTCATGAGGTTTGCGGGACATGTTCTCCGACAAAATGAATTAGGCATAAGAAGAGTTGCGATGACATCCTAGTACAACTTGGCGCCACACATTGATGGAGGTCCTCAGAGCAGGTGGGAAGAGGCTTCAGACATTACCAGTGACAGATTTTTGTGGAAACACTTGACGGCAAATGCGCCGAATGGCGCTGGAGGGTCTAAGTCAGTAAGAATAGCACATTAGGTTTTTGAAATAAAACTTTTTAATAGCAGGAAAATGCACTGTAGATACCTCAGAATATGCATTTTGTTGGCTTTCAATATCAGAAATAGTGCTTGGCGGCGGGGCTTCGCCCCGCGCTGGGGGAGCGCAGACCCCCTTGCTGGCAATGGCGGGGGGTCTACAATTTTCCCACTAACTCCAGGAAGAACCTATTCTAGGGCACAATAAGCGTCTTCCGAAAGAATGATGGGTCAGAATGTAATAAAGATTATGTACACACACACACATACATACATATAATTTTTTTTTCGCGGGGAGGGGGGCGACCGGGGGGGGGGGAGAAAAAAATCCTGGCTACGCCCATGATAGTAGTAATGTGATTTATATCAGCTCTCTAGCACATGTAACAGCGTATGTCCAATATAGGTCACGTCATACCTTGTTTTTAGTTCGAAATAACAGTCTTTCGTTAACATCTTCTCTTATTTTGCAGACGTTCTTTGACTAGGAAAGATAAGTACGTCTTACTACGCGTGTTAATCTAGTCGTGCATGTTAGACTTAAACTCTTCTAGATCTAAGTCTTTGATTTTCCTGGCTATACCTACTACCAGTCTTAATTGACAACCTTCATTATCTCCCCGACACTTGATATGAACATGTTGGTACGCACTATAATAAATATACCGGTACCTAACTTCTTAATGTTATTCATTTGGCTCCAAGTGGATCATAATAGGGCCTTATTTGGTTGAGGAATAATAGTGGTATGACCAGAGGCAATGGTCAGTCGATTATTCGCATATGTTTGATTTACAAATACAAACATTCTCTCCCCGCCCTCCTCCCCCCCCCCCCCCCTTCAGGAGTAGTTCCATTAGGCCGCGTAACTTGTCTACGCTGACATTTTCTTATGGAAGTATTGAGCTCGCCCCATGAGAAGGGAAAGTTAAGGTATGCCTAGATCGTCGCTTTAGATTTGCAGTTCGTTCATGATCTTTATTCAGTTTTCTGTGCTTTGTCAATGGCCAAATACTTTTCAAACTTGGCACCATTGCTTACATTGTTCAACAAGGCGATGATATATTTTTTTTTGCCACGTGGTTTCGGATGTGACCTGGATTATTAAGCACTCAAATGTACCACTAAAGCACTAAAACACTGTTTTCTGATCAGATTTAGGTTTTCTGTGAATGATATGACAACTCCATTTTTACCTAGTTAAACAATTTCGTGTCAGGCAGCGTAAAACTTGGTGTTATGCTGAAGATCTTCCAGTACACTTATAGACATCAATTGTAACCATCTACTAGTCTATTACAGCCATAACTTAAAACCTCGACTGTCACAGTCCTTACACTAGACGAGCGTGCAAAGGCCATGTCAAACAGAGCTCAGTTTCCTCTTCATCCCCCCCACAAACGCCAACCAAAAGACAACCTCGGCGCCAGCACCACACAGCTGCGCTATGTCCAAGTCAGAATCGGCCCATTTAGGAACACCTCAAGGGAGCGCCAGAATGGAGGTCGGCGTGCACTGTGCTCCGGTTCGACACCCTGATTAAATTAATCTCAATCTTCTATTTAGGTGGTCTATAGAATAGGAAAACTTAGTTTATTGATTGATAGCTCAATACAAGTATTGAACACATGTATTTTCAAAATACACCCAGCTTGCTCCTAATAAACCCACCGAGTTACATAAATAGAATCTTACATTTTTTTCCCGTTTTCTGTTATTAGAAACATTTTTATTTCTCTCTCTCTCTCTCTCTCTCTCTCTTTTCCTTTCTCGTGTAAGCTTAGATAATTTTAAACCATGCTTTTGGTTTATAGAAGATTGAAGACGAAACTAAATGCAGTTTAATAACTAAAGTGGCATTTAAAAAATAATACAATAGACTTTTTAAAAAAAGACAACAACAAGCAGTTCTGATTCAAAATGATTTACATAAGTAAGAACATTGAATTTTTCTCAACCACGCCTGACGGATTTTTAAAATAATTACAGTACATTTTTATACACACGCAGACTCTTATACATTTTTACATACGGGCTTACATTGTATGTAAATATAAAAGCACATTTTCTTATTCCATATGCGATGTCAAAGTGGCACAAGTGTTCCTTCTTGCCTAGTGTCATTAGAGTTGAATCAGCCAGTAGAGTTTAAGTCTCTAGTTAACAAGCACGACTAGATCGACACACAGAGAGAACTTATGTCATAATTATCTTCTATTTTGAAAGAACGTCTGTAATTTATAAGATAAGATGTAGGCCTTAGACATACACCAACCTTAGCTAGCAACTCTAAAAAAAATGTAGTAACTACAGTAACTACTAGTTTCCAGTTGTCATTATAAATACGTTTCTATTATCCACTTTGTTTATGTGTCCTACATAGTAGCCTATAGTAACAACTTTACAGCGTGTATGGCTTGTAACTTGATATTTGCCACTTGCACTAACATATTGTTGTATCGATATATTTCCTAGAAATGAACTACATTTCAGCGCGTCCTAGACTTTCAGGGAATTATGTCATAGTCTGGTATTAGGCAAGCCTAGACATGCAGAGCGATAAAAGGGAGTCCTGCTAAATCGGCAGTGTGAAACTGTGAATAGCCTTCGATATTGGTCCCTGGCGTGCACGTTTTCGTTCTCGACATTAACACATTGACTGATGACTACCAACTTGTTCTGAATACAACCACTAATGTGATGAATGGAACGAGTGTGATGGCCCACCCCGTCGTTTACATAAATGTAATGAAGACAAAAATAGAACGTCTACTGCGATGAAATGGCGACACACTCAGGCTCAATACCACCGTCAATGTTTTAGTTAGCCAAGTACAGCTTCACTGTTGTATGACGGAAACAGTTCAACACTATCGTCAATGTTTTAGTTAGCCAAGTACAACTTCACTGTTGTATGACGGAAACAGTTCAACACCATCGTCAATGTTTTTAGTTAGCCAAGTACAACTTCACTGTTGTATGACGGAAACAGTTCAATATAAGTAACTTCACAGCTTCTGATTCTCTTCTCTACTGAACGCCGCTAATGATGGAAGGCCATCTGGATTTTGAATCATCATCAAATGTTTTAACTCGCTGGCTTTGTTTCGGCGTAATCCGACACCGGGCAGAGACGATCTTGACAAAAAAAAATGCTTCTGTGAAAGTGAACGCTACAATTAGTTAATGAGATATGACAATGACTACAGGTCAACAATCTTGGTTGTGGATCATATATCTTGTTGGGAGATGGATTATTGCTTATCTTGTGCTGAATTGCTATGAATATGTAACTTGGTTGTACCTTACTCTGAAATATAAAGCCATTTTCCAAGGAGGACAGAAAGAGTTGTCCGAGCCAGTAGTTCTACAACGTACCCACTGAGGAGAAATTCACATTTGGGTAAAAACTCTGCACATTTCCTTTTACGCAGCATTTGTACTCTTTTTCATATTGCTTGCAAATATTGCATATATCGGCTGTTTAAAAATTCGAAGCCGATCAAATTGCTTCTTTACTAAACCCAATTTCTCTCGCGAAGGATAGGGATAGGTCTCATTTGAAACACGTTGAACTTCCATGAAGAGCAATCAAAAGATGACAAAAATAATGCGTCACCAAAGCTTGTCAAAACAATGCAGGCATGGATAAGATTGTGGCTTATAATTCTATATCATTCAACTATCATTGATAGCTTATGAATGGAAATTAGTTTTTTAAAATCTCTAAAATTTATGTGAAAAACGCCACGTTAATGATAACCCAGCCTTTCAAGTCGATCTGGTAGGGCGCTAAATTAAGGGTTATTTCACGTAACGGGTTGCTGATCATCATTTGGGGGTTTAAAAATAATATTATTTTATTTTGTCGAATAATTTAAGGTAGTTTATAATTTTTATTATTTTCATTTTGACGTTTTGAAGTTCGATTTCCCGGCTCGATTATAAGTAGAGGCCTTGGATATCACCATTTTATGGAGGCCCTTATCGACACACTCTCCGTACAATGTAGTTAAACACACACTCACAGTTTACACACACACAAACATATATACATACATTTATATATATAGAGAGAGACTGTGAGTTGTAAAAAGTAGCATGAGAACACTAACATATAAGTTTGAGACGTTCCTTCAGAAATGATGATAGTTGCGTCACAACTGAAACCAAGAGATTGGGGGGAGGGGGGGGGGGGTAAAGGGTTAACTAATCAGTGGTGCCAGGCTTTTATAATTTTAAGCTAAAACATTTTTTTTAAAGTATGAGTTGTATTTTAAAGCTTCATTATCCTTACATGAAACTGGACTTTTTAACAGTTAGGATTGGAATAGAATGCTTCGAAAAGAATCACGGTGCTTCATTTTTTTTTATGTTGACCTATATCTCCGCAACAAAATACATCTTTCGATTTCATTCCTATCCCAGCAACCTTGCATCCAGTTTTACGTTTCAATATGTTAAAAAAAAAAAGGCACAGGAAGTCACGTGACTGTGCTCTTCTTCCATCTGAAAAAAAAAACAAAAAACAATCATCACCTAAGATACCCTCTAACATCTAACTCCTCGCCCCTTTCCTCACCCCGAATCTTCACAAAGGCCTAGACCAGCGTGCGTCGCAATCAAGACTCAAAGAAAAATTGTCAAGAGCCACAACCCGAGGATCTTTTCTTCTTTATGTAGGTCAAATTTGGCGACGTCAAAGCTTGTGCTGCATTTCTGCAATTCTCTATAGTTGTAAAATGTCTAGGGTATGAAGCAAAATAAAAGATATTTATATTGCGTGTTTCACTAGCATTTAGTGTTGTACATTTGGCATAAATGATGAATAATAGCAGGGAAGACTTTCAAAACGAGAAAAATGTAGACAATTTGGTGAGAGCGTCTACTTTGCTTTTGATAACGAATGAATGATAGATAAAATAAATGAAACAATCTCATTCCGCCCTAATCCCTCCCTCCCAGTTAAAGAGCATGCACACACACACACACACACATATATATATATATATATATATAGGGGTGCACAGGATAGTCCCTCCGGCTTCTGCCGAATATTCGGCACTTTTTCACTATCCGGCACTATCCGGCTCCGGTCGGATATCACTACCGGATAGTAAAAGCTACATCTATATTTCTATTAATATTGTTAGGCGCCTCCGTGCTAATAAGTCTTTTCCAGATACGCCAAACTTAAATATCGAAACAACACAGGCGAAAGGCAAACAATATAAATAATTTCATTGTTTAATTCTATTGATTTAATATATAAAGGAAAACCTTACAGTTAAATTTAGCATCGCAGAAAATAAATTGATCTAAAGCACCACAATTAGATCTAGCAAACAAAGAAAAAATATGCTGGAATGTTAAGAAACACTTGACCTCTGTAACTAAGGTACAGAGATAATTTATCTATATGCTTGACTGATCATGCCAATGTGTTATCTTTTTTTTGTCTGCACACTAAACACTATTGCGTATGCCCAAGGAAAAAACGCGTGAAGGTCAACACCATCAACTATACACACTACACTAGGACTACATGTGTAGGCTAACTAAGTCTATCTGATCAGGTTGTTACAAACAGTCGAACACAAAGTCTATTTATGTTGTTGTTTTTTTTGTAAGGAGGGTGTGGGTGATTTTTTTTCTTCTATAGTTGGTTTTCCTAATTCTCTTAGATCTATATAACAGTAGATGTAAACATTGATATCAATAATAGGCCTACAGACTACAATTAAATCTATGCTTCGCAACATTTAAAGCTCAGGCTATGAGTTGGTATAATAGATGTTCCTGCTGTTAATAAAGTATCGTTTGTCGCAAATTGATTAATAAATATATGACCTGCTACGCTTCAGATTCCAACTATTAACAGCTATCAGTATTAAGCCCTTGAAGCCAGAACCAGAAGCAGTCTTTGGACTTAAAATTACAAGTCTGATGACCAGTTGTTGGTCAGAAATTCTTGAACACATACATCCAACCACCATACAAGCCAGATGAGAGATTTACATTAGTAACTAGTTAAATATATACTAACATATTTTACATTGACCCTCCAACACACAGCCTTTATAGTTGGTGGCCTCGTACATACACACAGACACGCTCATGCTACACAGATTAATTTATGTTTATAAATACTGTTAATCTTTAATTAATCAATCAGTAAAAGAGTTTAAAACAATAAGGTATATAAAAGGAAAAAAATAATACCAACAAATATAGGTATATTATTTAACAGTTTCGTAAAATGCTCAGCAATATAAGCTATTTACAAGACACTTAGGTATTCGGCTCCGGCCCCGGCCGAATATCAAATTTTACTACCCGTCATATCCGGCTCCGGCCGAATATCAAAAAGTACTATCCGGTGCACCCCTAATATATATATATATATATACTCATAGTTAATGAAATTCTAATAATAGGCCTTTACACCCAGACTTGAAGACGGTACGCAAAATGTATTATTTTATTTAACTCTCTAATGAATTGATGCGGAATACCCGCTGTCGTTTGTGTGTTCAAATTATGGATTTTTTTAGATTTCCCAAAGATTAACTGTCAAAAATCTAAGAAAATCTTTAGAGCCCTTTTTGAGAACCATGTCCGCCCAAGTTTTTTTTTTCTTTTTGGACCCGATTAAGAATGTTCAACTGAATAGAGGAGTTTCTTAAAAAAATTAGTCCATGTACGTGGATTCTTACATCGTAACTCCAATCCAGGTCACCAGCATCAAAAATGAATGTAGCTTTCTGCCCAGCATTCACGTGTAAGGGATGATTAGTCTACATCTTTAGGACTACACGGAACCAAGCGAATAAATCTACAGTAGATTTTAACAAAAACACTCAGAATCAAATTGTCTGTAAAGATCTGACACAATAATTTGTTTTATAATTTCTTGTTTTACACATTTATCTGGAGTCAATGTTGCTATATCAATTAGCCCAAACTATAATGGTTTTCATTAATTTTGTACAAATTGATTAATCAGCTTCTGTTTGTGTGTATAGTTATGGAGTGTGTGTGTGTTTATATGGGGACGGTGGGGAGAGGTTAGCGATTGGTTATGAATGATGCAACATAGGTGGCAATGTCATCACTTGGTCTTAGTTAGACGACTCTAGAACGTGAGACTGAAAGGCATTTGTATATCTTTTAAAGAAAAAATTTGTAAATATAGATTTGAATAATATTTTCTTTATGCGTAATCTAAATTAATTTTAGCCAACACGACCCCCGCTACTCAAATGCAGGGCCGGATTTACGGTTGTGTAGACATTGCAGTCGTCGAGGGCCTAAAAGGATGGTCTACACAAACTAAAAGATATTAACATATTTAATATGCATGTTGAAGAAGAATAATTTGTATTATAAAATTCTTAATTATCCCTTAGGAAATTTGTCATAGAATTTGGGCATTACACAAAACAAAACATTATAACAGTGGAAAACTTAATTTACGTTCACACCATTCAAATGTTAACTGTTTCTATCAGATAGTTGAATAGTATTTAATGATTTGATTGCCAGGGGAACAAGGGAGTTTTTGTGTCTCTCTTTCTGTAATCGGTATCTTGTTTCTCCTTTGTGATGGTAAAATCTCAAAATCCTAAAATAAGGAATATTAAAAGGACAAGTAATCTAATGTTTCATTAACCAGGCATTAATTAAATACATTTTGACTAAAGTCGTCAAAAGATGTTAAGGACCTCTACAAATCTAAATCCGGCACTGTCCATGGACAATCATGGAACCAAATAACATCATCTGCCCCATAGATCGCAAGGTCTGAAAGGGGAAACTTTACTTTTTTACTTTTCTGTGTCTTGAATTACAAAAGAAATAATAAATGTGTTAATAAATAGGGTTGATCCTAAGGTTAAATGACTTCTCTTGGACTCTCTCCCTCCGTTCCATTGTTTTTCTCTTTTTGCTTGTCTTCTGCATTTTTTTCCCTCAAACTTACTTACGTTTCCCAATCAGCATACTAGCAGACGTAAAACGTAGATGGACAATGGCTCCCGCGTTTGGCGAGCAGAAGATGCTACAGAAAAATTGATTTGTGCAGAAAGAGGTGAGAAAGGAGAGAGGGTGGTGAGGAATGGAAAATGAGTGAGTAGAAGGAGTAGAGTCCAGCGCGCGGAATGGCTGGACGGCCCAACCAAACGAAATACAGCCTGATCAAATTGTACCGCCCAGCGTTTGGTGGCAGAGGGTGAGCCCGCTTGAAACTGCCGCACAGACCCGTGGGTCCGAATGATTTATAGCGTTACTCCCGACAGAAGGCCTCCTCCTACTTAGATCTACTCCTGACCTCCCCCATAGCCTCTCTCTTTTTTTTTTTCGATTCAGCACTCTCCACTCCAAAGCGACTCTTCTTCTTTTTTTTTTCTTGCTCGGACTCTTGTCCTGAAATGTGTGTGTTAGTGAATATGCAGGTCAAGGTTAGGTCAGGAAGATGACCTATATATATTTTTAAAAAATGGCTAGTTGAGGAAGAACTTCCCAGAAAGTATTTTGATAGTAAAGATAGAAGTGTTCTAGACATGTGGAGGTATTGAGATTTTACACACCTTTTCTGCCCCTCCCTATCTCAATATTTTGTAGTTAGGGCTGGGGGAGTGCTAGTACAGGTATCAATGGGTAGTGACGACAGAAATAAGTGTTTTATTATTTGAAATAATCTACTGTGTTATTATTAAGTTCCATGAATCACCGTATAATCTGGTCATGTGATGTTCGTTCACTGGTCTTGGTGGTTCCGGGTTCTAACACGAGCTTCAATTTTTACTGTCGTTTTGGATTTATCGATGGTCCCAGGTTCAAACCCTGCCCGCTCCCATCCCCCGTCGTCCTGCGGGAGGTTTGGACTAGGAAGTAAACATCTTCAACTCTGAGGGAACATCCAAAACATGTAAAACTACAAACATTCTAAACTAGACCTAGACATTCTAGATCTAGAATCTACAATGAATTTAATTAGAATATAAATCTAAATCTAGATTTAAAAATGTAGCTCTAGTGTAAAAATAAATCTAGACCTAGTGTAAAAAAATCTAGCTCTAGTGTAAAAAAATCTACATCTAGTGTAAAAAATCTAGATTATATTTAAATCTAGCTATTGTGTCTCTTTTAAATACGAGTCAGATTACGATGTTTAATAAACATTACTATACCGAGTTGTCTTAGCATTTTATTTAAAGAATTAAGTCCATATGACGTCAAAGGAAAAAAATCTACTACGACACACTGCCTAATGAGACTAAAAATGTCTTTATCAATACCAGCAGGCTCTCGAGGGTTCATAGACATTGGTGCACCGAGTTATTTTAGCATTTCATTTAAAGAATTAACTAAATATTACGTCAAAGGAAAAAAAATCATTACGTCACAATGGGCTACTATATATAGACTATATATATAGTATATAGATATAGTATAAAGATTAAAGACGCATTTTTTGTGCGTTTTGTCTGTCAGTCTGTCTGTCCGTCATATTAATATAAAAAAAAGACTAAAAGTTATTGAAAATGTGATTAAAATTTAATTTCCCTTCCAAAACATCGCAATAGTTTTAAGTTTCTATAATAGATTGTTCCGGATGTTTGTATATATAGTGAGATAAAATAATAATTCCAGATAAATCAAATACTGTTAATTAAATTTTTTGGATGGTCACGTATGAAAATTAGATGTACCATAGCCTTGTGGAGAGATTTTCAAACCATACTTTGGTGTTAGGAAGTTGTTTTCCTTAAAAATCGGAACATAATATTAACAATAATTAGATTTTCTAACGTTTTAGTTAGAAAATTAAATGTAGTGTAAGAGAGAAGTGCGATTTTACATAGAGTTAAAATATTTTTCATAAAAAATCCGGAATGGAGGGTAATTGTACATAAGAAGATTATCTGCTTTATTTATTAAGAAGAGGGATTTCAAACAGTAATTTGGCGTTAGTAGATTTTTCATATAAAATTCGGAACATTTTGGCGATGATTTGTAAAAAAATATAATAATATTTTTATTTGTTATTAATATTTCTTGTACATTTTATAAATATACTTGACTTAGTGATACTGAAAATACACACAAAAGATTCTTTCTATGTTGTCATATTGTAATATTACCTCCCTTACATTTATGTAATTATTTTAGAGTTGGTGTATTTTTATGAAAAAATCGCTTGCATAATTAATTTTATAAATTAAACGGTTTGCTGCATCGCATGGTGAAAAAATATTTTTCATTTCTCTTCTAGTTTTCGATATCTGAGTGTGACGACGGACATTTTGCTTTCCCCCTTACGGGGGCCGCTAAAAATAAACCAATTAGTGAATTAACAATGGGCAATTAATTACTTTGTTTGGTATCTTGAACAAGGGAAAAAACGTGGTGGTATAAGCCCTAAGTGAACATTTTGTATACATTTAAAAAACCATCTTGTTAACATTCACAACATTCGCCCTTCTTTCCTCCCGCTTCACTACTGGTCCAGACAAGTGATATGATCATTGCGTACTGAGAAATATAAAAGGTTAACAAAAATAATTGGTACAAATATTTCTAATCGCACAGATTTATTATGCAAGGATTGATAACACATTAATCTGTATGACTGATCCAAACTAATTGATACTATTCGACTTAATATAAGATTTGTTTTTTAAGTATTTGTTATGTTTTCTTTATTCGTGTCATGGTCAGTCTTACGTTGACTATTTTTGTGCTGTGGCTAAGAGATATTAATCTTTGGGCTATCTTTCAAGGGGACTCGAGTTCAAACCCTGACTCGAGCTGTTTTTTTTTTTCTGTCTGCTGGGCGCCCAAAGGCAGCACGAAAATGTCCCACCCCACTGGTCCTTAAAAGAGACTGGAACACAGCGCACTGAGCATGCTGTAAGCATGAAACATGAGCTACTGATTTGATGGAAACTCGCCGATTTTATTCTTAAGTAGCAGGACTGGAAATTTCTTTTGGACTACAATATCCTAAACTCTAAACCAAAGTACAATCATGAATTGGATATCGTGTTTTGTCTTCAAGACAAAGAGGTTCTAGAATTTAGATCATTTATGTGATCTAAATCATCTGTGCTGCAAGCAAAAACTCTTTATTGTATAATATTCTGTAGCCCTCAATATGGCGAAAGACCTACTGGTGTAGACTCTAGTTGAGATACACCTGTTTATCATGCACAACGTAGAACAAAATGCCAATTTGAGACCTACCACTAAATAGCATATGTCACAGACTTCTTTGATCATAAAAATACAAATATATGCATTTTTTTCTTTGACTTTAAGCATGTTAAAAAAACAGCAATAGTTTAAATCTTGAAGTAACGGTAACAATAGTCTAAATATTTACACACAAAAAATGCCTCAGGTGAAAGTGGAATTCGATCTTCGTACCTTCTACATTGTGAGTAAAGTGACTCCAAAATGATTTTGTCTTCTTTTTTTTTTTAATCTGCTTTTTTTAAAATTAAATCTACAAACCGCTGTACATATATTTGTAAAATATAATTGTAAAATTAAAATATTTTAACTTTTATTATTTCAAAAATTTAGTCTAAGAAAAAAAAATGCGCTAGGATGTTTATTTATGCATTTTCAGACGTAAAAGCTTATAAGATATATGATTCTCAAGTGTTAACAGGATCACATGGACAACTGTATAACTTTCTAAAAAATATGTGTTATCAAAACTTCTTTAATTTTATACACCTAATACAACAAAAAGCTTGCTATTTATAGTTTTTTCCGCCATGTACGAAAATCTCAACTTCAAAACTTGTATCTAAGAATGGACATATTGGTTCACATTTTAAAAAATACAAAATGTTAACAGGAAGTTGCTGTTATACAAGTGAAGTGATTACCCAATGTTGCCTGCTTCTTTCTTTGTCTACATGTAAAAAATCATGCAATATTCACGCAGGACGTCTCCATACAGACACGCAGCACTGGATCCTGCTTTGATTGAAGTATATAGGATTGCAGTTATTGATTGTTTAAAATTCATTGTTTCTGATATTAACGCGTGAAGGTCTCCAATGACCTTTTTTTTTAAAACCCAATTGTAGACTTAAATCTTTATATTATCAATTACTACTAAAATAAGTCAATAATGACATATTGATCCCCCCCCCCCAAAAAAAAAGAAGCTCCTTTATCTTTTTTCACCCTCGTGTGCGTCGTGCTAAAATAATTGAAACCATCTTACCAGACAGAGCCCATAGGAGCCGCCTATGAGTTAATGGTTTTGTTTTTTTTAGTGGAAGTTGAAACATGGTTGGTTGTATGTGAGAAGAAATGTCCCAGAAAAAAAAAAAGAATTGGACAAATGACAATTAATTAAATGTAAATGATGTTTATCATTTTGCTGTGGCAGCTCTGTCTAGACATTCATTTATCAATTCATTCATTGCTCTTGCTTGTCCACAGGATACTACTTATCAAACCATCCCAGAATTCTCGCTCCACACAATTTTTTTCCTTTTCCCGCTGGACAACAATGGTGGTATGTAGATCTATATCACATTTTTTTAAAAGGGTCACGAACACAGCTCTTGCTCTAGACGTGTAATAAAGCCCGGGTCCATGCCCATGATAAAAATACATTGCGAATCGTACACCCTCACAAACACGCACCCGCTGCACACCATCGCTGTGTGTCCCACATTAGGCCAAACCTTCAAACCCATTGGTCCATCACACGCACGCACACGCACAAATATCGTATCATTGGCGGTGCACTTATTAAGTGGGTCAACTCTTTGCTGGCTGCTGTGAATTAATGAATGAACTGTACGCGGAGAAAGAGAGAGACTAGGCCTTCAGCGGGACAGACTGCATTCTTTAGTAAATCTAGTGAATAAAAACGCGTAATGAGTTCAGGTTAGCGAGATAACATTTTCTGGCAAATAGTCTCCTTGTCGCGCTGTATAATGGCAGTCTGCCAGATTTTTGTGTGCGTGTAAGCTTTAATTGTAAGTCAAATGTTCATCTATTTTGTTTAATAAGATACAAAAAAAGAAAAAGGAAATAAACGTTGGACATAATTTTAATACTGAAAATATTAATGCGTGATTGAAAATGGTAAACTGAAATAATTGAATGCATACGAAAACGGCATAATATTAATTAACATTAATTGAATAATGAAATGTCAACTGCTGCCGAACAGTTCGGTCGTTCCCGACGATAACCGAATAAGGCAAGCTCTCTTGCGCGAGGAGTTTCTGCATCAAAAGTTAAAGAGGAGTTAGGAAACCGGGTAATTTAAATTCAATAACCAATTCAATTAATTATCCTGAAATTTTTTTTTCTTGCAATGGCTACTGAGAGGATGATAAAGTATCGAAGACTGATATTTCATAACATACTTATCAAGATTGATTGATTAGGTTTTTAAATTGATTGTCTTGACTTCATGATTAATCTACTAGTATATTAAAATAAATTAATATTTATTTAATACGTTTCTTTAGGGATTATCATTCATGGCTAGAGCTAGGTTTAGCCATGGCAAGTTGTTCTGGATAAGTATATAGGCCTACTTATCTGTAGGTTTGCATCCCTTAGGTCTGGTTACCATGACAAGCCTTGTTAGAGAGTATCGTTTGGAATTCTTCCATCTTGCATACCGCTGACATGTCAGACCAAAACGTTGTTTTTTTTCAGCACTTCAAAACACTGTTTTGGCCTGTTTCAAATATTCTTGTTATTATATCTCCCAGAGATTCCAATGAGGCGTAGCAGACATCATGAGAACTGCTCGATCCATTCTCTAGCTGCCTGTGATTTAGCCAACTTTTTACAAACCATAAATCAAATTGTACTGAATATGATTTATTGCATCAGTAATCGTCTTTGCTTGTGTTTGTAGCTCATCGTGTTCCACGATATAAATGATTGTTGATTTTTTTTTAATTACATAATTAATGGATATGTTTTGTTTTACATTTTTCGGATGTTCCTTCAAATCTGAGGATAACAACATCCTAGCCCAAAACTTAGCGGGTATGGATTGAACCAAGGACCATCGTAATCACCGAACGACAGTCCAGGCAGCCATCCCGGCTATTACTATTACAGCAAGTACGGCAGACTCACATCTAACTTCACATTCACTTTCACTTATCCCTTGGTCTGCAGGACCGTTAGGGCACCACACAAGATCTGTCAACCTTCTTTCTTCATTCTTTTCTGTCCTTTGCCTTTGATAGAATTTCATTTTGATATTCTTTCTGAAAATATTAAAACCTGACAATTTACCTGCCTGGGTGGACCACTTTGGGGGCCGATTTTGAGTTTGTGTTTGCACACAAACTGTCTTTTGTAACCTTGTTTTTATTATTATTATTTTCCCAGAACTTGCCGTAGTGCTAAAATAGTTTATAAAAAGTCAAAGGGAGCTAAGATCATACATAGTTTTAACATTTGATATTTCTAGATCTATTCTTGAATCACTAAGTATAAAAAGGGACAAATGAGAAAATTCGAGGACAGTTGTTTATTGTGATTTATTTCAATACTTTCACTGTATATTTATTACTTCAATTCATTTATTATTGTGCCTTTATATCTAAAGTAAGTAATCGCTGAATCGGGAAACGTATATCCCTCATGCCAAAGGCTTTTTTTTTTTTTTTTTTTTTTTTGTGAGCTTAAAAAAGGGTCACGTAATTGAGTTGCCCTCCCTGCGCTATAAAGATTAACTCATGCACCATTCGCTCTCACTGGCATAGAGTTAAGTACCTGGCAGCATTTTGCCCTTGAAAGAGACAGCTGGAGAGCTCACACGAAGCCCGCGATACTCACATTTGAGGCCCAAAGTAAAACAATTGTCGAAGACGGGCGTGGAAGACGAAAAGAAAATTTAGATTCCGGTGGACAACGGCCTGGTCTGCATTAGACATGACGAAATATGCAGGTCGCAACTGGGTCTGCGTAGTCATGTGAAACATCGCATTCATCCTTTATATTCGGAATCGAAGGCATTGCCTTTATTATTATTATCGCGATAATTCTAACATTCAAGTTTGCGATGTTCAATTTTTACAATGAATCCGTGTACATGCCATTCTATCTACCGAAATCCGTGACTACGCTTGAATGATGTGTCACTAGGTTTTACATCTAGAACTGCTACTTTAGACTCATCCCACTACACCATTGGCCACGCTATCATTTTTAAGTTCTCAAAACTTTTTGCCTTGCCATCTGAACGTCGTCCAACAAGCAAGCCCTTCTATTATGGCCCTGCTGGCGATGGGAGGGGGGGGGGGGCGAAGATTTCCCTCCCTATAAATGGCACCGTTAGTCCTCCCGTTATGCAGATATTATCGATTTCTTCTAAGATTAGAACAATCCTGCAATTCTATCGCTCCCCTCTATCCCCCCCCCCCCCATTGTTGCCGTTAAAAAGATTCCTTCTCTTTGTCCCAACGTCTCAAGAATGTAAAGATTCTCTCTGGACACTCGACCTTTTAGAAAGAGAAATCATGGGCTTGTTGTTGTAAAACAAGAAGTTGTTTCCCAAACTTTTGACCTATGTGTACCCCTTTTATAGTTTTCGTAATATAGAGTACCCCCCCCCCCCCACACACACTTTAATTTATTAACAGAACATAATAAATGGGTATTTGTAAAAAAAAAAAATCATCATAGTTAATGAGGTGTAACGCGTACCCCCCTCCAAAGTCTTCCCGGTCTTCCCGTACCCTTGGGTGTACGCATACTCCACTTTAAGAAACGCTGAACTACAGTGTTGAATGTTTTTCATGATTCAAATAAGTGGAAGTGGCTAACAATCAGATAATCTAATTGTTTGTTTTGTTTAGAGACAGCGTTATTGTTTTTGATGAGTGATAAAAAGAACGTTCATTTTGAATGTAATAAAACCAGTATAATTCAATACAAAATAAGATCGTTCTAGATGTATGCTTTAAACAGAAATAGCAACTTAAACCGGGTACTCTTTACAAGAAATAGATTTTAATAACACATCATATTTCTAATCCTACAAAACGGTGTCTTTGGTAAGGTCTTTTATAAAATGATCAAGTAACGAACAATTTTTACATAAATGTTTGTTTCCTCCCAACCTTCTTGGTTCAGAACTAAAAGCAAAGCAAAAATCACCCGTTGGAGTACCTATACGGACCTCTGCATCGAGCAGAGGCGTAGCTAGAGTGAGGAAGAATTGGAAAAATCCCCCTGGGCCCCAATTGAGGGGGGGGGCCCAAATGATTGTTTTTACATTATTAAATATTACGCAAAATACAAGCCTCCCGGTCCTTATATGGTGGTTAATTCCTAGCTACGCCACTGCCCTCGGGGTAGAAGAAAGCGCCAACAGCCATATCCACACACTATTCTTTAAGGGGCGGTTTTTAAGGCGTACAGAGAAGTGAATATGTTGGGATTTTCCCTTGTGTTATTTGCCATCAGTCTCGCTTCGAACCCGAGCTTCTCAGGATTCGAGCCATCGGTAATAAGGATGTACACATTTACATACGCTTGTATCTTTACCAGACATAAGTTTCTTCAGATAGGAAGATGGAGGTAAGCTTCTGGAGTTCCAAGAGTCTTAGATTCAACTCTTAAGACAAGTAAGAAGAAGACATATGGTGGTGAAATACAGGGCCGGTCCTAGCGATTGCGGGGCCCTATGCGAAACTAATTGCGTGGGGCCTAGTCTGGGTGGGAATAAGGATAATAAGTGAAAATTAAGATTTTGTATTAGAAAATAAATTCGGCTTTGCATTTTATTCATTCTTTTCTAAATACAAAATTGCGATCAAGTTAATTTTACTTTACCAATATTGCAACCTAAGGCACATTTATATGCCAGTGACAATAAAAGTAAATACGTATTGGAACTTCCGGTTAAGGGGAAAATTCGTCCTATTATTACATGAAAGCTGACAATGTCTTTTTTTTATCGCGCGTAGAAATGGTGTTTCCCATAATGAATGACACACACAAATGGTAATTTTGTCTATTTTTCATGAGATTTGTATGAGTTTTCGGGAAATTTTTATAAGTGCAGGTTATTTCCAGGAATTTTTCGTATATATTTTGCAATTAATAATTACACATAAAATTAGCGCGGGGCCTATGAAAACGCGGGGCCTACTGCGACCGCATAGATTGCAGTGGCATAAGACCGGCCCTGGTGAATTATTTCTGTAGGACTAGAAATGATGCTTTAAAATGTGTTGTTGGTTGCTTACAGAGGCTCACAAAACGTTGTGAATATTTGGCTTCATGTCATTAGGTAAAGATAGTTTTTTTTTGTTTTATGCAGTCGGTAATGGTTGCAAAATGACATCGATTGAAGTGTAAGGAGTCATTTTTTTTCCGACTCCATTTCGCTATCGCATTTCTTTATAAGTAGTTTTATTATACATTCAAATAGTGATTTTAATATACAAGCACGTTAGTATGCCAAATTATGAATAAGCCGTGATTAAGATGTATCACTGGCAGTAGATCTTAGTTCGCTATAATCTACTAGGACTGTTACTCCTTTATGCACTCGGCTATTCATTGATTCATTGATTGCTGCCCAACCGTTTTTTTTTTTTCAACAAAAAAAAAGTATTTAAAATTTTAGGCCTAATGTTTCATGTCCCGGCATGCGATTAAAGATGGCGAAGTTACAAAAAAGATCTAAGTTGCACTTAGTATTTACTTATCCTTCTTAAAATACACCATATCAATTCTTTGTTCCTTGTGTATAAATAGGCCTCCCGTCGAATTCCATTTAGAGTTGGCAACAGGTCTGGTATTTGTCTAGACATGTTAACAGCAAGTTTTGGGACTACACACAAACAGACGCCTGAATGAATACGCTCTCAGAGACAAACACAGAATTTGGGGATTTAAACACAAAAAAAAAAAAAAAAATATGAACGACTTTATCGGTACAGAACTAATGCAAAGTTTTTGTTTTGGCTTTTTTTATAAATTAATTTCGAAACAAACAATATAATTTAAACAATTAATTTCTACTTTATATTCAAATAATGTAGCAAAATATACATTTATTATTTTTCTCATTGAAAAAAAATCGGATTCGAATGCGCGCCATTCTATCAACTTCGCTAATCAGCCTTACTAATATGTGAAAATTTTTAGCTTAAAATGAATAATTCAGTTTTTTTACAACACTTAGATTTAGATACTTTTTATTGTAGAATTTACTATTTTATTCTTACATGCATTGTCTTATATCACGTGTTCTTACATTTTAATATACCTTACATTTTACCTGAGCTAGCCAGGAAAACCAGTGACTTGGCAGAATTTAAGTCTTTGGTTAATATGCATGACTAAATGCATGACGCGTATGACGTAATCATCTTCTTTTTTGAAGTAACGTCTGTATTATATAAGATAACATACTATACCTTGTATTCTCACATACATTTTATTATACCTTGTATTCTTACATACATTTTATTATACCTTGTATTCTTACATACATTTTATTATACCTTGTATTCTTACATTCATTTTATTATAAGTAGTATTGTTACATATATTTTTATTACATCATGTAGATGTTTTATATTATTGTAAATTTAATTCTGTCATAGTTTTGTTTTTTTCCCCAAGCTTCTGACGTATTGTGTAGCTATTACAAAATATTTCAATAAAACTTACAAATGTTTCATATCAACACCATCTCTTAGTTATTTTTTGTTCTCTGATGTCCCTTCCGTTCCAACTTTTTGATTCCACGAACAAAGTGTAAGTTAACAGTGGCAATTGTAAAAAAAAAAAAATGATGGCAATATTGATATTGAAAGACACACTGTCCCTTGGTTTAAAAAATAAATTTAAAGTAGTTCAAAAAAAATCAATACGATTATTGTGTTTCACTCTTTAAATTACACAGTGTTGGAAATATCTTCCGTAGTAAGCCTAAATTTGATATGTTGAAACTCAGTCTAGATCTTTGAAAATCTTTCAAGACTGCCATTCAGAGTCACGTAAAACAGAACCAATATTTAGTTATTTGACCGACATTAGTCCAGTGTAACGTCGATTTTTGTTCTTTTCTTTTTAAAAATATTTGTCCAACATTAACACAATCAGATGTCTGATTTGGATTTTGAATTATAAATATTTATTTATTTCTATGCAATTATAAAGATAAAGCGGAATTTCAAAGCGATGTAAGCCAAACCGTGTTCATCTTTATGTTCTTGGGACCAGTTAGAATGCACACAATTTTTGTTTCCAGTTTGAGCTCCACAATTAATGTGCAAATAAAAAGTTTGGTCACGAAATGGTTTTGTCTTCGGTCAAAGCCAACAATTAGCAAAGTTACGGGAAGTTATCGGCCAGACCAGCGCTTCTCAACCCGAGCTATGTAGACAGTACTTCTGCTGGCTCAGGCATAGGTGAGAATAAGTTTGATCAATGACAGTCAACAAATTTAAAGAAGAAAAATTCACGCTAAGCAATATTATTGTTCAATTAAAATAAAAAGTAGAACTGGAAAATGAAAAGTATTTAGAGAGTAACTAGGAATACGTAGTGCCATTGTTGCCGATATACTCACTTCCCAATTAACTCTCACACATTCTTTTCCATTAGCCTATTACTGTTTTGGAGTTTTCGGTAGAATAAATGATCATGGATTCACCTTCACCTATCACTTAGCCTGTTGAACCGTTGGGGGCACCATACATGATCTGTCGACCGTCTTTCTCCATTCCGCTCTGTCTTTTGCATTGAATAGAATCTCTTTTGTTACAGGCTCTTTTATGTCTTCCCATCGCTTTCTCTGTCTCTTATTTCCTGGCACTGTTTACCGAAGGAACGTCTCTGCGATTCCTGAGGACTCTGTCATATGGCCATAAATTTACAGTTTGTGTTTTAGACTATGGTTAGCAGGTCATCATTGGGCCCAAATTGCCGCTGTGATTCTGTTTTTAATGTTTTCGTTTGTGATGTAGTCTTTGTAGGCTATACCTAGTATCCTTCTATAGCATCTCAATTTCATTGCTAAGATCCCCCTCTTTAGTCCAAGATCATTGATTAGTCTTACGACCTCAACTCTTCTGAAGGTATAAGAAATAGTTCCAGTTGTGTCGCCGCGTTTTCTTGCTCTTAGAACATAGTTGTGGGGGGGGGGGGGGGATAGACTGAATGGTCCAACAGAAAGAGTAAAAGGAAAAAAAATCTAGTTATTCAATACATGTATCAATACATTCTTGAACAAGGCGGTTTAACCTTGCGCAATGAAAATTAACTCGCATTGTGGCTGACTTCTGAAAAAAAACAACATCGTATCGCAGCTGTTTAGAGAAGGCGAGAGCGTGCGATGAAAGACTGTTGATACCATCTTAAAGTTGAAAGACTACTAGGAAGAAGAAAGTAGCGATGGTGTGTCTACGTTAAAGTAGACTTGACCGTAGCTCTGACTGTAATGACTTAGTCAGAGCTGAAATTATCATCTCGTATTAAGTTGAGATTTCGCTTTTGTATTTCACATTTCTGTAACATTATTGTCAGCCTTGTAGGGCCTACTGAGTTACATCTATTAATCCAAAGGATTGATTTGTAATGTTTGTTTTTGATCCTTTTTTTATTTTTTAAGTCTGTTTTTAGTGTCTTTTAGTCCATGTGTAACTCATGGGTTCCTATTTAACTAGAAAAATTATCAGATTTATGTTATCTCTCTAAAGAGAAGTGGGTCAGTGACTATAACTAGTGAGATAAAAAAAAACCAATGACTAAAGAGGTAAGAAGTGAAAGGAAACACTGAAATTAAAACGAGTTTAATTAGTGTGGAATCTTATTTCAATTGCTATTGGGAAAATGTTTTATGGGAAGGACATTTTAGGTATCTGAACACGTTACAAGACCACCTAGCAAGACCGTATTGATCAAGATTGAAGACTGCCACCCAAATATATTGGATGCTCGACTTTGAATCCTTTGATGCAGAAGACGGCACTGGCCAGTGCTGGTTGTAGATGACGTCAATGACCACTACTT
The DNA here is from genome assembly GCA_030265305.1 of Biomphalaria pfeifferi. Lineage (NCBI taxonomy): Eukaryota > Metazoa > Mollusca > Gastropoda > Planorbidae > Biomphalaria > Biomphalaria pfeifferi. The sequence continues at coordinate 109,610 of JASAOG010000024.1, forward strand.
ATATAGATGAAGAAACCGTCCACTGCTGATGCAAATGCAGAGGCCACTGATAATGTAGATGAAAACACTGACCACTGATGAAACACCCTGACCACTAATGATGAAGACATTGACCACTGCTTCATATTTCTTTAGAAATCTCACTACTTTCATAGACGTCAAGACAATAACAAGAGGTGGTAGCTAAAATGTCTGCTGAGAGAGAGAGAGAGAGTAAGAGAGAGAAATGAGGGAGGTAGGGAGAAAAAAAATAAGGGGAGACTAATTTAAATGCAATGAATCAGAAATGTATAATTATGGATTGGATGACAAAGTTGTCCTCTCCTACCCACCCCCTCCTTATATTTGACCAAAAACGTTCGCTGTTACATAGATGGATTAGTTATTATAGTAGACTGACGTGATGCGTACTCCCTCGCTATCATAGAACACTTGCCTTATAATATCAAAGAATTAAAGTGTTTAGAGTTCCAAGGTACATGTTTAGCACAGCCTACCATCTTATCACACATTTTTTTTAAGGTGATGAGACGGGGCGAACGTGTAAACTTGGTATTACGTCAGGTTGAAGCTATTTCTGTCAGTTATGTAGGCCAGTTTATCTGAAATTGTCGGGCGTAGACCCGTTACAGTGTTTACTGCGTCAAACGCTCCCCCCCCCCCTACTTTTTTTTTCAGAAAACAATTGCCGGAATTATCTCTCTTTAGTCTTTAGGTCGTGCTATAAATAGACATGCGTGAGTGGTTCAGGTCAGTGCTGATACTTTTGCTACTAAAACGAAAAAAAAAAAAGGCAAGTGAGAGCTACCGCGATACATTTCCATGACTGGGCGATGTAACCTACATAGGTACTGGCGGACTCGACGAGCAGGCTAAGTCACGTGATCGTGTGAAATTCTTGCGGTTGACAGTCACGCTCCCTAGCGGGATTTTTTGTGTGTCTCCATCTCCTCAGCCAGTGGTGCACAACCCTTTTCGACTTGGGGGGCCATTTAACTATCCGATACACGTGTCACGGCCCGCACCACGTCAAAAAAGTCGTCTAGTCCAATGGAACCTCTATGGCATCTTTGTGGGCAGAAATTTTGAGGGACATCGCGTCACAGGTTGAATAAGGCCCGCGGTCCTTAGTTTGGAAATCATTGTTTTAAGAAAATTGATCTGTAGATATACGATAGATGTGTGACTGAGCCTGATCCCAAACTGCACCAAGTTAACAAATATATTTGTTTGACATGTTTCGGATGTTCCCCCAGAATTGGAGATTATTACATCCTGGCCCAGACCCAGGGCCGGTCTTAGGCCACTGCAACCTATGCAGTCGCAGTGGGCCCCGCGCTTTCATAGGCCCCGCGCTAATTTTATGTGTAATTATTAATTGCAAAATATATACAAAAAATTCCTGGAAATAACCTGCACTTATTAAAATTTCCTGAAAACTCATAAAAATCTCATGAAAAATAGACAAAAATACCATTTGTGTGTGTCATCCATTATGGAAAACGCCATTCCTACGCGGGATAAAAAAAAGACATTGTCAGCTTTCATGTAATAAAATGTAATAATCGGACGAATTTTCCAATACGTATTTTCTATTATTGTCACTGGCATATAAATATGCCATAAGTTGCAAGATTGGTAAAGTAAAATTAACTTGATCGCAATTTTGTACTTAGAAAAGAATGAATAAAATGCAAAGCTGAATTTATTTTCTATTTCAAAATCTTAATTTCACTTATTATCCTTATTCCCACCCAGACTAGGCCCCACGCAATTAGTTTCGCATAGGGCCCCGCAATCGTCAGGACCGGCCCTGCCCAGACCTCATGCAGGACGGCGTCAGCAGGCAGGGTTTGAACCAGGAACCATCGAGGCCACCATGTGTCCCAATCTGTTGTAGTGCCAGAATGATGAAAGGAAACACGCTACATGAGAGAAGTGAGTCACCTCAGAAATCTGGAATATTCTTTTTTTTAAAAAAAAAGATGGTAAATACATCAGACTTGGCCCCAGTCTAAAAGTTAATAAGAAATGTTAACGTAGAACTGATACCAGTGAAAGTCTGTGTGTGTGTTGGGGTGTTACGTAATAACAATTAGATCACACCCATAGTTCCTTCCACTAGGGCTGTTCAATAACAGACACACACATTATCAGACCATTCAGCACAGCATTTGCAAACCAACAAAATTACGTCTAACAGACGGTGAAATATAAACCTTTACAAGCCACACACACACAGATTGAACTGGCGTGTCGCAGTAGCAGCAATGTTCAAGAACTACACTGGGCTAGACTTGACAGAAACTCAATGTACACAGGCGTGTGTGAGAGGAAACCTGACCTAGTTTTGACAGTCAACAAAGACTAGAAACTGACGAGTTTGACATACATACTAGACTAGATTCTAGATCTAGAACTTTTACGAGATGTGAATCAAGACTTGGTGGGCGAGGGGAGTGCTATTATAAATCAAGTTTTAATCGGTCAACTGACATTTCAAGATTAGAAATGATTAACACAAAAATAGCATCCAATTGTCAATGAACGTATTTAGGCTAATCGCCGCTAAAGAATAAAAACGCTTCCAAGATAAAAAAAAAATGGTTAACTAAACAATACATTTAACGCTGTGTATGAAAAACAACAACACTTACACCTCTTTTAATTAAAAAAAAAAATACCGGTACGTATTACGCTGAAAAACAAGTCGAGCTAAGAGAAAAGAACAGGTACCATGCATCTGGGGAATGTGTTCTATTAGGAACTAATGATGTCTACACATTAATAACAAATGTCATACATTTTTTATTCATCAGAACCTAATTCTGATCTTATCTTATATAATACAGACGTTACCTCAAAAAAGAAGATGATTACGTCCTATACGTCATGCATTCAGTCATGCATATTAACCAATGACTTAAATTCTGCCAAGTCACTAGTAATAGCTTCCACTTGTTTGTAAAGACAATATTCTGTATCTGATGTTAACATCATTGACAAAACAAACATTTCTGAAAATACGAGAACAAAAATAAAATATGAGCGAAAAACAAAAGGGGGTGGGGTGCGTATGCCCAGGCCTTCAACAATGACAAGAATTCAAACGAAGCTATGAAAAAAAAAACGTGTCAGTGGTCTAGGTCTTTGACATGATGTCACTGACTGACAGTCCTTGTAGATAAGGTATAGTCATAATAATCGATCAACTAAGTACGCTACTGTGCTATTTCATGGCTTGGGGTGAGGTCAGTGAACTTTTAATTAGGGCCCACTACTCCGTACACAAAATAAAATGGATCCACAGGCGTCAACAAAACACACAAAAAATATTACCCAAAAATTAACAATGACAAAAGAATCCATTTCAATTACTTAGCTTACAAATTGAACTGACAATTGATAAATTACATTTTTAATTGTCGTAAATATTGAACTGTAAAGGAAAATTAATACACATTAGTAGATTATAGAATAGATTCAATAATGTCAAGAGAACTAAAAATTATCGTTTTATTCTAGACATATCGAACTCTTTTGTTAACTCTTCAGATTTTCAACCAATACTAAGCCTATTCATACTAGAGTACTAGACCATCCCTGAAACATACTGCGCTGAAGGTTAAGAAAACTACGTCATTGTCAGATGTACAAACGGAAATTGTGTCGCGTGGCACAGGTGCGTCACCGCTGAAACAGCAGGCAGACGTCACTTTCCAGCAATGACAGAGCGTGTGTGAGGAAGGGCGAGTGAGTTGTGGTCATCACATGTCTACTCAGACTTCGACAGTTTCCACTTGCTAATGAACTCCACAAAATCTAGAATCAATAAAACAGCTCAATGCTGGTGACAGGTGATGCACATCTACCAGAGGGGGAGATCAAATAATTCTATCACAGTCATTTAACCTACTTTTTTGTTTGTTTCTCCCGTCATCGAATGACGTCACGTCAATTGGTCATTTACAATCAATCATGAATTTGAGAATAAGAAAGAAAAAGGAGGGAGGGGAACTGTTGTGGCAACACTCTTGACTTAGAGTTTAGACTATCTCTTCGTGGTATGTTGTGGCATCACTCTTGACTTAGATTTTAGACTATCTCTCTCTCTCTCTTTTGCTGTTTTCAACGAAGCTGTGAAGTATAAGCTGCTCTGTTTCTTCACTCACAAAACTCTTAAGAGATAGAATCCTCCCCCCCCCCTTTTTTTTTCCACTGGCTTGAATTGAAAGCAATCTTTTTGCCCCAAAAGGTTCTAAGCAGATAAGCAGATGAACATTCGTGATTCGTTACGTCTGTTTTCTTCGAGGTCCCAAAATCCTAAGACACTTGAGCTACAGTCCGAGCTCCATGGGGGTGGTGTCCCCCCTCAATCCTGTGCCCCACTTCCCTTGCATGATTTTATTTGAAAAGCGTTTTTTTGTTTTCAAAATTTCATAATATGTTCATAGCCTCTTAGCTTTATGGCTTTGCTAAGTAGGTCGTCAAAAATATTCATTTCTTAATTTGTTCGCTAGTCCGTGAATGTTTCAAACTATGGGTAAACTTCTCAGTTCTCTGATTGATCCCTAAAGTTTCTCATTAGTGTCATCAAATGGAACATCTGTACATGAAACCAGACAGTGGCCTAACTGACCTTAGACTATTATTTATGGACATTGTAACAGCCACGATGAAGATAGATCTATAAAGTTGGAAACATAAAACAATTCGTAGACAGTTGTTTCTAAGCTGGCAGAACAGAGAGAGAGAGATAGAGAACTAGGCGTGAGAGCTAGAGAAAGAGAATTACCGTGTGTGGCGTGGTGTGTGGGTCAGACGGAGATAGAGAGAGAAAGAGAAAGACTTTGAAAGTAGTTACAATATAAATTCTATCCTAAGAATTTCAACAAAAGGACCAGCCAGACACATAAAACTAGCTTCAGCTGAATGACTACAAATTAAATCAGATGATGAAATAAAATTCTCTAAGTAAAAAGTAAAATATTTCTAGACACCCAAATCTCATACACTACATAAAAACAATCACTTGAACGTAATTAGGAGACGTCAAAAAGAAAATATGGTTTAAAAAATCAAGTTTATCTTCTATTTCCTTCATACACCCATAACCGTTCAAATAAGGCTACCAAATTGTGTACAGGAAGCTCCACGGACCTGCCAACTACGACATCGAAACATTTTCAGGCAAAGTAGGAAAGAAATTCACTATTTCTTAGTTTCCCTTCTTTTATATAAACTATCGAGTCTCCACTATATAATTATAAATGAAAAAAACAAAAAACAGAACAAACGGTTATCTTAAGATTAAAAATACATTGGTATGTCTTTTTACTAAATCAGTTTGTTTGTGTTTTCCATTCGCATATTATTAATGTTGTTTTTTTTCAGATTATCAAATACACATAAACATAAATAAATATAGACTGGCCGAAGGAAGTAACTTCATGTAACTTGAAAACATGTATATCTATTGCATTCTAATTTCCAAATTATGAAACATCGCATGATCTTCATTCTTAGAGATTAAACAAAACTACACTGCCTCCTTATTTACAATATATATAGGTGTATGTCTACGTGTGTATATTTAAAAGAAAGTTTAAAAAGCACTTAACTTTTATACTGCTCATAAATGCTGTATAATAAAGTACACAAATTTGCGAGTCACAAATTTTCGTTTCATAAAACTCTTTAATCGGCCAGTCTATATTTATTCATATCTATGCAAATACATTATTTAAATATACGAATAATTAATTTAAAATAGTAATAAACATTACCTTAAAAATTCATGTGTTGTTTATTCTAACCAGTCCATAAAGAGACGCATAAACATTCTACATTTTTTGTGGGTCAGACAGATATGTAGACATATATGGGGAAGTAATCATTATTTTAAAATGTTTTCATTAGTTTCTTCTAAGGACAATACTAATAAAATATAGAAATCGAAATATAGATTATCAAATCATCTTTATTAACTGTGGTCCCGACTGGGGCATGGACCACCAAGCAGCTTTCTCCAGGCTTCTCAGTTCTAGGAGAGTCAACAGTCTCCAATGTCTTGCTCATCTCCCTGGCATCTGTTTCCTGAATCAGTGGCATAATTTATACATTGAAGTGTGAATACAAAATACAACTCTACTACGGTATCTAATGTTGTTCTTGTGTGATTTTTAACAAATTTCCAGCTCTTTCTCAGTCTCTGCCCATTGTAAAATAATTTTGGGTGATAACCCGGTTGATACAACGTTTTGAGACCCACTTTAACAATTTACAGCCAAAGAGATTTTCGTAAAGTGTTCACATAATTTTAAAGTGTTTTTTTTGCATCCAGTCGTTAACCCTTGTTCAATCTACAAATGTAGCAATCTAGGTTTTCACTTATCACGTAAGCTATTTCTTTGAGACTTCGACACTAGAACAGCAAGAAATTCGTTCTACCTGTTAACATGAACATAAAACAAGTGAATCTCTCAGATGATCAAAATGTCCTCCTTCAACATGGCAATATTCTTCAAATCTCTTGTGATAGCAAAATTCAGTGTCATGATAAGTAAGCTCTTGCGTTTAAAGTTCTTGTTTTTAGAGTTCTTGTGTTTGGGTGCAAGCTCTTTCAACATTGTGTTGTTTTTTTTTCCTTGTTAGCTGATGACGTAATCTTATCTTATATAATACAGACGTTATTTCAAAAAAGAAGATGATTACGTCCTACGCGTCATGCCTCTAGTCATGCATGTTAACCAAGCGTCGAGAAGTGAGAAATATTTCAGACATAAAGAATGATAGTACCACAGCCTCGATATAAACATGATGCATTGTCTGACTCACGGAGTTTCACTGTTATCATATTGAAACGTTTATGCATGTAAATTGATACATAATCACGTGGTTTCAGCTTAGTAGTAGTACTTACTGATTCGTTAGCAGATTCTGTTAGAAAAAAAAACACTCTTATTGTTTCGAAACATGCTTTTTTGTTTTTTAAAACCAGTTTGCATGGTAAAATTCTCTGATACATAATCTTACGATGCATTTTCTTTTTTTTTTCCATCTTTCTTGCAGCGAAATAGGCAACATTTTCTGTAGCAACAATTTATCCAGAATAATATCGCTCGACTATAACAAGAAATCCATCCACGCAAAAGGCTGAGTTGGGCACACAATGCGTAGAGCTACAGACAGCATTGCAAGACAGGCTATAGACTAGTAGTAGAAAAAGGGTGGGAGACCAAAGTAAAGTGGAATTGCCCAGAACAGAGTCCAATGTCTAAGCACTGTTACGGCCCTAACTATGCCCCACTGGTGGTCAAAAGAATCAAGTTATAGCTCACAATTACTTTCTGTAGGGAACAACTCCAGTGAAAAGTCGGACACGAAAAAAAGAAAAAAAAGAGAAAACATCAAGGAATCTAATGTTAATGAAAAATACTCTAATCCTGGCAAAAATCGGAGAGGAATGGAGAGAGATAGTCAGCAGATCATATTTGATTCCCAAACGGTCTAAAAGACTAAGGGACAGGTGAAGGTAAATATAGCTGGAACTCAGCAAACATACACGTACTGGTGATTACAAACGACGTGTACAGTTTTAAGAACAAAACAAAATTGTTCAGTACACTAGCGAGAACAAAGATGATTCCGAGGTTCTGAAAAGAATACTTGTAATTTATATCTATCTGGCTTGAAGGAGTATTAGTCATTGTATGGGATGTTTCGATGTTCTATACAGCGCTTAGGCAATTAGGAAAGTAAGACACAATAAACACGAGGGGGAAGGGAGAAAACTAGAAAGAAGGGGAAGTAATAAGGAGGTTCACATAAACAAAAAGGATGTAGAATGAGACTACAATTCACGAAGGATGTCGAACTAAGCCACAAACACAATACACACTGGACGACTGTCTTGTGGTGCATTAGAAATATCCCCCTGTTTTGGAAACGTGTCCTGTTTAATTCTAAATTTCGATTTGATATTTGTAAATTCAACATTAACTGTAAATTTGATTTTTAATTTCCCATCACATTATAGTCTGTCTGAATTGATCGGATATTCTAAACATAAAAAAAAATTAAAGTGAGTGAATCGTCTGGAAATGTTGAGACTTGAGACTGCGATGTTGCAATAGAAAGTGACAGCCTCTTCCAAGCAAGCAATGGCCTAACCCTAATCTATTGGGTACAAATATTTGTATCCAAAGTTTAATTTCCTACTGTAATTGTTTATTTGCTAATTATCTAAAGTTTTGATCGACATTTTCTTTACAATAGATCAGTGAGAAATTTCCATATCCATTCAATTTTAAAAGAGAAAAGACAGAGGGAAGGGTGAGAGTTGGTGAGAGAACAAATCATGGATACAGTTTCATGGAGATGCTATATATAGCAGACTAGTGACAGACTGATCACATAGGTACACGTGTCAGTGCTTCTTAGTTCTTAGGTATTTCTAGTTTACAAAAATTGTTTATTTTTTTTGGAATCATCTCCAAAAAGAAGCTCTGAGTATTATTGGTCTAAAAACAAATTATATTCAGTGTGTTTCATTTTCTTGAGTGAGCTTAACAGACAACTTGCTTGGCTTGCTCCATTCATCCCACAGATGCTCAAAATTAGCTATAGTAACAACTATATTATTAATTATCATTATTTGTGCAGTTAAAATAGGATGTATATATAATATCTAATGAAGTGTGAATCATTAGAAACTGGCCTACACACAACCATTAATGTAAATGTATCAATGTAAGTAACATGTTCAGAAAATACCATTGTTGAAATTCATAATAGAAAGAAAATTTGGCCAGGTACCAAGCAGAACGACATGGTCAAACAGAAGTAATCTCACAATCATGTCTGATATTGATTTTGGCTTTTCTCCGCGGACTAATGGCCTGTCGGTTTTGTTCAATCAATAATAAGTACCAAACTATTTCTAGGCTAGCCCATGGTGATATTTAAGAAAAAAATAGCTACAAGAAATAGACATGGAAAAAAAAACTGAAGATCGTTTGACTTTATGTCTACAGCAGCAAAGGTAAGATATAAATGGGGAATACAGCAGTGGCGGGCAGCACGGGGCATCAAGTGGTGCGGGTATCAAATTGAGGACAAACTTTCTCAGTAAAACTACACATTGTAATTACATAAATAAAAAAACAACAACATTTATTTGTTTTGTTAATTTGTTATGTCCGATATTCTATCTTAAATTAAATGTAAGCTATAGACCACCTTGAATCATTTTTTTCCAGATTTATTTAAATCTCGGCAACTTTTAACACTTTTTTTTTTAAACTTTACATGATGTTACTTCATTGTTCAATGCACTGGTTATGGACACGTTTATAATGTTGTTTTTTATAATTACTAATTAGTAATGGTCCAATCTCTTTTGTGGACCAGTGGGGGGAGGGAGTATCTGGGAGAAAGTTTTCCAACCACTCAGCAAACACAACCTTGCTAGAGTCTGAATTCGAACTCAAGCCCCCTTGTAAGGTGGCCAAGCCGAAACCAAGCAGTTTTAGCCTCTCGGCGCACATCACTTGCTTGGACGAAACTTGAAGTTCGTCTGTGACTAGGTAACAATAATGACAGCAAGACTAAAGATTTAAATAAGCAAGAGGGCGAAATGTGGAGAGATTATCTCTATAGAATCTTGGACATCATGCGTTTTCTCTTAAAGCAGAATCTGGCATTCCGTGGGCATCGCGAACGAGTTGAAGAATTGGCAGTACATAATCATAGAACTATCCTGGAGTGTAATTACTATCCAAGTACGATCCATTCCTGAGAGACCGAATACGTCCATGTCCCAACAAAATAAAAACAAATTTCTTGTAATATAAGTGCTCACGGAAAAAAAAAGTATAAGAAGCAAATATTTCTCGATTATTTTCCACAGTACACTAAACATCTCAAATCTGGATCAAAATTTTATGTCTAAAGTACTAGAGAGGGTCTTATCTTATAAACTATAGACTTTCCTTCAAAATAAGAGATAATTACTATAATGTAGGCCTATTGTACATCGCAGTGCTCTACAGCTTAGCTGGTGTCTACAATTAGTTGTTTCTAACTTGTCTCTTGTCACCTTTTATTTCCTTGGTTCTTAAAAAAGTTGTAGATTCTAAAACTCTGTAACGTGATGCTCTGCCAAGTAGTCAACATTTTAGCAAGCTCTTCACTTTTCTCTGCTTTCAGTGTCCCGTTTGTTTACCGTTCCTGCTAGTAAACATTCAGGTGTAAAGAACATGCTTGGCCCATTCCGGTTCCATTGCAAGAGAACATTTGACTAGCTCTGATTTTCATCTTCTGAAGTCTACTTTGCCTTTTTTTTCTTCTTCTACTGTGCCCTGTGGCTGTGCCTGCAGGATAGTTTGTAAAGGCTTCGGTTTTGATTTAGTTGAGTAAATCAATGTTATTTTTCATTAAAATTTACATTTTTACAAATTCTCTTCTGGATGTACAATGTTTTACGTTTCAGATGTTCCTTTAGGGGTGAAGATATTTACTTCCTAGTCCAAACCTCCCGCAGGACAACGGGGATGGGAGCGGTCAGAGAGGGATTTAACCAGGGACCATCGATAAATACGAACGACAGTCCAGCGCGCAAACCGCACAACCAGCGTAATGGTGTTTCTGTCTGATTACTTGTTACACTCATTTCCAATCTATTTGTTCGAATTTTTTTTTAATTGAGCTGGAGTTCCATTATAATTTTATTTATAAGATAGGCATGATTACTGAGCTGGAAACATCGTTACCGAAATTCGAAGCGCTTTCCGTGGTCAGCTAACATACAATTTTTTAATAATGTGTACCATGTTTAAAAATGTAATGGTGTGTTTTATTCAGCCGAGCGTATCAGACAAAACAAGTCTATTCAAAGCAGCCCCGATGTAGCATTGCTTAGACTTGTTCAGACTAACACTGTTGAGTCACGGTGGGTCGAAGTTTTTTGCTCTCTTAAATAAGCCAACTGTAAATTACTAGTTGCAACTTATCTCTTCTAAATGTCTGCGATCAGGAGCCTGGAACTGATTCTTTTTGTATAGACCTAGTTGTGTTGGCTGAGCGCCTGAAGGCAACACGGAAACAGTCTCCCAGATACCACCTCCCCTTCACTGGCCCACTAAAGTGATTGGACTAGAGCGATCTCAGCATGTTATAGCATGGAAAATTCGCTATTCAAAATTGATTTTAAAAATACATTTATGAAGGTACGTCTTCAAAAAAAAAAAAACAACAACATTCAAACATGACAAAACACAACATCCTAAAATTTCTCATTGGAGTACAAAAACAAAGCCCATGAGTCTGGAAGGAAACTTGTTTTGAAAGTAATGGCTCAGTTGTGTAGAAGAAGAAAACATAAAAGTGAGTTCACATTTCGCGTTTTTATTGATCTTTTGAAATCACGCGTTTCTTATTGATAAACCATTGAAATATGGATAGCCTGCACCAAAACTTCAAAAGTCGCTTCTAATTGTTAGAGCTTTGGGAGATGTTCATACATAGTGGGGCAAAAAAAAACTATAAATAGCGTCATTTTGGTGTATCCGGTGTACATAATAAAGGAAGACTGCCTATTTTTAGTTCAGGAGAATCAAATTTTCTAAGCTCTTCTGTTAGTTTAGCAAAATATGTTCAATGTGTAGAAAGAAAATAGACTTACACTCACAAACATTGAAAGCAAATGGGTAAATAACTTACTTAGAAGTTATCGGGCGGGCGCATCGGGCGGCACGCTGACTCCACAAAGATCTGTCACTTGCAATGCCGGAAGTCGCTTCCCAAATAACTAGCGGCAATACTAGCGTGTCGATACGAAGATAAAACTGCCACGAATTCAGATATCGTTATAAAGTATAGCTCATATTTTATTTAGTTGACAATGGGAATTCAATTTAGGGGTCCTTGTCGTGATTTATTTTTGTTAATTATTTGGCGCTATAAACGGAAAAGCTTTAATTCTACAGTGCCAAAAGTGTACTAAAATTAACATTTACCTTTAAAAAAAAAATCACTTCCTTTATTTTGTACACCAGATTTACCAAAAAAGTAGCTATATTAAGTTTTTTTTCGCCATATATGAAAATCTCAATTAGGAAAATGATTCGAAACTGCTCTCAAGCATTCCTAATGGCATGGCTCGAATCAAATGCTACAAAGATCAATAGCCATTTTATAGTATAGAATCTAGCCATAGATCTAAATCTAGATAGAAAATGTATTATGCTCTAAGCCCTCGACCAAAGCTAGTGTTGGATAACAAGGATGCTAGTGTCTGACCTCGGGGCAATTCGAAGGGTGGTATATCTTTGTACTGGCCCCACTTCATCTTGGCAGGACAGAGAAACGGATCCTCTACACTTTCACCATACATCTTTACCCCTGGGACGTTAAGTTTATTTTAAAAAAATATTTTTATGGTATGAGGCTAATAATGAAACTCAATGCGTTAGTTAGATCTACAGATATATCATTTCGATTTCCGCATTAAAAAAGGTATAAAAACATTTCTTTTTGTTCCTCCTTTATGGTAAAGCGCTTGGGTTCTGAACATGCAGTCCTGAGTTCGAATCTCGATGAAGACTTGGATTTTGAATTTTGGGATTTTAAGGGCGCCCCTAAGTTCACCCAACTCCAATGGTACCCAACCTTAGTTGGAGAAAGTAAAGGCGGTCGGTCGTTGTGCTGGCCACATAACACCCTACTTGTTAATCGTTGGACAGAGAAACAGATGACTAACACCATCTGCCCTACAGACTGCATGATCTGAAATGGGAACTTAAATTATTTTTTTTACGAACTATCCCCACCCCTCCCCGTGCTGACAAAACAAAAATTCAGATGGGCCCGCTCATCATTCTTTAGGAATGTTTGTAATACCGATATTTGAAATGTCTGCCTGGGGCAAAACAATAATATAGTGCGTGATTGGAAACCTTTCATATATTTTACCGATCTATCATACATACATTGTTCAATATATCTGAGAAATTCACGGCTAGGGTTAATCATATTATGCCTACTAGCATGACCTGTATCAATCAGCCAAAATATCTAAAAGGTTTGTGTGATGTTTCTAGTAATTGAACTATCCCGAAGCTATTGTGTTATGTATATCAATCAACTGGACTTCCATGGAGATACTGTATGTGTGTTTGTGTGTGTAATATCCAATGAAATTTCCCTGTAGGTATTATATGGCAAGGTGGCTAAACCACGGTGGCTTAGTGGTTAAGCGCTTGGCTTCCGACCCTGGGGTCCTGGGTTCAAATCTCAATGGAGATTGTGATTTCGAGCTTCGGGATTTGTAGGGGCCACATAACACCCTGCTCGTTAATCGTTGGCCAAAGAAACAGGTGACCTTAACATCATCTGCCCTATATACCGCATGGTCCGAAAGGGGAACTTTACTTTTTTTATTATTATGTATCAAAAATGTCTAGAAGCACTAGACTAAAACATTGATCAAGCCACAAAGTCTAACCAGTACAGTGACAGTTCTACAAGACATAGAGTATTAAAACCATCCCAAGTCAATGCTTCAGTTTCTCCTCATATATTTTCTGAGTTCATACACAAACAAAAAATAGCTCAAAAAAAAAAATTTGTCAAGAGAAAATCAAATGGACAAAGTCATAAGTTATAGCTAGTTTACATAGGTCAGGTCAAAGAGACATTGAAATGAATGAATGCAGTGATTAAAAACTCAATGTCCAAAGAAGCAGATGCTCCAGAACTAGGGAAGGGGGCTCATGGCTAACTTTAAAAGCACTCACTAGATCTAGGGCTTTTTAGTACATATGTTTTGGTTGTCGGTGGATGTTGTCATCCACCCCCACCTTTCCAAAAAAAAAAAGCTGAGGCTTATCCTAAACTATTTTTCTTGACTGAATCTTGTGGAAGACAGAAACTAAAAAACAACAACAAACACACACATGAAATCAAGAAAAAGGTTATGCAAAAAGTTGAATTCCATTTAGACAAAGAGAAAGCAACAAAACAAAAATAGCCTCCAACAAAAAAAACAACAAAACAAACTCTACAAATTGTTTGATGTGACAGAAACAGTTTGATATTTGATAATACTGGTGTAGCCTTGACTTTTCTGAAACAAAATAGATCACGTTTTTTTTTTTGACACATTCAATTTGCCAATGATTTAATCGACAAAATGATTTTTAACATGAAACCAAACAAAAGACTAAAAAATGATATCAACTAAGTAGTGACAAATGTATTCACATTAATATTACAGAGCACTGACTGAGTAATTGGGACACAACCCATTACACCAGTTCATACAACAGCCAGCATCAAGTGAACCAACAAAAAAAAAGTTATGGTGGACAAATAAATAGCAAAGCATAACATCTGGTATCACATGATATCTGGTTCAACTTGGCTGCTAAATCTGGCCACAGCATATTTAATACCCTCTTCAATTACTTTTTTTGACCGAAGTGGCTTTAACAGAGCTAACTAAATGAGAAGCTCTTCTTAATTTAGAAGAGATTCACATTTAAAAGAGAGATTCAAAATCAGATAATTAGGGCCATTCATCATCCCTCCCCCTAAACTATAATATTGTTTGTTCATGATTGACCTAGTTAAAATAAGACTTATTACAGAACAGACAACATTAGTTTGAATGAAAGTACAGATTTGAAGTTCTAATCCCATATGCAACCCCCTTTTCAAGCTGGACAAACTAAAGCTGGGGGATGCACAGTGATTTATATCTTTATAAGGTTAACTTTGGCTTGGTGGATTTAAAAAATACAGTACAGGGATTCAGTAGATTTTGTCATGAGATTTCTATCCCCAGGATTCCAGTGGTACAAAGCAATAGGGACATTTCTGATACAGTGTTATTTAGACCTTCTGAGGTTAGGCTATCAACCATGTCCTCAAACATTATTAGAAGTCCAGATTACCAAAAGTTATAGGGACTTAAACTATCATAAACATACTTTTACCATTTCTCTATGAGCATTCAAAACTAATTAGGATTCGTTCATTAGTTAAAAACAATACCCTAACTGCGAGTAAGATGCAATCCATTTTCTACGTCTCAAAATATACAATTAAATAAAAAGACATACAATGTCTGTTAGTGTCTTAATTCACAGCCATCTGAAAAATGTCATAGACCACAATGGAATATAGGTTAGGTTGGCAAACACAATGGAAAATACAGAAGGTTCTTTATCATGTTGGGAAATATAGCAGGCCAATAGCCAGTGGGGAAAATACATTAGGCCAACATTGGAAAGAAAAAAAAAACTTTCATAAAACACTGTGGGGACTTGAGCATGACTTTAACCACAGAGTTGTCAAAATCATGGAACACTGACTGATGGACCACTTTAGAGAAATTTAAAATGTGTACAAGTTCATATCTTGAACAAAACAATCAAAACTAAAGATTTGTACAAGTTCATATCTGGAACAAACTAGTCTCATTATACATAAAAAGTTTATTTTTTGACAAACTCAAGTGACAGTAAAAGTCATATTACAAATGAATTCTGAAGTCAGTCTACAGTTAATGCTGGAGTCAATGTTATGACAAATTTCAAAGTCCTTTAATAATATATTTCTAGAGTAAGTGCTTCCGAAAATTCTGACACAACTTGAAGACTTACTAATAAGAACAGAGTCACTTTTTGACAAATGTTATACCATTATACATAAAAATG
This sequence comes from Biomphalaria pfeifferi, assembly GCA_030265305.1. NCBI lineage: Eukaryota > Metazoa > Mollusca > Gastropoda > Planorbidae > Biomphalaria > Biomphalaria pfeifferi. Next base: position 125,329 of record JASAOG010000024.1, read on the forward strand.
GAAAAACACTGTTATAAAATCGTTTGATACCAAAAATTTTTTTTGTTTTGTTTTTTTGTTAAATATATATTTCAATAAGATATTGAAATGTACAGTTCAAAGTTCACAAAGAAATAGAGTGAACTTGGTGTATATGTGACCATAATTTGTCACATTTCTCAATGAAGTTGAGGATAAAGGGTCATGATCAAATTACAAATAAATAAATAAAATCAACTAAAACCCAAGTGACTGATAGTTTCTATCTATACAGGTGTATGAAATGTACAATGTATAAATATATAATGTGTGTGGCTATGTATACGATGAACATCAAGCACTCTATACAACAGGTGTTTGCAAGAGCACCAGGCCTGGGGTAGGTGAACGAGTGTCACTGTGACACCGGACTCTTTCCAAAATCTCTTTGCGGCAAATAGGACATTTCTCTAACTGAATGGCACAAACTTCACAGAAGCCTCTGAATAGAAACAAGAAGTGCATTTATACAATTGTTTTTTACAATTTACATTCAAGTTAATAATGACATCAATGGATACATCTTTGCAAGGAGTTCTATCAATGTTTAAGTCTGAGAAGCAAGAGCAACATTTTGTTACAGTATAACCCTTTGAGTGCACTCATCAATAAGGTTTTACATGTCAGCATAGGTTGAATGTTTATGTGTGTGTTGGTCAGAATGGAAGGTTGAGAGATGGGGAGGGAGGAGCACATTTCAATTCTAATAAACTTTTACTGAACAAAAAAAATAAACAAAGACAAGACCTACAAAACTAACCATGAACTAACAAAACCAGACAGTGAAAACTAAAAAAAAAACTAGACAGACAAACTAGACAAACAGAGCTCTAAATTTCGCATAGTTGGAAATATTAAAAATAAGTATATAGAAAAACAGCAACTCTACAGACTTAGTTGTTACCCACCTGTGGCCACAGTCCAGAAGCTGTGTATCAGCAATATTGTCAAAACACAGAGTACAGGCATCTTCACTGACCACAAACTGATTCATCAAGGCCATTTTCTGATGTCTGTAACAAATATAGAGCATAAACAGAATGACTTTGTTAGACTTCATCTCAAATATAGGTTTAAATACCTAACTTTCAACTTGTAAATTATCACATTTTTTACTTTTCAATTGCTTTTGAATACCAGGTACAGAATATTTCATGCTTATAGTATGCATTGCATGCTTAGTGTGCTATGGTCCAATATCTTGTGTGGACCAGTGGAGGGGAGAGGGTATTTTTGAGAAGGTTTCAGTGCTGCCTTTAGGTGCTAAGCAAACACAGCTCGAGTGGGTTCCAAACTTGAGACCCGCTTGATAGGCAGTCAAGCGGTTTTTGCCTCCCACTAACACAGAAGATTTTGTTTTTACTTTATAGCTTTTTGTTTCAATTATAATTAATACAAATGTAAAACATGGTTGCCCCCCCCCCCCCCCCAAAAAAAAACAACAACAACAAACAAACAAAACATAATGGGCATGCTTGAAAGGATCTAACTCTAACATTTGTGTACAATGGTTACAAAAATATTTTGATCCGCTATTCAAAATTGGAGAGTAGCAATATTCTGAAGTGAACATATTAGTAAATAAAAAGTATCAACTGTCATCTTAGAGACTACTGAATAGCACACAGAGACTTGCTTCAATACAGACCTGGGCAATACAATCTTCTCTTCAGGTAAGAGTCTACCATATTGGTTGAATGTCTTGAAGGCTCGTGGCGGGGGATAACGAAACTGTTTCTCACCAAAGTTAAACTCACACTGTTGGAAAGACATAAAACTGGCAGCTGCGAAGAATCCAGTTCTGGAAAGCAAATGGTGAAAAGTGTGCAATGAAGTCTCTCACACACACACAACATGAATCCAATGTAGCCTATTGTTTATCCATTAGCCGCACATCTCTTTCTATCTACATCATATAACAAACAAACAAACACATATACAGATATTCAAGGCAATTGAGTTAAATTTACAAATTGACAACATACCTGGCATGTGTAAACAGCTGCTTGTAACTAGGCAGTGGCTCTCCATTCAAATAAAATATCAGGTATTGATTTTCAAGATCCAGCAATAAACCCAATATATCACCTGAGAACAAGATCAAAACAAGATGCACATCACTCTGGTGTTGACTCCACACAGATAGAAACACACGCGTACACAGCCGCCAGATAAACAATCCAATTTACATGTCGACTTAGGAACAAATTAATAATAATCACCCCCAACCCCCTCTTTATCCACACGCCATGTTGTACCAGCATGTCGATCAAGTCAAGAGATAAGCTTCTCAGACAAAGGATCCTGGGACTGACTGTAAAAGTGTCGCCACATCTGGCTCACTTCTGTTTTTTTTTTTTTTTTCCTTTTTAATTCAAGCCACTTTTATCATCGTACTAATGACATACACGAGAGACACGTTTTCTTGTCTATCTTGTGGACTAGCTCATGAGCGATGCACAAAGGGACATCATTCGGGTATCAGTCATTACGTCCCAACTGGTAAGATTGTGTGGCGGCACTCGCTCCATCGTCTACATTGAGGAACAGTTTAAGACCTGCCCTCTATGGCACATATCAACATGCAAGTCACTGGAGGTGTGCAGCGAGACGAGAGAGGAAGGTATTTCATAAGACGTGAACATTACAGACAGAGGACGGTAAGAAACATTCGGATTGGGAAAGGGGGGGGGGGGGAGAGACTTACGTGAGCAGGACCAGCAAGATTAGCTAAGAATTACAGAGAGAGAGAGAGAGAGAGAGAGAGAGAGAGAGAGAGAGACGGACAGATGTTGACATGCAGCCAGTAAGAGGCGGGCAAGAAAGTCACACACTGCATTGATCATAGGTCACTGACAAACACAACGTCCAGTAGACGGGGGAGGAGAGGGAGATGTATGCCCACAGTGCTCATGACCCATTTCTCACACATGCCCACAGTGCTCATGACCCATTTCTCACACATGGCCACAGTGCTCATGAACCATTTCTCACACATGGCCACAGTGCTCATGAACCATTTCTCACACATGGCCACAGTGCTCAGGACCCATTTCTCACACATGGCCACAGTGCTCATGACCCCATTTCTCACACATGGCCACAGTGGAAAGAGAAAAAACCGTTCTCTGGGCTAGTCTCGCTCACACGCTAATCTGAGCTGTAGATCTACCAGCAGACGTTGTTTAGACCAAGAGACACTCAGTGACTATAAACTCATTCAACAAAACTCAGTTTTAGAAGCGTGCCTCTATTAATTAACAAAACAATGAATTGATCAATGGCATACACAAGTGTCTGAGCAATAGACCCACACATTGAAACGTGGCCAGAGAGGAAAATATTAGTTCAAGATCTTGTACTACTACCCCAGAACATTCAACAAAACAAAACTCAAACCAAATAACAGTTAACAATAACTACAAGGAAGCGTGGGGGCTGAGCAGTAAAGCGCTTAAATTCTAATCCGAGAGTCCCATGTTCCAATCCTGGTGAAGACTGGGATTTTTAATTTCGGGATCTTAAGGCGCCTCAGTCCACCCAGCTCTAATGGGTACCTGACATTAGTTTGGAAAAAGTATAGGCGATTGGTCGTTGTGCTGCCCACATGACGTGCTTGTTAACCGTAGGACACAGAAACAGGTGAGCTTTACATCATCTGCCCCATAGACCACAAGGTCTGAAAGTGGAACTTTATTTTTACACTAACTACAAAGTACGTGCAAGTTTGACTTGATCAAAGTTCTGAGTAATTTGATTCGACAGATCGGTGGTGCAGAGATACAGCTACTTCATCATTAAGTCACCACGTGTGAATAGGACAAATACATAGTTCGGCTCGCGTGCAGTGCTACAGTCACAAGAAGAGAGTGTATCTCTAGAATGACTAGCTACCTACATCGATTTTATTTCTGCCATCTCAGTCATCTACTGTCATTGTCATGTTAGCTCGAGGCAGCCGTTAAAACAGATTTTTCGATGTGTCTTTCAGAGGAACAATGAGTGAGGAGGGCGAACACAAAATACCTTGGGTAGGGGATGCTTTATACACAAGCACATCAAAGCCTGTGTGATGAGCACTATGCTATACGGTAGTGAAGCATGGTTCTTCAACTCTTGGCAGGAAAAAAAACCTATCTTCCGAATCCGATGCTTATGGCGGATCTTTAAAATAAGGTGTCAAAATAAACTAACCAATGAGGAAATGCTGGGTGCCAAAACATCCGCGCTGTTATCGCCTTGGCTGGCTTCGACCTGTTCACAGAATGCCACAAGGTCAACTCCCACAAGACTTTCTGTTAGGTGATCTAATAGAAGGCAAGAGAGTCGCAGGTCGCCCACTTTTAAAGTATGATATATGCAAATACGACATGAAGCTCTTAAAAATTGACACCAACAGTTGGGATAGATCCAGATGGAAAGCAAGCATAAATGAGGTGTCCTGGATTGCATATATGGCGTACACACGAGAAGTAGAAAGATGGAAGTGCTACAGTGTCAGGTGATTAACATGCCCTACCTGTAACCACAGTAATGCATCAAGGGTTGCCTCTTTAGTCACATGACAAGTTGCAAACGGAAAAGATCGTTTATCGTGACGTAAAATGCTCCCCCCCCCCCCAAATCGTTTATTGCCAGGAGTGGTAACATAAAAACTACATTAACTATAAAATGCTTCCAATGGCTCAAATAGCCTGTGACAACTAGTCCAACTCTTGGCCAGCCTGGCTTAGTGGATCCGGCGGAACTGTTTTTACTAACAAGAGAAGGAGCAAAGGAGAGTAACTGGCGCCCAAACCAGTAAGCTTCGAGCAGGCGGGGCTCGTTAGCCTTGGAGAAGGAAAACTCAGAATTCAAACATCTGCTGCCTTACAGTTATACCCTAACATGGGAACGGCCATGGGAGTCAATCTTGAGGAAAAATCAAGAGCTGGTGACCATTAGGCAGCTGGCAGCACACAGTTCTACACACGCTCCTCATATTAACAACCATTCTGTACAAAGCAGACTGTGTGTACAGGATAGGAGTATGAGAAATTCAGTTGGTGTTGTCAATTATTCCGACAAAGTATTTCTCCAACAAATGTGCTTGCCAAGACTGGCGTATAGAGACAATGAAATAAATTGGTCAACCTAGGCGTGAACATTGGACGGAGGATTCACAAAGACGAGCTGTTTTGTAAGAAATCTGCTCCATATGAACTGAACCAAGTTGCTTGGTAGAAGTCTGACAATAAATCTAACTATTCAGCTTGTCCCATAGGTATGTTACTACTTAGATCTAGTTACTAGTAACTTTTGTTTCTACTCAGCAGCAATGCACGCATATGGTAATAACCTATTATCAAAGAAAAGGACTGACTATAAGTACAGTGGACCAACAATCTATAGGGCTGATTCTTAACCATGCCCGTTTGGACTAAGAAGTGGATTATGTTCAGCTCTGAAGAAACACCCGAAACATGTCAAACAAACAAACAATGACATGCAGATACACGCACTTTTGTTTTTAGTGTTTTTTCGCGCCAGGTTATAGATTGAGCCGAATACCTTTATCGAGGGTCATCAGTACTTGAGGTTATTTAATAATCATAATTATTTATCAACAGTGAACGAATTATCTTCACCAATAACACTGTAGACACGTGGTTGTAAAGTTCCCCAACCTTTACTTTGTTAGACCCACAAAATTGCTTTTAATAAGTTGTTTTTTTTTTCGTTGAAAGATTGACAAGTTGTTTTATCTTTATAGATTCAAGTAAAAAAAAAAGATTAAAGGGTTCTCTTCTCGGACAGGTCAGAGAGTTATCCAACACGCTGGGCTTGGTCTAGCTTTAACGTGCAAATCTCGCTGACCCAACGGTCAGCTGGAGCTGATCTAACAGTATCTCTAGGTCTTGTCCTTCCTATGACCCGAAGCCAGGTGACCTTTCAGCCCAGACGAGGGAGCAAATTGGCGCGTGACCTCCATGTCGAAGGTGCCGATTGGCGTGGGTGTAGTCTGGGAGTACAGTATGCAGGTCAAGCTAATAGCCATGAGATAAAAATTGACATATTTTGGGACAATGGTCTATGTTTGAAAATTCTTGATACCATTTATCTCACGCATTCGTTGAGAAACTAGATCATACATACTTTCTCAAAAATCTTAAAAACACCTTCCCGGTTTGTAGTCATGCTAAAACCCACTAAAATAATATCTTACTGTGGGCTTGTGCACCCCCCCCCCCCCATCCCGCCCTTTTCCCAAGTCATTGATTGCGTGTCCACTGATCCAAACTTGAAATGCTCTAAAGAGTCGATTAAATGACTCTTAAAAGAGAACAATAGGCCCCTGGGTGCCTAGAGCTTGTTTACAGCCCTGGTAAGGAATACAAATGTGTGAAGATCTGATAGTCATATTCACACTAATATTAGGGGCTGACAGTTGCAGAGACAAACTTTTAGCAGTGTTTCCACGTCTACTGGAGTAGCTGAGACACAAAGTCCAGCCATGGCTCAAATAGATACCTCATTTATTCCCGAGGCAGCTGAATATAACTCGGTCATTGCGCCTATTATACAAACTGGTAAGTTCATATCTTGATTACTTGATTAAAGCACTTGGTTCTTACATAATCTGTAAGTCGCAAGACGATTATAAATGTACAGGTTCAAGAGTTCATACAACAGATTCGAGTTTAGAGTGCTTTTTCAGAAAGTAAAAGTTTAGCTACGGTTTTATCTTAGCTTTGGTTGATAGAGGCTTCAAAATTGTGGCCAGAAGTAGGAAACAGAATGACATCTCCGCATCAGGTGTTCTAATGTAATTGCTAGGTTCTAATGAGTAAAAACAAGCAAAACATCCAACAAACAACAAAAATGTTTCAACTGATTGTGTGTGCATTGTGTCAACATTTTCTTGTTTGTCATCCGAATGCACTAGCTGTTCAAAATCGATCAATCGTGGCTTTTATTTCCCCTGGCGTGACACGAATATATTTTCTCATAAAAGGTTAACGTTACTGGCAGGGCTACACTAGCACTACAAGACATAAAGTCAACTCTAATAGTACAATGTCTTAAGTCAAGTCGAATACTACAAGGTACAGATCAGACACAACTGATAAAACTGAAGAGGCTATCTCCTCGGTTCTTCCCCCCAGAGGATCCAATATCAGAGCCAGATAAGGACCCTAACGACGCTTAGAATGCCAATTAAACTGCGAAAACTAGGCCGAGAGATCACACAACAGCTTAATAGACATTAATACATTCAATTATGAGATATTGAAAAGGTGTTGTATGATTCATTGTCGCATTCTTGGGAGGAGGGGGGCTCTACACTTAGACGGATAGGAATTTAAAAAAAAAAAGGGTGCAAAATGAAAAAAAAAATTATAATCGAACCCACTCCTTTCATTAAAGGAACCATTTCAGGAATCACATTTCAATACTCTGCGTGTTACTGACAAAAAGGAAAATGAGTAGGGGGGGGGGGGGGCGCAAGAAGTTTTCGCTGCAACAATTCAAAAAGTGTTGAGAACAATGTAATAGTTTATTTCTGTCATAGAAGTTCTTGCTGATATTTAGGTTACATTTTGAAAACTCAAGTGCTAGTTTCTGTTCACATACCATACAGTTGTGTGACTGGCTGATAATGTTGCCATGTCTCAACTGTTACATTTTGGACATTATTACATTGAAGAAAAAGGTAAGTACATCAGTTGACCCAAAAATAAAAGTTTTGAGAAATATGAAATCAGGTTAGATGATTATTTCTTTGAGCATTCGTGGTTATGTTTAACCGAATCATATAAATCTTCCAGCATTTCTCAAATTTCACCCTTCAAGTACCCTCTCATTACATGTTTCTTTTTTAATTAACTCATCAGCTCTTGTGGTTTACCAAGGAACATACCGCTATTTTCTCTTTCTTTAGAAGTAATGCCCACCATTTCTTTCTACTGGTTCAGGGCTACACATGTTGAGAATCACCTTGACTAACCAGAACTGATGGGCCCATAGTTATGACTGAGAGATCATGTTGGCACCGCAAACTCACAGCTTTGTCTGCAGTTCATATAGGACGCGAATTCAATACAAGATGGGTTATAAGAAACGTTTTTTTTTCTTTTTTTTGTGGACTGTACAAGCCACAAGTTCAAAGGGGAATTAATTTAAATATTTATGACAGATATTTTAGCCTTAAAAAAATGTGGGCTGCACAATCCAGATTGCTTAATGGAATAACACGCTTAAAGTTTAGGATACAAAGATTAAAACCAGTAGAAGTTTTAGAACAATAAAAAAACAACAACATTGATAACATTTTACACTCGATGTACAATAGACATGAATTGAAAGCAGCGGTAACACCAGTAGTAAGAAAGTAACGGTATACCAGTAGTAAGAAAGTAATGGTGCACCAGTAGTAAGAAAGTAATGGTACACCAGTAGTAAGAATGTAATGGTACACCAGTAGTAAGAAAGTAATGGTACACCAGTAGTAAGAAAGTAATAGTGCACCAGTAGTAAGAAAGTAATGGTGCACCAGTAGTAAGAAAGTAATGGTACACCAGTAGTAAGAAAGTAATGGTGCACCAGTAGTAAGAAAGTAATGGTACACCAGTAGTAAGAAAGTAATGGTACACCAGTAGTAAGAAAGTAATGGTACACCAGTAGTAAGAAAGTAACGGTACCCCAGTAGTAAGAAAGTAATGGTACACCAGTAGTAAGAAAGTAATGGTACACCAGTAGTAAGAAAGTAATGGTACACCAGTAGTAAGAAAGTAATGGTGCACCAGTAGTAAGAAAGTAACGGTACCCCAGTAGTAAGAAAGTAATGGTACACCAGTAGTAAGAAAGTAATGGTGCACCAGTAGTAAGAAAGTAATTGTACAATAATAGTAAGAAAGTAATGGTACATCAGTAGTAAGAAAGTAAAGGTACATCAGTAGTAAGAAAGTAACGGTACACCAGTAGTAAGAAAGTAACGGTACACCAGTAGTAAGAAAGTAATGGTACATGTGCACCAGTAGTAAGAAAGTAATGGTACACCAGTAGTAAGAAAGTAACAGTATACCAGTAGTAAGAAAGTAATGGTGCACCAGTAGTAAGAAAGTAATGGTACATGTACACCAGTAGTAAGAAAGTAATGGCACACCAGTAGTAAGAAAGTAATGGTACACCAGTAGTAAGAAAGTAATGGTACACCAGTAGTAAGAAAGTAATGGTACAATAATAGTAAGAAAGTAATGGTACACCAGTAGTAAGAAAGCCATTTAGTTAAAGTCCATGAACTATTTATAACGTTAATGTCTCTTGTTAGCAACTTGAATAATGGTTTTTCGTGTTGGTCTCAGTGTGGAAGTGAAACTTTGCGGGATATTTAAATGGAAAGACAGAAGACTCTGTTGTGAGCAACGCTTGAAAACTTCGTCTATTACTAAAAACCAAAATGTATGCCCGCAGATAACGTGTCCGTTAAAACACAACTTTTAAAAGAAGAAACTGAAACTGTGTCAAAACTTTGCCTTCTTAATGTTGACATTATATCTTGTTTTAAGTTGTGAGAGTAATAGCTCTGTTGGTACTTTAGGAAAGGCCCTTCACTCAGTTTATCTTTGACAAAGAAACTTCAGATGAAAGAAAGTTACAAACACACTGCTCATCAAGTGTCATAGTACTCAAGGGCTAGGGGCTCTTTAGGCTAAGAAGTCGACCCAATCACTTCCGAAGAAAACATCTGATAGAGAGATAAGTCTGTCACATACACAAGCTTCGCATTGGAAAACCGAAGAATCCCCCCCCCCCCCCCCCCTTTTGCCCCACGTCGATAGAAACACGAGAAATAAAAGCGAAAATTTTTCATGTTTTGATTAGAATGATTATTTTAAGCTAAAGGAAAAAAAAAAAAGCATGACACTTTCCACAGTGCATTCATTGCACACATATTCCAAAATATTTTCTTACATTGTTACTGTAAAAGTCATGTCATCAATGTTTCGGGAAGGCAGTGCCAAACTTCGCGCTTGAGTAGAGTATAACCAACTTTGAACTCAACCATTCTGCCCTAATGATGATCGTGTCCAACAAAACCAACTAGATAAGCAGGCAGTCCCCTGACTGTACCCCAGTACACGTTCAATAAGAACGCTTCAATTAGCTTACAAAAAGATTTTTCTTTGCATTCAAACTTACAATACAAAAGGATTTTGGAAAGCAGAGGAGGGGGTATACAACTTCAGTTTGGTCAACGATTTGTGAACAAGCAGCGATCGAAAATTGGATCTCGAGCTATCAAGTTAAGAATTCGACGGAAACAAGAGATGGTATTGTGGTGCGTCTAACGTATCCACCCAATGCATTCATGCGAGGTCGCTCGGAAACTTGGTGATTAACCTCTTCAGACAAAACCGATTTGACAGAACTGCACGACACGATCGATCTCCAGGTTAAATACGTCGCCACTATATGGGAATCTCAAATGAAGTAAAATTTGAAAGACAATTCCATTGTTGACTCCATACACTGCTAGTCATGTATCAACTCTACACTACTGAAACAGAGCAGGAAATCCAGTTCACAGTCAAGTACTTCGTCTCTTCAAACTGACAGTCTCTCTAATGGTTTGTAGTTCTGAGCTGATACTTTCCAAAGAAATAAATCTGTGCCTGTAAGTTGCCTGTTTCCACTGATTGTGTACTGAAGAAGATCAACAGATGGACGTGTTAAAAGTCAAATGTCTGATGTAGACGTGAGATGTTAATTTCAAAGATGTTCCTAAAATAACGCCTTTCTTCTTGTTCTATGGATATGCTAGACAAACAGAACATGGAGGAAAAAACAGATTCTTTTATTCAGTTACAAGGTACGCAAGACTAACCTTTGTTTATTTTTGTTAATCATTTACATTGTATACCACTAATCATCATATCCGCATTTATTTATAGAACTATGATCAGAAAACAACAATAACAAAAACAAACAAACACAAATATAGAGTTGAAACTTAACACTTGCAATATTTTTGTTATTCTATCAAAACTGAAAACTAGTTGCCTACTTAAAGTTTGACATGAAATGCAAAAACGACATTCTAAGGCAGAAACTTAGTTTTATGCAGTGACCTAAACCATATTATAAAGAAACTATAACGAACCCAGAACCATTGTCACCACCGAATGACAGTCAATAGCGCATACCACAAGACCAGGAAGCCATCTAATGACCGTTTGGGTCAATTCCATATTAAAAAAAAAAAAGAATTTTAATTAGCTCCAGCTAAACAATATAAATAGTTGATATAAAATTAGTATTTTCATTAGCTTTATCGTACAGATTGCCCTTGTATAATTTTGAGGGCAAATGTGTACACATCTTTTTGACCAGGGCTGGCCTTAAGCCACTGCAACCTATGCAGCCGCAGTGGGCCCCGCACTTTCATAGGCTCCGCGCTATTTCTAATTGTACATAATAAAATTAAACCATAACTTATATATAAAAACAGGGTTTCCGCGTTCTCCTCATTTTACAGGACTTCTTGGAAATTTCCTGAAATTGCAAAATATACGAAAGTCCTGGAAATCTCATGAAAACTCATAAAAAATCTACTAAAAAAAGTAATACAAAAAATGTTATTTTGAGGTGCCAATCCAACATGCGATAAAAAAAACAACAATAACAACACGATATTGTCAGCTTTCCTTTAGTAAAAAATTATTGCAAAGACAAATGCATTTTCTAATAAAGTTTTCACCGCCCAAACTGGGCCCCGCAACAGTTAGGACCGACCCTGTTTTTGACTCTGTATTGTAAATGTATTTACTCTTGTCCAGGGAACTATTTCATCATGGACTCTGAGCAGCTGGTCTCCAAACCTTTCCGAGAGTTGCAGCTGGAGGCGGTGAACGATGCCCACAAGAAGAGCTCTATGACCGAGAAGCTGACCACTGTGAAGAACAACATCTGTGAGAAGCATTTCGTGATGGCCAAGGGAAGGTTGGAGAGACAGAAGATGACTAGACTCAAACAGCTGCATGACAACGCCAACAAACTTCGTCAGGAGGTAAGTGATACCGATACAGCAGCCTGTAGGAGATAAGCTACAGTGTCACCAAGAAATGCGCTTTCTACAATGCGCATAAGCAGTCAATGCTGTTTTTGTTGTCTAAAAAAACAAAAGGACTGTAAGTCAATCTCATCGGGTACTCGACAATGGATGGATGCTCAAATGAATTGGGATCCGAGTGTAGCATAAAACAAACAAAACAGCAACAAAAGAAGGTAATTTCTGTGGCTTGAGTTTCTATCCTCAGTACCAAAGCAACATTGCCGATTGCGACTTTGTTGTACATTTTTAAGAAGCGCGATTTAACCCAGGTTACTTTGGTGGACTGATTATACAGAATTATTTTTTGTTTCTTTCATGCACGTCAATAATTGAGACGTTTCCAGTACATGTTAAGTGACGTCCTGTTTATTAATATTTGGAAATGATTCATGAAATGTACAGCTTCAAAGAATGTGTCTTCAAAGAGGAGTATTTGTTGGAGAGTGTGCGACGCAAGAAAAGGTTGTAGTAGCCCAAAGAAAGTTTTATTGTAATGGAGATCTTTGTTCTTTCTGAACATAGGTGTTGGTTGTAATTTGTTATAATGTAAGTCAGTCGATAAAATGATCTTGCCCATACTTCGATTACTGTTAGAACTCAAAGCATCCTCGAGATGATCAAAACTTCACTGGATACCGCGACAAGCAAGCCTCGGGTCTAGTCTGGAGTTAGAATTTGTGATCCATGTTATGACTGTTGAAGTGTTGGACACAAAACTGCGATAAGAGCGCCCTCTTGTTTTGTTATTACTAGATTAGTCATTGACACCAAACTATTGCTGTTTCATTGATTTGATGAGAGTTCATTTTCACAAGTGAAATTAGGGAAGAGAGAGAGAGAGGGGAAGAGAGAGAGCATAGTTAGAAATGACATGTGACAGTTTGAGTGATTGACTGCCTATGCCTAACAAAAAAATGCCAGTGTCAAACAATAACATCAAGTGAGACAGATGCCACTCGACTAACTATCATCTCCTCTGTTGTAGGTGAAACTGTTCAACTTGGACAGACAACGTCATCACGTGGAGGTCAAGAAACGGTTACAGCCTGACAGGGATTACAGCTATGACGACACAGTGGTCCTCAATATGGAACGAAGGCTCGGGGCTAACATAGCTTCAGGTTACCTGGATAAGAAACTCAAATACCCTATCCGACTAAGGTAAACCACTATTACAATTAGATCTAGATTGCAGTTGTGTTTTACTTAGTCCCCTTCACCAGAGCACTCGATAAGAAGAAACAACTAAAGTTTTAAAATTACATACAGATCTAGCTAACAGTGAAACAAAAAAAACAACAAAAAAACAAACCTGACCTGGCTGTATCTCTAAAGCTTTAAGATATTCAATGTCATTCTCAGACTCGTTTCTCTTTGTCTATTGTTCCTTACTATCTCTCAATGACATTGAAATATGTCATTAAAACATTTGCTGAGCTAATATATATATATATATATATATATATATATATATATATATATATATATATATATATATATATATATATATATATATATATATACAGTGCTTTTTAAAAAAAAAAAAAAAAAAAATAAATAGGTGCCGGCACTCAGTAGTTGATTGCCTAACTTTTATCTACTAAAAATTAATAATGTATGTTAAAATACAAGAAAAATTAATTTTTTTTTTTTCAAAAAGTTGCCTGTACGCCGTACCGGTGCTTACCGTCAGAAAAAAGCCCTGTATATATATATACATATATGTATAAATATATATACATATATGAATGTAAGGTATATTTATGAATTATGTCCCGCATACAAATCAAAATCGTCTGACCAATCGTGTTAAAACGTGGCATAGGTGTTCATGGTGGAGACAGTAGAGTACGTTCTATGTCACTCCCACAACCGGACCAGGTTGGGGTGGGGTACAAATAATTTTAAAATACCTAAATTTATCTCCATTTAAGAACGAACCTTTTTAACAAATCGGGTAAACCCGTTTTCACAGTATTTCGTATTTGATGTGAATATTTCGGCTGAACGAGTAAACCTATTTTCACATTCTTCTATTATTTTCGTTGTAAAATTATATTTAAAAAATGTGAAGGAAACATTCGCCATGTTTGACATAGATCTATATCCAATCCACTAGATCAGCAATATCCAAACTTAGGCCCGCAGGCCATATCCGGCTAGTATATATATTCATCTTATTTCCACAGATCAATAAACGATATCAGAGTCACCCCGGTGGTCAAAAAGGCCAGAGAATGTCTCCAGCAGCATGTCACTCAAAGGACAATCGAGACAACACTCCGGGCCAGTCCACAGAGATCACACACAGCGAGGAGCACAGCTACTTCCATCCCCAGTGCCTTGTACCAGAGAAGAAACTCGCGATCTGCTCCAACTACTTCACGCCCGTCTGATCAACTACAGACAGCACTGCCCAATATCCAGCAACATCGAAGCCTTACCAGCAGGCAGGAGCAGCGTCCGCAGACAAAAGTGAAATTTTCTTTGAAGAATCCACCAGAGGATCAGCTAATGTCAAGACAAATGACGCGAGCCAACATTTTTAATTCCGGCATTAGCTTACCTCAAACTACACAGAACAATGATTTCTCAGAAGAAGACGACCCCGACGAAGATCCAGATCTACCTGATTACATCGATCTCCGAGAACTGTTTCACGGCAACGTCACCCTGCGACAAGACAACAGCGTCCAACTTCCCATGTCTGCTAGTCGCTCGGTGAACAATGCAGCAGCGACATCAGCTAGAAGGACTCCCGGGTCTCCGCCAAAGTTAACCACAGACATGCTGCAGTTGGAGATGGATCAGATCAACTCGAAAATTAACACGTTCATCAAAACTCTGTCGGAGTCACGTGGTAAGGTCAACAGTGACGAGGACAGTGATGACGGCTTCATGGACAGCATCAGCCATAAACTGATCAAATTTCCATCGAACGTGTTCCAGGGTCACCACAAAGAAATCATCAACCTCAGAAACACACCGGGTAAATCAAGCAAACCTGACCCAGCACCACCCCTCACTACAGAAGATCAATTCACCTCTCAACTACTTCCGTCGGAAGTCACTGACGCTTCACTAACTAGCCGCGAAGAGGTGATCGAACCTGCAAAGGCAGCCCAAACTCCCAGATACT
Source organism: Biomphalaria pfeifferi (assembly GCA_030265305.1). Lineage (NCBI taxonomy): Eukaryota > Metazoa > Mollusca > Gastropoda > Planorbidae > Biomphalaria > Biomphalaria pfeifferi. Next base: position 140,580 of record JASAOG010000024.1, read on the forward strand.
CGTGGCAGTTCATTCGAGGACACCTGCGGGAGCGAGAGAAAAGTGACCAGAATACAGAGGAGCTGGTCCTACAGGCGCTGACTGGTATCCCAATCAGCAACTCCATGCATACCCACGTCCCCCTGCACACAGCCTCCAGGGCTCTGCGCCACACCTCCACATTCAAGATGCACAAGATAGTGGAGAAGCTGATACAGGAGAGGACTAGGTATGAGCGCCTTCAAGTGGAAGAGCTGAAGAAGCAGATGGTAGCAGAAGAAGCACAACCAGCGGAAGGTGAGACTGTTGCGGAATCCATGGAAGAGGCTAAAACGGAGTGAACATATTTTTTTTTCCAAACTTAATAGCACTTCATGATTTCTCATGTGTGACTCACAGACTCCGTGTTCCTGTTAATAAATATACCTCGGTTTTTAAGTGAACAAGAAATATAAAAGAAAAAACAATTCAGAATTCAAAGCGCTAATGAAAAAACTTGAAAACAGGAGCAAAATGGTGAAACATCACGTGACTCCTGTCTAAATATTTGAATAAAAATTCCATCCTCTTCGAACTTAACTTTTCAGTAAGCAGTCCAGCGCTTGACCACTCATTCAATATAGTAAGATAAACCAGCTCATCGATATGGATATACGCTTTTGGTATTTCAAATCATCCAGGGGGATTAATATGAAGTTTGCTAATCGAGGGATGTTGTCGAGTTGTATGAGTGTCTTGTAGGTCTTCAGCTTCCTTTTGACTAGTGCGGCACAGGATGTTTGTGTGACCAACAGTCTACGAGTGTGAGTTGACCAGCGTACTGACCAACCAACATTTACATCCAATTCTATGAGTGTACATTTGTATTGCTTTCAAATTGGAATTACTCGAGTTTAGGATCAACTTCGAGGCTTGGATATGACATTTCCGCTTTATTGTAAGTGTGAAGTCATGACTATTACAAGTTTATGTTCAGCTTGAAAGAAAACATAATGAGAATAGATCTCAAGCTGTTGCTAGTTGTGGCTCGGCGGTCCAGCGCGGCGTAGTCATAAAACTGCTGGTTGGTCACATTTGAATAACGAGCCGGGTCAAAAACATTTTGTTTGGATAATGGCACGAACTGACGGTAACACCATCTCGAGATGCACACGTGGGGCATCGTGCACGTGAACAAAGCTGCATCAGATGGTGACACGATGGGTTAAATGTTTATGCAAAGTGCTTCCAAATGATCTCGACTTATCTTCCATTGGTGTTCTGATATCGATTCCTCACAAGTTTATAGCATAGGGGTCAAACCATCTCGACGTTAATCCACTTTCCCACAAAGCGAGATCAATCTAGAGACTGAATGTTAACTGCTGAATCCTCTTCACGAGCTGAAAGTAATGAGAGGACAGCACCAACATCCATGACTATACAAATAACATTGCAAGCCTTTGTTGACAAGGTTGTGTTGATAACTGTCTGATGAATAAAACCAAATAGTACCAAGTTATCTTATTAGTGTGTGTGGATACTTTTTTTTTCTCCATATTATACATTTTGTTTTCTAAATTAGACCCTCCCTAGTCACCTCTGCACACACACAACTAAATGTTCTCTTTGACATCGCCGTTTACCATTATCAGAACAAAAGATCCATAGAGACAGTTACCAAACACATGACACTACAACGTACAAGTCTGTTCAGAAACTTTTCCTGCTATTTACACATCTCTAGACAAGAGGAATTCTTCTCACAAGTACACACGACTGTCTGGTCTAGATAAACTCAATACAATTCGATCAATTCACTTTGTCCCCCACACATCTGATATGAGTAAACTAATGGCGCTTTGATACCCAGGGCCATAACAAATTAGAAAAACTAATAACCTCTTTGATCTATTTTAAGGACATAAAATAGCCTAAAATGGTAGAAAATATGTTTGTTTTAAACTAGGTTAATTATAAGGAGCATATTTTTCTAACTAATCAAATAGAAGTGAGATCGCTATAACAATTTCCAGTCGGCTGCCAACCAATTCGCTTGATTGAATTTCATAAACTACCCAGATTGAAAGGCGCTGGTATTGATGAAAGCACAACAGAACACAGGCGTGACAATAAAAGCGCGATTCTGGCTGTGTAACGTTCTTCAGTTCACCAACTGATATTTTAGTCTTTGTCTGAGACCAGAACAGTCTAGTCACAGTCTAGTCACAGTCTAGTCACAGCCAAGAGTAGGGCGGAAAGATTCTCTTCTCATCGAATGACCAAGTCGTCGCTCCAAACTTTTCAAAGAGGAAGAGGACAACGTTATTTCTTGACAGATGGTGCTGGCGACCACGGCTGCCAAAAGTTTTTAAAATCTTTGACTCCCCCCGCCCACCCCCATGACACAAAGCCCGTCTCGGTGGCTAATTATCTTCCAGGGCTGATTATATTATTATATTACAGTCGGGGGCATTGAGAGAATAATATAAAGATTGCGATCAGTTGCCCACTACAGTCGATTCAACATTTAAACACAGGAAAATAACGATCCTTCATATATAAATTCGAGGCCTAGTTAACTTTTCATTTACAGGACACAATAGTAGGATGGACCAAAAAGAGAAGTATCGGTTGACTTTGCACAGACAAACAAGACTCATGGTTTCTCAAGAGTATGCCCCTTCACACTCTGGCCGTGACGGGGGAAACAATAGTTGCAATAGAAAGTTCAAGTTAGCGAGTCCTAGGGTGTCCTTCGATTTGTTTGTGTAAGACAAGTTTACAGGCGCTCACCATAAAATGTTCACTGCAAAACTGTAGACCTACCCCCAGATTGCAAATAAGAAATAATTTGTAGACTCCTGACTTTTCATATCTCAGTGGATCTATTATGAGTCTGAGAATGAAAATGCAAACATTAAATATGGATTCAGGGTTCGGTTGGAGGAGGACGTTATCTAGTAGATTGCGATGTGTTAGAAATGAGTAACATGTCTCTTAGGTGCCCCACTTTTGTTTGGTTGTACCCACGCGACGCCAAGGAGACAAGCTGAGCAGCCCCGTCAACCTCCACTCTAGTGCGACACAGAAGGAAGACTTGGGGGTAAGAAAGGGGAGAGGGGGGAGGTGGACAAGGAATAAGAAAGACAACAAGAAAGCAACACAAAAAGGGGCGGAAAGGAGGGGGCGGGAGAGAGGGGTGTGGATAAAAGCTGACAATTAACCAGAAGACCATGCTTGACACACAAAGAAAAAAAAATGAGACTTGCTCTGAACAATGACAGGGTGATACACGGAAACGTGGGGTCTTTGTTCCAAGCAAGCACATGCGCGATTTCCAGTCGCTTTATTACCATAGTACCCTGAACTCATCACCAATGGACGTTCCAGCAGTATCGCCAACATAGTACTGTTTACTGAATACTCAATGGACGATTTCCAGTAGTCCTAGTACCACATAGCACAATGAACTCACAGAACACAATAATACCGGTACTGTTAATCACCAATGGACCATTTCCAGTAGTAATAACACTAACTCCTACACATAAGATTACAAAAGGTTCTATCACGAAGATATTCATTTTTCTGAGATACAATTTCAAATGTTGACAAAACAAAAAAAAACAAAACACCACCATGATTTAGACATTCATTTTTAGGCACAGCAACAAATACAAGTCGCTAGTCATTTCTAAAAGTAGGTCAGTTAAGTAATTAAGCCATTCCATAGCACACACACACAAATGATATAGTCTGAGTCATCATAGGCAAATCAGCAAACTAGAACCACAATTTAGGGCTGAATTCTTATAATAGTCACACAAGTATGTATTGGCTAATGCCTTTAAAAGAAAAAAAGATCAAGTTATTCGTATCAGTTAGAACATCTTGATACCTTTTATATGGATAATTAATTTCTATTTATCAAAATTCATTAGACATACTTTTTGGACCATGGTATATTTGTAATGTTATGTTATCAATTTTATTTTTTTTATCAGCAAGTTTATTTTATTGGTCATTTTGTAAAAACTATAACAAACATTATAATCTTATGCTTGAAACAAATTGTATCAATATATCTATGCCATATTAGTTTATATAAAACTAAAAATGTACATTATTTATTTACTTACAAATCTATATCCGTTTGTTTTAACGAAACCTAAAACGAACTAAGGGACCTTGTCTTTAAATAGCATCATTTAGTTTCATCGTAGATCCATACGCTGTTTTTAACAATGAAGACCGTCACAAAACAAACAAACACCCAACAAATGCACATTGCGATAGTATATTTGTATGGATATATCATACTATTGTACTTATGTGTGGATTAGAATATTTGTGTGAATTTATTGGATAGGTGAATTACCGTTTGTGTGGGTTTCTTTATTCGCCAGTAAAATAAGAAGTTTAGCAGACAAACTAATAGTATTTTATTCACGTATAAGGTAACTGAAGGTTTACTTAAAACAACAACTAGACATCTTTAATGCAGTAAGAAATGCACGTCCTTAATCCTCGCCCTGATGTTTGACCTATTTGAAAAAAAACAGGAGTAGTCTATTGAGGAACGGAGTTCTTATTTATTTTTTGTTTGTTTTTTAAAGGTAACTGCATAAAGTGCAAGGCAACTTTGAGATCAAGCACTTGCATTGCACGCGTTCTAGATCTAGTCAGCAAGATACCGGTACTGAATACCTAGCAATAACACATTGTCATTCCACAAGACCAAGTTTGAACGAATTTAATCCACTGAAAGTGAGTGAATCGGAGATATAGAGCTAGATCTACATCAATATACTCTATAGACAATTTTTAAAATCAATCTAGAAATTCTACCCCCCCCCCTTTTATGTGAACTAAAAAAAAAAGTTTCATTGACATCCATTTTTTTAATTTTAGGCGGGAAGTTGAGACAAACATGGATACTGGCTGAAACCTTCACAATACAAAGAGAATGTTTTCAACTCAGCAGCTGCTAAGGTTGATAATCAGAACTGAAATTAGCAGAACGAATTCGATGAATAAAAAAGAAATGGGTGCAACTTGGACATGCTAAATAGATTTTAAAAAAATATATCTAATCTTTGGGCCTTCCAAAGTGTGTCTAGATCTATGCACACATTCCCCTCTATAATGTCAAGTAGTCCCATGCTGGACACTGCCTTGACTGGTCGCCATGTTCAAGCAAAAGGTCACAGTACACTGTATTTTAAAATAGTACCGCCCTCCCGGTCCCGCCTTTCATAATTGCGATAAAAGGCTGAACTTTTCCTGACCCCCATCAGTACCGAGGCCCCTACAGAGCCTGTCTTGTGCGTGTCGTTCCAACGTGCAGGCGTGTGTTCAACACAGTGGTTCTCAGATTATTAAACGTCAGGACAAACTAGAAAAAAAAATTCCAACATGCCAAAGATACGCCAATCCTGGAATATCGAATATCTAGATTAGATCTACTATGAATGTATTTCATTCATCAAATATTTGACGGTTTACAAAAAAAAAAAAAAAAAATGGGAAGGAGGGGGCTGTGGGCAAGTTGTGTGGCGTCCTGCTAAAGTGCGATAGTACAGGTGTCGGAAACGTTCTAGAAAAAAAAAAGTTCAAGAAAGAAGCATGAGTTGTAAGCATCTCCGTATGCACCCATGTCCAGGATATTAACTAGTGGTTCTGTGTGCATGTGTGTGCGGGCGCGTGAATTGTTACTGCTGATACAGCACATAATGCCAGCCGATCCCTTTCCCCCTTTGTCCTTCAAAAAAATTTTATCAATGGAAAAGAGGCGGGAAAAATAGTCCCGCGTATTTCCTCCATGGGCACACAGAAGTTGCTAATAGTTTGTAATGTTTAAAGAACCATACTTTTTTTTTGTTTGATAATCTAAGACTTAGGTCAGATTATGTTATATAAAAAAAAAAAACAACGAACACACGATCTTTAATTGTATTCATAGATCTACCGAAACAATATATATATTTTTAGTTGGGATCACCAAAACTAAATAAAGATCTGATTCGAAATTTTGAACTAGATCTAGATCTGATTTGTGTGTTCATGGTTATAAAAAAAAAATTGTTACCTTCAAATTTGATAGACCTGTTTAATTAAATCTAGAAAGATTGTTTTTAGAACTAGACCTATATAATTTTGTTGTTTTGGTCTCCCAAGTTATACATTAATTTATTTGATAGCGTCCCTGTTGTTTCCTTACAGCTTGATAAGACGACTGTTAAATCTAGATAGGCAGCCCTTAAAAAAAAAATAATGGGGTGATCCTAAAGACGAAGATGCAGACTCAACACATTTTTTAAAAACTCGTGTGTGTTCGAAAGGGTTAGGCTTCAGTTTCATTTCCCTCTCAGTCATGACCTACATACACACATTCATTCAAATTGGGATACGTTTCAGGACCCAAGAATGTAGCCCGCGAAAAATCGCAGAACTTCCTGTGGCGCTAAAAAAAAAAAAAAAAAATTAGACTAGGCAACGCCGAGGTGAAGCAAGGACTGAAGGGGAAAAAAAAAAACGTGAGGGATGGGTGTTTGAAAGGAGCGCTATCACGTGGCCTAGTAAGGAATGCGACTCCCGAAACCTTTATGTCTGTTGTGCTCCGAGAAAGTGACCGGACCACAAACTATACAAACTGTTATGTAACGCCCTTAACATTCCCAAGCTTTTATGTTCTTTGTTGTTAACTCATTGTAAATCAGTAACAAAATGTCCATAGCACTACAGCCACTGATTTGGATACCTATAAATTAAAATAGATTGATTGTTCTAGACTCAATTAGACTCAATAGTGTCTACTTATGGTGCAGTTCTATTTCTAAGTAGAATGGTTCACATCATCCTCGAAAAAAAAGGCATAGATATAATTCAATTCATGAAATCTCAACGCACGCTAATCCACCAGAAAATGGTGTCACCTAAGATAATTTATTTTTTATTTGTCCAATAATAGACATTTTAGAAAACTTTTATCAACTCTTAGTCTGGTAAAAAGTTTGTACAGTTATTTCTCCGACACCCAATCTCTGATCAAAATGAAATTTTGCACATTATTTCTTTTACCTGACAACACAAGAATCAATTTTAAAAATTAACCTGTTAATTAATTATTGGTAATTAATTATTTTGCTAAGTATCTCAAACAAAGAAAGAAATTGTACGGGACAGGTAGGTTGCCACTTAAATGTAAGTTTGAAACAAACAATAGATAACTATTGAATCTTCTATGCATAAGTGTAGTGAGGAAGCTAAGCATGAAATAGCACTAACAAATACAATAGGTCAAAATAGTTCTAATTACCTGACTGATCCAAAGTAATTGCTACAACTACAAGGCTTATAAGTTTAATGGTTTTTTTTTTAAAAAAGCTTTTTTTTTCTATGTTTTTATGTGGTACAGCAGATGGCTCCCTAATTATACTTATTCCAACAATTCAATCCTTTTCATATAACTTCAATGGGATTGTATTGAATTTTATTGAAAACATTTTAATTTTCTAAACATTTTTATCGAAAACTAAGCAACACTTCCAATACATTTATATTACCATTCAATAAGCCAAGTGTCAAATAGATTGTTTCAGATTTTATTGGCCAAGTATGTTAGAATTATGTTAGAATTTAATTTAATACCAAAAATAATTTTTGTTACAGAGTTTCATAATTCATCAAATATATAAATTACAAGCAAGTTAAAAAAAAAAGGATGTCTTTGTGGAAATGACTTTTTTAAATATATGTTGACATTTTTCAGATGTTCGTTCATAATTAAATTCTACCCAAACCTCCTGCAAATTGATAAAGATTATGCTGGGCTGGGTTCGAATCTGGGGCCATCGAGGCGAAAGTCAAATATGCATAACTCACAATCAGGCAACCATCCCGTTTTTTTTTTTAAACCCTAGTTTCTATCCAACATCACATTTGAAAAAAAAAAAGTCAACATTTTTAAAGCTTGTAGGCAAATATTTACTTTCTTGAGAGCTAAAAGGATGCATATTATCAAACAGACAAAACAGATCTTACAGAAAGTAAGAAAAGAAAAAGTGATAGAGCTCAAGGATTAATTAGAACACTAGTGTAACAGTAATTATCCAGGAGGAAATGGGGTAGGGAAAGAAAACATCAGACAACACACAGGGAGGACAGAGAGCACTTAGAGAAGGTGTTGACAAACTGATGTGCTCATGGGATGAGAATACTCACCAGGTTTCCAACACGGGTGTGTGTGTAGCTCACTTTGCGCATGGTACCAGATTAACTGTCGACATCCATCATAAGCCATGGAGAATTCATCATCCCCGATACCACAGCCATCCTTAAAATAAATGTTAATACATTATAATCACATATTAGGTTTAGTGAGTAATTATAGTTACTATGCTATATTCAAATGTCTTAAAAAAAAATTCTTCTAGTGACTCTAGTCACTACACTTAGTGCAAAAGCCAAAGTTGGGTTAGTTGTGGATGAACAGATTGGATCTGAGCTTAGATGCTACTAAGTTGTAAAATAACTAGAAGGTGTGGAAAGATACAAAATAAAAGATAATGAATGGGAGGGAACATCTATTTTGGGGGATGATACATTTTCGTATTAATTAAATAAAAAATTAACTAATAACTAATTAAAAAGAAACTAAAAGAAACAATGCAAAGGGAAGTAATGCATAGTTTACAGTACTTAACTGTTAATAACTTGAATTATAGTAAATTTAGAAATTTAGTTATATCAGAATTTTTTATACATTTTTTTTTCCGATGAGATCTAGATAAATTAATAGTATTTAAAAAAACAACAGATTTATTGATTTAAAAAATTTATTTAATTCTACTTATTGAAACTGTTATTTTCTATCACATTACATCAATTCTGTTTTAAACAGAAGACTGCTAAATAACAATTGTGGTGGCAGTAAATGAAACACACATGATTAAATATTATTAATTAACAGAGTAGTATTATGATACAGTCTGTACAACTGCACATGCTTTTGTTGTCAAATGTGTTCATTTTAGTATAAGTGTCATTATCTATTCTTTTCATAAAGACTTTTCCACATTGTTAAAAGTATTCGTGAATTAAGTAATGGGTAGACATTGAAACATCTATAAAGCATCATAAGTAAAGAACATAGAATAACAACAATAAAAGTTCAATTGTTCTTTACTTTAGATTTGTAGATAAAATTATTTTTTTTCTGATAGAATAATTTAAAAAACACAAAAAAACTTTTTTTTTCACATATTTTTTATTCTACATGGCTTTATTTTAAAGAAAAAAAAAAAAAGCAACACAAATTATATCTAAAGAAATGAAAAATGTCAGTTATACTGGACTCCTAAATGCCCCTACAAGCTAGCAACTAAAGCTCCATTTGTCAAGCCATACAAATCTGCCAACTGTCTTTTGTGAGGGAAAAAAAATCCCTCACACTAATTAGAAAAGCAGATGAAACAAAAGGGAAAAAATGGTGGCAAGTCAACACAAAGCAGAGTAACACCACAGGTTTTCTCATCAACCATGCCTCGGTATGCATCTAGAGTATAAACTATGCATTCTATGGTGATATAGATTACAGAGCCAAAACATTTCTTCTAGAACCTCATTTAGACTTGAAATTAAAGGCAAGAAAATAAAATACATTAAAGAAATAAAGCTCTTATTACTGAAACTAAAAAAATGAATAGATTATTAGTACTGGTATATTTTATGCTTTCTTTATAAGCATGACAGGCCTATTTCAGAGGTGTTGCTAAGGGTGGTGTCAATTGGTACAAATTGAAATAGCCACTCTCTCCCCTCCAAAAAAAAAATTAAAAATTTATAGCGGGTTTATTTCGCTAATAACCTACATTCCTTGATTGTTATACAACTCTAAAATGTGTGCTAATTTTAGTTAAAACTTAAAAACAGACTAAATAGCAATAAAGATGCTTTTCAAATGTAATGGTTTGATTCTCAATAACATTTTGTTGCTAATGATAAACTTCAACAGTCTCAAATATGACCAACACTTTGTTAACACTTAAAACCTTTACTGGTTTAATACTTTTGTGAACTAGGCTCGAAACATCATGCCAAGTCCACCACTGTCCAGACTTTTACAGATAACATAATCGATCCTACAACTTTTTTTCCTTTTTAAAGAAAACATTTCTGAGAAGATGTCTTTAACATCAGTGTTACCATTGCTGATTAATATATTTTATCATTTCAAACAGTGTGTAATATGTTACTGTCCTTTCAAACAAGATACTAAAGTACCTTGCAAGCTTTCATTTCCCTGAGGTAAAGCTAAAAAATGTATAAACTAATTCTGAGTTGTTGATGCATGGTTGGGAACTGAGATGCTTTTGGTGTATTGTCACCTTTCAATCTTATAAAATTTGGAAAGCATTCCACCATGTCAAGACAATTCCTTGTATTCAATGACCATTCATCTATAATAAGCCAAACGCTACTTTGCTAGAAACTGATATCTAGAAATGTAGCAATACTGTCAAAACTTTCCACTTTGGGGTCACCTCTGATGGATATATAACCTGGTGTGGCTTGCACCCCTCTAGCAATGTCAGAGGCCATCCTAACCAAATTAAATTGTGTGACATGCTTGTCTGTGCTCACCATGCTTAGTCCAAATATTGCAATGAACCCAAAAATTTTTTCAAAAGTTGAGGGTAAAAAGAGTTAAGCAAAGAAAAAAAAATCAATATATTGATGAAAACTTTAATGAAAACAGAACAAAATTTATAAGAAAGAAAGAAAAAAAAAAAGGTTGTACAACAGAAGGCAAGAAATAATAAACATTTCAGTAAACATGACGATAAAAAAGTTCTTACATGGTTAAGAAATTTACTGTCTTTTGTGGCCCAACCAATCTGCATGACTCCATCTGTAACGATAGTCACTTCATAGTACCATACACCTGAATCCACTTGGAATGTGCATCGCACACTTTCAAAGGATGATGCATCACACCGAGCCTAAAGTGAACATAGATACATTTATGAGTTTTTTGCAATGTGTATACAAATGAGTTATCTCTGTATATCTAGGACAAATACACAACTTATTAACTTTGAACTAAGAGACATAAACTGGAAATATAAAATATTTTTAAGGACTAAAGGGAAAAAAAAGTCAAACAATACAAGTGTACATGCCTCCAGGCCATCAGCTGATATCTTTAAATATTCACTGACATCATTACTATTGAGCATAACATTCAAATGTGACCTGTCTAGCTGCTCATATGAGAATGGACGGCCCTGGACAAAAAAACAAACACAATTTTTAAATGTTGATTAGCCAGTAACAGATTAAATAATAAATTGTTATTGGCTGAGAAATGAAATTATGACTCATTCTCATTCAAACATAGCAGACACTTTTTATAACATTCAAAGTTAGTAGTAGAATATTTTGTTTAAAAAAAGAAAAAATGCAAACTTAAATTACCAATTCAAAATAGTGACAGGTCAAAAGTATAGAAAACTGAAGATTGATGTACTGTTTTTTTAACCAGATTAAAAAAAATGTTTCGACTTAAATGTGCTATTCAATATTATTTGCTGTTACAACCACAAAAAAAAGAAAAAAAAAAGCTTTGTCGATTTTTCATTGCACTTGACATGCTGTAATAGGGAACTAAGCCTGAACTACTAGCTAGATTGCACAGTCCACAGCAGCAACAATCAGAAAGACAAAGGCATAGCATTCAACACTAAAAATCAGACTGATAGTCACAGTCACATTCTTTTGAGAATCTTGGATGCTGACTGCAGATCTATAGAGGAGAATCCTAGTAATGGAACTGAGATGTTACAGAAAAATCCTAGACATCACTTACAAAGACTGCATCACAAATGAAGAGATCAGAAACAGGATTAATTCAGCATAATGACCTAACTACTGCCACGGCAAAGACTTTCCTTCAATAAACAGTACCAGAAAAAGAAGCAGAAAGAGAAAGCAATTGGAAGAATGGACAGGAAAATCATTGAAAGAGATTCTGTCCAAGGCAAAAGACAGAGAGGAATGGAGAAAGACAGTCAACAGATCTTGTTTGGTGCCCCAATGTTCAAAAGACTCAGGGATAGGTGAAGGTGAATAAGCTAAGCTGAACAAGACTGACAGCCTTGCTGTGCTATGCCATTTTGAATTATTCAAATATATGTCACCTGGGCAAACTACTTAAACACTTTAAATAATTATTAAATTGTAGCATATTTTGCTGTTGAAAAAGAAATAGTTTCAATTTCAAAATGTTAAAACTTAAAAAAAAAAATATTTAAAATTTAAATGTTTAAACCCTGTAGCACTTTGCAATGTAAACAAGATTATTCTCATTATTTTATTACACAATGCTAAAATGAGTAAGAATAGTCTTCAATTATTTCACAAGAAGTGCATAAAAAGCTTGCAATTATACACTCTAATATATTTACTTATTAAAGGTGATTATATGTTGTTTTATTTAGCCCTCAACCCTATGGAGGAAAAGCAGCTATTAATTTTGTGTGGTGTCAATCTCATAATAGTTTGCAGCTTACAAAGTTCTGGTGCAATGGCTACTTTTTCTTTTCTGAAATCAAGCTGTTCCGTTTTTTGTTTGTTTAATTTATTACGATATGTAAGACTTTCTTTTCATAAAAATACACCACTTTTAAAACAATAGGGTGTGCAAGGGTCTAAGTAAATGTAAGGGACATTATACTAAGTAAGAAAGATAAATGTTTGTGAGTTGTTAGTGAATGCTTCAATGTAGACAGTCTGAATTTAACACTATCATCTCATGTCTATATAAGTGCATATCATTGCTTTTGAGCCTTGGCCACTCAAATTGTACATTGTTGTAACAAATTAATCCAAAAGAACTTTAATGTAATTACCAAAAAGGAAAAAAAAAAAGTTGTCATTGTAAGTTGCATTATCAAGATACAAGTGTTTGGGTCTATCAACAGAATGTTATTACATTTACATATTGTAAGCTTTCTATTTTTATGTTGCAACTAAAGGTGGATATTCTGTTCATCAATTATAAGTAAACCACAATAATGGAAATGCTGCAGTGGCTCAATAACCTTAAATAAGACGAAACTCTTGCAAATTTACAATTAGCCCAAGTAAGGTGACCAGATTTTTGGGGAGTGAAAGAGGGACACATGTCAAACATGGTTCGTTAGAAAAAACAAACAGAATTTGTTTGGCTGTTGCTGTGCAACAATACTTTCAACAATTTATAGATCTATGTAAATTTGATATTGCATTTAAGAAAAAAAACTTGATACTATCTCTTTCTCAGCTGTGCTGATGATGGTCTGAAATGGTTTCGCCGGATGAAACATATTTCAGAGAGATCCATCTGAAAGCATTTATGTTGTCGAAATGGCAACTTTTCTCTCTGAGATACTTGGAACAATTTTCATAAAAATTTATAATAGTTGTTAGATCATTTTTTCTTAACAATTAGACAGATGCTAATTAGTAAATCACATGTGTACTTCATATGTGAGGAACCTTTTTCTAACTTTACTTCACATTTCTTAATGGCAGAAAATACTTCTGTCACTTAGTATGTAGACGTGCTACATGGAACAGAATATTGCCACAATGTTGTGTGCAAAATACAGCCACAATTCAGCACATGGGTTTAGAAAAAAAAAGTTTTTGATTCAAATGAAGCATAAAGAAATATCACCCTTGTCTTACTTTAGCCTAAAATTTTGTTACATTCTACATCGACAAATTTCTTTTCATTGATGGAAGCGAACGTTGTAGGAGCTGAAATAATACATTTGAACATATGGTTTCCACGTATATTGGTAGACAAAACTGCAGCAATTTTATGGCACTGTGTACTATTTGGGCATCGCAGCCATTGCCTAATAGTTTTTTGACAACACCGACTGAATCTTGCGAGTTTTTGTTCTTGCCATATCAATTCTCCGAAAAATAAGCATTAGCAAAATAAAAATAAGTAATAAAAATAAAAAAGTAAAAATAAACTACAACTTTCTCTGTTCATATTTTGAAAACCATTAGCAATAAATTGTCAAATAAGTTTCAGTAGTTTGTCCTGGATGTGATTCTATTTCCAATACATTAACCCTCATGCCCAACAGTGGCACAAAAAATTGTATCATCAGGGGAAAAAACTTTCATGTCTTTGTGGTTCAAAGCATATGTGAACATTGTCATAAACTGGGCAAAACTAACGTGATTCTTTACTTTGTCCATCACATTTGGTTCTTGCATGCATTTTAAAAATAATATTGATGTACAGTAAGCCCATTGATCTAAAACTGTGATTATGGAAAGTTGAATGATACCTGGTAGGCAAAAGTATCTTCTGTGGCTGTACATTAGACTCCTGCATTACCCGTTTCAACGTTTATGAAAATCTTTAATGCATGTAATAAAAGATACCATCAAATGGGATTTTTCTTATCTTAAATATGTTACAACATTTTCAAGTGTTGATCAAACATATGTCATAATGAAAATGTGCTTACCTCTTTGATAACTGAAAATAAAAAATACAAAAACCAGTTAAAAAATATGAATTTTTAAACTTCAAAATTGTAATATCTAATTCCTTAAAAAATTCAAAATTTTGTGTACTTTAACACATAATATAAAAAAAAGGTCATTTTCTTTATAAAAGTCTTTTATTATCTTATCTTACAGGGACTTCTTATAAGATGTTCTAAGTCACGGGTTTTCTTTGCCAATAAAGGTAATCCAATCAAGCTTTAATGAAAGTAATTATTAGAGTTCATTCTATGTGTATGGAACCGGTAATAATTTTCATCTTTGTGTCTTAACATTCTTTTGTGTGTTGTGTCCTATGTACCCTTGCTACATGAGTCTTAAATCTTCTGTTCTGTAATGATATTACTAATGGATTTACTCTTTAACATTAAGTAATTGTTTTTTAAAAATATGTTTTCAGTCTTTGTTGTATTTCTTCTAGTCTCATTCTATGTATACTAAAGTTGAGGTATTCAAAATGAGAATAGCGCCGGTAGAAGAAAAGCACCAGAGAAGAAAAGCAAGGCCAATGACACTAGCTCCAGCTGGAATAACCTGCTCAGTGTGCAGTTGAACATTCCGGGCTAACATAGGTCTCACCAGCCACATGAGGAGGCACAAAACCCCAGTTCAAAGCCCTCAGCCCCCTGGATGACAAAAGTGGTCATCATTGATGATGGACGAACTATGTATATATATATATATATATTCAAAATGCATATTCTAGCATTGCTTTAACTAAAGCTAAATAGCAATGTAATTTCAATTCTTATTATATAATTTAACATTCTTTTAATAAGCCCCAACCTGACTGCTAATGTTAAAATTATTTTATCTCTACATGACAATTCTGTTTTGGAATTTCATTTATTATAACGTTTTGCTTAATTTTGGTTACTCTAATTCCTTACACTTTTCTGGTGAAAATAGGATCTCAAATAAGTACATTATTATTGTAGTGCCTTAATTTTTTTTTGGTATATTTCCATATCTTGTTGGTTTTAATTGTTGTAAAGGACACAATGGTAAGGAGAAAACTCAAAGATGTTTAGTAGTCTACCAAATCCCTACAATATATGCTGGAATTATTAAAAAAGAATGACTATGAAACTACTGTCTTTTGGAAAGAATGTGAAATGTCAGAAGTGTAAATTGACATAAATTTGTTCCTAATTGGTTGCTCCTTTTTTCCAGTAACATTTATCTATGTCCTCTTTATTTTTACTTGGTTAAAAATTCCTTCCAACTGTAAATTTATATTACCTTCATTGCCTTTCACAAAATTGACTTCTTGTATAACAAGCGTTCTGGAAGCTTTGCAAAATGCAGACTTAAATTTTATAGTAAAAAAAACAACTACATCAATGGGTAATACCAACTCACACAAATTATCAAGGCACCATCCTGCACAGAAACCCACTTCTCTCCGGCTATAACTGAGTGGAGTATTATCGTTGTCACGTGTATACCAGCCCTCTAGTAATGTCATTGGGTGCACATCACAATGCTGCAATGCTTGTGTAATTCTTAGTTTGTTTTCACCTAATAAAACACACAAAGACATGGGTCAATACAAAATTCAGTGATGAATATGTTTATACTAATACTGATACTCAACTTTTGATGGGTTGAAAAAGTTGGTATGATGACTTTAGGTCAAGATAGTGGAAAAGAAATTGCGCTGGCTTTTAAATTTAAATGTTGCTTACTTTGATCAGAACACTTCTTCTTTCAACCTCCTATGCTTTGCTTTTTTCTATACAAATTTCTGAGGGCATACTGCACACATTTGGACTTAGGCTTCAGCCCATAACTAGAGCTGCGATCAGCCATATATTTCTTTATTATGTCAATAAATCCCTTTAAGATAAAATACCTACTTATACCTTTTTTTCTTTTTAGCAACATATCCCTTATAACAAAATACAAAACCCACAGTATTTCTCACCCCCCGCCCCCTCAAAGAAAAAGTGTTTCTTTTCTGCTGTGTAAGTTTATTTATTAAAACACACAAACAACCAACAAATAAGAAAATGAGAAGAAAAATACAAGAAAATGGATTTAAAAAAAAATAAATTTTTGTCAGCAGTGCTGAATCAATGAACCACGAAGAGTGCTTAGTTAGCTATTTATTTGATAAGTTTCAGGGTTATTATATCCAAGCCTAAATCTCCTGCAGGATGGCAAAGGGCAGGGTTTAAACTGATGTGATGCATACCATATGACCACAAGGCAACTTACATCAGGATGAACTAGGTTAAAAAGGAAAGTTTAATTAGGAATATTATGATAAGTAAGTCAGGGCTCATATAAATATAGAATTATTGTGTATAAAAATTTATATATATATTACTTGATGCCTGTATATAATAATTGCATGTGTGAGAAATATATATATATATATATTTGAAAGTTAAAGTATATGGTATATATACTTACTAGTTTGAGCAAACTTTTCTAGAGCAACCATTGAATGAAGAATTACTACTGGATGATTTTCTGGCTTCTGATAAATAAAACAAACATGATTTGAGAATAGCCAACCCTAGCTTTTGCACTGCAACTATTTATAAGCATCAAATAATGAAAATTGATTGACTAACTTTTTGATTGATTCATGTGTTGTGATTAACAATGAATAATCGTTCAAAGTTTTAATTTGATATGAGATTGGGAAGTGGGAGAAATTATGCACAAGATTCCACCCAGACAGAGCGAGTTGATATCAGCTTTGTAAAAACATACTTTATACTTATACCTCAATAACAAGTGATTTATTAAAGTAAAGTAAAATGTCCCTTAAGACCTAGTGACCTATAGGGCTGATGATGAAAGGTTCTCTGTTTCTATAGCTGATGGTCAACAAAGGTGTCATGTGGCAAGCATAATTACTAATCCCCTTAACTTTCCCCTACTAATGTCAGGTACTCATTAGAGTTGGGTAGGGGCATCCTAAAAATACAAATGAAATACAAAATCTTAGTCTTCACCAACAGACTCTTTGATTTAGTAGCCAGCCCAGCACTTTACCAGTCAGCCACCATGCCCCCTTAGTGATTTATATCAAGACTAATATATATCAGAAGTTGTATTGAACATAAGAATTTGATCAAAGAGTTACATTCCAAATTATCTGCTCCATGCTCTGCAAAATTATGAATGGCAACTTTTACTTCTATTTTTAAACTGAGTAAAACTTGCTGTAATTTAAGCACTAGCAAGCTTAGCATCAAAACAATAAACAAATAATCTTTAACTTACCAAATGTTGTATCAAGAAAGTCAATATCTCCGATGTTAAAAGTGATATGCTGTGTGGACCTACATTTGATAAACACCAAACAAAAAATGAAAAAACTGCAGCAAAATCAAAGGTAAAATAAATGTTTCAATTTTTAAAAACTAATACTGACATTTTAGAATGATTATTTAATTTCTAAGCATTATATAAATGAAAGAAATATCCTAGTGACCTGCTAATTTTTCTGCTAAACACCCCAATAAGACACAAATGTTCCTTTTCTGACAGGGTTTGCAATATGTTTGAGCTAATTCCATCTCAGCAAGGTTTAGATGGCTTTTCAATTCTAATAGAGCATCCTATAAGTAAAGAAATAAAAGAAAATTTCTTAAACAATGCATATATTAGAAAGTTAAGACTATTAATTATTGCCAAGGAAAAAAAAGCATTGACAAACCCATGTAAAAGCTATCAACTAGCACATGACTATGTTAAATAGGAAGCAGTTATCAATTATGCTTAACACTTTTTTAGTGCGCTTATTACAACTTATTTCAATAAAAATCAAAATCATCATCATCATCAATCCCTTGACTTTTGTCATAGAGGTGCTGTGACAGTACGCATAACCAATTTCCTCCACTTTTCCTGGTCAGCAGCTGTTCTTAGCAGGATATCACGAGAGGCTGGTCCATTCTACTACATTATCTAGCCAGCTTTTCTTTGGATGACCCTTTCTTTATGCTCCCTCCAATGTAACTTGAAGAATTGCTTTTGGTAGTGAGCCATGTCTTACAATATAACAAAACCAGCTCAGCTTTAATCTCTTCACAGTATTGAGTTCTTCCTTTTGCCAGCCAAATTGTTGACTTATCCTAAATACACATCACAAACCTATATAAGGGAGACAATCATCATAATATTTCAGTTGCATAAGATTAGTCCCGGTTAGTTTCCAAACACTAAATTTCATTGAAAGACAATTTAACATAAGAATTAGGAAAAATTAAAGTAACTAATCGACCCATGACGTAGCAAAGGCTGCTATTTTGCAGGGCTGGCTTTAGGCCAAAGAAAAAATTGTCATTTTGGGGTGTCATTCAATATGGAAAACGACAATACTAGGCGCGAAAAAAAAAAAAAGCATTATGCAATACCCGTAATTGTGGAATCTGGTGAAAGAAGCTTCTTGCGCCTCAAACTAATGAAGAATTACTTGAGGTCAACAAATCTCATAGATAAATTGAAACATTTGGTAATTCTTGCTATTGAGCATGATCTATGTAGGAAATAGAATTTTTATGATATACTGTATGAATTCGCTACATGCAAGGCCAAAATCTGTTTTGCATAGGGCCCCACAAGGGTTGAGCCAGCCCCTCTATTTAGTGACTGGTGAATACTCCTCCCCCCCCCTCTCTTTTTATTCCATCAGGTAACTAACTCTAGTCCAACTTGCAGAAATAAAAGAGTGATCTTTCCTTTACTTCTTGGTGTCCAAACTGTTGAGACATGAAGAGAATTATATTAAAGTAATTTATTCAGAAACATCAAATATACATGGAAATGTGATTTGTGATTTTGGGCACATCGGCACAATTTAGGCCATGTCGTGCCTGCAGTCCCTCAAGGGCCACTCTCCCTCCACACAGCAAAGGCCAAATTCCATACAGTCAAATCATTAAAATCAAGGTCTATTCACAGTTAAAATAGTAGAGGTAGTAAAAATTTAATAATTTGGTAAAAATCTAATGTAAATAGTACATGTCTGCAGAATTCATAAGTCAGATCTTCGTAGACAACCCCACTTCCCGGATAAAGCCCAGTACCTTCCCAGGGTCGACATTATTGAATAGTGTTTTTAAATTAGTGGCTCTAAAATATTTTTCCCTGACATCCTGGTATCTGGGGCAGTCGATGAGGATATGTTCCACGGTGAGGCGAGAGTCACAATACTCACAAAGTGGGGGCTCTTCTTTCTTCAGCACAAAAGAGTGCGTGATGTAGGTGTGGCCAATCCTAAGTCTGGACATTGTCGTGCTACCACGCCTTGTCAGACCCTTAGATGTGGGCCGCCACCTGACATCCGCCACAATCTGCCTGAGTTTACTGTGAGTCTCAGCCTCCCATCGGTTCTGCCACTCTCGATAGGTGGCAGAGGCAATACTTTGTCTCAGGTCCGAGCAGGGAATTTGGGTTCCTGACACCGCATGATTTAGGGCTCTCTTTGCTTCTCTGTCTGCGGCTTCGTTTCCCTCAATGCCAACATGGGAGGGGACCCAGATGAAAGTGACATCCCTACGGTCGGCTGTTATTTGGTCCAACAGCTTCAGGCTCTTATGTACCAATGGGATGTCAGTCTTCATACACCCCAAAGCTTGCAATGCAGATTTGGAGTCGGAGCAGATTATAAATTTCCTCCTTTCTGATGCTTTGACGGCCATAAGTGCAAGCGATATTGCATGAATTTGGCCGTAAAGATGGAGCAGCCATCGGGGAGTCTACGGGAGATTGTTTTGTTCCGAAAGGAGCAGGCACACGCGACCTTTCCATCCATTTTGGATCCGTCTGTGTAGATGGTGCCACAATCTCCGTAGCTCTCTTGCAGTTCCCTAAAGTGGACTTGTAGTATGCTTGGGTCTGTATTTTCTTTTTTGAAATTAAGGAGGGATAAATTTAATTTGGGTTTATTCATTAGCCAAGGAGGATTCTGAGGGGTTTCTATTTTAGAGATTTGGTTAATGGGTGGAGTTAAATTTTGGATGGGTTCTCTCATTCGAAGGCCTAACGGCTGTATGACGTTAGGCCTTCGATTGAATAATTCTACCTCTGTGGGGTTAAATATGGAATCGAAAGCAGGGTTCGTAGGGTTGGATTTTAGCTTGACTATATACTGCATTGCAAGCTTTTTCATTCTTATATCCATGGGGAGTTCTCCAGCCTCCACATGGAGGTTTGGGATAGGTGATGTACGAAACGCGCCGAGACAGAGACGCAGGGCAGCATTTTGTATTGGTTCCAGTATTTTTAGGTACGACTTCCTTGCTGCTCCATATATTATGGATCCGTAGTCTAGCTTGGAATCGAATTATCGAATTAGACTCCGATATAGCAGCAGCAAAGTATCTCTGTCAGCTCCCCAGTCCGTATGGCTGAGCACTCTAAGTATGTTTAATGACTTTTGGCATTTTCTCTTAAGTTCCTTAATGTGGGGGAGAAAATTAAATTTGGAATCTAGAGTGAGGCCTAAAAATTTTGTAGTTTTCATGACAGGGATTTTTTTTTTTGTGTATAGATAGTTCAGGGTCTGGGTGGAGTCCCCTTAAATTACAAAAATGCATACTAACTGTTTTGGAGTCCGAAAATTTAAAACCATTATCGTTTGCCCAATTTTGAATTTTGTTTAAACATAACTGTAATTTTCTTTCTAGGGTGTTCATGTTTTTCCCATAAGTAAAAATGACAAAGTCATCAACATACAAAGAGCACTCTATGCCAGGGGACAGAGCATTTATGATGCTATTTATTTTAATGATGAACAGGGTGACTGACAGAATGCTGCCCTGGGGTACACCCATTTCCTGGTCATGAGTGTCAGAAGTGGTGTTGCCCACTCGAACCTGAAATTTTCGGTCTTTCAGGAATTCCCCCACAAAACGGGGAAGATGTCCCTTAAGCCCCATAAGCTCCAGGTCACGTAGAATGCCATGTTTCCAGGTTGTGTCATAGGCCTTTTCTATATCAAAGAATACAGCTACTAGATGTTCTCTTCTGAGTAATGCATTTCTGATACAAGCTTCCAGCCTTACCAGGTGGTCAGTTGTTGTCCGCCCTTGCCGGAATCCGCACTGGTAGTTAGAGATCACTTTGTTCCTCTCCAGGTACCAGACCAGCCTACTGTTAATCATTCTTTCCATGGTTTTGCAGATGCAGCTTGTTAGTGCTATTGGTCGATAGTTAGCTGGGTCAGAGCCGTCTCTTCCCGGTTTAGGTATCGGTATAACTGTGGCTTTCCTCCAGCTGTTTGGGAAAGTGCCTGTTTGCCACACACAGTTATAGACCCCTAGCAGGACTGCCAATGAGGGTTCGGGGAGGTGCTTGAGGAACTGGTAATGGATTTCATCTTCTCCAGGCGCTGTGTCATGTGACTTGTCTAGCGATTCCCTCAGTTCTGTGGCTTTCCTCCAGCTGTTTGGGAAAGTGCCTGTTTGCCACACACAGTTATAGACCCCTAGCAGGACTGCCAATGAGGGTTCGGGGAGGTGCTTGAGGAACTGGTAATGGATTTCATCTTCTCCAGGCGCTGTGTCATGTGACTTGTCTAGCGATTCCCTCAGTTCCTCAAGCGAGAACGGTTTGTTGTAGTCTTCATTGTTTTCTGATCTGAAATCAATGGAGAGTCTTTCCTCCCTGGTTTTGACTTTTTGAAACTCTGGCTTGTAATGTGCAGTGGATGACTTTTCTGCTATTGAGGATGCAAGGCAGTCAGCTATTTCTCTGGGGGACGTGACAGTTCGTCCTTGGTTTTTCAGATGCCCTATTGCATTTGATTCTTTCCCTTTGATTCGCCTTACTGCCTTCCAGACCGCTCTAGCAGAAGTTTTGGCATCCAGACTGCCGACAAAACTTCTCCAAGAATTCCTTTTGGCTGACCGTATGGTTTGTCTAGCCTTTGCTCTAGCTATTCTGAATAGCTTTAAATTTTCCTGGGATGGATTTTTTATAAATGCAGCCAGTCGTTTTTTCCTATCGCCAATAGCACTTTTGCAGGCTGTATCAAACCATGGTTTGCTAGGCCGTTTTGGATTTGCGGAGGTTAGGGGGACAACTTTCCTGGCTATACTAAGTAGCTTGCTAGCAAAGGTATCAGCTGGGTTCTGTTCATCGAGGATATTTTCTGTAATATCCTCTGAGCATCTTTTTTGGAATTGTTCCCAATCGGCCTTATTCAGTTTCCACCGCTGAGGTCGATTGGGAAGTGATCACTTCCCCATAGATCATTGCTAACTGACCATTTAAAGTCGTCCAGAAGTCCAGGGACGCATACGGTGAGGTCAATGCATGTGAGAGATCCAGTTCCTGGGTGCAAGTAGGTCGGTGATGCATCATTAAGTATGCATAAATCATGTTGGAGGAAGATATCCTCCAGCATACGGCCTCTTGTGTCGGTATTGTTGGATCCCCACATGGTGTTATGGGCATTGAAATCCCCAAGGATTATGTAAGGCCGGGGGAGTTGTTTCAATAGGTCCTCCATGTCTGTTTGGTTTAATGGAGCGCCTGGTGGTAGATACAGGCTGCAGCAAGTGATAACCTTGTGAAGGGTTATCCTAGCTGCTACGGCCTGTAGTGTGGTCTGTAGTTCTACCCTCTCATGGGGGATGCTATCCTTCACAAGGATACAGACTCCACCTGATGCTCTCTCTGCATCCTCAACATTCTTGCTGTAAGCATTGTAGCTTCGGAAGCTGATGCTATCTTTCAGAAATGTTTCCTGTAGGCAGACAGCTACAGGAGTCTCAGAGTCCATCAGTAGCTGCATTTCCTCATAATTGGCCTTGAGGCCTCTGCAATTCCACTGTACAATTCTGGAATCCATGGCTTATTCTAGATGGCCTACTTGGAGCTATTTGGCTTTGGGAGGCCCCCGGAGGGGTTTCCCTTAATTCCAGTGACC
Source organism: Biomphalaria pfeifferi (assembly GCA_030265305.1). Lineage (NCBI taxonomy): Eukaryota > Metazoa > Mollusca > Gastropoda > Planorbidae > Biomphalaria > Biomphalaria pfeifferi. Next base: position 164,011 of record JASAOG010000024.1, read on the forward strand.
TTGGTATTTTTATTCTTGGGTTTGGATGGAGAGGAGGACAACCCCCTTTTGGGGGAAGTCTTTCTCTCTGGAGAGGGGAGATCCCTTTGGTTAGAGCGAAGGTTATTTCCCCCTCGCTCACCTCGGGCATCCTCCCCGCTTTGATTTCTCCCCTTAGGGAGTTGGTCAACCTCTAATTCGGTAGAGGTTGGGGTGTCTGACTGGTTTCTCTGAGGAGAACCTGTGTCAGACATGATGTCTCCCGGAGTATTGGTTTTGACTAGCTGCTCAGTCTCCATGCTCTCATCAGCGAGCACAGAGAACCTGTTCTTTAGCATGATAACAGGGCTTTCTTGTTTCTTCCGAGGTGTGTTCTTTGGCGGTGTTTTCTTCTGAGTTGGAGGAGGAGGAGGGGGTGGTGGGGTCAATGTGTCCGTCTGTGTGGCTATGGATCCTATGGATCTTCCTATCTTAGCAACAGCCTGGGCATAGGTCTTTGTCAAGCCGAATTGGCCCTTGGGTAGGGCCAATATAGCCGATTTCGCCTGGCTGAAGGTACATCCATTTCTTGCCTTGTACTCCTGCACGGCAACCTCCTGTTTCCACACAGGGCAGTCCTTGGAGTAGGCTGAGTGGCCAGCGTGACAGTTTGGGCATTTGAACTGGGCTGTGCAGCCCTTGTCCTCATGACCTTCTCCAGCACATCTGGCACACACAGTGTTCCTCTTGCAGACTGCCGCGCCGTGTCCATAACCCTGGCACTTGAAGCACCTCATGGAGTTAGGTATGTAGGGCCTCACTGGAACTCGTAGGTATCCTGCCTTCACATACTCTGGCGGTGTCCTAGTTCCAAATGTGAGGATAATAGTGGCGGTTTTGACCTCCTCACCATCCCTGCGCCTGGTAATGCGCCGGGCATGGGTGACTCCTTCAATGCCCTCCACTACTTCCTTCTCGGAACATTCCAGTAGGTCCCTAGAGCTGATTACACCTCTGCTGGTTTTCAGACTCTTGTGTGGCATGACTTCCACTTGGAGATCACAGAGTCTTCTGCATCTTAAAAGCCCATCAGAGTGTATCTTGCTATCAACTTCTACTAGAAGTTCCAAAGACTTGTGTAGCTTAGACACACTCTTGGGCTCTCCCACTACTGACTTAAGTCCCTTGTAGATGACAAAAGGGCTCATCTTTGTCAGACTTTTCCCCTTCTCTGTGCACCTAACCACCAGAAATGATGGCCAGGTAGCACAGCTTTTTGTGGCCTCCTCCTTTCTGTCCTCCATACGGCGTCTCTTGCCCAGACATAGGTCTGGGGCAAGTAGTTTTTTTGAAGTTTTTTTTTTCCATAGGTGTTATTTATTAGTTCGGCACATGTGCTCCCCATCGAGTCCAACAAGGGGACGGGCCATTCGGAAGTCCAGAATGAGCCCGCCAGGACTACACATGTGCTATACTCAGTCAGCTACTGCATCGGACATGTGCCCGATACAGTAGCTCCCTGATTGACCCTCCAGCCACCGCCCTCCAGCATAGGTCGAAGACCTATGCTGGTAGCTCGGCATGACCAGCCGGTTGACCCAGAGCGGGCCATCTGGGCCTCAGGTCTAGGGGAACTTGGAGCCAAAGTATTGTGTTGTGGTGGTTTATCCTCAGATAGCCACCACTCAAACACCAGGATCTCTTTATCCCCCCTTACCCGTCGCAGTCCACGGCAAACGGACTGGTCTAGGACGTAGTGAGAGATTTAGAGATAAGGAGACAGAGTGATGATCAATGAAGGCAGACTGAGGAAAGGAGGAGGCAGACACAATGATAGAAAAGAAGTAGAGCACTTTTGAGCTCCGAAAGTGCTAAGGAAAGAGGAGCGCAGTTTAACGTCATGTCTCGGGACGCTATACATGGAAATATGACTGACAAAAAAAAAAATACAGCAAATTATAATAATAATAAATGAAACCATGAATAATAATACTTCAATTCAATAAATAATTCCATTTTGATGATTTGAAATAGAAATTTATAACATTACTAAATGCAGTGCAGGAAGGTAGCCCAAAACTCCACACAATGAAAGTGATCAAGGCTTTAACAACTTTGTTGTTCAGTTTTGATAAAATGATTTAATATGGCCAAACTGCTCTAAAGCTTTTGCTCTAAAGGGGAGTCAATCCTTTTTAACACATTTTATTCATCTTGCAAAATGCTCTTGACATAGTTATCTTAGCTTTTACAGTATGTAGCATAACCCATCATTACAGACCATCCTATGAATCAACAGTTCCGTCAAAACATTAACATATTTAACATTGCTTACTAAAAAGTAATTCATGTCTTTAAAATCACCACTGATCAAACGTTAACAAGGTCAATACATTATAACTAATTGAGAGACTACTTAGTTTGTTGCTAAATAATTGATATTTAAAAAATAAAGATTCACCATCAGCACAGGACAATATTTTCATTTGTATTCGTTTTTTCTATGATATAATTTATGGCTGCATTAGCTCTGCCCACTAACAGAAACATCATATTTGTGATACATTTTAAAAATATATTTATTTCTTTTAGCATGAAAGTGGTTCACATATACTCATCAATTCAGCATTTTTTGAGTAGGTTAAAAATTTAATATACTGATTCAATTAGATATGAATATTCTTGAAGGAGTTATTAAGTACTCAGAATGTCTATTCTTAGAATTGTTCAGTGCTTTTTTCATTTCTGAGTCTTGTGTCCATGGAAGGACAATCAATCCACTAAAATCTATGATCTACTGCTGAAACAATCAAGAAAGACATAACAAATGTTAATGTTCACAACAAATCATAGAATAAACATAAAATGAAATGTTCAAATTATAGCTACACTGCTTTAGATTTGAAAATCTGATTGACACAAAAAATAGAAACAATAAATTTTGCTGAATCATCTTAACAAAAACTAAACTACAGCCAGTCATTATGCTAGGATGACATAGATAGGACTGACTTTGCCTCCGGGGAAACATTTCACCTTTAAATATATTTTGTCAACAGTTGAGGATGATTAGAGATTAAACTAAAAGATTAAACAAAAACAGATTGTTCAGATATAGTTTATTAAACCAAATATAAATCATTTAATTCATTATTTTTTCTGCAATCTAGCCTTTAGATTTGAACCATGTCAAGTTAATACTAAAACCAACAAAAATATTTACAGAAATGTTCTGCTCAAAATCTGAACCACTGAATATGTGCTGATTCTACTAATAATTAAAAAAAAAAGTCCCTCTCACTACTTTGTTTGGACACCTTACAGTGGCTCAGGGCTGACCTCTAGGGTAAGTAAAGGAAGTAATGTTTACCTTTGTTGGTAAAGGACACTCATCCAGTAAGAGAGCGATGACAGCTGGACCTAATGGGTCTTCCATAGGTATGACTCGTATAAGTGATTTGACAACATTAAACCATCCTTGATCACAGTCAGCTATTTTATGAAGTATTAACATTGCAAGCGGAGGTTCTTGGGCACTAAAAAGAAAAAAAAACAACTGAATATAGCTGTAGTAAAAAATAATAAATCAAAATGTACATTTTATGAACAAGACATATACAAGTTGTAGTTTGATATATAACAAACAAATTACTACAACTATAAATTTAGTTACGTTAATTAGCATAGACTATTTTAAACTCAAGGTTTTCTATTACAATATGAATTTTAATATTTTCTAATTAGTTCTTCCTTGACAAATATTAATATTTTGAAATTAATATAATTATTGTTATCACAAACATCATCTGTTTAAAAAAAGAAATGAACATTCAATTCTGACTTTTAGATTTCCGTTCTGACACAGGATATTATTTTTAGATAGCAATACTTTCATCTTAATAATATATTCAAATGATGTTTTTTTTAATTTTTTTAAATGAATAGAATGATTACAAAAATAATCAACATTTTAAAACTTTATTGTTATTTCAATGAGATAAAAGTGAAACTAATATTAATTTTATTAAATAGCAGACAGACTAATAATATATCTTACTTATCAACTAAAGTGCGAATAACTGATAATGTCTCCAATACAAGACGATCTACATCTTCTTTCTCTGCGTCTCGACTCCTCCTACTTGAACTATGATGTTGTCTCTGAGAAACAAAAATATGGAACAGATAGAAAAAAAACCCAGGAAGAGCAATGTTTGCAGGTAAAAGTGAAGATTCAGGAATCAACAAAGGAACATCTATATACTTCAATGAAAAGGTGATTAATAAAAAGTAGAAAATCAGTTTCAGATGTTCCTTCACCTAAAACCTCCTATAAAATGTTAGGATTTGACAGTGGGCAAGGTTTAAACTCATTCAATATTCCTGATGAGCAACCCTACTTTCAAAGTAACCACACAAAAAATATTTTCAGATCTGAAAATTAGATCCCAAAATTACAAGTGTGCTTACCATGCTTCTTTTTTCTCAATGCAGATTGTAAGTTTAAGGATAACGTAGATTTATATTAAACATCAAGATACTTCCTAATTATCTGTCATAAATTATTATTAAAACATAAATGGAGTTTGAAACTTTTAGTGCTGAAACAAATTATGACTATGACATGTAACATATAATGGTAGCTCTATGGTACCAAGGTTACTGAGAGAAGAAGGTCAAGAAAATTTGGTGAAACAGGGATAAGATCAAATGAGGTCTTGAACCACAGACCTCTGAACTGGCCCCATTGCCAAGTAGCGGGAAGTACAAGCCTTACATCTACCTTGACCATCCAAGTCCCCTCAAAAAAACTTTCAAGTCAGTAGTGTTACCTGTCTTCCTCATCACAACCAAGGATCATGTGATTACATGCCACTCCCTCCAAAAAAAAAAAAATTTCCTCAAAAATAATTCTATTTTTAGGGTCAACACATATTGGAGCCAGAAACTTCTTCCAAAGACAGTTGGACCCTAAATTGCACCTATCTCTCATTAATAGAATTTTAAGACTTTTAGTCCTGAAAAAAAAGAGAGTGCTTTGTTATATGTTACATGTCATGTTATTCATCAAATTATTATTAGTATCAACATTTGGTCAATTCAAACACCACACAGGTAAGCTTATGATATGACCACAAGTATTTACAGTTGAACTGTTTAAAACACAACATGAGTGAGGTTGTACCATTGCAGAGGGTGAAAAAACTATTGAGTCTGGGAAAATTTCAAAATGAAATCTAGTTAATAGATCATGGGTAGGTTCTTGGTAAAGATGAATGAAATGTTTTTGCTTTGTTCAAAAACATCTTTCTTAGTTAGTGAAAGTCACGTCATTTATGCTTTATATATACATTGGGCGAAATTAATTGAATTTTTGTTTCAATCAGGGAGGGAACCATTACAGCTAGAGGGATCACACTTCACAAATAAACAGATGCATTAACTGCAATTACTTTATATAAACAGCTAAACACGTTTTAAAAATAAGAAAATTGTGAAATGAAAATCTAGTTCTACTTCTATTTTTTTTGAGTGGGTGTTTGATATTCAAAACTAATCAGTTTCTATTTATTTCCATATTTTTTTGCCTTTCTATGCAAGCCTTTTAGATTATAAGCACAGTCCAAGAGAAACTTATGAGTAGGGCTTACAAACCAAAGTTTGACTGTATGTCTACTAAAATTGTAATAAATAGAAACAAATATTACATATTGACAGATACATAAAATAAAACTGCTAAAGTGAAAACACAATTTTGTGTTGAAGAGGTGCACACAAAATAAAAACACCACAGGCTAAATGAAACAATAACTTTTGTGTTGTTAAAAATAAAAAATAAAATTATTTTTTTAACTTTCATTTTGATTTTTTCTTGCAATTTATTATTATTATTTTTTTTTGTTATATTTATGAAGATTTAATGAGCTTCTTATATTTCAAAATTAAAAAAAAATCAGTTATTTTAATTAAAAACAGTTAGATGTTAATATCAATTCAAAACCTATACATGTCATTATACTTTAGAACTCTTTAGCAATATGTTTACCATTAAAAGAAATACAATGAAACTTCCTTGAATGGATTCATATTAGTAACTGAATGCATCAAATTGCAGAATATATCAATTTTTAAAAAAATAATTTACTACAGTAGAACATTAATATAATGAATATGGTCCAGTCATTTTCTTTCATACCACATATAAAAAAGATTATTTTTCTATGCAGCCCAGCTGCTCTAAGTTCAGAACAGCTAGCATTTTGAATGAATATTTCTAATTAAATGTAAAATGATCATAACCCAGATATCTGTATAGTAAGATTTCATTGTATAAAAATAAATCAAGCAAGTAAATTTAACTATAAGCCAGACACACCCCTAAGCTTCTTATTTTTAGTCTATAGAAACTGCAAACAATTACAAAGATGAAAGTGTAAAGTTTGATTTGCACCATCAATTATGGAGTTTTGTGCTTAGCTGGTACAATGGCCACTAGATGATAAGCTTAAGTGATTCACAATTTAGTGAACTCCAAAAAGTACAGGTAACATTTTTTCAGAACCAACTGTCTGCCACTGGTCATCAAAACCAATAATTAATTCTACAATGAATCATAGTGAGAATCGTTTTGTTTCTTTTATAGTTCCTTCTAGCCCAAACATCCTGCAGAACATTGGAGGTTGGCGGCGACCAGGGTTTGAACTCAGGAGTCAACAGTCAAGAGAATATACCATATGACCAGGCAGACATCCAAACCTACTTGAGATGTGTAGCGGAGAGCCTGAAATAAGCTTTCGTTCTCTTTAGCATAATTATTGTGTGATTATCAAATAGTTTTGTAATAGCTGAATGTTTTTTAAACTGTTTTAAATTATTGAGCTAAGATCAGTGCAGCTTCCTATCAATACTTATTTAAAGCAATGTACAATGTGGTTCCAATGCTCCTTAAGATTTAAAGTTTATTACAACCTAGTCCAAAACTCCTGCAAGACAACAGTGGATGGCATCAGGTGGAGTCCAGAGGGCATACCACATGACCAGACAGCCATCCAATTTAGGGCAATGGTAGATAGTGTGATGATGACGGTTTTAAAACTAACATTACATCAATGTTCTACTGCACAGGATAGTTGTATGCAACCATAAAAGTCATAATAATTGAAAAGATCACTAAAATACACATGGCTTAATATTGTTTCTACAAACATAATTCTCATAAATTGTATTGCTTATTTTTGTATCCCATTAAAGTGTTATTTATGTTATAAGCCACATGTTAGCAAATATAAACATTAGTTCACATAACTAATGTCAATGAAACTAGGTCATAAGTGGAAACAGTACCATGAAAGCCGTATAACCTATCCACACCCTGGTTTCTACCCAACAAGTGCCTCTCTGGGGAAAAATCCAGGAAACAATTCCAAAATAAAGAATTTGATACAAGATAGTTATAATCTTGAAGTTTTAAAGTGAATCAGAAATCTAACAAGTTTTTTAAATAGCTTGATTTGTTAAGATAGTTTTAACAAAAAGGAGAAAAAAAAAAACAAAACCAACCCAACAACTCATAAATAAACAAAAAACTGGGTTGTTTTTAATTCTGAAGATAATAGACAAGAAGTGGCTTTTTTTTTTTTTTTTTTTTAAATTTTAACTTCCCAAATAAAGAAAGATGTTTTATTTAAAAGTTATGCTAATGAATTTATATGAAGGATTTGCAAGTTAAGGGTAGATACAGATCAGTTAACAGTAGAATAGTGGAAAAAAAAAGGGTTGTCTTTTGAGTCAACTTATTATCAATGCCCAACTCCAAAAAAAAGGTGGAGAGTATTTGTCTTACATTCAGTATGTTTGCAATTATGCATGCTATGAAAAAAAAAAACAACACAATTTTTTGTAAAACGATTTCAAGTTTCATTTTTATGGACAGACTGAAAGTTTATGTAATGAATGAAAGACAATTCATATTCTACTGTAAGTACATATTTAAATTTTTTAAATTTTATTTTATACATTATGTTTTCAGCAAAAAATGGATAAGTAATGTGCAATCACTTTTCACTATAGATCTCTTTTGTGTTTTGATAATATGTAGAAGGTTCATTTTCTGCTTTAAAACTCATCTTTTCCTGTTTTTCTAATGTATATGTTTAAAAGTGCTTAAAATGTAATCTTGAATAGTTTCCCTTTCCTTTCAGTATTTTTCTTTTAAAGAAGTACCATTTGTTTGCTTCAATTTTCTTCTTTTTAAAATTGTGGCTTTTCTGATGAGCTAACATTTAAAGTGTTTGACGTTTTAATTATAAAGCTTTGTGTAAATATTTATAAAAATTGTCAAAAATAATTTTATCCTATCTGGATACAAACTATTTCCTAAATGTTGCCTCAAGAACTAGATCTAGGTGACTTGTCCACAGTGGGTTATTTTTCTTTCTCAATTTTATAATTCAAAATTAAAATCACTCTTGGTCCTATAAACATGAGTTTATTGTATACAAAAAGGGCATGCATTGCTATTTAATTGTATACATTTTCCAAGAACAATAAAAAAGTATTTAAGTTTAACCATAACATGGTAGTGTATGAATTGGCCAAGTAAATAGTTCCAGTGGAACGTGAACAATAACTCCAGAGGGAAAGAGTTGAAAAGCAAACATCTTTGAATAGCAATAAAGTTTGGGTTAACAAAGATCGTATGTTTAATATTAATAAGCATTCAAAGATCTTTTATATTTCTATGTTCATAGATGTACATATATTTTTTTGTTTCTGAATTATTTTAAGAAAAAGAAAGAGTATGATGCTTTGAAAAATCTGTTTTCTTTTAGTATAAATCCAGTTTAATAAAAGTTGAAAAATTTTTTTTAAAACATTTGTTTCATAGTTTAGATAGCATTTCATGTTTAAAAAATGGTTGAAATGAAAAACAAAAACAATTTAAAAACAACAACACATATCTAAGATGATAAAAATTATACAAACAGCTAACATAAAATTTCATACTAACTTGATTATTGTGAGAGCGGTGGTGATGTCTGTGTCGTCTGTTATCTGAAGTGTCAAAACTAGTTGTTGAGGAGCTACCGAAATTATTTTGGTCCCGCTGTCGATTGGTGCTGGCATGAGAACTGCTGTCACTTTCTTCTGCTTGCGTTATTGGAGGGTCTTGATTTTTATCCTTGCATACACAAGCCCCCATAATATTGAGTTGTTAAAAGGTACTGACACTGAGTCCAGTATCTAATGAAAAAAAAGAACAAAAAGGAGTAACAAGTTTTATTTAGATAGCATTTATTAAGTCTATAACACAAGCAGAATAGCTCAGAAATTAATCTAAATATAAAGAGGTGCATGATTCTTACTGAAAGAGGAATGCTGAAATTGCACACATAGAATATATATATATATATAGTAAAAAAATAGGTACTCAGTGATGGATTGCCTAACTTTTAAAACTACTTATAAATTAATATTAAACGTTAAAATGCTTGAAAAGTAATACTTTTTTCCCCATATTACAATTATTGCATGAGATATATATATATATATATATATATATATATGCAATATCTAGTTACATTCATTACGCTGTAATATAATATTAAAACTACATGACAGTGCACATATAATATACCATAGATGCCTCTTTAGAAAGGTGGGGGTCTGGGGTAGTATTGTTAGCTCCCATAGTGAAGTCCAGGAGGGTATTAAGACATAATTATAACAATATTTTTGTTTTTTTCTTTAAATATATTTGATGTCCCAATTCTTGTAATGAATATTCATTAGAACTAGTCCATTTTTTAAAATTATTTTTTGGAAATAGTGTTTTTTTAGATAACTTTAAAGTGCTTTCAACACCAGAACATTTTTTTTTCAGGTAATAGTATTGAAGAAGCAGCAGGTTCCCATTCCAGCCAGCAAGGAGTAAAGTGTTTTCCTGCATTATAAACTTCAGAAATGCATTCTCCTGGCATCTAGGATGCACTTTTTCTAATATAGTAAAAGAGCGCATGAAAAAAAGAGTTATAGTGAAAGGGGATGTGACAGGCTAATATAAATATATAAAGTCCAATAAAGAAGATGGTAGTACTGGCCAATACAATCACATGAGGGACATTTAAGGTATCAAATCAAATGGTAACATAAGCAAGAAGACAAGAATTGTGTTAATGGAAACATTTTGAAATTTTTTCTGAAAACTTGTGAGTCAATATTTCGCAGTTGTCTCTCATAAAAATGATATTTAAAAGATTCTTCTTAGAAGATGAAACAATGCTACTTAATATATATATATTTTTTAACTTTATTGTATGGTTAAAATGAAAAAAACAAATATTTTTTGTGACCTTTGAAAAACAATATGACTCTTCCCCACCTCAAATGTCAGGATATCTGCGAACTTTTTTTTCTTTTAGTACATGTGGTACATAAGGTTTGAAATTACTAAATTTACATATCAGTTCCGTAGAAGGGGGCAAAATTCCAACAATCAGTACATAAAACAAAAATTTATAGAAACATGGATAGAAAATAGTAAAGCAGATCAAAGATTAAAAAAAATAAATCTTTGACATACCTGGAAAATCAGATGCTCCTTTTGTATTTAACCATAATATCAAATATCCATTTGTAATCACTAGAATCAGAAATGGTTTTCAAATAGACACTAATAAGTGAAGTTTCAAGAAATTTGATAAAATCTCTTTAACAAAGGCCACAGTGTGTTCAGGCAGCCAGTCATCAATGTCTTTCACGAGACATACAAAATCTCCCTCTCTCTCTATATATATGTTATTATATAATAGAAAATCAAGTGAAAATTGTTCAGCTTCAACACATTAAGATTGACCAGCCACAAAATGGAGTTCATACTTGTACATTTTCATTTCATTACTGTTTATAGACAAAAGATCTAATATTTGTGAGGAGTGCACACATAAATTATTGACACAACGAATGCATACAATCATACATTACAGTGTGTCAAAGGGTTCACTGGTTAGTGATTAGATCAAGATCTACTCAGATTCTAAATTTACACCGTATACCCCAAAGGCACACCTGCACAACATTCGAGGTTTAAATCAAAAACATATTTAATAATGAATCACAACCAAAGTAATCTATAACAGAGATTCTAAATCTAGTTAAGATATATTATTATTAATTAAAATAAATGTTTCTAAGATAATCTTTATTTTCCAGACAAATAATCTAATATATATATTTTAGATGTCACTAGATTTGGAAATACATTTATAAAAAGTCCACTTGTAAAGTGATAGTCTTAGTAAATCTACTTTAAAGACGTGATTGGCTACATGTGCATTAAATACATCTTTAGCTTTTAGTCTTCTGTCCTGAAGTGTCTCTAGATACATGATTTTACTAATGATAATGCTGTTAAACTCAAGTCAAATGTGAATATTCATTTGTTATAGATCTCATGGCTCTATTTTGTTTTAGGTAGGTCTAGAGATCTAGATCTAATCAATTATTCTTAGCATTCTAGATCAGTGGTCACAAACTCCAGCTCTGGAGCCGCATGCGGCTCTTTAAAAAATGTTTAGTTTTTAACTATTTATTAACTTGTATTGTAAGAGATGAGTACATTTTTTAACACATGCCAACATTAAAGAAGCCTATTTTCCAAAGCAGCAATAGCACAGATAGTTACTCACAAACTTGAGTATCATTATGACTGTCAAATTTCTGTGAGTGTAATATTTTTCAAAGTGCACTAATGAATGTAGTTTTTCATGTATTTATTTTTACATCATTTATTAAGTTGGTTGTGTAACCAGGGAGGGACGCCGCATGGGAGGTACATGAGATTGCATGAGATATTATTACCACTAAAGGCTCTAAATATGAACTTTCAGATTTGGTGCTCAAGCTCTTAACCCTTGCCAATTTAATCACCTCACAATAAAGAAGTGTGGATTTTAATTTTTTTCATGCCAATTTTGAGATATTGAAGAAATATATATTTAGGTCAAATTAAGTTTACAATAAAACTGGTCTACTTTGGAAAATCTGTAGAGCAAAGATTTTAAAATTATTTAACACCTGGAATGGTAAAAATCAATGTTCATCCAAAGAGCCATCCATTTTTTGTTAACTTATGCTTTGCTTTAGCTTAATTAATCTTATATTAAACAAAGGAACCATAGCAGGGTATTTATGTTTTTTTTTTTGTTTTTTTTTCGGAATTTAGACTTGCGAGAACAATACATCGCTGAAACAAATGGCGGAACGTGAGCTTTTTTGATGATTTGCAGGACGGTTCCACATAATGCGGGATGGTAGGCATGTCTGATATTAGCTACTTATTGATATTGAATGTAAAGCTTCCTAAAAAAGGGCAACTTGACAGATTGCAACAACTAGAGGAGCATTAGCCTTCTCTCTGTCCCAAACAAAGTTTTCAGCATTGTTCTGTTGAAATGGCTTCAACAGTCTTTAGAGGAAGGCTCAGCGAAGAGAAAACAGGCTTCCCAAGAGGTAGATCATGTGCAGAGCAGACCTTCATTCTATGAAATATCATAAAACAAAGTCTCTAATACTAACAATGGCTAATGATCACTTTTGTAGACTTTAAGAAAACATTTTTCACAGTAGTTAGAGAATATGGCATCCCAGAAAAATTAGTCCAGATTCTACAACACCTATACAGTCAATCTAGCTGCTGCATTAAAACAGAAGGAACAACCAAGTTCTTTAGCATCAAGACAGATGTAAGACAGGGGTGCATCTTGTCTCCCTTCCTCTTTCTCCTAACCATTGACTACAAAATAAGAAGAGCAATGAATCAGACTGCCTTCGGTATTCCATGGCATGAACAGAATTGAATGACAGACTTGGACTTCACCAACGATGTTACACTACTCTGGTCTACAAATAAATGCACACACAAGAAATGACGGATAGCCTAGATAGAGAGGCACCCAAAATTGGCCTCTGCATAAACTTGGATAAGACTAAAATTGTGTAAGTGGGAAGGGTGACGCTTTAGACTTCGTGACTCAGAGCTTGAAGAGTTCGACAAGTTCACATAACTAGGCAGCATCATAACAAATGATGGGGAAGCCTACCATGATAGTGTGCCAAATAGGAAAGGTAGGGAACATTTTCCAAAGGCTGCGCACTTATTTTGACAACAAGTCAGTACTACATTATAGAAGTTGTAGTTAAAAACACTGACACTTTGTGAACAAGACAACGTCAGCAGAACAGTGACAGTCAGTGAGTTGTGCTGAGTGAGATTGATAATACATCATAGTAGATTGAAGATTCACATTGATCATTGACTGATAGATATATATATATGTACATTAGATCTAGACTCTTTATTAAATATAGTCTAGGATAAAGTCAAGTGATAGAGAACAGATTCAATAGTTTAAAATAGTTACTAGATCTATTACTGTTAACACTTTCAGTGAACACTATTTCGCAATGATTCAATAAATAATTGTCAATTGTTAGAATTTGATTGTAACAAGTTAACAACAAATTCAAATAAATAAAGATCTAAATCTAGATTATTCTAGATTAAATCTAAATTCTAGATAGAGAGTCTAGCTAGGATCTAGATTATTCTAGATAGTACTAATTGGGTAACTAATAATAGATCTATCATCTAGTAGATAAGATTATTCTAGTCCTAGATCTAAATTAAAATAGAACTAAAAAAATTAACAAACTAAAAATTAAATTTTTAAATCACTAAAACTAAAATCACTTGGTCTTGTCTTGGACACTTGTCAGACTAAGTCTAAGACACTATTACTAGATGATGTAGATTGTAGATCTATCTAGACTCTAGTATCTAATCTATCACTAAAACTAAAACTTGTCACTTTAAGTTTAAGTACTTAAGTCACTACTAGATCTAGTACTAAGTTAACTAAGTACTCTACTAGTCTAGTCACTAGTCTAGAACTACACTCCACTCTTTTCTTACTCTAGAAGAATACTATTATTAATTATATTGATCACGATAGATCAATTTAGAAATCTCATTACCACGAAGCAAGGAATTTATTGATAAGCACAATGGCACCAGATAATTTTACAAGCATGCTTTTTACACATTTAACTTATATCTAGATCTAGAGTCTAGTTTTCCAAATCTAGATATAGCCCTATAACAAACATGAAGGCTGCCATCTTGAATTTTTCGTCCTCACAATCATTGTAAAATTAAAAACTAAATTACATAAATTAGATTAAATAAAATAGTATCAAAGTTCATCAAATTATTGAAATATTAAATTATAAATGTATTATATCAAACTTAATTTATTTTACATATATTAAACATAGCAACGGAAAAGCTGAGAGTAGGTCTATAGCAACCATTATTAGCATTAAAATGGAGGACGATACAAAAAGTATAACAGTTGTGACCGATACTGATGTTTTTCATCTGAAGGGAAGACCTTGCGAACTTTCTGCTTTTTCACATATTCCAGCAAATCGTCACAATGTTCCTAAGGAGAGAAACTACTTTAATTCTTATTCTAAAGTAAGTAGATCTTGATGTAACCGTATATAATTAATATATCACACGATCTGCTAGAGTCCTATTCCCTATCTAAGTATCGTATCAAATTCAGATCATGTTACTTCAATATAAAAAAAAGAGGATGATTACGTCCTATACTATGACTACACAAAGTATTACTACTAGTATATTGAGTATACATTAAAGAGGCTAATCTGGATGTTGGATATATAGTCTCTGTTATCAAAATAGATGCATTTTTTTATTATACTGATCCATCAAACTGTTTTTTCATTATATATATATGATGTATCAATCTCAGACAGACAACATGCTACACTACTTTCAAGAAGTAAATCAATACCTACCTGTTTAAAACTTGTTAAGATTAGTTTGTCATTTCAGCTCTTATGTTTGTGTTTGTAATGTTATAACAGTGCATTAAGCATACATTTTGTTTGTTAACAGCGCTTTAGAAATAAAATTATTATATATAATAAAATTTGAATATATATATTCAGAATACCTTGCTTTCTTGATTGTTTAATAGAAAAGACCTACAGGCCTATTAAAACAATTAGGGTATATTGTTTGTGAAATTTGTTTCTAAATATCAGAGCTTGTGAAATTTTACTTCGCCTGAAGTGCAAGAGAGAGGAAGAGAGAAAATATAAAGGAATATTTACTAACATGAAAGCCTGGGCATTATTTATGGTTGGAATGATGTTGCCCACACAGCAGTTCCCTCTTCTCCACACAGCTGATGTGTCCAAAGGAACAGAAATATCGGATACATTTTGGGATCAGCAGCAATGCAGGTTCTTCCAGGTTGTAGCGCTGTGTGCCACATTCTGAATAAGGGTCACCAGCTCCTAATTTCTCCTCAGGAGAGCAACTGGCACCTAATGAACTATCAATCAGTTTAGAAAGAAAGAATAAAGTTTGATTTAACCATTTACCATACCACTAGCACATGTTTTGTTTTGTGTGACTTTCAAAGCTTAACATTAGTTTAATCATAATTATTTTACTTAAAACTATCCTCATTTTGGCCTCCAAAAAAAAAAATTAAATAAAACAGCAAAAAAAAAATGTTTTTTTTCTCCCCAATTTAAGTGTATTCATTGTTAAAGTATTACTATAATTACCCCCTCCCCCCCTTTTCCCCCAAAATCACTTTCCCACAAAGATAATGCAGATAAATTCTATGTGCTTTCTTGCTTACAAAACTATCAATAATTTTATTGAAATCAATCAACGTTTTTCTTCCAGCTTTGTTCATGTGACAAATCATCAAATTAGTGAGTCGTAAATTTGTAGCATGTTACTTTAGTCATATTTAAAAAAAACTATCTTGATGGTTTCTCCTCTTGCTCTCTAGCAAGTTTCAAACAAGCTTTTAGGCTAGAGTGAGTGAATTCTTTCTAAAGTGACTAAAACTAAAAAGAATCATAATGAAATGAAAAAAATAAACTACAACAATTATTTAGAGAATCTTAAGGTATATTTATAAAATCTAGATCTAGATAAATGTGTACTGAACAATGAAGTAAAAAAAGCTATGCTCATAACAGTGTAATTCAAATAAAACCACTGCATTGAACAATGAAGTGACAACATGTCACATGAGCCTCAGAAGAAAATGCATTCCTTCAGAGATTTAAACAAATTTAGGTGATTTGATTCAAGCTGGTCTACAGCTGACATTTAATTTAAGAAAGAATGTAGGAGATTAACAAAGTAGCAAAATAAATACATTTTTAGTTTACATTTGAAATACAATAGTTTTTGTTTGTTCCTGTATATTCAATGTGTAGTTTTTACTGAAAAGTGTAAAAGAATAGGAGCTTATTGCATACTCCTGGGGGAATGTTTGATGCCCCTCACCACTTGATACCCAGTGTGGCCCCACACCACCTGCACATTACTAGCTATGCCTCTAAACTATTACAATAAATATGATATAGATATAGACAATGGATTGCAAAATTTTAAATAACCTAGTGGCTGTATAGACAGATATAGATCAGTAGGGATAATTGTAAAATTTTCAAACTACATGAATTTCTAAATGCTTTGGAAAAAATAAGTCCAACACAGCCTTCTCATTGGATTATACGATAGGCAAAACTACTCTTACTGGCTAATTAGTCTGTTAGCCTAGTATGGTAATTCATCTGTTCATATGTAAGAGAGGCCACTTTTATTCCAAGCCCTTTTTGCTTTTCCAATTAAAACATTGATACTTTTGAATCTGGTTAATCAAACCACTGGTTTAATATAGGACCATCTTATTATTCAGACCAAAACAAATCTTTTTATGCAGTCGAATGCAGTTAATTGGATCAGCGGACCATCAGATTAGCTGGATTCTTTTGTGCAAACAAAAGTTTAGGACTATTTTGCTACCTAGTCATAAAAACAGATGGATTCTACAAATAACTATTTTATAATTACCATCAATTTCTAATATAAGTACTGGGTAGGTCTTATCTTTGTAAATCTATGGTGAGGATCATAAACTCTGTGATATTCTTGTCCCTGAAATGATGAAAAGTGTATTAAAAAAATAAGATAACAAAAATCCTTTGGATTAAAGTCACAATCTTCTAGATCAAGTTCACTAAGTATATATATATATATATATATATACATGGTTCTTTAAATTGTATTTTTAAGAATGTACTCCTATGATAGTAATTAGAATAAACAAAAAAAAAAAAGAATTTATATTTTTTATTTCGGGTACATATAGAATTGCTTGTCTGGTTCACGATATGATAGGCAGTTTTCCATACCTGATGGCTACTGCAATAAGATTCATAGAGATGACAGGGAGCATGCCAAGCTAAGAGGACTGCATGTTAATGATGAGGTATCATATTTAGATCTAAATTTTAGCTTTTGCATTAAATTTATGATTATAATTAGGAGTACAGTTTTTATAAAAATTTATATGATAATAAATATTATTAATATTAAAAAGGATGTTTTATTGTTATTTGCTACAATTTATAGTACAGACTGTTAGATGTATGAACATATATATCATTGAAAAAAAAGAAAGGAGTGAGGCAGAAGTTATCTTTTCTTATATTTCAAATACGGTTGAACCAATATAATAATAACTCTCACTAACAGAAGTTCTGCTTAAAATTGTGTTTTTATTTTCTCCTTATTTATAAAAAGTGGATGTTTTATAGTCATTTACGTCTGGTTGAAATAAAATTTTCGGTTCCTTGCATGCTTTTTTCACATAATAGGTTAGTAGTCGCCTATTATGTTCATCAATTCTTTAACATGCTACAAGTGATACATTTTTATCATTCCATTGTGTGTGTGTGTGTGGCATAGAGTATGTTACAACATATATTGGTATCAAATGGCCTAGTAAATAAGACTGACTGACTGATGCCTCTCCACACCCACAACACACCAGACACCATGCTCCTAAGGTTTGTACAACATACTTTGTGCGTATCCCCTCTCCTTCATTATGTCTAAACATATGCATTGTGTTTTATAGCAATCTCTGAATTGACTAAATCAGGACACTAATAATATTTCTTTCTTCACTTCAATACAGTGCTTACCCAATTTTTTTTTGCTGTATTGCTCAACAGTCTAAACTGAACTGCATAATAAAATCTAAATCCTTTGAGAAGAAAATACAAATCTCAAACATGAGTCATGAAATTGCCTCATGTTTTTAAAGACTTTATTAACAAGGGAAGTAACTTTGTATGATATACATATTGTTCATTTATTTCCCTTGCTGAAGTTCTTTTCCATTTACAATTGTTTTGTTGCTGTTTTACATGTTTCTTTAAAATTGAAGATCATTCAGTCCTAGCACAAACCTCATACAGGACATTGGAAGATGATGGCAGGCATGGTTCGAACCTGAGACCATCAAGATGCAATCCAGAGTGCATACTACATCAGCAAGCAGCCATCCAATAAAGAAGATTCCACTTTAATTTTATTTCCCTCTGTGCATTTTCTTGTTTACACTCTTATGCTGGTTTTGTACACTTAATTAGCTAAACCCACCAGTCAGCACTCTTTTTGCATTCTACAAAAAAAACATTTTTCTTTTTTTTTTTAAGCTTGAAACAAGTAAGTTATTTGTGATTATCAATTCATTTTTGAAGCATCTGATAATTTTATTTAAGTACGGGTAGTCATAAAACTCATAGGAACTGGGATTTTCATGTAGTTCAAAAGCATCTCCATCATACACTTATGAGTACTATACTGCAACAGGCATTTCTTTAGGAGCATTGAGAAGGAAAGGGTCTATATGAGCCTGATTCTAAACCTTCTCTTGAATGTTTTTGCTAGGTTGTAGTAATCTTTACTTCTGAAAGGAAGATCTGAAATTTAAAGTCAATTTAAGGAAAAATATGACAAGATTTTAAAAAAAAATGTAATCACTGATAATTAATTATTATGCTTTAATTATATTTTTATAAATTCTATTACTGTAGGAGCTTCAGAAAGATGTTCCAACACTTTCATCAACTATTTATGGTCAGAAACTGAGTCTGCATGTTGATCATCCTGATAGGAAACATGTACGCATTGGTCATGTTAAATCAGAGTTCTACAGACGCAATGGTCTTCCTGAAGGAGTGCTAAAAGCATGATTCTTTCAATACCTAATACAGAGGAACTTCACTAGCAGGAAGAAAGCATGGTTAAATACAATTTACTGAGTAACAGCCTTTTAAAAAAATACATTTTAAACCTTTATTTGTATCGCTTACTTTGCCTCAGCCATTTCTTCCAAGGAAATTTCTTTTAAAGATGCTCTGCAGATGTTCTGCTTTTGATAAACATTGTTGAAGCATTGCTTTTTTAGGATCTGGCATAAGCGCTAATTATAATTAATTTTAAAACTCTTATGTAATTTGTTTCAAAGTTCACTGTACAGAATAATTTTATAGGAGCTTTAGCTGTATAGATTTATGAGAGCCTTCTGTTTTTTGTTAGCGTCATTTGTTGTTAAATGGTTTATTGTAAATGACATTGTTACCAATCAGCAACCTAAACATTACATGCTAGTGGTGTAGTGATGTCAATATATTTATGCATAGTAGATTACAAGTAAAAAATGTAAGCTTGAGAAATGTTTTCCTTGCAGTAGAACAGTGATATTGTGTACATAGACTGGCAGTTTCTTTCTATCTGGTTATTATTTCTCCATTGAATACTGCATTCTGTTGTTCTAAATTCTTCAGTAGGAATACAATCTGTAAAAAGTTTATGGATGGCTGCATGGTTGTGTAGTATGCACGCTGAACTGTCGTTTGGTTGTCTTAACAATCCCTGGTTCTTACCGTGCCTGCTGCTATCTCCCATCATCCTGCAGAAGGTTTGTGCTAAGATGTAGATTATCTTCAATTCTGAAAGAACATCGGAAACATGTTAAACATATTACCAACAAAACAATAATTATTGGTTATTCCCCTTGTGTATATTTCAAGATAATGTAATTTGAGAAACACTGATTCTAGAATGTTGCGAGTTTGTCATATCACTGTTCTACTGTATAAATAATAGCTCAATAAAACAAACATTTTGGAATATATATTGTGCCAGTATGTTGACTGTAAAGTGTGATGTATTATCATCAACACTGGATCTTAATGATCATTTTTTGTATTTAATTAGTATAAAAATACTAAAGTAATCTCAGAATTGATGAACTATTTTCTTTCACCATAAGAGCAAGCATCTTGTGTTAATTTGCATTGATTATTCAATTAGAAAACAGTATTGCAGGTTAAATAAAAATTTGAAATCTCTTAGGCTGTCATTCCTTTTATTGAATACATGCTGAGCCACTCTTTCACTAAGTAGTAACTGTAACCATTAAAAATACATACTAAACATTTGTACATCATTATCCTTTTCCTTCTACAGACACCTATTAGCAAAAAAAAATACTGCAGTCTATAGCTAGAATAAAAGCTTAATGAACAGATTTTCTTCTTAACACATTGCTTTCACATGATTTTTTTTCCCAGCCTTCCTTTTGCTTTGCATTTTACTAGGACTGCAAAGTCTCATGTATGACATTTTATTCTTTACTGGGATTAAAATTGACAAATTATGACAATCAACACCTGTTCCGATTGTAATTTCTTCTGTTTCTTTGTTATTCTTTAGCTTTTACAATTCCATTATAAATGATTATTTGCTGTCACATTTTGGTCTGATTTTAATTTGTGAGTGTTGGATTAAAGTAGAGGTTTAATTGAATACAGTTATATTCTTTTTTTTTTTTAAATCATCACTCAGCTTGATCTTTGTTTAAAGTTATTGACATTTTTTGTCGAAGTAGCAGTTATTTTTTGTGTGCTCCAATCAAGATTTTTACATCAAACATCTTTTCCAGGGCTATCACAAGCAGTGTTTTTTGTTCATGTTGTGTCAGACTGTGATCTAGGGATGCAGTTTTCCAATGCAACTTTACTAAGTCTTCTTGATTTTGGGTCTTTTATTTTCTTCTTTAATTACAAACAGAATTTGTGTCTATCATACAAAAATTAATTAAATTAACCACAGGGTAATGCTACCCTAAAAATATGATCTACCGGTATATATAATTTGTTAATGGTCAAACCTTTTCTGCCAAATCTGTATATATTATATATATATATATGTAAGGCTTGCATTAGTCATAGCTGCGATCTACATATTTTGCTACATCCAGCACAGACACAACTGTGGTCTGCCGGTGGAAGTTAGCTGGTCTTTATAGTATTTTCAGCTCACCAAAATGCAGTGCCACTGGCTTACGATTGTCCCTCAGCTAATGGGTTAAATTATCTTTACAGACAAGTGTACAGTCTGCTTAGGATAACACTTTTAGAAGCATCACATTATTCAAATATGGCATCTAGAAAAGATTACTCTATTGCTTGTCAACAGAACTAATTTATCCCCCCCTCCAAAGACATTTGTTGACTAATAAGCCAGTCTATCATTGCCTTCTGGTGTGGTTATTCATTTAAATAGTTTTCCTTTAAAAACAGGCATCAAGTGCAAATCAGGTGAAAAGCATCTTTTTCTGTGGCTAACAAACAACAGAATAATTATGTGGACAGAATAACAACCAGTTATCTTTACTTTCCATATTTGATGCCCAGTTCCAGTATTCATTAGCTCTAACTAAACTAAAGGAAAACATTTAAGCCTTTCAAAAAAAATGTGAACATTACTACTTCAATAAAATATATCACAAGAAGAATGGATGACTGAGAAATACCTGGCTGTCATTATTATAAATTTAACAGCATTATTTTGTTTGTTTTAAGATGTTCCAGCAGAATTGAAGATAACATCCTAGCCCAAACTTCTAGATGGATGGCGGTGGGTTTGAACTCAAGACCATCAAGAAGACAGTCCAAAGCACAAATAATACATGCTTGTTGAAAACTATATAATAAAAATGATAGTTAACCATTTATGTACAGGTGTTTGAAACAAATATTGACGTAAAGGAAGACCAAAAAGAACATGGTGACCGCAGTATAATAGATGAAGCTGAGAGGACAGGAAAGAGCTGGGAAGCCATTAAAAAAACTAGCAAGAGACCATGGAGAGTGGCATGTTTTTACTGAGGCACTATGTTCCATGAGGAAATCAAGGAAAGATGATGTTGATTTGAAACAAATATTGGCAGTCTGAAAAAAAATAATGTAAAAACTCATTTGAAAGATAAAATACAAAATAAAATAAAATTTTGCACTTCAACAAATCAAACATACCTCCACAGTATTACAAGCAGTGTCTGGTTATAATAATGAATGGGGAAATAGTAGCCAGTGGCATTATTGCATTAGCATGACACAATCTTATTATACACAACACATGCAGCATTCGACATACTGACCAAATCTAATAGAGAGACATTCTTGAATACAAACATTCAATTATTATACTTATTATTTCAACAGAAAACAAAAAGGTAAGTAATTATTGATCAACTTTTATTAACAGTTTACAAACTTTTAGACAAAAATATAATTAAAACTTCTTTTTATTCATTCTGTTGGCTCACAGAAATGCAGTTAAAAAAAAAGATTAACAAAACATTCATATTAAACTGCTATAATTTTGGCTGCGACTAGACTGAAAGGCTGGTGACAATATTTCCCATCTAATGAAATAATTATGGCTGTTACAATAAAAAAAAAATAGTGAAAATCTACATGTATGTTAGCTACATTTTATACATTAGACTGAAAATGTAACAAAGTAAATATTTGTACGCAACCGGGATATCTAGATATATATTTTTAAGTGTCATTTCATTTGAAAACCACTATCAGCTGACACACTAGTAATACTTTTTTGTTTTACTGCTACAGTATCATACAGAACTGTGTATCTATGTAAACAACATCTAGCCTTTAATAATTAGGAGATGATGCAGATTTTATGCACTACCACCTACTTCATTAGAAGGTCAATAGCGGCAAAAGAGCTCCATGTTTTGGTAGAACTCTTGTAAAAGTTAAATTTATGTTTGAATATATAGAAATGGAAATTTATCACACATCAAGACACATTCACACAGGACACTCAAAAAAGTAATATTTACTTCTGATATGCTCTATGCTTTAGTTTTCTTTTTGACAAATATAAAGAATTGTTAAGCCACAGTTGGAAGTACATTAATGATGTAAAAAAAAAAAAAAAAAGAGCAGAATGTAAAATTATTTGATTTTTTACAAGAAGTAAAAAGGAAAATAAAATTACTTTTCTAAATAGTATTAAAAATCATTTTTGAGATATTTCAGTAGATAGTTTAAGCTATTCTGCAATGTTATAACTATGTGTGAACATTATTCCAAATATTTAATTTATTCTAAGAGTTCTGAAATTTATCTCTTACAAAAAAGAAAACAAACAACAACTATCACAGTAGACCTCCTGGGGATTAATGCACAACTTACACTAAATATGTCATCTGCCCTTTTTATTCTTTAAAAAATTATTCATGTTAAAATAATACAAAGTGTATTGTATATAATTTGTCCAAAAAAAAAATCTTTATTGAGATGGGTTTAATAAAGGACAGCTGATCTTTGTATAACGGGATATTCACATGGGTTTCTAAATGAACACAAAAACACATTACTTACAATAGAATAAGAAAATATCTGAACTTGAAAACATCTGTCAAATCAAGAACATATTTACGACTTAGGACATGTATATCATCAGTTTAACTGTCTTAAACCCCTCTTTTCAATCTATAGCACAAAATAAATGATTCAATCCACAAACTTGTGCAGAATAATGACCTCTTAAAAAAATAATAATATAAGACTTTTACAGTATGTATTTTAAAAAAGTATTGACCAAAAAAACCCAACAGTTCTGCTAATTCGCTATCATAAAATAAACTTTTTACAAAAGGTAATATCTGTGCTAAGAGTAATCAAAATGGCTACAAATCAACAAAATACTGTACTACACTGGTACTTAAATAGAATATCAGCAAAGTTTTAAAAATTTGGCAGCTTTTTTTATTATTATATTATTTAAAAGATACACTTCAGTACAAGCAAGCAATAAATAGGTGAAAGACAGGTTTGAGACTTACACTTCTGAGCCATTAACCTAGGAAAAAAATGTAAGGACATAATGGGTGCCTTGTCTCTTCAAATTATATTGGACCTTACTGAATTTATCATTATTAAATTATTCATATTACAGTATGTTAGTTTTTGCACTTTAATCATTGAAATCTTGAACAGTCAAGTGTCAAGTCTCAAACTAACTATTATGAATCATTATTTTTAACAACGACAACTGTAAACAGCTAAGCAGCTGAAAATGAAATTTATGGTACATGAGCACAGTAAAATGATAATTACAAATTTCGGAATGAGTCTGAAGTTACAAAAGAACTATGTACAGTTATATGTCATTGTGATTACTAATGTAAGGCAGTCAGTTTGTTTCTTTCAATTGTTTTGGTGACACTCTATCAGCATCATCATCTACAGATAATCTTCTTTTGAGACTCGCTTTTATATCCCTATCCTCTTGATCTTCTGATAATCTTCTTTTAGGACTCAGTTCAGTTACACTATTTTCTTCAGACAATTTTCTTTTATGACTCAATTTTGAATTATCATCATCTGGCAATCTACTTTCCTGACCATCATTGTTTTCTTGTGAATCCTTTCCATTATTTTGAGCTTCATTAGTTCCCTTTGAGTCAGTGTTTTTTGTAATATTACTGTCATCGGTGGTTTCAGATGCACTATCATTTATAACAATACTTTTATCAACATTCTCATCACAAATTACTTTGGGCTTTGCCTTTTCAGCAGAATCATTTACAATAGTGTCTTTGTCAGATAATAGCTTGCCTATTTTGCCCAGTTCTACTTTCTCAACAACGACATCATCATCGTTACTATCATCTTCAATTCTTACTACTTCAGATTCAACCTTTGGCTGACTTTCAAGAGGTTTTCTAACTTTGCAAGCAGGTCCCATTCTGGGACGTTTAATTGGAGAAACATTGGGTTTTGATATTTGCTTGACATCATCCTCAGAATCTGAAATCTCAACAAGTATTTCTTTGCTATCTTCAGTTGAATATGGCCTTTTGGTCCACCTTTCAATAACGTCTTTTGACAATTTATGAACTTTAATAGAAAACTTCTTTAAATGTTTGTCCCGCAGATGTTTGACATAGTAAGCAGGATGAAAGCCAGTTTCAGAGCACATACAGCAATCTCTGGTTCCACTAGGCGAAGAAAGACATGTGTGCTTTAGAAGTGATGCTTTATCAATAACCACCATGCCACACTTCATGCAGGTATGATGCATACGCATACAATGTCTTGTGAGATCCACGTTGCGGCCAAAATTCAGGTTACACAGAACACATACACTGCCCTTGACTAAAGTGTTGCTTCCTGGTGTCTTTTTTTGAGTTGCTGATGGTTTTGACTGTGCCACTTGAGTAGTAGTGCCATTCACTTTAACTGCACCTGTTAACGGGTCTATAATACCATGTGCCCTTATAATATGACGTTCACATTCTTGACGTGTGCTAAAGTGACCCCCACAGAACATACACATAAGTGCATTTATGTAATGTTGTAGTTCTCTGTTGTGAACAACTCGCATGTGAAGCAGTAAATTTGTAACATGCTCAAAACAAGATATACATTTACCAACTACTCCCCGAGCTTGACTTTCCCCTTTGTGTGTTTCAATATGCTTGCGCAAGCCTTGAGCAGTCCAGAATCTGACGTAACAAGTGGCACAGTATAATGGCGCCTGATTGCGCTCAAACAAATTAAATGGTAAATCGATACGATGAGCATAAAAAAAATGTATGCGCAGTGCTTTTCTGTCTTTGACATAACCACTGCAAATTTCACAAACCTCAAAACCACCTGGTGCAATTCCTTGACCTACTCCTTGAGCCTGTCTATTATTTAATATGTTGGCTACAGTTGGTCGTGGTGTTTTGACATTAGCAGCACTATAACGAACAGGTGGTTGTTGCACAGGTAGTTTGGTTAAGGGTGGTCTAGCAGCATTTTGAAAGTTGAGCTGTGGTCCATTTACTGCCTGCATTCTTGGTTGCTGCTGCTGTTGCTTCTTAGCTGCAAGAGCTGCTGCATTTTTCTGGGCAGCTAAGGCTTGTACCTGAGCTTGCTGCCTCCTGGCTTCTGCTAATGCAGCCTGTTGTTGAGCATGTTTTTGCTGTAGTAGTTTTAAGTTTTTTGGAATCACAGGTTTATAAAAGATGTTCTCTAAGCACAAATTTATTTCTGCCCCCGAAAGGCAGCCTGGATGAAGGTTAAACAAGGGCCGGAACTGTTTAATACATCGTTGTTTATGTAATATGAGCTTTTGTTCCTGGTTGTTTTCATATGGGCACAAGTCACACTCATAAAAAGCTCTCTTTTCAGGCAGTTTAGGCTGTACATTATGCTCAGCTTCAATGTGAAACTTAAATGTCATTGCTTGCCGTGTGGAAAATGAGCAATGTGCACAACGAAGATTTTTGCCATCTTCATGGGGATACTGTTTGTGCAAGTACATGACATTTTCAGATTCTGTTTGATAGTTACAACCTTTACAGTGTTTCTTAAGCTTTAGCTTCAGGTGGCCTATTGTAGCATAAAGATCTTTTTCAATTTCTTTGAGCTTATTTAAATCCTCTTTTTCCTTATCAGTCAGTTTTTCATCTTCACCTTTTTTGGATTGTATTTTAACAAGTTCATGGTAGACAGACTCTTTGATCAAATCAGAGCCAATATCAAATAAAAATTTTGCCAAAGGCCCAAGTTCAGAAGATGAATTGGGTTTAAAATATTTTGGGCGGGTATTAATTCTATTCTGAATTTCCCACCTAATTAGTTCAATTTGATCCAAGCTAGACTTTGGTTTAGGTGGAGCTACAGTTGGTGTCAGCAAAGATATGCCAGGTGCTGGAATGCCACTATTAAAAGCATAGTTGCCCTGTACATTAGCTGTTAAAAAAGCTGGATTTAAACCTTGGACAGGTGGAGCTGATGCACTACTTACACCATGAGCCACTACGGAGCTTTGCAGACTGGGTGATGTTAAAAGGCTGCTGTGTGTAGCAGTGAAACCCTGTGTTATGATGTTGTGTGAAGTAACAGAGCTAGTGAGTGCAGCAGGAACAAATACCACATTTTGAGTTAAAAGGGTATTGCTGGTGCTAACTTTAACAACTTTGGATTCACCAATAATCTCAATGTCATCAGTTCCATTGTCACTCTTTTCGGATTGTTTGGACTTGGACTTTTTATTCTCACTGCTGCTTTTTTCATCTGCCTGTTTCTCATTTTCCTTCTCACCAGTACCGCTTTTCTCATTGGCAACTTGTTTACCATCCAAATCAATTTCTTCATCTTTAGAGTCTTTATTATGAATGTCTTTCTTTTTATCACTTTTTTCCACTGATATATTATTTTCTAAACCAGGACTTTCTACCTTACTATTTATGGATAAATCCTTTGCATCTTCGTCATCTTTAATTCTTTTTTTATTTTCTTTACTTGCACTTCTTGTCATTTTTCTTTTGTACTCTGATCTTAGATTTTTTTCAACAGAAACTTTACCATTTAAGTTTTTGTCCTCATTGGACTTATCAACAGTTTTGCAGTTTTCTGCATCTGCTTCAATGTTTTGCACAGTATGAGCAGTATCGTTTTCTGAAAGACTATAGTTAACCAAGCCATTTTCACTGATATCTGAGAAGCTGTCTATATCATTGGAGGAAGAGTCTAATTTATCTTTTACAGCAGCACCATTGCTTAGTCTTTTCTTTTTAAGTAAATCTTTAGGACCCTCATTGCAATCTGATTCATCAGTGGGTTTGGTCTTTTTGGATGCCATCTAAAAAAAAGAAAGAAAAAATTATACAAGTAACACAAATTTAATTAAACACGAAAATAACAAGAAATAAAATGCATTTCATTGAATAATTCACAGTAAAAGATCAAAAGTTGTCTCAGCTAATGGAAAGAAATAGTACTCTTAACACTACAAATATCATATAATATATTATATAGATATATTTATGCTTTGCTATTTGATGTGTAGCAATTATCTTATATCTCATATATATATATATGTCACGTACACAGTATCTATATTTAGCTCGTCAGCCACCTCGGGAAATTCCATCACGCTGAGAGCTATGTGTCAGAATAAATGTGATTGGTTTTGAAATATTAATTTTTTTACATTGAGCTGCATTTATTGGTTGGCATTACAACGAGGTGCGTTAGACATGTGACAATGCTATACCAGGGGAAAGGTTCTAGATTTTTAGTCAGTCTTGTATGGAACGTGTTAGTGAGAACATGTACTAGAGTTTTGGTATTAGAA
The DNA here is from genome assembly GCA_030265305.1 of Biomphalaria pfeifferi. Taxonomy (NCBI): domain Eukaryota; kingdom Metazoa; phylum Mollusca; class Gastropoda; family Planorbidae; genus Biomphalaria; species Biomphalaria pfeifferi. The sequence continues at coordinate 192,395 of JASAOG010000024.1, forward strand.
CTCAATTATAATATTGTGTAGATCAGTTATGTTATTCAAGTACATTTAACCATTGTAATTATTTGTGAATAGCTTTTCCAAGTTCTGAATTAAAGTAATTGTTTTAGACGAAGAGAACTTTCTTCATTGAATATAATAAATACTTAGATCGACTTAGCAATAGGCAACTTCTAGATGATCCTCTTATGAACTGGCAATATTCTGAATGATTGTATTATCAACTAGATCTAGCTACTTCTATACGATCATCTTATTAAAAGATTTCAAGATCCTCGGCAATCACGATCATTGATAGTGTGATATAGATCAAGATAATCTTCAACGTGACATTTATCATAGTATCTTCATACATCTTGACATCAAGTTTGATTGTAACATCTAGCACTATTGATGATTTGTGACAATATATATATATTTAAATATATAAAAGATAATTGCTACACATCAAATAGAAACAAAATAATATAACATAGGGTCAAATAGTCAAAAGCTTTGAAAAAAGAAATAGTACATCAATTCATTAGTATGCTAAGAATTAAAACTAAAGATGCTTGTACATTTTTTAAATTGACACTTAAGGTTAAATATTCAATCATGACCTTGTTTACAAGTTACACACCTTAATGCAAAGATGTAAATGAAAGCGGATATAAAGTATATATCATGAATGCTGGTCGTCAATGTCACCTATTAGGCCATTTTTATTTTACCCTCTTTTCTCTTTTATTATCAGGTGAACAGCTAGCATGTCAAAAATGTGCTTAGTTTTTATAGAAAAGTAACAATGAAACAACAAAACATAAAGCTTACATTTGCTTTGTTTATAACAAAAATGTCTTATTAGTTATTAGTGATTGATGTAGAAATGAATATAAACCAATTTGAATTAGATCTAGACTATATAACTATATTAATAATTACTATTAATGTAGACATCTATACAGTTTTAAACATTCTAGATCTAAATACAGCAAGTATGAGTAAGTGTAACAATTATTAAAATCTAGATCTATAAATATAATAGATACTCTATAATTAATAATAATAGTATTCTAGACTAGGTCTAGATCTAAATATTAGAGATAAGAATTAGATCTAGATCTAGCTAGACTAGTAAAGCTGATCTCTGTCGACTCTGGTCTCTAGTGACTGTAAGTCATATAGTGACTATATAACTGACTCCAACTCTACTCCTCTGGCTCTAGCTAGGCCTAAATCTAAAGTATCTAGATCTAGAATTGAAATAGACCGGAAGATCTAGACCTAATCTAGACTAGATTTCTCGAACTAGCCTATTAGTTTATAAATGAAGGGAGGAAATCATTTGGATTTCCCCCTTTCACAAAATTGTCACCGCGTAAACCGGTGTTTCCCCCCTGCATACGTTATTCTAATACTCAAAAACTACACACACGGATGCGTCCGCTTTCGCCGAAACCGTCACGGCTAATAATTGAATATCCATACCACAAAAAAAATTATCAAAGATAATGTTTAAAATGTATGTTTTAAAATTATTTAAACATACCATTTATGACAAATAAATAATTTTCATCCGTAAATCAAACATACAGCATTAATAATGACGTAAAGCCCATGACAACTTTCCAGGTCTATTGCTGAAATATGGCGGACTAGTGTCACGTGATAGAGAAGGCGCCCAACATTGTAGCCGACAACGTCAGTGGATCTGCATAATTACTATTTAAACCAATGAAATCGAAGATAACGTTTGCGCATGCGCGATTTCCTCTTTATACCTCCGTATACCTCCTCCCTCTCATACTCCTCTTTCAAAGATAAGTCGGTATATGACTCTCATCAACTGGCGAATGTGGGGTAGGGTTCTTTTGTGAGCTATAGAGTCTAGACGTAGATCTATATAAACACTGAAACAGGAATGGAATTTTTTTTTCATTAACCAACTTTTCAATACCTATAACGATTATGATCGATTGTCTATATAACCATCGTTTCGGAATCTAGACAAAGATCTAGAAATATATAACTACATCTCATGACAAAACAAAGACAAACAAAATACAGATTCATTAGACCATACAAGAATGAAATTAAAAATAGCCAACTGACAACCATTTCTAGATGCTTTCGAAAGTGCTATTAGTTTATTTGTTGTAGAAAAAAAAATGGGGGGGGGGCGGGGGAGATAGCTGTTACCATTCCTATGTTTCTTTAATTATATTTATATGAATATATACATGAATGATGGATGACATACTCGTATGGGGGTAAAGAATGAGACAATTTAAGATTTTATTGATTTTAAATTGAGGAGAGGCATCAAATCTTACTTTTACACAGCTATTATTAATAATAGATGTAATAAAAAGGAACCTCAAATCAGTGAACATCAATACTGACCATTGGAAAGACATAGCTCTAGACCGCACCAGATGAAGAGAGACAGTGACCAAGAAAGCTATGGACAGTGAAAGAACATGGGCCTCAGCTCTGAAAGAAAACTTACAATGCAAAAAAATGGCCAGCTCCTCTAACACCGAAGCGAAAGCCACCTTAACCTGCGATATTTGTGGACGGGAGTGTCTCTCCAAAATAGGACTCTATAGTCACATGAAAAAGTGTGCAAGATGAACCGTAGTCGTTCTATGACTGAAGAAGGTCAACTATATTAATAACTTCAATGTAAATGTTCGTATATCCTAGCCTAGACCTTCGGCTACACGAAAAAGGATGAATAAACATGCAGATATGTACCCTGCGGGACCAAGTAGAACAAAGGACGCTTGGGCAGTAGCAGTAGGATTCGAACTTGGCACCATTGTGACGACAGTTCGAACGCATTACACAGCACCAAGCAACCATCTATTGTAGGCCTACTGTTACAGAGACGATGAGGTATACAGATATAGCGTTAACTGCATTTAATATAACATTGTGAGTAGCTAACAGGCACTATGTGGACATGACTGTCTAGTTTATTAGCATATCGAATCAAGTGTTATTGACACATAAAAGAGAAATTAATTAGAAAACAAAACAAACAAACACAAAAGTAAGCTAACTTCCCATTCAGAGGTTGAGGGGGGGGGGGCAGATGATGTAAATATAATCTGTTTCTTTGACAGATAGGAGCGCGGCTGAGTGGTTAGGCGCTTGGCTTCCGAACTTGCGGTCCTGGGTTCGAATGATCGGTGAAGACTTGTATTTTGAATTCTGGATTTTTAGGGCGCTCCTAAGCCCACCCAACTCTAATGGGTACCCAACTATTGTTGGGGAAAGTAAAGGCGATTTGTAGTAGTGCTGGCCACATGACACCCTGCTCGTTAACCGTTGGCCAAAAAAAACCAAAAAAAAACAGATGAGCTTGACATCGTCAGCTCTATGGATCGCTAAGTCTGAAAAGAAGAACTTTCAATGACACATGGTTTACGAGCGTGTCTTGTGGCCATGGCATTGGTGGACACATAAAGGACGTCCGAAGTATCAAAAACTTCAAAATCGCAATCTTCCTGGGAATTCGAACTCTTTACCCCTCTTGTTCCGAAGTCAAGCTTCTACCATTCTATGACATTGTAATGTTTAATATACAGAAAATAATGATAGTAATAAATGACCTAAATCTTAGGTTTGGTTACTGAATTTTCGTAGATATACACAGTAACTATATTGAAAGTCTCCTACCGTCTAGTTAGACAATGGATGCACCAAGATAAATTTCTGGTGCTGGTTTTTTCTAAAAATCGGGCAGAATCTTTGGTGACTATTTGAAGTGTAGTTCTCAATAACTAAAAGAAAGGTACCCCCCCTCCCCCCCCCCCCCCCAAAAAAAAAAAGTTACTTGGAAAGGGATGTTGGAAATTACTAAAGTAATTAGTAAAGCGATAGACAAGTAAGAGAAGCTAGGTAGCGAAAGAAAACAAGATAAGATGTTCTAGATCTAAATCTATGTTTGTTGTAGGCCCTATTATATGTTACACTGTAAAGACGTTAAAGGTCGATCACGTAACACAATGTCCACCTCGCTGCATGCTATTTGGACATGAACATTAAGAAGAACAAAAAATAGGGGAGAGAGTTTCTAATTGAAGGTTGAAGTAATTACATTAAATGTTGATGTCGATGTTAAAAGACATAGTGACCTATAGAACAACGACGTGGTAGTCTTCTATTATATCTAGATCTACACTGAATAGCCGACTACAGAGAGTCCTCCAGATGATCACTCTAGTTTTACAGAAAACTCTCTGCAGCGTTGGTCTTCTTCTCTCATCCTCCTTTTTTTAGCTCCTCTCTCGCCACTCTCTTCCTTCCCTCTTTATTCCTCCTCAGTCACTCCACCCTCGCTCTACTCCCCTCTCTCACTCTCTCCCTCACACTCTCCTAGCGTGTAGGAACACGTCTCTCTTCGGACACGGTGTGTTGTGTGTGTGTGTGTGCGTGTGCTGGGGTTGCCGGATGTGGTGGGGGAGAAGTCGGCTCGAACATCAGAGGTGTACATCTACTCCCATGCCTCTTCTGCAACGTACAGCTTGACAGCGTATTATTATTTTTTTAAAATAAGACGACAGGCAGACGACAATTATCAGAGACGATTCTCAGTCGAAGTGAAGACAATCTTGTCATTAGTATGTTTTACTTATGGTAAATAAAAATAAATAATAAAAGGGTGCCCAGTTTAAAAACAAAATTACTTGCGATACGCCAACGAAAAGCCTAAAAAGAGGCCTTAAAATATTTGTGTAAAAGAAGAAATTTGAAAAAGGGAGAGGGGAGGTTACAAATGTAGGTGGCTGTCTGGGTTTATGGTGGCAGTCTGGGTTTATGGTGGCAGTCTGGGTTTATGGTGGCTGTCCGAATTGATCACCATGAAGTGAGAATGGTGTATACATTCACAGCTTTACTAAATGTAAAGTTCACGAACCACTGACTATGTAGGCCCTACGACTAGTCAGAAGGGGATTAATATTGAAAACTAGCATATATAAATAAACTAGACATAACATCACCAAATATCTTTCATTATGGATTGATCTCCCCCCTCCCCCATCATATTTCTTTCCTCCTCCCTTTTATGAGTGTTGGTGATCGTCTACGTGTGCGTGTGTGTAATATACAAAGAGAGGGAGGGAGAGAGAGAACGAGAGAGAGAGGGAAGTCGTCTCCAGAGCTCTTTTTGGAGAGTCGTGTTTGTGCGTTCATGTGCTTGTGTTATGTGCATGTGTGTGTGTGTGGAAGAGAGAGAGAGAGAGAGAGAGCTCGTTATTCTCCCTGTGTGCCCATGTATGTAGGAGCAAGAGAGTGAGAGGGGAGAGATTTTCTCTTTAGACTTTTGTATGTTGGTGTATGTGTGAGTGAGATAAAAGAGAAATATATATCTTTTTTTTTTGGGTGGGTGAATCAATGTTTGTGAGAGCGTGTGAGATAGTTTTTTTTGTTTCAATGCGTGTGTGCGTGTTTGCACTTGAGAAAGAGAGAGAGAGAGAGAGTGAGAGAAAAAGAGGATAAAAAGGCCTGTGGCTCTGGTTTCTTCTGTATTCCTTAAAAGAGAGAGAGAGAGAAGAGAGAGAATAATAAAAAAAAAACATGGCCACACATTGAGGGAACATTAAACCGTATTACACAATGAACACTTTATAAATATCAACACTTATAAATGACGATCTGACGCAATGATTTTCATATATCAACCCATCAACATTTTTCGCCTTTGATTTGTCTCACTAGTATTGTCTACTTGTGTACACATTCAGTCTGTAAACAATCGATATATGATCCTCGATGTATCTGGCCAGCGAGGAGATGGAGAAGCTAAAACAATGCAACCAGCCGCCATTTTCTTGTTGGGCCGGAGAATTACCATACCGAATATCTCTGAAATAACCGGCACAATATTTAAACTTCGCAAGGATTTGAACCCTTTCAACTCTTCCCCTTCACCACACATATTAGATTTTACCTTTACATATCCCTTAGTCTTTGGACCGTTGGGGCACCATGCAAGATTCGTTGACCGTCTTTCTCCATTCCTGTCTTTTGCCTTAGTTAGAATCTCTTACAATGACAGATTACCAAACAAAATAATACTAATAAAAAAGGAGCTTATCTAAAGGGAAGAACCGTAAATCACTGCTACATATATAAATACTGCCAGGTTTAAATCCTTTTTTTTCTATATAAAACAGAATTAATGAATTACCATCATTTAATTAACTAATCGGTCATTTTTTTTTATTGATTCATGTATTGTTATGGACTATGAATAATTGTGCAAAGTTTTAACTTGATTTAATAATGTGAAATGGGAGAAAAAAACATGCTGACAAACTTTTTACCAGACAGACGGACAGACAAAATGAGTCGAATAAGCTTTGTAAAAAAAAAAAAAGATATTTCTGTAAAAGCAGCAAATAACTATTTTATATTCTCTGCTGGCCTAAGGGTGAAATCCAAGAATCATTTGTGTCTCGTGAGACACATTATTTTCTTTCCATTTCTATTATTATGCTGTCTGTACAGTATATTGGTAAGTGTCTGTCAGTAGATGTTCTATAATCTAGACATTACAATTCGGCCTTAACAGCAAGAGTAATTTATAGGTTCATAAAACGATCTCCTGTTGGTAAAGTATTTTTTTTTAAATTTTAAGCATCTGAGTGTCTATTTTTACAAAGCTTATATCAACTCACTGTCTGTCTGGTACAAATTTTGTTGACCTCTTAAAAAAACTACTTTGCATAATTATTCATTAAACCTGACAAGACATGAATCAATACCCACCCCAAACCAATTAGTTAATTATTTTATTGGTGATCAATTATTTTGTTTGATACAAAATAAAGGGAATAAATGCTACTTAAATGGACGATGTGGATGCATATATGGATTTATTCCCTTTATTACGTTTTGACACGTTCTCCAACTTCCCATTCTCGGATCAAATTGAAATTTTGCATAATTATTCATAGTCGATGGCAATACACGAATCAATTCAAACATTAACAAATTAATTAATAATTTAGCACTAATTAATATAAGACACCGATCACAAAAACAAATAGACACAAGAACTCTTTTGTTCCTTTGGCAATCAAATCGTTGAACAAATTGTAACTCACTGTTGTAAATTTCACGTGTAATGTTGAAGAAAAGTTGTGATATGAACGAACATTTTGTGTACTATCGAACAAATTGTTTGCTCCAATTATGTATTGTTTTTTGTAATGTATAATGGACCTCATTCACCAATCGTAAACAAACAACATTTAGCCACGTGATAATATTGATAAAACAATGAAAAAAAAAACGTATCATTTGACAGCCTTTATGGATTACGTAATTTGTATAGAAGAGATAGAGAACCACGTGGCTAAATGTTGTTTGTTTACGATTGGTGATTGAGGTCCATTGTAAAACAAGCTTCCTCTCGGATAATAAAGATTATTATTATTATTAAGGAGTTCAAGCTGAAGAGAATGAGCCAATAATTATAATAATATGCCAAAGAACTTAAGCCACAAATATCTAGTAGATCTAAATCTAATGTTTTCTAAAGGCCAAAAACTCTCCATCCAAACTGTATTGTACCTTGAGCAGCTTTTAGCTATCCCCAGTTCTGACAAACCTTGTGTAAAGGACAGTTATGCAGGAGACAAAAATATACATCGCACCCCAACACATACATGTATACATACATTAACTACTTCCGCAGACACAAATACATATGCACTTTAACCCATTCTCTTCCACAACACACACGGAGAGGCAACTTTTTTTGTTGTTCAGCTCATGCACTCTCCGTTCTAAATGCATCGTACATTGTTTACAGATCTCTATCATGCACCGAACCCTGTAACTATAAGACCATTCAAGCGAAGTCCTATTTTTTTTTAAAGGTACTGCAATAGTTAGGGCTACCAGACGTTGGGTCGTGTCTTCCGTCCGGCAAGCAAATTTAGTCTTTCATAGTGTTTGGTTTTAAGACAAAATTCTTCTTATCTTTTTATTAATTACAGGTGTTCCTTCTAAATGAGATAGATGAGGCGTTATCTATATAATAATCTAGTCGTGCATGTTAATTAGAGATTTAAATTCTGTTACGTCTTTGGTTTTCCTGGCTGATTCCATGCTCTAATGGCACTGGGGAAGAAGGAGCACTTGTATGACTTTGTCCTAGCACATGTAATAAGAAATATGCCTTTATCTTTGTGTTTTTTTTAGTATTTTATTAGGTTGTGATTTTCGTATAAGTATATTATGGTTTAGTGTTTTATGCATTATTGCTTCTTTACTTTTTAGTCTTCTGTCCGGAGGTGTCTATAGGTTTAGTGAATTTACTAATGGCGTACTTTAGTCCAATGTGAATATTCATTTGTTATAAGTCATTAAGAGCAGATAAATGACAAGTTTTCCTTGAAAATCTCCTTCAACAAACACTTATTTGTATACTTATCATTTAAGGGCAAAACGCTGACGTCAAAAGAGATATTTTGTCAACTAACAAGCCGAAAATTCATTGATTGATAGAGAAACAATAACTAAATACAGTCCATAGAAAATGTGATCTAGTTGCAGACTATCCCGAGGGATAGGGGTCAAGGTTCTTAGAGAAGAGCAAAAAGGAAGTTGTTTATATTCTAGTAACTTCCAGTTTCTACATAGAAGAGTAAATTAATGAAATGGGAAATAACTGATTTCCGAAATCAGGATCTCCTGCAAAGAACTGGATTTTGGGTCATCTAATTAAACACCTGAAAATACCTTGACGTATTCACCAGTCAATTCCATTGTGTAACACACACACACACATATATATTATATATATATATATATAAATATATATATATATCTTCGCGCTAATAAACTGCTTCTAAAAAGACGATTCTGTTAGAAAAATTATATTTACGATTGTTCCTTCTCTCTTTCAGACCTTGCGGTCTATAGGGCAGATGATGTAAAGATCATCTATTTCTATGACCGACGGTTAACTAGGGTGTATTTGACCAATACAACGACCATCAGCTCAGGGAGTCATTAAAGTCCCCCCCCCCCCCCCCCCCCCCAAAAAAAAATCCCCGTCTTCACCGAGATAAGACCCCGACAAATAGCGCGAACAAAAAAGCGCAGAAAAAAAATATATTTCAATAATGTAAAAAGAAATACATTAGATATCGTAAAATATTAATATGTTATCATTATTTTTTCAGTCATTTTGCAGGAAACTCTTAAGATATCTTAAAACATAAATATGCAAACAGTAAGCAAAAATTATAAGCTAAAATAAAAAAATTAAAAATATATCATTTATTTACATTCCAAAAGTGTACTTAGAAAACAGACAAAGATACTTATTAGATTTACACACACACAAACTTTCGCAAAGTTAAATTGCAAAGTTAAATTGTAGGAAATGTCACGTAGAAATTCCATCACTGCTTGAACGGGGTCACCACATTTCAAAATCCTATTTTTTTTTTAGAAAGTTATGCATTTTAAACATTGATGAAAAAGGGAAATAATAAGGTACTCTCGTTCTCTGCATATATGGCATACTTTCAGATCTATTAATATTGATAATGATAGAGATATCAACAAAATGTTGCCCAGGACATTAAATTACTTCTGATCCGGTACTTTTATACACATCATATACGCTATTTTGTCTTGCGCTTTTTTGTCGGGAACTTTCGCACTATCTTGTCGGGTCACCTAGAACCCAGGACCCCCTCGGTTCTAAAAGCCAAAACGCATTTACCATTCAGCAATCGCGCCCCCATTATATAAAAAAAGCCCAATTATCTCCTGTCCTGACATGTTTAATCAAATACATAGTCAGCCTAAATTTTAAAGATTAGTCTTTTTTTTTTGTTTGTCTTCCTATGTAAGAGTTTGTCCTCTTTTCTGGCCTCATTTGGGCGTGCTGGTGCCAGGTAACTCTAACATTAGTAGATCTAGTAGTAACCTAGGGGGCCTACTTCCCTCACTGTCAGCTGTTCGGGTAGTTTCTGGATCTGGATCCCGATCCCTCCATTACTGTTATTTTCAAACAGACAAACGTACTGTTTTAGTTGAGGGGGTATCACGGTAGCATCTATAATTTTTTTTTTATCTTAGAATTATAAATGATCTAATTTTAATATTCAAATGTAACTTATACAATTTTTTAGCGTCTCGTTAGGGTTTTGCTGGCCAGAGGAATAGATAGTCCTTGAAGGATTACTGGGCATGACATGCCCTAAAATGTGCCATATAAATCTTTTCTAAGCATCAAGTTTCTTACTCAAAGCTTTACTTTTAAAATATAGGACATTACGTAATATGTGAATTAATTATGAAAATGAGCACATGCAACATTGCCACATATTTTTTCTAAATGGATGGAGAAAGAGACAAAGAGAGAGAAAGAGAGAGGGAAAGAGAGAAAGAGAGAGAGAAAGAGAGAGGGAAAGAGAGAAAGAGAGAGAGAAAGAGAGAGAGTGAAAGAGAGAGGGAGAGAGAGAAAGAAAGAGAGTGAGAGAGAAAGAGGGAGAGAGAGAGAGAGAGAGAAAGAGAGAGAGAAACAAATGTATGGAAGAAGATGAAATAAGGTGAAATTTTCAAAAATTGCTTCTTTTCAAACTGAATTATGCGCATAATTTCACGCACGCTATGTGTATGCATGACCATGCTAATGATAAAAGCAAATACGAAAAGGTGAGGCAATTTTAAAACAGTTTTGAATGATTGAATTGTCGAACCAATCACGTTATTAAAGATTTCTTCAAAACGTTATGAGTTGATTGTGTTGAATACCAGACTATTGAGAAAACGATCTTTATAAAAAGGTCCTATCTGATTTAATTATTTAAATTTTTGAAACATTGATAACAACGTCATTTTTAAGCAATCAAATATGGATTGATAACCACAATGCAATTACAACAAATAATACAACCAAACTTCTAGGCCTATTTCCTTGTATTCTTGTAGAACATAATGCTAAAATAAATATAGTTAAGGGGACGAGGGGTATTCAATTAAGGTCTTCAGAAAATGCATTCCCCCTTTTAAGGCATGAAACTGATGGTGTGCAGTGTCTTTACCGTACATTGCTTGCCTTACGATTGAAGAATGTAAACAACAAAACAAAACCAAAACACTCACCAAACTGTGCTGTGCCGAGAGTTCAAGGCAGAAAAGTGTGTGTGTGTGTGGCTATACAAATACAAACTTAGGGAGTGTCATTAAAATAAAAATAAAAAGGACCGAAAATGAGTAAATCTGGGGTCCGTCAAAAAGTCAACATAAAGTATAGTCAATATTTTGATTGCAAATGGAGTAGCCGAAGAAAAGTCAGTTTTTTTTTTTTGTAGTGGACGGATGGGAGGGTGATAAGTAAAAGTGATGCTTCCATAATGGATGTTTGTTTTGTTTGACATGTTTCGGATGTTCCTTCAGAGTGGAAGATAGTTTACTTCCTAGTCCAAACCTCCCGCAGGACGACGTGGGATGGGAGCGGGCAGGGTTTGAACCCTCGACCGTCGATAAATCCGAACGACAGTCCAGCGCGCAAACCGCACGACCAGGCAGCCATCCGTTAGGTCTTAAGTATCCTCTATATTGAAAGAACGTCACTAATTTATAAGATAAGATAATAAGAAATGTGTATATCCCTTGTATCTAAATAACGTGTCTATAATTCATGCATTTATCATATCATTTATTACAATAATATGTACAGAATGTACCAAGTGAGTCTTAATGCTTCAAAAGTTGATGAAGTCGATGTTCTGTCCACGGCAGGTCATTAAATGGTGTAAGCCTATTTAAAAAATATAACTCCGCCAAGGACGGTCCCAAGCCCGGCTGAAAAAGAAGGAGATTTGGGCGTAAGTCTAGCTACCCTACCCAACCAGCTACAGAAACCAGGAAATAGACGAAGCAAATTTGGTGGTTCCTAATAAAATAGAAAAATACAATTAAACACTATAAAAATAAGATAACGCAATTCCTATTTTGTGTGTGTGTGTTAAAACAATGAACATTGACAAGTAACGACATGTAATGAATGAAGCAACATCTTGGCTTTCTCCGCGTTTTTTTTTTTTTTTTTACGTTTTGAAGCATCAGACTCGAACTAACGTTTTAACAAGTAGATTGAAACATTCACAAACAAACCATGAGGCAAAGTAGAGACTTAGATCTATATTAGTAGACTATATTTGAGAGTTGATCCAAGTTTCGCATTTTTTATTGATTTTTTTTTTCCTGTGCGAGGCCTCCACCAACTGAAGGCCTTAGGCGGCTGCCTAGTTTGCATATGCCTAAGGCAGAAATACCAAACTGCAAATCAACAGATGTCGCGGTCCATCTGGAAGGTGTATGACGCCGGTTGGTGAAAGCCAGAGTCATCTGGGAGTTGACAGGCCAGACTATCGTCTTAACCAGGACCATCACCACCATCGTTACAAGGAACGTCCGGTCTTACCAGGACCATCACTACCATCGTTACATGAAACGTCCGGAACATGTAAGAGATTTGGAGGACAGCTCAAGTGGCCGCAGAGATAAACAAAAATCAACCTCAACATCTTAGAAATCAGCAAGTCAAGGCCGACTGGTTCCGGGCAGAAGCCACTGACTGCCAGGAGAGCAACTGTTATTATCATGAGCAGAAGGCTACACACACCCAGGGAGTGGTTCTGAGGCTAAGCAGGCACAGTGGGCGCTTATTGAGTGAGAGGCATATGGATCACGGATCATAACAAAAAAAAAAGGGGGGGGGGGGGATTGACTTGGATATTTTCCAGTACTACGCTCCAACGAACGACAGTGAAGGGGTTGTGAAAGACAACTTCTACAACAGATAGATTAAAATCCTACAAGACAAACCAAAGAAGGACATTGTCATTATTATGATTATAATGGGCGACTTCAACGGCAAGGTTGAAATAACAAAAGAGGTTACGAAGAGAACATGGACTAGATGAGATGAATGACAATGAGTTCGCCAACATGTGCGCCACAAGCAACTTAATTAATGGAGGAACTGTCATCCCATACAAACGGATACAGAAGGCAACTTGGGTATTACCAGACATGTTGACAGGAAGCCAAATTGACATGTATGGATCAAACGAGCATCTAAGGAAAAAGGCAAGGCACACATTTAGGGACAGAATATGTTGAATTATTCCATCTTTTTTTTCTGCTATAAAACTATAATTTACATGTTTCGTCTGCTTATTAAATATATTTGTTTTCATTTGTTAAAAAAGAAAAATTGTGGCGTGTCAGAACTACGTAATGAACAAAGTACAAATGTGGTTCAAACAAGTTCTAATAATGTCTACTGACCTTGGAAACCATGAAAATAAGAAATAAGATGGGACAGCATCCAACTTAAGACTTTCCCTCTCTTCTGCACATTAAACTGGTTGTACTTAAAATACAAAACATGTATCCTCTTAAATCAGCTCTGCTGTTCAAAGTTCACCAAAGTCAAACTCAATCCATTGTTGACCTCTGCATTGGATTAATGAAAATATTGTTCAGATTTACTAAACTGGATTTTATTACATTTGAACAGGATTCTGTAAATTACATACATGCTGTCCCACTAAGATGTACTAAAACTTTCATTTAATGCTGTGTATTAACCTGATAAGTGATTAAATATATTAATCAAGTATTGGGATGGTGCTACCAAAATAATGCTATATGAAATTTAATGAAAATAATTTTAAGTATATTACCTTGATATATTTGTTTATCAAATAGATTTTTGTTATTTCTATACTGTATATTTAACACTAAAGCCCAAATCCCACTATATTTTGAAATTCTTATATTTTTTTTTTACTTTTCATTTTCTTTTCAAATCTTTGTGTATGAGCAAATTACAGTAGCTATGACAGTTGGGTATGTTGGAGCATGTTTTACTAATATTAATTCTATCTATTTAAATTTTAAACCAAAATATTTATGATCTGAAGTAGGATGGAAAATATTTTAATTTTGTTTGCTTAAATTTCTTTGTTTCAATTCCAAAATCAGATAATCTTGTTCCATATAAGTGATTCTCAAAGTTTCACAATTGACTTCAAATTAATTATTAAGGACTATTCTCTTTCATATAGGATGATTGGGATTCTTGTGAAAGTCACATTTGAAGTTCAGATGCATAAGTCAGATACTGTTGATAATTAGAGAAGGCTTTTTAATTATTTGTTTCAATATCACAAACAACAAAAAAATATTGGAAAGTTAATTATAAAAAAGAAAGAATAGCAAAAAAAGATAATAAAGAATTATTTTTTAAATAAAAAATTCTTGTCAGCAGGGTTTTTAATAAATAGATAGCTTTTAGGTTAACAAAATTAGATTATTAGTCATCAGTTACCAATCCATTTATGGCCTTTTGTAAATAATGTTTGCTCATGTCATAGTTCAGATAACGAGTATAAAAAATATTGGCTACTAAAGCATTTTTTAATAGCTATGCAATTATAGAAAGTAATTATTAATAAAGAAACATCATTTTTTGATTGAGATATGTTTACTACTAAAATATCTTTTAGGACATGAACTCCACCTGTCTCAGAATGATATTTTATAAACATAATGCCTAAAATAATAAAAAAATATAATAATCGTGACTAATGAAATCAAGGTCTATTTTATCAAAACAAAATAAGTTCATTTAAAAAAGCTTTTCTTGGTTGTTTTGTTTAGGACAGCATAGCATTTAATTGCAAATGTAAGATTGTTATCAAACATTACGAAAGAGAACAAACATTAATTTATATGATTTTTATGACTAAAAGTAGTTTTAAAACCATATTGAAGATTGAAGCTTAAGGCAATGGTACAGCTAGCTTTTACGAAAGATGACTCTTAGCTGCAATTTCTGTTTGAGAGACTCCTAACCAGAAGATATTTATAACTATTTATTTTTTAGTGCTAGAGTGAGGCCTGTTTTCCTTTTGACATTTCAAGAGTTCATTTAATTTTTCCTTGCATTCTTATACTTATGACATGGCATCTGAGATAAAAGTCCAAGGAGATGGCTTTAAAAAGTGAGAACACAGTACTCAAACTCTATACTCAAGGAGATGATGCTTGGCAGTTAAGTCCTCTTTAAGGGGTATCTAGAACTAGCATTCATCTAAGAGAGAAAACTCCAAAATTAAAAAATAAATAAAAAGCTGTCTAGCAGAAAGAAATGTAACTATTGAAGATAGTCACTTTTATGTACTATTTACTCTAAGAGTGTAAGAGTCTCATGAGTGATTATCGTGATGGATTACATATATACAAACAAATAATAATAGCTCTATATATTAGATGTAAGGGGTGTCACGAACCCCCTCCCTTCATTATCTTGACTCTTTCATCTAGCAATGATTCTCACGTTTGTTGCGAGTAGTTATTTTGTATAATAACTCATTACTTTAAACTAATATTACTCTACAGTGTCTTAACTTATTCACAACATCAAAATGACAACATCTATATATAACTCATGAAGTCAACTCTTAACTAAAACTAATATTTAATATTCTATGTATGCAACTAAGGTCTTTACTTTTTTTTAAACATTAGATCTAGATTTACTAATCTATAGGCAGTATACTACCAGAATAGCCTATTATTATGACTAAAAGAGAAAAAGAGATTTGTATAGATCTATACTCATTTTTCTAGATCTATATGGTTTGATTGTTAAATGTTTTAGTTGTATTGGAAGTTCTTTTAAATTTGAAGATAATGACATCCTAGCCTAGACATTCCACAGGATGATGGGAGATAGCAGCTCACAGAGTTCAAACTTAAGACTATCGAGACTATCATATGACAGTCCTGAGCGAATACCACATGACCAGGTATAATAACCATACCATCCATATGGTACGGCTTTATAGGTATAATATTTATATAGTTTAATAATCTAGTATAGTGTTTCCCAAACTTCTACCGTAACAGAACACTTTGCACATTTTGAGTATTTAGTGGAACATTTTGCTTATTATTTCAGAGAGATTAATTATGTGATTGCCTACTAGTTAATTATTCCAGTAGTTCATGGAGCACCTATTCAGGACTAGTGTTCCACGGAACACAGTTTGGGAAACATTGATGTGGTATTCTAGATCAAAATCTTAAATTGTTTTAGGTATACTATATTTTCATTTTTTTACCCAGCAATGAGTGACCCACTGTGCAGTTACATACTTAGACCGCTACAGTAATTACATGTGCAATTCAATTCTTGGTTCTTATTTTTTGTTCTGTTCATATGAATTGATATAGGTCTACTTTAATATTATATTTAAATATTTAAACAAATTTATTATTTAGTCTATAGATCTTTAGGATTACTGGTGACACTGACTGACTCATTATGGACTTAGTCTTAAGCCACTAAACTAAACTAAATCTAGATCTACTCATCTAGTTAATGACTTAAAGCTTCTTAATTTTATATTGATTAAATTACTAATTACTAGAGACAGAGATCTAGATCTAGATCTTGTGACGATACGGGGGGGGGGGGGGTAAATGAAATCATACAGCTTTGACAATGGGGTGCAGATATATCATTTATTAAACATTTTATCATGAGCTAGACTCTATCTATATTTATAATATTTAGACAAGACACTTAGACTTAGACAGTATTATAAATTTATCATAGATCTAGAACTAAGTACTAAAGTATAATAAAAAAGTCTATACTTATAGTATACTTATAATACTATAAAGTTGAAGATGGTATTTAAAAGTAATAACTAAATAAGTCTTTTTAATAAGTCAATGATTATAACAATATAACTATAAAATAATAAGTCTACGACTAGACTCGACGACAACGGACTGAAGTTCGACTAAACACTGAACTGAACGGTAGCCCGGGAAATCCGGGAATGTTCACAGAATCAGAGAATGAGATCATAATGACTAGGCTACCTGACTAAGACTAAGAACAGAATCGAACGGCAAAATAATACTATTTTCATTAAAAATCTAGATATATAAATATAGGTCGTAAACTAATATCCAGATCCATAACCTAAGCTTAAACACTATTATTCACTATATAATATACAGCTCAGTCAGAGTTTGATCCTATTATAACGATGTAAACACACCGCGTCCTTTGGTTATCTCCCATCTTCCAAGGTCTCTAGGTTAAAAGTTTTAAAGAAGCAAAGTCATTTAGACCTAGATCTAGAATCAAGTCTAGACGGCTAGATTTACCTAAATATATTACTACTAGACTTATATCTAGATATATCTAGACACGAGATTACATTTTAAAACTCTATGCTTTTGTCTAGAATCTAGATTATTCTACATCTTTATCTAAGTCTTAGAGTGTACGTTAGTAGGTGGGGAGGCATAGATGAGCATCATCATAATAATAGATAAAAAGATCGAAAATAAATATTCGGGGAAATTAACTGCAGTGCGGGTTCACCATTAGCAAACAATTTTTAAAAAATGATTAGCAAACAATTTTTAAAAAATGATTAGCAAACAATTTTTAAAAAATGATTAAACATTACTGTACTCAGTAATGAAGCATATACTTCTAGATGAGCATGCAGACAATTTTTCAATATTTTAAGCCCATTTAGTGATGCTATTTTCTAAAAGATGGAAAGAAGTAGACTTGTCGACTGGTCGTGTTGTTTGCACTCCAAACTGTCGTTTGATGGTGACGATGGTCCAGGGGTGTGTGAACAAAATGTCAGGTGAATGAATTGTCGGATGAACGCAAAGTCGTGAACGATTTGTCGGTGAATTAAAGAACGAACTTTCAGTGAACGATTTGTCGTATCCCCGGTGCAGGTTCGAACCTATCTACCATTCGAATCGTGTAAATCAACAAAAAGATAATAAAAGCTACAACAAACGATGTGGGGACGGAATGAATGATGAGCCATCAAGACTATAGACCAGCGGTTCTCAACCTTTTATGCTCGGCGACCCCTTTCTACAATCCCCCACCCTGCCTCGACCCCCACCCACCCACCCACACACACACACAGCAATAGAAGAATAGACAATAACAATCCATATTTTCGATGGTCTTAGGCGACCCCTGGCAAATCGTCAATCGACCTCCAAGGGGTTCGAGACCCACAGGTTGAGAACCCCTGCTATAGACTCTCCATAAATGAGTGAACTTAGCAAAAACAAGAAAAACAATATATATATATACATATAAAAGACAATTACCTCTTTTAACCAACTTATAGACCGATTACTTTTCACTTAATAACTAATGAATGTTAGATTTAAATCAAGATAAAGAAAATACTTTTTTTCTAAAAGCATTAAGAGCAATGTATCAATTAGTTTGGATTAGTTATGTAATTAAATTTGTATTGTAATAGATCTACACTAGCAATAATTAGAAATGTTTTTAACCTATCGTTTTTGTTTAGAGCAATTTCATGCTTTTAACTTTCTGAATGTGCTGTTATGTTATCACTTGTCTGGACCAGTTGGCAAAAGAGGGGGGGAGGGAGAAAGAAGGAAGTACCCTATACAAAGGACCCCAGAACAGTGGACACCAGGTGGGAAGAGGCTTTAGACAATGCCAGTGACAGATCTTTATGGAGACAGCTTGCCGCCCAATGCGCCAAACGCCGCATAGGATCGAAGTCTAAGTAAGTCTATAACTCTCCAAGAAACAGTTAAGTTGTACTCCTCTTACACGAGACTGTCAAATTCTTTATAGGTCTACTCTAGCCTTCTTAACTAGTAGGTGATATGACCTTTAACAATAATAAGTTAAATTGTTCAAGAGCTTTCTAGATCTAAACATAAATGATTTACCAAATTGCATTAGTTCAAGAACAAATGTCAAATTATTTGCAGACGATTGCATAATATATAGAACAATAAAAACAACACACGATACAGACATTTTACAAAGAGAATTAGATGAATTACATAAATGGAAATCAAATTGGAGCAAGTCTTTCCACCCAGAAATAATTAAACAAATTAATTCCACTTATCATGGTAAACAAGTAACACAAACTAAAAACGCAAAATACCTAGGTGTTATAATAAATGAAAAACTGTCATGGAAATCCCCGTATTGACGAAAATATCAAAAAATCAAACTGAGCATTAGGGTTTATTAAAAGAAATTTGTATAAATCAAATAAGAACATGTTATTGAACCTTGGTTAGGCCAATAATAGAATATGCATCCTCTGTTTGGGACCCCTCAAGAAAACATTAAGAAACTGGAGCAGACACAAAATAGAGCAGTGAGATTCATAACAAACGAATATTCACATTTGACTAGAGTAACACCTTTAGTAAAATCACTAAATTTAGAAAGCCTTCATGATAGAAGGCTTAAAAGTAAAGTAGCAATTATACATAAAACACTGAACCATAATCTTCAAATACAAAAACAAAATTTAATAAAATTCTCAGAAAGACAAAAAGATAAAGGTACATTCCTAATTCCATATGCCAGGACAAATTATTCAAATGCTCCTTCTTCCCTAGTGCTATTAGAGCATGGAATGAGTTGCTTGAGCTAGCCAGGAAAACCAGTGACTTGTCAGAATTTGGGTCATTAATAATATGCATGACTAAATGCATGACGCGTAGGACGTAATAATCTTTTTTGAAGTAATGTCTTTATTATATAAGATAATATAAGATAAACCCGGCACTGTTATTTATAATCTACATAAATATTTATAATATTACAGAATTCCTTTAACAGAGAAGACAATTATGTCCTCTGCGTATCGATGGGTTAACTCTTTATCTCCGTAATTATTTCCACTTTTTGACAGAATTGTTCCTTTTTCACATTTGTACATTCTACCCTGTTATGATTAAACTTCAATAACATTTTTGTTTGTAATCAGGAAACGTTACTTTTGGTATAGAATTATAGGAGATTGCATGCTCTTTTATATAACACAAACATTAATTTAGTTTAACCCTATATAGGGTTAAATCAACGATGGTATTGATAATTAGGAGAGGGAGAGTTTATGTAGTCGTGCATGTTAATTAGAAACTTGAACTCTTGTACTATTAACGATTAAGAAAAAAATGTATACAGATTACCCCCCCCCCCCCCCCCCATTTTTAAAATAAAATTAAATCATAAGCAGATGAATAGTCGCCTACGTATATTGTTTAAAATGGCAATATACGATATAAGAGTAATCCTTGAAACATAAAAATTCGTGTTTTTTTAAAACAACATCGTGAGAAGAAGCAATGGACAGCAACGATCCTTTGTGATATTTTGGTTTGACTGCCAACAGCTCAAGCAACTGGATCGAACCATCGTCCTTCCCATCCGTTGTTATGGCACCAGCCCAAAGTCGCCAGTTAGTTCATTATGTCTGCGTGTTGTCCACCAGTCTCGCCACTAGAAATAGAATATATGTCAGTGAAGACGTTGACTACACCCTGATGTGAGTTCTTAAAGGAATACTTCCAGACAGGCAAACCACTTTGAGTAGGACCGAAGCTAGATGTTTTTGTTTTGAAGCCGCAGCAGAAAAGTTTTGTTTGTTTGAAGTCGGGCCATTATGATAATAGTTCAATAGAAAGTAGGTTTTTGTCTACTTTTTAATGCCCTAATTTCATTCTTATGTTGAAATTACTTACTTTTAAACAATAAGGGATACATGATGCCTAGGTTTGAAAGTAGTTAAAAAATCACATAATAATTAGTATTATAGTCTAGAACGCTTACATTTAATACGCACTCATTGCACTGTCTAATGTCTTTTTCTCGGATTGTGCATTGCAATACCATCTCTCTGTCTCTCTCACTGTCTCTCTCTCTGTCTAACTCTCTCTCTCTCTTTGTCTCTCTGTCTAACTCTCTCTCTCTCTCTTTGTCTCTCTGTCTGTCTCTCTCTCTGCCTATCTTTTTCTCTCTCTGTCTAACTCTCTCTCTCTCTCTGCCAATCTTTTTCTCTCTCTGTCTAACTCTCTCTCTCTGCCTATCTTTTTCTCTCTCTGTCTCTCTACCCTCTCTGTCTCTCTCTGCCTCGCTGTCTCTCTCTGTCTCTCTACCTCCCTCTCTCTCTCTCTGCCTCTCCCTCTTTTCTCTCTCTTTGTCTAACTCTCTCTCTGCCTCTCTTTGTCTCTCTGTCTGTTTCTCTCTCTCTCTGCCTCTCTTTCTGTCTCTCTGCCTCTCTTTTTCTCTCTGTCTTTCTACCCCTCTCTCTCTCTGCCTCTCTACCCCCACTCTCTCTGCCTCTGTCTCTCTCTATCTGCCTTTCTCTCTGCCTCTCTCTCTATCTACCTCTCTCTGCCTCTTTCTCTCTCTCTCTATTAGGTTACAAGACCCACACCGGACCATACATTATGTTGAGTTGAGAATCTACAACTAAAGTTTTTATATGCACATATAATAATTTTTTATGTAAAATTAAAACATGAATACGCATTTGTAAGATTTCATGTAGCCTAGTTGCCACAGAAAAAAAAACTTTGAGATTTTAGAATTGTATTTGCAACCATCTGGAAACACATGAGCGTCGTGGCGCCGCGCTTTGAAAACTGGTGCGAAAATTGCTGGTAGGAGAAAAGTCACAGGGAAATAAAACTAATAAAACAATAAACAAACACAGCCGTTAAATCCCGAGAAAGTGACGAGCTTTGGCTTTTTTTTTTGTTTGTTGACCAAGCAGTCAATCCACTCCGTCTGTATGTCTGTCTGTCTGTCTGGTCCAAAGTTGGAACCTGTTTTTTTCTCCCATTTCCCATTCTCTGATCAAGTTCAAACGTTGCACTGTACCTGACAAGACACGAATCAATCCAAAAATTTTCTAATTAGTTAAATTATTTTTTTTGATCAATTAATTTGGTTCATATTGAAATAAGAAGAATAAACGCTGCTTAATGAGAGATGTGGATGTATATATGGATTTAATCCCCTTATTACGTTTTCACACCTTTCGTATCCCACCTCCTATTCTCGGATCAAGTTGATAGCAATACACGAATCAATCCAAAAGTTCATAGATTAGTTATTCAATTAGTACTAATTTATTAATTTTGTTTTACATAGCAGAAAAGGAGCTAAACACTGCCATTTTCAGATAAGTTTGTTCGCTATAATGGAACAAAGTCTATTTTGTTTAATGAAAAAAAAACAAAAAAAAAACCACTTTTTTTTTTAGCGCTTCTATAATGCAATTGCATGCTCAGCGAGCTATGAAGGCTTTTCTTTGGAGAAGATTTGTTTTTTGCGCTCAGCTAACACAATTCAGTTGGGATTCGATCTCGATCCCACTAGATAGGTAAGGTAGCCAAGCAGTTTATACCATACATCCAAAGAAAAACTTGTTCAGTAAGACCAATATAGGCCTGTATATAGTAAAATGTGTGATTTTGTAGAATGATAGAGGGATTTTTAAAGTTTTTGGTTGTTGTTTTGCTTTATCTTAATTAATTTTTAAACGCATAAAGTTGTGATACGGAATCTCAAGTAAATGGCTAGCATTGGCCTGGCCACACAAACAACATAACGAAAGAGCCGTGTTCTGTTTTAGACCCCATTACCTGTAGGACGGTTTACTTTAATTTCCGTGTTTTGGACTGACTGACTGACTCTTCTCGTTGGTGTCTGATTGGAAGGTAAGATCTTCCTAGTGGTAACGAGAAGAGTCGGGTTCGTTTACATCCGTCGTAAAACTCACGCTGTCCAAAGCTGATCTTTACAAACATCTACTTTCTTGAGTCACGTCGGTAGACAGGCTCCATATAGAGTTTATTGAATAACTTCAAGCAACACTATGTAATGTATACTGTACAAAAATAAGGTTCTTGGCTTGACTTTGACAGTGAAAACAGATTTACTGATAGTCACCGTTAGATCGTCTAAGAGCTCTAAGTTCTGGAAGAGACCCAACTCAATGCATATGTAAAGCATTGCTATTTCCGATGCATCTGGCCCCCGAGCGCATGGGCTAGACATGGCCGAAGGCCGAGTGCACCGGGAAACTACGCCAGTTTCCTATGTTGTACCAAGCTAACCGTGAAGGACTCGCCATTAGTGTAAACGGTCCCTTGAGGAACGGCGCATGGATTATTGACAGGACCGTGAGGGCTCTATTTTAACTCCGCTCCGTGCAATGGGTAAACTCTCTCCTACCCGTGGACACCCCCACGGGAGTTTTGTTTAGCCATTCATTTAGCCTAACGGTTTCCACACGGGCGCCACTTTGAGGCAGAATAGCATGCCCGTGCTGATAGTCACCTACTTGTACGCTAGTCCGGCAGAAACTTAACTACATCTATTTCAATGTAAGCAGGGATCCATTGTTCCAGCTTCCTTGCTGTCTCCGTTGAGGTATGCAATATTCAAGAGTTGTCCTGAGTTGCTTTATATAGGAAGCATCAGAGTTATTAAGGCTTTGAAGGACTGTTTTGGCGTTGGTACTTGGGTAGTTTACTAGTGCTAGTTCAAGTGCTCGCTTTGTGTTCTGTGGCTGTCCGAGAGATCGCCAGTTGCAATCCAAATGTAGATTTAATATCTTAAGTCTTTTTTTTTTTTTACATAGCTTATCTGTCTGTCTGTCTGTCTGGTGAAAGAAAGTAGGACACGTTATTCCCCCCCCCCCCCACACCCCCCTATCTCGGATACAGCTGAAAGTTTGCATAATTATTCCTTGTACCTGACAAAACAAGAATCAGGAAGCAAAATAATTAAATTAGTTAATTAACTATTAGTAACTTATTATTTTGTTTAGTTTTAAAAAAAAATGAAATTGTGCTCGACTGATGTGGTGGTATAAGTAGAATTATCCCCAATTATACTTTGTAGGTCGCCGCGTTAAAGTTTGAAGAAGCTAACAACAGATAACTGTAAAACCTTTAATTTTCATAAGCGATTCGAATTCAGGTTTTTCAACTTTAAAAAAAAAATGCATTTGAAAAGTCATAAAGGTAACCTTCACCAAGATACCCATTCTTCCCCCCCCCCCCCTTTTTTTTTTCCCCAACTGGTCCAGACTAATGATAGGATCATAGCGCATTGACAAAGCTAAAAGAATGAAACAGCGCTTAACAAAAACAATTGGTAAACATATTTCTAATTGCACTAATTTATTATTGTTCTTCTAGATCTATTACAAATTTAATGAAATGACTGATCCAAACTAATTGATACAACTAAGCTTAATATAAGCTTTATTTTTTAAAAGTATTTCAAAGTATTTTTTTTTTATTTTCTTGTTTCCACTGTGCGTTGATCAGCGAGAAGGTTGTTTATAAGAAACATTCACAGAGATTGAAGAGCTCCGAGTAACAGAATGCACACAAACAGTTTTTAATATACAAACTGTTCCCAAAGTAGGTTGCCAAAAAATAAACTGTGTACTCTCTTTTTTTTTCTCTATAAATTGCAGTATTGACCAAAGAAATAAAGATCGTTCAGATTTAATACATTTTCCTTTCAGTATTTATGCATTACAATACATCATGATGAGTGTGCGATTTATTTCAGAAAAAAAAGGATCGCATTCAATTGATGGATAACTAGCATAGCAATTAAAGGAGTAAAATCTGGACATTTTAACACTTTGGGGAAAAGGCATGCTGAGATGCGATTTCAAAGAAGGACATAGGTCCCTGCGAACTTCTGGGAACCCTAGGCGTGAAAAAAAAAACACTTTTATTTTGTGAACCAGTTTTTTGTCATTCATTTGTGGGGTGAACCTTTTTGTCGGTAAATGATTGCCATTTCTTATGGTAAATCATTTGTCGCTAAATAATTGTAATTAAAACAGTTGTCCGTTTACCATTCGTCGTGACGCCACTGCGCTAATTGTTTCACGGTTCTCTACACTTTTTTTGTTGGTCATGGGTTTCTTCAGTCTTTAATAGTTTGATCTTTCTTAAAATTTGTTCTGACCAGCTTTCATAATGTTCTTACGATTAGAAAATAAGAAACTGTTGGACAAACTAAATAAAATAACAACACGAATGCTTTCGATAAGATTGTCACAAGCGATTCTGTACCGGAGGATATCGATAAAACATCGATAACTTTAAACAGGCTTACTGTTTGATCTACATCGTAGTTGACCATAGAACCAAAAGAACAGCAGCTGAGACATGAATATTTGGCTACTGTCTTACCCAAATTAGAATAAAAAGTAAAGTAGCTATAATACATAAAAGACTAAACCATAATTTACAAATAGAAAACAAAACCTAACGAAACACTCAGAAAGACACAATGATGGAGACACATTTCTTATTCCATACGCTAAAACAAATGCAAATACAAGTGCTCCTTATTCCCGATAGTGCCATTAAAGAATAGAATGGGTTGCCCGAATTAGCCAGGAAAACCAACGACTTAGCAGAATTTCAGTGATTGATTAACATGCATTGATACATGAAATGAGTAGGACTTAATTATCTTCTTTTTTGAAGTAACGTCCTATATAAGGTAAGATAAGAATGTAGTCCCATATATATATATATATATATATATATATATATATGACCTTCATCAGTTGCGAAGCGATTATATGGATCATCTCCTGGAAATGAAAATGAATGCCAGGGCATTAGGTATGGTGAGATCTTTGTCCGTAATATATTATAGGCCCAAAACATCAAAATTCTCAACAGAGTGAGTAGGACTATCAAACTCTAGAAAGACTCTTACATTAATAAGAGGACAACACATGTGAACAAGAGATGTAGAGACGCACTACAGACTGTGGACAAGAGATGTAGAGACACACTACAGACTGTGGACAAGAGATGTGGAGACACACGACAGACTGTGGACCAAATATGTGGAGACACACAACAGACTGTAGACATGAGATGTGGAGACACACTACAGACTGTAGACAAAAGATGTGGAGACGCACTACAGACTGTGAACAAGAGATGTGGAGACGCACTACAGACTATGGCTAAAGATTTGAAGACGCACTACAGACTGTGAACAAGAGATGTGGAGACGCACTACAGACTGTGGACAAGAGATGTGGAGACGCACTACAGACTGTGGACAAGAGATGTGGAGACGCACTACAGACTGTAGACAAAAGTTGTGGTGACGCACTACAGACTATGGCTAAAGATGTGGAGACGCACTACAGACTGTGAACAAGAGATGTGGAGACGCACTACAGACTGTGAACAAGAGATGTGGAGACGCACTACAGACTGTGAACAAGAGATGTGGAGACGCACTACAGACTGTGGACCAAATATGT
Organism: Biomphalaria pfeifferi; assembly: GCA_030265305.1. NCBI lineage: Eukaryota > Metazoa > Mollusca > Gastropoda > Planorbidae > Biomphalaria > Biomphalaria pfeifferi. The sequence continues at coordinate 218,605 of JASAOG010000024.1, forward strand.
GGAGACACACTACAGACTGTAGACAAGAGATGTGGAGACACACTACAGACTGTAGACAAAAGATGTGGAGACGCACTACAGACTGTGAACAAGAGATGTGGAGACACACTACAGACTGTGGACAACGATGTAGAGACACAGACTATGGACAAAAGATGTAAAGACACACTACAGACTGTGGACAAGAGATGTAGAGACAATGACTATGGACAAGAGATGTAGAGACACACTACAGACTGTGGACAAGAGATGTAGAGACACAATACAGACTGTGGACAAGAGATGTAGAGACACAGACTGTGGACAAGAGATGTAGAGACACAGACTGTGGACAAGAGATGTAGAGACACAGACTGTGGATAAGAGATGTAGAGACACACTACAGACTGTGGACAAGAGATGTAGAGACAATGACTATGGTCAAGAGATGTAGAGACACACTACAGACTGTGGACAAGAGATGTAGAGACAATGACTATGGACAAGAGATGTAGAGACACACTACAGACTGTGGACAAGAGATGTAGAGACACAATACAGACTGTGGACAAGAGATGTAGAGACACACTACAGACTGTGGACAAGAGATGTAGAGAAACACTACAAACCATGGACAAGAGGTGTAGAGACATACTACAGACTGTGGACAAGAGATGTAGAGAAACACTACAAACCATGGACAAGAGATGTAGAGACACACTACAGACTGTGGACAAAAGATGTAGAGAAACACTACAAACCATGGACAAGAGGTGTAGAGACATACTACAGACTGTGGACAAGAGATGTAGAGAAACACTACAAACCATGGACAAGAGATGTAGAGACACACTACAGACTGTGGACAAAAGATGTAGAGACACACTACAGTCTGTGGACAACGAAGATACGTCGATCGACCTCTTTGTAAATGTTCAGAAGCCAGAAAGAACTTTCTGCCTTTCTTTTCATTTCATAATTGAACATTTCTTCGTATTCTTTGGACTGTTGACTTGTTTAATTACATTAAATTTTACCTGAATATAATTATTAATCTTAAAAAAGTGGCATAATGTTCGTCAACCTACCCCCACGGACTCATTATCTTTAAATATAGATACATAGCAGACAGGGCCCTCCCCCCATGTAAGCCTACATTTGTAATTTTCATAAGCCCAATCTTACACACAGACATAAACACATACACAGCGAAACACACGTAGGCACCACCCTTCCTTCTGAGCCATACACATAAACACACAAATACGTGAAACCACACACACATACATATATATCTACACCGACCAACACACACACACACGCACTTTGGATCCTGTGCCTACAGCATATTGATTCGTTCCTGTCTCTTCTTCCTCTCTCCGTCTGCCCCACGACCCTCTCTCACGCTCTCTCTCTACCTCTCTTGTCTCCGTCTCTTTCTCTCCCTCTCCGAGCCTCTTTCCTCTCTCACTCACCGAGCCTCTCTTCTCTCTCCCTCACTCTATCTTTCTCTCCTACACAGCCACAAATAGCACGCTGCACCAGCGCAACCATCGGTGGTCGGTGTTTTCAGCACCACTGTCTACCATGTCCCTACCCTCTCCGACGCTGCCTTGCGATAAAACTGTTGAAAAAAAATTCCGGTTTATAGCAACACGTCATAGGTATGTCTTTTATCCGATAACTGGAGTTCGATTACTTTTCAACACTCTTTCAATCGTTCACTCACCATCTCAGGCCGTTACCTCTTAATTAAAAGAATACGAGAACTAGAATATCAGTCTTGACCAACCTCCAAAATGACCATTCTCAGATGTGTCTACATATTGATTAACTTTACAGCATTTCTTGTATTATACCATAAGATCATAAAAAGTGGGTATTTAGTTTGGTTTAGATTTCTTTCCTTCTTTCTTCAATTAGGCCTATACGTGTTTTTTTTTATATATAAAAGTTAAACCAAACACATTTATTGGCAATATTTGGGCTTGAAAACAAAGCTTAGATAAGGAAATTGATTTTTTTAAATTGTTTATATTAAAAAATCTAAATTAGTGATGTCATTTTTATTATTATATTATAAGATAATATTATATGATAAACATTTATTACTAATTAGGAGTATAGTCATTTTAAGCTTTGATACATCTAATAAGCGGTTTCGTCATTAGGCGAGTTTCCGCTTAATAACAATATCGTAACAAAACGAGAAGTACGTATAAAAAAGACCAGGAGAAAAACACACGCGCACACATATACACAGATGCGCGCGCACATCATAGCAGTGCGGCGAATGGCCACTTCGGCGAAACGAGAATATAGGACACGTTAAAGCCAAGACCACTAGACTATTGATTTCTAAAACATATCAAGAGTTGTACTACCACTAACCATGGGCGTTGTACCATCGTCCTTCACCTTGGCGAACCTTCTACCACCAGCACCACCGTGGTCAGCATTTAGATCTACGTTGTGGTAGGTAATGGTCTAGCGGTGGCCACTGCGCATGGAGGGAGGGGCAAAATGGTTTCCACCCCCTACCCCTCTGCTTGTCACGTTTGAGACAAAACTTGTGATTTTTTTTTTGAGTCACAGACCTAGGTGTCTTGTTAAAAAAAATCATATTTAGATGTAATTAAATTAAAAAAAATAAATAAATAGGCTCAATCACACGTATATATATATAGAGAGATATATTTATGAGAGAGAGAGTCTTTATTTAGCGCTTATGTGGACTCTATAATTGGTTTTAAAATAGCATGAGGACACACACACACTCACAAATCACTTTGAAATATTTCAAAATTAAAAGCATGGAGATATAGACTAAGCATGCTCGTTTGTGTCTGTGTTGAGATAATGAGTCACTGTCAAGTGTTTTTGTGCGAGTGTGTTTGTGTGTGTGTGTGTTTTGTTCCGTTAAAATAGTGTGTGTCCTTGTGTATGTGTTTTTATAGAGAGTTTATGTGTGTGTGTGTTTGTATCTCAGCGTGTTTGCCCTGTTTGTTCCCTAGATTGCTGGTGCGGTTGTAGTTGTGGTGGTTTCAGAGACGAGATGAAAATGAAAACAGGGAGAGGGGGGGGGGGGCAGGACACACTGGTTGATGTCCCAGATACAAAACTCCATCATGAGCAATAAGCACTCTCACAAGTCAACCACAGCCCTGCAAGTTTGAGCATACATTCTCTTTGGACAATAAACAGCACAGACAATAAACAGCACAGTATACGCTATACTAAACTTAGGTTGCTAAAAAAAATAATTAAAGGGTTGTCAAATTATGTTCCGCGAATCGCTTATGGCCCGACGGAGTAGATGCTGCCCACGTGCTTTCTTGGTTACGACATTGTTAGTTTTCATTGATTAGAACGTTCAAATACCGGTATGTCCCACATTGTATTTGCAATTCTTGCCTACACATCTCTGTCTCTGTCAAACATTGCGTTCAGAGAACAGGAATAATTGACAGTTTTGAATCATAGAAAACTGTCCACCAAGTCTACTGACAATCTGCTTACTTACTTCGTTCAACTTGCTAGCAAAGATTTTTTTCCCAACATTCTCTTGCATTGAACGAAAGCATCTATGTATAGGACACGCTTAGAAAGCGTACGTAACTGTAAGATAGTCCAAACCTCCCGCGGGACGACTGGGGAGGGGTAGTAACAACAGGCAGGGTGTGAGCTAATGACCGTCGAGACAACCGAACAACGTCCAGCACGCAACCGCACGACCAGGCAGCCTTCCCGACCTGGCAGCTAACCAGCCTACGACTTGTTTCACTGTAAAGCTTCAAAGATCATGCAGATGTGAAGATCATAATGACAGGATGAGGAAGTGAATTGTTGTTAATTAGCCTTATAAAAACATTACATTGTGGTCTGTTAAAATATCTTTCAAGGGAACCAAAAAAAATAATTATTTCCAAAAACAATAAAAAAAAAATTTATTCGCTCTAGTCTGAATTTAAATTTGAGGTATCGAGCCTCCATTATGGAAGGCACAAACATTTCATCTGCACTTTCATTTATCACTAACCTTCATTTGAATTACTGCTAACCAACAAAATTCTTCATATCTTTGTTAGCACCTGCAAAACGTGAAAGAGTAGTAGCCACGTGATAATATTGATAAAACAATGAAAATTACTTATCACGTGACAGCCTTTATGGATTGCGTAATTTGTATAGAAGATATACAGAACTACGTGGCCAAATGTTTGTTTACAATTAGCGAATGAGGTCCATTGTAACATTGAATACAAACAACTAATGTGACACAGGTTATTGTAATGCAATGTTGGCACATTATGTGTCGACGTTTGATGCTAATCCGTCCCCTTGTATTATGTACTTATTGACCATGTATTAGAATACTTCTTCTGATAGTGTTTAAGGTGGAAATGTCCATAGATAATTATTTTTCAATCTTTTGATTGTGGCAGAAAGTACTTCCTCGCCCCCCATCCTGTTGTTTCTCGGTCGTCGACTTGTAGCACCAAACTGCTGGTAGACAACTAAACCGTTGTAGACGTAATATATATTAAGTAATAAAACTTCAAATAATTTGAATAACTTTCTTCTGAACAATACTAAATATAGCTTCATTTATAATATAGACAAAATCAACTTGTGATAAAATGAAATAAAAGTACCGGTACTAGAAGTAATAATATCTTAAAGCACAATCTAGCTGACTACAATAAACAACCTTACAGTCTCACGTTCTGGAGTTGTCTCACTCAACTAAGACCAAACGACGACATTGCCACCTATGTTGCATCATTCATAACCAATCGCTAACCTCTTCCCACCTTCACCATATAGACATACACACATACACACACACACACTCCATAACAGAAGTGTTGTAAGCGGGATTCTGTATTTTGATCAATAGAAACATCGTTATAAAAAGCTTTCACTTCCAATGACTTCTGTGATGTGCTTGATTGTCTTAAGATCAACTGTGCATTACATTTTTTGATTTGGTAAAAAAAAAATAAAAAAATTTGGGAAAATTTGACCATTCTTACGCTAAAAAAAATAATTGTAGGAGACATATGAAAAAAGTTATTGGATGGATATAAATCTGTCTTGACAATCTAAAATAATAATAATAATACAAAAAATAACAACAAACAAACTAAGTGTCTTTAAAACCTTTTGATACTACATTGGATGAAAAACGCTGTCATAGTGAGTTTGCCAGATAACAAAATGATGTAAGGGAGAGAAATGCGAAATTATTAATGTTATTAATAAAATCACTAAAGTAAGGGAGATGAATCTAGTGTATAATTCCATTCCTTGAGTTACATATTCACAAGTAAAATAAATTTGTAGTTGCTAAAAATATAAAAAAATAAAATAAATATAAAATAGATAATTTGTATTTAAAACAAAATAATGAATTAATTATGATTATTTTTTTCAAAATTGAAAAGAAATAATTAAAAAATAAAAAATATGTATATTTGATAAGCTTATTTTAAAATTATATTGAAAGATCGCTAGTTATAAATAACCAGATATGACGTAAGCAGTGCCCGGATGAGCCTCAGTGGTTTGGGGTGCAGGCTTCAAACCTGTAGCCGACTAACGTCGGAGTGGTTCGATTCCACCCTTCGGGCGATTTTTTTTCTATTTAGCACAAACATATTTTAATAGATCCACATGAGGTCTTTCAATCTAGATCTAAAACGTAATCCTTTGTAAATTGAGGGATGCTTAGGCATTGAATAATAATGATTAGGCCTATTACTAAATCTTGTGTATTTAATACTAGTAAGTCCCCAAAACAGCCAAAAATAATGTTACTTAGTTCTCATAATGTTCTGGAATTAAATATAGTAGGTCTGATAAAATGGAACTTGCATAGTTCAGAGGCTAGTCCTACTACTAGATTTCCAATATTTTTTTATGATAAAGTCACACTTTTCTAGTCATAAAGAATTGAAGGTAGATAACCAATAAAAAACAGCTCCAACAAGATAAATTTAGATACTCTCCCTTGTAAGGTTCGCAAATTTTTCAACATTTGCTCCAAAATTTGGTACCGGCATTTCTTCCTCATCGTGGCACCTGGTTGGAAACGGCTACTTGAGGGGGTAGCTAGGCTAAATGAATGGCGAAACATAACTCCCGTGGGGATGCCCACGGGTAGACGAGAGTTTACCCTTTGCACGGGCGGGGTTGTAAAAAAGTCCCCACGAACACGTCCCACATCCATGCTCCGTTCCTCAAAGGACCATTACATAAATTGCGAGTCCCCCACGGTTAGCTTGGTATAAAGAAGGAAAATGACGGAGGCTCCCGGTGTCCTCGGCCTTCGGCCATGAGCGGCGAATCATGCGTCGGGGCCAAAGGCATTGGAAACAGCAATGCTTTACATAGGCATTGACTTGGGTCGCTCTCAAACAGAACTGTGCGTTCACACAGGTTTTTTTTTTTTTTCCTGTTTCGGCTGGACGACCAAACAGGTTTTTTTTCAAACTTAACAGCTCGAAGAGCCTTTTGGACATCAACAAGGTACCGGCATTCAAAATTTGGTAAAATAATCTATCCAGTTTTTATGGTAATTGACAATGAAATGGTGATTATTGTAGTCCACATAATATATGGGTCAACATTTTAAAATTGAAGCAAGCCTAGCCTTGATAGTCCACTTTAAAGGGGGACACGACTATTCGTTCACTGACATGTTTTTATCGACAAACCGTTCACGATTTTTCGTTCACCCGAGAATTCGTTCACCCGACATATCGCTCACCAACAACTTGCTCACAGACAACTTGTTCACCAACAACTTGTTCATCGACAGTTAGTTCACGACAAATCGTCCCCAAAACAGCCAAAAATAATGTTACCTAGTTCTCGTAATGTTCTGGAATTAAAGTAGGTCTGATAAAATGGAACTTGCATAGTTCAGCGGCTAGTCCTAGTACTAGATTTCCAATATTTTTTATGATAAAGTCACACTTTTCTATTCATAAAGAATTGAAGGTAGATAACCAATAAAAAACAGCTCCAACAAGATAAATTTAGATACTCTCCCTTGTAAGGTTCGCAAATTTTTCAACATTTGCTCCAAAATTTGGTACCGGCATTCAAAATTTGGTAAAATAATCTATCCAGTTTTTATGGTAATTGACAATGAAATGGTGATTATTGTAGTCCACATAGTATATGGGTCAACATTTTAAAATTGAAGTACGCCTAGCCTTGATAGTCCACTTTAAAGGGGGACACGACAATTCGTTCACTGACATGTTTTTATCGACAAACCGTTCACGATTTTTCGTTCACCCGAGAATTCGTTCACCCGACATATCGCTCACCAACAACTTGCTCACAGACAACTTGTTCACCAACAACTTGTTCACCGACAGTTAGTTCACGACAAATCGTTCACACGACTAATCTTTCACAAGACAACCCGTTCACTGACAATTCGTTCACCGACAAATTGTTCAGACAAATCGTTCACTGGATAGTAACATATTGTTAATATTATATATTCTCGGGCGAAGCCCCGACGCCAAAAGCGTTTTTTTGCATTCTTCATTGCAGAAACGCATTCTCCTGACATCTACAGCTCTTTATTAATATATATTATTAATTATATATTATTAATTAAATGGGAGGCGTGGTCGAGAGCCCGATGATGTGGCTTAAGCTTTGCTTGGCTAAATATGAAGGAGGCCCGACACCCGACTCGGGCAGAGTTGTGTTTACTGAGCGCCTAAAGGCAGCACAGAAAACCTACTCCCAGATACCCCCTCCTCCACTGGTCCACAAATGAGATTGGACCATAGCGCTATAAGCATGAAAGTAGCGCTTTATAATTGCCATAATTTTTTTCCCTTGAAATATATTTTAATATGAATTTACAGGCCCTTACTACATTGCAACTTTTCATGCAAATATGCAGGGCACCGTACAATTTGACAGTTCCGCCTCTAGGCCATTCTCCATCAAGAGCGGAGTGAAACAAGGATGTGTCTGGCTTCAACACTATTCGGAATCTTCTTTTCAGTGGTTTCACCAGCGCTTTTAAATCCCTGGATGATGGAGTATATACACATTAGATCCGATGGAAAGCTATTTAACCTGGCACGCCTTAAAGCCAAAATAAAGAAACGGCGTATCTTGATTAGGGAACTGCTGTTCGCCGATGATGCGGTTCCCATATCTCACACACAAGAAAGATAGCAGAGGCTTGTGAATGCTCTGGCAGCTGCTTGTCAAGAGCTTAGCTTTATAATTAGCCTCTCCAAGACCGAAATTCTGACACAAGATGCCGCAGAAATACCAGCGATACATATTGGAAATCACACACGGTGGTGCAGGAATTCACATATTTGGGAACAATTACAGCCATCAACCTAGAATTAGATCCTGAGCTGACAAAAAGAATAGGAAAGGCTTCTGCAGCAATGGCAAAACTCTCCAAGCGCGTGTGGGAAAATACTAAATTGACTACGGCAACAAAATCCTAGTCTACAATGCCTGCGTTCTGAGCACACTTCTTTATGGCAATGAGAGCTGGGCAACTTACATGCGTCAAGAACACAGATTAAATAGATTCCTCTTACGCTGCTCGTACTATGCTATTTACCTCAGTCATCTCCCTTGTTTGGAAACGTAACTATATGTAGTAGCTTAAAATAATTAAGGCTCAAAAAGTTAGCAGCATTTCTCAAACTTAGGGTCGCTGAGGTCCTCGGGGGAGTGGCGGTGCTACATGCTTACGAAAACGAGGGTGGAGCGGAGTCGGTCAATTCAGTGGCCTAGCATAGTGAGGCCCAAAATACTGCCCGGGGGCCAGATCCGGCCCGCGAGGTGCTTCCATCCGGCCCGCCGAATCGACGGCACAAAAGATAGAACCCCCCCCCCCTCTAAAAATGTTCATCATGTGGCCCGCGACACTAGTGTTAGAAATTAAAATGGCCCGCAAATTGAATTAGGTTGAGCATCACTGCAGTAGCAAGGCACAGTGGGCCCGGGTTCTGCATACGACATTGGGCCCCGTCCGGTAAGTGGAATGTGACTGAACCCCAATCTATATATATAATTCTCTTCATGGCTCAAGAGTTTGGGCACGCAAGAAGAAGTAAAGGAAAGATCTCTCTTTTATTTCTGCAAGTCGGACTAGAGTTACCCTACGAAAAAAAAAAGAGGGTGGGGGAGAACGAGTAGTGTTCACCGGTCACAAAATAGCAGGGCCAAACTTAACCTTTGTGACCAAGAAGTCATGGAAAGATCACTCTTTTTTATTTCCATCCCACCTAGTTTTAGCGGCAAAAAAGAGGGGGAGGGGGTGGGGAGAACAAGTAATCTACTCTGTATTGACCCGTGACTAAATAGCTGGGCCCGACTCAACCGTTGTGGGGCCCTATGCGAAACGGATTTCGCGGGCCAAGTTTGGGTAGGGATACGGATAATAAGTGAAATTTAAGAGTTTGTATTAGAAAATAAATTCGTCTTTGCATTTTATTCATTCTTTAATACGTACAGAACTACTTAACGAGCCTTGCGTGTAGCGAAGCCATACAGTATATCATAAAAAATGTATTTCCTACATAGATCACGCTCAATAGCAAGAATAGCCAAATGTTTCAATCTATCTACAAGAATTGTTGACCTCAAGTAATTCTTCTTTACTTTGAGGCGTGAGAAGCTTCTTTCATCAGATTCAAAAATTACGGGATAAAGCCGTTTTTTTTTTTTCGCGCGTAGGATTGTCATTTTCCATTTGAATGACACCCCAAAATAACAATTTTTGTCTATATATTTCAAGAGATTTGTATGAGTTTTCAAAGGATTTAAATAATTTCCGGATATTTCCAGGACTTTTTCGTATATTTGCAATTCCAGGAGATTTCAAGGAGCTCCTGGTAAATCAGCAGGCTGAGGGAAATCTGTTAAAAGTTATAAAATAGTTTAATTTAATAATTTACACCTAGAATTAGCGCGGGTCCTATGAAAGTGCGGGGCCCACTGCGGTGCATAGGTTGCATTGTTCTAAGGCCGGCCTTGCAAAATAACGGTGTATGCTACGCCGTGGGTAGACTAGTTTAGCAATATCTAATTCGAGAATCATTTTCAAGAAAACATCCCATAAAACTGACAATAAGAACACAAGTTCCTCAAAAAGTGTGACTGATGCCGTTTGAAAAGTCAATGTCATTAGTTAACTATGTTACATGCAAGGATCCCCTGTCACATGTTAAATAAATCTTAATTTGAATTGTTCGTTACAAGTGTAGGAATCTGTAGAACAGGGGCGGACTGGCTATATGGGGATTCGGGCTAATGACCGATGGGCCGATACCCTAATGGACCGGTAGGGCCAACGAAAGGTCAGGATGGATATCACCATGACATGTATTAAATAGTTAAAGTTTTAGACTATTCTTTCATAAAAGTTACCGCCTGAGCGTCGTGTTAAAGAAAATATTTGACAGAATCTATTAACACATTTTCCAATATAATGTATTAGCCTGCATCCGCAAAACAGTATTACTAGTAGGCTTCACCCTACACACTTAGAGATTGCAAGACAACATAAGGACTATATTTCTTATAAAGATATAGAGCATGCGTACAGCTATCGATACATTATCAAACTAATTATTTTTAGGGCAGGTAGACCTAGAACTGGGTACCCACAACATTATATACGATTTGTGGGCCGGATAATGAGTTTTTGAGTTTTTTTGGCACATCGGCACACTATAGGCCATGTCGTGCCCATGGGCCGGATTGTATAGAAACGCCTGGGTCGATTTCGACACCCGGTCCGCCCCTGCTGTAGAAAGTGTTGTTATGGTCTCAGGACAACAAAAAATGAAGTCCTGAAGACTTCCAACGGGGCAAGAGTCTAGACTGAATGTTGACATCAACTGTACAGGAGACAAAAGGTTTAGAAGCACCTTTCTTTCTATCCCTGACCATCCTCTCACTAGAAAGTCCATTTGTGATCCTGAGCTCAAGTTCTAAGAACACGTTTCTAAAATACTTCTCCAATAATTGCAAGAATCTTTCTCATTTTTTGTTTAGTAATAGAAAGGATGATTGTGCAACCAAAGCAGTCATCCAACGTCGGTCACATGTTCATATATAGTTTAATGGATGACATTTGCTTCTTTCTCATAATATTAATTTATGTATCTCAACTAGTGGGAAAATACCGGAATATAAAAAAAAAGGAGATTACAATTAACAACAAACAAACAATTTTATTGAATAGAACATTTTCACATTGTTTACAAATTAGTCATTATTATTATGTTAGAAAAGAACGAGTATTCATTCTCTGGCACTGCCAGGGTCGAGTTTCGTTAATGGGAAACAAAATTCATCGTAGTCCCCTTATCAGTTTCCACCGAGGAATTTTCTGATGATGTAGCAGGTCTAACGCGCTCTGACAGGCAACGAGAATGTTCCTAGGAATAATAAGGGCCTTGAAGGTATCTTTAAGGTCAGTTGATGGTATCCATTCGGTTGATATAACAATGGGGCAAATTGTTATTTTAGATCACTTCCATAAACGCTTCATCTCCAAGCCTCGAGGTTCCCACAGAGTTTCGTTGTTTTTCCAACTCAGTTTTTCTTCTTCTTCTTCTTCTTATTCTTATTATGGAAATGAATTTATTTGTTTATTTGGCACTGTCAGGATCAAGCTTCGTTAAAGGCAAACGACATTTCTTGTAGTCCTTTCAACAGTGTCCACTGAGAAATATTCTGATAATGTGGCAGGTCTGCAGTAGTGCCGCACTTTGACAGGTAATAAAGATTTTATTAAGAATATTTAGGGCCTCTAACGTATTTGTCAAGTCAGTTGACATTATCCCCTTCGGTTGATACAACAATAGAGTGTATTGTTACTATAGATAGCTTCCATAGTTTATTATCTAAGCTTAGATGTTCGTACGTTCTACGTTTTTCAATTTCAGTTTGTCTTATATTGTGAGGTAGTGGTACACGGCGTTGTCAATGATTGTGAGGTAGTGGTACACGGCGTTGTCAATGATTGTGAGGTAGTGGTACACGGCGTTGTCAATGATTGTGAGGTAGTGGTACACGGCGTTGTCAATGATTGTGAGGTAGTGGTACACGGCGTTGTCAATGATTGTGAGGTAGTGGTACACGGCGTTGTCAATGATTGTGAGGTAGTGGTACACGGCGTTGTCAATGATTGTGAGGTAGTGGTACACGGCGTTGCCAATGATTGTGACGTAGTGGTACACGGCGTTGTCAAGGATTGTGAGGTAGAGGTACACGGCGTTGTCAATGATTGTGAGGTAGTGGTACACGGCGTTGTCAATGATTGTGAGGTAGTGGTACACGGCGTTGTCAATGATGGTTACGGATTTTTCTTATTTTGTTAATAAACAGTACGTCTGGCGATTGATATCCACCATCTTGTCAGTCATATAAGTATATCCCAGTATAATAGGTAATCGTTTGACTTGAGAACCTCCTGTGGTGAGTATTTGTGGTAAGGTGTATCTATCACATTCAGATAATGTGTCAAAGCCAGGCTTTCATGTATTAATTTCGCTACTTGGTTAGGGCGACCCAGATAGACAATTTCTGATAAAGTTGAACATCCTGCCTATATGTTGACTCATCCGCATTTCCGAACTTTTTGGCATTTGTCAAAAACATCGAGTTTTAGGATATGATTTTCATACCTTTTTAGTCCTAATTACTCGGTCCTGTTTTTCAAAGTCTTCTTTTTCAGGCTAGAGATGACCTGCTTTGATTCTTGCCAAGGAATCCACCTTGTCGTGTAGTGTGTTGTTGGTTTCATGCAAAGTCAATAGCAATATTTGTAATATTATTTCAACTATTTTAAAAAGGAATCTAGCAAACCTGATATGAAAATACTTCAATCCTTGACAGCAGAGAGAGAATTAGTCAGACATCTGTATAGCCATCTTGTCATCGTGTAATAAAGCCGAGAATTTTTGATAAATATTTTTCCCCTAAAAATCTTATCTTACCTTAGATTTCAGACAGAACTTCAAAAAAGAAGATAATTACGCCATACGCATTTTATTAGTAACCCATTCCATGATCTAACGGCACTAAGGAAGAAGGATCACCTATACGGATTTGTCCTAGTCATATGTGCCTTTATCTTTGTGCCTTTCTGTGTATTTTATTAGGCTTCATGTATTATTGCTACTTTACTCTTTATTATTGGCCCGTTAGGGCCCCTATTGGTCGTCGGCTTTGGCACAATGAACCTCTTCGCGCCATGGTTGCTACGCCAGTAGGTCAATTTCATTTTAAGGGTCTAACATTTTAAGAAAATTTCATTGCATAGTTAATTGAAAAATTAAATGGTTCACTTTCGGAAAAGAAAAAAGTAGCCGTCGCATCAGAACTTTGAATGATTTAAAATATGATGTCCGATTTTCATTTTCTTTTCTAGTTTCTGAAATCTAAACGGGACAGACGAACGGACCAACCGACAGACAGACCACACAAAACTATTCCCCTTTTGGTTGCCGCTAAAAATAATTACCGGGAAATCTGTGCAACTTAATGAATTAGCTTTGCATCCAGGACGTAAAATATCTTCTATCACGTGACATTGAAGAACAAAGTCTATTGATATAAGTCAAAAGTTGAAAAGAAAGTGTGTGTGCTATACAGATGTCTGACTAATTCTCTCTCTGCTGTCAAGGATTGAAGTATTTTCATATCAGGTTTGCTAGATTCCTTTTTAAAATAGTTGAAATAATATTACAAATATTGCTATTGACTTTGCATGAAACCAACAACACACTACACGGCTACGCATCGCAGACATTTGCAAGTGTAACTTTTGTTTTGCAAAGACGACTTCAGACTAGGCCGATAGTTAATTTTTACAAAGCTTATATTGCGCCTTCCGTGACCGTGTCGTATCAACTCTGTCTATCTGTTTGTCTGGTAAAAAGTTACCAGTTTTTTCTCCCACACCCAATCTCGGATCAAGCTTAATTTTTTGCACAGTTATTTCTTTTACCTGACAACACAAGAATCAATAAGCAAATATTAACCAATTATTAATTAACTATATCGTTTTGGTATCGAACAAGGGAAAGAAAATGTACTTGACTGATATTGTGGTATAAGCTGATTTAGCTGAGTATAAGTCGACTCTTTCAAAGTTTGAAACTTACAATAGATAACTATAAAACTTTCTTGTTTTCATAAGCACTTTACTAGCACAGTGGTTAGTATATCGGCTTGAGCCCCGAGTTCAAATTTAGGCCGTTCCCCCTTTTAATGAATGCATTTAAAAAGCAATGAGGGTAACATTCACAAAGATACCCCCATCCAACTAAAAGCAAGAAATAGCGCTAAACTAAAACTATTGTTAAAAATATTTCTAATCGCACAAATTTATGATTGTTAGACGTAACAGTATTTTTCTGCTTGGCCAGGCAGCCTACAATTGATATATTTACTACTCTGCCAAGTGGCTCCTAAATTGATACACTAACTTCTTTTATTGACCGAACATACGCGAACAACGGGAACAACGTACAAACCGCACTCTTATACACCCTGCATGTGCAAAGCGTGACTTGCCGTAAAGTACCGGCACATAAAGTACTATCATCGGTACTATTTGTTTTCTTGAGGTTTAGAAGGATATATTCAAAAAGCTTTTCAATGTATATTTCACAACCACACAGCCAACTATAGTGTTAGCCTAAATCTGTTACAAATTAATTACATGATTGATTCAAAATTTTTGATGCGATTCCACTTTATATTATCTAATAGAGCTATGGTTTAAAAAAGTATTTCTTTAAATGTTGCTTGTTTGTTTACTCTATTTCATTTGATAACAGAAGTCAGGATAAAAATTATGAAGTAAAAGTTCGAAACTAATTTGCACCATATATATTTTTTTTCGCAGGTTCCATCGTTTTAGACAAACATGTACCAAAGAATGTTCTCTGCTGCACTTGTCCTGGGATTGTTGGGTCAAGTTGTTTCTGAGGAAGCAATTCTAGCATCTATCAGTCAACAATGTAAATCTCAAGCTATATCCTGCCTATATTCAGACACCACGGGTACAAATCTAATCTTGTCTTCAAAATATTGTGAAGCCATTAAATATTTGACTTCTCTGACTTGTCTGGTCGTGTGTACCCAGAGCGAGTACGACAGAGTGAAAAATGCTGCATGTGGAGGAATGTCAACTGGTGAGCCCGTTGTCTCTACTGTGAGCCAGTCTAACAGAGTGCTAAGTACTGTAAGTGGAACTAGCCCATCAACTGGTCATCCTGGTACCGTAGATGCCTCTACTGTGAGCCAGTCTACAAGAGTACAAAATACTGTAGATGTCTCTACTGTGAGCCAGTCTAGAAGAGTAAAAGGTAGTGTAGATGTCTCTACTGTGGGCCAACTCGGCAGGGGGGAAAATTCTGCTTATGGAGCAAGTTCTCAAATAGTTCGATTTTTTTCTCTTATATTATCTTCCCTTGTTTTTCTATTTACAAAAGTCCAATGAAAAAAAAATATGATTAACCTAATTGGTTGAAACCTTTTTTTTTAGAAAAAATTCTGTCTTTATGTAGGTCAAAATGTCGCTATGAAATGTGTTTCACTTTAATAATAATAAAAATGCTAAGAATTAAAGCTTCATCTTTTTTTACTTAATTTAAAAACTGTCACTTCTCTTGACCTCGTTAATTTATTCATGATTTTTTAAATCGATCTATACACTACCAATAATAGAACTCCCTGGTTCAAACCGCTTTAGTTAAACTAGTGAAGCCAGTTAAACAAGTGAAGCCCATCTTCACCAGGACGATGTTCTTTCAACTTATTTTATATTGCATTTCGAATTGAGCAACTCCCTGAAATACTTTGAACTCGTTACACTACAAATAAGTGAACTGTCAGGTTCTATTTTACAAACACTTGGATATATTGTACAATATTCGGAAACTTTGTTCATGTCAATATTTTCCCGGCCTCCTTCTTTCTGAAGTCACGACCAATCCGTACCCCCATTCGCATGTCTACACTCCTGTACTCTGACCCTTACATTTTTTCTTACAATCGTATTTTATAATTTAAGAAAAAAAATGAGTAAGTCTATATTGAGTTGAAAACTGTTATAATATGACTTACATTACAAACATTACTATAAAATATATATCATTTGAAAACGTCCATTGGAAACGTTATATTTACCTAAGTTAAGGATTTCAATGCCATTTTTGACTTAAACATACGATTTAAATAATCTGTATTATACTTGTAAAATACCACTGACTGACTGACTCACTGACTGACTGATTGATCAAGAGATAACTTAAACTAAAAAAGTGATTTGCATAAAATTTCTTCAGGTTGCTTATACTTCCTCACTAAGACGCGGTTTTGACAGATTGGAACCTGAACACCACAATTAGCAAAAAAAACAAAAACAAAAACCAAACCCCAAGCTTTCTATCAATCTTTGTATTTGAAATAGCCCAACATGATTCCGTAGTTTTAAAGCGAATTCTTTCTTTTCCCCTAAGTCAACTTATTTGATATGCCTTACATCATTTCCGATTCCTTTTAGACGCGATACTAATTAAAAGAAATCTAATCCTATTAGCATAAAAAAGATAGATCTAGAGTCGATTTTTTTCTTTTTGAGAGAGAGCGCAAGGAATGATACATTGTAGCACTGTCAATTCTCTACATTCAAAAGGAATCAAATAAAAGATTACAATTAATAAAAAAATAAAACCAAATTAAAATTTTCTTATATTTAAAAGCTGAAAAATGTGTGGTGAGGAGTCACTAATTAGGAGGATGCTAAAAAAGTTAAGGGTCGTCATTGTAATAAAAAAGGCCGTAAATTATAAAAGAGGGGTGGTCTGGGGGTGGGGCTGGTTACGATCAAAAAAGAATCATAGTGTATATTAAATAGCGAATGATCCGAAGAGAGAGAGAGAGAGAGAGAGAGAGAGAGAGAGAGAGAGAATGAAAGAGAATGAGGCGTTTAATTTCATTGTAATACATGCACTTATTTACGGGCTAAAAAGTATGTTATGGGGGTTGTTTGATGTGGCCCGTTTATTGAATATTAAAAACAGAGATTGTTGGTCACAATTGGAACTTAGTAGTCAATTTTTCCAGCTCTTTGAACTTTACTATTATTATGATAAATCACTTCTAGTCATTTTCTGGCGCTGCCAGGGTCTAGATTCGCTAGAGGAAAACAAGTTTCATTTTAGACCCAATGTGTCCAATGAGGAATTTTGTGATACTGTCGTAGGTCACCCTTTGACAGGTAATGAACATCTGCTGGGTGAAATGTAACCACCCCTTCGTCTGTAATCACAAGAAGCTATATTGTTATTGTAGTTAGTTTCAATGTACACTCAATCTCTAATCGAACGTTTTCATTTGTTGTTCTTTTTTGATTATGTTCATTTTATTATTATTATTTCAAAGGTGTTTTAAATTCGCTGGTGCTGCTAAGATCGACATTCATTAAAAGGAAAACACACCTCGTTGAAGTAGTTTAAGACACGCTACGGACACATTTTCTGATAATGATATTAACATTATTTGCATTTAATTTAATAGCATGAATGACCTGAAAAGTCGAAATGTACTAGACACAAGCTAGTTTGTAATGTTGGTATTGTTGAAAGGAAACTAGAAAAATGATGATAACTGATAAGAACTAGATGAAAATTTAATTAAACATATAAAATGTTTTTAGGAAGCAAATGTCCTGAGACATTAATTCAACTTTTCCTTTGGAATGCAAGATTCACACTATACAAAATACTACGGAATCTTTAAATTTTAAGGTCTTAAATGCTGTCTCTAGAGATACGGGAATATCATTCTTTGAAGATTGAGAACATTAGAAAATAAAACATTGATAAGAGTGTATTATTACCACACTATGAAATTCTGACTTTAGGTAACCCAAAAATATTGAAATCTTAAATCTTCACCTCAACCCCCTCCCCCCCCCCCCCCCCCCCCCAAAATTGATTCCTAATGTTATAGTTAATATTAACATACTCTTGAGGACATGAGTTTGTGTAAATGTGCATGTGTGTATGTTTACTTTGGAACAGTGTGGATGGAGAGTTAAGGGGAAATGTATTAAGTCAATATAAGAGACGCAAAGAGCATTGCAGAGTCGTCTACCGCTGACTCATTTTTTTTCCTACACCTTGGTATGTTCAATGAGGTAATTCTCTTCTTGTGATGTTTTACTTACTGAGGGGGGGATCCTCTCCTAATGTGACTAAAAGGACTGATTCTTAATACTGTTATAACCCTGCCTTGAACACTGCCTAACGAGTTAGTACAGAAGGTGCGCTTGGGCTCATGCACTGTTAGAGACGAGACTTAGGGTTAGGGAATGTTAACATTCAAGGGACAACTGAGTTCATCCCAAGTATAGGGGCTTACGAAGAAGCTGTGATAAAGACAGACCTTGTAATTATGTAATTGTGATGTCCTCTAATTAAACATCTTTCTTCGTTGACTCGCTTACTTTAGACTCATTACATCGGTGTCGAAGTGGGATTATAAATGACTCAACGGAGAGGAGTTGAGCTTCCATGGCTTAATGAGCTTGATTTGAAACAAGAGCTCCTATGGCGAGGCTTGACATGCTTTGAAAGGTACCATGAAGTTCTGAGACATGTCTGTAGCAAGCTCTGATTAAGGAAGACGAGCATGCTGAGGGCTGCTAATTTAAAGTAGATCCTGATGAGTTATTTGGTCGTTTAGACCTCATACAGGAACAGTAAGAAGTGAGATCCAGAAACAAATAAATACGTCGAAGAATAAGATACCGGAACAAATAGGTACAGTTCATTCGCGAGTACACTGGAAGTCCAAATAGGCTGGTTGATGGACGAGGCATTTACCTAGCCAAGGTTGCGATTGTACAAACAAATATGTCTGTCTGTGTCTTTGTAGTTGGCAACATGTACGTGTAAGGCTTTCGAGATAAGACACGTGACAACGATTGGTGCCACAGTCTTAACGATGAGAACCGACCTGACAGGAAAGAGACAGATAAAGAATCAAGAGAAGTCTATTATGGGCATGAAGATTTACTACTGATGTAACTGCTAGGAATAACTCAATGAGTCTGCATCCAAGCTTGTTGCTGTGGAGCTTAAAGACCTTTGTCTATCTTGAAGTAGCTACGAGGGAAACTCGAAACTTGATAACTTCACACTGGCGTTTAACAAGAACTGTACGTGCAGCGCCTCGAATGGAAATACCTGCAAATGTGTGTCAGAGGTGATACCTGCCAATGCTTGTTAGAGAAGATACATGCAAATTTGTCTCATAGAAGATACCCTCAAAAGTGTGTCAGAGGTGATACCTTCAACTGTGTGGCAGAGAAGATGCTTGCAATTGTGTAACTGAGAAGAAATACATTCAAATAGTATGTGGCTCTAGGGATACCTGCAAATTGCATGGCGGAGAAAATGCCATCAAACAGCTTGGCTGACTTCCCGTGGGACTACAAATCCTTCACAAGACATCTCTCGAAAAGGTCTGCTGACATGGCGTCCTAGAACAACGGTCCTTGGAAGTACAACAAAGACCACCACTATCTCTTTATGTCAAAAGTGGCTAACATCAGCGATGACTTTCATTAAGTGGACAAAGCAACGACAATGACTAGCAAACTGTAGAAAAAGAAAGCGGAAAATAGCACAGATGAATTCGTGGGGAATATACTTCAAGTCGTCTGTCGTGCACACCTCCATCTGAACTGACAAACCTTCACGGCCCTTCCGTGATCCTGTTTCTCTTCGGGACAAAAAGTCTAAAGAGGGGGCAATGTTATAGCTCTATCCTTGCAGGCCACCATACGATTTAGTACAAAAGGTGCGCTTTAGCTCGTGTACTCTTCTTAAAATCTTAAAAAAGACAGACGTTACTTAAAAAAAGAAGATGATTACGTCCTATGCGTCATGCATATTAACCAATGACCTAAATTATGCAAAGTCACTGGTTTTCCTGGCTAGCTCAGGCAACCCAATCCATGCTCTAATAGCACTAGGGAAGAAAAAGCATCCGTTCACATTTGTACTAGCACATGGGACGAGAAATCTGTTTTTTTTTAATTCGAAGATTATGGTTTAGTATTTTGATACTTTACATCTTCTATCCTGAAGGTTTTTTAAATTTAGGGATTTTACTAAAGGTCATATGTGAATATTCGTTTGTTATGAATCTCACTGCTCTATTTTGTGTCTGTTCCAGTTTCTTAATGTTTTCTTGAGTTGAGGGGGTCCCAAACAGAGGATGCATATTCTATTATTGGTCTAACCAAGGTTAAATAACATTTTAGTTTTATGTTCTTACTTGATTTATAGGAATTTCTTTTAATAACTCCTATTGCTGTGTGTGTTCATTATCTGTAACTCACATTGGCTTATCCTGTCCTTTTTTCTCCCAACTGTTGGTGTCAATCATGAAGAGCTTCAATGTGACTCTGCGCAGTTCATCTCATATATTGGTCTAGTCATCTAAACTCCCCAACATAATAATGATAACGAGGAAGAAGACGAAGTGTACCTCTCCTGCCCTCATCTGATTGAATTGTTGTACTCTGTGCACATTTCCATTGTATTTAATGAAGTAAGGTTAGCAATGGTAGAGAAGATCTTATAGGAGGCGCGGTGGCTGAGCGGTAAAGCGCTTGGCTTCCGAGGTCCTGGGCTTAAATCCCGGTAAAGACAGGGATATTTAATTTTGGGATCTTTGGGTACCTGACATTAGTTGGGGAAAAGTAAAGGCGTTTATCTTATCTTATCTTATCTTATATAATACAGACGTTACTTCAAAAAAGAAGATGATTACGTCCTACGCGTCATGCATTTAGTCATGCATATTAACCAATGACTTAAATTCTGCCAAGTCACTGGTTTTTCTGGCTAGCTCAGGCAACCCATTCCATGCTCTAATAGCACTAGGGAAGAAGGAGTATTTGTACAAATTTGTCCTAGCATATGGGACGAGGAATGTGCCTTTATTTATGTGTCTTTCAGAGTATTTTATTAAATTTTGTTTTTGTATTTGCGTTTGGTCGTTGTTCTCGACACAGGACCCCTTTGTTAACCGTAGGCCACAGAAACAGATGACCTTTACATTATCTACCCTATTGACCACAAGGTTTGAAAGAGGTTAGAGCTTATTGACATCATTACAAGAATTTCTTGTTTATAGTCTGGATGTTAACGTTCTCTGAGTGATAGAGCAGAGTACCTCAACCAGACTTAGTTGAAGTCCTCTCGACAAGTGTTTGGACATGGGTTTGCAAAAAAAACGGTGATTTAACCACGCCAGCACAAGTCATATATAGCAGAGGTTTGTGGAGCATTTTTCTTATAAACTTGAATATGGAGATAACTCAAATGTGCAAAGGTGAAAGCATTTAAAAAACAACAATAACAACAACAACAAAACAAACTTGAAGAGTGCGCAGATTACATGATTTCACATCTGGGTTGCAAACTATATTATACCACGTGACCCAGACGAAAGAGCCTATACATATAAATGAGATGGCAGAAGTAAAAGGGAAACTTACCTTATAGATCTTGTTTGACGGGATTCTTTACTGTCAAGGATTCAAGTGTTTTCTTAGCAGCGTCGCTGGATTTCATTTTAAATTACTTCCATCGCTCTGAAAGTATTCAAAGAAGAAGACGTTTTCTGTTTCTGTCGTTGCACAAAACGTCAAGTCTTTTTGGTATGTTAAATTGTTACGAATCTGAAAAGTTATGCTTTACACCTTTACACCTGATCTATATTAATTTCTTAAATGATGGAAAAACAGGGTTTTAACAAAAAAAAAGTGAGGTGGAAAAATTACTCAGGAGACAACTATAACATTTTCTAGTTTTCAAGATCTGTCATTTCTTAGTTTCTGTTTTTTTTTTTTGTTTTTAAAAAATTCTAGATCAATACATTTTGTTTGCAATTATTTTGAGAAATGGCTGATTTTTCTGTTCTTATTTAAATAAAGAAAACTTTATTTTCGTATCAATCGATATTGTATATTAGTTCAAACTTTTGTTGTTGTTGTTCTAAAGTGAAAATAAAATAAAATATTTCCTCTTGTTTGTATTTAAACGTTAAATTTAATGAAATCCCGCATAAAATAAAAAGGAAAAAAAAATGCGATAGATTTTAAAGAATTTCATATGATCATCTGTATCTCTGGTTTGAAATTGAAACAGCTCACTATGTAGCTTATACAAGTTTATATTAGCTAATGGATTGTGTGAGACATTAGTAGTTATTTAGTTGAGATAGTGGATTACTTCTTTAAATATATTTTTTGTTTCAAAAAAATGTTTTGATGGCTGACTGGCCGTGTGGTATGCACTCTGGACTGTCGTCTCAATGCATGTAATAATCTTCAAACATGTAAAACAAATTACAGTTTTAAAAAAAAAAAAAGAAATTTCATCTTAGATTATAAACACAATGTTTGCTACCCTGTGACTTAGCTATTACCATTGCTGAGGATGGGAATAAGTCTAATGGACGCGAGTTAAACTTTTCTCAGTGACGCAAAACACGAAAACTACGTAAAGAGAAGGAGACAGGATAATTAGAGCGATTGGATTCCACGATGACCTACTAACTACTGTCAAAAAACTAAGACTCTATGACCATATTGCAAGGAGTCCAGGGCTCACAAAGACCTTCCTTCAGGGAGGAGAACCAAGGAAAAAAGAGGAAGAGTCTGAGAAAGCGATGGGAAGAGATCATAAAAGGCTAAAGACAGAGAGGAATTTAGAAAGACGGTCAACAGATCTTGTGTGGTGCCCCAACGGTCCAATAGACTAAGGGATAAGTGAAGGTGGTGGTGAAAGTTCCCACTTCGCAGACAAAGGAATCTGATACATTGTATTGTGCTATAGAAAGAAGAGAATTGTGACCACGGTTAAAAAGACAACCAATAAAGAACCACGTGGTTAGATCTCAACCAATCAGCATTTTTCAAAATCATAGTGCAAAAGGAGAGCGTCGTTAAAGTGTGTCAAATGTTTCAGACATGTACTTGAAGATGGCTGTGGAACCAGCGATTACATTTAGGGAGTTCAGTAAATAGCTTCTCATTCTTATTCATCGGAACATGTTCTTTGTGTGCATGTTGTTGTTTTCACGGGACATAGCAATAAAATTTTTATATATGTATTTTGTCCTTTTCACAATATGCTTAGCAATTTAAAAAATGCATAGATACATTTAGAAATGATATAATATCAAACGGACTTTCTTAAACTCAATTCTACTGCTTTAGACAAGTAAATCAATAAATGCTGGCCAATCTATCTGATGCAGACTAGTCTGAGCTATAATGAACTGAGATGGTGGCGCAAAGTTGTGAAAGAGTCAATATTGTTGTCTTACCAATTTTCGAAATAGAAGAAAATTAAATTACTGTTTAGAAAGATTTTAGTCCTCTAATTTAGAGAGAGAGAGACAGAGAGATACAGAGAGAGACAGAGAGAGAGAGAGAGAGACAGAGAGAGAGACAGAGAGCTGTTCTCAAATTAATACAATTACTCCTCGGTCAGGTCGTTCTAAGATAACACCATAAGACATAACGGTGCATGGTGTTCATTGAGACTGCCTTAAATGGCCAAAACGTTTATAAGTTGCCCAAATAGTGCAAATTATTATCTTAAAATTAATAAAATTAACATTTTTAATAGTAGTCAGTTCCAATAGTATAAATGAAAAGCTAGAAACTAATTTAGACCAACATTTTTTTTTCTTTTTTTCTTCTTAGTGTAGACACACATGCATCAAAGGATGTTCTCTGCTGCTGCACTTGTCCTGGGATTGTTGGGTCAAGCTGTTTCTGAAGACCTAAAGACTGCTCTTGCCTCTACAAGTCGACAATGTCAATCACAAGTTACAAGCTGTACAGTCTTAAACAGCGCAGTTAAATTTTTTTACTATTCTTCAAAATATTGTGAAGCCATTAGATATTCAACGCCAAGTTTCGCTTCTCTGACTTGCTTGGTCGAAGACAATGGCTGCACTCTGACCGAGTACTTCAGACTGAGAAATGCTGCTTGTGGCACCAATTCAACAACTGGTCAGGATACAGCCGAAAACGTTGGGATCGCTCTTGTATCGAGTAGTCAGCAATGTAGATCGAAAGTTAATATCTGCATAGCTTCAGACACCACGGTCAATAATTTGTACATGTCTTCAAAATATTGTGAAGCCATTAGATACTCAATTTCAAGTGTCGACTCTCAGACTTGTCTTGTGGTAAACAATGGCTGTTCCCAGAGCGAATACGACAACTTGAGGACAGCTGCTTGCGGTGCGAGTTCCCTAATGGTTGGAACTCTGTCTCTTATATTATCTTTCTTTTTTTTTTTATTGAGAAAACTGTAACGACACTGCCTGGAAACCTAATTGTTTGTAACCTGTTTATTCCTATTAATGTAGGTCTAAATATTGTTTTGAAATTGATTATACTTAAATACTACAGTGAACTACAGTGAATATATACACTGTATTGTCACTAAACAAAAGTTGAGAAAAAAGTTGTAGATATAATAATACAAATCAATAACGTGAAAGAATATATAGTTGGAAGACAAATCTTTCTAAACGAACAAAACATCATATGATAAAGTAGATGGCGTATTAAGACAATTTGTTTGTTTTAGCAATGTACATGGTTACAACATTGTAAGTTAAACATTACAGTAAATAAAACGCAATAACTAAAAGTGGGTTAATTCCTAGTTATTGGTAATACTAGTGAGCATCTCAAACAGAAATAACACAGAACTTAAAGTGTGTTTTACCCAGAGACTGTTCAACATTTTAAACATAAAAAGGATAAACATGCTGATAAAAACATTATGACAACTAGTTTCAATACACATCCGCCCTTTTTGTCATCAGTTGTTCATGTCCCTTCTTTTAACTGTGTCATCCTTTCTAAAGTACACATTGCCAGCTTCATAATACTTGTGAAGCCCTAGCACCATGGGCGTAGCCAGGATTTTTTTTTCGGTGTGTGTGTGTGTGTGTGTGGGGATTTTTCCTCCACCCCCAGCGTATATATACATATATATATATATATACGTGTGTGTGTGTTTGTCTATGTGTTTATGTGTACATAATTAATATTTAATACATTCTGACCCTTCATTCTTTCATACGACGTTGGTTGCATCCTAGAATAGGTTCTTCCTGGAGTTAGTGGAAAGATTGTAGCCTCCCCGCCCTTGCCAGCAAGGTGGTCTGGAGGAGCGCTGTGAGCTACCCCAGCGCGAGGCGTAGCTCCACCGCCAATTACTATTTAATTAAGGTATTGTAAGCCAACAAAATGCATACTCTGAGGTGTCTACGGTGCATTATCCTGCAATTAAAAAGATTTGGTTCAAAAACCTTATGTGCTATTCTCACTGACTTAGATCCTCCAGCGTCGTTCGACGCATTGGGCGGCAAGCTCCTTCCACAAAAATCTGGCGTCTGAAGCATCTTTCCACCTGTTTTGAGGACCTCGATGACAGTGTTGCGCCAAGTTGTACTAGGACGTCCCTGTTTGCTCTTTCCTCGTAATGGCCTCCATGTCATCGCAACTCGTATTATGAGTAATTCATTTTGTCGGAAAACATGTCCCGCAAACCTCATGTGACGCTTTGTCACAACCTTACGAAGGGTTCAACTCCCAGCTCGGCAAATGATTGCCTTGATTGAGACCCGATCTCCTAAAATCCATCTTTTTATATTATAGTTATGAAATTACAAAATTACAAAAATCTAATTTATATATATGCTCTAAATTAAATTCTCATATAGAGTAGCCTCACCCCTATTCTTTAATGCTAAATGCAATGATTAGCAAAAATTATAAAAAGGAGCGAGGATTAATCGTTTTCACTCTACCGCCCCTCTCATTTCCAGACGAAAACATGACGTTTTAAAACAGAATAGTCAAAATGGCGACAGAGTTTATGTAATTTCACATGAATTTATCATAATTATTTTAAGAAAGACTTTGCTTTGAAAAATTTCGAATTCATACGAAATTTTTCAGTATAAGAGTAACTATTGAGATGAGTTCTAAACCCAAATATTGTTTTCCTAATCACCTTTTCCCAACCTTTACTCAATCTGATATTTTTTCTAGTTAAATAAATTTGGGACTATAACTCAAAAATTATACTTCAATCCTAAAAATGCAAAAAAAAAAAAAAAAAAAAAAAAATTAGAGTAGAATCTCATTGGTCCACTTAATTTCTCCTCCCATTTCCGAAAATTTTTGTTTGTAGCTTAGAATTATAGTTCTGTAACAAAACAAAGTTACAAACATGTCTATTGAACTAGATGTATTACTTACAAATGAGCTTTTTTAAAAATATATTATTTTTCGAATTTCTAGATCTATTTCTAGATGAGATCTATTTCTAGATCTGTTTCTAAATCTATTCCTAGATCTATTTCTAAATCTATTTCTAGATCTATTTCTCAATCTATTTCTAGATCTATTTCTCAATCTATTTCTAGATCTATTTCTAAATCTATTTCTAGGTCTATTCTAGATCAGATCTATTTCTAGATCTATTCTAGATCGATCTATTTCTAGATCTATTCTAGATCAGATCTATTTCTATATCTATTTCTAGATCAGATCTATGTCTAGATCTATTTCTAAATCTATTTCTAGATCTATTTCTAAATCTAATTTAAGAACTATTTCTACATCAGATCTATTTCTAGATCTATTCTAGTTCTGATATAGAAATAGATCTATTTCTAGATCAGATCTATTTCTAAATCTATTTCTAGATCAGATCTATGTCTAGATCTATTTCTAAATCTATTTCTAGATCTATTTCTAAATTTTAAGATCTATATCTAAATTTTAAGATCTATATCTACATCAGATCTATTTCAAGATCAGATCTGTTTCTAAATCTATTTCTAAATCTAATTCTAGATCTTTTTCTAAATCTATTTCTAGATCTATTTCTAAATCTGTCTAAATCTATTTCTAAATCTATTTCTAAATATGTCTAGATTTATTTCTGACAAAGCAGTGCCGACTACGACCAGGACGATAATGATGATGGCGATGATCAGAGGCGGTCTTAGAAGTGCGCGGGGGCCAGGGCAGTGACCTCTATGACGAAGGCGCCGGCCAGGGTCGGAGAATGTCATATGCGGTGCACTGAGCCGTAAGGGAAGACTTTATATAAAGTACCACGTCACGCTAACGGGTCGTCCGTCTCTAACACCGAAGGCTTTATTTTTGTTACAAAACATACTACCTTACGTAGGCCTAAGTACTGTACTACTGGCCTTTTAACTTCATAAATTCGAAATGTTCCACACCTTAATAAACTTCTGAGTCTGATACGTTCACCAAACGCTTTGTAAAAGATATCTGCTCCTTATGGCTGACATCAAGCGGTCAAAGATGATGAAAAAATAGGCCATCAGGCCTTTTCCTTTATCCGCGGTGCTGGCCATGAGCCTCGGAGTTCTTTTAATTCGCCAAAGATGTTCTTGCACCATGTTGCAAGGTTGGGTCGAATTTTCAAGCATCGCAACCAATCCTAAAAAACTGACCGTTGATTGGCGCATCATTTTCTCTGTTCTCCCACGAAATGCGCTGTTTTTTTTTTCGCAAGGTACAGAACGACCGCTAGAATTCTTGCTAAGACTGCGCGCTAATGCAGTTTTTCTTTTCTAATTTGTTCCAGCAACAAGTTATTCATTGCGCTACCATTGGACACTCAGAGCTTAATCCAACCATGCTGATACGTATTTCTAAGTATGGATGGCTGCATGGCCGTGCGGTATGCGCGATGGGTTGTAGTTCGGTCATCTCGATGGTCCAGGACTAATGTAAACCTAACCCTAACCGCTTGCCCGCTGCCATCCCTCGTCATCTTGTTGAAGATTTAGACTAGGCAGTAGATTATCATCAACTCTGAAGGAACATCCGAAACATTTTAAAAGTTTTATAAACATTTTAACATGATTTACAGAAACCTCGAGCTGATGAACTTTATTATCAAGCTTTTTCCAGTCGCTTCAGCTTCCGTTTACATTGGTCCATTGACTTTCGCAGATCCGACTTTCTAATGAAAAAAAAAATACATCCGTGTTTTTTTTTTTTTTGTACACTGAAACACGGGTTTTCACACGGCCACACAATGTATATGCACAGTAGCCCGTTGGAGAAAAAATGAATACGTCATCGTCAAAGTTTCTGGATGTTGATTGGTCGAAATAACTCTACAAGCTAGGCCACAGTACCAAACAAGGAATCCTTCTCACATACCCTCGTCCCTTTTTTCTATGGCGGACTAAAGTAATAGTATACTAACTGTATACGTACCGATTCTTTTTATACTGTAATGCGACATATCAATACCGTACGACTCATTATTTACAAAAAAAAAACGATTTTGATTGGTAGCTTCCGAGTACGTGTTTTATTATACCAAGTTGACTGTTAAACAGTAATAGCCGCTTAGAATGCTGTCTTTACCGAAACTGAACAGTATTTATAACCAAAAAATGTTATTTTAAGAACTAACATGGTAATTGGTATCAAATAGATGCCAGGAAATATGGAGTTACAAGTCCTAGTTAATGAAAACTGGTCTGGTTTTCGAACCTGATGGTGACAAGGGAATCTCATATCGTGGGGTCCCCCTTAGGCGCGGGGCCTGGGGCGGTTGCCCCACTTGCCAACACCTTGGGCTTCTACTGGCGATGATGTTGAACAGTGTGTTGAGAGACTATTGTTTAAATAATCCAATTAAAATTCCTCATGGATAACTTAGACATTATAAATATTATTTTTGTATTGCAACTGCTAGATAGTCGTGGCTGAAGCTTTTTCTCTAGTCTTCATAATACTACTGCCGAGATAACTTGCTCTTTAATAGTGAGGAAGGAAGGGGGAGAATTTGAAAATCCCCTCGGGCCCCACTTGAGGGGCTTCCAAAGGAATTTTTTTTTACATATTATTAAACATTAAATATTAAGCAAAATGCAGGGGCCCCCATTGAGGTCAAGCCCTTTGGGGCCCTCAAATGATATGGCAAATTCCTATCTACACAACTAACTCCATAGTTGTGTTAAAACAGCGAACTAGAGATAGATATAAATATTACGTCTATAACGGCCTAAGACTTGGGATTATTGACCTAGTTTTCACTTTACAAACTTGGGAGGGATTGATTACTTAAGACGCAACATGAGATTTTATTATTTGCATTGGCCTCTCATCAGTAGTTAACTTTGAACAACAGAAGACAGGCAGAAAAGCAGGTCCAGTGATAGGCAGAAAAGCAGGTCCAGTGATAGGCAGAAAAGCGGGTCCAGTGATAGGCAGAACAGCAGGTGCAGTGATAGGCAGAAAAGCAGGTCCAGTGATAGGCAGAAAAGCAGGTCCTGTGAAAGGCAGAAAAGCAGATTCAGTGATAGGCAGAACAGCAGGTGCAGAGATAGGCAGAAAAGCAGGTCATGTGATAGGCAGAACAGCAGGTGCAGTGATAGTCAGAAAAGCAGGTCCAGTGATAGGCAGTAAAGCAGGTCCAGTGATAGGCAGAAAAGCAGTTCTAGAGATAGACAGAAAGACAGGTCCAGAGACTGACAGAAAGGCAGGTCCAGAGACTGACAGAAAGACAGGTCCAGAGATAGACAGAAAAACAGGTAACAGGTTTGGGCAGAATGAGCTTTGGGGCATTATAAACTCCCTAACAGTAATGGAAGCATTTATAAGTTTTAAGCTTCTCTTCTAATAAATATTAATATGAAAATTAAGAAACGATAAACAAAAAATCCGTTTAAACTCGAACTTTAATAATCATAGAACGTGTCGCCCCACAAACAAGGATTTAGAAGACTGGTGTAGACTTTGGCCATCTTAACCGGATATAATAAAATGTGCACATAAAGACACCGTATACAATTAAATTTCGATCAATCAGTGTGAAATTTAGTCTCGTTAAATTTCGCACATTTCAAAATAATACCTTAGTTCAATCACAGACGTAAGTATTTATTATACTAAATTTAAGATTTTAACTAACCATTGTTTTATGTGCGAGCAAAAATGTTTTCAAATCTTTAAAGTATCGTTCTATCCCTGCCTTGCACACGCTCAGATTAGTGCAGAAGGTGCGCACTGTTATTGGCTAGACTTGAAAAGAATGTTGACTTTAGAGAAATAACGGTGTTCCGCTTAAGTCAAGGAGCTTAAAGAGGAAGCTGAGCTTATTTCTAAAGGCAGACCTATTTGTTATGTTCTTTTGATGTACTATAAATAAAGACCTTCCTAACAGTAGGCCTATATAAAGAATGTAGGCATTCTTAGCACTTTGCCCTTACTGTAGAAGTGTAGACATATATATATATATATATATATATATATATATATATATACTAAACATAAATTACCCTCAGCCCTCGGGTCTTAATTTGTGGATCAATGTCGATAAGTCACTGAGAGTGTTTTGGAAACAATTAAACGAAATAATAATGCTATAAGAAGGCGAATGCGTGAATTAAAAAAATAGTATGAATGGAGCTATCAAAATAGCTAATCGACCTAAATCCAATTTTTAAATAAAAACATTTGCTTGTAGGTTTACATATATTTAGATCTAGATCTAGAGTATAGATAAATTATAATAGATGCATACCTACTATCATGGGCGTAGCCGGGGGGGGGGGAGGTTGGGGTTCACCCCCTCCCCGAGATGAAATCCCCCCCCCCGCAAAGGGGGGGGGGAATCGGAATTTAGTGACTGATTTTTTGCTTTGATTTTGTTTATTTTAGGTGAAATTTTAATACTAAACTATCACTTTCCCCAGCACACGAAAGGAGGTTTTGAGTGTAAAACCCCCTACCATGGGGTTTTGAGTTTAAAACCCCTGCCAGGGGGGTTCGAGTTTAAAAACCCCTACCAGGGGGGGGGGCTTCAGTTAATTCCCCCCCCCCCCCCCACTAGGGGCTTTTGCAGTTAAATTCTCCTCTTTTATAAAACAAAACAAAAAAGAAAGCAAACGACAATCTCCAAATTTCACGAGCACAGTTAAAGTAAGATTTTGATTTTTAAACCTCCTTCAAAATCTACGTTAAAACCCCTCTTCAATATAAACAAAGAAAATTACACTTAAAATTCTATGAGCGTAGCAAAAGTTAACCCCCAACCCCCTCTTCAGTAGGGTTCGAAGTTAAAAATACCTCTTCAATACCCTGTATAAAAAAAACCCTACAAATTTGCACTTAAAAAGTTATGAGCGTAGCTAAATGGATTTTGACTCAGTTTTGACTTTAAACTCCCCTCCAGTGAAGTTTAAAGCTAAAAAATACCTCTTCAATAAAAGAAAAAAGAAAATTACACACTCAGAAATCTATGAGCGTAGCCAAAAGGGTTTTAAGTTTAAACCCCCAACAAGCGGGGTTTGAAGCTAAAAAATACATCGTCAATGTAAGAAAAATGCAAATTACGCACTCAAAATGCTAAAAGGGGTTTTGAGTTTAAACCTCCCTTCAGAGTAATGTGATGCTAAAAAATACATCTTCAATATAAAAAAAAGCAAATTACACACTAAAATTATTTGAGCGTAGCCAAGACTATTGGGGGTTTTGAGTTTAAATCCCTCTCCTACAGATGGCTTTTTTTAAAGTTTAAAACCCTCTCGAGATGGTTTTGAGTTTAAAATCCCCCTACACAGCGTTTTGATGTGGAAAACCTCTATCTTCAATATTATTCTAAAGCAAACTACAGTTACTAAATTCTATGACCGTAGCTAAATGGGATTTTGAATTAAAAAAAAAAAACACTTTAGAGATTTTTTAGTTTAAAACCCCAACAGATGACTTTGACGATAAAAGTTCCCTTTTCGATATAAAATCTAAAGCAAACTACAGTCACTTAATTCCAAGAGCGGATTTAAGAGATGTTACACATTTCTACCAGTAGCGGGGCTTAATTTATAAAGTGCAGTGAATAGTCATCTGCCAAAATTGAAAAACACTAAATGTGGCTCAACAAAGATTTCTAAGACAGACTATTGGAGTCAGTTATAGAGATTGGGTGTAAATCAAGGAAATCCTATGCCGAACTGGGAGTTGACCCCTTAGTAAGATTGTGACAGAGCGTCGCATGAGGTTTGCGGGACATGTTCTCCGACAAAATGAATTACGCATAAGAAAAGTTGCGATGACATCCTAGTACAACTAGGCGCCACACATTCATGGAGGTCCTCAGAGCAGGTGGGAAGAGACTTCGGACATTACCTGTGACAGATTTTTATGGAAACAGCTTGACGGCAAATACGCCGAATGTCGCGGGAGGGTCTAAATCAGTAAGAATAGCACATTAGGTTTATATTTTATTGAACAAGCACACTATATAACAAAAAAGGCTAATAAAAAGGGAACAACTCTACATTTAAAGCTGTATAAAATAGAACTGTAAGATTTCGGTATCAAACAAAATTTATTATTACTACTATTTAATTATTAATGGAAAATGGTAAGTGGGCGAATGGAAAGTGGTAAGTGGGCGAATGGAAAGTGGTAAGTGGGCGAATGGAAAGTGGTAAGTGGGCGAATGGAAAGTGGGAAGTGGGCGAATGGGAAGTGGGAAGTGGGCGAATGGAAAGTGGTAAGTGGGCGAATGGGAAGTGGGCGAATGGAAAATGGTAAGCGGGCGAATGGAAAGTGGAAAATGGGCGAATGGAAAGTGGGAAGTGGGCGAATGGAAAGTGGGAAGTGGGCGAATGGAAAGTGGTAAGTGGGCGAATGGAAAGTGGTAAGTGGGCGAATGGAAAGTGGTAAGTGGGCGAATGGAAAGTGGTAAGTGGGCGAATGGGAAGTGGGAAGTGGGCGAATGGAAAATGGTAAGTGGGCGAATGGAAAGTGGGAAGTGGGCGAATGGAAAGTGGTAAGTGGGCGAATGGAAAGTGGTAAGTGGGCGAATGGAAAGTGGGAAGTGGGCGAATGGAAAGTGGGAAGTGGGCGAATGGAAAGTGAGAAGTGGGCGAATGGAAAGTGGGAAGTGGGCGAATGGAAACTGGGAAGTGGGAGAATGGGAAGTGGGAGAATGGGAAGTGGGAGAATGGGAAGTGGGAGAATGGGAAGTGGGAAACTGGGAAGTGGGAGAATGGGAAGTGGGAGAATGGGAAGTGGGAGAATGGGAAGTGGGAGAATGGGAAGTGGGAGAATGGGAAGTGGGAGAATGGGAAGTGGTAGAATGGGAAGTGGGAGAATGGGAAGTGGGAAACTGGGAAGTGGGAAAGGGGGTAGTGGGAGAATGGGAAGTGGGAGAATGGGAAGTGGGAGAATGGGAAGTGGGAGAATGGGAAGTGGGAAACTGGGAAGTGGGAAAGGGGGAAGTGGGAGAATGGGAAGTGGGAGAATGGGAAGTGGGAAACTGGGAAGTGGGAAAGGGGGAAGTGGGAGAATGGGAAGTGGGAGAATGGGAAGTGGGAGAATGGGAAGTGGGAAACTGGGAAGTGGGAGAGATTAAAATTAAACAAGTTTGAAATTTGTACCAGAGGGACAGACAGACATAGTGAGTTTATGTAAGCTTTGTAAGAAAAAAAGTATGCGTACAATATGTAACAAAGGGCATCAGCTACTGAAAGTTTTCCGAAAGGCCAGTTATTAAATACATTTATTATGTATATTGTGTTTACAAATGTACCAACAATTTTTAAAATTGAGATTTAAAAAGCAGTTCGAATAAATCAACAATAGTATGAGATATTATCTTTGTGGAACTATTGGGCTAGATCCAACTTAAGCGCGATTCTATGCGCAATAAAGTGTGTGAAAACAACTGACCCACATAAGCGCCTTACGAGTTTCTGTGTAGCACAAAATCCATTTATTTTATTCTGTTTAGTTGTTTATATTTACTTATCTTAGAACTTAAGCTTATATCGAATTAGAAAGGGAAGAATGTGATAATATACATTGTCTGGATAAATAATCTTCGGTTGAAGCTATTGATCACTAGTGTGACTTGCTTACGTAACGAGTTGTCTCCATTTGCAAAATTTATAACTTAATGTCCAGGCGTTATTCCATCACTTCTGCACCCTTCTCAATAGATAAAAGAAATAACCAAGGCTTAAAACATTTTTTTCTCAACTTGACAAACATAACACTGAGCAGTCAAGCTAAAAACGAATCTATAAAATCTATATGCATAGCCATAATATAATAAAAAAATAAATCCCCGTGTCAAGAGCGGGGGTGTGTAAGATGTGAGATTGTGTGATTGTTTTTTTATTTTATTAGTTGTGAATGGTGAAGTGATTTAGCACGGGGTTTTCAAGCGGGGACAATAAGGTATTACTGTGGTCAGTCTAGCAGTTTGAGAGCTGACCTGGTCTGAGTAGGGTGTTGTTGATTGCTGTCTGTTGTATTGAGAGACATATTTTTTCCGCATTGTGTGAACTGACTATTTGGGGTAATACTATGTTGTGGCACTGATGGCCTATGTTAATTGAATCTAGTCTAAGCGCCCTGTAGTATTTAATTTGGGCACATTTAGTACTTCTAGTTATTTAAGATTATGTATTCAATGTTACATGTGTAACCTATTGTTGGCTGTAAATAAATACAAATTCTATACTCCTTCGTCGAGTGTATTGTATAATAATTGTACGTTTTAAGGATTTAGCATTGGAGAGTCATACCCTTAGTATATCGAGCCATTTGTCTATAGCAAGAACTAACCAAAGTTCGTTACACCCCGCCCCCCCCCCCCCGATTTCCAAGAAAAGGGTCAATATTGTTTAATGTTCACGAGGAGACTCACGTGTGAACAAAGTAAAGTGCAGTGAGCTATAAACCCTTGTATCCAAGCGACGAAATGTGTGTATAAAGAATGATATCCGACTGTGAGCAAAAAAAAGCTTAGTTCCTTCCCATAGAGAATTAGGTCATTTGAAACTAACAAGAGAATTACTATAAAACCTATTTTCATAAGCACTTCACAGGAGCAGTGGTTAAGACTAAAATTAAGACTGCTTTATTAATCCTTATTGAAATTTGTTGTGATCACAAAGTCAATGTGATACAGTCTGACCGAGAAAGGAACGGACGAGTTTTTGTACCGCTCGGTTGTAGTCTTGATTGGCAGAAATCGCCCACTTGAAGTCAACGACTGGACGTAATTATTATTTGAGAGAGTGGCTGTTTCTTCCAAGATTATTTCCTTTTTTACTGAGGCATTTTTGTTTAAAAAGTTCGTGTGGTTTTGATATTTTTTTTACAAGGTTGTCTAGTGGGCGCAACAGTTGAAATGAAACGTTGCCTTGCCAACAAGTTATTCCATAGATTAGCAGATTTTGTGTAGGCGCACAGTAAAATGATCTAGGATATTCTTATGTAGTTTAAAGCTATTAAGTTTGTATAGGAAAAATAGCCGCTGGGCTGTTTTCTTTGCCAGTTTCAAGGTGGCCTTCCCACGAAAGCTTGTTATCAACAATGACACCTAGATGTTGATATGACTTCACTTGTATTGATGAAGTGTCTATCTGCAGTTCGTGTATCATTTGTTTTTTTTCTTTCTGAAATCTATTTTGAGTTCTTTAGTTTTTGTGACATTCAATTCTAGAAAGTTGTCAGCGCACCAGCTACTGAGCTTCGGTTAGTGTATTGGCTTGAGGAGGCTTGAGCTCTCGAGTTCACATTCAAGTCGTACATTTTTTTTACAAAGCATATATTAACTCTGTCTGTCTGCCTGATAAAAAGTTCCCTTTATAGGCCGTCGTCTTATTCCTAGTGAACACAAACCTGAAAAATAGGCCGAGACTATAGAAACAAGAGATAACTAAAGACTCTTCCATGTTCTTAAGCTCTCCGCTTGCAGAGTGGTTACCGTGTTGGCTTGAGAAGCCTGTAGAGACTTGAGTTCGAATTCAGGTCGTTCCTCTCCATTTTAAATTTTTATAAATGTTTTTTTCTAGATCTATTACAAATTTAATTACATGACTGATCCAAACGTATTAATATAAGTACGCTTAATATTAGCTTTGTTTTTAAACGTATTTTAAAAGTATTTTTAAAAATTATTTTCATGTATAGTAGTACATTTGCTTCCAATAGTATTATATTGTGTATGGTATAAGAGCGAGTTCGCGAAGTATGTTGAAAATATCGATCCATTTCATGGCCTAGAAAGGGGAAGGGCCGGTTTTAGTTATTTGTGATCTGTTTGTCCGTCTTTCCGTCCTTCCCGTTTAGATCTTTCAGATCTTGCTGAATTCTGATGCTACAAGTAAATTTTGTTTCTGTAATCTAATCATTTAATTATTTAAATTAAATATGTAAGCAGGTTTTAAAAATTAAAATACACCATTTCTACAACTATTCAATATCAGTTAAAAACAGACGAGGCTTTAATATTAAACAATATCAGTATTGCATACATTTATGCAAAGTTTTTTTCTTTTCTAATTTTGTAAGTCTAGATCAAAATAATCAATCTAGAGTTTTCTTTAACCTGGGTAGACTTATACATGGGCACAACCAGAATTTTTCTCGGGGTGAGGTGAGGGAAAAATTGGGGTGGGGCAAAGATCAGCATACACTTTCTTCATGGTTAAACACACAAACAAAAAAAAAGCCTGGGTGGATACAAATCTCGAAAATGGCTCAAACCATTTCCCCAGAAGATGACGGTTTATGCAAATCTTTGTGAAAGAATTACTGGCTAATTGGCCACACTGGGAAAAATTTGGTTTGACCATTGTGATTTTTCAAAATATAATAATCTTTATAATTAAATTTGGTCTGGAGGTCTAGATATTCTATATCTTGAGCACCCGTACGTCAACGCGTATTCCCTCATGTATTCATTAAAAAGTAATCGCGATGGTTGAGTGGTTAAGCGCACGGTTTCCGAATCTGGGGTCCTGGGTTCGAATCTCCTTGAATCTCCTATGAATTTTGGGATTTTTAGAGCGCCCTGAGTCCACACAACTCTAATGGGTACCTGACTTTAATTGGTGAAAGTAAAGGTTGGTCGTTGTGCTGGCTGCATGACACTCTGCTAGTCAACTGTTGGCCATATAAAAGAGATGATCTTTACACCCTCTGCCCCATAATCACAAGGTCTGAAAGAAGAACTTTACTTATTAAATAGTGAAATAAATAGACGTTTAGAAACATTTTCGGCGCTGTCTTATTAGATATCTGTCTAGACTGCTACCTTTTTATGTTTCTAAGTCTGGGCCTGTAGCCAAACTAAAACTTTCTATATCATATCTCTAGATCCAGTAATTTCGATTAATGTCATTTATGCTTTAAGTCTGAGATTAAACAAGGACACTTTACTTTTTGGGTCCCGCGGCTCATGCAGTGGACTCCATCTACATAAAGAACTATCGTAGTCCTAGAAGAGTATCAAATAATCTTATTTTTTTAAACGGCCCACGTAAGGCGAAAAGCCGCTGTTAGTTCTTTATTGTCTATCTGTCCGCCCGTCCGTCCGTCCTCTGTAAGCTCTGTGTGGTCTATCTGTCGGTGTATCAGTATTTCATCTTTATGTAGCAAACACTAGAAACGATGGTGTACATCTGATTTTAATGTAGTTTTAGCCTGAAAAGTTTAGGTGCAAAGCCTTCTTCTTATCTTTCTTGGCCGTTTTTTGAGTATTGGATCTGTGTTTGCAGTGAAATGTAATACATTAATAATGTATAAATAATACATTAATTTAATTAATATTTTATCATTATCATCTAAAATCTTGCCAGTGACAAATTATTTATGGAGACAGCTAGCAAACGGCTGGGGAGGATCTAAGTCTGTCATTTAAGACAGTGCTCTTTAAACTGAGGTGCGCGTACCATATGTAGTCACAAATAGCATTTGGTTAGTCTTTTTAATTCACGCCTCAATGTTTTCATCTTCCTTATTTTTATTTGTATACTTGTTCAAGTTTATCTCTTAAAGATAAGAAACAAATCAGAAAGGGAAGTAGAGTTTTGAACTTTTCGAGAAAAAGCTTCTAAAAATGATGTAATACGAGTCGCTTGCCACTTTGCCGCGTCACGCTTGAGTTCTCAGCAGTCATTTCTTAAATCCATTGATAGGAGTGTTCTTCCAATCTGTGTGAATTATTCAGTTTTATGAACGTGTGTGGCTGGTTAATTTAAGATGGAAAAAATTTGTCCTAAGGAAAGTGCCAACACGAGTACAAGAATCACAATGTCGCAGTTTGAGCAATGTTTCTGACGATACCAAGACAACATCGAAGCTACCACAAGGAATAAAAAAAAAAGTTTTACATGTTCCGACGATCCTTTAGATTCTGGTGATAATCCAGAAGGACGGCGAGGAATGGCAAAAAGCAGGGTTCGAACTCAGACTTTCCAGACTGTCCAGAGCGCATGTCAACAGACTGCTGGACCAAATCGCTAATACAGTGCTAGCGGCGCCAACCAGTAGCATGTGTGCGTTGTCAGCAGTGAAATTTTGTTAAACCAATTTGGGAAGCCCTGCGAAATTGTATAACTATGTAGACATAGAACAGGCAGCAGTTTGGAGGAAAGACGAATGTTTGAAGTGGCAAGCAGTTATCAGATAAACAAACTATTATGCGCTGCTGTGTTATTTCTGGTGGTAAAAATAAAATAAACATCAAAAGCTGTCGTATAAAAATTGCGCGTCTTTTCGTCAATATAAATTGTATCCAACGACTAAATGTTTAGCGTTTTGAAAAGAATCTCATGTTCTGATTACATAGTACATATTAGAAATTTTAGTTTTTTTTCAGGAATTACTTGTGATGAAACATTGCATCGAAGCATTTTTCGCTTTGTGGACCTTTTCTCTAAGAGTTGAACTCAACACCGCTGCCTGGTCATGCGGTATGCGCGCTGGACTGTCGTTCGGTTGACTAGGTGGTTCCGGGTTCATACCCTGCCCTCTGCCATCCCCCGTTCTGACTTGGAAGTCAATTATCTTCAACTCCAAAAAATGTAAAACATTTTACAAACATTTTAACAAATCTTCGAATTTAAAGATGATTTCTTTCTCAAATTATAATTATTTATTTATGGTCCTAAAAATAAGTTTGGACGAAGTCGCAGCAAGATTAGGAAGAAAACATTTTAAAACAAACTGAATTCAAACTCAAGTCCTCAAACCTCGTCAAGCTTCCTGAAGCCAACACTCTAAACACTGCCCCCGGAAATCGAATGAAAAATGGTTCTTAATAGTTTAGCTTTTTTACCCCATCTTTTTTTTTAAATCTTTAAAAATGTTGTCACATTATTTTTTTATTGCGAAAATTTTCAAAAATAATTTACATAGGAAAATATCAAGGTATTGTAAATGAGGAAAAAACATGTCTTCTGGGAAGTCGAAAGCTAACTTATCTTAAACTTGGCTTGCCTTGGTTAACTATGAAAGGGGCTCGAGGTTCGACACCCGACTCGAGCAGAGGCTACTTCTGACGTAATAAAGTTGATGATTTCCAGCGTTGATGTCGCTGCTTCTATGTAATCTAAAACTGTCTTTTTTTAATGTCTGAACATAAGTACCTGTTGGTTCTAGATTATAACATACCCGATTTATATTCTATTTTCTATTTCTATAATGTAGTGTGGCATCGAAATGCATTCAGACATGGGTCTCTGACAATGCAGTGTCTTTCTGTTCAGTTAGTACTAGTTGGATCTTGCATTTCTCTAATGCAAATGACTTCTGTAACCATTTTTTATTGACGCATTATACAACTCAACATACAAGTCAAACTCTGTTTTTATGAATATAAAGTTGTATTGAACTATGAAATATACAATAAAATAGTCACTCAAGTCACATAGTGTAATAGTTCATCATTCATTGCATTCTCAACACTGCTTTGAAATAATTCCTTAAAAACAGCAGTCCTGCTGCAGGGGTTAACAACTGGATGGATAAATATAACAGACATATTGCCATTATTACACAGATACAACTTTTTAAAGTTTTTAAAAGTTTTGTTTTAGTGAACTTCTTTTCAAGTTTTTAGGAAACTTCTGTTTAAAAGTCTTCAGTAGAACACATTTTTAGTTAAGGCCTTTTTCCAAGTTTATAGTGAATCTTCTCTTGTCAGGATTTAGGTGAACTTCCTTTATAAGTTTTTTTTAGTGAACTTCAGTTTCCAAGTTTTTAGTGAACTTCAGTTTCCAAGTTTTAGTGAACTTGTGTTTCCAAGTTTTAGTGAACTTCTGTTTCCAAGTTTTAGTGAACTTCTGTTTCCAATGTTGTTTTGTGTAACAGAACTAAGTATTCAAATAAATTGCTACATTTTTTTTAGCCAAGTCTTAATGATGTAAAAATAATCATTCTTTGGCACTGCCAAGATTGAGGTTCCTTTGACCATAACTTCCTTTTATGGCATTTTATTGAGCCGTTGCTAGCAAGATGCTTTCAAAAGGTATAGCTGGAGAATCTTGCTAAGTTGTATTTAAAAAAAAATAGCCGCACCTAATGTTGTAGCTTATATTTAGGTCAATAGGGCGCGTTAACTTTTATCACAAAGTGGGTGCAGAGGAAGGCTAGTATGTAAAACTTCTGATACGCTAACAATGCGGAGCTCTGTTTCCTTGAGCTATTCTTCCTAGTAGCCAAGTTACAAACACACACACACACACTAGAGTTAGACTTTTCTTGGAAATTAGTGTATCTTTACAATTCTTCCTACATGATTTTTGTTTGGGGGGGGGGGGGGGCACTGGACAGGTATTTTTTTTTCCCTTTTTTTGTTTTTCTTTTGTAGAGGTTTCAATTCATGGAAAAAAATATGCACACACATCTTTTATTTTGGAGGCGCGGTGGCTGAGGTAAAGCGTTTGGCTACAGAACCGGGGTCCGGGGTTCGAATCCTGGTGAAGACTGGGATTTTTAACTTCAGGATCTTCGGGCGCTTCTGAGTCTACCCAGCTCTAATGGGTACCTAACGTTAGTTGGGGAAAAGTAAAGGCGGTTGGTCGTTGTGCTGGCCACACGACACCCTCGTAAACCGTAGGCCTCAGAAACAGATTACCTTTACATCGTCTGCCCTATAGACCACAAGGTCTGAAAGGGGGAACGTTACTTCCCTTTTTTACATCTTTTATTTTACTTTATGGTGCGTATAAGAACACATTGCAAGACAACTATTCATTAATACTGATGTTATGTTGGAGAAAGGTTTCTACAATGATAAAAGAATTAGATCGAACCATACGTCTAATTAGCTAGGTCTAGACTCGTGACCGAACATACCAAAAAAAAAATGAAGTGTTGTTTTTTTTTAGTTTAGTTTAATAGTTTTCATTTACAAAGAGTATATTAACTCACAATGCCTGTTTGTCTGTCTGATACTAATTTTGAACAAGTTATTTTTCCCAATACTCATTCTCGGATCATGCTAAAACTTTACGCAATTATTTATTGTCGAAGATAACACATATACAAACACAATAAATGAACCGAATTGTGAATTAGATGATAATAATTTATTTATTTTGTTTGATATAAAAGGGTAATTAATTCATAGTGTATTGAGATATATGGCTGTAAATGTGAAATTTATTTTTCCATTAAATAAACTTTGCGTTATTTTTTGAAAATTATTTTTATATTTTGTTTAAAAATAGTGATTAACGTTTAGTTAAACTACTTCATTATAGTTTAAATGTTTTAGTTTAATTAAAAAAAATTAAATTTGCTCCCACCGATATAGTTAAGTATAGTTATATACTCTTTGTTAGTGTAACCAAGGGTCACACGTGCTTGAGGGTTGTGTAAATGCTATGCAAGTCCGCTCTTTTCAGGACTTCAAAAAATATCAAAGTATTAAATTAAAAAAAAAGGTCATGTCTCTAGCATTACACGCAACCTCATATATCATCTTAAAACTTGAAGTAATTAAAAAATATCAAATCCTGCCCTTTGACCTGCACTGGCTTCATGTGCAATGAGCCCAAAGTGTCCGCTGTTGAGTTTGTATGAAACACATTGGATTTGTTCTCTCCTTAATTTGTTATAAAATAAATAAACACACAAATTAAAAGTCCTCCAAATATCTTTGTTACTCTTAATTTTTTGTGTCTCTTTTATCAAATTTTTTATTTTTAAAAGTATATGAATGCATAACTGCACCTCTTTTTTTTTTTTCAAGGGAAAATGTTCCTAGGAAATTCACTTTTATATCAGATTTTAGTTCCTGGATGCCAAATAGTATCTGTCACATGACGCTGAAGAAAAAGCTTATAAATAGGATCGAAAGAAAGGTATACATTTTGTCTGAAGAATTCTCTCCAACCTGAAGCATCAGCTATTTTCATATCAGGTTTGCTAGATTTCAATTGTCAATACCTAGTTCTAATAACATAGTTCGTCGATCGCAATACAATGATGACTTATTTGGTCATCCTTGGGTTTGAGGGCTTTGGTCTGACGTTTTTTTGTGTGCAATCTCATATGGCTTGTGAGATCTATATAGGTCCGAAATGTTCAACTGCGCACTGGGCAAGCTAGAGGTTGTGTGAGTTGACTTAGTTGTCTTCTCTTGCGTGTTTCTTACGCCAAAGGCTCACTTATTGTCTCCGGCTCTTTCTTTACCTGTTTTAACAACGAGGCCCCATGATGCTGTATCATTTGCTTCCATGTAACAGGTGGCAGCGTTAATGATGAAGGCTTTCAGGGAGGCTTTGAAGGTCTCCTTAAAGCGTTCCATTCTGCAGACGTGTCCTGCCCAAATTAAAAAAAAGTCATGTCTCTAGCATTACACGCAACCTCATCAAGTTTATCTTGATGTGAGTAGCTAATGAATGCAGTTGTTATGTACCATTGAACATAGTCAAACACTTGAGAACAAAGCCTCTTGAGAGTACACCTATTTTTAGCGGCCACCTAAAGGGGAATAGATGCTATTAGTTTTATGTGGTCTGTCTGTCCGTCCGTCCGTCTGTCCCGCTTCGATCTCGTAAACTAGAAAAGATATTGAAAATCCGACATCATGATATTTTAGACCTTTAAAAGTTCTTATGCAAAGGCTACTTTTTACTTTTCTGAAAGCGAAAAATTTAATTTTCAAAATTAACTATCCAAGCAGTTTTTTACAAAAAAATACACCACTTTACAACTATTCACTATTAATAGTAACAAACACGGGAGTCTATTAAGTAAGGGAGATGACTAATTAACACATTTTTAACACATATATGCAAACAGATTTAGATTATTTGTCAAAATATTATTTTTTAACTATTGT
Organism: Biomphalaria pfeifferi; assembly: GCA_030265305.1. Taxonomy (NCBI): domain Eukaryota; kingdom Metazoa; phylum Mollusca; class Gastropoda; family Planorbidae; genus Biomphalaria; species Biomphalaria pfeifferi. Next base: position 261,885 of record JASAOG010000024.1, read on the forward strand.
ATTGCTAAGTTAAATAAGTTCTGTCATAATAATTACTACATTTAGAAAATAAAAATGTTTACTTTTTTTTTTAAAGAGAAAAGTTCTATTTGATATGCATATAAGTGGAACAAAATTTAAAAGAATAATTTACAAGTAGTCTTATATTATAGTGTAAACTGCAGCTATATACTAAATGATCGGTTACAACTAAACGAATTTTTTCAATTGAGGCTTTGAATAAGAGATTGGGCCCTTTATAAAACAATTAGATCAAAAAGATAATCATTTTATGACATCAGTTAGGCCAGGTTCACGTCTAACTTCACATTTACTTTCACCCATCCCTTGGTCTGCTGGACCGTTGGGGCACCACACAGGATTTGTCAACATTCGTTCTCCATTCTTCTTTGTCATTTGCTTTTGATAGAATTTCATTCTAATATATTTTTCTGAAAATATTGAAACCTGCTTTTTTACCTGCCTGCGTGGACCACTTCGGGGGCCTATTTTGAGTTTGTGTTTTTACACAAACTGTCTTTGTAACCTTGTTTTTACCTGAACTATTTCAAATTTGTCATGTAAATATATACGCACTAGCGCACTGTTCACCACAAAAATTTGTCATTTGATGAGTTTTACAATGTATGAGTGTAAATATTAAGTTAAACAAAATCTATAGTTCCTATTCTTAGTAAAGTCTCCTGCATGTTTATGAATTGTTATTAAAATGATGTAGTTTATGGAAAAAAAAGCTTACAAATTAAATATATTTTTAAAATTGTCGCTTTCAGAAGACAAAAAGTAGCTACTTAAACTTTCCTGTGGGATTGTCAATAGCTTTTCTAGTTTTGATGTTCGTGTGGTATTTGCTCTGGACTGTCGTTAGTTGGTCTCCATGGTTCGAATGAAATGTGAAACAAACAAAATAAACGCTAAAAACTGACAAACGGACGGACAGACAGATCACACAAAATTAATAGAATCTTATCCCCTTTTTGGCCCGCTTCAAATTAATTAAACTAATCATAACAAAAATCAACAGAAATAACCTTTAACCCAACATATAAGTCGATTGTTAATTAAAATCTAACACTATTATTGTAATGATTGTCCCTGAGAATAATTCAAAACAAATTCAACTATTTCAGTTGCTCCTGTTAACATTCTAACATAAACAAAATTGTCATATTTTATTTTTCACAGGTTTTAGAATTCTAAACCAAGGAAAAAAAAATGAACCCAAGTTTGATCTACTTTGGACTAACTCTCGGAGTTTTGGGCCAGACACTGGCCGTTGACGTAAAAACAGCTCTTTCCCAAACTAGTGATAAATGCATAAAAGTGTATAGTAATAACTGCAATGCCAATGCTGAATTTCTAAACCTTTTGAATTCAAAAAAATATTGTGAAGGCATCACTTATAACAAAAGCGACTTCTCAATTCAAAATTGTCTGGTTTCGAATGGATGTAGCCAGGCAGATTATGACAAAATCAAAAACTTGGTTTGTGCAGCAGACTCTCTTTTGGTTGGAATGGTTTCTCTAGTTCTCTCTGTTGTTGTTACATTATTTGCTCGTCTGTAACAGTCTCAAGGAAACCAAGAATACAATTGGAAAGAAAATCATTATTATAAACCCTTACAGAACAAAAGTATATACCCAGTGGATTTGCTATTTTCTATCAACAGTCCATACTTAGAATATATATATATATAGTTTTTAAATTGAATTTTAAGCATTCTCAACCTCAACAACATTTTTAGATTTGCATAAATAACTGTAGCGCCAGGCTTATTAGTTTCATTGACGCGTCATTGAAAATGTGTACATTTGTTTAAATTAGAGGGTCGCTACAAGGGAAGTAATCCACTATTCGTTTTGTCTGTTAATCTGAGATGATTAATATGATTACTGTGTTTACTTTAACTCTAATGCACAAATTGTAAGACTCCTCATGGATGATAAAGATGTATAAAGCTCTCTCTCTGTGTGTGTGTAAGTGTGAAGTTCGACAGTATCATTAAAATACTTAACACCCATCGCTGCACTTGTGTTTTGTATCTAGTTTACCTATTTCATTATTACCGTGAAATCCAACGATGTATTCTTTCCACAATTGTTACAATCACTAGATAATTATCTTATCGTAAATTTGTATTGTATGAATCATTTTCAGTTGAATTTAAATTCCTCTCCATAAAGCTGTGAGAGTTTGGATTTTTTTTAAACTACAAAAATAAACGTTGGGCTTTTTACGTTGTGTTAGACTCTAGTGTTACTTGTAGTCTTCTATCAATATGCAGTGAATTACAGATTTGTTTTTTGAACTACAATTTTTTAATAGCAGGATAATGCACTGTAAGTACCTCAGAATATTTCTGAATTTTCGTTTTAAATACCAGAAATAGTGCTTGACCTCGTTGGGGGAGCTCACAGCGCTCCCCCCCCAAAAAAAACAACAACAAACAAACAAAAACAACAACCAACCTGGCTACCCCCATGGTGCTCGCTACCCACGTGGATCTATCCAGTGCCTTTCTTCCCAGCTGTTAGTGTCGATTTTGAAGAGCTTCATGTCGCGTTTGCGTTTTTCTTGAAGGTGTACCAAGCCTTTGAGAAATGTATTTGTGTGTGTGTGTTTAATTATGTACGAGAAGCCTTCCTATAAAAACTAAAAAAAAAATAAATCATAAATTGTTATGTGTGTTTCTGAAGTGTGGGCAGAAATTAAGGTGTTTTCCTTTTAACTTTATTTACTTCATGTTAGTGTTTTCTTAGGAATGAGGCACTTCGTGTGTACAACATAAGTGTTATTGTTTAGTCACATCAGCAATGCAAACCTCCCTCTAGCAAGCTAGAGGCAATAGAAAAAAACAAACCCCGCCACCTTTCTACCAATACTGTTAGCTTCACCTAGATTTAAACCAGAAAGGACAATACCATACATTGAAATAACTTGAGCGACTAGACAATCAAGGACATAGTCATAATGCCACGCTAACATGTGACGTTTCTTGGAAAATATATTTGTGTTAGTTTCACTCAATTCAGAATCCAAAGTCTTAAATATAGCACTTGTCAAGAAGTCAAACTATGTGAGAGAAATATGAGAACAATGTAATGCACTCAAGCATAAATCTCCGACAAAGTAATGTACTTTTTAGTCACTGTTCGATCCAGCCATGTTTTCACATTGCATGACTTCTGATACCTTTTTGTCTATGTGACATTGTACAACTTAGTAAATAAGTCAACTTCGTCTACGTAGATAAAGTTTTATTCACATCATGAAATGCACGACTAAATTGTCGCAAAATTTCCAGATAGGCTTGTCACATATCATATTTGAATATTCTCTGTATACTCATAGCAACAACACTCGTAACAAATATACATCTAGATCTCACTTAATACAAAATACAATTAACATGCATATATGTAACCCTACCTGACCAAGTAAAACAAATGATGGTTGTGCATGGGCGTTGTCAGGATTTTTTTCGGGGGGGGGGGGCTGTGTGATGAGGGGGGGGGGGGGGTTGGGGAGGATTTTTTCCCCCCGCCTCTAAAAATAAATTATATATATATATGGTTACTGGTCACTTCATCCCCGGTCACTTCATCCCCGGTCATTTCATCCCCGGTCACTTCATCCCCGCCGCCAAGCACTATTTCCAGTATTGAAAGACAAAAAATGCATATTCTGAGGTATCTACATGCATTATCCTGCTATTAAAAAGTTTGATTTCAAAAACCTAATGTGCTATTCGTACTAACTGAGATTCTCCCGCGCAGTTCGGCGCAATGGGCGGAAAGCTGTTTCCACAAAAATCTGTCACTGGCAATGTCTGAAGCCTCTTTCCACCTGCTCTGAGGACCTTTATGAAAGTGTGGCGTGAAGCTGTACTAGATGTCCCTGTTTGCACTTTCCTCGTATTGGCCTCCTTTGTATGCGTAATTCATTTTGTCGGAGAACAAGTCCCGCAAACCTCATTTCTTCCCTTTGTCACAACCTTACTAAGGTGTCGACTCCCAGTTCTGCATAGGATTTCCTTGATTCAGACCCGATTTCTATAACTGACTCTTAAAATTCGTCTGAGCTATCTTTGTTAAGCCACATTTAGTCTTTTTCAATTTTGGCGAACTATTCACTGTACTTTATTAGTGGAGCCCAGCCACAGGTAGAAATTTGTAACCTCTCTTGGCAACACTCTTGGAATTAGGTGACTGTAATTTGCTTTAGATGTTATATAGAAAAGGAAAATTTTATCGTCAAAATCATCTGTTGAGGGGTTTTAAACTAAAAAATCTCGTCAGTATTTTTTTAACAAATTCAAAGCCACATTTAGCTACGCTGACAGAATTTGGTGAGAGTAGTTTGCTTTAGAATAATATTGAAGAGAGGGTTTTCAACCTCAAAGCCCTCTGTAGTGGGATTTTAAACTCAAAACCATCTAGAGGGTTTTTAAACTTAAAAAAAAAGCCATCTGGAGGAGGGTGGTTTAAACTCAGAATCCCCCTTGACTTGGCTACGCTTAAAAAATTTTACTTTATATTTGTAATGAAGAGCTATTTTTTAGCATCAAACCCCTTTGAAGGGGATTTAAACTTAAAACCCTCTTTGGCTATAAAAACCAAACAATAAACACAAAATAGGCTTAAGTGAACGTATCTGTCTGATGTTGTTCTCTATGGAAGCAGAAAAGAAATGACATGCGCTGATGAAGGACTCGAGGCCCAAAAGTACTTTGTTTTGCTTAGTGTGGCAGGGTCACCTATCTGCACGTGTATGTATTTTCTATACAGTCGTTCACAGCCTCACGATGACCTGTTATTTTTAGGCTGCTAACGATAGTATAAAAACGCAAACTCTATGGCCATATTACAAGGTATTTGGGGTGGCAAAGACCTACCTTTAGGGAACAGTAACAGGAAAGAGAAGAAGCGGCAGACAAAGAATGCGATAGGAAGACAACATAAATGAATAGACGAGGTTCTATCTAAGGCAAAAGACGGAGGAATTGAGAAAGACGGTTGACTAATCTTGCATGGTGCCGCAGACTAAGGGATAAAGGTAAAATACAGTCGTTCACCCATGCAGCAGTAAATCATTGTTTTTAAGTCTCACTTAATTTACAATGTAAGTACGTGTACTAGTTTTGTTTGTACGTCTGACTCTGACAAATGACTTAGGAAATGTTTGAGTATCTTGTACGGGTGTATTCTTGTAAAAGACAAAAACTATCACAATCACTATTGAAGAACTCAGTCCAGACTGTTGAATGTTAAATACATTAAGGTCACAGTGGAGTCGCTGTCAGTATTCAAAGTTGTCACCTTGAAAACATAATACAGATTAATCATATTAACATCTTAAACAAGCCAAACCATACTATATGCGACGTCCCTAAATGTCGCGTTAAAGTGCGTAAGCTATCGTGATTCACTACGCAAACAAAGTGGCTAACATACGACACTATGACATATTATTCAACAGAAGGTTGCCAATGTAGCACATCTTTAGAGGTTGTGATCACCTCCTCTTCACCTCCGTTAAGAAGTGCATCGCAACGGAGGCATGAATTACTAGATGCTTGTGACGCAATCAACCGTGACTGTAGGTGTACGCAATCAAGAATGTTTATGTGACACTGTATTTAAATATCTGTGTGTGTTTGTGTATAAATCTGTACATCTTATCAGTGCAAACATTTACGGTAGCCTAAATTAGTTTACACTAGAAACAACAACTGCAGAATTTTGATCTTAACTGGCAGAAAATATGTCGAGCAGAACTGAACTAAAATATAAATGAAGCTAGCACTAACAAAACGGAAAGAAAAAACACTTCTGTTAATATTGTTTAGCGTTACTTTTATTCTTTATAAAACAAACGAAAATATATATATATACTAGACATATGTTACCCGCGACCCGCGGGTCTTTATTTGCGCATTACTGGCGATATAGTCACAATTAAACGAAATAATAATGTAATAAGTAAAGCGAATGTGTGAATGTAAAAATAGTGTGAATGAAGCTATGAAATAAAAAAGGTAATAGGCTACGCAACTTTAGCGAACAGCGAACGAATGTATTAAAAATGCTTTAGAAAAACAAATTTGAATGTTAAATTGATTAAAATATCAAATTAATGGACAATAATTAGTATGTTTATGTGTTAAAGCACAAAACTATCTTTGCGAAAAGAAGTTTTATCATCTTAGAGTTCAATAAGAGTTTTAGACCTAGACTTAGGAATAGACTCAGTAGAGAGATGTGTTAATGTGTAACCAATTGGTAATGTCTAATGAAAGAATGTTCGCCAGGAAATCTGTAGTCACAGATATCAGGAACTAATTTATGTAAAAAAATGCTTTTGAAACACAAAATTGAAGGTTAATTTTATTACATAATGAAATCAATGGATCTTCTTTTGTATTTTCATGTGACAAAGTAAAAAACTATGTGCGCAAAGTGTACTTCTTAAAATTAGATCTAGGCCTAAATCCTTTCGATTTTTTCTCATGTCAACATTGTTAACCATGGCCTAGATCCATAAAATACTTTAGCTGTAATAGAGTCAGACAACTTTATTTTTTTTGAGGGTCTTAAGTTTGTTTTAGGGCTACAATACATACACTACGGTCTAAGTTAGTATCCAAGGAACATTCCTGCCTAGTTTTATCAAGATTGGTCAAGCGGTTTTGATGTCTATAAGTAACATACATACATACATACATACACCTCACATTCTAATTATATATTATAGATAAAGAGTTTAATATGTAAACTAAAAAAAAACAAAGTTACATAACACAAAACACAATAAAGAACATTTAGTCACGTGATGATATGATAAAACAATGAAAATTACGTTTCACGTGATAGCCTTTATGGATTGCGTAATTTGTATAGAAGAAATGGAGAACCATGTGGCAAAATGTTGTTTGTTTACGATTGGTGAATGAGGTCCATTGAATCTTCGTTTCGGTATACTCTCAAGCCTAAGATCTTCATATTAAAAACATTGAATATGATCTGAAAGTAATTGCGTCTCTAACACCAAAAAAAAAAAATAACAACAAAAAATTAAATAAATAAAAACAGTGTGAAAATATAGTCGTTAAATCATTGAGGTATGATGTAGAATGACGCTTATTTTGCAATGAGATCTCTGAATAACTAAAAAACAATTCATTTTATATCCCAGAAAAACCGATAGAAAACAATAAAAAGATCTATATTGAAATAGAAAGACTTATTATTATAATTATCTGCTCGCACGATCGGTTCACAAAACTACGACTTTATGCTGGCGAATAACAAAAACCATACTTCTACTTTTACCTAAAATTCATAAACCCAACAACCCAGAACTAGTGTCTCCATTTGCTCCTGGTCTACAGATTTACAGATTTTGGGCCATAACTTACAATCAATAGACGATAAATGATAAACTTACATCATGTACAAAAAGCATTCCCTGATAGCAAAATTTAAAATATTCCTACGCGATCTTCCTTTTCGATGTCACGTGCATTAACTATAGGCCCTTTCATTGCATCCATTGTTTGTCCTTTTTCGTTTGCTTGTACCTGATGAAGACCTCGTGACCCAAACGTCCTGTGTTTGTTACTTTAGTCCTGTAGAATGTCCAGTATTTATGTTCATTGTACATAATTATACGTGTACATTTGCCGCATTTTGTATCATCTGTTAAATAGTACAGCCACGGATGGCTGCCTGGTCGTGCGGTTTGCGCGCTGGACTGTTGTTCAGATTTATCAATGGTCCCGGGTTCAAACCCTGCCCGTTCCCATCCTCCGTAGTCCTGCGGTAGATTTGGACTAGGAAGTAATTATTTTCAACTCTGAAGGAACATCCGAAACATGTAAAACAAACATTTTACAAAAATAGTATAATTTTACACTTCTAAATATACAAGTCCGATAACTTTTCACATCATTATTCAGAACATATTTCAAGAGTTATCTATCTTACGTAATAAAAAAAAATCACGTGAATGCAAAACCAAATTTTCAAAAATCGTATTTCGAGGCATTTTTTTTCTTTGGAATTTTCTTCCCAACCATCACTTTGTATTTCTCTTTGTTTCTAAGCTTTATTTTATGAAGTAGCGTCTGTATTATATAAGCTAAGATAAGATAAGACGCCCTTTGTTGATAATGTTCTATCTGTACACACTAGTTGCGACGCGGCTAAGGTTAACTGTGTGTGCGATCAGCTAACACATGAGACACGGTCCAGTAACACCGGCCAGCTTGCTGCTAGCTGTGTCAAGGGACTAGGAACGGACCTGTGGGAAAGTGCTGGTATGAAAATTACACCTGAATACCACGTAATCTGGTTCCGTCTTCGTTTTAGAGAAAGCCTTGATAGACCCGATATAGATATCTTCCATAAAGTCCAGCTGAGAATCTTATCTTATATAATACAGACGTTACTTCAAAAAAGAAGATGATTACGTCTAACGCGTCATGCATTAAGTCATGCATATTAACCAATGACTTAAATTCTGCCAAGTTACTGGTTTTCCTGGCTAGCTCATGCCCTAATAGAATCTGGACTGATTGTTGGAAAGGCTTTGATCCAGCGGACATGGACTAGGAGCTCATCGTCCTTAGTCCTAACTGAAGGTCATGGACCGAGAATGGGACCATACCACATTCACAGAGCGCCGAGTCCCGACTCCTGGGTCAACTTGTTATAAGTGGCTAAAGGCAGCGGTAATTAGCCTCAAGAGCCCTACACCATAACATACATACAGAGCGTGTCAGAGTCAAGGCAGTTCAGTCCAGTTTAGCACAACAGGTCAGTACTGTTAATTCCCAGTGAAATCAGTCCGATAATAATAATAATAATAGTAAATATAGCTTTTATAAAGCGATACTTTCATTCTTTTAGCATGCTCAGAGCGCTATGGTCCAATCTCATTTGTGGACCAGTAAAGGGAGGGTGTATTTAGGAGAAGGTTTTCCATGCTGCCTATAGGCGCTCATTAAACACAATTCTGTGTCGAACTTCAAGCCCCCTTTTTAAGTATCCAAACCAAGCCAAGTTCAAGCGTACTTAGCTTCTCGGCCACGCTTCCCGATACATGGGGTCCAGAATGAAGTCTGTGACTGTTCACCCTGTTTCAAGACGAGACTATCCAGCACAAGTTGGGTCCAACGGTTACAGTTAGATGTTTAACGTTACCAATTGTAAAGTGTTTGGCTCTTATTTATCACATTACATTACACGTTACACGGAACCCTTCTTATCAAGTTCTAGAGCTAGTTGTGTTGTGTTGTCTTGATCAGTGTTTGCAGAATGATTGATAGACAGAATCATTACAATATGAATATTTGGTACCAAAACATGTGATGAGAACTTTCAAGGACACAATCTCACTGATTTCTTTTTAATTAGAAAGCTTCTATCCATTCCCTCTGTCTGTCTAGATGGTTACAAGTTTGTACATGGTTTTTTTATATCCCGTTTCCCAGTCTCGGATCAAGTTAAAACTTGGCACAATTATTTAGTGTACCTGACAAGATAGGAATCAATAACAAAACCAAAAACAATAAGTTTATTAATTTTTGGTAATTAATTTTCTCTTCCTCGGAATCCTAGTGTTCTGCGAGGCCTGACTAGGTGTTCCATGAACTACTGGAATAATTAACGAGTAGGCCACCACGTGAATTAATTTCTCTAAAAAATAAGCAAAAAATGTGATGAGATCTTTCAAGGGCTAAGTGTTCCGCTAGATACTTAGAATGTGCGAGCTGTTCCTTTAAGGAAAAAGTTTGGAAAACACTGTTGTAGACTATAACGAATCAGTGGCGTCACTAGGCAGGTGCGGGGGGTGCGGGCCGCACCGGGTGACACAAAACTAAATTTTGTCCTTTGTTGGTATTCTGGACTTTTTTGACGAAGTTTCGCAGGAAATAAACCTGTTCAGTGCTTGATTTGCCTTTTCGGAAGTAACTGAGAAACACTAGTGTAATTTAAGACCTTTTTTCCTGGATGGGGGGTGACACCCGAGCTTATCGCACCGGGTGACGCCGACCCTAGTGACGCCACTAGGTCCTAAATTAAAAAAAAAAAAGCAAAAAAAAAAAAAAAAAAAAAAAAAAGAGAAAACCCCGGAATCAAACATGAGATTAGGATTATGTGATAAGATGATTTGTACCGGATTATAATAAATATTACTTTTAAAATGGTAGATTTTCTATTCCTATTATTAGATAGATTTGCTTATCTTAAAATAAAAAGTCATATAGACTAACTAAGGTTTAACTTCCCTATTTTCTATTGCTCGAGCCCGTTGCATTATTTTTTATTTCCCTTTATTCTGAAGTAACTACGAGGTCTAACCAGTTAAGGCCAGTAATCTAAAAGCACTCCGAATTTTAGAAAATAGAAAAAGAGTATTTGCAAATTAAAACTCATTTTCCTTGTATAAACAAAATTAATATGCATGTTTTTGTCCAAAAAATATGTTTCAGTTTGTGGAGGGTAGGTCCCTGGGATGACGCACAGCCGTTAATTTATATCTACTTTGATAAATGACGAGTACACTACAAGCGGACACATTTTTACCCGACAGTGTTGCCAACTGCAAGATTAAAAATATTGCTGGTAAAAATGCGTAATAAAGGTTTAAAAATACAAACAAACAACGTACAAGTTTTGACATTTTTAAAAAACTCTCTAATGTGGAGGCCCCAGTCTTGGCAGTAGCTCTGTCTTCCCTCCATTAAATATGGCCACGAGTGGAGTTGTAACTCATTGCTCAGTTGTTGTTTAATCATTGAGATATTCAAAATGTCTTACTATTGATTTCTTATTGTTCTTAAAAGTGGACGCAATTCGTTCAAAGAGAAATGTGTATGTGTGTTTAGTTAAATAAGAGAAGCATGCACACAAATAGTAAAATAAGCAGCGTGTTATGGCGATCTTATTTTTCCTCAAAACTTAATTTGAATTTTCGGATCTAGCAGTGGCGTATCTAGGAATTTACCATCATTTGGGGGCCCGTGGCTTGACCTCTTTTGGGGCCCCTGTTTTACTTACTTAGACTTAGGTCCTCCAGCGACGTTCGGCGCATTGGGCGAAAAGTTGTCTCCATAAAGATCTGTCATTGGCAATGTCTAAAGCCTCCTCCCACCTGCAGTGGCGTAGACAAGGTGTCAAGACTCATTTTCTCTCTAATATACGTATGTAATACTAAATGTACCCAAGTCCTGGGCAATACCATAACGACACATACAACGACACAATAAGATTCAGAATGCCAATTCACCGACATATAACATGTTTATTACATTTTCTGCACTATAATACAGAATCAGTTCAGACATTTGAAATATCAAGTATCGATTAAAAATATACCAGCTTAATATTCCATAGACTGAATAGTGACAACACAGAAAAATGATTAGAGTCTACACTTAGACTATATCTATATCCAAAAAAGTCCAACTATCCTGGACTAGGAACAAAACCACACTGCCTTATTATGAGTTACATTATATTCAACAAAACATCTCACCAAGTAAAAACAACTCAAAACAATAACAGTTTTGAAGTCAACAACCTGAATTGCCCCCCTTCTCCTCTACAGTAAACAGGAGACCCAGGCTGACCAGAACTCAGTCCTGACACAAGGATTAGCCGGCAGGACCTTTTGCTTTGATTGTAAGCTATCGCAGCAGTGCCGAATTTAAGGGAGGGCAGAATAGAGACGCTTTGAGTAGAAGACTCGACGAGCATTTCCCTGTAAATAAACGTTCTTTCAAGAGCGCCTGAAAAGCTGTGCGTTCTTGCATGTGTTATAACTCTTGATTGGAGCATAACAATTTATCCAATGTGATAGCAGTCTGGGTGAATGCACAAACAGTAGAGACTGAATTAGACATAGCTTAATGAACTGTAGAGACAGGCTCGAGCTAAATGGGAGATGGCATAAACACGGCTTGGTGTTAGACCGAATTGATGTTGGAAATCAAGTGCCAGTGCTTCTTATGACTGAATTAGAGACAATATTATTCTTCAAAGCACGGGATAAAACGATATTATTAATTAATATCTTTTTCTTTTAAGACACATTAGGAAGTAATATGTAGTTTAAATATTGGACTATTAGTATTTCGTTAAATTTTAATTTCGGTGATGGCCAGAGACGTAACTACTGCCTGCTACACAAGTAAATATCACACTAGTACTCCGGATTCAAGAACATCTTGATAGCTCCTCTCCAGCCAATAACACAAATTTAGTGTGTGACAAAAACATGAGTAATCTTAATGTAAAGACATTCCAATGTAAAGATCGTACCTTTTTCTTAAAAAAGTAATTATGTCATAACGTTTGATTCAGTTAGGACTGCATATAAGTAATAGTGTCTTAAAAGTCAATGTTTTTAAAACTTTTAAACAGAGTTAAACGACTTAAAAGTGTTTCAAATGAACAAACAAATGTTCTTCCTAAGTTCCAATGTGGGCCCCAACTGGTCTTGAGCCATTGGCCCAAGCAAAATGTGCCCCTTCGCGCCACAGCTGTGGGCCCCTATTGCTCGTGGGCACGGGTTCATTGAACCCCTTCGCGCCATGGATGCTACGCCACAGCCCACCTGGTGTCCACTGTTCTGAGGTCTTACATGAAGGTAAAACGAGGACGTCCCTGTTTGCGCTTTCCTCGTATTGGCTTCCATGTTATCGCAACTCTTGGTGTGCGTAATTCATTTTGTCGTAAAACATGTCCCGCAAACCTCATGCGACGCTCTGTCAAAACCTTACTAAGTTTTCGACTCCCAGTTCGGCATAGGATTTCCTTGTTTGAGACCAGATCTGTGCAACCGACTCCAAAATCCGTCTCAGCCATTTTTGTTGAGCCAGATTTAGTCTTTTCTCAATTTTGACAGATGACTTCCATGTCTCAGATGCATATGTAGCAGTTGGAATGACGATTGTGTTAAGAAGGTGTATTTTTGTCTCGAGTCCAATGGCTTGGCTAGTCCAAATAGGCTGCAGCCTTTGGAAAATGTTCCCTGCTTTTCCTATTCGACACGCTACATCATAGTAGGCATCTTCATCATTTGTTATAATGCTGCCAAGGTATGTGAACTTGTCCAGCTCTTCAAGCTTTGACTCGCCAAGTCTGACGGGGACACCCTTTGCCTTATATCCCACTCGCATAATTTTAGCCTTATCCAAATTTATGCGGAGGCCAATTTTGGGTGCCTCTCTGTCGTTTCTTGAATGCATTTATTTGTAGCCCCGAGTAGTGCAACATCATCAGCAAAGTCCAAGTCCGTCAATCGGAGTTGTTCATGCCATGGAATACCAAAGGCAGTCTGGTTTATTGCTCTCCTCATTATGTAGTCGATGGCTAGGAGGAAAAGGAAGGGAGATAAGATGCACCCCTGTCTCACACCTGTCTCAATTGTAAAAAACTCTGTTGTTCCCTCTTCATTTTTAATGCAGCAACTAGACTGACTGTAAAGGTGTCGTAGGATCTGGACGAATTTTTCTGAGATGCCGTATTCTCCAACTATTTTCCATAGTGATTCTCGGTGGACACTATCAAACGCTTTTTTGAAGTTCACGAAACTGATCGTTAGCCGTTTTTGGTACTCAAGACTTTGTTCTATGATATTTCGTAGAACGAAAATCTGCTCTGTACATGATCTGCCTCTTCGGAAACCTGCTTGTTCTTCTATGAGCCTTTCATCTACAAATTGTTGAAGCCGTCTCAACAAAACAGTGCTGAAAACTTTGCCCGGGACAGAGAGGAGAGTAATGCCCCTCCAGTTGTTGCAGGCTTTAAGCGTGAAAAAAAAAGATTCCAGAAAACTTCCTCTCCTGACAAATTTCCACTGAGAAGCTTACCCTTATAAAAGTAGTCAGGTTAATGACTCCTACTAGAAGTTATCCAGACACTGGGTATTATGACTACGAACTAAGCCAGCAGGGGCTGACTGGCTATGTGGGTCGCATGAATGCCAGTAAATTGTATTAAGATTTTATAATTTCCTCTTTAGCAGCAAAACTTTGAGCGTCACGATTTTAAAAAAAAATTACACTTTGAAATTTAATATTAATCTAAAGGATTGTCGTCATTACTTTAAACAATCTAAGCGATGGGTAAGAAACATAAGGCCATTATTTCTTATAATGATCGACGTTAGTGTATATATAGTGAATATATTTCGATGAATCTATAAATGGACCAATAACAACGTTCCAAGTCCTACAGATGACATGTTTAGTCACATACGAATCCTTATTGGTTTGTTAGAGTTGTTGCATGATCTCAAGTTAGACTCACGAATTGGTCCTTCATAAATCACTGTAGCAATGAGTTGGTTGGAATTAAAATGCAAAAGAATAAACAAATGACGGATCAGAAAAAAGATTTGATAAAAAGCGACCATAGCTAGAGTCTTGTGCAAAAAAAAAGTACAATTCTCTCGAAACCCTAACGCTCAGTAAACCGTAACCTTATGTGCCAATATCTATCTATCTATCTATCTATCTATCTATCTATCTATCTATCTATCTATCTATCTATCTATCTATCTATCTATCTATCTATCTATCTATCTATCTATCTATATCTATATAATATATATATAAATGGCTTATCCCCCATATCTAGTGCTTATGAAAACAAACTTCTCACAGACAAGGAGGATATACTTGTTCGCTGGGCTGAACACTTCAGTACTGTCCTTAACTGTCCATCAAGCATTAGCGCCGAAGCCATTGCACGCCTGGAACAAGTCCCAATAAACCTTTAACTCGCTGACCCTCTCCGGCTCAATGAAGTAATGACTGCAATATCCAACTTCTAAACTGGCAAAGCACCGGGACTAGAACCCATCCATGCAGAAAAATACTAATTTGGCAGTTTAGAGCTGACAGTTTAATTAACAGAAATCTACCAGATAATGTTGGAACAAAAGAAACTACCACAAGAGTTCAAAGATGCCTCCATCCTTCATCTCTACAAGAAAAAGGGAAATATGCAATTATGCGATAACCATCGTGGCATATATCTCATATGCATTGCTGGCAAGACTCTGGCTAGGGTACTATTAAATATACTACAACACCATATAGAAACTGCCCTACTTCTGGAGAGTCAATGCGGCTTCAGGCAGGGTAGAGTCACGTTTGACATGATCTTTGCAGTCCGCCAACCCCAAGAGAAATGTAGAGAGCAAAACTAAAATCTCTATATGACATTCATAGATTTGACTAAAGCAAATCATGTCCAAATTCGGCTGCCCGGATCAATTCATAACAATGGTGTGCCTATTCCATGATGACATGCAAGCAAGACAACTGAGACTACTCCAAGCCTTTTTCTGTCTCAAATGGCGTGAAGTAGGGCTGTGTGCTGGATTCAACGCTTTTCAGCATAATGTTCAACGCCATGCCATTCGCACAGAAAGCATTGGAGTTGGTATACGATTTTGCTCTGATGCAAGTTTAATCAACGCTCAAAGACTCAAGACAAGGACTAAAGTAAACTACGACTGCAGCAGAGACCTGCTATTCCAGATGATTGTGCTCTAAATGCCTTAAACGAAGAATAACTTTAAAAGAACCTGTCCCTTTTTGCTAACGCCTGCAAAATTTGGCCTCACCATTAATGTGAAAAAGACAGAAGTGCTGCACCAACATCACCCAAATAAATCTGTCACCATCGTCATCATCAAACTCCATTTGAGTGAGGGCTTGAGAGGCTCAAATCCTCTCTTGCAAAAGCCCTGGACAGAAACCCTGCTGTCTTGCGTAGTGCATAAATGTTGCTATAAAGGGTGAGAATTTTTAGTTTCCTAGACCTGTCGAGACGGAGATCAGCAAGTCTGAGGCAGTCAAACAGAATAGGAGGCACTGTTTCCTCTTCTTCCTCGCAGCGGGGGCACCGTGAATCGAAATTTAGCCATAGCCATGAGAAATATGAGCCAACAGAGCAATGGCCTGTCCTGCACTGTGCTATAATAGCTTGCTCAGGCCTGGAAAGCCTCCACCATATTTTCGTTGTTTTTCCGACTCAGTTTTTCTTAAATTATGAGATTATGGTACGGCGATGTCAATTATGGTTGCGGCCTTTTCTATTTTATCGATGAGTAGCAGATCAGGGTGACTAAAATCTACCGTTTTGTCGGTCAAAATAGGCCTATCACAGTACAGCAGATGATCAGTAGACTCTTGTGGTGAGTATTTGTAATAAACAGGAGTATCCACCAGATCCAATTGTGCGTCAAAGTCAAGTGTTGGTGTACTAGCTTTGCAACTTGGTTATGGCGACCTAGGTAGGCAGATTCCGATAGGGCTGAACATTATGTGTTCAATTGACTCAACCACATTTCCACATTTTCGGCCTTTATCAACAATATTGAGTTTTAGGAAATGTTTCTCGTAATTTTTTGTCCTAATAATTATTATTATGTGTACCTGTAATAATAATCTTAATTGTCATTGAGGAAATGCATGTACATTTAATATGTTAGAAAAATATTTATATTTGAAGGCCCTATAAAAAAGACCTATCTTACATTATATTCTAAAAAATGCATTACATTTGCTTATAGCTCTAAACATATTTGACAAATTGTTTTGCACTAAACATTCTTAAGATAAAACTTGAAAATTTGCAAATCACTAAAATGCAAAATAATACAAAATATTGTGAGAGACATACTGCAATGTAGGCCTATATTCTTACATAAGACGGGTTCAATGCACGATATCCCTGCTGTTAATGGTGTTCGAACAGAGAACCCTAAGTTCAAAACCCAAGGGCCTAACCACTCAGCCACCTCCATGTTAACCTCATCTGCTTATAGAGCGCAATGTTTGGTAAGGGAACTTTACTTTAAACCTTTCCCATATGCTTACACAAACACACACTCACACTTTTCCCACGCCAGAAACAATGGATGACCTTGTGGTATATATAATAAGCATATTTTGTGTTAACTGTTTTTTACCTTTTTTTTTCTCGTACATTTGTTGTTTAAATTCTTAAAGATGGATTCATAACTAAAATGCAAATACGACATTTGTGTCCTCACGCAAGAAACGTATCCTATTTTAGCTCATTGAGTACTTTAAGGGAGTGCCCCACAGTTTGAGAAACTCTGTTGTACACTATACCGTTAAGAGAACGCTAAATGATACTAGAGCAGGGGTGGGCAACCTTTTTTTTTTATTGGGGGCGCATTAAAAAAATTTTGAAAATGGGGGCCGCATATATATATATATACATATATCTATATTATAAAGTAGAATGTGAGGTGTATGTATGTATGTTACTTATAGACATCAAAACCGCTTGACCAATCTTGATAAAACTAGGCAGGAATGCTCCTTGGGTACTAACTTAGACCGTAGTGTATGTATTGTAGCCCTAAAACAAACTTAAGACCCTTAAAAAGAAATAAAGTTGTCCGACTCTATTACAGCTTTAGTATTTTATGGATCTATGCCATGTCTACACTGTTGACATGAGAAAAGATCGAAAAGATTTAGGCCTAGATCTAATTTTAAGAAATACACTTTGCGCACATAGTTTTTTTTACTTTGACACATGAAAATACAAAAGAAGATCCATTGATTTCATTATATAATAAAATTAACCTTTAATTTTGTGTTTCAAAAGCATTTTTTACATAAATTAGTTCCTGATATCTGTGACTACAGATTTCCTAGCGAACATTCTTTCATTAGACATTACCAATTAGTTACACATTAACATATATCTCTACTAAGTCTTTTCCTAGGTCTAGGTCTAAAACTCTTATTAAACTCTTAAGATGATAAAACTTCTTTTCGCAAAGATAGTTTTGTGCTTTAACACATAAACATACTTGTGAGCAGGTCAGGCAGGCGCGAGTGGGAGATACCTATTCTTACTGCTCAACATTAAAATTTACCAACAGTAGGCAGATGTTAGCGCTACTGGGTGGGCTCAATCTGTGCACCTCGGTATGATGACCAAGGGGCTAGAGTCGCCTAAGTAACCAGACAACTAGATATACTAACCTAAACTAAAGGAAAGCAAGATAACGAAACTTTAGTTAGGATAAATAAACAAACGAAACTTTATTTACATATGCAAAAAATAAATCAATAATAAAATATAATATATACACTAACTTGACTAACCACCACTACTGAACCCATCAACTAACTAAAACCCTCTAAATCTAGACCAATACAAACACTAACAAACTAACCAAACCAACTATCTAACTAAATCATTAACACTACTACACTAGTCTAGATCTAGATCTACACAAACAAACTACAATAAACTAGTCTAGATCTACAATATCCTACTACTACAACCAACTCATAACTAAAACAAGAACACCTTAGTCTTAGTACCTTAATATTAGCATTCACTAAGAACAGAAACAGACTATAACTAGCTAAGTTTACTAATTTAAGCCACTAAGGCTACACTACAAAAACAAAATAACACTAGATTCTAGATCTACAGCAAGAGTTATAGCAGTTATAATCAGCAGTGTAATTGCAGCAGCTAAAAGCAGTGACACAGCAGTAACAATAGCTTAAGAACATAAAAACATATATTCTATTAGATCTAGAAAAGCAAGACTGATGGACGCCGCCATCTTTAAATCACATGCTCAAAACATAAACTGCCAACTAGAAAATAAAACTAAAAATATATCTAGCATATTTACACACAGTGTGACATAGATCTAGTAAAAGAAAATATAAAATAGTTACAAACTTACAGGCCGTCCCAGGTACAGGAATAAAAATAAGTACACGACAGACCACAAAAATCTTCGGCTGTCACACAGACATACTATACTGACCACTGGTCAACTGTACATGAACTGTTTTTAAAACAGCATGGCATCACTTTTTATACACCCCACCCTAGCCTACACAAAAAGCGGAAGAACAAAAAATAAATTTGGCACTAGCCTATAAAAAATAGAATACATAAAAATATAGCTCTGTGAGCTCAAGCTCACATTCATCCCGCCTTAAATTTTTGCGTCCTCGCAAAACAAAATACTAACAAATTACTAGAAGTATAATACACACATTGTGCTCATACCTTCCATCAATTGGAAAAAGGTACATTACTCAAAATATTAAAGCTTCAATAATATGATAAAAAGTACCTAATAATAATGCATCATATTATATAGAAGTATAGCAACATTTTACATGAAAAAATACATTTTATATGAAAAAATACAAGAATCAATAAGGTGAGGAAACAAACTTCATTTCCTCCTCCCTTACATATCTGTATGCACTGCCGTCTTCGGCTTCTACCATGTACCATCCTGAGGCGTATTTTGGCACAGCAGTAATTATGTAACATGAGGGTTCATACTGCATGAACTGTCTGCCCTGTCCTCTGACTCTTTGTTCGACTAGCACGCGGCATCCAATGTTCAGAAGATCATTTCTTTTCCTCTGCAACTCAGGAACCTCATGGGAAAACAAGGTGGCTTCAGGTTGAATCGGACGTAACTGTAGGAAAGGATTTGTTACTCTACCTCCTTCTGCGTGATTACTAGAAGTGTCAGGTGCGGCAACTTCTGTATGAATAGACATCATTTCTGCCACTGCGGGTTGGCTTCTGCGAACCAACGAATCAGGTGCAGTGTTGGATCGCCTAGGATTCTGTGGCACCTCAACCGACAATTCTGTTGGCTTAGGGGCAGGTTGCAGTTGTACCGCCTGTTGTTGTTCCACTGAGGCAACCTAAACGTGATTCACTGCTGCAGTGACATTAGGGCAAGCTCGGGTGAAGTGGTCCCGGCTTCCACAATTCAAGCAGTTGATTCTAGAAGGGTGTTGCTGGTGAGCCCGGTTCCCTGGCTTCTTTCCCTGACCTTGGTACCTGTTCCTCAGCTTGCAATTCCTAGCAAGATGACCAGGTTTGCCATATGTGTAGCATTTCCTGTTCTTCATCAAAGGCCTCCTCCGGCTAAGGGTGCGCTTTTGTTGTGAGGCAATCTGTCTCACACTACCGCTAATTTTATCAGGTTGATGGTGGTTGCAGTGGGGACAGTTAGAGTTCTGTGGCCCCGAAAGTAAGCCGCGGGTAATGTCTGGCGAACATCCTTTCATTAGACATTACCAAATGGTTACACATTAACAGTGATTAACACATCTCTCTACTGAGTCTATTCCTAGGCCTAGGTCTAAAACTCTTATTGAACTCTAAGATGATAAAACTTCTTTTCCCAAAGATAGTTTTATGCTTTAACACATAAACATACTAATTATTGTCCATTCATTTGATATTTTAATCAATTTAACATTTAAATTTGTTTTTCTAAAGCATTTTTAATACGTTCGTTCGCTGTTCGCTAAAGTTACGTAGCCGTGTTGAGATAGGCCTTTATTTTTTTTTATTTCAAAACATTATATTTTATCGCCATTTCTAGCCATTTTGCAATGTCCAACCATATATATTTTGTATAAATATTATAGAACATAAATGTGCATATATTGAATATAAGAGTAGGTATAGTTAAAAATTAATTACCACAAAAAAATTTCAAGGAGGTAACACACCTATACACTTACATAATAGATCTTCCTAAAGAGGTTGATGATAGAGATTAATACTGTTATAAAAAAATGAATACTACTTTAGTTTATTAACATATCAGATCCCTATAAGTAACGCGAGCAAAGCCTCCTCCTCATTTCCATACCCTTTTTAAGGAGACAAGTTTCTCCAGACTTCCAATTTAGCACCTATGCTGTTCCATACCCTTGACCCCAGTGTGTAGCCTTAAGATTCACTAAGTATTTTTTACGACCAAGTTTACATCTATCTAAGAGAAATCCTCTCCCTTAAGTGGGAGTGTGTGCCCCCCCCCACCCGCGCCTATCCCATTTTAAAAGTACGATACCTCCCATTCACACAAGCAGAGGGCGATTGCGATTATATTTAACGCCAACACTCCCCGACATAATAAAAATATTTTATAATACTTTTTAATCTAAAGTATTTACATTAGTAACTAAATATTTACACAAATTGCATAACCATCAATTAAAAAAACTCTCCAGTCAACCTTAGAGGTTGGTGATGGAGGGAAGCAATGAGTGGAGACCTCCCCTTTCCTTAATCCTGTGATGTCTATATTATACAGTGACTCAGGAGTAATTTTTTCCACACATTCTCATGATTGTAATTTTTCCCCATTTTTACAGCTTTTCTTTAGTTAGAATCGTTATAGTTGCTATTTATTATAACGTCACCGATAGCCCATAGCCTAAGGATAAAATATACGTTAACATTTTTTAATTATTTTCAAAATTAAGAGTGCATAATTATCTGGTGCCTAATTTTCCGCCTTGTCAAAAATTGGCTAATTATCCGGTGCCAAAATTTCCGGGTGCCTAAGTTTTCGGGTGCCTAAATATCCTGGTGCCTAAATTTCCGGGTGCTTAAATATCAGGTGCCTAAATATCCGTAAATATGCGGTGCCTAAATATCCGGTGCCTAAATTTCCTAAATTCGTGGCAAACATGTCTTCCGTATTAGAAATATTAGTTACAATGTCACAATCCCACATTCCTCTAAATACTTTGTCCATGCTAAGCCAGTGGATACACTTGTGATACCGAATATTTTGTTTCAAGCAAACTATTTCTCGAAATGACATAATTGGGTCACTAGTATGTTTTTGTGAAAATTAATATCTTCAAGGCTTCTATTGGCTGATTCTATTGTTGTCATGCCAACTCCCCAACTCCCACTAGGGAATGTAGCAATAAAACCTAGCATCTTCCAACCAGTACTCTAAGCCACACTAAGGCCAAAGTAGACATGTCTGGATTTTGAATTTCGGGATTCTTAGGGTTTTTAGAGGATTCTTAAAGGCGGTTGCTCGTTGTGCTGGCTGTCGTGCGCTAGTTCCTAAGGAAAGCGCTATGTTGATGTCATGTCGTGTTTGTGCTGATGGCGGACCTTTCTTTTGTTGTTTTCTTCCCCAGTATTGGATAAGTTAGTTTATTTTGCTTTACTGTTCGAGTTGTAGTTTTAAAATCGTTATTAATATAATCTTGTGAATGGCGGTCACAAGGAATGCGTATTTTTTTTATTTAGGGACGCAGTTTTGGAACTCTTGTAGTCAAGCCTGATTAAGTGTTTTGTTTTATCTTATCTTATATAATACAGACGTTACTTTAAAAAAGAAGATGATTACGTCCTACGCGTCATGCATTTAGTCATGCATATTAACCAATGACTTAAATTCTGCCAAGTTACTGGTTTTTCTGGCTAGCTCAGGCAACCCATTCCATGCTCTAATAGCACTAGGGAAGAAGGAGTACTTGTACAAATTTGTCCAAGCATATGGGACGAGGAATGTGTCTTGAGTAGTGGACTTCGAGAGCCCTGATCGAACTATGGCACCGAGCTTAAGATGTGCTATATCTATTATAAATACTTTGACTTTGTGTACTTGCTTTTGTGAATACCATTGAGAATTCATCATTCATATCATAATGCTTCATTTCTTCATTAAATTGCTAAACGTACGCTCTAGTTGTTAACTAATGTGAGTTAACTTATCGTTTTTATTATATATTGTTCTTGTTGAGAAATTATTGTTATTCACTAACTGTTCAGTTGAATAACATTTTATTCGATGTTTAGCAAGTCACAGTTTAATATGCTAGTACTCTATGTGTACACTGCTCAGGTGTGGGGGGGGGGACCTGGGAACTCAATGCAAGTATATCCACCCTTAGTTAAGTAAACAGCAAACCCAAATGACACTGGCCACATGCCACTCTGCTCGTTAACCGTTGGCCAAAGAAACAGATGATCTTAACATCATCCACCCTTTAGACCGTATGGACTGAATGGGGAACTTTACGTTATGATTTGTTACAAGATAACGCTTCAGTTTAGTAGTTTGTAAACTCTCATTCCATAACGCACTGAAACATGACACTTTGTGGCTTTTCACTTTGCTTTTATTTGGTAGAAATCTGAATTGTAAATATTCAGAAGCATTTGTAGGCTACTTTTGCCTTACTTTGTGCAGCCTCTGTTACGGCCTCGTGTCTCAATTCATGATGTCACTTCTTCACCATTACAATCTTGCTCCTGTACAGATGTATGCTTACGCCTTGTTTATTGATCCATAATCTAAATGTTGGGCGTGCAAAACAATTTAATAAAAACAAAATGTATAACTTAAATAATTTTCAGAAGAAGTGAACTATTAATAGCCAGACTGCTGTCTGTGTTTTCTTGAGTCTCAGGGTCGTCTGTTGGAATCTTCAAAACGAGTCTTGACCAACTTCTTTGAATGTCCGTGATAAAGCAGAGAAATGGAAAAAAAAAATGGCATTGATTAAACTGTGAAATAACTAACTTGATAGGCCTGTATTAAATAAAATTGTATCACAGGGCTGTTATTAATCATTGTTTGTTTGCCAAACTGCGTCAACGATAGTCATTGATTAGTTCATAATGGACATATTAAACAGAAGAGAGGGGCCAGTTGCCTATTTTCAAAGTGGCCGATCGCATTAAACTGGCTTTTAGCAAAAAAAGTTATTATAATTGTATGCAATATTCCTCTTTCTAAGGTCGTCTCGCGGACCCTCAGCGGACTAGCGTTTGAGAACCACTGTTCTAGATCATAGCCTGACAGCCCCTTTAATTTCTGGGTAACGACTTTTGTGTTAGTTGTAAAGATTTCAAGGCTAAAAATATTTTTTAAGAACACCTTTTGTTTGTTCATGTGTATCCAGCGGCCTTTTAAGGTGACATCCTGCTGTCTCGTTCTGAAGCCGCATGCAACCAGGTGTCTGCTTAGGAAAGTTGGCGCCTAAGCTGAAATTTAAAGCGTGGGGCACCATCGACCACCTTTTAGCTTACCGAAAAGACTGCTTTACATTGCTATAGTGAAAGAGAAACAATAAGAGCAATAATATTTTAACTCTTTTAAAACATTGCCTTTTTAAATCGAATATTGCAAGTGATTCAACATTTTTTTGTGGAAATATATTTTTTAGTAACCTATGGAGTAATAATCAACATCCGACACATCATCTAATTCTCTATTTATCTAATCTAATAATAATCTAATGTTTTTATTTATAAAGCGCCGTTGACAAGCAAAATGTAGGCTCAAGTCGTTGTTATAACATTACAAACATGAACACGAGAGCTAAAATTATTATTATAGTTTTTATATAGCGCTACTGTCATACTTATAGCATGCTCAGAGCGCTTTGGTCCAATCTCATTAGTAGACCGGTGGAGGGGGGGGGGGAGGGGGTATCTAGGAGTTGGTTTTCCGTGCTGCCCTTAGGCGTTCAGTAAACGCAACTCTGCCCGAGTCGGGTGTCAAACCTCGAGCTCCTTTCTAGGTAGTCGGGTCATCGGCAAAGAAGTGGTAAAAGTTGCCGGCTGGCTGTATGACACCGCTGAGTGGATATGTATACATAGTGAACAGTACTGCGGGTGCTGAGAATAGACATCAGATTTGGAGCTTAGTACTGAGTGTTCGCTGATGCCACGGTTCCTTCCTGCAGCCACAAGTTAAAGGTGGGTTCCAGAGGAACAGGAGTTCTGGAAGATCAAGGATTCTGATCAAGTAGAAAGCTGTAATTTCACGTAACAGGAAGTGTGGGGATTCTGCGGCAGGCAGAAATTCCACTAAGCAGAAACCAGTCGGTGTCTTCAGTCGCAATCAGGCTGAAATAAAACACCGAGCTTAATATCATTAAAATTTAAATTGGCATCGTGTTCTCCTCGGCCATATGCCTTCAATCAGAGAATCACTTAATTCAATTAACACTTACGAACAATGCAGGTCGATGAGATCACAATACTGTTATAAACCTGGTGGTGGCACAGAGAGGGGTAGTGGTGTGTGTGTAGTCAAATCGCCCTAGGCCAGCGCTAGACGAGCGGTCAACCGTAACGAGTTACAACGGTCGGCCGAGACGAGTATCAACATGGTGGTTCGGGAAGGATCGCCGTCGTGAACAGAGCTCAGGAGCGTCACGAGAGTTGTAGTCATCTGACCACCTAGAAACGTCGAGCGGTGATCTGTCCGGTTCAAGAAGGCCAGTAGGGACCCTATATAAGAGCGGAGGTGTCGCAGTAAAGACGGTTGAGAAAAAAGGCTCAATACAGCGAAGGTTCACGAAAGGAGGTTCACGACAAGAGCTCAGAACACGGTCGACTACAACACAGTTCAGCGGTGTGGTTCTGTACGGAGCATTACGACGGTTCAGTGCGGAGTACTGTCAAGTACAGCTGAGACGGCTGGCGTCTTGATCTTGGTCTGCGATCGAGTCCGACACAACGAGCCTAGTGTGTGAAGTCAGTCCTGAACGGTTGAACCCAGTGCAAGCCCGGAACGAGACGGAGAGGCCAGTGCAAGAGTTGATACGGCGGAACGGTGTATCGGAGGGATATTTGTACAATCTTGTGTTACGTGTTGCCAATTGTACAGTATTGGTTGTGTTTTTATTCAACTTTTAAAGTGTTACAATACTTTGGAGCCCTGAGTTGTCAAGTTCTTTAAGTTGGTGGTGTATGGTGCAGAGAGCCTGGATAGTGAGATTCGTAACAATACTAAAGAGGGGGGGGGGGGGGTAAACATAAACAGGAATAATGGATAGTGGTCAGCGATCATGACGTTGGCCACGGACACTGGAATGTAGAGAGTGTCCGTTCAAGGGACAATACTCTTGACTAAGTGGAATGGACAAGGGGAGCTAATTTACTTATCTTTTCTAAGCATAGTCTCAATGCGTTAGAAGATCAAAGAGATCAGCTGATATAAGATGAGATGTACCAATATATACAAGATTGCGTCAATGATACAGAGCAACATAGCGATAATATGGTGGACATAGGTTAATGCAATTTACAAATATGTACATATGAAATGGTTTTGTTTCTTTCTTACTTAATTACAGTGAGAAATACACAAAATACACATTTTCAATGCAAATGTAGAAAGTTAAATCCACACTACTAGAGTCCAGTAGTGAACTTAATCTTACCCCAAGGTCCAAGTGAAAGAACAAGAGTAAGGGAGTACAAGGAATGGAATCTGTAAATGAACGCCCCTCTACGTCCTAAATAAAATGTGACGACTGCTCGCGAGTGGAGAAGTTTGAGTGTTATATGCCACTTGGCCGGAAATAGGGATTGGGGTGGACAGCGTGTGATAGATCATGCGATAAGTCCAGATAGATCGTGTGGCATCCAGTCAAGATGAGCTCTCCCCACTCATTTGCCAATGAGAACACCTGGCTAGATGTTAAAGCGTGACGCTCGCTCAGTGTCTAGACAAAGGAGAAGGGACGGTCTGGCTGTTTCGCAAGATGAAAGGAGCTTAGATCCTCTCGTGCTAGAGATAAAGTCCACAAGGATGATAGACTTTACACTAGAATAGAATGATGGAGGTTTGCCAGGGTGGGCAAACTGGTTAGTAGCAAATGTGGTTTGTCATTCGTACTGAGATATGGGGAGAGACGGGGAAAATAGTCTGGATACAAGTCTGGATACACGTCTGGATACAAGTCTGGATACACGTCTGGATACAAGTCTGGATACACGTCTGGATACACGTCTGGATACAAGTCTGGATACACGTCTGGATACAAGTCTGGATACACGTCTGGATACAAGTCTGGATACACGTCTGGATACAAGTCTGGATACACACATGTTTACGGCGTTTGATATGGCAAAAAAATATAAAATAATCTCTGCATAATTTGATGAGGTCGATTGGTTTGCTCAGCGGATGGACCGTCACCCCCCGTCGGATCCCTATAGACAGTAGCAACCGCCCCAGGTCCCGCGATCGGAGATTTTATTGTCAACTTCGCAAACCAAATCAGTTCTTATAAGCTAGGACTTGTTACTCAATATATTCCCAGTATCTGTATGATACCAATTGCCATTTAAGACCTTAACATACATTTTTTGTTTCAAAATACCGTTCAGTTTCGGTAAAGACAGCATCTAACGACCTGCCGATTCTAAGAGGCTATCCTCGTTTAACAGTTTACCTTGTTGGGAGCAACCAATCCAAATCGCTAATTTCGTATACAACATCGACGTTCAATCGGATTTTATTATGAAAATTCGTAGAGATAAAGTTTGAACTACTCTTTGCATTATAGAAAAATTGTATATGAAAGAGTTATTTATAACATTTGTAGTAACATCAATGCAACTTTTGATAAATTGATTTTTTAAATGCAAATTAATAATCAAATATGCAGTTTTTTCTTCACTGTCGTTGGGATGCGCTCTAAGACCGCACGCGAAGGTTAGATTTTCGCGGTATTTAATTTCATAAACATATACTATTTTCGGATATAAATAGTATCACATGACATCCTCAAACACTTAAAAAGCCTAGATAACCATTTTACATTTCATTAATAACTTTTACATGCTGCTCTTTTTAAAAACTCTAACTAATGTTCAGTAATTTTTAAAAGTGTCGTACAGCACTGTTATGTCGCATAACAGTATAAAAAGAATTGGTACGTCTACATTAAATATACTGTTACTTTAGTCTGCAAAGGGAAAAAGGGTTAATGGTGTATGAGAAGGATTCCTTATTTGGTACTGTAACCTAGTCTGTATTGAACCAGTGGATATGCTTATACAGCTTTTTCGGCCAATCAGCTTCCAGAAAGCGATGACATATTAAGTTTCCCCCCCCCCCCTTCAATAGGCTACTGTGAATAGTGTCACCATTTAAAAAAAATGCATTTTTTTTTTTGTTCATTATTTTTTTTTTTTGAAAACCTGTGGTATAACCCCTACGCAAAAGTCGGGTCTGCGAAAATGTAGGGACCACTATAGCTCTCATATACACATTGTTCTAATAGAATGTCCAATTGGTTTCAATTTGCAGAGTGAGATATAAGACAAAATATTAGTAGTGCTCGAGTGTTTTCCTTTTTCTTTGCTTCTGTTAATGGAGAACAATTACACTACACTGACTACAGTATATAATGTACTTAAGCGGCCAATAGTAGGCCAACAGTATCTACGTCTTGTTCTTTGTTTTGTTGTAAAAAATAAGGCCAACAGCTTATTAATGTATTGTTTTTGTTACAGCGTTAGAGACGGATTAGCACGTTAGCGTGTTACGGTATATATAATCTATCCCTTGCCGCAAAGGGTCCAGCATGTGACTCTCGATCAGGGCACCACGCACTGCTAAGGCCGCCCCTGCCTATAGGATCCGACTATTTGCAAGGAATATTCAAGAAGTGATTTTGTTTTGACTGTCAAAAGCACTGGCGGATCCAGAACTTTGGAGTGGGGGGAGGGGCGATTTTTTTTCAAACCCTAACCCTAACGCCCAGTAAACCCTAACCCTATGCATAAACGTGCGTACTGCATATATATATATATATATATATTCGATTTATGAGAATAAAATAAGACTACTTCTCAATCTTCGGCTAAAAAAAACAGTAAAAAGAACCCAGTCATGTTGAGGCCTTTCTCTTGCAAGCTTGGGGGTTTAGGAGTGCGCTCTAAGCTTCCTCAGTGGCGAAGCCCCGACGCGAAAAGCGTTTTCGTGCATTTTTCATGGCTAAACGCATTCTTCTGACATCTACAGCTCATTATTTATTAGTGGGGTTCGGGGCGAAGCATCGACTCCAAAAGCTTTTTCTTGCATTCTTCACTGCAGAAACGCATTCTCCTGACCTACAGCTCATTATTCATTCTATTATAAAGGACCTTTTGAAAAATGTGGAAAAATATTCTAATATGAATTTATAGTCCCTTAATACATTGGAAATACAACCGATTTGTTCTTTAAAAAGATAAGATACCCCACATATTTAGATTAAGGCTTTGAGGATCGCCGCCAAAAAAAAATTCAATAAATAATATTCAATAAAATTCATGCATAAATTGTGAGTTATAATCCTAAATTTATTTAAGTAGAAAAATATTAGATAGAGTAAAAGGTTGGAAAAAGTCGACTAGGAAAAGATTATATGGCTTTTAAACTCATCTCAACCGTGACTGTTATATTGAAAAATTTCGTTTGAATTATAACTTTTCCAAAGCAAAGTCTTTCTTAAAATAGTTATGATAAATTCATGTGAAATTACACAGTAAAATAAAAACAGTTAATCCTCGCTCCTTTTTATAATTTCTGCTAATGATTGCATTTTGCATTATAGAATAGGGGTTGGGCGACTCGATATAAGAATTTACTTTATAGCATATATAAATTATATTAGTGACATATTTTTTTAAATTTTTTAATTTCTTACTATAATACAATAAGAAAAAAGTATTGGTTTGTCCGATGTGGGGAAGGTGATTGCTTGTATCGCACTTCCACCTGTTTATATTATATAGATATTCGACTAATTTTGTTCACATACTATGATTTCTCGATAAAAGTAGGACCGCCTCCCTCCCCCCCCTCCACTCAAAGGGTTGAGATGGGAAGGGCAGTAGAGGTATTCGCTCCTCCACTTCCGATCGGCCAACAGGTGAACGACATAATACAAAGACCGGTTAAAATACCAATAACAAGTTTTAATCATATAGATATTTAATTGATTCTGTTAGCAAGTTGTGACTTCTACTAATAAATAGGACCACCCCCCCACACAAAATTCTTAGTCTCAAATTAAAGGTAAAAAAATTCATTCTTAGCCTTTGCAGCTTGAGTGATTTCAAATCTGTCTTTTGTCACGTGACATAGAATACATAGCCTATATATATATGAGAGAAAAGGCGATAAGGAAGTTTATTTGTACATCCTGGTCTGGAGATATTCTCTTAACTGTCTTGGTAATATTCAGGTACGCTATTTGATTTTCAAATAGTTCAAATTATATTAATTACTAGACATATGTTACCCGCGACCCGCGGGTCTTTATTTGCGCATTACTGTCGATATAGTCACTGAGAGTGTTTTGTAAACAATTAAACGAAATAATAATGTAATAAGTAAAGCGAATGTGTCAATATAAAAATAGTGTGAATGAAGCTATCAAATCAGAATAGCTACATATATTTGAATAAAATTTAATATAAATAGACTTAATTTTGTTTGTTCATGTGTTAAAGTATAAAGTAGATCTTGAGGTAGACATAGATCTAAATCTACACTAATCTAGAGTTAAAAATTGGCTTTTATAGAGTTCATTCTGTGTTGCGCATGCGTGACCTTTTTTCATGAATGAATATAGGCCTATCTCAACACGGCTACGCAGCTTTATTTAGCGAACAGCGAAGAAATGTATTAAAAATGCTTTAGAAAAACAATTTTGAATGTTAATTTGATTAAAATATGAAATGAATGGACAATAATTAGTATGTTTATGTGTTAAAGCATAAAACTATCTTTGCGAAAATAAGTTTTATCATCTTAGAGTTTAATAAGAGTTTTAGACCTAGGCCTAGGAATAGACTCAGTAGAGAGATGTGTTAATCACTGTTAATGTGTAACCATTTGGTAATGTCTAATGAAAGGATGTTCTAATGAAAGTTTGTGTTTACTAATCTAGTGGATTGGATTTAGATGTATGTTAAACTTAACTAATGATCCTTTCAAGTTTTTTTCTCTTTCGCTACGAAAATACAATTAGGTTTGCGAAAATGGGTTTACCCAAAGCCGATACATTCATATCTATTAAAAACGAAAAGAGCGATAGCTTTGTTAAATGAATGGGATTATAAAGTGAACAATTAAACAAAATAATTTTTAGTACGCGATTCATGAATGAATATAGATCTAGGCCTATCTCAACTCGGCTTCGCAGCTTTCGTAAACGAATGTAGCTTTAGAAAACCAAATTTGAATGTTTATTTGATCAAAATATGAAATGAATGGACTTTAATTAATATGAGAAGAAGCGGCAGACAAAGAATGCGATAGGAAGACAACATAAATGAATAGACGAGGTTCTATCTAAGGCAAAAGACGGAGGAATTGAGAAAGACGGTTGACAAATCTTGCATGGTGCCCTAGACTAAGGGATAAAGGTAAAATACAGTCGTTCACCCATGCAGCTGTAAATCATTGTTTTTGAGTCTCACTTAATTTACAATGTAAGTACGTGTAATAGTTTTGTTTGTACGTCTGACTTTGACAACTGACTTAGGAAATGTTTGAGTATCTTGTACGGGTGTATTCTTGTAAAAGACAAAAACTATCACAATCACAATTGAAGAACTCAGTCCAGACTGTTGAATGGTTAATACATTAAGGCCACAGTGGAGTCGCTGTCAGTATTCAGCCACAATGGAGTCGCTGTCAGTATTCAAAGTTGTTACCTTGAAAACATAATACAGATTAATGATATTAACATCTTAAACAAGCCAAACCATACTAAATGCGACGTCCGTAAATGTCGCGTTAAAGTGCGTCAGCTATCGTGATTCACTACGCAAACAAAGTGGCTAACATACGACACTATGAAATAGTATTCAACAGAAGGTTGCCAATGTAGCACATCTTTAGAGGTTGTGATCACCTCCTCTTCCCCCTCCGTTAAGAAGTGCATCGCAACGGAGGCATGAATTACTAGATGCTTGTGACGCAATCAACCGTGACTGTAGGTATACGCAATCAAGAATGTTTATGTGACACTGTATTTAAATATCTGTGTGTGTTTGTGTATAAGTCTGTGCATCTTATCGGTGCAAACATTTACGGTAGCTTAAATTAGTTTACACTAGGAACAACAAATGCAGGATTTTGATTTTAACTGGCAGAAAATATGTCGAGCAGAACTGAACTAAAATATAAATGAAGCTAGCACTAACGAAACGGAAAGAAGAAACACTTCTGTTAATATTGTTTAGCGTTACTTTTATTCTTTATAAAACAAACGAAAATATTGTTACGTATTTCTGAATCTTCTGGCTAAATGTACTAGTAGTCACACAAATAAAAACACTGTAAAGAGCTTGACGACTAAACTTTCAGCTTCATATAACTATATTGACTTTTAACTCTAACAATTCGTCACTGTAACATGTAGCGTAGAAGACTGTGCAATATCTGTCAGTTTACAGTTAGCTATACTTCGTTGCAATTCATCTCTTCACTTCGTTGCAATTCATCTCTTCTCAACTTGCATCGAGCCGTATTCCACAGAACAGACCAACGACACACTTCCCAGTGTCGCTCTAGGTCTCCCAAAGCTGAACCAAGTCGTACTCAAGTCTACCGAATCAGAGCCGCACACGTCTTACATCGACTGTATCGACTGTAACGGCTCAAGTCCACTGTAGTTCGCTGTATAGACTTTAACGACAGTAGTCCACTCCAGTTAACTCTACCCTAGTTAACTTGCATCGAGTCGTACACATTTCTCTTCCACTAGGGCCGCACACGTCTTACATAGTCTGTATCGACTGTAACGGCTCACTCACGACTGACTTTCACATTAACTCTCTGGCTTATATAGAGTCCCTAATCGCTTGTCCATTGTTGCAAAAAACACTGCTAGTATCCTCTGGAACAACACGGAAGGAAACATCACATCCTGTCGTTGTTTATACATGTCGATTCCAGAGAACACCTGCTGCAGTGTCATCTCACCGAGGTCACACGTAGTGACCTCTAACTGTCACTATTCCTTTGTAACACTGCTCCCTTCGTAGATCAGTACGTCCTCTGGAACAACACATGAGGGCACGTCACATCCTGTCTTTGTTTATACGCGTAGATTCCAGAGAACACGCGGTGATGTGTCATCTCGCTGGGGTCACACGTTGACCTCTACTTCACTGTTCATTTGTAACAATATATATATATATACTAGACATATGTTACCCGCGACCCACGGGTCTTTATTTGCGCATTACTGTCGATATATCAAATGAATGGACAATAATTAGTATGTTTATGTGTTAAAGCACAAAACTATCTTTGCAAAAAGAAGTTTTATCATCTTAGAGTTGAATTAGAGTTTTAGATCTAGGGATGGGATATAAAGTAAACAATTAAACGAATTAATTTTTAGCACGCGATTCATTACGGTATTGTCTAATGAAAGAATGTTCGTCAGGAAATCTGTAGTCACAGATATCAGGAACTAATTTATGTAAAAAAATGAACACAAAGAAAATTGAAGGTTAATTTTATTATATAATGAAATCAATGGACCTTCTTTTGTATTTTCATGTGTCAAAGTAAAAAACTATCTGCGCAAAGTGTATTTCTTAAAATTAGATCTAGGTCAAAATCCTTTCGATCTTTTCTTTTGTTAACCATGGCCTAGATCCATAAAATACTATAGCTGTAATAGAGTCGGACAACTTTATTTTTTTTGAGGGTCTTAAGTTTTTTAGGGCTACAATACATACACTACGGTTAGTACCCAAGAAACATTCCTGCCTAGTTTTATCAAGATTGGTCAAGCGGTTTTGATGTCTATAAGTAACATACATACATACATACATACAAACATACATACATACATACATGCATACATGTATGCATGTATGCATGTATGCATGTTGTCGGATTTTTGTCGCCCACACCGCGCAGCTGATGAGACCAATGGAACAGAATATCCGATACAGTTTGGGATCAGTAGCGCCGCAGGCTCTGCCAGGTTGTAGCACAGTGTGCAGCAATCTATCTAAGGGTCACCAGCACTTAATCTTTCCTCAGGGTTGTCTCCCGAAGCCTTTCCCGTTTCCGGGTATAGCCGCAAAGCAGCGGGGGTTTAAATTCAGAGTTTTCCTTCTCCTAGGTGGATAGCCAACTGAGGATAACGAGCCCCTCCTGCCCGAAGCTAACAAAGCTTATATCAACTTACTCTGTCTGTTTTAAAAAGCTGGAACATGTTATTTCTCACTGACAAAACAAGAATCAGTAAAAAAAAAAGCAATTAGTTAATTATTGATATTAGTAATTTTGTTAAGAGTTTTGTTACAAACTGTTTCAGACTACTTATTTATTGTCTCTCATGGGCGTAGGGACGTAGCCAATTTTTTTTGGGGGGGGGGAGTTTTATAGAGTTTTAAAGTTAGAACCCTCTGTTGTGCGGTTTTAAAGTAAAAAAATCTCTGGACGTTTTTTTAAAACAAACTCCATTGAAGAGGGGTTTTTTATCATCATAACTCTCTATAAAGTAGGGAGGTTAAACATAGAAACCATCTAGAGCTTTTTGGAGGAGGGAATTTAAACTCAAAACCCCCGCATAAAATTTTGTGACTGTTATTTGAATGAATTTTTTTTTGAAGCGGTGGTTTTTAGCTTCAAACCGGCTGGGGGGGGGTTTTAAACTCAAAACCTTCTGGAGGGAGTTTTAACTTAAAATCCTCTGAATTGTTTCTTTTTAAACTCAAAACCCTTCTTAGCTACTCTCAAAAATCTGGTGACAGTTCTATACTTTAGTCTTATATTGAAATGGGAATTTTATCATTAAAAAAATAATTCTTCTTTGCTATGGTGACTTTTGTTTGCATTATTTTTTTTTCTATACCCCTGGAAGGGGTAATTTTAAGCTCAAAACTGTCCTTGGCTGCGCTGAGGCAGTGATGGTTTAACATTAAAATCACACCTAAAATAAACACAATTAAAGCAAAAAATCAGTCAAAATCCCCCCCCCCCCGCTGTCTACGCCCATGTTCTCTCTTACTCTATTTCTTTTTGTCATTTTCATTTTCATTTGCTGTATCGCTCAGCACTTGCAAATAAAAGTTTAATATCAGCTTTGTTTCTTTTTAAAAGTTTTTTTTATTTTAATGTCGTTCTTGCATTTGAAATCAAGTAAATAACTGGTTTATACTGTCCATACCGCGTTTGCAAGGACATCGTTGTTTGTAGTGCAGTCTTGACTCCGTATGTTCATGATGGAGCGCAAGCATGTTTTGTTAAAAGGGTTCAGGTAGTCTTATTTGCTTTTTACCACAGATCCACACAGATCCATAAAGAAGGGTTGAGAGAACCATTGCCTGGAAGATATATATTTTTGTAGGCAAGTGGAGCAATTTATTCCGCCAAACTCTCACCTGGAGGTAACAGTTACGCTGGGCAGGGCAGGTATCCAGTATGGGGGACGAACATATGCCAAAAGCAGTCTTTTTCGGTGAGATGAAAAGTGGTCAACAGAGTTGCCCCATAGGAAACGCTTTAAAGGCCAGCCTAGGCTCCAACTTGCTTTAAGCGAATTAGAAAAGAGCACCTGGTAGCAGGCGGATTCAGAAAAAGACAGCGGGGTTAATTTACAAACACATTGGAGACCAATAAAAAAAAAGAAATTTGCTGGCGTGGGCAGACGTATATGAAAAGAAAATCTAAATCAATCACCGGCGAACAATGGTTATGCCTACTCTAATTCTGGCAAAATATATAGGTCGTATCTGGGACTGCGTATTCACGGGAAATACGTATTCCTCGTTAATAATTGTATAACTGGTTTATAATATTGGCTTATTTATTTTTGATTTTTAATTTCCAATTAGTTTGGATCAGTGGTATAATGACATTTGTGCTAGATCTAGAGTAACAGCAATAAATCTGTGAAATTAGAAATATTTTTACCAATTGTTTTTGTTGAGCTCTATTTCATGCTTTTAGCTTTCTCAACATGCTATTGATCCTATCACTTGTCTGGACCAGTTAGGAAAGGTGGTAGGGGGGAGAAAGAAAGGGATATCTGTTTATCTCTTTAAAGAGGCGTATACGATCATTTCAGTCAGTACAATATTGTAAAGAATCTATGGCAAAAAATCAACAAAGGACCAAGGTGAAAAAATGAGTGATGTTTATTACATGTGACAAAAATGTGAGGCACACAATGAACATAAATGTCTATGTTGGCTATAAGTTCATTTAGTTCTGGCCTGCAGGTTTCGCTGTCGCCGCCACTGCCTTCCACTAACGTGCAAGCTTCATTGTTGCCGCCTATGTCTTAACACCCCAACAGAGTTCATTAGCTTGAAATTAACACAGGGTCACAGTGCGTGCCGCTCTCTAGCTTCTCGTTGTTTCAAGAACGATAATCTACATAAACTGCCTGAGAGATGCGTTCCAATCTGTAACAAGACTAGAAGGATTTGTCCTCCCGAAAAGCCTTGGTGAGAACTTCATTACTAGGCGTAGTGCCTTTAAGATCCCTTACAGGTCAAGTGACTATGCAGACAAACTATTCCGCAGCTCTCGGAGCTGCGACACTCTTGCAAGAGATGCGCCACTGTCTCAACCGACTATCCACAGTGACGGCAACGGCATCAAAATGTGGCCGGAACTAGGCAGAGTAAGCACCAACAAGGCAGTGCCCCGTTCTACACTGCAATGATTGATTGTTCCGGCCTTTTTAGCCTCCACCATGGATTGTCGCCTTCACAGGACGACAATGTTGCCAAATTCCACGGGCTACATAAACTACCAGGAATGTCCTCCACCAACATGAACGACCCTTTCCACAGTTTCCTAACAAGAATTTTTCCTGACCAGATAACCTACACTGCTTCTCACCTGCTAAACACACTGGCAATAATTCCTTCTACAATTCAGACGGAATCAACTGTCAGCCATCTTATCTCTACGTAAGTTCACCACATCTCTTTTTACAGTGCAGTGGTGCACACCAGCGTAGGAGCAGAGATATAACAATATCTTTCAATAGACATATATATATTATATCTAGACTGGACCTCGAAATATTTTAACTCTAATAAAATGTGAAATTTGTTTAAAAAGTTGAAACAAGGCGTTGTTTTGTAAAGTACTTATAAGAAGTAAAGTTGTTGTTTTTTCAACCTTAACCTATGTACATTTTTCTACACAATATATTTTTTGTTTTGTTTCTCCTTCTTCGTAGGTTTCATCATTTTAAAAAACATGACTCAAAGAATGCTCTATGTTGCACTTGTCCTGGGATTGTTGGGTGAAGTTGTCTCTGAAGACGCAAAGACCGCTCTTGCATCTACAAGTCTTAAATGTCAATCACGAGTTACACATTGTATAGCCTCAAATTACAATGTACAAATTTTGTACACGTCTTTAAAATATTGTGAAGCTATTAGATATTCAACGCCCAGTTTCGCTTCTCTGACTTGCTTGGTCGTAGACAGCGGCTGCACTCTGACCGAGTACTTCAGAGTGAGAAATGCTGCTTGTGGAACAAGTTCAACAACTGGTATGGATACTGACGAAAACGTTGGCATCGCTCTTGTATCGAGTAGTCAGCAATGTAGATCGCAAGTTTCAAACTGTATATCCTCGGACACCACAGTAGAAAATCTGTACACGTCTTTAAAATATTGTGAAGCTATTAGATATTCAACGCCCAGTTTCGCTTCTCTGACTTGCTTGGTCGTTGACAGCGGCTGCACTCTGACCGAGTACTTCAGAGTGAGAAATGCTGCTTGTGGAACAAGTTCAACAACTGGTATGGATACTGACGAAAACGTTGGCATCGCTCTTGTATCGAATAGTCAGCAATGTAGATCGAAAGTTAATATCTGTATATCCTCAGACACCAGAGTAAAAAATTTGTACGCGTCTTCAAAATATTGTGAAGCCTTGCAATATTCAGCTTTCTATTTTATCGCTCAGTCTTGTCTGGTAGGAAGCAGCGGCTGTACCCAGAGCGAGTACGACAGCTTGAAGCGAGCTGCGTGTACAGCAATTTCAACAACTGGTATGGATACTAACGAAAACGTTGGCATCGCTCTTGTTGGAACTTTATCTATGTTTTTATGTTCCCTTATTTATCTATTTAC
The DNA here is from genome assembly GCA_030265305.1 of Biomphalaria pfeifferi. Lineage (NCBI taxonomy): Eukaryota > Metazoa > Mollusca > Gastropoda > Planorbidae > Biomphalaria > Biomphalaria pfeifferi. The sequence goes on from JASAOG010000024.1 coordinate 299,634, forward strand.
AAATTTCTTTTGAAATGCCTTAAAAATACGCTGTATTCTTTCTAAAAAATAGATATTGTAGAAATAAGGATGAAAACTACTTATGTTTAATTAGTCTTTCCTTCTAAACATAAACGAACAAAAAAGGACATGGTTGATGATGCAAACAGATAATGTGTTTTATTTTAACATTGTATTTTGTAAAGACATCTTAATTAAACATCACGGTTAAAAAAAACACAAAACTATTTTTTTTATATTCCCAGACATTGTTCAGCATATGAAAACATAAAAAATGAGATAAACAACTCAAATGTAAAGTATTTAACCTATCGCCGAATTTATTTGTAACTGTAACTTTGTTTGACCCGTATATCTCTTCATATTATTATTTCATATCTACTCACTAACTTCCATACTTTAAGGGACAGTCCTGACAGGAACACGAACCATGTACTCTCCGATTCGACAACTTATCTCACTTAAACTGCCTTTTTGTATTCAACATGTAAATATTACTCCTTGTTCTAAATAAATTATGAATGAAAATTTTATTTCAAACTTATTTTGTCTCTGTATAGACGTGTAAACTTGATTATATAGACACAGAGTTGTACAAGCTAATTACTTAAATAAGTACATAAAATAAACTAAGCTGAGCTCTGTTCACGACGGTAATCCTTCCCGAACCGTCCTGTTGACACTTGACTCGGCTGACCATTGTAACTCGTCACGGCTGACCGCTCGTCTAGCGCTGGCCTGGGGCGATTTGCGTCGGCTGACTACACACACACTACCACCCCCATCTGTGCCACCACCAGGTTTATAACAATATACATACACACATACCAGAATTGCTCGCTTAAGAGTATAGGATTGAACTTTTAAAGAAAATCGTTAGAGCCGTTTTTGAAATAAAATTTATATATGTATATATATAAATAAATATATATACATACATAGCGGAATTACTCGCCTTAGAGTATAGGATAAGCTCGTTTACTAAATAAATAAAGTGTAACACTCGGAATGGTGATTCTCTTATGGTAAAAAAAAATCATGCTGCTTTATACATTAAGATAAAAATGGTCTTGACATTCACATTCAAGGATTCTGAAGATCCTACATCAACAAAAATTATCTTCAAGGCTTCTTTTGGCTGATTCTATTGTTGTCATGACAACTACCCAACTCCCCACTAGGGAATGTAGCAATAAAACCTAGCATCTTCCAACCAGTACTGGACCAGAAACTAGCTTGTCATACCTGTAGATCAGAATTTCTTAAACCTTTTCAGTTTAGGGATCCCTTAACACGCAATACAACACAGCCCTGTCTGTCCACTTAACATATTTTCTAAAGCCGTTGGCATAATCAAACTGTTTTTTTCTTTAAATCTTCAGTATTCGCAATGCAACGATGTATGAAGCCTTAATACGTTTTCATTCATAGTTGTCACATTGCTAACTATTCTCTGCTGATTTGCATATACTCTGATTTGACATTTAATGAAATCTACCTGTTTGTTTTTAGTTTAGTATGATGAGGACGCGCTGGCTTCCAAACTTGAGAACCTGGATTCGAATCTCGGTGAAGACTTGGATTTTGAATTTCGGGATTCTTAGGGTTTTTAGAGGATTCTTAAAGGCGGTTGCTCGTTGTGCTGGCTGTCGTGTGCTAGTTCCTAATGAAAGCGCTTTGTTGATGTCATTGATTCTGTTGTGTTTGTGCTGATGGCGGACCTTTCTTTTGTTGTTTTCTTCCCCAGTGTTGGATAAGTTTGTTTATTTTGCTTTACTGTTCGCGTTGTAGTTTTAAAATCGTTATTAATATAATCTTGTGAATGGCGGTCACAAGGAATGCGTATTTTTTTAATTTAGGGACGCAGTTTTGGAACTCTTGTAGTCAAGCTTGATTAACAGTGTTTTGTTTTATCTTATCTTATCTTATATAATTCAGACGTTACTTCAAAAAAGAAAATGATTATGTCCTATGCGTCGTGTATTTAGTCATGCATATTAACCATTGACTTAAATTCTACCAAGTCACTTATTTTTCTGGCTAGCTCAGGCAACCCATTCCATGCTCTAATAGCACTAGGGAAGAAGGAGTATTTGTACAAATCTGTTTAATATGTCCATTATGAACTAATCAATGACTATCGTTGACGCAGTTTGGCAAACAAACAACTCTGCCCGAGTCGGGTGTCAAACCTCGAGCCCCTTTCTAGGTAGCCGAGACAAGCCAAGTTCAAGCTCACTTAGCCTCTCGACCACGCTTCCCACTGTAAAATTTATCTAAAATTTTTAAACAGGTAGGTCTTAATGCTCTTTTTGAAAGTAGTGTAGCATGTTGTCTGTCTGAGATCAACGGGGAGTGAGTTCCAAAACTTTGGTCCTTGCACTGGAAAAGCCCAGTGACCGTAGCTTTTGATGGAGAAACGTGGCACCACTATAAGCGTTGAGTCCATTGAGCGCAAGGCTCTCTTAGGGATTTCTGAAGTGATCAGTTCGCTAAGGTACAAGGGCATTTCTTTATTATAGATACACTGATGAAGTGTGGCCACCTTGTAGTCGATTCTCACTTTTATAGAAAGCCAATGGAACGTGCGCAAGAGAGTAGTAGCAGAATCTCGTCTTGTTTATCTTAGGACAATTCGTGCGGCGTTGTTCTGAATTCGTTGTCATCGGGTATACTGCTAGCACAGTGTTGCAGTATAGGCGGGAGAGTATGAGTGCCTCAACTAGCTTTTTTGTTGACTCCGTTTTTTAATAAGGTAGGATCTGTCCTAATTTGCGCAGCTGCAGATAAAGACCCTTGCAGAGCTGACTTATGTGTGGGTCGAAAGATAGTGCTGAGTTAACTCCAAGATCTGTGCTCTCGACGTTTGAGATGTTGTTCCTAGTGCCAATCTTAATTATATTGTCTTGTCTTCGTTCATCTTTAGCTTATTCTCAACCATCCAATCGCTCACCCTTGCATCTGTACCACTGATTTTCTCTGCCAAATGCGACACCTGTGAGGGTACTGAGGACTCGTATAACTGAGAGTCATCGGCAAAGAAGTGGTAAAAGTTGCCGGCTAGCTGTATGACACCGCTGAATGGATATGTATACATAGTGAACAGTACTGCAGGTGCTGAGAATAGACATCAGATTTGGAGCTTAGTACTGAGTGTTCGCTGATGCCACGGTTCCTTCCTCCAGCCACGAGTTAAAGGTGGGTTCCAGAGGAACAGGAGTTCTGGAAGACCAAGGATTCTGATCAAGTAGAAAGCTGTAATTTCACGTAACAGGAAGTGTGGGGATTCTGCGGCAGGCAGAAATTCCACTAAGCAGAAACCAGTCGGTGTCTTCAGTCGCAATCAGGCTGAAATAAAACACCGAGCTTAATATCATTAAAATTTAAATTGGCATCATGTTCTCCTCGGCCATAAGCCGTCAATCAGAGAATCACTTAATTCAATTAACACTTACGAACATTGCAGGTCGATGAGATCACAATACTGTTATAAACCTGGTGGTGGCACAGAGAGGGGTAGTGGTGTGTGTGTAGTCAGCCGAAGCAAATCGCCCCAGGCAAGCGCTAGGCGAGCGGTCAACCGTAACGAGTTACACCGGTCGGCAGAGACGAGTATCAACATGGTGGTTCGGGAAGGATCGCCGTCGTGAACAGAGCTCAGGAGCGTCACGAGAGTTGTAGTCATCTGACCACCTAGAAACGTCGAGAGGTGTTCTGTCCGGTTCGAGAAGGCCAGTAGGGACCCTATATAAGAGCAGAGGTGTCGCAGTCAAGAAGGTTGAGAAAAAAGGCTCAATACAGCGAAGGTTCACGAAAGGAGGTTCACGACAAGAGCTCAGAACACGGTCGACTACAACACAGTTCAGCGGTGTGGTTCTGTACGGAGCATTACGACGGTTCAGTGCGGAGTACTGTCAAGTACAGTTGAGACGGCTGGCGTCTTGATCTTGGTCTGCGATCGAGTCCGACACAACAAGCCTAGTGTGTGAAGTCAGTCCTGAACGGTTGAACCCAGTGATAGCCCGGAACGAGACGGAGAGGCCAGTGCAAGAGTTGATACGGCGGAACGGTGTATCGGAGAGATATTTGTACAGTCTTGTGTTACGTGCTGCCAATTGCACAGTATTGGTTGTGTTTTTATTCAACTATTAAAGTGTTACAATACTTTGGAGCCCTGAGTTGTCAAGTTCTTGAAGTTGGTGGTGTATGGTGAAGAGAGCCTAGATAGTAAGATTCGTAAGAATACTAAAGGGGGGGGGGGGTAAACATAAACAGGAATAATGAATAGTGGTCAGCGATCATGACGCTGGCCACGGACACTGGAATGTAGAGAGTGTCCGTTCAAGGGACAATACTCTTGACTACGTGAAATGGACAAGGGGAGCTAATTTACTTATCTTTTCTAAGCATAGTCTCAATGCGTTAGAAGATCAAGGAGATCAGCTGATATAAGATAAGATGTACCAATATATACAAGATTGCGTCAATGATACAGAGCAACATAGCGATAATATGGTGGACATAGATAAATGCAATTTACAAATATGTACATATAAAATGGTTTTGTTTCTTTCTTACTTAATTACAGTGAGAAATACACAAAATACACATTTTCAATGCAAATGTAGAAAGTTAAATCCACACTACTAGAGTGCAGTAGTGAACTTAATCTTACCCCAAGGTCCAAGTGAAAGAACAAGAGTAAGGGAGTACAAGGAATGGAATCTGTAAATGAACGCCCCTCTACGTCCTAAATAAAATGTGACGACTGCTCGCGAGTGGAGAAGTTTGAGTGTTATATGCCACTTGGCCGGAAATAGGGATTGGGATGGACAGCGTGTGATAGATCATGCGATAAGTCCAGATAGATAGTGTGGCATCCAGTCAAGATGAGCTCTTCCCACTCATTTGCCAATGAGAACACCTGGCTAGATGTTAAAGCGTGACGTTCGCTCAGTGTCTAGACAAAGGAGAAGAGACGGTCTGGCTGTCTCGCAAGATGAAAGAAGCTTAGATCGTCTCGTGCTAGAGATAAAGTCCACAAGGTTGATAGACTTTACACTAGAATAGAATGATGGAGGTTTGCCAGGGTGGGCAAACTGGTTAGTAGCAAATGTGGTTTGTCATTCGTACTGAGATATGGGGAGAGACGGGGAAAATAGTCTGGATACAAGTCTGGATACACGTCTGGATACAAGTCTGGATACAAGTCTGGTTACACGTCTGGATACACGTCTGGATACAAGTCTGGATACAAGTCTGGATACAAGTCTGGATACACGTCTGGATACAAGTCTGAATACAAGTCTGGATACAAGTCTGGATACAAGTCTGGATACAAGTCTGGATACACGTCTGGATACACGTCTGGATACACGTCTGGATACACGTCTGGATACAAGTCTGGATACAAGTCTGGATACAAGTCTGGATACACGTCTGGATACACGTCTGGATACAAGTCTGGATACACGTCTGGATACACGTCTGGATACAAGTCTGGATACACGTCTGGATAGAAGTCTGGATACACGTCTTGATACAAGTCTGGATACAAGTCTGGATACACACCTTTTTACGGCGTTTGATATGGCAAAAAGAATCTCTTCATAATTTGATGAGGTCGATTGGTTTGCTCAGCGGATGGACCGTCACCCCCCGTCGGATCCCTATAGATAGTAGCAACCGCCCCAGGTCCCGCGATCGGAGATTTTATTGTCAACATCGAAAACCAAATCAGTTCTTATAAGCTAGGACTTGTTACTCAATATATTCTCAGTATCTTTATGATACCAATTGCCATTTAAGACCTTAACATACATTTTTTGTTTCAAAATACCGTTAAGTTTCGGTAAAGACAGCATCTAACGACCTGCCGATTCTAAGAGGCTATCCTCGTTTAACAGTTTACCTTGGTGGGAGCAACCAATTCAAATCGCTAATTTCGTATACAACATCGACGTTCAATCGGATTTTATTAGGAAAATGCGTAGAGATAAAGTTTAAACTACTCTTTGCATTATAGAAAAATTGTATAGGAAAGAGTTATTTATAACATTTGTAGTCACATCAATGCAATTTTTGATAAATTGATTTTTTAAATGCAAATTAATAATAAAAAATGCAGTGTTTTCTTCACTGTCGTTGGTGATGCGCTCTAAGACCATACGCGAAGGTTAGATTTTTGCGGTATTTAATTTCATAAACATATACTATTTTCGGATATAAACAGTATCACATGACATCCTCAAACACTGTGCTTATACAGCTTTTTCGGCCAATCAGCTTCCCGAAAGCGATGACATATTAAGTTCCCTCCCCAACCCCCATAGGCTACTGTGAATAGTGTCACCGTTTAAAAAAAATGCGTATTTTTTTTTTTTTCATTATTTTTTTTTAAACCTGTGGTATAACCCTTCAGCAAAAATCGGGTCTGCGATTATGTAGGGACCACTATAGCTCTCATATACACAAAGGGTCCAGCATATGACGCTCGATCAGGGCACCACGCACTGCTAAGGCCGCCCCTGCCTATAGGATCCGACTATTTGCAAGGAATATTCAAGACGTGATTTTGTTTTGACTGTCAAAAGCACTGGCGGATCCAGACCTTTGGAGTGGGGGGAGGGGCGATTTTTGTCCAAACCCTAACCCTAACGCCCAGTAAACCCTAACCCTATGCATAAACGTGCGTACAGCATATATATATATATATTCGATTTATGAGAATAAAATAAGGCTGCTTCTCAATCTTCGGCGCAAAAAAAACAAAAAAAAAGGCATGTTGAGGCCTTTCTCTTGCAAGCTTGGGGGTCTAGGAGAGCGCAGTAAGCTTCCTCAGTGGCAAAGCCCTGACGTCAAAATCGTTTTCGTGCATTTTTCACGGCTAAACGCATTCTCCTGACATCTACAGCTCATTATTTATTAGTGGGGTTCGGGGCGAAGCATCGACTCCAAAAGCTTTTTCTTATATTCTTCAATGCAGAAACGCATTCTCCTGACCTACAGCTCATTATTCATTCTATTATAAAGAACTTTTTGAAAAATGTGGAAAAATATTCTAATATGAATTTATAGTCCCTTAATACATTAGAAATACAACCGATTTGTTCTTTAAAAAGATAAGATACCCCACATATTTAGATTAAGGCTTTGAGGATCGCCGCCAAAAAAAAATTCAATAAATAATATTCAATAAAATTCAAGTATAAATTGTGAGTTATAGTCCTAAATTTATTTAAGTAGAAAAATTATCGATAAAGTAAAAGGTTGGAAAAAGTCGACTATGAAAAGATTATCTGGCTTTTGAACTTATCTCAACCGTGACTGTTATATTGAAAAATTTCGTTTGAATTATAACTTTTCCAAAGCAAAGTCTTTCTTAAATTAGTTATGATAAATTCATGTGAAATTACACAGTAAAATGAAAACAGTTAATCCTCGCTCCTTTTTATAATTTCTGCTAATGATTGCATTTTGCATTATAGAATAGGGGTTTGGCGACTCGATATAAGAATTTACTTAATGGCATATATAAATTATATTAGCGACATATTTTTTTTAATTTTGTAATTTCTTACTTTATATAATAGAATAAGAAAAAGTATTGGTTTGTTCGATGGGGGGACGGTAATTGCATGTATCGCATTTCCCCCTGTTTATATTATATAGATATTCGACTAATTTTGTTCACATACTATGATTTCTCCATAAAAGTAGGACCGCCCCCCATTCAAAGGGTTGAGATGGGAAGGGCAGTAGAGGTATTCGCTCCTCCACTTCCAATCGGCCAACAGGTGAACGACATAATATAAAGACCGGTTAAAATACCAATAACAAGTTTTAATCATATAGATATTTAATTGATTCTGTTAGCAAGATGTGGCTTCTACAAATAAATAGGACCGCCCCCCTAACTCGAAAGTTTATGGTGGGGTGGCGGATTGATGCCATCGCCCTCTCCCGACCCTACCAAATCGGCCAAAATACTAGAAAAGGGGGGGGGGGGACGAAATAATCTAAAAATAGGTTGAAGTATAAATAATTAGTATATATTATTAACATAAGTAATAAATTCGTATACAAATTGTGTGAATTCTATAGCCTTCGGGGTAGGGGGGTTGGCCGAGTTGATTGTAATTAATTACTCTAAATAATATTAATAAATTAAGCCTCTGTGTTTCTTGACAACATTGACTTCAACAACACAGTTTCTTAGCTTATGCCAAAGATTCATCTCTGTGACAGGCACTGTATCAACTGTCTATGAACATCAATCTTGACAAGGATACAAGGACTGTCATTACTTCAGAACAACAAGAAAGGCAAAGAGGACTATAGCATTGTCCAGAGTACCACCAGAACTCACTATGTAACGCCCCCACTGTTCTAGTTTTAAATATTCTCAAATGAACGTTTGCAATAACAATATAATCAGTTAATAAAACTATAAAACGTCATAGGTGACGTCTTCAAATCTGAAAACACAATAGCACAAGTAAAATTTAATATCACCTTGAAATTAGTGATGCTAAAAATATAAAAACAATATATATATATAAACACAAAGAAACATGCATAAGTTTATGTTACGTTCGAAATATTTTGGCTTGTTTGTAATTTTTTTTATAAGTAGTTTTCAACTCAAATGTTGCTAAACTTTCAATCACAACAAATTCTCTATAAGGATACTTGAAGCAAAAAAAGTCTTAGTCTCAAATTAAAGGTAAAAAAAAATTCATTCTTAGCCTTTGCAACTTGAGTGATTTCAAATCTGAAAAGCAAACTGTCTTTTGTCACGTGACACAGAATACATAGCCTATATATATGAGAGAAAAGGCGATAAGGAAGTTTATTTGTACATCCTTGTCTGGAGAGATTCTCACACCTGTCTTGGTTATTTTCAGGTACGCTATTTGATTTTCAAATAGTTCAAATTATATTAATTACTAGACATATGTTACCCGCGAACCGCGAGTCTTTATTTGCGCATTACTGTCGATATAGTCAGTGAGAGGGTTTTGTAAACAATCAAACGAAATAATAATGTAATAAGAAAAGCGAATGTGTCAATGTAAAAATAGTGTGAATGAAGCTATCAAATCAGAATAGCTAATAGGCTTAAATCTATTTTTTCAAATTAAAACATTTGCTTGTAGGCCTAAATATATTTGAATAAAATTTAATATGAATAGACTTAATTTTGTATGTTCAGGTGTTAAAGTATAAAGTAGATCTTGAGGTAGACATAGATCTAAATCTACACTAATCTAGAGTTAAAAATTGGCTTTTATAGAGTTCATTCTGTGTTGGGCATACGCGACCTTTTTTCATGAATGAATATAGGCCTATCTCAACACGGCTACGCAGCTTTATTTAGCGAACAGCGAACGAATGTATTAAAAATGCTTTAGAAAAACAATTTTGAATGTTAATTTGATTAAAATATGAAATGAATGGACAATAATTAGTATGTTTATGTGTTAAAGCATAAAACTATCTTTGCGAAAAGAAGTTTTGTCATCTTGGAGTTCAATAAGAGTTTTAAAATACTATAGCTGTAATAGAGTCGGACAACTTTATTTTTTTTGAGGGTGTTAAGTTTGTTTTAGGGCTACAATACATACACTACTGTCAAAGTTAGTAACCAAGGAACATTCCTGCCTAGTTTTATCAAGATTGGTCAAGCGATTTTGATGTCTATAAGTAACATACTGTTGCGAATCTTCTTATCCAGGCTCGCTGCAAATTGCACCAAACGACACTGTGACGACTTTCTAATTTTAATGAACCACAAACATTGAAGTAACAAACTCGACTAGCTTTCTTTTCTATTAATACAGTACTTTATTTCCTCTCTAGTTTCTACCTCACAACCTACACTAACAAGCCTAGCCGCTCTACTGAGCTTCTGCATTCCTGACCTCTCGCTACCCCGCTAGGCTGACCCATTTAACCGCTGGACAGGAACAGAACAGGGGCGTAACTTAAGGGTGACACTCATGCTCCACGACATATACACACACACACCAAGATCCTTTCACAACTTTTCCCCCTTCCCCCACACCTTTCAGAAGCTGTTGGTTCAACAGCACAACGAACTATCCCAAAACAAACATTTTAACTATCATATGAAAGTGATTTGTAAAATAGGATCAAAACTCGGATAAAGTATGAATCACACAATAAATGAGAATAAGGATACAAGACAAGATACGCATCAAAATTAAAAGACATGAAACATATGGAAGCAATTCATAAAATAGTAATTTAAAAAATAACTAATAATGATAATTATAATAATCATAATAACAGCAATGAAATCAGCTCTTGACGACATTCATATGCGGGTCGTCCATGAAAGATAATGCACATTGAAAATCCCCGTCAATGTTGGTACACACAATGTTCCTATGTAGTCTTGAAGTTCAAGTTGGAATTCATAGAGTTACAATTTGTTGCTGTCAGAGTTATCAGGAGATACTGTTCAACAATAGTTAAAATGAAATTTGTTGTTGTTAAAGTCATTGTTTATATGTAGAGTTGTGTGTAAGTTGACATGGAATGATGTAGCAAAATTAAGCAGTTACCTTTCCTCTTTATAAAAAAAGTGAACTTTTATTTTATTTCTCCCACCCATAGTTGAACATTCAGACACTTACCGTGGACATCATGACCTTATTTAGTTACACTTAGATTTTGGAGGGTAGAGAAGAAAAATAACTTACCGTCAAGGGACTGTTCTAGACATTCCGCGACAACGTGTCTGCAATAACGTTTCTCTTGCCAGGCACCGGTACCACTTGAAACGTAAAGCCCTGAAGACTCAGAGCCCAACGTGTCAGTTTTGCACTGGTCATCTTCTTAGTATTTAATGCTATAAGAGGTGCATGGTCAGTGTGCAGAACAAATGGTGCCCCTGCTAAGTATTTGGAAAACTTATTGATGGCCCACACAATTGCCTAACATTCCCTTTCTATAACTGCATACCTTTTTTCAGTTTCCGACAGTTTTCTGCTGGAATATAATACTGGATGTAAATCACCATGTACTTCCTGCATAAGGCAGGCTCCTAAGCCAACGGATGAGGCATCAGTAAAAAGGGTGAAAGGCTTTGATACATCAGGCAATTTCAGAATAGGTTCCGTCTGAAAGACCTGACTCAAGTTCTGCAAGGCCTGTTCACATTCATCATTCCATGTGAGCTTCTTGGATGTCCTGAGCTCTGTGTCTGTGTTTCTCCCGTAAGTCTTTGTTCTCGTTAACGAAGTAATAGGTTCCAACAACGTCGCAAAATTTGGGATAAACTTCCTATAATAGTTGCAAAGACCTATCAAAGCTCGCACTTCTTTAAGTGATGTAGGCGTCTTCAGCTCTAAAATTTTCTGCACCGTTCCATGGACAGGTTTTAATTGACCTTTACCAACGACGTGCCCTAAAAATTGGATTTCGCCCATTCCAACCTCTGTCTTACTGGGTCTGGCCGTCAAACCATGCTGTCTCAATAACAATAGCAGGGATTGTATGCCCTCTACATGCTCATCCCAACTGTTGTGGAATAAGCAGATGTCATCCAAATAAGCTACAACATCTGTGCGACCCTCAAGCACTCTTCGAACTAGTTTGTTGAAGGTGTACGGTGCATTGGAGAGGCCAAAGCTCATGTAGTTCCAATGGTAGAGTCCAAACGGCGTGATGAAGGCGGTGAGCGTTTTTGCACTTTCTGTAAGAGGTATCTGATAATATCCCCGAGACAAATCTAACTTGCTGAAAATTCTTGCTTGTGCTAACTTAACAAACAAATCTTCTGGATTTGGCATGGGTACACAATCTGGCACTGTTACTTTGTTGAGGTGACGGTAATCTACGCATAATCTTATCTCATCCTTATTTTTTTTTCTTACAATAATAATTGGTGCTGAGTAGGGTGAGTCCGATCTCTCGATGATTCCTTCTTTCAGTAGCTTATGTATTTCCTTTAGCACTGCATCTCTGTGATGTAGTGGGATGTCATGTGGCCGCAACTTAATCGGTTTTGTCGACGTTAACTTTATGTCATGTCTAATTGTCGTTGTTCTTCCTGGTGTAGGAGTTAATATGTCTTTAAAAGACTCTAACACCTCCAGTATTTTCATTCTAACTTCCTGTGGTGCAGCTCCTATTATGACATCATGCAAGTCTTCTTTTTCTCTTGGAAGTAGCGGTAATTCTGGACCTACGTCATCTCCATCATTTTCTTCACAAAGAAATGCACACGCTATTTGAGCTATGCCACTTGTCACTGCCGATTAAGTAGTACCATTGCCGTTGGCCAGTTCTAATTCGCAAGGTTGTAGTTGAAAATGACTAAGAATATTTGAGTGAAAATTTTTTCTTTTCCCTCTAATTTCAACTTCATAATCCACAATTGGATATCCTTTTCGTGACTGCAAAAGGTCCTTGCCATGCTAGTTGCAATTTATTAGTTTTTGAAGGGAGAAGAACCCTAATTTGTTGCCCGGCCTTAAAAAGTCTTAATTTTCGACCTCTGTTGACTCTTTGTCTAACTAGTTCCCCCCTTTCTTCTTGGGCCGCTCTAGCTGCCTGACATGCAGTGACGATTTTGCTTCGGAGATCTATCACTTTCTCGTACGTGGTGCGGCTGTCGGGGTCAATGTTCTGTTTGTACACCAATGTTTTCAGAATGTCTATAGGGCCCCTATGCTTTGCTCCATATACTAGCTCAAAGGGTGAAAATCCTGTGGAAGTTTGGGATATTTTTCGATACTCAAACAAAATGCAAGGAAGAAGTAGATCCCAGTTTTCTGGTTTCTCGGACGACATCTTACTCAGTATACTTTTGATTGTTCCATTCAGTCTTTCACAGACCCATTTGCTCTGAGGGCAATATGGTGAAGTAAATACTTGATGAATTCCTAGTGTGCCAGTTATTTGCTTGGTTAGTTCTGCTACGAACTGGGGTTCTCTGTCTGAGAGAATGTTATCTGGGAGCCCCGTTCTAGCGAACATAATCAATGCTGACGTGATATCATCAGCAGTAGTGGACTTCAGAGGAATAGCTTCTGGCCACCTGGTAGCGAGAACAACTACTGTGAGAATGTATCGATGGCCCCTGGCTGACATTGGGTTCATTGGTCCCACTATATCAATGGCTATTTTTCTCAGGGTTTCTCAGCTAGATCTGTAATTGAGCCTGTCTTGGTGATCGTTTGTCTTTAAGCATACAAACCTGACATGACCTGACATAATTTGTTACATCCTTAGTCATATTGGGCCAGTAGAAGGCTGTCTTGATTCTTTGTTTCGTCTTTAATATACCCAAATGACCTGCGACTGACAAGTCATGAGCTTGATGCAAAATTTGGGGTCTATAATTTGTGGCGCCACAAGCTGTATTAGCTCCTCTTTTGTATCTGTATATTTCCTTACCAACGTGTTGTTTTTTTATCAGAAACGAATGTTCCGTTTTTTTTCGACTTCACCACTGATTTCTCTATGGCAAATTTAAATATTTTCTCTAGTGACGGATCGGACCTCTGCCCTTCTTGAAACTCTTCTAGCGACCACATTTGACTCTCGCTATGAGACTCCCGAATCGCACTGCCATTTTCTTCCAGAGCCGTATCTGTCGCGTTCTCCATTATGCCGGGTTCACTAATCAAAGTTTTTGCTTCAGTCTCTTTTCTCTGTCTGTATCTAGTTTGTTGTCTGGTCTCCATTAATAGGACTTCTCTGCACCATTTGTTGATTTCACCTTTTTTTAAATGTGGCATTCGTGAATGTATGTTACCTATGATCAAATCATATGGGCCATCTTTAAAAACTACAGCCATCACCTCTCCCTTCACATACGGCGTATTTACAATCACTTTAGCCACCGGCCAGCTGTACCTTTGTCCTCCAAAGACCTCAACCTGCTTCCAGGTCCCTGTATATTGGTCTTTCTCGACAAATGTATCTCTGACTGCGATTAGTGTTACTCCCGTATCCTTGATAGTCAAAGCTCTTATCTCGCCTACAAGCGTAGTGAAGCAAGTAACTTCCCCATCACCCTTGTTAAGCACTGCAACATAGGCTCTGTTATTGTCATCTGATCTGTACCCCGCTTGTTGATGCAGGCATCCTCTTCCTCCCCTATTTCTCTGTCGACTATTGTTACAGTTTCTGGCTATATGTCCCTACGTGCCACATTCAAAACAGCGCCTTGATTCTATAGTGGACAAACTCCTAGGCCTCATGCCATCATTCTGTTGCCTAAGTGTGGGTCGAGAACGCTGCCCCACTTGTATATTCGATACATTTCTAGTGGCAAATACAATGTCAGGTTGCTCAGTCTGGCAAGTTACTCGTTTGCCGGATGAGCAGCCATATACCTTTGTCACAGTTCTGTCAAACTTTTGAGATCTCGGGGTTGTCTTTCTTGTATAAATCCAAATAATTGTCCGTCATACAAAGTTAGTACTCTGTCTATAAAGAGGAACTCTTTGAGCTTACTAAAAGTTTTGTCTAGACCGGTCGCGTCAAACCATTTATCGAATGTCGTTGTCAGATCATTAACAAAAACTTTAAAATCCTGTCCGTCTTTGGGTTTCGTAGCGTAGTATCTACGTCTGTAACCGTCGTCTGTAAAGTCGTAGAATTCCAGTAACGTCTTTTTAAATATCTTATAATCTTTCATGCCTGATTCAGTCAGGGTCTGACATGCATCTAGCCCTTTACCCCCTATTAATGTCAGTAGTTGCGGTCCCCAAAGTTCCTGTCGGGTATCTGTGGATATCGCTATGGTCTCAAATCTACGTATATAAGAGTCTAGGTTATCCATTTGTTCGTCAAATTTGGGATTTTTTTTTCAAATAGTCGGCTACTACGTCCTAGCATGTCCGTCTTATTTCTTTCTTCTCCTGGCATGTCTGTATTACTTCCCTCTTTACTTACTTTTTTTTCACTAGTTCCTTGTGATTTGTGATTTTGGGCACATCGGCACAATTTAGGCCATGTCGTGCCTGCAGTCCCTCAAGGGCCACTCTCCCTCCAAACAGCAAAGGCCAAATTCCATACAGTCAAATCATTAAAATCAAGGTCTATTCACAGTTAAAATAGTAGAGGTAGTAAAAATTTAATAATTTGGTAAAAATCTAATGTAAATAGTACATGTCTACAGAATTCATAAATCAGATCTTCGTAGACAACCCCACTTCCCGGGTAAAGCCCAGTACCTTCCCAGGGTCGACATTATTGAATAGTGTTTTTAAATTAGTGGCTCTAAAATATTTTTCCCTGACATCCTGGTATCTGGGGCAGTCGATGAGGATATGTTCCACGGTGAGGCGAGAGTCACAATACTCACAAAGTGGGGGCTCTTCTTTCTTCAGCACAAAAGAGTGCGTGATGTAGGTGTGGCCAATCCTAAGTCTGGACATGGTCGTGCTACCACGCCTTGTCAGACCCTTAGATGTGGACCGCCACCTGACATCCGCCACAATCTGCCTGAGTTTATTGTGAGTCTCAGCCTCCCATCGGTCCTGCCACTCTTGGTAGATGGCAGAGGCAATACTTTGTCTCAGGTCTGAGCAGGGAATTTGAGTTCCTGACACCGCATGATTTAGGGCTCTCTTTGCTTCTCTGTCTGCGGCTTCGTTTCCCTCAATGCCCACATGGGAGGGGACCCAGATGAAGGTGACTATTTTTCTAAATTCAGTTTATGCTCATTTTCCAATTTAATTTTTTCTAACTGCTGCTTCCTATCCGCATTTGCTTCTCTTTCTTTTCTATCCGCCTCTGCTTCTCCTTCTTTTCTTTCCGCCTCTGCTTCTCTTTCTTTTCTATCCGCCTCTGCTTCTCTTTCTTTTCTTTCCGCCTCTGTTCTCTTTTTTTTCTATCCGCCTCTGCTTCTCTTTCTTTTCTTTCCGCCTCTGCTTGCTTATCTTTCCTATCTGTCTCAGGTTTTGCTCTTTCACTTTCCTGGTCCAGACAATTCTGCACCCACTGGTCAAGCTCTGTCCCCGATAACCCTCTTCTCTCTCCCAACGCATAATATCTTTCTACTTTCTCTTCACTAATAGTTTTCTCCATGTCAACACCGCCACACAGCTCAAAGCTAAAATTAAAATGATTGAACTAGTCGCCTGGCAATTGAAATACTTACCCACTACAAGGACTACTGCAATATGTCTTTTACACTATTCTACAGCTAATTGGGAGTTAATTTTAGTTTTGTAGACGAAATAAGGAACGATAAAAAAGGTACTGTCAAACTTTCATCCCTATAGACACAGGGCAAAAAAAAAACAACAGATTTTATTTAGCGATCTAAAAGATTAGAGTAAACAGAATGTATGCACAACCCTGTCACATCTAATATATAAGTATTTATGATCAAAAGAGAGTCTTGCGCTTGATACGACAATGCGCCCTTTACCCTAGGACACTCTCTACTGACAATAAACACACACTAGAACAAGCTATGCAATACAATAATCAACACCTACACATCATACATTACAAACTATTAGCTGAATGTTCAACTCAATAGTCAATACCCCCAAATATTAACGTTTAATTTTGACAACGAGGAAAGGTAAGCTACTTAGCTGCTAGAATGTTTCAATGTTGCTGTCTCTCCTCCTTTGAACTTACACACACACACAGTTGTCAATGTGTCCAAAGAACTCACACTGTTCTAAATGGTTGCAGCTTGAATCTGTCTACGTTTCACCCACACGGAAATGGAAATATTGTCTTGAATGTCAGACACTGCTTTAGTTAAAGTGTCTTCTAGAGTGCATTGATGACGCCACAATCCAGTCCAATGTTAAACGATGTACGATGTACTAAAGTGCAATCCTAAGAGGTAGACTAATGCTATTTGCTGCTATATATCCGTAGAACTATACAGAACTCCTGCCACAAGCTAGGCCTATTTGTTAGTCAGATACGTATGGATACGAGAAAAGTGTATTCAAAGTACCGGTATTTCACACGCAGGTATCAAGACTTGCTAGACTGGGTATGACAACAAGCGGTGTAATAAAGCCAGATATTAATTCCTGACGTGCCGAACAAGGAGACCGTTATACACTATTGTTACGTCTTCATATTAGATGAGACCCTTTAGACATGAAAACGACAAATCACAGTTTATAAATACTTTAATCTTTATTAACACTCAAAAACACTTTCTTGTTCATATTCCTCCATTTTGGTTCTCTTCCCACTTTCAACACGCATTCGCACCATTTCACATTTACACTCAGATGCGCACGTAACACCCCCCCCCCCCCCCTGTTTAACAAGTTCGATGTACATCGAACGTCCGAAATACAAATCACTGAATATATTATCAGACCATTCTAAGTTTAAAAAAAAATCTGTAACATATAAAACCATAATGTAACAACCAAAAAAAAATCATACACAATGTCTTGTTAATACCACTACAATTCCAATACAAAATGACAATTATATTAATCACAGTAATAACTGTTATTATGAGCAATTGCAACAACTTCTGTTAACATATATCTATAAGTAATCATATTTCTATTAATGATTTGCTAAATAAAATTGTATCACATTTCATTAATACAACTCCTCACTCATAATTTTATGCCTGTACAAAACACCCTCATTCCAGCCGCAATCAAATAGTAAACAAACCAAATCCATCTTGCTCCATGCATATTGTACCCCCAACAACATGACCCAGCATATAACTAACTTATAACACTCCGAATATCATAGATTTAACCCAATGCTATTTACTTCTTAGTAACATCCGGTATATATAATAATTCCAGTCTTGACGTTTCTTTTTATGTATTTCTACCACACCATTTCGATAATTTTCTTACAAATGTAATTTTAATAGAATAATTATAATCAAACAGAACCACGCAAAATTAAATACATTGTGCAAAATTTACGTATCTACTTTCCACTACTTATATTCTTTTACATTCTCTATATAGCCTTTACTAAACTTCTATAATGTAGTATCCTTAACCTACATGCATACGTAACAACTATATCCAATTCATTACACATATATTTATTCATTGTAGAATCTAATCCTATCTATATAATTTTAACATTATTGACATGCCATCCTTTCCGCTTCCCTCCTTTGCAATTATGTCCCATTGTGATCCCACTACAGAATGGTCTAGCTGTACTGTTTACTAGCCTACTAATATCCATATCTTTTCTCGTATACGCCTCTCCACTATTGTACCTTAATTCCTTAACTCTGATTAACTGTTGACACTGTCTTCTAGTATGCCCCCTTCTCCCACAATTAAAACATAAGATGTATGGACTTATACGTGTGTATGTGGGTTTAAATCGCGTTCCCTGTACCACTGATTGCCTTACTTTACTTTGATTTGGACCCATTCCAATTGCATTGCTTTTTACCTTATCTGGTAATTCTTTCTTCTCGTGCTCTCTGCTACCCATGTCGTCTGATGTATAGGATCTTATGTCTTCTTCCACTTCCCCATTTCTACATCGAGTAATCTTTATCCCATAATATTTCTTCCAATTCTCAATCTCCCCTACTGAACATATTTTCACCCCATGAATGTTCCCAATAATTAAATCTATCTCACCCTGATCTACAACACAAGCTTCTACTGTCCCCTTAAAATACGGTGTGTCTATAATAACTTTAGCAATCGGTAATTGTACAATATTCCCATTAAACATAATACACTTCCTAGATTCGCCTGTATATTCATGGTCTTCCACTAATTTCTTATTCACTCCAATAATAGTGCTCCCTGTATCCCTGATGGTCTTGGCTGCCTTGTTCCTTATAAGCCCTTATCAGTCTTACTATGTCTTTTATGGATTTTGGTTTCCTCTCCAACAGAAATATTTTTAATTCCTCCTGACACTCGTACATCACTTTGTCCAGCATGAGAAATGTCTTAAGACTGTCAAAGGTTTTTTCTACCTCAGCGGTTTCTATCCAGTTATCGAAATGGCTGCTCATTTTGTCCAAGAAGGTCTGCGGGTCATTTTCTGGTTCTATCTCACAATTAACAAACTGTTGGCGATAGAAAGCTTCTGTTTTCCCGAAAGTTCGAAGTAGTTGTTCTTTCACAATGCTGTAGTTACTCTGGTTCATACATATTTTTGACGGCACCTCCGCTGTAAATGATATAGACAATAAGAATGTCCATTTGTCTTCGGGGTACTCCAGTTCTCTCATTTCTATTTCTAACTTCTTCAAAAAAATGTCAATGTCCATTTTGTCTTCGTTGAATATCAAACCTTTATATTTGGCCAGTTTATTCCCTGTAGTGTCACTCTTTCTTTTATTACTCTCTTTTATTACTCTCTTTTTCTTGGTTTGTTTTTAACTTTTTCTCTGATGTCTCTTTTTCAAACGCTAATCTTTCTCTTTCAATGGCAACTAATTCATTTTTCTTTTCCCTTTCAATTGCTACTATCTCCTTATCCTTTTCTCTTTCTCTTTTGTCCTCCTTATCTAATCTCTCCTTTTCTTTTTCTCTTTCCATCGATAATCTCTCCTTTTCTTTTTCTCTTTCCATCGCTAATCTCTCCCTCTCCATTAACCTTTCTTGTACGTATTTTCTTAGTTCTGCCCCTTCCAGCTCCAACAACCTTCCCTCTTCCTTCAACGCTGCAGCCTTGTCCGCCATAGTCTATTTCTAATAATATCGACTCGAATGTTCTCCTGTCTCTAGATCTAGACTTTACTATCTCTACAGTCTGCTGACAGGAGATCCACTGTGTCTAGAGGGATATGTGGGTTTTACCTTTACGTTGGGCGCCACTTGTTACGTCTTCATATTAGATGAGACCCTTTAGACATGAAAACGACAAATCACAGTTTATAAATACTTTAATCTTCATTAACACTCAAAAACACTTTCTTGTTCATATTCCTCCATTTTGGTTCTCTTCCCACTTTCAACACGCATTCGCACCATTTCACATTTACACTCAGATGCGCACGTAACAACTATAAATAACAACAGTGGACACTGTAGGGCTGAATCAAACTGCTGCTCCACCAAACATGTGACGACTTTCTAATTTTAATGAACCACAAACATTGAAGTAACAAACTCGAATAGCTTTCTTTTCTATTTATACAGTACTTTATTTCCTCTCTAGTTTCTACCTCACAACCTACACTAACAGGCCTAGCCGCTCTACTGAGCTTCTGCATTCCTGACCTCTCGCTACCCCGCTAGGCTGACCCATTCAACCGCTGGACAGGTACAGAACAGGAACGTAACTTAAGGGTGACACTCATGCTCCACGACATATATACACACACACACCAAGATCCTTTCTAAACAGACACCACCAACTTAAAGAACTTGTCAACTCTGGGCTTCAAAATAACGTAATAGTTTAATGTCAATAAATAACAGCCAACACTGTACGATTGGCAGCACGTAACACAAGACTGTACAAATATCTTTCCTCCGTATCAACTCTTGCACTGGTCTCTCTATCTCGTCTAGGACTTGTACTGAGCCGTTGTAACGAACTATAGATCGGGAAGTTGTGACTGACTGGTCTCTGATACCTTCACTCTTTATATAGGGTCCTGCTGGCCTTCTAGAACCGGGCCGAACGTCGCTCGACCATTCTGGATGGTCATATGACTACATTCCTCGTGACGCTCCTGAGCTCTATTCACGACTACTCGAACCTTCGTGTTGACACTCGTCTCGGTTGACCTTTGCAGTTTGTCACGGTTGACCGCTCGTCTATCGCTGGCCTGGGGCGATTTGCGTCGGCTGACTACACACACACCACTACCCCCATCTGTGCCACCACCAGGTTTATAACACAGCCCCCTCCTTAGATCTGTCCGTCCCGGGCAGATCCAGCTTCACCGTAGTACTTGTTGAGTCTGTCGATGTGGACGACCTTCAGTTTGGACCTTGGGCTCTTCTGTATTCGATACACGATATCGTTGATTCTTTTTATCACGCGGTAGGGTCCTTCCCAGTCTGTTTGAAGCTTTGGGGACTTGCCTTTTCGTCTTTGTGGGTTGTACAGCCATACCAGATCGTTCTCATGAAACCCAGCGGCATTGGTCCGTTTGTCGTACCTTGTCTTCATCTCGTCACTGTTGATCTTGATGTTTCTGCGGGCTAGAGCGTGAGTTTTCTCCATCCGTTTTCGGAGATTTGCGACATAGTCTGTCGAAGAGGCTGGCACATCTCCCGGAATCCCGAATAGCAAGTCACACGGTAGTTGCAGCTCTCGGCCGAACAACATATTTGCTGGAGTGTAACCAAAGGTGCTGTGAATCGATCCTCTATATGCCATAAGGAACATTGGGATGTAGGTGTCCCAGTCCTCTTAACGTTCATCGACGACTATCGACAGATGTTTTTCCAATATTCGTTTAAATCGTTCCATCATTCCATCTGACTGGGGGTGAAGAGGGGTTGTGCGTGTCTTTTCGATGCCGAGTCGCTGGCACATCTCTTGAAAGATCTTGGATTCGAAGTTTCGGCCTTGGTCGGAGTGTAACTCCCTGGGAGCACCGAATCGGCTAATCCAATTCTCCACAAGTTTTTCCGCTATGGTGGTGGCTTCTTGGTTTGGTATCGCATACGCTTCAGGCCACTTAGTAAAATAGTCTATCACTGCTAGAACGTACTTATTTCCTCTCTGGGATTCAGGAAATGGCCCGGCCACATCGATCGCAATTCTTTCGAAGGAATTACCGACGTTGTATTGCTGCATACGTCCCCTCGTTCTCCTGTGCGGGCCCTTTGCTGCTGAACATGCGTCGCATCTTCGGCACCATTCTTCTACATCATTCAGGTAGCCGAACCAGTAAAACCGCTGGCGTACTTTTTCAAAGGTCTTGTTGACACCTAAAATTGACCCACTGGAATTATTATGGATTTCTTGCAGCACCTCAGCAACTCTCACTTTAGGCAACAACAGCTGTAAACGAATGCATGTCCCATCTGCGTTTCCCAGACCCTCTTGAGAACTCCATTGTCGATTGTCAGTGAGTCCCATTGCGCCCTGTATGCCTTAATAGCAACTCCTTTATCAAAAAGGTGATGCCATTCTGGTCTATGTCCGTATTCCTTCATAAGCAGAATGGGAGCCAGGTCTTCATCTTTTAACTGGTCTTCTCGGATTCCTTCGTCGGACCATGACCCAGAAGCTTGTACCCCAAGATGTTGACAATCAATGATAACTTCCTTTTCTTCAACCTTGCTGCAGTGTTTACATTTCATTCTGCAAGGTCGTCGAGACAGCGCGTCAGCATTCTGGTGAGTTTGTCCTTTTCGGTGCTGTGTCTCGAAGTCATAGGTTTGCAAACGTTCAATCCACCTGGCGACTTGTCCTTCCGGACTTTTAAGTGACAACAACCATTGTAGAGCAGCGTGATCTGTCCTAAGGATAAATTTATGCCCATATAAGTATTTGCGAGAATGTTGTATGGCATCCACATTTTCCAGTAGCTTACGTCTTGTGACACAGTAGTTTCTCTCGACTTTGGACAAGCTCCGACTAAAGTAAGCTATAACCCTCTCAGTTCCATCTACCTTTTGGAATAAGACAGCGCCTAATCCGGTATTGCTCGCATCGGTGTCAAGTATGAACGTCTTGCCTGGTATCGGGTAGGCCAGAATGGGTGATGAAACAAGAGCCTTTTTAAGTCTCTCAAAGGCCTCATGACATTCCGCTGTCCAAATAAACGGCCGCTTCGGTTCTGTCAATTGATCAAGGGCACTACACAGACTAGAGAAAATAGGCACGAAACGTCTGTAATACGTGCAGAGTCCAAGAAAGCTTCTTAACTCATGGATATTAGCTGGGATCGGCCATCCATTTACGGCTTCAACTTTATCCGGGTCTGTGCTGACTCCCTCCTTTAACACGATGTGCCCTAGGTATTTGACGCTCCTTCTGAACAAGGAGCACTTCTTTGGATTTAATTTTATTCCGGCGTTTCTAATTCGTTCAAACACTTCCTTCAGGTTTGCAATATGTTTCTCGAAGGTTCTGCCTATGACGATTATGTCATCTAGGTAAAGAAGACACGTGGTCCAGTTAAGTCCTCTTAGCACATGTTCCATAAGTCTTTCGAAGGTGGCTGGGGCGTTGCAGAGGCAAAAAGGCATTACGGTGAACTGCCAGAGACCATTAACAGCAGAGAAGGCCGTTTTATCTCTGCCAGTAACAGCTCTTCAGGTCAAGGGTGGAAAAGATCTGTGACCCAGCAAGTGTGTCCAATGTGTCGTCAATTCTAGGAAGCGGGTAGCTGTCCTTGTGTGTGGCGTCTTTTAATAATCTATAGTCGACACAAAATCGCGTGGATCCATCTTTCTTCTATACCAAGACGATGGGTGAACACCACGGACTGTTGGATGGTTCAACAACCCCCTGCTGCCTCATTCGTTCTATCATGTCCATAGCTTCTTGGTGTTTTGCTAGCGGCAGGTGACGTGGTTGCTGTCGGATCGGCCTAGTGTTTCCTGTGTCTTTTCGATGCTGGATCAGATTTGTTCGCCCAAAGTCCATTTCATCAGATGGCAATATGTCAGAGAACTCTCTTAGGAATCGTTCTGCTTAGGTGTACTGTTCTTTTGACAAGATCGTTTTGACTTCTGCCAGAAGTTTAGTAACCTGGGGTTCACTGGGCTTGAGTATTCCGTCGGGATTTTCGCTGCTGCAGTTTTGTATCATCTCTAGAGCATGGCAACCAGCGATTGTGCTACCTTCCTGTAATTGTTTCTCCACTGTGCCGAGGTTCATAATTCTTACGGGTACCTTTTGGTCTTTCCCAATCGTGACTAGTGTCTTTCCTACTGCTATCCCATTATGGTTGGTGTCCAAGCTTTCTACCAGCGCTGTTCTTGTCGTGGGATAGTCGTCCTCATTTTTCCCCCAAATGATCATTTCCGACTTAGCAGGCAATGTTGTATTTTCTACCAATTTAACCCTTCTGACTCTGCCATCTTCTTCATTCTCGTCGCCAAGCAAGGGTACTTCAAGATCCCCACATTGTAAAGTGCCTCCGCCGATATTCAAGGAAAAGCCATATTTCAGCATGAAGTTGAGCCCTATTATGCAGTCATCTGTGACGTCAGCAATCAAAAATTCGTTTTTGAATGACTGATTCCCGATCTCGACTGTTATCTCGATCAGGCCTTTTATGGGCATCAGTACTCCACTGGCTGTTTTCAACGAATAGGCCCTAACTGGCGTTTTCTTGCTATTATCCACTTTATCCGTCCGGATGACTGATCGTGAGGCACCAGTATCTAGGAGGAAGTGATAGTTCTGACATCCAATTTTCCCGATGACCTTTAGACTCTTACTTTGCCCTAGCACGGCGACCGGGATGATGGTTGCAAGGGCTCTTATTCTTTGTGTCGCCGGCTTCGCCCCTTGAAGCCGACGTGTGCTAGTTTCCCTGGTAGCTCCGGGAATTTGGTCGTGCATACCTTTCTGATCTGTGATGGGTTCCGGTTTGTGGAAATCTTCTAGTGCAGATTCTTTGTATGTGACTAAGTTCACCACATTTCCAGATTCGTACAGGAACCCTAGGTTGACTTTCTGGTATCTGGTTTGTTCATCGTTCATCTAGTGCCCCTGTCACCCTTCTCACAAGTTGTGTGAATTCTTCCTCTTTGACTTATAACCTTCATCCCAGTATCGGAGTTCCATAGCTTGGGCGAGAGCGGCGAAGTCTTGCTGGTTCGGTAAGGACTGGAGCAATGCAATGAGATAACACAAGGGCAGTTGCTTTCTCTTCCTCACTGTTCCATTTGTTAACTTAAGCCGCTGCGTCCAATTACTTCTTGTACACTGACCAGGACACGGAACCATCAAATACGGGGGGCTTCATTTTCCCGGAGCTTTCAGGCATCAATGACGTCATACTTGCTTCCAGTGCATTAGTGTGCTTACAGTGAACTTGCGTTTTCATTTCTTCGATTGCCTTCTCCACTGCGTCAACCCTCTGATTCACCTGTTCGTCAATGGTGGTGATTCTCTCCTCCACAGCATGTAAGCGTTGGTTCATAGCCAATAACTCGGTTTTGATTCCCGAGGGCCATGACATCTATCTTGGCATCTACCTTGGTGTCCATGGCAATTATCTTGGAATTGGTGCTTTCTTGCCCCGAGTTCATAGCTGCCATCTGCTCCTGTTTGCCACTAGCGATCTGTCCCTGCATAGCTGCCATCTGTTCTTGCATAGCTGCCATTTGTTCCAGCAAGTCCGGTTCGACTTCAAAAAGATATGTGTCTTCTTTTTCCTTCATCAGTTCTTCCCGAAGGCGTGGTAGTAAGGTTTCTTTGTTGCCGCTCGTCTTCAGATCTCAATCACGGAGCCCTTCATCAGTTCCTTCACAAGGAGTTAGTCTAACGTTTTCGTAGTAGCCATAGCAGATCCCACTTCTGACACCATTTGTTGCGAATCTCCATATCGAGGCTCGCTGCAAATTGCACAAAACGACACGACGACTATGGTTCATCTCAAACAAGTGAAATGAAAACCCGGGCATAGTCTATTGTCGGAACATTGTCGCCCACACCGCGCAGCTGATGAGACCAATGGAACAGAAAAGCCGATACAGTTTGGGATCAGTAGCGCCGCAGGCTCTGCCAGGTTGTAGCACAGTGTGCAGCAATCTATCTAAGGCTCACCAGCACTTAATTTTTTCTCAGGGTTGTCTCCCGAAGCCTTTCCCGTTTCCGGGTATAGCCTCAAAGCAGCGGGGGTTTGTATTCAGAGTTTTCCTTCTCCTAGGTGGATAGCCAACTGAGGATAGCGAGCCCCTCCTGCCCGAAGCTAACAAAACTTATATCCACTCACTCTGTCTGTTTTAAAAAGCTGGAACATGTTATTTCTCACTGACAAAACAAGAATCAGTAAAAAAAAATCAATTATTTAGTTAATTATTGATATTAGTAATTTTGTTAAGTGTTTTGTTACAAACTGTTTCAGACTACTTATTTATTGTCTCTCATGAACGTAGGGGCGTAGCCAATTTTTTTTTGGGGGGGGGGGAGTTTTATAGAGTTTTATAGTTAGAACCATCTGTTGTGCGGTTTTAAACTAAAAAAATCTCTGGTCGTTTTTTTTTAAACAAACTCCATTGAAGAGTTTTTTTTTATCATTATAACTCTCTGAAAAGGAGGGAGGTTAAACTTAGAAATCATCTAGAGCTCTTTGGAGGAAGGAATTTAATTTTAAAACCCCCGCATTAATTTTTGTGACTGTTATTTGAATGAATTTTTTTTGAAGCGGTGGTATTTAGCTTCAAACCGGCTGGGGGGGTGTTTTAACTTAAAGCCCTCTGAATTGTTTCTTTCTAAATTCAAAACCCTTCTTGGCCTCTCTAAAAAATCTGGGGACAGTTGTATACTTTAGTCTTATATTAAAATGGAATTTTTTTTAAAAAAAAATTCTTTTTTGCTACGGTGACTTTGTTCGCATTATTTTTTTTCTATACCCTGGTGGGGAATTTTAAGCTCAAAACTGTCCTTGGCTGCGCTGAGGCAAGTGATGGCTTAACATTAAAATCACACCTAAAATAAACACAATTAAAGCTAAAACATCAGTCAAAATCCCCCCCGCTGTCTACGCCCATGTTCTCTCTTACTCTATTTCTTTTTGTCATTCTCATTTCCATTTTCTGCATCGCTCAGCACTTGCAAATAAAAGTTTAATATCAGCTTTATTTCTTTTTAAAAGTTTTTTTTATTTTAATGTCGTTCTTGCAATTTAGATCAAGTAAATAACTGGTTCATACTGTCCATACCGCGTTTGCAAGGACATCGTTGTTTGTTGTGCAGTCTTGCCTCCATATGTTCATGATGGAGTGCAAGCATGTTTTGTTAAAAGGGTTCAGGTAGTCTTATTTGCTTTTTACCTAATACCCATGCCACAGATCCACACCAGATCCATAAAGAAGGGTTGAGAGAACCATTGCCTGGAAGATATATATTTCTGTAGGCAAGTGGAGCAATTTATTCCGCCAAACTCTCGCCTGGAGGTAACAGTTACGCTGGGCAGGGCAGGTATCCAGTATGGGGGACGAACATATGCCAAAAGCAGTCTTTTTCGGTGAGATGAAAAGTGGTCAACAGAGTCGCCCCATAGGAAACGCTTTAAAGGCCAGCCTAGGCGCCAAATTGCTTTAAGTGAATTAGAAAAGAGCACCTGGTAGCAGGCGGCTTCAGAAAAAGACAGCGGGGTTAATTTACAAACACATTAGAGACCAAAAAAAAAAGAAATTTGCTGGCGAGGACAGACGTAGATGAAAAGAAAATCTAAATCGATCACCGGCGAACAATGGTTATGCCTACTCTAAATCTGGCAAAATATGTAGGTTGTATCTGGGACTGCGTAGCCACAGGAAATACCGTATTCCTCGTAAATCTTTGTATAACTGGTTTGAATCATTGGCTTATTTATTTTTGATTAGAAACTTATCCTGTTTGAAATTGCAGATTCTGTTTTTTAAATCTTTAAAAAAAAACAAAACAAAAAAAAAAACAACCTTATACTAATTGTAATTGTAACAATTAGTTTGGATCAGTTGTATAATGACATTTGTGCTAGGTCTATAGTAACAGCAATAAATCTTTTAGATTAGAAATATTTTTACCAATTGTTTTTGTTGAGCTCTATTTCATGCTTTTAACTTTCTCAACATGCTATTGATCCTATCACTTGTCTGGACCAGTTAGGAAAGGTGGTAGGGGGGGGGAGAAAGAAAGGGATATCTGGGTAACTTTGACCGTAATCGATTTTTAAAAGCATTAATAAAAAAAACTGGGAACGACTTCAATTCAATACTCATGTCTCAAGCTTCCTTTAGCCGACATACTAACCACTTTGCTAGTGATGTGCTTATAAAAAAAGAAGATTATATGCTTATCTATTGTTTATTTCAAACTTACTTTAAAGAGGCTTACATGACCATTTCAGTCAGTACAATATTGTAAAGAATCTATGGCAAAAAATCAACAAAGGACCAAGGTGAAAAATGAGTGATGTTTATTACATGTGACAAAAATGTGAGGCACACAATGAACATAAATGTCTATGTTGGTTATGAGTTCATTTAGATCTGGCCTGCAGGTTTCACTGTCGCCGCCACTGCCTTCCACTAACGTGCAAGGTTCATTGTTGCCCCCTTTGTTTTAACACCCCAACAGAGTTCACTAGCTTGCCACTAACACTGGGTCAAAGAGCGTGCCGCTCTCTGGCTTCTCGTTGTCTCAAGAACGATAATCTACATAAACAACCCGAGAGATGCGCTCCAATCGGTAACAAGACTAGAAGGATTTGTCCTCCCGAAGAGCCTTGGTGAGAACTTCATTACTAGGCGTGGTGCCTTTAAGCTCCCTTACAAGTCAAGTGACTCTGCAGACAAACTATTCCGCAGCTCTCGGAGCTGCGACACTCTTGCAAGAGATGTGCCACTGTCTCAACCGACTATCCAGAGTGACGGCAACGGGCATAAAAATTTGGCCGGAACCGGGCAAAGTAAGCACCAACAAGGCAGTGCCCCGTTCTACACTGCAATGATTGATTGTTCCGGCCTTTTTAGCCTCCACCATGGATCGTCGCGGTCACGGCGACGCAAATGTTGCCAGACTCCACGGGCTACATAAACTATCAGGAATGTCCTCCACTAACATGAACGACCCTTTCCACAGTTTCCTAACAAGACTTTTTCCTGACCAGATGACCTACACTGCTTCTCACCTGCTAAACACACTGGCAATAATTCCTTCTACAATTCAGACGGAATCAACTGTCAGCCATCTTATCTCTACGTAAGTTCACCACATCTCTTTTTACAGTGCACTGGTGCGCACCAGCGTAGGAGCAGAGATATAACAATATCTTTCCCATAGACATATATATATTATATCTAGACTGGACATGGAAATATTTTAACACTACTAAAATGT
Organism: Biomphalaria pfeifferi; assembly: GCA_030265305.1. Classification (NCBI taxonomy): domain Eukaryota; kingdom Metazoa; phylum Mollusca; class Gastropoda; family Planorbidae; genus Biomphalaria; species Biomphalaria pfeifferi. Next base: position 328,587 of record JASAOG010000024.1, read on the forward strand.
AAAATTTGTTTAAAAAGTTGAAACAAGGCGCTGTTTTGTGATGTACTTATATAAAGTAAAGTTGTTGTTTTTTCAACCCTAACCTATGTACATTTTTCTACACAATATATTTTTTGTTTTGTTTCTCTTTCTTCGTAGGTTTCATCATTTTAAAAAACATGACTCAAAGAATGCTCTATGTTGCACTTGTCCTGGGATTGTTGGGCCAAGTTGTCTCTGAAGACGCAGAGACCGCTCTTGCATCTACAAGTCTTAAATGTCAATTACGAGTTGCAGGTTGTAAAGCCACAAATAACAATGTACAAATTTTGTACACGTCTTTAAAATATTGTGAAGCTATTAGATATTCAACGCCCAGTTTCGCTTCTCTGACTTGCTTGGTCGTAGACAGCGGCTGCACTCTGACCGAGTACTTCAGAATGAGAAATGCTGCTTGTGGAACAAGTTCAACAACTGGCATGGATACTAACGAAAACGTTGGCATCGCTCTTGTATCGAGTAGTCAGCAATGTAGATCGCAAGTTTGAAACTGTATATCCTCGGACACCAAAGTAAAAAAATTGTACGCGTCTTCAAAATATTGTGAAGCCTTGCAGTATTCAGCTTCCAGTGTTACCGCTCAGTCTTGTCTGGTAGGAAGCAGCGGCTGTACCCAGAGCGAGTACGACAGCTTGAAGCGAGCTGCGTGTACAGCAAGTTCAACAACTGGTATGGATACTGACCAAAACGTTGGCATCGCTCTTGCATCTACAAGTCTAAAATGTGAATCACGAGTTGCAGGTTGTAAAGCCTCAAATAACAATGTACAAATTTTGTACACGTCTTTAAAATATTGTGAAGCTATTAGATATTCAACGCCCAGTTTCGCTTCTCTGACTTGCTTGGTCGTAGACAGCGGCTGCACTCTGACCGAGTACTTCAGAGTGAGAAATGCTGCTTGTGGAACAAGTTCAACAACTGGTATGGATACTAACGAAAACGTTGGCATCGCTCTTGTATCGAGTAGTCAGCAATGTAGATCGCAAGTTTCAAACTGTATATCCTCGGACACCACAGTAAAAAATTTGTACGCGTCTTCAAAATAGCGAGCTGCGTTTACAGCAAGATATTTGATAGTTGGAACTTTATCTATGTTTTTATGTTCCCTTATTTATCTATTAACAAATTTCTTTTGAAATGCCTTAAAAATACGCTGTATTCTTTCTAAAAAATAAACACTTTAGAAATAAGGATGAAAACTATTTATGTTTAATTAGTCTTTCCTTCTAAACATAAACGAACAAAATAGGACATGGTTAATGATGCAAACAGATAATTTGTTTTGTTTTAACATTGTATTTTGTAAGGAGATCTTAATTAAACATTACGGTAAAAAAAAACACAAAACTATTTTTTTTTATATTTCCAGACATTGTTCATTGTTGGACCCTTATATCTCTTCATATTATTATTTCATATCTACTCACTTACTTCTATACTATAAGGGACAGTCCTGACAGGAACACGAACCATGTACTCTCCGATTCGACAACTTATCTCACTTAAACTGTCTTTTTGTATTCAACATGTAAATATTACTCCTTGTTCTAAATAAGTTATTAATGAAAATTTTATTTCAAACTTATTTTGTCTCTGTATAGACGTGTAAACTTGATTATATAGACACAGAGTTAGACAAGCTAAATACTTAAATAAGTACATAAATAAACAAATTGATACAAATTTAGAATGTCTGTCTAGAAAGAGACAATTGGATTGGATACTACTTGTATGAATAAAATAAAAGAAATGAAATCAACTTATTGTTTGAGGAATTAGTTATTTGTTTAGTAAAGTAATATATTTCTAAATTACTCCTGTGTTGATAGTTTCTTGCTTTAACAGATCTTTGAATCAAATTTTTCTTTAACTGAATAAGAACATACACATAATGCACAACTACAAGGCTCTAAAAGAAGGACTTTGATGATGATGAACAGTGTCTGCACTGAATCAGTGACTTAATCGTTTAAACTAGTATGACCAGGTCCTAACAAGGACCCCCAAGAAAAGAGGAATAGAGGACAGCCCAGATTTGGAAGCAGATGGGCAAGACGTGGGGACAGTTGGAGAGACTCGCCCGGAACCAAAATGCCTGGAGGAAGCTGGTTGATGGCCTATGCCCCAGAAAAGGACCACAGGCAGAGAGATTATAAATAAGGGAATAATTGAATTTTATTAACATTTAGTATTAGTAACAAATCAAATTAAAAATAGTTTGTAAAATATAAAAAGAAAAACAGGATATAAATATCTCCTTTAATCACGCACGACATTAGTAATGACTGGTTTTATTCTTTAATCCGAAACAAGTTTATCAAGACGTAATAGTTTCACTTTTCTTAGAGCATGGATCGTACACATCTTACTTGATATAGAAACCTCTGAAAAAGCATAAAATCTAACAGCACCTATAACCACGTAGCTCCATCGGTAAAACATTGATGTAGCAGCACTGTAGGGGATTCGGCTAGCCAACTAAAGGTGAACTATGTGACTGGAGTTCTCATACATTCTTCTAGAACGATAGAAACATTGAAATACGCCGTGAAGTTGGATCGGTTCTACTTTGAAAGCAACGCTAGTAAGAAAACGTGTAGGTTCTCCATAAGGAATCAGTGATAGACTCATGACCTCAAAACTTCTGATAATAAATGGAAAGAAACAAATCCCCATAGTTAGTTACTATGCTCTCATAATGATTAACCGAAATGTAGTGATCTGTAGGGGTTACCTACCAATTAAATTCCAAATCGTACAACACGGGAATCCAGAACGTTTGAGTATGAGGGGGTGGAAGATTGTTTTTCAAATCCTAACCCTAACGCCTAGTAAACCGTAACCTTATGTCCATATCTATCCCGAGACATCTTCACGCCATGTGGAGCGATTAAGAGCTAGTGCTTCCCAGCCATGAATGTCGATATCGCATTCCTTGAAGGAGCTCTTGAGTGTCTTTATAGCGCTTGTATCGACCTCCCTTGGAGCGCTTTGTTGCACACAACGCCACATACAGAGGTCGTTTGGGAAGGCGATTGTCTGGCATGCGAACTACATGTCCCGCCCTGGTATGATCAAATATAGGTGGGAAAAGAAGACTTTTGACCTCCTTCAGTCGTAGAACGAGACACTTCCGTCCACACTTATCACATGTTAACTTGGCTTTCGCTTTGGTGGTAGAGGAGCTAGCCATTTTTCGTATGGTACGCTTTTCTTCCAGAGCTGAGGCCCATGATTTTTCACTGTTCATGGCTTTCTTGGTCACTGTCTCTCTACATCTAAAGCGGTCTAGGGCTATGTCTTCGCAATGGTCTGTATCGATTTTCACTGATCTGAGGTCCCGTTTTATTACATCCATGTAACGGAGGTGGGGGCGAGCAGTTTTTCTTGAGCCAGTCGCAAATTGTCCATAGAGAATCACTTTCGAGATGCGACTGTCCTCTATCCGGCAAACATGTCCAAGCCAGCGCAGGCGGCGATGTTTGAGGACTGTAAAGATGCTGGGAATACCTGTTCGCGCAAGGATCTCAGTATTGCACACTCTTTCTTTCCTTGTGATTTTAAAGATTTGTTGGAAACATCGCAAATGGAATGAGCAGAGCGCATGCCTTGTAGACCTCCATTTTGGTCATTGCAGTGAGCTTCTGGTTTTCCAAAAACTCTTGACATGAGTCTAGCGAAGAAGGAGGCGGTCTTCCCTATGCGTTTTTTAAATTTCCTCTTCTAGAGACAGATCATCTTGAATTGTGGATCCAAGATAACAGAATTCATTTACGGCATCCAGCTTGTTATCATCTATGAGGATGGAGGGTGGTGCTGTAGCAGGTGGTCCCATTTAATTTTGTTGTTTTTTTCGTGCTAATTGTTAAGTCATACTCTTTACAAGCCTGAGAGCAGCGGGACATTAGTGACTAAAGCTTTTCTTGTGTGTGTGCCTCTACCGTTGCATCGTTCGCGAAAAGCATATCCCTTACTAGGGTGGTAATGATTTTAGTTTTCACCCTGGAAAAAGAAGACTAGGAAAAAATTATTTATGTTTAGAACTCTTCTCAATTGTTACTCTTATATTTTAAAATTTCTAGATTTTCCAAAGCATAGTCTTTCTTGAAATCATTTTTTAAACTCATGCGCAATTATATAGAATCTGTCGCGATAGTTGATTTTACTGTTTTAAAAAGTATCATGTAGTCGTCGGGGGTGGTACAGTGGAAACGATTATCATGTAAGAGTCCTTTCTCCTATTTATAATTATTGCTAATATTGCATTTGGCATTAATAAATAGGGGGCTGGAACGACTCGATATAAGAATTCTAATTCTAATGTCCACAAGAAAGGGACCTCCACAAAAGAGAAAAATAGATCCAAATTTCGACGGGTTAGAAACTTTTAAGATGTTTTTTTTTCTAACATTTTTTGGCACTTTTAACGCTGGCAAAAATGTCGTGATTATGGTTTTACCGTCCTTTTTTTTTAAATAACTAAGCTCAAGATTTACGACAGTGCGTCTAACAAGGTACAATAGCCTTTCTCTACACTAACTAAAGATTATACGGTTTTAAACTAAAATACGCATATTATATATTTTTAAAAAAGGAAATTTTCATTATAATTTACAAGAACATCTATTTCTTATTTCTAAAATATTGCATGCTTTTAGATATAAGTATTTTCATTTATAAGTGGATCATTATCAAACTGTTTCAAAAATTGTAGGGGCCTCCAAAAAAATCCTACCCCTGGGCCTGCACAAACTTAAATCCGGTCCGGAGTTTACCACACTAAGGGATAGATACAGGAGGAGAATATGTATATAGAATGTGAGTGTTAGGTGAATTTGATCGTTTTCTAGTTTATATTAAAAGTTAAATACATCAATAGTGCATTTTAATATAATTATCTCTAAGAAGGAGCGTTTCTAATTAATAATGTATAACAAGTATTATGGCTTTTTAAGTTGTGTTAGACTCTAGTGTTACTTGTAGTCTTCTATCAATATTGTGAAGGCATCACTTATAACAAAGTCGGCTTCTCAATTCAAAATTGTCTGGTTTCGAATGGATGTAGCCAGGCAGAATATGACAAAATCAAAAACTTGGTTTGGGCAGCAGACTCTCTTTTGGTTGGAATAGTTTCTCTAGTTCTCTCTGTTGTTGTTACATTTTTTGCTCGTCTGTAACAGTCTCACGGAAACCAAAAATACAATTGGAAAGAAAATCATTATTATAAACCCTTACAGTGTGTGTAAGTGTGAAGTTCGACAGTATCATTAAAATACTTAACACTCATCGCTGCACTTGTGTTTTATATCTAGTTTACCTATTTCATTATTACCATGAAATCCAACGATGTACAATTAGTTTCACAATTGTAATCACTAAATAATTATCTTATCGTAAATTTGTATTGTATGAATCATTTTCAGTTGAATTTGAATTCCTCTCCATAAAGATGTGGAGAGTTTGATTTGTTTTAAAATACAAAAATTAACGTTGCTTTTTACGTTGTGTAAGACTCTAGTGTTACTTGTAGTCTTCTATCAATATGCAGTGAATTACAGATTTGTTTTTTGAACTACAATTTTTTAATAGCAGGATAATTCACTGTAAGTACCTCAGAATATTTCTAAATTTTCGTTTTAAATACCAGAAATAGTGCTTGACCTCGTTGGGGGAGCTCACAGCGCGCCCCCCCCCCCAAAAAAAAACAACAACAACAAACAAACAAAAACAACAAACAACCTGGCTACCCCCATGATGCTCGCTCCCCACGTGGATCTATCCAGTGCCTTTCTTCCCAGCTGTTAGTGTCGATTTTGAAGATCTTCACGTCGCGTTTGAGTTTTTCTTGAAGGTGTACCAAGCCTTTAAGAAATGTATTTGTGTGTGTGTGTGTAAAAAAAAATCATAAACTGTTATGTGTCTTTCTGAAGTGTGGGCAGAAATTAAGGTTTTTCTTTTTAACTTTATTTACTTCATGTTAGTGTTTTCTTAGGAATGAGGCATGTGTACAACATACGTATTATTGTTTAGTGACATCAGCAATGCAAACCTCCCTCTAGCAAGCGAGAGGCAATAGAAAAAAACAAACCCCGCCACCTTTCTACCAATACTGTTAGCTTCACCTAGATTTAAACCAGAAAGGACAATACCATACATTAAAATAACCTGAGCGACTAGACAATCCAGGACATAGTCATAATGTCACGCTAACATGTGACGTTTCTTGGAAAATATATTTGTGTTAGTTTCACTCGATTCAGAATCCATGTCTTAAATATCGCACTTGTCAAGAAGTCAAACTATGTGAGAGAAATATGAGAACAATGTCATGCACTAAAGCATAAATCTCCGACAAAGTAATGTACTTTTTAGTCACTGTTCGATCCAGCCATGTTTCCACATTGCATGACTTCTGACACCTTTTTGTCTATGTAACATTGTACAACTTAGTAAATAAGTCAACTTCGTCTACGTAGATACAGTTTTATTCACATCATGAAATGCACGACTAAATTGTCGCAAAATTTCCAGATAGGCTTGTCACATATCATATTTGAATATTCTCTGTAAACTCATAGCAACAACACTCGTAACAAATATACATCTAGATCTAACTTAATACAAAATACAATTAACATACATATATGTGACCCTGCCTGACCAAGTAAAACAAATGATGGTTGGGCATGGGCGTTGTCAGGATTTTTTTCGGGGGGGGGGGGGGCTGTGTGATGAGGGGGGGGGGGGTTGGGGAGGATTTTTTCCCCCCGCCGCTAAAAATAAAGTATATATATATGGTGACTGGTCACTTCATCCCCGGTCATTTCATCCCCGGTCACTTCATCCCCGCCGCCAAGCACTATTTCCAGTATTGAAAGACTAAAAATGCATATTATGAGGTATCTACATGCATTATCCTGCTATTAAAAAGTTTGATTTTAAAAACCTAATGTGCTATTCGTACTAACTGAGATTCTCCCGCGCAGTTCGGCGCAATGGACGGAAAGCTGTTTCCACAAAAATCTGTCACTGGCAATGTCTGAAGACTCTTTCCACCTGCTCTGAGGACCTTTATGAAAGTGTGGCGTGAAGCTGTACTAGATGTCCCTGTTTGCACTTTCCTCGTATTGGCCTCCATGTCATTGCAACTCTTTGTATGCGTAATTCATTTTGTCGGAGAACAAGTCCCGCAAACCTCATTTCTTCCCTTTGTCACAACCTTACTAAGGTGTCGACTCCCAGTTCTGCATAGGATTTCCTTGATTCAGACCCGATTTCTATAACTGACTCTTAAAATTCGTCTGAGCTATCTTTGTTAAGCCACATTTAGTCTTTTTCAATTTTTACGAACTATTCACTGCACTTTATTAGTGGAGCCCAGCCACAGGTAGAAATTTGAAACCTCTCTTGGCAACGCTCTTGGAATTAGGTGACTGTAATTTGCTTTACATGTTATATAGAAAAGGAAAGTTTTATCGTCAAAATCATCTGTTGAGGGGTTTTAAACTAAAAAATCTCGTCAGTATTTTTTTAACAAATTCAAAGCCACATTTAGCTACGCTGACAGAATTTGGTGAGAGTAGTTTACTTTAGAATAATATTCAAAAGGGGGCTTTCAACCTCAAAGCCCTCTGTAGTGGGATTTTAAACTCAAAACCATCTGGAGGGTTTTTAAACTTAAAAAAAAAGCCATCTGGAGGAGGGTGGTTTAAACTCAAAATCCCCCTTGGCTTGGCTACGCTTAAAAAATTTTACTTTATATTTGTAATGAAGAGCTATTTTTTAGCATCAAACCCCTTTGAAGGGGATTTAAACTTAAAACCCTCTTTGGCTATAAAAAACAAACAATAAACACAAAATAGGCTTAAGTGAACGTATCTGTCTGATGTTGTTCTCTATGGAAGCAGAAAAGAAATGACATGCGCTGATGAAGGACTCGAGGCCCAAAAGTACTTTGTTTTGCTTAGTGTGGCACGTGTATGTATTTTCTATACAGTCGTTCACAGCCTCACGATGACCTGCTATTTTTAGGCTGCTAACGATAGTATAAAAACGCAAACTCTATGGCCATATTACAAGGTATTTGGGGTAGCAAAGACCTACCTTCAGGGAGCCGTAACAGGAAAGAGAAGAAGCGGCAGACAAAGAATGCGATAGGAAGACAACATAAATGAATAGACGAGGTTCTATCTAAGGCAAAAGACGGAAGAATTGAGAAAGACGGTTGACAAATCTTGCATGGTGACGCAGACTAAGGGATAACGGTAAAATACAGTCGTTCACCCATGCAGCAGTAAATCATTGTTTTTAAGTCTCACTTAATTTACAATGTAAGTACGTGTACTAGATTTGTTTGTACGTCTGACTCTGACAAATGACTTAGGAAATGTTTGAGTATCTTGTACGGGTGTATTCTTGTAAAAGACACAAACTATCACAATCACTATTGAAGAACTCAGTCCAGACTGTTGAATGTTAAATACATTAAGGTCACAGTGGAGTCGCTGTCAGTATTCAGCCACAATGGAGACGCTGTCAGTATTCAAAGTTGTCACCTTGAAAACATAATACAGATTAATCATATTAACATCTTAAACAAGCCAAACCATACTATATGTGACGTCCCTAAATGTCGCGTTACAGTGCGTCAGCTATCGTGATTCACTACGGAAACTAAGTGGCTAACATACGACACTATGACATATTATTCAACAGAAGGAAAACGGAAACAAGAAACACTTCTGTTAATATTGTTTAGCGTTACTTTTATTCTTTATAAAACAAACGAAAAAATATATATATATATATACTAGACATATGTTACCCGCGACCCGCGGGTCTTTATTTGCGCATTACTGTCGATATAGTCACAATTAAACGAAATAATAATGTAATAAGTAAAGCGAATGTGTCAATGTAAAAATAGTGTGAATGAAGCTATGAAATAAAAAAGGTAATAGGCTACTCAACTTTAGCGAACTGCGAACGAATGTATTAAAAATGCTTTAGAAAAACAAATTTGAATGTTAAATTGATTAAAATATCAAATTAATGGACAATAATTAGTATGTTTATGTGCTAAAGCACAAAACTATCTTTGAGAAAAGAAGTTTTATCATCTTAGAGTTCAATAAGAGTTTTAGACCTAGACTTAGGAATAGACTCAGTAGAGAGATGTGTTAATGTTTAACCAATTGGTAATGTCTAATGAAAGAATGTTCGCCAGGAAATCTGTAGTCACAGATATCAGGAACTAATTTATGTAAAAAAATGCTTTTGAAACACAAAATTGAAGGTTAATTTTATTATATAATGAAATCAATGGATCTTCTTTTGTATTTTCATGTGTCAAAGTAAAAAACTATGTGCGCAAAGTGTATTTCTTAAAATTAGATCTAGGCCTAAATCCTTTCGATCTTTTCTCATGTCAACATTGTTAACCATGGCCTAGATCCATAAAATACTATAGCTGTAATAGAGTCGGACAACTTTATTTTTTTTGAGGGTCTTAAGTTTGTTTTAGGGCTACAATACATACACTACGGTCTAAGTTAGTACCCAAGGAACATTCCTGCCTAGTTTTATCAAAATTGGTCAAGCGGTTTTGATGTCTATAAGTAATATGCATACATACATACATACATACACCTCACATTCTAATTTTATATTATAGATAAAGAGTTTATATGTAAACTAAAAAAAAAGTTACATAACACAAAACACAATAAAGAACATTTAGCCACGTGATAATAATGATAAAACAATGAAAATTACGTATCACGTGACAGCCTTTATGGACTGCGTAATTTGTATAGAAGAGATGGAGAACCATGTGGCAAAATGTTGTTTGTTTACGATTGGTGAATGAGGTCCATTAAATCTCCGTTTTGGTATACTCTCAAGCCTAAGATCTTCATATTAAAAACATTGAATATGATCTGAAAGTAATTGCGTCTCTGACACCAAAAAAAAAACAACACAAAAAAAAACAACGTGAATATATCGTCGTTAAATCATTGAAGTATGATTGAAAATGACGCTTATTTTGCAATGAGATCTCTAAATTACTAAAAAAACAATTCGTTTTTTATATCCCAGAAAAACCAATAGAAAACAATGAAAAGATCTATATTAAAATAGAAAGACTTATTATTATAATTATTTGCTCGCACGATCGGTTCACAAAACTACGACTTTATGCTGGCGAATAACAAAAACCATACTTCTGCTTTAACCTAAAATTCATAAACCCAACAACCCAGAACTAATGTCTCCATTTGCTCCTGGTCTACAAGATATACAGATTTTGGGCCATAATTTAGAATCAATAGACGATAAATGATACACTTACATCATGTACAAAAAGCATTCCCTGATAGCAAAATTTAAAATATTCCTACGCGATCTTCCTTTTCGATGTCACATGAGTTAACTATAGGCCCTTTCATTGCGTCCATTTTTTGTCCTTTTTTTGTTTGCTTGTACCTGATCAAGACCTCGTGACCCAAACGTCCTGTGTTTGTTACTTTAGTCCTTTAGAATGTCCTGTATTTATGTTCATTGTACATAATTATACGTGTACATTTGCCGCAATTTGTATCATCTGTTAAATAGTACAGCCACAGATGGCTGCCTGGTCTTGCGGTTTGCGCGCTGGACTGTTGTTCAGATTTATCTATGGTCCCGGGTTCAAACCTTGCCCGTTCCCATCCCCCGTAGTCCTGCGGTAGGTTTGGGCTAGGAAGTAATTATTTTCAACTCTGAGGGAACATCCAAAACATGTAAAACAAACATTTTACAAAAATAGTATAATTTTACACGTCTAAATATACAAGTCCGATAACTTTTCACAACATTATTCAGAACATATTTCAAGAGTTATCTATCTTACGTAATAAACAAAAAAATCACGTAAATACAAAACCAAATTTTCAAAAATTGTATTTCGAGGCATTTTTTTTTTCTTTGGAATTTTCTTCCCAACCATCACTTTGTATTTCTCTTCGTTTCTAAGCTTTATTTTATGAAGTAACGTCTGTATTTTAGAAGCTAAGATAAGATAAGACGCCCTTTGTTGATAATGCTCTATCTGTACACACTAGTTGCGACGCGGCTAAGGTTAACTGTGTGTGCGATGAGCTAACACATGAGGCACGGTCCAGTGACACCGGCCAGCTTGCTGCTAGCTGTGTCAAGGGACTAGGAACGGACCTGTGGGAAAGTGCAGGTATGAACATTACACCTGAATACCACGTAATCTGGTTACGTCATCGTTTTAGAGAAAGCCTTGATAGACCCGATATAGATATCTTCCATAAAGTCCAGCTGAGAATCTTATCTAATATAATACAGACGTTTCTTCAAAAAAGAAGATGATTACGTCTAACGCGTCATGCATTAAGTCATGCATATTAACCAATGACTTAATTTCTACCAAGTCACTGGTTTTCCTGACTAGCTCAAGCCCTAATAGAATCTGGACTGATTGTTGGAAAAGCTTTGATCCAGTGGACATGGATTGGGAGCTCATCGTCCTTAGTCTTAACTGAAGGTCATGGACCGAGAAGCGGACCATACCACATTCACAGCGCGCAGAACCCCGACTCCTGGGTCCACTTGTGGCTAAAGGCAGCAGTAATTAGCCTCAGAGTCCTACACCGTAACATACATATAGAGCGTGTCAGAGTCAAGGCAGTTCAGTCCAGTTTAGCACAACAGGTCAGTAGTGTTAATTCCCAGTGAAATCAGTCCGATAATAATAATAATAATAGTAAATATAGCTTTTATAAAGCGCTACTTTCATTCTTTTAGCATGCTCAGAGCGCTAAGGTCCAATCTCATTTGTGGACCAGTAGGGGGAGGGTGTATTTAGGAGAAGGTTTTCCATGCTGCCTATAGGCGCTCATTAAACACAATTCTGTGTCGAACCTCAAGCCCCCTTTTTAAGTATCCAAACCAAGCCAAGTTCGAGCGTACTTAGCTTCTCGGCCACGCTTTCCGATACATGGGGTCCAGAATGAAGTCTGTGACGGTTCACCCTGTTTTAAAACGAGACTGTCCAGCACAAGTTGGGTCCAACGGTTACAGTTAGATGTTTAACGTTACCAATTGTAAAGTGTTTGGCTCTTATTTATCACATTACATTACACGTTACACGGAACCCTTGTTATCAAGTTCTAGAGCTGGTTGTGTTGTGTTGTCTTGATCAGTGTTTGCAGAAAGATTGATAGACAGAATCATTACAATATGAATATTTGGTACCAAAACATGTGATGAGAACTTTCAAGGACACAATCTCACTGATTTCTTTTTAAGTAGAAAGCTTCTATCCATTCACTCTGTCTGTCTGGTACAAAGCTGATATCCATTCACTCTGTCTGTCTAGATGGTTACAAGTTTGTACATGTTTTTTTATATCCCGTTTCCCAGTCTCGGATCAAGTTAAAACTTGGCACAATTATTTATTTTACCTGACAAGATAGGAATCAATAACAAAACCAAAAACAATAAGTTTATTAATTTTTGGTAATTAATTTTCTCTTTCTTGGGATCCTAGTGTTCGGCGAGGCCATGTTCCATGAACTACTGGAATAATTAACGAGTAGGCATTATTAAAGCTTGATCAAACTAGGTTATGAGTTCAAGACAAACCTGCAGTTTTTTGGAAGTGACATTAGTTTAAGTTGTAGTCGTTTCAGTTTCAGTTTTAAAACCCCTGTTTCCTCATGCAAGAACTTTTTTGTTTTGGTTTCTGTTTCTGAGCGTTGATCTCCTGACTACTGTCTATCTAGGATCTTGTCTACCATAGGATTGTATTGAAATGTAGACGTTTGCTAGTTTGTACACAGAAACAAAAATGTCAACCATCTATTTTTTAAAAAAAAAACTAAGAAAAAATAATCTAGAATGTTATTACAAAAAAGTGTGAAGTAAATATTACACTCTCTGTTTGGGAAGTCAAGATTTCACTCTCTGTGTTTGAGAAGTCAAGATTTACACTTAGATGATGTGAATCACTTAACACGAAAGCAATAGTGTAAAATCAATACTTCAAAGCAGAATATTACTTTTAACGAATATTGCAAGTAAATGAGCAACACTGTTTAATCATTGAAATTATTTCTAGATACTTATGACCTTTTTAATTACATTAGTTATAAATTTGTCACTAAGGGCAGACTTTTTCATCTATACTATTATTCTACAGTAATTACGCTGATGTTGTCAATTGTGGTCAAACTGAATTACCATTTGATTGGATCAATAAAGTTATCTATATTTCATTATGATATTATTATCATGTTCTCAAATCCTGTTTCAAAGGTGAAATTCTTTTACATTGAAAAATCTTTATCTTTCACTCATTTTGTTTGTGTTTGTTTTGTATGTTTAAAATCTCTACTGTGAAGGTCCCGCTCTTGGCAATGACTTCGTCTGGCCTCCCTCAAATATGGCCATGAGTTGAGCTGTAATTCATTGCTCAATTGATGTTTTGTCATTAGCATATTGAAAGTACATTACAATAACTGTCTATGACTATCGTAAGTCTCATTTAGAAAGATAACACACAACTCCTTCTCAATATCACTCATCAAACCCTTGTCTTTATATCAATATAGATCTAAATCTCATTTATTAGCATGGGCGTAGCCAGGTACTGGGGTTTCAACCCCAACCGCTGGAAATGACCCACTCGGTCAGCAGATCTTGTATGGTGCTCCTACGGTTCAACAGACTTAGATAAAGCTGTATATTGCACTGCAGACAACTAGGGAAGGCAGTATTTTTAGTTTCAAATATACAGAAAATAATGCATGGCGTGTGTGTGGCTAATGAGCAGAGAATTCATCCCTCCAAACCCCACCCCCATTAGTACACCAATATTATAAGAACAGTTGGTTGCACAGCTCTAGAGACTCTAATTACTACCCCTACCCATCTCCCCTTCTTACTGTGTTTCTAAATTAGCCTAGAAGTGGATGTATGTGGGTGGATAGGTTCTATGTATGTATATGTGTATAAACAAGTGTGTGAGTGTGCTTTTGTGTTTTAATTGTGTGTTTATGTATTATGTGTGCTTCTCAGCCATGCTATAATTTATAGCATCAAAAAGCAGGCTACACTTGAAAGAACATTTGCACAATCCGGATTCAAATTACAGATCTAAATTACAGATGTAAATAACACCTCAAATTACAGTTCTAAATGTGAGTACTAAAAGCAATTATTAACAGCCACGTAAACATAAGTAAACCAATAACTTTTAAATAGACGTGTTGAAGATGTATTCACTAAGTTATTCATAGGAACCCACTCCTTGTTTGCAGTTCTAAAAAAAAGTGCTAGAATATTTTTCTTTTTTTTTCTCTTTTAAACATGTATAGTTTATACCTCCATATTCTGAGAACCGGATACACGAAAAATCTTTGACATGTCTAGAGTTTCCTCCATTTAATGAAAATCTCCACTACATAATCCCATATAAAGGTATAAAATGTAAAACAATTGATAGCGTAAAGAGGAAGTTACAACAAAGGCGCTCATGGACAGGAAATTACGTTATAGGCCTCAAATATACTTTTACTGTCATTTTATTACAAGCAAAGGGTAATTCAAAAGGCAGAGGATATGGGATAACTGCGTTATAAATATTTAAAACCCTAAGATAAGCACAAACGGAACTCTCCAGCAGACAAAAAACAAACAAACAACAACAACATTTCTGCATCAGTTGGGACAGAATTTGTAAGACACAGCTGTAACTTAATATCCAAGGAAAACTTTTACATTTTCACAATCTATTTTAAATAATAATAATTATTAATATGCAAACTAACTCGTTTTCTAACACTGCCAGGGTCGAGATTCGTTAAACGAAAATAAGATTGTAGGCCCCTAATGAATGTCCACTAAGGAATTATTTTCTGATGATGTCGCTTTTTACAAAAATCTGTATACTGCTCATGGTCTCGAAGGTGTCTGTAGACTTATAAACAGTCCTTTTGTCGCTTAATGTCCAAGCTACTGTTATTTGTACAAAGCTTCTATCAACTCACTGGCTGTCTGTCTGGTAGCACTTTGTACACGTTATTTCTCCCACACCCATTCTCGGATCAAATTTTGCACAATTATTTCTTTTACCTGACAACACAAGAATCAATATTTTTTTTCAACCAATTAGTTAATTAACTATTGGTAATAAATTACTTTGTTTGGTGTCTCAAACAAGGGAAAGAAATAATACTTGACTGAAGTGAAGGTATACTCTGAATTAGTCCCATTTATATCATTCTGCTCCTTATGCTTAGTTAACACAAACATAAAATAGAAACAATAGATAATTATACAATCTTCCATTTTAAGACCCTTCTTTACCAGAGTGGTTACCGAGTTGGCCTGAGAAGGCTTTACCCACAAGTTCGAATTCAGGCCGTTCCCTTTTTAAATTATTTTCATAAATGCTTTTTTATTGTTATCTACGACAAATTTAATTACATAACTGATCCAAACTAATTGCTACAATTACGCTTAATATTAGCTTTTTAAAAAAAATAATTTAAACATGTTTTTCTTGTTTCTCAGATCTGTTGACATCAATCATAATGAGCTTCAATGTCGCGTACATACATCAGAATATCTTAAGATTGAAAGGCCTTCTCTGCCTTCAATTAGATCTCTATACAACGTGTCCTATGGAAGTCTACCATCTATTATTCACTGTACACGCTCAAGTCTGCCAGACTGTATTCTGCTCAAACTTGACGTCTGGCAGCCTGCTCTTTGCTGAACTTCTCCGTCGATGATTATCACAATGAAAAAAAAAAGAACATAACCTGGATAATTACTATTCGACTGCTGTGGTGGGTAGGACAGCTATCCCGCATGGGGGACGACATCATGCCAAAGGCTATCTTTTTTGGTAGGCTTACGGCGTAAAAGAGGAGCCCTCTGGAAGCACTATTAAGATTAACTTAGGCGAAAATTTGCTCTCACTGTCATAGAATAAATCAGCTGACAGAAGATGGCATCTGATAAAGACACTCAGTTCCGGTCCGATCTGGTTTCGAGTTGAACAGATCCGATCTGATACAATCCCATCCGATTTGGATCCTGTTAAATCCGAACCTTCCCAAACCAATTCGATCCGATCCGATCAGGCTTAATAAAATGAGGAATCATAGAACACTATAATTTTCATAATTCAGGAATGAATTTTTTTTATAGTAAATTTTTTTTTCAAAAACCGCCATCATTCCACTGTTTGAATTTGTCAATATGTATTAAGTATTCGTCAAGCATATTCCCATAAATATCATGATGAATGAAAGCCTTCGTACCAACCATTTATTATGCTCCTCCTTATTTTAAGTTTAAGAGGCCTATACACTATTTTTTTTAGATAAAAAATCTTAAAAACAAAAAAAAACGCACAATCACTACCATATATATATCTCAATATTTTTTTAAAAAGAATTAACCTTAATTCACTAATTGGTGTTTAAAAAAAATTAATTCAACAATTGTCATCAACTATGAATGATTATGCAAAATTTCAACTTGATCTGAGAATGGGAATTGAGAAAAAAAAGGACACAATAACTTCTTAAAGACAACCACTTGTCTGAATAAGTAGCATTTATTTCCCTTTTTCGATACAAACAAAATAATTAACTAATTGGCTTTGTTTTTTTTTTCGATTGATTCATGTTTAATTAAGTGCAATAAATAATTTTGTAAATTGTACACAGACTGTACCAGACAGACAGATTGAGTTGATGTTTTTTGTGATAAACTATTTTTAAATGTTTTTTTTTTCTAGCAACAGTTAGCTGAAGAAAGATCTCAATTGGTATCATCTATCCAGTATATAAATTCAATTTACTATAAGCTGTCATTGGTTAAAATAGCTGCAACGTCACCTTTTGCAACTTTGAAAACCTTTCTTTTTAAAAAAAAATGAATATGCAAACTGTTTTGAACTATTCATAACATAGAAATATGATATCCTTTCTGTGCGAAATGTAAATTGTAAATATATCGAGGGCGATAGCAATGTCTTCGTGTTCCGAGATTAAGGGTGAGTGCAGTGTTGCAAAGGGCTACGCGAATCCCCGGATGCAATTTTTCCCCACCTGATGCAAACCAGGCTATTTTCTTCATGGATCCATTTGTTTTCTGGACGTCTTCTCTGCCTGCCCTATACAAGATCTTTCCACTGGGCCTTAAACGTGTGTTCCGCAGCCTTCGTGTGAGCTCTCCAAATGTCTTTTTTCAGAGGCTAGGACTTCTGCTCGTCTGAGACGTGTACGCTTTTGTTGTCTAATCGTATGTTGCCAATTCGTGTTATTAAGAATTGTATGTTAGACACAAATCTACTGTCAAAATAATTTTGTATTGGAAAAAAGATACTCTCCTTACGCCGGCCGTGAATTGTAATAAGTCTAGCATTGAACGTTATCTTAGTCTATCAAGTACATTTCGTCTGCAGGAAGAAATGATAACGTTAGTAATGGTTTCACTAAAAATTTGGTTATTCATATGTGAATCTTTTTTCCTGTAACGTTTTGCTCGAAATTGCACGTTAAGTATTTAAATCTCAAAAATAATTGAATAGCATAATTAAAATGGGGTAGGGGGCACGGTGGCTAAGTGGTTACCTGACTTTTGTTGGGGAAAGTAAATGCGGATAGTCGTTGTGCTGGCCACATGACACCCTGCTCGTTAACCGTCGGCCAAAGAAACAGATGACTTTAACATCATCTGTCATATAGATCTCAAGTTCTCTTTAGCTTTTTTTAATAAGAGAGAAATTGATTTCAAAACCTTGTTTTCTTATTAATTTCATACGATTCTTACCAATTCTATGCTAAGTGAGAGGATTTATACAGTAATCCTACACGGTACACCAAGAAAAAAAGATAATTGCTTTAACTATTTAGAGCTTGTAAACAAAAATATTATTTGATCTACAAATGTTACTGATAATTAAAACATTGCTTAACATTGCTTTACTATATAATTCAAATAAAATATCACCCTAAAAGTTCGCCGTGTTAAAAAAATATCAAAAACTATTTCTACTTAATAAAGGACCCTAAGTGAATGCATCAGAGTTTGTATTAAGAACACACACACACATATATATAAACCAACTTTGCTACATTGTTTCGATTGATAAATCGTGGCACTCTCAAATAGTTTTGTTTGTATTGTGTGTTCTTTTACATAAGGTTTATTACTGCAATTATCATTTAGAGAAAACTTAACAACGATAAAAGCAAATATAATAAAACAATGTTTCTGGGAAGTTTGATCAGGATGAATGATTTCAAATCCGGGATGCATACTATCTTCTGTTACCTCCCTTTAAAAACTCAATAAATATGTACACGTCTACGAAAGGACGAAAAGGAAACTTTTAAGACTTTCTACTGTGGAGAATGAAACTTATTTCTTTACAGGTTCGCTGGATTACGTTTAGATTAGTTCAACTACTATTAGTGTGTTCAGAAAACGTAAACTAAAATATTTTCTTACTTTAACCTGCGCAAAACGTCAAAGTGTGTGGCATGGCTAGAAATTGTAACCATGGGATAGTTAATTTATAACACTCTAAACATTACTTTCTATTTGAATTCCATTCTTAGGCTTTCTGATTTTTAGTTAGAGAATGGGACATTTAATAAAGTAGTAAAATAGTATAGAATAGTAAATAGAGAATGGAACTAAGTAGTAAAAGTAGTAATGTTCCTCTAACAGATCTATGGGACAAATTATATACATGAATGAAACACATCAATTTATTATCTAATTCTCTTCATGGCTCAACAGTTTGGACAAGAAGTAAAGGAAAGATCACTCTTTCAAATACTAGAGTTACCCCTCGATAAAAAGAGGGGGGGGGATGACAAATAGTATTACCTCGTCACTAAATAGCAGAACCAGGCTTAACCATTGTGACCAAGAAATTGAGAGGAGGCGGGGGTGCAAGGGGGTGCAAATGGATTCTGAGTAGCTAAATACTAGCCCTTTTTTCATACCACCATATCAATTAACTTCTAAATAGCAAGTGGTTAATGCAGTAGTAAATTAGCCTAGGCGTATCAGGAATTGATGGCCAACCATGTACGTGCACGCCTCTGAATTCTGAGTAGTCACATTTTAGACAATTTTTAAAAAATTATATAATGAAATTCATCTTCCAGATCTGTTTTTTTTTATACGTAGATGTAGATTTAGTTAAAATCCAGAGGGTGCAAGTGCACCACCATGTACCCCCCTGCGGGCGTCCATGCATTATATATTCAATAATTTTAATAAATTAATTTTCAATTTTCCTGGTAAATCAAGAGGCCGCGGAAAATTTGTTATAAAATGGTTTAATTTAATAATTTAGTATACACTTAGATTGCGTCAGTCCTATGAAAGTTCAGGGCACACTGCAAAATTATATTTAAATATTGAAATAACATTCTATGTTCCTTAAAATGTATCAAAAAATAAATTAAATTTTTTTTTTTCTAAAACATTTTATATATTTCAATCATAGACATAAATAAATATAGACTGGAAGTAGGAAGTTATTTTTATTTGGGGGAAGTCAAATATGTTTTATGTACTATATCTATGTGAAAAAAAAATGGCGGCAATTAAGCTATAAATTCTAGGACTAACATTTCAACCAATATATAATTATGATCTTTAGTTTTGAAAAGTACAAAACTGCCATATTCCCAATATTTTGCCTTTGTATCATAATCATAGACATATTTGTAATAACTAGGTCTAATACTTTCTACTACTAACTCTTAAACTAGTCAGTCTATCATCTATGCATACAGACTATAGACTAGATCTAGTCTAAGTATAGATTATAGATCAAGTGACAATCTAGTCCTAGACTATTTATATACTAACTATAGAATAGACTATACAGATTACAATTATAGTTTATAGTATAGTAGTAATAGTAAGTAGTATTTTTTACTATAGTATTTATATAGACTAGATCTAAATCTAGTATTTAAAACTTTTTATAATTATTTTAATTATGTAAATTTAATAGATTTGGTAGGCACGATTAGAGATATAATAATACAGAAGGGGTTCTATCAATTATATAGGTTATGGCTGAAAAAAAACTATAAATACTTTTAATTTTACACTGCTCATAACTGTTGTATAACTCATACAAACTTATCTTTTCCCTAATGTTTCCCATAATAATTTTTACTTTATCGTCCAGTCTATATATATATGTCTATGATTTCAATCAATACCTCACACAGCAAGAAAATCAGAAAAAACAATATTTAAAGAGCAAAAGAAGAAACTTTACGATTTTATCATGAAAGTTTTCAATGTTGTTAAATAGAAGCTTATCTTCGTTAAAACAATAGAAAGAAAGCAAAAGAGGGAGTAGGAGAGAGAAACAAAGAAAGAGAAAGAGAGTTGAGCGACACATCTTAGACAACACATAACTTTAGTACTAGGTTAGGGGATTGTTTATGTAGTGAATTACAATGTAAGCTGATTATATTATCTTATCTTATATAATACAGACGTTACTTCAAAATTATTAATATACAAAAGAGGTTAGGGTTAGTTTTGAAGGTTTCATCAATATGGGGATTCCATGGCAGTTTTTCATTTATTCTCTTATCGCCAAAGTTTAGATGTCTCAGTTTCCTCTGACTTTGTAAAACCATGCCGCAAAAAATAGTCATAAAATTTTTTGCTAACATTCTTTTGATGGAGATCCATGTTCCTGGGATTGTTCCATATGAATATAATACCATCAATAACATGAACTAAAAAACGATTAGGTAATAATAGTTTTCATTAATAGTTTTAAGACTAATCTACACCATTGAAATAATGTTAGATTCCTCAATGGAGTTCAGCAAAGTGGAAAAATATGTCTACCTTCAAGCAATGATGTTTCACTCACTAAAAGTACCCTCTGTATCGTCTGATAATATGTTCATGTTTCTAAACATGTCTCCCTAAACCATCCATGGTAATGATTTGTTTGTTACAACACATAAGAAATGACTAAAAACAAACAAATTCACAATGTAAATTAAACGCAAAACCAAAATTTCCGATGGCCTTAGGCGACCCCAGACAAATGGTCATTCAACCCCTAAAGGGGTCGCGATACAAAGTTTGAGAACCCCTGATATAGGATGTTAGCTTTAGTTTCATTACAATTATGTGTTAAGTTATCTTCTCCGTTTTATTGTGCTATGCGTGGTGTTTCTTTTTTCTTAGATTTAATTAGATTAGTAAGTATTAATATAATGAAATAAAAGAATTTTAAAATAAATTTCATTTTTTCACTTTATCTTCTTCGCAGAATTTAATATAAAAAAGAAAATAAATCAAAGAATGCTCTACTTCGCACTTGTTCTGGGATTATTAGGGAAAGTTGTTTCCGAAGACGTGGAGACAGCTCTTGATTCTACCAATCGACAATGTCAATTACAAGTTACAAGCTGTACAGTCTTAAACAGCGCAGTTAATTTTTTTTACTATACTTCAAAATATTGTGAAGCCATTAAATTTTCATCGCCCAGTTTCGCTTCTCTGACTTGTTTGGTCGAAGACAATGGCTGCACTCTGACCGAGTACTTCAGACTGAGAAATGCTGCTTGTGGCACCAATTCAACTACTGGTCTGGATAGGTCTGAAAACGTTAGCATAGCTCTTGTATCAAGTAGTCAGCAATGTAGATTGCAAATTTCAAACTGTATAGTCAGAGATACAACGGTCACGAATTTGTACATGTCTTCCAAATATTGTGAAGCCATGCAATATTCAACTGCCAGTTTCTCTTCTCAGACGTGTCTGGTCATAAACAGTGGCTGTACCCAGAGCGAGTACGACAGCGTGAGGAATGCTGCTTGTGGAACAAATTTAACAACTAACCATTATGGTACCAAAGACGTGGAGACAGCCCTTGCGTCTACTAGTCAACAGTGTCAATCACAAGTTACAAGCTGTACAGCCTTAGATATCGCGGTCCAAAAATTATACACGTCTCTAAAATATTGTGAAGCCATTAGATTTTCAACGCCGAGTTTCGCTTCTCTGACTTGCTTGGTCGAAGACAATGGCTGCACTCTGACCGAGTACTTCAGACTGAGAAATGCTGCTTGTGGCACCAATTCAACTACTGGTCTGGATAGGTCTGAAAACGTTAGCATAGCTCTTGTATCAAGTAGTCAGCAATGTAGATTGCAAATTTCAAACTGTATAGTCAGAGATACAACGGTCACGAATTTGTACATGTCTTCCAAATATTGTGAAGCCATGCAATATTCAACTGCCAGTTTCTCTTCTCAGACGTGTCTGGTCATAAACAGTGGCTGTACCCAGAGCGAGTACGACAGCGTGAGGAATGCTGCTTGTGGAACAAATTTAACAACTAACCATTATGGTACCAAAGACGTGGAGACAGCCCTTGCGTCTACTAGTCAACAGTGTCAATCACAAGTTACAAGCTGTACAGCCTTAGATATCGCGGTCCAAAAATTATACACGTCTCTAAAATATTGTGAAGCCATTAGATTTTCAACGCCGAGTTTCGCTTCTCTGACTTGCTTGGTCGAAGACAATGGCTGCACTCTGACCGAGTACTTCAGACTGAGAAATGCTGCTTGTGGCACCAATTCAACTACTGGTCTGGATAGGTCTGAAAACGTTAGCATAGCTCTTGTATCAAGTAGTCAGCAATGTAGATTGCAAATTTCAAACTGTATAGTCAGAGATACAACGGTCACGAATTTGTACATGTCTTCCAAATATTGTGAAGCCATGCAATATTCAACTGCCAGTTTCTCTTCTCAGACGTGTCTGGTCATAAACAGTGGCTGTACCCAGAGCGAGTACGACAGCGTGAGGAATGCTGCTTGTGGAACAAATTTAACAACTAACCATTATGGTACCAAAGACGTGGAGACAGCCCTTGCGTCTACTAGTCAACAGTGTCAATCACAAGTTACAAGCTGTACAGCCTTAGATATCGCGGTCCAAAAATTATACACGTCTCTAAAATATTGTGAAGCCATTAGATTTTCAACGCCGAGTTTCGCTTCTCTGACTTGCTTGGTCGAAGACAATGGCTGCACTCTGACCGAGTACTTCAGACTGAGAAATGCTGCTTGTGGCACCAATTCAACTACTGGTCTGGATAGGTCTGAAAACGTTAGCATAGCTCTTGTATCAAGTAGTCAGCAATGTAGATTGCAAATTTCAAACTGTATAGTCAGAGATACAACGGTCACGAATTTGTACATGTCTTCCAAATATTGTGAAGCCATGCAATATTCAACTGCCAGTTTCTCTTCTCAGACGTGTCTGGTCATAAACAGTGGCTGTACCCAGAGCGAGTACGACAGCGTGAGGAATGCTGCTTGTGGAACAAATTTAACAACTAACCATTATGGTACCAAAGACGTGGAGACAGCCCTTGCGTCTACTAGTCAACAGTGTCAATCACAAGTTACAAGCTGTACAGCCTTAGATATCGCGGTCCAAAAATTATACACGTCTCTAAAATATTGTGAAGCCATTAGATTTTCAACGCCGAGTTTCGCTTCTCTGACTTGCTTGGTCGAAGACAATGGCTGCACTCTGACCGAGTACTTCAGACTGAGAAATGCTGCTTGTGGCACCAATTCAACTACTGGTCTGGATAGGTCTGAAAACGTTAGCATAGCTCTTGTATCAAGTAGTCAGCAATGTAGATTGCAAATTTCAAACTGTATAGTCAGAGATACAACGGTCACGAATTTGTACATGTCTTCCAAATATTGTGAAGCCATGCAATATTCAACTGCCAGTTTCTCTTCTCAGACGTGTCTGGTCATAAACAGTGGCTGTACCCAGAGCGAGTACGACAGCGTGAGGAATGCTGCTTGTGGAACAAATTTAACAACTAACCATTATGGTACCAAAGACGTGGAGACAGCCCTTGCGTCTACTAGTCAACAGTGTCAATCACAAGTTACAAGCTGTACAGCCTTAGATATCGCGGTCCAAAAATTATACACGTCTCTAAAATATTGTGAAGCCATTAGATTTTCAACGCCGAGTTTCGCTTCTCTGACTTGCTTGGTCGAAGACAATGGCTGCACTCTGACCGAGTACTTCAGACTGAGAAATGCTGCTTGTGGCACCAATTCAACTACTGGTCTGGATAGGTCTGAAAACGTTAGCATAGCTCTTGTATCAAGTAGTCAGCAATGTAGATTGCAAATTTCAAACTGTATAGTCAGAGATACAACGGTCACGAATTTGTACATGTCTTCCAAATATTGTGAAGCCATGCAATATTCAACTGCCAGTTTCTCTTCTCAGACGTGTCTGGTCATAAACAGTGGCTGTACCCAGAGCGAGTACGACAGCGTGAGGAATGCTGCTTGTGGAACAAATTTAACAACTAACCATTATGGTACCAAAGACGTGGAGACAGCCCTTGCGTCTACTAGTCAACAATGTCAATCACAAGTTACAAGCTGTACAGCCTTAGATATCGCGGTCCAAAAATTATACACGTCTCTAAAATATTGTGAAGCCATTAGATATTCAACACCAAGTTTCGCTTTTTTTATTTGTTTTGTCGAAAACAGAGGCTGTACTCTGACCGAGTACTTCAGATTGAGAAATGCTGCTTGTGGAACAAGTTCTACAACAGTCGAGAATACTGCTGGCGAAAACGTTAGCATTGCTCTTATATCAAGTAGTCAGCAATGTAGATCACAAATTTCAAACTGTATAGCCAAAGACAACACGGTAAAAAATTTGTATATGTCGTCAAGATATTGTGAAGCCATGCAATTTTTAAGTATCTCTTCAAAGACATGTCTGAATGCAGACAGCGGTTGTACACAGCGCGAGTACAACATGGTAACACAAGCTGCGTGTAGAGGAAGTTCTCTTATTTCTGGGACTTTATCTCTTGTCATATCTTCCTTTGTTATTCTCTTTAAAAAATTGTAATTACGCTGTCAGCAAACTTAGTTTGTGGAAATCCAAGGTATTGCTTTAAAATTAATTTTACCTTAATTAAAATATACCGCATTTTCCTAAACTTCTAAAAATAAAATAGTAGAAATAATGATGATAATTAAGTTTAAAAACTTTCTTTTTACCCTTCTAACTATTAACCGACAATATGTCAGTTTTTACAAAGCTTCTATCAACTCACTCGGTCTGTCTCTCTGATCAGTTTTTACAAAGCTTCTATCAACTCACTCGCTCTGTCTCTCTGATCAGTTTTTACAAAGCTTCTATCAACTCACTCATTCTGTCTCTCTGATCAGTTATTACAAAGCTTCTATCAACTCACTCGCTCTGTCTCTCTGGTCAGTTTTTACAAAGCTTCTATCAACTCACTCGGTGTGTCTCTCTGATCAGTTTTTACAAAGCTTCTATTAACTCACTCGGTCTGTCTCTCTGATCAGTTTTTACAAAGCTTCTATCAACTCACTCGGTCTGTCTCTCTGATCAGTTTTTACAAAGCTTCTATTAACTCACTCGGTCTGTCTCTCTGATCAGTTTTTACAAAGCTTCTATCAACTCACTCGGTGTGTCTCTCTGATCAGTTTTTACAAAGCTTCTTTCAACTCAATCGGTCTGTCTCTCTGATCAGTTATTACAAAGCTTCTATCAACTCACTCGGTCTGTCTCTCTGATCAGTTTTTACCAAACTTCTATCAACTCACTCGGTCTGTCTCTCTGATCAGTTTTTGCAAAGCTTCTATCAACTCACTCAGTCTGTCTCTCTGATCAGTTTTTACAAAGCTTCTATCAACTCACTCGATCTGTCTCTCTGGTCAGTTTTTACAAAGCTTCTATCAACTCACTCGGTCTGTCTCTCTGATCAGTTATTACAAAGCTTCTATCAACTCACTCGGTCTGTCTCTCTGATCAGTTTTTGCAAAGCTTCTATCAACTCACTCGGTCTGTCTCTCTGATCAGTTTTTGCAAAGCTTCTATCAACTCACTCGGTCTGTCTCTCTGATCAGTTTTTACAAAGCTTCTATCAACTCACTTGGTCTGTATTTCTAATCAGGTTTTACAAAGCTTCAATCAACTCACTCGGTCTGTCTTTCTAATCAGTTTTTACAAAGCTTCTATCAACTCACTCGGTCTGTCTCTCTCGTCAGTTTTTACAATGCTTCTAACAACTCACTCTGTATGTCTCTCTGGTCAGTTTTTACAAAGCTTCTATCAACTCACTCGGTCTGTCTCTCTGGTCAGTTTTTACAAAGCTTCTATTAACTCATTCGGTCTGTCTCTCTTATCAGTTTTTACAAAGCTTCTATCAACTCACTCGATCTGTCTCTCTCATCAGTTTTTACAAGCTTCTATCAACTCACTCAGTCTGTCTCTCTGGTCAGTTTTTACAAAGCTTCTATCAACTCATTCGATCTGTCTCTCTGGTGCGTTTTTACAAAGCTTCTATCAACTCACTCGCTCTGTCTCTCTGATCAGTTTTTACAAAGCTTCTATCAACTCACTCAGTCTGTCTTTCTAATCAGTTTTTACAAAGCTTCTATTAACTCACTCGGTCTGTCTCTCTGGTCAGTTTTTACAAAGCTTCTATCAACTCACTCTGTCTGTCTCTCTGGTCAGTTTTTACAAAGCTTCTATCAACTCACTCGCTCTGTCTCTCTGATCAGTTTTTACAAAGCTTCTATCAACTCACTCGCTCTGTCTCTCTGATCAGTTTTTACAAAGCTTCTATCAACTCACTCGGTGTGTCTCTCTGATCAGTTTTTACAAAGCTTCTTTCAACTCAATCGGTCTGTCTCTCTGATCAGTTATTACAAAGCTTCTATCAACTCACTCGGTCTGTCTCTCTGATCAGTTTTTACCAAACTTCTATCAACTCACTCGGTCTGTCTCTCTGATCAGTTTTTGCAAAGCTTCTATCAACTCACTCAGTCTGTCTCTCTGATCAGTTTTTACAAAGCTTCTATCAACTCACTCGGTCTGTCTCTCTCGTCAGTTTTTACAAAGCTTCTAACAACTCACTCTGTATGTCTCTCTGGTCAGTTTTTACAAAGCTTCTATCAACTCACTCGGTCTGTCTCTCTGGTCAGTTTTTACAAAGCTTCTATTAACTCATTCGGTCTGTCTCTCTTATCAGTTTTTACAAAGCTTCTATCAACTCATTCGATCTGTCTCTCTGGTGCGTTTTTACAAAGCTTCTATCAACTCTATCGGTCTGTCTCTCTGATCAGTTTTTACAAAGCTTCTATCAACTCACTCAGTCTGTCTTTCTAATCAGTTTTTACAAAGCTTCTATCAACTCACTCGGTCTGTCTCTCTGGTCAGTTTTTACAAAGCTTCTATCAACTCACTCGGTCTGTCTCTCTGGTCAGTTTTTACAAAGCTTCTATCAACTCACTCGCTCTGTCTCTCTGATCAGTTATACAAAGCTTCTATCAACTCACTCGCTCTGTCTCTCTGATCAGTTTTTACAAAGCTTCTATCAACTCACTCGGTCTGTCTCTCTGATCAGTTTTTACAAAGCTTCTATCAACTCACTTGGTCTGTATTTCTAATCAATTTTTACAAAGCTTCTATCAACTCACTCGGTCTGTCTCTCTAATCAGTTTTTACCAAACTTCTATCAACTCACTCAGTCTGTCTCTCTGGTCAGTTTTTACAAAGCTTCTATCAACTCATTCGATCTGTCTCTCTGGTGCGTTTTTACAAAGCTTCTATCAACTCACTCGATCTGTCTCTCTGGTCAGTTTTTACAAACCTTCTATCAACTCACTCGGTCTGTCTCTCTGATCAGTTTTTACAAAGCTTCTATCAACTCACTCGGTCTGTCTTTCTAATCAGTTGTTACAAAGCTTCTATCAACTCACTCGGTCTGTCTCTCTAATCAGTTTTTACAAAGCTTCTATCAACTCACTCGATCTGTCTCTCTGGTCAGTTTTTACAAAACTTCTGGGTGTCCATATCGGCACGGGCATTTTTTTTTCCATCGGGCCAAAAATCGTGTGCTTTATAACGGACATCCTTTTATGCTTGTCCTCAAAAACATTGTGTAAATAATAATGTATCGAAAGTAGTTAGCTATAGGAATGATATATTATTTGACTTGAAACTATATAATAATCAATATTACTAAATGAATAAAGTGTAACTCTTAGAATTGGGAATCTCTAACCATCAAAATGTCCTACTACCATATACATTGACATTGACATTGAACTTCACTTAAAACAAGGTTGTTAGACATATTAGGCGTAATGAACAAAACTTGTAATGGAAATTGTTCAATCCATGTAGGGCTAGGACTAAGGCTATCTATCTATCTTTAAACAAACTTTAAAAGTCATTTGCACATTTATATTTATGCTTTACTTCCCCTTCTTCGAGTCCTAAAAATGGATTTTCCCCTACCTACTACTCTACGTACATAATAGAAACACGTAGACAATTTGAACTTTGTTATAGAGTCTATGTGCGTATAACTGTCTGGAAAGTAGGGCGGATGTTTTGGTTGTATAGACTAAAATTTTTCTGATGAAACCCCGAGGTGGTCTGTCGTAATTCAAGTAAATACAGCCTATGTAAATTTTAAAAGGGGAGAGCAGCAAGAGACGTGAGGCAGAAAAGACGTTTAATTTTTTTTTAGATATATCCTGTTTAAAATTATCATTTCACTTGTATTTTTGCAGAACTTCCTTTCAAGGTAAATAGATGTATATTTATAATAAAAGTTATATTCAGTTTTAAAGAAGCTTACTTATATTTAATTCAAGTTATACATAAAAAATATAAAAAAACTAGAGTCGACATACGGCATGCTGCGTATCCTTAATCTGCAGGGCCGGCATTAGGCCAATGCGACTGCAGTGGACCCGTGCAGATTCTAGGTGTAAATTATTAAATTACACCATTTTATAACTGATAACAGAATTCCCGAAGTCTTCTGATTTACCAGGAGCTCCTTGAAATGTCCTGAAATTGCAAAATATACAAAAAAGTCATGAAAAACTCCGGAAATTATTAAAACTATTGAAAACATACAAATCTCCTGAAATATATAGACAAAAATTGTCATTTTTGGGTGTTACTAAAAATTAAAAACGAAAATCATACGCGCGATAAATTGAAACGGCATTATGCATTACCCATAATTGTGTCATCTGGCGAAAGAAGCTTCTCGCGCCTCAAACTAACTAATGAAGAATTACTTGTCAACATTTCTCGTAGATAGATTTAAACATTTGGTAATTCTTGCTATTGAGCGTGATCTATGTAGGAAATAAATTTCTTACGATATACTGTATGACTTCGCTACACGCAAGACTCGTAAAGTCATTCTGTACGTAGTAAAGAAGGAATAAAATGCAAAGACGAATTTATTTTCTAATACAAACTCTTAAATTTCACTTATTATCCTTATCCCTACCCAAACTTGGCGCCGCGAAATCCGTTTCGATAGGGCCTCACAACTGTTGATTCCGGCCCTGCTTTTTAGTGGCATGTAAATAAGGAGTAGATTACTTGTTCTCCTCACCCCCTCTATTTTTCGTCACTAAAACTGACTTCTTGATCACAATGGTTAAGCCCAGCTTTGCTATTTTGTGATTGGTGAATACTACTTGTTCTCCCCCCCCCCCCCCCCTCTTTTTTTTGTAAGGTAACTCTTGTCTGTCCGACTTGCAGAAATAAAAGAGTGATCTTTACTTTACTTCTTCTTGTCCAAACTCTTGAGCCATGAAGAGAATTATATATATATATATATATATATATATATATATATATATATATATAATTAAGATAATAATAGTTTACTCACAACTGACCTCAGAGATATTTTTAAGGCCATTGACATTCATAAGAAGACTCGTTGCCTGTCAGACCTGCCACATCACTAGATGATTCCTCAGTGACACTTATAAAGGTAGACTCAATGAATTTTGTTTCTTTCTAACGAAACTCTACCCAGGCAGTGCCAGAGAATGAATATTAATTCCATTGCTAACAATAATAATGCAAATTACTCTCAGTATATGATATACTGCAATTGGAAATCAAAGAAAATATGGGAACCTAAGTTTAGTGGTTAAGCGACTATAGAAGCTGTCTAAAATTAAAGGGGATAACGACATCTGACCTTACAGACACATTCAAAGCCCTAAACATTCCTAAGAGGATCCTTATTGCCTGTCAGAGGGCAGTACGTCTGAAGACCTGCCACATCACCAGAATATTCCTCGGTGGAAACTGATAAAGGTACTACGATGAATTGTGTTTCCCTTTAACGAAACTCGACCCTGGCAACGCCAGAGAATGAATACTCGTGCTTTTATAATAATAATAATAATAGTAATAATAATAATAATCTTTTTTCCTAAAGGATAGACACTTTATAATACTTGTGTCTAAAATTTATGATATTGGACTAAAATATATGACTGCAATATAAGTAATATTATACATTATAAGGCAAATAACAATATAATAATTAACAAATATTCCTCCTTAATCTGTAAGACAATGCTCATAATACTCATAAATAGATTCCTTTCGTCTTCCTTAGTCTGTGAACTCGTTGGATCAATATTCATAATGAGTCTTTCTCTATTCCTCTCCTTCTTTTGCCTTGAATAAAATCTTTTTCAAGACCCTTCCATTCATTAATGTCGTCTTACCATCGCTCTTTTCTGATGCCTCTTCTTCTTTTTCCTAATACTGTTCCCTGAAGGGAAGGTCATAAGCAAGCCCTGAGGACCTTGTGATGCAGCCCTTAACTTTTATATTATGTTTGTACACCACCACACACTTGTCTTAGCTGACATAGAAGAGAGCACCTGGTTGCATGCGGCCTCAGAACGAGACAGCTGGAGGTCACTCACAAGGGCCGCTTTATACACATTTTGAAAGGAAAATCCGCTGCTGAGGACAGGCGCAGACGGCAAAAGGAAAATCTTAATCGATCACCGGCCGACAAAGGATATGTTTGTCCTGGATGTGGCAAAATATGTAGGTCACAACTGGGGCTGGGTAGCCAGGGGAAATACTGCATTTCTCACTAATATTCGGACTCAAAGACAAGCCTTAATATTATTATTATGTTAGAAATGAACGAGTAGTCATTCTCTGGCGCTGCAAGGGTCGAGTTTCGCTACGGAGAAACAAAATTCATCGTAGTCCCTTTAACAGTTTCCACTGAGGAATTTTCTGGTGATGTGGCAGGTCTGCAGCAGTACCGCTCTCTGACAGGCAACGAAGATGTTCCTAGGAATGTTAAGGGCCTTGAAGGTGACTGTGAGGTCAGTTGTTATTATCCCCTCGGTTGATATAACAATGGGGTATATTGTTATTTTGGACCATTTCCATAGACGCTTAATCTCCAAGCCTAGGTTCCCATATTTTCTTTGTTTTTCTATCTCAGTTTTTCTTAAATTATGAGACAGTGGTACAGAGATATCGATAATGGTCGCTGTTTTTTTTTCGTTTTTATCGATGAACAGCAGTTCCGGGCGATTAAAATCTACCGTTTTGTCGGTCAGAATTGGCCTATCCCAGTACAGCAGATGTTCAGTAGACTCGAGAACCTCTTGCGGAGAGTATTTATAATAAGGGGGAGTGTCCTTACCGATCAATTTGTTGGTCAAAGCCAGGTGTGGTGTATTAACTTTGCAACTTGGTTATGGCGACCTAGGTAGGCTGATTCTGATAGGGCTGGACATCCTGCCATAATGTGTTCAATCGACTCGCCCACATTTCCACATTTTCGGCATTTGTCGACATTATTGAGTTTCAGGATATGCTTCTCGTGATTTTTTGTCCTGATTACTCTGTCTTGTATTGCTGTATTATTATTATTATTATTATTATATTCTATTAGCTTGATTGCAAACGTAATTTGATAGACATCATTAAATAATAATTATTAAATATATATGACTATAAATATAAATAAGCATAGAAAAACCAGAATGTATATAATATGTTTTCAATTTCTATTTTCAATCATCTTAAATAAAATGAGGAATCTCAGTGATCTTATTTGAAACAAATATTTTAATATTTGAAATTTCATTTGGAAGAAACATATCACTACAAAACAATGTTTGGTTATTTTCATGATAGGGCTAAATTTAGAAATTTAAACATTGACCATGGCCATCACAAGAGGGGGGTGAGGTCCCGGTCAACAGTTCTACGTGAATGGTGAAAGATGTATATGATGGGTATGAGATTTGAAGGGAGTTGGTAACGGGAGATCGAGAGAGTTAGTCGGAGTTGGAGATAGGGCTTGGAGAGAGACCAATCGTCAATAGAAGGCCTGAACACTGACCTGCAACGTCGCAACCTGAAGGCAGTGGAGACCAATGGCTTGTTGCAAGCGTCACAGATCTGTACGACGTAGCAACTAGCTATTAGTCTAAACTATTTATTTTTTTCATTGTAAACCAATCATACAGACTAACAACTCAAAATATCTAGGTGTAATAATAAATGAAAGCAACTAGGGGATTTACATATTGATGAAATTATTTAAAAAATCAAGCAAAACATAAGGGTTTATTAAAAGAAATCTTTACAAGTCAAACAATAAGATAGAACTAAAATGCTATTTAACTTTAGTTAGACCAATATTAGAATATGCATCCTTTGTGTGGGATCACCCCAACTCATGAAAACATAAAAGAAACTAGAAAAGTACAAACTAGAGCAGAGAGGTTTATAACAAACATTCAAATATGAATAGAGTAAGACCATTGGTTAAATCACTAAACTTAGAGACACTTCAGGACAGAAGAATACAAAGTAAATTAGGTATAATACATAAAGCACTAAACCATAATTTACAAATAGAAAAACAAAACCTAATGAAATGACCAGAGAGACACAAAGAACAAATTCACATAAGTGCTTCTTCTTCCCTAGTGCCATTAGAAAAGGGAATGGGTTGCTTGAATCAACGACGTGGTATAGTTTAAGTCACCTATTAACATGTATGATTAGATTGACACTTAAAATGCGTAGGACGTAATTATCTTCTTTTTTGAAGTAACGTCTGTATTATATAAGATAAGATAACTGCCCACACGTTGCTGGTTAATGTTGAGGCCTTTTATAACAAATGATTTCAGTTGAAGAGAGCTAGTCGAGAGTTGTTGGCCCTGGAAGTTGCTGTGTGTGATATGACTGTCTAAGAAAGGTTTTTCTATCGGAAATAGGTAGTTTCAGTTGTGAGGTGCAATTTATTATTTTTTTATTTTGGATGTCTGATGATCCACATGGGTATTACTGTATATCTGTTAGTCTGTTAAATAGTTAAATATATTATTTATTCAGTATCCCATTGAGTTGAGTCTCCTCGGAGAGTATGCTGTTGCTCCATTGTCAAAAGACTGAACAAGGGTTTGGAGTTGCCAGATATTCAACCTTCTAGACAACGCCCTTCACAACCACTCAAGGAAAGCCTTTATATGCAGGCGGTTTAGGCCATAAATAAAACGGCTTGGCAACCATAGAATTAATAAATACATGCACTCGTACAAGCCTAGCAAAAGTATATTATGATTCTATCTACCTACTAGTCTACGTACATAATAGAAACAGACAGGCAATTTAAATCAGTGTACAGTATTTGAGCATATCACACACACACACGGGATATTTATGAAATATACAAATTATATTAAAAGTCATCTATTTGCTGAAGAAATACACAATGAAAGTTACAAGCAGAGTTGCTTTTCCTGCTATCAGACAGCAGGCTCCACAGAATTGACTTTTAATAGAGTTGTATTCGTCTTCTGTGCATGTGTTGCCAGTGCTCTGGTCTAGCAAACAAGTCTTGGAGTTAAAGCTACCCGCGTTGTAGGTTAAGGCTAAACAATATTGTTTAGCATTGTAATACAAAAGTGCTTGGGATGCTTCTTGCGTTGACAAACAAATGAATGCTTGTTTAAAGCAGTCTGAAGATAGAGTGACACCTCCAATATTTTCCGCCATGACGTTCTCCTGACCTATTAGCAGCGACAACGCTAATAATAAAGTAAAACTTTTGGTGCTGGTCGCCATTCTCTTGACAAAGTAATGATCTGGAAACAATATTTTTTAAAATGTCAGTAATGAGTGTGGAATCTAATGTAAGTCTTTAATAATTCAGTAAATAACTATTGATAGACTATGATTACAGTTAGATTAGGCCTCGAATGAATTAGTAACGTTAAAATATTAGGACAGATCTATACATAATAGTTATCAAATTTCATAAAAAAGGTAAAGAAAAAAAATCATTAAGCAGAAATATTTTGTAGGTTTAAAGTTATAATAAAAATAATAATAATAATAATCTTTATTGTCCGCATGGAAATTTGTCTTACAATTTGTGCATTACACCAAACAAAAAACATTATAACTATAAGAAACCAAAATGTACATTCACACCAGACTCACTCATAATTTACATGTGACAAAGTTTATACCAGATTGTTCTTATTTAATGATTTGATTGCCAGGGGAACAAAAGAGTGTTTGTGTCTGTTTATCTTTGCTATCGTGTCCTGTATCTCTTTTGTGATGGTAAAATCACAAAATCCTGACACAAAGGGGGATTCTTTTTTTCTGGGATCTTGTAAGCTTTTTTTTTATAGATGTTTGTCTCAAACAGCTGCCCAAAAAAGGTTTGTTTTTTTGCCAATGATTTTACCAGCAGCATTTAGGATTCTATAAAGTTTATTTTTATTTTTAATGCTCAG
Source organism: Biomphalaria pfeifferi (assembly GCA_030265305.1). Classification (NCBI taxonomy): domain Eukaryota; kingdom Metazoa; phylum Mollusca; class Gastropoda; family Planorbidae; genus Biomphalaria; species Biomphalaria pfeifferi. Next base: position 363,386 of record JASAOG010000024.1, read on the forward strand.
ATTGCCATACCAGGCAGTGATATTGAAACTTAAAATATTGCAGATGTGAGCGTGATAAACCATCGCCAAGGCCTTTTCGCTAACATAAAACGAGGACAGTTTTCTTTGTAATCGTAATCTTTGCTGCCCTTTTTTTGCTGATATAATCAGTATTTGCAGTAAAATTTAGTTTATTGTCTAGGATAGTACCAAGGTATTTAAAAGTTTGCACTATTTGTCTCTCCAGCTACAGAAACAATATCATTTTCCTTCTTTTCCCTACGAAAATCGATTATCATTTCTTTGTTTGTTTTTTTTACATTTAATAATAAAAAAATATCCTTACAGTATTTTCTAATGTATTCTATTCATCTGAAGTACTCATTTAAGTCTGAGCTCTCTGAGAGAAGGACAAGAAGAGCCGCATCATCAGCGAATTTTGTGAAGGAGCAAAAAGGACTATCGGATTGAAAATCATCGGTGTACAAAATGAACCACAATGGCGATGTCACAGCCCCCCCGGGGCGCCCCTGTATTAACTATGAGTGCATTTGATATAGCATTGTTTACCCTAACGCTCTGAAATCTCTGGGTCAAAAATTCATTAGCCCATAGTATTATGGATGGACTAATCTTCAACGCTTTCATCTTGTGAAAGAATAAATGAAGTTGTATAGTGTTAAAAGCTGATGAGAAATCAATAAAGAACATTCTTACATAAGTGTTCGGTAAGTCCAGATGTTTGTAGACACAATTTAAAATATTTAGGATGGCATCGTCTACACCTTTACCCTTTAGGCAAGCAAATTGTAAAGGGTCTAACTTACTACAAAGATCTCCTATCACAAGTTTGTCAATTGTTGATGAGTGGTCATAGGGTTGTAGCTTGAAACAGCATGTACATCTAAACCGATGTGAGTCTATTCAGTGTATTATTCTTAAAGCAGAACTTGAAATTAACTTAAACGTAACTGTTTATAAATATGTAAAGCTTTCAACTTCAAAGTAGATGCATGTACAGACACATATTTAATGTTACAATATGCAAGATGTAACTCACCTTGTGTCATTATTCTCTCACGTCTATTCCTCTTATTCCACTTTCATACTTGTACTTTATACCTTGAATTTCTTCAGACCAACTTTCATCTGAATCTCTTCAGCCTACACAACCAAAACAATCTGCTCATCTTTTTTTGTGCTCACATTACAAACACACAAACTCATTCCAGACGACCTGATATAGTTAAATCCTATGTGTCACAAAGACCTCATCATGAATGAAAAGGGTAGAAACAAAACAGGATTTAGGCAGCAATTGGACCCCACGATGAAGTTAAATGTGAACCAGGCCTTAATGATGTTTATGAATGATTATCTAATTGATCTTAATGTACTGTAAAGGGCCAATATCTCTTTCAAAGCATCAACAAATATAAATCTTCCATTAAAAACAACAACAACAACACGTTTCCCTTTAGTTAGGTGTTTGTGATTATTGATGGTGCCACTATAGTGCACATTCAAGATATAGTTTAAGAAGACACTTATATACGGAGCTTTTGGTTTATATTTGTGTTCGTCCTTTTGCAATAATACATATTAAACATTTATTATTTAAAAATAAAAATTTTGCGACTTTTTTTGTATACTAAAACTATTAAAAAAAAAAGCAAGGAGGTGTAATATTCGTGCCGTGAGAAAAATTGATTTAGATTTTTAAAAAAATAAAATAAAATTTGTTAAGACAGGATACATTTTTTATAAGAACATTACAGGACTGATGGTTATTAATTTTTAAGGAAAAAGTCATTTACCAATTCAAATTTATTAAAATAGTTTCTGAAAAACAAAAAACAATAAACACAAAAAAATGATGCACAATGCACATACATATATAAATCTATACACTTACCTCTGTTGTCTGTCTTATTCAATTATAACCATCAAATGAAAATGTCTACAAATACTGTTATCTGTTTGTCAGTTCCTGGTACCAGACTTTATATACTGTATGAAAGCGTGTTTACCTTGGAGATATTTGCATAACACTGGAACTAGTTCTGAGGCTCAGTACATGCCAAATTGTCTTGCAGTGAGTAGAAACAGAAACAAGACAAACATTAAATAAATACTTTAAAAAAATCCTTCGTTACACAACCTTTGAAATGATTGTTGTTGAGATTTGAGCCCAAGTAGGTCAAACCTGGAACCTGGATACGGATCTCGTAAACGGCTCTAAACGATTTTCCCTGAAATTCAATAGAAATGAATATCACTGAGAATAACTAGCTCGTTGGCCATGTATAGTAGTATCTAGTTTGATCTTTATAATTTTTCAAATTAAATAAAAAAAGGAATAAATTTAAATTTGGCTAGAGAGCGTGAACATATTTAACGTAAGCGGTCTATTACGTCTTCGGGTAATTCCGCATAAAGGCATTATTCATTCAAGAGTTGAATAAATTAATGTTCTAATTCTACATCTAAAGGCCTTTCATTGGAATATTATAGAATGTCGTAGATTTATACATTCGCTTGATCAGGAATTTTTTCTAAGGTGAGGAGGTGGGGTTAAAAAGGTTCCTTTTTTTTTTTAAAACAAAATCTTTAACATTAGTTAGTTGGTTATTAAGAGCTAAATTATTGCTCTATAGTATGTGTGTATGTATGTATGTATGTATGTATGTATGTATGTATGTATGTATGTATGTATGTATGTATGTATGTATGTATGTATGTATGTATATATGTATGTATGTATGTATGTATGTATGTATGCAAGCATGTGTGTATGTATGTATGTGTAGATGCATGCATCAATCAATCAATCAATCAATCAATCAATCTATCTATCTATCTATATATATCTATCTCATACATTTTATTGGGTAATCGAAAAAAATCATGACCTTATCGTCACAAAGGAAATCTGTTCCGTATTTTCTGATTACCTAAAAGTTACGTTATACACTTGAAATAAATTGAGGAGTGAGGGCCATTTTAGGGGTGCAGAAGTACTTTAATAGAGAAATTTCATAATTTACGGAAATACTTCGGGGTGGGGTCGCGGTGGAATACTTCTTATTAAATAGTTCATAGTTTAAGAATTGATTATGCTACTTATTTATAAATTTATTATTAATATATTATTTTTTGTCTGTTAAAGAAGAATCGGAAAAACACACACACACACAGACACAAAGAAGGAGCGGTGGCTGAGCAGTTAAGCGTTTGGCTTCCGAACCGTGGGTCCCAGGTTAGAATCTGGTGAAGACTGGGATTTCTTCTTTCGGGATCTTTGGGCGCCTCTGAATCCACCCAGTTCTAATAGGTACCTGACGTTAGTTGTGGAAAAGTATAGGCGGTTGGTCGTTGTGCTGGCCACAACAACAGATGACCTTTACATCATCTTCCCTATACACCACAAAGTCTGACAAGAGGACTTAACTTTTTTTTTTTTAACACAAACCCAAACATACACCTAGTGTCACCGATCTGAGTTTCTTTTCACGGATGACAAAGCACAAATAAGCGCGCACCTGAGAATTCAGGGTAGACATAAACATTTAAATATATAAATGATCGAAACTCGTTTCTCTAGGTGCTTTCGATGACTTAGTTTCTGCCCCAAACAAAAGCAAATCAAAAAGGGAAAGAAAGGTGTATACTGGCATAAAGAAAAAGTCCCACCGTCCCTCCCCGCTAACGTTCTCTTTCTTCTTAAATCTTGTCTTTTCAAATTGTCTAAACCCGCCCACAAGAACAAGTCATGGAGAGACACACTAGTGAAGTCGTATTAATAAAAAAAAAAAATAACATCAATACACACGACATTGAGGTGAAGTAATAGTTCTGGGAAAAAAACAATTTCACTTTGAAGTACTGGGAAAAAAAAAGATAATGGTTTCACTTTGAACTTTGTAGACAAAAGGGTCTAAAATCTTTAATTTCGTTGTTGAATGAATATTTACATAAAAAAAACAACAACTAATAAAACTATTTTGTCGCAACACATTTTGCTTCAATAAATATATTTTTTTCTTGTTTCTATTTCTGTTGTGATTTTAATGTTTCACCATACTTCCGAAGACAATGTTTCAAACATTGATCTGATTCTTATACTTGTCGCGTGTCTTCATCCATGAAAGAAATTGCCGAAAAGTTTAGCAACAGCCTGAAAAAAAAAGTAACTCAATTTAACTTTCCATTTTATTAACTTGAAAAAAAAGTTATTTCATGAGCACATACATGATCCCCTGAACCCATCTTTGCTTGAACGCAGCGCACACCGATAAGACAAGTAACAAATATTTGCAGATTTCAAGGCTTCTGAGCAACTAGCAATACACACACATGGCTGCCTGGTCGTGCGGTTTGAGCGCTGGACTGTCGTTCAGATTTATCGATGGTCCAGGGTTCAAACCCTGCCCGCTTCCATCCCCCGTCGTCCTGCGGGAAAGTTGGACGAGGAAGTAAATTATCTTCAACTCTGAAGGAACATCCGAAACATGTGAAAAATTTTACAAAACATTTTACAAACACACCGGCTACGCCCATTGATTGTGTCTACGATTCATATTGTTTATTATTGCTAGAACACCCCCTCCTTTTTTTAAAATGACCATTAACCGGGCCACACTTTAACGATCTCTTAGCATACTATTCAGCTGGTGATTGAGTGTCTCTGTTGCAATGTAATGGCACAGATTGCTCTTTTTCTCTTTCCTTCTCTCTCTCTCTCTGGACTCCCCGTACTGTTTTTGTTGTCACCCTGGGCATCGTTATTTCTTTGACATGGGACTTTTGATTGGATGTGGAACGATACGCCCCCCCCCACACACACCTTTCACAACCCGACACATGCACACACACATGCTTTTTTTATCCCCCCCCCCCCCCCGCCTTTTCCCTTCCACACCAAAAATGGTAGTCCTGCTTAACATCTTTATATCGGCTTCTCAATTCAATATCGAAATATTTACTTAACTCTCTAAATGCTTTTGTTTTTTTCGACCGGAATTTCACTTCCTTCCCCCTTTCATACTTTTCAGCCATTTTGTTAATACAATATTTGTAATGTCTTGATAAATAAAGCGGAAATGACGTAGGGCAATTTTTTTGTGTAAACAGTCAGCTTAGTGAGAAAGAAAAAAATAGGCTTTAAAAATACAGGAAGTCCTTTTTTCTTTATTTTGGTGCTATTTCTTTTTATGCTTTATATACAGGGCCGGAGGCCCCGGGCATAATTTTGTGTGGAGGCCCCTACGCTTTTTCGAAAGCTTGAATAAAAATCAATTGAATTGTAATAATATTAATATCTATAGAATCATACCACATTTTGGAGGAAATAAATAGAATACTTGTGAAGTTAATATAATTTTCCAACTTTAAAAACATATGAAATATGTAATTCTAGTTAAAAAATGCATATTTAGTATATTTTGAGTTTGTGTAGGGTAAGGCTCAGAGTTGACCCACTGCTCTAGAACCGGAACTGCATTTGTATGCTAAGAGAACGCTAGAGAGACGGACACTTGTTCACATTCCTTCAACTTATCCCTTAATCCTATGGATCGTTGGGGCACCACACACAATTTGTTGACAACCTTTCTCCACTCTGGATAGAGTCTCTTTCATGGTAAACCCGTTTATTCTTTATGTTTTCTTCCCATCGCTTTCTCTGTCTGCCTCTCTTTCTTTTTTCTACTACTGTTCCCTGAAGGAAAGTCTTTGCGAGCGATGAGGAATTTATATGACCATAGAAGTTAGTTTCCGGTTTTTGATAGTATTCCTGGGGTCCAATCGCTTTACTAATCGTGTCTCTATCTCTTCTTTTGAGATGCGGTCTCTGTATAAGATATTTAGGATCTTTCTGTAGCATCTAAACTCCATAGCTAAGATTCTCCTTTTTTGACTAGTTTTGCAGTTAGCGTCGAAGAATCCCATGGATATAAGAATGTGGCCATGACCAGGGAGCGCATCAATCTGATTTTAGTGTCCAGGGCTATACCTTTGTCATTCCATATTGAGTTTTGCGAGTGCTGCTGTGGACAAAGTCATTAACAAACTAATAGGGCTTTTTTCTGTCTCGAAAGACAATTGGTGCACTTACGTGCCTAGAGTAAAAACCAGTTTTGCTTTCTTCGTGACTTCAGGCAGAATTAACAAGCCAATTCTGGAGCGGCAATGTTGGTCACAGTTAGTGCATGTGAAAACACCTATGTTAGGGCTATCTGATAAAGCAGTTTTCTCTCATTCTCTTGTCTATGGACGCTTCATTCCTTTTGCTCTCGGCCAGATTCATCTCCATGATGTCCGATCTTTTCACGATTTCCTCTAACATACTTTCATTGTTGTCTGTAGTCCTCACATCTCGCTGAGTGTTGGATGATAAATGATAGACCATCATTAGCCTCATGAAGTAGGAACTGGTTTAAACAACAAGTGTGACCCAAAGTAATGGATACAATAACACTGGGCAGAAGTACACTTTCGATGTTTTCTTTGTTATATCAATCCAGATTAACTGTATACTTTAATAGGTTCAAGTACGTGTAGCAACTACTTTAAAAAAATAATAGAAATCTTTGTTTAATTAGAAGTTAAACAAGCAATGTATATTTTAAAAAATCATCAAAAAAAACAACAACAAAACAACAGAAACAAAACAAAACAAATTATGTAAAGGGGAAGAGCTCGTCCTTAGAGCTATATTTACAAATAATGTACATGTTATTTCCCTTAATCGATATCAAACAACATAATTAATAATCAAAAATTAATTAACTAATTGCATATTTTGGTTTATTGATTCATGTTTTGTTAGGCGCAATAAATACGTGTTTAAAGTGTCAACTTGATCTGAAAATGCTTAAGGGAAAAAATAGCCGTCTCAATTATTTAAGGGACTAAACCCAACACATTTAGACATATCTGTGAATACTAAAGTTTTAGTTACCACCTGTTGCTATTAAACAGAATAATGAATTATTAGTAATAATTCTGCAATCAGTTCTTTTTATTTATTGAATCATGTCATTTAATACTTGTGCGAAGTTTCAGCTTGAACGGGTGTGGGAGAAATAACGTGTACACACGTTTCACCAGACAGACTGACAGACAGACAGAGTGACTTCATTTAAGCTTTGAATTTCTCAAACAAAACTAAAAAACCCCACTAAAATTGTATAGTCTAAGTACAGTAGTCGCGACGATTCTATATAATACCGGAAATAGTTTCTGTGTAAAGTGCACGTATACAGAGATAATGGAGAAAGATTGTGGACAGATCATGTGTGGTGGCCCAATGGTTCAAAACTAAGTGACATGTGAAGGTGAAGTTTTTTAAAAATAGTAAGCTTATCATCTGAACATACATTTTAAATATTTTAAAAATAAGATTTAATAACAAGTTTATGGCATTTGCTCGTTAGCAGGAACTCTACTACTGTCTAGAGACGATTTGTTTTTCTAATGGCAGATAACTCTGTCATATTTAAGCAGATGATGAGCTGAACTTCGTAAGGTGTCAAGGTCAAGGTCATTTCTAGTCGGTGTGATCGCAGTCAAGTTCCAATAGCTAATTTTGCATGCATGACCGTAGAAATATTACTACTAAAATTTATCAAATCTAAAAAAAAAAAAAAAAAAAAAAAAGAAAGCTCTACTCTAATAGCACGGAGGGGAAAAAAATCTCATGGGACGCATACGAGTTGGTTTAAAAAAACATCTCTCCTATTTAGCTTCACTAAAATTATTTGTAAAATGTGTTACATTCAAATGTTTTTTTTTAATTGGTTTTCTTTTACATCTGTATAACAGCACCCATATTTTCAAAATAACTCAAATCTAGAAAGCAGGGTCAACAAAGAAAATGAGTCTTTCCTGGAAAGTCCCCGCGGCTTGAATGATAAAAAATCGAGGATGTAAAATATCACGTGACACTCAAGAAAGTGTTCATAAATCCGAGCGAATCCACGAGAAAGACACATTCGTACCTTGTTTGACTAGATTCTCTATCGTCAAGGATCAAAGTATATTCATACCAGGTTCGCTGGATTTCATTTTAAACTAGTTAAAATAATGTTGATGAATACAGAAATTAATTATCTTGCTCTAAAACATCAATTCTGTGTGTTTTTATGTGTAGAGGAGAGATCAGATTGACGGGGTTACTTCAAACCTCAGAACATTTACTCTAGCATTATGTAATCTGATTTTTTTTTGTCTTTAAATTTTTTTTTTAATAGCGCAACTTTGATGCTTATAGCATGCTCAGAGCACCATGGTCCAATCTCATTTGTGGACCAGTCGGGGGCAGGGGGGTATCTAGGAGGTTTTCCGTGCTGTCTTTAAACTCTCAGTAAACACAACTCTAATCGAGTCGGGTGTCGAACCTCGAGTCCCGTTCATATGTAGCCAAGTTCAAGCGTACTTAGCCTCTCTGCCGCACATCCCGTGTGTCTTACGCATTCAGCTCACTGAGTGAAGAGGACATTTTATTAACCAGGAGATTATATCATATTTTTTAAGTTTCCCAATTAGCCATGTATTACTTTTGTATTTGCATTTGTTTAATTGTAATTATTCATTTCAAATAATACTTGACTCTGCGAGGGACATGTGTGGGCGACACAGATTATCATGGTCACTGACTCGAAATCTGTACTTTAGGCTGTGCAAAATCCTGGACCATGACTTCCCTATATCCAAACCTTCATCACTGCCATCTCAGAATTTAAACCAACGCAGTGGGTACAGAGTTTGCATAGGTGTGATGGTAACGCCACAGCAGACTCATAACCAACAACAGCGCCTCCCTGTGGTGGAGACTACCCTGGGTCTGAGCTCTTGTAGCGCAGTGCAGATTGGGTTAGGGTTGGATCATATTTCGCTCAGGTCAGGCTTAAGGTGGCCCAGAAACGGGGAGGAAGAGGAAATTGTTCTTTTCTCCGTCTCGGCCTGGGAATCCACACTTTCTCGACGTATGTAACATACATGAAATTTTCAAAAGAGAAGAGTTTCTGTCCAGGGCTTTTAAAAAGTATGATTTGAACATCTACGGTTCACTTAAATAGAAGCTATAGTGTTTCTTTAGTCGTTAAATTATTATTTGTTTAAGTTACTAGTCGACCGGCGGCGTAGCATACGTAGCTATTTTGCAGGGCCGGCCTTAGGTGACCGCAGTGGGCTCCGCAATTATGCGACCGCAGTGGGCCGCTGACTGTGGGCCCCGCACTTTCATAGAACCCGCGCTAATTCTAGGTGTATAAATTATTAAATTAAACCATTATATAACTTATAACAGATTTCTCGCGGCCTCCTGTCGATTTACCAGGAGCTCCTGGAAATCTTCTGCAAAATATCAGAAAAAGTCCTGGAAATATCCGGAAATTCTTAAAATCTTATGAAATATATAGACAAAAATTGTACATTTTATGGTGTCATTTAACATGGAAAACGCCAATCCTACGCGCTATAAATAAAAACGGTATTGTGCATTAGCCATAATTGTGTAATCTTGTGAAAGAAGCTTCTCGCGCCTCAAACTAATTAAGAATTACTTGAGGTCAACAATTCTCGTACATAGATTGAAACATTTGGTAATTTTTGCTATGTAGGAAATAACATTGTTATGATATACTGTATGACTTCGCTACACGCAAGGCTCGTAAATTAGTTCTGTGCGTAGTAAAGAATAAATAAATGCAAAAACGAATTTATTTTCTAATACAAACTCTTAAATTTCACTAATTATCCGTATCCCTACACAAACTTGGTCCCATCAGAGCGTCGCATGAGGTTTGCGGGACATGTTCTCAAACAAAATGAATTACGCATAGTAAGAGTTACGATGACAGGGATGCTATTACGATGAAAGAGGAAACAGGGACATCCTAGTACAACTTGGCGCTACATTTTCATGGAGGTCCTCAGAGCAGGTGGGAAGAGGCTTCAGGCATTGCTAATGACAGATTTTTGTGGGAGCAGCTTGCCGCCCAATGCGCCGAACGACTCGGGATGATCTAAGTCAACAAAAATAGCACATACTTTTTTTGACATAAAACTTTTTAATAGCGGGAGAGATACATCAGAATATGCATTTTGTTGGCTTTCAATACAGGAAATAGTGCTTGGCGATAATGTTAGCTGGCAATGGTGGGGAGTCTTTAAAGTTTTCCACTAACACCAGGAAGAACCTATTCTAGAGTAGAATAAAAGTCTTCCGAAAGAATGAAGGGTCAGAGCGTAATAAAGATTAATTATGTACACACACACACGCATAAATGTTTTTCGTGAGGGGGAGGGGAGAAAAATATCCCCCCCCCCGCCAAACTGCCCTGGCCCAACATGTTCCGAGAGAGAAGAAGAAAATGGAAAACAAATAAATAAACAAAAACATATTGGCATTGTATGTGTGTGTGGGAGAGAGAGAGAGAGAGAGAGAGAGAGAGGAGGGAGGGATGATTCACTTTAATTTTATCTTACAACTTAGGCTGCAATCATCACTATTTGACAATTTTGTGTTTAACTAAGTCTTCATATCAATAGAAATCACGGTATATTTATTCTTTGGCCAGGTGCTCTTACTTTACACATTCATTCTTAAAAAATCTATTTTTCGGTCAGGTGTTCTTAATTTAAACATTATTTGGCCAAGTGTTCTTAATTTTAAAAAATTATTTGGCCAGGTTCTCTTAATTTAAACATTATTTGGTTAGGTGTTCTTAATTTAAACATGATTTGGCCAGGTTTCTTAATTTTAAAGACTATTTGGCCAGGTACTCTTACTTTAAAAATCTATTATTTGGCCTGGTACTCTTAATTTAAACACTATTAGGCCAGGTACTCTTAATTTAAACATTATTTGGCCAGGTAATCTTAATTTTAACATTTATTATTTGGCCAGGTGTTCTTAATTCAGGTCTTCTTAATTTAAACATTAATATATTGTACATGTGCTCTGGATTTGATTTTAGAGACCAAATTTTAATTAATTTAGATAAAAAAAATTACTTGGAGTTTACTCAATGTAAATGAAAGCTAACAAAAAGCTTATGATAGTATTATATTAACATTTCGAAATTATTTTACTCCTTTTTCTTTTTTCTCATCATTTTAGACAAACATGAATCAAAGAATGCTCTCTGTCGCACTTGTCCTGGGATTGTTGGGTCAAGTTGTTTCTGAAGATGTAGACACCGTGCTTGCATTTTTAAATGATCAATGTAAATCTGGTTTTGTAAATTGTCGAGCCGTAGCAAAAAATAATTAGAATCAAACAAAAAATTGTGATGCCATTAGATACACAGGACACAATTTTATTTTTGTGAGTTGTATGCTTGGAGACAGAAACTGTACCCTGAGTGAGTACTTCAGAGTGAGAAATGCTGCTTGTGGAACAAATTCTACAATTGCTCTGGATAGTACCGAAAACTTTGGGATCGCTCTTGTATCAGCTAGTAGACAATGTCGATCCAGTTTTGAACATTGTATAGGCAACAACGCGGCGGCTACTAGTTTGTTTACGTCTACAAATTATTGTGAAGGCGTGCAATTTTCAAGTTTCGGTTTCTCTTTACAGTCGTGCAGCGTAGTAGACAGTGGCTGTACCCAGAGCGAGTACGACAGGCTGAGACAAACTTTTTGTGGAGCGACTTCTCTTTCTGTTGGAGCTTTATCTCTAGTGTTATCTTCCCTTGTTTTGCTATTAAAAAAACAGTAACGACACTGCCTTAAAACCCATTGGACCTCATTCACCAACTAAACAAACAACAATACTTCGCTATTTCTTTTATACAACTTAAGAACTAATATGAATTAACAATAGTTATCACGTGTCAGTTTGTTTTTCGTTGTATTGTCAATGCTTATCATGTGACCGTTCGTTTTGGTGACTGAGGTTCATTGCTGGTAATCTATGTATTCATATTTATATAGGTCAACATATTGTGAAATGTATTATTGAAATCAAATTGAAATGCTTTGAATAAATGCTGCACTTTCCGGGGAAAATTAAATTCGCCGATAGTTGTAGAAATAATGATGAAAATTAATTACATAAAAGAAAATGAAATCTCTTTTTATAAACATTAAAGGACAAAAGACATCTGTATTATAAAGTCGATAATGGATAAATACAGAACATTTTGTTTTAACAATCTATCTATATATATATATAATTCTCATCATGGCTCAAGAGTTTGGACACGCAAGCATGAAGTAAAGGAAAGATCACTCTTTTATTTCTGCAAGTCGGACGAACTAGCGTTACACCACGAAAAAAAAAGAGGGGATGGGGGAGAACAAGTAGTATTCGCCCACTGTAAATAGCAGGGCCGGACTGTTGTGACCAAGAAAGATCTTTATTTTTTTATTTCTATCTCACGTAGCGGCGAAAAAAGAGAGGGGGGAGGACAAGTAATCTACTCTGTAGTAACTATCGAGGCGACTGACAGCACGGATCAGCTAAATAGCGGCGTATGTTACGCCGCCGGTCTACTAATTTATTTCAATACGACATATAAAGTTGAACATCACATTAAACAAAACTCAAAATGTTTTTCTACCCAGACACTGTTCTACATCTGAAAATTAAACAGCCCAAAAAACCCACTTTATGACCAATATTGTCAACACACAATCGTTCTTCCTGGCATCATATTTCCCATGACACTTTTTTATTTACCTGGCGCGTTCATTCATGCTTTTTTTTCCTATTGACATATTACCAAGAACAGAATTCAATTTACTTCATCCAATCAGCAAAGCCCTAGCACAGCTAGCCATTTTTTTTAAAGCGAGTCATGAATAAATATTCACCCAATTTCGCTAACATCTTTTTAATTTTGTTTTTAATCTTTTTCATTTTTAAAATAGACACATATAATCCCTTATTATTTAAAGGTTAAACAAAAATTACAAATCTAAAACATTCAAAAACTGTAACTAACAATTTGATATAGGGATGATTCAAAGCTATTTTTGACTTTAAAAGATGTTCAAAACTTTTATATGTGTCATTACACACACAAAATTAATCAATTAGAAAAATAACTTTAAGACTCTCTAAAAGTCTAGGTGAAATTAATTTCGAATGTCCTAGAACACATAGGCCTATAGCTAATTATTCCTAGATGCCAAAGCTAATCATAGCTGCTTATTTTGTTTCTTGTTTTCATTGTATTCTTGGATTACTATATATATAATTAGTTTTTAATGCATTTATTTTGCCTTTTTTTAGATACATATACTAAACAATATAGATACAGATTTGTAAAATTCAAATGAGTGTTACGTATTTCTTTGATGAGATCTAATTTTAGAAAAATAAGAGAAACAAATAAAAAAAAATATATGTTTTATGAATTGTCTATTTGTTTCGTAAAGAAATTTATTCTAAATTACTCCAGGGTCTAAAGTGTGTTTTGAAAGGTCAGAAAGACAAATTTTTTATTGACCTGAGTTGGAATATCAAAATTATGCCATATCATATGAGTCAAATAAGAAAGTTTCTATATGTTAAGCCTTTTAAAGCTTTGAGCAAATTAACATTGATGATTATAATAATGATGATGGTGATGATGAGGATCTGATCTGAAATTTCTTCTCCTTCAGAGACATCGTTAGAACCTTTTTCGAAAACCGTGTCCACCCACACAGTTTTTAAAAGATTTTGGTCTTTTTTTGACCCATTGAAGATTTTGCAAGCTGAATAGAGAAACTTTAAAAAAAACGAGCTATTCAAATGTTGTACAATTTCTCTAATCAGCTTACAAATTCATGGGAACTAAACACCTGGGTTGATAGGGTTCTAAAAGGTGCTCATGATTTTCCTAGAAATTTAGCCATTGATGTGACGAAAAGCGCAGAAAAAATATATTTTAGTCCTTTTGAAGAGAATACTGTAGATATCGTAAAATATAAATAGAGCCAACATATTTTTTTTTGTTTTAATGTTATCATAGTTTTTCAGTCATTTTGCAGGAAGCACTTTAGATATCTTAAAACACAAATAAGCAAAAATCATAATAAGGTAAAATAAATAATTTCAAAATATAGCATTTATTTACATTGCAAAAGTGTACTTCGAGAAATGCAAAGATACCTGTCACACTTACACACAAACTTTCACAAAGTTAAATTATAGGAAATATCACGTAGAAATGCCATCACTAGCTTGTTTCTGTACATTGGCAATATAACTTCGTCTGTTAAGTATGAGGTACTTTGTCTTGCTTGCAGCTTTACTTCGTTCTCCAGCATTGTAACTCAGAATCTCGTTCTCAGTGTTCTCTGAGGACGTTAAAACTTCTCTGAAAACCTTCAGCGTTGACCCAGACACTTGGGAGACAGAAGCACCTGACAAAGCATCATGGCGTCGCGCTGTAAAAACAGGTGCACAAATTGCTGTGGAAAAAAGAACAGCGCTGGCAGAAAAAAAGAAAAAAGCAAGGACTATGACTCTAGCTCCAGCTAGAATAACCTTAGAATAACCTTCCCCCGTGTGCAGCCGAAAATAACGGGCTCAACATATGTCTGTGTCTCTGTGTTAGTTTCCTTGGACGAACAAATACAAAAAGGAAAGGACAGGAAATACCTTTTGTTTTTTTTAAAGGGTTCCTAGGTTCAGTACGGATGTTCATTGATTTTATGTCAAATAATATGTGCAATGCTTCTATTGGCTGCTTATATTGTTGTCATGCCAACTACCCAACTCCCCACTAGGGAATGTAGCAATAAAAATCTACCGTCTACCAACCAGTACTGTAAGCCACACCAAGGCCAAAGTAGACATGTCTGAACCAGAAACTAGATTGTCGTAACATTAACATTGTAGATCAGAGGTTCTCAAACCTTTTAAGTCCTGGGACTCTTTCGTATGCCACACAACACAGCCTGATTTGTCCATTTAACGTATTTCTAAACCCGTTGTCATAATCAAACGTGTTTGTTTCTTAATCTGCATTATTCGCAATGCAATGATGTATGAAACCTTAAGAGGTTTTCATTCACTGTTGTCGTATTGCTAATTATTTTAAGCTTATTTGTATATACTCTAATTTGACATTTAATGAAATCTACTGGTCTCTTGTTTAATTCATTATGATGGGTGCTCGGTGGGTGAGTAGTTAATCGCTTGGCTTCTGAACTTGAACTTGAAGTCCCGACTTCGAATCTCGGTGAAGACTGGGATTTTTAATTTCGGGATTCTTAGGGCGCCGTTGAGTCCACCCAACTCTAATAGGTACCTGACTTTAGTTGGGGAAAGTAAAGGCGGTTGGTCGTTGTACTGGCTACATAACACCCTGCTCGTTAACCGTTGCCTAAAGAAACAGATGACTTTAACATCATCTGCTCTATAGACCGTATGGTCTGAAAGGGAAATTTTACTTTTACTGTTACATTATGATTTGTAACAAGATAACGCTTTAGTTTAGTAGTGTTAAGCTCTGGACACTACACTTAATAAACAACACCAACGCTCTAGTACCAGATTCATGAGTGACTTTATTTTACACACTTTGTCAACACACATGACACATAACATTCCAACATTCACTCCCTTAGTCAAGTGGAATCATTCAAGCTACTCATATAAACAATGTCAAAAAGTAGTTTGTAAACTTTCGTTTGATAACGCATTAAATCATTATGGCTCTTCACTTTGCTTTTATATGATAGAAATCTGAATTGTTAATATTCAGAAGCATTTATAGGTTACATTTGTCTCATTTGGAGAGGTCTCTCTTAAGGAATCGTGTCTCAGTTCATTGTCACTTCTTACACTCTTGCTCGTGTTCAGATGTCCGCTTACGCCCCTTGTTTATTTATCAATAATCTAAATGTTGGGCTGGCAAAACAATTTAACTAACACACAATGTATAACTTAATAATTACTCAGAAAAAGTGCACAATCAATAACCAGACTGACTTCTGTATGTTCTGGAGTCTCAGAGTCGTCGGTTGGAAAATTAAAAACGAGGCTTGACCTACTTCTTTGAAGGTCGTGATAAAGCAGAGAAATGGAAAGAAGACATTGATTAAAATGTGAAATAAGTAAAGTTGATAGGCATGCACTAAATAAAATTGTTACACAGGACTGTTATTAATCATTGTTTGTTTGCCAAGGTGCGTCATTGATTAGTTCACAATAGAAACAAATGACCTTTATATCATATGCCCAATAGATCGCAAGGTATGAAAGGAACTTAACTATGTTTCCAGAAGATATATTTGATGACCCAAACTTTAAATGTCTAGTTGACAAAAGTAACAGAACTCCCTTTTTAAGAAATAAAACGATTACATTCTTTAAGTAGAAATTATAGAAAGACTGAACACACTTTTAACACAATATAATTTAATTTCAATAACAGAATCACCAAAGAAAACTTGACATAAAGCTAGAAACTTATGAACTAATTCTGATGTCTCCGTTGTATTTATCTCCTCTCCAAAAGTACTTCTTCATTAGACAAGAAAGAAAAAAGAAAGATCCCTTCTTATTTTGAAGTGTAAACTGCTGAAACTTACTAGTTAAGTACATTTCTGTGATTCTTTGAAATTTTTAACTGACCAACTGGAGAGAGAGAGAGAGTCTGTTAAAGTGAGAGAACAGAAGACAGGTACATCTAACAAGTACAGAAGACATGTACACAGAGAAGGTACAGAAGACAGGTACATAGAGAAAGAAAAAGTACATAGAACAAGTACAGAAGACAGGTACATAGAGCAGGTACAGTAGACAGGTACATAAAACAACTACAACAGACAGGTACCTGCAACTATTAAAAGAAATACAGAAGAAAAGTACAGAATACCACACTGAAGACAATCATAGAAGACGTACATAAAACGGGTATTAAAGACACGTACACAACAAAAATAAGTGTAAAAGGCATGCAATGAAGACAGTTACATATAACGGGTATGGAAGACAAGTGCAGAAGACAGATACTTAGAGCGGATACGAAAGACAAAGACAGAAGACAGATATATGTAATGGTTACAAAAACAGCTACAGAAGACTGATATATATATATAACTGTAAAGAACTTTGATTAGTTCATAGTGGGGATTGACTGCCCCAACTGTAGATCATTAAACGTGTACAAGTATTATATGGGCGCTGGTCAAGTATGACAAGTGCAGGTGGGATTGTGTTTAACACCCATGGCTAAGGATGTGATTCTCTATTCATATTCAACACGAAGTACATGCCAAAGTGGTCGATTCTCCGGTATTACTTATTTGTTATGATAGATCACATTCAACAAAGGAGCATACATGTGTTACACATATAGTATACATACACAATCATAATATGCTAAAAGGTATTAAATGTACCCAAATTAAATATTCAAGGGCGCTTAGACTAGATTCAATAATTTATTATCACAAGGTATCATCGAATTCCATAACATTACACAAATGTTCAATACACACACATAGAAAGAATAATATCTCCTCACTCTCCTCACAACACCCTACTCAGACCAGGTCAGCTCTCCAACTGACTAGACTGACCACTGGATGCACTTATTAACCCTATTGAAAAACCCGAGATAAAAACAGTTCACAACTCACAGCTAATAAAATAAACAAACACACACACAATCTCACATCTTACACACCCCTGCTATTGACAATAACTCATGTAGAAGACATGCATGGAAGAAGACAAATCCAGGATAAGAATTTGACAGCTCCATTCAATCCAGAAGAAGAAAGCTCCATAAGAAAACAGCTTCACAAGAAAGGTCTAGAATATACTTGTGTAGAAGAAACAATAAATGTAAATACAATGGCTATAGAAGACTTTAAACTAAAGATGACTGGACTCAAAAAAATCCTTGCAATTGTTTTCAAAGCCCACCGTCCCAGCCCATCAACCATTCTCCTTTAACTCTTTCACTGCGTAATTATTTACCACATTTATAGTGGAATTAACGTTGGTATCGTCAGTTAGGAGAGAAGAGTTAATCTAGCTTAAAAATACTCTTTCCTCTCCAGAAAGATCTACAAGACATGCAGAAACAAGTCAGTGAATTTATCCATAATGTATACGTCCTATTCTGCAGCGCTGTGTAAAGCTAGTTCTAAGAAAAATAGTTTGGTTTCACTTTGTAATTCCTTGAAGGACGGTTCCCAAATGTTATCATTTTAACGTGTTTATTTTTTTGTACTTTTATGCTACTTTTTCTATTTTAAAATATTTATCTGTATATCATTTCGAAAGTTAAAATAAAATAGGTGATACAAAAAGTAAGAGAAAAGTAGTTCTATATTATTCTATTCTATTATATTCTATACCTATTTATTTATACTTTATTATTCTCTTCACTTCCTCATTATTTTCTGTACAGCAGGCATCAATTTGTATGAAAAGTCTTTATACGTTGTCTGTGGTTTGTTATCAAAACTTTACTTACCCTTTTGCCGGCATGCCGAATATCATACAATGTCCACACTGACCGCAGTCAGGCAGGAGACAAACAGAACTTTGTTTATTTGGGAGTGAATGATTTCAGGCAACCTTGCTAACAATGAATGTTTGTGATAAAGGGAGTTGAATAATTGATAGTTATCTTGAGACCTGCCTTTTTTTACAAAACTTATATCAACTTATTGGCAATTCATTATTTTGTTAAATAGCAAGAAAGGAAACAAATACTCCAGTTTTCACCGATAGGTCTAAATTTGTTGGGTTTAGTCCACTTATATTATTATTAACACTATTTCTTCTTCAGGCATTCTCCGATCAGTTGATACTTTATACATGAATCAATGAATAAAAATACTCAATGACTCAATTAATTAGGCCCCCATTGTTAATTTTTTTTATCGAATAAGGGAAATAACGAGCACGTTATTGGTAGATAGTTTTAAGAGTTCTTACCGTTTAGCTAAGGTCAAAAGTTTTTTTTTATATTTTGCTTCTGGCTTAATATAGATATAATATAATTATACTAATTATATAATTATTTAGTAGTAACTTGCATACAAGATTCACACACATAAAACAGTTCGCTCTGTCTTAGAAAAATCGCAGGTACTGTTCATATTCTTTGGAACCACATCATCAGAATTGTTCATTGATTACATTTCTTTTTCAGTATGCTTCAAACCTTTAAGTTGATTGGAAATCAATGAACAAATGTAAGTGAGTAGGTGTCTAAGAGTGTATGTGTTCCTGTTCCTATGTATATGTGCATCAGATGTTGAAAATATTTTTTTTTGAGACAAAATCAATATAAAGAACATAAAAAAAAACGCAAAACTTAAAGAAACAAAGGTCTGTCACGTGACTATAGAATGCAGCTTATAAATGGCATTGACCATGAAATTCAACTGTCCAGAATTCACATAGTTATCTCCACAGATCTTTACCTTTACAGAGTTACATTTTTCTTGAGCAAGTCAGTCTAGTCTAGTTTTTATAAATCTCCACGTAGATCAGATGTAGCGTTAGAGTAAACCTCTCGGGTTATATCTTTCACTAGAAAAGAAAAGTATGTAACATTACAATGTATTTCAGATCTTGCACATGATATTAGCAGCCAAGTATTTTTTTTTTATTTTTTTTTGTCACAATTTATTTTGGTTAAGATGTCCAGTAGACTTACAACTTATATAATTTAGTTAGCTTTGGGAGAATAAAGCAGAAATATACATTTTCAATCACATTTTAGATAGACTGGATATGAATATCTTGTATTGTTGTAGAAACTGAAAAATCTTATTGTTTTTCAAAATTGGCGTGGTAAAGGCTGAATGGTGAAGACTGGGATTTTCTTCTTCTTCGTTATTATTTTACATGTCGGAGGTTTCAGATGTATAATCCTATATCTGAGAAGAACCGCACAATAGTTTTCTGATCAGGCAGTTCTCCGTATAGTTTTTTCTTCTATAGAAGGGTTTAGGAGCCATAGTCTTCTTCGGGCTTTTTCCGGAACATATGTTGTCTCATTCTGTTGTGTCCGGTTCTGAGTCTAATAAGTATGTGTTGGTCAAGTTTATGCGTTGGTCTTGTTATGTATTGGTCATGTACTATGATTTTTAATTTCAGGATTTTTTAGGACGCATCTAAGCTCACGCACCCTTTTCTAATGGGTACATGACTTTTGTTGGAGAAAGTGAAGACTGTGTTGGCCTCATGCCACCCGTGTAACAGTCGGCCATAGAAACAGATGATCTCTACCTCATCTACCTTATTGATCGCAGGGTATGAAAGTGTATATCACTCTTCAACGATAAAAAGAAACAAAAAATGGACGACATGTTTTTCCACGAATTTGCTCTACACTTTGAGAAAATTAAAGATCTTTTCTTTGTTTCGAAATATAGCGATTCCTATATTGAGGAATAAAACTTTAAAAAATAATGGAAATACAGTACAGATCTTAATATAGATTAGCATTGATTTATGTTCTAATCTCTAACATGCATAATGTTTTACTAACAATGACCCATTGCATTTTATTCCTTTTTTTTCAGTCTTTTAAAACTAAAATTGTCCTAAAACGCTAATAAAGAAACCTAGACATTTAAAGATATAGAGAAAGTTTCTGCATACATTTTCTATTTGTATTTTAACTATCGCGTATATCTAGATTTATAATTTATCATTGTTATGTAAACTTTGTAGCTACAGTATGACAAGAAAAACATATGTAAAAGAAAACACAACCAACAACAACAAAGCTTATACGAAGTGTCATTGAACCAATTCGTTTGCATCAGTCATGTGATTAAATTTGTAATAGATCTAGACCAACAACAATAAATCTATTCGATTAAAAATATTTTTACAATTTGTTTTTGTTTATTGCTTTTTCATGCTTTTAGCGTTCTAAAAGCATATATATAAGGGGAAAGACCTGAATACGAAATTATGGAACAGCCCTCCTCAAGCCTTTTCCCGCTGGCATCCTCCATTGAAGCTCTTCAATGTATGTTAGTTTTATGTACTATTACAGCTGCTGTTTTAGAATCTTCATTGTATGACATTGTACTTGGATCAAGATTTATAAAGCTGGAAATTCCCCAAAACTCCACTATTAAGCTGCCTTCAGTGCATCAAACCAAATCCTCTCGACAAGGAGTAAGAGACACCCAAAACGTTTTTAAATCCAAGCACACTATAAAAGTTATGACGCCATCACATCTGCCTATTAATGTTAGCTCTCGATGTAGAGAGGCCCCGCAGATTGCCAGAGAAGCAGTCAAGTCTCACCCCTCCGAATTAGTTAGCAGGAGCAAACTTGCCATTTCACCACAAGTCAACCAAGTAGAACAACGGGCCAATAAACAGGCTAGGCGCATTCACACCCGTGGTGCAAGTCACCTTACCCAACCAGACTCTACATCCAGAGACAGAAAGTTTGAGCTTGTCAGCCATGCAAGGCCCGGATTGATAAGTTCCGCAGACCATGTTTATTCAGGAGAAACAAACAGTGCCACCAGCAACAGAGATTTCTTGGTTCACCCCTCACTACCGCACTACCATTAGGTTCCCAAACATCTATAAAGATTTTAGTGTCCTTGATTACCAGATGGAAAGCCCACAGCACCAGCTACATTCATGCAAAGAGAAACCTGATAGGCCACCCTGTAGAATCCAAGGTTCAAGTACTCTAGAAGCCGAAAACATATATGGTGTCCAAGGAAATGGCTGTTCAGAGAAGAAACAGTTGTTTCTGTTTCCAGAAACGTACTAGGCTAAACGCCCCGAGACGGGACGTTTCAAGCTAGGGGTTCAAAAGATTCTGTGGTGGGTTTGGCACAGAATATAAGAACCAAATGACGAGGCGAGCCAGGAGGCTTATTTCAACTTTAATGTACACAAAAAACCTGCCAAAGGCAAACATACAACATAATTACTAATGAGCATAAAATAAACATAATTATATGGTCTAAATGAACAGACCAATTTGTAAACACAACATCAGGTATAAATACTAGATCTAGCAAAAAACAAAAAAAAAGAAAATCTGATAGTGTGGATCTCTTTTATAAACACAAGAGAGATATGGACACACCAACAAACATTATACAAATAAATGACAAAGTAATTTTCAAAAAATAAATCAACTAGTTCTACATAAAACTAACATACATTGAAGAGCTTCAATGGAGGATGCCAGCGGGAAAAGGAATTCAAATCCCAGCTACCGGGGCAGAGGTCAACTTGAGCCTTTGCTGACCGGTGCTTAGTCAAGTTCAGCCAACCCGTATATCAGGTCCTCCCCACTACATACATTTACACTATTTTTACATTGACACATTCGCTTTACTTATTACATTATTATTTCGTTTAATTGTTTACTATATAATCCCATCCCTAGATCTAAAACTCTAATTCAACTCTAAGATGATAAAACTTCTCTTCGCACAGATCTATATTCATTCATGAATCGCATACTAAAAATTAGCTCATTTAATTGTTCACTTTATAATCCCATTCATTTAACAAAGCTATCGCTCTTTTCGTTTGTAATAGATATGAATGTATCGGCTTCAGGTAATCCCATTTTCGCAAACCTAATTTTATTTTCGTAGCGAAAGAGAAAAAACTTGAAAGGATCATTAGTTAAGTTTAACATACATCTAAATCCAATCCACTAGGTTAGTAAACACAAATTTAGACTCGCAGGCCGAGGGTAATGTCTGGCGAACATCCTTTTATTAGACATTACCAAATGGTTACACATTAACAGTGATTAACACATCTCTCTACTGAGTCTACCAGGAATGTCCTCCACTAACATGAACGACCCTTTCCACAGTTTCCTAACAAGACTTTTTCCTGACCAGATAACCTACACTACTTCTAACCTGCTAACCACATTGGCAATAATTCCTTCTACAAATCAGACGGAATCAACTGTCAGCCATCTAATCTCTACGTAAGTTCACCACATCTCTTTTTACAGTTCACTGGTGCGCACCAGCGTAGGAGTAGAGATATAACAATATGTTGCACTTGTCCTGGGATTGTTGGGTCAAGTTGTCTCTGAAGACACAAAGACCGCTCTTGCATCTACAAGTACTGATTGTCAACTACGAGTTGTATAGCCTCAAATGGAAATGTACAAATTTTGTACAAGTCTTTAAAATATTGTGAAGCTATTAGATATTCAACGCCCAGTTTCGCTTCTCTGACTTGCTTGGTCGTAGACAGCGGCTGCACTCTGACCGAGTACTTCAGAGTGAGAAATGCTGCTTGTGGAACAAGTTCAACAACTGGTATGGATACTGACGAAAACGTTGGTATCGCTCTTGTATCGAGTAGTCAGCAATGTAGATCGCAAGTTTCAAACTGTATATCCTCGGACACCACAGTAAAAAATTTGTACACGTCTTTAAAATATTGTGAAGCTATTAGATATTCAACGCCCAGTTTCGCTTCTCTGACTTGCTTGGTCGTAGACAGCGGCTGCACTCTGACCGAGTACTTCAGAGTGAGAAATGCTGCTTGTGGAACAAGTTCAACAACTGGTATGGATACTGACGAAAACGTTGGCATCGCTCTTGTATCGAGTAGTCAGCAATGTAGATCGAAAGTTAATATCTGTATATCCTCAGACACCACAGTAAAAAATTTGTACGTGTCTTCAAAATATTGTGAAGCCTTGCAATATTCAGCTTCCTATTTTACCGCTCAGTCTTGTCTGGTAGGAAGCAGCGGCTGTACCCAGAGCGAGTACGACAGCTTGAAGCGAGCTGCGTGTACAGCAAGTTCTTTGATAGTTGGAACTTTATCTATGTTTTTATGTTCCCTTATTTATCTATTTACAAATTTCTTTTAAAATGCCTTAAAATACGCTGTATTCTTTCTAAAAAATAGACATTGTAGAAATAAGGATGAAAACTACTTAAACGAACAAAATAGGACATGGTTGATGATGCAAACAGATAATGTGTTTTATTTTAACATTGTATTTTGTAAGGACATCTTAATCAAACATCACGGTTAAAAAAAAACACAAAACTATTTTTTTTATATTCCCAGACAATGTTCATCATATGAAAACATAAAAAATGAGATGAACAACTCAAATGTAAAGTATTTAACCTATCGCCGAATTTATTTGTAACTGTAACTTTGTTTGACCCGTATATCTCTTCATATTATTATTTCATATCTACTCACTAACTTCTATACTATAAGGGACAGTCCTGACAGGAACACGAAACATGTACTTTCCGATTCGACAACTTATCTCACTTCAACTGCCTTTTTGTATTCAACATGTAAATATTATTCCTTGTTCTAAATAAATTATGAATAAAATTTTTATTTCAAACTTATTTTGTCTCTGTATAGACGTGTAAACTTAATTATATAGACACAGAGTTGTACAAGCTAAATACTTAAATAAGTACATAAAATAAACTAATTGATACAAATTTAGAATGTCTGTCTAGAAAGAGACAATTGAATTGGATACTACTTGTACGAATAAAATAAAGAAATGAAAGCAACTTATTGTTTGGGTGTCTTAGGAATTAGTTTTTTGTTTAGTAAAGTAATATATTTCTGAATTACTCCTGTGTTGATAGTTTCTTGCTTTAACAGATCTTTGAATCAATTTTTCTTTAACTGAATAAGAACATACATATAATGCTCAACTACACGGCTCTAAAAGAAGGACTTTGATGATGATGAACAGTGTCTGCACTGAATCAGTGCCTTAATCGTTTGAACTAGTATATCCAGGTCCTAACCAGGACCCCCAAGAAAAGAGGAATAGAGGACGGCCCAGATTTGGAAGCAGATGGGCAAGACGTGTGGACAGTTGGAGAGACTCGCCCAGAACCAA
Organism: Biomphalaria pfeifferi; assembly: GCA_030265305.1. Taxonomy (NCBI): domain Eukaryota; kingdom Metazoa; phylum Mollusca; class Gastropoda; family Planorbidae; genus Biomphalaria; species Biomphalaria pfeifferi. Next base: position 388,195 of record JASAOG010000024.1, read on the forward strand.
GATGCCTGGAGAAAGCTGGTTGGTGGCCTATACCCCAGCAGGGACCACAGGCAGAGAGATTATAAATAAGGGAATAATTGAATTTTATTAACATTTAGTATTAGTAACAAATCAAATTAAAAATAGTTTGTTAAATGTAAAAAAAAAAACAGGATATAAATATCTCCTCTAATCACGAACGACATTAGTAATGACTGGTATTATTCTCTAATCCAAAACAAGTTAATCAAGACCTGAAAGTTTCACTTTTCTTAGAGCATGGATCGTACACATCTTACTTGATAAAGAAACCACTGAAAAAGCATAAAATCTAATAGCACCTATAGCCACGTAGTTCCATTGGTACAACATCGATGTAGCAGTACTGAGGGTGAATTCGGCTAGCCAACAAAAGGTGAACAATGTGACTGGAGATCTCTTACATTCTTCTATAACGATAGAAACAGTGAAATACGCCGTGAAGATGGATCGGTTCCTATTTTGAAAGCAACGCTAGTAAAAAAAACTTGTAGGTTCTCCATAAGGAATCAGTGATAGACTCATGACCTCAAAACTTCTGACATCTTCACGCCATGTGGAGCGATCAAGAGCTAGTGCTTCCCAGCCGTGAATGTCGATATCGAATTCTTTGAAGGAGCTCTTAAGTGTCTTTATAGCGCTTGTATCGACCTCCCTCGGAGCGCTTTGTTGCACACAACTCCACATACAGAGGTTGTTTGGGAAGGCGATTGTCTGGCCCACATGTCCCGCCCATCGAAGTTGGGACTTTTTCACTGTCGCATCGATACTGTTCACGTTAGACAGCCCTAAGATTTCTTTTTCTGGTATGATTAAATATAGGTGGAAAAAGAAGACTTTTGCCTCCTTCAGTAGTAGAACGACTATGGTTCATCTCGAACACTTTTTCATGTGGCTGTAGAGCCTTTTTTTGAAGAGACACTCCCGTCCACATTTATCACATGTTAACTTGGCTTTCGCTTTGGTGGTAGAGGAGCTGGCCATTTTTCGCATGGTACGCTTTTCTTCCAGAGCTGAGGCCCATGATTTTTCACTGTTCATGGCTTTCTTGGTCACTGTCTCTTACCATCTAATGCGGTCTAGGGCTATGTCTTCCCAATGGTCAGTATCGATTTTCACTGATTTGAGGTCCCGTTTTATTACATCCTTGTAACGGAGGTGGGGGCGAGCAGTTTTTCTTGAGCCAGTCGCAAATTGTCCATAGAGAATCACTTTCGAGATGCGACTGTCCTCCATCGGCAAACATGTCCAAGCCAGCGCAGGCGTCGATGTTTGAGGACTGTAAAGATGCTGGGAATACCCTTTCGCGCAAGGATCTCAGTATTGCACACTCTTTCTTTCCTTGTGATTTTAAAGATTTTTTTGCAAACATCGCAAATGGAATGAGCAGAGCGCATGCCTTGTAGACCTCCATTTTGGTCTTTGTAGTGAGCTTCTGGTTTCCAAAATTCTTGACATGAGTCTAGCAAAGAAGGAGGCGGTCTTCCCTATGCGTTTTTTAAAATCTCCTCTTCTAGAGACAGATCATCTTGAAGTGTGGATCCAAGATAACAGAATTCATTTACGGCATCCAGCTTGTTATCATCTATGAGGATGGAGGGTGGTGCTGTAGAAGGTGTCCCATTTAATTTTGTTGTTTTATTCGTGCTAATTGTTAAGTCATACTCTTTACAAGCCTGAGAGCAGCGGGACATTAGTGACTAAAGATCCTCTTGTGTGTATGCCTCTACCGTTGCATCGTTCGCGAATAGCATTCCCCTTACTAGGGTGGTTATGATTTTAGTTTTCACCCTGGAAAAAGAAGACTAGGAAAAAATTATTTGGGTTCAGAACTCGTCTCAATTGTTACTCTTACATTTTAAAATTTCTAGATTTTCCAAAGCATAGTCTTTCTTGAAATCATTTTTTAAACTCATGCGCAATTATATAGGATCTGTCGCGATAGTTGACTTTTCTGTTTGAAAAAGTATCATGTAGTCGTCGGGGGCGGTACAGTGGAAACGATTATCATGTAAGAGTCCTTTCTCCTATTTATAATTATGGCTAATATTGCATTTGGCATTAATGAATAGGGGGTTGGAACGACTCGATATAAGAATTCTAATTCCTTAACTATACAAAAGTAAAAGTATTGGCCTGCCTGTGTATGAAGCGGCGCACTATATATATCGCCTCTTCCAACTGGTAAAATCCTCTTACATTGTATATTTAGTTTACTATTGATTTAATTTGAGATTATAGTGTGGTGTGACGTAATATACAAATGGGTTCGAATATCAATAAGTATCTTATATTATAAAGATATATGACTAATTTTGTTCCGACATTATGAGTTCTGCTTAAAAATTGGACCGCCTCCCCTCTAAAAGGTCTAGAGTAGGAAGGGCAGTAGATGCAATCGCCCCCACCCATCCCCCCAAAGCCACAGAAATGGCCAAGATGGGGAACGACAACATATAAAGATTTGTAGATTTAATACATTGTATATTACAAAACAGCTTTGATCATATAGGCTTGTAACAAATTATGTTAACAAACTGTGTTTTCTATTGCCTAATTTCTATATTAAAGATCACAATGGCAATTGGACCCCACGATGACCTAATAAATACTGTCAAAAAAGCGCAAACAAAACTTTTTGGCAATATCATAAGATCGTCAGGGCTCACAAAGCTCTTCCTTTAAAGAACAGTACCAGGAAAAAGAAGAAGAAGCAGACAGAGAAAGCAATGGGAAGACAATATGAAAGATGGACGAGCTTGTCATCGAAAAAGATTCTATCCAAGGAAAGATATAGTGAGGAATGGAGAAATAAGTTCGACAGATCATGCGCGGCGCTCAAGTGGTTTACCTAGGGCCTTTTTCAATGGAAGAAAGACGGGGCTACAACCTCGAGGTGTCCACAAGAAAGGCGGGGCTACAACCTAGAGGTGTCCACAAGAAAGGCGGGGCTACAACCTAGAGGTGTCCACAAGAAAGGCGGGGCTATAACCTCGTGGTGTTCACAAGAAAGACGGGGCTACAACCTCGAGGTGTCGACAAGAAAGGCAGGGGTTACAACCTCGAGGTGTCCACAAGAAAGGCGGGGGTACAACTTCAAGGTGTCCACAAGAAAGGCGGGGGCTACAACCTCGAGGTGTTCACAAGAAAGGCGGGGGCTACAACCTCGAGGTTTCCACAAGAAAGGCGGGGGCTACAACCTCGAGGTGTCCACAAGAAAGGCAGGGGTTACAACCTCGATGTGTCCACAAAAAAGGCGGGGCTACAACCTCGAGGTGTCCACAAGAAAGGCGTGGCTACAACCTCGAGGTGTTCACAAGAAAGGCGGGGCTACAACCTCGAGGTGTCCACAAGATAGGCGGTGCTACAACCTCGAGGTGTCCACCAGATAGGCGGTGCTACAACCTCGAGGTGTCCACAAGAAAGGCAGGGGTTACAACCTCGATGTGTCCACAAGAAAGGCGGGGGCTACAACCTCGAGGTGTTCATAAGAAAGTGTATTTTAATATAATTATCTCTAAGAAGGAACGTTTCTAATTAATAATGTATAACAAGTATTATTACATAGTCTACTTTAAAATGTAACATTAAATATTGTTTAAAAATCTTTGTGACATTTGACATGAAAGACTTTAATATTCATTATATTTAATTTTGATATTAATTGCAATATGCCAATCATAACTCGGACGTCAACAGAAGAGCGTTAATAATAGATTGCAGAGATAACACCAAAGACTGGAATGAGCTAGTACAAATGGCTCCTCTTCAGTGGAGCTTATGTTAAGTATAGTTGAATCTATTACTCTGGAACAGTCATGTAATAAATTTATATAGGATCTAGACTAACAATAAAAAATTATTTAAAAAAAAAAAAGGGGGAACGACTTGAATTCAAACTCATTGCTCAAGCCTTGTCAGGTTTCATAAGCCAACACGATAACCGCTCTGCTAGTGGAGCGCCTATGAACATGGAAGATTGTATGGTTATTTATTGTTTCTATAGTCTCGTCCTATTTTTCATATTGTATTCTATTAGACTCAGACGAAGACCTATAAGGGGGGAATAATTCAGCTTATACCAACATTTCAGTCCAGCTAAGTACAAATTCTTTCTCTTGTTTAAGATACCATACAAAATTAATAATTACCAATAGTTAATTAACTAATTGATTTTTTAAAAATGTTTCTTGTGCTGTCAGATAAAAGAAATTCTTCGTCTTCCTCATTTTTATTTAAAAGAAATAATTGCGCAAAATTTCAGCTTGATCCGAGATTGGGTATGGGAGAAATAACTTGCACAAACTTTTAACAGACAGACGAAAGATAATACAATAAAAATAAGATTGAGAGCTAAATTGGGCGACCTCTTAATGCACTAATTAAATAAATTATATAAATTATAGCTTTTATATAGCGCTGCTGAGAGCATGCTGGGACCGCTAGTTCCAATCTAGTGTGTGGACCATTGGAGGGGGGGGGGGGAAGGGGGTAACTTCAATGCAGCCATTCGTTTTACTTATACTATTTCCAGCTATTTAGACGGCCCCAAGAATGCAAGTATGCAAAGCGCGTAGATGTTCTGTGTAATCTAGCCTGCCCCCAAAGCAGAGAACGCTACACTAATGCCAAAAGAGAGGTCCAGTGGAATCTGAGACTCATGAATGAGTCATGGTTCAATAAAAAAAACAGAAGAACTCCTTGTCCTATTAAAAATGCAAAAATGTTTTTCCATTCAATCAGCAAAATGGCTTATCCCCCATAATTAGTGCTTATGAAAACAAACTTCTCACTGACAAGGAGGATATACTTGTTCGCTGGGCTGAACACTTCAGTACTGTCCTTAACTGTCCATCAAGCATTAGCGCCGAGGCCATTGCACGCCTGGAACAAGTCCCAATAAACCTTTAAGTCGCTGACTTAATGACTGCAATATCCAACCTCTAAACTGGCAAAGCACCGGGACTAGACCCCATCCATGCAGAAAATTACTAACTTGGCAGTTTAGAGCTGACATTTTTATTAACAGAAATCTACCAGATAATGTTGGAACAAAAGAAACTACCACAAGAGTTCAAAGATGCCTCCATCATTCATCTCTACAAGAAAAAGGAAAATAGGCAATTATGCGATAACCATCGTGGCATATATCTCATATGCATTCCTGGCAAGATTCTGGGTGGAAGGGGCTTTTTCTATTTTATCGATGAGCAGCAGATCAGGGCAATTAAAATCTACCGTTTTGTCGGTCAAAATAGGCCTATCACAGTACAGCAGATTATCAGTAGACTCTTGTGGTAAGTATTTGTAATAAACAGGAGTATCTACCAGATCCAATTGCGCGTCAAAGCCAAGTGTTGGTGTATTAGCTTTGCAACTTGGTTATGGTAGGCAGATTCCGATAGGGCTGAACACTATGTGTTCAACTGACTCACCCACATTTCCACATTTTCGGCATTTATCAACAATATTGAGTTTTAGGAAATGTTTCTCGTAATTTTTTGTCCTAATTATTATTATTATGTATACCAGTAATAATAATCTTAATTGTCATTGAGGAAATGCATGTACATTTAATATGTTAGAAAAATATTTATATTTGATGGCCCCATAAAAAAAGAGCTATCTTACATTATATTCCAAAAAATGCATTACATTTGCTTATAGCTCTAAACATATTTGACAAATTGTTTTGCACTAAAAAGTTCTTAAGATAAATCTTGAAAATTTGCAAATCACTAAAATGCAAAATAATAAAAAATATTGTGAGAGACGTACTGCAATGTAGGCCTATATTCTTACATAAGACGGGTTCAATGCACGATATCCCTGCTGTTAATGGTGTTCGAACAGAGAACCCTAAGTTCAAAACCCAAAGGCCTAACCACTCAGCCACCTCCATGTTAACCTCATCTGCTTATAGAGCGCAATGTTTGGTAAGGGAACTTTACTTTAAACCTTTTCCATATGCTTACACAAACACACACGCACACTTTTCCCACGCCAGAAACAATGGATGACCTTGTGGTATATATAATTAGCATATTTTGTGTTAATTGTTTTTTACCTTTTTTTTTTTCGTACATTTGTTGTTTAAATTCTTAAAGATGGATTCATAACTAAAATGCAAATACGACATTTGTGTCCTCACGCAAGAAACGTATCCTATTTTAACTCATTGAGTACTTTAAGGGAGTGCCCCACAGTTTGTGAAACTCTGTTGTACACTATACCGTTAAAAGAACGCTAAATGATACTAGAGCAGGGGTGGGCAACCTTTTTTTATTGGGGGCGCTTAAAAAAAAATTTTGAAAATGGGGGCCGCATATATATATATATATATATGTATATATCTATATTATAAAGTAGAATGTGAGGTGTATGTATGTATGTGTGTATGTATGTATGTATGTATGTATGTATGTATGTATGTATGTATGTATGTATGTATGTATGTATGTATGTATGTATGTATGTATGTATGTATGTATGTATGTATGTATGTATGTATGTATGTATGTATGTATGTATGTATGTATGTATGTATGTATGTATGTATGTATGTATGTATGTATGTATGTATGTATGTATGTATGTATGTATGTATGTATGTATGTATGTATGTATGTATGTATGTATGTATGTATGTATGTATGTATGTATGTATGTATGTATGTATGTATGTATGTATGTATGTATGTATGTATGTATGTATGTATGTATGTATGTATGTATGTATGTATGTATGTATGTATGTATGTATGTATGTATGTATGTATGTATGTATGTATGTATGTATGTATGTATGTATGTATGTATGTATGTATGTATGTATGTATGTATGTATGTATGTATGTATGTATGTATGTATGTATGTATGTATGTATGTATGTATGTATGTATGTATGTATGTATGTATGTATGTATGTATGTATGTATGTATGTATGTATGTATGTATGTATGTATGTATGTATGTATGTATGTATGTATGTATGTATGTATGTATGTATGTATGTATGTATGTATGTATGTATGTATGTATGTATGTATGTATGTATGTATGTATGTATGTATGTATGTATGTATGTATGTATGTATGTATGTATGTATGTATGTATGTATGTATGTATGTATGTATGTATGTATGTATGTATGTATGTATGTATGTATGTATGTATGTATGTATGTATGTATGTATGTATGTATGTATGTATGTATGTATGTATGTATGTATGTATGTATGTATGTATGTATGTATGTATGTATGTATGTATGTATGTATGTATGTATGTATGTATGTATGTATGTATGTATGTATGTATGTATGTATGTATGTATGTATGTATGTATGTATGTATGTATGTATGTATGTATGTATGTATGTATGTATGTATGTATGTATGTATGTATGTATGTATGTATGTATGTATGTATGTTACTTATAGACATCAAAACCGCTGGACCAATCTTGATGAACTAGGCAGGAATGTTCCTTGGGTACTAACTTAGACCGTAGTGTATGTATTGTAGCCCTAAAACAAACTTAAGACCCTTAAAAAAATAAAGTTGTCCGACTCTATTACAGCTATAGTATTTGATGGATCTATGCCATGTCTACACTGTCGACATGAGAAAAGATTGAAAGGACTTAGACCTAGATCTAATTTTAAGAAATACACTTTGCATATTTTTTTACTTTGACACATGAAAATACAAAAGAAGATCCATTGATTTCATTATGTAATAAAATTAACCTTCAATTTTGTGTTTCAAAAGCATTTTTTACATAAATTAGTTCCTGATATCTGTGACTACAGATTTCCTGGCGAACATTCTTTCATTAGACATTACCAATTAGTTACACATTAACATTAACTCTACTAAGTCTATTCCTAGGTCTAGGTCTAAAACTCTTTTTGAACTCTAAGCTAACCTAAACTAAAGGAAAGCAAGATAACGAAACTTTAGTTAGGATAAATAAACAAACGAAACTTTATTTACATATGCAAAAAATAAATCAATAATAAAATATAATATATACACTAACTTGACTAACCACCACTACTGAACCCATCAACTAACTAAAACCCTCTAAATCTAGACCACTACAAACACTAAGCAAACCAACTATCTAACTAAATCATTAACACTACTACACTAGTCTAGATCTAGATCTACACAAACAAACTACAATAAACTAGTCTAGATCTACAATATCCTACTACTACAACTCATAACTAAAACTAAAACAAGAACACCTTAGTCTTAGTACCTTAATATTAGCATTCACTAAGAACAGAAACAGACTATAGGAAAGTGCGTAGTTCGAGCAGCCCCGATTTGTCAAGAGGTTCGAACAGTTCACTTTTTATTGCTAAAACTTTTTTATTTGAATGTTTACCAAATTACTACTATATTGCTACTGCGCATGCACCTTTTTTCTTCCCTTCCTACACATACTATTTTCTTTTCCTTGTAAAGGCTAAGTTCATGGTGAGGTCAAACTCAGGAGGTGTGGAGTTATTCTTTTTTACTACCCGGTAGTGAAGGAAATGGGTAATGGGCTTAAGGCTATTTTTAAGTCTGATTGCTCATCAGCTTAAAGAGACTATTTAAAGTTGTGGAGGGTGGGAAATGGTGCAATGGATGGTGTTCTTGCGCTGGAGTAAAAAGAAAATGACTTTATAGTAAAAATTAAATATTAAAACATGTTTTTATATATATTTTCTTTGATCTGTTCGAACCTTCCATCAACCCGATCGAGCTTACTAATTGGGGATAAATCCGCTCGAGGAAAAGTACGCTTGGCGATACTTACCCTACACCTCTTTGACTTCGTATTTAATTTTAACTAAGCCTAGTGATACATTAAATCCAATCTATTCTTATAGAAAAAAGGACGAGGAATTCAGAGATACTATCAGTTTTTTCATAGGTCAGACCGTTACGGTGCTATAAAAATCCAAACTTGAAAATTGCTGCCAGCGGGCTTAATGCGCTCGAACTTCGCACTTTACTCTATAACTAAGTTTACTAATCTAAGCCACTAAGGCTACACTACAAAAACAAAATAACACTAGATTCTAGATCTACAGCAAGAGTTACAGCAGTTATAATCAGCAGTGTAATTGCATCAGCTAAAAGCAGTGACACAGCAGTAACAATAGCTTAAGAACATAAAATCATATATTCTATTAGATCTAGAGAGGCAGGACTGATGGACGCCGCCATCTTTAAATCACATGCTCAAAACATAAACTGCCAACTAGAAAATAAAACTAAAAATATATCTAGCATATTTACACACAGTGTGACATAGATCTAGTAAAAGAAAATCTAAAATAGTTACTAACATACAGGCCGTCCCAGGTACAGGAATAAAAATAAGTACACGACAGACCATAAAGATCTTCGGCTGTCACACAGACATACTATACTGACCACTGGTCAACTGTACATGAACTGCTTTTAAAACAGCGTGGCATCACTTTTTATACACCCCACCCTAACCTACACAAAAAGCGGAAGAACAAAAAATAAATTTGGCACTAGCCTATAAAAAATAGAATACATAAAAATATAGCTCTGTGAGCTCAAGCTCACATTCATCCCGCCTTAAATTTTTGCATCCTTGCAAAACAAAATACTAACAAATTACTAGAAGTATAATACACACATAGTGCTCATACCTTCCATCAATTGGAAAAAGATACATTACTCAAAATATTAGAGCTTCAATAATATGATAAAAAGTACCTAATAATAATGCATCATATTATATAGAAGTATAGCAACATTTTACATGAAAAAATACAAGAATCAATAAGGTGAGGAAACAAACTTCATTTCCTCCTCCCTTACATATCTGTATGCACTGCCGTCTTCGGCTTCTACCATGTGCCATCCTGAGGCGTATTTTGGCACAGCAGTAATTATGTAACATGAGGGTTCATACTGCATGAACTGTCTGCCCTGTCCTCTGACTCTTCGTTCGACTAGCACGCGGCATCCAATGTTCAGAAGATCATTTCTTTTCCTCTGCAACTCAGGAACCTCATGGGAAAACAAGGTGGCTTCAGGTTGAATCGGACGTAACTGTAGGAAAGGATTTGTTTCTCTACCTCCTTCTGCGTGATTACTAGAAGTGTCAGGTGCGGCAACTTCTGTATGAATAGACATCATTTCTGCCACTGCGGGTTGGCTTCTGCGAACCAACGAATCAGGTGCAGTGTTGGATCGCCTATGATTCTGTGGCACCTCAAACGACAATTCTGTTGGCTTAGGGGCAGGTTGCAGTTGTACCGCCTGTTGTTGTTCCACTGAGGCACCCTGAACGTGATTCACTGCTGCAGTGACATTAGGGCAAGCTCGGGTGAAGTGGTCCCGGCTTCCACATTTCAAGCAGTTGCTATCTAGAAGAGTGTTGCTGGTGAGCCCGGTTCCCTGGCTTCTTTCGCTGATCTTGGTACCTGTTCCTCAGCTTGGAATTCCTAGCAAGATGACCAGGTTTGCCACATGTGTAGCATTTCCTGTTCTTCATCAAAGGCCTCCTCCGGCTAAGGGTGCGCTTTGGTTGTGAGGCAATGTCTCACACTACCGCTAATTTTATCAGGTTGATGGTGGTTGCAGTGGGAACAGTTAGAGTTCTGTGGCCCCGAAAGTAAGCCTCGGGTAATGTCTGGCGAACATCCTTTCATTAGACATTACCAAATGGTTACACATTAACAGTGATTAACACATCTCTCTACTGAGTCTATTCCTAGGCCTAGGTCTAAAACTCTTATTGAACTCTAAGATGATAAAACTTCTTTTCCCAAAGATAGTTTTATGCTTTAACACATAAACATACTAATTATTGTCCATTCATTTGATATTTTAATCAATTTAACATTCAAATTTGTTTTTCTCAAGCATTTTTAATACATTCGTTCGCTGTTCGCTAAAGTTGTGTAGCCGTGTTGAGATAGGCCTTTATTTTTTTAATTTCAAAACATTATATTTTATCGCCATTTATAGCCATTTTGCAATGTCCAACCATATATATTTTGTATAAATATTATAGAACATAAATGTGCATATATTGAATATATGAGTAGGTATAGTTAAAAATTAATTACCACAAAAAAATTTGAAAGAGGTAACACACCTATACACTTACATAATAGATCTTCAGAAAGAGGTTGATAATAGAGATTAATACTGTTATAAAAAAATGAATACTACTTTAGTTTATTAACATATCTAATCTCTATAAGTAACGCGAGCAAAGCCTCCTCCTCATTCCCATACACTTTTTAAGGAGACAAGTTTCTCCAGACTTCCAATTTAGCACCTATGCTGTTCCATACCCTTGACCCCAGTGTGTAGCCTTAAGATTCACTAAGTATTTTTTACGACCAAGTTTACATCTATCTGCGAGAAATCCTATCCCTTAAGTGGAAGTGTGTGCCCCCCCCCCACCCGTGCCTATCCCATTTTAAAAGTACGATACCTCCCTTTCCCACAAGCAGAGGGCGATTGCGATGATATTTAACGCCAACACTCCCCGACATAATAAAAATATTTTATAATACTTTTTAATCTAAAGTATTTACATTAGTAACTAAATATTTACACAAATTGCATAACCATCAATTAAAAAAACTCTCCAGTCAACCTTAGAGGTTGGTGATGGAGAGAAGCAATGAGTGGAGACCTCCCCTTTCCTGAATCCTGTGATGTCTATATTATATAGTGACTCAGGAGTCATTTTTTCCACACATTCTCATGATTGTAATCTTTCCCCATTTTGACAGCTTTCCTTTAGTTAGAATCGTTATAGTTGCTATTTATTATAACGTCACCGATAGCCCATAGCCTAAGGATAAAATATACGTTTACATTTTTTAATTATTTTCAAAATTAAGAGTGCCTAATTATCTGGTGCCTAATTTTCCGCCTTGTCAAAAATTGGCTAATTATCCGGTGCCTAAATTTCCGGTGCCTAATTATCCGGGTGCCTAAATTTCTGGGTGCCTAAATATCCTGGTGCCTAAATTTCCGGGTGCTTAAATATCCTGGTGCCTAAATATCCGTAAATATGCGGTGCCTAAATATCCGGTGCCTAAATTTCCTAAATTCGTGGCAAACATGTCTTCCGTATTAGAAATATTAGTTACAATGTCACAATCCCACATTCCTCTCAATACCTTGTCCATGCTAAGCCAGTAGATACACTTGTGATACAGAATATTTTGTTTCAAGTAAACTATTTCTCGAACTGACATAATTGGGTCACTAGTATGTTTTTGTGAAAATTAATATCTTCAAGGCTTCTATTGGCTGATTCTATTGTTGTCTAGCCAACTCCCCAACTCCTCACTAGGGAATGTAGCAATATAACCTAGCATCTTCTAACCAGTACTCTAAGCCACACTAAGGCCAAAGTAGACATGTCTGGACCAGAAACTAGCTTGTCATATCTGTAGATCAGAATTTCTTAAACCTTTTCAGCTTAGGGATCCCTTAACACGCAATACAACACAGCCCTGTCTGTCCACTTAACATATTTTCTAAAGCCGTTGGCATAATCAAACTGTTTTTTTCTTTAAATCTTCAGTATTCGCAATGCAACGATGTATGAAGCCTTAATACGTTTTCATTCACAGTTGTCACATTGCTAACTATTCTCTGCTGATATTCTCTGATTTGACATTTAATGAAATCTACCGGTTTGTTTTTAGTTTATTATGATGAGGACGCGCTGGCTTCCAAACTTGAGAACCTGGATTCGAATCTCGGTGAAGACTTGGATTTTGAATTTCGGGATTCTTAGGGTTTTTAGAGGATTCTTGAAGGCGGTTGCTCGTTGTGCTGGCTGTCGTGAGCTAGTTCCTAGGGAAAGCGCTATGTTGATGTCATTGATTCTGTTGTGTTTGTGCTGATGGCGGACCTTTCTTTTGTTGTTTTCTTCCCCTGTATTGGATAAGTTAGTTTATTTTGCTTTACTGTTCGCGTTGTAGTTTTAAAATCGTTATTAATATAATCTTGTGAATGGCGGTCACAAGGAATGCGTATTTTTTTATTTAGGGACGCAGTTTTGGAACTCTTGTAGTCAAGCCTGATTAACAGTGTTTTGTTTTGGTATGGTATGTGCATCCATGGCATTGGGTAGTGGGCTTCGAGAGCCCTGATCGAACTATGGCACCGAGCTTAAGATTTGCTATATCTATTGTAAATACTTTGACTTTGTGTACTTGCTTTTGTGAATACCATTGAGAATTCATCATTCATATCATAATGCTTCATTTCTTCATTAAATTGCTAAACGTACGCTCTTGTTGTTAACTAATGTGAGTTAACTTATCGTTATTATTATATATTGTTCTTGTTGAGAAATTGTTGTTATTCACTAACTGTTCAGTTGAATAACATTTTATTCGATGTTTAGCAAGTCACAGTTTAATATGCTAGTACTCTATGTCTACACTACTCAGGTGTGGGGGGGGACCTGGGAACTCAATGCAAGTAGATCCACCCTTAGTTAAGTAAACAGCAAACCCACCTGACACTGGCCACATGCCACTCTGCTCGTTAACCGTTGGCCAAAGAAACAGATGACCTTAACATCATCCACCCTTTAGACCGTATGGACTGAATGGGGAACTTTACTTTACATTATGATTTGTTACAAGATAACGCTTCAGTTTAGTAGTTTGTAAACTCTCATTCCATAACGCACTGAAACATGACACTTTGTGGCTTTTCACTTTGCTTTTATTTGGTAGAAATCTGAATTGTAAATATTCAGAAGCATTTGTAGATTATTTTTGCCTTACTTGGTGCAGCCTCTGTTACGGCCTCGTGTCTCAGTTCATCATGTCACTTCTTCACCATTACACTCTTGCTCCTGTACAGATGTATGCTTAAACCTTGTTTATTGATCCATAATCTAAATGTTGGGCGTGCAAAACAATTTAATAAAAACAAAATGTATAACTTAAATAATTGTCATAAGAAGTGAACTATTAATAGCCAGACTGCTGTCTGTGTGTTCTTGAGTCTCAGGGTCGTTTGTTGGAATCTTCAAAACGAGGCTTGACCTACTTCTTTGAATGTCCGTGATAAAGCAGAGAAATTGAAAAAAATGGCATTGATTAAATTGTGAAATAAGTAACTTGATAGGCCTGTAATAAATAAAATTGTATCACAGGACTGTTATTAATCATTGTTTGTTTGCCAAACTGCGTCAACAATAGTCATTGATTAGTTCATAATAGACATATTAAACAGAAAAGAGGGGCCAGTTGCCTATTTTCAAAGTGTCCGATCGTATTAAACTGGCTCTTAGCAAAAAAAAAGTTATTATAATTGTATACAATATTCCTCTTTCTAAGGTCGTCTTTCGGACCCTCAGATGACCATCGTTTGAGAACCACTGTCCTAGATCATAGCCTGACAGCCCGTTTAATTTCTGGGAAACGACTTTTGTGTTAGTTGTAAAGATTTCAAGGCTAAAAATATTTTTTTAAAACCCTTTTGTTTGTTCATGTGTATCTAGCGGCTTTTTAAGGTGACCTCCTGCTGTCTCGTTCTGAAGCCGCATGCAACCAGGTGTCAGCTTAGGCAAAGTTGGCGCCTAAGCTGAAATTTTAAGCGTGGGGCACCTCTGTTACATCGACCACCATTTAGCTTACCGAAAAGACTTCTTTTCATTGTTATAGTGAATGAGAAACAATAAGAGCAATAATATTTTAATTCTTTTAAAACATTGCCTTTAACCTTTTTAAAATCGAATATTGCAAGTGATTCAACATTTTTTTGTGGAAATATATTTTTTAGTAACCTATGGAGTAATAATCTAATCAACATCCGACACATCATCTAATTCTCTATTTATCTAATCTAATAATAATCTAATGTTTTTATTTATAAAGCGCCGTTGACAATCAAAATCACGAGAGCTAAAATGTCAAGCTTATCTAAAATTTTTAAACAAGTAGGTCTTACTGTTCTTTTTGAAAGTAGTGTAGCATGTTGTCTGTCTAAGATCAATGGGGAGTGAGTTCCAAAACTTTGTCCGTACTCTGGAAAAGCCCAGAGACCGTAGCTTTTGAGGGAGAAACGTGGCACCACTAGAAGCGTTGAGTCCATTGAGCACAAGGCTCTCTTAGGGATTTCTGAAGTGATCAGTTCGCTAAGGTACAAGGGCATTTCTTTATTATAGATAAACTGATGAAGTGTGGCCACCTGTAGTCGATTCTCACTTTTATAGAAACCCAATGGAGCGTGCGCAAGAGAGTAGTAGCAGAATCTCGTCTTGTTTATCTTAGGACAATTCGTGCGGCGTTGTTCTGAATTCTATGTCATCGGGTATACTGCTAGCACAGTGTTGCAGTATAGGCGGAAGAGTATGAATGCCTCAACTAGCTTTTTTGTTGACTCCGTTGTTAAATAAGGTAGGATCTGTCCTAATTTGCGCAGCTGCAGATAAAGACCCTTGCAGAGCTGACTTATGTGTGGGTCGAAAGATAGTGCTGAGTTAACTCCAAGATCTGTGCTCTCGACGTTTGAGATGTTGTTCCTAGTGCCAATCTTAATTATATTGTCTTGTCTTCGTTCATCTTTAGCTTATTCTCAACCATCCAATCGCTCACCCTTGCATCGGTACCACTGATTTTCTCTGCCAAATGCGACACATGTGAGGGTACTTAGGACTCGTATAACTGAGAGTCATCGGCAAAGAAGTGGTAAAAGTTGCCGCTGGCTGTATGACACCGCTGAGTGGATATGTATACATAGTTACATAGTGAACAGTACTGCGGGTGCTGAGAATAGA
This sequence comes from Biomphalaria pfeifferi, assembly GCA_030265305.1. Taxonomy (NCBI): domain Eukaryota; kingdom Metazoa; phylum Mollusca; class Gastropoda; family Planorbidae; genus Biomphalaria; species Biomphalaria pfeifferi. The sequence goes on from JASAOG010000024.1 coordinate 404,031, forward strand.
CATCAGATGTGGACCTTAGTACTGAGTGTTCTCTAATGCCACGGTTCCTTCCATGCAAATGTAGAACACTAAATCCACACTACTTAGAGTCCAGTAGTGAACTTAATCTTAACCTAAGGTCAAGTGAAAAGAACAAGAGTAAGGGAGCACAAGGAATTTAATCTGTAAATGAACGCCCCTCTACGTCCTAAATAAAATGTGACGACTGCTCGCGAGTGGAGAAGTTTGAGTCTTATATGCCACTTGGCCGGAAATACGGATTGGGATGGACAGCGTGTGATAGATCATGCGATAAGTCCAGATAGATAGTGTGGCATCCAGTCAAGATTAGCTCTCCCCATTCATTTGCCAACTCTAACACCTGGCTAGAGCTCAAAGCGCTTAGATCGTCTCGTGCTAGAGATAAAGTCAACAAGGTTGATAGACACTAGAATGGAGATTTGCCAGGGTGGGCAAACTGGTGAGTAGCAAATGTGGTTTGACATTCGTACTGAGATAAGGGGAGAGACGGGGAAAATAGTCTGGATACAAGTCTGGATACAAGTCTGGATACAAGTCTGAATACAAGTCTGAATACAAGTCTGGATACAAGTCTGGATACAAGTCTGGATACACACCTTTTTACGGTGTTTGATATGGCAAAAAAAAAAAAAAAAAAAATCTCTGCATAATTTGATGAGGTTTGCTCAGCGGATGGACCGTCACCCCCCGTCGGATCCCTATAGGCAGTAGCAACCGCCCCAGGTCCCGTGATCGGAGATTTTATTGTCAACTTCGAAAACCAAATCAGTTCTTATAAGCTAGGACTTGTTACTCAATATATTCCCAGTATCTTTATGATACCAATTGCCATTTAAGACCTTAACATACATTTTTTGTTTCAAAATACCGTTCAGTTTCGGTAAAGACAGCATCTAACGACCTGCCGATTCTAAGAGGCTATCCTCGTTTAACAGTTTAACTTGGTGGGAGCAACCAATCCAAATCGCTAATTTCGTATACAACATCGACGTTCAATCGAATTTTATTAGGAAAATGCGTAGAGATAAAGTTTGAACTACTCTTTGCATTATAGAAAAATTGTATAGGAAAGAGTTATTTATAACATTTGTAGTCACATCAATGCAACTTTTGATAAATTGATTTTTTAAATGCAAATTAATAATCAAAAATGCAAGTGTCTTCTTCACTGTCGTTGGTGATGCGCTCTAAGACCGCACGCGAAGGTTAGATTTTCGCCGTATTTAATTTCATACTATTTTCGGATATAAACAGTATCACATGACATCCTCAAACACTTAAAACGCCTAGATAACCATTTTACATTTCATTAATAACTTTTACATGCTGCTCTTTTTAAAAACTCTAACTAAATGTTCAGTAATTTTTAAAAGTGTCATACAGCACTGTTATGTCGCATAACAGTAGAAAAAGAATTTGTACGTCTACATTAAATATATTGTTACTTGAGTCTGCAAAGGGAAAAAGGGTTAATGGTGTATGAGAAGGATTCCTTATTTGGTATTGTAACCTAGTCTGTATTGAACCAGTGGATGATATATACAGCTTTTTCGGCCAATCAGCTTTCAGAAAGCGATGACATATTAAGTCCTCCCCCCCCATAGGCTACTATGAATAGTGTCACCGTTTAAAAAAAAATGCGTATTTTTTTTTCATTATTTTTTTTTTTGAAAACCTGTGGTATAACCCATCCGCAAAAGTCGGGTCTGCGAAAATGTAGGGACCACTATAGCTCTCATATACACATTGTTCTAATAGAACGTCCTATTGGCTTCAATTTGCAGAGTGAGATATGAGACAAAATATTAGTAGTGCTCGAGTGTTTTCCTTTTTGTTTGCTTCTGTTCATGGAGAACAATTACACTACACTGACTACAGTATATAATGTACTTAAACAGCCAATAGTAGGCCAACAGTATCTACATCTTGTTCTTTGTTTTGTTGTAAAAAATAAGGCCAACAGCTTATTACTGTATTGTTATTGTTACAGCGTTAGAGACGGATTAGCACGTTAGCGTGTTACGGTATATATAATCTATCCCTTGCCGCAAAGGGCCCAGCATATGACTCTCGCAAAGGGCACCAAGCACTGCTAAGGCCGCCCCTACCTATAGGATCCGACTATTTGCAAGGAATATTCAAGAAGGGATTTTGTTTTGACTGTCAAAAACACTGGCGGATCCAGACCTTTGGAGTGGGGGGAGGGGCGATTTTTGTCCAAACCCTAACGCCCAGTAAACCCTAACGCCCAGTAAACCCTAACCCTATGCATAAACGTGCGTACAGTATATATATATTCAATTTATGAGAATAAAATAAGACTGCTTCTCAATCTTCGGCGAAAAAAAACCAGAGAAAAAAACAGTCATGTTGAGGTTTTTCTCTTGCAAGCTTGGGGGTCTAGGAGAGCGCTGTAAGCTTCCTCAGTGGCGAAGCCCCGACGCCAAAAGCGTTTTCGTAGATTTTTCACGGCTAAACGCTTTCTCCTGACATCTACAGCTCATTATTTATTAGTGGGGTACGCGGCGAAGCATCGAATCCAAAAGCTTTTTCTTGCATTCTTCACTGCAGAAACGCATTCTCCTGACCTACAGCTCATTATTCATTCTTTTATAAAGAACCTTTTGAAAAATGTGGAAAAATATTCTAATATGAATTTATAGTCCCTTAATACATTGGAAATACAACCGATTTGTTCTTTGAAAAGATAAGATACCCCACATATTTAGATTAAGGCTTTGAGGATCGCCGCCGAAAAAAAATCAATAATAATATTTAATAAAATTCAAGCATAAATTGTGAGTTATAGTTATAAATTTATTTAAGTAGAAAAATTATAGATAGAGTAAAAGGTTGGAAGAAGTCGACTAAGAAAAGATTATATGGCTTTTAAACTCATCTCAACCGTGACTGTTATATTGAAAAATTTCGTTTGAATTATAACTTTTCCAAAGCAAAGTCTTTCTTAAAATAGTTATGATAAATTCATGTGAAATTACACAGTAAAATAAAAACAGTTAATCCTCGCTCCTTTTTATAATTTCTGCTAATGATTGCATTTTGCATTATAGAATAGGGGTTGGGCGACTCGATATAAGAATTTACTTTATAGCATATATAAATTATATTAGTAACATATTTTTTTAAATTTTTTAATTTCTTACTATAATACAATAAGAAAAAAGTATTGGTTTGTCCGATGTGGGGAAGGTGATTGCTTGTATCGCACTTCCACCTGTTTATATTATATAGATATTCGACTAATTTTGTTCACATACTATGATTTCTCCATAAAAGTAGGACCGCCCCCCCATTCAAAGGGTTGAGATGGGAAGGGCAGTAGAGGTATTCGCTCCTCCACTTCCAATCGGCCAACAGGTGAACGACATAATATAAAGAGCGGTTAAAATACCAATAACAAGTTTTAATCATATAGATATTTCATTGATTCTGTTGGCAAGCTGTAACTTCTACAAATAAATAGGACCGCCCCCCCCACTCTAAAGTTTATGGTGGGGGGGGGCGGATTGATGCCATCGCCCCCTCCCGACCCTACCAAATCGGCCTAAATACTAGAAAGGAGGGGGCAAAATAATCTAAAAATAGGTTGAAGTATAAATAATTAGTATATATTATTAACATAAGTAATAAATTCGTATACAAATTGTTTGAATTCTATAGCCTTCGGGGTAGGGGGGTCGGCCGAGTTGATTGTAATTAATTACTCTAAATAATATTAATAAATTAATAAGTAGTTTTTAACTAAAATGTTGCTAAACTTTCAATCACAACAAATTCTCTATAAGGATCCTTGAAGCAAAAAAGTCTTAGTCTCAAATTAAAGGTAAAAAAATTTATTCTTAGCCTTTGCACCTTGAGTGATTTCAAATCTGAAAAGCAAACTGTCTTTAGGTCACGTGACACAGAATACATAGCCTATATATGTGAGAGAAAAGGCGATAAGGAAGTTTATTTGTACATCCTTGTCTGGAGAGATTCTCTCAACTGTCTTGGTTATAGTCAGGTACGCTATTTGATTTTCAAATAGTTCAAATTATATTAATTACTAGACATATGTTACCCGCGACCCGCGGGTCTTTATTTGCGCATTACTGTCGATATAGTCACTGAGAGTGTTTTGTAAACAATTAAACGAAATAATAATGTAATAAGTAAAGCGAATGTGTCAATGTAAAAATAGTGTGAATGAAGCTATCAAATCAGAATAGCTAATAGGCTTAAATTCATTTTTTCAAATTAAAACATTTGCTTGTAGGCCTACATATATTTGAATAAAATTTGAGATGAATAGACTTAATTTTGTATGTTCATGTGTTAAAGTATAAAGTAGATCTTGAGGTAGACATAGATCTAAATCTACACTAATCTAGAGTTAAAAATTGGCTTTTATAGTGTTCATTCTGTGTTGCGCATGCGTGACCTTTTTTCATGAATGAATATAGGCCTATCTCAACACAGCTTTATTTAGCGAACAGCGAACGAATGTATTAAAAATGCTTTAGAAAAACAATTTTAAATGTTAAATTGATTGAAATATCAAATGAATGGACAATAATTAGTATGTTTCTGTGTTAAAGCACAAAACTATCTTTGCGAAAAGAAGTTTTATCATCTTAGAGTTCAATGAGAATTTTAGACCTAGGCCTAATAATGTGTAACCATTTGGTAACGTCTAATGAAAGGATGTTCGCCAGACTTAACCCGCGGCCTGCGGGTCTAAGTTTGTTTTTACTAATCTAGTGGATTGGATTTAGATTTATGTTAAACTTAACTAATTATCCTTTCAAGTTTTTTCTCTTTTGCTACGAAAATAAAATTAGGTTTGCGAAAATGGGATTACCCGAAGTCGATACATTCATATCTATTAAAAACGAAAAGAGCGTTAGCTTTGTTAAATGAATGGGATTATAAAGTGAACAATTAAACGATATAATTTTTAGTACGCGATTCATGAATGAATATAGATCTAGACCTATCTCAACTCGGCTTCGCAGCTTTCGTAAACGAATGTAGCTTTAGAAAACTAAATTTGAATGTTTATTTTATCAAAATATGAAATGAATGGACTCTAATTAATATGTTTATGTGTTAAAGTATAAAACTATCTGTGCAAAGAGAAGTTTTATCATCTTAGAGTTGAATTAGAGTCTTAGATCTAGGAATGGGATTATAAAGTAAACAATTAAACAAATTAATTTTTAGTACGCAATTCATTAAGGTATTGTCTGAGAAAAGAATGTTCGTAAGGAAATCTGTAGTCACAGATATAAGGAGCTAATTTATGTAAAAAAATGCTTTTGAAACACAAAATTGAAGGTTAATTTTGTTATATAATGAAATCAATGGACCTTCTTTTGTATTTTCATGTGTCAAAGTAAAAAACTATCTGCGAAAAGTGTGTTTCTTAAAATTAGATCTAGGTCTAAATCCTTTCGATCTTTTCTCATGTCAACATTGTAGACATGGCCTAGATCCATAAAATACTATAGCTGTAAAAGAGTGGACAACTTTATTTTTTTTTAGGGTCTTAACTTTGTTTTAGGGCTACAATACATACCCTACTGTCTAAGTTAGTACCCAAGAAACATTCCTGCCTAGTTTTATCAAGATTGGTGAAGCGGTTTTGATGTCTATAAGTAACATACATACATACATACATACATGCATACATACATACATACATACATACATGCATGCATGCATACATACATACATACATACATACATACATACATAAATACATACATACATACATACATACATACATACATACATACACACACACACATACATACATACATACATGCATACATACATACACACACACATACACACATACATACATACATACATACACACACACATACATACATACATACATACATACATACATGCATACATAAATACATGCACACATGCATACATACACACATACACACACACATACATACATACATACATGCATACATACACACATACATACATACACACATACACACATACACACATACATACATACATACATACATACATACACACATACATACATACACACATACACACACACATACACACGCACACATGCACACATGCACACATGCACACATACACACATACATACATACACACATACATACATACACACATACACACATACACACACATACACACACATACACACAAACACACATAAACACACACACACATACATACATACATACATACATACATACATACATACATACATACACACATACACGCATACACGCATACATACCTACATACATACATACATACACCTCACATTCTACTTTATAATATACATATTATTCTGTTTTGCAAAGTAGTTATAAGACCTCAATGTCTACAAAGTGCTGGTTCTCTCAACTCTTCTATATGGATCTGAGACATGGACACTATACAGAAAGCAACTAAGACTTCATTCATTGGCTTCCTTCAGTCGTATAACGACTATGGTTCATCTCGAAAAAGTGAAATGAAAACCTGGGCATTTTCTATTGACGGAACATTGTCGCCCACACCGCGCAGCTGATGAGATCAATGGAACGGAATATCCGATACAGTTTGGGATCAGTAGCGCCGCAGGCTCTGCCAGGTTGTAGCACAGTGTGCAGCAATCTATCTAAGGGTTACCAGCACTTAATTTTTCCTTAGGGTTGTCTCCCGAAGCCTTTCCTGTTTCCGGGTATGGCCGCAAAGCAGCGGGGGTTTGTATTCAGGGTTTTCCTTCTCCTAGGTGAATAGCCAACTGAGGATAACGAGCCCCTCCTGCCCGAAGCTAACAAAGCTTATATCAACTCACTCTGTCTGTTTTAAAAAGCTGGAACATGTTACTTCTCACTGACAAAACAAGAATCAGTAAAAAAAAAAAAAAAGCAATTAGTTAGTTAATTATTGATATTAGTAGTTTTGTTAAGTGTTTTGTTACAAACTGTTTCTGACAACTTATTTATTGTCTCTCATGGGCGTAGGGGCGTAGCCAATTTATTTTTTTGAGGGGGGGGGGGCAGTTTTATAGAGTTTTATAGTTAGAACCATCTGTTGTGCGGTTTTAAACTAAAAAAATCTCTGGACGTTTTTTTAAACAAACTTAATTGAAGAGGGGGTTTTTATCATCATAACTCTCTGAAAATGGAGGGAGGTTAAACTTAAAAACCATCTAGAGCTATTTGGAGGAGGGAATTTAAACTCAAAACCCCCGCATAAAATTTTTTGACTGTTATTTGAATAAATTTTTTTTAGAAGCTGTGGATTTTCTTTTCAAACCGGCTGGAGCGGTTTTAACCTCAAAAAACCTTCTGGAGGGGGTTTTAACTTAAAGCCCTCTATATTGTTTGTTTTTAAACTCAAAACCCTTCTTGGCTACTGTCAAAAATCTGGTGACAGTTGTATACTTTAGTCTCATATTGAAATGAGAATTTTATCATAAAAAAAAATAATTCTTCTTTGCTACGGTGACTTTTGATCGCATTTTTTTTTCTATACCCCTGAAGGGGAATTTTAAGCTCAAAACTGTCCTTGGCTGCGCTGAGGCAAGTGATGGTTTAACATTAAAATCACGCCTAAAATAAACAAATAAAGCAAATAATCAGTCAAAATCTCCCCCCCCCCCCCGCTGTCTACGCCCATATTCTCTCTTACTCTATTTCTTTTGTCATTCTCATTTCCATTTGCTGTATCGCTCGGCACTTGCAAATAAAAGTTTAATATCAGCTTTGTTTCTTTTAAAAAGTTTTTTTAATTTTAATGTCGTTCTTGCATTTTAAATCAAGTAAATAACTGGTTCATACTGTCCATACCGCGTTTGCAAGGACATCGTTGTTTGTAATGCAGTCTTGCCTCCGTATGTTTATGATGAAGCGCATTCATGTTTTGTTAAAAAGGTTTAGGTAGTCTTATTTGCTTTTTATCTAATACCCATGCCACAGATCCACACAGATACATAAAGAAGGGTTTAGAGAACCATTGCCTGGAAGATATATATTTTTGTAGGCAAGGGGAGCAATTTATTCCGCCCAACTCTCACCTGGAGGTAACAGTTACGCTGGGCAGGGCAGGTATCCAGTATGGGGGACGAACATATGCCAAAAGCAGTCTTTTTCGGTGAGATGAAAAGTGGTCAACAGAGTTGCCCCATAGGAAACGCTTTAAAGGCCAGCCTAGGCGCCAAATTGCTTTAAGTGAATTAGAAAAGAGAACCTGGTAGCAGGCGGCTTCAGAAAAAGACAGCGGGGTTAATTTACAAACACATTGGAGACCAAAAAAACAAAAGAAATTTGCTGGCGAGGACAGACGTAGATGAAAAGAAAATATAAATCGATCACCGGCGAACAATGGTTATGCCTACTCTAAATCTGGCAAAATAAATAGGTCGTATTTGGGACTGCGTAGCCACGGGAAATACCGTATTTCTCGTTAATCTTTGTATAAATGGTTTGAAATATTGGCTTATTTATTTTTGAATAGAAATTTATCTTGTTTAAAATTGCAGATTCTGTCTTTTAAATCCTTAAAAAAAAGCTTATACTAAGTTTAATTTTAACAATTAGTTTGGGTCAGTTGTATAATGACATTTTTGCTAGATCTAGAGTAACAGCAATAAATCTGTGAGATTAGAAATATTTTTACTAATTATTTTTGTTGAGCTCTATTTCATGCTTTTAACTTTCTCAACATGCTATTGATCCTATCACTTGTCTAGACCAGTTGAGGAAGGTGGTAGGGGGGGGAGAGAAAGAAAGGGATATCTGGGTGACTTTGACCATAATCGATTTTTTAAAGCATTAATAAAAAAAACTGGGAACGACTTCAATTCAATACTCATGGCTCTAGCTTCCTTAAGCCGACATACTAACCACTTTGCTAGTGATGTGCTTATGAAAATAGAAGATTATATGCTTATCTATTGTTTGTTTCAAACTTACTTTAAAGAGGCTTATACGACCATTTCAGTCAGTACAATATTGTAAAGAATCTATGGCAAAAAATCAACAAAGGACCAAGGTGAAAAAATGAGTGATGTTTATTACATGTGACAAAAATGTGAGGCACACAATGAACATAAATGTCTATGTTGGTTATGAGTTCATTTAGATCTGGCCTGCAGGTTTCACTGTCGCCGCCACTGCCTTCCACTAACGCGCAAGGTTCATTGTTGCCGCCTATGTCTTAACACCCCAACAGAGCTCACTAGCTTGCCACTAACACAGGGTCACAGTGCGTGCCGCTCTCTAGCTTCTCGTTGTCTCAAGAACGATAATCTACATAAACTACATGAAAGATACGCTCCAATAGGTAACAACACTAGAAGGATTAGTCCTCCCGAAGAGCCTTGGTGAGAACTCATTACTAGGCGTAGTGCCTTTAAGCTCCCTTACAGGTCAAGTGACTCTGCAGACAAACTATTCCGCAGCTCTCGGAGCTGCGCCACTCTTGCAAGAGATGTGCCACTGTCTCAACCGACTCTCCACACTGACGGCAACGGGCATCAAAATTTGGCCGGAACCGGGCAAAGTAAGCACCAACAAGGCAGTGCCCCGTTCTACACTGCAATTATTGATTGTTCCGGTCTTTTCAGCCTCCACCATGGATGGTCGCGGTCACGGCGACTCAAATGTTGCCAGACTCCACGGGCTACATAAACTACCAGGAATGTCCTCCACTAACATGAACGACCCTTTCCACAGTTTCCCAAGACTTTTTCCTGACCAGATGACCTACACTGCTTCTCACCTGCTAAACACACTGGCAATAATTCCTTCTACAATTCAGACGGAATCAACTGTCAGCCATCTTATCTCAACGTAAGTTCACCACATCTCTTTGTACAGTGCACTGGTGCGCACCAGCGTAGGAGCAGATATATAACAATATCTTTCCCAAAGACATATATATATATTTTATCTAGACTGGACATGGAAATATTTTAACACTACTAAATTGTGAAATTTATTTAAAAAGTTGAAACAAGGCGTTGTTTTGTGAAGTACTTATAAGAAGTAAAGTTGTTGTTTTTTCAACCCTAACCTATGTACGTTTTTCTACACAATATATTTTTTGCTTTGTTTCTCCTTCTTTGTAGGTTCATTATTTTAGAAAACATGACTCAAAGAATGCTCTATGTTGCACTTGTCCTGGGATTGTTGGGTCAAGTTGTCTCTGAAGACGCAAAGACCGCTCTTGCATCTACAAGTCTTAAATGTCAATCACAAGTTACAAGCTGTACAGCCTATAATAACAATGTACAAATTTTGTACACGTCTTTAAAATATTGTGAAGCTATTAGATATTCAACGCCCAGTTTCGCTTCTCTGACTTGCTTGGTCGTAGACAGCGGCTGCACTCTGACAGAGTACTTCAGAGTGAGAAATGCTGCTTGTGGAACAAGTTCAACCACTGGTATGGATACAGACGAAAACGTTGGCATCGCTCTTGTATCGAGTAGTCAGCAATGTAGATCGAAAGTTTTTGACTGTATATCCTCAGACACCACAGTAAAAAATTTGTACGCGTCTTCAAAATATTGCGAAGCCTTGCAATATTCAACTTCCAGTGTTACCGCTCAGTCTTGTCTGGTAGGAAGCAGCAGCTGTACCCAGAGCGAGTTCGACAGCTTGAAGCGAGCTGCGTGTACAGCAAGTTCTTTGATAGTTGGAACTTTATCTATGTTTTTATGTTCCCTTATTTATCTATTTACAAATTTGTTTTGAAATGCCTTAAAAATACGCTGTAGTCTTTCTAAAAAATAGACACTTTAGAAATAAGGATGAAAACTACTTATGTTTAATTAGTCTTTCCTTCTAAACATAAACGAACAAAATAGGATATGGTTGATGATGCAAACAGATAATTTGTTTTGTTTTAACATTGTATTTTGTAAGGTCATCTTAGTTAAACATCACGATTAAAAAAAAACACAAAACTTTTTTTTATATTCCCAAACATTGTTCATCATATGAAAACATATAAAAATGAGATGAACAACTCAAATGTAAAGTATTTAACTTTTCGCCGAATTTATTTGTAACTGTAACTTTATTTGACCCGTATATCTCTTCATATTATTATTTCATATCTACTCACTAACTTCCATACTATAAGGGACAGTCCTGACAGGAACACGAACCATGTACTCTCCGATTCGACAACTTATCTCATCTAAACTGCCTTTTTGTATTCAACATGTAAATATTACTCCTTGTTCTAAATAAATAATTAATGAAAATTTTATTTCAAACTTATTTTGTCTCTGTATAGACGTGTAAACTTGATTATATAGACACAGAGTTGTACAAGCTAAACACTTAAATAAGTACATACAATAAACGAATTGATACAAATTTAGAATGTCTGTCTAGAAAGAGACAATTGGATTGGATACTACTTGTACGAATAAAATACAAGAAATGAAATCAACTTATTCTTTGAGTGTCTTAGGAATTAGTTATTTGTTTAGTAAAGTAATATATTTCTGAATTACTCCTGTGTTGATAGTTTCTTGCTTCAGATCTTTGAAACAAATTTTTCTTTCACTGAATAAGAACATACATATAATGCACAACTACACGGCTCTAAAAAAAGGACTTTGATGATGATGAACAGTGTCTGCACTGAATCAGTAACTTAATCGTTTTAACTAGTATATCCAGGTCCTAACCAGGACGCCCAAGAAAAGAGGAATAGAGGACGGCCCAGATTTGGAAGCAGATGGGCAAGACGTGGGGACAGTTGGAGAGACTCGCCCGGAACCAAGTTGCCTGGAGAAAGCTGGTTGGTGGCCTATGCCCCAGAAGGGACCATAATTGAATTTTATTAACATTTAGTATTAGTAACAAATCAAATCAAAAATAGTTTGTAAAATGTAAAAAGAAAAACAGGATATAAATATCTCCTTTAATCACGCACGACATTAGTAATGACTGGTTTTATTCTCTAATCCAAAACAAGTTTATCAAGACCTGATAGTTTGACTTTTCTTAGAGCATGGATCGTACACATCTTACTTGATATAGAAACCACTGAAAAAGCATAAAATCTAACAGCACCTATAACCACGTAGCTCCATCTGTACAACATTGGATCGGCTTTACTTTGAAAGCAACGCTAGTAAGAAAACGTGTAGATTCTCCATAAGGAATCAGTGATAGACTCATGACCTCAAAACTTCTGATAATAAACGGAAAGAAACAAATCCCCATAGTTAGTTACTATGCTCTCATAATGACTAACCAAAATGTAGTGATCTGTAGGGGTTACCTACCGATTTGTTTTCAAATCGTACTACACGGGAATTTAGAACGTTTGAGTTGGAGGGGGGGGGAGAGATTGTTTTTCAAATCCTAACATTAACGCCTAGTAAACTGTAACCTAATGTCCATATCTATCCCGAGATACCTTCACGCCATATGGAGCGATCAAGAGCTAGTGCTTCCCAGCCGTGAAAGTCGATATCGCATTCTTTGAAGGAGCTCTTGAGTGTCTTTCTAGCGCTTGTATCGAGCTAAATCGGAACGCTTTGTTGCACACAACTCCACATACAGAGGTCGTTTGGGAAGGCGATTGTCTGGCATGCGAACTACATGTCCCGCCCATCGAAGTTGGGACTTTTTCACTGTCGCATCGATACTGTTCATGTTACACAGCCCTAAGATTTCTTTGTCTGGTATGATTAAATATAGGTGGAAAAGAAGACCTTTGGCCTCCTTCAGTCGTAGAACGACTATGGCTCATCTCGAACACTTTTTCATGTGGCTGTAGAGCCCTATTTTGAAGAGACACTCCCGTCCACATTTATGACATGTTAACTTGGCTTTCGCTTTGGTGGTAGAGGAGCTGGCCGTTTTTCGCATGGTACGCTTTTCTTCCAGAGCTGAGGCCCATGATTTTTCGCTGTTCATGGCTTTCTTGGTCACTGTCTCTCTACATCTAATGCGGTCTAATGCTATGTCTTCCCAATGGTCAGTATCGATTTTCAATGATTTGAGGTCCCGTTTTATTACATCCATGTATTGGAGGTGGGGGCAACCAGTTTTTCTTGAGCCAGTCGCAAATTGTCCATAGAGAATCACTTTCAAAATGCGACTGTCCTCCATCAGGCAAACATGTCCAAGCCAGCGAAGGCGGCGATGTCTGAGGACTGTAAAGATGCTGAAAATACCCTTTCACGCAAGGATCTCAGTATTGCACACTCTTTCTTTTCTTGTGATTTTAAAGATTTTTTGGAAACATCGCAAATGGAATGAGCAGAGCGCATGCCTTGTAGATCTCCATTTTGGTCTTTGTAGTGAGCTTCTGGTTTTCCAAAAACTTTTGACATGAGTCTAGCGAAGAAGGAGGCGGTTTTCCCTATAAGTTTTTTAAAATCTCCTCTTCTAGAGACAGATCATCTTGAATTGTGGATCCAAGATAACAGAATTCATTTACGGCATCCAACTTATCATGTTATCATTCATGAGGATAGAGGGTGGTGCTGTAGCAGGTGGTCCCATTTAATTTTGTTGTTTTTTTCGTGCTAATTGTTAAGTCATCCTCTTTACAAGCCTGAGAGCAGCGGGACATTAGTGACTAAAGCTCCTCTTGTGTGTGTGCCTCTACCGTTGCATCGTTTGCGAATTGCATATCCCTTACTAGGGTGGTAATGATTTTAGTTTTCGCCCTGGAAAAAGAAGACTAGGAAAAAATTATTTTGGTTCAGAACTCGTCTCAATTGTTACTCTTATCCTTTAAAATTTCTAGATTTTCCAAAGCATAGTCTTTCTTGAAACTCATGCGCAATTTCTACAATCTGTCGCGATAGTTGCCTTTTCTTTTTTTAAAAAGTATCATGTAGTCGTAGGGGACGGTACAGTGGAAACGATTATCATGTAAGAGTCCTTTCTCCTATTTATAATTATTGCTAATATTGCATTTGGCATGAATGAATAGAGGTTGGAACGACTCGATATAAGAATTAAATTTATAGCAAACATAACTTATATTAGTGACAGATTTTGTTTTTTTTGTAAATTTTTGTAAATTCTAATTTCTTAACTATACAAAAGTAAAAGTATTGACCTGTCTGTGTGTGAAAAAGCGCACTATATATATCGCCTCTTCCAACTGGTACAGCCCTCTTACATTTTATATTTAGTTTACTATTGATTTAATTTGAGATTATAGTGTGGTGTGACGTAATATACAAATGGGTTCGAATATCAATAAGTATCTTATATTATAAAGATATATGACTAATTTTGTTCAGACATTATGAGTTCTGCTTAAAAATTGGACTGCCTCCCCTCTCAAAGGTCTAGAGTAGGAAGGGCAGTAGATACAATCGCCCCCACACATCCCCCACAGAAATGGCCAAGAAGGGGAACGACAAAATATAAAGATTTGTAGATTGAATACATTGTATATTACAAAACAGCTTTTATCATATAGGCATGTAACAAAGTATGTGTTTTCTATTGCCTAATTTCAAATTAAGGATCACAATGGCAATTGGACCCCACGATGACCTAATAAAAACTGTCAAAAAAGCGCAAACAAAACTTTATGTCCATATCATAAGATCGTCAGGGCTCACAAAGCTCTTCCTTTAAAGAACAGTACCAGGAAAAAGGAGAAGAAGCAGACAGAGAAAGCGATGGGAAGACAATATGAAAGATGGACGAGCTTGTCATCGAAAAAGATTCTATCCAAGGCAAGATATAGTGAGGAATGGAGAAAGACGGTCTACAGATCATGCGCGGTGCTCAAGTGGTTTACCCAGGAACGCTTTTAATGGAGAAAGGCGGGGCTACAACCTTAAGGTGTCCACAAGAAAGGGACCTCCACAAAAGAGAAAAATATATCCAAATTTCGACGGGTTAGAAACTTTAAAGTTGTTTTTTTTTTCTAATCATTTTTTTGGCACTTTTACCGCTGGCAAAATTGTTGTGATTATGCTTTTACCGTCCTTTTTTTAAAATAACTAGTCTCAAGATTTACGAAAATGCGTCTACCAAGGTACAATAGCCTTTCCCTCCACTAACTAAAGATTATACGGTTTTAAACTAAAATATGCATATTAAATATTTTTTTAAAAGGAAATTTTCATTATAATTTACAAAAACATCTATTTCATATTTCTAAAATATTGCATGCTTTTAGATATAAGTATTTTCATTTATAAGTGGATCATTATCAAACTGTTTCGAAAATTGTAGGGGCCTCAAAAAAAATCCTACCCCTGGGCCTACACAAACTAAAATCCGGTCCTGAGTTTACTATACTAAGGGATAGATGCAGGAGGAGAATATGTATATAGAATGTGAGTGTTAGGTGAATTTGATCGTTTTTCTAGTTTATATTAAAAGTTTAATACATGAATAGTGCATTTTAATATCTCTAAGAAGGAACGTTTCTAATTAATAATGTATAACAAGTATTATTACATAGTCTACTTAAAAATGTAACATTATATTTTGTTTAAAAATCTTTGTGACATTTGACATGAAAGACTTTAATATTCATTTATATTTAATTTTGATATTAATGGCAATATACCAATCATTAACTCGGACGTCAACAGATTAGTTAATAATAGATTGCAGGGATAACACCAAAGACTGGAATGAGCTAGTACTAATGGCTCCTCTTGAGTGGAGCTTATATTAAGTATAGTTGAATCTATTACTCTGGAACAGTCATGTAATAAATGTATATAAAATCTAGACTAACAAAAAAATCATTTATAAAAAAAAGGGGGAACGACTTGAATTCAAACTCATTGCTCAAGCCTTGTCATGCTTCATAAGCCAACACGATAACCGCTCTGCTAGTGGAGCGCCTATGAACATAGAAGATTGTATGGTTATGTATTGTTTCTATAGTCTCGTTCTATTTGTCATATTGTATTCTCTTAGACTCAGACGAAGACCTATAAGGGGGACTAATTCAGCTTATACCAACATTTCAGTCCAGCTAAGTACAAATTCTTTCTTTTGTTTGAGATACCAAACAAAATTAATAATTACCAATAATTAATTAACTAATTGATTTTTTAAAAATGTTTCTTATGCTGTCAGATAAAAGAAATTCTTCGTCTTCCTCATTTTCATTTAAAGAAATAATTGCGCAAAATTTCAGCTTGATCCGATATTGGGTATGGGAGAAATAACTTGCACAAACTTTTTAACAGACAGACTAAAGAAATACAATAAAAGTAAGATTTAGAGCTAAATTGGGACGACCTCTTAATGCACTAATTAAATAAATTATATAAAATTTAGCTTTTATATAGCGCTGCTTAGAGCATGCTCGGAGCAATAGTTCCAATCTAGTGTGTGGACCAGTGAAGGGGGGGGGGGGGGGGGGGGGGAAGAGGGTTACTGGGAGAAAGTTGTCGCGCTGCCTTTAGACGCTCAGTAAACACTACTCTGATCAAGTCGGGTGTCAAATCTCGAGCCCTTTTCATAGGTAGCCAAGCCAAGCCATGTTCAAGCGTACCTAGCCTCTTGACTATTCAGCTTTTCTAAGCAAAGATCATACTTCCTCTGTGGCGTCACTAAGTGATTTGGGGATTGGCAGTCTTAACCGGAAGACACCAATGTGAAAAAAAATTAATATAATTATATATAAATATGTTTTTAATCATGTGACTTAACATGTCGCTTGTGTGAGTTTTCTTGGATTTGTTTAATATTTTTAAAAGGTCCATTAGTTCAAGATCTGATAAGCCAAAGAAGGGTCGAGCTGTGTATGTAGGTCTATATTCTATATATGTGTGTACGTGCATTTTTTGATGTGTGTGAAAGTGTGTTTTATGTTCATCATTTGATATAAATGATTCTGTCAATAATTGAATTGTGATTTAAAATTTTAAAAATCTTCGATGGTTTTAGAATGTTCAAACGCTGTTAATGACTTACAGATATCTATATTATATTCCAAAATGCCCTGACTGACCTAACTATCACTAATTCTCTCAGCGGAGTAGCCAAGGGTACGTCATTCGGCCAATCTTATGCTTGCCTATTCATGGGTCACTTAGAACTCAACATTTGTTTATCTTTTACATGGGCCCCATGCCCAAATTTTATAGGAGATACATTAATAATGGGCTTCGTATAACATCTCTGACATAGGATTAACTAATCAAATGTATTAAGTTCAACAATAACTTCAATGCAGCCATACGTTTCACTTATGCTATACTCAGCTATTTAGACAGCCCCAAGAATGCAAGTATGCAAAGCGCCTAGATATTGGTAAGCTCACAAAATCCAGATATCAAGCAACATCTCGTCAAATAACTAGATAGTGAAATTAAAACCCTGCACATGAATAAGATGTGGACATCAGCTGGAATAAACTAAGGGACTCTGTGTACTCTATTGTTAGCAGCATCCTCGGTCAGCCTAAACGCAAGCACTAAGATTGGTTTGACGAAAACAATGTGCGAATTGAACAGCTTTTAACACACAATCAACATTGCTTAAAGGCCTTTCTGTGTAATCTAGCCTGCCCCCTGTAAAACAAAATTCTATTGGTGTTACTGGACTAGTGTGTTGTTAATACTTCTTCTGGTATTGATGTATAGTTCTTGTCTTATTAATTAAATACTTATATCTTCATGACTTTGTAGTGTATTCTTATTAAACTTGCTGTGAACTTCAACCACAAGACACAAAACAAAGCACTAACTCCAAATAATAGTTTACAAGTAGGCAAACTCAGCCATCAATAATATGAATACGTTCTCCACTATGTTTTACAAACATTTACAATTCCAACATGAAGACATAAAATTAAATATTCTAAACCACAGACCTAACACGTCTGTCTCTTCTCAGAACTTTGCGAAGACTCTTACTGAGCATGCGGTTTCTTCTCATCATGTGACCAACAAAAATGACACTGGCCGTTGAAGTAAAAACAGCTCTTTCCCAAACTAGTGATAAATGCATAAAAGTGTATAGTAATAACTGCAATGCCAATGCTGAATTTCTAAACCTTTTGAATTCAACAAAATATTGTGAAGGCATCACTTATAACAAAGGCGACTTCTCAATTCAAAATTGTCTGGTTTCGAATGGATGTAGCCAGGCGGGATATGACAAAATAAAAAACTTGGTTTGTGCAGCAGACTCTCTTTTGGTTGGAATAGTTTCTCTAGTTCTTTCTGTTGTTGTTACATTATTTGCTCGTCTGTAACAGTCTCACGAAAACCAAAAATACAATTGGGAAGAAAATCATTATTATAAACCCTTACAGAACAAAAGTATATACCCAGTGGATTTGCTATTTTCTATCAACAGTCCATACTTAGAATATATATATATATATATATATATATATATATATAGTTTTTAAATTGAATTTTAAGCATTCTCAACCTCAACAACATTTTTAGATTTGCATAAATAACTGTAGCGCCAGGCTTATTAGTTTCATTGACGCGTCATTGAAAATGTGTACATTTGTTTAAATTAGAGGGTCGCTATAAGGGAAGTAATCCACTATTCGTTCTGTCTGTTAATCTGAGATGATTAATATGATTACTGTGTTTACTTTAACTCTAATGCACAAATTGTAAGACTGCTCATGGACGATAAAGATGTATAAAGCTCTCTCTGTGTGTGTAAGTGTGAAGTTCGACAGTATCATTAAAATACTTAACACCCATCGCTGCACTTGTGTTTTATATCTAGTTTACCTATTTCATTATTACCATGAAATCCAACGATGTATAATTGCCCCCACGATTGTAATTATAAATAATTATCTTATCGTAAATTTGTATTGCATGAATCATTTGCAGTTGAATTTGAATTCCTCTCCATAAAGATGTGGAGAGTTTGATTTGTTTTAAACTACAAAAATAAACGTTGGGCTTTTTACGTTGTGTTAGACTCTAGTGTTACTTGTAGTCTTCTATCAATATGCAGTGAATTACATATTTGTTTTTTGAACTACAATTTTTTAATACCAGGATAATGCACTGTAGGTACCTCAGAATATCTGTGAATTTTCGTTTTAAATACCAGAAATAGTGCTTGACCTCGTTAAGGGAGCTCACAGCGCCCCCCCCCCCCAAAAAAAAAACAACAACAACAACAAGCAAACAAAACCAACAAACAACCTGGCTACCCCCATGATGTTCGCTCCCCACGTAGACCTATCCAGTGCCTTTCTTCCCAGCTGTTAGTGTCGATTTTGAAGAGCTTCACGTCGCGTTTGCATGATTATTTATTTTTCTTGAAGGTGTACCATGCCTTTAAGAAATGTATTTGTGTGTGTGTGTATTTGATTATGTAAGAGAAGCCTTCCTATAAAAAGTAAAAAAATAAATCATAAATTGTTATGTGTGTTTCTGAAGTGTGGGCAGAAATTAAGGGTTTTCTTTTTCACTTTATTTACTTCATGTTTGTGTTTTCTTAGGAATGAGGCATGTGTACAACATAAGTGTTATTGTTTAGTGACATCAGCAATGCAAACCTCCCTCTAGCAAGCGAGAGGCAATAGAAAAAAAAACAAACCCCGCCACCTTTCTACCAATACTGTTAGCTTCACCTAGATTTAAACCAGAAAGGACAATACCATACATTGAAATAACTTGAGCGACTAGACAATCCAGGACATAGTCATGATGTCACGCTAACATGTGACGTTTCTTGGAAAATATATTTGTGTTAGTTTCACTCGTTTCAGAATCCAAAGTCTTAAATATCGCATTTGTCAAGAAGTCAAACTATGTGAGAGAAATATGAGAACAATGTCATGCACTCAAGCATAAATCTCCGACAAAGTAATGTAGTTTTTAGTCATTGTTCGATCCAGCTATGTTTCCACATTGCATGACTTCTGACACCTTTTTGTCTATGTGACATTGTACAACTTAGTAAATAAGTCAACTTCGTCTACGTAGATAAAGTTTTATTCACATCATGAAATGCACGCCTAAATTGTCGCAAAATTTCCAGATAGGCTTGTCACATATCATATTTGAATATTCTTTGTATACTCATAGCAACAACACTCGTAACAAATATACATCTAGATCTCACTTAATACAAAATACAATTAACATGCATATATGTGACCCTGCCTGACCAAGTAAAACAAATGATGGTTGGGCATGGGCGTAGCCAGGATTTTTTTTTCGGGTGGGGGGTGTGTGTGATGAGGGGGGGGGGGGGGTTGGGGAGGATTTTCCTCCCTTGCCGCTCAAAATATTATATATATATATATATGGTGACTGGTCACTTCATCCCCGGTCACTTCATCTCCGGTCATTTCATCCCCGGTCACTTCATCCCCGCCGCCAAGCACTATTTCCAGTATTGAAAGACAAAAAATGCATCTTCTGAGGTATCTACATGCATTATCCTGCTATTAAAAAGTTTGATTTCAAAAACCTAATGTGCTATTCGTAATAACTGAGATCCTCCCGCGCAGTTCGGCGTAATGGGCGGAAAGCTGTTTCCACAAAAATCTGTCTTTGGCAATATCTGAAGCCTCTTTCCACCTGCTCTGAGGACCTTTATGAAAGTGTGGCGTAAAGCTGTACTAGATGTCCCTGTTTGCACTTTCCTCGTATTGGCCTCCTTTGTATGCGTAATTCATTTTGTCGGAGAACAAGTCCCGCAAACCTCATTTCTTCCCTTTGTCACAACCTTACTAAGGGGTCGACTCCCAGTTCGGCATAGGATTTCCTTGATTCAGACCCGATTTCTATAACTGACTCTTAAAATTCTTCTTAGCTATCTTTGTTAAGCCACATTTAGTCTTTTTCAATTTTTACAAAACTATTCACTGTACTTTATTAGTGGAGCCCAGCCACAGGTAGAAATTTGTAACCTCTCTTGGCAACGCTCTTGGAATTAGGTGACTTCAATTTGCTTTAGATGTTATATAGAAAAGGAAAGTTTTATCGTCAAAATCATCTGTTGAGGGGTTTTAAACTAAAAAATCTCGTCAGTATTTTTTTAACAAATTCAAAGCCACATTTAGCTACGCTGACAGAATTTGGTGAGAGCAGTTTTCTTTAGAATAATATTGAAGAGGGGGTTTTCAACCTCAAAGCCCTCTGTAGTTGGATTTTAAACTCAAAACCATCTGGAGGGTTTTTAAACTTAAAAAAAAGCCATCTGGAGGAGGGTGGTTTAAACTCAGAATCCCCCTTGACTTGGCTACGCTTAAAAAATTTTACTTTATATTTGTAATGAAGAGCTATTTTTTAGCATCAAACCCCTTTGAAGGGGATTTAAACTTAAAACCCTCTTTGGCTATAAAAACCAAACAATAAACACAAAATAGGCTTAAGTGAACGTATCTGTCTGATGCTGTTCTCTATGGAAGCAGAAAAGAAATGACATGCGCTGATGAAGGACTCGAGGCCCAAAAGTACTTTGTTTTGCTTAGTGTGGCAGGGTCACCTATCTGCACGTGTATGTATTTTCTATACAGTCGTTCACAGCCTCACGATGACCTGCTATTTTTAGGCTGCTAACGATAGTATAAAAACGCAAACTCTATGGCCATATTACAAGGTATTTGGGGTAGCAAAGACCTACCTTCAGGGAACAGTAACAGGAAAGAGAAGAAGCGTCAGACAAAGAATGCGATAGGAAGACAACATAAATGAATAGACGAGGTTCTATCTAAGGCAAAAGACGGAGGAATTGAGAAAGACGGTTGACTAATCTTGCATGGTGCCGCAGACTAAGGGATAAAGGTAAAATACAGTTGTTCACCCATGCAGCAGTAAATCATTGTTTTTAAGTCTCACTTAATTTACAATGTAAGTACGTGTACTAGTTTTGTTTGTACGTCTGACTCTGACAAATGACTTAGGAAATGTTTGAGTATCTTGTACGGGTGTATTCTTGTAAAAGACAAAAACTATCACAATCACTATTGAAGAACTCAGTCCAGACTGTTGAATGTTAAATACATTAAGGTCACAGTGGAGTCGCTGTCAGTATTCAGCCACAATGGAGACGCTGTCAGTATTCAAAGTTGTCACCTGGAAAACATAATACAGATTAATCATATTAACATCTTAAACAAGCCAAACCATACTATATGCGACGTCCCTAAATGTCGCGTTACAGTGAGTCAGCTATCGTGATTCACTACGCAAACAAAGTGGCTAACATACGACACTATGACGATTCAACAGAAGGTTGCCAACGTAGCACATCTTTAGAGGTTGTGATCACCTCCTCTTCACCTCCGTTAAGAAGTGCATCGCAACGGAGGCATGAATTACTAGATGCTTGTGACGCAATCAACCGTTACTGTAGGTGTACGCAATCAAGAATGTTAATGTGACACTATTTAAATATCTGTGTGTGTTTGTGTATAAATCTGTGCATCTTATCGGTGCAAACATTTACGGTAGCCTAAATTAGTTTACACTAAAAACAACAAATGCAGGATTTTGATCTTAACTGGCAGAAATATGTCGAGCAGAACTGAACTAAAATATAAATGAAGCTAGCACTAACAAAACGGAAAAAAACCCACTTCTGTTAATACTGTTTCTACTTGTCACTGTTCATTTGTAACAATATATATATATACTAGACATATGTTACCCGCGACCCGCGGGTCTTTATTTGCGCATTACTGTCGATATAGTCACAATTAAACGAAATAATAATGTAATAAGTAAAGCGAATGTGTCAATATAAAAATAGTGTGAATGAAGCTATGAAATAAAAAAGGTAATAGGCTACGCAATCTTAGCGAACAGCGAACGAATGTATTAAAAATGCTTTAGAAAAACAAATTTGAATGTTAAATTGATTAAAATATCAAATTAATGGACAATAATTAGTATGTTTATGTGTTAAAGCACAAAACTATCTTTGCGAAAAGAAGTTTTATCATCTTAGAGTTCAATAAGAGTTTTAGACCTAGACTTAGGAATAGACTTAGTAGAGAGATGTGCTAATGTGTAACCAATTGGTAATGTCTAATGAAAGAATGTTCGCCAGGAAATCTGTAGTCACAGATATCAGGAACTAATTTATGCTTTTGAAACACAAAATTAAAGGTTAATTTTATTATATAATGAAATCAATGGATTTTCTTTTGTATTTTCATGTGTCAAAGTAAAAAAACTATGTGCGCAAAGTGTATTTCTTAAAATTAGATCTAGGCCTAAATCCTTTCGATCTTTTCTCATGTCAACATTGTTAACCATGGCCTAGATCCATAAAATACTATAGCTGTAATAGAGTCGGACATTTTTATTTTTTTAGAGGGTCTTAAGTTTGTTTTAGGGCTACAATACATACACTACGGTCTAAGTTAGTACCAAAGGAACATTTCTGCCTAGTTTTATCAGAATTGGTCAAGCGGTTTTGATGTCTATAAGTAACATACATACATACATACATACACCTCACATTCTAATTTTATATTATAGATAAAGAGTTTAATATGTAAACCATGTGGCAAAATGTTGTTTGTTTACGATTGGTGAATGAGGTCCATTGAATCTCCGTTTTGGTATACTCTCAAGCCTAAGATCTTCATATTAAAAACATTGAATATGATCTGAAAGTAATTGCGTCTCTAACACCAAAAAAAACAACAACACACACACACACACACACACACACAAAGACAACGTGAAAATATCGTCGTTAAATCATTGAAGTATGATGTAGAATGACGCTTATTTTGCAATAAGATCTCTAAATAACTAAAAAACAATTCGTTTTATATCCCAGAAAAACCGATAGAAAACAATGAAAAGATCTATATTAAAATAGAAAGACTTATTATTATAATTATCTGCTCGCACGATCGGTTCACAAAACTACGACTTTATGCTGGCGAATAACAAAAACCATACTTCTACTTTTACCTAAAATTCATAAACCCAACAACCCAGAACTAATGTCTCCATTTGCTCCTGGTCTACGGATTTACAGATTTTGGGC
Source organism: Biomphalaria pfeifferi (assembly GCA_030265305.1). NCBI lineage: Eukaryota > Metazoa > Mollusca > Gastropoda > Planorbidae > Biomphalaria > Biomphalaria pfeifferi. The sequence goes on from JASAOG010000024.1 coordinate 428,015, forward strand.
CATAATTTAGAATCAATAGACGATAAATGATACACTTACATCATGTACAAAAAGCATTCCCTGATAGCAAAATTAAAAATATTCCTATGCGATCTTCCTTTTCGATGGCACGTGCGTTAACTATAGGCCCTATCATTGCATCCACCTTCATCTACCTGATGAAGACCTCGTGACCCAAACGTCCTGCGTTTGTTACTTTAGTCTTGTAGAATGTTCAGTATTTATGTTCATTGTACATAATTATACGTGTACATTTGCCGCATTTTGTATTATCTGTTAAATAGTACAGCCACGGATGGCTGCCTGGTTGTGCGATTTGCGCGCTAACTGTTGTTCAGATTTATCGATGGTCCCGTTCCCATCCACCGAAGTCCTGCGGTAGGTTTGGACTAGGAAGTAATTATTTTCAACTCTGAAGGAACATCCGAAACATGTACAACAAACATTTTACAAAAATAGTATAATTTTACACTTCTAAATATACAAGTCCGATAACTTTTCACAACATTACTCAGAACATATTTCAAGAGTTATCTATCTTACGTAAAAAACAAAAAAATCACGTAAATACAAAACCACATTTTCGAAAATCGTATTTCGAGGCATTTTTTTTTCTTTGGAATTTTCTTCCCAACCATCACTTTGTATTTCTCTTTGTTTCTAAGCTTTATTTTATGAAGTAACGTCTGTATTATAGAAGCTAAGATAAGATAAGACGCCCTTTGTTGATAATGTTCTATCTGTACACACTAGTTGCGACGAGGCTAAGGTTAACTGGTGTGCGATCAGCTAACACATGAGGCACGGTCCAGTGACACCGGCCAGCTTGCTGCTAGCTGTGTCAAGGGACTAGGAACATACCTGTGGGAAAGTGCTTGTATGAACATTACACCTGATTACCACGTAATCTGGTTACGTCATCGTTTTAGAGAAAGCCTTGATAGACCCGATATAGATATCTTCCATAAAGTCCAGCTGAGAATCTTATCTTATATAATACAGACGTTACTTCAAAAAAGAAGATGATTACGTCTAACGCGTCATGCATTTAGTCATGCATATTAACCAATGACTTAAATTCTGCCAAGTCACTGGTTTTCCTGGCTAGCTCATGCCCTAATAGAATCTGGACTGATTGTTGGAAAGGCTTTGATCTAGCGGACATGGGCTGGGAGCTCATCGTTCTTAGTCCTAACTGAAGGTCATGGATCGAGAAGCGGACCATACCACATTCACAGCGCGCCGAGCCCCGATTCCTGGGTCAACTTGTTATAAGTGGCTAGAGGCAGCGGTAATTAGCCTCATTAGCTTATTAAACACAATTCTGTGTCGAACCTCAAGACTCCTTTTTAAGTATCCAAACCAAGCCAAGTTCAAGCGTACTTAGCTTCTCGGCCACGCTTCGCGATACATGGGGTCCAGAATGAAGTCTGTGACTGTTCACCCTTTTTCAAAACGAGACTGTCCAGCTAACGTTGGGTCCAACGGTTACAGTTAGATGTTTAACGTTGCCAATTGTAAAGTGTTTGGCTTTTATTTATCACATTAAATTACACGTTACACGGAACCCTTGTTATCAAGTTCTAGAGCTGGTTGTGTTGTGTTGTCTTGATCAGTGTTTGCAGAAGGATTGATAGACAGAATCATTACAATATGAATATTTGCTACCAAAACATGTGATGAGAACTTTCAAGGACACAATCTCACTGATTTCTTTTTAAGTAGAAAGCTTCTATCCATTCCCTCAGTCTGTCTGGTTACAAGTTTGTACATGTTTTTTTTTTATATCCCGTTTCCCAGTCTCGGATCAAGTTAAAACTTGGCACAATTATTTAGTGTACCTGACAAGATAGGAATCAATAACAAAACCAAAAACAATAAGTTTATTAATTTTTTGTAATTAATTTTCTCTTCCTCGGAATCATAGTGTTTTGCGAGGCCTGACTATGTGTTCCATAAACTACTGGAATAATTAACGAGTAGGCCACCACGTGAATTATTTTCTCTAAAAAATAAGCAAAAAATGTGATGAGAACTTTCAAGGGCTAAGTGTTCCGCTAGATACTTAGAATGTGCGAGCTGTTCCTTTAAGGAAAAAGTTTGGAAAACACTGTTGTAGACTATAACGAATCAGTGGCGTCACTAGGCAGGTGCGGGTGGGGGGGTGCGGGCCGCACAGGGTGACACAAATTTAAATTTTGTCCTTTGTTGGTATTCTGGACTTTTTTGACGAAGTTTCGCAGGAAATAAATCTGTTCAGTGCTTGATTTGCCTTTTCGGAAGTAGCTGAGAAACACTAGTGTAATTTAAGACCTTTTTTCCTGGATGGGGGGTGACACCCGAGCTTATCGCACCGGGTGACACCGACCCTAGTGACGCCACTGTAACGAATTAATTCAAAAAAACAAAGATCCTAAATTAAAACAAGAAAACCCCGGAACCAAACATGAGATTAGGATTATGTGATAGGATGATTTGTACTGGATTATAATAAATATTACTTTTAAAATGGTAGATTTTCTATTCCTATTTTTAGATAGATTTACTTATCTTAAAATAGAAAGTCATGAAGATAACTAAGGTTTAACTCCCCTATTTTCTATTGCTCGAGCCCGTTGCATTTTTTAAAATTTCCCTTTATTCTGAGGTAACTACGAGGTCTAACCAGTAAAGGCCAGTAATCTAAAAGCACTCCGAATTTTAGAAAGAAGTAAAACAGTATTTGCAAATTAAAACGTATTTTCCTTGTTTAAACTAAATTAATATGCATGTTTTTGTCCAAAAAATATGTTTCAGTTTGTGGAGGGTAGGTCCCTGGGATGACTCACAGCCGTCAATCCATATCTACATTGATAAATTACAAGTACACTACAAGCGGACACATTTCTACCCGACAGTGTTGCCAACTGCAAGATTAAAAATATTGCTGGTAAAAATGCGTAACAAATATTTAAAAATACAAACAAAAAAACAAACAAACAACGTACAAGTTTTGACATTAAAAAAAAAAACTCTCTATTGGGGAGGCCCCAGTCTTGTCAGTAGCTCTGTCTTCCCTCCATTAAATATGGCCAAGAGTTGAGTTGTAACTCATTGCTCAGTTGTTGTTTAATCATTAAGATATTAAAAGTGTCTTACTATTGATTTCTTATTGTTCTTAAAAGTGGACGCAATTTGTTCGAAGAGAAATGTGTGTGTGTGTTAAGTTAAATAAGAGAAGCATGCACACAAATAGTGAAAATGTACATGTGTGTGTGTTTCTTCGAGGGGGGAGAGGCTTTTGTGTTTAAAAATGTGAATTACTTTGGAGTATTGACCTCAAAGTGTCATGTCATGCTTTCACCCCCCCCCCCCCCCACCAGGTAAGGAAGCAATATATTCCACCGCCTTACTACCAATAGCGTGAGTCACACAAAGACTAAACTAGACTTGCCTGGACCAGAAATTAACATTGTAATAGCTTGATCAAACTAGGTTATGAGTTCAAGACAAACCTGCAGTTTCTTGGAAGTGACATTAGTTTTAGTTGTAGTCGTTTCAGTTTCAGTTTTAAAACCCCTGTCTCCTCATGCAAGAACTTTTTTGTTTTGGTTTCTGTTTCTGAGCGTTGATCTCCTGACTACTGTCTATCTAGGATCTTGTCTACCATAGGATTGTATTGAAATGTAGACGTTTGCTAGTTTGTACACAGAAACAAAAATGTCAACCATCTTTTTATTGACAAACGAAACTAACAAAAAAATAATCTAGAACATTATTACAAAAAAATGTGAAGTAAATATTACACTCTCTGTTCGGGAAGTAAAGATTTCACTCTCTGTGTTTAAGAATTAAAGATTTCACTCTTTGTGTTTAAGAATTAAAGATTTCACTCTCTGTGTTTAAGAATTAAAGATTTCACTCTCTGTGTTTAAGAATTAAAGATTTCACTCTTTGTGTTTAAGAATTAAAGATTTCACTCTCTGTGTTTAAGAATTAAAGATTTCACTCTCTGTGTTTAGGAATTAAAGATTTCACTCTCTGTGTTTAAGAATTAAAGATTTCACTCTCTGTGTTTAAGAATTAAAGATTTCACTCTCTGTGTTTAGGAATTAAAGATTTCACTCTCTGTGTTTAAGAATTAAAGATTTCACTCTCTGTGTTTAAGAATTAAAGATTTCACTCTCTGTGTTTAAGAATTAAAGATTTCACTCCCTGTGTTTAAGAATTAAAGATTTCACTCTCTGTGTTGAGCCTTGGAAGTTGCTGTGTGTGATATGACTGTTTGGGTAAGAAAGGTTTTTCTATCGGAAAGAGGTTTTTAACAAACATTCAAATATAAATAGAGTAAGACCATTGGTTAAATCACTAAACCTAGAGACACTTCAGGACAGAAGAATACAAAGTAAATTAGGTTTTATACATAAAGCACTAAACCATAATTTACAAATAGAAAAACAAAACCTAATGAAATGACCAGAGAGACACAAAGATAGAGGCACAGTTCTTATTCCATACGCTAGAACAAATTCGCATAAGTGCTTCTTCTTCCCTAGTGCCATTAGAAAAGGGAATGGGTTGCCTGAATCAACGACGTGTCAGATTTAAGTCACCTATTAACATGCATGATTAGATTGACACTTAAAATGCGTAGGACGTAATTATCTTCTTTTTTGAAGTAAAGTCTGTATTATATAAGATAAGATAACTGCCCACACGTTGCTGGTTAATGTTGAGGCCTTTTATAACAAATGATTTCAGTTGAAGAGAGCTAGTCGAGAGTTGTTGACCTTGGAAGTTGCTGTGTGTGATATGACTGTTTGAGTAAGAAAGGTTTTTCTATCGGAAATAGGTAGTTTCAGTTGTGCGGTGCAATTTATTATTTTTTATTTTGGATGTCTGATGATCCACATGGATATTACTGTATATCTGTTAGTCTGTTAAATAGTTAAATATATTATTTATTTAGTATCCCATTGAGTTGAGTCTCCTCGGAGAGTATGCTGTTGCTCCACTGCTAGATGTTTCTGTGTTCATGTTGTCAAAAGACTGAACAAGGGTTTGGAGTTGCCAGCTATTCAACCTCCTAGACAACGTCCTTCACAACCACTCAAGGAAAGCCTTTATATTCAGGCGGTTTAAGCCATAAATAAAACGGCTTGGCAACCATAGAATTAATAAATACATGCATTCGTGCAAGCCTAGCAAAAGTATATTATGATTCTATCTACCTACTAGTCTACGTACATAATAGAAACAGACAGGCAATTTAAATCAGTGTACAGTATTTGAGCATATCACACACACACGGGATATTAATGAGATATTAAAATTATATTAAGTCATCTTTTTGTTGAAGAAATACACTATGAAAGTTACAAGCAAAGTTGCTGTTCCTGCTATCAGAGAGCAAGCTCCACAGAATTGACTTTTAATATAGTTGTATTCGTCTTCTGTGCATGTGTTGCCAGTGCTCTGGTCTAGCAAACAAGTCTTGGAGTTAAAGCTACCCGCGTTGTAGGTTAAGGCTAAACAATATTGTTTAGCATTGTAATACGAAAGTGCTTGGGATGCTTCTTGCGTTGACAAACAACTGAATGCTTGGTTAAAGCAGTCTGAAGATAGAGTGACACCTCCAATATTTTCCGCCATGACGTTCTCCTGACCTATTAGCAGCGACAACGCTAATAACAAAGTAAAACTTTTGGTGCTGGTCGCCATTTTCTTGACAAAGTAATGATCTGGAAACAATATTTTTTTAAATGTCAGTAATGAGTGTGGAATCTAATGTAAGCCTTTAATAATTAAGTAAATAACTATTGATAGACTATGATTACAGTTAGATTAGGCCTCGAAAAAATTAGTAACGTTAAAATATTTGGACAGATCTATACATAATAGTTATCAGATTTCATAAAAAAGGTAAAGAAAAAAAAATCATTAAGCAGAAACATTTAGTAGGTTTGAAGTTATAATAAAAAAAAAAAAATAATCTTTATTATTACACCAAACAAAAAAACATTATAACTATAAGAAACCAAAATGTACATTCACACCAGACTCACTTATAATTTACATGTGACAAAGTTTATACCAGATTGTTCTTATTTAATGATTAATGGAATATCAAAATTATGCCATATCATATGAGTCAAATAAGAAAGTTTCTATATGTTGAGCCTTTTAAAGCTTTAAGCAAATTAACATTGATGATGATAATAATGATGATGGTGATGATGAGGATCTGATCTGAAATTTCTTCTTCTTCAGAAACACCGTTATAGCCTTTTTCGAGAACCGTGTGCACCCACACAGTTTTTAAAAGATTTTGGTCTTTTTTTGACCCATTGAAGATTTTGCAAGCTGAATAGAGAAACTTTAAAAAAAAAAGAGCTATTCAAATGTTGTACAATTTCTCTAATCAGCTTACAAATTCATGGGAATTAATCACCTGGGTTGATAGAGTTCTAAAACGTGCTCATGATTTTCCTAGAAATTTAGCAATTGATGTGACAAAAAAGCGCAGAAAAAATATATTTTAGTCATTTTGAAGAGAATACTGTAGATATCGTAAAATATAAATAGAGCCAACATATTTTTTTTGTTTTAATGTTATCATAGTTTTTCAGTCATTTTGCAGGAAGAACTTTAGATATCTTAAAACACAAATTTGAAAAAATCATAATATGGTGACATAAATAATTTCAAAATATAGCATTCATTTACATTGCAAAAGTGTACTTCGAAAAATGCAAAGATACCTGTCACACTTACACACAAACTTTCACAAAGTTAAATTATAGGAAATATCACGTAGAAATGCCATCACTGGCTTGTTTCTGTACATTGGCAATATAACTTCAAGTCTTCTGTTAAGTTGGAGTACTTTGTCTTGCTTGCAGCTTGACTTCGTTCTCCAGCATTGTAGCTAAGAATCTCGTTCTCAGTGTTCTCTGAGGACGTTAAAACTTCTCTGAAAACCTTCAGCGTTGACCCAGACTCTTAGGAGACAGAAGCACATGACAAAGCATCATTGCGTCGCGCTGTAAAAACAGGTGCACAAATTGCTGTGGAAAAGAGAACAGCGCTGGCAGAAGAAAAGAAAAAAGCAAGGACAATGACTCTAGCTCCAGCTAGAATAACCTTAGAATAACCTGCCCCCGTATGCAGCCGAAAATAACGGGCTCAACATATGTCTGTGTCTCTGTATTAGTTTCCTTGGACGAACAAATACAAAAAAGAAAGGACAGGAAATACCTTTTGTTTTTTTAAAGGGTTCCTAGGTTCAGTACGGATGTTCATTGATTTTATGTCAAATAATATGTGCAATGCTTCTATTGGCTGGTTCTATTGTTGTCATGCCAACTACCCAACTCTCCGCTAGGGAATGTAGCAATAAAACCTACCGTTTACCAACCAGTACTGTAAACCACACCAAGGCCAAAGTAGACATGTCTGAACCAGAAACTAGATTGTCGTAACATAAACATTGTAGATCAGAGGCTCTCAAACCTTTTAAGTCCTGGGACTCTTTTGTATGCCACACAACACAGCCTGATTTGTCCACTTAACGTATTTCTAAAGCCGTTGTCATAATCAAACCGTGTTTGTTTCTTAATCTGCATTATTCGCAATGCAATGATGTATGAAACCTTAAGAGGTTTTCATTCACTGCTGTCGTATTTCTAATTATTTTCAGCTTATTTGTATATACTCTAATTTGACATTAAATGAAATCTACTGTTCTCTTGTTTAATTCATTATGATGGGTGCTCAGTGGGTGATTGGTTAATCGCTTGGCTTCCGAACTTGAACTTGAAGTCCTGAGTTCGAATCTCGGTGAAGTCTGGGATTTTGAATTTCGGGATTCTTAGGGCGCCGTTGAGTCCAACCAACATCATCTGCTCTATAGACCGTATGGTCTGAAAGGGGAATTTTACTTTTACTGTTACATTATGATTTGTAATAAGATAACGCTTTAGTTTAGTAGTTTATAAACTTTCGTTTGATAACGCATTAAATCATTATGGCTCTTCACTTTGCTTTTATATGATAGAAATCTGAATTGTTAATATTCAGAAGCATTTATAGGTTACATTTGCCTCATTTGGAGAGGTCTCTCTTAAGGCTTCGTGCCTCAGTTCATTGTCACTTCTTACTCTATTACACTCTTGCTCGTGTTCAGATGTTCGCTTACGCCGTGTTTATTTATCAATAATCTAAATGTTGATGTGGCAAAACAATTTAACTAACACACAATGTATAACTTAATAATTACTCAGAAAAAGTGCACAATTAATAACCAGACTGACGTCTGTGTGTTCTGGAGTCTAAGAGTCTCAGAGTCGTCAGTTGGAAAATTAAAAACGAGGCTTGACCTACTTCTTTGAAGGTCGTGATAAAACAGAGAAATTAAAAGAAGACATTGATTAAATTGTGAAATAAGTAAAGTTGATAGGCATGCACTAAATAAAATTGTAACACAGGACTGTTATTAATCATTGTTTGTTTGCCAAGGTGCGTCATTGATTAGTTCACAATAGAAACAAATGACCTTTATATCATATGCCCAATAGATCGCAAGGTATGAAAGGAACTTAACTATGTTTCCAGAAGATATATTTGATGACCCAAACTTTAAATGTCTAGTTGACAAAAGTAACAGAATTCCCTTTTTAAGAAATAAAACGATTACATTCTTTAAGTAGAAATTATAGAAAGACTGAACACACTTTTAACACAATATAACTTAATTTCAATAACAGAATCACCAAAGAAAACTTAACATAAAGCTTGAAACTTATGAACTAATCCTGCTTGTCTCCGTTGTATTTATCTCCTCTCCAAAAGTACTTCTTCATTAGACAAGAAAGAAAAAAGAAAGATCCCTGCTTATTTTGAAGTGTAAACTGCTGAAACTTAATAGTTAAGTAAATTTCTGTGATTCTTTGAAATTTTTAACTGACCAACTGGAGAGAGAGTCTGTTAAAGTGAGAGAACACAAGACAGGTACATCTAACAAGTACAGAGTACAGAAGACATGTACACAGAGAAGGTACAGAAGACAGGTACATAGAGAAAGAAAAGTACATAGAAAAAGTACAGAAGACAGGTACATAGAGCAGGTACAGTAGATAGGTACATAAAACAACTACAACAGACAGGTACCTGCAACTGGTAAAAGAAATACAGAAGAAAAGTACAGAATACCACACTGAAGACAATCACAGAAGACATGTACATAAAAAGGGTATTAAAGACAAGTACACAACAAAAATAAGTGTAAAAGGCATGCACTGAAGGCAGTTACATATAACGGGTATGGAAGACAAGTGCAGAAGACAGATACTTAGAGCGGATACAAAAGACAAAGACAGAAGACAGATATATGTAATAGTTTCAAAAACAGCTACAGAAGACTGATAGATATATATAACTGTATCTCAAGGTATCATCGACTACTATAACATTACAAAAATGTTCAATACACACACATAGAAAGAATAATATCTCCTCACTCTTAAACAGAATAACCAAAAACAACCACCAACACCCTACTCAGACCAGGTCAGCTCTCCAACTGACTAGACCGACCACTGGATGCACTTATTAACCCTATTGAAAAACCCGAGATAAAAACAGTTCACAACTCACAGCTAATAAAATAAACAAACACACAGACAAACTCACATCTTACACACCCCTGCTATTGACAATAACTCATGCAGAAGACATGTATGGAAAAAGACAAATCCAGGATAAGAATTTGACAGCTCCATTCAATCCAGAAGAAGAAAGCTCCATTAGAAAACAGCTTCATAAGAAAGGTCTAGAAGAAGACATGTGTAGAAAAAACAATAAATGTAAATACAATGGCTATAGAAGACTTTTAACTAAAGATGACTGGACTCAAAAAAATCCTTGCAATTGTTTTCAAGCCCACCGTCCCAGCCCATCAACCAGTCTCCTTTAACTCTTTCACTGTGCAGTTATTTACCACATTTATAGTGGAATCAACGTTGGTATCGTCAGTTAGGAGAGAAGAGTTAATCTAGCTTAAAAATACTTTTTCATCTCCAGAAAGATCTACAAGACATGCAGAAACAAGTCAGTGAATTCATCCATAATGTATACGTCCTATTCTGCAGCGCTGTGTAAAGCTAGTTCTATGAAAAATAGTTTGGTTTCACTTTGTAATTCCTTGACGGTTTCCAAATGTTATAATTTTAACGTGTTTAATTTTTTGTACTTTTATGTTACTTTTTATATTTTAAAATATTTATCTGTATATCATTTCAAAAGTGAAAATAAAATAGGTGATACAAAAAGTAAGAGAAAAGTAGTTCTATATTATTCTATAACCTATTTTTGATACTTTATTATTCTCTTCACTTCCTCATTAGTTTCTTTACAGCAGGCATCAATTTGTATGAAAAGTCTTTATACGTTGTCTGTGGTTTGTTATTACAACTTTACTTACCCTTTAGCCGGCATGCCGAATATCCTACAATGTCCACACTGACCGCAGTCAGGTAGGAGACAAACAGAACCTTGTTTATTTGGGAGTGAATGATTTCAGGCAACCTTGCTAACAATGAATGTTTGTGATAAAGGGAGTTGAATAATTGATAGTTATCTTGAGACCTGCCTTTTTTTACAAAACTTATATCAACTTATTGGCAATTCATTATTTTGTTAAATAGCAAGAAAGGAAACGAATACTCCAGTTTTCACCGATAGGTCTAAATTTGTTGGGTTTAGTCCACTTATATTATTATTAACACTATTTCTTCTTCACGCATTCTCCGATCAGTTGATACTTTATACATAAATCAATAAATAAAAATACTCAATGACTCAATTAATTAGGCCCCTATTGTTATTTTTTTTTATATCGAATAAGGAAAATAACGAGTACGTTATTGGTAGATAGTTTTAAGAACGGAGATTTTACCGTTTAGCTAAGGAAAAAAGTTTTTTTATATTTTGCTTCTGGCTTAATATAGATATAATATAATTATACTAATTATATAATTATTTAGTAGTAACTTGCATAAGAGATTCACACACATAAAACAGTTCGCTCTGTCTTAGAAAAATCGCAGGTACTGTTCATATTCTTTGGAACCACAACATCAGAATTGTTCATTGATTACATTTTTTTTCAGTATGCCTCAAACCTTTAAGTTGATTGGAAGTCAATGAACAAATGTAAGTGAGTAGGTGTCTAAGAGTGTATGTGTTCCTGTTCCTATGTATATGTGCATCAGATGCTGAAAATATTTTTTTTGAGACAAAATCAATATAAAGAACAAAAAAAAAACGCAAAACTTAAAGAAACAAAGGTCTGTCACGTGACTATAGAATGCAGCTTATAAATGGCATTGACCATGAAATTCAACTGTCCAGAATTCACATAGTTATCTCCACAGATCTTTACCTTTACAGCGTTACATTTTTCTTTAGCAGGTCAGTCTAGTCTAGTTTTTATAAATCTCCACGCAGATTAGATTTATCGTTAGAGTAAACCTCTTAGGTTATCTTTCACTAGAAATGAAAAGTATGTAACATTACTATGTATTTCAGATCTTGCACATGATATTAGCAGCCAATAATTTTTTAAAAATTTTTTGTCACAATTTATTTTGGTTAAGATGTCAAGTAGACTTACAACTTATATAATTTAGTTCGCTTTGGGAGAATAAAGCAGAAATATACATTTTCAATCACATTTTAGATAGACTGGATATGAATATCTGGTATTGTTGTAGAAACTGAAAAATCTTATTGTTTTTCAAAATTGGCGTGGTAAAGGCTGAATGGTGAAGACTGGGATTTTCTTCTTCTTCGTTATCATTTTACATGTCGGAGGTTTCAGATGTATAATCCTATATCTGAGAAGAACCGCACAATAGTTTTCTGATCAGGCAGTTCTCCGTATAGTTTTTTCTTCTATAGAAGGGTTTAGGAGCCATAGTGTTGTTCGGGCCTTCTCCGGAACATATGTTGTCTCATTCTGTTGTGTCCGGTTCTGAGTCGAATAAGTATGCGTTGGTTAAGTTTATGCGTTGGTCTTGTTATGTATTGGTGATTTTGAATTTCAGGATTTCTAAGGACGCATCTAAGCTCACGCACCCCTTTCTAATGGGTATCTGACTTTTGTTGGAGAAAGTGAAGACTGTGTTGGCCTCATGCCACCCGTGTAACAGTCGGCCATAGAAACAGATCCCTCATCTACCCTATTGATCGCAGGGTATGAAAGTGTACATCACTCTCCAACGATAAAAAGAAACAAAAAATGGACGACATGTCATTACACGAATTTGCTCTACACCTTGAGAAAATTAAATATATTTTCTTTGTTTCGAAATATATCCATTCCTATATTGAGGAATAACACTTTAAAAAATAATGGAAATACAGTACAGATCTTAATATAGATTAGCGTTGATTTATGTTCCAATCTCTAACATGCATACTGTTTTACTTAACAATAACCCATTGCATTTTATCCCTTTTTTTCAGCCTTTTAAAACTAAAATTGTCCTAAAAGGACAAAATAAAGAAACCTAGACATTTAAAGATTTAGAGAAACTTTCTGCATACATTTTCTATTTGTATTTTAACTATCGCGTATATCTAGATTTATAATTTATCATTGTTATGTAAACTTTGTAGCTACAGTATGACAAGAAAAACATATGTAAAAGAAAACACAACCAACAACAACAAAGCTTATACGAAGTGTCATTGAACCAATTCGTTTGTATCAGTCATGTGATTAAATTTGTAATAGATCTAGACCAACAACAATAAATCTATTCGATTAAAAATATTTTTACAATTTGTTTTTGTTTATTGCTTTTTCATGCTTTTAGCGTTCTAAAAGCATATATATAAGGGGAAAGACCTGAATACGAAATTATGGAACAGCCCTCTTCAAGCCGACCACTCTGCTAGTAAGGTGCTTATAGGAAAACTGTATGTATATATCTTTGGTTTGTTTCAAACTTACGTTAAAGCGACAACCCATTAAGAGTCAAGTGCTATTTCTTTTTCTTTTTCGAGGTACCAAACAAAATATATAATTACCAACAGTTAATTATTTATTAGCTATTTTTTTTTTGATTCCTGTGTTGTCAGGAAAACAAAATGTGTAAAATAAGAAGTGAGATTGACAATCGAGATACAAGTAGTGTAAGCGTATCTTCATTAAGAATATCTTTCTGTCCGAAATGTATTTATACCATAGAAAAATCTCAGATTAAGTATAGGTGGTAAAAGAAGACTGTTGACCTCCTTCAGTCGTAGACTATGGTTCATCTCGTACACTTTTTCATGTGACTGTGGAGTCCTACTTTGGAGAGACACTCCCGTTCACAAATATTGCATGTTAAGGTGGCTTTCGCTTTGGTGGTAGAGGAGCTGGCCATTTTTTGCATGATACGCTTTTTTTTTTAGAGCTGAGTCCAATGTTCCTTCACTGTTTAAACTAGACTGTGAAATTAAAACCCTGCACACGAATAAGGATGTGGACATCAGCTGGAATAAACTAAGGGACACTGAAAAGGAGGGAGGTTAAACTTAGAAACCATCTAGAGCTCTTTGGAGGAGGGAATTTAAACTCAAACCCCCGCATACAATTTTGTGACTGTTATTTAAATTAATTTTTTTTTGAAGCGGTGGTTTTTAGTTTCAAACCGGCTGGAGGGGTTTTAAACTCAAAACCTTCTGGAGGGGTTTTAACTTAAAGCCCTCTGAATTGTTTCTTTTTAAACTCAAAACCCTTCTTGGCTACTCTCAAAATCTGGTCACAGTTGAATACTTTAGTCTTATATTGAAATGGGAATTTTATCATAAAAAAAATAATTCTTCTTCGCTACGGTGACTTTTGTTCGCATTATTTTTTTTTCTATACCCCTGGAGGGAATTTAAGCCCAAAACTGTCCTTGGCTGCACTGAGGCAAGTGATGGTTTAACATTAAAATCACACCTAAAATAAACACAATTAAAGCAAAAAATCAGTCAACACCCCCGCTGTCTACGCCCATGTTCTCTCTTACTCTATTTCTTTTTGTCATTCTCATTTCCATTTGGTGTATCGCTCAGCACTTGCAAATAAAAGTTTAATATCAGCTTTGTTTCTTTTTAAAAGTTTTTTTATTTTAATGTTGTTCTTGCATTTTAAATCAAGTAAATAACTGGTTCATACTGTCCATACCGCGTTTGCAAGGACATCATTGTTTGTTGTGCAGTCTTGCCTCCGTATGTTCATGATGGAGCGCAAGCAAGCATGTTTACATTAACAGTTACGCTGGGCAGGGCAGGTATTCTGCCTTTTAAATCCTTAAAAAAAAAAAAAAAAAAAAAAAAAAAAAGCTTATACTAAGTGTAATTGTAACAATTAGTTTGGATCAGTTGTATAATGACATTTGTGCTAGATGTATATTAAAAGCAATAAATCTGTGAGATTAGAAATATTTTTACCAATTGTTTTTGTTGAGCTCTATTTCATACTTTTAACTTTCTCAACATGCTATTGATCCTATCACTTGTCTGGACCAGTTGGGGAAGGTGGTAGGGGGAGAGAAAGATAGGGATATCTGGGTGACTTTGACCGTAATCGATTTTTAAAAGCATTAATAAAAAAAACTGGGAACGACTTCAATTCAATACTCAGGTCTCTAGCTTCCTTAAGCCGACATACTAACCACTTTGCTAGTGATGTGCTGATGAAAATAGAAGATTATATGCTTATCTATTGTTTATTTTAAACTTACTTTAAAGAGGCGTATACGACCATTTCAGTCAGTACAATATTGTAAAGAATCTATGGCAAAAAACCAACAAAGGACCAAGGTGAAAAAATGAGTGATGTTTATTACATGTGACAAAAATGTGAGGCACACAATGAACATAAATGTCTATGTTGGTTATGAGTTCATTTAGATCTGGCCTGCAGGTTTCACTGTCGCCGCCACTGCCTTCCACTAATTCGCTTGCCACTAACACAGGGTCACAGTGCGTGCCGCTCTCTAGCTTCTCGTTGTCTCAAGAACGATGATCTACATAAACTACCTGTGAGATACGCTCCAATCGGTAACAAGACTAGAAGGATTTGTCCTCCCGAAGAGCCTTGGTGAGAACTTCATTACTAGGCGTGGTGCCTTTAAGCTCCCTTACAGGTCAAGTGACTATACAGACAAACTATTCCGCAGCTCTCGGAGCTGCGACACTCTTGCAAGAGATGCGCCACTGTCTCAACCGACTCTCAACAGTGACGGGAACGGGCATCAAAATTTGGCCGGAACCGGGCAAAGTAAGCACCAACAAGGCAGTGCCCCGTTCTACACTGCAATGATTGATTGTTCCGGTCTTTTTAGCCTCCACCATGGATCGTCGCGGTCAGTACTTATAAGAAGTAAAGTTGTTGTTTTTTCAACCCTAACCTATGTACATTTTTCTACACAATATATTTTTTTGGTTTCTTTCTCCTTCTTCGTAGGTTTCATCATTTTAGAAAACATGACTCAAAGAATGCTCTATGCTGCACTTGTCCTGGGATTGTTGGGTCAAGTTGTCTCTGAAGACGCACAGACCGCTCTTGAATCTACAAGTACACAATGTCAATCACGAGTTGCAATTTGTAAAGCCTCAAATAACGATGTAAAAATTTTGTACACGTCTTTAAAATATTGTGAAGCTATTAGATATTCAACGCCCAGTTTCGCTTCTCTGACTTGCTTGGTCGTAGACAGCGGCTGCAATCTGACCGAGTACTTCAGAGTGAGAAATGCTGCCTGTGGAACAAGTTCAACAACTGGTATGGATACTGACGAAAACGTTGGCATCGCTCTTGTATCGAGTAGTCAGCAATGTAGATCGCAAGTTTCAAACTGTATATCCTCAAACACCACAGTAAAAAATTTGTACACGTCTTTAAAATATTGTGAAGCTATTAGGTATTCAACGCCCAGTTTCGCTTCTCTGACTTGCTTGGTTGTAGACAGCGGCTGCACTCTGACCGAGTACTTCAGAGTGAGAAATGCTGTCTGTGTAACAAATTCAACAACTGGTATGGATACTGACGAAAACGTTGGCATCGCTCTTGTATCGAGTAGTCAGCAATGTAGATCGAAAGTTAATATCTGTATATCCTCAGACACCACAGTAAAAAATTTGTACGCGTCTTCAAAATATTGTGAAGCCTTGCAATATTCAGCTTCCAGTGTTACCGCTCAGTCTTGTCTGGTAGGAAGCAGCGGCTGTACCCAGAGCGAGTACGACAGCTTGAAGCGAGCTGCGTGTACAGCAAGTTCTTTGATAGTTGGAACTTTATCTATGTTTTTATGTTCCCTTATTTATCTATTTACACATTTCTTTTGAAATGCCTTAAAAATACGCTGTATTCTTTCTAAAAAAATAGACACTGTAGAAATAAGGATGAAAACTACTTATGTTTAATTAGTCTTTCCTTCTAAATGTAAACGAACAAAATAGGACATGGTTGATGATGCAAACAGATAATTTGTTTTGTTTTAACATTGTATTTTGTAAGGACATCTTAATTAAACATCACGGTTAAAAAAACACAAAACTATTTTTTTTTATATTTCCAGACATTGTTCATCATATGAAAACATATAAAAATGAGATGAACAACTCAAATGTAAAGTACTTAACTTATCGCCGAATTTATTTGTTACTGTAACTCTGTTTGACCCGTATATCTCTTCATATTATTATTTCATATCTACTCACTAACTTTCATACTATATGGGACAGTCGTGACAGAAACACGAAACATGTACTCTCCGATTCGACAACTTATCTCACTTAAACTGCCTTTTTGTATTCAACATGTAAATATTACTCCTTGTTCTAAATAAATTATTAATGAAAATTTTATTTCAAAATTATTTTGTCTCTATATAGACGTGTAAACTTGATTATATAGACACAGAGTTGTACAAGCTAAATACTTAAATAAGTACATAAAATAAACTAATTGGTAATTGAGTGTGTTAGGAATTAGTTTTTTGTTTAGTAAAGTAAAATATTTCTGAATTACTCCTGTGTTGATAGTTTCTTGCTTTAACAGATCTTTGAATCAAATTTTTCTTTAACTGAATAAGAACATACATATAATGCACAACTACACGGCTCTAAAAGAAGGACTTTGATGATGATGAACAGTGTCTGCACTGAATCAGTGACTTAATCGTTTTAACTAGTATATCCAGGTCCTAACCAGGGCCCCCAAGAAAAGAGGAATAGAGGACGGCCCAGATTTGGAAGCAGATGGGCAAGACGTGGGGACAGTTGGAGAGACTCGCCTAACCTACAAAAGGTGAACAATGTGACTGGAGTTCTCATACATTCTAATAGAACGATAGAAACAGTGAACTACGCCGTGAAGTTGGATCGGTTCTACTTTGAAACCAACACTAGTAAGAAAACTCCAGAAGGTTCTCCAGAAGGAATCAGTGATAGACTCATGACCTTTTGATAACTTCTACAAAACTTCTGATAATAAATGGAAAGAAACAAATCCCCATAGTTAGTTACTATGCTCTCATAATGACTAACCAAAATGTAGTGATCTGTAGGGGTTACCTACCAATTTGTTTCCAAATCGTACCACACGGGAATCCAGAACGTTTGAGTTGTAGGAGGGGGGGGGGGGAAAGATTGTTTTTCAAATCCTAACCCTAACGCCTAGTAAACCGTAACCTTATGTCCATATCTAACCCGAGTCATCTTCACGCCATGTGGAGCGATCAAGAGCTAGTGCTTTCCAGCCGTGAATGTCGATATCGCATTCCTTGAAGGAGCTCTTGAGTGTCTTTATAGCGCTAGTATCGACCTATCTCGGAGCGCTTTGTTGCACACAACTCCACATACAGAGGTCGTTTGGGAAGGCGATTGTCTGGCATGGGAACTACATGTCCCGTCCATCGAAGTTGGGACTTTTTCACTTTCGCATCGATACTGTTCATGTTGGACAGCTTAAGATTTCTTTGTCTGGTATTATTAAATATAGGTGGGAAAAGAAGACTTTTGGCCTCCTTCAGTCGTAGAACGACTTTGGTTCATCTCGAACACTTTTTCAAGTGGCTGTGGAACCCTATTTTGGAGAGACACTCCCGTCCACATTTATCACATATTTACTTGGCTTTCGCTTTGGTGGTAGAGGAGCTGGCCATTTTTCGCATGGTATGCTTTTCTTCCAGAGCTGAGGCCCATGATTTTTCACTGTTCATGGCTTTCTTGGTCACTGTCTCTCTACATCTAATGCGGTCTAGGGCTATGTCTTCCCAATGGTCAGTACGATTTTCACTGATTTGAGGTCCCGTTTTATTACATCCATGTAACGGAGGTGGGGCCGACCAGTTTTTCTTGAGCCAGTCGCAAATTGTCCATAGAGAATCACTTTCGAAATGCGACTGTCCTCCATCCGGCAAACATGTCCAAGCCAGCGCAGGCGGCGATGTTTGAGGACTGTAAAGATGCTGGGAAGACCCTTTCACTCAAGGATCTCAGTATTGCACACTTTTTCTTTTCTTGTGATTTTAAAGATTTTTTGGAAACATCGCAAATGGAATGAGCAGAGCGCATGTCTTGAAGACCTCCATTTTGGTCATTTTAGTGAGCTTCTAGTTTTCCAAAAACACTTGACATGAGTCTAGCGAAGAAGGAGGTGGTCTTCCCTATGCGTTTTTAAAATTTCCTCTTCTAGAGACAGATCATCTTGAATTGTGGATCCAAGATAACAGAATTCATTTACGGCATCCAGCTTGTTATCATCTATGAGGATGGATGGTGGTGCTGTAGCAGGTGGTCCCATTTATTTTTGTTGTTTTTTTCGTGCTAATTGTTAAGTCATACTCTTTACAAGCCTGAGAGCAGCGGGACATTAGTGACTAAAGCTCCTCTTGTGTGTGTGCCTCTACCGTTGCATCGTTTGCGAATTGCATATCCCTTACTAGGGTGGTTATGATTTTAGTTTTCGCCCTGGAAAAAGAAGACTAGGAAAAAATTATTTGGGTTCAGAACTCGTCTCAATTGTTACTCTTATCCTTTAAAATTTCTAGATTTTCCCAAGCCTAGTCTTTCTTGAAATCATTGTTTAAACTCATGCGCAATTACACAGAATCTGTCGCGATAGTTGACTTTTCTGTTTTAAAAAGTATCATGTAGTCGTCGGGGGCGGTACAGTGGAAACGATTATCATGTAAGAGTCCTTTCTCCTATTTATAATTATTGCTAATATTGTATTTGGCATTAATGAATAGGGGGTTGGAACGAATCGATATAAGAATTAAATTTATAGCATACATAACTTATATTAGTGACAGATTTTTTTTTTTTTTTGTAAAAAAAAAGTAAATTCTAATTTCTTAACTATACAAAAGTAAAAGTAATGGCCTGCCTGTGTGTGAAGGGGCGCACTATAAATATCGCCTCTTCCAACTGGTAAAATTCTCTTTCATTGTATATTTAGTTTACTATTGATTAAATTTGAGATTATAGTGTGGTGTGACGTAATATACAAATGGGTTCGAATATCAATAAGTATCTTATATTATAAAAATATATGACTAATTTTGTTCCGACATTATGAGTTCTGCTTAAAAATTGGACCGCCTCCCCTCTAAAAGGTCTCGAGTAGGAAGGGCAGTAGATGCAATCGCCCCCACCCATCCCCCCACCGCCACAGAAATGGCCAAGAAGGGGAACGACAAAATATAAAGATTTGTAGATTTAATACATTGTATATTACAAAACAGCTTTAATCATATAGGCATGTAACAAATTATGTTAACAAACTGTGTTTTCTATTGCCTAATTTCTATTTTAAAGATCACAATGGCAATTGGACCCCACGATGACCTAATAAATACTGTCAAAAAAGAGCAAACAAAACTTTTTGGCCATATCATAAGATCGTCAGGGCTCACAAAGCTCTTCCTTTAAAGAACAGTACCAGGAAAAGGAAGAAGAAGCAGACAGAGAAAGCGATGGGAAGACAATATGAAAGATGGACGAGCTTGTCATTGAAAAAGATTCTATCCAAGGCAAAATATAGTGAGGAATGGAGAAATAAGGTTGACAGATCATGCGCGGCGCTCAAGTGGTTTACCTAGGGCCATTTTTAATGGAAGAAAGACGGGGCTACAACCTCGAGGTGTCCACAAGAAAGGCAGGGGTTACAACCTCGATGTGTCCACAAAAAAGGCGGGGCTACAACCTCGAGGTGTCCACAAGAAAGGCGGGGCTACAACCTCGAGGTGTTCACAAGAAAGGCGGGGCTACAACCTCGAGGTGTCCACAAGATAGGCGGTGCTACAACCTCGAGGTGTCCACCAGATAGGCGGTGCTACAACCTCGAGGTGTCCACAAGAAAGGCAGGGGTTACAACCTCGATGTGTCCACAAGAAAGGCGGGGGCTACAACCTCGAGGTGTTCACAAGAAAGGCGGGGGCTACAACCTCGAGGTTTCCTCAAGAAATGCGGGGGCTACAACCTCGAGGTGTCCACAAGAAAGGCGGGGCTACAACCTCGAGGTGTCCACAAGAAAGGCGGGGCTACAACCTCGATGTGTCCACAAGAAAGGGACCTCCACAAAGAGAAAAATATATCCAAATTTCGACGTGTTAGAAACTTTGAAGTTGTTTTTTTTTTCTAACATTTTTTTTGGCACTTTTACCGCTGGCAAAAATGTCGTGATTATGCTTTTACCGTCCTTTTTTTAAAAATAACTAATCTCAAGATTTACGACATCTACCAAGGTACAATAGCCTTTCTCTCCACTAACTAAAAATTATACGGTTTTAAACTAAAATATGCATATTGTTACAAATGACCAGTGACAGGAAGAGGTTAACGTGTGACCCCGACGAGATCACACAGCATCGGGTGTTCTCTGGAATGTACATGTATAAACAGAGACAGGATGTGACGTGTCCTCACGTGTTATTCCAGAAGGTACTAGCAATGTCCAGTGACAGATAGAGGTCACAACTTGTGACCCCGGCAAGATGACACTGCAGCCGATGTTTTCTGGAATCTACATGTATAAACAAAGACAGGATGTGACGTTTCCTCACGTGTTGTTTCAGATGATACTGGCTGTGTTTGTGCAACTTTGGAGGAGAGATTAGGGACTCTATATAAGCCAGAGAGTTAATGTAAAAAGTCAGTCGTGAGTGAGCCGTCGGTACTGTTGTCTACTGTGCGAGACAGTAGAGGAGAGATGTGTACGACTCGATGCAAGTTAACTAGGGTAGAGTTAACTGGAGTGGACTACTGTCGTTAAAGTCTATACAGCGAACTACAGTGGACTTGAGCCGTTACAGTCGATACAGTCGATGTAAGACGTGTGCGGCTCTGATTCGGTAGACTTGAGTGCGACTTGGTTCAGCTTTGGGAGACCTGGAGCGACACTGGAAAGTGTGTCGTTGGTCTGTTCTGTGGAATATGGCTCGATGCAAGTTGAGAAGAGATGAATAGCAACGAAGTGAAGAGATGAATTGCAACGAAGTATAGCTAACTGTAAACTGACAGATATTGTACAGTCTTCTACGCTACATGTTACAGTAACAAATTGTTAGAGTTAATAGTCAATAAAGTTATATGAGGCTGAAAGTTTAGTCGTCAAGTTCTTTACAGTATTTTTTATTTGTGTGACTACTAGTACATTTAGCCAGAAGATTCAGAAATACGTATCAATATTAAATATTTTTTAAAAAGGAAATTTTCATTATAGTTTACAAGAACATCTATTTCTTATTTCTAAAATATTGCATGCTTTTAGATATAAGTATTTTCATTTATAAGTGGATCATTATCAAACTGTTTCAAAAATTGTAGGGGCCTCCAAAAAATCCTACCAGTGGGCCTATACAAACGTAAATCCGGTCCGGAGTTTACCATACTAAGGGATAGATGCAGGAGGAGAATATGTATATAGAATGTGAGTGTTAGGTGAATTTGATCGTTTTTCTAGTTTATATTAAAAGTTTAATACATCAATAGTGCATTTTAATATATTTATCTCTAAGAAGGAACGTTTCTAATTAATAATGTATAACAAGTATTATTGCATAGTCTACTTTAAAATGTAACATTATATTTTGTTTAAAAATCTTTGTGACATTTGACATGAAAGACTTTAATATTCATTATATTTAATTTTGATATTAATGGCAATATGCCAATCATTAACTCGGACGTCAACAGATTAGTTAATAATAGATTGCAGAGATAACACCAAAGACTGGAATGAGCTAGTACTAATGGCTCCTCTTGAGTGGAGCTTATATTAAGTATAGTTGAATCTATTACTCTGGAACAGTCATGTATTAATTTATATAAGATCTAGACTAACAATAAAAAATCATTTATAAAAAAAAGGGGGAACGACGTGAATTCAGACTCATTGCTCAAGCCTTGTCGGGTTTCATAAGCCAACACGATAACCGCTCTGCTAGTGGAGCGCCTATGAACATGGAAGATTGTATGGTTAATTATTGTTTCTATAGTCTCGTCCTATTTTTCATATTGTATTCTCTTAGACTCAGACGAAGACCTATAAGGGGGGAATAATTCAGCTTATACCAACATTTCAGTCCAGCTAAGTACAAATTCTTTCTCTTGTTTAAGATACCAAACAAAATTAATAATTACCAATAATTAATTAACTAATTGATTTTTTACAAATTTTTCTTGTGCTGTCGGATAAAAGAAATTCTTCGTCTTCCTCATTTTTATTTAAAAGAAATAATTGCGCAAAATTTCAGCTTGATCCGAGATTGGGTATGGGAGAAATAACTTGCACAAACTTTTAACAGACAGACGAATGACGATGCAATAAAAATAAGATTGAGAGCTAAATTGGGCGACCTCTTAATGCACTAATTAAATAAATTATATAAATTATAGCTTTTATATAGCGCTGCTGAGAGCATGCTCGGAGCGCTAGTTCCAATCTAGTGTGTGGACCATTGGAGGGGGGGGGGGGAAGGGGGTAACTTCAATGCAGCCATTCGTTTTACTTATACTATTTCCAGCTATTTAGACGGCCCCAAGAATGCAAGTATGCAAAGCGCCTAGATGTTGGTAAGCTCACAAACCCAGATATCAAGCAAGATCTCGTCAAATAACTAGTCAGTGAAATTAAAACCCTGCACACGAATAAGGATGCGGAAAACAGCTGGAAAAAACTAAAGGAATCTGTGTACTCTATAGCTAGCAGCGTCCTCGGTCAGTCTAAACGCAAGCACCAAGATTTGTTTGACGAAAACAATGTGCGAATTGAACAGCTTTTAACACAAAATCAACATTGCTTTAAGGCCTTTCTGTGTAATCTAGCCTGCCCCCAAAGCAGAGAACGCTACACTAATGCCAAAAGAGAGGTCCAGTGGAATCTGAGACTCATGAATGAGTCATGGTTCAATAAAAAAACAGAAGAACTCCTTGTCCTATTAAAAATGCAAAAATGTTTTTCCATTCAATCAGCAAAATGGCTTATCCCCCATAATTAGTGCTTATGAAAACAAACTTCTCACAGAGAAGGAGGATATACTTGTTCGCTGGGCTGAACACTTCAGTACTGTCCTTAACTGTCCATCAAGCATTAGCGCCGAGGCCATTGCACGCCTGGAACAAGTCCCAATAAACCTCTAAGTCGCTGACTCTCTCCGGCTCAATGAAGTAATGACTGCAATATCCAACCTAAAAACTGGCAAAGCACCGGGACTTGACCCCATCCATGCAGAAAATTACTAACTTGGCAGTTTAGAGCTGACATTTTTATTAACAGAAATCTACCAGATAATGTTGGAACAAAAGAAACTACCACAAGAGTTCAAAGATGCCTCCATCATTCATCTCTACAAGAAAAAGGAAAATAGGCAATTATGCGATAACCATCGTGGCATATATCTCATATGCATTGCTGGCAAGATTCTGGGTGGTAGGGGCCTTTTCTATTTCATCGATGAGCAGCAGATCAGGGCGATTAAAATCTACCGTTTTGTCGGTCAAAATAGGCCTATCATAGTACAGCAGATGATCAGTAGACTCTTGTGGTGAGTATTTGTAATAAACTGGAGTATCTACCAGATCCAATTGTGCGTCAAAGCCAAGTGTTGGTGTATTAGCTTTGCAACTTGGTTATGGCGACCTAGGTAGGCAGATTCCGATAGGGCTGAACACTATGTGTTCAATTGACTCACCCACATTTCCACATTTTCGGCATTTATCAACAATATTGAGTTTTAGGAAATGTTTCTCGTAATTTTTTGTCCTAATTATTATTATTATGTATACCAGTAATAATAATCTTAATTGTCATTGAGGAAATGCATGTACATTTAATTTGTTAGAAAAATATTTATACTTGAAGGCCCCATAAAAAAAGAGCTATCTTACATTATATTCTATAAAATGCATTACATTTGCTTATAGCTCTAAACATATTTGACAAATTGTTTTGCACTAAACAGTTATTAAGATAAAACTTGAAAATTTGCAAATCACTAAAATAAAAAATATTGTGAGAGACATACTGCAATGTAGGCCTATATTCTTACATAAGACGGGTTCAATGCACGATATCCCTGCTGTTAATGGTGTTCGAACAGAGAACCCTAAGTTCAAAACCCAAAGGCCTAACCACTCAGCCACCTCCATGTTAACCTCATCTGCTTATAGAGCGCAATGTTTGGTAAGGGAACTTTAATTAAACCTTTCCCATATGCTTACACAAACACACACTCACACTTTTCCCACGCCAGAAACAATGGATGACTTGTGGTATATATAATTAGCATATTTTGTGTTGTTTTTTTTTTTACCTTTTTTTTTCTCGTACATTTGTTGTTTAAATTCTTAAAGATGGATTCATAACTAAAATGCAAATACGACATTTGTGTCCTCACGCAAGAAACGTATCCTATTTTAGCTCATTGAGTACTTTAAGGGAGGCCCCACAGTTTGTGAAACTCTGTTGTACACTATACCGTTAAGGGAACGCTAAATGATACTAGAGCAGGGGTGGGCAACCTTTTTTTATTGGAGGCGCATTAAAAAAAATGTTGAAAATGGGGGCCGCATATATATATATATATATATATGCATATATCTATATTATAAAGTAGAATGTGAGGTGTATGTATGTATGTATGTATGTATGTATGTATGTATGTATATATGTATGTATGTTACTTATAGACATCAAAACCGCTTGACCAATCTTGATCAACTAGGCAGGAATGTTCCTTGGGTACTAACTTAGACCGTAGTGTATGTATTGTAGCCCTAAAACAAACTTAAGACCCTTAAAAAAAATAAAGTTGTCCGACTCTATTACAGCTATAGTATTTTATGGATCTATGCCATGTCTACACTGTCGACATGAGAAAAGATTGAAAAGACTTAGACCTAGATCTAATTTTAAGAAATACACTTTGCATATTTTTTTACTTTGACACATGAAAATACAAAAGAAGATCCATTGATTTCATCTATACTAATAAAAGGCAAAGCCCTGACTCACTGACTCATCACTAATTGTAGGTACAAGGGTGAAATTTGGCAGGCACATTCCCTACAGCTTACTTACAAAAGTGCAGCAGGTTTCGTTTCCCAATCGTACGCGTAACGGTCGTAACGGTCGACAACGTCCGCCATGTTGAACGTTCGTATTTAAGGAGCCATCTTCACGAAACTTGGTACGCGGCTTCACTGCGCTAACCGAAACCGATGTACGTACTTATTTAACGGTCGTAACGGTCGACAACGTCCGCCATGTTGAACTTTCGTATTTATGGAGCCATCTTCACGAAACTTGGTACGCGGTTTCCCTGCTTATTTTAGTGTTTTTATACGTAGGAGGGCAAAAATGTGGGAGGCTCATTCTGAAGCAGCGTGGCGCATTTTCTGCTTTCCCATTCACGAACGCTACCCTCCGGTCGTTCATCTTGCAGTGCATCTCGAGAACTGACAGAGAATTTATTTCACAGAGGGCAATGTTGCAGAAAAAATACACAATCCACCACAGACGACTCTGTTAGCCTTCTTTGATCTTTGCAACCATGATGACTTTGCAAAGGAGCTTTATTATCACGAAGTTCCATCTTATTATGTGTGGACAAGAAACATGTTTCGTCGGAGGAAGCAGGGGAAGGCTGTGCCAGGACATTCGGGGGTGAAGAAAGATAATGTGCTTGGAAGGGTCTACACTGTGCACCCGAACAACTCTGAATGTTACCACCTTCGATTGCTGCTCTACAAAATCATAGGTCCCACCTCTTTCGAATCTCTCAGAACAGTTGACGGTGTTGTCCATCCAACCTACAAGTCGGCCTGCAGGGCACTTGGTTTGTTACAGGACGATGTCAACTGGGACGAGACTCTCCAGGAAGCTGCTCTGTCTCGCTCACCTCAAAAGATCCGTGAACTGTTCGCTGTAATGCTGGTCTTCTGCCAAATGGAGAACCCCATAAATCTCTGGGAAAAACATAGAGACAGCATGGCAGAAGATGTTAGGAGACAGACTGAAAGAGATCATGGAGGAACAGAATTCCAACAGTGGTTGCCTATGATCTACAACAAGTGTCTTCAGTTGCTTGAGAACTACGTCATTGCTATCGGAGGTCTCTCTTTCGATCATTACGGGCTGCCTTCACCTTCGAGAGAACTGGCAGAGGTTACGTCGAATCCCGAGTACTTGAGGGAAACCTCTTACGACACCTCGGAGTTGGCCAATGTAGTCTCAAACAACGAGCCTTTGCTGAATGGTGACCAAAAGAGAGTTTACGAGCAAGTCATGAGGAGCGTTGTCTCGGGCACTGGCACGGTGTTTTTTCTTGATGCTCCAGGAGGAACTGGCAAGACATTCCTCATAAACCTTCTGCTTGCGAAAGTCCGAGCGGAAGGTGACATTGCTGTAGCTGTGGCTTCTTCTGGCATTGCAGCAACTCTTCTTCAGGATGGGAGAACTGCTCATTCAGCTTTCAAGCTACCTCTCAACCTCAGCCACACCACTGATTCGCCCTTCACGTGCAACATATCAAAGCAGAGCAACATGGCTGAAGTGCTAAGACAGTGCAAGCTGATTGTCTGGGATGAGTCCACCATGGCACACAGAGGGGGTGTCGAGGCTTTGGACAGGACCCTCCAAGACATCCGAAACACCACCACACGTATGGGAGGCTTGACAGTGTTGCTGGCTGGAGACTTTCGGCAAACCCTACCAGTCGTGCCCAGAGGAACACGCGCCGACGAAGTGAAAGCCTGTCTGAAGTCTTCGTACCTGTGGCGTCAAATCACATTCGTCACTTTAAGAATAAACATGAGGGTTCATCTGAATGTCAACACAAGAGCCGGAGAGTTCTCTGATCTTCTGATGAGTATTGGTGATGTCAAGAAAATTCTAAAATAGCAATTCCCTCAAATCTCTGTCTCCTGGTGAAGACCTTGCAAAACCTTCGTTACAATGTTTATCCCAATCTAAGAACTCTCCAGCATATAGACGTGTCATGGTTGAGGGAGAGAGCTATCCTAACACCACGAAACGACATGACCACGGCCATAAACCACGTTTTACTCCAAGAACTCCCCTCACAATCTAAAACATACCAGTCTGTGGATTCAGTTGTGGAAATGGAAGACGCGGTGCACTATCCGGTAGAGTTTCTCAACTCTCTGAATCCTCCAGGCACTCCTGAGCATCGTCTCATTTTGAAGGTTGGGGCACCGATAATGTTGCTGAGGAACTTGCAGCCACCTAAACTGTGCAACGGCACCAGACTTCAAGTCACGTCTCTGCAGAAGAACCTCATTGAGGCAACTATTTTCACTGGCAGTGGCTCAGGAGAGACAGTTTTGATTCCTCGCATCCCCGTCATCCCTTCTGACCTCCCATTTCAATTCAAACGCCTCCAATTCCCAGTAAGGCTCTGCTTCCCCATGACAATCAACAAGTCTCAGGGACAGACACTACAAAAGGTTGGCATTGACTTGAGACAGGACTGCTTCTCACATGGGCAACTGTACGTCGCATGCTCAAGAGTAAGCTCGGCCGAGGGATTGGTCATACTGCAGCCGGAGGGCCGAACTGACAACGTGGTGTACAAAGAGATCCTCAACAAATAACTGTGTATTGGTACATGTATGTTTCTTCTCTATTTCAAAAGGTTTACTTTTCTTCTTAGTAATGAAATATTTAAGGCAGTACATATGACACATTATTTTTACTTATCGGACTAACATTGCAAAAAGCCACACAAAAACTGCGTTGTTCCGGTTATTCCAAAAATACATGCGCTACATTCCCTGCGGTAACACTCCTGGCACAAATGAGAATGTTTTGTTGTTACATGTAGGCCTATTAATTAAAGCAAATTTGAAATGTTAATGCAATAATCCTCCCGCTGCAAAGCGCGGGTATTTTGCTAGTTATGTAATAAAATTAACCTTCAATTTTGTGTTTCAAAAGCATTTTTTACATAAATTAGTTCCTGATATCTGTGACTACAGATTTCCTGGCGAACATTCTTTCATTAGACATTACCAATTAGTTACACATTAACACATCTCTCTACTAAGTCTATTCCTAGATCTAGGTCTAAAACTCTTTTTGAACTCTAAGATGATAAAACTTCTTTTCGCAAAGATAGTTTTGTGCTTTAACACATAAACATACTTGTGAGCAGGTCAGGCAGGCGCGAGTGGGAGATACCTTTTCTTACTGCTCAACATTAAAATTTACCAACAGTAGGCAGATGTTAGCGCTACTGGATGGGCTCAATCTGTGCACCTCGGTATGGTGACCAAGGGGCTAGAGTCGCCTAAGTAACCAGACAACTAGCTATACTAACCTAAACTAAAGGAAAGCAAGATAACGAAACTTTAGTTAGGATAAATAAACAAACGAAACTTTATTTACATATGCAAAAAATAAATCAATAATAAAATATAATATATACACTAACTTGACTAACCACCACTACTGAACCCTTCAACTAACTAAAACCCTCTAAATCTAGACCACTACAAACACTAACAAACTAACCAAACCAACTATCTAACTAAATCATTAACACTACTACTCTAGTCTAGATCTAGATCTACACAAACAAACTACAATAAACTAGTCTAGATCTACAATATCCTACTACTACAACTCATAACTAAAACTAAAACAAGAACACCTTAGTCTTAGTACCTTAATATTAGCATTCACTAAGAACAGAAACAGACTATAACTAAGTTTACTAATCTAAGCCACTGAGGCTACACTACAAAAACAAAATAACACTAGATTCTAGATCTACAGCAAGAGTTACAGCAGTTATAATCAGCAGTGTAATTGCAGCAGCTAAAAGCAGTGACACAGCAGTAACAATATCTTAATAACATAAAATCATATATTCTATTAGTTCTAGAAAAGCAGGACTGATGGACGCCGCCATCTTTAAATCACATGCTCAAAACATAAACTGCCAACTAGAAAATAAAACTAAAAATATATCTAGCATATTTACACACAGTGTGACATAGATCTAGTAAAAGAAAATATAAAATAGTTACAAACTTACAGGCCGTCCCAGGTACAGGAATAAAAATAAGTACACGACAGACCATAAAGATCTTCGGCTGTCACACAGACATACTATACTGACCACTGGTCAACTGTACATGAACTGTTTTTAAAACAGCATGGCATCACCTTTTTTACACCCCAACCTAACCTACACAAAAAGCGGAAGAACAAAAAATAAATTTGGCACTAGCCTATAAAAAATAGAATACATAAAAATATAGCTCTGTGAGCTCAAGCTCACATTCATCCCGCCTTAAATTTTTGCGTCCTCGCAAAACAAAATACTAACAAATTACTAGAAGTATAATACACACATAGTGCTTACCTTCCATCAATTGGAAAAAGATATCTTACTCAAAATATTAGAGCTTCAATAATATGATAAAAGTACCTAATAATAATGCATCATATTATATAGAAGTATAGCAACATTGTACATGAAAAAATACATTTTACATGAAAAAATACAAGAATCAATAAGGTGAGGAAACAAACTTCATTTCCTCCTCCCTTACATATCTGTATGCACTGCCGTCTTCGGCTTCTACCATGTACCATACTGAGGCGTATTTTGGCACAGCAGTAA
Organism: Biomphalaria pfeifferi; assembly: GCA_030265305.1. Classification (NCBI taxonomy): domain Eukaryota; kingdom Metazoa; phylum Mollusca; class Gastropoda; family Planorbidae; genus Biomphalaria; species Biomphalaria pfeifferi. The sequence goes on from JASAOG010000024.1 coordinate 458,191, forward strand.
TTATGTAACATGAGGGTTCATACTGCATGAACTGTCTGCCCTGTCCTCTGACTCTTCGTTCGACTAGCACGCGGCATCCAATGTTCAGGAGATCATTTCTTTTCCTCTGCAACTCAGGAACCTCATGGGAAAACAAGGTGGCTTCAGGTTGAATCGGACGTAACTGTAGGAAAGGATTTGTTTCTCTACCTCCTTCTGCGTGATTACTAGAAGTGTCAGGTGCGGCAACTTCTGTATGAATAGACATCATTTCTGCCACTGCGGGTTGGCTTCTGCGAACCAACGAATCAGGTGCAGTGTTGGATCGCCTAGGATTCTGTGGCACCTCAACCGACAATTCTGTTGGCTTAGGGGCAGGTTGCAGTTGTACCGCCTGTTGTTGTTCCACTGCGGCAACCTGAACGTGATTTACTGCTGCAGTGACATTAGGGCAAGCTCAGGTGAAGTGGTCCCGGCTTCCACAATTCAAGCAGTTGCTTCTAGAAGGGTGTTGCTGGTGAGCCCGGTTCCCTGGCTTCTTTCGCTGACCTTGGTACCTGTTCCTCAGCTTGCAATTCCTAGCAAGATGACCAGGTTTGCCACATGTGTAGCATTTCCTGTTCTTCATCAAAGGCCTCCTCCGGCTAAGGGTGCGCTTTGGTTGTGAGGCAATCTGTCTCACACTACCGCTAATTTTATCAAGTTGATGGTGGTTGCAGTGGGGACAGTTAGAGTTCTGTGGCCCTGAAAGTAAGCTGCGGGTAATGTCTGGCGAACATCCTTTCATTAGACATTACCAAATGGTTACACATTAACAGTGATTAACACATCTCTCTACTGAGTCTATTCCTAGGCCTAGGTCTAAAACTCTTATTAAACTCTAAGATGATAAAACTTCTTTTCCCAAAGATAGTTTTATGCTTTAACACATAAACATACTAATTATTGTCCATTCATTTGATATTTTAATCAATTTAACATTCAAATTTGTTTATTTTTAAATTTTTAATACATTCGTTCGCTGTTCGCTAAAGTTGCGTAGCCGTGTTGAGATATGCCTTTATTCTCCTCATTCCCATACCCTTTTTAAGGAGACAAGTTTCTCCAGACTTCCAATTTAGCACTTATGCTGTTCCATACCCTTGACCCCAGTGTGTAGCCTTAAGATTCACTAAGTATTTTTTACGACCAAGTTTACATCTATCTGCGAGAAATCCTCTCCCTTAAGTGGGAGTGCGTTTACACAAATTGCATAACCATCAAATAAAAAAAACTCTCCAGTCAACCTTAGAGGTTGGTGATGGAGGGAAGCAATGAGTGGAGACCTCCCCTTTCCTTAATCCTGTGATGTCTATATTATATAGTGACTCAGGAGTAAGTTTTTCCACACATTCTCATGATTGTAATTTTTCCCCATTTTTACAGCTTTTCTTTAGTTAGAATCGTTATAGTTGCTATTTATTATAACGTCACCGATAGCCCATAGCCTAAGGATAAAATATACGTTAACATTTTTTAATTATTTTCAAAATTAAGAGTGCATAATTATCTGGTGCCTAATTTTCCGCCTTGTCAAAAATTGGCTAATTATCCGGTGCCTAATTATCCGGGTGCCTAAATTTCCGGGTGCCTAAATATCCTGGTGCCTAAATTTCCGGGTGCTTAAATATTAGGTGCCTAAATATCCGGTGCCTAAATTTCCTAAATTCGTGGCAAACATGTCTTCCGTATTAGAAATATTAGTTACAATGTCACAATCCCACATTCCTCTCAATACTTTGTCCATGCTAAGCCAGTGGATACACTTGTGATACCGAATATTTTGTTTCAAGCAAACTATTTCTCGAACTGACATAATTGGGTCACTAGTATGTTTTTGTGAAAATTAATATCTTCAAGGCTTCTATTGGCTGATTCTATTGTTGTCATGCCAACTCCCCAACTCCCACTAGGGAATGTAGCAATAAAACCTAGCATCTTCCAACCAGTTCTCTAAGCCACACTAAGGCCAAAGTAGACATGTCTGGACCAGAAACTAGCTTGTCATATCTGTAGATCAGAATTTCTTAAACCTTTTCAGTTTAGGGATCCCTTAACATGCAATACAACACAGCCCTGTCTGTCAACTTAACATATTTTCTAAAGCCGTTGGCATAATCAAACTGTTTTTTCTTTAAATCTTCAGTATTCGCAATGCAACGATGTATGAAGCCTTTATACGTTTTCATTCATAGTTGTCACATTGCTAACTATTCTCTGCTGATTTGCATATACTCTGATTTGACATTTAATGAAATCTACCTGTTTGTTTTTAGTTTAGTATGATGAGGACGCGCTGGCTTCCAAACTTGAGAACCTGGATTCGAATCTCGGTGAAGACTTGGATTTTGAATTTCGGGATTCTTAGAGGATTCTTAAAGGCGGTTGCTCGTTGTGCTTTCTGTCGTGCGCTAGTTCCTAAGGAAAGCGCTATGTTGATGTCATTGATTCTGTTGTGTTTGTGCTGATGGCGGACCTTTCTTTTGTTGTTTTCTTCTCCAGTATTGGATAAGTTAGTTTATTTTGCTTTACTGTTCGCGTTGTAGTTTTAAAATCGTTATTAATATAATCTTGTGAATGGCGGTCACAAGGAATGCGTATTTTTTTTATTTAGGGACGCAGATTTGGAACTCTTGTAGTCAAGCCTGTTTAACAGTGTTTTGTTTTGGTATGGTATGTGCATCCATGGCATTGGGTAGTGGGCTTCGAGAGCCCTGATCGAACTATGGCACCGAGCTTAAGATGTGCTATATCTATTGTAAATACTTTGACTTTGTGTACTTGCTTTTGTGAATACCATTGAGAATTCATCATTCATATCATAATGCTTCATTTCTTCATTAAATTGATAAACGTACGCGACACCTGTGAGGGTACTGAGGACTCGTATAACTGAGAGTCATCGGCAAAGAAGTGGTAAAAGTTGCCGGCTGGCTGTATGACACCGCTGAGTGGATATGTATACATAGTGAACAGTACTGCAGGTGCTGAGAATAGACATCAGATTTGGAGCTTAGTACTGAGTGTTCGCTGATGCCACGGTTCCTTCCTCCAGCCACGAGTTAAAGGTGGGTTCCTGAGGAACAGGAGTTCTGGAAGATCAAGGATTCTGATCAAGTAGAAAGCTGTAATTTCACGTAACAGGAAGTGTGGGGATTCTGCGGCAGGCAGAAATTCCACTAAGCAGAAACCAGTCGGTGTCTTCAGTCGCAATCAGGCTGAAATAAAACACCGAGCTTAATTTCATTAAAATTTAAATTGGCATCGTGTTCTCCTCGGCCATAAGCCGTCAATCAGAGAATCACTTAATTCAATTAACACTTACGAACAATGCAGGTCGATGAGATCACAATACTGTTATAAACCTGATGGTGGCACAGAGAGGGGTAGTGGTGTGTGTGTAGTCAGCCGACGCAAATCGCCCCAGGCCAGCGCTAGACGAGCGGTCAACCGTAACGAGTAACAACGGTCGGCCGAGACGAGTATCAACATGGTGGTTCGGGAAGGATCGCCGTCGTGAACAGAGCTAAGACTAAGACTAAGACTGCTTTATTGATCCTTAAGGAAATTTGTTGTGATTACAAGGACTCTTTTCTCATATAAAGACAACACAACAGAAAAATACACACAAATACAACAGACAACATAAAGAGTTCATTCAGCGACTACACACAGGTATCTTGGTGCATTTCATATTCCCTGATCAATGAGTGGCGGTGATAGAGTCTGACCGAGTGAAGTACGAACGAGTTTTTGTACCGCTCTGTTCTTGTTTTGATTGACAGCAGTCGCCCACTTCGCGACGACCTGTCGTAGTTCTGATGGAGCGGGTGGCCGTTGTCTTCCAAGATTTTTTCGATTTCTCTTAGGCACTTTTGTTCAAAAATCTATTATAAGTTCTTTAGTTTTTGTTACATTCAGTTCTAGAAAGTTGTCGGTGCACCAGTTTGTAAACTCTTCTATCGAGCTTCGATACAGAGTTTCGTCTCCTGAAATAAGACCGACTATGGCAGTATCATCAGCGAATTTAATGTGTTTAACTGAGTCATAGATGCTTCTTATGTCATTAGTGTAAAGAGTGTATAGTACAGGAGAAAGTACACAACCTTGTGGAGCACCCCTACATAGTACTCGAGTTGACGATTTGGTGTTGTTGACTTTAACATACTGGGGCCGTTGAGTTAAAAAGTTTAGAACCCATACTTGTAAGTAAGGGCTTACATTTAAGTTACTCAGTTTGTTTATCATTAGATGTGGCTGTATGGTATTGAAAGCCGAGGAGAAATCTACGAAGAGGACTCGTGCGTATGTTTTGGGTATATCGAGATGCTTATAAAGCTGGTCCAAAAGCAATAGAATGGCATCCTCAGTTCCTCTAGCTGCTTTGTATGCAAATTGGTGAGGGTCTAGGCTGTTGTTGACTTTTGCTACAAGTTGTTTTAGCATATATTTTTCAAAACATTTCATAACAATAGGTGTTAGTGCTACTGGGCGGAAATCATTTAAGCAATCTATTTTTGGTTTCTTAGGCACTGGTATGATCTCTGAAGTTTTCCAGATGTGTGGAATTACGCACGTTTGCAATGACTGGTTAAAGATATGACAGAAGATAGAAGAGATTTGCTCTGCACAAAGCTTGATCAGCTTGCCACTAATTTTGTCTGGTCCAGAAGCTTTTGTTACGTCTGCTCTTTTAAATAACAAGGTCACTTCATCCTCAGTTACAAAATGGACATAGGGCTCTTGTTTTCCTTTGGACAGAGTGTTGAAAAGTTCTTTGTGTAGATCATTAAAATCTTCTTTGTCAAAACGAGAATAAAAATAATTTAGTTCGTTGGCGAATTTCTCATCATCAGCCACTGAAATTTGTTCTCGTTGTTCTTTGCAAAGAAATTCTCAATTTTTTCTTTGTATGTTTTTTTCCCTTCAATTATTGCTTTTCTCAGTTTATGTTTAGCATTAATAAACTCTTCGTTGCTAGCCTTATACTTTGTTTTCTTTTCAGTAATAAGCTCAGGAGCGTCACGAGAGTTGTAGTCATCTGACCACCTAGAAACGTCGAGCGGTGTTCTGTCCGGTTCGAGAAGGCCAGTAGGGACCCTATATAAGAGCGGAGGTGTTGCAGTCAAGACGGTTGAGAAAAAAGGCTCAATACAGCGAAGGTTCACGAAAGGAGGTTCACGACAAGAGCTCAGAACACGGTCGACTACAACACAGTTCAGCGGTGTGGTTCTGTACGGAGCATTACGACGGTTTAGTGCGGAGTACTGTCAAGTACAGTTGAGACGGCTGGCGTCTTGATCTTGGTCTGCGATCGAGTCCGACACAACGAGCCTAGTGTGTGAAGTCAGTCCTGAACGGTTGAACCCAGTGCAAGCCCGGAACGAGACGGAGAGGCCAGTGCAAGAGTTGATACGGCGGAACGGTGTATCGGAGAGATATTTGTACAGTCTTGTGTTACGTGCTGCCAATTGTACAGTATTGGCTGTTTTTTTTATTCAACTATTAAAGTGTTACAATACTTTGGAGCCCTGAGTTGTCAAGTTCTTTAAGTTGGTGGTGTATGGTGCAGAGAGCCTGGATAGTGAGATTCGTAACAATACTAAAGAAGGAGGGGGTAAACACAAACAGGAATAATGGATAGTGGTCAGCGATCATGACATTGGCCACGGACACTGGAATGTAGAGAGTGTCCGTTCAAGGGACAATACTCTTGACTAAGTGAAATGGACAAGGGGAGCTAATTTACTTATCTTTTCTAAGCATAGTCTCAATGCGTCAGAAGATCAAGGAGATTAGCCGATATAAGATAAGATGTACCAATATATACAAGATTGCGTCAATGATACAGAGGAACATAGCGATAATATGGTGGACATAGGTTAATGCAATTTACAAATATGTACATATGAAATGGTTTTGTTTCTTTCTTACTTAATTACAGTGAGAAATACACAAAATACACATTTTCAATGCAAATGTAGAAAGTTAAATCCACACTAGCAGAGTCCAGTAGTGAACTTAATCTTACCCCAAGGTCCAAGTGAAAGAACAAGAGTAAGGGAGTACAAGGAATGGAATCTGTAAATGAACGCCCCTCTACGTCCTAAATAAAATGTGACGACTGCTCGCGAGTGGAGAAGTTTGAGTCTTATATGCCACTTGGCCGGAAATAGGGATTGGGATGGACAGCGTGTGATAGATCATGCGATAAGTCCAGATAGATAGTGTGGCATCCAGTCAAGATGAGCTCTCCCCACTCATTTGCCAATGAGAACACCTGGCTAGATGTTAAAGCGTGACGTTCGCTCAGTGTCTAGACAAAGGAGAAGGGACGGTCTGGCTGTCTCGCAAGATGAAAGGAGCTTAGATCGTCTCGTGCTAGAGATAAAGTCCACAAGGTTGATAGACTTTACACTAGAATAGAATGATGGAGGTTTGCCAGAGTGGGCAAACTGGTGAGTAGCAAATGTGGTTTGTCATTCGTACTGAGATATGGGGAGAGACGGGGAAAATAGTCTGGATACAAGTCTGGATACAAGTCTGGATACACGTCTGGATACAAGTCTGGATACAAGTCTGGATACAAGTCTGGATACAAGTCTGAATACAAGTCTGAATACAAGTCTGGATACAAGTCTGAATACAAGTCTGAATACAAGTCTGAATACAAGTCTGGATACAAGTCTGGATACAAGTCTGGATACAAGTCTGGATACAAGTCTGGATACAAGTCTGGATACACACATTTTTACGCGTTTGATATGGCAAAAAAATATAAAATAATCTCTGCATAGTTTGATGAGGTCGATTGGTTTGCTCAGCGGATGGACCGTCACCCCCGTCGGATCCCTATAGATAGCAAACTCCCCAGGTTTCGCGATCGGAGATTTTATTGTCAACTTCGAAAACCAAATCAGTTCTTATAAGCTAGGACTTGTTACTCAATATATTCCCAGTATCTTTATAATACCAATTGCCATTTAAGACCTTAACATACATTTTTTGTTTCAAAATACCGTTCAGTTTCGGTAAAGACTGCATCTAACGACCTGCCGATCCTAAGAGGCTATCCTCGTTTAACAGTTTACTTTGTTGGGAGCAACCAATCCAAATCGCTAATTTCGTATACAACATCGACGTTCAATCGGATTTTATTATGAAAATTCGTAGAGATAAAGTTTGAACTACTCTTTGCATTATAGAAAAATTGTATATGAAAGAGTTATTTATAACATTTGTAGTAACATCAATGCAACTTTTGATAAATTGATTTTTTAAATGCAAATTAATAATCAAATATGCAGTGTTTTCTTCACTGTCGTTGGTGATGCGCTCTAAGACCGCACGCGAAGGTTAGATTTTCGCGGTATTTAATTTCATAAACATATACTATTTTCGGATATAAATAGTATCACATGACATCCTCAAACACTTAAAACGCCTAGATAACCATTTTACATTTCATTAATAACTTTTACATGCTTCTCTTTTTAAAAACTCTAACTAATGTTCAGTAATTTTTAAGAGTGTCATACAACACTGTTATGTCGCATAACAGTATAAAAAGAATTGGTACGTCTACATTAAATATACTGTTACTTTAGTCTGCAAAGGGAAAAAGGGTTAATGGTGTATGAGAAGGATTCCTTATTTGGTACTGTAACCTAGTCTGTATTGAACCAGTGGACGTGCTTATACAGCTTTTTCGGCCAATCAGCTTCCAGTAAGCGATGACATATTAAGTTCCCCCCCCCCCCCAATAGGCTACTGTGAATAGTGTCACCGTTTAAAAAAAATGCGTATTTTTTTTTTTCATTATTTTTTTTTTTGAAAACCTGTGGTATAACCCATCCGCAAAAGTCGGGTCTGCGAAAATGTAGGGACCACTATAGCTCTCATATACACATTGTTCTAATAGAACGTCCAATTGGCTTCAATTTGCAGAGTGAGATATGAGACAAAATATTAGTAGTGCTCGAGTGTTTTCCTTTTTGTTTGCTTCTGTTCATGGAGAACAATTACACTACACTGACTACAGTATATAATGTACTTAAACAGCCAATAGTAGGCCAACAGTATCTACATCTTGTTCTTTGTTTTTTTGTAAAAAATAAGGCCAACAGCTTATTACTGTATTGTTATTGTTACAGCGTTAGAGACGGATTAGCACGTTAGCGTGTTACGGTATATATAATCTATCCCTTGCCGCAAAGGGTCCAGCACGCACTGCTAAGGCCGCCCCTGCCTATAGGATCCGACTATTTGCAAGGAATATTCAAGACGTGATTTTGTTTTGACTGTCAAAAGCACTGGCGGATCTAGAACTTTGGAGTGGGGGGAGGGGTGATTTTTTTTCAAACCCTAACCCTAACGCCCAGTAAACCCTAACCCTATGCATAAACGTGCGTACTGCATATATATATATTCGATTTATGAGAATAAAATAAGACTACTTCTCAATCTTCGTCTAAAAAAAAACAGAAAAAAAAACCCAGTCATGTTGAGGCCTTTCTCTTGCAAGCTTGGGGGTTTAGGAGTGCGCTGTAAGCTTCCTTAGTGGCGAAGCCCCGACGCGAAAAGCGTTTTCGTGCATTTTTCACGGCTAAACACATTCTTCTGACATCTACAGCTCATTATTTATTAGTGGGGTTCGGGGCGAAGCATCGACTCCAAAAGCTTTTTCTTGCATTCTTCACTGCAGAAACGCATTCTCCTGACCTACAGCTCATTATTCATTCTATTATAAAGGACCTTTTGAAAAATGTGGAAAAATATTCTAATATGAATTTATAGTCCCTTAATACATTGGAAATACAACCGATTTGTTCTTTAAAAAGATAAGATACCCCACATATTTAGATTAAGGCTTTGAGGATCGCCGCCAAAAAAAAAAATTCAATAAATAATATTCAATAAAATTCAAGCATAAATTGTGAGTTATAGTCCTAAATTTATTTAAGTAGAAAAATTATAGATAGAGTAAAAGCTTGGAAAAAGTCGACTAGTAAAAGATTATCTGGCTTTTAAACTCATCTCAACCGTGACTGTTATATTGAAAAATTTCGTTTGAATTATAACTTTTCCAAAGCAAAGTCTTTCTTAAAATAGTTATGATAAATTCATGTGAAATTACACAGTATAATAAAAACAGTTAATCCTCGCTCCTTTTTATAATTTCTGCTAATGATTGCATTTTGCATTATAGAATAGGGGTTGGGCGACTCGATATAAGAATTTACTTTATAGCATATATAAATTATATTAGTGACATATTTTTTTAATTTTGTAATTTCTTACTATAATACAATAAGAAAAAGTATTGGTTTGTCCAATTGGGGGGACGGTAATTGCATGTATCGCACTTCCACCTGTTTATATTATATAGATATTCGACTAATTTTGTTCAAATACTATGATTTCTCCATAAAAGTAGGACCGCCCCCCCCCCCCATTCAAAGGGTTGAGATGGGAAGGGCAGTAGAGGTATTCGCTCCTCCACTTCCAATCGGCCAACAGGTGAACGACATAATATAAAGACCGCCCCCCTCACTCGAAAGTTTATGGTGGGGGGGCGGATTGATGCCTTCGCCCTTACCCGACCCTACCAGATTGGCGAAAATACTAGAAAGGGCTGGGGACGAAATAATCTAAAAATAGGTTGAAGTATAAATAATTAGTATATATTATTAACATAAGTAATAAATTCGTATACAAATTGTGTGAATTCTATAGCCTTCGGGGTAGGGGGGTCGGCCGAGTTGATTGTAATTAATTACTCTAAATAATATTAATAAATTAAGCCCCTGTGTTTCTTGACAACATTGACTTCAACAACACAGTTTCTTAGCTTATGCCAAAGATTCATCTCTGTGACAGGCACTGTATCAACTGTCTATGAACATCAATCTTGACAAGGATACAAGGACTGTCATTACTTCAGAACAACAAGAAAGGCAAAGAGGACTATAGCATTGTCCAGAGTACCACCAGAACTCACTATGTAACGCCCCCACTGTTCTAGTTTTAAATATTCTCAAATGAACGTTTGCAATAACAATATAATCAGTTAATAAAACTATAAAACGTCATAGGTGACGTCTTCAAATCTGAAAACACAATAGCACAAGTAAAATTTAATATCACCTTGAAATTAGTGGTGCTAAAAATATAAAAACTGTTCCGTTTGATCTACATCCCGTAACAAGGACGCTCAGGGACTGCTTACAAAAAACAGATTCGTTTTTGTTTTTTTTAAATGGGTAAAAACAATATATATATATAAACACAAACAAACATGCATAAATTTATGTTACGTCCGAAATATTTTGGCTTGTTTGTAATTTTTTTTATAAGTAGTTTTCAACTCAAATGTTGCTAAACTTTCAATCACAACAAATTCTCTATAAGGATACTTGAAGCAAAAAAGTCTTAGTCTCAAATTAAAGGTAAAAAAAAATTCATTCTTAGCCTTTGCAGCTTGAGTGATTTCAAATCTGAAAAGCAAACTGTCTTTTGTCACATGACACAGAAAACATAGCCTATATATATGAGAGAAAAGGCGATAAGGAAGTTTATTTGTACATCCTTGTCTGGAGATATTCTCTTAACTGTCTTGGTTATTTCCAGGTACGCTATTTGATTTTCAAATACTTCAAATTATATTAATTACTAGACATATGTTACCCGCGAACCGCGAGTCTTTATTTGCGCATTACTGTCGATATAGTCACTGAGAGTGTTTTGTAAACAATTAAACGAAATAATAATGTAATAAGTAAAGCGAATGTGTCAATGTAAAAATAGTGTGAATGAAGCGATCAAATCAGAATAGCTAATAGGCTTAAATCCATTTTTTCAAATTAAAACATTTGCTTGTAGGCCTACATATATTTGAATAAAATTTAATATGAATAGACTTAATTTTGTATGTTCAGGTGTTAAAGTATAAAGTAGATCTTGATGTAGACATAGATCTAAATCTACACTAATCTAGAGTTAAAAATAGGCTTTTATAGAGTTCATTCTGTGTTGGGCATGCGTGACCTTTTTTCATGAATGAATATAGGCCTATCTCAACACGGCTACGCAGCTCTATTTAGCGAACAGCGAACGAATGTATAAAAAATGCTTTAGAAAAACAATTTTGAATGTTAATTTGATTAAAATATGAAATGAATGGACAATAATTAGTATGTTTATGTGTTAAAGCATAAAACTATCTTTGCGAAAAGAAGTTTTGTCATAGAGTTCAATAAGAGTTTTAAAATACTATAGCTGTAATAGAGTCGGACAACTTTATTTTTTTTTGAGGGTCTTAATTTTTTTTTAGGGCTACAATACATACACTACTGTCTAAGTTAGTACCCAAGGAACATTCCTGCCTAGTTTTATCAAGATTGGTCAAGCGGTTTTGATGTCTATAAGTAACATACTGTTGCGAATCTTCCTATCCAGGCTCGCTGCAAATTGCACCAAACGACACTGTGACGACTTTCTAATTTTAATGAACCACAAACATTGAAGTAACAAACTCGACTAGCTTTCTTTTCTATTAATACAGTACTTTATTTCCTCTCTAGTTTCTACCTCCCAACCTACACTAACAAGCCTAGCCGCTCTACTGAGCTTCTGAATTCCTGACCTCTCGCTACCCCGCTAGGCTGACCCATTTAACCGCTGGACAGGAACAGAACAGGGGCGTATCTTAAGGGTGACACTCATGCTCCACGACATATACACACACACACCAAGATCCTTTCACATTATTTCCCACCTTTCAGAAGCTGTTGGTACAACAGCACAACGAACTATCCTAAAACAAACATTTTAACTATCATATGAAAGTGATTTGTAAAATAGGATCAAAACTCGGATAAAGTATGAATCACACAATAAATTAGAATAAGGATACAAGACAAGATACGCATCAAAATTAAAAGACATGAAACATATGGAAGCAATTCATAAAATAGTAATTTAAAAAATAACTAATAATGATAATTATAATAATCATAATAACAGCAATGAAATCAGCTCTTGACGACATTCATGTGCGGGTCGTCCATGAAAGATAATGCACATTGAAAATCCCCGTCAATGTTGTTACACACAATGTTCCTATGTAGTCTTGAAGTTCAAGTTGGAATTCATTGAGTTAAAATTTGTTGCTGTCAGGGTTATCAGGAGATACTGTTCAACAATAGTTAAAATGAAATTTGTTGTTGTTAAAGTCATTGTTTATATGTAGAGTTGTGTGTAAGTTGACATGGAATGATGTAGCAAAATTAAGCAGTTACCTTTCCTCTTTATAAAAAAAGTGAACTTTTATTTTATTTCTCCCACCCATAGTTGAACATTCAGACACTTACCGTGGACATCATGACCTTATTTAGTTACACTTAGATTTTGGAGGGTAGAGAAGAAAAATAACTTACCGTCAAGGGACTGTTCTAGACATTCCGCGACAACGTGTCTGCAATAACGTTTCCCGTGCCAGGCACCGGTACCACTTGAAACGTAAAGCCCTGAAGACTCAGAGCCCAACGTGTCAGTTTTGCACTGGTCATCTTCTTAGTATTTAATGCAATAAGAGGTGCATGGTCAGTGTGCAGAACAAATGGTGCCCCTGCTAAGTATTTGGAAAACTTATTGATGGCCCACACAATTGCCAAACATTCCCTTTCTATAACTGCATACCTTTTTTCAGTTTCCGACAGTTTTCTGCTGGAATATAATACTGGATGTAAATCACCATGTACTTCCTGCATAAGGCAGGCTGCTAAGCCAACGGATGAGGCATCAGTAAAAAGGGTGAAAGGCTTTGATACATCAGGCAATTTCAGAATAGGTTCCGTCTGAAAGACCTGTCTCAAGTTCTGCAAGGCCTGTTCACATTCATCATTCCATGTGAGCTTCTTGGATGTCATGAGCTCAGTGTCTGTGTTTCTCCCGTAAGTCTTTGTTCTCGTTAACGAAGTAATAGGTTCCAACAACGTCGCAAAATTTGGGATAAACTTCCTATAATAGTTGCAAAGACCTATCAAAGCTCGCACTTCTTTAAGTGATGTAGGCGTCTTCAGCTCTAAAATTTTCTGCACCGTTCCATGGACAGGTTTTAATTGACCTTTACCAACGACGTGCCCTAAAAATTGGATTTCGCCCATTCCAACCTCTGTCTTACTGGGTCTGGCCGTCAAACCATGCTGTCTCAATAACAATAGCAGGGATTGTATGCCCTCTACATGCTCATCCCAACTGTTGTGGAATAAGCAGATGTCATCCAAATAAGCTACAACATCTGTGCGACCCTCAAGCACTCTTCGAACTAGTTTGTTGAAGGTGTACGGTGCATTGGAGAGGCCAAAGCTCATGTAGTTCCAATGGTAGAGTCCAAACGGCGTGATGAAGGCGGTGAGCGGTTTTGCTCTTTCTGTAAGAAGTATCTGATAATATCCCCGAGACAAATCTAACTTGCTGAAAATTCTTGCTTGTGCTAACTTAACAAACAAATCTTCTGGATTTGGCATGGGTACACAATCTGGCACTGTTACTTTGTTGAGGTGACGGTAATCTACGCATAATCTTATCTCATCCTTATTTTTTTTTCTTACAATAATAATTGGTGCTGAGTAGGGTGAGTCCGATCTCTCGATGATTCCTTCTTCCAGTAGCTCATGTATTTCCTTTACCACTGCATCTCTGTGATGTAGTGGGATGTCATGTGGCCACAACTTAATCGGTTTTGTCGACGTTAACTTTATGTCATGTCTAATTGTCGTTGTTCTTCCTGGTGTAGGAGTTAATATGTCTTTAAAAGACTCTAACACCTCCAGTATTTTCATTCTAACTTCCTGTGGTGCAGCTCCTATTATGACATCATGCAAGTCTTCTTTTTCTCTTGGAAGTAGCGGTAATTCTGGACCTACGTCATCTCCATCATTTTCTTCACAAAGAAATGCACACGCTATTTGAGCTATGCCACTTGTCACTGCCGATTAAGTAGTACCATTGCCGTTGGCCAGTTCTAATTCGCAAGGTTGTAGTTGAAAATGACTAAGAATATTTGAGTGAAAATTTTTTCTTTTCCCTCTAATTTCAACTTCATAATCCACATTGGATATCCTTTTCGTGACTGCAAAAGGTCCTTGCCATGCTAGTTGCAATTTATTAGTTTTTGAAGGGAGAAGAACCCTAATTTGTTGCCCGGCCTTAAAAAGTCTTAATTTTCGACCTCTGTTGACTCTTTGTCTAACTAGTTCCCCCCTTTCTTCTTGGGCCGCTGCCTGACATGCAGTGACGATTTTGCTTCGGAGATCTATCACTTTCTAGTACGTGGTGCGGCTGTCGGGGTCAATGTTCTGTTTGTACACCAATGTTTTCAGAATGTCTATAGGGCCCCTATGCTTTGCTCCATATACTAGCTCAAAGGGTGAAAATCCTGTGGAAGTTTGGGGTATTTTTCGATACTCAAACAAAACGCAAGGAAGAAGTAGATCCCAGTTTTCTGGTTTCTCGGACGACACCTTACTCAGTATACTTTTGATTGTTCCATTCAGTCTTTCACAGACCCCATTGCTCTGAGTGCAATATGGTGAAGTAAATACTTGATGAATTCCTAGTGTGCCAGTTATTTGCTTGGTTAGTTCTGCTACGAACTGGGGTTCTCTGTCTGAGAGAATGTTATCTGGGAGCCCCGTTCTAGCGAACATAATCAATGCTGACGTGATATCATCAGCAGTGGTGGACTTCAGAGGAATAGCTTCTGGCCACCTGGTAGCGAGAACAACTACTGTGAGAATGTATCGATGGCCCCTGGCTGACATTGGGTTCATTGGTCCCACTATATCAATGGCTATTTTTCTCAGGGTTTCTCAGCTAGATCTGTTCGCTGTAATTGAGCCTGTCTTGGTGGTCGTTTGTCTTTAAGCATACAAACCTGACATGACCTGACATAATTTGTTACATCCTTAGTCATATTGGGCCAGTAGAAGGCTGTCTGGATTCTTTGTTTCGTCTTTAATATACCCAAATGACCTGCGACTGACAAGTCATGAGCTTGATGCAAAATTTGGGGTCTATAATTTGTGGCGCCACAAGCTGTATTAGCTCCTCTTTTGTATCTGTATATTTCCTTACCAACGTGTTTTTTTTTTTATCAGAAACGAATGTTTTGTTTTTTTTTCGACTTCACCACTGATTTCTCTATGGCAAATTTATATATTTTCTCTAGTGACGGATCGGACCTCTGCCCTTCTAGAAAATCTTCTGGCGACCACATTTGACTCTCGCTATGAGACTCCCGAATCGCACTGCCATTTTCTTCCAGAGCCGTATCTGTCGCGTTCTCCATTATGCCGGGTTCACTATCAAAGTTTTTGCTTCAGTCTCTTTTCTCTGTCTTTGTCTAGCTTGTTGTCTGGTCTCAATTAATAGGACTTCTCTGCACCAATTGTTGATTTCACCTTTTTTTAAATGTGGCATTCGTGAATGTATGTTACATATGATCAAATCATATGGGCCATCTTTAAAAACTACAGCCCTCACCTCTCCCTTCACATACGGCGTATTTACAATCACTTTAGCCACCGGCCAGCTGTACCTTTGTCCTCCAAAGACCTCAACCTGCTTCCAGGTCCCTGTATATTGGTCTTTCTCGACAAATGTATCTCTGACTGCGATTAGTGTTGCTCCCTTATCCCTGATAGTCAAAGTTCTCTTCTCGCCTACAAGCGTAGTGAAGCAAGTAACTTCCCCATCACCCTTGTTAAGCACTGCAACATAGGCTCTGTTATTGTCATCTGATCTGTACCCCGCTTGTTGATGCAGGCATCCTCTTCCTCCCCTATTTCTCTGTCGACTATTGTTACAGTCTCTGGCTTTATGTCCCTACGTGCCACATTCAAAACAGCGCCTTGATTCTATAGTGGACAAACTCCTAGGCCTCATGCCATCATTCTGTTGCCTAAGTGTGGGTCGAGAACGCTGCCCCACTTGTATATTCGATACATTTCTAGTGGCAAATACAATGTCAGGTTGCTCAGTCTGGCAAGTTACTCGTTTGCCGGATGAGCAGCCATATTCCTTTGTCACAGTTCTGTCAAACTTTTGAGATCTTGGGGTGTCTTTCTTGTATAAATCCAAATAATTGTCCGTCACACAAAGTTAGTACTCTGTCTATAAAGAGGAACTCTTTGAGCTTACTAAAAGTTTTGTCTAGACCGGTCGCGTCAAACCATTTATCGAATGTCGTTGTCAGATCATTAACAAAAACTTTAAAATCCTGTCCGTCTTTGGGTTTCGTAGCGTAATATCTACGTCTGTAACCGTCGTCTGTAAAGTCGTAGAATTCCAGTAACGTCTTTTTAAATATCTTATAATCTTTCATGCCTGATTCAGTCAGGGTCTGACATTCATCTAGCCCTTTACCCCCTATTAATGTCAGTAGTTGCGGTCCCCAAAGTTCCTGTCGGGTATCTGTGGATATCGCTATGGTCTCAAATCTACGTATATAAGAGTCTAGGTTATCCATTTGTTCGTCAAATTTGGGATTTTTTTCAAATAGTCGGCTACTACGTCCTAGCATGTCCGTCTTATTTCTTTCTTCTCCTGGCATGTCTGTATTACTTCCCTCTTTACTTACTTTTTTTTCACTAGTTCCTTGTTGGCCTTTTAATTTTTCTAAATTTAGTTTATGCTCATTTTCCAATTTAATTTTTTCTAACTGCTGCTTCCTATCCGCCTTTGCTTCTCTTTCTTTTCTATCCGCCTCTGCTTCTCTTTCTTTTCTTTCCGCCTCTGCTTCTCTTTCTTTTCTTTCCGCCTCTGCTTCTCTTTCTTTTCTTTCCGCCTCTGCTTCTCTTTCTTTTCTATCCGCCTCTGCTTCTCTTTCTTTTCTTTCCGCCTCTGCTTGCTTATCTTTCCTATCTGTCTCACGTTTTGCTCTTTCACTTTCCTGGTCCAGACAATTCTGCACCCACTGGTCAAGCTCTGTCCCAGATAACCCTCTTCTCTCTCCCAACGCATAATATCTTTCTACTTTCTCAACTTCACTAATAGTTTTCTCCATGTCAACACCGCCACACAGCTCAAAGCTAAAATTAAAATGATTGAACTAGTCGCCTGGCAATTGAAATACTTACCCACTACAAGGACTACAGCAATATGTCTTTTACACTATTCTACAGCTAATTGGGAGTTAATTTTAGTTTTGTAGATGAAATAAGGAACGATAAAATAGGTACTGTCAAACTTTCATCCCTATAGACACAGGGCAAAAAAAAACCAACAGATTTTATTTAGCGATCTAAAAGATTAGAGTAAACAGAATGTATGCACAACCCTGTCACATCTAATATATAAGTATTTATGACCAAAAGAGAGTCTTGCGCTTGATACGACAATGCGCCCTTTACCCTAGGACACTCTCTACTGACAATAAACACACACTAGAACAAGCTATGCAATACAATAATCAACACCTACACATCATACATTACAAACTATTAGCTGAATGTTCAACTCAATAGTCAAAACCCCCAAATATTAACGTTTAATTTTGACAACGAGGAAAGGTAAGCTACTTAGCTGCTAGAATGTTTCAATGTTGCTGTCTCTCCTCCTTTGAACACACACACACACAGTTGTCAATGTGTCCTAAGAACTCACACTGTTCTAAATGGTTGCAGCTTGAATCTGTCTACGTTTCACCCACACGGAAATGGAAATATTGTCTTGAATGTCAGACACTGCTTTAGTTAAAGTGTCTTCTAGAGTGCATTGATGACGCCACAATCCAGTCCAATGTTAAACGATGTACGATGTACTAAAGTGCAATCCTAAGAGGTAGACTAATGCTATTCGCTGCTATATATCCGTAAAACTATACAGAACTCCTGCCACAAGATAGGCCTATTTGTTAGTCAGATACGTATGGATACGAGAAAAGTGTATTCAAAGTACCGGTATTTCACACGCAGGTATCAAGACTTGCTAGACTGGGTGTGACAACAAGCGGTGTAATAAAGCCAGATATTAATTCCTGACGTGCCGAACAAGGCGACCGTTATACACTATGAATAACAACAGTGGACACTGTAGGGCTGAATCGAACTGCTGCTCCACCAAACATGTGACGACTTTCTAATTTTAATGAACCACAAACATTGAAGTAACAAACTCGACTAGCTTTCTTTTCTATTTATACAGTACTTTATTTCCTCTCTAGTTTCTACCTCACAACCTACGCTAACAGGCCTAGTCGCTCTAATGAGCTTCTGCATTCCTGACCTCTCGATACCCCGCTAGGCTGACCCATTCAACCGCTGGACAGGTACAGAACAGGAACGTAACTTAAGGGTGACACTCATGCTCCACGACATATACACACACACACCAAGATCCTTTCACAACAGACACCACCAACTTAAAGAACTTGACAACTATGGGCTTCAAAATAACGTAATAGTTTAATGTCAATAAATAACAGCATACACTGTACAATTGGCAGCACGTAACACAAGACTGTACAAATATCTTTCCTCCGTATCAACTCTTGCACTGGTCTCTCTGTCTCGTCTAGGACTTGTACTGAGCCGTTGTAACGAACTATAGATCGGGAAGTTGTGACTGACTGGTCTCTGATACCTTCACTCTTTATATAGGGTCCTGCTGGCCTTCTAGAACCGGGCCGAACGTCGCTCGACCATTCTGGATGGTCATATGACTACATTCCTCGTGACGCTTCTGAGCTCTATTCACGACGTCGATCCTACTCGAACCTTCGTGTTGACACTCGTCTCGGTTGACCGTTGCAATTCGTCACGGTTGACCGCTCGTCTATCGCTGGCCTGGGGCGATTTGCGTCGGCTGACTACACACACACCACTACCCCCATCTGTGCCACCACCAGGTTTATAACACAGCCCCCTCCTTAGATCTGTCCGTCCCGGGCAGATCCAGCTTCACCGTAGTACTTGTTGAGTCTGTCGATGTGGACGACCTTCAGTTTGGACCTTGAGCTCTTCTGTATTCGATACACGATATCGTTGATTCTTTTTATCACGCGGTAGGGTCCTTCCCAGTCTGTTTGAAGCTTTGGGGACTTGCCTTTTCGTCTTTGTGGGTTGTACAGCCACACCAGATCGTTCTCATGAAACCCAGCGGCATTGGTCCGTTTGTCGTACCTTGTCTTCATCTGGTCACTGTTGATCTTGATGTTTCTGCGGGCTAGAGCGTGAGTTTTCTCCATCCGTTTTCGGAGATTTGCGACATAGTCTGTCGAAGAGGCTGGCACATCTCCCGAAATCACGAATAGCAAGTCACACGGTAGTTGCAGCTCTCGGCCGAACAACATATTTGCTGGAGTGTAACCAAAGGTGCTGTGAATCGATCCTCTATATGCCATAAGGAACATTGGGATGTAGGTGTCCCAGTCCTCTTAACGTTCATCGATGACTATCGACAGATGTTGTTCCAATGTTTGGTTAAATCGTTCCATCATTCCATCTGACTGGGGGTGAAGAGGGGTTGTGCGTGTCTTTTCGATGCCGAGTAGCTGGCACATCTCTTGAAAGATCTTGGATTGGAAGTTTCGGCCTTGGTCGGAGTGTAACTCCCTGGGAGCACCGAATCGGCTAATCCAATTCTCCACAAGTTTTTCCGCTATGGTGGTGGCTTCTTGGTTTGGTATCGCATACGCTTCAGGCCACTTAGTAAAATAGTCTATCACTGCTAGAACGTACTTATTTCCTCTCTGGGATTCAGGAAATGGCCCGGCCACATCGATCGCAATTCTTTCGAAAGAATTACCGACGTTGTATTGCTGCATACGTCCCCTCGTTCTCCTGTGCGGGCCCTTTGCTGCTGAACATGCGTCGCATCTTCGGCACCATTCTTCTACATCATCCAGATAGCCGAACCAGTAAAACCGCTGGCGTACTTTTTCAAAGGTCTTGTTGACATCTAAATTTGACCCACTGGAATTATTATGGATTTCTTGCAGCACCTCAGCAACTCTCACTTTAGGCAACAACAGCTGTAAACGATTTCATGTCCCATCTGCGTTTCCCAGACCCTCTTGAGAACTCCATTGTCGATTGTCAGTGAGTCCCATTGCGCCCAGTATGCCTTAATAGCAGCTCCTTTATCAAAAAGGTGATGCCATTCTGGTCTATGTCCGTATTCCTTCATAAGCAGAATGGGAGCCAGGTCTTCATCTTTTAACTGGTCTTCTCGGATTCCTTCGTCGGACCATGACCCGGAAGCTTGTACCCCAAGATGTTGACAATCAATGATAACTTCCTTTTCTTCAACCTTGCTGCAGTGTTTACATTCCATTCTGCAAGGTCGTCGAGACAGCGCGTCAGCATTCTGGTGAGTTTGTCCTTTTCGGTGCTGTGTCTCGAAGTCATAGGTTTGCAAACGTTCAATCCACCTGGCGACTTGTCCTTCCGGACTTTTAAATGACAACAACCATTGTAGAGCAGCGTGATCTGTCCTAAGGATAAATTTATGCCCATATAAGTATTTGCGAAAATGTTGTATGGCATCCACAACTTCCAGCAGCTTACGTCTTGTGACACAGTAGTTTCTCTCGACTTTGGACAAGCTCCGACTAAAGTAAACTATAACCCTCTCAGTTCCATCTACCTTTTGGGATAAGACAGCGCCTAATCCGGTATTGCTCGCATCGGTGTTAAGTATGAACGTCTTGCCTGGTATCGGGTAGGCCAGAATGGGTGATGAAACAAGATCCTTTTTAAGTCTCTCAAAGGCCTAATGACATTCCGCTGTCCAAATAAACGGCCGCTTCGGTTCTGTCAATTGATCAAGGGCACTACACAGACTAGAGAAATTAGGCACGAAAGTCCAAGAAAGCTTCTTAACTCATGGATATTAGCGGAGATCGGCCATCCATTTACGGCTTCAACTTTATCCGGGTCTGTGCTGACGCCCTCCTTTAACACGATGTGCCCTAGGTATTTGACGCTCCTTCTGAACAAGGAGCACTTCTTTGATTCAATTTTATTCCGGCGTTTCTAATTCGTTCAAACACTTCCTTCAGGTTTGCAATATGTTTCTCGAAGGTTCTGCCTATGACGATTATGTCATCTAGGTAAAGAAGACACGTGGTCCAGTTAAGTCCTCTTAGCACATTTTCCATTAGTCTTTCGAAGGTGGCTGGGGCGTTGCAGAGGCCAAAAGGCATTACGGTGAATTGCCAGAGACCATTACCAGCAGAGAAGGCCGTTTTATCTCTGCCAGTAACCGCTCTTCAGGTCAAGGGTGGAAAAGATCTGTGACCCAGCAAGTGTGTCCAATGTGTCGTCAATCCTGGAAGCGGGTAGCTGTCCTTGTGTGTGGCGTCATTTAATAATCTATAGTCGACACAAAATCGCGTGGATCCATCTTTCTTCTATACCAAGACGATGGGTGAACACCACGGACTGTTGGATGGTTCAACAACCCCCTGCTGCCTCATTCGTTCTATCATGTCCATAGCTTCTTGGTGTTTTGCTAGCGGCAGGCGACGTGGTTGCTTTCGGATGGGCCTAGTGTTTCCTGTGTCTATTCGATGCTGGATCAGATTTGTTCGCCCAAAGTCCATTTCATCAGATGGCAATATGTCAGAGAACTCTCTTAGGAACAGTTCTGCTTAGGTGTACTGTTCTTTTGACAAGATCGTTTTGACTTCTGCCAGAAGTTTAGTAACCTGGGGTTCACTGGGCTTGAGTATTCCGTCGGGATTTTCGCTGCTGCAGTTTCGTATCATCTCTAGAGCATGGCAACCAGCGATTGTGCTACCTTCCTGTAATTGTTTCTCCACTGTGCCGAGGTTCCTAATTCTTACGGGTACCTTTTGGTCTTTCCCAATCGTGATTAGTGTCTTTCCTACTGCTATCCCATTATGGTTGGTGTCCAAGCTTTCTACCAGCGCTGTTCTTGTCGTGGGATAGTCGTCCTCATTTTTCCCCAAAATGATCATTTCCGACTTAGCAGGCAATGTTGTATTTTCTACCAATTTAACCCTTCTGACTCTGCCATCTTCTTCATTCTCGTCGCCAAGCAAGGGTACTTCAAGATCCCCACATTGTAAAGTGCCTCCGCCGATATTCAAGGAAAAGCCATATTTCAGCATGAAGTTGAGCCCTATTATGCAGTCATCTGTGACGTCAGCAATCAAAAATTCGTGTTTGAATGACTGATTCCCGATCTCGACTGTTATCTCGATCAGGCCTTTTATGGGCATCAGTTCTCCACTGGCTGCTTTCAACGAATAGGCCCTAACTGGCGTTTTCTTGCTATTATCCACTTTATCCGTCCAGATGACTGATCGTGAGGCACCAGTATCTAGGAGGAAGTGATAGTTCTGACATCCAATTTTCCCGATGACCTTTAGACTCTTACTTTGCCCTAGCACGGCGACCGGGATGATGGTTGCAGGGGCTCTCATTCTTTGTGTCGCCGGGTTCGCCCCTTGAAGCCGACGTGTGCTAGTTTCCCTGGTAGCCCCGGGAATTTGGTCGTGCATACCTTTCTGATCTGTGATGGGTTCCGGTTTGTGGAAATCTTCTAGTGCAGATTCTTTGTATGTGACCGAGTTCACCACATTTCCAGATTCGTACAGGAACCCTAGGTTGACTTTCTGGTATCTGGTTTGTTCATCGTTCATCTAGTGCCCCTGTCACCCTTCTCACAAGTTGTGTGAATTCTTCCTCTTTGACTTCTAACCTTCGGCCTTGATGAGTGCTCCCTGATGCGTCTTTGGCGGCTTCATATGAGAGAGCGTATACGAGGGCTTCACTGGTCTTACGTTTAGCGCTAACTCTGGTGGCTTTCTTTAACTCCGGGTCTCGAAGGGCATCAATGAAAGCGTCTGTAATAAGGACTTCCAGAAAATCTTGTGCGGCGGTTCGGTAGGCTAGATGTGCGAGGCGTTCGATGTCTGTCTCTAGCTCCTGTAGTGTTTCATCGGGGCGCTGTTGTCGGGTCTTCAGTTGCACTCGATAAACTTCTTGCAGATGTTCATCCCCGTATCGGAGTTCCATAGCTTGGGTGAGAGCGGCGAAGTCTTGCTGGTTCGGTAAGGACTGGAGCAATGCAATGAGATAACACAAGGGCAGTTGCTTTCTCTTCCTCACTGTTCCATTTGTTAACTTAAGCCGCTGCGTCAAATTGCTTCTTGTACACTGACCAGGACACGGAACCATCAAATACGGGGGGCTTCATTTTCCCGGAGCTTTCAGGCATCAATGACGTCATACTTGCTTCCAGTGCATTAGTGTGCTTACAGTGAACTTGCGTTTTCATTTCTTCGATTGCCTTCTCCACTGCGTCAACCCTCTGATTCACCTGTTCGTCAATGGTGGTGATTCTCTCCTCCACAGCATGTAAGCGTTGGTTCATAGCCAATAACTCGGTTTTGATTCCCGAGGGCCATGACATCTATCTTGGCATCTACCTTGGTGTCCATGGCAATTATCTTGGAATTGGTGCTTTCTTGCCCCGAGTTCATAGCTGCCATCTGCTCCTGTTTGCCACTAGCGATCTGTCCATGCATAGCTGCCATCTGTTCTTGCATAGCTGCCATGCTAATACTGATTTGTTCCAGCAAGTCCGGTTCGACTTTAAAAAGATATGTGTCCGGATCTTCTTTTTCCTTCATCAGTTCTTCCCGAAGGCGTGGTAGTTAGGTTTCTTTGTTGCTGCTCGTCTTCAGATCTCGATCACGGAGCTTTTCCTTCAGTTCCTTCACAAGGAGTTGATCTAACGTTTTCGTTGTAGCCATAGCAGATCCCACTTCTGACACCATTTGTTGCGAATCTCCCTATCGAGGCTCGCTGCAAATCGCACCAAACGACACGACGACTATGGTTCATCTCGAACAAGTGAAATGAAAACCCGGGCATTGTCTATTGTCGGAACATTGTCGCCCACACCGCGCAGCTGATGAGACCAATGGAACGGAATAGCCGATATAGTTTGGGATCAGTAGCGCCGCAGGCTCTGCCAGGTTGTAGCACAGTGTGCAGCAATCTATCTAAGGGTCACCAGCACTTAATTTTTCCTCAGGGTTGTCTCCCGAAGCCTTTCCCGTTTCCGGGTATAGCCGCAAAGCAGCGGGGGTTTGTATTCAGAGTTTTCCTTCTCCTAGGTGGATAGCCAACTGAGGATAACGAGCCCCTCCTGCCCGAAGCTAACAAAACTTATATCAACTCACTCTGTCTGTTTTAAAAAGCTGGAACATGTTATTTCTCACTGACAAAACAAGAATCAGTAAAAAAAAAAAAAGCAATTATTTAGTTAATTATTGATATTAGTAATTTTGTTAAGTGTTTTGTTACAAACTGTTTCAGACTACTTATTTATTGTCTCTCATGGGCGTAGGGGCGTAGCCAATTTTTTTTTTTGGGGAGGGGAGTTTTATAGAGTTTTATAGTTAGAACCATCTGTTGTGCGGTTTTAAACTAAAAAAATCTCTGGACGTTTTTTTTTAAACAAACTCCATTGAAGAGGTTTTTTTTTATCCTTATGACTCTCTGAAAAGGAGGGAGGTTAAACTTAGAAACCATCTAGAGCTCTTTGGAGGAAGGAATTTAAACTTAAAACTCCCGCATAAATTTTTGTGACTGTTATTTGAATGAATTTTTTTTGAAGTGGTGGTATTTAGCTTCAAACCGGCTGAAGGGGTTTTAAACTCAAAACCTTCTGGAGGGTGTTTTAACTTAAAGCCCTCTGAATTGTTTCTTTCTAAACTCAAAACCCTTCTTGGCTTCTCTAAAAAATCTGGGGACAGTTGTATACTTTAGTCTTATATTGAAATGGGAATTTTATTTAAAAAAAATTCTTCTTTGCTACGGTGACTTTGTTCGCATTATTTTTTTTCTATACCCCTGGAGGGGAATTTTAAGCTCAAAACTGTCCTTGGCTGCACTGAGGCAAGTGATGGTTTAACATTAAAATCACACCTAAAATAAACACAATTAAAGCAAAAAATCAGTCAAAATCCCCCCCGCTGTCTACGCCCATGGTCTCTCTTACTCTATTTCTTTTTGTCATTCTCATTTCCATTTGCTGTATCGCTCAGCACTTGCAAATAAAAGTTTAATATCAGCTTTATTTCTTTTTAAAAGTTTTTTTTTATTTTAATGTCGTTCTTGCAATCAAGTAAATAACTGGTTCATACTGTCCATACCGCGTTTGCAAGGACATCGTTGTTTGTAGTGCAGTCTTGCCTCCGTATGTTCATGATGGAGCGCAAGCATGTTTTGTTAAAAGGGTTCAGGTAGTCTTATTTGCTTTTTACCTAATACCCATGCCACAGATCCACACAGATCCATAAAGAAAGGTTGAGAGAACCATTTCCTGGAAGATATATATTTTTGTAGGCAAGTGGAGCAATTTATTCCGCCAAACTCTCGCCTGGAGGTAACAGTTACGCTGAGCAGGGCAGGTATCCAGTATGGGGGACGAACATATGCCAAAAGCAGTCTTTTTCGGTGAGATGAAAAGTGGTCAACAGAGTTGCCCCATAGGAAACGCTTTAAAGGCCAGCCTAGGCGCCAAATTGCTTTAAGTGAATTAGAAAAGAGCACCTGGTAGCAGGCGGCTTCAGAAAAAGACAACGGGGTTAATTTACAAACAAATTGGAGACCAAAAAAAAAAAGAAATTTGCTGGCGAAGACAGACGTAGATGAAAAGAAAATCTAAATCGATCACCGGCGAACAATGGTTATGCCTACTCTAAATCTGGCAAAATATATAGGTTGTATCTGGGACTGCGTAGCCACAGAAAATACCGTATTCCTCGTAAATCTTTGTATAACTGGTTTGAATCATTGGCTTATTTATTTTTGAATAGAAACTTATCCTGTTTGAAATTGCAGATTCTGTTTTTTAAATCCTTAAAAAAAAAAAAAAAAAAAAAAAAAAAACCAACAACCTTATACTAAGTGTAATTGTAACAATTAGTTTGGATAAGTTGTATAATGACATTTGTGCTAGGTCTATAGTAACAGCAATAAATCTTTTAGATTAGAAATATTTTTACCAATTGTTTTTGTTTAGCTCTATTTCATGCTTTTAACTTTCTCAACATGCTATTGATCCTATCACTTGTCTGGACCAGTTGGGGAAGGTGGTAGGGAGGAAAAAGAAAGGGATATCTGGGTGACGTTGACCGTAATCGATTTTTAAAAGCATTAATAAAAAAAACTGGGAACGACTTAAATTCAATACTCATGTCTCTAGCTTCCTTTAGCCGACATACTAACCACTTTGCTAGTGATGTGCTTATAAAATAGAAGATTTTATGCTTATCTATTGTTTATTTCAAACTTATTTTAAAGAGGCTTATATGACGATTTCAGTCAGTACAATATTGTAAAGAATCTATGGCAAAAAATCAACAAAGGACCAAGGTGAAAAAATGAGTGATGTTTATTACATGTGACAAAAATGTGAGGCACCCATCGAAAATAAATGTCTATGCTAGGTATGAGTTCATTTAGATCTGGCCTGCAGGTTTCACTGTCGCCGCCACTGCCTTCCACTAACGTGCAAGGTTCATTGTTGCCCCCTATGTCTTAACACCCCAACAGAGTTCACTAGCTTGCCACTAACACAGGGTCACAGATCGTGCCGCTCTCTGGCTTCTCGTTGTCTCAAGAACGATAATCTACATAAACTACCCGAGAGATGCGCTCCAATCGGTAACAAGACTAGATGGATTTGTCCTCCCGAAGAGCCTTGGTGAGAACTTCATTACTAGGCGTGGTGCCTTTAAGCTCCCTTACAGGTCAAGTGACTATGCAGACAAACTATTCCGCAGCTCTCGGAGCTGCGACACTCTTGCAAGGGATGCGCCACTGTCTCAACCGACTCTCCACAGTGACGGCAACGGGCATCAAAATTTGGCCGGAACCGGGCAAAGTAAGCACCAGCAAGGCAGTGCCCCGTTCTACACTGCAATGATTGATTGTTCCGGCCTTTTTAGCTTCCACCATGGATTGTCGCGGTCACAGGACGACAATGTTGCCAAATTCCACGGGGGCTACATAAACTACCAGGAATGTCCTCCACCAACATGAACGACCCTTTCCACAGTTTCCTAACAAGACTTTTTCCTGACCAGATAACCTACACTGCTTCTCACCTGCTAAACACACTGGCAATAATTCCTTCTACAATTCAGACGGAATCAACTGTCAGCCATTTTATCTCTACGTAAGTTCACCACATCTCTTTTTACAGTGCACTGGTGCACACCAGCGTAGGAGCAGAGATATAACAATATCTTTCAATAGACATATATATATTATATCTAGACTGGACATGGAAATATTTTAACACTAATAAAATGTGAAATTTGTTTAAAAAGTTGAAACAAGGCATTGTTTTGTGAAGTACTTAAAAGAAGTAAAGTTGTTGTTTTTTCAACCCTAACCTATGTACTTTTTTCTACACAATATATTTTTTGTTTTGTTTCTCCTTCTTCGTAGGTTTCATCATTTTAAAAAACATGACTCAAAGAATGCTCTATGTTGCACTTGTCCTGGGATTGTTAGGTCAAGTTGTCTCTGAAGACGCAAAGACCGCTCTTGCATCTACAAGTCTTAAATGTCAATCACGAGTTGCAGGTTGTAAAGCCTCAAATAACAATGTACAAATTTTGTACACGTCTTTAAAATATTGTGAAGCTATTAGATATTCAACGCCCAGTTTCGCTTCTCTGACTTGCTTGGTCGTAGACAGCGGCTGCACTCTGACCGAGTACTTCAGAGTGAGAAATGCTGCTTGTGGAACAAGTTCAACAACTGGTATGGATACTAACGAAAACGTTGGCATCGCTCTTGTATCGAGTAGTCAGCAATGTAGATCGCAAGTTTCAAACTGTATATCCTGGGACACCACAGTAGAAATTTTGTACACGTCTTTAAAATATTGTGAAGCTATTAGGTATTCAACGCCAAGTTTCGCTTCTCTGACTTGCTTGGTCGTAGACAGCGGCTGCACTCTGACCGAGTACTTCAGAGTGAGAAATGCTGCCTGTGGAACAAGTTCAACAACTGGTATGGATACTAACGAAAACGTTGGCATCGCTCTTGTATTGAGTAGTCAGCAATGTAGATCGCAAGTTTCAAACTGTATATCCTCGGACACCACAGTAAAAAATTTGTACGCGTCTTCAAAATATTGTGAAGCCTTGCAGTATTCAGCTTCCAGTGTTACCGCTCAGTCTTGTCTGGTAGGAAGCAGCGGCTGTACCCAGAGCGAGTACGACAGCGTGAAGCGAGCTGCGTGTACAGCAAGTTCAACAACTGGTATGGATACTGACCAAAACGTTGGCATCGCTCTTGCATCTACAAGTCTTAAATGTCAATCACGAGTTGCAGGTTGTAAAGCCTCAAATAACAATGTACAGATTTTGTACACGTCTTTAAAATATTGTGAAGCTATTAGATATTCAACGCCCAGTTTCGCTTCTCTGACTTGCTTGGTCGTAGACAGCGGCTGCACTCTGACCGAGTACTTCAGAGTGAGAAATGCTGCTTGTGGAACAAGTTCAACAACTGGTATGGATACTGACGAAAACGTTGGCATCGCTCTTGTATCGAGTAGTCAGCAATGTAGATTGCAAGTTTCAAACTGTATATCCTCGGACACTACAGTAAAAAATTTGTACGCGTCTTCAATATTTTGTGAAATCTTGCAATATTCAGCTTCCAGTGTTACCGCTCAGTCTTGTCTGGTAGGAAGCAGCGGCTGTACACAGAGCGAGTACGACAGTTTGAAGCGAGCTGCGTGTACAGCAAGTTATTTGATAGTTGGAACTTTATCTATGTTTTTATGTTCCCTTATTTATCTATTTACACATTTCTTTTGAAATGCCTTAAAAATACGCTGTATTCTTTCTAAAAAATAGACACTTTAGAAATAAGGATGAAAACTATTTATGTTTAATTAGTCTTTCCTTCTAAACATAAACGAACAAAATAGGACATGGTTGATGATGCAAACAGATAATTTGTTTTGTTTTAACATTGTATTTTGTAAGGACATCTTAATTAAACATTACGGTAAAAAAAAACACAAAACTATTTTTTTTTATATTTTCAGACATTGTTCATTGTTTGACCCGTATATCTTTTCATATTATTATTTCATATCTACTCACTAACTTCCATACTATAATGGACAGTCCTGACAGGAACACGAACTATGTACTCTCCGATTTGACAACTTATCTCACTTAAACTGCTTTTTTGTATTCAACATGTAAATATTACTCCTTGTTCTAAATAAATTATTAATGAAAATTTTATTTCAAACTTATTTTGTCTCTGTATAGACGTGTAAACTTGATTATATAGACACAGAGTTGTACAAGCTAAATACTTAAATAAGTACATAAAATAAACTAATTGATACAAATTTAGAATGTCTGTCTAGAAAGAGACAATTGGATTGGATACTACTTGTACGAATAAAATAAAAGAAATGAAATCAACTTATTGTTTGAGTGTCTTGGAATTAGTTATTTGTTTAGTAAAGTAATATATTTCTAAATTACTCCTGTGTTGATAGTTTCTTGCTTTAACAGATCTTTGAATCAAATTTTTCTTTAACTGAATAAGAACATACACATAATGCACAACTACAAGGCTCTAAAAGAAGGACTTTGATGATGATGAACAGTGTCTGCACTGAATCAGTGACTTAATCGTTTTAACTAGTATATCCAGGTCCTAACCAGGACCCCCAAGAAAAGAGGAATAGAGGACAGCCCAGATTTGGAAGCAGATGGGCAAGACGTGGGGACAGTTGGAGAGACTCGCCCGGAACCAAGATGCCTGGAGTAAGCTGGTTGGTGGCCTATGCCCCAGAAAAGGACCACAGGCAGAGAGATTATAAAAAAGGGAATAATTGAATTTTATTAACATTTAGTATTAGTAACAAATCAAATTAAAAATAGTTTGTAAAATATAAAAAGAAAAACAGGATATAAATATCTCCTTTAATCACGCACGACATTAGTAATGACTGGTCTTATTCTCTAATCCAAAACAAGTTTATCAAGACCTGATAGTTTCACTTTTCTTAGAGCATGGATCGTACACATCTTACTTGATATAGAAACCACTGAAAAAGCATAAAATCTAACAGCACCTATAACCACGTAGCTCCATCGGTAAAACATTGATGTAGCAGCACTGTAAGGGATTCGGCTAGCCAACAAAAGGTGAACTATGTGACTGGAGTTCTCATACATTCTTCTAGAACGATTGAAACAG
The DNA here is from genome assembly GCA_030265305.1 of Biomphalaria pfeifferi. Taxonomy (NCBI): domain Eukaryota; kingdom Metazoa; phylum Mollusca; class Gastropoda; family Planorbidae; genus Biomphalaria; species Biomphalaria pfeifferi. The sequence goes on from JASAOG010000024.1 coordinate 488,502, forward strand.
TGAAATACGCCGTGAAGTTGGATCGGTTCTACTTTGAAAGCAACGCTAGTAAGAAAACGTGTAGTTTCTCCATAAGGAATCAGTGATAGACTCATGACCTCAAAACTTCTGATAATAAATGGAAAGAAACAAATCCCCATAGTTAGTTACTATGCTCTCATAATGACTAACCAAAATGTAGTGATCTGTAGGGGTTACCTACCAATTAGTTTCCAAATCGTACCACACGGGAATCCAGAACGTTTGAGTTGGAGGGGGTGGAAGATTGTTTTTCAAATCCTAACCCTAACGCCTAGTAAACCGTAACCTTATGTCCATATCTATCCCGAGACATCTTCACGCCATGTGGAGCGATCAAGAGCTAGTGCTTCCCAGCCGTGAATGTCGATCTCGCATTCCTTGAAGGAGCTCTTGAGTGTCTTTATAGCGCTTGTATCGACCTCCCTCGGAGCGCTTTGTCGCACACAACGCCACATACAGAGGTCGTTTGGGAAGGCGATTGTCTGGCATGCGAACTACATGTCCCGCCCTGGTATGATTAAATATAGGTGGGAAAAGAAGACTTTTGGCCTCCTTCAGTCGTAGAACGAGACACTCCCGTCCACACTTATCACATGTTAACTTGGCTTTCGCTTTGGTGGTAGAGGAGCTAGCCATTTTTCGTATGGTACGCTTTTCTTCCTGTTACGATGGACACTCAAATATAAATACACTTAACATAAGAACAATCTCAGGTAAACACAAACAAGTTTAATCAGCCATCTTGATTACTAGAGTAGTTTCCCCTGTTCATGGGCACAACTCTTCATACAAATATAACATTCCATCAACATCCCCTCTCCTCCCCCAAAAAAAATAATAAAAAAAAAGAAAAGTTGAAAAACATTATAACGAAAAAAAATAATTATTCAATCAAATTGACAAAACTATTTACAACCGTAAATATGTTTCAAATTAAATAACTATAGTCAGATTAACAAAACTATTTACAACAGTTCATATGCACAGTTCTTAGACATAGTCCCCATATCTTGACGGTTTCTGGAGAGTGGCCCAAGGTCTCAGAGAGTACTGGTGAGTGTTTTCGGCGTTGGGCGGATTGTTAATACACTCGTTCTCTGCGTCTGGGAAAATGTCCGTACTATTACTTTCTCTATCTGGAGAAAAATCTATGTTGTTAGTGGTGTCAGGTCGTAGGTGTCTTCTATTTCTTTGGTACATGAAACCATTGTCGCCTTCTATAATGTAGGCACGTTCGTTCACTTTCCGACATACTCTGCCTTGTCTCCAGGTAGTATCGTTTGGCGATTGATAGAAGACTTTCTGTCCGACGTTTATAAGCTTCATGTCACGAGCTGTTTTGTTGTAGTGTTTTCTGACACTTTGCTGTCGCTTCTCCCGTTTGGCCGTGGCTTCTTGTTGTGACATTCTTGCAGGATGCTCTCTTCTTGGCAATAATGTTCTTGTTGCCCTTCCAAAGAGCATCTGAGCCGGACTTAAGCTGGTATCTTGCCTGGGTGTATTTCTGAACTCTAATAGGGCTTCATAGGCATCTGATTTACTTTCTTTGGATTTTTTCATCAGATTCTTTAATATTTTCACTGCCGCCTCTGCCTTGCCGTTTGACTGATGATGTCCTGGTGAAGATTTTAAATGGTGGACACCCCATGCTGTCATAAATGCGGTGAATTCAGCAGATGAAAACTGAGGTCCAAAATCACTGATACAAACTTTGGGGACACCATATCTGGCAAACAAATTTTTTAGTTTTCTTATAACAACTTGACTTGTTGTCGTGTGCAAATGTTCTACTTCAATAAAATTTGAATAGTAGTCAACTATGGCAAGGTATTGTTGGTCAAATATTTGGAACAAATCTATTCCAACTTTATCCCAGGGATTTGAACCCTCATTATGCTGTATTAAGCTTTCTTTCTGGTTTGCAGGTTTACTTTGCTGACAAGGTTGACATGCATCAGCTATTTCTTTTATTCTTGCCGCTATTCCCGGCCAGAAAACTGCGTCCCTTGCTCTTCTCATCATGGCATCATACCCTAAATGTGCTGCATGTAGTTTGGTTTCAACTTCTTTTCTTAATGCTCTTGGGATAATTATTCTCTCCCTTTTCATTAGAAGGCCATCTTCATAGGTCAGTACATCTGCAAGTGACCAATACTGTTTGAGTTCTGGTACAATATGATGCTTGTCTGGCCAACCGTTCAGTATGTACTGTTTCAACATCTGCATCTCATTGTCTATTTTGACTGCATCTTTAACTTTATCTAACATTATATCTGGGAGAGCCAGTCCTACAGTGTTGATAGACGTGTCAGGAAAATCTTCCTGTTCTGGCAAAGGGTCTCTGCTTAGCGTGTCAGCAATCTGTAATCTGTTTCCTTTGGTATACTGGTACTGAACATCGTATCGGTACAAGCGCATCATTAAGCTTTGAAGCCTTTTAGGTGCACAACTAAGGGGTTTATTGAGTATATTTTCCAAAGCTTTATGATCATTCTGCATTATTATTGTTCTGCCGTACGTGTACTGGTCAAATTTTTCTAGAGCTACTACTACAGCCAAGAGTTCTTTTTCGATTTGAGCCCACTTTTTCTGAGGCTCTGTGAGTGATCTTGATGTGTATGCTATGGGTTTGTCATCTTGTAGTAGTACAGCTCCTAGGCCATTTTGACTGCTGTCCGCCTGAATAGTTACTTTCTTCTCCGGGTCGAAATAACTTAGGGTTCCATGATTGGATATCTTCTGTTTGACACTATTAAATGCTTTCTCGCAGTCATTCGACCACACGAATAGCTTGTGCTTCTTTGTCAGTTCTGTTATTGGTTGTAGGTCTGCTGAAAGACCTGGGATGAATCTTGATAGATATTGTATCATTCCACAAAATCTACGAACCGATGTAATGTCTTAAGGGGTTTTTAGATTTGTTATGGCTCTCACCTTGTTTGGGTCTGGTTTTATTCCTGACTGGGAAATAATGTGTCCCAAAACACGATTTCTGACTTTCGGAATGCTGATTTCTTTTCATTTAGTCTGATGTTCTTTTCCTTTAGTCTATTGAGTCATTTTGATAGGTTTTCGTCATGTTTTTTGCGAGCCTCTTCTACTGTGTCCCCCCCTTTCCAATTACCATTATATCATCCACCACGTTAAAACATCCTGTTAGTCCCTCCAACGCATCATTCAAATGTCTTTGAAAAACTTCCGAGCTTACTTTGAGACCAAAAGGAAGTCTATTCCATTTGTATCTACCGAATGGGGTCGCCATTGCAGTGAGACCTGATGAGTCCGGGTCTAGTTTGATATGCCAAAAAGCTTCCTGGATGTCGACTTTGCTAAATATCTTGGCGTTACCCATTTCAGCCAAAATGTCTTCTAGTGTTGTTAGGTTGTAGTGCTCCCTCAGAAGTGCCTTGTTCAAGGGTTGAGGATCAATACAGATTCTGATACTGCCATCTGATTTCTCTACCAATGCCATTTGACTAACCCACTCTGTGGGCTCAGTTATTTTTTCCAGAATTCCTCGTTGAACTAATGAGTTTAGTTCGGCTCTGACTTTCTCTTTTAATGCTATAGGAATTCTTCTACATGGTAGGACTTTGGGCTTCACTGTCTTGTCTATTTTCAATGTAGCCACGCCCAAATCACCAAGTGCGTCAATGTTTTGGTGTTTGTTTCCTGTGGCTTCCACTTTGGCAATAAATCGGTCTTCATTAATGTGAATGAGTTCCATCTTCCTCAGTGTTGATAATCCTAGCAGGCATGTTAGATCATTTGGTACTACCACATACTCTACATTGAATTTCTCATTGGTCTTTAGATTGGTGGTTACCAACGTAGCTTTTCCTTTTGGCTCCATTACCGTCTTATTCCACATTGTTAATCTCTGAGACGTCGGTACTATCTGGTCTGGGCACACATACTTTTCGTTTATGGTATTGACGTCGGCGGCACTGTCCACTTGAAATCTGACTCTTTGGTTGTTGATCATCATGACGGCCGTCATCCTATGCTTTTTGGGGCCATTCATTGCCATTACCCATTCAGTTTGGAGTGTAACTTCTTCTTCTTCTGTGTCTGAGTCTATGTTGCTCTGTGCCTTTGCTTGAGTAATGCTATATATTTTCTTTTTGCAGACTGAGGCAAAATGATTCCTGCCTCCACAAATGTGACATGATTTTCCCCAGGCCGGACATTTTTCCTTTATGTATTCATGGTTGCCCTTGCAAAATTTACAAGTTTTACTTTGTCTTGGCCCTTTGTCACTCTGTTGATATTCCTTTCTGTATTTCGGACCTGACTTAGATGTTGAGATTCTTTCAATCGTTGGTTTGTCCAAAGGTTCATTTCTTCCTTCTCTGATATCCTTCATTTGCCTTTGTGAACTTTCATATATCCTACACACATCTATGCATTTCTGTAGGGTTAGTTTATCATCTTGCAACAGCTTCATCTTTAAGTGTTCACTTCTAACCCCTAAGATAATTCGGTCCCTAATCAGACTCTCTTCTAGTTTATCAAAATTGCAGCTGCTTGCCAGTTTCTTCAGGGCAGTTATGTATGAGTCAATGTTCTCGTCCTCTTCTTGTCTTCTCGTATTGAAGACATATCTCTCATATGTTTCGTTGGTTCTCCCAACATAGAACTCTTCAAAACTCTTTAAAATCTCATTTATTTTTGTCTCCTGCCCTTTTCCAAATGAATCAAACACGTCTGCAGCCTCACTTCCAATTATGGTCATTAGTGTTGCTACACGTATATCTTCTGTCTCTGTTGTGAGTTTCGTGGCCTTTTCATAGTTATCCCAGTCTCTTCTGAATCGTTTCCAATTGGCCGCCATATTGCCTGTTTGCACTAGCGGTTGAGGTACTGGGAAATATCTGTTAGCAGTTGCCATTTTAGCTACTGATTTCTTATATTTTCCTCAAGATATTCTAGGTTATCGTTTACCTTTATTAGATGTGTAAACCGCTGCCACCATGTTACGATGGACACTCAAATATAAATACACTTAACATAAGAACAATCTCAGGTAAACACAAACAAGTTTAATCAGCCATCTTGATTACTAGAGAAGTTTCCCCTGTTCATGGGCACAACTCTTCATACAAATATAACATTCCATCAACACTTCCAGAGCTGAGGCCCATGATTTTTCACTGTTCATGGCTTTCTTGGTCACTGTCTCTCTACATCTAAAGCGGTCTAGGGTTATGTCTTCCCAATGGTATGTATCGATTTTCACTGCTCTGAGGTCCCGTTTTATTACATCCATGTAACGGAGGTGGGGGCGAGCAGTTTTTCTTGAGCCAGTCGCAAATTGTCCATAGAGAATCACTTTCGAGATGCGACTGTCCTCTATCCGGCAAACATGTCCAAGCCAGCGCAGGCGGCGATGTTTGAGGACTGTAAAGATGCTGGGAATACCTGTTCGCGCAAGGATCTCAGTATTGCACACTCTTTCTTTCCTTGTGATTTTAAAGATTTTTTGGAAACATCGCAAATGGAATGAGCAGAGCGCATGCCTTGTAGACCTCCATTTTGGTCATTGTAGTGTGCTTCTAGTTTTCCAAAAACTCTTGACATGAGTCTAGCGAAGAAGGAGGCGGTCTTCCCTATAAGTTTTTTAAAATCTCCTTTTCTAGAGACAGATCATCTTGAATTGTGGATCCAAGATAACAGAATTCATTTACGGCATCCAGCTTGTTATCATCTATGAGGATGGAGGGTGGTGCTGTAGCAGGTGGTCCCATTTAATTTTGTTGTTTTTTTCGTGCTAATTGTTAAGTCATACTCTTTACAAGCCTGAGAGCAGCGGGACATTAGTGACTAAAGATCCTCTTGTGTGTGTGCCACTACCGTTGCATCGTTCGCGAATAGCATATCACTTACTAGGGTGGTTTTGATTTTAGTTTTTGCCCTGGAAAAAGAAGACTAGGAAAAAATTATTTGGGTTCAGAACTCGTCTCAATTGTTACTCTTATATTGTAAAATTTGTAGATTTTCCAAAGCATAGTCTTTCTTGAAATCATTTTTGAAACTCATGCGCAATTATATAGAATCTGTCGCGATAGTTGACTTTTCTGTTTTAAAAAGTATCATGTAGTCGTCGGGGGTGGTACAGTGGAAACGATTATCATGCAAGAGTCCTTTCTCCTATTTATAATTATTGCTAATATTGCATTTGGCATTAATGAATATGGGGTTGGAACGACTCGATATAAGAATTCTAATTCCTTAACTATACAAAAGTAAAAGTATTGGCCTGCCTGTGTATGAAGCGGCGCACTATATATATCGCCTCTTCCAACTGGTACAATCCTCTTACATTGTATATTTAGTTTACTATTGATTTAATTTGAGATTATAGTGTGGTGTGACGTAATATACAAATGGGTTCGAATATCAATAAGTATCTTATATTATAAAGATATATGACTAATTTTGTTCAGACATTATGAGTTCTGCTTAAAAATTGGACCGCCTCCCCTCTAAAAGGTCTAGAGTAGGAAGGGCAGTAGATGCAATCGCCCCCACCCATCCCCCCCACCGCCACAGTAATGGCCAAAAAGGGGAACTATAAAATATAAAGATTTGTATATTGAATACATTGTATATTACAAAACAGCTTTGATCATATAGACATGTAACAAAGTATGTTAACAAACTGTGTTTTCTATTGACTAATTTCTATATTAAGGATCACAATGGCGATTGGACCCCACGATTACCTAATAAATACTGTCAAAAAAGCGCAAACAAAACTTTATGGCCATATCATAAGATCGTCAGGGCTCACAAAGCTCTTCCTTTAAAGAACAGTACCAGGAAAAAGGAGAAGAAGCAGACAGAGAAAGCGATTCGAAGACAATATGAAAGAAGGACGAGCTTGTCATCGAAAAAGGTTCTATTCAAGGCAAGATATAGTGAGGAATGGAGAAAGACGGTCGACAGATCATGCGCGGTGCTCACGTGGTTTACCCAGGGCCGTTTTTAATGGAAGAAAGGCGGGGCTACAACCTCGAGGTGTCCACAAGAAAGGCGGGGCTACAAACTCGAGTTGTCCACAAGAAAGGTGGGGGCTACAACCTCGTGGTGTCCACAAGAAAGGCGGGGCTACAACCTCGAGGTGTTTACAAGAAAGGCGGGGCTACAACCTCGAGGTGTCCACAAGAAAGGGACCTCCACAAAAGAGTAAAATAGATCCAAATTTCAACGGGTTAGAAACTTTTAAGTTGTTTTGTTTTTCTAATCTTTTTTTGGCACTTTAACCGCTGGCAAAAATGTCGTGATTATGCTTTTACCGTCCTTTATTTTTTAAAAAACTAAGCTCAAGGTTTACGACAGTGCGTCTACCAAGGTACAATAGCCCATCTCTCTACTAACTAAAGATTATACGGTTTTAAACTAAAATATGCATATTAAATATTTTTTAATAAGGAAATTTTCATTATAATTTACAAGAACATCTATTTCTTATTTCTAAAATATTGCATGCTTTTAGATATAAGTATTTTCATTTTTAAGTGGATCATTATCAAACTGTTTCAAAAATTGTAGGGGCCTCCAAAAAAATCCTACCCCTGGGCCTACACAAACTTAATTCCGGTCCGGAGTTTACCATACTAAGGGACAGATGCAGGAGGAGAATATGTATATAGAATGTGAGTGTTAGGTGAATTTGATCGTTTTTCTAGTTTATATTAAAAGTTAAATACATGAATAGTGCATTTTAATATAATTATCTCTAAGAAGGAACGTTTCTAATTAATAATGTATAACAAGTATTATTACATAGTCTACTTAAATATGTAACATTATATTTTGTTTAAAAATCTTTGTGACATTTGACATGAAAGACTTTAATATTCATTTATATTTAATTTTGATATTAATGGCAATATGCCAATCATTAACTCGAACGTCAACAGATTAGTTAATAATAGATTGCAGGGATAACACAAAGACTGGTATGAGCTAGTACTAATGGCTCCTCTTGAGTGGAGCTTATATTAAGTATAGTTGAATCTATTACTCTGGAACAGTCATGTAATAAATGTATATAAGATCTAGACTAACAATAAAAAATCATTTATAAAAAAAAAGGGGGAACGACTTGAATTCAAACTCATTGCTCAAGCCTTGTCATGCTTCATAAGCCAACACGATAACCGCTCTGCTAGTGGAGCGCCTATGAACATAGAAGATTGTATGGTTATGTATTGTTTCTATAGTCTCGTTCTATTTGTCATATTGTCTTCTCTTAGACTCAGACGAAGACCTATAAGGGGGACTAATTCAGCTTATACCAACATTTCAGTCCAGCTAAGTACAAATTCTTTCTCTTGTTTGAGATACCAAACAAAATTAATAATTACCAATAATTAATTAACTAATTGATTTTTTACAAATGTTTCTTGTGCTGTCAGATAAAAGAAATTCTTCGTCTTCCTCATTTTCATTTAAAGAAATAATTGCGCAAAATTTCAGCTTGATCCGAGATTGGGTATGGGAGAAATAACTTGCACAAACTTTTAACAGACAGACAAAAGAAATACAATAAAAGTAAGATTTAGAGCTAAATTGGGACGACCTCTTAATGCGCTAATTAAATAAATTATATAAATTATAGCTTTTATATAGCGCTGCTTAGAGCATGCTCGGAGCGATAGTTCCAATCTAGTGTGTGGACCAGTGGAGGGGGGGGGGGGGAAAGAGGGTTACTGGGAGAAAGTTGTCGCGCTGCCCTCAGTAAACACTACTCTGCTCAAGTCGGGTGTCAAATCTCGAGCCCTTTTCATAGGTAGCCAAGCCAAGCTATGTTCAAGCGTACCTAGCCTCTTGACTATTCAGCTTTTCTAAGCAAAGATCATATTTCCTCAGTGGCGTCACTAAGTGATTGGGGGATTGGCAGCCTGAACCGGAAGACACCAATATGGAAAAAATGTGATATAATTATATATAAATATGTTTTTAATCATGTGACTTAACATGACGCTTGTGCGAGTTTTCTTGGATTTTTTAAATAATTTTTTAGGTCCATTAGTTCAAGATCTGATAAGCCAAAGAAGGGCCAAGCTGTGTATGTAGGTCTATATTCTATATATGTGTGTACGTGCATTTTTTTGATGTGTGTGAAAGTGTGTTTTATGTTCATGATTTGATATAAATGATTCTGCTAATAATTGAATCGTGATTTATAAGTTAAGTTATAAGTCTCCGATGGTTTTAGAATGTTCAAACGCTATTAATGACTTACAGATATCTATATTATATTCCAAAATGCCCTGACTGACCTAACTATCACTAATTCTCTCAGCGGAGTAGCCAAGAGTACGTCATTCGGCCAATCTTATGCTTGCCTATTCATGGGTCTCTTAGAACTCAACTTTTGTTTATTTTTTACATGGGCCCCCATGCCCGAATTTTATAGGAGATACATTAATGATGGGCTTCGTATAACATCTCTGACAGAGAATTAACTATTCAAATGTATTAAGTTCAACAATAACTTCAATGCAGCCATTCGTTTCACTTATACTATTTCCAGCTATTTAGACGGCCCCAAGAATGGAAGTATGCAAAGCGCCTAGATATTGGTAAGCTCACAAACCCAGATATCAAGCAAGATCTCGTCAAATAACTAGATAGTGAAATTAAAACCCTGCACATGAATAAGGATGTGGAAAACAGCTGGAATAAACTAAGGGACTCCGTGTACTCTATAGCTAGAAGCGTCCTCGGTCAGTCTAAACGCAAGCACCAAGATTGGTTTGACGAAAACAATGTGCGAATTGAACAGCTTTTAACACACAATCAACATTGCTTAAAGGCCTTTCTGTGTAATCTAGCCTGCCCCCTGTAAAACAAAATTCTATTGGTGTTACTGGACTAGTGTGTTGTTAATACTTCTTCTGGTATTGATGTATAGTTCTTGTCTTATTAATTAAATACTTATATCTTCATGACTTTGTAGTGTATTCTTATTAAACTTGCTGTGTACTTCAACCACAAGACACAAAACAAAGCACTAACTCCAAATAATAGTTTACAAGTAGGCAAACTCAGCCATCAATAACATGAATACGTTCTCCACTATGTTTTACAAACATTTACAATTCCAACATGAAGACACAATATTAAATATTCTAAACCACAGACCTAACACGTCTGTCTCTTCTCAGAACATTGCAAAGACTCTTACTGAGCATGTGGTTTCTTCTCATCATGTGACCAACAAAAAATGATACCCCGTGATTGCGAATGGAAAGTCCCCTATTTCACGTTCAAACAACATATTTCATATATCTCATGCTGATAACCAAACCATAGTGTTACATATGCCCCTTCCCCTAAAAAAAGATTTTCAAGAAATCTTTTTGACAAAATAATGCATGTCAATATCATCAATATTAGGGGTTCACCGGATTGTCCCTCCGGCTCCGGCTTCTGGCGAATATCCGGCATTTTTTACTATCCGGTGCTATCCGGCTCCGGTCGGATATCACTACCGGATAGTAAACCGGATAGTAAAAATACACCTATTTAATATGCATAAAGTAGACCTCGTTCCATTACTGTCTGTTATAGAATGTCCTAAATTGTGCCGATGTGCCCAAAATAAAAAATCAAATCAATCAATCTATAGAATGTATTAATGTTTATATGAAAACAAAATAATGTGCTTAAAAATAGAGCCATTATAAATATGCACCAAACATCGTTTATTATAAAGACAAGGCATGTTAATAACTTAATATAAATAGAGATGAAACTTTACATCATAAATGCGCTTTACATACAGAGATGCAATGGCTGGCACTTTTTTCAATTTGTCTTGACCTTTGAGTAAGTTAGTTAACATGTTAAAATGTTACATTCCTTGACTACGTCATGTTGACTAGACGTCTGTCTAGCTGTGCGGGTATATCTCCAGAGGTAGAGATGAACAACTCCCACCCCCTTTTATTTATTTAGTCCATCACATTGAGTTTTTTATAGGCAGGTAACCACAAGTTAAATACGATGGACGTAGGTTTAATGTCAGCGTATAGACACTCTCTAGTGGTCACACCTTTCGAGGGAACTGAGGTTGTTTACTTAGTAGTTAATCTTTATTGGGGGGGGGGTGGCTGGACTACAAGAGCCACACCTCTAAGGTAACCAGGTATATTTCTAGATGAACAACTCCCTCCCCCTTTTATTTGTTTAGCCCATCACATTGAGTTCATTGACTGACAGGTGACCCCAAGTCAGATACGATGGACGTAAGCACTCTCTAGAGGTCACACGAGGGAACTAGGTTTGTTAATGTCGGGGGGGGGGGACTAGACTTTACATTATAAATTCGTATTACATACGTAGCAGCGATGTCTGGCACACTGGCTTGTCTTGACCTTTGAGTGGTCTAGTAAACATGTCATATTCCTTAACTACGTCACGCTGATAATCTGTCTAGATGTGCGGGTATATCTCCAGAGGTAGAGATGAGCTACCCCCACCTCCTTTTGTTTGTTTAGTCCATAACATTGAGTTCACAAATAGGCAGCTGACCACATTAAGCCAGATGTCAACGTGTCGACACTGTCTAGAGGTCACATCTTATGAGGGAACTGAGTTTGTTTACTTGGATTAGAATTTTTATTAGAGGCGGGACTACAAGCCAAATCTCTATAAGGTTACTTTGGTATGAGTAAGTTTATTATGAGATAGGTTGTCAATCAAGGGTCTGGACCACAAACCACACCTTTTATACTATTGGACGGGTAATAAGTTTGTTTACTTTGAGTTAAGTCTCACGTATTAGTCTGGACTACAAGCCAAACAGACACAGACCAAGGGTATCTTTAAAGGGAGGGCTCAAGAGACTCAACACCCCCAACTTCTTATTTGTTTAATCCATGACAATGTATTGATAGAGAATATAGACATTGACCATTCTTAAGCCAGAATGGATTAACGCAAATTGTTAAGACATATTGAGACTGTCTAGAGGTCACTAGATGGTGACACTAAGTTTGTTTACTTGGAGAGAAATGTCATTTAGAGCGCTGAACACACGTTCGTTGCACAATAAAATAAAACAAATATGTGCATGTGTGCGTGTATGTATTTTTCCCCTTGTATTAAAACCTTTAGAAAGAAAACTAATTTCATTGTTTAATTCTATTGACTTAATATATAAAGGAAAACCTTACAGTTAAATTTAACATCGCAGAAAATAAATTGATCTAAAGCACCACAATTAGATCTAGCAAACAAAGAAAAATATGCTGGAATGTTAAGAAACACTTGACCTCTGTAACTAAGGTACAGAGATAATTTATCTATATGCTTGACTGATCGTGCCAATGTGTTAGCTTTTTTCGCCTGCACACTAAACACTATTGCGTATGCCCAAGGAAAAAAAAACGCGTGAAGGTCAACACCATCAACTATACACACTACACTAGGACTACATGTGTAGGCTCACTACGTCTATCTGATCAGGTTGTTACAATCAGTCGAACACAAAGTCTATTTATGTTGGTTTTTTTTTTTGGTAGGAAGGGTGTGGGTGATTTTGTTTCTTTTATAGTTGGTTTTCCTAATTCTCTTAGATCTATATAACAGTAGATCTAAACATTGATAACAACAATAGGCCTACAGACTACAATTAAATCTATGCTTCGCGACATTTAAAGCTCAAGCTTTGAATAGGTATAATAGATGTTCCTGCTGTTAATAAAATATCGGTTTGCCGCAAATGGATTAATAAATATATGACCTACTACGCTTCAGATTCCAACTATTAACTAACAGCTATCAGTATTAAGCCCTTGAAGCCAGAACCAGAAGCAGTCTTTGGACTTAAAATTACAAGTCTGATGACCAGTTGTTGGTCAGAAATTATTGAACACATACATCCAACCACCATACAAGCCAGATGAGAGATTTACATTAGTAACTAGTTAAATATATACTAACATATTTTACATTGACCCTCCAACACACAGCCTTTATAGTTGGTGGCCTCGTACATACACACAGACACGCTCATGCTACACAGATTAATTTATGTTTATAAATACTGTTAATCTTTAATAAATCAATCAGGAAAAGGAAAAAAAATAATACCAAAAAATATAGGTATGTTACTTAACAGTTTCGTAAAATGCTCAGCGATACAAGCTATTTACAAAACACTTAGGTATTCGGCTCCGGCTCCAGCACCGGCTCCGGCCGAATATCAAATTTTACTATCCGGTCATATCCGGCTCCGGCCGGATATCAAAAAGTACTATCCGGTGCACCCCTAACAATATATATAGTCATAGTCTATGTTATTCACTCATCAACTTCATCTTAGTTACTCCCATCCACTTGTATATCTTTATTGTGTCATAATAATATTACTCCACTTATCAAAATTAGCACAAATAATATATAAAATGGTTTCAACAAATATACTTGACCACAAATAATCAAATCAATCATGTCTCAATGTTTATGTATCTGAAGATTTACTCTCCTGGAAATATATCAAATATTTATTTACAATGGTACCAAGAAATTTTTTATTAACATCATTGACATGTTAATCAAAAGAAAAAATTTAAGTTAACATTACACCTAATCATTTAAATACATTACTATGAATTATTGTGCATACGTATACACTGTTTTGTAGTTTGATTTCAATAATATGACAGAAGTTCAACAGCTGAAGAAAAAATGTTGCTGTTTTGTTTACATACGTTTATTGCATAAATGTTCAATATGTATGGATCTATGTGAAAATCAATTAGAAAATGCCATGTGATTACATATGCTAAAGTCAAGTGATTAAAACAAAATAAAATTACAAAAGATTTCATTACATTTGTATACAAGTCAATGTTACAAAAATGTCAAGGTAACCCAATTAAATGGTACAAGGAAGAAAAAATGTCATAAATGACCCAGTTGAATAATAGAAAATATTTCTAAGTACATTATGAGATTATTTATTCAGTTAAAATTTCCTGACTAATGTGTTTTATGTCATTATTTTTATTTATTTCATTTTCATGTACTACATATCTTAATAGGAAATCAGCTAATACATTTTCATGTCATGGTATACTTTGTAACTCAAATTTATAGTCCAGACAAAATGAGTGACCATCTGTTTATTCTATTGATTTTTAATTCATTTCATTTCAGTGCTAAAAGTGGCTTATGGTCACATTTAATTGTGAAAAATCTATCTAACAAATAGTTCTTTAATTTTAAAACTGACCAAACAAGTTCCTTCTCAATTACTGAGTATTTTCTTTCTGTATCTTCACAACAAATTCTGACTCCTCTATCTTTTTTCTTTACTTTGACCATGGGTGATGCATATGAGCATGTTTCTGATTTTTCAATTTTACTCTCTCTAATTAAATTATTCATTTCTTCTTTTACTAAATCTTCATATGCTTTTGGAATGCTATATGCTTTTGTTTTGGTTGGTAAGGTTTTGTTGCACTTGTTAATTGTAGTTGTCTCTCCTAGACTGCCTGTTGTCACTATAGCTGTTGTATTTAAAATTATTGTTTCTTAAACTTCTCTCCCTGGAACTGGAGCTTTGGTTTGATCTATAGTATCTATTATTACTATTACTGTTGTTCTGGTTGTAATTGTTATAGTTGGGATAATTTGTATAACTTCTGTATCTAAAGTTATTGCTAGTCCTAGGTGCTCTGCATTGGCTTTTGACATGCCCTTTTTTCCACAGTTAAAACAAGTTTTTGTCTTACAAAATTTAAAGTTTTCTTTGTTGTTGTTTTTCAATTCAATCAAAACTTTTATGATCCTCAGCAAAATGGCTCATCCCCCTTAATCAGTGCTGATGGAAACAAACTTCTCACAGACAAGGAGGATATACTTGTTCGCTGGGCTGAACACTTTTAGCTTGGCAGTTCAGAGCTGACAGTTAAATTAACAGAAATCTACCAGATAATGTGGGAACAAAAGACACTACCACAAGAGTTTAAATACGCCTCCATCATTCATCTCTACAAGAGAAAGGGAGATAGGCAATTAAGCGATAACCATCGTGGCATATCCCTCCTATGCATTGCTGGCAAGATTCTGGCTACGGTGCTATTAAACAGACTACAACACCAAATAGAAACAGTCCTAATTCCGGAGAGTCAATGCACCTTCAGGCAGGGTATAGTCACGTTTGTCATGATCTTTGCAGTCCGCCAACTCCAAGAGAAATGTAGAGAGCAAAATTCAAATCTCTATAATGCATTCATAGATTTGATTATAGCTTTTGAGTACGTCAGTCGTGAAGGCCTCTGGCAAATCATGTCCGAATTTGGCTGCCCGATTAATCCATAACAATGGTGTGCCATAATGACACGCAAGCAAGAGTCCAAGACAGCGGAGACTACTCAAAGCCTTTTCCTGTCTCAAATGGCGTGAAGCAGGTCTGTGTGCTGGCCCCAACGCTTTTCAGCCTAATGTTTACTGCCATGCTGAAAGATGCCTTTCGCACAGAAAGCATTGGAGTTGGTATACAAAATGTTTAATTAGGTCTATTGATTCTTTAAAACTTGTTCTTGTTTGCAAAAAAATATTTTAGTGTACTTCTGTAAGCCTAGTGACGGAAGCAGCGTTTTTCCCGTTTACGTCATGGACAATTTTCATTCATAAAACATTTAAGCCAAAATTAATTTTTCGATAATGAGCCATTAATCAAACCGATGTAACTGTCGACCTCGAGTTTTCCCTATGTGGCCAATGAGTTGAGAATTTTTTTTTCACTAATATGCACGTACATTGAACTTTTAAAGAAAATCGGTAGAGCCGTTTTTGAAATAATAAATAAATATATATATATATATATATATTGCTACGAATCTCACTATCCAGACTCTCTGCAAACTACACCATACACCGTTTGATTGTCTTCTGAGCTGAGCCGAAGGCTCTTCGAGCTCAAAGTTTGAAAAGAAAAAACCTGTTAGGTCGTCCAGCCGTAACAGTAAAAAAGAAAAACAAACCTGTGGAACACAGTTCTGTTTGAGAGCGACCCTAGTCAATGCCTATATAAAGCATTGCTGTATCCAATGTCTTCAGCCTCCGACACATGGCCGAAGGCCTAGGAGCACTGGGAGCCTCCGTCATCTTCCTTCTTTGTACCAAGCTAACCGTGGGGGAACCGCCATTTATGGAACGGTCCTTTGAGGAACGGCGCATGGATGTGTGACAGTTTTTGTGAGGACTTTTTTACAACCCCGCCCGTGCAAGGGGTGGACTCTCGTCTACCCATGGGCATCCCCACGGGAGTTATGTTTTGCCATTCGTTTTGCCTAGCTATCTCCTCAAATAGCCGTTTCCACCCGGATGCCACGATGAGGCAGAACAGCGAACCCGGGACACCATACACCACCAACTAAAAGAGTTTTCGAGTTTTCCCGATGTGGCCAATAAGTTGAGAATTTTTTTTCTCACTAATATGCACGTACATTGAACTTTTAAAAAAATCGGTAGAGCCGTTTTTGAAATAATATATATATATATATATATATATATATATATATATATATATATTGCTACGAATCTCACTATCCAGACTCTCTGTAAACTGCACCATACACCACCAACTTAAAGAACTTGACAACCCAGGGCTCCAAATTAACGTAATCCTTTAATAGTTGAATAAATAACAGCCAATACTGTACAATTGGCAACACGTACACTGTACAAATATCTTTCCGATAACACCGTTCCGCCGTATCAACTCTTGCACTGGCCTCTCCGTCTCGTTCCGGGCTTGCACTGGGTTCAACAGTTCAGGACTGACTTCACACACTAGGCTCGTTGTGTCGGACTCGATCGCAGACCAAGATCAAGACGCCAGTCGTCTCAACTGTACTTGACAGTACTCCGCACTGAACCGTCGTAATGCTCCGTACAGAACCACACCGCTGAACTGTTCTGTAGTCGACCGGACTGTAGTGAACCGGGCTCTGAACTGTCTTGACTGCGTCACCTCCGCTTTTATATAGGGTCCCTACTGGCCTTCTCGAACCGGACAGAACGCCGCTCGACCATTCTAGGTGGTTAGATGACTACAACTCTCGTGACGCTCCTGAGCTCTGTTCACGACGGCGATCCTTCCAGAACCGTCCTGTTGACACTTGACTGGGCTGACCATCGTAACTCGTCACGGTTGACCGCTCGTCTCGCGCTGGCCTGGGGCGATTTGCGTCGGCTGACTACACACACACTACCACCCCCATCTGTGCCACCAACATGTTTATAACAATATATACCTACACACATACCAGAATTGCTCGCTGACGCGTATAGGATTGAACTTTTAAAGAAAATCGTTAGAGCCGTTTTTGAAATAAAATTTATATATTTATATATATATACATACATACAAGAATCGCTCGCTTAAGAGTATAGGATAAGCGCGTTTACTAAATAAATAAAGTATAACACTCGGAATGGTGATTCTCTTATTGTCAAAAAAAATCATGCTGCTTTATACATCACGATAATAATGGTCTTGACATTCACATTCAAGGATTCTGAAGATCCTCCATCAACGAACATATTGTAAATGATTAAGTTTCACTCATTGTCCTTTTGTCAGGCATATGGACTTAAAGTATCACATATAATTTCATCCTCCATTATTTAACTGTTAATCTCACAAGGTCAAGGGGTAAATGACTTCCGAGGACCTGGGTTGGAAAAAATTAAAGGCGGTTCATCGTTCTGCTGGCCACATGACACCCTGCTTTTTAACTGTTGGCCAAAGAAACAGATAATGTTAACATCATCTGCCCTTTAGATTGCAAGGTCTGAAAGGTAAACTTTACTTTGCTCCCAAGGTCATTTACTGCTTTTTCAATAAATTGTAAACCTAGTTTAACTGTCTGAATCTTCATATTTTAGAAAAGCTTCTTTGTATTTCGACATAAGTCTTATTCGTTTAAAAGCATCTAATTTCTTAAGACAAAAAAAAATTCTTAAACGTGAAAACGAAACAAAGATTCCAGAAATTGAATTCCATGTATTGATCTACTTTTATAAGGAGAAGCTACTCAGTGGAAGTTTCTTGGGAGAGGAAGTTTCCTGGAATCTTTGTTTCGTTTTCACGTTTAAGAATTTTTTTTTCTTAAGAAATTTGATGCTTTTAAAAGAATAAATAAATGTAAGGACAAACACAATTCATTTCTGTATTTGACCAGTTCTTCAGACTGTCACATCATATATGAGTCGATTCCTATATATGTTGTAACAATATACATATATATTCCAAAGCATATATATATATATATACATATATATGCATATTGTTACAACATTTATAGGAATCAACTCAGCGTCAAGGGAACAAGGCCAATATCAACAACTATCCATCATGCTCTTCACCTCTCCTCATTCATTTAGTCCATTTTATTGCGCTGGTACGCACCATAGAGCCACTACAGATCAGGTTATTACAATAATAAGGCTCCTCTTCGAGTACGAAGATTAGTGAGGAATGCAGTATTTCATGTCGCTGCGCAGCTGTGACCTACATATTTTGCAACATCCAGGGCAAGCATAACCATTGTCCGCAGGTGGTCGATTTAGATTTTCTTTTCGCCGTCTGCGCAGATTTTATTTTGGTCTCTAATGTGTATCCCGCGGAGTGACCTCCAGCTAGGGCCGGTCTTAGGCCACTGCAACCTATGCGACCGCAGTGGGCCCCGCACTTTCATAGGCTCCGCGCGATGCGAATTCTAGGTGTAATTTATTAAATTAAACCATTTTAACTTATTATTAAAGGGTTCCCGTAATTCTCCTGAAATTATAAAATATATGAAAAAGTCATGAAAATCTCCTGACATTATTAAAATCTTCTGAAAACTGATGCAAATCTTCTTAAAACAGACAAAATTGTCATTTCGGGGTGTCATTCAATATGGAAAACGCCAATCCTTCTTGCTGTTAAACGGCATTGTCAGCTTTCATTGAATAAAAATGTAATAGTAAGCCGAATTTTAAACAAAACAAGAAGCTCAAATACTTAATTTACTTTAATAGTCACTCGCATATAAATATAGATCTAAATCTTTCTCGACCTCTTAGATATAAAAAAGAAAAGCGATAATATTTTGCTAGTCGATATTAAATCTAAAAGACAGATCTGAATGTTTATCGGCTTTTTGTTGGAAAACTAATATCTACTGGAGATGGCTCGTAAAGTTAATTTAACAGTGATTTTGTACTTAGTAAAGTATAATTAAAATGCAAAGACGAATTTATTTTCTAATACAAAATCTTAATTTTCACTTATTATCCTTATCACATACCAAATTAGGCCCCGCGCAATCCGTTTCGCATAGGGCCCCGCATTCTGTAGGACCGGCCCTGCCTCCAGCTGTTTCGTTCTGAGGCAGCATGCAACCAGGTGCTCTCTTCTATGTCAGCCAAGGAAAGTTGACGCCTAAGCTGGTCTTTGAAGCGTTTCCGTAGGGCGCCTCTGTGACGTCGACCACATTTTAGCTCACCAAAAACGACTGCCTTTGACGTACGTTCGTATCCCATACGTGATACGTGTCCTACCCAATATTAATGTTTATTAATAATAAATGTATGTATGTATGTATAATCTAGATTTACAAAAAAGCGAATCACCGGAAGTGAGTTAGTTGTCAAAAGTAGAGAGTGCAGTGTGTGATATGCCGGAAAAGTTCATTAAAGTTTATTTGTTTTGATCTAGTTGTTTAATTGTTTTATTCGTTAATAATAATACAGCGGAACCTCAGGACACCTAGAAGTATCGAGAAGGTAGTTGTCAGAGAGTTATAATTAATATATAATAGGAAAGCTGTAACATATTTTAAAAGGAGAAATCAAAAAGCATATAAAACCTGTATGGAAGCCAAAGTTGCCACCTTTTAATGAGAACGTGGATCAAATGGATGCATATTTGGCGAGATTTGAAGTACATGCTCAGGCTACAGAAATACCTAAAACTCAGTGAGGAAGTCATCTTTACACATTGTTACAAGGGAAAGGCACTGCAAGCTTGTATCAACTTTTCTAAGAAAGATCTAGAAGTATATGACATGGTGAAGGAGGTATTAATGAAAAGATACGACTTGACAGATGATGGGTATAGAGAGAAGTTCCATAAAGCTAAACCAGAGAGAAACCAGCCATTTCATGAATTTGTTGAGGACATAACCAGATACCTAATGCGCTGGGTTGTATTGTCTAACACTGAAAAGACATTCAAAGGTCTCATTGATCTGTTCATCAGAGACAAGATCCTCACACCTTGCAATCCTCAGTTAGTGGCTTTTCTAATTGAAAGGAAACCAAAAGATGTGCCGACAGCAGTCAAGTTATGTCAGCAATATATTACAGCACATTCAGAGCAGACTTTTCAAAGGGATGAAGACTTGATAACTAGCAAGTGTGCATTTGCTGCAAAGACTAATAATAACAAAAGTTGATTTAAACAAGATTGGAAACAGGACCTTCTGCGGAAAAAAGGTGCAGATGAAAAAAGAAAATGTTTTAAGTGTTTCAAAATGGAACATTTAGCAGCCAAATGTAGAAACAAAAGCCCACTAAATGAGAGTACGGGCTCAAGCAGAAGTCAGGAGTTTAAAACCAGCAACAGGGGAAGACCAATAGGACATCCGTACAATGCGACTGTTTGCATAGACTATCAACATGGTGAACAACTCCCTTATGAAGCTGACCAGACCCAGATGGCTGGAGCTGTAACTTGTGACGCTGGGAAACTAAAAATGTATCCTGGATTCGTTGGGAAGAAATCTATTTGGGTCTTGAGAGACACAGGAGCGACCACGATCGGAGTGAAGAGACTACATGTGCACCCTCACCAGTTGACGGGTAAGAAAGTTCAATGTATGACATTTGGAAAAATAATTGAAGAATACCTTACAGCTGTCATTGACATAGATACGTCAATTTTATCTGGGAAAGTTGAAGCATGTGTGTTGGAGAGGCCTGCAGCTGACTTGATTCTAGGAAACGTGACTGGCATATCTGAGCCCACCATCACAGATAGCTACAAATGGCAAAGGTTAGCTATGTCAGAAGTTACGAATGCCGTGACGAGATCTCAATCTGGTGTTATAGATAACATGGGACTACCGATCCTACATAGTCAGATTGAACAGCCAGAATCAGATGCGACATCCAGTTATGCATTGAAACAAAAGGATGACCAAACCTTGGTTAAGCTTTTTGAATTGGCGGAGCGTCCCACCAGTAAATTTAAAGTTAAAAATGGGCTTCTCATGAGACAAAATAACAAAGAGAAACAACTAGTCGCTCCTACCGCCAACAGAAACAGAATTTTATAATCAGGTCATGACTCACCTTTTACGGGTCATATGGGGACAGTACGAACAAGAAAAATAATTTTTAATAACTTTTACTGGCCAGGAATATTAATAGATGTGAAAAAATATTTTTCAGCGTGCAGCACTTGTGCCAGTACAAAGCCCAGAGATCGTTATACAAAAGCCCCATTACAGGTCATAGATTTGCAAGACAGACCGTTTCTGAAAGTGGCCGTAGACATTGTGGGTCCCATAAACCCTATGTCTAAAAAAGGATACAGATACATCCTTATGATGTACACGTTGGCCAGAGGCCGTGCCATTAAAGACAATAACTTCTGAAAATGTAACTCATGAATTGTTCAACATTTTCTCTTGCTTAGGATTCCCTAAAGAAATTCTAAGTGATCAAGGGACTCAGTTTACTTCCGAGTTAACACATTAGTTTCTGAAGCATGACTCTAGATAGTAGGCCTCATGGGATAAACTCTAGTTTGACCGTTATAATTTTTCAAAATGAAAAATTATGAAGGAATTCTATGAAATGAACTGTGAAGTAAGCCAAAACTGAAGTGCAGAACGTCAAACATTTTGAGAACCGCATCCCAACAGCTATTTACCTCATAGGGTTAGGCGCTTAACTTGATTGGACATGACTGGGTGATTGTGAGCTTTTCTGTGTTTCAATGTATATGTGCATTACTTTATTGAACTATCGATTATCTAAAGCAAAAGAATGACAAAAGCATTCGACCATTATATATCATGTGACAAAGAAATGCTACCTATAAAAAGATTTACCATAATATAGAACTGCCCAGATTTGATCTTGCGGTGTTCACAGATAGTTGCTTATTTTATTATTAGCAGATTAACATCCTTTCCTGGCAGGTTAGTCTAGTTTACAAGCAAAAGTAGATGTAGCTATTGTTCTTTTTTAGAATTTGTATAAACTTATCTTATCTTATCGGCCATAAGCTAAAGTAGACAATTATATATTAATTTAGAGCGACAACCTATTAAGAGGACCGATTCAGCTTATACCACCTCTTCAGTCAAGTGCTATTTCTTTTTCTTTTTCGAGGTACCAAACAAAATATGTATTTACCAACAGTTAATTAGTTATGAGTTAATTTTTTTTATTGATTCCTGTGTCGTCAGGAAAACAAAATGTGCAAAATAAGAAGTGGGATTGACAATCGAGATACAAGTAGTGTAGTGTAAGCGTATCTTCATTAAGAATATCTTTCTGTTAAGAGTGATCACTTGTAGGAGGCTTTTTTTGGTCAATGTAAGACGCCAAAAAGAACGATGCTTAAACGCTATTTGGGTATTCAACTGTTTTGACTGATTCAAATACAAAATTCGAGTTATTGTCCGAAATGTATTTATACCATAGAAAAATCTCAGATTAAATATAGGTGGTAAAAGAAGACTGTTGACCTCCTTCAGTCGTAGACTATGGTCCATCTCGTACACTTTTCATGTGACTGTGGAGCCCTACTTTGGAGAGACACTCCCGTCCACAAATATTGCATGTTAAGGTGGCTTTCGCTTTGGTGGTAGAGGAGCTAGCCATTTTTTGCATGATACGCTTTTTTTTTTAGAGCTGAGGCCAATGTTCCTTCACTATGTAAACTAGACAATGAAATTAAAACCCTGCACACGAATAAGTATGTGGACATCAGCTGGAATAAACTAAGGGACTGTGAAAAGGAGGGAGGTTAAACTTAGAAACCATCTAGAGCTCTTTGGAGGAGGGAATTTAAACTCAATGAATTTTTTTTTGAAGCGGTGGTTTTTAGCTTCAAACCGGCTGAAGGGGTTTTAAACTCAAAACCTTCTGGAGGGGTGTTTTAACTTAAAGCCCTCTGAATTGTTTCTTTTTAAACTCAAAACCCTTCTTGGCTACTCTCAAAAAAATGGTGACAGTTGTATACTTTAGTCTTATATTGAAATGGGAATTTTATCATAAAAAAATAATTCTTCTTTGCTACGGTGACTTTTGTTCGCATTATTTTTTTTTCTATACCCCTGGAGGGAATTTTAAGCTCAAACTGTCCTTTGCTGCGCTGAGGCAAGTGATGGTTTAACATTAAAATCACACCTAAAAAAAACACAATTAAAGCAAAAAATCAAAGTCCTCCCCCCCCCGCTGTCTACGCCCATGTTCTCTCTTACTCTATTTCTTTTTGTCATTCTCATTTCCATCTGCTGTATCGCTCAGCACTTGCAAATAAAAGTTTAATATCAGCTTTGTTTCTTTTTAAAAGTTTTTTTTTATTTTAATGTCGTTCTTGCATTTTAAATTAAGTAAATAACTGGTTCATACTGTCCATACCGCGTTTGCAAGGACATCGTTGTTTGTAGTGCAGTCTTGCCTCCGTATGTTCATGATGAGCTGCGACACTCTTGCAAGAGATGCGC
Source organism: Biomphalaria pfeifferi (assembly GCA_030265305.1). Classification (NCBI taxonomy): domain Eukaryota; kingdom Metazoa; phylum Mollusca; class Gastropoda; family Planorbidae; genus Biomphalaria; species Biomphalaria pfeifferi. The sequence goes on from JASAOG010000024.1 coordinate 512,285, forward strand.
CACTGTCTCATCCGACTCTCCACAGTGACGGCAAAGGGCATCAAAATTTGGCCGGAACCGGGCAAAGTAAGCACCAACAAGGCAGTTCCCCGTTCTACACTGCAATGATTGATTGTTCCGGTCTTTTTAGCCTCCACCATGGATCGACGCGGTCAGTACTTATAAGAAGTAAAGTTGTTGTTTTTTCAACCCTAACCTATGTACATTTTTCTACACAATATATTTTTTTGGTTTGTTTCTCCTTCTTCGTAGGTTTCATCATTTTAGAAAACATGACTCAAAGAATGCTCTATGCTGCACTTTTCCTGGGTTTGTTGGGTCAAGTTGTCTCTGAAGACGCACAGACCGCTCTTGCATCTACAAGTACACAATGTCAATCACAAGTTGCAGGTTGTAAAGACTCAAATAACAATGTACAAATTTTGTACACGTCTTTAAAATATTGTGAAGCTATTAGATATTCAACGCCCAGTTTCGCTTCTCTGACCTGCTTGGTCGTAGACAGCGGCTGCACTCTGACCGAGTACTTCAGAGTGAGAAATGCTGCTTGTGGAACAAGTTCAACAACTGGTATGAATACTGACGAAAACGTTGGCATCGCTCTTGTATCGAGTAGTCAGCAATGTAGATCGAAAGTTTCAAACTGTATATCCTCGGACACCACAGTACAAAATTTGTACGCGTCTTCAAAATATTGTGAAGCCTTGCAATATTCAGCTTCCAGTGTTACCGCTCAGTCTTGTCTGGTAGGAAGCAGCGGCTGTACCCAGAGCGAGTACGACAGCTTGAAGCGAGCTGCGTGTACAGCAAGTTCTTTGATAGTTGGAACTTTATCTATGTTTTTATGTTCCCTTATTTATCTATTTACACATTTCTTTTGAAATGCCTTAAAAATACGCTGTATTCTTTCTAAAAAATAGACACTGTAGAAAAAAGGATGAAAACTACTTATTTTTAATTAGTCTTTCCTTCTAAACATAAACGAACAAAATAGGACATGGTTGATGATGCAAACAGATAATTTGTTTTGTTTTAACATTGTATTTTGTAAGGACATCTTAATTAAACATCACGGTTAAAAAAATACAAAACTATTTTTTTTTATATTTCCAGACATTGTTCATCATATGAAAACATATAAAAATGAGATGAACAACTCAAATGTAAAGTACTTAACCTATCGCCGAATTTATTTGTAACTGTAACTTTGTTTGACCCGTATATCTCTTCATATTATTATTTCATATCTACTCACTAACTTCCATACTATAAGGGACAGTCCTGACAGGAACACGAAACATGTACTCTCCGATTCAACAACTTATCTCACTTAAACTGCCTTTTTGTATTCAACATGTAAATATTACTCCTTGTTCTAAATAAATTATTAATGAAAATTTTATTTCAAACTTATTTTGTCTCTATATAGACGTGTAAACTTGATTATATAGACACAGAGTTGTACAAGCTAAATACTTAAATAAGTACATAAAATAAACTAATTGATACAAATTTAGAATGTCTGTCTAGAAAGAGACAATTAAATTGGATACTACTTGTACAAATAAAATAAAAGAAATGAAATCAACTTATTATTTGAGTGTGTTAGGAATTAGTTTTTTGTTTAGTAAAGTAAAATATTTCTGAATTACTCCTGTGTTGATAGTTTCTTGCTTTAACAGATTTTGAATCAAATTTTTCTTGAACTAAATAAGAACATAGATATAATGCACAACTACACGGCTCTAAAAGAAGGACTTTGATGATGATGAACAGTGTCTGCACTGAATCAGTGACTTAATCGTTTGAACTAGTATATCCAGGTCCTAACCAGGACCCCCAAGAAAAGAGGAATAGAGGACGGCCCAGATTTGGAAGCAGATGGGCAAGACGTGGGGACAGTTGGAGAGACTCGCCTAACCTATGTGACTTCTCATACATTCTTCTAGAACGATAGAAACAGTGAACTACGCCGTAAAGTTGGATCGGTTCTACTTTGAAAGCAACACTAGTAAGAAAACTCCAGAAGGTTCTCCAGAAGGAATCAGTGATAGACTCATGACCTTCTGATAACTTCTACAAAACTTCTGATAATAAATGGAAAGAAACAAATCCCCATAGTTAGTTACTATGCTCTCATAATGACTAACCAAAATGTAGTGATCTGTAGAAGACCTACCAATTTGTTTCCAAATCGTACCACACGGGAATCCAGAACGTTTGAGTTGGAGGAGGGGGGGGGAATTGTTTTTCAAATCCTAACCCTAACGCCTAGTAAACCGTAACCTTATGTCCATATCTAACCCGAGTCATCTTCACGCCATGTGGAGCGATCAAGAGCTAGTGCTTTCCAGCCGTGAATGTCGATATCGCATTCCTTGAAGGAGCTCTTGAGTGTCTTTATAGCGCTTGTATCGACCTCCCTCGGAGCGCTTTGTTGCACACAACTCCACATACAGAGGTCGTTTGGGAAGGCGATTGTCTGGTATGTGGACTACATGTCCCTCCCATCGAAGTTGGGACTTTTTCACTGTCGCATCGATACTGTTCATGTTGGACAGCCCTAAGATTTCTTTGTCTGGTATTATTAAATATAGGTGGGAAAAGAAGACTTTTGGCCTCTTTCAGTCGTAGAACGACTTTGGTTCATCTCGAACACTTTTTCAAGTGGCTGTGGAACCCTATTTTGGAAAGACACTCCCGTCCACATTTATCACATGTTAACTTGGCTTTCGCTTTGGTGGTAGAGGAGCTAGCCATTTTTTGCATGATACGCTTTTTTTTTAGAGCTGAGGCCAATGTTCCTTCACTGTGGCCATAGAGAATCACTTTCGAAATGCGACTGTCCTCCATCCGGCAAACATGTCCAAGCCAGCGCAGGCGGCGATGTCTGAGGACTGTAAAGATGCTGGGAATACCCTTTCACGCAAGGATCTCAGTATTGCACACTCTTTCTTTCCTTGTGATTTTAAAGATTTTTTGAAAACATCGCAAATGGAATGAGCAGAGCGCATGTCTTGAAGACCTCCATTTTGGTCATTTTAGTGAGCTTCTAGTTTTCCAAAAACACTTGACATGAGTCTAGCGAAGAGGGAGGTGGTCTTCCCTATGCGTTTTTAAAATTTCCTCTTCTAGAGACAGATCATCTTGAATTGTGGATCCAAGAAAACATAATTCATTTACGGCATCCAGCTTGTTATTATCTATGAGGTTGGAGGCTGGTGCTGTAGCAGGTTTCCCATTTAATTTTGTTGTTTTTTTCGTGCTAATTGTTAAGTCATACTCTTTACAAGTCTGAGAGCAGCGGGACATTAGTGACTAAAGCTCCTCTTGTGTGTGTGTGCCACTACAGTTGCATCGTTCGCGAATAGCATATCCCTTACTAGGGTGGTTATGATTTTAGTTTTCACCCTGGAAAAAGAAGACTAGGAAAAAATTATTTGGGTTCAGTGCTCGTCTCAATTGTTACTCTTATATTTTAAAATTTCTAAATTTTCCCAAGCCTAGTCGTTCTTGAAATCATTGTTTAAACTCATGCGCAATTACACAGAATCTGTCGCGATAGTTGACTTTTCTGTTTTAAAAAGTATCATGTAGTCGTCGGGGGCGGTACAGTGGAAACGATTATCATGTAAGAGTCCTTTCTCCTATTTATAATTATTGCTAATATTGTATTTGGCATTAATGAATAGGGGGTTGGAACGACTCGATATAAGAATTAAATTTATAGCATACATAACTTATATTAGTGACAGATTTAAATATATCGCCTCTTCCAACTGGTAAGATCCTCTTACATTGTATATTTAGTTTACTATTGATTTAATTTGAGATTATAGTGTGGTGTGACGTAATATACAAATGGGTTCGAATATCAATAAGTATCTTATATTATAAAGATATATGACTAATTTTGTTCAGACATTATAAGTTTTGCTTAAAATTGGACCGCCTCCCCTCTAAAAGGTCTAGAGTAGGAAGGGCAGTAGATGCAATAGCCCCCACCCATCCCCCCCACCGCCACAGTAATGGACAAAAAAGAGAACAATAAAATATAAAGATTTGTAGATTGAATACATTGTATATTACAAAACAGCTTTGATCATATAGACATGTAACAAAGTATGTTAACAAACTGTGTTTTCTATTGACTAATTTCTATATTAAGGATCACAATGGCGATTGGACCCCACGATTACCTAAGAAATACTGTCAAAAAAGCGCAAACAAAACTTTATGGCCATATCATAAGATCGTCAGGGCTCACAAAGCTCTTCCTTTAAGGAACAGTACCAGGAAAAAGGAGAAGAAGCAGACAGAGAAAGCGATTCGAAGACAATATGAAAGTTGGACGAGCTTGTCATCGAAAAAGATTCTATCCAAGGCAAGATAGAGTGAGGAATGAAGAAAGACGGTCGACAGATCATGCGCGGTGCTCAAGGGCAGTTTTTAATGGAAGAAAGGCGGGGCTACAACCTCGAGTTGTTCACAAGAAAGGCGGAGCTACAACCTCAAGGTGTCCACAAGAAAGGGACCTCCACAAAAGAGAAAAATAGATCCAAATTTCGACGGGTTAGTAGCTTTGAAGTTGTTTTTTTTTTCTAATCTTTTTTTGGTACTTTTACCGCTGGCAAAAATGTTGTGATTATGCTTTTACCGTCCTTTTTTTAAATAACTAAGCTCAAGATTTACGACAGTGCGTCTACCAAGGTACAATAGCCTCTCTCTCCACTGACTAAAGATTATACGGTTTTAAACTAAAATATGCATATTAAAATTTTTTATTATAATTTACAAGAACATCTATTTCTTATTTCTAAAATATTGCATGCTTTTAGATATAAGTATTTTCATTTATAAGTGGATCATTATCAAACTGTTTCAAAAATTGTAGGGGCCTCCAAAAAAATCCTACCCCTGGGCCTACACAAACTTAAATCCTGTCCGGAGTTTACCATATTAAGGGATAGATGCAGGAGGAGAATATGTATATAGAATGTGAGTGTTAGGTGAATTTGATCGTTTTTCTAGTTTATATTAAAAGTTAAATACATGAATAGTGCATTTTAATATAATTATCTCTAAGAAGGAACGTTTCTAATCAATAATGTATAACAAGTATTATTAGATAGTCTACTTAAAAATGTAACATTATATTTTGTTTAAAAATCTTTGTGACATTTGACATGAAAGACTTTAATATTCATTTATATTTAATTTTGATATTAATGGCAATATGCCAATCATTAACTCAGACGTCAACAGAAGAGCGTTAATAATATAATAGATTGCAGAGATAACACCAAAGACTGGAATGAGCTAGTACAAATGGCTCCTCTTCAGTGGAGCTTATATTAAGTATAGTTGAATCTATTACTCTGGAACAGTCATAGAATAAATTTATATAAGATCTAGACTAACAATGAAAAAAAATTTTTTTAAAAAAAGGGGAACGACTTGAATTCAAACTCATTGCTCAAGCCTTGTCAGGTTTCATAAGCCAACACGATAACCACTCTGCTAGTGGAGCGCCTATGAACATGGAAGATTGTATGGTTATTTATTGTTTCTATAGTCTCGTCCTATTTTTCATATTGTATTCTCTTAGACTCAGACGAAGACCTATAAGGGGGGAATAATTCAGCTTATACCAACATTTCAGTCCAGCTAAGTACAAATTCTTTCTCTTGTTTGAGATACCAAACAAAATAAATAATTACCAATAATTAATTAACTAATTGATTTTTAAAAAATGTTTCTTGTGATGTCAGATAAAAGAAATTCTTCGTCTTCCTCATTTTTATTTAAAAGAAATAATTGCACAAAATTTCAGCTTGATCCGAGATTGGGTTTGGGAGAAATAACTTGCACAAACTTTTCAACAGACAGACAACAATAGGAACAGGAAATACAATAAAAATAAGATTTAGAGCTAAATTGGGCCGACATCTTAATGCACTAATTAAATAAATTATATAAATTAAAGCTTTTATATAGCGCTGCTTAGAGCATGCTCGGAGCGATACTTCCAATCTAGTGTGTGGACCATTGGGGGGGGGGGGGGGTAACTTCAATGCAGCCATTCGTTTTACTTATACTATTTCCAGCTATTTAGACGGCCCCAAGAATGCAAGTTTGCAAAGCGCCTAGATGTTGGTAAGCTCACAAACCCAGATATCAAGCAAGACCTCGTCAAATAACAAGACAGTGAAATTAAAACCCTGCACACGAATAAGGATGCGGAAAACAGCTGGAAAAAACTAAAGGATTATGTGTACTCTATAGCTAGCAGCGTCCTCGGTCAGTCTAAACGCTAGCACCAAGATTTGTTTGACGAAAACAATGTGCGAATTGAACAGCTTTTAACACACAATCAACATTGCTTTAAGGCCTTTCTGTGTAATCTAGCCTGCCCCCAAAGCAGAGAACGCTACACTAATGCCAAAAGAGAGGTCCAGCGGAATCTGAGACTCATGAAGGAGTCATGGTTCAATAAAAAAACAGAAGAACTCTTGTCCTATGATGTCATTAAAAATGCAAAAATGTTTTTCCATTCAATTAGCAAAATGGCTTATCCCCCATATTTAGTGCTTATGAAAACAAACTTCTCACAGACAAGGAGGATATACTTGTTCACTGGGCTGAACACTTCAGTACTGTCCTTAACTGTTCATCAAGCATTAGCGCCGAAGCCATTGCACGCCTGGAACAAGTTCCAATAAACCTTTAACTCGCTGACCCTCTCCGGCTTAATGAAGTAATGACTGCAATATCCAACCTCTAAACTGGCAAACCACCGGGACTAGACCCCATCCATGCAGAAAATTACTAACTTGGCAGTTTAGAGCTGACATTTTTATTAACAGAAATCTACCAGATAATGTTGGAACAAAAGAAACTACCACAAGAGTTCAAAGATGCCTCCATCATTCATCTCTACAAGAAAAAGGGAAATAGGCAATTATGCGATAACCATCGTGGCTTATATCTCACATGCATTGCTGACAAGATTCTTGCTAGGGTGCTATTAAATATACTACAACACCATATAGAAACTGCCCTACTTCTGGAGAGTCAATGCGGCTTCAGGCAGGGTAGAGTCACGTTTGACATTATCTTTGCAGTCCGCCAACTCCAAGAGAAATGTAGAGAGCAAAACTAAAATCTCTATACGACATTCATAGATTTGACTAAAGCAAATCATGTCCAAATTCGGTTGCTCGGATCAATTTGTAACAATGGTGCGCCTATTCATGATGACATGCAAGCAAGAATCCAAGACAACGGAGACTACTTCAAGCCTTTTTCTGTCTCAAATGGCGTGAAGCAGGGCTGTGTGCTGGATCCAACGCTTTTCAGCATAATGTTCACCGCCATGCCATTTGAACAGAAAGCATTGGAGTTGGTATACGATTTTACTCTGATGCAAGTTTAATCGTCGCTCAAAGACTCAAGGCAAGGACTAAAGTAAACTACGACTGCAGCAGAGACCTGCTATTCCAGATGATTGTGCTCTAAATGCCTTAAACGAAGAATAATTTCAAAAGAACCTGTCCCTTTTTACTAACGCCTGCAAAATTTTGGCCTCACCATTAATGTGAAAAAGACAGAAGGTCTGCACCAACATCCCCCAAATAAATCTGTCACCATCGTCATCATCAAACTCCATTTGAGTGAGGGCTTGAGAGGCTGATTCCTCTCTTGCAAAAGCCCTTGACAGAAACCCTGCTGTCTTGCGTAGTGCATAAATGTTGCCTTACAGGTCGAGAATTTTTAGTTTCCCAGACCTGTCGAGACGGAAATCAGCAAGTCTGAGGCAGTCAAACAGAATATGATGCACAGTTTCATCTTCTTCCTCGCAGCGAGGGCACCGTGAATCGAAATTTGGCCATAGCCATGAGAAATATCAGCCAACAGGGCAATGGCCTGTCCTGCACTGTGCTATAATAGCTTGCTCAGGCCTGGACAGCCTCCACCATATTTTCGTTGTTTTTCCAACTCAGTTTTTCTTAAATTATGAGATTGTGGTACGGCGATGTCGATTATGGTAGGGGCCTTTTCTATTTTATCGATGAGCAGCAGATCAGGACGATTAAAATCTACCGTTTTGTCGGGCAAAATAGGCCTATCACAGTACAGCAGATGATCAGTAGACTCTTGTGGTGAGTATTTGTAATAAACAGGAGTATCTACCAGATCCAATTGTGCGTCAAAGCCAAGTGTTGGTGTATTAGCTTTGCAACTTGGTTATGGCGACCTAGGTAGGCAGATTCCGATAGGACTGAACACTATGTGTTCAATTGACTCCCCCACATTTTCACATTTTCGGCATTTATCAACAATATTGAGATTTAGGAAATATTTCTCGCAATTTTTTGTCCTAATTATTATTATTATGTATACCAGTAATAATAATCTTAATTGTCATTGAGGAAATGCATGTACATTAAATATGTTAGAAAAATATTTATATTCGAAGGCCCCATAAAAAAGAGCATTACATTCTATTCTAAAAAATGCATTACATTTGCTTATAGCTCTAAACATATTTGACTCATTGTTTTGCACAAAACAGTTCTTAAGATAAAACTTGAAATTTTGCAAATCACTAAAATGCAAAATAATAAAAAATACTGTGAGAGACATACTGCAATGTAGGCCTATATTCTTACATAAGACGGGTTCAATGCACGATATCCCTGCTGTTAATGGTGTTCGAACAGAGAACCTTAAGTTCGGAACCCAAGGGCCTAACCACTCAGCCACAGCGATGTTAACGTCATCTGCCTATAGAGCGCAATGTTTGGTAAGGGAACTTTACTTTAAACCTTTCCCATATGCTTACACAAACACACACTCACACTTTTCCCACGCCAGAAACAATGGATGACCTTGTGGTATATATAATAAGCATATTTTGTGTTAATTGTTTTTTTTTCCTTTTTTTTTCTCGTACATTTGTTGTTTAGATTCTTAAAGATGGATTCATAACTAAAATGCAAATACGACATTTGTGTCCTCACGTAAGAAACGTATCCTATTTTAGCTCATTGAGTACTTTAAGGGGGTGCCCCACAGTTTGAGAAACTCTGTTGTACACTATACCTTTAAGGGAACGCTAAATGATATTAAAGCAGGGGTGGGAAAATTTTTTCTATTGGGGGCCGCATTAAAAAAATGTTAAAAATGGGGGCCGCATATATATATTATAAAGTAGAATGTGAGGTGTATGTATGTATGGGTATCTGGAAATTTAGGCACCGGATATTTAGGCACCGGATAATTAGGCACCGGGTATTTAGGCACCCGGAAATTAAGGCACCCGGATATTTAGACACCCGGAAATTAAGGCACCCGGATAAATAGGCACCCGGACCGAATAATTAGGCACTTTTTGACAAGGCGGAAAATAAGGCACCGGATAATTAGGCACTCTTTAATTAGCGGCCTTAATTTTGAAAATAATTTAAAAATGTTAACGTATATTTTATCCTTAGGTTATGGGCTATCGGTGACGTTATAATAAATTGCAACTATAACGATTCTAGCTAAAGAAATGCTGACAAAATGGGGAAAAATGACAATCATGAGAATGTGTGGAAACAAATGACTCCAGGGATATTATATAATATAGACATTACAGGATTCAGGGAAGGGGAGGTAGAGATGATTTTCCGCTCATTGCTTCCCTCCATCACCAACCCCTAAGGTTGACTGGTGAGTTTTTTATATTGATGATTATGCAATTTGTGTAAATATTTAGTTACTAATGTAAATACTTTAGATTTAAAAGTATTATAGATTATTTTTATAATGTCGGGGAGTGTTGGCGATATATATAATCGCAATCGCCCTCTGCTTGTGGAAAAGGAGGGGTTGTACGCTTAAAACGGGATGGTGGGGGGGGGGGGCACACGCTCCCACTTAAAGGAAATGATTTCTCGCAGGTAGATGTAAACTTGGTCGTAAAAGTTACGTAGCGAATCTTAAGTCTACATGCGGGGGTCCAGGGTAGAGGAATAAGATCAGCATAGTACAGAGGTGTTTAAATGGAAGGTTGGGGATTATATTTTATAGGCCTTCCAAAAACACATTTCTGTTAAAACCATCATAATATTAATACAGTAATAAAACTTTTAATACAAGGGAAATGCAGATAGTTTAATTACATTGGCCAGTGTTGAAAGTTAGGGAAACCAGTGATGTTTTTTGTTTTAATTATGTGTGTGTGTGTGTGTGTTTAATCATGCATGTATAAGACTATTTTCTTTTTTTTTTAATTCTAACTTTTTTTTTATTGAGAAGAGCAAACAATTGGTACTGAAAACAAAAGGAAGGGGGAATCATTTGTTCGCGAAAATCATAATAAATATATTTGGTTTACGATAGAGAAGGCGAGGTTGATTTGAAACATCAACATTTTCACCGCCCCATTCCATCCTTTTCGAAAAGTACGACATACTTTAAAAAGAAGCAAATTAAGTTTGACGGGGAGATGGTGATTTTATTTGTCTTAGGGACTAATATTTATCTTAGTATGGTTTCGGTTTAAATATTGTAATGAGGTAACAAAAGAATTTATTTTCATATGGAACTTATTCAGTCTTATTTCTTTACATAAATAATTCCCTTTTTTTGGAAGATTTATTATAGTCCCTTAATACATTGGAAATACAACCGATTTGTTCTTTAAAAAGATAAGATACCCAACATATTTAGATTAAGGCTTTGAGGATCGCCACCGAAAAAAAAATTCAATAAATAATATTCAATAAAATTCAAGCATAAATTTGTGAGTTATAGTCCTAAATTTAGTTAAGTAGAAAAATATTAAATAGAGTAAAATGTTGGAAAACGTCGACTAGGAAAAGATTATCTGGCTTTTGAACTCATCTTAACCGTGACTGTTATATTGAAAAATTTCGTTTCAATTATAACTTTTCCAAAGCAAAGTCTTTCTTAAAATAGTTATGATAAATTCATGTGAAATTACACAGTAAAATGAAAACAGTTAATCCTCGCTCCTTTTTATAATTTCTGCTAATGATTGCATTTTGCATTATAGAATAGGGGTTGGGCGACTCGATATAAGAATTTACTTTATAGCATATATAAATTATATTAGTGACATATTTTTTTAATTTTGTACTTTCTTACTATAATACAAAAGTAAAAAGTATTGGTTTGTCCGATGTGGGGGGGGGGGGGGACGGTGATTGCATGTATCGCACTTCCACTTGTTTATATTATATAGATATTCGACTAATTTTGTTCACATACTATGATTTCTCCATAAAAGTAGGACCGCCCCCCCCCCACTCAAAGGGTTGAGATGGGAAGGGCAGTAGAGGTATTTGCTCCTCCCCTTCCAATCGGCCAACAGGTGAACGACATAATATAAAGACCGGTTAAAATACCAATAACAAGTTTTAATCATATAGATATTTAATTGATTCTGTTAGCAAGCTGTGACTTCTACAAATAAATAGGACCGCCCCCCCACTCGAAAGTTTATGGTGTAAGGGGGGTCGGATTGATGCCATCGCCCCCTCCCGACCCTACAAAATCGGCCAAAATACTAGAAAGGGGGGGGAAATCGAAATAATCTAAAAATAGGTTGAAGTATAAATAATTAGTATATATTATTAACATAAGTAATAAATTCGTATACAAATTGCCTTCGGGGTAGGGGGTCGGCCGAGTTGATTGTAATTAATTACTCTATATAATATTAATAAATTAAGCACCTATTTTTCTTGACAACATTGACTTCAACAACACAGTTTCTTAGCTTATGCCAAAGATTCATCTCTGTGACAGGCACTGTATCAACTGTCTATGAACATCAATCTTGACAAGGATACAAGGACTGTCATTACTTCAGAACAACAAGAAAGGCAAAGAGGACTATAGCATTGTCCAGAGTACCACCAGAACTCACTATGTAACGCCCCCACTGTTCTAGTTTTAAATATTCTCAAATGAATGTTTGCAACAACAATATAATCAGTTAATAAAACTATAAAACGTCATAAGTGACGTCTTCAAATCTGAAAACACAAAAGCACAAGTGAAATTTAATATCACCTTGAAATTAGTGGTGCTAAAAATATAAAAACTGTTCCGTTTGATCTACATCCCTTAACAAAGAATGGACGCTCAGGGAATGCTTACAAAAAACAGATTCCTTTAGTTATTTTTTTTAAATGGGTAAAAACAATATATATATAAAAACACAAACAAACATGCACAAGTTTATGTTACGTCCGAAATATTTTGGCTTGTTTGTAAATTTTTTAATAAGTAGTTTTCAACTCAAATGTTGCTAAACTTTCAATCATAACAAATTCTCTATAAGGATCCTTGAAGCAAAAAATTCTTAGTCTCAAAATTAAAGGTAAAAAAAATTCATTCTTAGCCTTTGCAGCTTGAGTGATTTCAAATCTGAAAAGCAAACTGTCTTTTGTCACGTGACACAGAATACATAGCCTATATATATGAGAGAAAAGGCGATAAGGAAGTTTATTTGTACATCCCTTGTCTGGAGATATTCTCTTAACTGTCTTGGTTATATTCAGGTACGCTATTTGATTTTGATTTTCAAATAGTTCAAATTATATTAATTACTAGACATATGTTACCCGCGAGTTTTTTCTCTTTTGCTACGAAAATAAAATTAGGTTTGCGAAAATGGGATTACCTGAAGCCGGTACATTCATATCTATTAAAAACGAAAAGAGCGATAGCTTTGTTAAATGAATGGGATTATAAAGTGAACAATTAAACGAAATAATTTTTAGTACGCGATTCATGAATGAACATAGTTCTAGGCCTATCTCAACTCGGCTTTGTAGCTTTAGAAAACCAAATTTAAATGTTTATTTGATCAAAATTGGAAATGAATGGACTTTAATTAATATGAGAAGAAGTGGCAGACAAAGAATGCGATAGGAAGGCAACATAAATGAATAGGCAAAAGACGGAGGAATTGAGAAAGACGGTTAACAAATCTTGCATGGTGCCCCAGACTAAGGGATAAAGGTAAAATACAGTCGTTCACCCATGCAGCAGTTAAACATTTGTTTTTGAGTCTAACTTAATTTACATTGTAAGTACGTGTAAGAGTTTTGTTTGTACGTCTGACTTTGACAACTGACTTAGGAAATGTTTGAGTATCTTGTACGGGTGTATTCTTGTAAAAGACAAAAACTATCACAATCACAATTGAAGAACTCAGTCCAGACTGTTGAATGGTAAATACATTAAGACCACAGTGGAGTCGCTGTCAGTATTCAGCCACAATGGAGTCGCTGTCAGTATTCAAAGTTGTCACCTTGAAAACATAATACAGATTAATCATATTAACATCTTAAACAAGCCAAACCATACTATATGCGACATCCCGTTAAAGTGCGTCAGCTATCGTGATTCACTACGCCAACAAAGTGGTTAACATACGACACTATGACATATTCTTGTTAGAGGATTTGATCACCTCCTCTTCCCCTCCGTGAAGAAGTGCATCGCAACGAAGGCATGAATTACTAGATGCGTTTACACTAGGAACAACAAATGCAGGATTTTGCATTTAACTGGCAGAAAATATGTCGAGCAGAACTAAAATATAAATGAAGCTAGCACTAACGAAACGGAAAGAAGAAACACTTCTGTTAATATTGTTTAGCGTTACTTTTATTCTTTATAAAACAAACGAAAATATTGTTACGTATTTCTGAATCTTCTGGCTAAATGTACTAGTAGGCACACAAATAAAAACACTGTAAAGAACTTGACGACTAAACTTTTAGCTTCATATAACTATATTGACTATTAACTCTAACGATTCGTCACTGTAACATGTAGCGTAGAAGACTGTACAATATCTGTCAGTTTACAGTTAGCTATACTTTTTAGCTTTAGCTAACAATTCGTCACTGTAACATGTAGCGTAGAAGACTGTACAAGATCTGTCAGTTTACAGTTAGCTATACTTTTTAGCTTTAGCTAACAATTCGTCACTGTAACATGTAGCGTAGAAGACTGTACAATATCTGTCAGTTTACAGTTAGCTATACTTTTTAGCTTTAGCTAACAATTCGTCACTGTAACATGTAGCGTAGAAGACTGTACAATATCTGTCAGTTTACAGTTAGCTATACTTCGTTGCAATTCATCTCTTCACTTCGTTGCAATTCATCTCTTCTCAACTTGCATCGAGCCGTATTCCACAGAACAGACCAACGACACACTTCCCAGTGTCGCTCTAGGTCTCCCAAGTCGTACTCAAGTCTACCGAATCAGAGCCGCACACGTCTTACATCGACTGTAACGGCTCAAGTCCACTGTAGTTCGCTGTATAGACTTTAACGACAGTAGTCCACTCCAGTTAACTCTACCCTAGTGTATTTCTTAAAATTAGATCTCGGTCAAAATCCTTTCGATCTTTTCTCATGTCTACATTGTAGACATGGCCTAGATCCATAAAATACTATAGCTGTAATAGAGTCGGACAACTTTATTTTTTTTTAGAGTCTTAAGTTTATTTTAGGGCTACAATACATACACTACGGTCTAAGTTAGTACCCAAGGAACATTCCTGCCTAGTTGATCAAGATTGGTCAAGCGGTTTTGATGTCTATAAGTAACATACATACTTATATACATACATACATACATACATACATACATACATACATACATACATACATACACCTCACATTCTACTTTATAATATAGATATATGCATATATATATATATATATATATATATATATATATATATATATATGCGGCCCCCATTTTCAACATTTTTTTTAATGCGCCCCCAATAAAAAAAGGTTGCCCACCCCTGCTCTAGTATCATTTAGCGTTCCCTTAACGGTATAGTGTACAACAGAGTTTCACAAACTGTGGGGCACTCCCTTAAAGTACTCAATGAGCTAAAATAGGATACGTTTCTTGCGTGAGGACACAAATGTCGTATTTGCATTTTAGTTATGAATCCATCTTTAAGAATTTAAACAACAAATGTACGAGAAAAAAAAAAGGAAAAAAACAATTAACACAAAATATGCTAATTATATATACCACAAGGCCATCCATTGTTTCTGGCGTGGGAAAAGTGTGAGTGTGTGTTTGTGTAAGCATATGGGAAAGGTTTAAAGTAAAGTTCCCTTACCAAACATTGCGCTCTATAAGCAGATGAGGTTAACATGGAGGTGGCTGAGTGGTTAGGCCTTTGGGTTTTGAACTTAGGGTTCTCTGTTCGAACACCATTAACAGCAGGGATATCGTGCATTGAACCCGTCTTATGTAAGAATATAGGCCTACATTGCAGTATGTCTCTCACAATATTTTTTATTATTTTGCATTTTAGTGATTTGCAAATTTTCAAGTTTTACCTTAAAAACTGTTTAGTGCAAAACAATTTGTCAAATATGTTTAGAGCTATAAGCAAATATAATGCAATTTTTAGAATATAATGTAAGATAGCTCTTTTTTTATGGGGCCTTCAAATATAAATTTTTTCTAACATATTAAATGTACATGCATTTCCTCAATGACAATTAAGATTATTATTACTGGTATACATAATAATAATAATTAGGACAAAAAATTACGAGAAACATTTCCTAAAACTCAATATTGTTGATAAATGCCTAAAATGTGGAAATGTGGGTGAGTCAATTGAACACATAGTGTTCAGCCCTATCGGAATCTGCCTACCTAGGTCGCCATAACCAAGTTGCAAAGCTAATACACCAACACTTGGCTTTGACGCACAATTGGATCTGGTAGATACTCCTGTTTATTACAAATACTCACCACAAGAGTCTACTGATAATCTTCTGTACTGTGATAGGCCTATTTTGACCGACAAAACGGTAGATTTTAATCGCCCTGATCTGCTGCTCATCGATAAAATAGAAAAGGCCCCTACCACCCAGAATCTTGCCTGCAATGCATATGAGATATATGCCACGATGGTTATCGCATAATTGCCTATTTTCCTTTTTCTTGTAGAGATGAATGATGGAGGCATCTTTGAACTCTTGTGGTAGTTTCTTTTGTTCCAACATTATCTGGTAGATTTCTGTTAATAAAAATGTCAGCTCTAAACTGCCAAGTTAATAATTTTCTGCATGGATGGGGTCTAGTCCCAGTTCTTTGCCAGTTTAGAGGTTGGATATTGCAGTCATTACTTCATTGAGCCGGAGAGAGTCAGCGAGTTAAAGGTTTATTGGGACTTGTTCCAGGCGTGCAATGGCCTCGGCGCTAATGCTTGATGGACAGTTAAGGACAGTACTGAAGTGTTCAGCCCAGCGAACAAGTATATCCTCCTTGTCTGTGAGAAGTTTGTTTTCATAAGCACTAATTATGGGGGATAAGCCATTTTGCTGATTGAATGGAAAAACATTTTTGCATTTTTAATAGGACAAGGAGTTCTTCTGTTTTTTTATTCATTCATGAGTCTCAGATTCCACTGGACCTCTCTTTTGGCATTAGTGTAGCGTTCTCTGCTTTGGGGGCAGGCTAGATTACACAGAAAGGCCTTAAAGCAATGTTGATTGTGTGTTAAAAGCTGTTCAATTCGCAGTACATTATTGGCACCTCCCTTCCCATTTTCCATGAACATCACATAGAAATATAGACTGCATGTGGCGCCCACCTTCTGAATTTGGCGCCCGGGGCATCATGACCCCCTTGCCCTCTGCTCACTACGCCTCTGCTCCAATCAGTTGAATGTAATAAAAGAAACAGAAGAACCTATTGTATATCATTCATCATTGTTTAACATAGAGAGGAATCGAGGTACTTTGAATCATAAAATCATTACTAATGACGTCACACAAAAAAATCTCTTTTACGTCACAATGCTTAGGTAGACTCAAAAATGTCTTTGAGCCGGTCTTGGGCTATCTCCTCCCAAATTTGGGTCCGACTCCTCCCACAAGCTCAGCATATAGAATGTTCCATTTTTTCTTAAATCTAACATTCGTTAGTTATTAAGAGCCAAATACTCGCTCTATAAACAGTATCAAGAAGGAATTGTAATTTTTAAAAAGTATTTTTTTATATATTTTTCTTTTTTATTTCAGGTAATAATTGCTAATGCAAAGATGATTGCCAAGATTATGTATTTGTCATCACTGCTGACTATCCTGGGTCTGCTTCGTCCTGTGTCAGGAGACTATTATAGTGTTTTAGCCGATGTGAGTTACACTTGTCAGAATCGGGTCTCAGGTTGTATAGCCAATAGTGCAGAAG
Organism: Biomphalaria pfeifferi; assembly: GCA_030265305.1. Taxonomy (NCBI): domain Eukaryota; kingdom Metazoa; phylum Mollusca; class Gastropoda; family Planorbidae; genus Biomphalaria; species Biomphalaria pfeifferi. The sequence continues at coordinate 529,553 of JASAOG010000024.1, forward strand.
TAAAAGCATTAGTCGACAACCAAAGTTATTGTGATGCCTTGAAATATTCTTCCCTTTCATTTAACTCCACGACATGTCTAGTCACAAACGGCGGTTGTCTAGATTCTGAATACACAATTATGTATAGGGAAGCCTGTAGTACTCAAGGTGCAATTGGAGTGGTCACCGTTACATTGCAGTGTCAGAAAATGGCAGAAAAGTGTTTGGCTAAATCACCCGCTGCTCTTGAGCTGTTTTTGAAGAAACAATATTGTGCTGCTCTCCTTTATAATACTTCACCGTATGATTCCAAGGCTTGTTTGTTAGGCAATGGTGGATGCACTGAGAGCGAATACATCAATGTCAAGGATTCTGTCTGTAGTGCAACGTCAGTGATGGCAGGAATGACAACTCTATTTTTTTGTATTCTAGTTTACATGCTAAACTAAATCCTGATATAGCATATTGAGAGATGCCTCCCAATCAGCTACTATATTTAAATAATGCGTTTAGGCCATGGTTTAATATCCTAATAATAAAATCAGCCTTTATATTTAAGTAATGCTTCTAAGCCATATTTTAATATCCTGTTAATAAAACTTTTAATAAATAAAATGAATCTCTAAAATTGCAATTGAAAAGAACTTAGTTTTATAATTATAAAGTAATTATAGAGCAATAAAAAATTGATTTTTTTTGGATCAGGTATCTCTATACAATTGTTCAAAAAATACGAATTCCTATTTAACTTTGAGCTCCCCCCTTTCCACCTCTCCATCACAATGCTTATTCTGTAAATTGTTTTGGCGAAGAGAAACATAAACACGTTCTTTTAGCCAGTTGTAAAAACAAAAAAACAAAAAAAAAAAACGCAGTCTATTTGTAGAGTCCTATTAGTTGATTGTTCATTTTTTTTTCTGTGGCCTGTCTGTTAATTTGTCAAGTTTAGAACTAAAAATTAAAAAGTGCTTTTAAAGATCCAATTTCATCACTTTTGTTTTGTTTCTTTTCTTTGTTTGACATGTTTTGGATGCTCCTTAGGAGTTGAAGACAATCTACGTCCTAGTCCAAACCTCCCGCAGGATGATGGGACATGGTAGTAGGAAGGGTATGAACCCGTGACCATCTAGAAGACCAATCGACTGTTTAGCGCATACCACACCACCAGGCATCCATCATGTCCGTGCTTAATAGGTACAAGGGTTACTTATGGGTTTTAAAAAATGATCTTTTTCTGATGTCAAATCTAAATATGCTTATTTTATGTAAACCATTTTTAGAACAATGTGGAATAAAAAATTAGTTCTTTTGTAAACAACTCACTACAGCATCCATATTACCTTTCAACAAATGTTTTATTGCTAAAGAATTATATTAAAAGAATGTATGGTTTTCCAAAAGAAAAATTTTGTTGCCTTATAAAATATTTAGTATGTATACTTTATGTAAATAAATGGATTTTCTTTTGTATTTTCATGTGTCAAAGTAAAAAAACTATGTGCGCAAAGTGTATTTCTTAAAATTAGATCTAGGCCTAAATCCTTTCGATCTTTTCTCATGTCAACATTGTTAACCGTGGCCTAGATCCATAAAATACTATAGCTGTAATAGAGTCGGACAACTTTATTTTTTTTGAGGGTCTTAAGTTTGTTTTAGGGCTACAATACATACACTACGGTCTAAGTTAGTACCAAAGGAACAACCTGCCTAGTTTTATCAAAATTGGTCAAGCGGTTTTGATGTCTATAAGCAACATACATACATACATACAAACATACACCTCACATTCTAATTTTATATTATAGATAAAGAGTTTAATATGTAAACCATGTGGCGAAATGTTGTTTGTTTACGATTGGTGAATGAGGTCCATTGAATCTCCGTTTTGGTATATTCTCAAGCCTAAGAACATTAAAAACATTGAATATGATCTGAAAGTAATTGCGTCTCTGACACCAAAAAAAAAACAACACAAAAAAAAAAAAACAACGTGAAAATATCTTCGTTAAATCATCGAAGTATGATGTAGAATGACGCTTATTTTGCAATGAGATCTCTAAATTACTAAAAAACAATTCGTTTTTTATATCCCAGAAAAACCAATAGAAAACAATGAAAAGATCTATATTAAAATAGAAAGACTTATTATTATAATTGTCTGCTCGCACGATCGGTTCACAAAACTACGACTTTATGCTGGCGAATAACAAAAACCATACTTCTACTTTTACCTAAAATTCATAAACCCAACAACCCAGAACTAATGTCTCCATTTGCTCCTGGTCTACGGATTTACAGATTTTGGGCCGTAATTTAGAATCAATAGACGATAAATGATACACTTACATCATGTACAAAAAGCATTCCCTGATAGCAAAATTTAAAATATTCCTATGCGATCTTCCTTTTCGATGGCACGTGCGTTAACTATAGGCCCTATCATTGCATCCACCTTCATCTACCTGATGAAGACCTCGTGACCCAAACGTCCTGCGTTTGTTACTTTAGTCTTGTAGAATGTTCAGTATTTATGTTCATTTTACATAATTATACGTGTACATTTGCCGCATTTTGTATTATCTGTTAAATAGTACAGCCACGGATGGCTGCCTGGTTGTGCGGTTTGCGCGCTAGACTGTTGTTCAGATTTATCGATGGTCCCGTTCCCATCCACCGAAGTCCTGCGGTAGGTTTGGACTAGGAAGTAATTATTTTCAAATCTGAAGGAACATCCGAAACATGTACAACAAACATTTTACAAAAATAGTATAATTTTACACGTCTAAATATACAAGTCCGATAACTTTTCACAACATTACTCAGAACATATTTCAAGAGTTATCTATCTTACGTAAAAAACAAAAAAATCACGTAAATACAAAACCAAATTTTCAAAAATCGTATTTTGAGGCATTTTTTTTTTCTTTGGAATTTTCTTCCCAACCATCACTTTGTATTTCTCTTTGTTTCTAAGCTTTATTTTATGAAGTAACGTCTGTATTATAGAAGCTAAGATAAGATAAGATGCCCTTTGTTGATAATGTTCTATCTGTACACACTAGTTTCGACGCGGATAAGGTTAACTGTGTGTGCGATCAGCTAACACATGAGGCACGGTCCAGTGACACCGGCCAGCGTGCTGCTAGCTGTGTCAAGGGACTAGGAACATACCTGTGGGAAAGTGCTTGTATGAACATTACACCTGATTACCACGTAATCTGGTTACGTCATCGTTTTAGAGAAAGCCTTGATAGACCCGATATAGATATCTTCCATAAAGTCCAGCTGAGAATCTTATCTTATATAATACAGACGTTACTTCAAAAAAGAAGATGATTACGTCTAACGCGTCATGCATTTAGTCATGCATATTAACCAATGACTTAAATTCTGCCAAGTCACTGGTTTTCCTGGCTAGCTCATGCCCTAATAGAATCTGGACTGATTGTTGGAAAGGCTTTGATCCAGCGGACATGGGCTGGGAGCTCATCGTTCTTAGTCCTAACTGAAGGTCATGGATCGAGAAGCGGACCATACCACATTCACAGCGCGTCGAGCCCCGACTCCTGGGTCAACTTGTTATAAGTGGCTAAAGGCAGCGGTAATTAGCCTCAGAGTCCCACACCGTAACATACATACAGAGCGTGTCAGAGTCAAGGCAGTTCAGTCCAGTTTAGCACAACAGGTCAGTACTGTTAATTCCCAGTGAAATCAGTCCGATAATAATAATAATAGTAAATATAGCTTTTATAAAGCGCTACTTTCATTCTTTTAGCATGCTTAGAGCGCTATGGTCCAATCTCATTTGTGGACCAGTAGGGGGAGGGTGCATTTAGGAGAAGGTTTTCCATGCTGCCTATAGGCGCTTATTAAACACAATTCTGTGTCGAACCTCAAGCCCCCTTTTTAAGTATCCAAACCAAGCCAAGTTCAAGCGTACTTAGCTTCTCGGCCACGCTTCCCGATGCATGGGGTCCAGAATGAAGTCTGTGACTGTTCACCCTGTTTCAAAACGAGACTGTCCAGCACACGTTGGGTCCAACGGTTACAGTTAGATGTTTAACGTTGCCAATTGTAAAGTGTTTGGCTCTTATTTATCACAATAAATTACACGTTACACGGAACCCTTGTTATCAAGTTCTAGAGCTGGTTGTGTTATGTTGTCTTGATCAGTGTTTGCAGAAGGATTGATAGACAGAATCATTACAATATGAATATTTGCTACCAAAACATGTGATGAGAACTTTCAAGGACACAATCTCACTGATTTCTTTAAAATTTCTCTAAAAAATAAGCAAAAAATGTGATGAGAACTTTCAAGGGCTAAGTGTTCCGCTAGATACTTAGAATATGCGAGCTGTTCCTTTAAGGAAAAAGTTTGGAAAACACTGTTGTAGACTATAACGAATCAGTGGCGTCACTAGGCAGGTGCGGGGGGTGCGGGCCGCACAGGGTGACACAAATTTAAATTTTGTCCTTTGTTGTTATTCTGGACTTTTTTGACGAAGTTTCGCAGGAAATAAATCTGTTCAGTGCTTGATTTGCCTTTTCGGAAGTAGCTGAGAAACACTAGTGTAATTTAAGGCCTTTTTTCCTGGATGCGGGGTGACACCCGAGCTTATCGCACCGGGTGACACCGACCCTAGTGACGCCACTGTAACGAATTAATTTAAAAAAGCAAAGATCCTAAATTAAAAAAAGAAAACCCCGGAACCAACCATGAGATTAGGATTATGTGATAGGATGATTTGTACTGGATTATAATAAATATTACTTTTAAAATGTTAGATTTTCTATTCCTATTTTTAGATAGATTTACTTATCTTAAAATAGAAAGTCATGAAGATAACTAAGGTTTAACTCCCCTATTTTCTATTGCTCTAGCCCGTTGCATTTTTTAAAATTTCCCTTTATTCTGAGGTAACTACGAGGTCTAACCAGTAAAGGCCAGTAATCTAAAAGCACTCCGAATTTTAGAAAGAAGAAAAACAGTATTTGCCAATTAAAACTTATTTTCCTTGTATAAACTAAATTAATATGCATGTTTTTGTCCAAAAAATATGTTTCAGTTTGTGGAGGGTAGGTCCCTGGGATGACTCACAGCCGTCAATCCATATCTACATTGATAAATTACAAGTACACTACAAGCGGACACATTTTTACCCGACAGTGTTGCCAACTGCAAGATTAAAAATATTGCTGGTAAAAATGCGTAACAAATATTTTAAAATACAAACAAACTAACAAACAAACAAAACAACAACGTACAAGTTTTGACATTTAAAAAAAAAACTCTCTATTGGGGAGGCCCCAGTCTTGTCAGTAGCTCTGTCTTCCCTCCATTAAATATGGCCAAGAGTTGAGTTGTAACTCATTGCTCAGTTGTTGTTTAATCGTTAAGATATTAAAAGTGTCTTACTATTGATTTCTTATTGTTCTTAAAAGTGGACGCAATTTGTTCGAAGAGAAATGTGTGTGTGTGTGTTAAGTTAAATAAGAGAAGCATGCACACAAATAGTGAAAATGTACATGTGTGTGTGTGTTTAGTTAAATAAGAGAAGCATGCACACAAATAGTGAAAATGTACATGTGTGTGTGTTTCTTCGAGGGGGGAGAAGCTTTTGTGTTTAAAAATGTGAATTACTTTGGAGTATTGACCTCAAAGTGTCATGTCATGCTTTCACCCCCCCCCCCCCCCAACCAGGTAAGGAAGCAATATATTCCACCGCCTTACTACCAATAGCGTGAGTCACACAAAGACTAAACTAGACGTGCCTGGACCAGAAATAAACATTGTAATAGCTTGATCAAACTAGGTTATGAGTTCAAGACAAACCTGCAGTTTCTTGGAAGTGACATTAGTTTTAGTTGTAGTCGTTTCAGTTTCAGTTTTAAAACCCTTCCCTGTCTCCAATTTCTCCTCATACAAGAACTTTTTTGTTTTGGTTTCTGTTTCTGATCGTTGATCTCCTGACTACTGTCTATCTAGGACCCTGTCTACCATAGGATTGTATTGAAATGTAGACGTTTGCTAGTTTGTACACAGAAACAAAAATGTCAACCATCTTTTTATTGACAAACGAAACTAACAAAAAAATAATCTAGAACATTATTACAAAAAATGTGAAGTAAATATTACACTCTCTGTTCGGGAAGTAAAGATTTCACTCTCTGTGTTTAAGAATTAAAGATTTCACTCTCTGTGTTTAAGAATTAAAGATTTCACCCTCTGTGTTTAAGAATTAAAGATTTCACTCTCTGTGTTTAAGAATTAAAGATTTCACTCTCTGTGTTTAAGAATTAAAGATTTCACTCTCTGTGTTTAAGAATTAAAGATTTCACCCTCTGTGTTTAAGAATTAAAGATTTCACTCTCTGTGTTTAAGAATTAAAGATTTCACTCTCTGTGTTTAAGAATTAAAGATTTCACTCTCTGTGTTTAAGAATTAAAGATTTCACCCTCTGTGTTTAAGAATTAAAGATTTCACTCTCTGTGTTTAAGAATTAAAGATTTCACTCTCTGTGTTTAAGAATTAAAGATTTCACTCTCTGTGTTTAAGAATTAAAGATTTCACCCTCTGTGTTTAAGAATTAAAGATTTCACTCTCTGTGTTTAAGAATTAAAGATTTCACTCTCTGTGTTTAAGAATTAAAGATTTCACTCTCTGTGTTTAAGAATTAAAGATTTCACTCTCTGTGTTGAGCCTTGGAAGTTGCTGTATGTGATATGACTGTTTGGGTAAGAAAGGTTTTTCTATCGGAAAGAGGTTTATAACAAACATTCAAATATAAATAGAGTAAGACCATTGGTTAAATCACTAAACCTAGAGACACTTCAGGACAGAAGAATACAAAGTAAATTAGGTTTTATACATAAAGCACTAAACCATAATTTACAAATAGAAAAACAAAACCTAATGAAATGACCAGAGAGACACAAAGATAGAGGCACACTTCTTATTCCATACCCTAGAACAAATTCGCATAAGTGCTTCTTCTTCCCTAGTGCCATTAGAAAAGGGAATGGGTTGCCTGAATCAACGACGTGTCAGATTTAAGTCACCTATTAACATGCATGATTAGATTGACACTTAAAATGCGTAGGACGTAATTATATTCTTTTTTGAAGTAACGTCTGTATTATATAAGATAAGATAACTGCCCACACGTTGCTGGTTAATGTTGAGGCCTTTTATAACAAATGATTTCAGTTGAAGAGAGCTAGTCGAGAGTTGTTGGCCTTGGAAGTTGCTGTGTGTGATATGACTGTTTGAGTAAGAAAGGTTTTTCTATCGGAAATAGGTAGTTTCAGTTGTGCGGTGCAATTTATTATTTTTTATTTTGGATGTCTGATGATTCACATGGATATTACTGTATATCTGTTAGTCTGTTAAATAGTTAAATATATTATTTATTTAGTATCCCATTGAGTTGAGTCTCCTCGGAGAGTATGCTGTTGCTCCACTGCTAGATGTTTCTGTGTTCATGTTGTCAAAAGACTGAACAAGGGTTTGGAGTTGCCAGCTATTCAACCTCCTAGACAACGTCCTTCACAACCACCCAAGGAAAGCCTTTATATTCAGGCGGTTTAAGCCATAAATAAAACGGCTTGGCAACCATAGAATTAATAAATACATGCATTCGTGCAAGCCTAGCAAAAGTATATTATGATTCTATCTACCTACTAGTCTACGTACATAATAGAAACAGACAGGCAATTTAAATCAGTGTACAGTATTTGAGCATATCACACACACACGGGATATTAATGAGATATACAAATTATATTAAAAGTCATCTTTTTGTTGAAGAAATACACTATAAAAGTTACAAGCAGAGTTGCTGTTCCTGCTATCAGAGAGCAGGCTCCACAGAATTGACTTTTAATATAGTTGTATTCGTCTTCTGTGCATGTGTTGCCAGTGCTCTGGTCTAGCAAACAAGTCTTGGAGTTAAAGCTACCCGCGTTGTAGGTTAAGGCTAAACAATATTGTTTAGCATTGTAATACGAAAGTGCTTGGGATGCTTCTTGCGTTGACAAACAACTGAATGCTTGGTTAAAGCAGTCTGAAGATAGAGTGACACCTCCAATATTTTCCGCCATGACGTTCTCCTGACCTATTAGCAGCGACAACGCTAATAACAAAGTAAAACTTTTGTTGCTGGTCGCCATTTTCTTGACAAAGTAATGATCTGGAAACAATATTTTTTTAAATGTCAGTAATGAGTGTGGAATCTAATGTAAGCCTTTAATAATTCAGTAAATAACTATTGATAGACTATGATTACAGTTAGATTAGGCCTCGAAAAAATTAGTAACTTTAAAATATTAGGACAGATCTATACATAATAGTTATCAGATTTCATAAAAAAGGTAAAGAAAAAAAAAACCATTAAGCAGAAACATTTTGTAGGTTTGAAGTTATAATAAAAAAACATAATAATCTTTATTATTACACCAAACAAAAAAACATTATAACTATAAGAAACCAAAATGTACATTCACACCAGACTCACTTATAATTTACATGTGACAAAGTTTATACCAGATTGTTCTTATTTAATGATTAATGGAATATCAAAATTATGCCATATCATATGAGTCAAATAAGAAAGTTTCTATATGTTGAGCCTTTTAAAGCTTTAAGCAAATTAACATTGATGATGATAATAATGATGTTCATTGTCACTTCTTACTCTATTACACTCTTGCTCGTGTTCAGATGTTCGCTTACGCCGTGTTTATTTATCAATAATCTAAATGTTGATGTGGCAAAACAATTTAACTAACACACAATGTATAACTTAATAATTACTCAGAAAAAGTGCACAATTAATAACCAGACTGACGTCTGTGTGTTCTGGAGTCTAAGAGTCTCAGAGCCGTCATTTGGAAAATTAAAAACGAGGCTTGACCTACTTCTTTGAAGGTCGTGATAAAACAGAGAAATTGAAAGAAGACATTGGTTGAATTGTGAAATAAGTAAAGTTGATAGGCATGCACTAAATAAAATTGTAACACAGGACTGTTATTAATCATTGTTTGTTTGCCAAGGTGCGTCATTGATTAGTTCACAATAGAAACAAATGACCTTTATATCATATGCCCAATAGATCGCAAGGTATAAAAGGAACTTAACTATGTTTCCAGAAGATATATTTGATGACCCAAACTTTAAATGTCTAGTTGACAAAAGAAACAGAATTCCCTTTTTAAGAAATAAAACGATTACATTCTTTAAGTAGAAATTATAGAAAGACTGATCACACTTTTAACACAATATAACTTAATTTTTAATAACAGAATCACCAAAGAAAACTTGACATAAAGCTTGAAACTTATGAACAAATCCTGCTTGTCTCCGTTGTATTTATCTCCTCTCCAAAAGTACTAAGAAAAAAGAAAGATCCCTGCTTATTTTGAAGTGTAAACTGCTGAAACTTAATAGTTAAGTAAATTTCTGTGATTTTTTGAAATTTTTAACTGACCAACTGGAGAGAGAGAGAAAGTCTGTTAAAGTAAGAAAACACAAGACAGGTACATCTAACAAGTACAGAAGACATGTACACAGAGAAGGTACAGAAGACAGGTACATAGAGAAAGAAAAGTACATAGAACAAGTACAGAAGACAGGTACATAGAGCAGGTATAGTAGATAGGTACATAAAACAACTACAACAGACAGGTACCTGCAACTGGTAAAAGAAATACAGAAGAAAAGTACAGAATACCACACTGAAGACAATCACAGAAGACATGTACATAAAACGGGTATTAAAGACAAGTACACAACAAAAATAAGTGTAAAAGGCATGCACTGAAGACAGTTACATATAACGGGTATGGAAGACAAGTGCAGAAGACAGATACTTAGAGCGGATACAAAAGACAAAGACAGAAGACAGATATATGTAATAGTTTCAAAAACAGCTACAGAAGACTGATAGATATATATATAACTGTATCTCAAGGTATCATCGACTACTATAACATTACAAAAATGTTCAATACACACACATAGAAAGAATAATATCTCCTCACTCTTAAGCAGAATAACCAAAAACAACCACTAACACCCTACTCAGACCAGGTCAGCTCTCCAACTGACTAGACTGACCACTGGATGCACTTATTAACCCTATTGAAAAACCCGAGATAAAAACAGTTCACAACTCACAGCTAATAAAATAAACAAACACACAGACAAACTCACATCTTACACACCCCTGCTATTGACAATAACTCATGCAGAAGACATGTATGGAAGAAGACAAATCCAGGATAAGAATTTGACAGCTCCATTCAATCCAGAAGAAGAAAGCTCCATTAGAAAACAGCTTCATAAGAAAGGTCTAGAAGAAGACATGTGTAGAAAAAACAATAAATGTAAATACAATGGCTATAGAAGACTTTTAACTAAAGATGACTGGACTCAAAAAAATCCTTGCAATTGTTTTCAAGCCCACCGTCCCAGCCCATCAACCATTCTCCTTTAACTCTTTCACTGTGCAGTTATTTACCACATTTATAGTGGAATCAACGTTGGTATCGTCAGTTAGGAGAGAAGAGTTAATCTAGCTTAAAAATACTTTTTCATCTCCAGAAAGATCTACAAGACATGCAGAAACAAGTCAGTGAATTTATCCATAATGTATACGTCCTATTCTGCAGCGCTGTGTAAAGCTAGTTCTATGAAAAATAGTTTGGTTTCACTTTGTAATTCCTTGAAGGACGGTTCCCAAATTTTATAATTTTAACGTGTTTATTTTTTTGTACTTTTATGTTACTTTTTATATTTTAAAATATTTATCTGTATATCATTTCAAAAGTGAAAATAAAATAGGTGATACAAAAAGTAAGAGAAAATTAGTTCTATATTATTCTATAACCTATTTATTGATACTTTATTATTCTCTTCACTTCCTCATTATTTTCTTTAAAGCAGGCATCAATTTGTATAAAAAGTCTTTATACGTTGTCTGTGGTTTGTTATCAAAACTTTACTTACCCTTTTGCCGGCATGCCGAATATCCTACAATGTCCACACTGACCGCAGTCAGGCAGGAGACAAACAGAACCTTGTTTATTTGGGAGTGAATGATCTCAGGCAACCTTGCTAACAATGAATGTTTGTGATAAAGGGAGTTGAATAATTGATAGTTATCTTGAGACCTGCCTTTTTTTACAAAGCTTATATCGACTTATTGGCAATTCATTATTTTGTTAAATAGCAAGAAAGGAAACAAATACTCCAGTTTTCACCGATAGGTCTAAATTTGTTGGGTTTAGTCCACTTATATTATTATTTACCCTATTTCTTCTTCACGCATTCTCCGATCAGTTGATACTTTATACATAAATCAATGAATAAAAATACTCAATGACTCAATTAATTAGGCTCCTATTGTTAATTTTTTTTATATCGAATAAGGAAAATAACGAGTACGTTATTGGTAGATAGTTTTAAGAACGGAGTTCTTACCGTTTAGCTAAAGAAAAAAGGTTTTTTTATATTTTGCTTCTGGCTTAATATAGATATAATATAATTATACTAATTATATAATTATTTAGTAGTAACTTGCATACAAGATTCACACACATAAAACAGTTCGCTCTGTCTTAGAAAAATCGCAGGTACTGTTCATATTCTTTGGAACCACAACATCAGAATTGTTCATTGATTACATTTTTTTTTCAGTATGCTTCAAACCTTTAAGTTGATTGGAAATCAATGAACAAATGTAAGTGAGTAGGTGTCTAAGAGTGCATGTGTTCCTGTTCCTATGTATATGTGCATCAGATGCTGAAAATATTTTTTTTGAGACCAAATCAACATAAAGAACATAAAAAAAACGCAAAACGTAAAGAAACAAAGGACTGTCACGTGACTATAGAATGCAGCTTATAAATGGCATTGACCATGAAATTCAACTGTCCAGAATTCACATAGTTATCTCCACAGATCTTTACCTTTACAGAGTTACATTTTTCTTGAGCAGGTCAGTCTAGTCTAGTTTTTATAAATCTCCACGTAGATCAGATGTAGCGTTAGAGTAAACCTCTCAGGATATCTTTCACTAGAAAAGAAAAGTATGTAACATTACAATGTATTTCAGATCTTGCACATGATATTAGCAGCCAAGAATTTTTTATATATTTTTTGTCACAATTTATTTTGGTTAAGATGTCCAGTAGACTTACAACTTATATAATTTAGTTAGCTTTGGGAGAATAAAGCAGAAATATACATTTTCAATCACATTTTAGATAGACTGGATATGAATATCTAGTATTGTTGTAGAAACTGAAAAATCTTATTGTTTTTCAAAAGTAGCGTGGTGAAGGCTGAATGGTGAAGACTGGGATTTTCTTCTTCGTTATTATTTTACATGTCGGAGGTTTCAGATGTATAATCCTATATCTGAGAAGAACCGCACAATAGTTTTCTGATCAGGCAGTTCTCCGTATAGTTTTTTCTTCTATAGAAGGGTTTAGGAGCCATAGTCTTGTTCGGGCCTTCTCGGAACATATGTTGTCTCATTCTGTTGTGTCCGGTTCTTAGTCGAATAAGTATGCGTTGGTCAAGTTTATGCGTTGGTCATGTTATGTATTGGTCATGTACTGTGATTTTGAATTTCAGGATTTTTTAGGACGCATCTAAGCTCACGCACCCCTTTCTAATGGGTACCTGACTTTTGTTGGAGAAAGTGAAGACTGTGTTGGCCTCATGCCACCCGTGTAACAGTCGGCCATAGAAACAGATGATCTCTACCTCATCTGCCCTATTGATCGCAGGGTATGAAAGTGTACATCACTTTTCAACGATAAAAAGAAATAAAAAATGGACGACATGTCTTTCCACGAATTTACTCTACACTTTGAGAAAATTAAATATCTTTTCTTTGTTTCGAAATATAGCGATTCCTATAATGAGGAATAACACTTTAAAAATAATGGAAATACAGTACAGATCTTAATATAGATTAGCATTGATTTATGTTCCAATCTCTAACATGCATAATGTTTTACTAACAATAACCCATTGCATTTTATCCCTTTTTTCAGTCTTTTAAAACTAGAATTGTCCTAAACGCTAATAAAGAAACCTAGACATTTAAAGATTTAGAGAAAGTTTCTGCATACATTTTCTATTTGTATTTTAACTATCGCGTATATCTAGATTTACAATTTATCATTGTTATGTAAAATTTGTAGCTACAGTATGACAAGAAAAACATAAGTAAAAGAAAACACAAACAACAACAAAGCTTATACAAAGTGTCATTCGACTAATTCGTTTGCATCAGTCATGTTATTAAATTTGTAATAGATCTAGACCAACAACAATAAATCTATTCGATTAAAAATATTTTTACAATTTGTTTTTGTTTATTGCTTTTTCATGCTTTTAGCGTTCTAAATATGATATCACTTATCTGGACCATTTGGGGAAAAATAAGAAAGGGGAGGGAAACGGAATAAATGGGTGAATTTTAAATTAATCGCTTTTTTATATATAAGGAGAAAGACCTGAATACGAAATTATGGCACAGCCCTCCTCAAGCCGACGTACTAACCACTCTGCGAGTAAGGTGCTTTTAGCAAAACTGTATGTATTTATCTTTGGTTTGTTTCAAACTAACCTTAAAGCGACAACCTATTAAGAGGACCGATTCAGCTTATACCACCTCTTCAGTCAAGTGCTATTTCTTTTTCTTTTTCGAGGTACCAAACAAAATATGTATTTACCAACAGTTAATTAGTTATGAGTTAATTTTTTTTTATTGATTCCTGTGTCGTCAGGAAAACAAAATGTGCAAAATAAGAAGTGGGATTGACAATCGAGATACAAGTAGTGTAGTGTAAGCGTATCTTCATTAAGAATATCTTTCTGTTAAGAGTGATCACTTGTAGGAGGCTTTTTTTGGTCAATGTAAGACGCCAAAAAGAACGATGCTTAAACGCTATTTGGGTATTCAACAGTTTTGACTGATTCAAATACAAAATTCGAGTTATTGTCCGAAATGTATTTATACCATAGAAAAATCTCAGATTAAGTATAGGTGGTATAAGAAGACTGTTGACCTCCTTCAGTCGTAGACTATAGTTCATCTCGTACACTTTTTCATGTGACTGTGGAGCCCTACTTTGGAGAGACACTCCCGTCCAAAAATATTGCATGTTAAGGTGGCTTTCGCTTTGGTGGTAGAGGAGCTGGCCATTTTTTGCATGATACGCTTTTTTTTTTTTTAGAGCTGGGGCCAATGTTCCTTCACTTTCTAAACTAGACAGTGAAATTAAAACCCTGCACGAATAAGGATGTGGACATCAGCTGGAATAAACTAAGGGACTCTGTGTACTCTATAGCTAGCAGCATCCTCGGTCAGCCTAAACGCAAGCACCAAGATTGGTTTGACGAAAACAATGTGCGAATTGAACAGCTCTTAACACACAATCAACATTTTTAAGGTCTTTCTGTGTAATCTAGCCAGCCCCCAAAGCAGAGAACGCTACACTAATGCCAAAAGAGAGGTCCAGCGGAATCTGAGACTCATGAAGGAGTCATGGTTCAATAAAAAACAGAAGAACTCTTGTCCTATGATGTCATTAAAAATGCAAAAATGTTTTTCCATTCAATTAGCAAAATGGCTTATCCCCCATATTTAGTGCTTATGAAAACAAACTTCTCACAGACAAGGAGGATATACTTGTTCACTGGGCTGAACACATCAGTACTGTCCTTAACTGTTCATCAAGCATTAGCGCCGAAGCCATTGCACGCCTGGAACAAGTCCCAATAAACCTTAAACTCGCTGACCCTCTCCGGCTTAATGAAGTAATGACTGCAATATCCAACCTCTAAACTGGCAAACCACCGGGACTAGACCCCATCTATGCAGAAAAATACTAACTTGGCAGTTTAGAGCTGACAGTTTAATTAACAGAAATCTACCAGATAATGTTGGAACAAAAGAAACTACCACAAGAGTTCAAAGATGCCTCCATCATTCATATCTACAAGAAAAAGGGAAATAGGCAATTATGCGATAACCATCGTGGCATATATCTCATATGCATTGCTGACAAGATTCTGGCTAGGGTGCTATTAAATATACTACAACAACATATAGAAACTGCCCTACTTCTGGAGAGTCAATGCGGCTTCAGGCAGGGTAGAGTCACGTTTGACATGATCTTTGCAGTCCGCCAACTCCAAGAGAAATGTAGAGAGCAAAACTAAAATCTCTATAATGCATTCATAGATTTGACTTTTGAGAACGTCAGTCGTGAAGGCCTCTGGCAAATCATGTCCAAATTCAGCTGCATATCAATCCATAACAATGGTGCGCCATAATGACACGCAAGCAAGGGCCCAAGACAGCGGAGACTACTCCAAGCCTTTTCCTGTCTCAAATAGCGTGAAGCATGTCTGTGTGCTGGCCCCAACGCTTTTCAGCATAATGTTTACTGCCATGCTGAAAGATGCCTTTCGCACAGAAAGCATTGGAGTTGGTATACAAAATGTTTAATTAGGTCTATTGATTCTTTAAAACTTGTTCTTGTTTGCAAAGAAATATTTGAGTGTACTGCGGTGAGCCTTGTGACGTAAGCAGCGTTTTTCCCGTTTACGTCATGGGCAATTTTCTTTCATAAAACATTCTAGCCAAAATTAATTTTTCGATAATGAGGCATTTTCAAATTGATATAACGGTCGACCTCGAGTTTTCCCTATGTGGCCAATGAGTTGAGAATTTTTTTCTCACTAATATGCACATAACTATTCATCGACATAGTTTCATAATAGATCAATCTATAATAAGACGGTGCGCAAATGTTTAATTATACTAATTCATTCATTAAAACTTGTTCTTGTTTGCGAAGAAATGTCTTAGTGTACTGCTGTGAGCCTAGTGACGTAAGCAGTGTCAAGATTTTTTCCCTTTGACGTCACATAGAAAATTTCATTCATAAAACATTCTAGCCAAAATTAATTTTTCGATAATGAGTCATTTTCAAACCGATATAACGGTCGACCTCGAGTTTTCCCGATGTGGCCAATGAGTTGAGATTTTTTTTTCTCACTAATATGCACGTACATTGAACTTTTAAAGAAAATCGTTAGAGCCGTTTTTGAAATAAAATTTATATATATATAAAATATATATATATATACAAAAGAATTGCTCGCCTAAGAGTATAGGATATGCTCGTTTACTAAATAAATAAAGTATAACACTCGGAATGGTGATTCTCTTATTGTAAAAAAAAATCATGCTGCTTTATACATTAAGATAAAAATGGTCTTGACATTCACATTCAAAGATTCTGAAGATCCTCCATCAACGAACATATTGTTAATGATTAAGTTTCAGTCATTGTCCTTTTGTCAGGCATATGGACTTAAAGTATCACATATAATTTCAACCTCCATTATTTAACTGCCAATCTCACAACGTCAAGGGGTTAATGACTTCCGAACCTGAGGACCTGGGTTAGAAAAAATTAAAGACTGTTCATCGTTCTGCTGGCCACATGACACCCTGCTTTTTAACTGTTGGCCAAAGAAACAGATAATGTTAACATCATCTGCCCTTGCAAGGTCTGAAAGGTAAACTTTACTTTGCTCCCAAGGTCATTTACTGCTTTTTCAATAAATTGTAAACCTAATTTAACTGTCTGCATCTTCATATTTTAGAAAAGCTTCTTTGTATTTCGACATAAGTCTATATCTTTGTAGTCTTGGAATTTTTATGGCGTTAAGCCTGTTCATTCATATATGCTGTCATTATAACATTGGTGAATGTCTAGTGCTTGTAAGAGTATTTTACTACATTTTTTTTTGTACAGGATTATAGCTATAGTTGCCTTTTATCTTACTTATTTTTTCTTTCCTTTCATTTGTTATTCTTTTGCATTTTCATTCCATCCAACGCACTGCTACACTTTTCAAGATAATAACAGTGATTTGTAAGGAGCATCTTGAGAGGCGAACTCTAGATCATCTGGTAACTCCAAGAAACCAATAAGAATTCCTAAGTGACTCAACATGTCATCTGTAGGACTTGGAACGTTGTTGTTGATCCCTTTCTGTAGTCATCCAA
Source organism: Biomphalaria pfeifferi (assembly GCA_030265305.1). Taxonomy (NCBI): domain Eukaryota; kingdom Metazoa; phylum Mollusca; class Gastropoda; family Planorbidae; genus Biomphalaria; species Biomphalaria pfeifferi. The sequence goes on from JASAOG010000024.1 coordinate 546,634, forward strand.
ATAGATTCAACTGTTTTATACACTAACGTCGATCATTATACAAAATAAGAAATAAAGGCCTTAAGTTTGTTACTTATCGCTTAGAATGTACAAGGTATTGACGTCTATTAAAAGCACTAGACTATATAGGGATGTAATGAATTTACGAGAATGCTTTGGATAAGTATTCAATTTCAAAGTGTTAACGATTTTTAAAAAAATCGTGACGCTTGAGTGTTGCTGTTAAAGAGAATATTATAAAATCTTAATACAATTCACTGTCATTCATGCAGCTCTTTTGGTGGCCCTCTCTTGTGGTGAGAGTATTGACCTACTTTTATAAGGAGAAGCTACTCAGTGGAAGTTTCTCGGGAGAGGAAGTTTCCTGGAATCTTTGTTTCGTTTTCACGTTTAAGAATTTTTTTTGTCTTAAGAAATTTGTTGCTTTGAAAAGAATAAATAAATGTAAGGACAAACACAATTCATTTCTGTATTTGACCAGTTCTTCAGACTGTCACATCATATATGAGTTGATTCCTATAAATGTTGTACCACAACATTTATAGGAATCAACTCAGCGTCAAGGGAACAAGGCCGATATCAACAACTATACATCATGCTCTTCCCCTCTCCTCATTCATTTAGTCCATTTTAGTGCGCTGGTCCGCAGCCATAGAGCCACTACAGATCAGGTTATTACAATAATAAGGCTAGTCTTCGAGTACGAAGATTAGTGAGGAATGAAGTATTTCATGTCGCTGCGCAGCTGTGACCTACATATTTTGCCACACCAAGGGCAAGCATAACCATTGTCCGCAGGTGGCCGATTTAGATTTTATTTTCGCCGTAGGCGCAGATTTTATTTTGGTCTCTAATGTGTATCTTGCGGAGTGACCTCCAGCCAGGGCCGGTCTTAAGCCACTGCAACCTATGCGACCGCATTGGGCCCCGCGCGATGCGAATTCTAGGTGTAATTTATTAAATTAAACCATTTTAACTTATTATTAAAGGGTTCCTGTAATTCTCCTGAAATTAAAAAATATATGAAAAAATCATGAAAATCTCCTGAAATTATTAAAATCTTCTGAAAACTGATGCAAATCTTCTTAAAACAGACAAAATTGTCATTTCGGGGTGTCATTCAATATGGAAAACGCCAATCCTACTTGCTGTTAAACGGCATTGTCAGCTTTCATTTAATAAAAATGTAATAGTAAGCCGAATTTTAAACAAAACAAGAAACTCAAATATTTAATTTTCTTTTATAGTCACTCGCATATAAATATAGATCTAAATATATCTCGACCTCTTAGATATAAAAAACAAAAGCGATAATATTTTGCTAGTCGATATTAAATCTAAAAGGCAGATATGAATGTTTATCAGCTTTTTGATGGAAAACTACTATCTACTGTATATCGCTCGTAAAGTTAATTTAACAGTGATTTTGTACTTTGTAAAGTATAAATAAAATGCAAAGACGAATTTATTTTCTAATACAAAATCCTAATTTTCACTTATTATCCTTATCACAACCCAAATTAGGCCCCGCGCAATCCGTTTCGCATAGGGCCCCGCATTCTGTAGGACCGGCCCTGCCTCCAGCTGTCTCGTTCTGAGGCAGCATGCAACCAGGTGCTCTCTTCTATGCCAGACAAGGAAAGTTGATGCCTAAGCTGGTCTTTGAAGCGTTTCCCTGGGGCGCCTCTGTGACGTCGACCACCTTTTAGCTCACCAAAAACGACTGCCTTTGACATACGTTCGTCTCCCATACGTGATACGTGCCCTACCAAATATTAATGTTTATTAATAATAAATGTGTGTATGTATGTATAATCTTAGTTGTCAAAAGGTGAGAGTGCAGTGTGTGATATGCCGGAAAAGTTCATTAAAGTTTATTTGTTCTGATCTAGTTATTTAATTGTTTTATTCGTTAATTACAGCGGAACCTCAGGACACCTAGACGCATCAAGAAGGTAGTTGTCAGACAGTTATAATTAATATATAATAGGAAAGCTGTAACATATTTTGGGGGCATCGTCTCATTTATTTAATTATTTAGATCTAGTATTGGAAGACATTAGGCAGAACTGCGGTTCGCCATTGTAAAAAGGTCAAGGACCAAGAAAGCAGTGAAGTGTGTGCGCTCACTTGCAAGGGTGGAAAAAAAAACTAAGCCAACAAGCCGAGACGAAACTAGGTCAAACACAAGTGCTAAAGCAATTAGTATTGTTTATATTGGATGCTACACATTTAACAAGAATGGCAGATAAATTATCACAGTTAAAAGCTGCTGGAAAAGAGATGGGATTGACTGGAACCGCTTTACAAGAGTGGGTAAAAAAAAACGAGATGAAAGAGCTAAAGAGAGGGAAGAAAGCTAAAGAGAGAGAGGCCACAGAAAAAAACTAAAGAAAAAGAGGCAGTAGCAGGAATTAAAGAGAAAGAAGCTGATGTAGAAATACATAAATTGAGAGCCAGAGAGTTGGAGCTTAGAGATACCAAAGGAGAACTCAAAGAGCATATAAAACCTGTATGGAAGCCAAAGTTGCCACCTTTTAATGAGATTGTAGACCAAATGGATGCATATTTGTCGAGATTTGAAGTGCATCCTCAAGCTACAGATATACCTAAAACTCAGTGGGAAAGTCATCTATTCACTTCGTTACAGGGAAAGGCACTGCAGGCGTGTATCAACTATGACTGTGTGTCTTCAACTAAGACTCTGTATCTTCAACCAAGACTGTATGTCTTAAACATTGACTGTGTGTCTTAAACTAAGACTGTGTGTCTTCAACTATGACAGTGTGTCTTCATCTAAGACTGTGTGTCTTCAACTAAGACTGTGTCTTAACCATAGACTGTGTGTCTATTACATTGAAATCTGTATGACTTCCTCGAAGTCTGTGTGACTACATAAACGCCTGTGTGGCTACATAAACGTTTCTGTGGCATACCCAGGGCTTTTGTGACCTATCGAATGAACATTTTTGTTGTATTATGTTTTTTTTTGTTTTATTATTTTTTTTTATAATTATGTCATTTAGATATCTTTGTAAAAATTGATTAGAATTTTAGGTGGGGCGAGATGTCACGGGTGAATGTTTGTATGTATGTATAATCTAGATTTACAAAAGAGCGAATCACCGGGAGTGAGTTTGTTGTCAAAAGTAGAGAATGCAGTGTGTGATATGCCGGAAAAGTTCATTAAAGTTTATGTGTTTTGATCTAGTTGTTTAGTTGTTTTATTCGTTAATTACAGCGGAACCTCGGGACACCTAGAAGTATCGAGTAGGTAGTTGTCAGAGAGTTATAATTAATATATAATAGGAAAGCTGTAACATATTTTAAAAGGAGAAATCAAAGAGCATATAAAACCTGTATGGAAGCCAAAGTTGCCACCTTTTAATGAGAACGTGGATCAAATGGATGCATATTTGGCGAGATTTGAAGTGCATGCTCAAGCTACAGATATACCTAAAACTCAGTGAGGAAGTCATCTATACACATTGTTACAAGGAAAGACACTGCAAGCTTGTATTAACTTTCCTAAGAAAGATCTAGAAGAATATGACAAGGTGAAGGATGTATTAATGAAAAGATACAACTTGACAGTTGATGGGTATAGAGAGAAGTTACATAAAGCTAAACCAGCCATTTCATGAATTTGTTGAGGACATTACTAGATACCTAATGCGTTGGGTTGAATTGTCTAACACTGAAAAGACATTCGAAGGTCTCATTGATCTGTTCATTAGAGACAAGATCCTCACACCTTGCAAACCTCAGTTAGTGGCTTTTCTACATGAAAGGAAACCGAAAGATGTGCCGACAGCAGTAAAGTTATGTCAGCAATATATTACTGCACATCCAGAGCAGACTTTTCAAAGGGATGAAGGCTTGATAACTAGCAAGTGTGCATTTGCTGCAAAGACTAATGATAACAAAAGTTGATTTAAACAAGATTGGAAACAGGACCTTCTGCGGAAAAAAAGGTGCAGATGAAAAAAGAAAATGTTTTTAAGTGTTTCAAAATGGGACATTTAGCAGCCCAATGTAGAAACAAAAGCCCACTAAATGAGGGTACGGGCTCAAGCAGAAGTCAGGAGTTTAAAACAAGCAACAGGGGAAGATCAATCAGATCCAGATGGCTGCTGGAGCTGTAACTTGTGACGCTGGGGAAACTAAAAATGTATCCTGGATTTGTTGGGAAGAAATCTATTTGGGTCTTGAGAGACACAGGAGCGACCACAATCGGAGTGAAGAGACTACATGTGCACCCTCACCAGCTGACGGGTAAGAAAGTTCAATGTATGACATTTGGAGGAACAATTGAAGAATACTCTAGAGCTGTCATTGACATAGATACGTCATTTTTATCTGGGAAAGTTGAAGCATGTGTGTTGGCGAGGCCTGCAGCTGACTTGATTCTAGGAAACGTGAATGGCATAACTGAGCCCACCATCACAGATAGCTACAAGTGGCAAAGGTTAGCTATGTCAGAAGTTACGAATGCGTGACGAGATCTCAATCTGTTGTTATAGATAACATGGGACAACCGACCTACATAGTCAGATTGAACAGCCAGAATCAGATGCGACATCCAGTTATGCATTGAAACAAAAGGAGGATCAAACCTTGGTTAAGCTTTGAATTGGCGGAGCGTCCCACCAGTAAATTTAAAGTTAAAAATGGGCTTCTCATGAGACAAAATAACAAAGAGAAACTACAGCTAGTCGTCTCTGCCGCCGACAGAAACAGAATTTTGGAGTTAGGTCATGACTCACCTTTTGCGGGTCATATGGGGACAGCACGAACAAGAAAAAGAATTCTGAATAACTTTTACTGGCCAGGAATATTTAAAGATGTGAAAAAATATTGTCCAGCGTGCAGCACTTGTGCCAGTACAAAGCCCAGAGATCGTTATACAAAAGCCCCATTACAGGTCACAGATCTGCAAGACAGACCGTTTCAGAAAGTGGCCGTAGACATTGTGGGTCCCATAAGCCCTATGTCTAAAAAAGGATACAGATACATCCTTATGATGTACACGTTGGCCAGAGGCCGCCATTAAAGACAATAACTGCAGAAAATGTAACTCTTGAATTGTTCAACATTTTCTCTTGTTAAGGATTCCCTGAAGAAATTCTAAGTGATCAAGGGACTCAGTTTACTTCCGAGTTAACACATCAGTTTCTGAAGCATGACTCTAGATAGTAGGCCTCATGGGATAAACTCTAGTTTGACCGTTATAATTTTTCAAAATGAAAAATTATGAAGGAATTCTACGAAATGAACTGTGAAGTATGCAATAAGTAAGCCAAAACTGAAGTGCAGAACGTCAAACATTTTAAGAACCGCATCCCAACAGCTATTTACCTCATAGGGTTAGGCGCTTAACTTGATTGGACATGGCTGGGTGATTGTGAGCTTTTCTTTGTTTCAATGTATATGTGTATTACTTTAATGAAATATCGATTCTCTAAAGCAAAAGAATGACAAAAGCATTCGACCATTGTATATCATGTGACAAAGAAATGCTACCTATAAAAAGATTTACCATAATATAGAACTGCCCAGATTTGATCTTGCGGTGTTCACCGATATTTCCTTACTTATTAACATCCTTTCCTGGCAGGTTAGTCTAGTTTACAAAAAAGCAGAAGTAGATGTAGCTATTGTTTTTTTTTTAGAATTTGTATAAACTTATCTTATCTTATCTGGCCATAAGCTAAAGTAGACAATTATATATTATGAAAAATTGAAATAGTACACGATTCTAGGTGTGTCTCTCTCTTTATATAAAGCAAGGACTTGATTGACTCATTACTATTTTTACAGCTTAGGTGTGATACTATGGAGTTTTAACTATTTTTTAAAAATATGTACTTTAAGAAACTAACATACTTTCGTTTTTTTTTGCAAACTAAATTCATAAACTTTCTAATAAACTTTTTTGTTTTAGTTTCTGCTATTAATTCACAATCTCTAGTCTAAAAAAGCTGGTAAAAGGGTGGAATAGAGTACGACGAGATAACCCCCCAAAAAAATTTGAAAATTCACATTTTGGTAACTACGTTGATAGTGAGTCACTCGGGGGCTCTCTACTGGTTAATTAGTTAATATTTGCTTTCACAATGTGGAGGCGAGGTGGCTGAGTGGTAAATTGGGTTCAAATCCTGGTGAATACTGGAATTTTTTAAATTTAATATCTTCAGGGTGACTCTGAGTCAACCCAGCTCTAATGGGTCTCTGACATTAGTTGTGGAAAAATAAAGATGGTTTGTCGTTGGCCACAGAAACAGACGATCTTTACATCATATGCCCTAGTTCGGAAGCCAAGCGCTTTACCGCTCAGCCACCGCAACTCTTTTTCTCCAAAGTAGTAGAAAGCAAATGCTCACCATTATCACTGTTGTTTTCTGCAGATAAATATGGCTGACATTGGCGTTAAAGCCTCCCATTCTTAGGCGTAGTGAGCAAAAGATGCGCCAAGGGCAAAGTACATTATTGGCACCCCCCTTCCTATTTTCCATGAACATCACATAGAAATATAGACTGCATGTGGCGCCCACCTTCTGAAGTAGGCGCCCGGGGCATCATGACCCCCTTGCCCTCTGCGCACTACGCCTCTGCTCCAATCAGTTGAATGTAATAAAAGAAACAGAAGAACCTATTGTATATCATCCATCATTGTTTAACCTAGAGAGGAATCGAGGTACTTTGAATCATAAAATCATTACGAATGACGTCACACAGAAAAAAAATCTCTTTTACGTCACAAGGCTTAGGTAGACTAAAAAATGTCTTTGTAATAATGAGAAAATATAGAGGCCTAATAAACATGTGCGCAATAGTTCTTATAACATATGCCCCACTGTGTCCAATTGCAGCAAGCGAAATTACAACTAACATATTTCTCATAGAAACCATGAACAGAGCGAGGATTGAGGTAGTATGTAAGATGCCTCTATTTAAAGTCGCACGTTCGTAATGAACAAAACCTTCTGGATAAAGCCTAAAATCATCTGTGGACACGATTTTCGAAAAACGGCTCTAACTATTTTCCTAGGAATTTGAAAGTTGATGTATATCGTTGAGAAAAGAATTACTAGCTCATTGGCCACATTGGGGAAATTCTAGCTTGACCGTTATAATTTTTCTAAATATAAAAATCTAAAAAGAAAATAATTTAAATTTGCATAGAGGACTAGAAAATCATTATCTTGATCAGATTACATCTTAGGGTATTTCAGTATGTAAGCCCTCTTCATTAAGGTGTTTAATAAATTAATGTTCCGTAATATCTTCTGAATCTAGATTTATAGGTTTATCATTAGAATATTTTAAAGTCTATTAGATTAATATGCCGGAAGATAATGGATGCGTCCAGATGAGTCACTGGCTTTGGTTTCGACTAGAGACAGGGCAGAATCTGGTGTGACTAATCAAGCCAATTCTAGAGCGGCAGAGTTCTTGTATGTATATGCATCTGTTTTAGGGCTAGCTGTCAGGGCAGCTTTCTGTTTCTTTCTCTTGACGTAGGCCACTTCATTTCTTTTGCTCTCTACGAGGATCGTACCAGCACGTACGTTCTGTCCGGTCTTGGGCTATCTCCTCCCAAATTTGGGTCTGACTCCTCCCACAAGCTCAGCATATAGAATGTTCCATTTTTTCGTAAATCTAACATTCGTTAGTTATTAAGAGCCAAATACTCGCTCTATAAACAGTGTCAAGAAGGAATTGTAATTTTTGAAAAGTATTTTTTTATATAGTTTTCTTTTTTATTTCAGGTAATAATTGCTAATGCAAAGATGATTGCCAAGATTATGTATTTGTCATCACTGTTGACTATCCTGGGTCTGCTTCGTCCCGTGTCAGGAGACATTTTCGCCGCTGTGAGTAACAATTGTAAGAATCAGGCCTCAAGTTGTATAGCCAATAGCACAGCTGTAAAAGCATTAGTCGACAACCAAAATTATTGTGAGGCCTTGAAATATAGTTCCTCTTCATTTGACTCCAAGACATGTCTAGTCACAAACGGCAATTGTCTAATTTCTGAATACAACAATGTCAAGGATTCTGTCTGTAGTGCAACGTCAGTGATGGCAGGAATGACAACTCTATTTTTTTGTATTCTAGTTTACATGCTAAACTAAATCCTAATATAGCAAATCGAGAGATGCCTCCCAATCAGCTACTATATTTAAATAATGCTTTTAAACCATGGTTTAATATCCTAATAATAAAATCAGCCTTTATATTTAAATAATGTTTCTAAGCCATATTTCTATATCCTGTTAATAAAACTTTTAATAAATAAAATGCGTCTCTAAAATTGCAATTGAAAAAAACTTCGTTTTATAATTATAAAGTAATTATAGAGCAATTAAAGAAATGAATTTATTTGGATCAGGTATATCTATTCAATTGTTAAAAAAATACGAATTCCTATTTAACTTTGAGTTCCCCCTTTCCACCTCTTCATCACAATGTAAATTGTTTTGGCGAAGAGAAACATAAACACGTTCTTTTAGCCAGGTGTAAAAAAAAAACAAAAAAAAAAAAACGCTGTCCATTTGTAGAGTCCTATTAGTTGATTGTTCATTTTTTTTTCTGCGGCCTGTCTGTTAATTTGTCAAGTTTAGAACTAAAAATTAAAAAGTGCTTTTAAAGATCCAATTTCATCACTTTTGACTTGTTTCTTTTGTTTTGTTTGACATGTTTTGGATGCTCCTTAGGAGTTGAAGACAATCTACGTCCTAGTCTAAACCTCCCGTAGGATGATGAGGCATGGTAGTAGGAAAGGTATGAACCCGTGACCATCTAGAAGACCAATCGTCTGTTTAGCGCGCATACCACACCACCAGGCATCCATCATGTCCGTGCTTAATAGGTACAAGGGTTACTTATGGGTTTTAAAAAATGATTTTTTTCTGTTGTCAAATCTAAATATGCTTATTTTATGTAAACCATTTTTAGAACAATGTGGAATAAAAAATTAGTTCTTTTATAAACAACTCACTACAGCATCCATATTACCTTTCAACAAATGTTTTATTGCTAAAGAATTATATTAAAGAATGTATGCTTTTCCAAAAGCAAAATTTTGTTGCCTTATAAAATATTTAGTATGTATACTTTATGTAAATACATTCATACCCATTAAAAAAAGTTAACAAAGACAATTTGTGTGGAAACACTAAACTCAAAATCGACCCCCGAGGTGGTCCACCCAGGCAGGTAAAAAGTCAGGTATCAATATTTTCAGAAAGAACATCAGAATGAAATTCTATCAAAGACAGAGACAGAGAAAAATGGAGAACGAAGGTTGACAGATCTTGTGCATTGCCCCAGCAGTCCAGCAGGCCAAGGGATAGGTGAAAGTGAATGTGAAGTTAAATGTGAACCTGGCCTAACTGATGTCTTTTAATGAATATCTAACTGATCTAATTGTTTTGTAAAGGTTCAATCTCTTATTCAAATCCTCAAGGAAAAAACATTTCGTTAAAAAAAGGAAAAAAAATCCTTTGGTTGAGTGTTTGTGTAATCTGTCAAAACTAAATGTGGGTCAACAACAATGTCTGAGACGGATTTTGAGAGTCAGTTCCACAGATCGGGTCTCAAACAAGGAAATCTTATACTGAACTGGGAGTCGAACACTTAGTGAGGTTGTGCTAGAACGACGCATGAGGTTTTGCAGGACATGTTCTACGACAAAATGAACTACGCATACCAAGAGTAGCGATGCCATGGAGGCCAACACGGGGAAAGCGCAACAATTCTGTCCAACTTATATGCATACTAAATAGATTTTTTTGCTCTTAAAAAAAAAGAAACCATTTTTGTGTGTAACTGTAGTAGTTACTACAACAGAAATCACATAACTTAATAATATAAATGTAATTTTTTTTTCACAAAAAATATATAACCGTTTGCATAAATGTGTTAAAAATATGGTATATAGTCATCCCCCTAATAAAGAGTGTTTTTTACTATTAATAGTAAATAGTTGAAGTGATTTTAAAAATTAGATTTTTCGCTTTTAGAAAAGAAAAAAGTAGCAATTGCATCAGAACTTTGAATGATCTAAAATATCACTATGTCCGATTTTCATTTTCTCTTCCAGTTTCTGAGATATAAACGGGACGGACGGACAGACGAAGGACAGACGGACTGATAGACAACTTTTTTCTTTTCTGACATCGAATTCACTAATGCAAGTTATGTAAGGTCTGTCATACTAAATACATATTTACAAAAAAAAAAAATACATTTTTTTTAAAAGAAAAAAATCTATTTACTATGCAAAAAAGTTGAACATAACTTAAAACAACAATGAATAAGTAGTTTTTCATATTCTAGCATTAACTCTAAGCACACTACTATATCTAGTACAAAAATCAAGGCATATTTTTATTTTTTTTTACGAAATTTTTTTTTTCGAAGCTTTGAATAAGAGTTTGGCCCTTTACAAAACAATCATATCAATTAGATACTCATTATAAGACATCAGTTAGACCTGGTTCACATTCACTTTTACTTGGTCTACTGGACCTTTGGGGCACCACACAAGATCTGACAACCTTCTTTCTCCATTCTTCTCTGTCATTTGCCTTTGATAGAATTTTATTATGTTATTCTTTCTGAAAATATTGAAACCTGCCTTTTTTCCTGCCTGGGTAGACCACTTCGTGGGCCAATTTTGAGTTTTTGTAACCTTGTTTTTATTGATTCTTGTGTTGTCAGGTAAAAAAAAAATAAGCTTGAGCCGAGATTGGGTTTTGGAGAAATAACATGTACAATCAGACAATCAAACAGACAGTGTTAATATAAGCTTTGTAAAAATTTAACTAGTTCTTAGAGTGAATATTATGGCTTAATTATTAAAATTCAATCTCAAATTAGTTTTAATAAAATATTTCTTTACGCCCCAAAAAAGAAGTATGTGTGTAGAGTACAATGGCTATTGGGCAATATTTTATACTACTATGCGCAATTTAGAAATTTCTTCAGTGGTGTTGGACAAGTTTTTAATGATTGGTGCTATTTGCTTTTTTTGGCGTTCGCTTATCACAGTGGAAGAACTTTCCCATTTGGGCAAGTATCAAACGACCTCCTCTTATCATTTGTAATTACCATCATTAATAAGACTAATCGCGGTGGCTGAGTGGTAAAGCGCTTGGCTTCTGAACCGGGGGGCCCGGGTTCGAATCCTGGTGAAGACATGGATTTTTAGTATTGGGATCTTTGGGCGTCTCTGAGTCCACCCATCTCTAATGGGTAACTGACACTAGGTGGCGAAAAGTAAAGTCGGTTGGTCGTTGTGCTGGCCACATGACACCCTTGTTAACCGTAGGCATATTATCTTTACATCATCTACCCTATAGACCACAAGGTCTGAAGGGGTAACTTTTCAACTTTTATTATTAATAAGGTAGTAGTTGAATTTTTTTAAACGTTTAGTAACAAATCAAAGTAAAAATAGTTTTTTATATGTAAAAAGAACATCGGGATATAAATTTGTCATGCTATGTTATTCTCGTACGGATTTGTTCTCTAACCCATAGTTAGGTCATCAAGACCTGATAGTTTCACTTTTTTAAGTGCAGATATCGTACACATCTTACTTGATAAAGAAACCACTGAAAAGGCATAAAAACTAACAGCACCTATAGCCACGTAGCTCCATCGGTACAACATTGATGTAGCAGCACTGTAGGGGACTCGGCTAGCCAACAAAAGGTGAACTATGTGACTGGAGTTCTCATACATTCTTCTAGAACGATAGAAACAGTGAAATACGCCGTGAAGCTGGATCGGTTCTATCTTGAAAGCAACGCTGGTAAGAAAACTTGTTGGTTCTCCAGAAGGAATCAGCAATAGACTCATGACCTTAAATCTCCAGATAATGTTCCCATAATGACCAACCCAGATTTAATGATCTGTAGGGTTTGTCATTAATGAGTTACCAAATCGGACAGAGTACGTAAAAGACCTTTTTTTGAAGTAATGTCTGTATCATATCAGATAAGAAGATAAGAAGAATCATCTCAAATTTAAATATCAGAATCCGACCAAAGAGTACACAAGGACTCCAGGGTTAAGAAATACAGATCCTACAAATTTATTTTTAGGCTTAAGAAATCCTATTGTTCATTTTTTTTCCTGATTATATTTTATTCATACATAGGCCTAATTTTCATTATATTTGTATTAAGTCTGAGCGGGCAAACTTTAGAACAGTCCAGAGCAAGCTAAGACAAGAACATGCTTTATAACAATGCTATAATGTTTACAGCCTCGATAACAAGTTTGTCTTTAAACTAGATTAGTTCCAATTAAAGTATTAAATCTGATTTATTTGGCCTTCCTCGGCATTCGTGCGTAGCTTGAAAAACATCTATATGAAGAGAAGATATCTTTGAATAATGTTTGAATAATGTTTGAATAATGTTTGAATAATGTTTGAATAATGTTTGAATAATGTTTGAATAATGTTTGAATAATGTTTGAATAATGTTTCTCAAAGGAAATTAAATAGGGAATTGAAGCTAGCAGTGCAATAAAAAAAAATCTGGGTCTACTTCACTTACAATTATTTTGCAGTTACTATTGTAGAACTTGTATGTTAAGGATCACAACGTCATTAGAGCCAAAGATGACCTATTAATTACTGTAAAGAAAAAAGCAAACTAAAACTTTATAGAACTACCATAAGATCCTAAGGGCTTACAAAAATATTTCTACAAAGAACAGTTCCAGAAAAAATGAGAAGAAGCCGACAGAGAAAGTGATGGGAAGACAACATAAAAGAATGGAGGAGCATGTCATCGAAAGAGATTCTGCTCAGTGCAAAATACAGAGAAAAATGGAGAAAGACGGCCAACAGATCATGCGTGGTGCTTAACGTTTTTTTTTTATTTCTAAACATTTTATTTTTCGCATTTTTAATGCTGGCAAAAATGTTGTCGTGATTAGTTTAAAGACAGTGCTGCTTTTGGCAGACTTCAAGAACAAGTGTGGCACCGGAGAGGAATCAGCTTATCCACAAAACTGAAAGTCTACATTGCTGTAAATCTCCCGTCACTCCTATATGCAACAGAGTCCTGGACCCTATACTCCCACAACACCAAAAAGCTAAACCCCTTCCATCTACGCTATCTAAGAAGTTTCCATAAGGTGCGTTGGTCCGATCACATACCAGACACAGAAATTGTAAAGGTGTCCAACATGTACATTATCAATGCGACTTTAAAAAGGTCCCAACTTCGATGAGCGGGACATGTAGTCCGCATGCCAGAAAAACGCCTTCCTAACGACTTCTGTACGAGGAGCTGTGTGCAGGAAAGCGCTCCCAGGGAGGCCAATACAAGCACTACAAAGACACTCTCAAGAGCTCCTAAAAGGAATGCGATATCGACATTCACGGCTGGGAAGCACTAGGTCTCGATCTCGTGAAGCTGTGAGTCTCGGAGTCTCAAGATTTGAAGCAAGAAGAGTGGCCAGGGCGAAAGAGCGCCGAACCAACAAAAAGCTGAGAGAAGAAGCAGGCCTATCTGCAACTGACCTAGCCCACCCATGCGGCCGGCTTTTTAAAGCGAGGATAGGACTTAATATTCATCTTCGAGTCCATAGGAAATGAGAAATGTGCTCATCTTCGATTACGAAGGAGGAGCTATATATATATCCATAAAATTAGTAAATACAGCTCAAGATTTACGAGAGTGATTCTACCAGGGGCCTTTCTCTCCACAAACTCAAAAATATACACTTTTTAACTAAAATATGCATATTTAATATTTAAAAAAAAGGAAAGTTATGTAACATTGTTATGTACAATAACAAAAACTTTTTTATTCTAAAATATTTCATACTTTTAGATATAAGTATTTTCATTCATTAGTGGATTTTTATTAAAGCTTTCCAAAAATTATAGAGGGCTTCAACGAAAATCCTACTTTTGGGTTTTTACATACCTAAATCCGGCTCGGGATTTATCCTACTATGTAACTATGGAATAGGTGAAAGTTAAGGTCATATTAAGGAGGACAAAGTACAGGAAGACACCAATGTGGGAAAAGGTTATATATTTCTATATATAGCTCCCCTTGGTGATCGAACATGAGCACATTTCTCATATTCTATGAACTCGAAGAAACTAAGTGCAACGGTCGCTGTAAAAAGCCTGCAGCAAACGTGGCATGGGTAGGTGTGGTCAGTTGCAGATCTATATATAGATCTATTTTAAATCATGTGACTTTTCATGTTGCTTGTATGAGTTTTCATGGATTAATGTCATACTTTTTCAGGTCCATTAATTCAAGATCTGATAAGTAAAAAAAGGGTCAAGCTGTGTATTTTTTGGTGTGTGTGTGAAAGTGTGTTTTGTGTGTGTGTTTTTAATCATTCTAAGGGAAGTCAATACTTTTGTATATGGAGGCTACACCTAACGAGACAAAATGCTAATGAGAGTGTATAAGGGCTATAGTTGAGTGCTGAATCTAGAGACAAAGATAATTTCAAGTCATATCAAATAAATAATTATTGATAAATAATTGAATAGTTGGTTTATTTAAAATCGATATATGTTTTGTTAGGTACAAAGTTTCAACTTGATCCTGGAGAAAAAATGTGAAAATTATGTACGTGGACTGAATTCTACATATTAAGCCATATCTGTAAATACTGACGGAATAAAGTTCTTTGTTGATATTAAACAAAAATCAATTAATAACCAGTAATTAATTCACTATTTCTACTTTTTGTTTTCTCCGTTTTTTATAGGCCTAAAGTTTTAATTGTACACCTTTAAAAAAAATAAATAAATTCTAGCTTTTATCTAGCGCTACGATCATGCTATGGTCCAATCTCATTTGTAGACCAGCGGTGTGGAAGGGGGTATCTGGGAGAAGATTTTCAGCGCTCAGTAAACCTTCATGGGTAGCCAAGCCAAGCCAAGTGCAAGTGTACTTCGCCTTTCGACCATGCGTTCCACATCACACCTTTCCCTTTTTTAAAACTATATTTAGACAACAATAATATAAACACATCAGATAATAATATTTAAATGTGATTTTTCCCCCTCGAAATCGCTGAATATACATACGAGGTCTTTAACATTTTTTTTTTTTTTATAGTTGGTGTGGTACTTTTTATTTAAAAAAAAACAATTGTATAGTGAAGTGACAATTAACAATAATTTTTGATTACATGCACTATTTCCCCTTATGAACCTTCAAGAATTTAGTATCAATCTATCTTTTGTTTCATTACTGCCCATACATCCTATATATGTTTCAATTCAGATAACGATTGTAGCGGGAAGGAAGTGCTTAGTTAGGTCCAGTCATGACCAAACGATATGCACAGATCAACACTATAACGTGGATTGTGACAAAGGAAGTTTCAGTTTTGACTTAAAGACATGTTTGACAACAGGCAGCAGCAGAGGCGGCCTCAACAGTGCGTGGGGCCCTGGTCGAATAGCATATGCGGGGCCCTAAGGGTAAACAACAGAGCCTATATATATATATATATCGGGGGAGGGGGAGAACAAAATTCCCTCAACCCCCCATCCCGAAAAAAAAAATCCTGGCTACATCCATGTCGACTACCATATTCTTTTTATGGTTACATAAGAATTTATTAAATCGCAAAAAAGTACAAGTATTGTGATTTTAACAATGGTTTGTATAAAAAAGAAATAGACATGAATACAGTAGATTAAGGACAAAGCATCGCCGTTAATTGATTTAAATATGATGTCGTAGCATACGCCGCTATTTAGGAGGGCCGGCCTTAGGCCACTGCAACCTATGCGACCGCAGTGGACCCCGCAATTTCATAATTCCTGCGCTAATTCTAGGCGTAAATTATTAAATTAAATCATTTTATAACTTATAACAGATTTCCCGCGGCCTCCTGATTTACCAGAAGCTCCTGGAAATCTCCTGAAATCGCAAAGTCGTAGAAATCTCAGGAAATTATTTAAATATTTTGAAAGCTCATATAAATCTTTTAAAATATTTAGACACAATTGCCATTTTGGAGTGTCATTCAATATGGAAAACGTCAATCCTACGCGCGATAAAAAAAAAACGGCATTATACAAAAAACGTAAATATGGAATCTGGTGAAAGAAACATCTCGCGTTTCAAAATAAAGAAGAATTACTTGAGGTCAACAATTCTCGAAGATAGATTGAAACATTTGGTAATTCCTGCAATTGAGCGTTATCTATGTAGGAAATAGAATTATTATGATATACTGAATGACTTCGCTACACGCAAGGCTCGTAAGTAATTCTGTACGTAGTAAAGAATGAATAAAATGCAAAGACGAATTTATTTTGTATACAAACTCTTAATTTTAACGTATTATCCGTATCCCTAGCCAACGTTTCGAATATGGGCCCGCAATCTTTAAGTTCGGCCCTGCTATTTAGTGACAGGTGAATGCTCCGCTTCCTAATAACCATGATCCAACGGACCGCTAAATAGCAGAAATATGGAGAGACGTTAACCCGGATTGTTAATTCGAGGAGGGTCATGCGGACGTTCTCGGAAGTGAATAGTGATAGTAGCGGGAAGTATTTGAGACATCGCCAACATAAACGCCGGAAATATTCATGTAGGCAGCGTATTGTCGAGCAGAGTGTATGATTGTTTTTCCGTAAGAACATCGGACGGCGTAGCCTTAGTTATCTCAATGCTCGCAAACAAACATTACAGCCATCTTGCGAAGTTCGATTGCAACATTTTAGTCGATTACATTTTTCCGAGATATATGCGACTGACAAAAAATAAACAGTTACCTGATACAGGAATTTTGACTACTATGAAAGACCTGTTGACTCTACGAAATATATATGAAGAGGTGGCCATGCTTAGGAAACGACGGACAATATGAAAGGGCAAAATCAAAACAAAGCTACAGAAAAAAAGCATGCAACTATTTTAATGACACCAGATATTGATGTGTAAAAAAAATACACACATAAATGTAGTCAAATATATACAATGTATAAAGAGAAAGATTACTTGTCTCTGTCATGCGAAAGTTACGTGGGGTAACTCAAGTCCGAAAAGCAGAAATAAAAGAGTTATCTTTCCATGACTTTTGGAACCGACCCGCGGCGTAGCATACGACCCCTACTCCCTCTTTTTGTTTCTGACCCTCGCTCTCTGTCACCGCGAAAGTTACCGTGGGGTAACTCCAGTCCAACTGAAGAAAACAGCACACTATTTTTCCTTGGCACAGTCTGCAAACGAGCTGACAAGCTCAGCAACAATAAAGCTGGCTAGAAGTAGAAGAAGTAAAGGTAAACAGTCTTTACGATGCTTTGAAATATTAAAATATGTTTTCTAACATTTCTGTGTTAGTTTTATCATCCAATACAAGTTACCAGAATAAACAGGCCGATTAAGTGGTTTAGGGTGAAACAGCATACACCTGAGCAATTTAAGTTTGAATATTAGCAAAGTCACTTTTTTTTTCATGAGATATTTTACAAATGTTCTAAAAATCTAAAAATGAAATAAAAGTTATTTTATTGTTTCATTATGCTTCTTTCTGAACACACATCTATTAAAATCAATACATGTATTGAATTCTTTCTTTACTAAATAAATAATACATGACATCGAGAGTAATTGAAAACTTACAAATACAAAACATAATTACACAAAGGTATATAAATAATTTATGTTTTAAAAATTAAAAAACAGATCAAAATTTGAAAATAACCATAAAAAAGCAACACCCATAACAGCAAACAAACAAAAAAAAGAAAAAAAAAAGAAAAATAGAATAATTTTTAAAAAGTTCGGAAAAAATGGAAAATAAAATAGACTAAAAACGTAATCAATAGTGATTTTGAATAAAAATAGAGGGAATCGCTCATCACAAACATTACATTCAAGCTATCTATTGCATTCAACTTCATTTACAATAGGAAAGCAGCCAAATTGTAAATATTGCTAGTGGTAATGCTGAAAACATTTAGAAATGTAAATCCAATTAAAGTGGACCATTAAAATGTAGATCAAGAAATTAAGGAAGACACTCAAAGAAAACGTTTATCCCACATTCATCATAAAAAAACAAAAAAAATAATAATAAATCGCGCATTTTGAATAAACGATAGTACATGAAACGATGTGGCAAAATACAATGCTACAAATATTTTATAGTATAAAGTAAATTTGAAGAATGATTGAAATAAATAGATATGTTCCTTAATCTCATTCAAATTGATTGAATCACAAGTTAGTATGTTATATGTTTACATTTATTAATACTGTTTCATTATGTTTGAGAAAAATATTGCCGGTATAAAATGCCATTAACAAGTCAATACTATTTTTGTTCTTCTTAAGGTTTATTGTTGTGCACTGTTTTTTTACACATAAAGCACACAACAAAATCAACAACAATAAAAAAATATAAAATGGAATTACAATTCTAGTGTTTAGAGCCTCAACAACCACACAATTAATTTGTCAACACTTTCGTTTCTTAGCCCTAGGTTCATCTTTTTGATCACTCTCATTGCTTGGAGTCTTGTTTTGATCTCTTTGTTTGAGAGCTGTAAACAATTCATTAACAAGAAAAACATTAACAAAACTTTTTTTTTTTCTAAAGTCAGTAGCTCTTTGATACAACTTATAGAGCGATTGTTTTTATCTGAATAAATATCAAATGTAAGATAAAAACAACAACAATGGAACATTTTTTTTTACAATCCCCGCCCTATTCCCATTTCTTCACCCGTGAAAAATCATGGTCAAGCGAATATATAGATCTACTAGACTTTAAAATATTTCAACGACAGGCATTTAGATCTAGACGTAGAAGACGATGCGCACATTTTTTCTGAACATTAACTTATGAAATTCTTTAATGACTACTACCTACGTTAGGAATTACCCGAAGAGTCCGTTCAAGAGAAATATTTTCTCGTTCTCAAGCCAAATTTTTTTATTTTTTGCTTTGAACAATTATAACGGCCAAATTTGAATTTTCTCAGTGTGGCCTACGAGCTTATAATTCTTTCCCAAACGATATACATATATACAGCTACTGTCTAATTACTTGGAAAATTGTTAGAGCACTTTTCGAAATCCGTGTTTTTTTTCTTGCCCAACCAGAAGGTTCCTGGAAGTTTCCACGGTTTTACCAGTGAAGTAGAGGCATTTTAAAAATATTTAGTGACTTTTTTAAAATAAAAATCTTATCTTAAAACTTTAACCAGTTATACAAATTTCTTAAGTAAGATCCGTGATCTTCTGAATCTATAGTACTAATACCGAGAAACAGAAAAAACACAGAATTCTACATAGAAAACAACCGCCCTTTCAGTTACATCAAAGGAATATAACGAAATGAAAATACCAATGATTTGCTGAACTGCATTACTTGTAACTTATAGTGGCGTTAATGCAAAGTGAAGCTTAATATTAAAGACACAATTGATTAAAGTTTACCATTTCTAACGATCTCTTCAGAAGCAGAGTTTAATATTTCACAAACTTCCTTATTGCGATTGCGGCTGTACACTTGCAAAATCTTTTCGTTAAATTTCTTTGGACTGAAAATTCTGCTTATCTAAAGAAAGAAATATTTTTTAAAAGTTATTAGTTCATGTACCTGTTGATGTGGTATATGCTACGGACTGTCGTCAAGAAGGACCATAGCTCAAGCCATGTCCTGCCATGTCATGTCAAATTCTGCGGGAGGTTTAGGCCTTAGACAAAATTCTCTTCCTTTCTAACAGAACGTCTAAAACTTATTCAATCAAAACAAACTTGATTTCTTTAAAAGGTTAAAAATAATGCAAAAGAAAGTTTTGTCTTAAGGTCGAGAGAGTAAGAATGAGCTCATAATTAAACAAAAACAATCATTGATGTCTTTGTCTTGTGTGTTCTGACAGTGTAATGATCATGTAATGTGAAATCAATACTCTAATACATAGCTTACAAAATTGTGCTTTATTTAAGGTTTGTTTTAGAAAAACAGTTGATTTTAAAAATATAATTATTACCTTGTCTGGAAAATGAGCTTTATCGAAGGTTCTCTTGCTATACACTTTCAGCTTTCTGATTGGATCTTCTGATTTTAACCCATAGTCCAGATCTATGATCTAAATATAAATATAATGAGTTTATGTGATTAACAACACTTGAGACACTAAAATGTTTATTATTTTTAAAACAACCAAAAGAGAACTTGTTTTTACACGCAGCCATTTCTCTTCGATAGAGTGTGTATAGATCAAGAGAAACAATCACTGAATATTACAATACAGGAATTGTTATCTCCTTTGATTAAAACGAACTTCGAGTTACGTACGTCCGCGGATCTTCTCATAACCAATTGGGGTTGGTGCTAATACCTACTTTTTCTGATTTTTGAACTGCATTCTTTTACTGTTTTATAATCGTGTTTGTTGGTAGCTCTATACCAAAAAGTTTTTGTTTTGCGCAATTTGTTGGAAAGAATCTTGTGTATGTTAGAAGTCACGCTTCAGTTTCTTATAATCCTCTAGTGAAGAAAGCGTTCTCACTTTTGGTTTCTTTTGTGCTACAGTTTCCACTGTTTCCTCGTAAGTACATAGAGGTATTCATCAGGCTCGATATTCCGCTACGCGTGTTATCCATAAAAATTCATGGTTAAGCTGCATCCTTAAATCTAGGTTTATTCTAGGTTTCAGTTTGTTAAGATTAGGTGTTACTCTTGAGTCCGCCATTGGAGCCGTAACTGAGCCAGGCCTTGGCCTGGTCGAGAAGGTCTTGAATTGTGTAGAGCTATGCGTCCCCTTGACCTAGTAGTTGGAAGTTACTGGCGGTGGGGCTGAAGTTAAGTGTGATTGCGTGAGGTGTGTTACTTTTACGTAATTATGATTGTTGGAAATAATTATTCCCAGTCGTAAAGTAATATGTATATTTAACATCCATTAACATTTATGTATATTTTAGTATAAAATGTTTTATTGTAAAACTATCGTTGACAATTTACTTTGGGGATCTTTTAACATGTACTTCTTAGTTGCTGCCGTTATTTAATTAAGACATTGACCTGCCTAATTGGGGAACCCGGTTAGTTATGTCATCTCCTAGCTAAAGCTGTAAAACCCCAATTGACAGTAAGTAAAAATGACTTAGTTAAAAAAAATATAAAAAAAACATAAAAAAATACTTGAAAAAGAAAACACAAAGCTTATACGAAGTGCACTTATATCAATTGATTTAGATGTCATGTAATTCAATCAATAATAGATCTAGACCTAGAACAACAATAAATATGTGAGATTAATACTATTTTTATCAATTGTTTTTTGTTTGGCTCTATTTCATGCTTTTAGCTTTCCTTATACGCTATGATACTATCTCTTTATCTGGACCGGTTAGGAAAATGGGGGGGGGGGGGTAAGGGGGAGAAAGAAAGGGAAATCTGGGTGAATTTTTACCTTAATTGGTTTTAAAAAAACAAAAAACTTACCTCCCCCCCGAAAAAAAAAAACTGAAAAGGGGAACGAACTGAATTCGAACTCATGGCTTACAACTCCTATGGCCGAAGTGCTAACCACTCTACTAGTGACCTACTTATTATTAGAGTAGATTGTATAATTGTATATTGTTTGTTTCAATTTAGAGCCGCGACCTATAAAGGGTACTAGTTCAACTTATATCACCACTTCGGTAAAAGTACAATTGTTGGATATACCATAAAAAATGATAACCAATATTTAATTAACTAGTTGGTTATTTTTTAAAATTGATTCATGTGTTGTCAGGTAAAAGAAAAAGAGTAAAAGAAATAATTGTGTAAAATTTCAGCTTGATCCGAGATTGGGTGTCGGAGAAATAACGTGTACAAACTTTTTACCAGACAGACAGACAGACAGAAAGACGGACCGTTGGGGCACCACAAAAGCTCTGTCAACCTTCTTTTTGCATTCTTCTCTGTCATATGCCGTTGATACAATTTAATGCTGATATTCTTTCTCAAAATATTGAAACATGCCTTTTTACCTGCTTGGGTGGACCACTTCGGGGGCCGGTTTTGAGTTTAGTGTTTCCACACAAACTGTCTTTTTACTTTGTTAAATTGATTCTTGTTTGTCAGGTACAAGAAAAAATTGTGCGAAATTTAAACTTGATTCACGATTGGGTGTGGGGGAAATCATGTGTAGAACCTTTTTACAAGACAGGCAGACAAACAGAGTGAGTTGATACAAGCTTTGTAATAAGTTAGTGACAAGATAACGAAAACTAAAAACTAAAGCTTTGACTATTTTCAATCATTTAAAAACCTTTACCTGAACGTTAAAGTCTTTTTCTGTCACATTTACAGCCTGGCAGATTGGTAGATGGAAAAAAAAACAACTAAACTAAAGATGATTTATTAGTAAACTTAACATGGAATTTATTACTGAACTTTTAATTTAACACAAACCCCATATCTCACCATTTTTACACATGAACTGGTAGTGGACTAAAAAATAGAGAGGTATATGTATTATCTTCTATTGTAAAGTGTAGAGGCTGTAACACACAAAGTTATTAGGTGTCTTGTTGAAACTTCTTTGGGCTAATTAGAGATGAAATCATATTTCAGATACTGATAAATGTAATATCAATAGCTATTCTTATAATATTTACATGTATAAGATCAAAATAATCATGTCTTATTAAAAACAAACTTATATAAAAGCATATTTTGACAAGAATAACATTTTAAAAGCTTTTTAAAAAGACAATACCTTTTTATAAACTTATTAAGAGATTGTTTTTCTCCTAATAACTAATGAATGTCAGGTAAAAAAGAATTGAACATCTTTATCCCGCCCCATTCCGTTCTCCCCTCCCCCCCCCCCTTCCCCGAGAAAGAATCCTGGTTCAGCGAATGCATAAATCTATTACACTTTATAATATTCGAATGAATAATTTCAATGAAATAGATATAGGAATTTAAAACTAGCCTTAGAGGACAATGCACACATTTTTTTCTGAAAATTATTTTCTAAATCTCTTCAAGGAATGCGGAAATACCCTAAGACATACATGTCAGGGGGAGGTTTGGCGAGAGTGAATTTTAGTTTGATATTATGGTATGACAGTTATATCCCCTTGTATATGTATTCCCCGGTTGTGAATGTGAACAGTCTTGCACGTGTTCTGAACTGAATGGTTTTAGTCTTCGTTGAATGTGCTAGGGAGTGTGTTAAGTTAGTGAGGTCTTGCTCCCGGTTTAGGAAGGTTTGACAGTCGCTTCCTGGACTGGTGTTTATGTATTATTTACTGACAGTTAATATCATTGTGTGCTTATTAAGTATTAAAGTATTATTTGCATTTCCATGGGTATCTGAGTTGGAGTTAAAGTGTATCAAGTAGTAATTGTTCTTATTCGTGTAGCAAGTATTAATTAATTGCAATTGAGTAATTGTGTAAACCTCTACGAACCTAATGAGCCAAGTAAAAGACAAGCTAAAAAATGAACCTTTCCAGATAAATATTTTCTAGTTCTCTAGTCAAATTTAAATTTGGAAATTTATTTTTAAATTACAAAAAAATGTAACAGTTAAACTAGAGTTTTCAAAGTGTGGCCAACAAGCTAGTAATTCTTTTTCCAACTATGTTAAGCTACCGTCAAATTTCTAAGAATTTTCCTCGAAATTACGAAATTATGAAACTGCAGACTTTCTATAAGAGCGACTACTATGTTTTTATTTACCAATGATAACAGATAAAAAAGGAACATTTTCTCAATACCTTTATTTAACTCAAACCTTCATGGAACCTGAAACCTTCTGGGTGGTCTAAAAAACCTGGACTACAGTTTGCTTTCTGCACAGCACTCATGTCTCGGATCCATTTAGAAAGGTTGAGAGAACCACTGCTTCGTAGATGCTTATTTTCGTAGGCAGGCGGAGCGATCTATCCCCCCACCCACCCGAAAAAAAAAGTTTAAATAATTTTGACTATTTTATGAACGCATATTGCGAACTATGGATGGCTGTTGTATGGTATGCGCTTGGGACACGTTGTCTCGATTGTCCTAGGCTTAAACCCAGCGCAACACAATCCTCCAAAACACACATAAACACGACTGTTTTTAGACATAATAATTACACTACAAACTTAGATTCTAAATCTTAAAATAAAAAGGTAATTATTAACCTTTTGAAGCCATTTAAAAATGACTATATATAATGTGGTTAAAACATTTGTCCCTAAACGTCCCCCGCCTGAACGGCTGAGATTAAACATCCTGCTTCGACCATTTGAGACGTTGCACTGCAAACATTTTCTTCCGAACCAAGAATGGACCAATACTTTCAAGCAGAAAAAAGACTGCAATGTAATACGATTCGACCTAAGCAAGTGTTCTGTTAGACTGGATGGGCATTTGTTATAGTTTTTACTTAAAGTCGCCAAGAAGAATTGACATTTTGAGCTAATTGAACATAAAAGCAACTCTTCGGATTGAAAATCGTATCCCGATTGCTCATTGTCGCTATTACAAAAATGTTTCCTAAATGATCTTCCCAAGCTTCCGTAAGTTAAATCTATCTTCCCAGTTGAAGAATTTTACATACAGATAGTGCGCAAAATGTTCCTGGACGTCTGTTTATTCTTATCTCTTTAATGAATAAACGCGGGAATAGCCACTGACGTATTATTCTTAAAATTAAAAGACGCAAGGAAAGTTTAATTTTAAGAACATTATATATTGAAACGGTAAAGACAGGCTAATTCTTTTCACAAAGGTATACATTAACTGTCAAATTTCTAGTAATCGTTAGAACCGTTATTGAGATCATTGTCCATCCAGGTTTTATGAACCCATGAAGACTTTTCAAGGAATAGTAACAGCCTAAGTTTTGAAATGCTTTCATTATTTAAAAAAAAAGCATATCCTGTTTGCTTCTAGCACCCCATCTATACACAGTACATTGTTTAGTTTAAATTACAAAACTGGTTTTACGATATATAAATGACATAATGATATTTCAGTAAATAAAATTATGACATTAAAAAAAATTATGACATAAATCTGCAAGCTGTTTCAAGGTCAAGTCTTCTGAAATCTACGTGTGCTGTTTACGTGCAAGGCTTTCAAATGTATTTCATTTAAAGTCTGGATTCAACAGATGCTGATACATTTTTTATTGGTCATTATTGTGTTTTTTTATTTTATTTTACGGTCTGTTTAAAAATAGTGATCACTATTTTACACTATAATCGATTTGTAAAATAAGTTTGTACCAAGATATAGAAAACTGAAAGGTACTATTATATCCAAAAAAATTCAATAATTGTAAGCCTTTACCTGAACGTTAGAGTTGTTTCGTTTAACCTTGTTTTCATTTTTTTTTCCTTACACAACTAGAGAATTAAAATAAATATTAGTTCTCTTACTATCTAAATCATATAACTCAACTCTTACTTAGCACCAACCCCATATCTCACCATTTTTGTGTACGAACAGGTAGCGAAAAAAATGAGATCATAGAAACATATGTATTACCGAATGTAATTTAGAGAAGACAATGTAACTCTTATGTATCCTTAAGATGTCTCATTGAAACTTCTTCAAGCTATTTCTGATACAAATAGACTGGAATACCAACATGAAATATATTGCAAGTCTTATTCTTATGAACTTTACATTTATAACATTACAAAGTCATAATATCTTAGTAAATAAAGTTTTGAAATGCTCTCAATGCTATTAAACAAAGTGTAAATACAATTAGCTCCCCCCCCCCTTCTTAACAACAATTTTTATTGGCCCCCAAAAGGGGAAAAGACGCTATTAGTTTTGTGAGAAATGTCTGTCCGTCTGTCCGGCTTTCCGTCCATCACGTTTAGATCTCGTAAACTAGAAGAGATAGTGAAAATCCGACATCACAATATTTTAGTCCATTTAAAGTTCTGATGCAACGGCTACTTTTTCATTTTCTAAAATCGAAAAAGGTAATTTTTTAAATCACTTATGCAAGCAGTTTTTTCATAAAAATACACCACTTTTACAACTAATAAAAGTAACAAACATGGGAAGCTCTTTAGCAAGGGAGAAGAATATCAAGCATATTGTGACATATATATGCAAATGGTTTTAGGCTTTTTGTTAATTTTTCTTTACATTAGTATTGCTACGTTATGTAAGCTCTGTCCTACTAACTACTACTTTTATCCCAAAATAATGTTGACTCTTTTTTAAGAGAAAAAAATCTATTTAGTATGCATATAAGTTGGACATAATTTAGAACAACAATGAATAAGTTTGTTTCCATATTATCACGTAGACTGCAGTGTCGCAGCACAGCCATAGAGCACTGAACTAAAGGAAATTATTATTTTTTTACGGAAATGTTTTTTTTCTTCTTTTTTAAAGAGGACTTGACTAAGAGATTGACCTTTTACAAAACAATGAGATCAGTTAGATATGCATTGTAAGACATTAGTTAGGCCAGGTACGTATTGAACTTCACATTCACTTTCACCTATCCTTTAGTCTGCTGGACCGCTGGGCACCACACAAGATCTGTCAACCTTCTTGCTCTATTCTTCTCTGTCATTTGTCTTTGATAAAATTTCATTCTGATGTTCTTTCTGAAAATATGGATACCTGACTTTTTACCTGCCTGGGTGGACCACTTCGGGGGCCGATTTTGGGTTTGTGTCTTTGTAACCTTGTATTTTTTAGCGTTTTATGTACAAAATTGTATTTGTGATAAATGAATTGGATTAAGATATTGAAATAATTAACTATCAACTGTAAACCATAAACTGTAATCGACATTGAATAAAAAGTTTACCTTTCAATCCGCTGGTTAAAGTTTACCAACTCAACATAATATTTGTACATGAACTAAAAGATATCTCCATGGCACTTACCTCTTGTACTTTTGTCAAAATTTTAGTTTTTATCATTTCTTTGACATTAGTGATGTCCCTTTTCCTATTTTGTTTTCTCCTTGTTTTAACGCCTTTTGGTTCAGCCATCTCGAACAGAGATATTCATCATTATTATATCACTAGAAATAATCGCGCGTGCATAATATATATATATAAATACATTACGGAATTTTCATTACAAATACGTGACCTGACAAGATCATCAATAATATTAGATTCAATTACAACACATCGCATTAAACAATCTGGAATAGTTTATGTGATACGATCATAAAAACATGATGTGCAGTGGATCTCAAACTTTTACTATTGACGACTTCAAGACCACATGTTCAAACTACCATTAACCATCTAGTGGGTTAGGAGGGGCGTTAGTGTGTCTGTCAAGTGTTTTGAGCCTCCAACATATAATCATTATCTGTCTGTCGCATTGTACTTCTCAACAGACTCTGGATTCCTTCTTGTGTGACTAAAGAGGCCAATCCTTGATACACAGCTACGGTAACAAGGTTGGGCATATGTAATCACCAGGCGCCGTTGTATTTTCACACTTCTTTCTACTACTGTTGTGTATGGCATCTGTAAGTGGATCTGTCCAGTGCCACTTTTCCCCAGCTTTTTGTGTCGATTTTGAAGAGCTTCATGTCATCTGATCAATGTACTCCAGTCTATATCGCACACTGTTTCTTCTGTTAGGAAGAAAGTAGGTAAATAAATTCTAAAGAGGGAATAAGACTGGCTAATGATGATGTCTGAACATTTGAGTCCATAGATTGTAGATGATTGTAATGGACTGGATACTCGCAAGATCATCTTCGAATTAAGCAAGACTTCCTGCAGTCAGGGCCGGCCTTATGCTACTGCCACCTATGCAGCCGCAGTGGGCCCCGCACTATCAATGGCCCCGCGCTAATTCCAGGTGTAAATTATTAAATTAAACTATTATAACTTGAAATTACAAAATTTACGAATAAGCCCTGGAACTCTAAAGAAATTTTTAAAACCGCCCGAGAACTTTTAAAAATGTTATAAAAAATAGACAAAATTGTTAATTCTGGGGAATTATTCAATATGACAAACGCAAAACTCTTAGCGTTACTGAAATTTAATGTTACAAAATGTAAATTCATTTGGCTACAGTTGACAATCTCAGCGTAACTACTGTAAAAATAGCAATTCATAATAAAGTCATATGTTCAAATGTTGCCAAGTGATATAATGATTCTAGTTTTATTGTTTTGTTTGTGTGTGTGTAAAGGGGTGAAACAGAAAAAAAGTATAATCTTACTTATTTAATATTTGTATATAAAGTCCGAATAATTTAAAATGGACTTACTATATTTAAAAGTTCCGGGGCAAAAGGATTACTTTCAAAAACACACGTGTATAAATCTCGTGTTTCTAACACTTTCCGTATCAGCTCCTTAGCTTCTTTTAAATCTTTTTCTTTGCCCTTGCCTTTGTCTTCTTTATCGAGATCATAACTTAAAATCTTAAAGATGATATTGTCAGTAAGTTGGGTATAGGCTTCCATATCTGTATGGCAATCACATAATTTGATCTCTTTATTTTGTCTGTTAGACGAAATAATTCAAAGATAGTTTCTTTCCTTTAAATATGTTAGATGTTCGTAAAATATTGTTTGTATCTAATACACGCTACATTTTATTGTGTGCTTGTTTCTGATTGACGGTCAATATTTTTACGGAGAACTGTTAACTCAGATGTGCGGGCTAATTGTCTGGCATTCCGATATCATCCGGCCCACTTATTTATTGCTATAAGACGTACATTTATTGTTACCTGTCCACATGATAATGAAAGTTTGAAATAAGCATCTAAAACTGAACGCAAGCTTTAAACCCGGGTTTACGTAGGCTTACTTAATATCGTTTTTTTTTTATTAACTCTTTCTCTCCTAACTGATGATATCAACGTTGATTCCACCAGAATGTGGTAAATAATTACGGAGAGAAAGAGTTAAAATTGGCAATACAGTGAATTCTATATTGTTACAATTGAGCTAGCTGTACATGAAGTGGTCCCCATGTGTGACCCAAGAGGTCACATTGTGTAACCCCAAGCGGCTGACAGGTCAGCGTGTGTATTCTGGAATGTACGCGTGTAAAGTTCCCCTTTCAGAACTTGCGGTCTATAGGGCAGATGATGTAAAGATCGTCTGATTCTGTGGCCTACGGTTAACGAGGGTATCATGTGGCCAGCACAACGACTAACCGCCTTTACTTTTCCCCAACAAATGTCAGGTACCCATTAGAGCTTGGTAAACTCAGAGGTGCCCAAAGATCCCGAAATTAAAAATCCAAGTCTTCATCAGGATTCGAACCAGGGACCGCTAGTTCAGAAACCAAGCGCTTTACCGCTTAGCCACCGCGCCTCCACGTGTAAACAAGCCGGTGTGTAATGGTCACGTGGTGTTCCAGAATGAAAACGTGACACACGCTGCATGTTTCTGACAATTTCTAGAAGCTTATTGGAACTTTATATAGGTCAGAGCCGTTACAATTGTCTTAAGTCGCGACAGTGCGTTACAGCAAAACACATATATACGACTTAATGCTAGTTAACTAGAGTAGAGTCAACTAGAGTGCACTAGAATTGGCACACTTGAGACTCGGTCGAGTAAGCCTCGGTACATTTGAATAGAGCGCAATACAGATTGATACAGTAGAGCAGAGCGATGTGCACAGAAGTACAGAAAAGTGAGGAGCAGAGAAGTACAGTGAAGTGCACAGAAGTACAACAAAGTACAGTGAGGTGCAAAGCAGTACAATGAAATACAATTAGTTACAGAGAAGCACATTGAAGTGCAGATATTGTGCAGTGTTTTACGCTACTTGTGTACAGTGACAAAAAAAAAATGACAAACCGCTTGGTCTTAATTTGTTTGTCAACAATAACATTCAGCCAGAAGAAGAAAATATGTAGCTATTGGTGATAGAAGTGGTATATTTCTGGGTCAAATGAATTCAATAAAACTAATATTGGTTGTTGAACTTCACCTGAAAAAAAAAGATAAACACTCCAAGAAAGAGGTCTGCAGCTCAACGGAAAACGAAACGCTTAATTTCATGCAAGGAATTTAAAGAAAGTCTAAAGAAGATACCTTTCCTGCTTTAGGGTGTTGAGTTGTTATTATCTGCAAAATACCTTCAGATAAACGCAATGAATTAGCAGGTAAATGAGAAGAGCTACTTTGCATATTTGAGGGTTATTATTAGTATCTCTAACATTTATACAAAGTTTTAACATGATTGATCAAGGGATTCCGATTGTTTGTTCGGGACATACATACATACATATGGCAATCAAAAACAATTGGTAAAAATATTTCCAATCGCACAGATTATTTTAGGGTTAATTAGAAGTATTACAAATTTAAATACAAGAATGATCCAAACTAATGAATACAATTACACTTAATGTAAGCTTAGTTGTTTTTTTTAAAAGTATTTCTTTTATTTTTCTCTTGCATATGTTAGCGACGCACCCTACGAGATGAACGTGACACTACTAGTGACATTATCTTGTAAACATAAACTGTAGGTTGTGAAACACAGAAAATAGTTCAGTTAAGGGCCCTGATTTGCTTAACACAGTAATAGCGTCAGAGACAAGACTGTTCCTAAAGATTGCACAATGGACCTCATTCACCAATCGTAAACAAACAACATATAGTCAGGTGATAATAAATATTGATAAAACAAAGAAAAAAAAAACTGTTACGTGATAGCCATTGTGTATTAAAAATTAGATTGCAATTTGTAAAGAATAGATAGAGAATCACGTGGCTAAATGTTGTTTGTTTACGATTGGTGAATGAAGTCCATTAATTATGAACAATTCCATTAAATAAGAAGATTACTTTTCCTTATCAGGAAACTGTATTAATTTTGTTTTTTAGGGATATAATAAAGACTTTTACTTACTCAGTAGATTTAAATACGATAATGTCTTTGGATTTTAACATGGCCTCATTTATCCTAATAGAAAACAAAAGTAATTAGAAAGGTTAAAAAAAAAAGAACTAGAAAGTAATAAATATTAAATCTACCTAATTAATAAGCAGGAATATAAACAAAAAGCACTCATGTCTATCTGTATGCATTCCATGTTCCCAACTGGTCCAGACTAGTGCTAGGCTCATAGCGTAGTGGGAAAGTAAAAACATGAACTAACGCTAAACAAAAAAACAATAGATACAAATATTTCTCTATTCACATATTTATTTATTGTCAGTTGAGATCAATCACACATTTCATCACTAGACTGATCAAAATTAATTCATACAATTGAACTTTAAAAAAATATTTTTTGTTTTGTGTTTCTTATTGAAGAAAATATTTTTCCTAATGTGATATAAAGAGAAACAAATGATATCCTTACATCATTTCAATGGCGCAGTTGACTTTATGGTTGTAAGCTGTTCTGACCAGCAAATAGCGTGTATAGAAGAGATTGTGAATGTTTATTAGTTCCTGAAAGATGATAAAACGTT
This sequence comes from Biomphalaria pfeifferi, assembly GCA_030265305.1. NCBI lineage: Eukaryota > Metazoa > Mollusca > Gastropoda > Planorbidae > Biomphalaria > Biomphalaria pfeifferi. The sequence continues at coordinate 578,056 of JASAOG010000024.1, forward strand.
ACAATGAGAATAAGTGTATTTGAATTGTTATAGAAAATCACACATCTAGAGTATACAATTATTTCCTTTACTTAAATATTATATACATATATTTGATTTGTATTTCCCATCCTCCCTACATAACCCATTGCGTGCAACTCTAATTGGTACTTGACATTAGGCGGGGGAAAAGTAAAAGTGGTTGATCGTTGTGCTAGCCACATAACACCCTCGTTAACTTAAGGCCACAGAAACACATGACTTCTATATGATCTGCCCAATACTTCACATCACTTTTACTTTTCTTAGAGCTAAACGCGAAAGCATTATTAGTGACTGCGACATCTGTGGTGCAAACAAAAAGGTCTAGCTCAGAAATGGAACCTAAGCTTTGAGTATTGAAGACTTACCTTATCTCTGATACAGATCTGCAGCTCTCCATCTACATCAATGACTCGAGCCATTTGCATGTAGCGGAGGTGGTCAAAACTGTTTTTGAGTCCCAGATTGTGACAATCTCTGGCTAGATAATCCCATCTGTAGGCATCGATACTGTTGCGTTTGTTATAGACTATCTGAGAATCAAAGTGCTAAGCTAGAGAAGATAACAATACTTTATCATAGCCTAAAAATTATTACAACACCTCTATTCAACTAATGTCTTCATGGAAATATCTGGGAATAATCTGAACAAGGTTTACGAAAACGGCTATAAGGACTTTCTTAGAAATTTGACAGTTGATGTATATAGCTGTGAAAAGATTTACTTGCTTGTTGGCCGCACTGGGATAATTCGATTTTGAGCGTTATATTGTATAAATTGAAAAAATTCCAATTTGGCTAGAGAACTAGAGAATCTTTATCTTGCACTAACTGTAATTCTTTCAGTAGTTCAGCATGTAGCCCCTTCATTGAATAGTGTTTGACATAGTTATGTTCAAAAACGTTTCGTGCACCGTGTTCTCAGTCTAAAGGCCTACTTTGTGAGTATTATAAAACATTGTGAATTTATACATTCGCATAACTAAGATTTTTTTCTCTGATGGGGGGGGGGGGGAGGGGGAGTGAACGGGGTAAAAGATGTTGTCTTTTTTTTTTAAATCTAACATTCCTTAGTTACTAAGAGCAAATAAAATCGCTTTAAAAGTTGTATATAGAAGGAATTGTTTTTTTTAAAATGTATTTTTAAAAATGTTTTTCTTGTTTATGTTTTATGCCAGTACATACAAAAAAAAAAGTTCTAAGGATCAATTGTCTGATATTAATGAGACCGAATGGCAAATAGCCGTTGGTAGTTTTGTCTAAAACTTTCCCATGTATTGTTCGTTTGACACGTTTCGATCTGAGAAAAGATACACTAAAAAACAAACATAAAACCGATTTTATAATATTGCCACTGTAACAGCATATGTGGTGTAGGCCTACATCCTTCAACTTGGAAGAAGAAGAAATGATTCCACCACAGTAGAACGGCAAACATTCTATTGCCAATGTTAAAGAAAATTCATTAAGTCTTGGACTCGAGTTGATTCGCTCCGCTTGCAGTAACAAGACAGGGGTCATCGCCAGAGACAGGCCTGCAAAGTTCCTACGGAAGACATTCTTGGTGTGTTGCGAGGGCAACCATTCTTGGAACAATTTTAAAGTGACACGATCTATGACCTGTGGCAATTGTGACAGAGGCGGCACTGTCAAGAGCGGGGGTGTGTAAGATGTGAGATTGCGTGTGTGTTTTGTTTATTTTGTTGGTTGGTGTGTGAATTGTTTTTATCACGGGATTTTCAAGGGGGGGGGACAATTAGGGTTCTAGCGGTCAGTCTAGCAGTTGGAGGGCTGACCTGGTCTGAGTAGGGTGCTTGTTATTTTGTTTACCAGTTTTATGCCTAGCGTAAGGAGATAATACAACTTATATTTCTATTCATTGTTGTGTATGAGAACTGATTATTTGTGAGTAATATTATGTATGGCATTGATAGCCTTTTGTTCAATGAATCTAGTCTAAGCGCCCTGTAGTATGTCAGTTGGGCACATTTTAGTATTTCAGTATTGATGATTTACGCATTCAATATTATATGTGTACTTGCTGTTGGCTGTAAATAAATACTAATTTTATACTCCTGCGTTGAGTGATACTTTGTAATATTTACACATGTTAAGGTCTGCATGTGGGAACCATACCCTAGATTATCGCGCCATATGTATGTAGTAAAGGACTCAACCCCAGAGTTTCCCCTTACAGGCACCAGCAAACTATGTGAGGGTGAATAGAGTCCAAGGTTGACGTTTATATTAAACATCCTTTACATTTTCTTATTTACATTGTTTACATTGAGTTGTTCCCTCAAAGTTAGGGCAACATTTTGTAGCTTGCTAAGTTTAGATACTTTAGTCATATAAAAGCACATTTTTTTTTTCAAATTAAACAAGACTTTTTTTTTTCATTTAAATATGCAATAATAATAAACATTGTTTTGTATATTTTTCTGTAAAATACACACATAATATTTTATTGTTTGTCAAATTCAGTTTATATACGACTATTTCTGTTAATTAATGTGTTTTTTTCCTATATGCAAGCTACTAATGATTTATCAAAAAATGTTTATTTGTGTTTTAAAATGTTTAGAATACACATAATTATATGCTAAAATTTATTTAATAGTGTATATTTTTATTAAGAATATATCAAAATAAATCCCAGTCCCTTGAGTGATAGTCGAACCAAAATATTCTTTTGGCACTTTACCGAATGGAAGGACTTCAATCAGAAACTAGAATCAAGAAATAGGGCATTAATAAACTACTTTGTTCGGTATTCAAAGTCAACTAGTTTATCAATTATTAAAGATTTCATTGGCCAAGTCTCATTTATTCATTTCACATTTACACCTGCCATATCAAGGCTGGAGGTCATCTACACAAAAGAGTCAATTGTATTCTTATATTATACTGACACTAAAAATGCTTTTTTTAACGCTATTAATTAATCAAGAGCTGTCCAGTTGTCAGCGGCTACTACAGTTACATTTCTTTGGTCGTCTGTATGTACAAAAACGAAGACATTCAACCTTGACATTATGTAATGTGATTTGGTGAAAGATCATCAAAATTGGTGACAATTAAAATAATTTGAGAGATAATCACATGGAAAAAAAAGAGGACGGGATTATTTCTTGGCCTGGAAGAACAAAAAACTTTTTGTCAAAAGTGAAACTCAACAGCCTTTACTTTCACCAACTAATGTCAGGTACCCATTAGAGCTGGGTGGACTCGAAGGCACCCACAGATCCCGAAATAAAAAATCCCAGTTTTCACCAGAATTAAAGCTTGGGAGTCAAGCGCTGTACCGCTCAGCCACTGTGCCTCCTTGGTCAAAAGTGTCTGCATTATATGATCACAAACAATTGTTTAAATATATAGATAAATACATACTTCATATAAGAAAGCTTTATGTGGATCTCGCCCTTTATATGGCCAACACTGCAAGAATGAAATAAAAATAAAATAATTCTTTAAAAACCAACGAAGCTTACATAGAGCATTGTTGTGTCTATCAGTTTGCATCAGTCAGGGAATTAAATTTGTAATAGATCTAATGGTTTTCCTTCTGTTTTTTTTTAGATTTCTCAATACGTTATGATGCTAACACTTGTCTGGACCAGTTTCAAAGGGATATGGGAGAACGAAGGAGGTATTTGTGTAAATATTGCCGTGATCGCTTTTTATTTTTTAAAAAGTCTAGCAACCTGGATTCGAACTCGAGGGCTCTAGCCTTCTCAAGCCAACGTACTAACCGCTGGACCATAGAATGACATAGATGTACTCATGAAAAGCGAACGTTTTATAGTTATCTAGTGTAAGTTTCAAACTTTAAAAGAAAATTATCAAGGGGACTTATTCCACCACACCAGTCAAGTAACATTTCTTTCCCTTGTTCGAGATACAAAAAAAAAAAAAAAGTTCATTACCAATAATTGATTAACAAATTAGTTAATTTTAAAGTTGATTCTTGTGTTGTCAGATAAAGTAAGTGTGCACAATTTCAGCTTAATCCCAGACTGGCTGACGGAGTAATAACGTGCAGAAAACTTGTACCAAACAGACAAAGGGATTTAATGTAAGTTTTGTAAGAAAATACTTTCTCGAAACAAAACAACTTAAAACAATGGCATTTAGAGTGAATTTATTAAAAAAAAATTGTATTGTACTTGCCGTTGTTCCTATTTTTGAGGGTCCTCCAATAATTTCTTTAATAAACTTAATGTCTGTCTTTTGAAGACCGTATTCGTCTTGCAACAATTCCTTTATACTTTTCTGTTTCCTGCTACTTCCACCATTACTCGAACGATTCGGCCTATGCTTCAACAATGCTTTCAACATTAAAACATTTCGTCTTTCCAAAGTGCTCTTTATGTATATATAAAAGATAAAAGATTATAATCACATTTGTTCTCCATATTCAATTCATTAATTTATATAGAACACTATCATTGATTTTACCTGATTCTTAACTTGAGGTAAAAAACTTTCTTCATAAAGCCTTGAAAACGGACCGTAACCTAAACAAACAAACAAACAAAAAACCAAAAAAACAAACACTTAAAATGTTTATCAATTAAAAGAGTAGTCTTTATTGCAAACGGACAAAATATGACACAAAAGACAACTAATTAAACGAAATATTTTCCTTCATCCTAAATCTTATACGAATCTAGCATTTTAAAATGAAATAAACGGAGAATGTATACAAAACACTCATTATAATTTAGAAAACCTTTAAAATATTTATTATACATTAGAAACATATTTTGGTATTGCTTTGATGGTTAAAATTTTTTACCTATACTGCAACAGAGTCCACCTATCTGAACACATAACATGTCACTATGGGTAATACCAAGGTTTGGTTGGTTTTGACGTAAAGTTCTAACAAACTTTCCAGCCAGGTGACATACACTGAAAATGAAATTTATGATCTACGTTATGTTAACCATAGATATATTGACACAATTATGTTAGAATCTCTATTTCTTATCTTATCTTATATAATACAGACGTTACTTTAAAAAAATGATTACGTCCTACTCGTCATGCATCTAGTCATGCATGTTATCAAATGACTTAAATTCAATAAGAGTGAGGCAATTTTAAAAGCTGTCTTCCCTCGGCCATTTTCAAAAGATAATTGTCTTGTTTGTTGGACATGAAAATGTGCATAGAAGAAAAAAGTCGAAATATTTAAAAAATCCATTTCCTAATTTAAAGCAATCGAGCCACTACTATTTTACTCTCCGTGTTAACAAATTAGAAGTGAAGTTTGGGGAACTACTTCGATTTAAGAAATAATATAATGAACTGAAGGAAAGCCTTTTAAAAATATTGAACATGCCATACATTTGACTAGACCAAGAAGCAAACATAAATATTCACTCGTATTGAACTACTCACGTAGTTTTAAAGTTAAAACGTTGACATTAAATAATTTCAAATTTGTTTGTTTTTCCTTCCTGTTGCTAAGGGTCTGCAAGTTACCTCTGCAAATTACGTCTTCAAGTTACGTCTACAAGTTACATCTGCAAGTTACGTCTACAAGTTACGTCTGCTTTTCCTACTCCATCTTTTAAACTAATTTAAAAATTTCAAGAGGCTGAATAGCAAAGCGTCTATTGTCGGATATGGCCTCCTGTGTGTCGTGGTTGACATCAATAATTTAGTGTGTATAGAAAATTATAAAAACTACGTCACGGACCTCATTCACCAATCGAAAACAAACAACATTGAGTCACGTGCTTCTCTGTCTTCTTTTCAAATTACGATCTAATTGTAATCAACAATGGTTATTGGGTGACAGTTTATTTTCGTTCTTTTATTAATATTATCATGTGACCGTTTGATTTGCTGAATGAGGCCCATCTAGATGATGCAGTAATTTTCGTAAAACTTATTACATTACTTGATTAACACATTTAACAAGAATAAATAGGTCGTTCATGTATGCATAATCTATATTTAAATCTGTATATATATACAATGCTAAATCAATTAAATAGCAAATGTTGAAACTAAAGAGATTTAGTATAAATATAACACTGCTAAAAAAAAATATCTAAACCCTTAACAAGCCAACCACTAACCCTAGCGCATGTTCAAATCTGTTATGTGAAGCTCCAGGAAAAACAAAATAACAAGTTCCAATCTTTTTAAGAAATCTCAGTCTTTGAAACTGTGGAGTGTCGATAATCATTTCACAGGCTGGATGTACTTCAAACTGACCGTGGATTGGGTCACTGAAGATCTTTAAAAATGAGTGTAAAAAAATGACAATAACAAAAAAACAGTCAAATTTTCACAATTCCTTCCTTATGTTTCTAAACAACAAGTATTTATTATAATTTAGTTTTTAGCTGTTAAAATAACGTGAAATTAAGGAAAAGAGCTTCGTAACATTTAAAGAAATAGTTAACTGATTAACCCAGCTAAATTTTGTAAAATTGTGTTCATTAAAATATTTAGCCATCAAACAAAAAAAAATATTTTTTTTTTAAATTTTTTACTCTAATTGAATAAGCTTTAAAAAAATTACACACATTCAGAGATATTGCACCATGTGAGCACGGAGACTTTTCCTTACGGGAAAAAATCAAAGCGATTTACATTTTGTTTTAGGAAATAGAAAGAAGGAGAATGATTTAACATTTTACAACACTAATTGATTTAAATAAACCTAACTTAGGGTAATAAACTTAGTATAACCTAGCCGAGCTAAAGGAAAAACGAACGCGCGGGAGTAAGGAAAAACCCACTCGCAGGTGTATAGAAAAAACCCATGACGTCATCTAAGATGTATTAGCTTGGAGGTCTCTGGAAATATTTATATAGGTTAGCGGGATTTAGAGAATCGGGTAGTGGAGGAGATTCCATAGAGATAGGTCTTGTTTTAAGAAGTGTGGAATTGAAACTTGTACAGTCTAGTTATATATATTTCTACAGTTGGGAGAACCCACAGTTGTTATATTAGTATTAACCTGTATTCATTTGCCGTCCGGCCTTAAATGAAAGTATTCGTTTGATAAAGTTTTATTTTGCATATTCTGTATATAAAAAAAATTCCTAGTTTTTGAATTAAAGTTCTGTATTTCAATGGACCTCATTCACCAATTATAAACAAACAACATTTTGCCACGTGATTCTCCATCTCTTCTACACAAATTACAATCTAATTTTTAATACACAGTGGCTAAGACATGACAGTTTTTTTTCGTTGTTTTATCAATATTATCACCTGACTTAATGTTGTTTGTTTACGATTGGTGAATGAAGTCCATTAAAAGGATATTCATTATTTGAAAATCTAAAGATATTTAGATCTAGAGATAATAGCTACTGAATCCCCGGCACAACACTGGAACTTCTTGAGACATTGACATTTCATCTAGAACATCCTGTCAGTCTGTCACATAATTGATCTTTCTAAACACAGTGATATCTAACACCTCAAGAGAACTGTGAAACTTTGTAAAAATAAAAACATTCTTTCAAAATCTTTAGTAATAATTGTATTATATTTTGACACATCCAATGAGATAGTTCAAAGCTACGTTCTCTATCGTTCCTCCTTATTATTAAGTTTACATTTCATGATCTTTATTCAAGGTCTTTTCTAAAACCATATGAATTTTAAAATCCATCAAGTTCGTAGGGCTAGGAGTCAATTAGAAAAAAAAACAGTGCTGAGAATTTAGTAAAAAAAAAGTTAAAGTATTAATTGAATTAAAATCTCAATAATACCAACAATATAAGTAACATTTTTAAACATGTGTAAGTAAATGAGCTTAAGACTCGGTAATAAACAAATTTAACACAACACTCAATACAACACAATACTCAATACAAAAAAATACTCAATACAACAAAATACTCAACACAACAAAATACTCAATACAACACAATACTCAATACAAGACAATACTCAACACAACACAATACACAACACAACACAATACTTAATACCTTTTTAACTTTCATTTCTTCCTCACTTTTAAGAGTGTCAATGACATCAAAAAAATGTCTAATGTCACAGTAACTGGAGAGTTAGAATAAGAAAACATTTTTATCAACAATATGATTTATAGGTAGGAAGAGACTCCTGATGTACACGGACGTAGTGTGTCCAAATTATAAACAAACAACCTTATTTCCCCCCCCCCCCCCCCCAACATTTGCTTCTAAAATATTACTCTTGATCATGATTTCAAAAAAAATACTTACCGAAAAGCTGATGGTGCGCTCCCATACACGCTTAATGCAATAGATCAAGAATTTTCAGTGAAAGTAAATCTATTTACCCTAATCAAAACAAATGAATCTGATTTAAATCGAGGTCTAAAAGAATATTAGACTTAGTCTACTTTCCTTATTGGTGGATTGAAATCTCTCTCTCTCTCTCTAACCCTAACGGTCATAGAACTAGCAAGAGAGAAATGTTCTATGCTGCCTTTTATTCTCGTCTTCCTCTCAATCTCGACTACGAAAATTTGCTACGTATTCAAGACTCGAATAAGTTAATTTCGTTGTCATATTTATGTTCGGTCAAGTCGATAGAATGACTTCTAAACGTAACAGAGAGAGAGATCTACTTACTCAACGTTACGTTCCATTAGATAATTTAAGTCTACTGCTGGTAGTGCATCCCTTAAGGTCATTTCCTCGCTACCTGCAAACAGAATATGTTAATGAAGCTCCATACGATTAATAAATAATTGAAAATGTGGGGAAAATTGATTCAAGTAATAAAACTAGATCTAGAAATCCAAGACGATTACCTATTTTTTTTTTGCTTTGTAAGGAAATAGAATTGTTACCTTTATCTGAATTGTACGTTATTAAGGACATTCAAGCAACTGTATTGTCATAAGATTGTGCAATACTATAAAGCTCTAAATTGACAACAAGAAGTAACTCTTCGATGAGGGTATAAAGAAGGACAAGGATGTTTATTTCAAGTGGAATGCGCTCTGGGCTGTTGTCTCGAAAGTCACCTGTACGAAATTTTATCGACGCCATCTCCAGCAATCCAGTGAATTCGATCTAAGGTACTATTGTCTTCAATTATAAAGGAATATATGAAACATGTTAGACAAAGGAAAAAAATGTTCGTAAGTCTTTGTCTCAGCTCTACCCTAAAGACTCTTTGCAGATTTACCAGTTCTTTTTACTTGTCTTCCTTGGATTCAGGCACGTCTGCCGTTCAACACTAACTACAACAAAACTTCTCATTAATACATCTCAATCGACAACCACAAACGTCCCTGAAGGCCACGTGACAGTTCCACAAGGAAGTCTTTTCCTAGGCCAGACTTCCCTAAATATGTGACTATCCCTTTATAAAACCCTACACTCAAAACAAAGTTTTTAATGGCGACCACCTCGTAACAAATGATATAGCACGTAATGTTTCTCTTTCTTCTTTTTTGTTATTAAAATTTATTTGATACGAGCAGATGAGAATCTTAATCATTCATCCAGAGAATTACAAGCCATAAATTATAAATAGTTTTAGGCAAGGTTCAAACCCGTAATAAATGTCAGTAATAGTTTTGTGTACATTCTTTCATTTGTTCATCTCCTCTCTACTTCTTTCAGCATGCATTTGCACCTTTTTTTTTTACAATCGCACCATTTTACAATCGCACCATGATGTGCACATAACACCGTTAGTTACTTTCACACTTGGGCCGAAACCGGATCATTAAATACCGCTAAAAATTGGTGCGAGAGCAGTCAGCATTATGCATCTGAGTTTAATTTCGGTCTATCTAATTTAGAAGAACCTGAGTCTAGAATGTATTTGATGATTGTGTTTAAGTACTTGTGTATATGAAGGTCACAGCTGAGACTGCTTAGCCTTAGGAAATACTGCACTCCACTTCGGACTCGATGACAAGCCTTAGTATTATTATTGTTTGTGACGCTTATTTCTATTCATTCTGTAATAATTCTTAAACATAATTAAAGAAATATCGTATTATTACAATAAATATATCTGCTCATATCTCAGCAGTAACAGAAAGAAAAAGAATGTACCTCAGATGATTAATAGTTGATAGTTAGGTTCTATGTACTTATTACTAAGTATGGAAAATATTGTTCTGCTTTAATTTTTTTTAAATGTTACATAAGGTTTTAAGATAATTTTGCCCTATGTTACAAAGGAAAATATTTTTTGTGGTGGATCTTATGCTTTGTAATAAATGAGTTGCAAAACTTATCAGAGGCACATATGACAGATATTTTTAAAAAATTAACTAACCTTTTTCATGAATGATCTTTCTAATCTTGTCATTGACTTTTTGTTCTTTAAGCATTTTCTCAAAATCTTCCAGCTTGATTTTCTTCCACTGGCCTCTTTTCCTTTTTCTTGTTTGGTCAGATGTCGCCATTTCGAGGACTTTTGAAAAAGTTCTTTTTCTACACAGATTAGAGTATTTCAATTTCAAAGTATTTCAATTACCTGACGACATAAGAGTCAATTTTAAAAAAAATTAACCAATTAGTTTTTTAACTTTTGGTAATCAATTTTTTTTTTGGTATCTCGAACAAGGGAAAGAAACTGTACTTGACTGTGGTGGTGGTATAAACTAAATTAGTCTCCTTTACAGGTCGCAATTTTTTAGTAGGTTTTTAACAAACAATAAATAACTATACAATATTCTATTTTCATAGGCGCCTATCTAGCAGGGTGGTCAGTATGTCGACCTGAGGAAGCTTGAGTCATGAGTTCGAAATCAGGTCGCCCCCTTTTCTTAAAAAAATATAAATGCTTTTAAAGTGCGAATCTGTGAAAATTCACCCAGATATCACTTTCTATCTCCCCTCCCTCCCTTTTCCCCATGCTCCCGAATGGTCCAGATAAGCGCTAGGATCATAGCGTGTTGCGAAAGCTAAAAGCATGAAATAGCGCTAAACAAAAACAGTTGTTAAAAATATTATAATTGCACAGATTTATTGTTGTTGGTCTAGATCAATTACAAATTTAGTACATGACATTTCTTTTTAAAGCATTTTTTAAATCTTGTTCTTGTTTACAAGCTCACTCAAGTTTAACACTGTTATACAGTGCCCTGATAATCTCGTTCAGTGCAATAGTTGGAGACACAAGGGCACAATATATCCAATGTGTTCCACTATACACATGCACTGTTCTATGCCATTTTAACATGTAACCCGGGAAGAAATCTTGACGATATTTAATTAATTGTTTTGTTTTTATATCCTGGAACAGACCCAGATAAGAAATTTGATAAGAGAAGAGAAATGATTAAAACCAAGTTTTGTAGAGACTAAGAGATCTTTTATGTTTTAATTAAAACAAGAACTATGTAAAATAATGTAGATAAAATTAAATAATGGTATAAGGACAGTGGTGGGTGAATGTTAAAATGATTAACTTACGAAACAATTTCTGATGATTTCGATACCATGTAATAATAGAATCAATGTATCAAACTATCTTAAGAATTAAGTTTACAGAGCGTCTGAACGTAAAGCAGTGCCGGAGTTACCAATAGGCAAACTAAGTTATAGCTAAGGGGCTCCGACAGATTGCTCTCCCTCACAAAAAAAATGACAGGATGATCTTGTTAAATGTACTTTATATGATTATTAACTATCATTTTTTAAATATAACACCCGTAGTTTTTTTATTTTAGAAAATTTTATTCTTATTTCTTAATAGAATTAGAGTGTAATATTGAATTTTTAAAAACTCTAAACAAGGATATCCCCCCCCCCCATGTATTCCCATGTGTTAGTCTGCTATATTTAAGCATGTGCAGGACTTTATTTACACAAGATACAAATTAATTGTTAGGCGGTTGTGCCTAGCATAGCTGTTACAGGTACTGAATGCTATAATTTGTCAGCGATCGATTTTTACCAGAAAACAAAGCAACATTTTCTTAATCTAGAAATCAATATAACAGTACGCTTTGCGCAATGACAAAAAAAAAACGCATCAAAATTAATGACATATTTTTTTAATAAATAGATTTAAGAAATAAAACATGAGAAACAAAATTGCCAGTGGAATAATACAATAACAAATTGTAATATATTTGTAAGATAATAGATTTATTTGTAAAGAATCTACTTCCACGAAGGAGGCAACAGAGGCCTATTACGTTAAAAAAACCAGAGAAACAGTTCAAGCACAGAAGATGCAAAACAAGAAATACACACGAATTTTAGAGTACAAAGAGGACATTTTATACTGGGTAGAAAAAAGGTCAGTCAGGACTTAACTGGCTTATTTGGAAAAATGAAAGAAGTTGTTTTTTTTAACTAAAAGAGATATTTTTAAAAAACTCTATCTTAACAATTAATAGTCTATTCGCCAGCAACTGGTTATGTTTTATGTGCTAACTTTTTTCAAATCCTATTTTTTTTACAGAAATATCAACGATATATTTTGTGATGAACAAAGCATCTGTATAATTCAAAGCTATAAGGAACAGATAAATAATAAATGACAGTTCTGGAAAAAATGGGCGTATTGGGAAGGGGGGAGGATTCGGGGTTTAATCCCCTTTTTGATGACTGTAGTTTTACTTTCATATTTTTTTTACTGGAGAGGAGATGTCAATGTTAAACTATCCCCATTTCCATGACAGTATCTATAAAGGGTTTTGTTGTAACCCACCATCCAATTATAAAAAAAAACTAAAGCAAAATTATAGTAATCATTAGAGCCTAGTGATGGGGCTTATCTGATAGTTGCTGAAACCCATTTATAAAGAAAATTTTCGAGAATTCAAGCCACAGACTTAAAAACTAAAGCAAACTACATTCATTTGAGGTTCAATCCTACCCGAAATAAAATATTTCACACAAAGATTCATTTTTCTACCAGTCACAGGCCTTCATTAAAAAATGCAGTGTAGAGAAGATTTGATATATCACCTGCAATTTTTGTTAACTCTTTCTCTCCTAATCGACGATACCATCGTTTATTTTTGACCCAACTAAAATAAACAGATGTTTAATTTAAAAAACATGACTTTGTGTTATATAAAAAGAGCATGCATTTTCCTTTAATTCTATACCAAATACAACATTTTCTGGTGACAAACAACAAAGCCATTGAAGGCTAATCATAACAGCTGAGTGAAATATTAATGAGCAAATTGAAGAATTCCTTCGAAACGTGGAAAAATAATTACGGATAGAAAGAGTTAATAAACAGAAGAGTAGCAGTTGCACTAGAGATACTTCAGAATGTGAATTTTTTAAAGTTTCAAATACAGGCAATAATGCTTGGCATGTGTGTGTCTCTGTTTGTGTGAAAAAATCTTGGCTACGCCCATACAGGGAAACATTCTTAAACGAGTTTTAGAAGTCATTATTACTTTGGCAGAGCTTGATTTACCTTTCAGGGGAGATAAGTAAACATTTGGTTCTCCTCACTGTGGCTAATTCCTTGGATTACTCGAACTTGTCACACAATTTGCTCCTTTCCCTAACAAGTCATATAAAAAGTTTGGAAATTGAAGTTCATGTGTCATGTTTTGTATTTGTAAAACAATCTGCGAATGAATTTATTAAAATTATACAAAATAAATAATTAAACAGATACTTTATCTTTGATGAATTAAGAACTGTGGGATACTTTATTTTATCGTTGTCTATAGACTATTAGCTACTGGTCTACTAGCTGTAACTAAACTATAAGTAGGTGCAAAATAAATTTTAGTAAAGGTCGAGTCTGGTCAGTCCTTTTTGTGTGATGCTGTAGTTAATTAATACGATTAATAAATATGTTATATATTCTGCATTTCTTTGGAATCTCTTTGGTAGTCCAACCATTTACTTATAATAAACATTTAAAAAGAGTTATTTTAAAAAATATATAATTTCTTTCAAACATTAATGGTTTTAATACCCATATAATTCCATCGTATATAAGTTAAACCCTCTAACTATCCGAACATCTATATACATATGATACTGGTCATACACAGGGCTTCCTATCTAAAATAGCTTAGGACCTTTTCAAGTCTGAATCCGGCCCTGCGTAAAAGAAACATTCGTAGATTGAACATTAGATACACAAATCTTTATATACATTTTAAATAATGTAGGTATTCGCAATAATTATAGCCTGCAAAAATTTAAAAAAAAAAAACTTAAAAAAAAAGAGGAAACACAAGAAATTTAAAAGTAATTGTTTAATTCTAAAGTTTTTAATTATTGTTTTTAGTTACATGGACTGGTAAAAAAAAGCCTCTTAAAACACATAACTGTTGACTGTGCCTAGTTTAATTTATAGTAATTACTGACTATTTTATAATAAATGCTGAATTCTAAAAAGTGAGAACAGAGATGCATACAAATTTAGCATTACGACAGTGATTTTCACACCAATTAGAAATGAAAAAAAAAACCTATAGGGGAAACTACCTAACCATTTTAAATCAAACTTACCTAGACCCAGTTCTATTACTGCCAAAATATCAGAAAGCGACGAGCATTAAGTTCTCCCTCATGTATCGATCAGAGAATAAAAGCAGTATCCAACATGCCGGAACATTTAGTGTATTTGCAATAAAACGTTTTAGTTGGTAACTCCTGTGCTTAATTCTAATGTAAAGTAAGGCTAATTATTATCTAGTGAACTATTGATTTCATTGCTACCGAAAATTCTCAGAAGAATATACCTATTTTTGAGTTGAAAAAAAAAAGACAAAAGAAATCGATATTATTGATAGGTGAGGATGTATTTCACACTGGGCTCAAATTTCCAATAGTTTAGCGCTACAACGTACATGCTATATCGAAGCACGAACTGATATCAGAACGTTTGAAATTAAAGTAAAACATTTAAAACGTTTTAAAATCATGTATAGACTTAGGTAACAAAATTCATAGGCCCAGAGTGGTCCTATACTTATTATAAAGCCTATCTACCTTACACATACTATTCTACACATAGTACACATACATTCAGGTAAAACACGGCGTTTGCAAGTTTGATTAGGGTTACTTTAAATTGTCTTTTAAGACTTTGTACTTTGTACTAGCAAACGTTGAAGTGATACACATGTTGCATGAGCCGCGAGGTTTTCTCTATACTAACAAAGTGCAGAGAACTAAAACTTCAGAACTATACATTATTTTTTAAATTGAGATGTTATAAAAATAATTAGCTTTAAAAAAAAATTCTTCATGACCAACAAACAAGAAATAAAGTGCTGACAGAAGATGTCAGTTATAAAGATTGAAAGAGAGAGGGAGAAGAGAAATAAAGCTAAGTTGAGAGAGAGAGAGAGAGAGAGAGAGAGAGAGAGAGAGATGGTAAAGGGGAATAACGAATGTGACTAGAGAAAAAATGTTAAATAAAGCATGATAGTTTCCTTTACTTAAAGAATAGATAGATATAATTAAAAGCAGTGATTCCAAAATGGTCTATATAGACCCCTAGGGCTCTACAAAGACTTAGACTTCCAAGGGATCTACGAAAGTGAAAAAATAAATTTGCGGGTCTATGAGATGTCCACGGGGGTCTACGATAATAGATTTCAATTCATCAGGTCGTGGCTTAAAATAATTTTTACAACTCATTAATGTAATTCTTTCATACACTAATATATGATTTGTACCTTAGTTAATCTTTAAATTTTTTATCCTGCTATTAAAAAAAAATTATTGTATTAAATGTCAATACTTATTTAAATAGCTTTATTTTGTCCACATGTATATATGCTTAACAAAAAGAAATGTAGATTGTTGATCATTAAAATTGAATTGTTCATTCATTCCTAGTCAAACAAGCGGTTGCCTAAGTGACTTTTTTTTATGACGATATGAAACCAATTACGCTGGAGAGTCATTTGAGACAATGCCACCTTGACAAAAATAAAGATTTGAAAAACTTTCGAACACTCAAAGATAAAGTTCAGAATAGACCCAACAAAATCTATCTTCCACATCACATAGAGAAGTTGATGGTTTGTGAGCGTCTTACAATATCTCTTTCATCATCATCATCATCTCTTTCTTCTTCTTCTTAAACTGTCAGGTAGAGTTGAGCCTTCGGCTCTTGGAACAGCAAAAGTGAACAAGAGCTCCCTCTCACAGGCCTGTATGAAAACAGTGTACACTGTTTTGTCTGGTGGGTGGGTCAGACTCGCGGTAAGAGGTCGCGTTTAGATCTACTAAGACCCCCCGCCATTTTTCTTTTCTATTTACTTATAGCAAAATACGGAAACACTACAGAAAAACATTGATTTTACCAGCCATTTTAGTTTAAAAAACAGTTTTGCGCAAACCTACTCTGGATTTCTTTTAGCAACAAGGGCACATCGGTTGCATGAGTTATAAAATAAAAAGCTTCTTATGTAATTCTTTGCAAACGACATATATACAGTTTGGGATCAGTGGCGTCACAGGCTCTGACAGGGTGTAATGCTGTGAGCTGCAAACTACATAAGGGTCGTAGGCTCCAAATTTTTCCTCACGGTTGACCCAAAAAACCTTTCCCATGTTTGGGTATAGTTGCAAGGTAGCAGAGTTTTCAGTTTTCCTCCTGCTAGGTGGGTAGCAAGCGAGCCCTTCCTGCTCGAAGCTTACAGGCGACAGTTACTCGCCTTCGCCCCTTTTCCTGTTAGTGAGAACAGCTCCATAGACTCAATATTTGAGCCACACGTTAAAAATCAAGAAATAGATGAGAAACTGCTCTTTGCAAAATTTTTACAAATTAATTAATGAATTACTTAATATTTAATGTTTGAAGGACTACTTCATAGAACAACAAATTCATATATGAAACATAATATCAATAGAAACGGATGATAAACTAAACCTGCAAATAGAAAAAAATATTTCCAGAGTCTCATTGATAGGGAGAAAAATAGAACACTATTATTTTCCTTATAAATTTTTACTGATAAAAACTATGCCCCTACTTTCAAGCCTATTCCAATCACAGCGAGGAACATTAGCTATCCATTAAGCTATTTTCTTAGAAAGTATAGATTGCAAAACATATCCAAGGAGAGATTATTATTAGATCGCGCTTTGTAATATACGTCAATTCTGTACATGTTTAGTTCCTCCTTGTGTAAGTTCCTATCGAAATAACACAATGCTTATCTACACGCTAAACTATGTCCATCAGAGCTAACAATTGGCTAAGCTTTATTTATAGAATAGTTTGCTAAGCGTTATGTAAGTAGTGGAAAAAGAGAAATAGGCCAATCGATAACAATAAATGTAAAACGCTTACTATTTACAAGTGATACACTTCAACATTTTCAATGGAAAAATTGACAAAAAAAAAAGGCGTAATGTTTTGTTTTATCAAATACTTCGACAACAATGATTCGTGTGACCATAAGACAAAGCTTCTAAGTTTACAAACGTTAAATCTTAGTTCCTAGTAACATGTACTGATGTTAATTTTGTATGTTATTTTGGCCTCTGGTATTTTGTTCGACTCTAAAGACACTAGAGACGGGCTTTGTCGATTTCAAAACTATGTCTAGAAGAAAGAGTTTTGTGAAAGGCTTGGGCGTAACAAAGGGGGTATGTCTGGGGCTCAATCTCCCCCTCCAAATGAAATTCCCGTAAAAGGTGGAAGTTTGTGACATTTGTTTTCTTTTTATTGGAGGGGAGATTTCAATGTTAAACCATCACTTGTGTTTTTTCGGCTATAATTTACATACCATAGGCTAGCTATTCCTCAGTCCCTGCAAGACATTTATATGGTCCGCAATACGCAAGATATTATATTAGTTCTTCTTGCCTTGTCTAACTCCAACTTTGGCTTTAAACCAATGCCCCAATGTTGTCGTTGAAGTACACTGCACTAGCGGACTGCGTGTAGAAGTTCTGGATTACTTTCGTCCTGTTTTTGTTTACATTGTACTTTTCCATTTTCGCCCAGAGCTCCACACAAATACAGCAGCTGAGTTCTACTTATTGTATGATTGGAGGGTAAAATTGAAAAAAAGTATGTTTAATTAGTCTATATTATTTACAAGGACTTTTTCTGGTCTTGCGAATTTCCATATTCTCAATATGATTGATACATTTTTATGGTAATGAATAACGATTCTTTTTATCCAGCAGCATACTAGAAAGCTTACCAACTAAGTATTTGCAGTCCAATAAAAAAAAATCGTGTAAATGGCACGTCATACAATGTTACTCTGAGATCTAACTAAGATAAAGCATACAACTAGAGCTGTTAACATTTTCCAAAAAGGATGATTTTCTTTTTGATGTTAGATTTGACAATATAAATGAATTGATTATAGAATAACAGTTGTAATAGGTGCTGGGAACAATCTGGTCCAGTATCACAAAAGACCAAAGATCTAAAAAAGATAAAAAAAACAAAACACTCAGATGTCAACTTTTTAACTCTTTTTTTGAAAGCGGACGGTTTTAACTATTTTCTATTTCCTCGCGAAAGCACATGATGCGTAAAACCCAATTTGTTTATCTTCGACCACCTCTTACTTGACACGTCGCAAAAGTGAAGTTTATTTTTATCGCTTACTTTATTAAGTAAACCATACAACCATAAATAGTTAACAATTTATTGCCTTACATCGGGAAGTTCGCAGTCTAATTTTAGTAATCTCCACACCATAAGTGATTTTATTTTAACAAAATAAGTGTAAAAACAAAATCAACTTATATCCTAGCCTACAATTTTTATTTCTTTTTGGAACATTATTTCTCGCATATCAGATGACAATAAGGAATCCTCTTTTATTGCCTTATTCTATACAAAGTAAGTAATTAAATTGATATACACAGTAATATGTGAGTTCACTATTTAGTACGACACGAAATAAATAATAAATAACAATTAATATAGCAGTCAGCAACAAGGTTATATATTGTTGACATACATTGGAAAACAAAACATGTTGTAAAAGTACAGACTTTAACATGCTCTAGTTGGTACCAGATCAATATTTGAAAAACCTAAAGCGTTTAACGATCATGTTTGCCACGTGTATTAGTGTTATCACAGAAAACTTGTAAACTATACAACATGATTTGTTGAATGTTGAATGCGAAAAATAAATTAACTAACATATCAAGAAGGCAATCCACAAGTCGGCGTATCTTGATTAGGGAACTGCTGTTCGCCAATGATGCAGCTCTCATATCTCACACACAGGAAGGACTACTGAGACTAGTGAATGCTCTGGGAGCTGCTTGTCAAGAGTGTAGCCTTACAATAAGCCTCTCCAAGACTTAAATGGTGGCAAAAGATGTCACAGAAATACCAGCAATACATATTGGAAATCACACACTTACGGTATTGCAGGAATTCACATATTTGGAAATAACAATAGCCAGCAACCTAGATTTAGACACTGAGATGACAAAAGGAATAGGAAATGCTTCTGCAGCAATGGCAAACTCCGAGCGCTTGTGGGAGAATATCAAATTGACTACGGCAAAAAAAATCCTAGTCTACAATGCCTGCGTTCTGAGCACACTTCTTTATGGCAGTAAGAGCTGGGCACCTTACATGCGTCAATAACACAGATTAAATAGCTTCCACCTACGCTGACTGCGACGCATAACGTGCATCTCCTGGAGGGATCGTGTCATCAACCAGGAAGTTTTAAAGCGGGCCAATATGCACATAATCTATGCTCTCCTTCAACAAAGAAGACTACGCTGGCTCAAGACGTCTCAAGAAGTAACCAAAGCCAGTGACTCATCTGGGCACATCCATTGTCTTCCGAGACAGAAGGAGCCATATATATAGTACATATACATTCAGCTTTTTTTCCTGCCATGAATAGGTTGACCATGTTTCACTTCCATGTAGCAAAGTGCTCATCACACAGGTCCGGTAGACTAAGGCTTCAATAGTGTTATTCAGCAATATGTTGTCCCACACTCTTTTCTGCAACCGTAACATGGTGCCCATTGCTTTGGCTATCCTGTTGTTAATGTCTTTTTACAGTAGAACTTCGTTGGATATGATGGAGCCAAGATAGCTAAAATGGTCAACAATTTTTTAGTGGTTGGCCATTAATGGTTACGTGAGGTACAGTAATTGTGTTCTGAACTAGTATCTTAGACTTGCTTTGACTAATGCTTAAGCCGAAATTCTGGCAAGCAGCAGATATAAAGTCAAACAGGGACTGAAGTTGAGTATCAGAGTCAGCCACAATAGCTACATCATCAGCACACAGGAGGATCTTTAAAATAAGGTGGCAAGATAAAATAGGTAATGAGGAAGTGCGATGAATTGCAGGATGCCAGGACATCCGCTCTGTTATCAGCAGAAGACGCATTGGCTGGTTTGGCCAGGTTTTTAGAATGCAAGTAGGTTGACTTCTAAATTCTGTATGGCGATCTAACAGAAGGCAGAAGAGCCGCTGGTCGCCCACCTTACGGTATACGGATGTATGCAAATGTGACATAAGGCTCTTCAAAATCGAAACTAGCAGCTGAGAAAAAGTGGCACTGGATAGATCCACATGGAGAGAGAGAATAAAGGAAGGGTCTCGAATTGCAGATGACATACACAACAGCAGCAGAAAGTAGGGTAAAAACGCAACATCTCTCAAGACGTAAAGTGCCACAGAAATATATATGTATATGCGTTTTGTTTCCTGTCTTAATAAAGCCTTCAAGTCCTACATTTTAAAAGCCTAACTGACAGTGCCATGATAAATGTAAATGATATATATATATATTAGGGGTGCACCGGATAGTACTTTTTGATATCCGGCCGGAGCCGGATATAACCAGATAGTAAAATTAGATATTCGGCCGGAGCCGGAGCCGAATACCTACATGACTCAAACAGCTCGTTTTACTGAAGTTTTTGCAAATCTTCTATATAACATACCAATATTAATATTATTTTGTTATTACTTTCTTACTTTAAACTCTATCACAGATTGATAAATTAAAATCAACAGCATTTTTTTTTACAGATATGCTTATCATAAACTAATCTTTGTAACATGAGATGGTGTGTGCGCATGTATGAGGCCGCTAATTGTAAAGTAGAATGTGGGATAACTCATGCAGAATATATAAACTTATATGTAACTAATGTAAATCTTTCAAAGGTAAAGTTCAATCTTGGTTTTATAGCGTAAATCTCTCTTAAGTACAATCTAAGTTGTATAGTGGGTAGATGTTTGTGTTCATGTATTTTCACCATCAACTTGTCATTAGCCTCTTTAATCCCTGGTTGCTGTTTGTGTGTAAGGCTTAACGAATCACTGGAGCTCGTAGACGTACTGGCACAGGCAGTGATATTACTTGATGCTGATTTCAATGCAGTCATTTTGTTGAATAAGTCTGGTGTTTCGAGCGTAGATGACTAATCATTTTGCTGGTTGAGAAGTCTTTAGGTTTGCCTAGTTTACCACGTAACAGAACTATTTTATAAGCATTGCAAACTGCTTTAGAGGTGTGTCCTGTAGTTCAGCGCTCTAATTGACATTTCTCTCCAAGTAAGCAAACTTAGTGTCTTCATCTAGTGACTTCTAGACAGTGTCAATATGTCTTAACAATTTGCGTTAATCCATTCTGGCTTAAGAATGGTCAATGTCTATATTCTCTATCAATACATTGTCATGGATTAAACAAATAAGAAGTTGGGGGTGTTGAGTCTGTTGAGCCCTCCCATTAAAAGATACCTTTGGTCAGTGTCTGTTTGGCTTGTAGTCCTGACTCATAATTTAGACTTGTGGTATGGTTTGTGGTCCAGACCCTTGATTGACAACCTATCTCATAATAAACAAACTCATACCAAATTAACCTTATAGAGATTTGGCTTGTAGTCCCGCCCATAATAAAAATTCTGCTCCAAGTAAACAAACTCAGTTCCCTCATAAGATGTGACCTCTAGACAGTGTCAACACGTTGACATCTGGCTTAATGTGGTCAGCTGCCTATCTGTGAACTCAATGTTATGGACTAAACAAACAAAAGGAGGTGGGGGTAGCTCATCTGTACCTTATATAATACAGACGTTACTTCAAAAAAGAAGATGATTACGTCCTACGCGTCATGCATTTAGTCATGCATATTAACCAATGACTGAAATTCTGCCAAGTCACTGGTTTTTCTGGCTAGCTCAGGCAACCCATTCCATGCTCTAATAGCACTAGGGAGAAGGAGTATTTGTACAAATTTGTCCTAGCATAGGGGACAAGGAATGTGCCTTTATTTTTGTGTCTTTCAGAGTATTTGATTAAGTTTTGTTTTTGTATTTGAAGATTATGGTTCAGTGTTTTATGTATAATTGCTACTTTACTTTTGAGTCTTCTGTCCTGAAGGCTTTCTAAATTTAGTGATTTTACTAATGGTGTTACTCTAGTCAAATGTAAATATTCGTTTGTTATGAATCTCACTGCTCTATTTTGTGTTTGTTCCAGTTTCTTAATGTTTTCTTGAGTTGAGGGGTCCCAAACGGTGGATGCATATTCTATTATTGGCCTAACCAAGATTAAATAACATTTTAGTTTTATGTTCTTATTTGATTTATAGAAATTTCTTTTAATAAACCCTAATGCTTTGTTGGATTTTTTTTGTAGTTTCATCAATATGTGGATTCCATGACAGTTTTTCATTTATTATAACACCTAGGTATTTTGAGTTTTTAGTCTGTGTTACTGGTTTGCCATGAATAAGATAAGTGGAATTAATTTGTTTTAGTTTTTTTGTTACTCTTAACAACTGACATTTTTCTGGGTGGAAAGACATGCTCCAATTTGATTCCCATTTCTGTAATTCATCTAATTCTCTTTGTAAAATATCTGTGTCTTGTGTTGTTTTTATTGTTCTATATATTATGCAATCATCTGCAAATAATCTGACTTTTGTTCCTGAACTAATGCAATTTGGTAAATCATTTATGTAAATTAAAAATAGTAGTAGACCCAAGACTGTTCCTTGAGGTACACCTGAGTTTAGTGTTATTGGTGTTGATTTCGAGCCATTTATTATTACAGTTTGTTCTCTCCCTATCAGAAAATCTTTAATGTGGACCATTGATGCCGAAATATTTAAATTTTTTAAGCAAACTATGGTGGTAAACTTTGTCAAAAGCCTTGGAAAAATCTAGTAAAATAGCATCTATTTGTTCACTATTATCTAAACCTTTTGAAAAATCATCAATTAGTCCTATTAGTTGTGTTTCACATGATCTATATTTCCTAAAGCCATGTTGGTATGGGGTGATAACATTATGTTTGTCTAAGTGGTTTATGATGTTGCTACATATTATGTGTTCTAGGATTTTACATGTGATGCTGGTAAGTGATACTGGTCTGTAGTTTCCTCGGTCAAATTTTTCTCCTTTTTTAAATAGGGGGATGGCATTAGCTTCTTTCCAGTCCTTTGGTACTCTGCCCTGGTTAAGCGATGCCTGAAAGAGTATTTTGAACACTGGGGCTAGCTCATTGCTTAGTTCTTTGAGTAATCTAGCTGGAATACCATCAGGTCCAGATGCTTTATTTGGTTTGGTGTTGGATAATAGTTTTTGAATTCCATTTTCTTGTACTACTAAATCTTCTATGTTGTCTACTTGGTTCAAATTAAGAAATATGTCTTTGTCTCCTGGGGCTGAGAATGCTGATGCAAAGTATTTGTTTAGGATGTTTGCTTTAGTTTCATTATCATTATGTATTATGTTATGTTCATCTTTTAATGGCGCTATGCCTGTTGTTTCCATTTTCTTAGACTTAATGTATGACCATAGGTTTTTGTTGTTATCTTTAGATATTACATTGTTTATGCATTCACTCTGCAGCTGTCTGCTTACTTTTTGGGTTAAGTGTTTAATTTTTATATACTTTTTGTGAACTCTTTCCCCCTTGGTTTCTTTAAATTTTCTATATAGGTTTTCCTTCTGTTTACAAAGCTTCTTTAGTCTATTATTAAACCAGCATTGATTTATTTTGTTTGATGTGTATTTAGTTGGTATATGATTTTCTATAATTCTTTTAAGATGGTTTTTGATGAAATTCCAGAGGTCATCGACTGGTTGGTTAATGTCTTTTTCTAATAAGAATGTTTGTTGAAAGTTTAATGCAGCTTGGTGTAGTTGTGTTAGGTTACATTTATTCTAGAGTAAGATTTTTCTTTTGGGTTTTGTATTGGCTACTGCTTTTATCTGACTGTGTATTTTTATGATCTCATGGTCTGATAGACCAGGGATAATATCATAATCAACTACTAATCCAGGTCTGATGGTTTAGAAGAGATCTAATGTGTTGGTTAATCTAGTTGGCTTTTTAATGATTTGATCTAAACTTAAGTTGTGTAAAGTTTCTATGAAAAGCTCATTTATGTCCTTAAGGTTTTGGTGTTTATCTATGGTTAGTGTTTTCCAATTTATATCAGGTAGGTTGAAATCACCCATAATCCAAAAAACTGCATTTTTATTTGTCTCTTTAAGTGTAGTAATCTGATTACATAGTTCCTGCATTCATTCTAAACTAGAATTTGGTGGTCTGTAAATGCTGCCTATTATTAGGGATGTTGAGGTGGTATTAATTTTACAAAATGTAGATTCTATATTTTTTGAGTTAGGTAAGGTAATTTGTTCTGCTATAAGAGTGTTTTTTATTGCTAAAAGAACTCCTCCATGATTATCAGCCCTATCTTTTCTAAAAATTTCATAATTACTATTGAAAATTTCTGCATTATAAATTTCAGAATGTAGCCAAGTTTCTGTTCCTGCAATTATCTCTGGTTTCTCACATTCTAATAAAATTTCTAAGTCTGCTGTTTATTTCCTAATGCTTTGAAAATTTATTACTAAGGTTTTAAGGTACCTCTGCAGATATACCCGCACATCTAGACAGATTATCAGCGTGACGTAGTTAAGGAATATGACATATTTACTAGACCACTCAAAGGTCAAGACAAGCCAGTGTGCCAGACATCGCTGCTACGTATGTAATACGAATTTATAATGTAAAGTCTAGTCCCCCCCCCGACATTAACAAACCTAGTTCCCTCGTGTGACCTCTAGAGAGTGCTTACGTCCATCGTATCTGACTTGGGGTCACCTGTCAGTCAATGAACTCAATGTGATGGGCTAAACAAATAAAAGGGGGAGGGAGTTGTTCATCTAGAAATATACCTGGTTACCTTAGAGGTGTGGCTCTTGTAGTCCAGCCCCTCCCCCCCAAATAAAGATTAACTACTAAGTAAACAACCTCAGTTCCCTCGAAAGGTGTGACCACTAGAGAGTGTCTATACGCTGACATTAAACCTACGTCCATCGTATTTAACTTGTGGTTACCTGCCTATAAAAAACTCAAATAAACAAATAAAAGGGGGTGGGAGTTGTTCATCTCTACCTCTGGAGATATACCCGCACAGCTAGACAGACGTCTGGTCAGCATGACGTAGTCAAGGAATGTAACATTTTAACATGTTAACTAACTTACTCAAAGGTCAAGACAAATTGAAAAAAGTGCCAGCCATTGCATCTCTGTATGTAAAGCGCATTTATGATGTAAGGTTTCATCTTTATTTATATTAAGTTATTAACATGCCTTGTCTTTATAATAAACGATGTTTGGTGCATATTTATAATGGCTCTATTTTTAAGCACATTATTTTGTTTTCATATAAACATTAATACATTCTATAACAGACAGTAATGGAACGAGGTCCACTTTATGCATATTAAATAGGTGTATTTTTTACTATCCGGTTTACTATCCTGTAGTGATATCCGACCGGAGCCGGATAGCACCGGATAGTAAAAAATGCCGGATATTCGCCAGAAGCCGGAGCCGGAGGGACTATCCGGTGCACCCCTAATATATATATATATATATTTATATATATATATATATATATATATATATATATATAATATATATATATATATATTTATATATATATATATATATATAATATATATATATATATATATATATAATATATATAATATATAATATATATAATATATATATATATATATATAATATATATAATATATAATATATATAATATATATATATATATAATATATATATATATATATATATTATATATATATATATATATGTATAGGGATTTATGATGTAGTATAAAGATTATATTACCTTTCTTTGAAGCAGTGAAGTAAAAAGAAACATGACACAAGTGAATATTATGACTTGGAATGTGAATTCACTACGTAAAAGACAAAGTCGAATGAAAGAGTTTCTTATCGAACAAGATGTTGATATAGCCTGTCTCCAGGAAACAAAGCTAACTAGTACGTATTTTTTCGAAAACAATTGTTTTTAAAAAAACATTTCTATGTATTTTATAATTTTATTATGATGTCACAGTCTCGGTTGATATTGCATGTTATATGTTCACCTCGGGTTAAGAGGGTGAAAAGACACGTGAAACTCCTGATATATAAACAGGAAGTAAGGATGACTAAATTGACTTTTAGTTCAGTCAGGCAGTAGTATTTGTGGTCCGGTGCGGACATTAGTGACTTAGAGAGTCTAGCAGTAACTTTGAGTTTAGTATTATTTTTTAGGCAGTCGAAGTCAGTGGTCACTTGAGACAGTAAATATATTTCTAGTAGTTTATTTTCTGAGAGTTGGATATGTATTATTGAAGTATTGTTACCCGCGGTGATGCGGACGTTACTTGTAGTCTTTTCTGGACTATTGAACATGTTGAATATATTTGATACCGCTGTTATGCGGATGTGATTATGTTTCGTATTGGACTATGTAACTGCCAAGGAGTGCAGTATTATTATTGTCATCAAATAATCTTTATATTTTGTCTGCTAAAGTGGATTTAAGTCAATCTGTAATTCGCGACACATTAATAGTGACCAGTCAAATGTGTAATATTAAAAGACACGTCAAGAAAGTTAACGTTTACATATAATGTGTCTGAGAATTTCTCTCACTTTCTTTTTGTCTTTTTCTCGTTCTCCGTTTGTCTCTGTAGTTTGTGTTTAGAAAAGAGTCTGAATCATAATTATTATATATATATATATTTAAGGGTCTGATCACATTGATGACATAAAAAACTACAAGGTTTGCTTTCGATTTTCTGGTAGAAGAGGGTACTCTGGTAAGTTACACTGCTATTTTATTTATATTAGACATATAAGTAGTGAGAAAGTAGTGAATTAAAATGCTACGAAAATAAGGGAATGCGTCGACCGAGGCTCGAACCTGTGACTCTGGATTCGACACCACCGCCTAGCGATAACGCGAATTTAACCTCTAGACCATCGGAATGTCCAAAAAATAATTCTTCTGACCCAGAGTCATTTCGCTCGTATGCAAATTACCACCCCAGTGGTCAAAGGTCATGAGCCCTAGCTAGCCCCTCCCCCACCTCGCAGCATCCGTTCAACTTCAATAGAGACGACGCTTTTTTATTTGCCTGCTTTAGTTTATTATGATAAGTTTTGTTTTGCAGCTTAAATGAGAAATACTATATATATATATATATATATAAACTTTAATAATTCACAAATAATTCTATCAGGCACAGCGACATATTGTAAGGAGACGATAGAACTCATTCAGATCAATGACCTTCGAAAACAAATTAAAATAAACGGCCAAGTGTACCCTGGACTAAGAAAACAAGATGAAGGCAGATGCATTATTACACATCACAAATTCAGGTCTGTAACAGACTTGTATAGTTCTTTAATTACAGTTTATACCTTATTTAACTTTATTAAATGCAAAATGGTAATTATAAAAAAGATAAAGCATATTAGAAACTAGACAACCATGTGTAATCACGACTTGGAGCATTAAAACATATAATTCAGAATAATTCACGTTTAAAAATTTCCAACCGTCAAATCTGTATCTTTTTTTTAAACATTACACGATGAGCTCTAACGGTAATTAATTTATCTGCTCTAAACAGAACAGTGTCAGAGGTAAGCACTATAATAAGTGTGGCTATTGTAAATGTCTATATTCCAAGGACAGGAAGAATGAGAGAAAGACTGGAATATAGAACAAGACTACTCAATCTTCTTCGTTTAAAGTGCCGAATGCTGCGCCAACAAAGAAGGTATTTTTAATGCTTTATTCAAAACTATATTTGAAAGTTAGAATAAATAGCACTAGCCTCTATATGGCCCTTAATATAATTTAAATAACATTATAATAGTTTTGACTGATTTTCTCACGTTCACTCTCTCTCAATCTCTCTCTTTTTCTCCCAGTTTCTCTATCTCTATTAATACGATCATTCAGAATGTTGCCAGTTGATAAAAGGATCATCTAGAATTTGCCGATCGTTAAGTCGATCTAAGTATGTTACTATATTCAATGAAGAAACTTCTCTTCGTCTAAAACAATTACATTAATTCAGAACTTGAAAAAGCTATTAACAAATAATTACAATGGTTAAATGTACTTGAATAAAATAACTGATCTACACAATAATATAATTGAGTTCTAATACTAAACTCTAGTACATGTTCTCTCTAACACGTTCCATACAAGACTGACTAAAAATCTAGAACCTTTCCCCGGGTATAGCGTTGTCACGTGTCTAACACCCCTCGTTGCAATGCCAACCAATAAATGCAGCTCAATGTACAATAATTAATATTTCAAAACCAATCACATTTATTCTGACACATAGCCCTCTGCATGATGGAATTTCCAGAGGTGGCTCAAGTTCTGCAGACGAGCTAAATATAGATACTGTGTACGTGACAATGTTAATAATAATAATTTAAGTTTTATTTATTTGGCATTCTTCATCTTTGAAAAACTAAAGCTCATCTCATAGAGCCATAATTGTAAAGAGATGAAAGCCTGGGAACAAAATGGTACAGTATCACAATAGTATAGTTGGAACGATGTCGCCTACCTGGTAGCTTCCCCCTCTCTACGAAGCTGATGAGTCCAATGGAACGGCAAATATCCATACAGTTTGGGATAAATAGCGTGGCAGTTGCAGATCTTGCCTGGATGTAGAACTGTGTTACAAGCTGTCTAAGGGTCGCCAACTCCTGATTTTTTCTTAGAGTTGTTTCATGATGCCTTCCCATGTTTTGGTAAATTCGCAGCAAGGTTTCAATCCAGTTTTCCTTCTTCTAGGTGTGTAGCCAGCCAAGGCTATGGAGTCCTTTAGGTGCTAGATGCTCGCCTTTGGCCCTTCTTCTGTTAGTGATAACAGTTCCACCGTGCAGGCCTAGAGTTAGACTGGCTGTCAAAGGTAGATGCATGTATGATGCTATTGGAAACATTTGAATGGGATACCAGAAACCAATATCACTTCCGGTGATACCTTCTTTGTGAACCATGAAGAATCTTTAAGTCCTTTAGAGCTATTAAAAAAACAAATTTTAGCCTTAAGACACTAATAGAACATATCTAACCAAAACAAGTAAGTTTAGTGTAATGAACCATGTGGTTTGTTTGAGCTTAATGGGGAACGACGTCAAAACCTTTGATTCGTGAAGAGAAAAAGTCCGAAAACATTATTTATTCTTGGTTTTTATTTTATTGAAAATGTGATTTTTCCCTAATAATGTAACGAATCATATCTTTTTAAAAAATTATTATTAAAATTGAGTTAAATCATATTTAGTTGTTTTACTTTCAGTCATATAGTATTGCTGGGCGATTTCAATTTAACTCACAGAAAAAAAGATAGCGTTAAAAAAGATAATCCATATGTAAGTATAACAATTATGAAGAATATCAAGTTCAAATGATATGTAACAATAAATATTTTCAACAGTGTAAATTTAGATCATTGTCTCAAATTTTCATTAATTGTAATACATTATAAATTAGTTTTAATTGCGACACAATAGAGAAGAAAGCTAGTGAGACAGACAGAGAGAGAGAGAGAGAGAGAGAGAGAAAGAGAGAGAGAGAAAGAGAGAGAGAAAGAGAGAGAGAAAGATAACAATTACTGTGTGAGAGATAACTTTAGAGGGGAAAATGTAAGAGATACATTAAGGTTTAAGCTTTCCTGACAATACTATTTCTTGTGAATCTATCACATTTTACAATTAATATGAAATATATGTAATAAATGTAATAAATTAAATAACAATCGTGTGTCTATACATTCAAGTGAACTTTCAATTAGACATTATATTACTCTTTGTGACTGTACGTCTATACCATTAATTAAATCTATGTAACAAACTATCAACCTATTTAAAGATTTTAAAACAAGGCATCACAGTAAAGAAAAATAGTCACTCCTATTTATCTATCTAATTATCTCTATCTATCTATCTATCTATCTATCTATCTATCTATCTATCTATCTATCTATCTATCTATCTATCTATCTATCTATCTATCTATCTATCTATCTATCTATCGATCTATCTCTATCGATCTATCGATCGATCTATCGATCGATCTATCGATCTATCTATCGATCTATCTATCGATCTATCTAGCTATCTATCGATCTATCTAGCTAGCTATTAGTTTAAATTATTAAAATTTCTGAAACTTATTGATTTTAATAAAACAAAAACTTTATTTCTTTTCATTTTTTGAAGCTTAATGAATTTCGCTTGCCTGCTAGAACCTGGTTTAACGAAATGTTAGTTTCTTCTCAACGAGAACCATCGTTAAATATCGGAGACACGATTGATAATGGCTTCCTTGTTGATGTATACAGACATTGTTATTCAAAAAAGAAGAAGTACACGAACTGGCACATGAGATCACGAAGTGGGCGTCGAATTGATTATATACTTGTCGATAAAGAGCTTTTAAGACATGTACAAGACTGTCGAATCATTAGCAAGGAAAGAGGATCAGACCATTGCCCGGTTATTTTAACTCTCAATTGCACGCCTATTTTTAACACAGAGCTGAGCAGAGAGGATGAAAGAAACATAAAGTTAACAAGACAAACCATACAAAATAATCCTCTAAGAAGAAGTAATAGAATAAAATGTAGCGGAGAGAAAAGAAACAGGGGAAGACCTCGCAAATCTGACCAATATTGTGTTCAAAAGTTAAAACCTAATCCTCAAAAACTAAGATTCTCAAGGCGATTATTGATGAGTAAAAGACTAAAATTGCAAATAATAACACATCCAAGTAAGCTTTAAAAATGTAATTTAAAAAATGTATAGTTGAACAAAATCGTGTATAATTTGTATACAAGTGGTATGGACAAAAGTAATTTTTAAAGAGTATTTCATTTTATATTATTGAATAACATCCTAAAATCTGAGTGCGCTGTTGAAAAGTATTATGCTTAACAAATTACGAGATTGCTTAGCTTTTGCTAGACTTTTAATGTTTCCTTGATACGAACACTGACAGTCATCGGAAACAATTCACTAGATCTATTTATTTGATAATAAAGTATTTTTTCTACATTTATAAATTAATTGTCTAAATCAACATGCATTTAACTTTACTTAAACATCTTTAACAGTAGTTTTTAGTATTTTTACTTAATTAACTATGATGTACACCTTAATCATTTTGTTATTGCTCTATGGCAACTAACACCTAGTTAGAGATCTTAATTAAAATACAGTTACATTTTACGAAGTGTGTACTTATAGAATTAGAATAGTTTATTCCCTCTTTGAATACGAATATTTTATATATTATCATTCTGAGTTACTTATGCAATTTTATTACTTTTCAAATTTCTTGCGTTCTTTTGAAACATTAACTAAGGCATTACATATATTAAGATCTACTATATTAAGCCAATTTATAAATAAACATTTTTTAAAAAGTAATATTCTGGCTTCTTTGATTCATGCGACTTGCTTCTACACTGAGCTTACTGTACATGGAGATGTCTAGTATTTGCTTTTAATTATATGTATTGGTTCTAATATGTACACGCTTTAACACTTGATAAATTTTGACTGTATAGTATGCAATAAGTATATAATAGGATAAGATTAAACAAGATTTACAGTTGATCGAGAAACATCATAAACCATAAATCATTTATTGATTACATAGTTTATAGACATAGTGAATGATAGGGGCAAAAATCTAATGTTGAATATTACTACGAGAATATGCTTTTCAGTGATATCTTTATTACAAATAACAGATACAAATAAAATTCATAAGTAATGCAATCATGGATACAAGATTTAATTTAAAAAACACAACTCATCACACTGTTACTTTATGGTTCTCTGTCTGTTTCAAAGTGTAAGTTTAATACGAACAATTACTTTTTTTTTCAAAATTTTAAAATCTTGATGCTCTGCATAGAATTTAGAAAGATAAAGTAACATAAATCGCATAAACGGAAGATCCTTTTCTATTCTTATAATTGCCAGATCTTTTTTAGTATACACAATAAAATCTAAGAAATCTGCACCGGAAATCATTAACTGTCCTTGAACTTGATAATAGTATTCATGGCTGGGTTTTAAGAAAAGACCTCTTGCGTTTTTACAAAGACAAAACTTTTTATCATCAACTGCCTTTTCTACCGTATCTTTTCTATGTTTATAAGGACACTTCACTTCAACTAAGCCAATATTCCCATTTTCATAGAATTTTCCATCAGGCGAGGCACCCAAAAATGGAAAATTAGGATTCACAATAAATCCACATTTTTCAATCTTTCGACCAGTCTTTTTAAAATATTCTGATTTTGCTTCTCGTTCATTTTCTTTGCCATAAAGTGTTGCAGCATATTCAACTGGTTTTCTATTTAGATTAAAAATTGATAGTAAAAAATTATCATGACAAAATTTTCTTCTTCTGATGACAGATTTAAATTTAGAAGACGTAATCCTGCCTCTCCGTCTTTTATGCCACTCTTCACATTCCGCTTGTTCCCTTGTTGTTTGTTCAATATTGCGACATTCTTCCATGGAGGGGGTATTAGAATCTAATCTGCACATGCTAAACGGGTCTACACAAGATTCCCGAGGTAGAAAACACTCTTCGTGTATTACATCTTGGGGAAAAGTTGATTCTGCCTGCAAAATAGATTTTAATTATCTTTACAATGTGCAGGGAAATCAATGACGTTAGAAAAGGCAATCCTTGAAAAATACAATTATTATCAGGTATAAAAAGTACATACTAAATGTTCTTAGTTATTTCAAACAAGAAAATATAAATAATTCTTTTTTTCAAATTGATACCTCCTTTATTGAAATTATAGAGCAACTATTTTGCTCTTAATATCTAATGAATGTTTGATTATAAATTTTTTTACCCCCTCTCTATCTCCCCCGTTCGAAAAAAAATTCTGTTTAAGTGAATTTTCATATCTACAAGACTTTATAATATTCTAATTATAGACCTATAGATCAAGACTTAGAAGACGGTTCGCTAAATGTTCCTGAACATTAATTTATAAAAATCTTGAATGAACAGGGCCTACATGCAGACCTACTCGAAGACGTAGAGTCTGTTTAACATAAATATTTCTTGCTCTCTAGCTAAATTTCATTTTATTTTTTTTTTATACTTGGAAACTTTATAAGTCAAACTAAAATTTTCCCATTGTAAACAACTAGCTTGTAATTTTTTTCCAACGATATAAAGCAACTATCAAATTTCTAGGAATTCGCGTCTAGGTTTTTCCCACCCAGATTTTTTGTTTCCAGGAGTTGAATAAATGTATTGTAATAAAATTACAACATAAATGTAATACTGATAATACATTATATTTACGATTAAATAGGTATTGCTCAGCTCTTACCTTAGTCAATAGCAATAGCCGTTGATATATTTTGTTAACATTTGATATCTTGAGAATTTTCTTGATGTCGCTATAGACAACAACAAACGAGAAGTAATATTTTCTATATGTGAAATAATAACAACAAAATAAGTAAGTTTAGAGTTTGAAGCTAGTGAAAGAACAATGCGATTTGTTTTTGATGCACCTGTGGGGTTTTTGAAATGGTACTGCACCCAAATGGTTCCAATATGTCTATATAATTGAGTAACTTAGCACAAAGTTTTAATATATAGTTAAAATTAAGTAGATAAATGAGAATGTAAATCCCTCCTTCCCCAGAAAACAATTTCCTGTACGATAGGGCGAAGTAAAAAATCTTTGGTTTAGAGCTGATTCTTCTCTAAATGTAAGAAAAAGTAGTTGTTTTTTTATTGGCACAATTACGAAATGATGAAATAGATTTTAGTCTCCAGACAAGACATTGATGTCTGACAATTATCACGCTAAAAATTTCAGAGGTTTGTTTCATTAATTCATTCGATAAATAGAAATAACTCAATTGATCAAATGGGCAACCAATTAAATTACATTGGGTTACAGTCACGAACGAGATTAGCGTGTTTATAACATATACAGACAGACTTTAATTGGCTGTGTGTTTAAGAAACAAGATTGATTGACGATTAACTGAAATTAGGAGTTAAGTATGTTTCAATTTTGTGTGGGAAAAAGAGAAATAGTACATTGCCCCACCGATAAAATATTATTCAACTAATATCATAACAACATTTGTTTTCATGCTAATATAAATATTGCAAATCAAGACAATAAGTGCAAAAGATATGGCTTATTTCAATAGAAGAATTAGAGGCTACTAACATTTATAATATTTTTTATATAATACTAAACATATGCTACCCGCGGCCCGCGGGTCTTAATTTGCGTATCACTGTCGATATAGTCACTGAGAGTGTTTTGGAAACAATTAAACGAAATAATAATGCTATAAGAAAGCGAATATGTAATATCCCCCATATAGAGCCTCATGTAGCCTTCCCAATCATAGTGTGTTTACATAGCGGTGTGCACAACACATGAATGGGACTATTAAAATGCAAGTCAACATGGAAGCTATAGCGAACGAATGCAAGAAAAATGCTGTAGAAACACAAAATTCGCGGCTTAATTCGATTAAAATATGAAATGAATGAACTTTATTTTGTATGTTAATGTGTTAAAGTATAATGTAGATCTTTCCTTTTTGAATTAGATATAGAAATTAAGTTAGATCTAGGTTGTCTAGAGTCTAGACTTAGATGTCAGCGTCGATAGATGAATGGGATTTGATGGGATTATAAAGTACGTCAGGACCTCTAAATTCACAGATACAATGAAGGAATTTAGGTAAAAATGCTTTTGAAAGACAAATTTGAATCTTAGTTTATAAAATAATGAAATCAATAGAATAATTTTTTGTAATTTTTATGTGTCAAAGTAAAAAAACTATTGTGCAAAGTGTAGTTCTTATAATTTTATCTAGATCTAGATCATTTCGATCTTTTCTCATGTAAATATGGTAAACATGGCATGGGCTAGATTTATAAGATACTAATACTTTCATAAAGTTGTTCAACTTGAGGGTCTCAAGTTTGTTTTAGGGCTACTATACACACGTTACGGTTACAGTTAGTACCCAAGGAACATTTCTGCAAAGTTTTATAAAGATTTGTCAAACTGTTTTGATTTCTATGCGGGACATACATACATACAAACATACATACATACATACATACAAACACACATACATACATACATACAAACATACATACATACATACATACATACAAACACACATACATACATACATACAAACGTACATATATACATACGCCTTACTTTCTACTTCATAGTATAAATAGACGTTACTTAAAAAAAAAAGGAGATGATTACGTCCTACGCGTCATGCCTTCAGTCATGCATATTAACCAATGACTTAAATTCTGCCAAGTCACTGGTTTTTCTGGCTAGCTCAGGCAACCCATTCCATGCTCTAAAACAGAGGTTCTCAACCTGTGTTTCACGACCCCCTTAGGGGTCGATTGACGATTTGCCAGCGGTCGCCAAAGACCATCGAAAAAGTGGATTTTTTTTGTCTATTCTACTATTGCTGTGTGTATGTGCTGGGGGGGGGGGCGCGGCAGAGTGGGGGTTTGTAAAAAGGGGTCGCCGAGCTTAATAGGTTGAGAACCGCTGCTCTAATATCTCTAAGGAAGTAGGAAAAACTACAGGGATACAGACTTTATTTCATAAATATAATTGTAATAGATACTATTTTTGAGTCTAAAAATAAAGAGATTTAGGTCTATTTATTTTTCCTCATTACTGATAGTATTACTGTACATTTTTATATGCATGTTTTTTTACCAGGTCAACCGACTATGAGTCACACTTAAAAGGTAACGGAATAGCCGTTAAATCGCGATATCTCAAATCCAGTGTGACAATGATGTGTGACAATGAATGTAAACATTACTTGTCGAGATGTGACGCCTACCTTACCTTTCAGCAGAAGTAGTTGATTGTTCTGATTGACTTTGCCTTGTCTCGTATTTGCTTTTAATTATGTTTCGTAGTTCTTCACACTGGTCTAAGGTGAACATAAAGCACACGAAATAGGAACAATGTCCAATACAGCTAGACAAGAAAAAATAACATTATGTTAAACAAGATTACAAAGAGAGTTTGTGTTATCACACAAGCTCAGAGGCGCCCCGTCTGATCCCTGTCGGATCCGCCTATTCGCAAGGAATATTTAAGACGCGATTTTATTATGATTGTCAAAAGTAAAAATGTTTCAAAGATTCATTTGCCGTTGTATTTTACATGTTTTGGATGTTCCTTCAAAGTTAAAGATAATTAACTTCTTTGTCCAAACGTAACGCTAGACGACGGGGGATGGCAGCGAGCAGAGTATGAACCCGGGACCGTCGTGATAAGATGACGACCAGGCATTGCTGTTTACAAACTGGTTACAAACTAAAAGCCTATTATTGATAAAGAGATATATTGCACATTTCGGCATGAAATCTACCGAATATGAAAATTATCCAGACGAGTGATTTTAGATCTTTCAGCATTGATTTGTAATTGAAAATAAAAAAGAAGAGAAGGACAGATAGGCTATCGGACTTCGATGTTTCAGCCCAGTTGACTTCTGATTTAGCACTCTTAAGATGTATATCAACTAAAATTTAGATCTAAAATATAAATTATGAATAATTAAGATGTAATTTAGAATTAAATTTACAGCAAAAAAAAGGCCGAGATAATCTATTAATAGACTAAATGCAACATTAAATTAAAAAACAGATTACTTTTAGTATATTATAACATTGCAATATTAATCTAGACGTTTGGAAATTGAAATCTACACTTTAAGTCTAGAAATTGAAATTCTATATCTTGATCTAGTCTATATCATTCTAAACTAGACCTAGAAATTGTAGATTTAGAATACAAAAATTATTTTAATTTGATTATAAATATAGATCTAGTTTAAAAAATCTAGATATATGCTGTAAAATCTAGATAAAATCTAAATCTAGTTATTATGTCTTTTTTAAAAATGAGTCAGATAACGAGGTTTAGTAAACATTACTGTACCGAGTAATTTTAGCATTTCATTTGTAGAAATAATTCGTATAAGGTCAAAGAAAAAAAATTCAATACGTCACATGGCCTAGTTTCACTAAAAAATGTCCTCATCAATATGAGCAAGTTGTCGAGTGTTCATAGACATTGGTGCATCAAGTAAGTTCTTTTAGCATTTCACTTAATTAAATAAATAATTCCATATGACGTCAAGAGAATAAAATCCACAACGTCACACAGTCTAGTTAAACTAAAAAATGTTTTCATGGATACGAGCAAGTGGTCGAGGGTTCATAGACAAAAAAAAATTCCATTACGTCATAGTAGGCTAGTACCAAAAAATGTCTTTATTAGCACGAGAGATTTAACAAGGGCTTATAGACATTGGTGCACTGATTTCTAATAGAATTAATTAAAAAGGATAAAACCTCATTTTTTGCGCGTTTTGTATGTCAGTCTGTCTGTACGTCATGTTAATTTATAAAAAATTAAACAAAAAACTAAATGATATTAAAAATTTGATTAACTTAAAATTTTGCTTCCTAAATATCGCAATAGTTTTAAGTATGTATAATAGATTGTTCCGGATCTGTAAATATATAGTGAGAAAAAAGATAATACCGTTTATTACATTTTTTGGATGGTCTCTTATGAAAATTAGATGTACCATAGCCTTGTGGAGAGATTTTCATACCATACTTTGGTGTGAGGAAGTTGTTTTTCTTAGAAATCGTAACATAATATTAAAAATAATTAGATTTTGTAAAGTTTCAGCTAGAAAATTAAATGTAGTGTAAGAGAGAAGTGCGATTTTACATGAATAGAGTTAAAATGTTTTTCATAAAAAAATCCGGAACAACCTATTTTCGTAAAAAAGAATAAGATTATTTGTTTTATTTATTAGAAGAGAGATTTTAAACAGTTATTTGGCGTTAGTAGATTTTTCATACAAAATTAAGACGATTTGTAAGAAAATTAAAGTAATGTAGGTCGATTTCTTTTTAAAAACAAAATCCGGAACATTCTTCACCGATTAAAAAACTTTGTTATATTTCAGCAAGAAACTTAATTGTAAAATAATTATAAAAAGGGATTTTCAATAATCATTTCTAAAAAAAAAAAGAAAATATATCAAATCCTGATCAACCGATTGTCTTTGATTGTTTATGAAAAAAAGGAATGTCATTTGACAAAAACTTGTTTTAAATTGTTTTAAGTTGAAAATACGGAACAATTTGATATCGATAATTAAAATATAGTGACGTCTTATCCAAGAATATAACTGTAATAATAGTTTATAGTACAATTTCAAACAGACATTTAACATAATTTTTTTTGTAAAACAATATCTGTAACAACTTTATAGTTAATAAAATATAGGTCGGTATAGAGATTTTCAATTAGCATTTATATACTATTTTACATTTAAAAACGTACATATTATTGATTATTTGTTTTTGTAACGCTTAAGCAAGGAAATTAAATTTAATATAAGTTAGAAGAGCAAACAAACATTCGTTGGCATTGATTTGTTTTCACAAAAACATCCGAAACAATCTATTATAGATACTTAAAACTATTGACTTAAATAGAGTTAAATATTTTTCATAAAAAATCGGGAACAACCTATTTTC
This sequence comes from Biomphalaria pfeifferi, assembly GCA_030265305.1. NCBI lineage: Eukaryota > Metazoa > Mollusca > Gastropoda > Planorbidae > Biomphalaria > Biomphalaria pfeifferi. The sequence continues at coordinate 616,992 of JASAOG010000024.1, forward strand.
GTAAATAAGACTAAGATTATTTGTTTTATTTATTAGAAGAGAGATTTAAAACAGTTATTAGGCGTTTGTAAATTTTTCATATAAAATTCGGAAATCTTTGGCGACGATTTGTAAGAAAATTAAAGTAATATAGGTAAATTTCTTTTTCAAAAAAAAAAATCCGGAAAATTTTTTACCGATTAAAAAACTTTTGTTATGTTTCAGCAAGAAAATTAAATGTAAAATAAGTCTAAAAAGTGATTTTCAATAATCGTTTCTATTAAATTACTTTCTTATTTTAAAATCCAGAACAACCTATTTTCGATATTTTTAAAAATAAAGTCATTTAACATAAATTTGTTTTAAGATGAAAATACTGAGCAATTCGGTACCGATAATTAAACTATAGTGACGTATTGTAAAGAATATAAGTTAGTCAATTATGTGATTTCAAACAATCGTTTGACATTTTTTTGTAAAAACAAAATCCGGAACAACTTTATTGTTAATGAAATATAAGCCATTATAGAGATTTTCATTTAGAATTTAAATGTTGTTTACATTTTCAAAAATGGAACAACATTTTATTTTTCATGTGTTTTTGCAATGTTTATGCACGGAAATTAAAAGTAATATTAGTTAGAAGTGCAAACAAACATTCGTTGGCATTGATAGTTTTTTACAAAAACATCCTGAACAATATATTATATATTTTTTTTATCCAAACGTGAAGGACAGACAGATGGACAGACAGAACGCACAAAGTAAACATAATCCGATAATTAAAAAAAAATAAATTGAGGGATTGTCGCTGTGCCATGTCTCGCCGCTGCTTGTCACGCTAATGCATAAAAAGTCCAATTTTTAAAATGTGCGTCATATTTACATACAAAGGGAATTTTCAGTCTTTCTAAATAAACATAAATGTTTTCTTTCAATTTTAGCAGGCTAGTTGACCAGAAAAAATACCCTTAACTACTATTTATATTTGTTGTGAACATTTCTTGTACATTTTATAACCATATTTGTTAAATTCCTTGGCAATTAGTGTAGGCTGGGTGTTTCCTCAGGCTTTTTAAAAATATTTAGTCCCCGCATTATAAGGGAGTTTTCGGTCTTGGCAATTTTCTCCAATACTGACATAAAAGGAAACATCTAGGTCTTAAGACTGTAACCGGAATATCCATGGGACAATGGTCCATTCTCTGCCATCCATAGAGCTCTCCAAATGGAACTTTTCTGCAGTAGAAAGCTTAAAGTGGACTGTGCCATGGGTATGCCCTTTGGAATCGTCACATCCTGGATCCAGGCCCCTTCACGATATCACATGCACCAGATCCAGGAAAAAAAAACACTTCATGATGGATTTATATCTAGTATTAGAATGTAGTGAGACAAGGACCTCCGTCTGATGTAGTGCAATCCAGACCTCCGTCAAAAAGCACCTAGAGTGGGGGGGGGGGGAGGTCCACTATTATTCACTTAGTGAAATGCAAGTTAAAAGGCAGTGGGGTTATTTATTTCTCTTGGTCATTTCCAAGCCCCGATACCCACACGGGGGAGTATCGCCACAAAGTGGAGGTTTGGAGTCAGAGTTTTCCTTCTCCTATATATGGGTTGCATTATTCAGGCTGACGTGCCCCATCAACACGAAGCTAAACTGGTTTTGATGCGCCAGTGTTCCGCCTTTCATTCCTTCTCCTGTCAGTTTTTAAGAACAGGTTCCGCCGGATTTTTGGGAAAATCACACGTGAAGGCCAGGAGCTGGATTTGACTGTCAGAGGCATTTAGAGACGCAAGCCATAGGAGCATTTCTTGGAAAGTGGGTGCTTATCCCCATTTCATCCCCGGAATTGACAGTCCTAACAAACTGGACAGTATTTACTTCCTCCCCCGCCAAGAGCAATCTACAATTTTCCAACTAAGAACAGGACACACACCACTATTAAATTACTACTTGAACAAAATAAACTCCACACAGCTCACCCTTTGCAGACACTGCGCCCACCCCTTTGAAACCGTAAACCATATCCTCTTTAAATGCCCCTCCCTAATTCACATTAGGCAGACCCTACATTCACTGCATTCCAACATAACAACACCTTGTACGGCAGTGCTGAACAACTGAAGAAAACAGCACACTTTTTTTCCTTGGCACAGTCTGCAAAAGAGCTCACAGCTCAGCAGCAATAAAGCTGGCTAGAAGTAGAGGAAGAATAAATATATTTGACTTAGTGATACTGAAAATATACAAAAATTGTCTTTCTTTGTTAACATATTGTAACATTATTTCCATTACATTTATGTATTGTTTTAGAATTTTTATGAAAAAAAAATTGCTTTTATAAATTGAACGGTTTACTTTTAGTTAACCAAAAGTAGTCGTTGCTTCTAAACTTTTTAAGCCGCATCGCATGGTGAAATAATATTTTTCATTTCTCTTCTAGTTTTTGAGATCTGGATATAACAGACGGACAGACGGACATTTTGCACAAACCTAAATGCGGCTTTTTCTCTTTCGGGGGCCGCCAGAAATCGTATACATATGATGCTTTATTTTTCTGAAATTAAACTGACCGTCCATGAAAAAATGCATTATAATTACAATCTTATTGCAAGTTAGATCTACTATGAAGGAAACACATTCAGTTGGTAGCATAGCATAGTGTAGCCCCCACAGCATAATTATAAGCTAAACAGTATTAAAGAAAAAAAATCTTTTTACAAAAATCATCAGTATTTGATAGTACAATTGAGATCTGGACAGGTTAGTTCTGCAATTTAGTTCTGGATACTAACCAAAAAAAAAAAAAAACAGCAGAAAATCTTTGAAATATTAGAGAGAGAAAAATTGTTTTAAAAATTTCAAATGCTATACAAGGTAAGACTGAATGAAACAGGGGATAAGTCAATAACATAAACATTATTTATAATGACAAAAAAAATTAACGGATTACTTTGGTAGGGCACCTCGAAAATGTCTAAGAACAGAGGAGCAAAAATAGTATACTGGCAAAACCAAAAGGCAGTCGTTCTAGAAACAGATTAATAATACAATAGCTAAATGAAATGTTGAGACATAGATCTCGCATGCATAGGCGGCTTTAGGGAAACTAGTGGTGTATCCGCCCCTGCGTTTGAGGTCTCCCGCGATAGCAGAAATCATTGTTATCTAGATTGTTTATTTTTCATGCAAAATTTATTTTTCTGGATCATTAGTTACGTTGATTAAAGGACACTAAAAATGTTGAAGGATGGCGACAAAACCTTACAAGCAAAATCTTATCCACAGAACAATTACTGTACCGTAAGAAATGTAGACTAGTGGCAGTAGTACAGTATTTATCTTAGGTACTTTCATGAAAAGCTCATTTTGAAAAATCCTAAAAGCTTTTGCGTAAAGCAGTATTTGGCCTGTAATTTCCTTGGGAAAAAATCCTAAAAATAGCTCTAATGCTATGTTAGTTGTACATATCACTTTACCAGGTAAGTGGAATACAGAATCTATTAAGCGCCCCTACAGTCTCGAAAAACTATTTTGATGTCGAGCATTTTTCCACTGCAGCTTTTGCGTAAAGCAGTATTTGGCCTCTAATTTCCTTGATAAAAAGTATTTCTAGTGTAACTTCTCCAATGTTTACGTTACGAAATTTAATAAAGCAGTAGTGCATGAAATCTAGAGCATTAATATACAACTTTAATTATGCTTCGTATTTATTACGGCTTTTTTCTAGAAAGCACTAAGCTTCATCTAACATCAAATAATGCTAAATGTCTAAGTTACAGGGTAAAGAATGACTTTTATTGCTGTTCGAACTGCTGTACTTTTCTCGGATCGACTTGAAATCATTGTATTAATATTTTAAAGAAGGTTCCACCAAATCCGTTTTCAGACCTAAAAGTCGGAATAGTAAAGTCTAATTATAAATGTAAAATTTATTTTAAAGTTTGGATTTATATTGTAATAATATACTGTTAGGCGCTTCCGCTGTGTCTAATGCGAATAAACGAAATGGAGGTAATACTTAACGAAATACGTAATCCACTAACACCGACGAAAGGCCGAACAATCAATTTAAGTTTGTCGACGTTGATGCTGAATGTCGAACAAGTTGAATAGCTATGAAGGGAACTGTCGAATGTCAGCTAACTCTAGACGTTCATAAACTGTGACTTATATCTACGTTGTCCTGGAAGTGTCTGTTTACACTGTTAGAGGCATTGAGGAATAAATATCGACTTTATGGTATTTCTAAACCAACACTGAAAAGACACGTGGATGGAAAAAAACAAGTTGCAAATGGGAACGTAGTACAAAGAGGTAGAATGACAGTTCTCCCAGCGGAGCTTGAGAATGAACTTGTCAGTCACATCAATTAGCTGGAAGGAATGCTGTAAGGCCTGACCAGAAATTATATAAGATTTCTTGCATACCAAATAGCAGAAATAAATGGCTTGTCTCACAGATTTAATAAAACAGAAGGAATGGCAGGAAAAGAATGGTTTAGAGATTTTAAGAAACGTCACAGGCTGAGCTGGCGACAACCTGAACCAACAAGATAGCAGTTAACATTTTTTTGATAATTTGGAAATTACTCTTTACAGAAAAAAAATTAAATGCTCTTAGGATCTTCGATACAGATGAAACAGCGCTCTCAACTGTCCAGAAAAAACAGCAAAAGTGACTTTGAAACCTCCATTTGCTCAGTTATAAATATTCCTGTAGAACCCATTCCTTTCAACCTCAAATTCCCAAAATGATCAGTTGTTAGTGCAACCATCAGACTCCTCAACAATGGTTGCAACAACCTCACGCACTTCATCAAATGAGACACAGTTCGGTGCAACTTCCAGTCCCTTTAAAAAAAATTCTTGTGGATGCTGCAATCTCAAAACAAACAAAAAAACTCAAATTATTCCTGCAACTCAAAAGAAAAAAAAAGTAAAATATCGATTCAGTTTAGTCAGAATGAGAGTGAAAAAGGTCAAAACTGGTATTGTATCATATGCGAAGAAAATCTGAAAATAGATACAATGTTTAATGTGTGCTTCTTGGGTGCATATGGCATGTGCAGGTTGTGAAAATACTGATACTTATACTTGTGAGTTATGTTTGTGAATCTTTCTGCATTGTTATGTATGTAATTGGTACTTATTACCCTACATGCTGGTACTATTTAGACTCTTGGGAAGGTAAATAGTACTCTTCATTTTTTGTTTGTTTTGTATTTTTATATTTTAATATAAATAACTAAGTTTTTAAACCTTGTACATTTGAAGTAGTGTGTTCGTTTCCTAAGCTGCAGTGAGAAGAGATTAAGCGATTGATTTGTGCGGCAGTGACAATGATGAAATTAACGTATCTAGTGCAATTGGTAGACGATCTTAAGGCATGAAAGAGTAGTCTTTATATTTTGTTGTTGTTGTTGTGAGCTAAATTATGTTTAAATATCAGTTTATTTCATAACTATTACATCTATTCTATATCCTATCTCAAGTTAAATCGTGAATATTAACAGTTATATGAGTTTTGTTCACAAAGAATTTTGTTCAAGTTATTTAAAGTTTATTAAAAAAAAATAAAACGCGTCATCAGTTCAGTTGTACTAGCTTTTTAGAGCTACAAGCCAACAACCGACCAATAACAGGAGGAGGGGTGGCGAAAAAAAATGTTCAGACCCTTTGCCGACTTGAGCGGAAACCGGCTGTAACTTCAGTTCAATCTGAAGGAAGAGCTTTTTACAAAGCTTAAAAATGATGTAGGTAACACTATTGTCAAAGAAAAACAACAACGTTTAAGTGATATTTCCTGACGTAAATTTGGTTTCTATACACAGTGTCCAATTAATATATGCTAAATGAAAAAAATAAAACCTAAAAAATTGTGACTAAGTTTTTTTCTTTTTTATTACACTAGTCGACCGGCGGAGTAGCACACGTCGCTATTTTGCAGGGCAGGCCTTAGGCTACTGCAGCCTATGCGACAGCAGTGGGCCTCGGACTTTTTTCATAGGACCCGCATTTTCATAGGACCCGCGCTAACTCTAGGTGTATAAATTATTAAATTAAACCATTTTATAACTTATAACAGATTTACCGCGGCTTCCTGTCGATTTACCAGGAGCTCCTGGAAATCTCCTAAAATTGCAAAATATACAAAAAAGTCCTGGAAATATCCGGAAATTATTAAAATCTTTTGAGAACTCAAAAAAAAAAAAAAATCTCCTGAAAAATATAGACGAAAATTTTCATTTTGAGGTGTCATTCAAAATGGAAAACGTCAATCCTACGTGAGATAAGTAAAAACGGAATTATGCATTCGAGACTAAAACTACTAGGTGTAGAAATAAAAAAGAGTGATCTTTCCATGACTTCTTGGTCACAACGGTAAAGTCCGGCCCTGCTTTTTTGATAAGGGTGAATACTACTTGTTTTCCCCCTCTTCTTTTATTTTTCGTAGGGTAACTCTTGCAGAAATAAAAGAGTGATCTTTCCTTTACGTGGTGTCCTAACTCTTGTGCCAGGAAGAGAAATATATATATAGAGAGAGAGAGATTCTTTATAACAAATCACGGTCCTCACTTTGTAAATCAACATCGCTCCTCTGGGCTTCAGATTCTAAAGGGGGCTCGAACAAAAATGTTGTTATTTAGGGAGTCGCCACTCGGAATGTGAGAAACACTGCCTTACTATGTTTTATTTCAAGCCATTGTTAAAGTGACTTGTTCTTTGGATTATTCACTTTGTATTAAAGTCAAAGAAAATATTCAGCGCTGAGTTGCTTTCTTTTGTTGGATAAATTTGTAGGTAACTCTGAATCCATATATGTCAGATGATTGTGGATACAATGCCCATTGTCCAAAATACAATCGTGATAATTATAATGAAAGTGTACGGAACGTTGAAAAAGTTCCACTGTCAATGGCTATTGTATTTTGAGTATTTTATTTTTCGGATTATACTTAAACTTACAATAACAAAAAAGTCAACATATACACGTCCAGACCATATAACACTGTTGAGCAGTCAAAGTTATCGAGAAATTGTATATATAGATGATGATCAATTACACTATTCATTGAAGCATTGTAATAAACCTGCCTCAGCTCATTAATTATAATCGTCGCATATACAGGAGCATAAACGAGTAGTCATAACGAGATTAGTGTTTATCATCAAGAATCATAATGTCAGATATCTGTAGTCACGTATATCCGAAATTGTTCCTAGTGCATAGTTTATAGTTGTATTTGTTGGGTACAACAACGGTGGAATATGATAGGAAAAAAAATGGAATGGTCTACAAAAAATTGTTTTAAATTAAGAGCATTTTTGGAACAGTGTCAAGCTCAGTCTTAATGGATTTTTTTTTTGTGAAAAAAAAAAGGGGGGGCGCATTTTTTCATTTCGCAAGCAGGTGACCACAACCCTCGCGGCGGCCCTGACTAGATAGATCTAAATTTATAGAGAGAGAATATAGAGGATTCAGCTATTTGGGCAAGAATGGCCATCCTAGCCTGTACTATACTACAAAAGATCATCTGTATTAGAAATTTATTAAATGAATAAACAAAAAACACAAACATTCAACACACATCTAATCATGCAAATATAAAATAAGTCTAACACACATTAACCCTATCAGTCCGTCATTGGAGTTACAACATTGCCCCATTCTTAGATTTGTCCGTCCCGGACAAAAACTACCTCACGACATGAGCTGTGGAGGTTTATCGTTGCAGGTGGTGGTCTATCTGTGGGAGGAGCAGTGGGCTTGTATTGCCATCTCGATGGAGCCAACTGCATTGTAGCCATGGTATGTCGCTTTCTCCTGCACAAGTTGTTTTTCTTTTGGTTGAGAGGAAGTCGTGTACGTTGCCTGGCTTTTCTGTCAGTCGCCGCCAATCACAGCCTCGAGGCTAGTAGCGGAGCACTGGATGTCATGGTCTTACACGTTGCTCCAGCAGGCTTTCTCGATGCGCCGTAAGCCCCAAGGAGGCTAGGTTGTCAAAAACGGCATAATCTTCAAGCGTGTCTTTAAGACACGTTTGTGGGGTACGTGGGGAACGTTCTATGTGCACAAGTCCTCTGTTACGTCACCATCAGAGCTTCTCTTGTTTATACTGGTATCAGTGTGACGACACGTCTTAGTTCACTCAAGGTATCACTCAGGTAATTAAACATCTATATATAGTATTTGTTGCTTGCATTTATAACGCAGTGCATGTATGTAAATTGGTGCAAGCGTGGGTTCTTAAACTATAAAACTCCATAGACACATTAAAACGGCCAACTTTTAAACCACCTTGTGACAATCAGGACCAACGTCGGTTTCGGTCAAGACTTTGTTAGCAAGTCTTTCGGTGCTCATCCCCGTCAGAACAGTTCTTGTTGACCGTCTTGTTGCAGGCAAAAATCATTATCAGATCTGTGCTTAGAGTTGTCAAAGTCACTGCTAATGTCATACTTTTTGTCATGGGAGCCAATCTTAAACGGCTAACTATCACAGTCATAGTCATAGACAGCGCTACCATCAACAGCGGCGTCTCCGTTGAGTAACGGATTGCTTACAACTCTTGACATGGTAGCCATCTGTTCCTCTGTCTTCTTCATTATGGCACCAAACGTTTCATCAGTGTTGTTCAGCAAGGTACTGGTACCTATCTATTTAATCATGGTACAGATCTGCTCGTTGACCTCTTCCAGCTTCGTACCCAACTGTACCTGAAACAAGTTCATCTGTTCATTCACAGTGCTCATGAGCTCTCTATCTGGTTTTACTTCGAACAGACACTAGTTCGGGTCTTTATCTTCGTCCACCAAAGCTTGTCGCAGGCATTCTTTAAGAGTTTCCTTATTTTTTCCACTGCAATTTAGTCCCCGACACCGAAGCTCTTGTTTCAATTCTTTTAGATCAAGTTCATCCAGCAGTTTTACAGAAGCCATAAGAAATTCCACTTCTGACACCAGTGTTACGAGCTTCTTTATTAGACCTTCTTCAAACACTGTTAACAATGGGGCGGTTTAATGAAAAATACATCACCAGACAATAAAACACTATTTGCTACACTAACTTCAAATGCTTTAACATAATACAACTGCCTACTAAACAATACAAGTCTTTCTCTGTCTACTTCTAGACTTGTACAGCTACATTTTCTAGGACTCATTTTGTACCACATTGTCATTTCTGCCTTGCTGTCTTGGACTCAACTGTCCTTTCTTACACGCTGTCTCTCGTCCGTGAATGCTTTCGATCACATGACCATAACGCTGGTCATATTTGCGTGTACTAGCAGTAATTTCCTTTGTTCAACAGCCGTTGACCTGTGAGATTAGCCTTAGTCTTGTGTGTCAGCAGGTCAAACACACATTAACCCTATCAGTCCGCCACCGCAGTTACAACAATATTTTTTTGTGTGTTCCTATTTCTGCATAATTTGAATACATCTTTATACTTTCATATGAGGGGCTATGCCTTGGGATCTTACAATTTAGTTAATATTAATATAGAATTAAAATCTTAGTTTATTGATGCCAAAATATAGAGACTGTTTGAAATTAATTATGATGTTTGGAATCAAATAATGTGTGTCAAATTTGTTTAAATTAAATGAAAACACACGGCCTCTTTGACCTTAAATATAAAAACAAATATAGGTTAGGGGTACAAATATAAGTAGTCATCCTTATTCTCTTTAAACTAAAGAAGATATTGATACTTCATTTTCTTTTCTATGTCAAACCATTAAATAATGCACTATCGAAGTCAAACTTTGAAATTTTGGCCTATAGGTGTTTGAATAGCATATAAACTACTCTAGTTGGAATTACTGGGCCGTGTGGCCAAAATTAAATGTGCGTGCGTGAGGTGTTTTACTTTGTAAAATTACTAATACATTAACATATTTTTGACATGATTTGTTCACATTTTTACTATTTGTATTTAACATTAAATATTGTTATTGTTCAACGATCGTTGACCACTTATATACCGTTCTTTTAGTATGCAACTTGTTTTGTTGTTATTTAATTAATACACCAAACTCCTGAGGTAGGGAATGTGGTTAATTATATTAATTATTATAATTTTATCATTCCCTAGCTAAACACTTTAAACCCACCTTACCAGAATATGTTTTTTCGAGAATATTACTATATACTACTACTAAAGTGTCGATATTAACAAAAAATCAACTTACTTTTCTGTACAATTGCAATGAAAATCAAGTAATTCATTTTGACAATAGTTAATTTCGGCGTTAACTATCAGCGTTCTTTTAGTAAACTTGGCCTTAAGAATAATCTTCGATTCATTGAAGGGAATCTCAATTGCAATGCTTTTAATAAATTGTTTACAAAAGTAATCAAAGCCTTCTTTTAAGCTCTTTAGCAATATCTTATCAAAATTGCTTTTGAAAAATGTTTCAACTATTTTTTCTGGTGAGAAGTCAGGTGGAGGTCGACAACTAGCCATATTCAATTCATAAGGAATAGAGACACATTGTAAATGTAGGCCCCACACAATAACTACAAATCAGTAAGAACTAGCATCCAGAAACAGAAAGTTTCACTGCTAATGCAATACTTCTGTTTTCAGAGCTACACAGTTCCCAGTGTGAATAACGTCATATTTATTTATATACTACAGACTTAAAAAAAAGAGCAACGTTAAATAAAAGCCAAACTTAAATTACAAAACTATGTACTATACACTACGGAATGAATTCCTCAATTTTTATTGATTTCAGAAAGTCATGATTTCTGGAAATACCCAAGAGCCTATTTCAATAGACCCATGTCTAAAGCATGTTTTACAGTTAATTTAGGGAATGCCCTAACTCGAAACATTGCTATGTAGATCTAGGGCTGAAATTCTTTCTCTGTAAAGTTATCACAATCAACCATGGATCAAAGGTTTCTCTGGTGAGTTAATTATTAAACCTTGCTGTATATAAGGTATTTTGATTAGATATCGTTACCTTTATTCCTGTATAAATATTAATATTCTATAATGCCTTTTAAAGTCAGAAGTTCTCTTTAATAATATTTATTATACACTTGATATGCTATTAAAATGGTAGCAATACATCATAAGCGCAAAATACCATTGACTGAATTATTGAGTAAGAGATTTTATCAACTGCCGTAAGGATTCGCATGAAATTTCGTACACATGTTCATTTTCCAGCCCAGATGCTTGCTAAGACTTGGTTTTCACAGATTCGCAACCTAAACACCGCAATTTTATTAATTAAACCTTTGTATTTATTTTTGGTAGCTTCCCAAAAAGCCGTGGTTTACCTAAAATGCATAAATAGAAACCGCACAAAACTTCTCCATTTTAAATATGAATCATTCTTTTTCAACATATTTTATTAATACGCCTTTAGCAATGTCCGCTCCCCTCAAGACGCGCTCTGAGTTTTAACAAAATCTTAATAGCATAAGAAAATAGATCTGGAGTTTTAAAATTTTTTTTATTCAAAGAAAGAAATAATACTTTGTACCACTGTCCTTTATCTACATTCAAAAGGAATCAAATAAACGATTACACTTTATAAAACCAAATTAATATCTACACTATAAAGTATAAAGTAAGGGGTATGTATGTATGTATGTTAGGAATAGAAAAACAAAAAGCGCTTGACCAATCTTGATAAAACATAGCAGAAGTGTTCCTTGGGTACTAAGTTAGACCGTAGTGTATGTATTGTAGCCCTAAATCAAACTTAAGACCCTCAAAAAAGTTGACCGACTCTATTGCAGCTATAGTATTATGTGGATCTAGGCTTTGTTTACAATGTTGACATAAGAAAAGATCGACAGGATTTAGATCTAAATCTAATTTTAAGAACTACACTTTGTACATATAGTTTTTTACTTTGACACATGAAAATACAATATATAGTCTTTTGGTTTCATTATTTAGTAAAATTAACCTTCAAATTTGGGTTTCAAAAGCATTTTTATATAAATTCATTACAAATAATAACAATAATATTAATAATAATAATAATAGTACAATTAAAAATGATTTTACCCGATTTATTAAATGAATGGGATAATAAAGTAAACAATTAAAAGAAATAATTTTTAGTACGCGATTCATGAACGAATATAGATCTAGGCCTATCTCAACAGCTTTCGTAAACGAATGTATAAAAAAATGCTTTAGAAAATCTAATTTAAATGTTAATTTTATCATCTTAGAGTTTTAGATGTGAAACATTACAGTATTGTCTAATGAATGAATGTTTGTCAGAAAATCTGAAGTCTGATATAAGAAACTAATGTATGTAAAAATGGTTTTGAAACAAAATTTGAAGGTTAATTTTATTATATATTGAAATCAATGGACTTTCTTTTGTATTTTCATGTGTCAAAGTAAAAAACTATCTGCGCAAAGTGTATTTCTTAAAATTTGATCTACATCTAAATCCTTTCGATCTAAATTTAGAAAGCCTTCAGGACAGAAGACTCAAAAGTAAAGTAGCAATTATACATAAAACACTGAACCATAATCTTCAAATACAAAAACAAAATTTAATAAAATACTCTGAAAGACACAAAAATAAAGGCACATTCCTCGTCACATATGCTAGGGCTAATTTGTACAAATACTCCTTCTTCCCTAGTGCTATTAGAGCATGGAATGGATTGCCTGAGCTAGCCAAGAAAACCAGTGACTTTGCGGAATTTAAGTCATTGGTTAATATGCATGACTAAATGCATGACGTGTAGGACGTAATCATCTTCTTTTTTGAAGTAACGTCTGTATTATATAAGATAAGATGTGGTCAACTCTCAGAACGAGACAAGAGACTTTTTACACACAATTCAACTGTGGACCATTGTTTCCCACTTGAAACATAATAAACACTATAAATCATTGTGTCCCGTGATTCCATGCCCATGTCACAATAGCTATAAAACAATGATGTGACAAAAACTGTGTTACGCAAACCTACATCTGACATTATTAAAAGAATTCCTTTAAGCAACAATACAGTTCAAGGGCGCATCGACGGCATTAGTTATTGAATAAAAAGCTCCTTATACAATTCTTTTGCAAACGACAAATATATAGTTTGGGATCAGAGGCGTCACAGACTCTGACAGGGTGTAATGATGAGTGCTGCAATTTGCCCAAGGGTTGCCGGCTCCTTATTTTTCCTAAGAGTTGACCCACGAAGGCTTTCCCATATTTAGGTATACTTGCAAGGCAACAGAGTTTTAAATTCAGCTTTCCTTCTGCTAGGTGGGCAGCAAGCCAAGGCTAATGAGCAAAGCCTGTAATACTAAGAAAGGATGTTGATCATTTTGAAATTTAAAAAGTTTTATAGCGTCTATCGGAATCACTCTGGAAAATAGCAAGAAAATAAAGAATCTCGCAACAATGCCTAAAGCAAATCAAGCTGTTGTGTCACAACAGATTGTGGAATTCGTCAACATCGAGACTGATATGAGATTAGGGTGTACCCCATTTATCTTTCTAAAAGCCATCGACGATGTCTAAAAAAAATTACTTTTTTGCAGGCTGCATTCTTGTTCTCATGTTGTAAAGTAATCCGAGTTGGATTTTGCAGACGACATTTACATATACACTTTGAAATACAATTAAATATATACACAAGATGACGGATAAAGACGCTCTCAAAGTTATACATATTGGGTGTAGGTTACCCAGTACACCCATCAACATTGGTCATACAGATCTTGAGCAGATAGTAAAGTTAACCTATTTAGGCAGTGTTATCGCGAGCGATGGAGATACATATCATGGTGTTGCTAGTCGGATTGGAAGGCAGGAACCGTCTTTCAAAAATTACGGCCTATCTGCAGAAGCAAATCAATTAGCCTGGAGATTAAAATCCACCTACTCAATACATCATTGTCCCAACGGTCACGTAAGCTTCGAGATGGGAAGGTTGAAAAGAGGCTGATCAGTAATGGCTGAGAAGGATCCTACGATTAACCTACCGAAATAATTTACCAATAGAGAAATATTTTCCCTCACTGGCATTCGCCGTCTAAGGAAAGTGGAAACTGGACGTTGATTGACATTTGTCAGACATATCATTTGACAAGTCTAAACACGTTTACCAAAGTCAGACTTAACATGGAAGCCGAAAAGAGGAACATAAAAACATGTCCGTCAACGTCTAATTTCGTTGGCACTAGCTGTGAAAATCAGCTTTGACTCATTTCTGTGGAGAGAGCTTGCAGTCCTATGCGTCGAGTGGCGCGCGAGGGGCTTAAGTGTATGTGTTTCTCAACATTATTCAATGAAAAATGTTATGTTCGCCACTCAACTGGTCAGATTAGATGTTTGTGAATTGCCTTGAGCTTATTTAGAGTTTTCCGGGCCGAAGTCCCGGTCGCCACGTGTTTTTTTTTTACATTTCTGAACTTCAGAAGCTCTTTCTCCTTGCGTCTACAAGGGACATGTTGATACTTAACTGTGAGACACATTCGAGGTAGTAATTTTTAGTGGAGGGGAAAAAATGCTATTAGTATTGTGTGGAGTGTCCGTCCGCCGGCCCGTTTAGATCTCGTAATTAGAAAAGATAGTGAAAATCCGACATTATAATATTTTAGACTATTCAAAGTTCTGATGCAACGGCTACTTTTTTTTTTGAAAGTAAAAAATAATAATTTTTTAAATCAATTATGCAAGCAGTTTTTTCATAAAAATACACCATTTTTACAACTATTCAACATTTATAGTAACAATTACGGGAGGCTTTTTTTTAGTAAGGGAAACTGTTTTGTACCAATTTTAAACACAATTATGCAAATAATATTAGATTTTGATCAAAAAATAATTTTATACACTCGTATTGCTAAGTTATGTAAGCTCTGTTATACTAACTACTGCATATACACGAAAAATGTTTTTTTTTTCAAGATAAAAAATATATTTAGTATGCATATAAGTGGAACATAATTTTAAATCATAATTAATAAGTAGTTTTTCATATCATTGCGTGAACTGCACATTTGAAACAAGTAAATGGAACACTAAACGAAAAGATTTTTTTTTACGAATTTTTTTATTCTTGAGGGTTTGAATAAGAGATTGATCCTTTACAACACAATTAGATCAGTTAGATAATCATTATAAGACATCAGTTAGGTTCACATTTAACTTCACATTCACTTTCACCTATCCGTTGGTCTGCTGGACCGTTGGGGCACCACATAGGATCTGTCAACCTTCTTCCTCCATTCTTCTCTGTCATTTGTCTTTAATAGAATTTCATTCTAATATCCTTTCTAAAAATATTGAAACCTGCCTTTTTACCTGCCTGTGTGGACCATTTCGGAGGCCGATTTTGAGTTTCCACACAAACTGTCTTTGTAACTTTGTTATTTTTAAAAGTTGCACTTTGGAAAAATGCATTTTTCCTACTTGGGTGTCACCCCCTGATGATGCCACTGAAAGTAACCGAAGATGCCATATGTATATAGAATTTCCAAGCTGAATAGTGTGTGGTGAAAGATCGAAGAATGCTATAAAGGTTAATGGATGATTTTCAAACCTGGGGTGATGGGTTCGAATGTCGGTGAAGAATAAGGTTTTGAATTTCGAAATTTTTAGGACAGCCTTGAGTCAACCCAACTCTAATGGATACCTTACTTTAGTTTGGGAAAGTAGAGTGCGGGCCACATAACAGCTAGCTCATTAACCGTGGATCTTAGAAACAGATGACCTTAACACATGGGCGCAGCCAGGATTTTTTTTTGAGGGGGGGGGGGAATCCGCCCTTCCCCGAAAAAAATTATATATGTATATATATTTGGATGGATGGATGTGTGTGTGTGTACATAATGAATCTCTATTACATTCTGACCCTTCATTCTTTTGGAAGACGTTTATTTTGCCCTAGAATAGGTTCTTCCTGGAGTTAGTGATAAAATTGTAGACTCCTCGCCCCTGGTAGCAAGGGGTCTGGGGGGAGCGCTGAGAGATCCCCCAGCGCAGGGCGGAGCCCCGCTGCCAAGCACTATTTCTGGTATTTAAAGCCAACTAAATGCATATTCTGAGGTACCTACAGTGCATTATTTTGCTATTAAAAAGTTTTATTTTAAAACCTAATGTGCTATTCTTACTCTCCCGCGCCGTTCGACGCATTTACTGGCGAATTTGCTGGTCGACTCCCATTTCGGCATGAAATTTCCTTGATTTAGACTCGATCTCTATAACTGACTCCTAAAATCCGTCTTAGCCATCTTTGTAGAGCCACATTTAGTGCTTTTCAATTTCATTGAAATTTATTAATGGAGCCCAGCAGCTGGTAGACGTGTAACTTGTCTTGACTACGATCTTGGAATTAGGTGACTATTTTACTTTAGATAATATATCGAAAAGGGAAGTTTTATTGTTAAAATCATCTGTTATTTGTTTTTTTTAATTCAAAACGACTTTTAGCTACGGTAATAGAATTTGGAGACTGTAGTTTGCTTTAGAAATAATATTGAAGAGAGAGGCTTTCAACCTTAAAACGCTCTGTAGGAGGATTTTAAACTCAAAACTATCTTGAGGGGTTTTAAACTTTTAAAAAAGCCATCTGGAGGAGTGGAGTTGAACCCCAACACCCGCCCGCCCCCTGAATACGCCCATGCTTAACATCCTCTACCCTATAGATTGCATGGTTTCCAAGGGGAACATTATGATACAATGGACTATGTTTGTCAAAGTAAATATGTAATGCAATTTTTGTAATAGAAATACACCAGTGTAAGCTATTAACAATAAAACAGTGAGAATATATTAAATATGAGTGATAATTTCCTAATTTATTTTATAAAAAAATATTATTATACTAAATTCGCTATATTTTTTGTTATGCAAACTTTTAACAATGAAAGAAATATATTTTTTAAAAGAAAGAATGAATTTTGTATGTATATAATTATTAATATTTTTACTTTTATCTCCAATTGCTACACGTAATGCTACTCAGAAAATATCTTTAACCGTCTTGGTGAACCACTTCAAAGTTTGTGTTTTTACAAAATTTATCTTTGTCACCTTGTTTTTATTTTACAAATGAAACATTCTTTTGGAAATTTGCCACTTTTACAGGTTTTGATCAAACTAAAGAGATTGGACAGTTACAATGCTAGGTAAAGAAAACAATAGTTTTAATGTGCACATATAACAGCTTAATTTTATTGTATATAAAACAATTGGCTTTACTAAATATTCAGAGATCGATTTATTTATAAAAAGCTAACCATGTCTCATTAGGTTTTCTGGTAAAAACTTACACCAGCACCCCCCTCTCAAAAAAATCTTGGGTTTTGTAGTGCGCCCCTGAGTCCACCCATTTTTAATGGCTACCTGACTTTAGTTGGGGAAAGTAAAAGCGGTTGATCGTTGTGCTGGCCAATTGACACCCTGCTCGTTAATTTTGGCCAAAGGAACAGATGACCTTAACATCATCTTCCCCATAGATCGTGAGGTCTGAAAGGGGAACTTTTAAAAAAAATATTACTTGCGAAGGTCGAAAGAACTCGCGTTCACAAAGTTATTCAATTCAAAATGCTAGTATTATACTTCATTCGAAACATATTAGACTAAGCTAATGTAATATTTACTAGTCCTTACGTTATCAATTGAAGAAAGGTACAAGACATATCATGGTACGAATAAAAGACTTCTGACCACAATGGAATGGTATGCATTTTATGTGAAAATTTTATTATTTTTTGGGGGGTAAAAAACATAAATAGATAAAATAACCAGAGCCAAGGACGCTAAATTAATACAACCCTGTAGCCAACTAAATATCTCAATAGTAGCTGTTAACTTATGTCTTAACCCCGCTATATTACAGTTGCCCATTAGTTTTGAAATATATATCTTCTTTAGTTATTACGATTCTATCATCAGGCTCTCTGCAAACACTGCTTAACATTGTTTCTGTGGTCACCTAATTCTTTAAACCACATGACCAATCACGGGTGACATCTTCTTGAAATGTTCTTAGTAGTATGTATGTTTTGCCTCCTTCAGTCGCGAAACAACTTTGAATCATCTAATGTAAATGAGATGAATGCCTGGGCATTAGAAGTGAACGGAACAATGTCACCCAAAAAGAGATTCCCCCTTCTCTAAGCAACTGATGTATCAAAGGTGCGGCAAGTGCCAATACAGTTTGAAGTTAGCGGTCTCGCAGTCTCTGCTAGGCTGTTGCACTGGTTTAGGCGCCAGCTACTCACCTTCGTCCCTTCTGTGAGTGAAAATAGTTCCGTGGACTCGATACCTGAACCACAAGTGAAGGTCAGGAGTTGGACTGGCTGTCAGAGGTTATTTGAGACGCATAACATTAGGAAGCATTTTACAGAAAGTGGATAGCTTATATCCATTACTACTTCCGGCAACGACGACCTTTCGGAACCTATTACTAGTATTATGGACTTTTTTGCAGGTTGGCGGGGGGGTGTGCAAGCTGTCACCTATGACTCCAAGTCTTAGCTTCATTTTTTTTTATTACGAAGAATATTAAAGAAATGAACTACTGCATCCATACCAAAACGATATTAAGTGAACAGTAAATACTTGTTTCATAAAATAAAAACAAAACAAAACATGTGAACAAAGTGTTTACGTTAAGTAAATCCATGAGGCTCGTACTTCCCTACGTTAGATCAGACAAAAACTGCAAACGTTGACTGTTGGTGCCAAAACTGTAAAAAACTAACTAAAGTAATAAATCGCTTCACAACACGATGTACAAGCTGGCGATAAACGCTTGATTTATTAATAAAGAAGCTTGTGGACTTTTTAATTAGACTTCCGCTGAAGTTTTTCATTGAAAAGTGGTGTAATTTTTTTTATTAAAAAAATCTGATTGCATATATAATTTAAAAAATTAGATGGTTTATTTTCGGAAAAGAAAAAAGTAGCCGTTGCATCAGAACTTAGAAGGATTTAAAATATCATGATGTTCGATTTTCATTTTCTCTTCTAGTTTCTGAGATCTAAACGGGACGGATGGAAAGACAAATGGACAGACAGGCCACACAAAACTAATAGCGTCTTTTCCTCTTTCAGGGGCCGATAAAAAAGGATGGATAAATGATATTCATTTGAATTTATTGGTCAAGCCTCCTCAAACCGATATAATAACCACTATTAGTAAAATACTTATGAAAATAGAAGATTGCATGTTATCTATTGTTTGTTTCAACTTAATTTTAACGCGGCGACATAGAAAAGGGGACTAGTTTAGCTTTAGCTTCATTGAAGTACAATTTCTTTCCCTAGTTCAAGATACCAAACAAAATCATTCATTACCAAATGATAATTATATAATTTTATTGAGTCTTGTTTTGTCAGGTAAAAGAATTTTTTTTTTGAAAATTTCAGTTTGATCCGAGATTGGGTGTCTGAGAAAAATAACGTGTACAAACTTTTTACCAAACAGACAGACAGAGTGAATTGATATAAGCTTTGTAATAAGTAGGTGGCCGAGCTAAGCTCAGTTGAATGATTTGTTTCTTGAGCTTGTTTCGGAAACTTTTATGTCTTTTTAATGACTAGAGCGGGAATCCCCGTTTATTTCGAGAAAGAAAAAAAAAAGAAAAAAGCCAAAATTTATTTTACGATATTATAAACATACCTTGAAAGTTTTAAGAAAATCGTTAGAGCCATTTAAGAAATAATATATACCGTCAGAACTATCAGCTCATAGAATACTTATGAACAAATTTAACAATTAAAAAACAATAATTCTCTGTCTAACTAATAATACATTAGCATTGGCAACAGTTTCGAAATGCGTTTTTTTTTTTTGTTGGGTTATAGTTGTCTATAGTTTATAATATTTATGCTGAAAATATTGAAATCAGCCTTTTTACCTGCCACGTCAGGGGCAGATTTTGAGCTTGTGTTTCCACACAATCTGATTTTGTAACCTTGTTTAAAATTAAGTTTGATTTTAGTTTAATCAGGTCAATAAAGTGATTGCTTATATTATTAAAAGGTGATAATACAACAATACAAATAGCGACATGGAATATAAATTCATTTGGCGACAAAAGGAAGCCCGCCGACATACTCCCATTATTGGATTCAGATATTGTCTGTTTACAGGAAACAAAGTTAAGCAGTGAGTATATTCAATGATTATTTAACAATGAGCATTTCGAAAACAGTTAATTGTATTTAATATACGTGAATTAACAACCATTTTGTAACTTCTATTTTCAATGCTACTTTACGTAACAAATAAAAAAAGTTGTGTTTAGTAAAATTATTGCGCTTATTTAAAAAAATAATACGTTTAAAAATGTATTTTGTAGTCAACAATAATAGCGGGTTCACAGATATATATTTATTATACCTTGATTGGATATGGAGATCTCTAAAACTACACAAATTGTAGTGAAAGCTTTTTTTTTGGTCAAAACAAGACGTTGTTTTGTAATGTAGTTAAAGGAAATAAAGTTGTTGTTTTTTAACCTTAACATATGTTATTGAAAATGGAAAATAAGAGCACTCTCGTCTCATATATAGTGGCCTATTATTTTGCAATATTTAGATAAATAATCTAGATCTACAAAAACCTACATGAATGGTCTATTTTATGTAAAATCTAAAATCATAAGATGATTAAAATCAACTGAGTTGAATTATTTTGATTTAGCATTTTCGAAATGAAAATTAACAGGAAATGGCTTTATATCATAGATTATGTAAATATATAGTACTGCCATTAATATTAATAATAGTTCTTTCTTTTTAAAATCCGTAAAATAGTATTACATTATTTCTAAATTATGAAAACTTACTACTTTTTAAGACATAACAGATCGATTTTTTCTAGATTTTGGGCGACTTCCCATTCAGCTTGAAAAAAAAGTTACATACATAACAATATATATATATATATATATATATATATATATATATATCACAGAACATCCCCAAATACTTGAAATAACTAGATAACCATTTCCTATTTCATTAACAACTTTTACATGCTGTTCCTTTTAAAAACTCATTAAAAGTTTTGTTATATACTGTTACTTAAGTCTGCAATGGAAAAAAGGGTTGAAGGTGTATGAGAAGGATTCCTTATTTGGTACTGTAACCTAGCCTGTATTGAAACAGTTAATATGCTTGTACAGCTATTTCAGCCAATCAGCTTACAGAAAGTTTGGCGATGAAGTATTAAGTTTTTTTTTTCCTATAGGCTACTGTGCACAGACATCGTGAGGCTTTGGGAAAACCCGTGTCCCTGTCATCTTGTTTAAAAACAAAAAACAAACAAAAAATCTGCGGAGTATTATTTTAAATTAATTTTTTGCAAACCCATGGTAAGCTCTTCGCAAAGTTGGGTCTGCGAAAGTGTATGGACCAATGTAGCTGATAGCACTCTTTGTTCTTATAGAAAGACTATTTGGCCTCAATTTTTAGAAATAATATTAGAAGGGCGCGAATGTTTTCCTTTTTATTAGCCTCTGTTAATGCTAAACAATTACAATGCAATATATAATGTACTTAGGCCAGTTAAAGGCAACAATACCTAAGTAATGTTTAGAGGCGAAATTACTGTATTGTTGTTGTTACAGCGTTAGAGACTGATTAGTCCGTTACTGTGATGTGGTACTGTATATATAGTCTACCCTACTGCTAGCCCCACAAATAACGCTCGCCCACACTTCTAAGGCCGCCCCTGCTTCGCTATCCCAGCTGCGACGTATATATTTTTTCTACATCTAGCGCCGGTGGTCGATTAAGATTTTCTTTTCGCCGTCTACGTCTGTCCTCCGCAGCGGATTTTCTTTTTGTTAGTGACCTCCAGCATTTTCGTTCTGAAGCTGCCTGCTCTCTCCTATGTCCTAAGCTCGGAGGATATTCCAGCTACCCGTCGCCTCAGCGTGGCGCCTCCGTGGAAACGTCTAGTGGGTGGAGACTAGATAGGCTAAGTACGAGTAGTGAACCAGGCCCGGTCGGGCTTCCCTGGGTGAGCTTTTGTTTTTTTTTCTCTCACTCGGGGTTGGGATGGAAAAAACGCCCGAACCCAGTCCAAAAGTCCGCCACGCCGTTCCACATGGGGGCCGTCATCAGTGTCCCGTAAGCTGGAGTGGCGGTCCCTGCACGGAATAGTGGCGGTTACATTATAGGAATATGAGACAAGCTCCCCGCAGTTAGCACTGTTTCCGGCCACTTATAGCGAGTGGGCTCATTCCCGGGGACGGCGCGATGTGTACACGGCATGGCCCGGTTTCGTCCAGTCAGGGAACCGATATGGCCGTTTACCGTTGGGGGCCCTCAGACAGGACAGGGGTGAAGAGCCCCACGTCCAGGCCTTGCTGGTTGGATAAAAGCCTTTCTAACCGTCAACGGGATAATGGCGCCTACGGCGCCGACGCCCTACTGGACTCATTGAAGGTACCTAAGCTGGTCTTTAAAGCATTTCCGTGGGGCACCTCCTTTACGGTGATCACCTTTCAAAATAATGTGATGCATATTAAGAATTTCCAACCTGATTATGCTAGTGCATTTATTTGTTTAGCGTTCTTAACTAAAGGTAAGCTGAAAAATATTTTTTTTATATTGGGCAGGACTAAGTGGAACATGCTTCACTGCTATTATCCTATGCGATTGTCACTTGACATAAACAAGGCCGTCATTACTTGGTTAACTGCGTGTATAAACTGTGGCTTTGATCATTGGTGGATAAAGTGAAAGGAGATAGAATATAAAGATAAAAGAAACTCTCTGACATAAAAGTTCTTGATATATATATATATACTAGTTATTTAAAAAAAAACAAGTGTAAATATATTCAATGTTGTTTTAAAACTAGATTATAGTCCTAGAAATAAAACTCCATAAATGTAGATCTATATCTAGACTTAAAGCTATATAAAATCTTAATTTGTACCAAAAATCTTCAGTATAATTACAATATTAATTATTTTAAATACACCATTGCTTGTATTATAACTTTGGTATTACTAAAATAGTAACGCATAACTCTTGAAAAAAGAGAAATCAAAAGTTCCATCTACTGTATGCATTAACATATGCATATTCACGGCACATAAAGAAATTAGGGCCTACTCTTTATCAACAGCCTTCAACATGAAACCTTGAAAGTGTTTGTGTATCGTGATGCCTTTAAGCCTATTCTTTACACATTTCAACGTACAGTACATAAACTTTTTTCTACAAGTCTCTTGTACACACGTATGCACTATTATATAAGCCATTACAGTTATTACAAGACAGTCACACTTTACTATCTGATCACCTACATACAATAGTCAATGTCCGTTTCATATTCTTGTGCCAATATTTTTATTTTATATATTTATTTTTATTTGAAGTCAACTTAATTCTTGATGAAAGACACTACTGTTTCGGACGACCTGTAAAAAGGATTAATTCAATTTACACCACCACATCAGTAGAGTACAATTTATTTCCCTTGCTCGAGAGATACCAAACAAAGTAATTAATTACAAATAGTCAATCAACTAATAGGTTATTTAAAAAAAATGATTCTTGTTTTTTCAGGAAAAAGAAATAACTGCAAAATTTCAGTTTTATCCGAAATTAATTGTGGGAGAAATATCGTGTACAAACTTTTCCCTGAGAGAATGAGTTGAGATAACCTTTGTAATTAATAAGCAAACAACCAATACTGAAATTAGAATTGAAAATTAATGAAAATTATTTACAAAGTATATCGAAAAAAAAAGGGGGGGGGGGAAGTGGAGTAGATTTACAAAGGGAGAAATGAGGCTATCAAAATACAATGTAGAGCTCGGCTTTAGTCTTCAATAGATAAGTTGAGCAAGTGATAGATTGTTATTTAGACTTAGAACCGATTAGTGCTGGATGGATACTGGGTTGGGTAGCTGCTGCGCCCACTGCGTCTTTGGGCTGCAAAATGTCAGCCTGATCCGAGATTGGGTGTGGGGGAATTAACGTGTACAGATTTTTTACCAGACAGACTGAGTTGATATAAGCTTTGTAAAAATATTTACAAGCTTTTTATTAGAACTAACCACACTAAGTTTGATAATATAGTAACTGACAAAACCTTTATTTAACTATTGTTAATTTATCACAGTACCAAAGCTTTTGAACAGCTTGAAAGTGTGACAAATATAAAATGCAAATTTTCTTCTTGTTGGTTATTACATATAGTGCAACAAAATTAATTTAAATTTTAATAAAACTTAATCTATGTATTGTTTATACTTTTTAAAAAAATATATAAGTGACTTTAAAAAAAAAACCTCATCTTTCATGTTTCAACTTTATTTTCCAAACCTAAGAAAATAATGTGACCAGTGATATTATTGCAGTAGAGAAGCAAGGATTTCAACCACCATGTTTGAGATTTGCAAATAAAAAGGGTTATTCAGGTAACTATATTTAGTATTCGATAAGTATAGAGATACATAGATACATAGATCAATAAAAGATGCATAGATTTTTTTTTCACAATTTTTCCTTTTTTTACTTAAAATCGCTAAATGTGTTAACGTAATGTCATATTAATTCACGTAATCTGTGGGGTCACTGTTTAATTTTCAGTTTAGATAATGGAACATTACCCGAAGGGTTATAGATCTACATTACTAGCACTTGACATTGAATGGGTTGTTCTGGTGGCGAGAAAATTGTGTTTACCCTTAAAGCAAGCACAGACAATTTTTTTTGAGCTTTCGTAAAACAGGGTTTGTTTGTTTTATATGTTTCTTAAAATTAAAAAAGTTTTATGTTCAAGCAGAATCGGTTACAATTATATTGTTATAGCAATGGTGTCATGGTTGCAGAAAAGAGTGTGGGACAACATATTTTTTTCACTAACAATAGCATAGCTTTAGTCTATCGGATCTGTGTGATGAGCACTTTGCTATACGGATGTGAAACATGGTCAGCCTAATCATGACAGGAAAAAAAACTAAATATCTTCCATCTTCGATGCCTAAGGTGGATCTTTAAAATAAGGTGGCAAAATAAAATAACCAAAGAGGAAGTGCTACAAATAGCAGGGTGCCAGGACATCCGGTGTCTTATTAGTAGCAGACGCCTTGGCTGGCTTGACGACGTGCATAGAATGCCGAAAGGTCAACTTTCACACGGCATTCTTTATGGTGATCTAACAGAAGGTAGAAGAACCACTTGTCGACCACATTTAAGGTATACTGATGTATGCAAACGCAACATAAAGCTCTTCAAAATCGACACCAGCAGCTGGGAAAGGGGGCACTGGATAGATCCACATGGAGAGCGAGCATAAAGGAAGGGTCCCGAATCGCAGTAGAAGGAAGGGTGAAAATACAACTGTGCCTGATGATTACAGATTATCAACCTGTGACCGAAGCTGTGTATCAAGAATTGGCCTCTTTAGTCACACTAGAAGTTGCAAAGGGAAGGGATCGTCTCTTAATACGTCACATGCCACAGTATGTGCATGTGGTAATGAAGTAGTAGACTTTAAATCTGGGCTTCACTCAATATAGCTATTACAACGCAGACTTATTACTTAGTACTTGAAGGAAAGATTCTGGCTGATCATTTAGATGAAATTTGATAAGGATATTTAACATTTTGTTTTGAAACTAAATTAAAGCTTTTTGTAATATGCTTTTTTCTTCAATTTTTTAAAAAATTTAGTACTGTTGAAAATATTTTAAAACTTACTAACCTACAAGAAGTGCTTAAGTAAAAACTGGAAATAAAATAAAATTTTAAATATTGTCAATTGTATATCACATTTATATCTGATCGAAGGTATACAATTTATGTTTGATTTAGGTACGGCAACATATTGCAGGAATACATTGAGCATTATTGGAGAAGAAAGTTTACAATCACAAGATATAGACGAAGAAGGGAGATGCATTATAACAAAACATAAGATCAGACTCAATGGAAATACAAAAAGATTGGCAGTAATTAATATATATATCCCGTATGTTAGAAAAACTTATTCATCAAAATGTAAAAAATCTTTCAAATTAAAAAATAAAGTAGTGCATAGAGAAAGTAACGAATATACAGTTGACTTGAACAATGAAATAGCTTCTTTGAATTTTGCTGCATCTTCCACTAACACATCCTTAAAAAAAGAAAAGCATTTTAATCAAAGTGATAAAAACATTTCTCAAAGCGACGAAAAAATAAATAATAAAAAAGAAGAAACAAATTCTAATCAAATTGATGAAGGAAATTCTAATAAAAATGACGAAAGTAATTATAATGCAAGTGATGAAAAGATTTTAAACAACAATGAAGTGACCACATACAAATTGACTGAGGGTATTTCTAAAGAAAAAAATTTAATGTGTTCTGTTAATGACTATTCAATGCAATGTAACTCAAGTGTGACAAATGGCGAGAGACAAGAATATTTGAAACGTTTTCTTAAACTTGTTAGTGAGAAAGTTCAGGAATACCGCAACAAAGATTTGTGAGTAAACGTTTAGCTTTTTGTTTACTGTAGAAAGTCACAAATTTGTGCACAAAATTAATTACTTTTCTTGAAAATAAATATACTAATTATTTTTGGTTAGACATATTTTATATTATGGATCCCACTCCTCTGGTATGTTGGCTGATTCTGGAAGGTTTGGGACGAAAGCTTTTCGTTAAAATTATAACCTATTTGTATTATATGTCCCACCGCACTTAAAAACACAATTTAATTAACTTTTAAAAAGTAAAATGAACCTTCATTATATATATCTATATAGAAAAAATGGACGTTACTACAAAATTACTCAAATGTCATTAAATAAATGCAGAGTTTAGATTTGAACTCAAATTGTTAGTGTCCTGGCTTAAACCTTAAAATATACTGTGCATTAATCAAACTGATTCAAAATTTTGGAAATAGCAATTTTAAGATTCAACACCTTCATTGAAATTATAATTTTATTTGGTATTTCATTATTTAAAACATTACAATGTGTAAAATGCATGTTATTTAAGCTATACTGTTTGCTAAATAAAAGCCTATTTTCTTTCAATACAAAAAAGCTTTATTACAAAGTGCTTTCATGAATTTAAAAAGATAATTTTCTACCGAAATACCACTTTATATAAATAACTATAAAATTATTATTATTAATATTCTTTCGCAGCAATGTCATATTACTTGGTGATTTTAACTTTCCACACAAGAGAATTGACTGTTATAACCATACACATTTTGTAAGCACATTAGTTATAATATTTGTTAAGTATGGCTAAACAACTTTAATTTTTAAAATTCTTTTAAGATATACATGCAAAAACAAATCAATAGTTTTTCTATACATTTATCTTTTTTTTCTTCATTTTTCAAAGGATGATGAAAAGTACAAAATTTGTCGAAAATGGATTGATAGTATGCTCATTCAAAATCAAAGAGGTCCGTCTATCTCAACATGCAAGCTTAATTTATTTAACGATATAGTTAGAAAATATAATCCCAAACCACATTGCTACACAAACTGGCATATGCTAACTGGCAAGAGAAGAAAAATTGGATATGGACGTCGAATAGATTACATACTTGTTGATACTGAACTAGCTGAATATGTAACTTTTTGTGAAGTAAAAAAAAAGATAAAAGGTTCAGATCATTGTCCAGTTGTTTTAACCTTTAATGCGATTCCACTTTCTGTGGAAAAAGAACCAGATAGTTTTACTGATTCTGAGAAAAAAGAAGTAGAGTATATACGTGAAAAGACTAAATACTTAGAAATACAACAAAAGGTAGATCCACGCATGAAAATCAAAAGAAAGAGAGGTCGTCCACGTAAACATTTAGAGAATACTTCAACAGAAGAGCATGACTTAAGCATATCAGATCCACCTATGAAAATCAAAAGAAAGAGAGGTCGTCCACGTAAACATTTAGAGAACACTTCAACAGAAGAGCATGACCCAAGCATATCAGATCCACCTATGAAAATCAAAAGAAAGAGAGGTCGTCCACGTAAACATTTAGAGAACACTTCAACAGAAGAGCATGACCCAAGCATATCAGATCCACCTATGAAAATCAAAAGAAAGAGAGGTCGTCCACGTAAACATTTAGAGAACACTTCAACAGAAGAGCATGACCCAAGCATATCAGATCCACCTATGAAAATCAAAAGAAAGAGAGGTCGACCACGTAAAAATTTAGAGAACAATTCAACAGAAGAGCATGACTTAAGCATATCAGATCCACCTATGAAAATCAAAAGAAAGAGAGGTCGTCCACGTAAACATTTAGAGAACACTTCAACAGAAGAGCATGACCCAAGCATATCAGATCCACCTATGAAAATCAAAAGAAAGAGAGGTCGTCCACGTAAACATTTAGAGAACACTTCAACAGAAGAGCATGACCCAAGCATATCAGATCCACCTATGAAAATTAAAAGAAAGAGAGGTCGTCCACGTAAACATTTAGAGAACACTTCAACAGATGAGCATGACCCAAGCATATCAGATCCACCTATGAAAATCAAAAGAAAGAGAGGTCGTCCACGTAAACATTTAGAGAACACTTCAACAGAAGAGCATGACCCAAGCATATCAGATCCACCTATGAAAATCAAAAGAAAGAGAGGTCGACCACGTAAAAATTTAGAGAACAATTCAACAGAAGAGCATGACCCAAGCATATCAGATCCACCTATGAAAATCAAAAGAAAGAGAGGTCGACCACGTAAACATTTAGAGAACACTCCAACAGAAGAGCATGACCCAAGCATATCAGATCCACCTATGAAAATCAAAAGAAAGAGAGGTCGACCACGTAAAAATTTAGACAATACTCCAACAGAAGAGCATGACCTAAGCATATCAGATCCACCTATGAGAATCAATGAAAGAGAGGTTGTTCACGTAAAAATAGATAGATAGAAATATAGATATAATATAGATATTTATATATCTAGATGAGATCAACAGAAAAAAATCTTGTTTATTCCAAAATGTCGTATTCGTTGGTCAATACTTTGATCATAGTTTGTGGCTAGATTTAAATCTTTTTTTTAAAAGTAAAAACCAAATACCATTATTTAATAGTTATGTTTAGTTTAAACAAAACGCAATTTTACAATGGAAATTGCACTATTTTGTATTTAAATGTAAAAAAAAAGAGAACTGGAAAAAAATGTATCTTGTCTACTATTGGCATAAAATTTTGCTTTATAAATCTTCTAACCATTAAACTATTTTAATAAATGTAAACAGTTTTTGATTCTCATTGAATGTAGTCTAACTAAAAGAAGGTATATGGTGGATATATCAATGTAAAGTGTAAATTATTGGAATAAGAATGCTTGTAGGCCTAGAAAACAACAACAATAAAAAAAAATAAACTAAAATGTTATGTATTATTATTATTATTATTATTATTATTATTATTATGTTAGAAAAGAACGAGCTTCTCTTGCGCTGCCAGGGTCGTGTTTTGTTAAAGGGAAACAAAATTCATTGTAGTCCCTTTATCAGTTTTCACCGAGGAATTTTCTGGAGTTGTGGTAGGTCTGCAGTAGTATCGCCCTCTGATAGGCAACGAGAATGTTTCTAGTAATGCCAAGGGCCTTGATTGTATCTGTGAGGGGCGATAAAAATCAACCGTTTCGTCGGTCAAAAAAGGCCTGTCCCAGAACAGCAAATAATCAGTAGACTCTAGAACCTCTTGTGTTGAGTATTTGTAATAAGGAGGAGTATCCTTACCGATCAAATTATGTGTCAATGCCAAGTGCTGGTGTATTAGATTTTCAACTTTGTTATGGCGACCTAGGTAGGCAGATTCCGATAGGGCATCCTACCATTATTTGTTCAATTGACTCTTCCACATTTCCACATATTCGGCATTTGTCAACAATATTGAGTTTTATGGTATGTTTCTTGTAATTTTTTGTTCTAATTACGCTGTCCTGTATATTATTATTATTATTATTTGTATTATTATTATTATTATTATTATTATTATTATTATTATTATGGTATTGTAGGTATTGAAAAATTAAAAGAAACACATTAACATTAAGAAATTAAAAAAAAAGAATTGCATATTTCGAAATGGTAAAGAGTTATAAAATAAATAATTAATTTTTCGTTTCTAAATGTTTACAAAGTGTAAAAAACTGCATCATTACAGTTAAAGTTAAAACAAAATAAATATCATACCAACGGAGAATGTTGAAGGCATCATCAACGATAAATTTCATAAACAACTTCAAACCACCCTTTATGAAACACCCAGTCATGATCTACTTATACTGATGAGAGACTTTAACGCCCCAAAAAATCGCAACAATGGTTGTGAATACAAAAGCTTCGGTCAAACAATAATACACTTCTCTTGTTGCTTCAGCAGTCTCATTCTGCTTCTCGTTAAAATAGTAACAGCTTCCGTCTCTTTTCATTTCTTGTGGGCCACATTCGTTTGGTTTGCTATCACAGTCAGAGACAGCACAACTATCACGAGAATCCTTATCGTAATTGTCTGCATCGCAACATCCTTGGTTGGACAATTGTTCGCTGTTCATCAATAATGTAGCTCTTTCATCTGTCGACTCAATCTGATACTGCTGGGTTTTCAGCAGCTCGTTCATCATGGTTCTCGTTTGATCTTTAATCGTATCTGTTTGCTCTTCTGTCTTGTTGGTCGTGGTAGCTATTTGTTCATTTTCATTCATGGCGTTGATCAACTGGTTAAATGAAGAAAATCTGGTGTTGATTTCTGATTCTATCTTCTGAATGCTCTCTTTCACCGAGTTCATTTTGTATTGCAAAGTTCTCAGGAGCTCTGTCATATCAGGTTTGATTTCAAATTGGCATGTGTCCGGATTCTCATCTTCCTCCAACAGGGCTTGTCTGAGACGTGCTGTTAGCATTTCCTTATTTCCGTTAAGCTGTAGACCTCTTTCTCGAAGCTCTTGTCTAAGTTCTTTCATGTCAAGTTCAATAAGAGGTTTGGTGGAATACATTCTAGCCAGAAAGATCCTACTTCTGACACCAATTGTTACGTATTTTTTAATCTTCTGTCTAAATATATTAGGAGGCACACAAATAAAAACACTGCAAAGAACTTGACGACTCAACTTTCAGTTTCATATAGCTTTAATGACTATTAACTATAACAACTAGTCACTGTAACATGTAGCGTAGAAGACTGTACAATATCTGTCAGTTTAAAGTTAGCTATACTTCGTTGCAATTTATCTCTTCACTTTGTTGCAATTCATCTCTTCTCAACTTTCATTCCACAGAACAGACCAACGACACACTTCCCAGTGTCGCTCCTGGTCTCCCAAAGCTGATCAAAGTCGTACTCAAGTCTATCGAATCAGAGCCGCACACGTCTTACATCGACTGTATCGACTGCAACGGCTCAAGTCCACTGTAGTTCGCTGTATAGACTTTAACGACAGTAGTCCACTCCAATTAACTCTACCCTATTTTATTTGTATCGAATCGTACACATTTCTCTTCCACTAGAGCCGCACACGTCTTACATCGTCTGTATCGACTGTAACGGCTCACTCACTACTGACTTTCAAATTAACTCTCTGGGTTATATAAAGTCCCTAATCACTCCTCCAAAGTTGCATAAACACTCTAGTATCTTCTAGAAAAACACACGAAACGTCACATCCTGTCTTTATTTATGCATGTAGATTCCAGAAAACATCCGCTGCAGTGTCACCAAGCCGGGGTCACACGTAGTAACCTCTGTCTGTCACTTTTCATTAGTAACTGCCCCCTTCTAAGATCTGTTCGTCCCCTGGAACAACAAGTGAGGACACGTCACATCCTGTCTTTGTTTATACATGTAGATTCCAGAGAACACTCGCTGCTGTGTCATCTCGCCGGGGTCATACGTTGACCTCTACCTATCACTGTTCATTTGTAACAATACATAATGGAACCTTATGGTTCTGCAGAAAACAATGATAATGATGAATATTTGGTTTCTCTCAAAGCATCCAACAGCCTTTTAATTGGAAACACATATTTAAACACAAACGAACACACAAGAAAACATGGTGATCACCAAATGCAGAAACCTTCAAAGAGATAGATTATAATTGCGTCTCCAAGTAATGCAGTTCAGTTTAATGGACGCGCGGACCAGCAAAGGAGCTGATATTTGCCCAGACCACTATCTTATCAGTGGCAAACGTAAGCTCCGACTGAAATCTCCGCAGGCAAACTTCTTAAATCCCTAAGAACTTGCAAAAATGAGCGATTGTAAATCCCTAAAGGCAACTTGTCTAATTGCACAACTCTGGGCAAAATTTTTAACATTCTTCTGTTGAGACTGCTTCAACAGACTGTAGACGAAAAGTTCAGAGAAAAGCAAACAGGCTTTCAAAGAGGCAGATCAGGTGTGGAGCAGATCTTTTATTCTAAGGAATATTCATAGAACAGAGCCTCGAATACTAACAATGGCTAATGATCAGTTTCGTAGACTTCACGAAAGAGTTTGATAATTTCTACCGAGAAACACTAAAACTAAAAAAACTAAAAAAATTGTTAGAGAATACTTTATCGCAGAAAAATTCGTCCAGATCCTACAGTTTCGATGACATGAAGGCCAATACTTGAAAAGCCCAAACACGGAAAAAATAAGTTCAAACAATGGAAAAATATAATGTTAATCAAAATATAATAAAAGTTACCAATGTCACTAGTGCAGGTACTTTAACAACAACATTTGAGACTGGTTTAAAACCACTGTTGGAGTAAGACAAGGCTGCATACTCTCACCAACTCTTTTCAATATTTTCCTCGAAAGGAGAATGGAAGAAGCTTTCGAAAGCTTCAAAGGGTCTGTAACCATAGACACATATGGTATGTAACTTAATGCCGCAAAAAAATTATGAACAATAGCCAACAATGGTTTGAAAGGGACATCAGGATTGTTGGCGAAAAGCTGACAAGTGTCAGTAGTTTTATATACCTTGGAGCTATTATCTGATATGAAGGAACCAAACCTAAAATACTAGCCCGAATTGCACAGTCTAAAGCAGCACTTGCAAAACTGAAAACAATCTTGACAAAGGCATAACCCTCGACATCAAAATCAGACAGATGAGCTCCCTGGTCACGGCCACATTCTTATATGCATGCGAACCTTGTACATTAACTTCAGATCTCGAGAGGAAAATCCTAACAATGAAGCTAAGACGCTATAGAAAGATCCTAGGTGTCGCTTAAAAGACCACTTCACGAATGAAGAGATTAGAGACTGAACTCGTTCAACACAGCCATTGGACCCCACGATGATCTGCTAACCTCTATAAAACGTAAACTTAAACTCTATGACCACATCACAAGTTCCTAATGGTACAGTACTAGGAAGAAGAAGAAGAGGAAGACGAAGAGAGCGATAGGAAGCCAATATCAAAGATTGGAAATTGAAATTCTACCAAGGCAAAGGGCAGAGAGGAATGGAGAAAGACAGTTGAGATCGTGTGTGGTGCCCCAACAGTTTAACAGATTAAGTGATAGGTGAAGGTAAGGAAATGGGGTATATGGCTAAAAACAACAAGGAATACTTGAGCGGGTAAAAGAATAGTGCATGTATTTGTTGATCTAATTTGGCCTGCAGACGTCGTTATCAGTATAATACCGTTAACATAAATGAGTGTTACGTAATGTAGTGGACAAGGTATGATATTTTTTTGTTAATAGGATATTTATAACACATACTGTGGCATTTTACATCTCAAGATACAACCTTTTCCTTTTTGCAACTTCTAGTGTGACTAACGAGGCCAATCATTGATACGCAGCTGCGGTCACAGGTTGGGCATATTTAATCACCAGGTGCCGTTGCATTTTCACCCTTCTTTCTGCTGCTGTTGTGTATGGCATCTCCAATCCGAGACTCTTCCTTTATGCTCTCTCTCCATGTGGATCTATCCAGTGCCACTTTTTCAATGCTGCTAGTGTCGATTTTTAAGAGCTTCATGTCGCGTTTGCATACATCCGTATACCGTAATAGTAGGCGACCAGCGGCTCTTCTGCCTTCTGTTTGATCGCCATACAGAATTTCTTGTGGAAGTCGACTTACTGGCATTCTACGAACGTGGCCAAACCAGCCAAGGCGCCTGCTGCTGATAACAGAGCGGATGTCCCGTACTTTGCTCTTCGTAGCACTTCCTCATTGGTTATTTTATCTTGCCACATTACTTTAAAGATCCGCCCTAGGCTTCGAAGGTGGAAGACAATTTTTTTTTCTGACAT
Source organism: Biomphalaria pfeifferi (assembly GCA_030265305.1). Lineage (NCBI taxonomy): Eukaryota > Metazoa > Mollusca > Gastropoda > Planorbidae > Biomphalaria > Biomphalaria pfeifferi. Next base: position 651,199 of record JASAOG010000024.1, read on the forward strand.
GAGTAGGTTTACCATGTTTCACTTCCGTATAGCAAAGTGCTCATCACACAGGTCCGGTAGACTACGACTTTGGTATTGTTAGTAAGCAATATGTTGTCCCACTCCCTTTTCTGCAACCATGAAATGGTGCCCATTGCTTTGGCTATCCTGTTGTTAATGTCTTCATAATCAATGGATATGATGGAGCCAATGTAGCAAAAATGATCAACATTTTCTATTGGTTGGCCATTAATGCTTACTTGAGGTGCAGTATTTGTGTTCTGATCTTTGTCTTACTTTGACTAATATTTAAGCCGAACTTCTGGCAAGCAACAGATAGTTTGTCAAGCAGGGACTGAAGCTGAATATCAGAATTAGCCACAATAGCTGCATCATCAGCTTAAAGGAGTTCCCTGATAAGTATCTTCCTAACTTTGTTTTTTGCCCGCAGCCTAGATACATTAAATAGTTTTCCAGAGGATCTTCTATGGAGAAATACACCTTCGTTGATGTCGTTGTACGCTTAATGCATTAGGCAGGAGACGAATATGCAAACAGAGTAGGTAGGAGAACACATCCCTAATTGACACCCCTGTTAACCTCAAAAGGTGCTGATTGGTTGCATTGAATTTGACAGAACATTTCGTTTCTTTATGAAAGCACTCAATAAACTTTAATAGTTTGGGAGGGTAACCTATCTTTCTTAGGAGTTTGAAAAGGCCACTTCTACTGACCAAAGGTTTTAGTCAGATCAACAAAAATGATGTAAACGGGTATGTCTCTCTCTCTCTTTCTCTCTCTCTCTCTCTGCATGTCTTCTACAGTAGTCGTAGAGAGGATATCATGCCTATGGTGGATCTACCACTCCTGAATCAACATTGAGAGTATGAGTAGACTCTAGTAGCTATCACTTGCATCCTGGATAGTGCCACTCTACAAAAATTTTGCCAACTATGCGGGAGAGAGAGATACACCTATAATTGATGCAGTCACTCCATTCTCCTTTGTTCTTATATATTGTGACTATATTTGCGTTACGCATGTCCTGTGGGACATGACCAACTTCCCACCAGCGGCAAAGGAGATTACAGAATTCAAGGAGCTGGATTGATTCGTTGACCTTAACTGGGATGCCATCACTTTCTGAAGATTTTTTTATTTTTCATGCTGTTTATTGCTTTTTTGAGATCAGAAAGGCTTGGAAGTTCATCTAGGCATTCCAATACTGGAAGATCTGGTAGAAAAGCCAGGGCAATATCGTCTACTGTATTCTGTGTGGCATAGACATCGAGGTAGTGCTCTGTCCATCCTTTTAGCTGCTTGGTTAGATCCGTAATTTTTTCTCCAGATTGATTTTGATAGAAAGAGGGCAGGCTTAGACACTGTTAGACCCAGGTCAGCTTTTATGCATCAAACAGAGCTATACTATTTCATTAAGCAGAGACTTTCTTGAATTTTGTTGCAGGTATCTCTCCAAAAGTTAGCACATTGTCTAGCCATTTGTTTTGCCTATTTATTAGCAGTTTTGAAGGCTTGTAAAGATTTGGAATAGGCTTTGCCTAGTGAGCGATGTATGCAGATTGCTTTTTTTCGATACAAGGTTCCATCTATGCTAGTTTCGCCTCCAACCATTCTACAATTTTTGTGCTTTTGAGGCCCAAAGGCAGTAATTGCTGAACTGTAGAGTACATCTCTTCATTTCTCCCATCTGGTAAAGATGTCTTCTTCATTACTTATCGAGGGCATTGAACTGTTTAGGAGATCACCAAAGAGTGCAGACGTATCATGGTCACCTACATGGTTGACGTTAATTCGCCTAGTCCTAGGTTGACTGGAAGTATACGGCTTCTTGAGAAGTAGTTTGATCTTGCTTTATTTGTTACAACACGTTATGAGAGCTACAGAACTCGAGTAGCCTTTGGCCATCATGAGGTCCCAAGCATTTTGGCCATGCATTATTTTCAGCATCGACTCGGACATTAAAGTCTCCATTGATATGGAGATGCTCGGACTTTGGGATGTTTCTAATTACGTACTCCCGAGCTAGAAAGAATCTATCTTTGTCCTCTTCTGGTGCAGCAAGAATTGGTGAGTAAGCACAAATTGTATTAACTTTGCCTTGCGGTAATGCTAATGTCATGTGTGCTACACTTTCATAGCCTATGGTGAACATCGCAATGCAGGGTCGAGATTGGTTCTTATTGCAAAGCCGACGCCTTGTATTCTGGGGCTTTTTCCGGTTTTACTTGCAACTAGAATGTAAAATTGCTTTCTGTAAGAGATCCACTGTTAACCAGTCTGGTTTCTTGCAGACAGGCCACATCACCGTTTAGTCTTTTGAGTTCTCTGTCGATGATAGCTATTTGACACATGTTGGTGACGAGTTCAGGGTCAGTATTGAAGCCAGGACTTATTGTCCGTATGTTCCAGCATGCATATCACATTAACAGTGGGGTTTTTCTTTCTTGATTGTATTGGAAGGGGCAGGTGAGCAGCTTGCTTTTTTATTTTGTCTTATCACTAAGCACCCAGAGGTGCGTCAAGCTGTGGCTTGATAACATTTTATTGTCCGAATGCTGCTCGGCTCAAGGCTGGCAGTAGCTATACAGTGAGTTACCGTCGAGAGTTGTCCCTGGTGTTCCAGCTTACGCCAATCAGCTAGGAACTTATCACCGGTAACTACCACTCTCCGTGTTTTTTAGAGGCACTACTTTCAGAGATGGAGTGACCTCTCCATTGATGGTTGAAAGCCTGGGCGGAAAATTTGCGAGTGATGGGCTGCCCACACGTAAACACACGCCTCTCTTCCATACTGATCGGGTTCAATGGGAAAACAAGCCATCGCAATAAGGGTTCAGGTGGTTGCAGGATTTTGCCCGCCTATGGGGTTACAAGACCGGATTTTCTTTAAGGATTTACTCTCTTAATCTTAGAACTTACAGGGACTTACAAGGCAGTGCGGCTATTAAAGTATAACTAGGGTTTTGGTTTGTGGGCAGCAGGGCGTGTCCGCATGTCGACGGGCTATACCCAGCTCACATCTTGGGAGCAAACCTACTTTGAGATCATTACAAATTAGCCTGAGGCTTCACAGCCTCAGTTTCCCTCTTTCACCACGAGGAGGTACTGCATAATACTTGCTGTGGAGGGGCTATGCACTGGCAAGTGAGACTTACAAAATTCTTCCCAGATGCTAGTCAGCTTAACACATTAGTTTCAAGAATATACGATAATTTTTCATACTACTAAACATCGACACAAAGATCCCCCATTGCATTAAAAATAGTTAAGAACGTGTTTATTTTTTGGAACAAAAAAAACATTTTTCGCATTTTCTTTAATGTCAGAGAAGTTAATTTTAGTAATGGTATAAATACAAAGACAATAAATAAGGGATAGAAAAAATTATAATACATATATTTTTTTTTTATTTGCGATCACAATTACATATTTTACATGTTTCGGATGTACCTTCAGAGAATAGATAATCTATCCAGCACAATCCTCAGGCACGAAAAAAAGGAATGGAATCAGTCAGGATATGACGACAAAAAAAAAAAAAAAAAAAACAGTCACGCGCTTATTGCAGGAATTTTTTTTATTGTATTTAATTTTTCATTACTTGAACTTTCGCAAAGAGATTTGTTATTTAACCCACAAAGTTCCATAGTAAAACTCATTGCTATACAAATATAATCAGTTTGAACCTCTCTTAACAAATTTAAATAATGGATCATCTTTGTTAAATGTGTAATTCAGAGATTAGCAATAAAGAAAAAAATCAATTTAATCGTCAAGGCAGAAGTGGCTATTTAAGGACCTCACCATGCGCACATTATCAACAATCTTATTTATGACCGTCCTACTAGTGTTTAGTTTGGGAATGGCTAAAATCTCATTGGATGAAGTCATTTTTATTGATGAAGTGTCCAAAACGACCACTGCAATAAGAGGGACAGTATTATAAATAACAACTAAGCTCTTAACTCTTAAATCTTGTTTTTAATATGCGTATCAATACAAAATCCATTTTTTCTTTTTTAAAAAACATACATGAACATTATCGGTAATATTATACAAAAAATCACACAAAAATCATATCCACTAAATAAAAAAACCTCTGCTTTTTCTTATTATTAATGTTAAATAATTTTTAAAACAGTGTTTTTTTTTCTGAAAAAAAAAGGCTTAAAAAAAAAATAACGTTACTCCAAAAGTTTTCAATCTGCAAAATATCATGAAATAGAATTTTCAATCTCTCGTCTATTTCTTTTATATCTAAATGTGACAGCAGAGAAGACTACGCTGGCTTGGTCATGTCACTCGCATGCCAGATGGAAGAATCCCTAAAGACATCCTATACTCTGAGCTTGCAGAGGGAGTCAGACCAAAGGGCCACCCAAGACTAACCTACAGAGATGTCTGCAAGCAAGAAATGAGAGCCACGGGCATTGACCAAAGTTTGTGGGAAGAGCTAGCCCCAGACCGGACAGCTTGGAGACAGACTGTGACCTGCTGGTACGAACTTCACCGAGTGCAAAAGAAACGAAGCTGCAGCCAAGAGAAACAAAAAGAAAGTTGCCTCCCTGTCAACTAGCCCTAGGACAGATGCATAGACATGCACGAACTGTGGCAATCACAGACCAACAAAGTAATCAAAATATTTACGAATTTTACCTGCTCGAGGGGGGGGGGGGGGTGCTAAAATACATAGTTAAAACACATCACACTGGTTTACTTTCAGTCATTTAGTGCTGCTGGGCGATATATAACAGTCATAAAGATTTTAAAACATTTTGTTACAACATAAATATTTTTAATGGTGTGAATTGTTACTTTATAAAATGTTGGTCACTTTAAATTGATCTCTGTATATCGTTATACATATAATATTTTAGAAAAGAGTGTGTGTGAGAGAGTAAGAGAGAGAGAGAGAGAGAGAAAGTCAGAGAGGCGGAGGGTAGGCAGAGAGTCAGAGAATGAGAGTGAAAAAGAGAGAACGATAAATTGTGGGCAGGAGAAAAAGAACCATGAACAGTATAAAGCAAGAACCAAAAGGTAATAACATAGAGAACTACGAGAACCGAATAAATGTTAGTCAACTAAACAGTCAGTAAATAAACGGCAATTGTTCAATACGAAAACTATTAATGTTAACAAAAAGTGAACTTACACTAGTTAACAACCCAAGCGGAAATTTAACAATTTAATGAACAGATAACAGATTATTATAAAAAGGCTGAAGTCTTAATGGTAGTTACAAAAGCAAGTACACATAATCAAACTTATTACAATAGCTATAGCACACATCAAAATGCGGTGCAGTCAAGAAGGGTTTGCAACGCCCTACAGACCAATGACTTCCTACATCTCAACAACAATAGCTACGATCGGCTCCAAGGGCGGAAAGGCGACAACCTTTCCCATAGCCCAAGCATAACACCGTACCGTTACAACGGGTAAACAGAAAACTAGCGAACCAGCCAACGAAGCTCTCTATCTTGCAGGAACTAAGGATGACGTAAACACACACATACACAATATTCTAGACAACAAAACGCGCCTAAAAGAAACTACTTCCTATAAACTAAGACACCAATATTAAATACAAAGAAAACTTCACGCGCGCACGACAATCAGCTCACTGTATTGGTTCAACAAAAAAAAAACAACTAGCAATAGTGTTAATTTGAACATATTTCAAGAAAGTTGATGGGGAAAGGTGACATCCTGAGCTACCGCACTAGGTTACACCGACAATGTATCAGGAGGTTTTCATGCTGATCTTAGGTGATGAATTAACGCTTCTCTACTAATTCCAGAAGAGGTAAAAGAATCTTATCAAAGACGACTTGTTGCACTATTTGCTTTTATGTGAAAAATAACGCCAAATTTTAAAATTTCTTTAAACGATCAAAACAAGAATATGGCTTGATTATATTTTTTGTCCATTGGTGAATTTTATGGTGGCCGCCTTGAGTTTGTATGATTACACAAACTCTCTTTGTAATCTTGTTTCTATAAAGTTTTTTTTCTGGATGTAAAATTATAACATATGGCCTTTGTGAGAATTCTCCAACTGTCTCTTTCAGCTACCATCTGCTGCCAGCAAGATTCCTTTGCGCCAAAGAGGACAAAATAGCGTCTGAGTTGATCTTTATAGCCCTTTTTTTACGCCGCCTCCCTTAACCCTCACCAGCAAAAAATATAACTTTTGACATGCGGTCGTCATTCTGCCACTTTCTTGCTTGGAGGGGTCAAAAACTCTTAGTGAGACTTCTCTTGAAAGTGTTGCGTCATTTGATACCGTGATGATATGTAAAGTGTTCTCCACTTTGAGGGATTGTTCATTCACAATGATTTTTATTGATTGACTCTGAAACATGACGTCTATTTATACAAAGTTTATCGTTACCCCCCCCCCCCCCTGAAAAAAAAAATAGGGTCATAGTGCGCAATCGATAGAGCTCATATTCAGAGTAAACAAATAAGGTGCTATCTTAGGCATAGAGAGGCTCTGTAATGACCATCTTTTTTCTTTTAGTGTGGGAATGTAGGCGCCAACGGCTGAACACGTTGCCCTCTGATCGGAATCTGACACGGATGTCTTGTCGCAGTCTGTTCCTCATTCGATTAAGCATTACGCCAAAAAAAGAAAGTAAAAGGAGTATAAGAAAGCACAGCCCTTTTCAATACATTTTCAATGGGAAATAGATCAGATAGGTCATATTTGTGTTATATTGGATCTTTTTTCCAACATAAAAATGTTTAAGAATGGATAGAAATCTTTGAGGACATTCTAGCTTAGACAGAAGCCTACAAAAACTATCGTAATCCACTATGTAAAGTGCCTGGTTATGATGATCTTCCAGCAGAAATACTTAAAATGGATAGTGCTGCACTAACCTACCTGAAATTCATATCACTGTACAAAAAGAAACCACACGTCCGACTGCTTCAATTATCGTGGCATTACCTTACTGTAAGTAGCAGTAAACCATTGTCAGAATACTTCTTGACCGATTGACATTTTCCATATAAGGAAAAATGCTCTCTCAATGTCAGTGTGATTTCCGTGCTGGTATAAGTAGTATATAGGCCAAGATTTCCATCTTGCGTAAAATCCTGCCTTCATTTATCACATCAATGTTTCAATAATAACATAAGATTACGTTTACAAGTGACCTTATTACAGTAAAAAACAAAAAGAAATAAAATTAATATATAGTGCAAAATACAAAATGCAAGATAAGATGCAAATGTAAGGCACACTTTTACTTAGTAGTCTCTTGTCTTTTTAAAAGTTTAAATTTTTAGCAAGTGTGGTATTTTAAAAACATGTTAAAATACTTGTTAGAAATAATACACTAATTTAATATTTTGCCTTTATGCTCTGCATATAATTTAGAAAGATAAAGTAACATAAATCGCATAAACGGAAGATCCTTTTCTATTCTTATAAGTGCCAGATCTTTTTCAGTATACACAATAAAATCTAAGAAATCTGCACCGGAAATCATTAACTGTCCTTGAACTTGATAATAGTATTCATGGCTGGGTTTTAAGAAAATACCTATTTCGTTTTTACAAAGACAAAACTTTTTATCATCAACTGCCTTTTCTACCATATCATTCCTATAAGTATAAGGACACTTCACTTCAACTAAGCCAATATTCCCATTTTCAAAGAATTTTCCATCAGGCGAGGCACCCATAAATGGAAAATTAGGATTCACAATCAATCCACATTTTTTAATTTTTCGTCCAGTTATATATTCATACTTTGATATTGCGTCGGGTTATTTTTCTATTCCATATTTTATAGCAGGATTTACAAATGAATCTCCTTTAGGTTAAAAGCTAATTCCAAAAAGTTATTATCACAATATTTTTTTCTTTTGATCACAGATTTAAATCTAGAGCTCGTGATTCTTCGTCTTCGTTTTTCATGCCCCTCTGTACATTCCGCTTGTTCCCTTGTACTTTGTTCTATAATGCGACATTCCTCCAGTGTGAGATTATTACAATCTAATGTATATATGCTAAATGGGGCTAAACATAATTCTTGAGAAATGGGAAACATCTTTTCATTTTCATTTATACTAACTTGTAGTTAAGACGATTTTTTCTGTAAAAAAAAAGATATAAAAGACCTTAATTAAATAGTGATGTTATAAAAGTTTTAAAAATATATTTTATGCTATCAGAGTTACTAAGTTTAAATTTAAAAACTTATTTAGTGTTAATTAACAATTGTACAACCTTTACATTAGTTAATTGGTATTGATATATTCTGTTAATATCTAAAATCTTGATTTTCCTGTAGACAACAAGAGACGAATGTTTATAATTTGTGTATGAGAACCTAAAACACTTTAGAATGTTTAATTTTTATTACTGCTATTGAAGATTATTATTATAAATTATTATTTTAAACTATTTTAAATTTTTTAAAATCATGACGACCAAAATACATTTTAGACTTCTTTTCATAGATGGACACAGAACAATGCGCTATCTTATTGATGCACAAATGAGATGTAAGAAAGATCTATACATCTAACTAATTTATCCATACCCCATATCTTTAGCACTCAATGAACGAATTGGAGGCTACTTACTGTCAAAGTATAAAAGGGATGACCAGAGAAATGCAGAGTTTACTTGATTAATATGGTTTAGGTATAATTATTATATGTTAGTCTTAATGTTGTGTTTCAAATCTGTTCTTATTTGGATTTAAGTTCACCAAATAAAATTATTCAAATTTTCTTTCACCTCATCATCACCTCCTATTCAACTAGATCTAAAGACTACAAATGTTCTTCACTTAATGTTAACATACGCATAAGTACTCTCCCATTGTGGCAGTGAAATACTCTTATTAGAAATTGATGTAATCTTTAATTGTCGTGGTATCGTGCGCCTTATCTATGCTCAGATGAAGTCGGTTGTTCTAAATGACCCTGCTGTATCTCACATGTACTTTGGGACAATTTTTGGAAGTCGTCCACACTTTCCTTTTTACATAAGGCGAATATAAAACACACAACATGGGAGCAACATCTAGAAAATCAAGACAATAAAAAAGTAGATTAATATAGTTAAAAGAATTTAACGGATGGACGGGCAGACAGACCAAACAAAATTAATAGCGTCTTTTCCCCTTTCGGGTGCCTCTAAAAATTAGTCAAGAAATTCGATCCGGGTTTTCCTTTCGGGGGCTGGATGTTTGAACGCACATGACTAAATATATAAAAATCACAAGCCTGTCGCAGTAAATCATAGCCGTTTATGCATTAATCCTATATATATATATATATATATATATATGAGAATAAAATAAAATAAAAAAAATGTACCATAAGTCACAAAAAGCAAATTCTAAAAATAATTTAGCTTTGATTTTATTTTTATTTTTATTTAGTTTTCTGTTTTTGCAAGAAAATTAAATATTTTATAAGTAAGTTAAGCGATTTTAAACAATCATAATATAAACAAGAAAAGAAATATAAGAAATCTTACTGATCTTGACAGCTACACTAAACAGATAATAATTTCTTCTCTACATACTGAATTGAAGACTTTGTTACAAGCCTTCCTTGAATAAACTTGGCTGCAAGAAACATATCATTTTGGTTGAAGGTAATCTTTATTGAAATACTTTCAATACAAGCCTTATGTAGGTGATCATAGCCTTTTTTTAAGCAATAAAAGATATTTTATCAAAATTGTTTTTGAAAAAATCATCTGCTATTTTTTCTGGTGATAAGTCAAATGGAGGTCGAAAACAATCCATATTCAATACACATTAAGTTTTTTATACCAACAAACTTTGTGTTATCTCTGTTCATTTAGAATAAAAACACATTGTGAATATTAGCACAACACGATAACTACGAATAAATGAGAACTAGGTAATCTGACTCAGCAAGTGTGATTTCACTAAATGCTACATTCGACTTGTTCACACATTATAGACTATTATATAGTGTGTAGTGCCAATATAGTCACCTTATATATACACTTCTCTTCATAAAGAATATTAACATAACACGCTAACGAGAAGGTTGCAGATTTTGAGTCGATATATATTCGATTAGTCACTTCGTACAAAATGAAATACTAATTTCCAAACTTTAAATTTTAAATAATGAAGGCCTACTATTTGATAATTGTTATTTACAGTTTTCTCTATTTGTAGTGACTCTTCGTACAAAAAGAAATACTAATTTCCAAACTTTAGATTTTAAATTATGAAGGCCTACTATTTGAAAATTGTTATTTACAGTTTTCTCTATTTGTAGTGACTCCAGTGAGTCTGGAAATACCCAAGTGCTAATATTAGTAGGCCTGTTTTAAATGGCATATAATTTAACAGTTAAATAAGGGAATACCTAAACCTATTTTTTATATGTAGTGACACAATTCTTTTTCTGTAAAATTATTAGGAACTTTTTCAACAAATCCACATTTTCTCTAGTGAGTGAGCTATTAATACTTTTGTGTTTGAGGTATTTTAATAAAGGGATTATTGGCTCGGGCAGTCCACAGTTGCACAGAATAGATAGCAATATGTTTTCTTTTAAAGTTTCCATCTCTAGACTTGCTTCCCGACCAAGGCTATAGAGCCCAGTCTAGGCAATACAGTACTTAATATAAATAGCATACAAAATGAATAACTGTAACAGAGTAAAGAAAAAGGATACCGATTAAAGTTATCTGCTAGAATATCCGCACACCACAGGACAGCAATAAAAGTAAATGCCCTCAATGGAAGTAAACACTGTTGGCATTAGAGTTTGCCCGGCTAGCCGTAGACATAGCTGCCCTTAGTGAGATACGCTTGTCGAACCAAGGATCGCCGACTAGTGGTCTGGTAGAAGCCCTATGGAGCACAGGCAATCAGGAGTGGCTTTCATGCCAAGAAATGACAAGATGTTCCTGTTGGCTACTCAGACCGACTAATTTTGCTCAGATAACATTTAAGTGGCTTTAAATTTGTCACTATTATCAGTTCTTAAGGTTTCTACTCTGCAAACAGAGCCTTATACCAAGGAAAGATAATATGCTGACCTGAGGAGAATCTTTTGCAAAGTGGGCTCTAATGTCAAATTTATTCTCAGGGGTGAATTTGGCGTTCAATTTTAAGAATGACTGCAGTTGGCATCTGCAAAGATAATGGCAGTCTACTGTTTCTACTCTGCTCTGAAACAAAACTTGCGAAAACTAACACAAATTTAATTTTAAAAAACACATCACCAACATGATGAAAAAGAAAAATGGCTCTTCTAGGGCAAGGAAACTTAAAAGTTTGAGCGTTGACCAGTAAAAGAAAAATTAAAGCATCTTAGAGTATGCTTATGGGTTTTAACTAAATACGATTAAGTATACGAACACTACTTATTATTAAGAACTGAATTAATAAACTATCATAGTTATGTCCTTCAAATGATTTCAAATTGTTTACTGTAAAAAATACTTTGATTTTAGGATGTCAATAGTGAGTAAACAATACAATCACATGCTTTAAACAAAGAGAGTTTGTGTGGTAGAGAGTTTGTGTTACCACACAAACTCAGAGGCAGTCCCCGTGGGAGACGGATCCCTGTCGGATCCGCATCTTCGCTGGTCGACGGAGGATGGCATCGAGCAGGGTATGAAACCGAGACCGTAGAGATAATCAGTCCTGCGCGCTAACCGCACGACCAGGCATTGCTCTTAATCTAATGACAAACTGGTTACAAACTAATAACCTACTATTGATAATATACCTACACATTACGGAATGACAACTAACGGATATGTACAATATGTCAGAAGAGCGATTTTAGATAATCTTTTGGTATTGAGCATTTTCATTTAAATGAAACTAGAATGAGCATGTAGATCTACCTAAAATAAACTACTAATTTAGCACTCTCAATATCTATATCTACTAGATCTAGATCTAAAATATATATTTGGGATAATGTAGATGTAATTTAGATAAGATTTATATATAAAAAAAAACTATAGATAATTAATTAATAGACTAATCGCAATATGAAATATTAAAATAGTAGATTAGTTTTAGTATTTTATAACATTTGTTACGTATCTAGGTAACAATGCCTAGATACTATTTTTTTTTCTTGACCTGTAGGTTGTCTGCCCCCTTGTGTAATAAGTTTTTTTTTTCGTCAAGCCACACAGACAGTGACCGGTCCTTGACCTGTGTGTGTACCTCTGGTTGAAAGGAGGGTGTTTTTTTTTTCTGTCTCTTTGAAGAGCGTTCTAGATCTGGGAAATTGATGACGTATTTGGTTCGAGAAATTCCTAGATTTGTCTTGAGATCGACGCGCGGTAGATTATATAAAGACCGCCCGCGTGACGTTGACAGACAGACATACGGAGACAGCCGTGGGACAGAATAGCGGAGACATTGCGCGACCCGTGCGTGGTATACCAATTGATCGTGTAAGTTAAGATTTTTCTTTTTTTCAAGGCCTTGCTTGTATTTGTAATTATATTTTCAAACTATTGTATTGTAATATTTTTACATGCCATTTTTGTAAAAGGGTTTTGGTCAACCCTTCCATTTTGTATTGAGTTATATTATGATTAAACATTAAGTTGATATTTTACCTTCCGATTTCTTGTGTCATTTTTTTTTTGTTATTCATTGTAAGTCTTTGATTAAATTCAGACTTAAGATAAGTGACACAACTACCTTTTTCTATTGTCACGTTCCCCTAGACAAGCCATTTAAAAGTAGAATTCAATTTGTAATACGTGACAAAAGAAGTTTGGGGGCTCGTCCGGGATATTTTTCTGAACCTATTTTCGTCTTACTTGAGTAATTTTGTAAAGGCGAAGTTGACTTTAACAAAAATTTTTTTTTTGTTCAAAGAGTCGGAAGTAAAGTATCAATAGTATTGACCAAACTCTTAAGTTTTTTTGTTGTACTGATTTTGTACTGTATATTTACATTGTATACATTTTTTTTTGCTTGTAATAGTTGCTAGTTAGTCATGGATATTCAGGTTTTTCTTGCAAATCCCTCTGTGAAAGAACTTGATGCTTTTACTAGGAAGGAACTGGTCCTTATTTCAAAACATTTAGGGTTAAAAATAAAATCAAATGCCCTTAAACAAGAAGTCAGAGATAACATTGTAATCCATTATGTAGACGAGGAAGTATTTTCTGAAGACCTTTTAGAAACCCTTAGACCCGATGAGGGTAAATCAGATTTAGAACTTCAGATAAAATTAAAACAAATGGAAATAGAAGCCCAGAAGGAAATGGCTAGAGAGCAGAAAGAAATGGAAATGAAATTACAAATAGAGTTAAAAAAATTAGAGTTAGCTGCTAATGTAAGACCAGATTCTTCCCCTGCCAGTCATACTGCTGAAGCAACAAAATTTTTGAAAATAATTCCACGCTTTAATGAAGCCACAATTGACAATTATTTTCCACAATTTGAACTTGCTGTGAAAAATTTTAATGTACCTGAAACTTTGTGGCCCACTTTGCTGCTAACAGTTTTGACTGGTAGAGCTGCAGAGGTATTTTGTTCTTTGACCATTGAACAACAAAAGGATTATAATGTTGTTAAGGCCTTAATTCTTAAGGCATATGAACTTGTTCCGGAAGCTTACCGAAAGCAGTTCAGGGATTGTCGCAAATCAGATGGCCAAACCCATGTAGAATTCCTGCGGGAAAAGGAGCGACGCTTTGAGAAATGGCTCACTTCCAGGGAAATCGGCACCGACTTTGCCAAACTCAAGAACCTAATGCTGATGGAAGAGTTCAAGAGTTGTGTGCGGCTGGACGTCCGTACGCATATAGCTGATCGTGGCGAGGAAGATGTGCACAAGGCTGCAGTGTTGGCAGACGATTATATAATATCACATCAATTTGCCAAGTATACGACGGATGTCAAGCCAAAACAAGTCAAACAGCCTGAGTCCATTGCTAGCAACTCCATCAAGAACAGCAGTACAAATGACAGAAAACCTACTACAAGTAAAGCTACTTGTTCCTACTGCAAACGAGAAGGCCATAAAATTGACGATTGCTGGAAACTGAAGAAGAGAAACGAAAAAGCTCCTTCAAAAGTCAGCGCTTGCACAGTACAGTGGTCGTCGAGGTTTACTCCCTCATCCTCAAGTCATATCAAGAATACCTCAACACCACCTGTTTCAAATGTATTGACTGTACAAGACTCTCCGAAAATGTCTCCACGATGTTCCAATGACTCAAACAAGAGTTTTTCAAATACATCAAGCCGATGTTCCATTGACTCAAACAAGAGTTTTTCAAATACATCAAGCCGATGTTCCAATGACTCAAACAAGAGTTTTTCAAATTCATCTTTACGATGTTCCAATGACTCAAACAAGAGTTTTTCAAATACATCAAGCCGATGTTCCAATGACTCAACCAAGAGTTTTTCAAATACATCAAGCCGATGTTCCAATGACTCTATCCAGAGTTCCCATAATACATCACCCCGATGTTCCAATGACTCTATCCAGAGTTCCCATAATACATCATCCCGATGTTCCCATGACTCTATCAAGAGTTCCCATAAGACATCACCCCGATGTTCCAATGACTCCATCAAGAGTTCTCCAAATACATCCAAAAGATGTTCTACTGACTCAAGAAAGAGTTTCTCCACTGCGTCTCCTAGAGATGTCAATGACTCCAGCGAGAGTTCGACCCAAGTCCAGTCTACATCAACCAAAATTGATGTTTTATTAGAGGATTTTAAGCCTTTCATTTCGGAAGGATTTGTATCACTACCCGGTGATTCTACAAGTCTACGACCTATCACCATTTTGAGAGACACAGGTGCCTCACAATCGCTACTTTTAGAGGGTATCTTGCCCTTGTCAAAATCATCATCGACTGGGAAGAGCATCCTGTTACGAGGCGTAGAGCTTGGATGTATAGATGTGCCTCTACATCTAATCGACATAAAGTCAAATCTCATTACTGGACCGGTTGTTGTAGGTGTCCGACCAACATTACCATTGGAAGGCATCTCGTTGCTGTTAGGCAATGACTTAGCAGGTGGAAAGGTGATAGCCGAACCCATCGTCACTCAAACACCCGACTTATCTGCCACACCCGAGGAAGACCTAGAGTTATATCCAGCGTGTGCAGTAACAAGGGCAATGAGGTTGAAAGCATCTCAAGAAGAGAACGTCATCAAAGCCAACAGTAACCACGATGATGTGGACTTGAGCACCACATTCTTTGCTTCTCTTGAAGAAGAACCAACGCCAAATTCTGAAAAGCCGGCATCAACTCGAAAACAGTTGATTGAGGACCAAAAGAAGGATCCAGAGCTCGCCAAACTCCGAGAAACCGCAATGACATCACAAGAGGCAGAGCTAGCATCAACGTGCTACTTTATCCAAGATGATATGCTCTTCAGGAAATGGAAACCTCCAGACGCATCCAACGAAGAAGAATGGAGAATATGCCATCAAATCGTGTTACCAGAAAGATACCGAGCGTACATCATGAATCTGGCTCATGACACACCAATGTCAGGTCATCTCGGCATCCACAAGACATACCACAAGATTATGTCACACTTCTTCTGGCCACGTTTGAAGAAAGATGTCATCCAGTACTGCCGATCTTGTCATGCCTGTCAGATGGTTGGCAAGCCAAATCAAAAGATCCCTGTTGCTCCTCTGAAGCCGATCCCAGCCTTTGAAGAACCTTTCAGCAGAGTACTTATTGACTGTGTTGGTCCTCTCCCAAGGACAAAAGCTGGCAACCAATACCTGTTGACCATTATGTGTGCTTCAACTCGTTTTCCTGAGGCTATTCCTCTAAGGAACATAAAAGCATCGAACATTGTAAAGGCCTTAATCAAGTTCTTTACTCTATTTGGTCTACCAAAGTCCATCCAATCGGACCAAGGAACGAATTTCACGGCCAATCTTTTCAAGCAAGTCATGACTCAGTTGGGCATCAAACACTGCATGTCGAGTGCGTATCATGCCGAGTCGCAAGGCGCTCTTGAGCGATTCCATCAGACTCTCAAGAACATGATCCGAACCTATTGCTTTGAGCACGAAAAAGACTGGGACGAAGGAATCCACATGCTGCTGTTTGCAACCCGTGAATCCGTCCAGGAATCATTGGGATTCAGCCCTTTTGACTTAGTCTTTGGCCATTCGGTGCGCGGTCCCTTGAAATGTATAAAAGAGACTTTGTTGTCACCAACAGCCACTGAAGGACTTTTAGAATATGTAATTAAGTTTAAAACTAGACTTTATGATGCTTGTGTTCTGGCCAAAAATAACTTACAAAACACCCAATCCAGCATGAAACGCTGGTATGATAGAAA
Organism: Biomphalaria pfeifferi; assembly: GCA_030265305.1. Classification (NCBI taxonomy): domain Eukaryota; kingdom Metazoa; phylum Mollusca; class Gastropoda; family Planorbidae; genus Biomphalaria; species Biomphalaria pfeifferi. The sequence goes on from JASAOG010000024.1 coordinate 667,532, forward strand.
GGCCCGTGTTAGAGAATTTTCTCCCGGGGATAAGGTGCTTGTATTTTTGCCCATACCAGGTCAACCCTTGCAAGCCAGATATTTTGGTCCCTATGAAATTGAGACCAAAATTAGTGACCTCAATTACACAATCAAAACCCCTGACCGTAGGAAAAAGACTCAGCTATGTCACATAAACATGCTGAAGCCTTATGTATCTAGGCCAGATCACTCAGAGAAGAGTAATTGTGTTTTAAATACAGTCAAAAGTTGTTCAAATAGCCATGTTTCTCCTATTGATGATGATATTGTAAAGGAGAAATTTGGACAATACAAAATACCTAATTCTTTTGTATTACAGAATTTGGATGTAAAACTGTCTCATCTGTCTTCGACAGAAAGGCCAGTTATCATGAAACTCATTAATGAATTTAATGACATTTTTTCTGATGTACCAAAACAGACTAATGTTATAATGCATGATGTAGATGTTGGCGAGGCTAATCCAGTCAAGCAGCATCCTTACAGGGTCAACCCTGAAAAACTTGCCATACTTAGGTCAGAAATCAAGTATATGCTTGAAAATGACCTCATTGAACCAAGTTCCAGTAGCTGGAGCTCCCCATGTGTCTTGATACCTAAACAGGACAAGACTTATCGTTTTTGTACAGACTACCGTAAGGTAAATGCTGTAACAAAGACCGATTCGTTTCCTATCCCTAGGATAGACGATCTCATAGATCGTATTGGTGACGCTAAGTACATCACCAAAATAGACCTACTTTCAGGTTATTGGCAGGTTCCCCTGACTGATAGGGCAAAGGAAATCTCCGCCTTTGTCACCCCTGATGGTCTGTACCAATACAAAGTGATGCCATTTGGCATGAAGAATGCTCCTGCCACTTTCCAGAGAATGATAAATGCCCTGCTTGCTGACATGGAGAATTGCCACGCATACATAGACGATGTAGTAATTTTTAGCCAAGATTTTTCTAGCCATTGTAAACAACTGCATTGTCTTTTTACTAAACTTTTACATGCAAAAATTACTGTAAACCTGAGTAAGAGTGATTTTTGCCAGGCTTCCATCCAATACTTAGGCCATATTGTAGGACAAGGCCAGGTGAAACCTGTAATGGCCAAAGTAGAAGCTATCCAAGCTTTCCCTATTCCTGCTGATCGGAAACAACTCCGAAGATTTTTGGGAATGTCTGGATATTATAGAAAGTTTTGCGAAAATTTTTCTGTCATTGCCAGTCCTTTAACAAACCTCCTGAGAAAGAACGTCCGATTTACTTGGACGGATGAATGTCAGAAAGCCTTTAACCAAATTAAGCAGATATTATCTAGCTCCCCTATTTTGATGGCTCCTGACTTCGGAAAACCTTTTAGGTTAGCTATTGACGCCAGTGACACAGGTGTTGGGTCAGTCCTTTACCAAGAAGATAATTTCCAAGTAGAGCACCCTATTTGTTTCTTTTCCAAGAAATTTAATAGACATCAAAGAAATTATTCTACTGTGGAAAAAGAATGTCTTGGGTTGATTCTTTCTATACAACACTTTGATTTTTATATCAGTGGGTCCAGATGGCCACTAGTTGTATTTACTGACCACAATCCCCTTACATTTATCCACAAAATGTCTGGCAAGAATCAACGACTTCTCAGGTGGAGTTTATTTTTACAAGAGTACAACCTAGATCTTAAACACATAAAAGGCAGCGAAAATGTTATCGCCGATGCCTTATCTAGATTGTAAAAAGTATTTTGATGTATATATTTTTTTTTATATATGTCATGATAAATACATTTTGTAATGTAAATATCCTTTTTTTTAATTATTCTAAAAAGATTTCCATTTCGTGGAAATGTAAACTTTTTATTTTTAGGAGGGAGGTGTTACGTATCTAGGTAACAATGCCTAGATACTATTTTTTTTTCTTGACCTGTAGGTTGTCTGCCCCCTTGTGTAATAAGTTTTTTTTTTCGTCAAGCCACACAGACAGTGACCGGTCCTTGACCTGTGTGTGTACCTCTGGTTGAAAGGAGGGTGTTTTTTTTTCTGTCTCTTTGAAGAGCGTTCTAGATCTGGGAAATTGATGACGTATTTGGTTCGAGAAATTCCTAGATTTGTCTTGAGATCGACGCGCGGTAGATTATATAAAGACCGCCCGCGTGACGTTGACAGACAGACATACGGAGACAGCCGTGGGACAGAATAGCGGAGACATTGCGCGACCCGTGCGTGGTATACCAATTGATCGTGTAAGTTAAGATTTTTCTTTTTTTCAAGGCCTTGCTTGTATTTGTAATTATATTTTCAAACTATTGTATTGTAATATTTTTACATGCCATTTTTGTAAAAGGGTTTTGGTCAACCCTTCCATTTTGTATTGAGTTATATTATGATTAAACATTAAGTTGATATTTTACCTTCCGATTTCTTGTGTCATTTTTTTTTTGTTATTCATTGTAAGTCTTTGATTAAATTCAGACTTAAGATAAGTGACACAACTACCTTTTTCTATTGTCACGTTCCCCTAGACAAGCCATTTAAAAGTAGAATTCAATTTGTAATACGTGACACATTGCAATATTGACATATTGACAATCTAGACTTAAGAAATAAAAATCTACACTTTAAGCCTAGAAATTAAAATTATAGATCTTGATCTAGTCTAAATCATGGCTGTCTGGTATTGCGATTTGCGCGCTGGACTGTCGTTTGGATTCATCGATGGTCCTTATTTCAAACCCTGTCCGCTCCCATCACCCGTCGTCCTACGGGAGGTTTGGACTACAACTCTGAAGGACATCCGAAACATGTAAAACAACAAACATTCTAAACTAGACTAAGAAATTCTAGATCTAGATTCTATAATGATTTTAATTAGAACTTAAATCTATATCTAGTTTTAAAAATCTAACTCTAGTGTAAAAAAAAATCTAGATCTAGTGTAAAAAATGTAGATTAGATCTAAATTTAGCTATTATGTCTTTTTAAAATGCGAGTCACATTACGAGGTTCAATAAACATTACTATACCGAGTTGTTTTAGCATTTCATTAAAAGAATTAACTCCATATGACGTCAAAGGAAAAAAATCCATTACGTCACACGTCCTAGTTAGACTAAAAATGTCATCTATACGAGCACCTTCTCGAGGGATCATAGACATTGGTGCACTGAGTTTGTTCTTTTAGCATTTCATTTCATGGGCTAGTTAGACTTAATATATATATGTATAAGGATTAAAGACCCTTTTCTTTGTTTTATCTGTCAGTCTGTCTGTCCGTCATGTTAATTGCGAGTGAAAAAAAAAGACTAAAAACTATTGAAAATCTGATTAAAATCTAATTTCCCTTCCGAAACATCGCATTAGTTTCAAGTTTCTATAATAGATTGTTCCGGATGTTTATATATTTATAGTGAGAGAAAATAAGAATTCCAGATTAATCAAAATTAAATTAAATTAAATTTGTGGGATGGTCTGTTATGAAAATTAGATGAACTATAGCCTTATGGAGAGATTTTCAAACCATACTTTGGTGTTAGGAAGTTGTTTTCCTTAAAAATCGGAGCATAATATTAACGATACTAGATTTTCGAACGTTTTAGTATGAAAGTTAAATGTAGTGTAAGAGAGAAGTGCGATTTTACGAAAATACAGTATTTTTCATAAAAAATCCGGAACAACCAATTTTCGTAAATGAGAAAATTATGTGTTTTATTTATTAGAAGAGGGATTTCAAACATCTATTAGCGTTACTAGAATTTTCATATAAACTTTGGATCATTTTTGGCGACGATTTGTAAGAACATTAAGGTAATGTAGGTAATGATTTCTTTTTCGAAACAAAATCCGGAACATTCATTACCGATTAAACAACTTTTATTATGTTTTGGCAAGAAAATTAACTGTAAAATAAGTCTAAAAAGTGATTTTATATAATCGTTTCTAGTAAATTACTTTTTTATTTTAAAATCCTGAATAACCTATTGCCGATATTTTTGAAAAAAAATAATTATTTGGCATAAATTTGTTTTAAGTTAAAAATTCGGAACAATTGATATTGATAAATAAACTATAGCGACGAAGTGTCAAAAAATATAAGTGTAGTATTAGTCAATTATGCGATTTCAAACAATAATTTGACATAATTTATTTTTTATTAAACAATATCCGGAATAAATTTATAGTTAATGAAATATAAATCAATATATATTTTTTTATTTAGCATTAAATGCTATTTACATTTAAAAACCGGAACAATATATTAAAGATCATGTGTTTCTTGCAATGTTTAAGCATGGAAATAAAATCTAAAAGTTAGAAGAGCCTATAGTGTTATTTGTTAATCTAATCGTGACGGACAGACCGACCAACAGACAAAACGCACAAAATAAGCTTCTTTTATTCGTATGGGGGCACTAAACAAAAAATAAATAAAATCTGATTTTTAAAAAAAGTTTAAGAAATTGGTTTAGCATAATGACATGTTGCGATGTTACGCTACTGCACGAAAGTCGCTGCATAAAAAGTCCATTTTAAAAAATGTGCGTGATATTTACATAGAAAAAGCATTATTAGCCTTTATAAACAAACAAAAATTTTTTCTTTTAACTTTAACAGCTAGTTTACTAGAAAAAACATCTTTAAGTATTATTTATATTTCTTGTAAACATTTCCTGTACAGTTTATAAATATATTTGACTTAGTGATACTGAAAATACATACCGGTCATCCATTGTTAGCATATTGTAACATTGCCTCTCTTACATTAACGTAATTGTTTTTAGAATTGGTGTATTTTTATGAAAAATCGCTTGCATAATTAATTTTATAAATTAAACGGTTTGCTTTTAAAAAACCAAAAGTAGCCGTTGCACCTAAACTTTTCAAGCCGCATTTAAAGATGAAATAATATTTTTCATATCTCTTGTAGTTTTCGAGATCTGAGTGTGACAGACGGACAGGCGGATAGACGGACAGACAGACAGACGGACATACGGACATTTTGCACAAACCTAATAGCGGCATTTTCCCCTTACGGGGGCCGCTAAAAATCGTGTTTGTTTGTTATTAACACTATGTTAAAGAGTATAAGCCTCTGCTTTCTATTGAGTACTGGTATCTTGTTTTTTGTGTATCTTTATGATGAAAGTTAGATTTCTTTTTCTTTTTATCAGTCTAGTTTCCATAAGTGATAATATAAATACAAAATGCTTAAAATTGTTTTTACTGTTGATCTATACAGGTACTCTGTTAGAAAAAATGACACTATTGTTATCTACAGCATGAGAAAATATAACGGGCAAACACTAGTCCTAACATGTTTTTAGGGTAAACGGGTATTCCAGCTAAAGCAGTACACGTAGCAAGTGGTTTGAATTCAGTAAAGTATGCTATTTTTAGTTCCTTGTGTCATAATAGTATCTCTGGTTGCTGTGCACAACAAACAGCAATGTTAAAACAAAAATGAGACATCGTTTGTGCTGCTTACGTTCTAAGGTTTAGAAGGTCATTTGTAAGGACATTACGTTAGTGCATTGGTAAAGTGTTAGGTATATAAATAAAATGATAACAAAGTGTTGTAGAGGGTGGGTCGATAGGGAAGTAGAAGGTTGCAGGGGGTAACGCTGACGACATTTAATCTTGATGTTGTGTGTGTATGAATAAATATTTCAAGTTTTCTGAAAGAAGTGTCAGGGGTGTGTAACATCCGGCATGTAGCCTACATGTATAATAAATGAATACGGTTTTTAACTGGGAACAATATCAAGTGCATTTACCGTGAACGAAACATAGCACACTCAAAGAATTAAGTACATTTAACAATGAATAATGCTTTTAGTTTAATCATTTAAAAATAAGCTAATATTAGTTATGTTTTTTTTCATAATAATTGTTATTGTCACCATGCAAAAAGCATTTTGTAACAAAAGAAAGCAAATGTGACACTAGTCATATATTAAGTCTTGCATAACATGACGATTACTTTTATTAGATAGCATAGTTTGCTACGTCTCTTTTTCTCACTGACAGTTTATATCAACATAATTATCTTTAAAAACTGTAACATTTAGATACAAGATAAAGAAATGCAATAGCCGGAATATGTTTCAATTAATATTTAAATGTACAGATAAAATAAGATAAAAGTGTAAAATGGTTACAGATAATCAGATAGGTGAAACTTTAAGTGATACTTAGAATATCTTTTGGACTACATTCTTACGATCTAGCTCTATAACAGGAGCGTGACATAAATTATCTTTAACTGAGAATAATCTATATAAAATGCACTATTCAATGTTATCTTATAGCGTCTAACAGGAAACACAATACAACCTAGGCTTTGACTCTGACAGTAGTTTACCTAAATTACTTCTTTAAAAGTTTTATCTTTTTGATATGGAAGCTATTTATTGACTTTCATAAATATGTGCACATACACACTGTTAATTCTGCCTGTTAAGGAGTTGTTTTCAAATCGTGCGACAAGCACACAAGATGTCACTGTAAATCAGTTGACAAGTTTAAATACAAAGACTTACAATAGAGTTCATATGGATCGGGTGAATTCTCTCCATTATATCTTCTGAGTCTATCTAAATTATCGAGTCTACCTCTCCTTGAGACTATTTCTGCATGAGAAGAGCTTTGTATCATAGATCCCCACTATTTATACCCTTTGTTTCGTAAAGACACGTCAGTTGGACACGTAGAAATGGCGAGGTTATGACGTTGGAATATATATGTGATATATTAACTCCGATGTTCTCAAATAATAGTAATATCCATGCTGCTTCTTCGTCAGTATACTTATATTTTCTGCAACTTTTTACTACACTTAAAATTAGGTTCTTTTGCAAAAAATAAAAAAAAATTTAAATTACAAAAAGATAACATAGAACAACACAAACTCAGAGGTGGCCCCCCTCGGATCTCTTTTGGATCCGTCCATTTGCACGGACTATTCAAGACTTGATTTTGTTTTGATTTTCGAAAGTAATAATGTTTTAAAGATTCATTTGGCGTTGTAAAAAATGTTGTTGTTGTTTTTGTAAAATGTTTTACATGTTTCGGATGTCCCTTCAATGTTAAAGATAATCTACTTCCTAGTCCAACCCTCCCGCTGGACGACGGGGGATAGAAGCAAGCAGGATATGAACCCGGGACTTTCGAGATAATCAGTCCAACGCGCTAACAGCACGACCCGGCATTGATTTTAACTTAATAATAAACTACTATCCTTTTATTGATAGAGACCTATATTACAAAATTTTGCATGACATTAAATATGTTCAATATTTCAGACGAGCAATTTTAGATAATCTTTAGGTAGTGTTTAGGTAATGAAAAAAAAAAAAGAACAGGTATCGAGATTGTACTTCGTAAACGTCTGCTCGATGTTCCAGCACAGAGTTATTGTCACTTTCATTTAAATGTAACTAGAATGATGATGTAGATCTACCTAATCTAAAGTTCTGATATAGGACTCTTAAGATCTATATCCACTATATTTAGATCTAAAATCTAAATTTGGAATAATTTAGATGTAATTTAGATAATATTTACGTAAAAAAAAAGTAAACATAATCTATCAATAGACTGAAAGCAACATTAAATTTTAAAATAGTAGATAAAATTTAATATTTTATAACATTGAAATATAGATCTGGAAATTTGGAAATCATAATCTACACTTTAAGTCTAGATTTAATTCTAAAAGTTTTAATTCGAAACTAGACCTATTAATTCTATATTATGAATATACTATGACTTTAATTAGAAAATAAATCTAGACCTAGTGTAATAAATCTAGACCTAGTGTAATAAATCTAGATCTCGTGTAAAAAATCTAGATTAGATCTAAATCTATCTAGTAAGTTGTTTTTTTAAATAGAAGAAAGTTGACGAGGTTTTAATAAACATTGATGCACCAAGTTCTTATAGCATTTTATTTAAAGAATTCCTTTCTCAAAGACAAAAAGACCATTAAGTCACATGGCCTAGTTAGACTAAAAAATGTCTCTATTTACATTACATTTACATGTTGTTTTTTTTCATTTATTATTCGTTATGATTAAAAGTTCTTACAAGAGGTCATAAGCTTCATGAAGGAGGAATTGTCTTTAAAATAATGTTTGTTCCTTGTGTTCCATCAGGAAAAGAGTTACTTTTACTAAAAAGTTTTACGGCTGTCCTTATATATATCTTTGAGATAGAAACCGCATTTTTTTAGCGTTTTGTTTATCAGTTTGTCTATCCGTCATTTAATATAAAAAAAACTGTAAAAGCTATTAAAAATCTGCTTAACTTTAAATTTTCCTTAAAAAACATTACAATAGTTAAAAAATATATATTACATTGTCCGGATATTTGTACACACACACACACACACACACACACATATATATATATATATATATTTATATAAGAATCCCGAATAAAGCTAATCCCGTTAATTAAATTTTTGTGATGGTCTAGTATACAAATTAGAGGTTCCATGGCATTGAGGAGAGATTTTCATACCATACATTGGTGTTAGAAGTTGTTTTCCTTAAAAATCCAGAACATGATATTAACGATAATTAAATTTTGTAAAGTTTTAGCTAAATATTAAATGTAGTGTAGGATAGAAGTGCGATTTAAAAAAAATTGCAATGTTTTGGAACGAACATTAAAGGTTAAATCAGATTTTTAATATCTTTTAGGTTTTTATCTAAACGTAACGGACAAACAGACCAACAGACAAAACGCACAAAAATAAGCACATTTTTCCTGATGGGGGCACTAAACTAAAAAAAACTAAAATCTAATTATTAACTAATGTTTAGGGAACTAGCTTAGTACCATGAAGTGCCGCGGCTATTACGCTTCTGTACGAAGGTCTGCATAAAATGTTTATTTAAAAAATTGTGCGTGACATCTACAAAGTGCATTCTTAGCCTTTATAAACAAACTTAAATGTTTTCTTTTAATTTTAGCGGCTAGTTTACCAGAAAAAACACAGTTAAATAATTTTTATATTTGTTGTGAACATTTCTTGTACATTTTATAAGTATGTTTTACTTAGATCGAGTCTCAAACAAGGAAATCCTATGCCGAACTGGGAGTCGAACACTTTGTGAGGTTTTGACAGATCGTCGCAAGAGGTTTGCGTTACATGTTCTACGTCAAAATGAACTACGCATTCCAAGATTAACGATAACATGGAAGCCAAAACGAGGAAAGCGCAAACAGGGACGTCCTCGTATTACTTGGCGACACACCTTCAGAACAGTAGACACCAGGTGGGAGGAGGCTTCAGACATTGCCAATGACAGATCTTTATGGAGACAGCTTGCCGCCCAATGCGCCGAACGGCGCGCGAGGACATAAGTCTAAGTACTTAGTAACATTGAAAATACACCAAAAATTATCATTCTTTATTTCCATATTGTAACATAATCTCCCTTACATTTCTGTATTGTTTTAGAACTGGTGTAAATTTATGAGAAAAAAAAAAAGGTTGCATAATGAATTTTACGAACTAAACGTTTTGCTTTTAGAAAAAAAAAAGTAGCCGTTGCACCTAAACATTGCAAGCCACAATGCATGGTGAAATAATATTTCTCATTTCTCTTCACGTTAGCGCCACCGTTGAAGACCACTTGTATATACCATACGATAAGTAGATCATAAGTATTGTCCAGACTAGTGTCTTTTAATGTAGCCATGTGTCGATCTATATTAGTAATATATATATATATATTTAAATATTCTGAGTAAGTGAGAAAATTTACACATGCGTTTAACAAGGGTTTGTTTTCGGATGTAAGGGGCGATTCAGGCGAGGTAATTTTTTTTTCATTTATCATTCATTATGATTAAAAGCTCTTAAAGAGGTCATAAGCTTCATGAGGGAGGTATTGTCTTTAAAATAATGTCTGTTTCTTGTGTTCCACCAGGAAAAAGTTACATTTACTTAAATATTTATGAAAATACATTTATCTTATTACTAAATTCGGCCGCTATGGAAGACATTTATATCAACACAATTGGTTAACAATGATTGGGATCTAACAGAAGTATACGTTTTCAAAAAAAACGGAAGAGATTCATTATATTTCAGATAGACCACAAAGAGGTCATCTGTTTTAATGTCAAACGGTTAAAGAAGGAGACGTGTGGGTAGCACTACAATCAAAAACCTCTACCACTCTGTCTGCATTCCCCATTAGTAAGTTGTTGTGAGAATTTATTCCACTCCTTTACATCATTCATATATACATGCAGTCTGTCACCATATACATAAAAGGAACATCTACGAAGAATAAAACCAAGAGTTATACTTTCTTTTACTGTTAGGTTCCTTAGCCATTAATGAAGGCATAACATTATGTCATTAATTTAATTTGTAGTTCAAAAATACTTATCCTTTATGGAATTATTGAATAGTTTAGAACTAAAAACATAAAAACAAACTTGAAACCACATTGAAAGGATTATTAAAGTTTGATTTTTGATACAGAGTCTTTAAATTAACATTTTACTTCTAATGCGCAATATTCTCTAAAGGTACCTAAAATCAGAAAAGTAATGGTCGACAGATCACCTGTAGTGTCCTAGCAACCAATCCTTCCATTCCTGTGTATATGTATATATGTATATCGTATTATTACTGACTAATTTTGAGTTTCTTATTTTTTAAATACATCTTCATAAAATATTTAGGAATGATAAAGATGAAAACAAATGTAAATAAAATTCATTTTTTGTTGTTATTTTTCATTTAGAATTATATATAAATTCTTAAGTTATTTTCATGTATATAAAACACATAACATAAGATTAACAAAATGAATTATTTGAGAACAAATCTAACACCATAAAGTAAACCAATTGTAAAGGCTAAAAAAAGTAATGATAATTGATAATTGTATTTAATTATTTTTAAAATTTGTAGTTAACAAAGTAATAATAATTTAATACAAGAAAGTTACATATACAAATGGAAACAGAACATTTCTTTTCATGTCATTGACATATGTTTCACAATCTCTTACAGATATGCAGATCTTTTAAAATTAGTAGGCCTATAATAACAAAGTGAAGTAAGTATACCTTTGAATTATTTAGGACGTAGATGTTTTATATTTCGCTGATCAAACGTACAGTTATGTCGAATTAGACTAATTAAATAGTAAATTTCATAGCGACAACTTTAACAAAGTTTGGAATCTCTATCAGCATAAAAATTACCCGAAGCATTGTATCTGTCTTTAGGGGGTAAATTTAAAACATGTGAATCCTTTTGTTTTTAATTCAATAATAGTTTTCTATGCATTGGTAACATATTTATGACAATTTTGTGAAGACCAAGGTTTGATCAACGGCCATCTCGATATTTTGATCTATTCACTTACATTTACAGAAAGATGACTTTTATTGTTGTATTTTTAATAAGTCTATCTTTTTCGTTTTAACTTTTTAGATTCTTTGTTCTCTTCTTCATTCTTTCTTTTTCGGTTACAACTTTCTTTTGCATAAGATGTAGAAGGTTTAAAACTCGCCGTTATTTTTGGTTGTGAGCTCGTTTCTTCTTCCAAATCTAATTCAATAGGCTTACAGTTTATTTTTAAAAAAACTGGACGATGGTCAGATCCTCTACTATCATCTATAATATCACATTCTATTACGTAATCAAACAGGTCAACATCTACCAATATGTAGTCTAGTCTTTGAGTAAATTCTGTTTTACTATCGTTCTTTGCTGTAAATTTCTTTGCAGCAGGGTTCTTCCTACGAAATGCATCTATAAAAAAACCAGCTGTCAAAGATTTCTTTGGTTTTAAAGCTGAATCAAATTCTGGACTCTCAAGCATCTTGCTTAACCACTTTCTTGGATATAAATCTTGGTTTAGCTGAAAGAAAAATTAGGCGTTGATAAATGTCTTTTTCAAGAGGTGTTTACCAGAAGGATACTATGTGTCACTTACAAAGACTGAAAAAGAAAATAACAAGATCAAAATAGCTACTGGGTCTCGACGAGCTCAGAAGATCCTCATGGCTCGTGAAGATTTTTCTCCAGGGAATGTATCAGGAAAAAGAACATGCGGGCAGAGAAAGCAATGGCAAGACATAAACGATGGAATGTGCCTATTATTGAAAGAGATTCTACTTTAATAAGTGTCGATAGGTTAAATTATATAATGGAGTTATTTCATTGTGTAGCTTTCATTGAAATGGTATGATTAATTTATAGGTTCCTTTTAAAAGTGTGCAACAATTAATAAATTACATTATTTTGATCTTTAATGTTTTTCATAAATCAAGTAAAACTTCTTAGAAACAATTAAAGACATTCTGAGAGATAACAAAAATTTTAAAAAAATTGCTTTGGCTTTCAGAGCTAGAATACGACAAAAAATGTGTATATTAAAAATACTTACTTGAATATTATCGGCAAGATCCAATTCCCCATGCACAAAATTTAAATCTCCTACCAGAATAACACAACTTTAAAGAATATAAATGAAAGCATATTTATTAATTTTATATTTTTTATATTATATTAAGTGTGTGTAGTAAATGAATGTGTCCTAGGGAAATATATGTATATTGTGTAAGAAATTATATACTAAATTAACATCACGATTATATTATGACATTAAGTAGTCTTACTTTTTCTAACAGTAAATTTACCATGTCATACACAATGAATGAAATTGTGTACTCTACTTTTTAAAAAGGAATACTACTTTATTATATAATGTTAATATCATTTACGTACATTGATTGCTTACGTAACTCAATGCACTTTTTCTGCAAATCTTCCAGAAAATTTTTTCGATATTCATCTCGATCTTTCAAATTCTTTTTTTCAATGAACGGTGCATAAACATTGATAATGGCTACTTCTTTTTGGGTATTATTGGGAAACCTGATGACAGTATAAATTTACAATCATACTTCATAGACAACAAAATGTGCAAAAATAAGTCCTTCATTAGATGAAAATGAGATTATCTATTAGGTTTTCAGTTTAATAAATAACAATCCGATTAAAAAGTTTCTTAAATTTTTCTAAATATATAATAAATAGAACTCAAGTAGAAAGCTTACATGCGACAAAAATGTTCTTCTAAAATAATAAAAAGTGAATATTTCCTCCGAGCAGTATAAAATGTTATTGGTATATTTATTATTTATTAACATTAACACATATGATTAAAACGCTATTGTATAAGTTATACATTAAAAAACTATAATCATAAGATTATTTTTCAAAGTTCAACTCTTGCTTAATTACAAAAGAAAATGTAAATTTTGCTTTGGCATATGATTACGAAATATTCGCGACCACCCAACTATATATATATATATATATATATATATATATATATATATATATATATATTGTAAAATGTTTTACATTACGGATGCTTCTTCAGAATTAAAGATAATCTAATTCATAGTCCAAAACTCTCGCAGGACGACGGGAGATGGCTACGGGCAGGTTATAAGAGGGAATCATCCAGATCAGTGATGCCGAAACTACGACCAGCAAGCTAGATGTGGCCCGCGATGTGGTTCCATCCGGCCGTCCTGAACATAGGCACAAAGTAAAGGAAAATAAGATTACAGAAGCGGCCCCCGTTGGAGACGGATCCCTGTCGGATCCGCATATTCGCTAGTCGACTGAGGATGGCATCGAGCAGGGTATGAAACCGAGACCGTAGAGATAATCAGTCCTGCGCGCCAACCGCACGACCAGGCATTGCTCTTAATCTAATGACAAACTTGTTACAAACGAATAGCCTACTATTGATAATATGCCTACACATTACGGAATGACAATTACCGGAGATGTACAATATGTCAGAAGAGCGATTTTAGATAATCTTTTGGTATTGAGCATTTTCATTTAAATGAAACTAGAATGAGCATGTAGATCTACCTAAATTAAACTACAAATTTATCACTCTCAATCTCTATATCTACTACATCTAGATCTAAAATATATATATTTGGGATAATGTAGATGTAATTTAGATAAGATTTATATATAAAAAAAACAATAGATAATCAATTAATAGACTAATTGCAATTTGAAATATTAAAATAGAATTTAGAAATAAAAATCTACACTTTAAGCCTAGAAATTAAAATTATAGATCTTGGTCTAGTCTAAATCATGGCTGGTATTGCAGTTTGCGCGCTGGACTGTCGTTTGGATTCATCGATGGTCCCAGGTTCAAACCCTGCCCGCTCCCATCCTCCGTCTGAAGGAACATCCGAAACATTAAAACATCAAACATTCTAAACTAGACCAAGAAATTCTAGATCTAGATTCAATAATGATTTTAATTAGAACTTAAATCTAAATCTAGTTTTAAAAATCTAGCTCGTGTAAGAAAAAAATCTAGATCTAGTGTAAAAAATCTAGATTAGATCTAACTCTAGCTATTATGTCTTTTTAAAATGCGAGTCACATTACGAGGTTCAATAAACATTACTATACCGAGTTGTTTTAGCATTTAAAGAATTTATTCCATATGACGTCAAAGGAGAAAAATCCACTACGTCACACGGCCTAGTTAGACTAAAAAATATCTATACGATCAGCTTGTTGAGGGTTCATAGACATTGGTGCACCGAGTGATTTCTTTTAGCATTTCATTTAAAGAATTAACTCCATATGACGTCAAAGGAAAAAAAATCCAGTACGTCACAAGGCCTAGTTAGACTTAAAAATGTCATCTATACGAAATAGAGCAGTGAGATTCATAACAAACAAATATTCTATTTTGACTAATATAACACCATTAGTAAAATCACTAAATTTAGAAAGCCTTCAGGACAGAAGACTCAAAAGTAAAGTAGCAATTATACATAAAACACTGAACCATAATCTTCAAATACAAAAACAAAATTTAATAAAATACTCTGAAAGACACAAAAATAAAGGTACATTCCTCGTCCCATATGCTAGGACAAATTTGTACAAATACTCCTTCTTCCCTAGTGCTATTAGAGCATGGAATGGGTTGCCTGAGCTAGCCAGAAAAACCAGTGACTTGGCAGAATTTAAGTCATTGGTTAATATGCATGACTAAATGCATGACGCGTAGGACGTAATCATCTTCTTTTTTGAAGTAACGTCTGTATTATATAAGATAAGATAAGATACGAGAAGCTTGTCGAGTGTTAATAGACATTGGTGCACCGAGTGAGATCTTTAAGCATTTCATATAAAGATTTAACTCCATATGACGTCAAAGGAAAAAAATTCCATTGCGTGACACGTCCTAGTTAGACTAAAAAATTTTTTCTATACGAGCAGCTTCTCAAGTGTTCATGGACATTGGTGCACCGAGTGAGATCTTTTACCATTTCATTTGATGGACTAGTTAGACTAAATATGTATATAACATATATTTAAAAGGATTAAAGACACTTTTTTTGCACTGAGTTTGTTCTTTTAGCATTTCATTTCATGGGCTAGTTAGACTTAATATATATATGTATAAGGATTAAAGACCCTTTTTTTTGTTTTATCTGTCAGTCTGTCTGTCCGTCATGTTAATAGCGAGAAAAAAAAGACTAAAAGCTATTAAAAATTTGATTAAAATTTAATTTCCCTTCTGAAACATTGCGTAAGTTTTAAGTTTCTATAATAGATGTTTATATATATATAGTGAGAGAAAATAAGAATTCCAGATTAATCAAATACCGTTAATTAAATTTTTGGGATGGTTTGTTATGAAAATTAGATGTACCATAGCCTTATGGAGAGATTTTCAAAACATACTTTGGTGTTAGGAATATTTTTTCCTTAAAAATCGAAACATAATATAAACGATAATTAGATTTTCTAATGTTTTAGCTAGAAAGTTCAATGTAGCGTAAGAGAGAAGTGCGATTTTACATAAATAGAATTAAAATATTTTTCATAAAAAATCCGGAACAATGAGAAAATTATTTGTTTTATTTATTAGAAGAGATATTTCAAACATTTTTTAGCGTTACTAGATTTTTCATATAAAATCCGGATCATTGTTGGCGACGATTTGTAAGAAAATTAAAGTAATGTAGGTTGATTGCTTTTTCGAAACAAAATCCGGAACATTCTTTACCGATTAAACAACTTTTATTATGTTTCGGCAAGAAAATTAACTGTAAAATAAGTCTAAAAAGTGATTTTCAATAATCGTTTCTAGTAAATTACTTTCTTATTTTAAAATCCTGAATAACCTATTGTCGATATTTTTGAAAAAAAATTATTATTTGACATAAATTTGTTTTAAGTTAAAAATTCGGAACAATTGATATTGATAAATAAACTATAGCGACGTAGTGTCAAAAAATATAAGTGTAGTATTAGTCAATTATGCGATTTCAAACAATAATTTGACATAATTTATTTTTTTATTAAACAATATCCGGAATAAATTTATAGTTAATGAAATATAAATCAATATAGATATTTTTATTTAGTATTTATATGCTATTTACATTTAAAAACCGGAACAATATATTAAAGATCATGTGTTTCTTGCAATGTTTAAGCATGGAAATAAAATCTAAAAGTTAGAAGAGCCTATAGTGTTATTTGTTAATCAAATCGTGATGGACAGACCGACCAACAGACAAAACGCAAAAAAAAATATATAAAGTGATTTTCAAAAATCGTTTCTAGTAAAAAACCGGAACAATGTATTAAAGATGATGTGTTTATTGCAACGTTTAAGCAAGGAAATAAAATCTAATATAAGTTAGAAGAGCAAACAAATAGCCGCTGGCATTGATTTGTTTTTCACAAAACATCCGGAACAATCTATTATAGATACTTAAAACTATTGCAATATTCCTGAGTAAAAATTAAAGGTTGAATCAGATTTACAATAGCCTTTAGTGTTATTTGCCAATCTAATCGTGACGGACAGACCGACCAACAGACAAAACGCACAAAATAAGCTTCTTTTATTCGGATGGGGGCACTAAACAAAAAATAAATAAAATCTGATTTTTAAAAAAAGTTTAAGGAATTGGTTTAGTATAATGACATGTTGCGACGTTACGCTACTGCACGAAAGTCGCTGCATAAAAAGTCCATTTTAAAAAATGTTCGTGATATTTACATACAAAGTGCATTATTAGCCTTTATAAAGAAACAGAAATGTTTTCTTTTTTAATTATACCAGCTAGTTGACCAGAAAACACACCTTTAACTATTATTTATATTTGTTGTAAACATTTCTTGTACATTTTATAAATATATTTGACTTGGTGATACTGAAAATACACTTTTATTGCTCATCTTTGTTAGCATATTGTAACATTGCCTCCCTTACATTTACGTAAATGTTTTAGAATTGGTGTATTTTTATGAAAAAATCGCTTGCATAATTAATTTTATAAGTTAAACGGTTTGCTTTCAGAAAACCAAAAGTAGCCGTTGCACCTAAACTTTTCAAGCCGCATTTAATGATGAAATAATATTTTTCATATCTCTTCTAGTTTTCAAGATCTGAGTGTGACAGACGGACAGACGGACATTGTGCACAAACCTAATAGCCTTACGGGGGCCGCTAATAAAAAGTATTTTCTTTGATGGATTTCATTCTAAACTATGGTATTCTAATATTTATATTTTTTAAAAATTAACGACACGTTTTTTTTTCGGTGCAAGTGTTGACAGCTTTTTTAGGTTCTTGGATTATTCCGCAGTTGTCTTAAGCTAGTCGTGTTCTTAATATCTCGCGTGTAACACAGGACATCAATTCTGCATCATTTCTGGCAATGTTTTTTGTTTTTGTTTTTTTTATATCAAAGAGTATAGTACGTACCAGTTAATATTTGTGCATTAATGAAATGGGAGAGACGTAGGAACTAAAAAATATAACATAAAAGGGTATTTTAAAACAAAACATTTTAAAAATATGAAGGCATTTTTCGTTTGTATTATATAAGATAAGATAAGAAGATCCGCAAAGAAAAAAATCGCTAAGTTACGCCTAGTTGAGTGAGTTAAGCAATTGACGAGAAAAAAAAGACAAGAAATGTGTCCACGCTTAGGGCAAGCTACTGAGTTTCTCAAATTATTAGAAATGAAACGTAAAAAAGTAAAAGTTTTTTTTAGCAGTGATGAAAGAATTTGTCCTTGGGAAAAAAGCAGTTAAAGCATTGCAAAAAGAGAAAACAATATGGGTATAAATTTCCATTCAAAACTAAATGATAAAGCAGCAGATTATGAAATGTTTTCTATTGCCACTGAAGACTGCTCCGGCAGATCTGGAACTGATTGATTACAAAGCCAAACATCTCTGCTTGAGAAATTGGTTTCTTTCCATTTGTGGTATGAAGAAACTTTTCAAATTTCCGAAAAAAAGACGATCACAATGTTTACAAGCACTTCATTGAGTAGACAAACTTTTTCAGCAATAAAACTGTTGAAACCGATCTTACACGTAATCGCCTTACGTGTGTAAGTAGGCCTAGTAGTGCTACGGGTTTCTAATAAAACTAATTAAAATGAATTATTCACTACTTCATTTATTATCTATTTGATTATGTGGCCCGCGAAACGAGTGTCGGAAATTAAAATGGCCCGCCGGCCGAAAAAGGCTGGGCATCACTGATCTAGATGAACAAATGACAGTCCAGCGATTTTACCGCACGACTGGACTATATAAGGCAATGTACTACAGGGGGGCAAGAATTTGTGGAAGATTGTTGTAAATAAAATAAACTTCAAATATAAACATGAGAGAATTAAAACTACAAAACTCTATATACAAATAGAGAGAGAGAGAGAGAGAGAGAAAGAGAGACATTCTTACTCTAGCAAATGAACTGTTATAATGCATCGTCCTTCAATCTCTTCAAATAAATCTACAGATTTTGGACAAGCACTTTTTTTCCAATAAGTAGCAGTACCTGGAAATATAAAGTTATAAATATCTCACAATTAATACTTAAAAACAAATGTTTTGAGGATTAAGTGGATTTTTTAAAAAGTACTTATAAGTACATATTTATAAGAAAAAGAAATTAAATTAAAGTTCGATATAATTGTTTAGATTGTACAAATATATGGAACTCAATATCGACTTACTTTGATACTTTATTCAAAATTCTCAGTTAAATATAGTTAGTCCATCGTGGTTCGATGATGACCACTTTGTCATCCAGGGGGCTGAGGGCTTTGCACTGGAGTTTTAAGCCTCCTCATGTGGCTGGTGAGACCTATGTGAGCCCGGAATGTTCGGCTGCACACTGGACAGGTTCTTCCAGCTGGAGCTAGTGTCGTGGGTCTTGCTTTTCTTCTCTGGCGTTTTTCTTCTGCCAGCGTGGTTCTCTTTTCCTCAGCAACCTGTGCGCCAGTTTTCACAGCACGACGCCATGATGCTCTGTCATGTGCCTATGTCTTCCAGGTAGCTGGGTCTATGCTGAACGCCTTCGGAGAAGCTTTGAGGGTATCCCTGAACCGATTTATTTGACCACCTTGCGAGCGCTTTCCTTCGCTTAGTTGGCCATACAAGAGTCGTTTAGGGATGCGATGTTCTTCCATTCTGCAGACGTGTCCTGCCCATCGCAGCTGAGACTGCATCAGGGTTATATGGATGCTTTACAGACCCGCTCTTTGAAATCCTTCAGTATTTGGTATTTTGTCTTGCCATTTGACATTCAGTATTTTTCTTAGACATGTCATGTGGAAGTGTTTAAGTTTCTTTGCATGTTTTCTGTACACTGTCCACGTTACTGAGGCACAGAGCAATGTAGGGAGGATGGCGGCTCGATAGATCCCTAGCTTTGTATTAAATACTGTAATCCCAAGAGTCAAGATATACAAAGTGTTTTATCGCAAAATAAAACTAAATAATTGTAGGTGCATAAAAAACATTCATTTAGTCAGGAAATGGAAACTATATAAAATAAAACAAAATTTACCTGCATAAGGTACATTAGTTTTGCCAATTGTTTTTGAAAAATTAAATTTATCTCCATAGCCTCCAACGTGGTAAGTGCTGCTGTCTTCTGTACAAAGCAAATAGTGATTACTTTTTTCTAAACATGTCACATTTTTATAAAACTAATTTACTATTAATATTTTTCAACGCCTTAATAATAATAATAATAATAATAATCTTTATTGTCCGTAAGGAAATTTGTCTTACAATTTGTGCATTAAATATTACCTTTTAATTTAGTTTCCTGAAGACATATGATATCTGCTTCAAATTTTTCTATTAATTTTCTAGAAGATTTTACCTCATCAATTCTCGCTCTATATCCGTTTAAATTCCAGGTCAAAATGGTGAATAATTCTTTTGTCATTTTCGCTATGTAAACATATCAAATTATTAAAAATAGTTAACTTATAAACAAGTATACAATTTCATTGCTACAATATTTGCCTTGACTACAATTCAAAAGCTTAAAGTGGTATAAAAATATTAATTGAAGTAGCTAAGCTAGTAATGAATATGTAGTATGTTGATTTTATATTTATTTTTTTTAAGTTGAGGTACTTGGATTTATACAGTATGTATTCTTTCTATTTTATATTTAAACGTTTGCACAATCTTCAATGACATTTTAGTATACATATATAAGTAAAAAATTATGTAATAAATACTAGACTTTCCTACAAAAAGAATAGTACAATAAAATAGATAATGGCACCCAAGGCATAGCAAGAATCAAGTATGTTTATAATTCGAATACTTTACTGTAATAGTAAAATCCTGAAGTGCTTGTTC
Source organism: Biomphalaria pfeifferi (assembly GCA_030265305.1). Taxonomy (NCBI): domain Eukaryota; kingdom Metazoa; phylum Mollusca; class Gastropoda; family Planorbidae; genus Biomphalaria; species Biomphalaria pfeifferi. The sequence continues at coordinate 688,268 of JASAOG010000024.1, forward strand.
TAAGAGTAGCAGTTTGTTTACGTTGTGCACAGCCCTATAAATTTTTAAATGTTCTCCACTTCACACAAACACAAAGAAGTATTTCCCGAAAAAATCTTACGTTGTAGTGTGTGGCTATTTTTAGAGCTTAGTTTCTTGGTAATATTTGTTAGGTACATAATTTTAGATCTCACTTCGACACTGGCGTTTAGGTGCCCCTCTCAACTCGCCCTCGTGCTACAGCAGAAATAATTATATTTCCATATCGGATTCAAAGATTACGTTTTGGAAAAGGGAGCAATATTATATACGACTGAATTATAGTAGAAAACCCCCCACCCGGACACAAGACGTAGAGGAGGACCAAAAGAACGTAGAGACGCAATGTACTTGATGAAGCCAAGAGGATAGGAAAGAGATCTATCTATGTATCTATCTTATCTATCTATCTATCTATCTATCTATCTATATATATATATATATATATATATATATATATATATATATATATATATAGGTATATATTGTTGCGTATTTCTGAATCTTCTGACTAAATGTACTAGTATGCACACTAATAAAAACACTGCAAAGAACTTCACGACTCAACTTTAAGCTTCATATAACTTTATTGACTATTAACTCTAACAATTCGTCACTGTAACATGTAGCGTAGAAGACTGTACAATATCTGTCAGTTTAAAGTTAGCTATACTTCGTTGCAATTCATCTCTTCACTTCGTTGCAATTCATCTCTTCTCAACTTGCATCGAGCCGTATTCCACAGAACAGACCAACGACACACTTCCCAGTGTTGCTCCAGGTCTCCCAAAGCTGATCCATGTCGTACTCAAGTCTATCGAATCAGAGTCGCACACGTCTTGATCGACTGTATCGACTGTAACGGCTCACTCACGACTGACTTTCACATTAACCTAGTTAACTTGCATCGAGTCGTACACATCTCTCTTCTACTGTCTCCCACAGTAGACAACAGTAACGACGACTCTACCGACGGCTTCCTACGACTCACTCACGACTAACTTTTTACATTAACTCTCTGGTTTATATAGAGTCCCTAATCGTTAATCCAAAGTTGCACAAACACTGCCTGCAACTTCTGGAACAACACGTGAGGAAAAATCACATCATGTCTTTGTTTATACATGTAGATTCCAGAAAACACCCCTGCAGTGTCATCTTGCCGGGGTCACAAGTAGTGACCTATATCTTTCACTGGACATTGCTAGTACCTTCTGGAACGACACGTAAGGTCACGTCACATCCTGTCTGTTTATACATGTACATTCCAGAGAATACTCACTGCTGTTATCTCGCCGGGGTCACACGTTAACTTCTACCTATCACTGTTCATTTGTAACAATATATATATATATATATATATATATATATATATATATAATATATATTTATTTATTTATATATTTATAACTCTATACATGAGTATCTCTCTTTCTCTCTCTCTTCCTATCTCTCTCTTTCTTCCTCTCTGTCTCTCTCTCTCTCTATATATATCCCCATCATTTGTTATGATGCTGCCAAGTTACATGAACTTGTCCAGCTCTTCAAGCTTTGACTCGCCAAGTCTGAGGGGGAAATGCCAGCTTAAAAAGGCTCCCGGGCCGGATGGTATCACCCCCGAAATGCTTATGCATGTAGGGGGGAAAGGAAGGGCCGTGCTCTTGGCATTCGTAAATAGAACCTGGGCAGATGGTCATCTACCCAGAGCCTGGAAACGTGCCACCATTATTCCAATACAAAAAAAGGGAAAAGATGCTTCCACTGCTGATGGCTACAGGCCCATCTCACTCACATCTTGTGTGGGAAAGATGGCTGAAAAAATGGTAAATGAGCGTCTGGTTTGGTACCTTGAGAGTGCTCGTCTTATAGCTCCACAACAGGCTGGTTTCAGGGCTGGAATGTCCGCTATAGACCAAGTCAACATCTTTGTGCAGAGCGTAGCAGATGGATTCCAAAGGACCGAAAGCACATACGCAGTCTTCATTGACTTAAAACAGGCATATGATAAAGTATGGCGGCCTGGTTTGCTTCATAAGATAATAGCCGTGGGTGTGCGGGGACGGATATATTACTGAATTAGAGACTTCCTACAAGAGCGTACAATAAGGAGAAGGATGTACGGAGAAGTCTCAGGGGAAATGACCCTCGAGCACGGCCTCCTCCAGGGCTCCGTCCTGTCATGCGCCCTTTTCACGGCCTTCATATATGACCTACCGGCTCAGCTAAAATGCCAAAAGCTGCTATATGCTGATGATATTGTCTTTTGGAAATCCGGAAGGAGCGCAACCTTTATACAAAAAGTGTTACAAGAAGATCTCCATATGCTCTGCTCATACACACAAAAATGGAGGCTAGAAATAAACACCTCCAAGACAGTCTATTCTCTGTTCACGCTCGGGACTGACATTCTCAGGAAACCTTTCCAGCTCTCCCTCAACGGAGTGGCTCTCAGCATGGAAAAGCTACCCAAGTACCTTGGTGTAACTTTAGATCGCAAACTAAAAATGTGTGAGCACATCCAGGATGTTGTAAGAAAGGCCTCAGGGAAACTTTGCATTGTGCGGAAGCTGGCATCCACGAAGTGTGGAGCCCGAGCAGACATGCTCCGATCCCTGTATTTAGGAGCAGTCTGATCACAGATAGACTACAGCCTACCTGTGCAAATTTATGGCTCTAGGACTGCTCTTGAACAACTTGATAAAATACAGTCCCAAGCACTAAGATTTGTTTGTGGAACCTTTAGGACAAGTCCAGTAAAAGCGGCTGAAATAATGGCTAATATAGGTCCACTAAACCTTAGGAGGGAAAGGTCAGTACTGACCTGCTATGAGCGGTATAAAAGGTTGGATGAATACCTCCCAGCTAGAAAAGTGGATGGTTGGAGATGCAGAAGACGTATCCAGATGCAGTCTTTAATGCATCATGCCATTAGACTATCTGATAAAGCTGGCCTAACCACCAACCGACAAAACATTCAACGCTTTCATCCCCTTCCCCCTTGGTGTCTCCCAACGACCCCAGACATACGCTTGAAATTAGTAGACCCTAATGCCACTAAGTAAAGCCGTTCATCTAACGACCTTCAAATCCTAGCTCTGGAGACCATTAATACCTTCAAGCCCAGTGCTATTTTTGCATACACTGATGGCTCGGCATCAATAGATTCTGGAAGAGCAGGCTATGGAGCCTACATCGACTTTCTTGGCTCTTACACAGTCAAAATCTTTGGACCATGTGGTAGTGTTTGCAGTTTTAATGCGGAGACCATGGCAGTCTGTGAAGCCTTAAAAGTCAAGACTCTCAACTCGGCGAGTGACATTTGAGGGAAACACAGATTGTTGTGGTCACTGACTCAAAATCTGTACTACAGGCTTTGCAAAGCCCCGGACCATGGCCCTCCAATATCAACACTGTCATCATAGCTTCACATAACATTAAACAACGCTATGGCACCCCTGTAATTATGTAGTGGGTACCGAGGTGTGACTGGCAACACAATTGCAAACTCTTTGGCCCACCAGGGAGGGCAAATTCCACCAACTGATGAGGCTGTAAACTTTCATCAAGCCCTGGCTATAATACAAAGAAACAGAAATGGAAAAGTGGTTTGAGTGCTGGGACAAGTCCCAAAAAGCCCGTAGAGTCTGGGAGCGCATGAGGCGCCCTGGCCGCACTTCCTCGTGGTGGAGCCTGTCCAGGCCTGAGCAAGCTATTATAGCACAGTGCAGGACATATTTCTCGCGGCTATGGCCAAATTTTGATTCACGGTGCCCCCGCTGCGGGGAAGAAGAGGAAACCGTGCCACATATTCTGTTTGACTGCCCCAGACTTGCTGATCTCCGTCTCGACAGGTCTGGGAAACCCAAAATTCTCGACCTGTATGTCGACATTTATGCACTACGCAAGACAGCATTGTTTCTGTCCAGGGCTTTTGCAAGACAGGATTTGAGCCTCTCAAGCCCTCACTCTAATGGAGTTTGATGATGATGGTGATGATGATGACGGGGGCACCCTTTGCCTTATATCCCACTCGCATAATTTTAGTCTTAGTCCTTAGTCTTCAGGCTTATATGAAAGAAGTTAAATTAAATTTTTTTTTTTAATTCTTAAAATATTATTGAATGACGTTTTGACGATTTGTAAACTTATCTTTAAAAAAATTGAAGAATTTGTCACAAAACTGTTCATAAAATAATTATGAATTCAACAGTAAGTAAACATCTATTATTATTATCTAGGCGGAAAAACGCATTGTTTATTATGTTTAACGATTCTTTTACAATACTTCTATTAAAGTCACAACTTTGAGGTAAGAACCTGAATAGGTGAAACATGGACACAAATATAAAAAATGTCTGTAACGATTTTGGTAGAAATTTAATAGTTGATGTATATAGCTGATAAAAGAGTTATTAGCTCATTGGCTATACTGTGAAAACACTAGTTTGACTGTTATTATTTTCAAAATAAAGAAATAGTGAAATTTAAATTTGGCCAGAGAACTTGGTCTAGATGTAGATCCAACATCATTTTGAAAGTACTATCGCGTTCTTGTACGAACTATTGCGTTGGGACTTTTAAAATGTAATGCATTATTGTATCATTGGAATATTATAAAGTGTAGAAGATCTATAAATTCGCTTAATCAGGATTCTTTCTCAGATTTTTTTATATCTAACTATCATTATTTACTAAGAGAGAAACAATCGCTCTATAAGTTTTATAAAGACGTTTTTTTTAAAAGCATTTTTAATGTGTTTTTTTTTTTTTGTTCAGTCAACTTTCTAATTTGTATTTACTACATCTTGTTAAGATACATAATTTGTATCTTTAGGTATTTACAATTACGATTGGGAACATGATAAAATAATAGCTGAGAATTCGATGTGTCAAGCAAACGTTACCATTCACATTTTTATGTTTATTTAATCCATAACAGCTGGCACACATTTGTTAAGAGATATGATTTTTATTTGTTTCAATGTGTTAGATCTGGGTAAATTAAGTTTTCTCGTCTTACCTTATTGATTTTCCATTTTCAATAGTAAAAGACGCAGTGGCCTTGTAGAACCGGATGGAACGTCACTTGACCACTCGCTTGGTTACATTCGCCGTGACTTGCGTGCGTAATATTTACAACACAGGTCCTTGCTGATTTGGCGTGTACTGTCACTCGTTACGGTTAACCGCTCGGCTAGCGATGGCCTAGGGCGATTTGCGTAGTCCAAAAAACAAACACAGGACTACCCCCATCTGTCTCACCACCAGGTTTAAAACAATATATTATAAATGTTTGATAATTTGAACTAAATTTTAATTATTAAGGCAAAAACTTATCTTCTGACAGCTTAAGGGTGCAGATTTATTTATTATGTAACAATGAATCACATTAAGAAATAAATCGGATACGAACAGCATAGTACACCATACCTGGTAACAAAAGGCCTTCTATTCATGATCATAACATTGGCCTCGGTCTAGTAATTCTAAGATTAAACGTGTACATTCGTACTAGTTTTAGTCTAGATATATTCTAGTTGATTCTATATCAAGATTCTATATCTATTTCTAGATCGAGATATAGACTTAGATCTAACTTTAGTGCTAGAGTTAGGTATATTTCCAAATTTAGATTTAGATCTAGTTCTAGACCTAGACTTAGAGCCCAGATATACATAATTATAATACGAGTTATGTCTAGATATAGTAGATTCTATATCAAGATTCTAGATATAGATCTAGATCTACACTTAGATATAGACTTAGATATAACTCTAGATCTAGACTTAGAGACTAGATCTTGAAACTAGGTCTACATCTAGCTAGATAAATGTCTAGTTTTTATGACAAATGACAATGGAGATATTAATTTTTATTTGCGAGGGGAAAGTCTTGTCATCTGTAAACAAGTGTAGCTTAAACAAGTTCAGGAATTTTTTTTTCGTGTTGCCAATTTATCTAATTTTGTTAGATGAATAAATCTTTTTTATTTTCTCTTTATTACTTTGTAACATGTTATTAATTTTGAATGTATGGATAAGGTTAATAATTATTATTATAAAAAATATAAGTGTACGCTAAATAAATATATGGAGATGCTGTGGCTGAGAGGTAAAGCACTTGGAACCGGAAGTCCCGTGATCTAATCCTGGTAAAGTCTCAAGGTAGACCACTTCGGGGGCCTATTTGGAGTTTGTGTTTCCACACAAACTGTCTTTGTAACCTTGATGTTTTTTTTTTGTGTGCATTTATTTTATTTGATAACCGCCTATCATTGTTGAGATTAAATTATAAAACTGTATATCAATTTTAGTTCAGGTTTGGCAGCTAGTGTTGAGGTTTTGTTACTTTAGCTGGGAGGATGAAAAAAAATGTCTTTAAAGAATGGTTTATGATGAACAAGAGGGATAAAGCAATTTAGGTTTAAAATTTAATTTGATTTTTTGTTATTTAGTCTGTTTTTTTTATTGAATAACCTGAGATAGAGATAGAGAGTTCTTGTAATAGAATGTTTGTATTTAAAAATTATGTTTTTTATTAACATCTACAAATAGAAATTCCTCAGCGCTTTTACGAGCTAATAGAAAACCATGTGCGTCAAGACAAACATGACAATTGCAAATGTAATAATTTTGAAAACTGCTTTAGCTAGTCTTATTTGTATTAAAAACAAGATTTGTTTCGAAACACACATTTAGATTTGGCCTTGAAGGTTTGACTTAGGCAGGTAGAAAAGCAGGTTTAAATATTTTCAGTTAGAGTATCATAAGCATTGAACTGCAAACTATATAGAACTAAAACTAACAAAAAGAAGAGAGCGTGAACATATCGAAAATGCTGCCGATATTAAAGTATTGGTAGGCCGACTAACGACATGATACCACAGGATACGGAGATATAGGTACTAATCTTATTTTTATTACATCTTTTATATTAATATATATTTAATGAACTGATTGTTATGAACATATTGTTCAATGTGAGCCTGGATAACTAGGATAAATAGCTTAGAGGCTCGTCTTTGACTTGGCTACCTAAAAGGTGTCTCGAGCACGAATCCCGACTCAAGCAGAGTAGTGTTTGCATCAAGGAAACTTTCTCTCCAAAAATCCAAATAATCCACCTCACCAGCCCAAATTAAAATTTAATAAAAACTGATTTTATTGAATGATTTTTAATCTCTCATTCAAGGTCTTAAAGGAAGAATCTTTTCCCTTTGGTTAAAAAAAAAGAAGTGTATTTTGAACAAAAGGTGAAAAGTATGATTCTAATATAAAACACAGCTTATTAAATGCTGTTTAATTATGTTAAATCTATATACGCAATAAAAGTCTTCTTTCTTTTTTAAAACAAAATTTAATTAAACATATTTAAAATGTAAGTAGCTTGTATAATAAAAGACACGTAATTTAGTAATACACACATATTTAGCGGCCCCCTAAAGTGGAAAAGACGCTATTAGTTTTGTGTGGAATGGCTGTCCGTCTGTCCCGTTTAGATCTCGTAAACTAGAAAAGATATGAAAATCTGAAACCATAATATTTTTAAACCATTCAAAGTTCTGATGCAACGTCTACTTTTTTCTTTTCTGAAACCAAAAAATCTAATTTTTTAAATCTTTTATGCAAGCAGATTTTTTTTCATAAAAATACACCCCTTGTACACCTATTCACTATTAATAGTAACAAACACGGGAGGCTCCTTAGTAGGGCAGATGACTATTTACCATATCTTTAAAACATTTATGCAAACGGTTTTAAAGTTTTGTCAAAAAATATTTTTCTTTACATTTGTATTGCAAAGTTATGTATGTTCTGTTATGCTAACTACTACATTTACATAAAAAAAATGTTTACTTTTTTAAAGAGGAAATATCTATTTAGTATGCATATAAGTTGAACATAATTTAAAACAACAATTAATAGGTCGTTTTTCATTTTATCGCGTGAACTATATCGCTACAGGCTAGCTATAGAATACTGAAGTAAAGGAGGGTTTTTTTACGGAAATGTTTTTTTCTTGAGTAATAAGAGAATACAAAACAATTAGAGAAATTATACATATGCCCAACCAGCATCCGCAGCTGTATATCAAGGATTGGCCTCTTTAGTCACACAAGAAGTTGCAAAGGGAAAAGATCGTCTCTTGACGTAAAATACCACATTCATTATAAGACATTAGTTAAACCAGGTTAACATCTAACTTCACCTTCACTTTCACCTATTCTTAGGTCTGTGAACCGCTGGGTCACCACACAAGATCCGTCAACCATTTTTATCCATTTTTGTCTGTCATTTGTCTTTGATAGAATTTCATTCTGATGTTATTACTGAAAATATTGAAACCTGCCTTTTTACCTGCCTGGGTGGACCTCTTTGGGGTCCAATTTTGAGTTTGTGTCTCCACACTGTAACCTATTTTTTTTGTGTGCTTTTTTCAGAAAATGACATAAATGTTTGCATATTTATTAAACATAATGTACAGAAGTTTAATCTTCCTTACAATAATAGTTTCCCGCAATTTTTAAATATTAATAGTACATAGTTGTAAAAAAAGTATATTTGTATTAGTGAGAAAAACGGCTTTCATATTTAATTTTTTAAATTAAACAATTATCTTTCAGAAAAAAGAAAGTAGACGTAGTTTCGGAAAGCTAAAAATCTAGAATATCATCAAATGGATTTTCAATATCTTTTCTATTTTATGTGATCTAAACGGGACGGACGGATAGACAGAACTAGAGATCTGTTTTATTTTGTCATTGATTTTTCAAAAGTGACCTCGAATTTCTTAAATTAATTAATATATTTTTTTTAAAATAATATAACTATTCATTGAAATGGTAAAATAATTCTACACTGCAATTTTTCTCATAATATTTATCTTTTATCCAAAGATAAAACAAAGGAAAATAAATAAACAAATATTTTTTTTCAAAGCTTTTTAATTTAAATTCACAACTTACACATTTCTATGTTACCACTTAGATCAAAGAAATGTTAAAAATATTGCAAAAAAATGATCAACAAAAATCTGAAAAAGAATTAATATATCTTATTTGTCAAATTTTGTATTGATTTCTAAACTTTAAAAAGTTCTAGCAATCGAATATTTCGAAATATGCATGAATTTGTGTCATTATAATTCGAAAATATAAAGAACATTAACAATGAATCAAGTTAAATATTTAGATCATTTTTGTCAAACAATAATAATATTTCCAAACCATCAATATAACATCAAATAAAATTGCAGTTTGAAAGCTGACGAAAGGCGTAATATAAATATTTTCACATTTGCATATTTTATGAAAAATGTTTTAGATAGGCTACATATATAAGCAACAACAAAGTTTTTTAATACTGCAAAAAGTTAAAAAATTTTTCATATTTTCAAATATTTTAAATACATTTAAAAACAAAAATTCCTTACAACAATTGATATAGAACCTTTTTCAAATCTTTTTTTTAAATCTTGAAATTTCTATACCTAAAATGAAACAAATCATCACAGGTTATTAAATGAATTTTATTTATTAAAGCATTTCTTCTGCATTATGAATACTAATTCTTTAGAATTAAGGTATAATTATAATTATGAAAATAATAAACATATAAATTATTTAAAAAAATGGATATTTAAAAAAATAATTGGTATCTGCTTAATCACATTATGTAATGATTTATCAAAATTTCTACTCTTAATGCAACTTAGAAAGTCACAAGACCAATGTGAACTAAGAAAAAAAAAATACCTTGAATATTTCATCTGCAGCTCTAGCGATAATTCTGCATTTGTCTGAATCTTTATCTGTACTAAAAACCCTTATGGTAAATCGATCTGAGTATATGGTTTCTAAATTTCTGCTGCACTGAAATCATATATACATTGATGAATTTAATTTGATCAGCATTTAGTTAAAGATATCACAGAATCATCTGTGCAACTTGTTTTTCCATGTAAAATACGCACAAGTATATTGTAATATTGTAGAGCTCTTGGATGTGAAGTTTAATCTGGTTTGTATAGTGGGTAGATATATGTGTCCATGTATTTCAGACCATCAACTGGTCACCAGGCTCGTGGTAAAAAGGCCATAAACTTCTTCTTGCACTGGCGGCTAGGGTAGAATGCTGATAGTGGCTAAGTACATAGCGTAAGTAAAAACAGTAATATAGAGGAAATACTCCCAAATTATTAAGAATATGGTTATCAAATCTAGACACTCAACGCTAGATTACTATTCGAAGTTAACAAAAGTAATTTAACAGTAATATTTATTTACAGTGTAAATAAGCCAGGTTAGAATATTGCGTAAATCCATTTTACGTTTTAAAATGGTTATTGTCTATCAATAAAATTAATAAATTTAGTGTCATGAAATAAACGAATATGAGGTGTTAAGCTATCTTTAAAGATTGCCATGGTCAGTGTCTTTGATGCTAATAGATTATAACTCAAATCTGAGCATTGTGCTTTTATCTACAACAAATTTGATGCTGGGCTATGAAATATGGTAATATATTCCTAGTTTGTTTTGCAAATGTAACTCCTTTAAGTCTATTGTATACTCATAATGGTGATTTATTTCTAAGTAACCAAACGTGCTACCTGTGTAGAGGTGTGGCTTGTAGTCCAGAACCCTAATTGAGATTTATCTACAAATTAGGAAACTCTTTACTCGGTTAACCATGTACAGGTGTGGCTTGAAGTCCAGCCCTTAATTAATATTTTTCTCTAAGTAAACAAACTCAGTTCTCTCATAATGTGTGACCTCTAGACATGTTGACATTATGTCCATCCTATCTGACTTAATATGGTCTCCTGTCTATGAGCTCAATGTGATGAGCTAAACAAATAAAGAACGCGGGATTTGTTCAGGTCTACATCTGAAGATATCCCCTCACAGCTAGACAGAGTCAAAGACTATAACATTTTAACTAACCCACTCAAAGGTCAAGAAAAACATAGTAAACATTGCGCCTGACATAGTTGCTATGCATGTAATGTTCATTTCTATTTATATATATATATATATTTTAACGCACTTATTTTAAATATAAAAGTTAATATATTTCAAAACAGACATTAATGGAATGATATATATTATAACGTTAAATTGCTATATACCTCTTCCCTTTTGATTTGTCTAGCTTTATTCTGCTCTTGCTTAGAGTAAACGTGTATCTTGTTCCAATGAAACACGGTTCTCATTCCATAATCAACATTTAATTTCTATTAGAAAAAAAATATTATTGTCAAATGTGTACGGTGTATTATTTATGTTACTCTTTTCCTGGTTTAATGCTATTGTTTTATTTTATTTGTATTATTATTTGTTGTATTTAATTTAACCAGCGACTGACTGACTGAATCATTGATAAAAAGTCTCTTAAACTGTAGTACGGATACGCATGATATTCAGTAAACAGGTTCCTTTTACCTTACCGGCGCAAGAACCGGTTTTGACAATTTCGCAACCTCACGACCGCAGGACGCGAAAAATCGCAAGCTCTATCAAACCTTAGTATTTTATTTTCGGTAACTCTCTAGGCCGTATTCAATATATAAAAATTTTAAAATATCACACAAATTCCGTATTTTTAAAGCATTTTTTTTCTTTTTCCTAAGTCTACTTATTTTTAATGTGTATTACGTCATTTCCGCTTATTATTTAAATCCTAATTAAAAAGATAGGTCTAGATTCTTTTTCTTATGTTTTAGGATGTCGATAAAACGTTTTAAACTAACATAGTTGCTATGTATACACATTCAAAATCTAAAAAGTGTGTGGTGATCAACCGGTGCATATCTTTAAACGCTGACTAATAAAAGTAATTTTATAACCTTAAAAAGATAAATCTAAATCTATTGTCATTTCGCCACATACAAAAGGGGTCAAATAATTCTATTACAATTAATAAAACCAAATTGATGTTTCTTTTTATTTAGAGAACAAAATACTACCAAAATTAATGTACAAAGTGTAACGGGAATGTGGCATTCACTTTTTTCTCTAGTCCTGAAACGGATGGTATGAAGAAATGCATTAAAGTATGCTGTGTCTAATAAAGTACATTGCTTGCTTTAAGAATAAAAGTTGCAAAAAAAAAAACAACAAAAAAAAAACGGATACGTAAAAGAGATAACTAGATTTAACGAGCCCGAAATTTGAGAACGTATTTAGTCGGGGGTTGAGGCATCACGAAGCAGGTCTTTTTAAATCAAGTAAAAAGTCTATTTCGAAAAAAATTACACTGCAAAAGTTTTTTTTTTAAAATTGGGATTACAGAAAGCGAAAAAGAGAGACAGAAGAAGAGAAAGATCGGGCCGCGAATTTTCATTGTAACAGATACACTAATTCACGGGATAAAAAAGTAATCATAATAATAATATATTATTATATCTTACATGTCATATTTATTCAATGTTAATCGAGCTTGAAGAACAAAAACTTTAATTTTTAAAAGTTGGCAGGAAGCCAATTTGGTGGGACGTCTTAACATCTAAAAAAAAATATCAGCCCCAACTACAAAGTACAAATTGTATCGAAGCTTCTAGTTTTTAGAGGTTTACTATAGGCGTAGCCAGGGGGGGGGGGGTTGGGGTTCAAACACCCCCGAAATGAAATCCACCCCCCCCCCCCGCAGCGGAATTTAATGACTAATTTTTTGCTTTGATTTTCTTTATTTTAGGTGAGATATTAATACTACACCATTAAGTGCCCCAGCACAGGCATAGTAGTTTTTTAGTTTAAAAACCCCCTACCAGGGGGTTTTGAGTTTAAACCCCCCTACAAGGGGGTATTGGTTTTAGACCCCCTACCAGGAGTTTTCGCAAATAAATCCTCTATTCTATAAAACAAAACTAGAAAAAAATGCAAACGTCAATTCCCGAATTCCAAGCACAAAGTTTAGGAAGATTTTGATTTTAAAGCCCCCTCAAAAATTTACGATAAACCCCCTCGTCAATATAAAAAAAAGCAAATTACACACTCAAAATTCTATGAGCGTATCGAAAAGGGGTTTTGAGTTTAAACACCCCTTCAGAGGGGTTTGATGCTAAAAAATACCTCTTCAATATAAAAAAGCAAATTACATACTAAAATTATTTCAGCGAAGCCAAGCAAATTGGAGGTTTAGAGTTTTAACCCCTCTCCTGAAAAGATTGCTTTTTTTTTAAAGTTTAGAACCCCTCCAGATGGTTTTGAGTTTAAAATCCCCTTTAGAGCGTTTTGAGATGGAAAACATCTATCTACAATAATATTCTAAAGGAAACTACAGTTACCAAAATCTATGACAGTAGCTAAATGGGGTTTTGAATTTAAAAAAAAAAATTAAAAATTCAGAGATTTTTTAGTTTAAAAACCCCAACAGATGATTTTGATGATAAAACTTCCCTTTTCGATATAAAATCTAAAGCAAACTACAGTCACCTAATTCCATGAGCTTATTCAAGAGAGGATACACATTTGTACCAGTGGCGGGGCTCCATTAAAAAAATTGCAGTGAATAGTCATATGCCGAAATTGAAAAACACTAAATGTGGCTCAACAAAGATGGCTAAGACAGATTTTAGGAGTCAGTTATAGAGATCGGGTCTAAATCAAGGAAATTCTATGCCGAACTGAGAGTCGACCCTTTAGTAAGATTGTGACAGAGCGTCGCATGAGGTTTGAGGGGCATGTTCTCCGACAAAATGAATTACGTATAATAAAAGTTGCAATGACATCCTAGTACAACTTGATGCCACACATTCATGGAGGTCCTCAGAGCAGGTGGGAAGATGCTTCAGATATTATCAGTGACAGATTTTTGTGGAAACAGCTTGACGACAAATGCGCCGAACGGCGCGGGAGGGTCTAAGTCAGTAAGAATAGCACATTAGGTTTTTGAAATAAAACTTTTTAATCGCAGCAAAATGCACTGTAGATACCTCAGAATATGCATTTTGTTGGCTTTCAATACCAGAAATAGTGCTTGGCGGCGGGGCTCCGCCTCATAGCGCTCCCCCAGATCCCCTTGTTGGCAATGGCACAATAAGCGTCTTTTGAAAGAATGAAGGGTCAGAATTTAATGAAGATTATGTACACACATATACATACATTATACATACACATATTTTTTTCGCTTGGGGAGGGGAGGGGGGGGGAGACAAAATTCTCCCCCCCCCCCAAAAAAAAAATCCTGGCTACGCCCATGAGGTTTACCTATAAGTATAAGCCGTTTTTAACAAAAATCAGTCATTAATCTTTTATCAGTTAAGATATGCTAGGACAACTTCCCTGGTGCTATTAGAGTATGGAAGGACAACTTGCACCCTTTGAACCACTGTTACATAAGATCTGAACGAAGTAGTCGTCTCCTTTCCATTAGGACTATAACAGAAAGATTTATCTCACTTCATCTCACTGTCGGTCAGAGTTTTACAAGACTATCTGTCGTCATCGAGAAGTACATGGAAGTCAAATTCATAAAGCGCTGGTTGTGAATGTGTCTATGTTTTGTGTGTGAATGTTGTTTGAATTTTTTATCTATACTGTTATTGTACAGTAGTTACACTGATGTTGTCAATTGTAGCCAAACTGAATTTTCATTTGATTAGATCAATAAAATTATCTTATCTTATCTTGAGCTAGCCAGGAAAACCAGTGACTTGGCAGATTTTATGTCATTGGTTAATATGCATGACTAAATGCACGACGCGTAGAACGTAATCACCTTGTTTTTTGAAGTATCGTCTGTATTATATAAGATAAGATAAGATATGTTTATAGTTTCTAAAATGTTTTGTTTTTATAATAAATATTGTAATTAAATAGTTTTTCTTTGTAACAAAAATTAGAAAGACAAATATATTTTTAATGAATATATGGTAGTTATTTCAAACCTGTATAATCACAGCTCTATTCCTTGTGAAATGTGCAATGAATTCATTGACCATGCGAACGAATTCCTCTGGTGGGCTTTCTTTATTCTTACTCTCTTTTAGACACTTATAAAAAACAAAGAAAGTTTTAAATATATATTGTGATTTTATTAATATAGGTATACTGCATACTTAATTCCTATTTCTAGCCAAATCTATTTCTTTTATTGTTATGAAAGCAAGATTATTTTATTTGTAACAATTTTACTTGTAATTAATTAAGTCTGTTTCTTTAGTTGAAATCGTGTGTTTACCTTAATAATGAATTCCTTTTTTGTGATTTTTTCTAGTATTTCTTGAAGTAGTGCTTGTTCTGAGGCGTCTATGTGATTTTCGAAACACTTAAAAAATAAAAAACTGTGATAATACACAGTGATAATGAACTACCATTTTTTTGACCCTATTTATAAACATTTAGCAATCAGCTTATTTTATACTTTTAGACCATACTCACTGTTTGAAAGTCCTCAGGTAACATAGGTTGTGTTTCAAAGACACATACATAAAGATCTGTATTTAAAATTCTTGTGATAATATTTTTAGCATCAGTTAAATCTATCCAACATTCTTTTTGTACAGGGTCCTCTGGCTGTTCTTTTTCGAGTTCTTGGTGGTAAATAGTGTATAAAACTGTATCTGTTAACTTAGTGAGAGCCTTCATGTCCGTATAGCATTCATACAATGTACACTCCCTAGCAAAAAAAAGCAAGCTATTAATATAGTGCGACGCTAAGCATTATTTTCTGTGTGTGTGTGGTAATAATATTTATAAGGCTTGTCTTCGAGTCCGAAGATTAATGAGGAATGCAGTATTTTACGTGGCTACGCAGCACGAGCTGTGATCTACAAATTTTGCCACTTATAGGCAGGCATTGGTCGATTTAGATTTTCTATTCACCGTCTACGTCTGTCCTCGGTAGAGATTTTCTTTTGGTCTCAAATGTGTATCCCGCTGCCTTTTTTGTGTCATAAATGTTTAACTAATTATGAGATATTTTGTATTATTCAGAGGGGTAAAAACGTTTTTGAAAATATATTAAGTGCATTTTTTATGTCAATTTGTTGAAAGAAACTAAAAAAAAGCAACAGAAAACAAGATAAATGCAAAAACGCACAGTCCTTAACATTATTATAATCAAAGTAATATTGATCACATGGCTTATTATTTTGCAGAAGTCGGTGTATTCCTATATAAGATTTTTAGAATAAAGAAAAATATTTCTAAGATTTCTAGAAAAAATAAAGAAAATAAAGAAAAATATTAATTCATACTTTTCATGTCCTTTAAATTTGATATGATTATTTGCCTTTTCAAAAGCTCTTACCAACCTGAAAAAAATATAGAAAATATAATGTCCATCTATTTGCTCATCTGTTATAATACAAAAGGATTTATTGTAATCTTAACTTAAATTATTACTTAATACATTTTGAAACAAGTAAAAAGAAATTACATTAATTGTACTGCACATGTGACTTTATGACAAAAAGCTTCTTTTTTCAAGGTGTAAAGGGTGTAGGCCAACTCACAAATGTTATTGATCTCCTATTATATCAACAAAGTATGCATTATTTGCTATTGGTGGATTAATTTTAACATAGAGATATTACTCAGTTAAGTATATATGTGAGAATGTACAAGATCACCTCATTCAGGAAACAGATGTGCTGTTTACCATTAACTTGTATTACTCTGGCAGACTCAATACAATGTATGGCGTTAAAATTGTTATTTTTCCCCAAATGATGGCAGTCTCTTGTTACATGATCCCAATTTTTTGCGTCCATTCCACTGCAGCTGTTTTCAACTATCTAAAAATCAAAATTACATAGAAAATTTTTTACAAATTACGAGTTACTAAGCATGTATATATTTTTGGTACCATATAGTTTTTTTAAAGCTCTTTATAATCGAACCTGATAAAGAAAAGATTTTGCTTGACATCTGCCTTGATAGGGCCATTGCTAAAAAACAACATTAATACATTTTAATTCAAACGCACACATAAAAAGATTTATTATAAATATGCGTTTGATTCTTGTATATTCAAGTCTAGAAAATTATGGAAAATAAATACAACAAATTTGATGAATGTATACCATTGACGCTGATGTTATTGGGCTTTCCAAAAGCTCTTTGATAAACTGTATATCATGTGCTTCAATGCCGTAAATTTTCAGTTTTTCATCAAGATTATTTTCTTCCATTAGATGTTGAAACATAGCAGCTGAAGGTATTTTATGCTAGATAAATTTACAAATTGATTATTGTCAATAAAGATGTGTGGTTAAGAGCCTTTAGCAGTAGGAAGAACTAGTTAGGAAATGGACACTTGTGTTAAAAAGTTGTAATAGCCATTAATAAGAACATTTTGAACATTTTCTCTAGTTTTAAATTGAACGTTTTTATTTGATTTTAAAAATCAATTTTTTTATTATTATAATTTTTTCACCTGGATGTTTGGCTCCATAGTAGGCAAAAATCTTTCTACAAATACATCAGAGAAAGGTCCTTGGCCTTAAATAAGTACATTTTAAAACAATTTCTAATAATATTTTTAATAGAATTTTTAAAATCATTGACAAAATTTCAAAGTATCCATACAAAAAATAAACAGCGCTAAAGCATAGCCTGAGAGAAAATTACAACTATTTTAGTTTCAATGAATAGAGAGAAAATATTAACTCACCTAAATTTATACATAAGCCAGCTATTTCAATGCACAAGATATCAATATCTGTTATTTCTAATTCTGGCTGTGATTTCTGCAATGATTTAACTATTCGGCCAGAAAGGTGGCATACCCTAAATAGTAAGATTGAAAAAAAAGCTTATACATTTCTCTACAGGGAGAAATTTACGTCTTTCAGCAAATAATAGTAGAATAGAGCTTGTGAAATGTTAAGATTTTACATATTTGAAATAACATACCCCAGAGAATGTTCAAAACGGTTGTGTGTAGCACCTGTATATACAAACTCAACCATTCCTAATTGTTTAATGTGCCGAAGTCTTTGAAACTGTGGAGTGTCGATTATCATAAGACACGCTGGGTGGATATCTATAAGTCCGTATATTGAATCTGGAAACTTTTAAAATTCAAAATAATAATGTGGTTAAAATTCTAATCCCTGTCTATTTTATTAATAAATTTGGAAAAAAATATTTATATTCTTTACAATATATTTGTTTTCATTAATTATAGAAATAAAAATTAGCACTGTGGAAATATTACAATAGTTTAAGTTTGTTTTAGTTGTAAAGCTGTTTTTTTATTGCAGTGTTTCATAAATTACTCATTAAAGTAAACAGTTCTCATATGAAGAAAATTAAACGGAACACTGCTTTTTTTTAAATTTACTTTTTCCTACTTGTTTTAGCATAAAGACAACACAAATTATATCATATTATAAATTTAGCTTTATACAATATTGTCAAGTATAAAACAATTATAAAATGTTTATAAATCGAAAAATCCATTTTACTTTAATGGGTTCCAATCAACGTTGGCGTCGTCAATTATAGAGAAAGAGTTTTAAAAAACAAAAGCTTATCTAAGGGAAAGAACTCCGCACTAAAAACTGTATCTCTCTATAATACAGAGCTGTTTCCGTTATTTAGCATCAATAATAATAATTAATTAGCAATCATTAATTGACAATTTTTTTTATTTGATTCGTGTTTTGCTACACAATCAAAAAGTGTTTTAAGTTTTAACTTTATCCGATAATGGGTGTGGGAGAAATAACGCGTTCAATTATCTAAGGGTACAAAACTTAAAACATTTAGCCGTAACTGTGAATATTGAAGGATTATTTTCCATTGTTGATATCAAATAAAACAATCAATTTAAGTAATTA
This sequence comes from Biomphalaria pfeifferi, assembly GCA_030265305.1. Classification (NCBI taxonomy): domain Eukaryota; kingdom Metazoa; phylum Mollusca; class Gastropoda; family Planorbidae; genus Biomphalaria; species Biomphalaria pfeifferi. Next base: position 707,075 of record JASAOG010000024.1, read on the forward strand.
ATTGATTTATATATTTTTTAATCATCATGCCTTTTCTATGCCAATGAATAATTATGCAAAGTTTCAACTTGATTCATGAATGGGTGTGAAAGAAATATTTTTTTTAACATTTCACCAGACAAAAAGACAGACAGATTAAGCTATTATATACGTTATAAAAATTTGAACAGGCTCTATAAGTTATTGTATATTGTTATTTAAGAGTATATCAGATTACATATTGATAAGTTGAATTCTAATATCTGGTGTGGCATCAAGCCTGTTTCTATACTTTGACTTTGTTTTAACATAATAAAAAAATATCCTGCTTGGTACAAAAAGGTTATAAAAAACTTAACTATCGATATTTGTTATGTTTGAAATATTGTGGTATTTAGCCAAAGTCAACCAGAAATGATGTAACTGTTGATATTTGTTAAAATTAGAGTCAGAAGTTCAAAGTCCATAGTGACTTCAATGATGCCTTAATGTATTTTTATCCATTACCGAGACGAGCCTAAAAAAATAATTTTCATCTTATTTTCTGCATTTACTAACTAACTTATAAATATGACAAAATTCCAATTTTCCATACTTGTCAATTATTTCAACAGTATTTGAGATCTTATTAGGCATGGTAGAACACTAGCGTCCGCGCAACACAGTTTAGGAAACACTTATTTAGCTAATTTACAAATTGCCTTAAAAATTATTTCTGGTAGTAAACATTTTTGAAAATATGATTTGAGTGCTGGGACAAGTCCCAAAAAGCCCGTAGAGTCTGGGAGCGCATGAGGCGCCCTGACCGCTTTTCCCCTTTGTGGAGGCTGTCCATGCCTGAGCTAGCTATTATAGCACACAGCAGGACAGGTCACTGTCCTGTTGGCTCATATTTCTCACAACTATGGCCAAATTTCGAATCACGGTGCCCCCGCTGCGGGGAAGAAGAGGTAACCGTGCCTCTTATTCTGTTTGACTGCCCCAGGCTTGCTGATCTACGCCTAGACAAGTCTGGGAAACCAAAAATCTCGACCTGTAAGGTGAAATATACACATTACGCAAGTGTGACGAGATGTTTAAATAGATATTTTTGGCTCGTTTATTAAAATCTAGGGGACATTTTATTAATTTATCCCTCTCATATATACAATATTTTGAACAGACACACCGCAACTAACAGTAAGAACAGACCAGTATATTAAGTTTATAAACTAAAATGATTTAAGGACTAAAAGTTTACACAAGATAATTTGATATAAAACAAGGTTACAAAGACAGTTTGTGTGGAAACACAAACTCAAAATCGTCTCCCAAAGTGGTCCACCCAGGCAGGCTTTAATATTTTCAGAAAGAATATCCGAATGAAATCCGAATGAAATTATATCAAAGACAAATGAGAGATAAGAATGGAGAAAGAAGGTTGACAGATCTTGTGTATTGCCCCGACGGTCCAGCAGATCAAAGGATAGGTTCAAGTGAATGCAAAGTTAGATGTGAACCTGGCCTAACTAGTTCCCCTTTCAGACCTTGTGGTCTATAAGGCAGATGATGTAAAGTTCATCTGTTTTTGTGGCCTACGGTTAACGAGAGTGTCATGTAGCCAGCACAACGACCAACCGCCTTTGCTTTTCCCCAACTAATGTCAAGTACCCATTAGAGCTGGGTGGACTCAGAGGCGCCCAAGGATTCCGAAGTTAAAAATCCCAGTCTTCACCACGATTCGAACACGGGACCCCCCGGATCGGAAGCCAAGCGCTTTACCGCTCAGCTACCGCGCCTCTCCTGGTCTAACTGAAGTCTTATTATTGATGTAATTGTTTGTAATTGTTTTGAAAAGGCTCAATCTCTTAATCGAATCCTTAAAAAAAAAAAAATTAGAAGATGTGCTGTGCCCTGCAGTAGGAATGGTCAAGAAAATGCAGTTTACAAGATTACCATTCGTTTTAAATTAGGTCTAACTTATAATGCATTGTAATTAGCTTTTTCTCTTTAAAAAACTGCTTGCATAAGTGATTTAAAAAATTAGATTTTCCGCTTTCAGAAAAAAAAGTAGCCGTTGCATCAGAACTTTGAATGGTCTAAAATATTGTGATGTCGGATTTTCACTATCTTTTCTAGTTTACGAGATCTAAATGGGACAGACGGACAGACATTTCACACAGCGTCTTTTCCCCTTTTGGGGCCGCTAAAAATATAATTGAGAAATGAAATGGGCGTATTAACATCTAAAATAATTGCTCATCATGGATTGCTGATTGGTGAGTGATTGGAAGAGTTTTCCTATGCCTTGACTACTTATATTCTTAGATGCTCGCCCGTGGGTCGTCTTCTGGTGGTCGTGGGACTGGCACTCAGAAGGATGAGTCATCCGGCTTTGTCTTAGGACGTCGACTCGGGATGTCCTCTATGCTGTAGGCAAGCTGTCTCTAGGGTTAGGCCACTGCCTGTGTAGGAGTAGAGAGCGTTGGAGCTACAGACTAAGTTTGCAGTAGTAGTAGACCTCTTAGCTGTAGTTTCTAGCTTGTAGATGGCTGTGCTGACTCACACCAGTTTATTCCTGTAGCGATGATTGCTCTAAGCAGTGAGCAGTAGCTATTGGGGAGTGAACAGTTTGGGCCGGGCACTGGGCAGAAGATACTAGGCAGTGGGCACTGTGGACACTAGGCAATATTCTATGGCCAAGGACAGTAGGCAATGCCTTTTTGCTGACAGGTATGTTTATGGTCTATATTCGTTGCTTACCGTATGAGTAGGGACTTAAACAAAAATAGATATTTGTCCAGCCCGAGTAATACTATTTCTAGGGCGGAGCGTATCTTACGGAAAGGGGGGGGGGAGAGAGAGAAGGCGTGAATAGTTATTTAGCCGCTGCGTGTAACACTGGTGCAGAGTATAGTGTCGTTGGTTACTTGTCCAGCGATCAAAAATTAAAATTTAGCCCTAGAGAAGCTAGTTTATGTTTTACGTCGAGTTTTGTCCCATGAGAGCCAGTACCTTTGTCTAGACGAGCGGGGAATAAATCGTACAAGAATTTAGTTATAGGTGGACCAGAAAATAATTGATTAAGTTAAAAATAAAATTTTCTCAATGAACTTTTGTATGCAATTTTTATATCGTCACAGTAAGACAGCAGGGTTTCTGTCACTCAAATAGAGTTTGATGATGATGATGATGATTTAAATATTAGATATATATTCAATACGTCAAAGGGGTAAAGTAAGGTAAAATTTTTAACCGTGTAAAAAGATTAAAGCAAATAAAAAATTTTTAGTTCAAAAAATTAAATTTATAAAATATTTGCTACGATTTTACTTTTAATTTCATAAAGCTACTTACTTTACTGACAAGGATGTCTTCTACGCTTGTAAAGTTTAATACAGGAACCGGCCAACAATCATCTGGATGTCTAAAAACAATGTTATACATACAAACTATTTTTTTAAACATAAATTTATTACTAAAAAAATATGTATTCACTTATATATTAACTAAGAATGAAAATACACTTTTCTTTATCATATTTGTTTTGCATTTTTCTTTTTTAATAGTAAAACAAACAACAACACTAATATACTCACAAAAAATCAAATTCCATTGTTTCTATTTTCTATACTGAAAGTAAACAAAAAAAGTTTAATGAATAATAGTCTCCTATCGTTTAGTCATTTACAAACATGTAGAAGAGGGGGTCGAATGACGATTTGCCAGGGGTCGGGTAAGTTTATTCTAACTTGTCAAACTCGACATTGTACTTTTTTTTCTTTGAAAGATATTTTTCTTAAAATTGTTATTCAAAGCAAGATGTTTTAGACATACGAATAAAAATGATTCATACATTTTAATTGTCAAGGCATAAATATTTGTATCAGTTTAAATGAATGTAAGTAAATGTGTTATGTAAAGTTAAGCCATTGCGGAATCATGTATATTATTTCTATGGTGACGTCATGATGCACTTGAAAAGCAATTTCGGATATAAAACTAATACGCCATAGTTTCATAGAGCATGCTATTTTAGATAATATTTGTTTTATGGACAACTCATGAAATCGGATCTCGAACGTAAAATGAAAAGTGAACGCCGATTTTTTGTAAACGTTCTGGTCTTACTTCAATAGTTTAAACATAAATTAAAAACCCCAGAGCGTCATTTGTAACGAATCTAAAAGCCGCATCTATGAAGCCGAAATAACTGTGACGTCATTTTGATAGCAAACATCCAAGCTTTGCCAACAAGGTTACCCAGAATTTTAGATGTAATGTCAGTTATATAAATAAAGGCGATTTAAATGACTTTCTCTTTTGCAAACCTCTTGAAAAAACTACAACAGCACATGGTGTATAAGAAAAAGTTGGTTCATTTTTTTGAAAAATTGCTATTATGTTGGTCTGAATATCAACGTTTGAAACAGAATTGGTCACCAAAAGTCATCAGAATTACTGCGTGATTCATCAATAAATGTGAGATGTATGGCTACATAACAAAGGGGTTCTAGTACGAATCATGTAACGAAATATTTCATCATAATTTCCAAACGAGCCTGACATAGCGTTTGCACTTGTTAGAAGTCCATTCACAGTCCAAGGTGAACATGTTCTAAAGTCATCACAGGAAGAGTATATTGACTGCATTAATAGCGGTGCAGCGAAAAATAATTTATTTTTAATGTCAATAACACAAATCTGGATCAAGTGTTTGCAGGCAAATCCTGATTTGCACCTTCTTCTTCGATTAATATATTTTTGAGAAACACGACCTATTCAGCCTGTTAGTTATAAAGTCTAAATAGAAAAAATGATGCAGAAGATGACAATGGTTGTGATCTCTCAAAGACTGACCAGATAATTCCTGATCTGGTGAAATAGAAACAACCGCAGACTGTCTCAACACTATTGTATTATAGTCTACCATCATAAATCCGCATCCATGCTATCCCATGCTTTTTCAATTCTCACATAAGTATGCAAGATGAAAATGAGTAGGGTGAGTAGGGAATAGAAAAGTAAATAAATGTAATTTAAAGATAAAATTTTAATTATTTTTAATTTAATTATAATAAGAATTACAATTATATAATAGCAAAAGCACAAATTATTATGCCTATGAACGAAAGTTATTTTACTGTTGGGGATCAGAAATTGTAAAAAAGGAGCTTCGAGCTAAAAATGTTGAGAACAGTTGCCCTAATTAATTATAAGTGAAGTATTTTACAAAATGCCGCTTTATGAGAAAAAGAAGATTTTCTGTAAATTTGAGTGAACAAAACATAAATTCATTCTTTTATAAAGGAATCCCATACATAATTCCAAATTAAGCAGTTAATACATACTTAAAAAGCCAAGAAAAAGCAAAACAAAAAGAAAAAACAATTTCACATATTCTGTTCAATTTCTTTTTATTTTTTCTAAGAAGAACCTCACACATGTCACTTTTCCCACACTATGCTTCTCACGATACAATAGCTTAGAAGACCTCATTACATTATATTTTTATAATAAGTCGCAGTTCTCAGTTCAATATTTTTATTACATATCTTAGTACAACATTTGAATACAAAAAAATCTTTATAATTTTTTAAGAACTGTTAAGCCAAGTACAAAATATAGTAACAAAACTATTTGTTTGACAAAAACATACGCAAATAACTATGTTTATTAATAAAAAAAATTATATTACTTACCCTAATGGATTTTTTGAAAAGAACAAGAGAATTAAACACAACAGTATTTCCCTTGATAATGTTTTATATCCAAAAAAATAAAAGCCTATACCAATACAGCGAAGAAATAAAAACTATCGACTGCTTTTTTTCTTAGAAAGTATAGACCGTGTATAACACATACCAGGTAGAAGCTAAAAATAGATCTCTGTGTAAGAGTCGTCAGTTCATTACATGTTAGGTTCCTCCTATTTAAGGTTTCCCTCGAAAGAACACAGTGCCTATCTACACGCTTAACTCTGTCAAGCAAAAAAAAAAATTGACAGTGTTTTATAAGCTTTATTTATAGAATAGTTTGCAAAGCATTATGTAAGTAGAAAAAAGGAGCAGCAGGTCAATCGATAACTCCGAATTTTGCCAGACTATTATTATTACCAAGTGATAAGAACGAAGAAAAGTAACGAAAAAAAATATGTGTAATGTTTTATCAAGTGTATTAAAGTTTGTTTCAGTATGATATTATTCACGAAATACTACTGAATGTTGCAAAGCTAGGTATAGTGACCGGTCTATTCATTCCAAACCTAGGCTCACACTGTATTTTGATAAATGAAAGGAAATCAGAGGTCGTAAAATTACTACAATATGTCTCTTTAGTTGTCCTTAAACATATCATTTTGTCATCATGTCCATATTTTCTTACTAGAATGATGAACTATTTTTATTATAATTCATCTTTTTACTAATATTAGCTTCCAAAATTGCATGGTTCGAACCCAGATATGGATTTCAAAAACGGCTCTAACGATTTTCCTAGAAGCGTGGTATTTTAAATTCGCTTTGGATGGTATTACCACATTCGAGTCAAAAGTTTCTTTGTATTAAGTAAATAATTAAATAAATATAAAGACGTTCATTAACATTTTGCGCACCGTATTGTTAAGAGGTCGTTAACAGTACAGATAGTATTAATTTGTGACAATATAAATATGTATTTGATACTCATATAGTTTATTAATAAACAATTTAAATTTTTATCTCTAATTAGATCCAATATTCTAATCTAGACTTCAGTATTTAACGTTTCTAATTTTTGATTAATATCACTAAACTAGAATTTTCTATACATTTAGTAGATTTATAGCCTATTTTATCTTTTTCTTATCTTATATAATACAGACGTTACTTCAAAAAAGAAGATGATTACGTCCTACGTGTCATGCATTCAGTCATGCATGACTTATATTCTAACAAGTCACTGGTTCACCTGGCTAGCTCAGGCGAATCATTCCATGTTCTAATAGCACTAGGGAAGAAGGAGTATTTGTACAAATTTGTCCTAGCACGTGGGATTAGAAATGTGCCTATCTTTGTGTCTTTCAAAGTATTTTATTAAATTTAGTTTTTGTAGATAGATCTAAGAACACTGACATATAGCCAGGGGATACGAATGACACTTTAAGTAATGTATCATCATTGAACGGATACGTGATTTTTATTGGTAGTTATACTTTTTGTATTATTGTAGACTATAATTGTTATTCATAAATATTTGTTGCAGACCACATCAAAATACCTTTTCAACAACCGAAATTACTGTCCATCGAATGCGTCATAATGCCATTGCGGAATGAAACATTTCTATTAAGAAGATCTAATCACGTCGTAAAGAAAATTTAACACTAGCTAAATCACATTTGCCTAAGCCAATAAACGAAACAAATTTTATGGTTGGGGTCGCCGCCTAGAGCTAAAAAGGTTGAGAACCGCTGCTCTAGTTTTTATAACATCCAAACAAGCTTCTAGAATATGTCAGAAACGTACAGCGTCTGTCCCGTTTCCATTCTAGAACGACACGTGACCATTTTACATACCAGCTTGTTTACATACGCAGGTTCTAGAAATAGGCTGACATCAGTCTCTTGACCAGTAATAATCACGCACAGCGACCTCTAAGGTGTAGCTAGTTCGTTTACAATTTACAACAATATTGTAGAGAAAGCAGTATTCAAATAGTTGCTTACGTATTTTATTAATATATCATTTCATTTCTTCTAGAATCTCATTACAATCTGTTTAGATTAGTAGCTTTTGTTTCTTTTAAAAACAATTTCCTTAAAAACAAACTCGAGATTAATTTTATTTGTTTGCAGTGATTTTTTTTTAATTTTAGACTTCAGACCTAAGATTAAAGCTGTATTCTTCGCTTGTGGTCTTTTATCTACTTCATGGTTGTCAAAGCTGAACAATTAATTCTGGGGCTGAAAGAAGAGTTCATACCTTTGATAGTAAATGTTAAAGAAAAATGATGGGTATTAGATACAAGGAAATAAATTTCTACTTTTGCATGTCAACACTCTAGTTTGCAAAACGTAAAGAATGGATCTGCCTCTCTGTTGTTATCCTGCTATGAACAGCTGCTAACTGGAAAAATGGAGGGATTTTGTTACGCAAACTGTCAGAGTGTTAAAAACTATGGTAGCATTAATAGATTCTTTTATTACAATACCTCTATTAAAGTCAGAAACTTGGACAGTTGATCTCAAAAATGACTCTACGACTTTTCTATAAATCTAACAGATCATGTATATTGCTATATCGTTGGCCACATGGAGAAAACTCGAAAACTCTACTTTGATCGTTAAAATTTTCAAAATAAAAAATAAATATATGTAAGTTTTTGGGATAGATACTAGATCTAGGTCTAGATGCAACATCGGTTTTGAAAGAACTATCGCGTTCGGCGTTCGTGCATTTCCGAATGTAAGGCATCATTGATTCAAGAGTTCAATAAATTAATGTTCAGTAAAATTTTGTGCATCGTATCCTTAGTCTAGATCTAAAGACTTAGCATTAAAATTATTCCATAATAAGAAGAAACAATGGTGTAGTCAGCCATAGTGTACCAATTAGGCGATAACACAAAAGAATTTAATTGCTATAAGCTTATTGAAATAATATCTAAGCTTTACTTACATTATTTACATAAAATCTAATACCGATTGCTTCTAGATCTAGAAATAGAGCTTGTGTGAAAAAAAAACGGAAACAAATGTTCTAAAAACTATATAATATACTAGCCTGAAAATAAACGCTGCCTGGGGGTCTAAGTTTGTGTTTACTAATCTGGTGGATTGGATTTAGATGAATGTTAAAGTTAGCTAATGATCCTTTCCAGTTTTTTCTCTTTCGCTACGAAAATAAAATTAGTTTGCGAAAATGGGTTTACCCAAAGCGTTACATTCATATCTATTAAAAACGAAAAAAAACGATAGCTTTGTTAAATGAATGGGATTATAAAGTAAACAATTAAACGAAATAATTTTTAATACGCAATTCATGAATGAATATAGGCCTATCTCAACCCGGCTTCGCAGCTTTCGTAAACGAATGTAGTCTATTAAAAATGCTTTAAAAAACCAAATTTGAATGTTTATTTGATCAAAATATGAAATGAATGGACTATAATTAGTATGTTCATGTGTTTAAGTATAAAACTATCTGTGCGAAGAGAAGTTTTATCATCTTAGAGTTGAATTAGAGTTTTAGATCTAGGGAAGGGATTATAAAGTAAACAATTAAACGAATTAATTTTTAGTACGCGATTCATTACGGTATTGTCTAATGAAAGAATGTTCATCAGGAAATCTGTAGTCACAGATATAAGGAACTAATTTATGTAAAATATGCTTTTGAAACACAAAATTGAAGGTTAATTTTATTATATAATGAAATCAATGGATCTTCTTTTGTATTTTCATGTGTCAAAGTAAAAAACTATCTGCGCAAAGTGTATTTCTTAAAATTAGATCTAGGTCTAAATCCTTTCGATCTTTTCTCATGTCAACATTGTTGACATGGCCTAGATCCATAAAATTCTATAGCTTTAATAGAGTCGGACAACTTTATTTGTTTTTAGTCTTAAGTTTGTTTTAGGGCTACAGTACATATATTAAGGTCTAAGTTGGTACCCAAGAAACATTCCTGCCAAGTTTTATCAAGATTGGTCAAGCGGTTTTGATGTCTATAAGTCACATACATACATACATACATACACCTCACATTCTACTTTATAGTATAGATTACGTCAATGCTAATGGGTTTTGTGAGAGATAGATTGAGAAACAGACAATGTAGTAAAAATGAGAGACAGAGTCAGAAAGTAATAAGGAGGAAATATTCGTAATACATTGCTTAAGACTCTAACCCTTCTAATTCTGCTACTAACAGAACGCTAAAACAGCAGATGGCTTTTGATCTCAAAAGCAAATATTGAAAAGTCTCTTACACCATTAGACGGTTTATAGATATACCCACAATGATAACAATAATGAACTAAGAGTGTAATAGGAAATCACAAATTGAAACGTCTTATCAACCTTTTAAAGTCGGTTTTTATTGATTTTAATTTAAACATTCGGTTATCATAAACTAATCAATATTTCTAGGAAAACTACTACTTTACAATTATTGAAAGTCACAATCTCCTTTCCAAAAAATTTAAAAAGGCATATTGGCTAGAACGCTAGCGGATCCAGAGCTTTGAAGTGGGGGAGGGGGATTTTTTTCAAAGCCCTAACCCTAACGCCCAGTAAACCCTAACCCTATGTATAAACGCGCGTAAATGCATATGATTGGCGTAGCCTGGGGGGTTGGGGTTCAAACCTCCCCTCCCCCCGAAATGAAATCGAAATTTAGTGACAGATTTTTTTCTTTGATTTTTTTTTTCTTTTTAGGTGAGATTTTAATATTAAACCATCACTTGCCCCAGAGCGGCCAAGGGGTTTTGAGTTTAAAACCCCCTACCTGGGGATTTTGCAGTCAAATACCTCTCTTCTATAAAACAAAACCAAAAAAAAACCCCAAAAAAACCAAAACAAGAATGCAAACGACAAATCTCAAATTCCAAGAGGTTAGTTAAGGAAGATTTTAATTTTAAAATTCCCTCCGAAATTTACGATAAATCCCCCTTTTCAATATAATACTATCCAAACATCAGTCACCAGATTCTATGAGCGTAGCCAAGAGGGGTTTTGTGTTTAAACCCCTCCCTCCACGGGGTTTATAGCTAAATACCACCTCTTCGATATAAAAAGCAAATTACACACTCAATATGCTATGTAGCCAAAGGGCTTTTTAGTTTAAACCCCCCTTCAGCAGGTTTTGAAGTTAAAACAAATACCTTTTCAATATAAAAAAGGCAAATTACGCATTCAAAATGCTATGAGCGTAGCCAAATGGGGTTTTGAGTTTAAACCCACCTCCAGCGGGGTTTGAAGCGAAAAAAGTACCTCGTCAATAAAAAAAACTACAAATTACACACTCAAAATTCTATTAGCGTAGCCAAGCCAAGGGGGGTTTCAAGTTTAAACCCATTCCTCTAAAGGACTTTTTTTTAAAGTTTAAAACCCCTCCTGATGTTTTTGAGATTCAATACCCCCATACAGAAAGTTTTAAGGGTTGAAAACCACTCGTTTTAATTTTACTGTAATGCAAACTATAGTCAACAAATTGTACGAGCTTAGTAAAAGGGGTTTTGAATTTAAAAAAAAAAACAACCCCACGGATTTTTAAGTATATAACCCCAAAAAAATGATTTTGACGACAAAACTTCCCTTTTTCATATAAAATATAAACTACAGTCACCAAATTTCAAGAGCGTAGCCAAAAGAGGTTACACATTTCTGTCAGTGGCGGGCTCCATTAATAAAGAGCAGTGAATAGTCATCTGCCGAAGTTGGAAAAAAAATAAATGTGGCTCAACAAAGATAGCTATGACGCATTTTAGGTGTCAGTTATAGAGATCGGGTCTAAAGCAAGGAGATCCTATGCCGAACTGGGAGTCGACCAATTAGTAAGGTTGTGACAGAGCGTCGCATAAGGCTTGCGGGATGTTTTCCGACAATATGAATTACGCATAATAAGAGTTGATTTGACATGGAGGCCATTACGAGGAAAGTGCAAACAGGGACATCCTAGAAAAACTTGGGGCCAAACTTTCACTGAGGTCCTCAGAGCATGTGGGAAGAGGCTTCAGACATTGCCAGTGACAGATTTTTGTGGAAACAGCTTGCCGTCCAATACACCGAACGACGTAGCAGAAAGTAAGTCAGTGAGAATAGCACATAAGGTTTTTAAAAAAAAAAATTTAATAGCAGGATATTGCACTGTATATACCTCAGAATATAAATTTTGTTGGCTTTCAATACCAGAAATAGTGCTTGGCGAACAACTGACTGACACTTTTGCTTATGTGGACAATGTGACCATCTGCGGTCTGGACTCTGAATCACATGACCGAAACCTACAGTGCTTTCTTGAAAGTGCTCAAAAGTTTGGAATCCCCTTTAAAGAAACAAAAAGTGAAATTAGCACTACTAAAGTGAGACTGTTAAAATAAGAGATTTCTAAAGGACAACTTAAGCCGGATCCTGACAGATTTTGCGCTCTAATCGAATTACCCGTACCAGTTAACATGCGTTAACAGAAACGAGTAGTGTGCCTTCTGGATTACTACTCACAGTGGATGCCTAACTTTTCAACAAAAATTAGCCTGTTAACAAGAAATCGACAAATTCCTGTCTTCGAAGAAGTCAAAAGAACATTTGAAAGTTTGAAAAATGAGCTTGAAAAAGCCGCAGTATATACCACTGATCCGAATCGCCCTTTAACCGTTGAGACTGATGCTTCTGATATAGCCATTGCGGCTACCCTGAACCAAGATAGCCGGCCCGTTGCTTTCTTCTCTCGCTCATTAAAATAAAGTGAAAGAAAACATTCTTCCGTTGAGAAAGAAGCATATGGCATTGTTGAGTCGTTGAGAAAATTCAAACATTTCTTAGTTGGATCATCGATTTGTCTAGTTCAAGTATAACAGGTCAAACAAAGGAAAAATGAAAAATGAAAAAATCCAGAGGTGGAAACTAAAATTCTCGTGTTACCACTATGACGGCATCTATCGCCCTGGCAAGCAGAACACTGTAGCTGATACATTTACCAGAAACTATCTATCTGCCATTACTCACAATGACCTAAAATTGCTGCATACTAGTCTTTGCCACCCGGGCGTTACTCGACTATTGCACTACGTAAGTGCTAAAAATCTTCCATTTTCCTGTAATGTCAGAACTGTTATATAATAATGTCAAACTTGTGCAGAACTAAAGCCCCGTTTTTTTCGACAACCGACCGGAGAATTGATTAAAGCAACTCATTCTTTTGAAAGAATTATTATGGATTTCATGGGACCCCTCCCTTCTGTTTCAAGAAATAAATATCTACTTACCATTATAGATAAATTCTATAGATTCCCATTTGCATGTCCCGATATGTCTTCCTCTAAGGTTGTTAAATGTATCAATGAACTATTTGCCTTATTTGGATTTCCAGCGTACGTCCACACTGACAGGGGAACTTCGTTTATGTCTACAGAGGTGCAGTGTTTCCTCCGCTAGAAAGGAATCGCGACTAGTAGAACGACCCTTTACAGTCCGAGAGGAAACGGACAAATAGAGAAACTTAACGTGGCTTTATCACCTTGGCTCTACATTCTAAGGAATAGGACATAGCTAAAGGGGAACTAGTACTAAATAATGGTCTGCTGTCCACCCGGTCATTACTTTTCACTGCAACCAACTGGACACCACATGAACGACTTCTTGGATTCAACCAAATAAGTGGTTCCGGGAAATCTCTGCCAACATGGTTGACCAGTCCGGGTCCTGTCCTGCTTAAGATGAACATTAGATCATCTAAATATGATCCCATATCAGAAGAAGTTGATTAAGTAACAGAAAAAAATTTTCTTTATTATTTTTAATTCATCATTCACTAGTTATAATGAGTAAAGTTATGAATGGTATTGTGAGGAGATAGTTTCAAAAAGAAAGAATTGTGTATTAAAAGAAATATTTGTTCTTTGTTTGGAATATGAAGACGATTTGGAGATAAAAAGTTATGTCCATAAAATCTTGTGCGCATGTCTTTTTGTAAGAAACGAAATGGTCAATCTAAAAAGTAATTTTGTATTTGTCAAGTTTTTAACTAAATATAAAATGTAAGCCTATTTTTTAAAAGAAACTAAACCATAATGTTGTGCAAATTATTGGCAATTAGTACCACACATATATATATGAAATTATTTAAGGTTTGAAAAATTGGTTGTTTTTTTTTACAGTAAAACCATATAACTTCACATTATCTATTCTACAGAGAAATGTAGAAAAGGAAAATAAAATTAGTGTTACGCAATTGAAGAATTACATTTAAATATTAAAATATATTCTTTTTTTCTGTAGTGGCGCGGTGGGTCGTTGTGCTGACCACATTACACCATGTTCACTAATACTTGGCCAACGAAACAGATAACCTACAGATCAGAAGGTCTGAAAGAGGAATTTACTTTTTACTTTTACTATAATGCCTGAAACCTTTTTAATTATCAAAGATAAATAAATTCAATATTAACTAAAGACATTTTATAACATTATACATTCACGTATACATGTGTTAAATTTGATTATACTTGTAAATTCTTATAAGTCATTGGTTTTCCTTGCTGATGTCAAATCCAGGGCCTAGATCTAAAGATAGATGCAACATCTGCAAAAAAGTATGCACCATGAAACAGAAAGCCATTCAAAGTGACACCTGCGATGAATGGTACCATGCATCATGTCTCCATATGAATACACCTGTGTATTATGCCTTAGACAACAAAGATGTATCATGGCACTGTGTACCGTGTGGGTTACCTCAGTTTACATCAGGACTGTTTGATTCCTTTGATGCCGACACTTCTAACCCATACAACATCCTAAACAACATCTCAAAACAAACTCACCAACCACTAGCCAGATCAACTCCTGTTAAACCTAAATCTACTAAAATTAATACAACAGCCTCACTAAACAAACCTACTAAAGAAGTAATACCAAAATACCTTAAAACCTTAGTAATAAATTTTCAAAGCATTAGGAACAAAACAGCAGACTTAGAAATTTTATTAGAATGTGAGAAACCAGACATAATTGCAGGAACAGAAACTTGGCTACAACCTAAAATTTATAATGCAGAAATTTTCAATAGTAATTATGAAATTTTTAGAAAAGATAGGGCTGAAAATCATGGAGGAGTTCTTCTAGCAATAAAAAAAACACTCTTATAGCAGAAGAAATTACCTTACCTAACTCAAAAAATATAGAATCAACATTTTGTAAAATTAATACCACCTCAACATCCCTAATAATAGGCAGCATTTACAGACCACCAAATTCTAGTTTAGAATACATGCAGGAACTATGTAATCAGTTTACTACACTTAAAGAGACAAATACAAATGCAGTTTTTTGGATTATGGGTGATTTCAACCTACCTGATATAAATTGGAAAACACTAACCATAAATAAACACCAAAACCTTAAGGACATAAATTAGCTTTTCATAGAAACTTTACACAACCTAAGTTTAGATCAAATCATTAAAAAGCCAACTAGATTAAACAACACATTAGATCTCTTCTTAACCAACAGACAGTTGATTATGATATTATCCCTGGTCTATCAGACCATGAGAACATAAAAATACATAGATAAAAGCAGTAGCCAATTCAAAACCCAAAAGAAAAATCTTACTCTGGAATAAATGTAACCTAACAGAACTACACCAAGCTGCATTAAACTTTCAACAAACATTCTTATTAGAAAAAGACATTAACCAACCAGTCTATGACCTCTGGAATTTCATTAAAAACCATCTTAAAAGCATTATAGAAAATCATATACCAACTAAATACATATCAAACATAAAAAAAATGCTGGTTTAATAATAGACTAAAGAAGCTTTGTAAACATAAGGAAAACCTATATAGAAAATTTAAAGAAACTAAGGCAGAAAGAGTTTACAAAAAGTATATAAAATTTAAACACTTAACCCAAAAAGTAAGCAGACAGCTGCAGAGTGAATACATAAACAATGTAATATCTAAAGATAACAACAAAAACCTATGGTCATATATTAAGTCTAAGAAAATGGAAACAACAGGCATAGCGCCATTAAAAGATGAACATAACATAATACATAATGATAATGAAACTAAAGCAAACATCCTAAACAAATACTTGCATCAGCATTCTCAGCCCCAGGAGACAAAGACATATTTTTTAATTTGAACCAAGTAGACAACATAGAAGATTTAGTAGTACAAGAAAATGGAATTCAAAAACTATTATCCAACACCAAACCAAATAAAGCATCTGGACCTGATGGTATTCCAGCTAGATTACTCATCTATGGCTTCCTTCAGTCGCGAAGCGACTATGGATCATCTTGGTGAGATGAATGCCTGGGCATTAGCTGTGGTCGGAACGATGTCGCCCACACATCAGTTCCCCCCTCTCCACGCAGCTGATGTAGCCAAAGGAACGGCAGTGCCGATACAGTTTGGGGTCAGCGGCATCGCAGGTTCTGCCAGAGTGTAGCACTGGGTGCTGCAAACTGCCTTAGAGTCGCCAGCTCCTGATTTTTCCTCAGGGTTGACTCCTGAAGCCTTTCCCATGATTGGGTATAGCTGCAAGGCAACAGAGGTTTGAATTCAGAGTTTTCCTTATCCTAGGTGGGTAGCCAGCCATGGCTAACGAGCCCCTCCTACCCGAAGCTTACTGGTTAAGGCGCCAGTTACTCGCCTTTGCCCCTTCTCCTGTTAGTGAGAACAGTTCCGCCGGACTCAATATCTGAGCCACACGTGAAGGCCAGGAGTTGCCTACTGTTCCAACTCCTGGCCTAGATTACGCAAAGAACTAAGCAATGAGCTAGCCCCAGTGTTCAAAATACTCTTTCAGGCATCGCTTAACCAGGGCAGAGTACCAAGGACTGGATAGAAGCTAATGTCACCCCCCTATTTAAAAAAGAAGAAAAATCTGATCCAGGAAACTACAGACCAGTATCACTTAACAGCATCACATGTAAAATCCTAGAACACATAATATGTAGCAACATCATAAACCACTTAGACAAACATAATGTTCTCACCCCATACCAATATGGCTTTAGGAAATATAGATCATGTGAAACACAACTAATAGGACTAATTAATGATTTTTCAAAAGGTTTAGATAATAGTAAACAAATAGATGCTATCTTACTAGATTTTTCCAAGGCTTTTGACAAAGTTCACCACCATAGTTTGCTTAAAAAATTAAAATATTTCGGCATTAATGGCCCACTGCATCAGTGGATTAAAGATTTTCTGATAGGGAGAGAACAAACTAATAATAAATGGCTCTAAATCAACACCAATAACAGTAAACTCAGGTATACCTCAAGGAACAGTCTTGGGTTCACTATTTTTAATTTACATAAATGATTTACAAAATTGCATTAGTTCAGGAACAAAAGTCAGATTATTTGCAGACGATTGCATAATATATAGAACAATAAAAACAACACAAGACACAGATACTTTACAAAGAGAATTAGATGAATTACAGAAATGGGAATCAAATTGGAGCATGTCTTTCCACCCAGAAAAATGTCAGTTGTTAAGAGTAACAAAAAAACTAAAACAAATTAATTCCACTTATCTTATTCATGGCAAACCAGTAACACAGACTAAAAACGCAAAATACCTAGGTGTTATAATAAATGAAAAACTGTCATGGAATCCACATATTTATGAAACTATAAAAAAAATCCAACAAAGCATTAGGGTTTTATTAGAAGAAATTTCTATAAATCAAATAAGAACATAAAACTGAAATGTTATTTAACCTTGGTTAGGCCAATAATAGAATATGCATCCACCGTTTGGGACCCCTCAACTCAAGAAAACATTAAGAAACTATACCAAACACAAAATAGAGCAGTGAGATTCATAACAAACGAATATTCACATTTGACTAGAGTAACACCATTAGTAAAATCACTAAATTTAAAAAGCCTTCAGGACAGAAGACTCAAAAGTAAAGTAGCAATTATACATAAAACACTGAACCATAATCTTCAAATAGAAAAACAAAACTTAATAAAATACACTGAAAGACACAAAAATAAAGGCACATTCCTCTCCCATATGCTAGGACAAATTTGTACAAAAACTCCTTCTTCCCTAGTGCTATTAGAGCATGGAATGGGTTGCCTGAGCTAGCCAGAAAAACCAGCGACTTAGCAGAACTTAAGTCATTGGTTAATATGTATGACTAAATGCATGATGCGTAGGACGTAATCATCTTCTTTTTTGAAGTAACGTCTGTATTATATAAGATAAGAAGATAAGATATTTCTTATCTGTCCTTAGTTGTCGTTGTGTCGTTGTAGAATAAATTTCTTTCTTGTAAGTTACAAATATATATTCATAACTTGTCATAAAAATTGTAAATATTTAGAGATGGACAAGAAATAAAAATTTTTTTACTTATTTAATAAAAATATTTATTTGCGAAATCAAGATTCATATACATTCAGTTCCATAGTAAATCCAAAATCCAGACTACAAAATGCACATCTACATATGCATCAAAATTAAAATTCATTTCTCTGAATATTATGAAAAATATAAATATATAAATCAACATACAAATGACTGATAGTAAATGTTTTCTCGCATACATATTTATGACAGAATAAATTAATATAATATATGTAGATAACCTGGAGAAAAACCATTTTGATGATATGTAATATAAATTCAATATTTTTTATATAATGTCATTCCACTGTTTCAATTTACGGACTTTTACCATCGAGAGCAATCTTAAAATATATAAATTAAATAAAACAAAATATTTTTTTAAAACAAAATTTTATGTTGATTGAAATTGCATCCATTATTTAGAATGAGTCAAGTTATTAATTTTTAATAGATAGTAGACTAACAATAATTTAATTGTGCGCTTGGAAATATTTTTATTGATTGTTTTTGTTTAGCGCAACTTTCATGATTATTGAATGCTTAGTGTAATAGGGTTCAATTACTTTCCTGGACTAGCTGGTGAGAGAAGGGGGCATCTGGAAGGTTTCCGTGCTGCGAGTTAAAAATCTATTACTAATACTGACTTCGAACTCGAGGTTTAGAGCCTCCAATACTGAAGCAGACGAGTTAGCCTCGTATAAAAATAGAATTTATTGAGTTTTAAAACGTCCATAATTTAAAATTTGGTAATTCTGAATGATTGCATGGGTCAGCTATTTTGCTGCTATTTTGTTATTGTTGATGTTCCACTCCCCTCACCGACTGGTACAGGAAAGCATTCTATAAGCATGAAAGCATGAAAGTAAACATTTAAAACAAGTTTAAAAGAGAAATAAAAATTTTAAAAATACAAAACATTTGTTAAATATAGCAAAGCTAACAACATTTTAAAATATTCTAGTACATTTCAAAAGATAAAGGAAAATAAGAATAATAAAAAAAGGAAATACGTCTTAATTTGTATTTTTTAAAAAAAGGAAAATATTTCTATATAAAAACCAAAATATTTAATTATGAGTAATTGATCAACTGTCTGGTTTCACGTTTCAATAATTCACGTGCTGTCATTTCAACTGAATAATTGGGCACATTTTCAATTTGATCCGAAATGGGAAGAGGCGAAATAACATGTACACTATTTTACCGAGACGAACAAAGCTGATATAAGTTTTATAAAAAAAAAAAAAAAAATCAACAACAGAGAAGTTGGTATAACTTCCGATCAAAAGTCCCTGTTTTTTTAGGTCAATTATTCGGCAGCTGTCTATCGCATGAATGATAACATACTGACGTGACCTAAACTGCACGCGCGAGCTCTACTTCGCAAAGCTCGCGCGGTCACTGTCTCTCTCTCTCCTCTTTTAGTAAATCTTAGATCTAGGTAAATTATATCTAGATTTTTTTTCTGCAAATTATACTTTAAAAAATATTAATGTCTAGATTATAAATGTCTTTAGTAAGGGAATTAATTAAATAGATTAATTAAATTAATATATTATCAATTATACGTCGTTTTGTGTGTTTTGTTGAAATATGCTCCCCCCCCCCTCCAATAGGTGTTTTGATTTGATCACTTCAACAGGAATATAATAAGCTAAGTCTAAGGTTGAAAAAAAGGAATAGAATCTAAGAGTATGTTTTGTTGAAGTATGACACTCAGATTGAATCATTTGAATGGATAGTAATAAGCAAAGCATGAGTTTAAAAAAAAATTCAAGAAAAAAAGAAGCTTCGTCCCGAGACATGACGTTATACTGCGCTCCTCTTTGTTTGTAGCTCTTTTCTGTCATCACACAAACACTTCTCTATTATACTCTTTATTAAAACAGTTTGTGTTAGCCAAGATAGTGGGAAATGTGGATAATTTTTCAATTAATTTTTTTAGATTTAATATTTTTCGTCTAATATTTTGTGTTTCGATTAATTGCATAAACAACACTAGGCTAATAGTTTAAAAAGTTATATTTTTAAGGCTATTGCAGTATTGATAACTTCAAAAGAGTATTTGAATTAAACGAAGATCACATTGATCTAATAATTTATGACCTACCTCTAGAATTTTCTTTGCAGCTGCTATAATATCAGTTTTTCTTTTCTCGAAGAGATCCCTATTTTTGTTTTCGCTCAAAGTACTGTAGATTCTGACTAGAACTTCATTAAAATTTACTGGGCCTATAGTATTATGCTTGCCTGTAATAAATTATCAGCAAATACAATTCGTCACATATTTAAGCTATCATTTAAAATAAAACTCAAGATGGTTCATTAAAAAAAATGCATTAATGCTTAGAAACGCATGTAATGATTGGACTAGACTAAACTACTATATTACCTTTTTTAGCCAAATACTAGAATAAAAAAATGCATTATATGTCTAAAACTACTTTATTTAAGAAAAGATGACCAAACACACAAAACAAAAAAAGCATTTGTACGAGTGACTATTGCCATTTAAACAAAAGTAATTCGTCTACCCACGACGTAGCATACGCCGCTATTTCTGACTGTGAGTGGATGAAAAGATGGAACTCTTGATAGAGCAACATACAATTGTACATGGCTGAAAACAAGTTTTGGAAGATACAGGCATATCTTTTAGAAGGTTTGGCCTTGCGCTTTATTAATTGAAATGGCAAGGGCTAATCTCTTCGCGTAAAGGTCAAACGCTAATTTGAATCTGATAGAGTCAGGGAAACCCGGGGAATAAGGACAGTTTGTGGGGTAGCAGCTGTGATAGTTTTACAAACCTGTACGTTGCGGTTTATGCAACCGCTTAATAGCGGGATATGGAGAGACGTTGATCCGAATTGTAAACTCGAGAAGGGTCATACGGACGTTCTCGGAAGTGAATAGTTGCGCGAAGTATTTGAGACATCGTCATCGTGATGTAACGCATGGTTGGGCCATGAAGAGAATATATATATATATAATTATCTTCTTCCCTCAACAGTTTAAACGAGAATAAGTAAAGGAAAAATCACTCTATTATTTCTGCGGATAGTCCACAAGAAAACAAAGAGGGGGGGGGGGGGGGGACACGTCGTCACAAAATAGCAGGACCGGACCGTTGTAACCAAGAAATATAACTTTTTTTTTATTTCTACCTCACGTTAAAAAAAAAAGGGGGGGGGGGGAGTAATCTACTCTACACAGAGCACGCTCAAGAGTTTGGACACCATGGAAAGATCACTGTTTTATTTTTGCAAGTCAGACGTAGGGAGTTATCCTAGGTAATTTAAGAAGCGAAAAAAAAATAGGGGAGGGGGGTGGGAGTAGTATTCATCCGTCACTAAATAGCAGAACCGGACTTAACCATTGTAGAGCCCTATGCGAAACGGATAGGTCACGCTTAATAGCAAGAATTACCAAATGTTTCAATCTATCTACGAGAATTGTTGATCTTAAGTAATTCTTCATTAGTTTGAGGCGCGAGAAGCTTCATTTACTAGATTCCACAATTGCGGGTATTGCATAATGCCGTTTTTCTTATCGCGCGTAGGATTGGCGTTTTCCATATTGAATGACACCCCAAAATGACAATATTCGTGTATATATTACAGGAGATTTGTATGAGTTTTCAAAAGATTTAAATAATTTCCAGATATTTCCAGGACTTTTTCGTATATTTTGCAATTTCAGGACATTTCCAGGACCTACTGTTAAATATACAGGAGGCCGCGGGAAATCTGTTATAAGTTATAAAATTAGCGCGGGTCCTATAAAAATGCAAGGCCCACTGCGGTCGCTTAGGTTGCAGTGGCCTAAGGTAATGGTCCTGCAAAATAGCGGCGTATACTACGACGCCGGTCGACTAGTATATATATTACTTAAGTTATCGGAGGAAAGAATATAATAGAAATGACAAAAAGAACATATAATTACTTATGTATGGTCATAGTAGCATTGTTTCGCTAGTGCAGACCAAGACTTCACACAAAAGGTTCCAGCATCTTAAATATGCTACATTTTAGCCAGCTAATTTACGCAAAAATAGATGGCGAAGAATCATTTGCAATGTTCACAGACAGCAACAAATAGATTAATTAGAAATAAAGGTCAACGTTTGCAAAAGTTGCATTCAATTGCATAAACATACGTAGCCAGCCCTAACTCAAAAGTAGTTCTCATCGAAAATGATGCATAAACAAAGATACATAATTTTTCTCAATGTCACAAGTACACAGTATGAGGAAACTATTGTTTTATGCGTAAATACCTCTTCTTTCTTTAAGTGTCTGGCTTCATTTAATTTATGCTTTGAGTAAACTGTAAGTCTTTCAACTGGGTTTTCTTCTCGCATGCCAAAATGTAAATTAATGACTTGGTTGTAAAAACAGAATATTATGACATGAAAAATAAATGTATTATAGCAAAAAAAAAATAGGGCTCTGAACCAAAGAAGACATATAAACATCCAGTACATTACATATATCTATGAAAATTCAAATAAATTTATAGATACAAAATATTTTTTATAAATTTAATACCTAAAAATCTGATTAAAAATCTTTTAATGCTTTAGGAGTCATTGACACTAGAGTAATATGTTAACAGCACATTAGCCAGAAGCTCGATATTAATATGTATATATATATATAAACATATGTATCATTTTGTTATATGGTAGTTCTACACACACACATAAAAGAATCACTCCAGACTGAAATTAGCCTAAATCACACATTATAAATAAAAGCGATTGCTTTGTTTTTGGCTGCCTTCACCTTGTTACGGCACATTTTTTAAACCCGTTCTCTTAGCTTTAAATCAAAATTTTATTGAAACAATTTTAACAACAGAATAATAAGACATGTGTGTTTCGATTCCAATTTTTAATGATGAGTGCAGTATTTTACAAGATCACGCTAACCCAGTTTCGACCTCCATCTTTTGCCACATATGATGCAGACAAGCCGTCTTTCTTTAGCAAGGGATTTTCTTCAGGTCAAAAATATGAGTCCCGCGACGGTCGTGAGATCTCTCCAGTTCTCTCTCACAAGACCATCTGCCGCCACTTGCTTTCATCTATGCAATGGTGTAGCAATTATGGCGCGAAGGGTCTCATCGTACCCGGACAGGGTCAGGGTCCGTAAAAAGAAAAAGTTTGACTGTGAGAATTTAAATGTATCAAACATACAGTAAAAATTACCTGGCAAAAATCGTTATTGAATTGAGTGGAACTGTGTTCATTGTATAAAGTGGTACATCGTTGGGAATGACTTGTTGTAAACTTACTGATACACACAGGATGACTCGTGGCACTAAAACTACGGAAGGACCACCATCATATTCTTGAAACCGGGCCAACAGCTACTTTTCTACGCATCTACGACAGTAGCAAAATAGTGCCTGAGTTTGATCTTTCGGGAGGGAGGCACCTCTCATACGACGTTTAAGGTCGCATAATAATGACTGCCTTAGGAATGTGGTAATCACCCTTAAAAGATAGATATCCGACCCCAGCACAGCTGTCGAATAGTAAGTGATATTTTTACAATGTC
The DNA here is from genome assembly GCA_030265305.1 of Biomphalaria pfeifferi. NCBI lineage: Eukaryota > Metazoa > Mollusca > Gastropoda > Planorbidae > Biomphalaria > Biomphalaria pfeifferi. The sequence continues at coordinate 730,681 of JASAOG010000024.1, forward strand.
CATACCGGCATTTAACATTTGTATGATGATCTTGGCAGAGTATGCCCATTTGGAGCGAGGCTATTTTCGATCGAAATGTCCGAGGTGCCTTCTGTAAAGTAGGCTACCTAGATATCAGTCAGAAAAATATGTGGAGAAACCTTTTTTTTTATTGCCAACAAATTCATAGTTTCACTATATATCGTTTTTTTTTCAAATGCAATGTTATGAAATGTAAATAAGGAAGCCTTTTCCTTAAATTCAGTTTTTATTTTTAAATATTTACCTTAATAATAATATCTTTTTCAGTTAGATGAGTTTCAATCTTAATTCTTTCAAGAACAGTTGCTTCAATATCTGCATTGTCATCGACCCCAAGATGCTGTCAAAATCAGTATAATTTAGAACGATAAATATTGTGTATAAATTTTGTGCAATAACTCATTTGTTCGAAGTTGTAGTTTGCCCATAACTTACCTTTCTCAAATCTCTAGGAACTCTGGCCTGTGATTCGTACATACAATGAAAGAGATCTCTGCGGAAAATTCGTTCAATGATATCTTTTGCCTCCTTTATGTCTTCCCATCTCCGTTTCTCTTCTATATCTTCTGGCGGGTTATCGGACAACTGAGTGCCTCGAATGTTAAAAATGACGTTATCTGTGAGCTGAGTGAAGGCGGCCATGTTTTTATGACAGTCGTATATACCGAACTCTGGTCTGGATGTTGTGTTAAAATTTAAAATTAATAATTCAATTTTTAAAATTTTTTAAAAATAATACATTAAATTTAGTTAAATAAGTCATCTAAGATACAGCTATAGATTTTAAAGCAATGGTTATAATTTTACCACCGGAGAAATATTTACATATTGATGTTTGCACCAATTTATATGTCAGAAATAGATTGAACTAAAAAATCTTTTAATATTAAATTCTCTATTCAAGAATGGGATTCAATATAACATTTAATATTACATAATAATTGCATTTTATATTTTTTTTGTGTAATATAATTCTAGTATACTATATCAGGAGAATAACATAATTGAGTTTTTACATTTGCATTTCAACACTCTGGCTGGCAAAAAAAAAAAAAAAAACCCTCCTCAATACTGTAAAGAAACTAAAACTGAACTTGTTCGGTCATTTTGTAAGACATGAATCACTGTCAAAAGTCATTCTCAAAGGTACAGTGGACTGGTTGAGGGAGCATGAAGATATGGTGGTTCAAAGAAAAGCTCTCTAGATAACGTAAAGAACGATAGGCCTCTTTCTCGATTTCCTGCTAAGAACAGCTGCAGACCGGGAGAAAAAAGGTGGAGGGATTTGGTTACACGAACGGTCACAGCAACCCTACCATGAAAGTCAAGGGACAGATGATGACAATGATTCTTAGAGATAAATAGTCAAATAAAACTTTTGTAAGCGAGAACATTTATGAAGCGTTTAGTTAACTTTATACATACGTTTTACTAGGAGATTGTGGTCGATCAACGTTTTCATCCAAACCCTGTATATCATCTTCACTTTTTATTTGATATGATTATTGGCTTTCACAAATGCTCTTATCATCCTAAAAAAATACAAATCACCGTCATTTTAATTTAAGAACTTACATAGATCAATTTATTAACCATTTCAGATTTTTAAAAAGTTTATACTTGCATGAGTTCAATGCCAGAAGTAACTTTGTGAAAATATGCAAATTTGTTGACTGTGTATCTAGTATAGAACATGTTGTATAGGTTGCTGATTTCCTGTTAATGACAAACGTTCATTATTTTGTAGCATTATAAATAGTTGTTTCAATGACATTAGAAGTATATTTCTTTGTGTTAAATGCAACAAACATTTATAAAAAGACTATCTATGAAGTCTTAGTACAAATCTCTTTTTATGCCCATTAAAGCCAAGAAAAATAAATCTCAAATAAACATTATCGAATAGAAGTAATAAATTATATATAATAGAGTTAATAATAATACACATTAGATCTTTATCATTCTACACTAAATAGACAGAACTAGGAAACATCCATTCATTAATAGAAAATTAAATGATAATTTATTATAGCCAACTTACTTAACTCTTCCTAGAATAATAATAAATCAGAGATAATTTAACAGTAAAAAAATGTAAATAATACTACAACGGTGTATCTGAAAAATATCTGGGAATTTTTATCCAGCATCGAAGCGAACAAAATACCAAAATAAATATAGAAAAGGAAACGGGAATTTGGCATTCAATAAGGGCCTTAGGAATGAATTTAAAAAATAAATAAAAATAAAAAACTAACCAAAAAAAGAAGGGAGGGGAGGTCACTGTCAAAATATAATATTAATTGATTTAATAGCCGATGAATAATCATACGAAATACTTACTTTTTGTTTTTGGCCGGGGGGGGGGGGGGGAGCGGATAAGTAAAAGTGCTACTAAATAAACAGGCCAAAGATATGAGTGTGTGAATTTGTTGGAGCGTATTATGAAGCGGGTCTTTCCAAATCAAGTCAAAAGTCTATGTTGGAGAAATAACGATGCGCAGGTTGGATTGTAACAAATACACTAATTCAAGGGTAAAGGTATGCCTGGTTAATCGTTAAAATGTAGCCTGATTATTAAAATCAAAAAAAGAAAAAAGAGAGACAAGGGGGTGATCCTGCAGCCTGGGAACAAATCAACGGGCGTAGCCGGTGTGTAATGCTAAGTAATTATACTTTTCTTTTTTTAAAAACCACGCAAAACAGTCGAAATAATAAAAAGCATTCGAGAACATATAACTATATTTTCGAAGACGATCGTGTGTGTGAGAACAAAATTTCTGTAATATGAACTTAAAAGTTTTTCAGCATTTAATGGACAATTTTATTACTACTTGATTTAGATCAACATGTCTTCTGGATCTAAAGCTAAAATCAAATATGTTACTTCCTTTCTATTACAATTTCTATATTCAGCTTACTTTTTTTAATTTATCTGAAAATGACGTAAAAAAATAAAATTAAATTATAGCTTTTATAAGGCGCTATTTTCAGCATACTCAGAGCGATATGGTCCATATCTCATTTGTGGACCAGTGGGAGGAGGGGATCTGGGTATCAGGCCCGCGTCGGGTGTTGAACCTGGAGCCCCCTTCATAGATAGCCGAGCAAAGCCAAGTTCAATCGTGCTTAGCCTCTCGACCTCGCTTCACACATTATATCAATCTTTATCTTTAATGAACTGCATTACTCTGCTTCCGCTTACGGTGCGCACCAGCCACACCGTTCAACACGAAGGATAGAGAACATGTTGAAACGAGAAGAAAATTTTAGATCTGAAGTGATCAACAAGATATAGGAGACTTAGCTGTCTGAAACTAAGAGCCGTCTTTCGTGCTACCAGAGAACTGGATTAAGGACCAGGAGTGACACTGGCTAATGTGTCAGCGGACAGTATTAAGGTTTGGATAGTATATGAAAGGGCTGGTGGTACTAAAGACAAGACTTTTTTGTATAGATAGCTGAAGTCCAAGTCTGTGTGTTTTGTAATTGTTAATAAATGCATCATCAATTATTACTTCCTTTCGTTGAGCGCTTGCCTTAGACTAATAAGAATAGTTTTTTCGATCGAAGGTCAATAGATACCTTATCTATGGTACAAATTTGTATTTCGCCTTCTGCTTCTATCACTCTAGCAAACTTCATGTATCTGGAGGAGTCAAAGTTGTTTTTAATACCAAAATGGTGGCAGTCTCTGGCCAGGTAGTCAAATTTATATACATCAATGCCGTTTCTGTTGTTTACTACTATCTGGAAGCAAATGGAGATAATGATGAGGTTTGTCTTTTTATGCAAATGGTATAAGATCGTTGGTCAAAAAATATTTACAATTGTATTGCTATGTTATTTAAGATTTAAGTTCTGACATACTAACTACAACATTTACAAAAAGAAAAGTTTACTCTTTTTTTAAGACAAAAAAAATATTTACTATGCATGTAAGTGGAACATAATTTAAAACAACAATTTATAAGTAGTTTTTCATATTATCGCTAAATTAGCAGAACAAACGCGTGACCATTTTTTAACAAAAATTTGTTTTAGCGGCCCCGTAAGGGTAAAAGACGCTATTAGTTTTGTGTGGAATGTCTGTCCGTCCGTCTGTCCGTCTGACCGTCGGTCCCGTTTACATCTCGTAAACTAGAAAAGATAGTGAAAATCCGACATCATAATATTTTAGACCATTCAAAGTTCTGATGCAACTGCTACTTTTTTCTTTTCTGAAATCGAAAAATCTAATTTTTTAAATCCCTTATTTAAGCAGTTTTTCATTACAACTATTCACTATTAATAGTAGCAAACACTGGGGCTTTTATTAGGGCGGTCTACTATTTACCATATTTTAAACACATTTATGCAAACGGTTATAGATTTTTTGTCAAAAAATATATTTTCAACTTTTTTTTTGGTTAAGTTTTGTAAGTTCTATTATACTACTTACTATATTTACACACAAAGAATGTTTACTATTTTTTAAACATAACAAATCTATTTAGTATGCATATAAGTTAAACATTATTTAAAATAACATTTAATAAGTTGTTTTTCATTTTTTTATTGAAACTTATATGTACAAAGATGCAAATTCAGATATTCATTTAAAGTCATCAGTTAGGCCAGGTTCACATCTAACTTCCCATTCACTTTCACCTACCCTATCTTCTAAAATTGAGAATCAACTGACATATTTGGAGAGAATAAAAGACATTGAATAAATCTGAGATAGTCTGATAGAACAGATGAAAGTCGTTTGAATATCCCGAAAACACAAAATTCAGACTCATTTTTATGTTTTGTCGTGTCTTTCTTTTTAATCTATAATATAAAGCAGATATTATGTTTGAATTTTATGTATGAATGTATGTGAGTATGTCCCGAATCGAAATAAAAACTTTCTGACCAATCTTGATAAAAAAAGGCTAAATGAAGTTCTAATATTAAGATGATAGATCTACTGTTTGCAAAGATAGTTGTTTTTTTACTTTTATATTTTATTCATTTCATTATTTAATAAAAGAAAACTTCAAATTTGTGTTTTAAAAACATTTTTACATTAATTCGTTCGCTATAAACGCGAATAGCTTGATACGTCTTGACAAGTAAGTAAGTAGGACTATTAGAATAGATTTGACATAAAATGTACATTTACATCTACATCTATTATAATAATTTCTAGACTCTTGTAACACTCAAGATCTTGCTCTAAATATAGGCCTATATATAAATGTTTTAATTTTTAAAAAAATAGATTTAGGTCGATTAGCAATTTTAATATTTATAATATTTTGACATTCACACATTCGCTTTACTTATAACAGTATTATTTTGTTTAAGCGTTTCTAATACACTATATCACTGACCATATCTGTGATACGCAAATGAAGACCCGCGGGCCGCGAGTAATATCTGGCTAGTTTGTTTTTTTTTTTAAATATAGTATTTGTGAGAGTGTGTTGTATATTTTACGCTTTGCTTAGTTTATTTATTTTGAATATATTTCATAGGAAGCTGTAATTGAAAAGAAAAGTGTTGGGACGAGTAAAATTAGTTAAAGCTGACGACCCAATGAGCTGGTCATTAAATGTCATTGTGACACCCTTTTTCTATTATTAGATTTGATTGCATTTAATACTAAATAAGTAGACTGGGTCAAAAAGGATTAACAAAATTGCGATCCATTAAGCAAATTATCCACATACCCAATACTCTTGTAGAATGCCTTAAAATATTTATGCTAACAAAAATGTATTTTTTAATTGTATCTATTTAGAAAAGTACACAAGATTAAAAAATGTACCTCGTAGAGATACGCCTTTTCTTTAGTTCTTCCATTGTAAGGCCATCCCTAAATATAAAAATCATGCATAATAATTAATGAGCAGGCCAACTGTTGTAAACGTAACATTAAAGATTGTCCTCTTAAAATATTAGAATATAAATCCCATTATATTATTGTCTGCCTTTTAAAAAATAATATATACTTTTGAATTTGCAATTCCCAAGCAAATCTAGTTGTGACAATTTATGTCTTTTCGATTTTTTTTTCTGAGCTATAATCAAAGTTTAGATTAAATTTCGAATTTGTTATATGAATGACTCACAGGACAGCCCGTTGGGTAAGCTCCTTCCAGCTGTTCCTTTATGAATAGTTAATCAACTTCTTTTATATCGTATATTTCAAGTATGTCTTTAAGTTTGTTTACTTTTATTAGGTGCTCAAACATCTTGGCTGATGGTTTCCTATAAGTATATTGTAACAAGTGTAAGCTATTTTAGGATTTTTGTTTTCTTATTAACTAATCTATTTGATAGTTTCTTTTTTTTTAAGCCAATATATACTGTACTAAATGTTATTATTTATACTCATGCAGTTAAAAAAAAATTACCCCTAAAGTTTTATCAACAGCCGGAAGAAATTTGCTAATGTAGAGGCGGGAGAATGGACCATGTCCTTTGAAAACAAAATGATAGAAGAAGATAATTGTATATCAAAATTAATTGATTTCAAACTCCACACAATTATTTATCTTGAAGGCCTCCCATTTTTTAGGCTGATGACTCATTTTAGTCTTTCCCTTAACACTGATGTAGGACTACTCACTAATAACGCTAACAAAATGTCAAATATAAAATTGCTATTTTTTAAAATCGCTATGAAGAGTAAATTTTTTTGTAATATTTTGACCCAAGTTCAGCCTGACAAGCACACCATACACACACAGATGTATATAAATTAATAAACTAAGTGTATGATGTTAAATAACAATAAAAATTTATTCCAGTGATATATTTACAAATGAACTGATGTATGATGAACGATAATAATAGTATCAATATCAATAGATATATGTGTAATAATATGTAATCTAAAATGATCCAGTTATTCTCTTTGCGACATATAAATGATCATTGTTTGAACAATATCATTACCTTAATATATTCATTACAAGTTGTTCAAATAGACTTCCAACACAACAACTGGTAATCCACATAGATCTAGCCTCTAGATCCGATACTGTTCACTAACGACAATTCTAAAAGTTTATAGTTCATACTATAACATCAGGTCTGACCAAGGCAACCCGCAGTCTGGAATCTTGAACCTCAGACTCGTGAAAAACCAACTTGAATACCAGACGACCAACTGAGATTAGTGAGATGAAGACCTCAGTCCTGTAGACTGTAGACCTAAAGTTGTACTCTCAATATAGAAAATTGAGACTGGATAAACAAGTCTTGACACCAAGACTTTACACTGAGTCGAACACATAGACTTGACACCAAGCTAAGATCACTACTTAGACTTGACGCTAAAACTTGAAATAGAGTCTTGAACTGAGACTACGACCAAAACTTAGACTTGTCGCTAAAACCCTATAGAAGATAAAAGTAAGGATTCTTCTAATCATCTAGGTCTAGTCTAATTACAAATACGAACGAATTCAAATAGAAAAACTATACAATGAAAAATAAAACTCACCCTAAACAGGGGTCAAGATAATCCAACAAGAAAATGTCCAAGGCAAATGTTAAGGCTATCCAGTAACAATAACCAAGGAGAAATTCAAGAGCTCTCAAGACACGTCTATCTGTACCAACGTACAAAACAATGGAGAGACTGTACTAGACGATAAATGACGCAAACCACACACACCTAACTTTACGTCACTAGAAGTTGTGACAAGCAATAAAAGCTCGTCCCCTAGTCTACAAAGGAAAATATTAATAGTGTAATGACGTCATCAATATAGTGATCAACGCCGCACTATCAATTAGAGAAATAATTCTACTATACAGTTACATAGATAACTGCGACAGCCGTGACCAGAGAGTGCATCAGTCTATTTTTGTGTGTGTGTCGAGGGCGATGTCTTTGTCTTTTCATATTGTTTTGAGTTTTGCAAGTGCTGTGGCAGACTTAGTGATTTAGGTCAGTAGTTAATGTACTCTTATGTCAATTGTCTTGACATTTGCATAACAACATTTAATGTCCTATCATTAGATTTTGATATACTAATCATCACGTCTATACAAGTGAGAGACAATTCCAGACTTCAAACAGTATAATATGAAATAATGTTCATTAACGAACTCATTCATCACAGGAATACAAGTGCAGTGCCCCATAGGGATAAAATAAAAAGCGACGCTCGATAAACTCAAGAACAAAGTATAACTCTAATACAATGTTACCAGCATTATGAAAGTACATATTTTAGATAAAGCTAAGAACATTAAAATTAAATATACAAATTTCAAATGCGAGCATGTAAACATAGAAGTTGAATTTATTTTTTTCTGTAGCTTTGTTTTGATTTTGCTCCTCCGTATTGCCTTTCATTTCCTAACCGTGGCCACCGCTTCACAGATATTTCGTGGAGTCAACAGAACTTTCAATGTAGTCGAAATTCGTGCATCAGATAACTCAGTGGCGTAGCTACCAATGTGCGGGTGGTACGGGCCGCATAGGGCATCAAGTGGAGAGGGGCACCAAAATTCCCCCAGTGTGTATTAATTTCCTAATTCCCTGAGCGTTTCAGTTTAAACGACTTATTGTACGGACACGAACATACATAAACTAATGTATTTTAAACATGAACTAACGATTTATAAACTAGTCATGTCGCTATTTTGTTTCACCTCCTTGACTATTTCTTCCATACAATGTAACCAATAGAACAGTTTGAATCTAATTTACTAGATTTATTTCGAACTCACGGTACATGTTGTTACTAACTGATCAATGCTCTGTAATATAAAGAAGAAGAAGAAGATAGGCCAACCTTTTTTTTTTTACTTCATTGTTTAGTCCATTGGTTTAATCTAGATATTGAGTTTACAAATATATTACTACACTCTAGCTCTAAACAATTGTCTTAGTTTATTCATTTCTTTATGATTTTTTATAGTTTAATTTTGGAAATAATTATATTGTAATGTCAATATTTTTAAATAAGCTAACTTTTGTACTATCAGAATTCAGATAGGTAAAATATCAACATCTCAACTGATGAATAGAATGACACTTGAGGAGCATCAAAGTTCTATTAAAATTTCATTATTAACTTTCAATAAATATAATTGTATGGAGCTGAAACTGAGAAGGTAAGTTTAATTCTTTAACACTTTTAATTACAAGAAAAAGATATGTGTTTATCGTATTATTATGATAAAATTGTTTACCTTTTTTTTCCTTTTGTTTAAATTATTAGATACCTATTTACTTTATTTTCTTCTAGATTATGATAAGCCGAAAATTACTGTAAAGCATTTTTAGTTTAAATTGTGTTATATTTTTTTCAAATTATTTTTCTCTCTTTGAACAAGTGCTCTGTAAAAATAAATAAACTAAAATTTAATGTTTATAGATGAAAAGACAACAACCAGAAGCGGAGCTGAAAAGAGAACGAAGAAAAAAAAGCAAGAAAAAAAGAACAAAAAAAACAGGAAGGTGCGCCCCCCCTCCACGTTTCTTAAATGTCTTAAGCTTAAAGAAGCATCGAGACAAAATTTCAAGTCACATGATTACCAGAGACCACCGACTATATGCGAGCTGTTATTGGGTATGAATTAACTGAACAATTAAAAGCAACAAAGCAAGATGAAACGGTTATCATTGAATCCAGAAATAATGATGAGGCCGACATCCTGAATGATGAAAAAGAAGAAAATACTTCACTAGCGCAGGTTCTAGAGACTAAAGGACAGCACACAAGCATGTCTTTAGTACACTCCTCAAAAATTCGTACTGAAGAAGCTAAAACATCTGAGAGTATAAACAATACAGAAAGCAGGATAATAAACTCTATATTAAACGACACTGGAGATTGGCCCGATGTCATCACAGATAATATTCGGATACACCTTGTCATTCAAGGATCTGAAACAGTTCAGCGTAAGGACAGTCAATTCAGAGAGGTGTATAGACATCAAGAATCAGCAAAAGGAAAGGTTAGAAAGCTTTCAAAGGCTTGGTTTTTCCGGCAAATGTCAATCGACGAGAAAGTTCTTAGAAAGTGGATGTGTTATTCGCCAAAAAAAGAATCCTTATTTTGCTTCCCCTGCATCATCTTCTCAAAAAGATCAAGTACCAAATCTTCCTTTAAATCCAAAGATGGATTCAATGATTGGTGGAGGTTATCCCCGAAAATAGAAAAACATGAGACCAGCAGAGCTCACAGTCTGTCATCGCTTGCTTGGAGGGAACTCGAAGTTCACCTGAGAGTGGGGAACAGTATTGACAACAAGGCCCAAGATTTGATTCTACAAGAGACGAAAACCTGGAGAGACTACGTGAAGAGAATCTTGGACATCATTCGTTTTCTCTCAAAGCAAAATCTGGCACTACGTGGGCATCGCGAGCGAGCTGAAGAAGTGTTGGAAGGGCAAAATCAAGGCAATTTCTTGGAGTTTGTAAAATTACTATCAAAGTACGGTCCACTCTTGTGGGAGCATGTGCTTCGAACTAAGTTTTGTTCCAGACCGAATACATACATGTCTCCATAAATACAAAATGAATTTATTACAATATTGGGGGATCACGTTAAAAAACAAATCATACAGCAAGTAAAACAAGCCAAATATTTCACTATTATTTTTGACAGTACACCTGACATCTCAAAGCTGGATCAAACTTCCCAAATTTTACGGTATGTTGTCATGGATAATGACGGGGTGCAGGTTCGTGAGTCTTTTATTGACTTCATCGGTACAAAGGATAAGCATGCTGCTGGAATCGCTGAGATGATTCTAGAGAAACTGCGTTCGGACGGCTTGGACATAATGGACTGCAGGGGTCAAGGCTATGATAATGCTGCGGTCATTAAAGGTCAAAACTACGGTGTCCAAAAACGTATTCTAGAAGTCAATCCCAAAGCACTATTCATTGCCTGCTCAAACCATTCTCTTAATTTAGCAGGAATTCGAGCTGCTGAAGCTGAAGTCAATTCGGTAACATTTTTTGGTACACTGGACCGTTTACACGCCTTTTTCTCAACTTCAACACACCACTGGAATATCCTTATCAAAATAACCGGAACTAGCCTTAAACGTTTAGTTGAGACCCGCTGGAGCGCCAGAGGAGAAGCGTCAAGATGGTTAGGGATAAATTTTCTAAAATTATAGAAACTCTGGAGACATTAACTAGCAGAGATGAAAATTCATCGACTAGATCTGAAGCAGGTGGATTATTGGTTGCTGTTCAGTCTTTTAATTTTCAGGCTATCTTGGATTTTGGGCTCCTGTATTAATTGAAATTAATTATGCGAAAGTAAAAAACAAGGATTGTCTATTCGAGACTGCCCATTCAAACTAAAAACATTAGAGACATGTTTTAGTAATCGAGAGGACACGCTGAAGCCAGCATTACCTTTGCCGAAAGCGTGTGCTCAGATCTGAGAATAAGTACAGAACCTCAAAAACGTATTGGTCATAAGAAAAAGATGCCTGGTGAGAAAAGTGACGACTCTGTACTTACACACAAAGAAGAGCTACGAAGGGAAATTTATTCTACCTTGGACAGGATTGTTCAAGAAATAATCACCCGATTGGAGCAGCTTCATAATGTAGCAGATAGATATGAATTTTTGTCGCCTTCCCAGCTATTTAATCCTCATCTCGATAGTACTCCTAGCGACATTGATAAAAACGAATTTCTGCTGGAGCGAAAGAGACTTCAACGGTTTGTCGCAGTTTCATCAGAAGCCTCCGAACTTCCAAAACAAGGACCTGTTGAGGTCTTGAATTTTATAAAAAAAAATATCAGCTAGATGATTCAGTCCCGAATGTCGTCATCCTGATTCGCATATTTTTGACTATTGCGGTAAGCGTCGTTACATGCGAGAGAAGTTTTTCCAAACTTAAACTGATCAAGAATTATTTGCGATCAACGATGACAAATTTACGACTCACTAATTTAGCCATTTTTTCCATTGAACAAGAGCTGGTGGAAAAAATTGATACTTTTGCCAGCAAGAAAGCGCGTAAAATTCACTTGTAGTATGTTTATGTAAAAGTGGTTGAATGAACAATATTTGCTTAATAATGAATACATATTATTTTGAACAAAAAAGTAAGGTTTTGCAATGTTATTATTTAGTTAGCTTTTTATTTTGAGGGGGGGGAGGGGGCATCAAAATGAGGTACCGCATCATATACTCTAGCTACGCCACTGAGGTAACTGTTTATTTTTATAAGTCGCATATTTCTGGAAAAATGTAATCGACGAAACTGGATGTCTGTAAGCTCTGTTTGCGAACATCTATATATATAATTCTCTTAATGGCTCAAGATTTTGTACAAAAAGTAAAAGGATGATCACTCATTTATTTCTGCATGTCACCCTACTAAAAAAAAAGAAGGGTTGGGGGGAGAAGAAGTAGTATTCACCCGTCACAAAATAGCAGGTCAAGACTTAACAGTTTTGACCAAGAAGTCATGGAAAGAACACTTTTTTTAAATTTCTAACCAACGTAGTTTTAGCGGCGAAAAAAAGAATGGGGGAAGAGAACAAGTAATCTACTCTGTATTGCCCCGTCACTAAATGGCAGGACCGGACTTAATCGTTGTGTGGCTCTATGCGAAATGGATTTCGTGGGGCCTAGTTTGGGTAGGGATACGGATAATAAGTAAAAATTAAAAGTTTGTATTAGAAAATAAATTCGTCTTTGCATTTTATTCATTCTTTACTACCCACAGAATTACTTTACGAGCCTCCGTGTCGCAAAGTCATACAGTATATCATAAAATTCTGTATCCTAAATAGATCACTCTCAATGGCAAGAATTACCAAATGTTTCAATCTTATCTTGTTGAACTCAAGTAATTCTTCATTAGTTTGTGCCGCAAGAACCTTATTACATCAGATTTCACACTTACTGATTTTGCATTATGATTGATATTTGATTGGCGTTTTCCATTTGTGAATGACACACCAAAATGACAATTTTTTATATTTTTGGGGGGTTTTGAAAAGATTTCAATAATTTCCGGTGATTTCCATGACTTTTTCGTATAAAGACTCAAAAAAACAAAGATTTACTGCTGCATTCCCATTCATCTTTGCCTGACATCTCCGCCCCCTTCCGTTTTCCCGCGCTTTTACACCAGCGTAGCTCATTTCTTTTCTGCCTCGATAGAGAACAACATCGGACAGATAAGTTAACTTAAGACTATTTTGTGTTAATTGTTTCTTATTTTTTGTTTGTTTTGTAGCTGATGAAGGCCTCGTGGCCCAAACGTCCTTTGTTTTACTTGGTCCGGCAGGGTTACATATATGCATGTTTTCGTATTTTTTTTTCGTATAGTTTGCAATTTCAGGAGATTTCAATGAGATCTTGGTAAATCAGGAGGCTGCGGTAATTTTGTTATGAGTAATAAAATGGTTTAATTTAATAATTTACACCTAGAATTAGCGCGGGTCCTTTGAAAGTGCGGGACCCACTGCGGCCACATAGGGGCCTAAGGCCGCCCTGCAAAATAACGATGTATGCTACGCCGTGGATCTACTAGTATACATCAAATCTACCATGTGGTGTCTGTAATTACTGCATAGTTTTTACATATACACTAAACTAGATGTTTGGGGTCTGTATTTACTGCATAGTTCATACATATACACTAAACTATAAATTTTGGGGTCTGTATTACTGCTTACTATTAGGAATGTTGTGGTGTGAATTTTACAAAATGTTCATTTCAATATTTTTGTTGGTAAATTATTTTCTCCTACTATTAGTGTGTCTCTGTTTTTTTTTATTGCTAACAGAACGCCTCCATGATTATCTGCCCTATTATTTCTGAAAATTTCACAAACACTATATAAAATGACTGAGCTATAAATTTTAGGATTTAGGTATGTTTATTACATTAGTTAATGGAAATAATGCTAAATTAAGTTTCATCTATGATTTTTGTTATTAAGTTTACATTAAATTTTTTAATGAAATTAGTTTTGATTTTAATTCAGAATTATGAAATTCAACTTATTACAAGTGAGTAGTGATGGGCAAAAGTTTACTAGGAAGATGAACTAAAAATATTAATTAAGGCCAAAGTTTAACTAGAAAAAAATAATTTGGTTTAAATCGTAGTTTAATTATTATTTTTTAGTTACAAACTATAAATTTTAATTAAAATTTGTACCACTTTCCAACATGTGATAGCGTTTGAAACACACATTCCTGCTTTCTGGTCATGTGACATCAACAATTTCGATTATTAAAAAGATCATAGCAGTTTTCAACTATGTTGTCAGTCTGCATTTAAAGAGGGCAAAGTAGAAGTTATGGGAGTCAATATGTGCACTTGAAAGTAGCAGTACAATAAAATGTTGTTGAACATTTTTGCCAAAAGCTTCTATGCAATATTATGAATTGGGTTGTTCCGAATTCTTTTCTGAGTCACGTGGTGGTTTTTAATTTCTGTTTATAGTAGGAATCTGAATAGCGAGTTAGGTCAATATTTAGTAGTTTTAATCAATTTATTTGCAGCAAACATTAATTTGTTATTTGCAGAAACATCAAGTACACTCTTTTTTTTAGCTTACATCTTATAATAGATGAAGCCGAAACGTAAGGTATAATAGATTCTAGTAATTTTATATTTGTAATCACGCACTTATTGATGTCGCGTAGTTATCTTAACTCTGTTTTTTATGTCCTCTACTCGTACTACTTGTGCGGGGCGAGAGTGTCTTGTAGTTTGTGTTTTCAATTGTTTTGCTACGTCACTAAGTCCGGTGACATCTATTGGTCATTCTTTGTCATGATGCAGTTCATTCTCTGAGTTGGTTAAAAACGGACGGTGTGTTGGTCCGAAAAAGGTTATTATATCTATAGTCTGTGCTAGTTTTCTTGGACTTATTATTCACTAGGGTTGTTGGACCCCTGTTTAGGGTGAGTTATTCGGTTGTGATATCTCTTATTGTATGTTGTCACTATTTCTAGTTTTAGAGTAGAAGTTAAGTTTTAAGTTTATTTCGTTTATAGGGTGCTAGTGTTGGAGTTGTATATACTGGCTCGAGTCTATGCTAGTGTGGGCGTCGCTTGCCGTCTCAGAAATATATATTACAGTTTTCAGTGTCACTGTCAAATTGGCGATCATCTAAGGTCTTACTCTACTATTACCGAGGTTATCAGCTTTGTGACGCCAGTCGGTCAGAATCTGATGGACTATGAAACAAGGGTGACAAGTTGATAGCAGTAGCAAAGGTGCTTACACTAATTATTGAATAATATCTTAATATATATATATATATATATATATATATATATATATATATATATTATATATATCTAATATATATATATATATATATATATATAATATATATTGTCTATTTATCATCCTCATTGTACATTATATATCAGTTTCATACAATGAAATTCATTTTTTTTGTTATTTAAACTATTTACATAGCTGGTTACTCAATGTACGACTGTGTGTGAGTGATGTTCTCGTCAGGGTGAATCCGGGACCTTAATTATGTACAGCTAGTTAACACAAATAATTCCTAAACCTGACAATTGATAAAGAATTAATTCAGAAATATAATTGCTAAATATTTTGTAAAATACTTAATAAATACATACCAGCCTTTTCTGGACTTTTTCTATTGAAGAAAGGTATAAAAATTGGCAGTATCGACATATTTAGTTTTAACTAACAGAACTTATAAATATTGAGATGGGCAAGATTAATTGAATTGTTTATCATAAAACAAGGCCAAAGTAATAAATAAGTTATGATGCATTATCAGCAGTGGCTTTTATCACAGTTGCTCACTTAGGCACTACCAAAACTATCGTTCTCTTCCCTTGAGTGAGTTAACAATGAACAATAACAAAACAAGCAAAATATTTGTAACAAGGCACATAGAAGGGAGAGAACTGCACATTTACAAACATATATCTCAATACTGTAAGCTTTATTTTCCTTTTATTTATCATAAATAACCACTATTTAAAGAATCGATTAATTAGTTAGTTAACGTTTTCATTGTGTCACGTTTCATTAAAGACAATAAATAATTGTGCATAGGTTCAAGTTGATCTGAGAATGGGAAGTGGGGAAAATAACGAGTATTACATGTGTACAAGACTGACAGACGAAGTGAGTTGCTAAAAACTTTGTACAAATCTTTAATTCGCTCCTGTACACTAAGACTGTGACTAAGACTTAAGTTTGTAGTGACCTAATTTAGCTTAGAGCTTATGTTAGGTTTGTAAATAAATATATTGTGCATTGTTTTTAGCGACTGTAAAAGAAGTGAAATAGTCGGACAGAGGAATGAAGTTGCAGAATACGGGTACATGATAGGAGAAGAATATGGTTAGGGCTTGTATAGTCAATCATCTGCTAATTAAAACGATAGACAAATAGACAAGACGATCATTCTCATCTGTAAATAAACATCAGTTGAAGTCTTCACAAGTCTTATTAAGTATATAATTCATTGCTGTGTCCCTTGGATGTGTTTGGACTCCCGTTTAGAATAAGTAAAATAGTATTTAACAAATATCATGATATCGGATTTTCAATATCTTTTTTTCAATATCTTTTCAGACGGACGGACAAACAGTCCACACAAACCTAATAGCGTGGAACACTATAAAGACCGATTTTTTTATTTTTTGGACCGAGATTTCAAGAATGAACTACAGGAAACGAGTTATTTTCTTATTTACTTTTCTCTATAGAAACTAAAGTCTAGTAATGTATATATTGGAGATTTTCGTGATACACTAGGCAATATCAAGGCCACTAAATTGAACTTCAGTGTTGCCAACTTTAAAAGCAAATAATTTAACCTATTATTAGAATAATACCTTAATGTGTGGCGGTTGAAGTTCTTATCAATACTCCTTTATTACTGCTAGTTAGTTGTCCATTTGTTTTTCAACAAGTTTTCAGTCTTAGAGTTGAAAGTTTTTAATGTTTCCCTCGCAATGGAAAATATTTTGTGCGATTAACGGAAGATTTTGAATTTTTGATTCTGAGATGCTTAAAGTACACAGAATTGCCACAGAATTGCCACAGAATTGCCACAGAATTGACACAGAATTGACACAGAATTGACACAGAATTGCAATATAATTGCCACAGAATTGCCACATAATTGCAATATAATTGCCACAGAATTGCCACATAATTGCCACATAATTGCAACTGAATTGCCTCATAATTGCCATATAATTGCCACATAATTGCAATATAATTGCCACAGAATTGCCACTGAATTGCCTCATAATTGCCATATAATTGCAATATAATTGCCACATAATTGCCACATAATTGCCACAGAATTGCCACTGAATTGCCTCTGAATTGCCATATAATTGCCACATAATTGCAATATAATTGCCACAGAATTGCCACATAATTTCCACATAATTGCCACATAATTGCCATATATTTTTTTAAAATCCTTAACACGACCCTTATTTTCTATTTGGATGTCAAGCGCTTTACTCTTTAGCCATCTAAAATAAGAAAGAAACATTTTCTGATAGCTTTGGTAAATTTATTTATTTTTAAGAATGTCAAAACATGTTTTATTAACTCTATCAAGTGTACACTTCAGA
The DNA here is from genome assembly GCA_030265305.1 of Biomphalaria pfeifferi. Classification (NCBI taxonomy): domain Eukaryota; kingdom Metazoa; phylum Mollusca; class Gastropoda; family Planorbidae; genus Biomphalaria; species Biomphalaria pfeifferi. The sequence goes on from JASAOG010000024.1 coordinate 748,284, forward strand.
ATTATAGATATAAATTAGTAATAAATAAAAAAAATTGTCAATCACTTTTTCATTTTGAACAATGATATAGTATAAATAAATAAAAATATGTAATTTAATGTACAAATGATTGATATAACATGTCCTCTTTCATTGACAAGGATAACAAACTATATAGTTATGATATGAACAGTTTCCCTTTACTTTGACTTCTGTTATATTGCACACCATCTTAAGTTAATGGACAATAAGACACAAGTACATTTACTGCATATCAAGCTATTCCCTATGTTTCCAGTTGTGGGGTTTTGGGGTCAGGCTTGACCTGGAAGAAACATTGAAGAAAATAAAATATTAGACAGTTTCTAAAACATTTGAAGCAGTTAAATATTCTCTGGCAACAATTCTCAGCCTCATTGAGGCACCCAGATGGGAAACTTTCCTTAGAGGAGATGAACAGGGGAAATGAAAAAGCAAAATGAAACCCCACAATCCACAGATCGTTGCTGAAAGGAGATTTGTACAGCGACAGCGCACGGCCCAATTTGATAATTAGAAGGAAAATAATACGCTGTCCTCGGGTAGATCTGCTTTCTGCCTCGCCTCTACCCCGAGTATCTTGGGAAATGTTCCCCAGGTGAACCGATTTAGTATCTGCTTGGAACCCTTTCAGACAAAACGATTTTTCCTAGTTTCCAAGAGCACTTCTATCAACCCCAATGACAATTACAAACTAGCATATGTTCTACTTGGACATGGGACTTATCGAATGTAGAATGTAGATAAAAAACTATCTACTATAGGGTTAGACTCTAGAACGTTCAAGTTACGCTCAAATCACCATATAGGTTTAATTTACATGAACATTACAATATAAATTACTTTTAATTATTTTTACTAAGTATTATCATCAGTATATCCGTCTTTTCTTCTATGTATCACTTATGGATATTAAAAACTGAAAATGTTTTTTAGAAATCCAGTTTTTTACATCGCCTTCATGTGAGTTCAGTAAGGGTTTTTTTTACACTTTCATGAAAGCATACACGTTTTTTTTTTTAAATTGTTTTTGAACCTTGTATGCTCAAACATTAGAACCATAGTTAGCACAAGGTAAATTAAGAAATTAGTGTACGTAGTTGTATCAGTTCCTTCTTACACTAGTGAATCGGCATAACTAACCTCTAAAATTTTGTCTGCCGCTTTCCTAATGAGCTTGCTTCTATCATCAACCAAATCTTTATCTTTATATTTACTCAAAGTGCTGTAGATTCTGACTAGAACTTCATTAAAGTTGACAGGTCCTAAGATTCTACTTGCCTGTAATTATCAATTATTACATCTTAAATGTTAAGTTGTACATATTTATAACACACTAATTTATATAAATGTGTACTCATATGAAAAAAGTAGACCGTGTTGTCTATAAACCAGAGAATGTAAAGTTCATATGTTTCTGTGACATAAGGTTAACGAGGGTGTCATGTGGCCAGCCCAACGGCCAACCGCCTTAGCTTTTCCTCAACTTATATCAGGTACCCAGTAGTGGGTGCACCTGAAGATTAAAATAAAAAATCCGAGTCTTCACTAGGATTCGAACCCAGGACCCTGGTGTGGAAGCCAGGCGCTATTCCGCTCAGCCACCCAGGACTTGTAATTCTGACCCATAATTGTTGTTATAAATAGTTTAAGTATATGCAAGCTTAATCTATGTGAATACCTCTTCTTTCTTTAAGTGTCTGGCTTCATTCAAAGTTTGTTTTGAGTAAACTTTAAGTCTCTCCACCGGGTTTTCTTCTTTCATACCGAAATGTAAACTGATGACCTGAATAGACACACACAAAAAGGAAAACTGATGAAAGTATAAAATTGTGACAATGCTGGGGTAAAGCAAAATCAATAACGAAAGGAAGAATTTTGGTCTCTGAGCTAAAGAGGGTAAAACAAAGAAGTTATAAGATTGGAAGAAAAAAAAAGGTTTGCTTTCAAATGAGAAATTTTAAAGCAATTTGCTATTCGAGTGTTATAACGACATCAAGTTAGAAATAATAATTATTTATTATAATGATTTCTATCTGGTTTAAGGTCCGTGTAGACTCAATGAAAATAGAAACTAATGGGAACATCAACGTCTTCGACTCCCAATATTAACCCTTTAGCTCTTAGCACCCATTTGAATGTCCATTTTTTCTAATTTAAGTATTTTAAAATCTCTTGTATATTTTATAAAAGTGAAGATGAAAATCTAGCTTTAAAATAGAAAATAAATGATTCGTGGTATGACAATACGTAAATAAAATGTGACAGAATGTAATAAATATTATTGTATGCTACTAAAAACATTTTTGACGTTAAAAATTATTAGTTGAGTTCCATTAAAAATTGATCTGTATGTAATCAAAATATTTTCAGCTTTCAAGCATAGTGTGTATTATAATAGAAGTTTTATTGACCCCCTCCCCCCCCCCCTCGGCCTTCAGTGACGCAATAGATTTACATTTGGAATATATACGTTTATTTTAGTAAAAAAAATTGTCTAATTGCAAATGTTAACTTTCTAGGACATCCACTTTTTTGTTCATGCATGAAAGACTTAAGGATGAGTGCAGTGTTTCACATGATTACGCAAATCCAGGTGAAACCTTCATAGTTTCCACATCTATTTTAGAGAAAGCCGTTGACCAACGGGGGTCTATTTAAGTTTTCTTTGCGTCTCCTTCAGAGACCATCTTCCGCTTGCTGCTTTACACTATGCAAATGAGGGCTAATTGAGTTGAATTTTATTGCGCTTGCGGGGCTGGGGCACCTCTGTTACGCCATCCTCCTTTAAGCTCGCCAAAAACAAACATTCCCTTAGATATCCCTTAAGAATAGGTGTCCGACCAAGCGCAGCTGTCGATTGGTCAATAGTGCTTCTAAACTGTCCACACCAGCCTCCTGCAAAACAGTTACCAAAGCCCAAGACAATAAATTGCTTTTATACAAGTCACATTTTTCAAGAGATATATGTTGACACTGACCCTACTGAAATGCTTAAAATCATTTAAGGTAATCAAATCAAAGGATCTATGAAAAAAATAGACATGCTAAGGGCTAATAGTTCCCTTAGTTCATTGTTTCTCTAAAACATTTACCTTCACTATTATATCTTGTTCTCCCAGTTCAGTTTCTTGTTTCATTCTTTGAAAAACTGTTTCTTCTATATTTGATTTCTCATCAATTTCCAGACTCTGTCATTGTATAGAAATACATTTTTGTTTTGTTACTTGAATATAATGTTGTTTGGTAAACGACTATTGGCTACATGTTATTGTTCAAGTATTTGTTTTAAATATCTGTCTTAATGACTTACGTTTCTTAAGTCTTTAGGCGCTCTGGGCTGGGACTCATACACACACTTAAATAGATCTCTGCGGAAAATTCGCTCAATGATCTCCTTTGCCTCTTTTAAATCTTCCCATCTCTGTTTTTCGTCCTTCTCTTCGGGTGGCTTGTCTGGCAACTCAATGGTACGAATGGTGAAGAGGACGCTATCTGTAAGCTTAGTGAAGGCGGCCATGTTTTTATGACAGTCGTATATACCGAAATCTAGTCTGCATCATAAGTTTAGCGTTGAAGAAATATTAGTTTACTCATAAACTAAATTTAACACATAATTTGAAACAGAAAACAACTAAAGGCTTAGTGAAGGCGGCCATGTTTTTATGACAGTGGTATATACCGAAATCTAGTCTGCATCATAAGTTTAGCGTTGAAGAAATATTAGTTTACTCATAAACTAAATTTAACACATAATTTGAAACAGAAAACAACTAAAGGCATATAAGTTTTAATGTTTACAGTAATAAACACATATGATCACTAGAGAACCAAGCGAAATATTTTTAAAATGCTTTTTAAAAAACTCTATCACTCAAAAATGTAGAAGCTATTTCTCTTTCCTCGATATCAAAGAAAGTAATTAATTACCCATATTTAATCGACTAATTAATTTTTTTTTTTAATTGATTCATATTTAGGTTGGTACAAAAACTAATTGTTTAAAATTTCAACTTGATGCAAGAATGGGTGTGAGAGATATAAAGTGTACAATTATTTAATGGGACAAAACTCTACATGTTTAACCATAACCGTGAATACTAAAGGATTAGCTTCCCTTGTTGGTATCAAACAAAGTAATTAATAACTAATAATTAATTTATTTTTGAATTTATTCGTGTTTTGTCTACGTCAAAGAATAATTGTGCAGTTTCAACGTGATCCGAGAATGAGTCATAGAAATAACGTGCTCAAACAGACAGAAAGACAGACAGAAGCTTTGTAACAATAATGTGTTAACCACTCCCTTATCGAGGCGCCTTTAGGAATGTCACGGATCTTGTTAGTAATACCTTCTTTAGTTATATCAGAGACTTGTCAGTTTATCTTAGATTCAACATTGACATTTTTGTCTAACATTCAAATTAAGGAAGCTGTTGAGATTTTTTTTAAAAAGTACCTATTTCAGAAAACACTTTTTTTTTGTTATTACAATTTTTTTATAACAAAGGCCCAATTGAAATAAGAAAAAAAAATACAACGTTTAGAAAAGGATCTTTTTCAGAGTAGACATATGTTGTGTGCTAACAATTCTCAAAATATGCAATATGCACAAATATACGATATCGTAGGCAGCATGGCTGAAACTAGAAGATCTAGTCACTTATTCAAAGCGTATTTTAGTGAAACATGTTAGACTCATACACCAATCATATATGTATCTAGTGTCTCCAGGATGTAGGTTCAGTTTATAAATATATAATCCAACTGAAATAAATATACAACAAAAACAATAACCAACTATTACAATATTAACCTTTTTTACCGATTCAAGTCGCTCCGTCTGTCTCTCTGGTTAAAATCTTGTACGTGTTATTTTCTCCGCTTCCAAACTTTAGATGAAGTGGAAACTTTGTACAATCATTCATAATCGATGACAACACATTAAAAATAATAAAAAATAATGAAACAGTTAACTAATTTTTTTTTGGTTGGAAGATAAATGACAATAACTTAGATAATTAAGTCGGATTAAGTTGATATCAGTTTGTAAAACAATGACAAAATCCATAAACTGACATGACTAATTCTAATAATGCTCTTCGATCGCCTACTAAAAGGTATGGTCCACTGATAAACTTCATAAAATCTTTAATGCTGCTGGTAAAAAACAAACCCCATTTTGGCAGCTGTTTGAGACAAACATCCATAAAAAAGCTAAAAAGATTCTAGAAATTAAAAACACCCTTTGGGTCAGGATTTTGTGATTTTACCATCACAAAAGAGATACAAGACATTGATAGCAAAGACAAACAGGCACACTCTTTGTTCCCCTGGCAATCAAATCATTAAATAGAAACTATCTTTCACATGTAAATTATGAGTGAGTCTGATGTGAATGTACATTTTGTTTTTATAGTTATAATGTTTTTTTTTGGTGTAATGCATACATTGTAAGACAAATTTCCATATGGAAAATAAACATTATTATTATTATTAAACCAAACAGTTTATTCGTTTTGCGCAACAACCCTATATGATATATGCAAGTATATGGTTACCTTTTGAATTACAAAAATCATTTATGTAATTAATTCAAATAAGTGAATACATTTAAGTGAAGTACAGATTTTAAATAATCATTTACACCAGGGGTGGGCAAATTACGACCCGCGGGCCACATGCGGCCCGCCGGAGTGTTTAATGCGTCCCGCCGACACCTCTAGAAATCAGGTGTGCCCACAGTATATACATGTAAAATGCAAATATAAAATATGGGTATGCTTGCAACGAGTTTACAATTGTTTTTTTTTTTTGTTATAATAAATATCCCAGGCATAAACTCTAAACAGGAAAGTTTGCATAAAGCTGCATAAAATTACACTCTATTATTATATGAAATTGAAATGTATCAAATTTCAAGAGTAAGGGGTGTGACACTGGAAGTTCCGATTCTTGATCAAAATAATCCAATGTCCTTGGGCAACGCAAATGAGAAGATTATTATATCTCAAGGAAGAATTTGTAATGTAACTTGAAGGACATTGTGACTTTGTTACTAATATTTCTAAGGAAGAGTGGAAGACAGATTTCATGTTTTTAATCATTTCTATTGCAATCGGCTGCTTACAGATAAATGCAAATGAATGTTAAATCTTTTTTTTAAAAAAAGGCTTTTCCATTTCTACAAGCAAGTAAAATAAAACATTTTTTGTCCTTTTCATTGGCTGAAAGGTGAAACTATTTCTAGTGAAATGATTAAAACAACAACACTTATTAAGATTCCTTAAATGTGCAATTTATAAAAGCAAATTTTAGGACGTCAATAACCAGTTTTCCATAGCATCAGCTCACCATTTAGCGCTGATGCTGATTCAGCTCCAGAAGACATAACTCCAAGCAAAGAGAAGTTCCAGTCAGTACTTGCACGGGAGTCTTATGGGTGCCAGAAACTGTATTTCCACACTTGAAAAACCTTGCTGCTGTTCACACTATTTGTGTACACATGCATCTGTTCTTCTTCTTCTTCTTCCTTCTCACTTTACATGTTGTAGGGCTCAGATCAGTAATTCTATATCTGAGTAAAACCGCGCAGTGGTCTTTGGATGGTTTTGGGGCCAAAGTCTTGTTCGGGTCTCTTGATATAGTATGCACCATTGAAGGACATGGTCAGCATTCTCTGGTGATGCTCCACAAGGGCAGGTTTCGCTCGTCCCGACATTTAACTTCCGAACATATATTGTCTTATTCTGTGAGCAAGTATTCTTTTTTTTTTTTTGTGGAAACTAAATAAGTATAATCACTGGTCAATGTTGACTGACTGTAATTAGACAGAAGTCACACACAGAGGTAACAACTAGTAAGACAGTTTTACAGTTAAGAAACATTATGCACGAGTGTAAAAAGTAAAATACTGCGCATTAAGTACAACTGTATATTTATGGGGGATATTGTGATATAAAATGAAAACAGCAATTTATAAAAATAGTTAAATTAGTTTCAAAAATTGCTTACTCTTGTTGTAATTTTTCAACGTGGAGTGTGGTAAAAATAGAAAGAATCGTGAATATAATACAGTTTAAATATTAAATAGAAGACATGTTACACAGTTAGATAACTTTTTAAGTTATATATATATATATATATATATATATACATGTGCGGCCCGCCATTCCAAATTTTTTTAAAATGCGGCCCTCGATTAAAAAAAAGGTTGCCCACCCCTGATTTACATGATTGATTCAAAATAAACATTTTCCTAAATTAAAGTGTGGCTTATTAAAGTATTTTTAAAATTCAGTACATACGATTTCGGACGACCCTCGTCTTCATTCAAAGCCTGTGTATCTTCTTTACCTTTATATTTGATATGATTATTGGCTTTCACAAATGCTCTGATGATCCTAAGAAAGAAAATACAAAGGATCCGCTGTTTTTATTTCGTAGATAACAACAGTGAAGATATGTTTCTACTTTTAGTGAACATCAAAAGACTTACATGAGTTCAATGCCACAAGTAACTCGGTGAAAATATGCAAATTTGTTGACTGTGTATCTAGTGTAGAACATATTGTAGAGGTTGCTGATTTCCTGTTTCAAAGAAATATCTATGGTTTGAGAACATTAGAAGCAGCATCAATTATATACATTTTGGTCCATACAAAGCAACACATAGGTCTAAGTAAGAACACTTTCTTTCCAAGTGCGATTTGAAGTGTGATTATGTGTCTACATAACCTGTAAAAAAATAAACCATACCGTTGAAATCGGAGGCTCGGTGGGATTTTTAATTTTGGGATCTTTTGGGCTTTCCAGCGCTAATATATACCTGACATTAGTTTGGGAAAAAGGAAACGCGGTTAGTCGTTGTGCTGGCCACATGACTCCCTTGTTAACCGTGGGCCACAGAATCAGATGACCTATACATCATCGTTCAATCTCTAAAAAAAATTACAAAACTAAATAGATGCACAAAAGCACAATAGTCATAACTTCTAAGATGATAAGATAATTTTTATTGGTCCAATGAAATAGAAATTCAGTTTGACTAGCATTGACCACTTCAGTGTAACTACTGAACAATTACAATATAGATGGGAAATATTTACATAAGAAATTATAATTTAGATTTTCTGCCTAAAGAAAGGGAAGAAACAAAGCTGATGAAAAAAAAACAAGGTAACAAAGACGGTTTGTGTGGAAACACAAACTCAAAATCGGCCCCCTAAGTGGTCCACCCAGGCAGGCTTCAATATTTTCAGAAAGAACATCCAAATGAAATTATATCAAAGACAAATGAGAGATAAGAATGGAGAAAGAATGTTGACAGATCTTGTGTAGTGCCCCAACGGTCCAGCAGATCAAAGGATAGGTGCAAGTGAATGCAAAGTTAGATGTGAACCTGGCCTAACTAGTTCCCCTTTCAGAACTTGTGGTCTATAGGGCAGATGATGTAAGGTTTTTTGTGGCCTACGGTTAACGAGGGTGTCATGTAGCCAGCACAACTACCAACAGCCTTTACTTTTCCCCAACCAATGTCAGGTACCCATTAGAGCTGGGTGGACTCAGAGGCGCCCAAGGACTCCAAAGTTGAAAATCCCAGTCTTCACTAGGATTTGAACTCGGGACCCCCGGTTCGGAAGCCAAGCGCGTTACCGCGCCTCTTCTTGCCTAACTGAAGTCTTATAATTGATGTCATTGTTTTAAAAAGGCTCAATCTCTTATTCGAATGGATACGCGCATTAAAATGAATACGAAAATAAAGTTTACAAGATTAGTATTCGTTTTAATTTAGGTCAAACTTATAATGCATACTAATTAGTTTTTTCTCTTTAAAAAACTTCTTGCATAACTGATTTTGAAAATTAGATTTTTCGCTTTCAGAAAAAAAAAGTTGCCGTTGCATCAGAACTTTGAATTGTCTAAAATATTGTGATGTCGGATTTTCAATATCTTTTCTAGTTAACGAGATCTAAACGGGACGGACGGACAGGCGGACAGACATTTCGCACAAAACTAATAGCGTCTTTTCCCCTTTCGGGGGCCGCTAAAAAGAGACGGTCTTTGATTCTTGTAGGAAGTGAAGGCAGGTGGCCAGAGTGCTTGCAACAGAAGACCTGATAGCCATGACTGACACTCAACAGTCATCAATCCATCGTTGGGTTGCCTCCCTTATATTTATTACACCATAATCACATTTTAACTTCAACATTTAAATAGATAAAACATCCATTATCATCCAATAAGCAGATATTGAATGAATGATGAATCATTTGATAACATAATATTGATAAATGTATTTCTTTTCAAATATTTCTTCAACTTTAAAACAAAATATAAAAATTGTATAAATTAATAAGATAATATCGCAATTAAATTTACCCTTCTCTAAATAACCGAATGTCACATAATCAAAAAGTAAACAACTTGATGGACTTACTCAAACGTATAGATAATGTACGATTCAATCGCGAAGTCTGGAATCCTATGCTTAAGATTTTACCTTATCTCTGATACAAATTTGTATCTCTCCTTCTGCCTCGATCACTCTGGCAAACTTCATGTATCTGGAGGGATCAAAGTTGTTCTTGATACCAAGATGGTGGCAGTCTCTGGCCAAGTAGTCCCATTTATATACATCGATGCCGTTTCTGTTGTTGACTATGATCTGAAGCGAGAGACACTGCGTCAAGGCGTTGTAATAAAGCAAACAAGATAAAGGGAGAATGCCGTAGAGTAGTAAGATGATTATTAAAATACCGCAGCAGGACGTAGCAATAATATTTCCCAGCATGCACAGTTCATAGTTGTAAATTAACACAATTACAATACAATCGACATATGCAAGGAGAGTGTCCTTTATTCACTGATTGTTTTCAGAAAGAACAAAAGATTCAGACAATCAAGTAACATGCGTTTAATGCCGTAGTTCAATATAGATATTGATGTAACTACAAATATCCTATACATGTAGTTCATGTTTATAGTCAATTAAGGGGAGGGAAGCGTTCACAAGTTCACAACAACACTTTAGAGATAACATGAAAAGTTCTTTGAAAACCTTCACCATGGACCCTGCCACCTGGGAGACGGAAGGGCATCATACCGCAACATGGCGTCGCGCTGAGAAAACTGGCGCACAAATTTCAGAGGACAAGAGAACAGCGCTGGTAGAAGAAAAGCGTTACAGAAAAAAAAAGCAAGGCTAATGACTGGAATAGCATACAAATACAAATATATATATACCTTGACCTTGCTTTGCTTTTATAGTTCCCAAGGTTGTAATTTAAAAATGAATAAAGTGATTAGGAGCAAAGATTTAATTAAGGATTAGCTGAGAAAAATTGTTTAATTGTCATCACAAATAATGATTCAGTCATCTGAAGTCATTGTGACACCAGTATCAAAATTAATTCTGAGATTAAAAAGCTATTTTGATTTTAAAAGTCTCGATTCACAAAATGTATTTCATGAATGGTATGAAAGAATTGAATTCATTGTGCTTAAAGCCGTTGCGACTACATGTAATTTTTTGTATCATGTTAATAATCTTACCTCATAGAGATACGCCTTTTCTTTTGTTCTTCCTGTGTATGGCCATGCCTAAATGATATTAACATACAAGAATTGCTAAGTCTTGTTATGAAAAAAAAAAGGTTTTATATGTTTCTGTTGTTTAGTAAAGTTATGCTCGTATCATGATTAATTGTCCTACATTTGAGCTGTATAGCAGTTGGCTTCCGAACCGGGGTCAGGGATTCGAATCCTGTTGAAGACTGGAATTTTTAATTTTAGGATCTTCGGGCGCCTCCGAGTCCACCCAGCTCTAAATGGATATCTGACATTTGTTGGGGAAAAATAAAGGCGGTTGTACGTTGGCCACATGACGCCCTCTTTAACCGTAGGTAACAAAAACAGATATTCGTTACATCAACTGCCCTACAGACTACAAGGTCTAAAAGGGGAACTTTAATTTTTTTATATTTTTTTTTTTACATTTTAAGCTATACTTTTTTTTTTTACTTTCTGATCACCCACAGAACTATTCAATAATGCATTGCTCAAATATTTGTGTTAAGACATTTCTACTTAGACTCATTATGCACAATTCTTTACCATTTCATTTAAGTATAGTTTTATCGTCATGGTCTATTAAAATATACATAAACAAGTCTTGGTTAAATCAAGTCTAGTTTAAAACAAGTCTAAGTTAAAACCAGTTTAGATTAAAACAATTCTAGATTTAAAAAGTCTAAATTAAATCAAGTCTAGGTTAATTGAGGTTTAGGCTAATTACGTGATACGGATGTATGCAAACGCGACATTAAGCTCTTGAAAATCGACACTGGCAACTGGGAAGAGGTGGCACTGGACAGATCCAAATAGAGAGAGCATAAAGGAAGGGTCACGGATTGCAGATGTCATACACAACAGAATCAAAAAGAAGGGTGCAAATGCAACGGCGCCTGGTGATTATATATGCCCAACCTACGATCGCAGCTGTGTATCAAGGATTGGCCTCTTTAGTCACACAAGAAGTTGCAAAGGGAAAAGATCGTCTCTCGAGACCTAAAAGGCCACAGAAGGCTAAATTACCGATTTGGTTTCCAACCACTTACAGTAGAACCAGTTGGTTGAGCTCCTTCCAGTTGTTCCTTAATAAACTGTATATCCACATCTTCTAGGCCGTACAGTTGGAGTTGGACTTTCAAATCGTTTTCACGAAGTAGGTGCTCAAACATTTGAGCTGAAGGTTTCCTGTACTGTTGAGAGAATGGTTTTTAGGGAAATCTACATTAGGATTTTATGTATTTTCAAGAAACATGAATCATGATTAAGTCAACTGGGGCGTTACTCGTTATCTCAAAATTTACCATATATTTTTTACAAAGCTTCTATTAACTTAGTCTGTATGTCTGTCTGTCTGGCACAAATGTATTTCTTTATTTCTTCAACTTCTTTTTTTTCGAATCAAGTTGAAACTGTGCACAATTATTCATTGAGATTAGGTGTGGGAGAAATAATATTTTTTTATACAGAAAAGGAAAATATTACAGTATTGAGATATATGACTTTAAATGTGCAGTTCTTTCCTTTATATAATTTTTTTTTCAGCACTTTTTAATTAAAGAAAAGCAAATAACCTTAATAGAGCATCATTGATCTCAACGTAAAAAGGAAATCGTAAATGCAAATACTTTGGTAGAGATTATGATATAAGCATAGTTACCCGTATATCCTTATTTATTGCAGGCAAAAATTTGCTGACGTACAGGCGGGAAAACGGACCGTGACCTGGGAATGAAGGAAACAAATAATAAACGAATAATAATTACACTGTGTGTGTGTTTTTTTTTCTTTAGCTCTCATATTGTAAGGGGAAAGAAACAAATATCCCTCTTGAATCAAAGACAAGTCCTGAAACAAAGACCAGTCCTGAAACAAAGACCAGTCCTGAAACAAAGAGAAGTCCTGAAACAAAAAGCAGTCATCAAACAAAGAGCAGTCCTGAAACAAAGAGCAGTCCTGAAACAAAGAGCAGTCCTGAAACAAAGAGCAGACCTGAAACAAAGAGCAGTCCTGAAACAAAGAGCAGTCCTGAAACAAAGATTAGTCCTGAAACAAAGACCAGTCCTGTAACAAAGAGCAGTCATCTCTTGATATTCCCTATTGGAATTAGCATGATGACATTTTGAAATGTAATAAGAGTACTAAGATAGGTTTTTGTTTTTAAATCAGAAAGGCTTTTTTTTTAATGTGATACAACAGACAGTAACAAATTCCTTAAAATCTTTTGTATCCCTCACCTAAGTCTCGACATAGTCCGGCAATCTCCACACATAAAATATCTACATCTGTAATTCCTAGCTCTGGTTGAGATTCACGTAATGCACGAGTGAACTGGCCAGCGAGATGACAAACTCTAAATATCAACAAGAAACATTGGTCATACTTTATGGGGACTTAAAGTAGTACAAATAAAAGCTAGTCAAAGAGGAATAAACTTAAGAAACTAAACATCATGCTTTAGAACCTACAAGGTTTACTTTATTGCAGCTAAAATTACAATTTGCAAATCATACTTCATTGCTTATAAAGTGTTTCCCATTGTGGGTATGCGTACCCCCAGGGCTATGGAAAGAGTTTGAAGGGGTACGCGTTGCAATTCATGAACTATACGTTTTTTTTTTATGCAAGACTTTTTCGCAAATATGTGAAGACATGGAAAGTAGTCATACCAAGATTCTTTTTCATACAGATGTTCGTTAGCTATCTTATACAATGGTTGCAATGTTTTCTTAATAATAGATTTGAGTTAAGAACTTGTTTGCATGACTGGAAATGGCTTTGTAAGCTAGAATATTTGGTATATATCTTTTTAAAAATGTCTCACTTTATCGCTACCAAGCAAAATAAAAATTAATCAATTGTTTCACAATCAAGATAAAGAAAACGTTTTCATCGCAAAACTAAATTAATGGCAAAAGAAAGTTTGTAATGGAGAAGTAGACTTGATACTTCTCTGCATGAGTTTATAACAATTTTTTCTTTTTTTAAAATCTCATCCGAGGAGAGGCTGAAAGAGAGACAACCCAGTCCGCCACGCCGTTCACAAGATCGCCGTCATCAGAGACCTGTGTTCTGATTGGTTGTTCTTACACGGCTTTGTGGCTGTCAAACTTTTTCAGCATTTGTAAACATTAAGTCGAAACAAAAAGGAATACAGCATTTAATGTTAAACCACATATTATATTGAAATTAGCAACCAGGGAACTAATTCATAATGACCTGTCATCTCAGCACAAACAATTTCATTAATAATATACATTTTATAAATATCTTCTTATGAATAATTTTATATCTCGTTAATTATTTTCGTTTATTATCCTTCTCTTTGGCAATGGTATAATCGAAGGGGTATGCATAAGTTTGAGAAGCAATGGCCTATACAATATGCTTTAGAACTTGCAAATCATTCTACATTGCCGGTGCAAGATGCTTTAGAACCTACGCACCATACTTTCAAATCTGCAATGCATACCACACACCCTGCGCATCATGCTTTATTGTTGTATTTTATGTTTTAAAACCTGAGCAACGTATTGAAGAAACCGCTAAGCATATGTTAGGACCTACAAGAAATGTTTTTTTCTTGTAATCCAAAGTTTGTAAAACTTTTTTTAGACGTTACATTTTGTTGATAATAACAATGCAATTTACTAAGAAAAAAGTTTTTTACTTCATAATGTTCACAATGTTCTATTGAATTTCAATGCATATTATTAAAACAAATTTACCCAAAAATGTATTATAAAGTTTTGCATGACTAAACTAAAAAGTATAAACTAGTACTGAAATGAAAAACAATGTGACATATTCTACTAACCCTAGAGAAATTATCCAAGACAATGATTAACTTTCCACAGAGAATGTTAACTTACTCGACTGAATGTTCAACTTACCCGAGTATGTTCATCTTACCCAAGAGTTCAACTTACCTGAAAGAATGTTTAACTTACCCAAGAAAATGTTCAACTTACCTGAGATAATGCTCAACTTACCATAGAGAATGTTTAACTTACCCAAGAGAATGTTCAAATCTGTTGTGAGCTGCTCCAGGATAGACAAAGTAGACAGTACCTAACTGTTTGATGTCACGAAGTCTTTGAAACTCTGGTGTGTCTACAATCAGTTGACAAGCTGGATGAAGCTGGATGTGTCCGTGGATTGGGTCATTGAAGATCTGATATTAAGGACGATATTTAGGATGAATTTATTGTCTTATTTCAACTATTTGCACGAAGGAATTTTTAGAGTGAAACAAAAATTTATTAGTTTTTTTTTTATAATTTAAGTGGAATCGTCATTTCAGTAGGTATAGGAAAAAAACAACAAAAGGATTATTTCTGTTAAAACCTATCTTTTCTTTCTCTCTCTCTCTCTCTCTCTCTCTCTCTCTCTCTCTGTCTGTCTAAATTTTACTAATGTTCACACAGTATCATTCTAATCCTCCCCCCCTCTTTTTTGTAAATTTAGCACATAAATAAAACCTACACGTCAATAAACATTAAAGAAAATAATATGAAAATTTAAAAAACCTTTAAATCTTTGACAGATTTACATTTCTTCTTTTTAATGTGTATCTCCTCGAGCTCATTTAAATATTCAAATAGAAATAGGCAGTCTTGGTAGGATCTGAAAGAGATTATTACATAAGTGAAAAAAAAACATCATTTCATTATTTCATTTTAACTTTTTAAAATTACTGTCTAGAAATCATGTTTAAGATTAATCTGTCATGAACTAACACGAGAACATTAAAAATGTTTAAACAAACAACAGAAAAAAAAGAATACTTTTAAACAAAAGCTTATCTAAAATGGGAAATAACCGATAATTACTGCAATTTATCTGAAAATTACAGGCTTTAGCTCCCGTGCTGTTCTATAAAACAAATTAATTAATTAGTACTAAATGATCAACTAACTGGTTAATTTTTGGATTGATTCGTGTATTGCTATCGACTATGAATAATTATGCACAATTTCAACTTCAACCGAGAATGGGAAGTGGGAGAAAAAACGTATCGAAACATAAGGGGACCAAATCACTAAGTAGCATTTCTTTCTTTTGTTTCAAATTCGAACAAATAATAATATAATAACTAACAATAAAAATTAACTAATTGTAAATTTGTATTGATTCATGTCTTGTTATGCTCAATGAATAATTGTGCAAATTTTAAATTGAACCGAAAATGGGCAATAAAGACAGACAGAGTGAGTTGATATAAGCTTTGTGAAAATTTAAAACAAAAAAAGAAAAAAAACTTATTTTAAGTGTAAATGTATCTAATAGTTAGAAAGAAGACGGGAGTATCTGGCTGTAAGTAACCGTGATAGCCTTTTAAATGTATAAACTTTTACAAAGCTTATATCAATTCACTTTGTCTGTCTGGTAAAAAAAAAAGTGTCTACGGTATTTCTACCACACCAAGTCTCGAATTAAGCTGAACCTTCGCACAATTATTCACTGGCATGGAGAAAATATGACTAGCAGTACTAAAGCCCTAGTCTACCGGACCTGTGTGTTGAGCACCTTGCTGTACGGAAGTGAAACATGGTCAACCTACTCATGGCAGGAAAAAAAGCTGAATGTTTTCCACCTCCGATGCCTAAGGCGGATCTTTAAAATAAGGTGGCAAAATAAGATAACCAATGAGGAAGTGCTACAAAGAGCAGGGTGCCAGGACATCCGTTCTGTTATCAGCAGCAGACGCCTTGGCTGGCTTGGCCACGTTCGTAGAATGCCAGTAGGTCGACTTCCACAGGACATCCTGTATGGCGATCTAATAGAAGGCAGGAGAGCCGCTGGTCGCCCACTTTTACGTTATACGGATGTATGCAAACGCGACATGAAGCTCTTCAAAATCGACACTGGCAATTGGGAAGAGATGGCACTGGACAGATTCACATGGAGAGCATAAAGGAGGGGTCACAGATTGCAGACGTCATACACAACAGAAGCAGAAAGAAGGGTGAAAATGTAACGGCGCCTGGTGATTATATATGCCCACCCTGTGACCGCAGTTGTGTATCAGGATTGGCCTCTTTAGTCACACAAGAAGTTGCAAAGGGAAAAGATCATCGAGACGTAAAATGTCACAGGAAGAGAAGATATGAATCATTAAAAAAAGTTAACCAATTAGTCAATAAATTACTGGCAATTAATTATTTTGTTTGATACCAACAAGGAAAAATCATCCTTCAGCGTTCACAAATATGGCTACATTTGTTGAGCTTAATCCAGTAAACAATTGTTAATACTATTTATCCGTCACACATTCTCCGATCAAGTTGAAACTTGAAACAATTATTTACTATACCTAACAAAACATGAATCAATTAAAAATACCCGATTAGTTAATTAATTATTGGTTATAAATTATTTTGGTTAATATCGATTAAGAGATGTTACTTGTACATTATTTATATATATAGTTATAAGGGTGGAGTTCTTCCACTTAGATAAGCTTTTTTTTTTAAAAAAAAGTTTTTTTTTTATTTTGCTTGTTACAAAAACGAAGTACGACTTGAATTCGAATTCGAGGGCTTAATCCATTACCGAAGCCACAGTGCCATCGAAGTGCTTATGGAAATACAAGGTTTCTTAGCTACCAATTGTTAGTTTCAAACTTTTAAGCAACAAAGTGTAAAGAGGACTAAGTCAACTAATACCGCCACATCAGTTTAAGTACAATTTCTATCCCTTGTTAGATACCAATTACCATTTAACAATACTGAATTACGAATTGTTTAATTGTTTTTTGTTTGTTTGTTTTTTTTTACTGATTTTTGTTTTGTCAGGTGCAAGAAATTGTACAAAGTGTCAACTTGACCCCAGAATAGGTGGGGGAGAAATCACGTGTTCAAACATTTCACCAGACGGACAGACAGACAGACGTAGTGTGTTGATAGATGCTTTGTAAAAAATACATTTGTGTTGAATTAAAAAAAAAAACATATTTATAAATATTTTTTGTTCAAACTTTGTTAAAAGTGACATTGTTTTCACTTACTTCACTCCATTTTTCATCAGCTCATAGGCTGTCAGTGAAGATTTGATATGCTTTAAGCGTGGTACGTTTTTCGCTTCACTTTCTAGATCTGAAAAAGCATTTTAAACTTCAGATTATGCAGGAATAAAATTTTTCACAAGCAATTCTTTTTTTTATTTTTACGGGAAGATTTCTATATTTTAATAGAACTTCAATTTTTTAGCTAAAATCCTTAACAGCGGTAGCATGGAACAATAAAGGACAAGTGCTAAAAACAACGAACTCTTCAGAACATCTTGAAGCTCCTTTGGGAAATCTCTTTTGGACAAGTCCTCTTTCATTTCTTCTAATGGTTTGTCCAACCATGTTGCCATTTGACTGAAATAAATCAACACGAACTGTTTAAAACTAGCTAAGCATTACTAGACATGAAACAAAAAACAAACTAAAACATACTAAGCTATGAAATGTAAATCTTAGTTTTAGATTATTTGCATTACAAAACTACAGTTACATCATATATGGACGTAATCGTTTATATATATATTATTAGGAAATCCTGAATCCATTGGTGTAATGTACCAGGAATGTCACACCTAAAGGGTGTGTCACAAGGTAAGCTATGTTGAATTCCGTGCCCCGAATATGTCTAGTAAGTAATACAATTTTAATCTTTTATCGGTTCTTTATCAGGTCTGTATAATCTGTATCTAAACTTGCAGCTTGAAAAGAAACCCACGATTACGTCAGACTTTAGCCTAGTTTACATTGTGATACCTGCACTAGCAGTCTGCGACCATTTCTCGGAAAACGATCCATTTGGTTTCAGTTTGAAGGTCAAACTGTTTATAAATCGTTACGTACCCAGAACAGCTGACTCATAGAGACCTAGCTAACATCAACAAGTCAGGGCAAGTACATCACAGGCTAAAACCGAACTGACATATTTTTTTTCTCCACATACACGAGTCTATTGTATTCAGCGTACACACTTATAAGTTTTGTAGATCTCGTTCATTCTGTACTATATTCACGTCTATTCAAAGTTGTTTTTTTTTACCAAAAACACACAGAATACTTCTAAGACCTGGATTGTAGAATATTGCAGAAAGTTTCATTTGTAATAACAACTTAAGACTGTAATTCGGAAATATATGGTAAACCCCAACCTTCTTATATTCTCATTCTAAAACCTCATCCTAAAAAGAGCAATTTGCAGAGACATTTTCAGCGTCAATTAGCAGAAGGACCTTTAGATTCATTTGACACTTGGACAAGAGGATCAATACTTTCATTATGATCTGCGAAGCTAGGGGCTTCATTTGATATTTTCCATTACCAAGGTCGATTGTACGACTGGATGACCTTTAACGCAAACTCATTCTTAGACGAAAATCTGGACCTAAACGTTTTACATTGATAGCCGAACGATGAACTCTTCGATCAGTTATGAATGCGAAAAACAGAATAAATACTATGTCTGATTTAAAAATAAAGTCATGAAATGTCTGTGTCTTAAATACTTTTTAATCTCCTTGCACTACTTGTGCAATTACAACCAATCGTGTAACTCGTAGAGAAAATATATATATAGAACACACATACACATACATCAAGCATTTTAGGTCAAGAATCTCTGGTTCAGTTCTTAGACACTTACGCACACATAAACACAACACACACGCACGCACGCATGCAAAAACACACACACACACACACACACAAACAAAACGAAAGGCATATCACATGGCACCACATTGAACATTGATCCAATGTAAATAAATCATACAAATCTGTTCGGAAAGAAATACAGCCATTCGCTTGACAAGCATTAACTTAATACGTTTTTTTTTATTTAATGTATAACTTTATTTTGCTTTTTGCTTATTCGTATTTTTATATCGATTTTTAAACTAAAGTAGATATTATAAAAAATTAGAGCATAGCAAGGAGTGCTTTTATAGAAATAATAAAATGTCACAAAAGACGCTAGAAGTGTAATATATATATATATATATATATATATATATATATATATATATATATATATATATATATATATATATATATATATTTATTTATTTATATCGTAAAGTGTAATATCAAACTTACACGCTCTCTGAGATTGTGCCGAATAGAAATTCCAAATAGCGTAAGGAATTTAACTAAAAGAGATTTACAATCCAAAAATCAATCCTATAGATCTACTACATCGAAGCTTACGAATTCTGTGTATATGACTCGGTTTAAAGTGGCAGTGGCAGTTAAATGCAACATCGTGTTTGAAATATATCTACGTGTACGTACGTGTATTCCTGTGTGTATGTATTTGTGTGTTAAGCTGTCTGAATTGATGTCTGAAAGAATACACTTCTTATTTGGGATCACGAGTGTTTATTTTATCTAGTAATTCTCTCTGTCAATAACACATGGAATTACTATAGTCAAAGAAGAATTAACATGTCTGTTTCATAAACACATTAACACACAGAAATTTTGACACATTAACATTGTCTGTAGCACTGATAAAGGAAATAAAAACTATTGCAGAATGGTCTGTTCAAAATGTTGGCACTTCGGTGTCAAGGTTCTCAAGTGTCAAACAGAATCGAACTAAAGTTATTGACTTTTTCAAATTCTAAGAAAACACTTCGAGTCTAATACTTATTGCATATAATTTAAATCTCTAAAATATTGTGTAAAATGCATACATGTTAGATCTCCAAAGTTGTATGTCAGTACACTGTATGGTACAATCCAAAAGTCTGTAGAGACATTATGGTTTCCGTAATTAGTGTACTTACCTACGGTCAACAAAAATAGCAGAAATATGTACATCAAAACATGTAGTTTGAAACGTTTAGCTTAAAATGTGTCATTTCTGTTGTAAAAAAGAACAAAAGCTTCAAGCACAAAACAGACTCACCGATGAACGTGGAGCCAGGTGGGTTGCGTTTCCTCCTGTTATCTCCCCTAATTTAATGAAAACGTCTGTTAAGTTACTCGCCGAGCTTTGAAATAAGATAAACAGTATCGTCAGGGTTGTTCAACGTTACATGCACAAAAAATAATAATACAATATATAAACAAGATAAAATAATATGATACTTGAGATAAGTTCGCATAGACAAAAGTCATTCAGTACTAAAGGCTAAAGATAAAGAGCCATAATAATAAAATTTTTGATCTGATATTTTAATTACTTTTGAATAATTAAAAACTACCGAAAATCAAATTCGATGCATTACTTTTTAAAAAGTTATTTAAATTTTCAAAAGTGATAGAGAAACAAAAATGCATTAAACACGGAGAACAAAGATCAAACTCGCTGTACTCTATAAATGAAAAGACTTCAAGACATTTGAAAATTACATAATTACAGTACTTTCTTTCACGAGTCTTTTACCCCAGATCTGAGTATTTTTAACAGCTTCTTTTAAGTACCTGGCCTTTACTGATTCCCAATTTCACAAACAAAAATATCTTTAAAATATAAAAAAAAAATTGATTTATTGATCATTCCTAAGATTTAGCTATATAACTTGAGACTAAAACAAAAATAAGTAGTCACAATCCTGGCACCTATTCTAACCTTATTTCTTTTTTCCTGGCTGAAAGAAGAATTCAAGACATTGAGAATGAATGCTACAGAAAATTACTGAGTATCAGATACTAAACAAAAAGACAAATGAGTTTGTAAATTTCCAGATCAACACTCTTGTTGGCAAAAAGTAAGGACTTTTCAACAATGTGGAGAGACGAAAGCTGAGCTGGTTTTGGTCATAGTGTAAGATATGACTCACTGCCAAATGTCATCCTTCAAGCCTTAGGTTAAAAGTCAAAGGACATTTGATGACGAAATTACGTCGCATGTATTTATCCTAAGGATTGGAGTTGATCTTTTTTTTTATGGTAGAAATGTTTGGTGTTCAGAAGAATTTTTTTTTTTAAATGTCAGTAAATTTCAATGTAAAGGAAATTCTCAATGTTAAAAATAAAATATGTGATCACAATTAATCTTAATTGAACGTAAAAAATGGATAGCAGAGAGGCTACTAATATATAGTTTATGTGTTTAATTTCAGCTTAAGATATTAATGAAAACTTTTTAAATTTGCTAATTAATTAATTGATTTTAATAATAGTAGGAATGAACAAGACATTAAAATGATATTGGGATTGCACTCGCTCCTATGAGACTAAAGAAGAGTCGACACATTTCTGTATACAGACCTAATCAATAAACGATCAGTAGGCAGTCTTAGTCTTAGTCTTAATTTCACATTTTTACTAAACAATATAATCAAACGCCTTCGTAATTTAAATAAGGTTAAATCAGCATACTATTTTACTTCTAGGACAATTTTCCTTTGAAAAGGGTCCTACTGAATGTGTTATTTCTAGAACTTGTCAAAAAATTATCGCATTAGGAAGTGTAAAAAAAAATTGTAATTCTAATTCTTAACAAGGAATACGAATGTCATAGTTTTAGTGTGTGTTTGTACGTTTCTGTGTATGTGTGTGTGATGATACATTTAATGTCAGCACTAAATATAATATTGGTTGTAAAATATTAATGCCTTTTTTGTTTTATAATGAAGTGTAATATTGACTTAACTGTTATATGACTAACTATTAAATGTAACTGTTTGAATGTATTTATAATTGTTTAAATATATAACATAAAATGGAAATATCTGTGTTACACATTTTGAAATTGTTGATAGTGATCAAAGACATTTCATGTTTCATTGAAATCTGTATTTTGTTTCTCATAACACATAACCAGTGCACATTTACGCTCCATTGATATTTCGATTGAATTATTGATCCGCAAAGAACTGATCGATCTACAGTTTTATGGAAAGGTAAAAATGTTGGTCTACTTTTGTACAGATAAAAAGAGGTGCTTATTATTCGAAGTTTAGTTGTTTCACGCTTAATTGAGAGCATAAAATGTTTATTTATAGCTGACAATAAGCATAGTATGTTGTAGCTATATTAGCCTAGTAAGAAGCAGTTCTATTTCTCTCTCTATTACAGATACATTGACGTGAAATCATTTTTTTCAGTCAGTTAATACATTGTAGAAAAAGAAAAAAGTACTTCAAGTTAAAGTATTTCTGAATGGAGTATGAAGCGTAGTGCAAGTCAGTCAAGGTAAGTCTGTTTCTATACAACTATTTCAACATTGAATTGAGAGGGATACGTTCCTATTTGCACGCTACAATTGATTACTCCCAAACAGGAAGTAAACCCAATTTTTTTTTAAAGTATCGAAACAGATGTTTACTTTAATTGCCAAAAACATCGACAAATTAGACTAATTAATAACAGTCATCTTATATCACTCAAAGACAGCTATTTTCTCTTGAAGAAAACACACACACACAACATTTTGCACCCATTTAACCTAACCCTAACCTTGTAACAATAATTACATTAAATTAGAGGAAGTGTTCGGCTCCTCTTCATTGAGGCTAGAACAGAAAGGCTCGAGACTCCTTCATTCCACTTTCAGCTCTAGGTCTCGTCCTCGCTGAGACGTAGGCCCTTACATAGAAATACATACATTATACATAAAGCAATGTTGGTTGGAAGTTATTTTAAAGAAATATAGTTTGATGGAATGATGGTTAAAATACCATAATACGAATATAACTAGAATGCTGAACTATTTAAAAAGGATGAAATATATCTAAACATGAATATAGTGCTAGGTTCTAGTCTGTTAAAAAATATGATAGTTAATTTATTTTTGTCTGCATTTTATTACGTACAGATACTGTTATAAATAATGAAATGTTATTAGGTTAAAATATCGCAAGTTGAAACTATCGACAAATTTTATCTTTATCATGAGTCCAAAGCCCAATTCTAAAATTGACAGAATAATATTGTTGGTAATATTTATATAAAATATATATATTGTACTGACAGGTTGGGGAAGGTGACGTGTGTTTGGCGCGTTTAATGTCTAGGGGATGATTATTTTTGAAATTATCACACACCAACCCGTCAGCATATAAATCGGGAGCAGGCACACAACGAGACAAGCAATGAAAGAAAGATACAAAATTAAAATGAAGAATATTTATTTACATAAATATTTACATAGAAGAGTAAAACGGGGGAGGGTTTGCATCTATCTCTAAGCAATACTATGTTTAATCATCACTCTTGCACTTAATAAGAGAGTATGTCACTTTGTCTTCTGAACTTAGCTGGTTGTCCTGTCGATGTCGTAGCTGGCTGTGATCCTGGCTTGAGGTTCTGCAGCTGGAGGTGGCGCTCTAGCGGGTAGAGGGACGCCGGTGATACAGTTCTTGTGGAGTCTCAATCCAAAGTTCTGATATCTGTAGTGGGCACAGTAGGGCGGATGGCCGGCTACCGTGGGCACAAGGTTACTGCGGGCAGAGCTGATCTGCCGTGGCCAGCGTAGTTGACAGGATAAGTCCAGTGAGTTGCAGAGGGTTTGGCGTAGCTATGACGTCTCGCACAGATCTGGGTCTATAGGGACGTCGCACCTAATAAGTTTACAGGTGGGCTGTCGAATAGGCGGGCAAGTAGATCCGATAGATAGGCAGATAAGGCCAAATAAATAGGCAGGTGATCCAAACAATTAGTTGGGTAGATCTCAGTAGGCAAGTGCAGTGCTGAATAGCACTAAGCTCATAGGCAGACACCTGAGGGAGGCTGCGGAAAAATAAAGACAAGTTAGGACATGTCTCTCATGCATGTTATCGATGCCCTCGACTGAGGTGCATTCGTCAGATTGGTGAAATTGCTTTAGAGCACAATATGGAGATGATGACAAATGGGATAGGGAAAAATAGAGAGAAAAATGGGGGGGGGGGGGGAATGGGCGATGGTCAGCGACCATGACGGTTTGTTTACATACGGCCGTTGGCCGAGAACTATGGAGCGCGCTTGAATGGAGAGAGTGTCCACTCAAGGGGCGCAACTCTCGTTAGAGTAAAATGACTACAGGGGAGACATATATAATTCATATCGCGCAGTATTAGTGCGCTAGTAAAATTATCAAGGCGGTCAGGCGAGATAAAGGAAATAAAATAAGATATACATGGTTGCGTCAACGATCAATTGAGCAACGTAGCATTAATAGATTAATGCAATATATTTAAATATATACATATGCCATGGTTATGTTTCCTACTTACGACAGTGAGAAATACACAATGCACTAATTAAATACAAATGAAATAATAAAATACACATAATAGTCTCCAGTGAGAAATATGCACAAAGTAACTAAGATGGAACTTGTGATTAAGTTCGGCTTACCACCAGGTATTCCTCTAAGAGTAAGACTAAATGAAGTAGTCCAGACTCGATTGACAGCGATAGGGAAATAAGAGGGTCTGGCTTGATTCAATTTACCTTGTATATAGTCCTGGAAAATGCGGGCGGAAACAGGAAATGTCCTAGGCTAAGATTTATCTTACACGTGGGTTAAGTCCGACAAGGGTCGCACCTTGAAAAGGTCAATAGATGTGTTGGTCCTAGTGATCTCCTAGATCAAAGAGAGACGTGCGAGAGGATGGGGGGAGAAAGATTGACTCGCATTTCACCCAAGGTGGCGTCCACTGCGGCTGTCAGACATCCTGCGGGTGAGATCAAAGAGACTGTGTTTATCTTTACCCCGGTCAAGGGAAGATAAATGAAAGGACGCCAAGTCTAGCTCGAAGAGGTAAAGGTGGGGCGGGTGAAGGAAGTGGGGATAGGACAGGGAAATAACTAAAATAAAATAAATAAATATTGAATAATAATAATTAATGCTGTGATAAATTTGAGTGACTCTGACAGCGAGCTTTTGACTTGTCACAATTGTATGTGTGAAATACCACTGATCGACAAATTTATCTATACATCTTTCTATGGTTCATTGATCCTTTTTACCCTTAGGTGATCGATCCATTGTAGGATGCTTAAAAAAACAAAGGGGGTGTCATTATAATTTTTTAAAAAAAGCCGAACATTGTGAAAGTTGGAGTGGCGGAGGTTTCTGAAAGGCAGCGTCGAGTATATTTTTATTTTAAATTGAGAAACCTAAAAATATATCTGAAATCGGACGTAAGTTTAAGTATTTTGTTTTGGACTTGAGGAATAGTATAAGCGATACTAAAATTTACGTCCGAAAAGTATGTGTTCGTGTTTGTATTCGGGGTGTCATTGCAAAACTGGTTGTTCCAATTCAAGTCAAAGTTATGTATTAGAATAAAACGATACGCAGTTAAAAAAACAGCAACAACAAAAGACGGAGAGAGAGAGAGAGAAGATAAGAAAAAAGAAAGAGAGCGGGTGTTTCGAATTCAGTGTAACCGATATTAAAATGCTAGGGGCTAATATGTATGTTAGGGGCATCCTTACAATGCGGTCCATTTACTGGAAGTTTAAAACAAAAAAAAAAAGTTTTTAAAATAATTTCAAAAAAACTTTGATTAAGCGTAGTTATATCAATTAGTTTGGATCAGTCATGTAAATTAAACTCTTGCCTCAAGCCACCTCAAGCCGACATGCTAACCACTCTGCTAGTGTAGTGCTTATGAAAATAGATGATTTTAAAGTTATCCATTGTTTGTTTTAAACTTACTTTAAAGAGGCGACTTAAAAAGGGGACTAATTCAGCTTATGCCACCATTTAAGTCAAATACACTTTCTATCAAGATACCAAACTATATAATTAATTATCAATAGGTTAACTACCTGATTTATGTTTATTGATAATCAGGTAAAAGTAATAATTGAGCAAAATGTCAGCTTGATCAGAGGCTGTGTGTATGAGAAATAACAAGTACAAACCTTTTACCAGACAAACAGACAGGGTTGAGGGTTTAGGGTTAGGGTTAGGTAGCTTTGTAAAATGGGGTTACGACCCCCTAAACAAACTGATATATAGCCTGGGAACAAATCAAAGGGCGCAAGCATGTGTAATGCTAGTGTCATAACTCATTTAGCATCACCATTGTATTCTTCATTAATTTTTTTTCTGTAGCATAATGACCGCAGTCCATTGCGGGACTGGTCGAGGAATGTTGACCTACTGACCCTTAACCCGCCAACATGGTATGAGTCATAGTGGAAAGTTTTTTGTCCCTTCCATTATCACGCGATCCCCTGACTCTGCCCATACCAAGGGCGGGGTAACCTGGGGGGGATTTTCGGACTGGCTTCCCGCCTCCTACTGTTTTCACCATACTATTCTAATTTAATAAAGCGAGACATTACATGTTGCAACTATTATTCGGGTGTTGAGTTTAATATGTCAATTGGATCCTACTCTTCTCTCGAGCGTTTAAGCACAAAAGAAATGTGTATATGCAAGCGTTTACGTATCGTCACATATTCTATAGCGCTTTATGAAACTTAAACATGCTCACTAGTATTCAGAATAAAATTATAATTGATGGGCATATGACGATGGATTTTCAAGGATACCCTCAGTCATAGGTGCCCAGATAAATAAAACTTTGAATTTAGTTTTCCAACTATGTACGTGTTATATAAAGGGAGAGTGATTCTTAAAGGATTACGGGCACGACATGGCCTAAGTTGTAACGATGTGCCTAAACTCAAAACTCAAACTCAAACTTAGTTTACTTAATAAGCGATCCAAGCTATTTACACCACTTATCCACAGCAACACGCTTTGTATATTAAAATAATGTTACACAAATATCTCTAGATTATTTCTAAAATTCTGTTTCTAGTAAAACATAAATATATTTTGTATAGACTAATGTCCAGAAGTCTAGGCTCTCATCACGTACAAGCTTTTCTTTAAGTAAAGTAAAGTCATTTCTTGAAGTCATTTTTTGAAGTAATTTCTTGAAGTAACTATAGTGCGACCGTAATTCCCAATGTTGATTTGTGCACAAGCGCAGGACAGAGACAATTAATTTACTGAACCGAAGAGCTACGCTTTTTTTTAAATGAATTTTCTAAAATTTACTATTGAAACTGAATACGTGTTAGTTTGCACTCATTTATTGGGGGGCCTATTTCTTCAGCAAGTATACTAAAAATGTAATCATTTCGTGTTTCAATATTGTTTTGCTTATTTCAGATCTGAGGACGTAATGGCCACACCTAGTAGAAACAAGAAATTCAGAGTAAGCCTTAATTTGATCTTTTAATAAGCTTTAGTTCAACATGCAGGTATATCGCAACACAAATTCAGTTGAACATCATTATGCTTTCTTTTCCAAACAACACTTAAAAGATACTAGATGTTTTCACTCTGGTTTTTCGTCTGCTTAGGTAGTGTTATCACTAGGGGGGGGGGAGTGCGGGGAGAAGTCGCAACGGGTGCCACCCACACGCAGGTGACACCCAAATAAAAAAGAACTGCATTATGAAAAAAAACTTGAAAAAAAAAAAAGTGTTTGTACTAGATACCCAAACATGGTGATACACGTTTAATGTATATATCCAGATCATAATGTTTTAATGGGTGCCCATTCTAGCTGAATTGTTGATGCGCATAGTCAATATTTCTATAGCATATGGTTTGCGAATCAATGTCAAAAATAAAATTGCCCATTACGACCAACAGTATTAGATACATAAGAACTGTCTTTTCAGACAAATAAAGGAACCTGATGTACTTTCCAGAATTGCACAGTGCACTTGTGCAGATCAAGACACTCTAGATAAACAAAGCTGTCGTTGCATAATCAGACTGACTTGTTCCTTGGCAACATTCTTGTATGATTGCAAACCTTGGACTCTTAACTGTAGAATTAGAGAGGAGTTTCATAGCCATGGAATCGAGATGCTATTAGACCAGGGTTTCTCAACCTGGGATTTGCGACCCACTTGGGGGTCGAATGACGATTTTGCAGGGGGTCGACTATGACCAACAGAAATATGTTGTTTGTTTTTTTTTCAAGTGTAAAACTTGAAATTTTCACATTTTGTGGTTACTCGAGGATAGCCCCAATAGCTGTTGTAGAGAAATGAATAGAATGATTTCTAACATGTTTATTGTCCTAGAATAAATATTTTTACATTTTAAAGCATAGATATTATTTCTCTAGATAAATTTGCGCATGTCGTGATCTTTTGAAAAGCCTTTTCGTTTATATTTATTAGTTTCGCCTTTGTTTTATAGTCCATATTATTGAAAGTTATATTTTCATCATGGAACAACTCATAAAAAGTATCTTGAACGATGAAGGTTAATAAAGACATTTAATTTTTTTATTTAAATTATAAGCAGAAAAATATTTTAGTTAAAAATATTTTATATTATTTCGTAATTTAACATAGAGCTTGTCATTATGATTACGATTTTTACAACACTATCCTAAGCGCAGTTACTTTAGAATACTATTTTACGGTTAAGGGTCGCCACATGGTGGGGAATAGTAAAAAGGGGTCGCCGAGCTAAAAAGGCTAAGAACCGCTGTATTAGAGGATACTAGGTATTACATTAAAATACCGCAACACATATGAGGAAATCCGAATCAGGATTGCAATGGCAATATAGCCACAAGATGACCTGCTGACCACTGTCAAAAAACACCAACTACAACTTATGGTAACACAAGGTCGTTAGATCTCGCTAGATCTTCCTTCATAGACCAGTACCAGTGAAAAAAGGAGGATGTAGACAGGGAAAGCGTTGGAAAGACAACACCAAAGAATGGACGGTCCTGTAATTTAAAAAAAAAATAAAGTCAAGTAAAAGACAAAGAGCAATGGAGAGATACGGTCAACAGATCGTGAATAGTGCCCTCAATGCCCGAAAGGTAAGGAATATATGAATGTTAACGTTATCGTTTATTTATTGCATGACAGCTACGCTACGCCTAAGCCCTAAAAGAATCTTTTATGTTGTACTGGTAGGTGACATGCGTAACAGAGGTCCCGAAAACGCTATAAAGAATAGCTCAGTTGCCAGTTTGTTGAAAACAATCTCATGCAAAGTTATACAAAAGTAAAGTTCTTCCTGTCAGACTATAGGGCTGATGATGTAAAGGCCTACGGTTAACGAGGGTGTCATGTGGCCAGCACAACGACCGACCGCCTTTACATTTCCCCAACTAATGCCAGGTACCCATTAGAGCTGGGTGGACTCTGATGATGATCTTAAAATTAAAACTCCCAGTCTTCACGAGGATTCGAACCCCACCCAACCACCGCGCCCCATCTCATACAAAGGAAATCTTCTAATGAGGACAGGGGTGAATGGCGAAAACATAAATAAATATTTTGACCTTCGTCAGACAGCAGTTATGTCTGCGCTTGATGTGGCAAATAGGACAACTGGAACTGGACTGCAAAGCTACGAGAAATGCTGCCTTTTTCTTAATCTTCGAACTCAAAGACAAGTTTTATTGTATGTATATGTTAGGTTCGATCGTAAAAAACGTAACTTGCGGTCCAGGGCGAGAGAGGGGGACGGCGCGAAAGCAGTCTTTTTTTTCTTTCACAATTAAATCTGTTGTATTTGCGTTGTAAAATGTATTTAATACAATTTAATTGTATTTCATATCTGTTTGAGCATTAATCTCTTAAAAACATTTTTACAAATTTAAGTTATTGAAAAATTATAGTAAGTGAACTTTCCTTATTTTGTTTTGTGAGTTGATATAAGCTTTGTAAAAAGAAGGAGGTATATGATAAATATTTCAAGAAATAGATTATAGTCTAACCCAGCTAAATAGTCTTAAAAAATAACTATTTTCAGTGATTTAGAGAGCATGAAAAGACATGTTAAAACGCAACCCATCCAGTAGGCAGCCAATAATAAAAATGAAATTGTTTAAAGCGCTATGAAAGCGACCTTTCTGATATAGATCGTTCTGGTTCAAACCCAGATACTTGTTGAGACTGTAAATGCTGGTAGGCTTTGAAGATTTAAATTCGCAATAATATTCCGACAATGATCTGATCATTCGTTTCTGTTGTTTGTTTTTTTTAATTTATTCTGTACTTGAAATTCTAAAATTTTTTTTTTAATGTTTTACTTTTGTAGCTGTTCAATGACCCAGTCCATGGACATATCGAGCTCAATGAAGCGTGTCAGCTGATTGTTGATACCAAACAATTTCAACGTTTACGAAATATCAAACAACTGGGATTTGTAGATTTTGTTTTCCCTGGAGCCACACACACACGATTTGAACATGCACTGGGGTAGATATCTTTACTGTTACATAAAAACAAATCACCATTGTTCAGCTTTTAAAAAATTTTTTTTACAAATTTTGAGCTAGAGATAAGTTGGGAATGGGTTAAGGGATAATAGAGAAGTGGATGATTAATTGTTTCATTATTAAGCATTTTTATTCATCATTAAATTAAAGTTTCCTTCTCGTTGCACGCCAATCAATTTATTTGCATTACTAAATATTAATTTCCTAGAAAACATTTTAGCCAAGAATCTTGAAAACTGACTGTGGTTTCATAAATAAGCTCTTTGAATGGCTTTGTTTGTGTATTTTTCACATAGAACCTATCACCTAGCTGGGAAATTTTTGCGAAGCCTAAAAGAATATCCTATTCTCAAAGAAGTCTCAAAGAAGATGGAAACGTCTAATGAAGATGAATCATCACATATCTCAGAAACAGATATTCTATGTGTTGAAATAGCAGGACTATGTCATGATTTAGGTGTGTTAGAATAAATAATTATAAATGTTAATACATTTTTAAATTAAAAATATGCTAATACAAAATTAAAATTTATAAACCCAATAGAAATGAATGTATCGATATATATTTTACAAAGATTATAATTTTTTCAATGTTTGTATAAGTACTTTTCTAACTAAACAAAGTACATTCTACAAGGTTGTGGTCCACTGTCTACGTTTTTCTCAAAAAGATTTCTGGTTGCCAATGAAAATGACAGCTTTGTGAAGGTACTTACATTTACTATTATTGAAATCTATCTATCTATTCATATATCTATCTATCTATCTATCTATCTGTCTATCTATCTATAATATATATATACATACCACATATATATATATATATATATATATATATAGATAGATAGATAGATAGATATATAGATAGATATATAGATAGATATATAGATAGATATATAGATAGATATATAGATAGATATATAGATAGATATATAGATAGATATATAGATAGATAGATATATAGATAGATAGATATATAGATAGATAGATATATAGATAGATAGATATATAGATAGATAGATATATAGATAGATAGATATATAGATAGATAGATAGATAGATAGATAGATAGATAGATAGATAGATAGATAGATAGATAGATAGATAGATAGATATATAGATAGATAGATAGATAGATAGATAGATAGATAGATAGATAGATAGATAAATAGATAGATAGATAGATAGATTGATTGATTGATTGATTGATTGATCGATAAAATATAATTTTTTATTAAATAATTGACACTAATCATTACCACAAATATATTTGTAAAAGTATCTTTTTGGGGTTGTTAGAGAGTTATGTGAACGCTAAGGTTTAATAGTCTTTATAGTTTTTATAGTTTAAACAATTTTAGAATTTAGTAACAATGTATGTACTCTATTAGACTGCTTTTTTTTAACCTCTCTGATCTAGAAATGGCTCAGAAGTCGAAATGTTTTAATGTTTGAACATATGTTAAAAATTAATAGTCTAGAGGAAAAGCTGGAGAGGAAATTTGGACTTATAAAAAAAGACATCACATTTATCAAAGAGTTAATTGGGGGCTATGAATGTAATGGTTCCACGGTAAGTCCTAAATGTGAGACAAACAGAAAGTAAACATGTTCTTGTAAATAGTTTGTTTGTTATTGCTGAATATTCGTAACAATTGTTTTCGTCTTTTATTTACCTCATTGTTTTCAATTCAAGCTGAACAGTATTTATAAACAGATAGGCCTAGCGCAAACTAATCTGTGTAACATGAGTGTGTATAAGTAAGTAGCCACCAACTGTAAAGGGTGTGTGTGGGTTGGTCAATGTAAAATACCGAAATGTATATTTAGCTAGTTACTAATGTAAATCTCTCAAAAGTAAAGTGCAATCTGGGTTGTATACACTAGCGGATCCAGAACTTTGGAGTGGGGGAGGGCGATTTTTTTTCAAACCCTAACCCTAATGTCCAGTAAACCCTAATCCTCTGCATAAACGTGCGTACAATATATATATATATTAGGGGTGCAGCGGATAGTACTTTTTGATATTCGGCCGGTGCCGGAGCCGAATACCTAAGTGTCTTGTAAATAGCTTGTATTGCTGAACATTTTACGAAACTGTTAAATAACATACCTATATTTGTTGGTATTTTTCCCTTTTATATACCTTATTATTTTAAACTCTGTTAATGATTGATTTATTAAAGATTAACAGTATTTATAAACAAAAATTAATCTGTGTAGCATGAGCGTTTCTATGTGCATGTACGAGGCCACCAACTATAAAGACTGTGTGTTGGAGGGTCAATGTAAAATAT
The DNA here is from genome assembly GCA_030265305.1 of Biomphalaria pfeifferi. Taxonomy (NCBI): domain Eukaryota; kingdom Metazoa; phylum Mollusca; class Gastropoda; family Planorbidae; genus Biomphalaria; species Biomphalaria pfeifferi. The sequence goes on from JASAOG010000024.1 coordinate 781,340, forward strand.
GTTAGTATATATTTAACTAGTTACTAATGTAAATCTCTCATCTGGCGTGTATGGTGGTTGGATGTATGTATAGCTGTTAGTTAATAGTTGGAATCTGAAGCGTTGAAGGTCATATATTTATTAATCAATTTGCGACAAACGATATTTTATTAACAGCAGGAACATCTATTAAACCAACTCATAGCCTGAGCTTTAAATGTTGCGATGCATAGATTTAATTGTAGTCTATAGGCCTATTATTGATATCAATGTTTAGATCTACTGTTATATAGATCTAAGAGAATTAGGAAAACCAACTATAGAAGAAAAAAAAATCACCCACACCCTCCCTACCAAAAAAAAAAAAAACATAAAAAGATTTTATGTTCGACTGATTGTAACAATCTGGTCAGATAGACGGAGTGAGCCTACACATGTAGTCCTAGTGTAGTGTGTATAGATGATGGTGTTGACCTTCACGCGTTTTTTTTCCTTGGGCATACGCAATAGTGTTTAGTGTGCACATTCAAAAAAAGATAACACATTGGCATGATCAGTCAAGCATATAGAAAAATTATATCTGTACCTTAGTTACAGAGGTCAAGTGTTTCTTAACATTCCAGCATATTTTTTCTTTGTTTGCTAGATCTAATTGTGGTGCTTTAGATCAATTTATTTTCTGCGATGTTAAATTTTACTGTAAGGTTTTCTTTTATATATTAAGTCAATAGAATTAAACAATGAAATTAGTTTTCTTTCTAAAGGTTTTAATACAAGGGGAAAAATACATACACGCACACATGCACATATTTGTTTTATTTTATTGTGCAACGAACGTGTGTTCAGCGCCCTAAATGACATTTCTCTCCAAGTAAACAAACTTAGTGTCACCATCTAGTGACCTCTAGACAGTGTCAATATTTCTCAACAATCTGCGTTAATCCATTCTGGCTTAAGAATGGTAAATGTCTATCAATACATTGTCATGGATTAAACAAATAAGAAGTTGGGGGTGTTGAGTCTCTTGAGCCCTCCCTTTAAAGATACCCCAGGTCAGTGTCTGTTTGTATATTACCATCAGGCGTTTTTTCGCTTGGGCATGCGCAATTGTGTTGAGCGGTCAGGTAAAAAAAAAAAAAACACTTTGGCATGGTTAGTCAAGGATGTAGATCTATTACACCCGTATACTATTTACAGAAGTAAGTATTTCTTAATACTCCAGCTTTTGTTTTTCTTTGGTTGTTAGGAACATATCTAGATCAATTTCTTTTATGTGATTTTAAACTTTTCTTTCAGGTTATCCGTTATATAATAGGTCGATAGGAATTTAAAAAATACGTCATTCTTTCTAAAGGTTTTAATACAAGGCAAACACACGCACACACGCACATCTTCGTTTTATTTATTGTGCAAGAAAAAAAAAAAGAATATATGTAAGAAAAATCTTCCTTATTACCGACTTAAACAAATAAACTAAGGAGTAGGAGGCGTTTAGGTTGAAAGGTAGCCTTGGTTATTGTCTTTTACGCTATTATTCACAAATCTGAGCCTTGTACTTTTACCTACAGCATCCAATACTCTTAAGCGAGCAATTCTTGTATGTATGTATGTATGCGGCTTCAGAACGAGACAGCTGAAGGTCAATCACAAAGGCCGCGGAATCCACATTTGAGACAAAGGAAAATCCGATGCCTATGATAGACGCAGACGGCGAAAAGAAAATCTTAATCGACCACCGGACAAAGGTTATGCTTTCCCTTGAGTGGCAAAATATGTAGGTCACAGCTGGGACTGCGTAGCTACTGGAAATCATGCATTCCTCATTAGTCTTCGGATTCAAAACCCTATCATTATAAATGCTCATTACATACATAACAACAATGGCTGGCACATTTTTTTTTTTACTTTGTTTTGATTGTGAGTGGGCCGACCAGGTGTCCAGCTGTGCAGCTATAGCTATAGCTCCAGATGTAGAGATGAACTCCTCCCACTCCTTTTTATTTATTTTTTTTTAGTCCATTACATTGAGTTTATAAACTGACGGGTGTTTATGTCACGACGGACGTAATGTCAGCATGAATACACTGAAGGAAATGGGTTTGTTTACTTGGTAGTAAATCTTAAGTAGGGGTTTGGACCAGATGGGATAGGGTTAAGGTGAGAAAGAAGCGGTTATTATTAATGTTACCGTGATCGCTTTTTAAATACATTTATTTTATTTTTAAAAGTCTATTATCTTTTATCTATTATCTATATCATTTTATTTTTGTAAGTCAAGCGCGATTCAAATAAAATTTAACTAAGAAATATTTAGAATGAATGATACTTAATTGTGAGAAACAATAGAGACAGATAGTATGTACGTTTGTAAAGGGCTTGATCATACCTGTGTTCAGAATGCCATTTAACTTGTACTAAATATCTGCTTAAAAAAATCGTATAGTGAACGGTGTTATTTCACTCGGAAGTAAGTTACGCTAGAATCATTGTCATCTTTAAAAAAAAAAGATTTATAACTGGATCTTGTTGCAGAAGCTTCCGAGACCAATCTCTATAACGATTTATCTCACCGCTTCTCACTAAAACATTATGAAACTTGGGGGATCACATGACCGTATAATGCTTGAACTGCAAAGGTAATATTCAGAACACACATCTTTTGCTGAAGCGTCGCCCTCGTCAAAGTTGACCGCTATCCGAGCGATGGTCTAGTTGTCAGTGTCAGCTGATTACACTTATGATTATCCTCTATCCCTATTGTAAAAAGTATTGGTGCCGATCTCAGGCGTCGCTCTGAGATTGGAGGCCCTATGCCCCCCCCAACCCTATTTCCAGCCATTTTTTCACCGTCAAATTAAATCAAATCTGAGTAGCAACTGAAAAAGTATTGCTTCCATTTAAGTACAATTGTAAGGATACATCACTAGTGTAATAAACTATAATAGTATAGTCCATAGTTCCTGTCTGACCATGTAAGCTTTATTATAGGCTTGCAATTTTGCACTATAAAGGGTGTCAAATATTCTAAAGCAAGTTAGTCGTGACGATTTGTTTTTATTTGCACTTAATTACAGTTATTATTATATTTAGTTGAGACCTAGAAATGATAAATGTGTTGTTTTTTTTGTTTCTTTTTTGCTGGCTGTCTTTCGATGTGATTAATAAGAAAGTTTCTTTGAACTATAGTAAATAGTGTAGTCATCTGGTTACATGTGTTTACGTCATGCAGAGTTGCGGTATGTGTTAGCGCTCGATAAAATAGCAAGTGAAACACGTCTATCAGTTTACGATACAAGAGACATAAGAAAATTCTTCACATGCCATCTCAGTCAAAACGTTGATTTGTATTGATGGAGCAGCTGCAAGAAAACAAAATATACGAGCAGCAGCAGCAGCATGAACTGCATTTGCTGGGAATTTTAGTGATGAAACTTCAGATAACTCAGGCATTGAGTCGATGTTTTGAGCGTTCGGTTTGTTGATTGCGATTTAATTTTAAAAGACTTCATTGGTTTTGTTCCTGTTGTTTAGAGAGACGCAATGCCTGTGTCATTGTAAGGGAAAACATAATGTACAGTCTAGACACGGACAAACTACTTGGCCAAGGCTAACATGACTGCACAATGATGGCTAGCATTCAGAATTGTGTTCAGGCGACAAGGATTCGTGAAAAATATATAGAATCAGCCTTTGTCCATTGCAAGTCTCACAGACGTGACCTTGTTATTAATGACCTGAATGACTTTCAGATATACGTAAAGCTGTTGGTATCATGAAGAATATTATTTATTCTCAAGCAAAGGAGTTGGTTCTTAATTTACCACTTCCTTATGATACACAATGGACTGAGAAATACGACGTCATTCGCGCTTTAAGTCACAACTTTCAGAAGATCTTTGACTGTTTGTCGGATCTTGAAATAACTTCTGTAAGTGAAACACACGAGGACCAGTTACTGATTTCATATGTGCAGTTTGTCTTTTCATTGTCGTCCATTATTCGTTAATACTTGAGCCAGTTTCCCTGATGTTGCAGTCTGTCCAACTTAACTTAGTGGCCACTCAACAGCACATCAGCAGCCACATTAATGACATAATCAAAAAGCAACATGACCAAACCGATGAACACTTCAGGGATGGCATCTTGAGGAAAGCGAGACTGCTAACAAACATGATACCGGGTTTTGAGTTGGTGCAGCCGAGAATTAGCAGTTGGCAGACACACCGTGCAAATAGTACAAGTTTAGATGTTGGAAGTAATATCACGCCTTTACATGATTCGTTAATTTCTTCATTACATCTCACTTTTGGAATAGTAATGATGCTCAGTTCAACCAAAAACGATGCAATAGCTGAAACGTAAAGATGAGTATCAGAACTGAACGAAAAGCCTTCTTCACAAGCTTGTTCATAGCGACGAGAAGCAATTCATTCAGTGGCGTAGCTATAGATGGGGGGTGATGGGGGAATTTGATAATCCCCCCGAAACTCCACATGAGAGGGTCCCTCAAATGAGTGTTTGAAATTTTTACTTTACATTAAATATAAAATAGTACACCACTATCTCATGTCATGATGTCGAATGTCAAAATGCAGGGGCCCCTAAAGAGTTCAAGTCCCCCTTGGCCCCAAAATGATGGCGAATACCTAGCTACTCCACTGAATTCATTAGTAAAGCTATTGACAGTTTCGACAACCACAGTCAACGTTTGCAGTTTTTCTTTGATCGACCACCCAGAGGCACGGGCCGCCCAGATAAATTTAATAACGTGTACACTAAATACTTTGTTCACATGTTTAGGCTTTTTATTTATTTTAATAAACAAGTATTTACTGTGCTAGGGATTGGGGTCGGGGTGGGGGAGTTATTTTCTTTATACTCACCTTAACAAGAAAATTATAGCTACAACTTTGAGCCATAGGTGGCAACTTTCACCTCCTTTCAAAAAGTCCTGCGGATGCCCATGACTTCATGGGATATATGATTTCACTTTTGATATCTCAACTTATTTAGTGTTTTATGGAAAGACTAAACATCATGTAGGGAAAAGAAAAAAAAAAGCTTGAATTCTTTTCTATAGACTGCACCGTAGTTTAATAAAATATGTTCAACACTTGCAAATCTTTTCTATTTATCAATAGGGCACAAGTTCGAATCTTACGATGATTCGAATTTCCTGGGCGCCTAAAGGTTTTAAAGGAAAAGATCTCTCAGATTCCACAGTCCGCAGCAAAGAGATTTGATTACGGTAGAGAGTGATAGAACCACTATACAAAACTAACTTACAGCGAAATTACAAAGAGATTTAAAGTTGTCATTGTAGTAAGAAAAGAACCGACTAGTGTGAAAGCGTGACTTTTTGTATGTGTATGTGAAAAGTATGTGTGTGGGGGGGGAGTTCCGGTTGAAAAGCAACATAGAGTATATTAAATATTACGATTATTGAATTGAGAAAGACAGAACAGACCGTTTTATTTCATTGTAAAAAGATATGATGATTCAAAGGCTAAAATAATATGTTACGGGGTTCCTCAAAATTTGTCCCGATTTTAGGAAGTTAAAAAAAGGATGAATTGTTTACGGCAAGTTTAGGCCATAATAAACACTATAAAACCTGAAAATATAGTAAGAAGCTTAAATATGGCTCCTTTTGGTTTCGGTATTCAATGGATGCGTCCAGATAAGTCAGTGGTTTTGATTTCGTCTTGAGACGGGGAAGAATCTGGTGTGGCTAATCAAGCCAATTCTAGAAAGGCAGACTTTGCCACAATTCGTACATGTGTATGCCTCTGATTCAGGGCTAGCGGACAGGGCGCAGCTTTCTTTTTTTTCCCTCTGGATTAAGGCGTCTTCGTTTCTTTTGCTCTCAGCGAGGATCGTCCCAGCACGTCACAGTCTGTCTCCCAGCACGTCACAGTCTGTCTCCGGGCACTCCGGTCTTTGGCTATTTGTTCCCAGATACTTTCGTTGATCTCTGTGGCTCTCATGTCTCGCTTGCAGACATCTCTATAGGTTAGTTTTGCGCGGCCCTTGGGTCTGATATGCTGAGCTTGTGGAGGGAGTCATACCCTAAGAAATGTAACATAGGTTCAATACTTTATTTTACAGATATTTATTTTTAAAAAGATAAACGAATTCTTCGCTTATCATCGAGTTAATTGAGTCGTGACCTCCGTGACCCCAAATCGAAGGTGCCGATTGAGTCTTGTCATGTCAAAATACGATTCGAAAACTTCAGTCTAAGATTTTTCTGGTTGATAGTGCAAGAGTTTTTAAATCGATTAATGGAATAAAAAGTATAATATTTTCTTGCAGTATATATTTATTTACAGTATATATATATAATGAATGATGCTGTCCCTTTTTCACAGGCGTGGCCCTACAAAGGAGGCAGGAATGAAAAACAAGCATTTTTGTATGAGGTATTTTATTTTTAAATTTAATATACATAGAATATATGTGTAGATCTAATCCTTCTAAGTCTATGTCGGCTAAAGTAGCTTTAAGGGTCTATTTATGCTTTGATGCTCTGACCTTACTCTGTTCAAGTGTAGTTAAATGTAATTGTATTAGCTTTTTACTTAGGGATGTCAATTGATTTTGCACCAATACTCACTTTTAACAAGCCTGCAAAGTTGTATTATTTAATGTCAGATTGTTAGTAATCACCGCAATGGTGTGGATGTTTGTAAATTTGACTACATGGCCAGAGATTGTCACAACCTTGGCATTGTCAACAATTTCGATGCTCAGCGCTACATGGAATTTGCAAGGATTATAGAAGTCGATGGAGAGATACAAATTTGTACAAGAAAGAAGGTTTGGTTTGCTTAATTGGAATTAACATTTTTAAATTCCTGCTTTTTTTCTAATTTTAACAGTAAAGGGCACTGCAGGGAATTATAAAAGATTGGCACACAATGTGAATAATAAAATGAAACAAAGAGACACTTCTTAAATTAAATTAATCGGCAAATAGTTTTCAATTAGTTAATAGAAACAGGTTTTTTCCCAAGGACTTCATAGCAGCAGCAGGAGAAGACAATTGCGGATGAGGACTTCGTCGGCTAATTGTAATTACTGTAAAGATTCTATGTATATAGTAAAACTTTTAAGATAAAGAATCTATTAACATCGAACTAGTATGTGATAGTATGATATATTTGAAATATTATATCGAAATATATGTCAGTATATATGTAATATTCTTAGATATATTTTGTTACATATAAAGTATTATTTTGTTTTCAAATAAAATATATGTCCTTTGTTTCATTGGATTCCATTGATTGCTACCTCGAGCTATCATTTTAGTATGACTGTGAATTGAATGTTAACAAATCACATCTTTTTGAAACAAAAGCTATTAAATAATTCAAAAGTAAGAATTTAAGAATTTAAGTATTATGTCACAAATTACCGAAACGTAAATATATCAAATTTAAATTTATAAAATAAACTTGGAAGAAAACAATTTTTTTTAATTGATTCATGTTTCACTACAGATTGTAAATATGTCCTATTAAAATACAATTAATTTTTGTTTTTTAACTTTATAAATTATGGCCTCCTTTATTCGCAAAGCGACTATGGATCATCTGAAATGTATTGATTGGCCTGAGGCGATTGGAGGTTCTAGGTTAAGTGAATTATATGGTCTTAAATGAAATAGAAAACTAAAAAGACCGAAAAATAAAATTAAGAAATGGATTAAAACCTTCCTGCATCTACATCTAAAATATTCTAAAATAACAAATAAAATAAATTCATACCATAGATACCACTCTAGACTGGACATGGAGATTTTTTAACACTACAAAAAAATGTGAAATTTTTGTAGAAAGTTGGATCCAGGCGTTTGTTTTGTAAAGTAGTTCAAAGAAGTATGGGTGTTTGTTTTTTTTCATACCTAACCTATGTAACATATAATTTAAATTTTAGATCTAGATCTAGTAATTGAACATTAAAAATAAAAGTAATCTCGTCTCATAATTATTATTATGCAATTTTTAGATACATAATCTAGAAAGATCTAGGTAATCAATCTATTTAAATTTACATAAGATGATGAGACTCTTTAGACATGAAAACGACAAATCACAGTTTATAAATACTTTAATCTTTATTAACACTGAAAACACTTTCTTTTTCATATTCCTCCATTTTGGTTCTCTTCCCCTTTCAACACGCAATCACACCATTTCACATTTACACTAAGATGCGCACGTATCACCCCCCTACAGATATATATATATATATGTACGTAAACTCTTTTTCAAGCTCTAAGGGGAGTCGCCCCAATCAATCTTTTCTGTCTTAGAAAAGTAATGATCTTTAGTTTTCAAAGTTTATATATATATAGGCCACTGCAACCTATGCCGCCGCAGTGGGCCCCTCGCTTTCATAGGCCCTTGCGCGATGCGCATTCTAGGTGTAAATTATTATATTAAACCATTTAACTTAATATAAAAGGATTCTTGGAATTCTGAAATTATCAAATATAAGAAAAAGTAATGAAAATCTCCTGAAATTATGAAAATCTTCTGAAAACTGATGCAAATCTCCTTAAAACAGACAAAATTGTCATTTCGGGGTGTCATTCAATATGGAAAACGCCAATCCTGCTCGCGATTAAAAACAAAAACAAAACCGCATTGTCAGCTTTCATTGAATAAAAATGTAATAATAAGCCGAATTTTAACCAAAACAAGAAGTTCAAATACATCATTCACTTTAATAGTCACTGGCATACAAATAAAGATGTTTATCTATCTCGACCTCTTAGAAAAAAAGCGATATTTTGCTAGTCGCTATTAAATCTAAAAGGCAGATCTGAATGTTTATCGGCTTTTTGTTGAAAATCTACTATCTCCTGTAGATGGCGCGTAAAGTTAATTTTTGACAGTGATTTTGTACGTAGTAAACTATAAATAAAATGCAAAGACGAATTTATTTTCTAATACAAAATCTTAATTTTCAATTATTTATACTTATCACAAACCAAATTAGGCCCCGCAAATTCCGTTTCGCATAGGGCCCCGCAACCTGTATGACCGGCCCTATATATATATATAGGTCTGTGAATCGATCAATCGTGGATAAGAATTTATTTCCGGTTTCCAGTCTAGTATAATATATGTCTATGATTCATACATCGCAATTCTCTTTGCGTTTCATATGGCATCTTCAAGCAGAGTTGAGACTTAAAGCGAGGCTAGTAGGCAAGTCATATAAAGTTCTGCTATGTTTGAGATTTAATCCAAGTTTTTCTCAATTTTTTTAGTCCTGTGTAAGGCCCCCAATAAATTTAAAACAAAACAATACTAAAATACGTTTTAGAGTTAATCATTGAGAGTATTTTGTTTTTAAAATATTCAGCATGGACCCCTTACAAAGAAAACATATTTTAAAGATTAAAAAAAAAAACCTTGCAAAATAAATACAATAAATAATAAACAAATCTAATCTTATCTCAGGGAAGAAATCTACGTGTGTAGTTATAGCTCTCAATACTGTAAACTTTTTTTTCCTTTTTCAGTTTGATACAAATTTAATAAATTATCTCTATTTAGTTTTAGTACTGATAATTTTTTTTTATTAATTTATGTTATGTTAGGTAGAATGAGTAATTGTGCAAAGCTTCAACTGGATCAGAGAATGGCAAGTGGATGAAATAACGTGTACAAAATTTGTACCAGACAGAGGAACTTGTACTAGAGGGAGCTTTGTAAAAATGCAACACAAGGCGGATAAAAAAAATTTAGGATAACCTCAAAGAAAATATCGCATCAACAGTACGGAAGATTTATTGAAAATTAGTAATTATTTAGAAAAAAACATCATATATAATTATAGGAAAAATACTTTTGAAGACACTGATACATGTAATAGTTTGTACTATTGAAAGACAAAATAATCCTGTTATTTTCAAGTGAGGAATGGGTTGCCATAACCCAAAAAATATTGAATGACAATATTGAATTACTATTACTTTAATTGATAATAAGCAGACTAAACATATTATTTTTTTCAGGAATTAGGTAACTTATACAACATGTTTTTCACAAGATACAATCTTCACAAGTTTGCTTACCAGCACCCAGTTGTTTGCGGTATAGAGCTTATGTAAGTACATTAACAATCTAAAATTTACAGTTTTCGTTCAATTAAAAATTAAATCCATTTGAATCATTCATTATTGAATATTGAAATAGATCATTTAGATTTAAGGGAGTTCTAAATCATCCTTATATCCATCTTATGACAAATTTTCTCAATGTTTGAATGTTAATATATCGATATTGAGTTTAGAGACTACTGGAGATTTTGTAAACTGAAACTTTTTCAAAGATACTTCCTCCACTCACATTACCCCAGAAGCTATTTCGTTAAAGAAACAATGAAGACGCAATATTCATAATTTTTATTAACCGAATTTCTCTGTTGCACACAACTTCTACCTTAACACATTAACTGCCTATTTTTAAATTCCGCTTTATTTATGTCGGTTAATATTTTTATTGTAAGTAAAAGACATACTTTGGATTTCAGGATAAACATTTTTCAGAAAATTTACAGTTTAACTTCAATCCACAAAAGAGAATGATGGCAGATACTGACTAGTTTTGATGTCATAACCGAAATCATTACATGTGCAAATCAATATTGCAATTACATTTCTTGTGTTTTTGAATCATGTCTTTTTTATGTCCGTTGCAATTGGGAAACTTTTTCTTTCGTTTAAATGAAGCAGTTTCTCTCGCTTTGACATTGGCATTGCCAATGATCTGCGTCGGATAATATTGCCCATAGTATTATACCACTAGTTCTTTAACGCTGACAAAGGTTGCCATCCGCGCTGCATGAGTTTTGGACTGCGATAACGGGTGTTTCCTAGCTCCAGCCCTGCTTATCATCACTGCTACTGTTTTGGACTGCGATAACGGATGTTGCCTAGCTCCAGCCCTGCTTATCATCACTGCTACTGTTTTGGACTGCGATAACGATGTTTCCTAGCTCCAGCCCTGCTTATCATCACTGCTACTGTTTTGGACTGCGATAACGATGTTTCCTAGCTCCAGCCCTGCTTATCATCACTGCTACTGTTCTGAGGAAGCCTAAAACATAATCTGTATTTCCGAGACCTTAAAAACCTGTAGAACAGAATATTTATATACGACAGGCCGAATTGTGAAAATTGGTCTCTCAGTGGGGGATTCTTCAAGAGTTAACCCTGTGATCATGTCGTATAATACTTTGCAATTCATATATCATCATATATCAATGTGTGGAAGTACTGCTTGACCAATTGCGACTCATGCATTTTCTATGCCTTGGTGTAAATAAATTTGATTATAGCTACATCCAAGATAACCTGTTTGTAGGCATAGCATTTGTGCGTAGTATTACAGTCCGGAGTCTGGACAACAGTATGATAACTGAACGCCTCAATAAAGAATACGACTTTTATTTACATAACTATATGGTTAGATGAATGGAACAAAAAAATCCTATCCCTATGAGTATAATAGATAATACAATCCACACTGCGTTGGTTAGCACATTAATTTCAACATAAAAGTAAAAAACAAAAGTTCCACTTTCAGACCTTGCAATCTATTGGACAGATTATGTAATGGTCATCTGTTTTTGTGGCCAAAGGTTAACGAGGGTGTCATGTGGCCAGCAAAACGACCAGTCGCCTTTACTTTTCCCCAATTTCAACATATATTTCCATAATTATTTGTACAAACTTCTCAAACTTCATATCCTTATTGCTACCTAACTGACTGTTAACTGTCTTGCTACATGTTGACTTGACTGACTTACTGATATATATGGATTACTTCGTTCACTTACATGGTTACTTTTTTTATTGACTAAACTATTGCTCTTTCATACGCCCTTACTTCCGGTCATTCAAAACTCGTGTTCACAATTCATACTTTCACGGTCTGTGTTTAACAAAATTATCCTCAACAAATCAAGGAAGATTAAGTTCACTATTTTATCTGTGAGAATAGGATATCCGTCGTCGTTTTTACACTTGTATGATTGTTCACTGATAACCAGAGAAAAGTAAAGAACTCAACAATTTCTTGAACACTTTTGAAAGTTTATATTGTATTTCTCATTCAAATTATAATAACAAAAATGTCAAATCTATATGAGCATATAATTCTCATCCAGCATGGGCGTAGCCAGGATTTTTTTTCGGGGGGGGGGGATTTTTCTCCCAACCCCCCTGGAAAAATATATTTATATTGTTATAAACCTGGCGGAGGTGTCACAGTCAAGACGGTTTACGACAGAAGGTCTACGACAGGGCTCAGAACACGGTCGACTACAACACAGTTCAACGGTGTGGTTCTGTACGGAGCATTACGACGGTTCAGTGCGGAGTACTGTCAAGTACAGTTGAGACGACTGGCGTCTTGATCTTGGTCTGCGATCGAGTCCGACACAACGAGCCTAGTGTGTGAAGTCAGTCCTGAACTGTTGAACCCAGTGCAAGCCCGGAACGAGACGGAGAGGCCAGTGCAAGAGTTAATACGGCGGTACGGTGTTATCGGAGAGATACTTGTACAGTAGGGTGTCCCAAAATATTGCTGAAAAAATTTTTTTTTTTATTTTTGGTGGGACACCCTCCCAAAAGTTTCTTATAGTTACCAATATCATCCACTGAAATTATTAGGAAATTTGAACAATATTTACTGGTGCCTCAGAACAAACGACAAAAGAAGATGGTTTTTGTCTTGCAACTAGCAGTAATAATGACGATGATACCGATGTAGAAGATCTTGACGATGACAATGAATTTATTATAAAACAATCCAGTAGGGCTGGCAAGAAACAGTGTAAACGGCGTCGTGGGATTTCTTCTAAAGTTTCAGCTGTCCTGGATCGCACGAACACCAGCACAAAGGCGGCAACTATGATACTGGCATCGGCTTTCAACGAAGCTGGTAGTTCTACGTCTACTGTGGTGCTTTCCAAGAGTACAGTTCACCGACAACGCCAACAACGTAGAAAAGTAGCCGCACTTGAGATTAAAACAACATATGTCCCTTCAATATCTGTTGTTCACTGGGATGGCAAACTTATTCCTGATCTCTGTCACACAACTACATCCATATCTGATAGAATAGCAATTTTATTGTCTTCCCTCAATGACGGCAACGTAAAACTTCTTGGTGTGCCGAAATTACAGAGTGGTTCAGGTCAAGCAGCAGCAAATGCCGTGGTGGATAATTTAAAGTCTTGGTCTTGTGAATCAAAAATTATCGGTATGTGCTTCCACACAACTGCAGCAAATACGGGCAAAGTAAAAGGTGCCTGCAAACTTCTTGAGGTGGCACTTGGACGCAATCTTCTTTGGTTGGCATGTCGTCATCATATGTTTGAAGTATTGCTAGCTGACGTGTTCACTGCATGTCTGGGACCTTCCACTGGGCCAGAGATTGCCATATTTAAACTGCTTAGAGACAATTGGTCAAAGATACATCATGAGTCGAAACACATTTTTCCACTGATAGTGGTCTCAGACACAGTAAAAGCGTTTATCTCTAAAGAACTTCAGCAAAAACAGCTTCGGGAAGATTACCGAGAACTTATTGCTCTTGCTGCACGTGCTGTTGGACTTGATGTCTCAGAACCGATTCGTAAACCTGGTGCTATTCATAGAGCAAGGTGGATGGCTAAAGCCATTTATTCTCTTAAAATGCAACTACTGTTGGATGGTAATGAAAACGTCTTGCAGCTAACAGATCAACAATTACAAGGAATTCAACGCTTCAATCATTTTGTTCTCAAAGTTTACATTCAATCGTGGTTCACTTGCTGTTCAGCTGTTGATGCAGCTGTTAATGACATTTCCTTGATAAACAGACTACATGACTATGAAGAAGTTCATCTCTGCAAAATTGGGCTAATGATGATAAAACGCCATTCCTGGTACCTTAGCAACGAAATGGCAACATTGTGTCTCTTTTCAGATCTTGTATCTTTGGAAAACAAAGCAGCTCTCGTCACAGCCATGATCTCAGAAAGGGGTCCTCATCTACTAACAACATTGCCAGACAGTATCACCGATTTACAGATCTCTCGTGAATTTTTCACCACGACTAGAATCAACTGCAGCTTCCTCGACATCCCAGTCAAAGATTGGCCCCATAATAACGACTACAATGATGCCTTACGTTTGACTAAGAACTTGAAATGTGTTAATGACAGTGCTGAAAGGGGTGTGGCATTGATACAGAAATTCAGTGCAGCTGCAGTAGATGAGGAGCAAAAGCAATTTTTGCTTCAAGTTGTTGAAAAATATAGGCAAGACTTTGCGAGTTGTAATCGTGAAGATTTGGAGCAAATATAATGAGTGATTTCGTGATTAAGACTTTGGATTAACATGGATTAAGACTTTTAATTGCTAATTAAGATTTAAATTCTTATGAATGTTGAAAATATAGACAGGACTTTCTGAAATGGTATCATTGTATCATTCTTTATATATGTTCTATATTAATAATGATTAAAACACGACGGTTTCAAAATGTGTTATCAGTTACTATTGTTATGACCCTATTGGCGGCGCAAAAGGGTTAACTATAGGCTCAGTTGACACACACGAGAATCACTCAGGTCAGCGGGGGCCATGGACAAGGGACAGTACTACGATTACATGATTACACGCAAATATGACCAATGTTATGGTCATGTGATCGAAAGCCTGCGTGTACGAGTGACACAGTGCATAGAAAAGCGGGAGTTCAAGACCGGAGAGCGTCGAGACCAGCACAGTTAGTCGCCATGAGATCGGTCCTGGTTGAGTCCTGATGTGTTGATGTACAAGTCCAGAAAGAGAGACAGTAGAGTTCTTTAAGTTGGTGATGTACAGAGTGACATTTTAGTTGTTGATGTGTTTGACGCCAATTGTCTAGTATTGGCTGTTATCTACTTATTCACTCATTATTAAAGTACCAGATTATTTGGAGCCTTGTTGTCAAGTTCTTGATGTGTTGATGTATGGTGTTGTGTTTAGCAGTGTTTACAGAAGGCCAGAAAAGGAGAGAGAATCGTAACACTATAATTGTTGATATGGAGGATTTTTTCACTCATCTGAGGCACCTCTAAATCATCTTCAATTTTCTTGAAATTTTGTATACATTGTTATTTTGCATAGAAGACACTTTTTAGGTGGTGTCCCGTTTGGAAATACGACTTTCAATTTTTTGGGACACCCTATTGTACAGTGCATGTTTTGCCAATTATACAGTATTGGCTGTTATTTATTCAACTATTAAAGTGTTACGTTACTTTGGAGCCCTAAGTTGTCAAGTTCTTTACGTTGGTGGTGTATGATGCAGTTTGCAGAGAGCCTGGATAGTGAGATTCGTAACAATATGTACGTATGTGTGTGTGTGTACATAATCTCTATTACAATCTGACCCTTCAATCTTTCGGAACACGTTTATTGTGCCCTATAATTTCTTCCTAGAGTAAGTGGAAAGATTGTAGACTCCCCGCCATTGCCAGAAAGGGGGTCTGGGGAAGCGCTAGGAGCTCCCCCAACGCGGGGCGGAGCCCGTCGCCAAGCACTATTTCTGGTATTGAAAGCCAACAAAATGCATATTCTGAGGTATCTACAGTGCATTTTCCTGCTATTAAAAAGTTTTATTTCAAAAAACTAATGTGCTATTCTTACTGACTTAGACCCTCCCGCGCCGTTCTGCGCTTTTGCCGTCAAGCTGTTTCCACAAAAATCTGTCACTGGTATTGTCTGAAGCCTCTTCCCACCTGCTCTGAGGACCTCCATGAATGTGGCGCCAAGTTGTACTTAATGGGATGTCATCGCAACTCTTATTATGGGTAATTCATTTTGTCGGAGAACATGTCCCGCAAACCTCATGCGACGCTCTGTCACAATCTTATTTAGGAGTCGACTCCAAGCTCGGCATAAGATCTCTATAAAAGAATCCTAAAATCTGTCTTAGCCATCTTTGTTAAGCCACATTTTGTGTTTTTCAATTTCGCAGATGACTATTCACTGCACTTTATTAATGGAGCCCCGCCACTGGTAGAAATGTGTAACCTCTCTTAAATACGCTCTTGTAATTAGGTGACTGTAGTTTGCTTTAGATTTTATATCAAAAAGGGAAGTTTTATCGTCAAAATCATCTGTTGGGGGTTTTAAACTAAAAAATCTCTGGAGTTTTTTTTTTAAAATTCAAAACCCCATTTAGTTACGGTCATAGAATTTGGTAACTGTAGTTTGCTTTAGAATAATATTGTAGATAGAGGTTTTCCATCTCAAAGCTCTCTATAAGGGGATTTTAAACTCAAAACCATCTGGAGGGGTTTTAAATTTAAAAAAAAAACATCTGTAGCAGAGGGGTTTAAACTCAAAACCCCCAATCGGCTTGGCTACGCTCAAATATTTATAGTGTGTAATTGGCATTTTTTTTTTATATTGAAGAGATATTTTTTAAGCATTAAGCCCCTCTGAAAGGGGGGTTTAAACTCAAAACCCCTTTTGGCAACGCTCATAGCATTTTGAGTGCGTAATTGTTTTTTTTTTTTTTTTTACATTGAAGATGTATTTTTTAGCTTTAAACCCCGCTGACCCGGAGGGGGGGGGGTTTAAACTCAAATCCCCTTTGGCTATGCTCATAGAACTTTGAGTGTATAATTTGCTTTGTTTTTAATATTAAAGGTATTTGGCTACGGTTTTAGAGTCTGTAATTTGCTTTTTTTATACGTTGAAAAGGTATTTTTTAGCTTCAAAAACCACTGGAGGGAAGTTTAAACTCAAAACCCCTTTGACTACACTCATAGAATTTTGAGTGTATAATTTCCTTTGTTTTTAAAAATCAAAACTGAGTCAAAACCCATTTAGCTACCCTCATAGCATTTTACTTTAATTTACTTTTGTTTTATATTGCACAGGTAATTTTTAGGTTCAAACCCTACTGAAAAGGGGGGGGGGACTCAAAACCCCTTCAAATTTTGAGTGTGTAATTTGCTATTTTGTATCGAATAGGGCGTTTATCGTAAATTAAGAGGGGGTTTTAGAATCAAAATCTTCCTTAACTGTGCTCTTGGAATTTGGGGATTGTCGTTTGAATTTTTTTTTTGGTTTTGTTTTATAGAAGAGGGGGATTTAACTGCTAAAACCCCTGGTAGGGGGTTTTAAACTCAAAACTTCCCTGGTAGGGAGTTTTAAACTCAAAACCACCTGGTAGGGTTTTTAAAATCAAAACCCCCTAGTAAGGGGTTTTAAACTCAAAAAAAATAGCTGTGCTGGGGCAAGTGATGTTTTAGTATTAAAATCTCACCTAAAATAAAAAAAATCAAAGCAAAAAATCAGTCACTTAAGTCCGATTTCCCCCCCCCTCTCCGCATAGGGTATTTCATTTCGGGGGGGGGGTCCCTAGCTATGCCCATGATCCAGACTCTTAAACTAATTCGCCATTTTCCTGCTGCGGAAATCAATGTGGCAAAATATGTTGACAGCACCGTAAAAATAATCTAGTGTGAGCAAGCTCATATATGTATGTGATATGTTTGGGTTATCTTAACATGGAAGACAGCTTGATGAAGCATTGAAATGTCATGTTTCTATTCTTTAATGACAGACGGCAATCGTTGTTGGGTAAAATACACATTGAGAATCATGACAGTTAATGTCCTTAAGTTGTACAAGCTCAGGTAGGAGTGAGGCTGTTGTTAAGCTATAGTTGGGTACAAATATAAATCTCCTCATCACAATGCAATAATAAAAGCACCCGTCTACAGATTGAATATAAACTTATTTACATGTCAGGCACCCTTTAACCTCACAGGATCAACAAACAACACACTTTTATTTAAAATGGGGACCAACACTCTGCCAGTTTCCCATTTATCTCTGTTAGACATCACCGCCCCTCGTTTTTACACCAGGGCATCTCATTTTTTTTATTTTGATAGGGAACAAAATCGGACAGATACTTTACTAAAGCCTATTGTGTGTTAATTGTTTGAAAAAAAAACATACCCAAAATGTTACACATAATAGCAGAATGGTCGGCTTTGTTAGATTCTACTTACATAGGTATCTATAAACAAGGTGCAATACTAATCCATCTGTATCACATGACTTGCCTAAAAATATTTGCCTCCATCCTACAAATACTCAACAAAACAGGTGTTCAATTCTACCTTTACATACTCTTGTCAACTATAGTGGGATATTCCTGAACAATTCTTTACTTTTTTAGCGGCCCCCGAAAAGGGAAAAGACGCTATTAGTTTTGTGTGGCCTGTCTGTCCGTCTGTCCGTCCCGTTTAGATCTCAGAAACTAGAAGGGAAAATGAAAATCGGACATCATGATATTTTAGATCATTCAAAGTTTTGATGTAACGGCTACTTTTTTCTTTTCTGAAAGTGAACCATCTAATTTTTAAAATTATATATGTAAGCAAATTTTAAAAAAAATTACACCACTTCAATTGTAAGTTTAAAAAAAACTACATTTATACAGGGCAGTTTTAGCACATCGTCATTAGGCTATACACTTACAACAATCTAAACTACAATAAATAGAGGTTAAACATAGATCTAGATTTAAATTTAATTGTATTAAACAATTTGAACAAAAGTTACATGTATAATAATCGATTAAGGAAATATATATATATATCTTTGTCACGTACACTTTGTCTATATTTAGCCCAAGGTTTCGGCTAGATTTCAGATAGCTTGGGGATATCCAAGTAGACAGAAACCTTTTATTAGAATAATTGTAATTGGTCAGAAATGTTAACTATTGTATGTTAAGTTGTATTTTATTGGTTGGCCATGCGACTGAGAGATGTTAGTCACGTGGTAATGCTCTAGAGTCCGGGAAAGATTCTAGATTGCCTCCAGTGTCGAGCGGAACGTGTTAGAGATAAGATGTACTAAAGTCTCGTGTTAGAACTCAAAGGAAGATGACATGATCATATTATTGTGTAGATCATTTATTCTAGTAGAAATATATTTTACATGTTTTATTCAATCACAATATATCATTGTAATTATTTGTGAATAGCTTTTCCAAGTTTTGAATTAAAGTATTTGTTTTTGACGAGGAGAAGTTTCTTCATTGAATATATAATAGTATACTTAGATCGTCTTATCGACTAGCAACTTCTAGATGATCCTCTTATCAACTGGCAACTTCTAGATGATCATCTTATCAACTAGCAACTTCTAAATGATCATCTTATCAATTGACGATTTCTAAATCCTCGGCAACTACGATCATTGATTGTGTTATTTAGATCAAAATAATCTTCAACGTGACATCTAGCTACATTGATAATCGTGACAATCTTCTAATAGCTTAGGGGTGCAGATTTATTTATTATGTAAGCAGTAGTATCACATCAAGAAGTTAATCTGATGCGAACAGCACAAACGCACTATAACCCATTAGTAGGCCTACTCATCCTGATCATAGTATTGACTTAGATCTAGCTTTAATAGATCTACATTCTATTTCTAGATGCAGTCTAGATTCTAGACTAGATTAGGCTATAGATTTAGTTCTGGATCGTGATCTAGAGTCTACTTAGTCTAAATCTACACCAAGTCTAAATCTAGACCTAGTCTAGATTGTAAATTGAGATCTAAATCTAAATCAAGAGTCTAGATCCAGATCAAAAGTCATATCCAGATCAAGAGTCTAGATCCAGATCTAAACTAGATCTAGATATAGAACTAGTCTAGAAATCTAGTCTAGATCACAATTCTAGCTTTAGTTTTTAGTTCTAGATTTTAGTTCTATAGAGTCTAGTTCTATTTCTTATCTTATCTTATCTTATCTTATATAATACAGACGTTACTTCAAAAAAGAAGATGATTACGTCCTACGCGTCATGCATTTAGTCATGCATATTAACCAATGACTTAAATTCTGCCAAGTCACTGGTTTTTCTGGCTAGCTCAGGCAACCCATTCCATGCTCTAATAGCACTAGGGAAGAAGGAGTATTTGTACAAATTTGTCCTAGCATAGGGGACGAGGAATGTGCCTTTATTTTTGTGTCTTTCAGAGTATTTTATTAAGTTTTGTTTTTGTATTTGAAGATTATGGTTCAGTGTTTTATGTATAATTGCTACTTTACTTTTGAGTCTTCTGTCCTGAAGGCTTTCTAAATTTAGTGATTTTACTAATGGTGTTACTCTAGTCAAATGTGAATATTCGTTTGTTATGAATCTCACTGCTCTATTTTGTGTTTCTATCTATATCAAGTCTAGATCTAGATCAAGATTGTCAAGAACTAGTCTAGAGATCTAGCCTGGGATTGCCTAGATGTAGATCTAGATCTAGACTAGAACTAGAACTAGTCTAGAAATATAGTTCTTGTCTAGATCTAGATATACTCTATATTCTGGATCTAGTCTAGACCTATTAAGTAAACAGAGCGATTATTATCAGGATTTGTAGGCGTACTAGTGGGTAATAGTGTATTAGGTCTATGCTGTTCGTATGGGAAACCTGTTTAGTTGTGCAGGCTCATTTTTTTGTTATTTCCTACTACGTCTACTCCAATATATTAATTGCAAATGTTGGGAAGAGGTAACTAGGAACAGTTGCGTTGTGAGGGGGTGGAGTGAGGGCGACACCATTTTGGGGGTGGCAACCAAGTTGAAAAAATTATAACTTGGCAAAAGCAGACACATTTAAAAAGATAATAATAAAATCTCGAGATATATCTTGGAGTAGTGGTGTCCCTAGGGGGAGGGTGTTTAAGGGGTGCGGTCCGCACCGGTTCACACCAGTTGGAAAAATTATAACTTTGTAAAACAGACACATGGGAAAAGATAATAATAAAATCTATATATGCCCAAATATGCTCAGACACATCTAGATGGTAGTTTAAGTGTAAATGGCACAGCATAACGTTACACTATTTCTGTCTAAAAGTATAACAAAGGAAACCTGTTCATATGATGTGAATTTCATTTGCAATTGTATATAAAATTTGCAATTACATTTGAATAATTGTAATAAACATTGGGATTTTACATTTGAGTAAAAATCAATAAAAGTAGGTAATCAGCTCACTGTATTGGTTCAACAAAAAGAACTTGCTAGCAATAGTGTTAATTGCAACATATTTCAAAAAAATTGATGGGGAGGGGAGATGTGACACTGAACTACCGCACTAGGTGCGACACTATATCGGGAGGTTTCCACGCTGATATTAGGGGATCACTTAACGCTACTCTACTTATTCCTGAAGAGTTAGAAGAGTCTTATCAAAGACGACGTGTTGCACTGTTTGCTTTTATGTGAAAAATAACGCCAAATTTTTTACAATTTCTTTAAACGATCAAAACAAGACTATGGCTTGAATATATTTCTCGTCCATTGGTGAATTTGATGGGGGCCGCCTCCGTGTTTGTGTTAACACACACTCTCTTTGTAATCTTTTTTATTATGACTTGATTGTTTCTTTTATGCTCATTAATTACAATTTATATATATACTACATGCATATTTCATAATCAGTCAATGATTCAAATATATTTTTCAAAAGGATTGTCGACGTTTTTCAAGCTATAAAGAATGACGTACCTTTTATAAGAGCTGATTTGTAAGAAAACACTCTTTTGTTTTACCATTTTCTTTCTAATAAGTATATAAGTCATAGCTTTTATTTCAGAAAATAATGCCATATTTATTCAAATAATAAGTACTGCAATTGTTTTTTTTTTTTAATTTTATCAACACTTCTTCTGCAGTTGCAGGACTGAACTTATTATACAAGAAAAATGTCACCGCTGTATTTTTGACATCATAAATGTCACTGTTTATCTATGTAGGCGTGGTGGTGACATTGGGTTCATATTATAATTCACAGAATAAGGAAATGACACTTGATGTAGCAGACACAAATAAGTTTAATTTAAGTAATAACACCACATATTGAATATGATACACAATTCAATTCAGGAATGACCAGTATTAATCCTCTATAGAAATATGGCGAATATAATGACAACTTAGTAACTAATCTATAACCAACTTCTTTAAACAACTAACTCAACTGACTATATTAAGTGGCTCTATCAAGTGCTTGCTACCAACTCCTTATATTGACTGACTGAGCTTAACTCTGGTTCACTTAAGGTCAAGAGTGTTCCCCTTATGGCAACATGAGTTGTGAATAACATTCACAATATAGAAA
This sequence comes from Biomphalaria pfeifferi, assembly GCA_030265305.1. Classification (NCBI taxonomy): domain Eukaryota; kingdom Metazoa; phylum Mollusca; class Gastropoda; family Planorbidae; genus Biomphalaria; species Biomphalaria pfeifferi. Next base: position 803,536 of record JASAOG010000024.1, read on the forward strand.
TAACATTTACAATATAGAAATAGGGTTTCTACACTAGGGAACCAACTTTGAGGTGGTGACAAAGCAGAAACATTTATGAGAAAGAAAAATGAAATGTAAGCAGATCTGTTGCTATTGAGAACCCTGTCCCTCTGCTTGTTTTCAATAAAGTTATATCCTTTTGGCATATTGAAGTTTATTATTATAATTATGTAATCTTTTTTATACGTTCAAATTATTTCCTTAATAATCAGATCCTTTTAGTAGCAGTCAAGAAAGGGAAAAGCCGCTATTAGTTTTTGTATACTGTCCGTATGTTTGTCTGTCTGTCTGAGGCGTTAAAACCTAAAAAAAAATTAAAAAAACGATTTCATGACATTCTTTAGCTTGATAATAAAAATATGTGCACAAGATACTTTTGATCTTCTAAAATCAAACCATTATTTAAAACTAAAATATGAAAACTTTTTTTTATTAAAAAAACTTTTGTTTTAATATGCCCTAAAAGTTTTAGGTAGAATATGATTCAGTCAATCGAAACATAATTTTTGTAAAATAATTTATATGTGCAATTATTTCTTTTGTCAAAATAATGTATAAATTTAGCTAGTTAACCCTGTACAAACAGTTTTGTATTTTTATATTATATCTTAGAAATGTGTTATGAGGAGATCATGTATGTTACCATATGTTATTAAAATTAATTTAATGACCATTGACTTTTGAACCTTGTTTTTTTATGATAGATCTAAAGAGACTATGGGCCAGCAACAGCAAGAAAACTTGAATCTAGAAAACAAGTAATTAAAATATTCAACATTTAATTACTGAAGTATCAATATTAAAATATAATAAACTTGATTGATATGACAGAAGAGAAACATTTTATTAAATTACCATATATACTTCGTTCTTTTAATAGTATAGAGGTGATATATTTTTACAATCTAACTGTGTATATTTAAATTATTATCGAATAGGAAAAAGTAGACAATAGGTTTTAATAGGAATACAATTACGATATACGGTTAATAGTTAATAGTAGTGCGCATTTACAGGTATGTCCTTCACAATAAGGTTCCAACGGGCATAAGCCATTACATTAGTGTACTCATAACGCATGTCTTGTAGACTTCCATTTTGGTCACTGTAGTGAGCTTCTGGTTTTACCAAACTCTTGGCCTGAGTCTAGCGAAGGTCGAGGCAGCCTTCCCTATGCGTTTTTTTTTTACCTCCTCTTCTAGAGACAGGTCATCTTGAATTGTGGATCTCAGACAGCAGAATTCATTTACGGCGTCCAGCTTGTTATCGTCAATGAGGATGGAGGGTGGTGCTGTAGTAGGTGGTCCTATAACATTTGTTTTCTTCGTGCTAATAGTCAAGCCATATTCTTTACAGGCCTGAGAGAAGCGAGACATTAGTGACTGAAGTTTTTCTTGTGTGTGTGCAACTACCGCTGCGTCATCCGCGAATAATATATCTCTTACGAGGGAGGTTCTGATTTTAGTTTTGGCCCTCAGTCTGGCAATATTTAGGAGTTTGCCATCAAATCTGGAATGGAGATAGATGCCTTCGGTTGATTTGTCAAACGCGTTGTGAATTAGCAGTGAAAATAGTATTCCAAAGATGTTTGGGGCCAGGACACATCCTTGTTTAACTTCGCTGTTTATACTGAAACTTTCGGAGCTGGTACCGTTTAATTGCACTGTACCCATATATTTTGGTGGAAAGATACGATTACGTTTAGTACGACTAGATCGAAGGCCTTTGTCAGGTCAATGAACGCAATATACAAAGGCATCCTTTGTTCTCTGAACTATTCCTGATGTTGGCGGATCTCCATGAGCGAAAGCCGTATTGTGATTCTGGATAGAACCGAGAAGCCTGGGAAGTATCACTCGAGCAAAGACTTTGCCTACATTACTTAGGAGGGAGATTCCCCTGTAGTTGTTGCAGTCGCTGCTGTCACCTTTGTTCTTATACAGTGTAACGATTTTAGCATTCAGCAGGTCGTGTGGCACAGCAACTTCTTGCCAACATTTCCAAAGCAGTTCATGTAGAGGTATATTAGTGTAGTTTTGCATTGTTTTAAAAGATTCTGCAGACATTATTTTTTTGTTATTCCTGTTCATCTCCTATACACACACTTTCTCTACAATATTATAATACTGATCATGGGCGAAGCCAGGATTTTTTTTCGGGTGGGGGGGTTGGGGGATTTTTTCTTTCCCCCCCCCCCCCATGCCCTTCCCCCCACGCGAAAAACATATATTTATACGTATTTCTGTGTGTGTGTGTATATAATCTTTATTACATTCTGACCTTTCATTCTTTCGGAAGAAGCTTATTGTGCCCTAGAATAGGTTCTTCCTGGAGTTAATGAAAAAATTGTAGACTACCCGCCATTGCTAGCTCTTAGCGCTCCCCCAGCGCGGGGCGGAGCCACGTCGCCAAGCACTATTTCTGGTATTGAAAGCCAACAAAATGCATATTCTGAGGTATCTACAGTGCATGTTCCTGCTATTAAAAAGTTTTATTTCAAAAACCTAATGTGCTATTCTTACTGACTTAGACCCTCCTTCGCCGTTCGGCGCATTTGCCGTCAAGCTGTTTCTACAATAATCTGTCACTAGTAATGTCTGAGGCCTCTTCCCACCTCCTCTGAGGACCTCCATGAATGTGTGGCGCCAAGTTGTACTAGGATGTCGTCGCAACTCTTTTTATGTCTAATTCATTTTGTCGGAGAACATGTCCCGCAAACCTCATGCGACGCTCACAATCCTACTAAGGGGTCGACTCCCCGTTCGGCATAGTATTTCCTTAGGATTTCCTTTATTTAGACCCGATCTCTATAACGGACTCCTAAAATCTGTCTTAGCCATCTTTGTTGAGCCACATTTAGTGTTTCTCAGTTTCGGCAGATGAGCTACTGTTAGAAATGTGTAACTACTTGAATACGCTCTTGGAATTAAGTAATTTACTTCAGATTTTATATCGAAAAGTAAAGTTTTATCGTCAAAATCATCTGTTGGGGGTTTTAAACTAAAAATCTCTTGAGTTATGTTTTTTTTTTTAAATTTAAAACCCCATTTATCTAAGGTCATAGAATTTAGTAACTGTAGTTTGCTTTAGAATAATATTGAAGATAGAGGTTTTCCACCTCTGTTGGGGGATTTTAAACTCAAAACCATCTGGAGGGGTTTTAAACTTTTAAAGTCATATTTAGGAGAGGGATTTAAACTCAAAACCCCAAATTGTCTTGGCTACGCTCAAATGGTTTTAGTGTGTAATTTGCTTTTTTTATATTGAAGAGGTATTTTTTTAGCATCACATCACTCTGAAGGGGGGTTTAAACTCAAAACTCCTTTTGGCAACGCTCATAGATTTCTGAGTTTGTAATTTTTTTTTTTATTGAAGAAGTATTTTTTAGCTTTAAACACCACTGGAGGGGAGTTTAAACTCAAAACCCCTTTAAATACACTCATGACATTTTGAGTGTATAATTTGCTTTGTTATTAATATTAAAAAGGTATTTTTACCTTCAAACCCCGCTGAAGGGGGGGGGGGGGTTAAACTCAAAACTGAGTCAAAACCCATTTTGCTACGCTCATAAAATTTTAATTGCGTAATTTGCGTTTTTTTTATACTGGGTATTGAAGAGCTTTTAGCTTCAAACCCTACTGAAGAGGGGGTGAGGGTTATCTCAAAACCCCTTTGGCTACGCTCATAGAATTTTGAGTGTGTAATTTTCTTTTTCTATATTGAAGAGAGGGCTTATCGTTTAAAAATCAAAATGTTCCTTAACTGTGCGCGTGAAATTTTGGGGATTGTCGTTTGCATTTTTTTTGTTTTGTGTTATAGAAGAGGGGAATTTAACTGCGAAAACCCCTGATAGGGCGGTTTAAACTCAAAGCCCCCTGTTAGGGGTTTTAAACTCAAAAACCCCTGGTAGGGAGTTTTAAACTTAAAACCTCTTTTGCTGTGCTAGGGCAAGAGATAGTTTAGTATTAAAATGTCATCTAAAGTAAACAAAATCAAAGCAAAAAATCAGTCACTAAATTCCGACTCCCCTCCCGGGGGGGGGGGGGGAATTTTCATTTCGGGGGGGGGTTGAACCCCAAAACCTCCCCTGGCTACGCCCATGATACTGATGTCTGTTAAATTTTTTCAAATAGTAAATATTTCTCCTCTCTCTCAATTCTGTGCTGAAGTAGTTAAATCAGTGCATGATATATATATGCCATACAAACTTTTACTTTAATGATGGGGCTAAACAAGCAAAATGCTAAGAAAAATACTTTAAAAAAAAAAAACAAAGGTCATATTAAAATGTATTAATTAGCTTGCATAAAATTTGTAATACATCTAGACTCTGAGACTAACAATAATAAATCTTTATTTATTTTTTACCAATTTATTTTGTTTAGCGCAATTTCATGATTTTAGGGTTCTCAATACATTATGTTCCTATCACTAGTCTGGACCAGTTGGAAAGGGGGAGAAAGAACGGGGTGGTATCTGGATGATCCCTTTTTAAATGTATTTTATTTTTTTTTAAAAAGGTTGAAACAACTTAAATTCGAGCTTGTTGGTTAAAGCTTTCTCATGCCATCAAGCCAATGTGGTAACCACTCTGATAGTGAAGAGTCTATGAACATGATAGATTGTATTGATTGTATTGTTTATATTTTATTTCATGTTTGTTTTCACTAAGCCTCAGATGGCAGTCTAATATAAGGGGGACTAATTCAGCTTAAACTTACACTTCAGCCAAGTACTATTTCACTCCCTTGTTTGATATAACAAAACAAAGTAATTTATTACCAATACTCATAGTTAATTTACTAATTGTTTTTGTTTGTTTTTTTTGTATTGATTCTTGTTTTGTCAGGTAAAAGAAATAATTGTGCGAAATTTCAGCTTGATCCGAGATTGGGTGTCGGAGAAATAACGTGTATAAACGTTTGGCCAGAATAACAAACAGAGTAAGTTTATATGAGCTTTGTAAATATATCCGAGTATCCGAATAATAATGATTATAAATTAAATGCATTTTTAGCGGTCCCCGTTAGGGGAGCATCCGCTATTAGTTTTGTGTGGTCTGTCCGTCCATCCTGTATAGATCACAGAAACTAGACGAGATATTGAAAATCTGACATCATAATATTTTAGAGCTCTCAAAGTTCTGGTGCAACGGCTACTTTTTTTTTTCTCTTCTGAAAGCAAACAATTTTTTTTTAAATCAACAATGCAACCAGTTTTTCATTTTAAAAAATACCATTTTTACAACTATTCACAATTAATAGTAAAAACACAGGAGGCTATATTAGTTGGGGAGATAATCTTCTTGTATCTTTTTCAAAATATCTATGCTAACGTTTTTGTGCACCTTTTTTTAGTGCGTAATTGTCGTCTTGGCACAGCAGTTTTGACGTGGGACGTTTATGTTATCATTAAATTTAAAATTATTACCTGCTAGCTTAAACCTCCCAAAGGATGGTGGGGGACATGCCACACGTTCAGGCAGCCATCCCAACTTTGAAGTATTTGTTCATAAAATAGTCACAATTATTTTCAAAAGTTCGATCCTTCTAAATTATTGTTAGAACCTCCCTCTTGCACCAAAAACCTTGTGTATGTAGCTTAATTTTCTAATTACTATACGAAGTCTTCATTTTAGTAGTATTTGTAAAATTAATTCAGACTTGTTTTTCGTACATCGTTTGCAAAGTAAATATTTTAAACCTTTTTTCAGATGTACCTGGCTAACTATAAATGAAATATTGAACTATGAAAATTTGAAATATACAGACAAAATGGATGTGGCGCTGAGAGCTTTTACTCATTTAACTGATGATGTTTTATTTTCTATTCGAAATTTTAAGCCTGATCAGAAAACACTCATACAAATAAATAAAAGTGTACAGCTTATTGAAAGATTGTACTCTCGAGATCTCTACAAATTTTTGGAAGAGAGTTCCCCAATGTCAAAGAAACTTTTAGATAAAAGGATAAAAAAAAGAGTAAGGAAAAGTTTTGCATATTTTTAATTAAAATGTGTTTATTATGGTTATTATTAGGGGTGCATCGGATAGTGGCTCCGGCTCTGGCCGAATATCCGTCTATTTTTTTTTCTATCCAGCCATATTCGGCTCCGGTCGACTATCACTGCAGGATAGTTGGCCCCCGGGTACGCTGTTCTGCTCATCGTGGCACCTGGGTGGAAACGGCTACTTGAGAGGGTAGCTAGCCTAAATGAATGGCGAAACATAACTCCCGTGGGGATGCCCATGGGTAGACGAGAGTCAACCTCTTGCACGGGCGGGGTTGTAAAGAAGTCCCCACAAACACGACCCACATCCATGCGCTGTTCCTCAAAGGAACCGTTACATAAATGGCGGGTCCCGCACAGTTAGCTTGGTACAACGAAGGAAAATGGCGGAAGCTCCCGGTGCCCTCGACTTTCGGCCATGTGCAGCCAAGCATGCGTCGGGGGCCAAAGGCATTGGAAACAGCAATGCTTTACATAGGCATTGACTCTGGTCTCTCTCAAACAGAACTGTGTTCTCACAGGTTGTTTTTTTTTACTGTTTGGCGTCCAAACAGGTTTTTTTTCAAATTTAGGGCTCGAAGTGCCTTCGGCTCAGCCCTTGGACATCAACAAGGATAGCTGGCCCGATAAAAGTACACCTTTTACCTAAATTTATATTATTATGTTTAAAAATATATGAATATGCATCAAACATCTTTTGCTACAAAGACAAGGTGTAAATATACTTAGAAATGAAAATTTACATTATAAATGCGCTTTACATACAAAGCAGCAATCGGGTGCAAAGGTTTTTTTTTTTACTTTCTTTGTCTTGACCTTTGAGTGGATTAATTAATATGTTAACATTTTATATTCGTGGAATACGTCACGCTGACCAGACGTCTGTCTGGTTGTGCGGGTATGTCTCCAGAGGTAGAGATGAATAACTCCCAACGCCTTTTATTTGTTTAGTCCATCTCATTGAATTTATTGATAGACAGGCGACCACAAGTCAAATACGATGGGCGTAGGGTTAATGTCAGCGTATTGACACTCTATAAAGATTTCTCCTTACGAGGAACTTGGTATTAAATCTTATTTAGGGGGATGGACTTCAAACCACACCTCTACACGAATATCGAGGAAATGAGTTTGCTTATTTGGAGAAAAATCGCAATTACGGGGCTGGACTACAAGCCACACCTCTACACAAATGCCGAATTTTTTTTTTACTTGGAAATAAATCTCAATTACGAAGCTAGACTATATAGAACACACACCTACACCAGTGACCTTTTGCTACACAACCAATCAGTATATTACTATATTTCATAACCCAGTAAGCCAGTAACTTGTAGATACAAGTTAAAGATTCAGATTTGTGTATATTATCGTAAAGGATACTGACCAGGGCATCTTTAAAGGGAGAGCTAAACACCCTCTACTCCTAAGCTTATTTGTTGAGCCCAATACATAAACGCAACATGCTAAGTCAGAGTACTGACACTATAAATAATATTAGTATTGAATAACCTTAACGTGTGTAACTTCGAATATTACTCCTGCGTTGAGTGTCTTGATTTAATTACACTCGCTTGTTTGGTATGCATAAAACTATGATTCTGTTCAATAATTTCTTGTGTATACTTCAGTGGTACAATGATTTGTTCAACCAAATGATAGAAATCATAATTAACACTTTTCTTGACTAGCATTCCTTCTTTGAAATAAGGTACATTAAGTCCTGAATGCTTTACATATATCTGCGCTTTGCTGTACATTTTTGTCAAAGTTATATCTTTCTTTTGTTCAGCTTTAAATTCTTCATTATTAACTAGTTAAAGTTCAGTAGTATTCTTGTTGTACTCATAAACAATGTCACAGGCTCCTTCAGTCATGTTTGTCTCTTTCTCTTCAGTTTCATGTCTTTCTGTTTCTTCCGCCCTTGACGTTGTGACTATAACGGTACTTGGTTTATTTACATTTTCTTCAGTTTTGTTTGGTATTTCTTTTGTTTCACTCGCACATTGTCTTGTGTGTAAGAACTTTCTGTTTCTTCTTGTATAGTGTCACATATGTCTTTAACACCTTGTGGCTTTGCTTTGTTCTTGTGAATGTCAACTTCATCTTTTTCTTCATCAATGAGCTGTAATCTAAATACAGTAGAACGTCGTTTATCCGAACGTTTATTATCCGGAGCGTCAAATATCCGGACCAGTTTGTTTTTTTTTTTTTTTTTTATCAACCACATGTACTGTAATGCACATATACTGTATGAATACGTTTTCGAACAGGCAATGCTCAACAGTTGTTTCGCGCGAGGCGAAAAGTGACGGAAAAACCCAAGGTGAGGGATATTTGGGGAATTTCAGTTGATAAGCTGACACTAATCCCTTTTCAAGAACCTCAAAACTCGTTTTAGATAACGATCCCGTTATAGGCGTCAGAAAGCGTTTCTAATTTAAGCCCTTCTAACTCGCCCTAGTCCTGAGGAAATTCTGGATTTGGTAAACATCTGTGCGGAATATTAGGTCAGTTTGTTTCCAAGTGAGGTGGTGTGAAGTGCTCTTTTGTTGAGTTGTGAACTGCTATGGCTTCGAATTCAAAACGGAAGCGTAACGTCTTGAACATAGAGACAAAACTTGAAATATTGAATCGTCTCGCGAAGGGAGAAAGTGGAGCATCTCTAGCACAGTTTTATAATGTTGGAAAGTCAACAATTTCTGACATAAAAAAAAGCCGAGAAACCATTTTAAATTTTGCGTCAAAACTTGACTCAGAAGATGGCTCGAAGAAAAGGAAAACCATGAGGGAAGCAAACGATGTTGTTCTTGATCGTGCACTCTACTTGTGGTTTTCGCAAAGAAGGAGCAAAGGGGACCCAATATCGGGCCCTCTGTTGTGCGAAAAAGCTCTGGTACTTAACGAGAAATTAGGCGGTTCGGCTGATTTCAAAGCTAGCACTGGTTGGTTAAAGAACTTTAAATCGCGCCATGGGATACGTGAACTGGAGATTCAAGGCGAATCATTGTCTGGCGATAAGAATTCTGCCGACAAGTTTAAGGAAACATTTTTGCAGCATGTAGAAGAAGAAGGTTACTCCAGAGACGACGTTTACAACGTAGACGAGACTGGAGTAAATTGGAAGGCTCTGCCAAGAAAGTCTTTGGCTTCAAAACGGTAGTCCACAGCACCAGGTTTTAAAGTCAGCAAGGAACGTGTTACAGCCATGGTTTGTGCGAACGTTAGTGGAACACACACTTTGCCATTGCTTGTGATTGGCAAATCTAAGAAGCCTCGTTGCTTCAAAAATGTTTCGTGCCTTCCTACTCTTTACAAGGCGCAAAAGAGTGCGTGGATGAACTCTGCCCTTTTTTCTGAATGGTACACTAAAGACTTCATTCCAAACGTCAAGAAACTTCGTGAACGTGAAGGGAAAACAGGCAAAGTTTTACCGATTCTCGATAATGCTCCCTGTCACCCACCTGTCGAAATTCTCAATGCAATTGATGACGACTTCAGCGTGATGTATCTTCCACCAAACGTCACTGCCCTGGTGCAACCAATGGACCAAGGCGTCATTGAAAAGCTCAAGAGAATTTATAGGAAACAAGTTTTGCGGAGATTATTTTTGGCAGAAAACGACAAAGAAAGTGTTGTTGCTTTTGCTAAAAAGCTCAATATGAAGGACGCCTGCTACATGTTAGCCGAAGCGTGGGACTCGCTCGAAAGACAGAACTTGAAAAATGCATGGAATAAGCTGTGGCCAGATTTAGAAGGCGAACAAGACTCCAATGACGACCACAGGGAGGAGATTACCGACTTAGTCCAATCGATCCCAGGATTTCAAGAATGCGATGAAGAAGATGTTGAAACCTGGTTGGCAAGCGATGCAGAAGACTGTGGATTTCAAATGCTAAATGATGACGAGATTGTGACTTCCGTGCAAGAAGAATCCGACCCTGTCGACGATGAAACGGATGAAGACGAGGACAACATCATCAACGAAAGTAGCAAGGGTCCATCAAGTTCTGACGCATTTGCTGCGTTAGAGACAGCTATGGAGTGGTACGAACAACAATCAGAGTGCTTTCCTACTCAACTACTGCTGCTCAAGAGAATCCGAGACCTTGCAGCGAAAAAACGAAGGTGTACAATGGTACAGCGAAAAATAAGTGATTATTTTCCACAATAAAGGTAAAATTGCGACATTTGTCACCTATTTTGCTCGTTCTTCACGCACGTGTCCCGCATGTGATGATTTTCAATATTCGTATAGTGTCCGGTTGCATATACTGCATGGATCGCTTCGGTTTTCGGTTATCCGAACAATCGCGTATCCAAACGGTGTCCGGTCCCAATGGATAAACGACGTTCTACTGTAAACACATATCTCTGAACAATGCTTGCAGCTTACTCCTTTCTACTTCTACTTTCATACGTGAAAGTACTTCCAGTTGTGACTTATTATGATTGTATACATCATGTTTCTTTCGTATTCTTTCCAATTCCATTGCCATTCTTCTTTCTTCTATTTCTCTGATTTCTCGTCGTTTTTTCTCATCACATTCTCTTTCCACTTTAATTTTTTTTTCTTCTGCCTCTCCTCTTGCCTTCTTTTCTCTTCTCTTAAAAATTTCTTTTCTTCTTCCTCTCTCTTTTCTTTAAGTTTTCTTTCTTCTGCCTCTCTTTCTTCTTTACGTTTTCTTATTCTTTCTTGTAGCCTACTTTTTTTTCACACCATTCTTACATGTGTTCTTGTGAAATGCCACTGTCCTTGAATATTTTACGGATTGTTCCCACAAGTCCATTAAACATGTCATTGTAAGAAATTAAAGACACTTAAAATATATTTGTATATGTCCTGCCAACACTAGCAATGACTAAGCACGACGACTGTCTACAGGTTAAAGGGCTAACCTAGCTTAATATCGATCGGTGGTTCCTCATGAGGAATGCGAGTGGTCAATGTTTATAAACAAAGTGTACACGTAGCTTACACAGCTTACTTTAGTAATCTCGTTTTCATGGCTTAATAATTTAATGTAAGGTACTAACCTTATGACAGTTGATCCTTCTTACAGGACGTGCTCTCTGTCAAATGTTATGTGGCCTTTTGGTTGAAAGTTTCAATATAGAAAACTTTGTCGGAAAATGGCAATAAAATACCTTTCGTTGGAATTATTTCACGTATAGTGGAAGTTTTCAATTCATCGTAAATGCATTGCCTTTTTTTTCGTACAAAGGCGCCATAAATGTGAAGATTTCATTCTTCAAAGTTGTCAGTATGTGATGCTTTTATTCTTTGGTGCCTTTATTGGTTGGTACCTTTATTTATCAGAGGTGCCATATATGTGAGAATTTCTGTTCATTTATTTCTTGGTAATGCTTCTAATATTAATCGTTGATTAAACAGAATCATCACACGTCAGTAACTGTATTAATCACTTGATATTTCAATAAAGAAACACATGTATTCTCTCAAAACTTCTTTAATAGACTTCTTCAACTGTTACATATATGTACATATATATGTCACTTCTCAATTAAATAGGAAGACTTAATTCTTCATAAAATAAAACTTAAAGATACAACAAAACTTTAACAAGTATAACTTCGACTAATGGACCCTCAAATATTTAAACTCATACTAACACAAAACCATTACTAAGCAAACCGTTACAATGTGAGGACCTATCACTCTACAAAACCATTACTATGCGACGACCTCGACTAACTAACTTTCCTCTAATTTATACTTTTCACAATCGTATTTTACAGAATCATGGGAACTTCTCCCCTAATTATTTTATTAACTGTGACCTTCTAGAAGCTGACGTATGCTATTTTTTCCCTTAACCTCTTTCTTTGATTGGATGACTAAAATTAACTTGTTTACACTGGACAGCACCGACTTGACTAGGGGTTCTAGAAACTGGTTAAAATAGATCAGTCTTGACTCGTGACAAGTAATTGTTTCCCTTGAATTTATGTGAATACTAGCCGGACATTACCAGCGGCCTGCGGGCTTTTGTTTGTGTATTGCTGATGTAGTCACTGATATAGTGCATTAGAAACGATCAAAGACAATAATAATGTTATAAGTAAAGCGAATGCATGAATTCATGAAAGAAAAAATATTACGAATGGACCTAAAAATAGCTAATTGACATGAATCCAATTTTTTAAAATGAAAACATTGGCTTTTGTATAGATCTATATTTACAAGCGCGCGATATCAAGAATAGTGTTGCACTAATGACGAACGAATGTATGTACAAATTCTTTAGAAAAAAAAATTATTTTAATTTGATTAAAATATGAAATGAACGAACTGTAATTAGTATGTTCGTGTGTTTAATTATAAAACAATTTTTGCTAAGAGAAGTTCTATCACCTAAGAGCTGAAATAATTTTTTAGAGCTAGGAAAAGAGTTTCGTAACATTTCGGTCTACGCATGCGTGACCTTTTCTATAAGATTACGCGAATGAATGAAAGTGTAACCTTTCGGTAATGTCTAATGAAATAATGTGCATCAGGAAATCTAAATTTGCAGATATAAAGAACGAATTTATAAAAATGTTTTTAAAACACAAATTTGAAGTTAATTTTATTAAATAGTGAAATCAATAGACTATATTTTGTATTTTCATGTGTCAAAGTAAAAAACTATATGTGCAAAGTGTACTTCTTAAAAGTAGATCAGATCTAAATCCTTTTGATCTTTTCTCATGTCAACATTGTAAACAAAGCCTAGATCCATAAAATACTATAGCTTAATAGACTCGGTCATTTTTTTTTGAGGGTCTTAAGTTTTTTTTAGGGCTACAATACATACGCTACGGTCTAAGTTAGTACCCAAGGAACATTTCTGCCAAGTTTTATCAAGATTGGTCAAGCGGTTTTTATTTCTATTCGTAACATACATACATCTTAAAACTCTCTCCAGTGTCAAATTGAAAAACATGCAAGAAAGTGAGTCTCCTCTTAATCCTCCTTTAATCCTAAACTCCCATGAGTGTTCACCTTGTATTATGATATTTTTAGTTTTTTAATGTCATATGTATAAGTCTTGTTAGTTTGTTAGTTATTCCTAAATAAGAGACACGTATCGGAGTTATTAGATGTAAGAAGTTTCAAATGAGAAAATAAAAGCAAGTAAAAGGTAAACTTAGACAATTAAGAGCACAGCAATATGATAGTTAAAAACTCACAAAGCATCCAGAAACTTATAGAATAGCACTCCAAAGGCAACTAACAACATGGAAAAGGACACTGTTAATAACATAAGCTCTTGCACAATAAAATAAACAAAAGATGTACAGGTTTTTTGCCCTGAATCAAAACTTTAGAAAAAAAAGCTACTTTCATTTTTCATTTCTATTGACTTATTGTATAACGGAAAACCTTACAGTATAGTTTAAAATCACATAAAAGTAATTAGTTGAGAGCAGTGCATCTAGATTTAGCAACCTAAGAAAAAAAGGCTGGAAACACTTGACCTCTGTAATTAGTGTACGGGTACTATAGATCTACATGCTTTACTGAACATGTCAAAATGTTATTTTCTTGCGTGGCCATTCAAAACTTAGGAAAAAAATGCGTGATGGTCATCACCGCTACTATGTAGAGGGAAGCTTGGTCAAGAGGCTAAGTATGCTTGAACCTGGCTTTGCTACCTTTGCAGAGGACTCGAGGTTCGACACCCGACTCGATGAGAGATTTGCTTACTGAGCGCCTAAATGCAGCAAGGAAAACCTTCTCCCAGATACCCCCTTCCCTACTGGTCCACAAACGTGATTGAACCATAGCGCTCTGAGAATGCTATAAGCATGAAAGTAGCACTATATAAAAGCTATAAATTATTTATTTATTATCTTTAAACATGTTTTTAATTTATTGGGGGAAAAAATAATCACGTTAAGAGTGTCTACAGTTAAAATATATGATGATATAGCAAATTGATTTCAATTAACTTGCAAAAACAATTTTACATAACTCTATGTTCTATATCTATAGATGTTTTTATTTTTATTTTTTTTTGTAATGACATTAAACTCTATTCTTTTTTATTACTGTTAATTCTTTTTGTCATGTATATCAAAATAAATTTATGGAATAGTCTTTATTTCATACTTTTTAGAATTGTTATTTGATGTATTAGAGGATGAAATGAACATGTCATGAAATAACCAGGTGATGAAGTGACCGGTGATGAAGTGACCGGTGATGAAGTGACCGGGTATAAAATGACCGGGGATGAAGTGACCGGGTGTCACGTATCAATTTATAAATCAAAGTCTAGTTTAAATAACTTAACATATCTATCCCTGTACAGCACGTGTCAAGTGTTAAAATTCCCCATGACGCAATCTAATTTGTCTGGTATGCTGATTACATGTCCCGCCCATCGAAGTTGGGCCTTTTTACTGTCGCATTGATACTGGTCATTCTGGACAGTCTTAAGATTTATGTGTCTGGTATTAGATCTAGTATTATTCTGATTATATTTCATTATTTAGCTTTGAAAGAAGATATATATTTTGATACATTTTAATATTGTAAATGCTGTACATTGTTGTGATTCCCAGTTATAGATTAAAGTTCTGTATTTGAATTCAAAGTATCTTCGTTTATTGAATCTCTAAGATAGCATTTAGATCTAGAGATATACATCTACAGAGTCCCCGGCATGTCACAGTAACTTCTTGTAACATCTAACCTCAAGAAAAGAGATGTCAATAATCGTCAACGGTACACAGTGACATATTCTAGCACTTACAACAACACGAGTGCTGTGAAACCGGGTATAAAGTAACCGGGGATGAAGTGACCGGGTATAAAGGGACCACTTAATTATTTTTTTTCCAAAGTTAAAGAGCTATATAAACTTAAAAAGTATCAAATTTTCATGAAAATTGTTATAGCCTTTTTCAAAATATGTACATTCTCCACTTTCTATGAACTTTTTGTTACTTTTTTAAACCATCAAGAATCCATTAAGTGTTCAATTTGATATTTTCGCACTTTCGATTTTAATCTACAACATCGACATATGTTTAACTTAATTTCTAGTTTTGATAAATATGTTCTGTATTGCCGTGACAAATCTTTTTACTTCGGGGTACAGGTGTCCAGCTTTTAACCATGTTTAGTGTGTAGCATTGTCGACCTTGTGATCATGTAATAAAGCCTGGAATTATATCTGAAGTGCTATTTCTTCCAATTGACGAATTTCATGGCCTTTTGTCATCTAAAAGCATTTAACATTTTTTATCCTTAAATTCAGAGATGTGTCAATCTAAATTGAGTATTAGTATTATTATTATTAGGCCTATTATTATTATTCTATTTTCAGTGGACAGATTTAGATCTCAAGGAAACAGAAGCTAAAGAAGAAGTAGCAAAATTGGAATGTATATTTCTACAGTGTATAAAGGGCATAGAAATTACTAATTTGAATGATAAAATATTAAAAGTAATAGTAAGTACGTTATATATTCAATTTAATATTTTATTTTTAAATTAAGAGATGAAAATATATGATATACAGTTAAATCCTATTAGTTTGACCACATCAAGGTGCGATCATTTTGGTCCTCTGATCTGATTTACAGAATTCGACTGTATTAATAAGATTTTGTTTCGGTACTTTAGGATATAGTCCGAATAAGCGGCTGGTCCAATTAACAGGTGGTCTGATTTATCAGACTCAACTGTACATGAAATAAGCCTGGTAAGATTTCTGAAAATTAAAAATACTGCAAGAGAAATGGACATGATCTATATAATAAAACTCAGTTTTGGCAGGATAAAAAGCACATCCAATTGTAGAACACAATCAGTCTCGGATTCACAGATTCACTTGTTAAAAAAAAGGGTAAAAATCATGTTTCTTTGTAAATTTATTTTTTTTGTAAATAGGTAAAGAGACCATAGCTTATTTGTGATCAGACCTAAATCAACTTCAATTTAAGATATAATTTATTTAAAAGTAATGTTTCACGTGGACAGTTCACATAATTTGCATGAAAGTGTAGAAACAAAATTTAAATTTTAAGGTAAGAAAGTTTGGAATTAGTTAGAGTGGTTAGAGAGTCATGCAGAGAGTTATGTTAAATATCTAAGTTAGTAGATTATCTGATGTCAAGAATAGTTTCGTGATAACATAAGTATCAGTTAAGTTATATAAAATATTGATGGTGTACGCATTTTTTTTCATGATTGCGGATTATACTATTGCTTCAAGGTTGTTGTCATACTTCTAGATGAATTGTGCTATTTTATATATTATACCCTGTGTAAATAAAATTATCCTGGTAGGTCCTTGTTTAGTTACTTTTTAAAATTGTAATTTGAAAGTCATAATAACTAGGGTAACAAGGACCTACTAGGATAAAATTTAAACTGGAAGATCTTCATTTGGCTGCCATATTCGAGAGTACTCTCTGAGAAATACTCCCAACACCAAGATAATCTTCATGTCTTTATTCATTTCAAAACAACTGTCGACAGAGTCTGGCACGGGGCACTCTCTGGGCGACAACGGAAAAGTAAAACATAAATAACAAGATTTACAAAGACAATTTGTGTGGAAACACAAACTTAAAATCCTGTGTGAGGCCCCAACGATCCAGCAGCGAAGGGATAAGTGAAAGTGAAGGTTTAGTTTAAACCCCCCGGCAGCGGGGTTTGAAGCTAAAAAATACATCTTCAATGTAAAAAAGGGGTTTAGAGTTTAAACCCTCTCCTACAGATGGCTTTTTTTTTAAAGTTTAAAACCCCTCCAGATGGTTTTGAGTTTAAAATCCCCTTACAGAGCGTTGTGAGATGGAAAACCTCTATCTTCAATATTATTCTAAAGCAAACTACAGATCTATGACCGTAGCTAAATGGGGTTTTGAATTAAAAAAAAAACAACTCCAGAGATTTTTTAGTTTAAACTCCCCACAGATGACTTTTAACGATAAAACTTCCCTTTTCGATATAAAACCTAAAACAAATTAGAGTCACCTAATTCCAAGAGCGTATTCAAGAGAGGTTACACATTTCTACTAGTGGCTGTGCTCCATTAATAAAGTACAGTGAATAGTCATCTGCCAAAATTAAAAAACACTAACTGTAGCTCAACAAAGATGGCTGGCTAAGACAAATTTTTGGAGTTATAGAGATCGGGTCTAAATCAAGGAAATCCTATGCCGAACTGGGTGTCGACCCCTTAGTAAGATTGTGACAGAGCGTCGCATGAGTTTTGCGGGACATGTTCTCCGACAAAATGAATTACGCATAATAAGAGTTGCGATTACATCTTATTAAGTACAACTTGGCGCCACACATTCATGGAGGTCCTCAGAGCAGGTGGGAAGAAGCTTCAGACATTACCAGTGACAGAATTTTGTGGAAACAGCTTGACGGTAAAAGCGCAGAACGGCGCGGGAGGATCTAAGTCAGTAAGAATAGCACATTAGGTTTTTGAAATAAAACTTTTTAATAGCAGGATAATGCACTGTAGATACCTCAGAATATGCATTTTGTTGGCTTTCTATACCAGAAATAGTGCTTGGCGTCGGGGCTCCGCTCCGCGCTGGGGGAGCTCTTAGCGCTCCCTAAGACCCCTTTGCTGGCAAAGACAGGGAGTCTACAATTTTTCCACTAACTCCAGGAAGAAATTCTAGGGCACAAAACTTCTTCCAAAAGAATGAAAGGTCAGAATGTAGTAAAGATTATGTACTCACACATGTACATATATACATATAAATATATTTTTTTGCGGGGGGGGGGGAGAAGAAAAAAATCCCCCCCACCCCCCGGAAAAAAATTCTGGCTACGCCCATGATGTCTGACCATCTGGTTTTTCCTTATTAGTGACTTAAGGCCAATAAGGTCTTTAAAAATGTTGAAATTTTTTTTTTTTCAAATAACGAAAAGCCTAAATAGGTAACACAAATAATGTCCAAGGCTAACGCAAAGATTGAGCATACATATTAGGCACAGAAATCAAATGCCAATAATGACATCAAACCAATGTGTATTTTTGGTCTGATTAGTTTTAAAAATATTTCGGTCAATGTGGGTGTCGTAATGACTACTAAATTACTGAGAAACTTTTCTAAAAATCGGTTATTATTATATGGTTATTTTCTTGTTTTTTTCTCTGGATGAAATACGCCACTTGTAATTGTGCAATGCGACACTTTTAGCGCATGCGTCATGAATTGACCACCTCTTATCTTATACAATACAGACGCTACTTCGAAAAAAAATGATGATTACATCCTACGCTTCATGCATTTAGTCATGCATGTTAGCCAATGACTTAAATTCTGCCAAGTCACTGGTTTTCCTGGCTCGCTCAGGCAACCCATTCCATGCTCTAATAGCACAAGCATTAAAGTATTTAAAGTATTTTTTTTATTACTGCTACGTTTAGATCGGCATTTATTATATTTTCTAAATCTAAAACTTAATCCAGATATTTTTAAAAAGTGTTTGCTGGTATACCCGTTGTTAAAGTGAGGGGATTATTGTTGTATTTTTTAACAAAGATCTTTCACCTTTTTTTTTTCTTGACTAGGCCTACACTTGAAATTACTAAACAAATCGGTTACAGACAAAAATCATTATTTCGATTTAAAATTGAGAAATTAAAGAAATACTATTTTTATACTTTTTTTTCGGGGGAGGAGGTATTATTTCGTTATGATCTATAATTAGAATTTTACTATTTGAATTTTAAATATAAAGAAGTTAATTTTAATCTATTAATTTTTTTTGACTTCCCGTTTGGGTTTTGCAGGGCTGATGACCTTCAATCTTTTACTATACAGTGATCGGGCGTAGCTAGTGTTAAGTGTCTCTCTATGTGATATATTTTGCAGATCACCAATCTGGATTTCGGCATGAAGGATGAAAATCCTATTCACAGATTAAGAGTGTATGAAAAAGGAAATTTGCATCAAGGATTTAAGCTAGAACAAGATCAGGTAAATATTAACATGTATAATGCCAGGTTATTTATAATCATAATCAATGAACTTAGATTTTGTAAAAATCATTAATAATAGTATGGCTTAGTTTTATGTGTATTAGAAACACATATTGTTACATTTATTTTATTCTCTTTCTCTCTTCGTCTCTCTCTCTCTTTCTTGATGTCTCTGTCACTCTTTCACATTTCTTAAAGCACTCTAAATCACTCTCTTACACTTGCTCACTCTTACATATATTATCCAATTAATTCTTTTCTCTCTATTTCTCTTTCTCACATCTCTTTGTCTTTCTCTCTCTCTTTCTCTCTCTCTCTCTCTCGACTCTAAGCACTGACGCTTTTCCTTTCTTTGTTCATGTCTTCATTTGCACTATAGATGCAAATACTAAACGTTAGAACACAGTATTCAATTTGTTTACAAGACTACATTCAATTAGTCAGAACGCATGTTCAATTGGTTACCAAGTAGTAAAGAATTAAAGTACTTTCTCATAAACAACAAATAAAACATTGCTGCAAAGTTTAATCGTCCTCATCCTCACAGAAAATCATGATCTTTGAGTTTGTGCGATTGAAAACAGGTGTCATCAAAATATATTTTTATTCGTCGATAGTAATAAATATTTAGATTTTTTCTTCTTACAGACTAGTCTTCTCTTACAAAGTATGAATTACAACGAAGTGTTGGTAAGGGTCTACACAACTTTACCAAACAAGGATGGAGGAAACGAGACAAACATCCAGTCTATTAAAGAGGCTTGTAAAAAAGAAATGCAAGAATGGATGAAAATTAAGGAAAATTAAGGTTGTTTTTCCTATTTCTCTGTGTTAGTAATTTTTTTGGATGATCGTCCTCCAACCTTCTGTATCTCTCAATAGCTTCTAATGCTGCTCTGTTGCACCTTAACTCAAGAGGTTCAATATTGGAGTCTATATATAATTTAATATATATTTTTTTTTTTTCATTTAAACTTCTGATCATTTTTGGCGACGATTTGTAAGAAAATTAAGGTAATATAGGTCGATTTCTTTTTCGAAACAAAATCCGGAACATTCTTTACCAATTAAACAACTTTTATTATGTTTCGGCAAGAAAATTAATTGTAAAATAAGTCTAAAAAGTGATTTTCAATAATCGTTTCTAGTAAATTACTTTCTTATTTTAAAATCCTGAATAACCTATTGTCGATATTTTTGAAAAAAAATTATTTGATATAAATTTGTTTTAAGTTAGAAATTCGGAACAATTGATATTGATAAATAAACTATAGTGACGTAGTGTCAAAGAATATAAGTGTAATATTAGTCAATAATGCGATTTCAAACAATCATTTGACATAATTTATTTTTTATAAAACAATATCCGGAACAACTTTATAGTTAATGAAATATAAATCAGTATAGATATTTTTATTTAGCATTTACACGCTATTTACATTAAAAAACCGGAACAATGTATTAAAGATTATGTGTTTATTGCAACGTTTAAGCATGGAAATAAAATCTAATATAAGTTAGAAGAGCAAACAAATATTCATTGGCATTGATTTGTTTTTCACAAAACATCCGAAACAATCTATTATAGATACTTAAAACTATTGCAATATTCCTGAATGAAAAAATTAAAGGTTAAATCAGATTTACAATGGCCTTTAGTGTTATTTGTTAATCTAATCGTGACGGACAGACCGACCAACAGACAAAACGCACAAAAATAAGCTTCTTTTATTCGGATGAGGGGCACTAAACAAAAAATAAATAAAATCTGATTTTTTAAAAAAGTTTAAGGAATTGGTGTAGTAGTATAGCATGTTGCGACGTTACGCTACTGCACGAAAGTCGCTGCATAAAAAGTCCATTTTAAAAAATGTGCATGATATTTACATAGAAAGTGCATTATTAGCCTTTAAAACAAACAGAAATGTTTTCTTTTAATTTTAGCAGCTAGTTGACCAGAAAAAAACATCTTTAAGTATTATTTATATTTGTTGTAAACATTTCCTGTACATTTTATAAATATATTTGACTTAGTGATACTGAAAATACACAAAAATTGTACATCTCTGTTAGCATATTGTAACATTGCCTCCCTTACATTTACGTAATTGTTTTAGAATTGGTGTATTTTTATGAAAAAATCGCTTGCATAATTAATTTTATAAATTAAACGGTTTGATTTTAGAAAACCAAAAGTAGCCGTTGCACCTAAACTTTTCAAGCCGCATTTGATGATGAAATAATATTTTTCATATCTCTTTTAGTTTTTGAGATCTGAGTGTGACAGACGGACAGACGGACATTTTGCACAAACCTAATAGCGGCTTTTTCCCCTTACGGGGGCCGCTGAAAAGGGAAAGCAATTAACAATTTAACACACTTTTTTGCCTCTAAAAAGCATCTACAAACAATGTGCAACATAGAGTCAAAACAGTGACACGGAGAATAGAACATACATACAAGTTGATATCAAACTACTACCGCCAAGTCAGGCAGTACTAAGGGTCATGGTTCCAGTCATAGTATATTTCGCTTGTTTTTCGTCATATTTTCTTAATCATCTTTTCACGGTAGTATTCATTATTTGTATTAGCACTACGCTGTAAATTTTATTTTGGATAAATATTGTAAGTATTGAACGTGTATATTTTATTTCAAATATATTAAATAATGTGAAACCTAACATACTTTTAATATATATTTTAATATATATTGTGTTAATATTATGCTATAAAACTGAGTGGTATATTGATCTATTAAAAGTTTAAAACTCTGAATTCAAACCTCTGCTGCCTTGCTTTATTATGGAAAAGGTTTTGTGAATCAGCCCTGAGGAAAAATTAGGAGTCGTAGACCCTAAAGGCAGTTTGCAGCACATAGTGCTACACCATGGCAAAGCTTGTAACGCCACTGATCAGGATCTGTATTGGGTGTCGGCACCTACTTTTTTGGGCATATAAGGGGGAACTGGGTGTGGGCTTTCTCGTTCCGACTTTAACTAATGCAAAGGCATTCATCTCATTTCTATGAGACCATCCATAGTCTCTTCGTGACTGAAGGAGGTCATTGCATTGATTTATATTTTTTTACTTCAAGATTATGATATAGGAAGAACATTTCTTTAACTACAGCCTGTGTGTATATATATGTGTGTGTATATTAAATCTATGTTTAATCCTGTTCAATGTTTTATATATTGTAAAAATTTCCCAGAGCAAGGGCGAACA
Source organism: Biomphalaria pfeifferi (assembly GCA_030265305.1). NCBI lineage: Eukaryota > Metazoa > Mollusca > Gastropoda > Planorbidae > Biomphalaria > Biomphalaria pfeifferi. The sequence goes on from JASAOG010000024.1 coordinate 825,759, forward strand.
ACCTTTTAGCCTGAGGCAGTGGCGTCACTAAGAGGGTGTGGGTCACACTGGTTGACACCCAAAAGGGGTGGGAAAATGCTCTTTTGCAATAATATACAATTTAATGAAATAACACTGCTTCAATGTTAAAAACTGTTTTATCAAAGCTATTAAAAACATAGTTATATCAGGAGTATTACCTATAGTCAATGTTTATCAAATGATGACAGTCTTCAAGCATTACGTATTAACTATAAATAGCTTGCCTTTTGTGTATCCGTTGACCGTTGAGCACATTACAGAAATTGATAAGCTCTATGTTTTTTAAAGGTTTTTGATAAATATTTTTGTTTGCACCTTTGAGCACTGAAGAATCAAATTTTTTGCAAACGTTTCCGTTTATAGCACACAATAATTTCATTTTGGGTGGAAGCATTGGACTTCCGCTCAACGACTTAAATTTATTTTAAAAAACAAACTTGCAACTAAGAAACGATTAATATAGGAAATTTGATACAAAGATTGTTATATTATAGCTTGATTATCATACTTTAGTTGGAAACAGTGAAGTTAATTCAGCGTCAATGACCGTGTTGAGTTTATTGTGAAAATCTCCAATGGGACACGTTGAATTAAATTTTTTTTAAGAGGTTGTTTCTTCTATTTGTTTTTTGTGTGTGTGTTATTGCTGTTGAGGGGGGACGTATTTACAATTTTATAATTTCTTTGTTATTGAAAAAAAAAGCTTTTTTTTTTCAGTTTCCGAGTTTAAAGAACTAAAAAATTATCAGAATAATAGATATGTTTCAAAAAGTAGAAAGGGGTGATTTAAGTTCAAACATGGCATTAAACTTTTACAACAATTTATTATTGTTAACGTGCATATCCATATTAACAACTAGTTATTTTCTTTGATTTTTCTTGTGATGTTGTGGCACTAATTAGGCTTACCTTAATTTTTCAATCGTACTTATGTTTGGGGCTTAACAAATGATTGAAATAATTAATGTTATTATTTGATTGTTTTAAGGAATTAAAAAAAAGTTCTTTTTTTTTCTTTGTTTTTTTTTTATTTCAATAGTTAATGTTTTTCTATAAAAAAACCAACAACTCATTATTAGTGCCGTATTTGAGTAAGTTGAGGCCTGAGCTGGCTATTAGTTAAAGCACCTATTTACGTCAAGCTTCTATGTAAATACACTTCTTAATACTAATAGATCTAATAAGAACATAAAACTAAAATGTTATTTAACCTTGGTTAGGCCAATAATAGCATATGCATCCTCTGTTTGGGACCCCTCAACTCAAGAAAACATTAAGAAACTGGAACAAACACAAAATAGACGAGTGAGATTCAAAATAAACGAATATTCACATTTGACTAGAGTAACACCTTTAGTAAAATCACTAAATTTAGAAAGCATTCAGGACAGAAGACTTAAAAGTAAAGTAGCAATTATACATAAAACACTGAACCATAATCTTCAAATACAAAAACAATGTAATGAAGACCATCGATAAATGACTGGAACTAGCTCATACACTTTATGACACCAAAAAATATTTTTTGAACTGCTATAATAACATTGTCTGTTAACTAAGATTTTTACTATGTGAGCAGGTCAGGGTGGCGCTACTGAGTGAGGCCCTTTCTGTTACTTGCTGCTAAACATTTGTTATTTTTAACAGTAGGCAGGTGGTAGCTCTACTGGGTGGGCCCAATCTGTGCACCGCGGTCTGCGACCAAGAGGCTAGAGTAGCCTAAGCAACCAGACAGCACAATTAAACTAAACTAAACTAGCTAACTAAAAATAAAATAACCAACTACAATTATAAAGCAAACTTATATACACTTTATTTACAACCAACTTACAATGCAATAAAAATATAGGTGAATACGACAATGAAAATAAACTTAGAAATAAACAAAAACTATATATACGCACTACTAAATAATTAATCAACCCTACTTAACTGAACTTAACAACTCCACTAACCAAAACCCTCTGCCGCCTCTGGATCTTTGTTGCTAAATCTACAACTATTACTAACTAAACCGACCACCAAATAATCTAAATTACCCCAACACTAAACAGTAAGCTACTAGCAGCAGTAAAGCAGAACTACCGCAGACAGTTGGGCAGCTGAAATAATGGCAGTTAGGCAGCCGAAATAATGGCAGTTATTACTATTAGTAATAACTGCGGCAGACAGTTAGGCCGTAAGGCAGTTAGGCAGGAATTATAGCCTGCAATTACAAATATAAACAAACATAAGACATAATAACAAAATAATAATGAACTAGACCTAGTCTAGCACATACACATAATACAAGCATGAGGTAATTTCAATTACCTACATGTAGCTAATAAAAGCAATACCTGAGTTATTAAAGTCCCAGCCAAAACCAACACAGGTCAGGCTAGACTACAATAAACATAAGCTAGATCTAGATAATAGTGGATAAGACTAAACAATCCGCCATGACAGCGATGCTTAGGCCGCAGCCATCTTTTACATTAAAAAGTAGGACAAAATGCCAACTTAAAAGAGTGGTTATCCTAACGATAAAATATTAATAAAAATACATAGGAAACATAAAATAATAAAATATTTACACATAGACATAGTATAGGAAAGCAAAAGCATTAAGGATGGCGCAAGGGGGTGACGCTACCCAAGTCTACAGAACTTCCGGTTCCGTCAGAGGTAATCATGGCTAATTAACTAGCCAGTGATGCCATTACACTAATCAGTCTGCATCTAGACTATAGCAATAGATGCAGAAACAATCAATACAAATACAAACGAAAGAAAGCAAAAATAAAAACATTTTCCAACTTACAGGCGGTCCCAGCTGAAATTATACTACACAAAAATAACTTTATACAGGCACCACTGTCAGCACTGACCACTGGTCAAGACAAAAGAGAGCTCAACGTGGTTCCGGAGCTAGCTATAACTGGTCAGCGCGAACACATCGGAGAGCATGACGTCACGCTAATTATCTAAAACTAAACTGGACTACCGATTTCCCTAATTTGTACCTAGCCGTAAACAACAATAAAATCTAGCAAGTTACTAAAGACACGGACTACACAACATTATATACCAAATTAAACAGCATTAAAAAGAAAATCTTAAAATTTAAAATCTAAAAAAATACAAAAAGGAAGATAAAAAGTTATTTCTATTCTAAACTCATATGGGGGCTCTATACCATTTACAGACCTGCACATAAACTGATATTTAAAAATAACAACCAATCCAACGCTAATGCCAAAGACAAAAATAAGCAGAACTAAGCAGAACAGCTCTAAAGCTAGTTAACTATTTTAAAAACTACTTTTCCTCTACGAGTAAAACACAAATAACAGAAAAAGACTAAAACTAGCAGAAAGTTATAAATAGCGGAAACTACAAAATACTCAGCACTGAACTATAAAAATTAAAAAGGACACTAAATTACAAACATCATAGCCCTGGCCTATATAAATAATATAAATTAGATAAAATTAGGTCAAAAATTAGATCTAGGAGTGCCAGCTCACACTATACGTATGAATTATTCGTTCAATGTTAAATAGCTGTGTTTTTGTATGTTGCTGATTGGTTAAGTGCTTGGTTGCCGAGCCTGGATTCCTGGATTCAAATCTTGGTGAAGAATTGGATTTAGAATTTCGGGATTCCTAGGGCTCCCTTGAGTCCACCCATTTCTAATGGGTACCTGAATTTAGTTGGTCGTTGTACTGGTCACATGACAATCTGCTCTTTAACGTTGCCCAAAGAAACAGATGACCTAAACATCATCTGCCCAATAGACCCGCAGGGTTGTGATAGGAAGAACTAAACAATATCTGGATAGTAGACTATGTCTCAAATATTAAAATTAGTGACGCAAGTTATAAAATATGACATAAAACTTTTACAACAATTTAATATTGGAAATGTCAATATCAATATTAACAACTAGTTCTTTAATTTCTCCTGCAATATGTTGCAATCATTAGGCTTATTATTTGTTTTCCATCGAATTTTCTGGGGTTGTGGGTTAAAATGATTGGGATAATTTATTTTATTATTAGAATGAATATTATGTTCTAGTTTAAAGGAATAAAAAATATATATCATAAAATAACTTTTTTATTGTGGTTGTTTTATAATTTCAATATTTCATCATTGTCTAAAACAAAATCCTCATAATCCGTGACAAATTTGAGTGGAAGCTCTGAGCAGAATTTCTGTGGAAGCACATAATCTCTTCATAATACATTTCATAATATAAAGAAATCTAAAAGCATATTTGTGAAAAAAGAAAAATATTATTTGTCAATTTAATCTCAGTTTCCTTATTCTTATATTTTAATAAACATATTTTGTTAAAATTCTTATCTTTTCTAAATAAGGAGCCCTTCCCCCCATTTTAAGAATGAAGCCCTCACACTCTTACAATGACGTAAATAAATCTCGTTATAATCATCTGTAACCATACCATATTTCACATTTGAAGAAAAGAATCAAGCTATAAGAACTTAGCTTACAATAACTTTCTTAGAAACGAATAACGTGTGTTTGAATTATGGTGATTTTGTTTTCAATATAATGCAAATGAATACATATCTGTATTCATTATGTTATGTCTTTTTGATTTCTTGTTATATGTTTCATTGTACATTTTTGCTCCAATATCAATAAACTGATTTTAAGAACTATAGACCAATGAGCAATTAACTATTAGCTAGCTGATTTTATTGACAAAACTTTGCCTTACTTCTAACCTGTTAAGTTTGATATTTATTTTAACATCCATTGAGAATAATCCTTGAGGAGAAGTATATTTGAAAGCTATGTATGAATAGAATCTATAAATAGCTCTGTGACCTGGTGTCCTACTAAACAAGATCGACAGATCAACTAGATCACGCTTAAACCTGGAAGTTACGTTAAGAAACGAAGCCCAGTTTATTTTTTTCTAGCACTTGTGGAAGCACTGGTGCATTTCAAACCTTTCTGTTAGAATAGATAGTGACATCATAACTGTTCTATGCACGACAAGAAACTGTTAGTTATAAGTCATACAACATATGAATTAGATTTAGAACTCTTTAACTTTCAGCTATTAATTTCGGATGAACTATTATTAATGTTACAAATGTTGACTCCTAACACGTGATCGCCCATGCGTAACTTCAATCATGGATCCAAACATTTATATAAATCATTCATTGAATATTACGCGATTGTAGCATTAGAATTCAATTGCATTCGTACACAAGGCCAACTAAATATTGATTTTTTTTATTAAAAAACAAACAGGCCAACAACAAAAAACGTGAGCAGTATCATGTGACAACTTTACCGCCATTTTAAATATGCATTAGGCTTAATTTGAATAATTTTTAATTGAGATCACACAACAAGATACTGTAAGAATTAGGTCTTTATCAGAACTGCTCATTAGAAAAATGTCTTGAATTTTTATCAAAACATTACAGTTTGGTAATGTTATACTACAAAAGCTAATCGAATCCTGAATGTGAATTTGTATAGTCTATAAACTCAGCTAAAGTCAAAAGCGTCTGGAGAATAATGAAGGCTGAAACACGAAATCTGATCCATCAAAATACTGTCACTTTGAAGTGAAGGTTTCAATTGTCTAATTCACATACTTATAATCTTAAATGTTCATACTCTCAACTGTTTATACTGAAGTATATTTGTTTTTTAAATTATGGAGTGTGTATGAGTAATATGACAGAGTTGGTCTTAGATAATTAGAAGCCCTAGGTGAATTTGGTGGCCCCTAATGAAGTTTTTAAATTTAAAAAGAAATAGTGAAAAAATAAAATTACGCTATTTATAAAAAACCTGTCCCTCTATGTCTAAATCGACAAATAACAGAAATTCATATATCGCAATAGAGACACAGACTAGTAAACATAGAGTCATAGTGCTCTACTCTGTTTGATATCTGATAAAAGTTTCGTAACTTTTTCTCTTATTTTTATTTAGTTATGTGCGAGGTCCCCACATATTGGAGGCCGTAGGCGGCTGCCTATTTCACCTTTGCCTAAAGCAGGCCCTGGGTATGAGATCGTGGAGCCGATATAATCTAATAAAATTTATTATCGAGGTGAGGCAAGTGCTACAAAAACACGTGGCTGAAAACAAATACCATCATTAGCATTCTTTCATCTTTCTAGCAAGTTCTTCTTTTTAAAAAGATTCATAGATTGTTATGATATTGAAAGATTATAACTTATGGAAAGACGTGAGAAAAACTAATGTTAATATATATATATATATATATATATATATATATATATATCATGGGCGTAGCCAGGATTTTTTTTCGGGGTTTCGGGATTTCCCCCCTCCTGCCCCCCCCCCCCCCCCGGAAAAAAATGTATATATATATATATATATATATATATATATGTTTGTATGGATGGATGTGTGTGTGTATATAATTAATTTCTATTACATTCTGACCCTTCATTCTCCGTTTATTATGCCCTTGAATAGGTTCTTCCTGGAGTTAATAAAAAAATAGTAGACTCTTCGCCCTTGCCAGCAAGGGTCTGGAGGAGCACCGAGAGCTAAGCACTATTTCTGGTATTGAAAGCTAACTAAATGCATATTCTGAGGTACTTACAGTGCATTATTTTGCTATTAAAAAGTTTTATTTCAAAAACCTAATGTGCTATTCTTACTTACTTAGACTCTCCCGCGCCGTTCGGCGCATTTACTGTCACGCTGTTTCCACAAAAATATGTCACTGGCAATGTCTGAAGCCTCTTCCCACCTGCTCTGAGGACCTCCATTAAAGTGTGGCGCCAAGTTGTACTAGGATGTCATCGCAACTCTTATTTGGCATAATTCATTTTGTCGGAGAACATGTCCCGCAAACCTCATGCGACGCTCTGTCACAATCTTACTTGGGGGTCGATTCCCACTTTGGCATAGTTGTTATTGTTGTTTTTATTCAAAACCACATTTAGCTACGGTCATAGAATTTGGTGACTGTAGTTTCCTTTAGAAATAACATTGAAAAGTGACGCTTTCAGCCTTGAAACGCTCTGTAGGGGGATTTTAAAATCAAAACTTTAAACTCAAAACTATCTTGAGGGGTTTTAAACTTTTTAAAAAGCCATCTGGAGGAGAGGGGTTGAAACTCAAAACCCCCCATTAGCTTGGCTACGCTCAAAGAATATCAGTGTGTAATTTGATTTTTTTTATATTGAAGAGGTATTTTTACATCAAACCCCTCTGAAGGGAAATTTAAAATCAAAACACCCAATAGGCTTCTTGTGAAGACCTATAGGTAAAATTGCTTCTTGTGAAGATCTATAAGTAAAATTGCTTCTTGTGAAGATCTATAAGTAAAATTGCTTCTTGTGAAGACCTATAAGTAAAATTGCTTCTTGTGAAGACCTATAAGTAAAATTGCTTCTTGTGAAGACCTATAAGTAAAATTGCTTCTTGTGAAAACCTATAGGTAAAATTGCTTCTTGGGAAGACCTATAAGTAAAATTGCTTCTTGTGAAAACCTATAAGTAAAATTGCTTCTTGTGAAGACCTATAAGTAAAATTGCTTCTTGTGAAGACCTATAAGTAAAATTGCTTCTTGGGAAGACCTATAAGTAAAATTGCTTCTTGTGAAGACCTATAAGTAAAATTGCTTCTTGGGAAGACCTATAAGTAAAATTGCTTCTTGTGAAGACCTATAAGTAAAATTGCTTCTTGGGAAGACCTATAAGTAAAATTGCTTCTTGTGAAGACCTATAAGTAAAATTGCTTCTTGGGAAGACCTATAAGTAAAATTGCTTCTTGTGAAAACCTATAGGTAAAAATTTCTTGATAAAAGGTTGCTTGTAGACAATGTTTGTGACAGAGGATGTAGACAATGTTTGTGACAGAGGATTTAGACAATGTTTGTGACAGAGGATGTAGACAATGTTTGTGACAGAGGATGTAGACAATGTTTTACATGTTTCGAATGTCCCTTCAGAGTAGAAGATAGTTTACTTCCTAGTCCAAACCTCCGCAGGATGACGGGGCACGGGAGCGGGCAGGGTTTGAACACGGGACCATCGATAAATTCAAACGACAGTCCAGCGCGCAAACCGCACAACCAGGCAACCAACGAGCTTGTTGTCAATTCTGAATTACGATAAAGTTGACATCTCATACGTTGTTGAAACAAAACTTACATAATGATATATCCTGGTACTTTAATACCAGCACCATTGAGGCAGTGCTGTAATCACTACTGGATCTTATTATTAGTTCCCTGTAGAAATATTTGCACGCCAGGACTTGTTAATGGCACTACTATTATATGCAGCCTACATGCTATATACAGAGTGACTCAGTCAAAATCGATTTATTGATTTTAAAGACAGTATTGATTCTTGTAGGCCTCTTGAATAACTCTAAGGCTTAGTAATATATGATTCCGGGTAAAAGTTACTTAAGCTTATGATATTTTAGGATGTCGTATGATATGATATAACATTACATAATATGTAACTATGAGTGCCTTGGCCTAAATGTTTTGGCTGCCTATCTACGTTGTTTGTTTTACCAATGATATAAAACGAAACGTGTCTAGAAAAATAGTGTGAATTGACTTCTATTCTAATAATGGCAGTATTTTCTAAAAGAAAACTTAACTCTGTAGGGTTACATCGAGACTTCATAGATGAGCAAGGTAAGTTGAACTTGTAAAATATAATTGAGCAGATTGTAAGATAAATATAGACAGAAATAATGACAATGTTAAGAACTAGTTTACTTAGAAATAACAAAAAATCAAGATGTTGTGAATGTATAAAATATATTTTCAGAAGGGAAACTTAGCAAAAAAGACTTGCAGCTACTGACAATAGAATCACTCATGAAAAATGGAAAAAGGTATTTCATTATGTTTTTTTTTCCCTAAAATATTTAATTTTTTTATTCACCCGTGTGAGATAAGATCAAACTCGATGACAAAGGCATTTGTAAGAAGAGGAATATAGAGCAGTAACGCCAATATGGGGGTGCGGGGTCCACCGAGCGACACTCACAAGGGTGGAAAAATGCATTTTATGCAGTTTTGCAGACAACTTTTCAAAAATAAATTAAGTGACTGTAGCTAGATTTAGTTACGCGGACACGGTAGTGCACGTTTTATAGTTATTTCGATATTATATAAAATGTTGCTTGTTTTAAAAAAGGTGAGAGGGCAAATGCTTTTTTAGGAAAAGAAAAAGTTTTTTTTATTGTTTTGGGGGGGGGGTGCGTTTCAGGTAATCCATATTTGATTAGGCCGTTAATCAAGTAAAAAAATCATTATTACGAATATGTATTAAATGTAATGAAGTGTAGACGTTCTTTCATCTTTGAAGTCTAAATAGTTATCTTTTATTATTTTTGTACGTGTGTGGAATAATTTAGCAACGAAATCGATTCAAAAGGTTCGTTTGAAGAAGACATTTCACATTCTAACGTCAGAACGGACGAATGTTTCTTAAGTAAAGTACAGTGACGTCTATTGACGTCTATTGCGTAAACTGAACAGGTCCTCTTATAAGACGACTTGCTCAATACGACGATCATTACAAACTTGCATGCTCTTACTGCCTCGATTTAGTATCAACGTGTCCCAACATGTCTAAATTTAACTCTATTTGACTTGTAATCTTCCTACCATGAAAAAAAAAAACGTAGACGCCAAGAGAAAGAATTTTTGAAGCTCAAAAATACAACGAAAAAAAAAACGCTTGTTTTTTTTTTGTTGTTGTTTAGAGTGATTCGCGATAGAAGCTATCAAACGATGTTTTGGTAATTCAGGCTTCGCTCGATGGTGTTTCGCGGGACGAAAATCTGTTCAGTGCAAGATCTGCTTCTTCAAAAGTAGTTTTTAAAAAAAACACTGGTATAATGTAAAACTATATCTGTGTGGAGGTCTTTAGTGAAGTTTAATTAAGAAAACCTGTTCAGTGCATGATCTGCCTCTCCGGTTACTTTTTTTTTATATCAACTAAATTCGTTTTGATTTTCTCTTATAGGAATGATGACGCCTGTTTAAAAGTTATCGCATCTCTTAAGTCATTAGGTGTTTACGATACTGACGTAAAGCAGGCTTCTAAGGTACATAGGTTTTAATGAGAAGTGTTGTTGTTTTTTTAAATATTCATTTATTTGGGGCTAGTAGTGAAAGGAAATAAAGTAACCGAGTATCCTTTTCGTATATGCATATTTTATTCATTGTAAACCAGCAACACAGACTAAAAACTTAAAATATATAGGTGTAATAATAGACAGAAAATTATCAAAACGATGTAATCTTCATATTGATGACCATTTAAAAAATCAAACAAAGTATTAGGGTTTATTAAAAGATATCTTTAACAAATCAAACAGGTACAAAAATCTAAAATACTATTTAAACTTTAGTTCGTTCAATATTAGAAAATGAATAATCTGTTTTGGATCCCACAACGTAACCAAATAAAACAAGGTGACAAAGACAGTTTGTGTAAAACACAAACTCAAAATCGGCCCTCGAAGTGGCCCACCCAGGCAAGTAAAAAGGCAGGTTTCAATATTTTCAGAAAGAACATCAGAATTAAATTCTATCAAAGACAAATGATAGAGAAGAATGGAGAAAGAAGGTTGACAGATCTTGTGTGGTGCCCCAGCGGTCCAACCCACCAAAGAAAAAGTGAAAGTGAATGTTAAGTTAGATGTGAACCTAGCCTAACTGATGTCTTTTAATGAATTTATAATTGATTTAATTGTTTTGTAAAGAATCAATCTCTTATTCAAATCCTTAAGAAAAAAAAACAATTCGTAAAAAAAAAATTAAAATTCTTTAGTTATGTGTTCAATGGATGTAGTACAGCACTGCAGTTCACGCGATAATATGAAAAAACAACTTATTAATTATTTTAAATTATTCCCAACTTATATGCATACTAAATAGATTTTTTCTCTTAAAAAATACAAGTAAATATTTGTGTATGTGTAGTAGTTAGTATGACAGAACTTAAATAACTTAGCAATACAAATGTAAAAAAAAATATATTTTGACAAAAAAATCTAAAACCATTTGCATTAATGTGTTAAAGATATGGCAGGTTGTGTATTCCCCTACTAAAAAGCCTCCCGTGTTAGTTACTATTAATAGTGAATAGTTGTAAAAGTGGTGTATTTTTTTGAAAAACCTGCTTCCCTAAGTGATTTTAAAAATTAGAATTTTCGCTCTTAGAAAAGAAAAAAGTACCCGTTGCATCAGAGCTTTGAATAGTCTAAAATATTATGATGTCTGATTTTCATGATTATTTCATTATTATCTTATATTTCAAATTAGCATTTATAATATACAGGATAAGATAAGTGATTCCTAAATACTGTTCTTTAATATTGATATATGCGTATGGATTATCTTTAAAATAAAAATAAACCTTAATTACCAAATGAAATTTCAATGAATGTTAAATCTCATCACTTGAAGATTGTGAACGATCCAATACATGGACATATAGAGCTTCACCCAGCATGCTTGGCAATCATGAACACCCCTCAGTTCCAGAGACTTCGAAATATCAAACAGTTGGGCATGTGTTATCACGTATATCCAGGAGCAGCCCACAACAGATTTGAGCACTCTCTGGGGTGAGTCAGTTCTTTCATTATCTTGTTCTATGCTTATACAAATTGACCTATTTTTGTTTCTGCAGTATCTGTCTCATTCTCAAATAGTCACTTTTTGGGTTTCCAGTTTAGACAACTTTCAAATGTCTGTTGACTTAAAATCGAATGACAGATTTTTTTTTTTTTTGTAAAAATAGATATTGTCAGTAGATTGCAATCCTTTTGTAAGCCATCTTTGATCTAATTCAGAATAGGGACAGTGTCTAGAATTCTTTTCATGTACAGCGCTCCCCAAAACACCTTTTGCTGGAAAGAGGAGGGGTGTCTACTTTACTTCCGCTTACTCCGGGAAGAGCCTGATCTAGTGTACAAAAGATGTCCGCGTGTGCGCGTGCGTTTTAGTGAGTGCGTGCGTTTTAGTGCTTGCGTGTGTGTGAGTCAGTGCGCTCGTGTGTGTGAGTGAGTGCGTGCGTGTGAGTGAGTGCGTTCGTGTGAGTGAGTGCAGGCGTGTGAGTGAGTGCGTGTGAGTGAGTGCGTGCGTGTGTGAAAAGGAAAAAATCACCCCTTAACCTACCCCCTCTCTGAATAAAAATTATCCTGCTACGTTGATGCTAGTCCTATAAAGTCTATATGATTTATACATTCACTAAACCAGGGTTTTTTTTATTGGGAGGGGGATGGGGGTGGAGAAATTTATCATTAATTAGCCATTAAGAGCAAAAAAATTGTTTCACTAAAATATATAAAGAAGGAATTCTTTTTTTTTTTTAAGTATTTCATATATTTTTCTTGATTTACTTCTAACTGTAAAAGTAAGGTTCTTCCTTCAGACTTTGCGATCTATAGGGCCAATGATGTAAAGTTTATCTGTGTCTGCGCCTCGTTGATGTAAAGTTTATCTGTGTCTGAGGCTCGTGGTTAACGAGAGTATCATGTAGCCAGCAAAACGACCAACTGCCTTTACTTTTTTTCCAACTAATGACAGGTTCGGTTCGAACAGCAAGCCCTCTAACGCTTAGCCACCGCGCCTCCTTGTTTTATTTGAGCAGATAGTAATTCTGATTTAGTTGGGTTTTGTGGTATTTTATATATAGTTTCATTTTTATTTTATCAAATAGGACTATATACCTATCTATTATTTAAAAATCTATCCGAATATTACTATTTTTATTTTCGTTTGACTTTCTTTAAATTTCATTGTATCTCACTAACATTTATTCATATTGCTCTCTCTTCTTTTAATTTGTGATGTCCATTCATTGTAACTGGATCTTGCTATAAACAAAATGTCCACTTTTTTCCCCTTTTTTTTATTATTATTATTATTAAAAATGACTTGAAAACTATAACAATCTGAATTAGTTAATGTCATATCACATTTAACAATCTGTTTTTGTCAAGTGACTTATGACCTTACTTTTAGAGTATGTTACCTCGCTGGTCAGTTTGCTCGGACTCTGCAAAAGAACCAACCTTACCTTGGCATCACAGACAAGGATATACTGTGTGTTGAAATAGCTGGACTTTGTCACGATTTAGGTAGAATGCAAATTTCATACAAAACTATCTCCATAACTTTTGGAATCGATTTTCCTCTGCTATACTGCAATGTTAATCACTGGTATACAGTTTCGACAATCAGATATTTATATACAATATTTTTGATCTAATCTCGGTCTAGGCCATGGTCCATTCTCCCATGTGTTTGACGGTCTTTTTATTCCAGTGGTTCGTCCAGGCCATCATTGGAAGGTATGTTTAGAAATAACTATTCTATATTTATTTAAAATGTAAAATAAATGTCTTAAAGTTGGAACTAACTCAACTTGTTGGCTTTTTGTTATTCAATGAATTTATTTTCTTTGTTTTTTTCTAATCCCAACGTTGTATTATTACTTTGTTTCCTGTGGTTTTATTTCTTTGTTTAGCACGAGCAGGCATCTATTGATATGCTGGATTATTTAATTAAGGAAAATGAACTAACGTTGGATGATGGACCTCTGAAAAAATATGAATTGAATGACACTGACATAACATTCATCAAGGAACAAATATTTGGGCCTTTAGATGTATGTAGATATAATTTTCATATCATGAGTACTTTTAACACTTGGTTTTAGCACTTTGTTTTGTTAACAAATTAAAATATTTATATATAAATCAATCCTCCTGGTAGGATTTTGAAAGATACATTTGTTAAATTAAGTGTTTTGTTGCTAAGTGGTCAAGCGTTTGGATTCCAAACGGGGGGTCTAGGGTTCGAATCCTGATGAAGACTGGTATTTTAGAAGAAGAAGAAGTCGCATAACTGTAATTGTCCTAAGAGTTTCCTGTGCAACAGTCAATGAATATAGGTAATAAAAAGGAAAAAATGAACGATATCTTTAACCTTGTATTTTTTTTTTAGAAAATATTAGTGGGAGTGACACCCTTATTTGGACGCACCGGGTGGCATCAGCCCTAGTATTGCCACTATATGAATCTCTTGTCAAAGTTTCAATAAAATATTTATTTAAATTTTTTGTTTTATTTTATCAGAAAACTAAAGAACTTAAAGGCAGGGAAAAACATAAGCATTATTTATATGAGGTAAAATGTTAAATTTTTTAATTGAGTATTGCAATACATAAATCTTTGTTATACAAAAAAAATAGCACCGAATATGAAATGGTAAAATAATGTATAAAACCAAAAGTCACTTCCTTCATCAGATTGTGTCCAACAAAAGAAACGGCATCGATGTTGACAAGTGGGACTACTTTGCTAGAGACTGCCACCATCTCGGTATAAAGAACAACTTCGATCATAATCGATTCATGAAATTTGCCAGAGTCATCAAAGCCAAAGGAAAAGACACTGACAAAGAAGCTGAATGGCAAATCTGTATCCGTGACAAAGTAAGACAACAGAGTAAATTAAACTGACATGCTGTTTAAATCTTTTCTTTCTGTGACACTATAGACGTTTTAGTGAACATTTAACGTAATTATGTTCCACGTTCCAAAGGAATTTTTCATTTTGTTCATTTGTGTTTCACTACCCTGTTATGATTTAACTTCAATAAATTTTTTGTATGTAATCAGGAAATGTTATATTAGGTATATAATTATAGAAGAACGCATGCTCTTTTTATATAACACAAATTAAAGTTTAAAAAAACAAAAATTAGTTTAATTTAATTGGGTCAAATGAACGTTGGCATCGTCAGTTAGGAGAGAAAGAGTTACCAAAAAGTTTGTTTTCGTTACAGGAGATCAGCAATCTCTACAATATGTTCTATACAAGATACACTCTGCACAAGACTGCATACCAGCATAGAGTGACTAAGACTATAGAGTCCATGTAATTAATTTTTTCTCCTACTTATTAATTGTCATCTCATTACATAAGTATTAAAATGTTTTTAAAAAAATTGAAATATCTTTAAAATTTTCTAAATTTCGTCAGTCTTCGTAAAATAGTAGTTGTATTATAGATTTACCTATTATCTGTTTAAGCTTCTATATATGCTTACAATATCCAAATATTAAACATCTTTAAAATATCTCATACGAAAGCCAATTGTTGTTAATTAAGAATGTTATTAATTTTTTATTTGTATATCAATCTTTTAATCGTAAACTTGTACGTGTGCCAATCATTAGGATTAGAGAAGCTCTGGTCAAAGCAAACGATGACCTTCTGTTTGTTGGACAAGACGGGTACGTTGTAGAGTAGATCTCAATACAGCTCTAGCTGGTTTTACTTCTTTAACTTGCACAGTTTTAGCATTGCTTAAGAAATAGCAGGCTTTTTGATTTTAAAAACAAAATAGTTTATTCACCAATCATTTGACTTAAAATTCTAAAAAAAAAATTCTTTTTAAAAAATTCACAAATAAGAGATTTGTTGTGATTATCTCAGTCGGTCATTCACGATGGCTGGGTGCATTGATGACATGAAGGCTTACAGTCAACTGACTGACAATGTTTTATCTCAAATCATGGATTCGAAGACAGAATCTCCAAACATGAAGGAGGCCAAGGAAATAGTTCAGCGTATTTTTACAAGACAATTGTATTCATGTATCTACGAGAGTGACCCCTTGGATCCAGACGCATTTAAATCGGTTAAGTTCATAAATAATACATTTTCCTAATTATTGTATTGAAGATTTAAAATGCATTTCAGTTTGAGTTAAAAAGAGAAACTAATTCTAAATCTTTTATTTTTCATATTAACTCTAGAAAGAGGATGACATTCGAGATGCTATACTAAGCAAAGCTCAAGAAATTGATGCAGGAAACATAAATGTACCTGATGATCTAATAGTACAGGTCAGATTTTAGTCCGATAAATTCATGAAGTATTTTATTTGTTTATTTATCGATTAGTGTTCTGTGTGTTAGAACAAAAGGAAGTCTTCTCATTGCATGATATGTTTCAGTTTGTCAGGCTAGACTTTGGCATGAAGGACGAGAATCCTGTTGAAAAACTCTTAGTGTATTCCAAAGGTGATGAAGACAAAGCCTCTGTTCTGACGAAAACTAAGGTAACCAATTCATTCTTTATAAATCCTTAAATGTCAAGTATTTAATCAAACATTTTTATCTTGGTTTTCATTAGGTAGGTGGAGAGTTCAAACAAACAGTTTTATATCTAAGATGAACTGCGTAGGGGTTTCCAGATCAGGCAGCTCTCCATATAAATTGGTTACAAAAGGGGTGTTTTGGAACAAAATGGCCAGTGTCTTAATAAAGTATGCAGCTTTGAAGAACGTGGCCAGTGTCATGGTGGGTTTTATGGGTTTAGCTAGGGGATGATATAATTACCAGCTCGACCTTCCCTAGACCTGACTCAGTTACGGCTCCAAGGGCGGACTAAAAAAAAAGCAATACATTGCAGACCATGCCCAACGCCCTAAAACATAGAATTAACCTAGATCTAGCGATCCCGCAAAATCAAGAACCTTCAAAAAACGGAACGACTTGAATTCGAACTTGGGCGTCTCAAGCAAATGCGGAAACCACTCTAGCGAAGGGTCTATGAACTCGGAAGTTATCTATTATTTCTATTTCTTGTTTGTATTTACTAAGCCTCAGATGGCAGGAGACTAATTCAGCTTAAACCACCACTTCCGTTAAGTACTATTTCTTTCCTTTGTTTGAGATAACAAACACAGTAATTTATCACCAATAATTAATTAACTGGATTTTTTTATTCTGGTGTTGTCAGGTAAAAAAAATAATTGCGCAAAATTTCAGCTTCATCCAGTTTGGGTGTTGGAGAAAAAACGTGTACAAACTTTTGGTCAGACAGACAGACAGACACACAGACAGACAGAGAGGAAGACAAACAGAGTGAGTTGATTAGTTGATATAAGCTTTGTAAAAACACGATTATAAAACAAGAAATAGATCTTCACGCGCAAGTGACAGCCAACATTCTCTGATACCTCTCCTCACAAGTGAAGATCATGCTTCGCTAGTTCCCATTTAAATCTTCCAGAACATGTGCTGTCTCGTAAACTATCGACATTTTACACTGTTAGTTAGGATTTGGTAGTAAGACTAGTAGCCCAATAAAATGTTTGTAATCAGACAAGAAGTTTAAGAACACTAGACCGCTTGTATTTTATTAAATAAAGTGATGACGAATTTCTTTGTCACTTTCTTTTAGTTGAAAAAAAAATATAAATAAATAAATTTAAAACTACAAATGGTACACTATACCCTCAATCCTTGAAGGATTCGTTTGAAGTAAAAAAGTAATACTTTTGTGTTTTTTTTAACCTCCCTCCTGTATAATAAATAATTTTGGTGGGCAATCTTATCTTATCTTATAAAATACAGACGTTAATTCAAAAAGAAAATGATTACGTCCTAAGTGCTATGCATCTAGTCACGCATGTTGACCAACTTAAATTCTAGCAAGCCACTGGTTTTCCTGGCTGGCTCAGGCAACACATTCCATGCTCTAACTGCACGAGGGAAGAAGGAGCATTTGTACAGATTTGTCCTAGCATATATATAGTTCGTCCATCGTGGTTCGATGATGACCACTTTGTCATCCAGGGGGCTGAGGGCTTTGCACTGGGGTTTTATGCCTCCTCATGTGGCTGGTGAGACCTATGTGAGCCCGGAATGTTCGGCCGCACACTTGGCAGGTTATTCCAGGTGGAGCTAGTGTCGTTTGTCTTGCTTTCCTTTTCTGGCGTTTTTCTTCTGCCAGCGTTGTTCTTTTTTCCTCAGCAACCTGTGCACCAGTTTTCACAGCGCGACGCCATGATGCTCTGTCATGTGCCTCTGTCTCCCAGGTGCCTGGGTCTATGCTGAACGCCTTTAGAGAAGCTCTGAGGGTGTCCCTGAGGCGCTTTCCGTGACCACCTTGCGAGCGCTTTCCTTCGCTTAGTTGGCCATACAAGAGTCGTCTAGGGATGGGGTGATCTTCCATTCTGTAGATGTGACCTGCCCATCGCAGCTGGGACTGCATCAGGATTGTGTGGATGCTTTGCCGACACGCTCTTCGAAGGATTTCTGTATCTGGTATTTTGTCTTGTTGTTTGACATTTAGTATTTTTCTCAGACATGTCATGTGGAAGTGGACCAGTCTCTTTGCATGTCCACTGTACACTGTCCATGTTTCTGAGGCATAGAGCAATGTGGGGAGGATGACGGCTCTATAGACACCTAGCTTTGTGTTTGTGGTGATACCACGTCTGTTCCAGACATTTGTAGACAGTCTGCCATAGGATGCACTGGCCTTGGCGATACGCATGTCGATTTCACTATCGATTTTTCCATTTCTGGAGAGTGTGCTGCCAAGATATGTGAATTTGTCCACTGCGTTTATATCCTGTCCATTTATAGTGATGCTTGGATCCGAGTAGGCTTTCCCAGAGCAGGTAGATGTAAGACTTCAGTCTTGTTTGTGTTGATGGTAAGGCCAAAGTCTGTGCATGCTCTTGAGAAGTCACTGACGATGCTCTGCAGATCGTTTTCAGAGCAGGCATTTAGGGCACAGTCGTCAGCAAACAGCAAGTTTCTGACTACTGCATTTTTTTTTTTGGATTTTGCTTTAAACCGCCTCGGGTTGAATAGGCCACCATCAAATCTGTATGATATATTTATCCCATTGTTTTCTCTATTTGTGAATGCATTTGTCATCATAGCGGAGAACATGATACTGAACAGTGTAGGTGCTAGGACACAGCCTTGTTTTACCCCGTTTGATACTTCGAAGGGCTCTGATGGTTCTCCACTTTCTTGGACACGAGCCTTCATGCCATCATGAAATAGTCTCACCATGGTCATGAATTTTTGTGGACAGCCATACTTTGACATGATCTTCCAGAGTCCTTCTCTGCTAACAGTGTCGAATGCCTTTGTTAAGTTGACATATATTGAGAACAGGTCAGCATTTTGTTCTTGGCATTTTTCCTGGAGCTGCCTTGCTGCAAAGATCATGTAAATGGTTCCGCGCTCTTTACTGAAGCCGCACTGGCTTTCTGGTAGTAGACCATATTCTTTGTGTTGCATGAGCCGATTTAGTAGGATGCTTGCAAGGATTTTCCCAGCAATAGAGAGAAGAAATATTCCTCTGTGGTTGTCGCAGATCTGGCGGTTTCCTTTTCGCTTGTATAAATGAACGATTGTGGCATCTTTAAAGTCTTGTGGTATTGACTCTTTTTCCCACATAATTAAGAAGAGCTTATGAAGTCTTTCAATCAGGGCTTTTTTGTAGATCTCTGCGGGAATGGAGTCAGCTCCTGGGGCTTTTCCGCTTGCGAGCTGTTGAATGGCAAGATCGGTTTCCTTTAGCGTAGGGGGGGTCATCCATTTTTTCATTTATTGGTACTTGCTGTAGCCTGTCTATGGCCGCTTCATGATGGAAGGTGTATTGAGAACCCTTTCGAAGTGCTCCGCCCAGCGTTTTAGGATTTCTTCCTTATCTGTCAATAGGATTGTCCCATCAGCATTTGAAAGAGGGGATGAGCCTGACTTTGTGGGTCCATAGATTTCGTTTATGACATGGTTGAATGGCAAGATCGGTTTCCTTTAGCGTAGGGGGGTCATCCATTTTTTCATTTATTGGTACTTGCTGTAGCCTGTCCATGGCCGCTTCATTTATGATGGAAGATGTATTGAGAACCTTTTCGAAGTGCTCCGCCCAGCGTTTTAGGATTTCTTCCTTATCTGTCAATAGGATTGTCCCATCAGCATTTGATAGAGGGGATGAGCCTGACTTTGTGGGTCCATAGATTTCGTTTATGACATGGTTGAATGGCAAGATCGGTTTCCTTTAGCGTAGGGGGGTCATCCATTTTTTCATTTATTGGTACTTGCTGTAGCCTGTCCATGGCCGCTTCATTTATGATGGAAGATGTATTGAGAACCTTTTCGAAGTGCTCCGCCCAGCGTTTTAGGATTTCTTCCTTATCTGTCAATAGGATTGTCCCATCAGCATTTGATAGAGGGGATGAGCCTGACTTTGTGGGTCCATAGATTTCGTTTATGACATGGTAGAAGTTCTTCATGTCGTCATATCGTGCTTGTCAGCAAATTCCTGTATTGTTTCCACTTTCTTGCTAAGCCATGTATCTTGCATTTGGCGTAGCTGTTTTTGCACATTTTTGCGGATGTTAGTGAATGCATCTTTAGTGGACTGGGAGTATGGGTTGTTCAGATACAATTTGTGCAGCTTGTGCTTTTCATCTAATAGTTTTCTGATCTCAGTACTGTTTTCATCAAACCAGTCCTGATGCTTTCTCTCCATAGGACCGAGTATGTTTAATGCTGTGCTATAGATATCTTCTTGGAAGCATCCCCAGCTTTTATCTACATTTGATTCAGTTAGAAGGGTGGACTTGAGGCAGTTCTCTATCGCATCTGCAAGCTACTTTTCAGTTTTGTCATCTACTAAGCTGGCCGTGTTTAGCCTTTTTAGGGGTTTAGATTTTTGCGGACGTCTCTTTGGTTGGATACGAATGTTTAGTTTTGTGATGATGAGGCGGTGGTCTGTTCCACATTCTGCACCACAGCAAGATTTGGTGACACAAATGTCCTGACGGTCAGATTGTCTGGTGATGACGTAATCTATGAGGTGCCAGTGTCTTGAGCGGGGATGCATCCAGGAAGTTCGCTTTCTCATTGGAAGACAGAATATTGTGTTCGATATGAGCAGCTTGTGTTCAGCACAGGTCTGGAGTAGTAATAATCCGTTGCTGTATCTATCCCAAATTTGCCTAAGACTCCTTTCCAGATGTGATGGTCAGAGCCGACTCTTGCGTTGAAGTCACCGAGAATGAGTAGCTTTTCTGTTTTTGGAATATCAAGTAAGGAGGAGTTTAGTTCTTCGTAGAACTCTGCTATGACATCATCTGGGTTGGTCATGGTGGATGCGTAACAGCTAACAATGGAAATATGTTTCTTTCCGTTTTGTAAACGCAGCTTTAGGGTCATGAGCCTATCACTAATTCCTTTGGGAGGCCCACTAGTTTCGATACTATTGATGTTTTTATGGCTAAGCCGACCCCAGATTCACGTCGTACTTTAGTGCTTCTACCGCTCCAGAAGAAAGTATATCCAGCTCCTCTTTCGCAGAGTTCACCTTCATCTGCAAGCCGAGTCTCGCTTAGTGCTGCTATGTCTATGTTGTATCTGTTGTATCTGTATCTGTGTCCTAGCATATAGAACGAGGAATGTGCCTTTATCTTTGTGTCTTTCTGAGTATTTTCTTAGGTTTTGTTTTTGTATTTGGAGATTATGTTTCAGTGTTTTATGTATAATTGCTATTTTACTTTTGAGTCTTCTCTCCTGAAGGTTTTCTAAGTTTAGTGATTTTACTACGATCTAGATATTCCATAACATTTTTATCTCAGAAAAAAAATTTAAAGAAGCGAAGCACTGGAACAAAGTTAAAACATTATAAGCCTCAGATACACCTGCTACCAAACCTATCTAAAAGCCACTATCTGGGCTGCATTGAAATTCGATTAGGACATCTCTCCGGCTTTGTGGGTGGATGGAAAGTATTCGAATCCTCCTCACGCTACTACAACCCATCATCCTGTAAGTTAATGAGATATATATAGTTTTTTGGCCTGAATATTTTATTGAATTTTCAAATAGGAGTGTTTTTTATTTATAATAAGGCTTGTCGTCGAGTCCGAAGATTAGTGAGGAATACAGTATTTTCCGTCGATTCGCAGACCCATTTGTAACCTACATATTTTCCCACATCCGGGAAAAGAATAACCATTGTCCGTAGGTGGTCGATTTAGATATTCTTTTTGCCGTCTGCGTCTGTCCTTGGCAGCGGATTTTCTTTTGGTCTCAAATGTGTATCCCACGGCCTTTGTGAGTGACCTCCAGCTGTCTCGTTCTGAGGCCGCCTGCAACCAGGTGCTCTCTTCTTTATCAGCTAAGGCAAGTTGGCGCCTAAGCTGGTCTTTGATGCGTTTCTGTGGGGCGCCTTTATTACGTAGACCAACTTTAAGCTCACCAGAAAAGACTGCCTTTGGCATACGTTTGTCTCCCATACGGGATACGTGTCCTGCAAAGCGTAACTGTTGGACCATAAGAAGTCCCTCTAATACTGTCCATACCGGCGTTCGCAAGGACATCGCTGATTGTAGTGGGGTCTTGCCACCGAATATCAGCTAAGGCAAGTTGGCGCCTAAGCTGGTCTTTGATGCGTTTCTGTGGGGCGCCTCTATTACGTAGACCAACTTTAAGCTCACCAGAAAAGACTGCCTTTGGCATACGTTTGTCTCCCATACGGGATACGTGTCCTGCAAAGCGTAACTGTTGGACCATAAGAAGTCCCTCTAATACTGTCCATACCGGCGTTCGCAAGGACATCGCTGATTGTAGTGGGGTCTTGCCACCGAATATCAGCTAAGGCAAGTTGGCGCCTAAGCTGGTCTTTGATGCGTTTCTGTGGGGCGCCTCTATTACGTAGACCAACTTTAAGCTCACCAGAAAAGACTGCCTTTGGCATACGTTCGTCTCCCATACGGGATACGTGTCCTGCCCAGCGTAACTGTTGGACCATAAGAAGTCCCTCTAATACTGTCCATACCGGCGTTCGCAAGGACATCGCTGATTGTAGTGCGGTCTTGCCACCGTATCTCCATGATGGAGCGCAAGCATCTTTGGTGAAAGCGCTCAAGTAGTCTTAGTTACTTTCTGTATAGTGTCCATGTCTCAGATCCATATAGAAGAGTTGAGAGAACCACCGCCGGGTAGACTATGATTTTTATAGGCAGGCGGAGCGATTTATTCCGCTAAATTCTTGCCTGAAGGCGTCCAAAAAGCGCTACTGGCCCTTGCCAGGTTTGATACATATACTTAATAAAAATGTCGATACGACATTTATTATCAAACATATGACCCAGTTTTGTACAAAATATTTGATTTCAACGTAAATATATCTCCCACTCAAAGGTGAGCAGAGTTTTGGGTCCCGTGCACTTCTCTGAGCTGTTCATCCGAGTGGTCAGCCGATCCAGCAACATCGAAACCCTGAAGAAAGCTGCCAAAAAGTACTTTTTGCTAAAAAAGGTAGGCAAACACAATAGACAGCATATCGTTTCATAATTTAAACATTGAGTGCGCACAGGCACAACGGGAGTTAAATTCAGATATTTGCGCTAGTAGTTGAACTTAACCAAAGTTATCAGCAAACAAGAAAACATTAAAAATACTTTTAAAAAAAAAACCATTAACTCCTTTATACAACTTTTATAGTGATTTTTGCTCTTAATAACTAATGAATGTTACATTTAAAAAAAAAGAATTGAACATTTTTTGCCCCCCCCCCAACCCATTTTCCCCTAGAAAGAATCCTGATAAAGCGAATGTATGGCTCTACTATACTTTCAATATTCAAATGATAGGCTTTTATATCTAGATTTAGAGGACGATGTATACAATTTTCCTAAGTATTAGTTTATTAAATTTTTGCATTGATAAAGCCAAATCTTTTGAGATACCCGAACGCGATAGTTCTTTCAAGAACGCAATAGTTCTTTTAAAACCGATGGTAGCTCTTAATGTCAAGTCTAATACCAAAATTACATTTATTTATTTTTATTTTGAAATATTATAACTGTTAAACAAGAAATTTTTCTGTGCGGCCAACGAGCCAGTAATTCTTTTCTAAGCAATTTACATCAACTTTTAAATTAGAAAAATCGTTGGAGCCGTGAATATAAGTATTGTAACAAGAATTTTTGATAATAATCTTGGTAATGAGAACAAATACAGGCGTATATTATTCATAAAGGTACATTTGTACATTTTTTATGACAATAGGGTTCAATATTAATGTAGGTGATCCCAGATTGAAAATGTTACTGATTTAGTTTTGGAAAAGGTGTAGGGCTGGAGGAGTATTCGGTTAATGGTCTCTAAAGTCTCTCTCTGTCCCACTCTCTCTCTCTCTCTCTCTCACTCTTTCTCTTTATCTCTCACTCTCTCTCTCTCACTCTTTCTCTCTCTCTCTCTCATATATATAAATATATATATGTGTAGTGGGGAGGACCTGATATACGGGTCGGCTGAACTTCACCAAGCACCGGTCAGCAAAGGCTCAACTTGACTTCTGCCCCGTAGCTGGGATTTGAATTCCTTTTCCTGCTGGCATCCTCCATTGAAACTTGCTGCTACGCACCTACTCCAATACCACCTTGCCCGATCCTGCTGTGTTCGTCCTAAGTTCATTGTTTTGACCGAGGCTGCAGGTTTGTTGTGTACATTATACTTGAAATAAGCCTCCTGACTTGCCTCGTCATTTGGTTGTTATATTCTGTGCCAAACCCACCACAGATTTTTTTGGTGTCAAGAAGTGGGATCCGAAGACACAGTCTACCAGACCTCCCTGTCTGACGAAAAGTGAAGCCTTCGGACCCTTCCAATCAAGTAAGAAGTTGAACAAGTACTTTTTTATTATATTGTATCATTTCTAGATATCCATGTTGTCTCTTTTACTTTCAGGATTGTATTAAGTTAGTTTAAGTATACTTGTATTAGGTAACCCAAAAACAAAAAAAAAACGTGCAGGCAATGGAGAACAGGACAAAACACAATGCGGTGGATTGGGGTGAAGTCGATCCTTTGGGCAGCGAAGAAGAGCCAGAAGGAGCGGGAGTGGACCAAACCGAAGTCGCTGCCCTCCGGACTCAGTTAAAGGCCCTGAAACTGGCCTGCCAACGGCCTCTCATAATCTCGGAACAGACAAAGCGGATACACCAGTTCAGCGGTAGGGGCACCGCCGATGGACCAACGGCTGAAGAGTTTGCAAGGGAGGTAAGGGAGGCCTGGGAGCTCAGGCCTTATTTTGCTTAGGAAAAGGTGGCAGTCATTATGAGCAATGTCAGCGGCCCTGCCAGGAAAGAGCTCGGTTTGCAGACCTCAAGGACAAAGAGCGACCCGGTAGCCTTGTTGGAAACCCTCCTTGAGGCGTTTGCTCAGACTATGCCAGTGCGAGAAGCCGAGGTGGTCTTCCTGAGATCACGTCAACAGATAGCAGAGTCACTTCGAGACTTCTCACACCGGCTCTTCTGCGAACACTCGGTGGCGGTAAGCCAACAAAGGCTGGAGAGCGTTGAGTGCTTCAGCGAGGCAAGGCTGAGGGACCTATTCGTCCACGGGTTGAACGACTCTGCACTACGTAGGGAACTGCTGAGACTGGTGGAGGAGGAACCAGCAATAACATTCATTGCAGTTAGAAACCAGGCCCTCAAATGGGAACGCCAGGACCGAGGAAACACCCAACTACAAAACCAGTGGTGCGAACTGGTAAGTTCCCAATTGAACAGGTTCGGGGAGTTATTGGAGGCTTTACAGCACACTCAACAAGCAAATGGGCAGAGCAGCTCATGTCCCGACCAGCCTCTCCCCCAAACACAGGCAAGTCACCAGTTCAGTGGGCAGTTAACCGCCCCACAGCACCTGCAGGACTGATTTGGGCGCAAACAAGTAGGGGATTCTTCCCATATGTTGAGGATGGAGCACCAGTCTGCATCAACTGTTGGAAGTCTGGACATGTGGCGAATCAATGTCTGAAATCGTCACAACCTGAAACTCTGATTCACTCAAGTGCTATAGGTTGTTCTGTCAATGGTCTATTGCCCCCTGTTTCAGAAAATCAACCCACATTACCTAAAAGGCAGAAGTTAGGAAAATGGTGTAATTTTCACAACAGCCGCTCACACCATTTGTATGAATGCAGATCACAGCCAATCCACACAATTGCCACCCTTTTCCTGGATACAATAACAACCCATCTTCATCTGGACGTAATCCGCAAGTTGAAGAGGAAGTGAACATGTAGTCTTTTCATCAAGCCTGCTATTCAATTAAAAAAAAATTCCAATACTTTTGGGAAATATTTTACACGTTTTATTTATTTATCTATGGAGCTTTTTTATGGCATTATTTTATTATATTAAAGCACTTCTCGTATACAGGCATTTCAAGGCGTTTAATGTTTTCATATAGTGCAATTTATTACTGTTTTTTATATTTACCAGTAAAAGTAAGGGTCATGGTTGACAGATTGCGCTTGGTAATAAATACATTGCATGAGTGATGTGTATGGTTTATTGACATTTACGTTTTAGGGTAATAGGCATTTATTTTGTCTTATTTTTTCTGATATATGAATTTATAAAAGGTCTATATATTTATTACATAAATAAAATGTGGGTTTTAATATTGTGCGAATTTATATAGCCAACGTTTAAGCATGTAATACATAACTACAGAATAAAACTGCATATTTCTACCTATAGTTGTGTTGTGATCTTTGGTTTGTCCTACTAGTAAATTTGTAAATGAAGTTATTTTTTTAGATTTACCTAGGAATATAAATTGATCGTCAGTGAATGATATGTAAGACTGAATATGCATATTTTAGGAAAATAAAACACAAAGACATACCAAGATTACAAAACGAGACGTTAAATTAAGCGGAGTACAACAATGGCATTGGCTGCGTTGGGTGAGGTAAAAATAATAGGTCAAAGCTGAGTCTGTGTAACCACATGTACACACATCAATTGTTATGTTTAATTTTCGAAAGAGATATTTAATATTAATTGAAATATAAAGTATACATTAAGGTATATTTCCCTTTGTAGAGCTGCTTAATTTGAGCTGTACTGTCCCCATTGGTAAAATTTTTACTGAGTGTAATGTGGCATCAACAAAGATCATAGTAGCCTACACGATTCCCAGAAAGATTTAGAACCTAATTTCGATCTCCAAAATGTTATTTCAGACTCCCAAATGTACAATCCCAAACAAAACTTCCAGTGCCACCTATCGGTCTAGTATCCTATTTTTCAAACAAAGAGCACTAATATATTTGTTATATGGTGGACGCCTTTTCGGGTATGGTAGGTACCAGGGAATTAAAATAACCCAACATCAATTTACACAAATACCATACACAATTATTAAATGAAAAGAGCACAACAATATGTCAAAAACTTACAAAAGATCCACTTGTGACAGAAACGTATACAACAGCAGGCAAATCTACACGATGGAGACAAAAAGCTCAAGGAAGATCTGAATGGAAGAATTAGCTGAAGCAAGCCAGAGCCCCCCCATCCCCCACCACATGGGCTGAGATGGATGGATGAATGTGGCAATCAGTTATTGGCAGAATACTAAACTATATATAACAGTAGCGCTTTTCAGATTTCTTTGAATACATGTGTCAGGAAATTTTAATAGTCAGTATGTGTGGTTAGTGGGCCCTCAAAGAAACATTAAGAGATATCTTTAATCACCTAACAATGAAAATCAATATTTATAAAGCAGTTTGTGTACATGGCTCTGAGACCTGTGTGCTCCATTGAGCATACGCTGACAAGACTACATTACGAATAACTATGTTCTTCTGGAGGCCGGTGTGGACAGTATAGAAACACTAATTAATAGTCGACATCTGCGCTGGGTCGTACACTTATCCCGCATGTCAAAAGCGATAATCTTTGGCTACCTTAAAGGAGGACGGTGTAACAGAGGTGCCCTCCTAAAGCGCTATAAAGATCAACTAAGGCGCCAAGTCGGCCTCACTGGCATAGAGGAAAGTAGCTGGCAGCAGATGGCTTCTAAAAGAGACTGTTGAAGAGCTCTATCGAAGGCCTCAGGACACACAATTGAGCCCCCCCCCCCCTTAAAAAATATCCCTTGTTGAAGACAGGCGCAGAAGACGAAAAAACAAGAAGGACGACGTTTTTTTTCTGCACCAAACGTGGTAAACTATGCAGGTCGCAACTGGGTTTCTTTAGTCATGTGAAACACTTCACTCATACTTAATCTTCGAAATCGAAGATATTGCCATTATTAATTACTATCATTTGCATTTGGTCAATAATTTCAGAAACATTTTATGGTTTAATTCTTTTTGGAAATATGGCCTGAGAGGTGAGGGTGACCTCTGATTAGTGAACGCTTAAATTATTAGCGAAATATTTAAAGCTATCAGCTACGGTGGGGGGGGGGGGGGGAAAGGCATGTCATTACTACTAAGTAAACAGAATGGAAACTTTGTATTCTTAAAAGTATCAATTAAAGATAAGCCTTTATTTTATCTAATTTTTCAATACAAAAAGTTTATCTACTTCTTTCAAGCTGAAATAGTTTATTGAATGAGCTGAGTGCATTCTCTTCAAAGAAAATAAAAGATTATACAAACAAGAACATTTCACCAAAGGATTTTATTTCCCTAATTTTTTATTCGACGTTTACACAGTGTAACATCAGTGCAACGCCCCTACCGCCCACCCCCCCCCCCCGCCTTTTAAAATTTGTATGAAGTAAAGTATGACACATAAGTGGGTCAAGAATTATGTCGACGTTCGTATTAAATTATACTGACTATAATTGATATTAAGCATTTTTAGTTACCCAGAAGTAATAATTGATTAAGAAGGTATTGCCTGCATTATTCTATTGTGTAAATAAGGCTGTCTTTTTATTTTCAAACCATTTCCTGGTTGTGTTTTTAAGTTCTTAAACGTAATCATTCGTAAATTTTGCTTACTTCCGGTTCATCACTGCCATTAATGCAATGTGCGCAAGCTGCTATTTAATGACTATTCAATTTCCTCTTACGATATCTCAAATCATTTCCTCGCAGTTTTTTTTTCCTTTTGCCTTTTAATTAAAAAAAGGTTTCAGAAGTAATATAATTCAAAAATAAATAGCATCATGGTACTCCAATGGTCAACGAATAGATATGCATGAAACGTTCCTCTTTTATAGGTTATTAAAAATAAATGTAAATAGCTGGCCACTACGGGAATCGAACCGAGACAATTTTATAGAAGGCTTCAACACTGACCTGCAACGTCGCAACCTATGGGCAATTTGGACCATTAGTTTTTGTGCACGTCACAGCGATGCAAGGCTCACCAGGGAGGTTAAAAAGAAACAAAATATAATTTGAAAAGAAAAGAAACAAAACGAATACATCCCAGGCCAAACCTGACAGAGGTGGGAGGAGGATGGCAGCTGGCAGGGATCGAATACGGGACGACAGTCCAGAGCGCTTAAATCACATGACTAGGCAGCCATCCCGACCAGGCAACCATTCTGTTGCTATACGTTCATGTTAAGTTTACAGATAGTTTAGTACATTGTGGTAAATCTAAGGCAGGCAACTCAACAAAGTTCAACAGTAAATAAATAAGTGTGTTTCTTCACCAGGAAAAACGCATAACAGACTTCTGCATTCGAAGAGTCTTGTTCCTAATTCTACCAATCCTTTCCCCAAGAACTCTGAAGACAGACCAACGACAACCCCACCCTCTTACACACACACACACAAATCCAGTGCTATAGCCTTCCCCTCTCCGCTCCAGGTCCCTACTACATTCTTCAGGCAACACAAAGCACAGCTCCTTTGTTCCCAACAATTCCGACTCTTTCTAATCTCTTGGGGCCGATGTAAGCACTGTTCTCTCTTCTATCCCAGCATCTTCCTGTCCTTGTCTAATAGTGCGCTCGTACGCACCACAAGCACTGGTGCAAGGCAGGGTTACAACAATATTACCCTTAAACTCATCATCTCTCATTTAAAAACGTGATCCCTGATGCTGCCTTTATATATGTAATATGTATGTGTTGAAATGAGTTTATTGAGCATCTCCTACATGTATTTTATCAGTGTATATAGGTTGTGATTACTTAGTAACGCCCACTCCTGGACACGTGGACCATGAACCATTGGAGATAACTAAGTGCAATCAAAAGTTTTCAGTTTTATTTCGTGTAGATTAGAGCAAACATCGAACTCAAGCTGGTTGCACTAAACTTCTCTAAAGCATAACCAATTAAACAATTTCTCTATTTTTAGATTTATCTATCTGTGTTGCACAGTCACACTAAGGCATTTTAGATGTCACGATAGTAATCCAGAGCTATAGCTGTTATCTAGTCACAATGTGCATACATCTGTATCTGTATGTTCAATGCAAAGATAAGTAGATCTGTTATCTCTTTCATTTTTCCAAGAAAAGTTAAAACTGAAACTCGCAAATGAGAAAAAAGGCAGGCGAAAATCTCCCCGACCGACTTCACCTCTTCTATCAGATACTCACATTGAACACACACACACTCTTACACACACACACACCCATCTAATTGTTTACTATGTGTTCACTTGAAATGTGTATAAGACTGTGCGCGCATGCGCGAATCTGCTTGCATGTGTGTGTAGGGTGGTGGGAGGGGGAATAGATTTCCTTGGCTTAAAAGAATGGACTCAAGTATATGGTACTGTATCGACCAGTGATATCCGAGGACTTAGCGAGCCATGGATGGGTGAACAATGTATTTGGCGAGCCTCTAATGCACGCCTCGTAATGGGTATAAAAAAACTAACAAACACAAAGCACTGGACCGTTTCCTAAATGAAAAGTGCCTGAAAGAATTGAAGTCATTGGTTAACATGCAGGACTAGATACATGACAAGTAGGACTAATCATTTTCTTTTTGGAAGTAACGTCTGTATTAGATAAGATTTGAACAATAAGAAATATTATTTTAGTTTCTAAGAAGTTTTTCTTGTTTCTGAGCAAAGACTATTGAGCTCATAAAATGGGAACGACAGTCAATAGGATATCAGCACCTATGTGGCCTAACATTTGGCGTGGCCTAAAGAAAAAATACAATTGTTATGAAAGCGCAGCTATAAGATTATAGAAATGACCCATGGCGGAGTGGGCAGTTTCACACAGTTAGTAAGTCTTCCAATAGGAATGCATAAACGAAAAGTTAATAAAAGTTTAAAACCCCTACCTGGGGGTTTTGAGTTTCAATCCCCCTACCAGGGGGTTTGAGTTCAAACCCTATCAGGGGGTTTTGAGTTTAAAACCCCTTACCAACGGGTTTTGAGTTTAAAACTCCATACCAGGGTTTTTGCAGTTAAATCCCTTTCTTCTAAAAATCAAACAAAAAAAAGAAAGATAACGACTATCCCCCAAGTCCAAGAGCCACAGTTCACAGTCAGTAGGGTTTGAAGCTAAAAAAATACCTCTTCAATATAAAAAAAAGCAAATTACGCACTCAAAATGTTATGAGAGTTTAAACCCTTTTAAGCGGGTTTAAAGGTAAAAAAATACCTCTTTAATATTTAAAAACTAAGCAAATTACACACTCAAAATTCTATGAGTGTAGTCAAAGGGGTTTTGAGTTTAAACTCCCTTTAGTGGAGTTTGAAGCTAAAAAAATAACTCTTCAATATAAATAAAAAAACAAATTACGCACTTAAAATGCTATGAGAGTTGCCAAAATGGGTTTTGAATTTAAACCCCTTTTCAGCGGCGTTTGATGCTAAAAAAAATACATCTTTAGTGTAGTAAAAGCAAATTACACACTAAAATTATTTGAGCTTAGCCAAACCAGTTGGGGGTTTTGAGTTTCAACCCCTCTCCTACAGATGGCTTTTCATAAAAGTTTAAAACCCCTCCAGATGGTTTTTGAGTTTGAAATCACACTACAGAGAGTTTTGAGGTGGAAATCCTCAATATTATTGTAAAGCAAACTACAGTTACCAAATTCTAAGACCGTAGTTAAATGGGGTTTTGAATAAAGATAAAAAAAAACAGAGATTTTTTAGTTTAAAATCCACAACAGATGATTTTGACGATAAAACTTCCCTTTTCGATATAAAATCTAAAGCAAACTACAGTCACCTAATTCCAAGAGCTTATTCAAGAGAGGTTACACATTTCTACCAGTGGCGGGGCTCCATTAATAAAGTGCATTGAATAGTAATCTGCTAAATTTGAAAAACACTAAATGTGGCTCAACAAAGATGGCTAAGACAGATTTTAGGAGTCAGTTATAGAGAGGTCTAAATCAAGGATATCCTTTGCAGAATTGGCAGTCGACACCTTAGTAAGGTTGTGACAGAGCGTCGCAAGAGGTTTGCGGGACATATTTTCCGATAAAATGAAGTACGCCTACTAAGGGTTGTGATGACATCCTAGTACAACTTGGCGCCAGTAAGGATGTAAGAATAGCATTTTAGATTTTTGAAATAAAACTTTTAATAGCAGGAAAATTTACATTAGATACCTCAGAATATTCATTTTGTTGGCTTTCAATACCAGAAATAGTGCTTGGTGGCGGGGCTTCGCCCTTGCTGGGGGAGCGCTTGGAGCTCCCCCAGACCCCATTGCTGGCAATGGCGGAGAATCTACAATTTTTCCACTAACATTCTAGGGCATAATAAACGTCTTCCGAACGAATGAAGGGTCAGAATGTAATAAAGATCATGTACACACACACACATAAATACTATTTTTGTTTCGCGTTAGGGGGGCGGGAGAAAAATCGCCCCCAACCCCCCCTCCCGAAAAAAAATCCTGGCTACGCCCATGATGCCTATCCATCCTTTGTCTCCCTTGTTCTATGAAAGTTATTTCTATAACTATTCTTCTATATCACTGCCTCAAGCTAATTTTTTTTTTCGGGATGTGTCACTTTATAAGCCCTTATCAGTCTTACTATGTCTTCTATGGATTTTAGTTTCCTCTCTAAGAGAAATATTTTTAATTCCTCCTGACACTCATAAATTACTTTGTCCAACATGAGAAATGTCTTAAGACTGTCAAAGGTCTTTTCTACCTCAGCGGTTTCTATCCAGTTATCGAAATAACTGCTCATTTTGTCCAGGAATGTCTGAGGGTCATCCTCTGGTTCTAATTTAATGAGTTTAACTGAGTCATTGATGCTTCTTATATCATTAGCATAAAGAGGGTACAGTACAGGAGAAAGTACACAACCTTGTGGAGCACCCGTACATAGTACTCGAGTTTACGATTTGGTGTTTTTGACTTAAACATACTGGGGGCGTTGGGCTAAAAAGTTTAGAACCCATGCTCGTAAGTAAGGGCTTACATCTAAGTTACTTAGTTTGTTTATCATTAGATGTGGCCGAGGAGAAATATAGGAAGAGGACTCATGCATATGTTTTGGGTATATCTATAAAAGTTGTGACGAAAGTTTGGGGAAGTAAAACGTATCGTGGCAATAAAGTTTGTTATAATTTAAATTTTAATTATTTGTTTATTTTCGTGTGAGTAGAGAGAGAGAGAGAGAGAGAGAGAGAGAAAGAAAATGATAGACTGAAACAGATAATGATAATAGATGATAACGGATAATGAAGTACATAAATGTAGGAATTAAAAAGAGAAAGCAAAAATAGTAATATCATTATTGAATTGTTTAGAATATAACAGTTTTTCCTTTTTAGCCGTGACATTCAACTCACCATTCAGAAGTGCCTGTAATTTAATGCTCAAAAAGAGCAACGAAATATAGCTTTAATAGGTTTCACTCATCTAACTGATGCAGTACTATTCTCTCTTCGTAACTTTACTCAAGGTGATTTGATTGAAAGACTCTACACAAGAGACATTTACAGATTTCTACATCAGAGCGAACGAATGTCACAAGAAGATTTTAAAAATGTAGGCTTGAGTTTTGAGTTTTTGGCACTTCGGCACAATTTAGGCCATGTCTTGCCCGTAATCCTTCATGGATTACTCTCCCTTCATATCACCAGAACTATATTCCTACTAATCTATATTGTTTGTGTCTTTTATTTTCAATATATAATATATATATATATATATATATATATATATCAATTTCATTGAAACTAGTACACGTTTCTTCATTTTTCAGACGTATTTTGAACTCTAGAATACGTTATTTATCGAGTTAGTGAGACGACAGTAGACACCCATCTCATTTCAGCTGGGCGTCTGGGGGAGTACTGCAAGCCTCAGGGCAAAGCATTATTTTTTTGTCTTAAAAACTTTAAAAATGCTTATTCTAAAGTGTCTACAGTGCAACATCCTGCTACTCTTTTGTTCAAAAAATTGTAGGTCAAATATCAAATTTGCTATTCACATTATTAATGGAGGACAGCGACTGGTAGTAAAACAAATCAGTGGGTGAAATGTTTTATTTCTTGTAGGGTTGAACCTTAAATGACTAGTTGTTTTTTTTTAATCTGTATCTTGAATTCTTATAGATTTTTAATAATGGTTTCAAGTAAGACTAGGCTCAATGGTAGCTATAGTTTTGCTTTAATTTGTCTTTTGAAGGAGTGTGTTTACCACATAACCCAATTTCGCTATGCTCATTGAATTTAGTGATTGTTACAATTGCTTTTATTTGTATTGGAGCTGGTCTGACCTTAAAACCTTCTTGGTCACATTTATGGAATTAGAGACTGTAATTTTCCTTTATGATTTTATTCCCGGGGTAAGAGGATTAAACTCAACCCCCTCCATCATTTGATGACTGTAGTTTAAAGTATTTTTTTATTAAAAAGGGGGGGGGGGGGTTAACTTCAAAATACCGTGCTACGTCTATGCGGAAGGGGGGACGTTCCAATCCAAGTCAAATGTTAATGTAGGCGAGCATTACGATGCGCAGGGTGAAAAAAATGGAGAGAAAGAAGAGGGAGATGAAGGTTTTAGAGAAGGAGAGAAAAAGAGAGAGAGAAAGAGAGAGAAAGAGAGAGAGGTTGATAGAGTAGATAGAAGGAGAGCAAAAAAAGACAGAGAATGTGCAGGACCTTCCAGTTCAAATTGAGTCTAAGTATGAGAGAATTAATTTGGCAAAGTAAAAAAAAAACTGACTCAGATTCCAAAGTGAGAGAAGAAAAAAGAGAAAAAGAGGGAGAAAGAGAAAGATGAAAAAAGAGGGCCTTTTCAATTCATGCTGAAAGTCTTATTGCCAGGAAGTGCAGGGTGTTAGATGTTTTAATAATATTCTTGGTAGATGTAAGGCATCTTTATATAAACTAATATTTAACTATATACTTATATTTTTTAACAAATAGATTTCGGTCAAAATAAATTCTTCTGAAACTCAAACAGGTGAAGGAAAAATTGAGAAGGCTATATTCGAAAAGGCAACTAATCCACAAAAGGAAGGCATTGGTGTTATTGAATCTGACATTAGAGTAGTTGTAAGTATATTTTTTAAATACTTATGCTAATTTTTAAATGTGTATAAACACATGTTTAAACCTCATTGACATATGAAATGTATGCTCTATTCACATAGATTATCTATATAAATTTAATACAATCTGTACATTTTTTCTGCATCTTGAAATTTTTTATAGTAAGAACTTTACAAGTTTTTAGAGAGTTACTTATTCCTTAAATTTCGCTTTCGAAATGTAAATTTACATAAAAAACGGATATATTATTGTGATCATTTGCTTGCAAGACGCCCTGACCAATGGGGAGAGGGGGAAACAATTCAAATTTTGAATATTAATCCAGTGATATCACATTATATATGTTTAAAATGTTAAAATTTTGTAAGATAAAGACTTCGCATCATCTACTATTAAAGATCTTAAAATGTTTACCAATTTTTGCTTGAGGAGCCTGCAAAAATGTCGATTAAAAACTTTTTGAAGAAGACATTTCAAAACGTTTCCGCTGACATGATTTTTTTTTATTGGTCAGAATGGTCAAAATTCTCTCAAGTGTTTAACATCGTTGTGTTGGCGACCTTTGTGTGACAAAAACTAAAAAGTTCGCGACAAGACTTCTTACGGAACACAAAGATGTTCTAAAGACATACGTGCGCTATATGTACATTGCACATCTGCCGTATAATAGTATTGGCCAATGCTGCCTCCTTCTTTAGAAGACTTGATTTCAGCAACATTAAAAAAATACATGTACAGTGTTTAGATTCAGAATTCAAAATCCGCCGAACCTAAAGCAATACTATTTATCATAATATTAATTAAAATATAAGCCATAATAATATAAGCACCAATCGAAATGTTAGCAATTGTCAAGATGGTTTCAAGGTAGATCACAAGCTCGGCGTATGAGATTCCAACAATTGAACGACACCGGCAATAAAGTAAACTGATCAACTGATTAAAAACTGGCATCAACTCTTCTGTACTTGAAAATGAAACGCCAACACTGACAATTGCACCCAACAACTGACACAGACATATTTGAGCTGATAATGAAACGCCATCACTGGAAATAGTAATCTCAGCCCTGTGATATAACGCTAACATTTGCACCCCATAAGAAATAACCACAAAACTTAAACGTCTTCCCTAAGACTACATATAGTTTAGTAACAAAACCACATTGAGACTATCATGGAGATATAACAACAAAAAACAAAGTATTATTATTATTAATTAATGCCACGTTGCTCAATTGATCGTTGATGCAACCATGTATATATTTGTACATCTTATTTGATTTCCTTTATCTCGGCTGATCACCGTGATAATTTTACTAGCGCACTAATACTGCGCTCAGAGAAGATATATCTCCCCTTTACTCATTTTACTCTAACGAGAGTTGCGCCCCATAAACGGACACCCTCTCCATTCAAGCGCGCTCTATTGTTCTCGGACGACGGTCTTGTGTAAACAAACTGTCATGGTCGCTGACCACCGCCCATTCCCCCCCCCCTTCTCTTCTCTCTTCCACCTTGTGTTGTTTATTGGAGATTATTATTTCCCCTTTTATGTACATTTTATATTGCTACTATCAGCCATCTGTTCTCCAAATCCCATTTGTCATCATCTCCTCATTGTACTCAAAAACAATTTTACCAATCTGACGAATGCACCACAGTCGAGGGCATCGATAAGATGCATGAGAGACATGTCCTAACTTGTCTTGATTTATCCGCAGCCTCCCTCAGGTGTCTGCCTATTTGCTGTTCAGTGTCTACTCGACACTATTCAACTATTGCCTATTTGTTGGGATCACCTATTTACCTGCCTATTCATTTGGCATTCTCTGAATAATTATCGGATCACTTGCCCACTTGCTATTGAGTATCATCTACTGCCTACGTGGATTTACTCAAATCTACTACTTGGCGCTATCGGATCTATTTGCCCGCCTATTCGACAGCCCACCTGTCAACTTATTAGGTGCGACGTCCCTATAGACCCAGATCTGTGCGAGACGTTATAGCTACGCCAAACCCTCCGTAACTCACTGGGCTTATCCTGTCAACTACGCTGCCCACGGCAGATCAGCTCTGCCCGCAGTACACTTGTGCCCACGGTAGCCGGCCACCCGCCCTACTGTGCCCACCACAGATATCAGAACTTTGGATTGAGACTCCACAAGAACTGTATCTCCAGCGTCCCTCTACCCGCTAGAGCGCCACCTCCAGCTGCAGAACCTCAAGCCAGGACACAGCCAGCTGCAACCCAAGCAGGACAACCAGCTACGTTCAGAAGACAAAGTGACACACTCTCTTATTAAGTGCAAGAGTGATGATTAAATACATTATTGCTTAGAGATAGATGCAAACCCTCCCCCTTTTTTTTCTTCTATGTAAATTGTTACGTATCTAGGTAACAATGCCTAGATACTATTTTTTTTTTGACCTGTAGGTTGTCTGCCCCTTTGTGTAATAAGTTTTTTTTATTTTATTTTTCACGGTGAGTCAAGCCACACAGACAGTGACCGGTCCTTGACCTATGTGTGTACCTCTGGTTGAAAGGAGGGTGGTTTTTTTTTTTTTTTTTCTCTTCTGTCTCTTTGAAGAGCGTTCTAGATCTGGGTGTTGATGACTTATTCTGTTCTAGAAATTACTAGATTTGTCTTGATATCGACGCGCGGTATATTATATAAAGACCGCCCGTGTAACGTTGACGGACAGACATACGGAGACAGCCGTGAGACAGAATAGCGGAGACATTGCGTGCCCCGTGCGTGGTATACCAATTGATCGTGTAAGTTACGATTTTTCTTTTTTTCAAGGCCTTGTTTGTATTTGTAATTATATTTTCAAACTCTGGTATTGTACATTTTACATGCCATTTTTGTAAAAAGGTTTTGGTCAACCCTCCCATTTTGTATTGAGTAAATGTTGGTTTTTTTTTTCTTGCTTTATGTGATTCAGTTAAAAGTACTATTCGAGTTATATTTTATTAAACATTAAGTTGATATTTTACCTTCCGATTTCTTGTGTCATTTTTTTTGTTATTCATTGTAAGTCTTTGATTAAATTCAGACTTAAGATAAGTGACACAACTGCTTTTCTATTGTCACGTTCCCCTAGGCAAGCCATTTAAAAGTAGAATTCAATTCGTAATACGTGACAAAATATTTATGTAAATAAATATTCTTCCTTTTTACCTTTGTATCTTTCTCTCATTGCTTGTCTCGTTGCGTGCCTGCTCCCGATTTATATGCTGACGGGTTGGTATGTGATCATATCAAAAATAATCATCCCCTAGACATTAAACGAGCCAAACACACGACACTTTCGCCAACCTGTCACAGGTAGTTGCAGCTCTCGGCCGAACAACATCTTTGCTGGAGTGTAACCAGTGGTGCTGTGAATCGATTCTCTATATGCTATAAGGAACATTGGTATATAGGTGTCCCAGTCATCTTGACGATCATCGACGACTTTCGACAGGTATTGTTGCAGTGTTCGGTTAAATTGTTACACCATCCCGTCTGACTGGGGGTGAAGAGGGGTTGTGCGTGTCTTCTCGATGCCGAGTACCTGGCACATCTCTTGGAAGATCTTGGATTCGAAGTTTCGGCCCTGGTCGGAGTGTAACTCTATGGGAGCACCGAATCGGCTAATCCAATTTTCTATAAGTGTTTCCGCTATGGGTGGTGTTTTCTTGGTTTGGTATCGCATACGCCTCAGGCCACTTAGTAAAATAGTCGATCGCCACTAGAACGTACTTGTTTCCTCTCTGGGACTCAGGAAACGGTCCGGCTACATCCATCGCTATTCTTTCTAAGGGATTACCGACGTTGTATTGCTGCATACGTCCCCTCGTTCTCCTGTGCGGGCCCTTTGCTGCTGCACAGGCGTCGCACCTTCGGCACCATTCTTCTACATCATCTCGGTAGCCGAACCAGTAAAACCGCTGGCGTACTTTTTCAAAGGTCTTGTTGACACCTCAATGCGACCCACTAGAATTATTATGGATTTCTTGCAACACCTCAGCAACTCATACTTTAGGCAGCAACAGCTGCAAGCGATTGCGTGTCCCATCTGCTGTTTTACCAGATCCTCTTGAAAACTCCATTGTCAATTGTCAGTGAGTCCCATTACGCTCAATACGCCTTGGTAGCAGCTCCTTTATCAGAAAGGTGATGCCATTCCGGTTTTCGTCCGTCTTCCTTTATAAGCAGAATGGGAGCCAGATCTTCATTTTTTAACTGGTCTTCTCGGATTCTTTCGTCGGATCATTATCCACAAGCTTGTAGTCCAAGACGTTGGCAATCAATAAAAACTTCCTTTTCTTCAACCTTGCTGCAGTGTTTACTTTCCATTCTGCATGGTCGTCGAGACAGCGCGTCAGCAT
Source organism: Biomphalaria pfeifferi (assembly GCA_030265305.1). Lineage (NCBI taxonomy): Eukaryota > Metazoa > Mollusca > Gastropoda > Planorbidae > Biomphalaria > Biomphalaria pfeifferi. The sequence continues at coordinate 865,248 of JASAOG010000024.1, forward strand.
TCTGGTGAGTTTATCCTTTTCGGTGCTGTGTCTCGAAGTCATAGGTTTGCAAACGTTCAATCCACCTGGCGACTTGTCCTTCGGGACTTTTAAATGACAATAACCATTGTAGAGCAGCGTGATCTGTCCTGAGGATAATTTTTTGCCCATATAAGTATTTGTGGAAATGTTGTATGGCATCCACAACTGCCAGTAGCTCACATCTTGTGACACAGTAGTTTCTCTCGGCTTTGGACAATCTCCGACTGAAGTAAGCTATGGCCCTCTCAGTTCCATCTACCTTTTGGGATAAAACAGTGCCTATTCCGGTATTGCTCGCATCCGTGTCAAGTATGAACGTCTCATCTGGTATCGGGTAGGCCAGAATGGGGGATGAAACAAGAGCCTCTTCAAGGTTCTCAAAGGCTTCATGACATTCCTGTGTCCAAATAAACGGCCGCTTCGGTTCTGTCAATTGATGAAGGGCACTACAGAGGCTAGAGAAGTTTGGCACGAAACGTCGGTAATACATGCAGAGTCCAAGAAAGCTTCTTAACTCCTGGATATTAGCAGGGATCGGACACCACTTAACGGCTTCAACCTTATCCGGGTCTGTGCTGACTCCCTCCTTCGACACGATGTGCCCAAGGTACTTGACGCTTGTTCTGAACAAGAAGCACTTCTCTGGATTCCATTTCATTCCAGCGTTTCTAATTCGTTCAAACACTTCCTTCCTATGACGATAATGTCATCTAGGTAAAAAAGACACGTGGTCCAGTTGAGTCCTCTTAGCACATGTTCAATTCGTCTTTCGAAGGTGGCTGGGGCGTTGCAGAGGCTAAACGGCATAACGGTAAATTGCCAGAGACCATTACCAGCAGAGAAAGCCGTTTTATCTCTGTCCTCGGGATGTAGTCCCACTTGCCAGTAACCACTTTTCAGGTCAAGGGTGGAGAAGATTTGTGACCCAGCAAGTGTGTCTAATTTGTCGTCATTCCTAGGAAGCGGATAGCTGTCCTTGTGTGTGGCGTCATTTAATAATCTATAGTCGACACAAAATCGCGTGGATCCATCTTTCTTCTTTACTAAGACGATGGGTGAACACCACGGACTGTTGGATGGTTCAAAAACCACTTGTTGCCTCATTCGTTCTATCATGTCCATAGCTTCTTGGCGTTTTGCTAGCTGCAGGCGACGTGGTTGCTGTCGGATAGGCCTTGTGTTCCCTGTGTCTATTCGATGCTGGATCAAATTTGTTTGCCTTAAGTCCATTTCATCAGATGGCAATATGTCAGAAAACTCTTTGAGGAATTTCCTTCGTGACTAGTGTCTTTCCTACTGCTATCCCGTAGTGGTTTGTGTCCAAGCTTTCTACCAGCGCTGTTCCAGTCGTGGGATAGCCGTCCTCAATTTTCCCCCAAATGATCATTTCAGACTTAGCAGGCAAGGTTGTATTTTCTACCAACTTAATCCTTCTGACTCGGCCATCTTCTTCATTCTCATCACCAAGCAAGAGCACTTCGAGATCTCCACATTGTAAAGTGCCTCCGCCGATATTCAAGGAAAAGCCACATTTCATCATGAAGTCGAGCCATATTATGCAGTCATCTGTGACGTCAGCAATCAGGAATTCGTGTTTGAATGACTGATTCCCGATCTCGACTGTTCTGTCGATCAGGCATCGGCATCAGTTCTCCACTGGCTGTTTTCAAAGAGTAGGCCCTGACTAGCGTTTTCTTGCTACTGTCCACTTTATCCGTCCGTATGACTGATCGTGAGGCACCAGTATCTAGGAGGAAGTGAAAGTTCTGACTTCCAATTTTCCCGATGACATTAGACTCTTACTTTGCCCTAGCACGGCGATCGGGATGATGGTTGCAGGGGCTCTCATTCTTTCTTTCTTTTTTTATTTCTTCGATTGCCTTCTCCACTGCGTTGACCCTCTGATTCATCTCCCCGTCAATGTTGGTGATTCTTTCCTCCACAGCATGTATGCGTGGGTTCATGGCAACTAACTCGGTTTTAATTCCCGAGTCCATCGCGTCTATCTTGTCATTGGTGTTTTCTAGCCCCGAGTTCATCTGTTCTCGCATAGAACCGATCTCCTCACGAACAGCTGCCATCTGCTCCTGTTTGCTACTGGTGATCTCCTCACGAACAGCTGCCATCTGCTCATGTTTGCTACTGGAGATCTGCCCCTGCATAGCTGCCATCTGTTTCTGCATGATACTGGTACTGGTGATCTTTTGCCGCATGCTACTGGTGAGCTGTTCCAGCAAGTCTGGTTCGACTTCAAAAAGATGTGTCCGAATCTTCTTTTTCCTTCACCAGTTCTTCCCTAAGGCGTGCTTGTAAGGTTTCTTTGTTGCCGCTCGTCTTCAGATCTCGATCACGGAGCTCTTCCTTCAGTTCCTTCACAAGGAGTTGGTCTAACGATTTTGTAGTAGCCATAGCAGATCCGTTCCTATCCGATACGATCCGATCCCACTTCTGACTCCAGTTGTTACAAATCTCCCTATCCAGGCTCGCTGCGAATTGCACCAAACGACACCAACAACTTAAAGAACTTGACAACTCTGGGCTTCAAAATAACGTAATAGTTTAATGTCAATAAATAACAGCCAACACTGTACAATTGGCAGCACGTAACACCAGACTGTACAACTATCTCTCGACCGTATCGACTCTTGTAATGGTCTCCCTGTCTCGTCTCGGACTTGTAATGAGCCGTTGTAACTAACTGTAGATTGGGAAGTTGTGACTGACTGGTATCAGATACCTTCGCTCTTTATATAGGGTCCCTGCTGGCCTTCTAGAACCGGACAGAACGTCGCTCGACCATTCTGGGTGGTCAGATGACTACACCCCTCGTGACGCTCCTCAGCTCTGTTCACGACGTCGATCCTTCCCGAACTATCATGTTGACACTCGTCTCGGCCGACCGTCGTAACTCGTCACGGTTGACCGCTTGTTTAGCGCTGGCCTGGGGCGATTTGCGTCGGCTGACTACACACACACACACCACTTCCATCTGTGCCACCACCAGGTTTATAACAGTATGTATCTCTTTTTACTAGTAATATTGGCATGACATTAAATACTTGTACTTTTTCTTAAAGTAATTACCGACTACTGCGTGTTTCTTATCATTCCCATTACACACATTTATATTTCGTAAATAAATATGCAGTTAGAACTAATGAAACTTTAAAAAATAATCTAGTCCATGCCCACACATTATTTATCAACAGATATAAATGAAATCTTATTTTTATCAATGGATATAGTATATGTTTACTATAATTATTTTTTCTGATTACCGAGTAATAAGTAAAAAAATGCATTTTACGATTCTGCTTACCAGCTTGCAAATTCTTCGTAGGCAAAACAAGGAATTTTTTTTATTTAAAATATCATGTTTTGGAAAATACATTTTAACTAATAAACATTTTCACTTATTTAACTACTTACTTTGTTTCTTGATTTCGTCGGGAGTCAACCCTGGAAAAAATTTGGAAATCAGCAACCCTTAGGAAGTTTGCAGCAGTCAGTGCTACACCCTGGCAAAGAAACTTTCATACTGTCTTAGTGAGAAGTGTGTGCATCAAGATCGAGTCATAAAGCTTTTTTAAAGATGACTAACATTCTAGCGTGTACTTTCTTTCGCCAGAACGGTCAAATTTCTTTTAGTTGACGCTTTTTAACCAAACAAGTATGCACTCTAAATAAGTAGGATTTTTCGACCAAGCCCATTATAATGAGCATACACAACTGCCTAGAATGTATATCACAATTAAGGATCAACTCGTCCACTCTTTTCAATTTTAATTATAATTGTGCTTTTCATACTAAATAAAAATTGTGTGGTACCAAATGAAAATGAATTTTATCAGTTTAAAGTGCAGGAAAGCGTTTTGACCTAGAGCTTAAAGCCCCCACCCTCTATGGAGGGGGCACCAACGAATTTTGGGGGGTTTAGAGGAAAGCCACTATTGAAAGTTTGAGAAATATTGTTTTAAGCTTGACCATCAATCTCGATGTTGATTGAGAGAAAAAGAGAGATATATTTTCAAAAAACAAATGTTACGACGATTGGATCTTACTCGGTTTCAATAAATGTTACTAAATGTAAACATTAATTTTACACTAATTACAAACAATGCTTTTTTTTCCTCCATAACTTTATTCTAAACTCTAATCTGAGATTAGGACGGAGTCATCATATTTATGTAGTTTGAGATTTATAAATGAAACATGACATAATTTTTTTATTTTTTTTTTAAGTTGAGGATTAGCGTTATTTTCTCTTTTTTCCCCAAACGATTCTTTGATTGAAACATCGTTCGGGAAGGGCATGTTAATAAAATGTCGGGCGTCAGCTATGCTCACTTCACCTCTGGTGCATGGACTCAGATCTCGAGAACGGCTCTAACGATTGTCCTAGAAATTACCTTATGTATATGTTTGGGGAAAATAACTTGGTAAGGTATTATATGCGAATCAACTTGTTTTTCTTGTAGTTTGTTGTTGAGCTAATTTAGATACAATAAGAAGTCACTTTTAAAAGCTAAATCCCCCAACCCTGAAGAGTCATGGAGTTGAGGCCCTTGCTTTCATTTCTCGGTCATAAAATTTCTGTAACATGTCTCATAAAAAATTAGGTTATAGAACCTTTCTTCTGCTTAAGCAGGTCACTTCCCATCTCTAGTAAACATTTTTCTAATTAGTAAATAATAATAATAATAATTATAATAATAAGACTTGTCCTTGAGTTCGAAGATTAATGAGGAAAGCAGTATTTCCCGTGGATATGCAGCCCCAGCTGTGACCTACATATTTTGCCCCATCCAGGGCAAGCATAACCATTGTCACATTCATGCGACCAAGCTCCACTCTGTCACATCGACGCGGTGCTCTAGCTTTCTGGCACACATCACACGATTTAACAAAATCTTTCACATCTCTGTCTAACCCTTGCCAAAAAAAATATTTGTAAATTTTGCCTTGAGTTTTCTTTATCGAAAAATGACCTGCAAACATATTCTCATGCGCTGTTTTTAACACAGGGTCTCTTTTAGACGACGGTACAAACAACTGTCTCTCTTCCTCGACATTTTCTCCCTTTAATACTCTATTACAACAATCTATCAAATACTTTAAATTCTACACATCCATTCTTCTTATTGTAAACACGGTTATCTACCTGACGCTACCAAAGATCTTTCAACGACGGGTCACTCAATTGCTCCCGTAAAAAGTCATCACTCGTACCTAGAACATCATGACAATCTTTCAACACTCCACTGTCATTCCTAGCACTGTCATCATTTTCTGTTTTCTTTCTCTTTCATGGCCCTAGTTACAGCAGCACAACCAAATTGACTCCAGAATTAAATCTGCCACTTGATCCCTCCATAATGCTACTAAAAATTTACCAACAATATATTCAGTCTCAATATAGACACACGCCAATGGGTAATCTCTAACAATGCGTCAACTAGTTTTATCCTATAACGTTCCAGGAATCATATCTTTCGTACCAACTAATAATCTCCTAATACCTATCACGCTCGAGCCAGAATCTTTCAACACAGATACAACTTTACTATTTACTCTACCACTTTCAAACTTCAACTTGCCTACCGATCTATCACGCAATGGTTTATCCATATAAGACAATATTTATTTTTTACAAGAGGAAAAACAATGAAGTCCCTTACCAAAGGAACAATTGCAACAGTTGTTAACATCATGGGGACCACTCAGTCATCTGTACCTAACCGGTGGCCAAATGTTCTGTTATTATAGTTAGGTCTCGGTGGGTACGCCCCTGTACCACCTGACCTTCCGTATCTGTTATCAGGAGGATGCCCCTCCGTGTCATAACGTTGTCGCCTCGTGCAAGTGCCTCAGATTCTGCGTCCACTACCGACAAACTGCCTCCGATAGCGCCCCAACGAAACATTTCTATTTGATTGACGGTTTGCAGGGATTGCGGGTGATTTTCTAGACCTTCCATCAGCAACAGGGGTGGACTTAGTTACCGACGAAACGATGAGGGCAATCAACCAACTTGTGGCCTTTCTTGCCACCGGGCAACGATCAACCGCTTCGCTACAAGCCGCCGCCACATACACGCTTTCACCCTTGCTTATCGATACATTAGAACCAGCAACCTTAAAACCGTCTCTACTAATCTGATATATTTAGGCGTTTGAGGTATTTTGAAACTTTCCGACCTGTGCTGTATTGATCCAGATTCTTGATTTATTAAAAAATAAATAGACTGTTAAATCTGCGTCACTATTAAACAGATAATATAGTCTCTAGATAAAAAAAACAACATATTATATGATCTATTTTGACATTTCAATAGTAAAACATTATCCTACTCATTCTTCTCAACACTGGCCGGCAAAAGAGAGAGACAGAGAGAGAGAGAGAGAAAGCGAGAGAGAAAGAAAAGAAAGAACAAACACACATAATAAACATGATTGATTTTTGCATCACTCAAACTCGAAATCAATTCGTGCATTTGGCTATATAATATAATATATTAGCATTATGCCAATGTAATCTTCTTTTTAAAAAATGTTGCCTATTCTAAGCAGTAGTCATATTTTACAATGTATTTTAGGGGGGATTTTTACTTGTATGTTTGTAAAATCGTATATAATAACGTACGTATTAAACAAATATTAAACTTAAACAATGATGAATGCTATGATTTGTATATTGAATAATAAGGATTAAATAGCTAAAGCGTGTAAAATGACTTTCATGCTATGTAACGCATATTTCATATACACCAATCATGTAATCTAAAAGCAAAACATGCAGACCAGTAATTCTCATAGTGGTCTATGTAAGTAAAAAAGTAGATTGGATATCTATTAAATGTAAGGTAAATATATGATATAGAATTTCATTTAAAGGTGATGACTTTAATTTTATATTTCATTAATGTAATTAAGTTTACCTGATACACGCATAAATGATTCGCAATTGCACATTAGGTAATCATTTATCATTTATTTTATCAAAAATGGTTTCTTGTTATATAACTTATTAAATAGGTTTTGTTAAATTTGATGTTGATAATTTGATATTTAGCCCTATTTCATGTTGAACAGGCAATAGAGTCTCAAACTAAATCCCTAAAAAAGATAAGATCCCTAATACTTACCACTCTACAGAAAAGTTAACGGCGAACCGAGAATGAGCAACTTACCTATACAGATACCAAACGGCTGCTAACTTACCCTCGATCGGAGACAAAAAGGTCACTACCCCAAAGGAAATTAAGAACTTTAATTGCACGGATTGCAAAAGCTTCAAAAGCTTAATTCTAAAAAAAGACAGACTGATCAACATTACGTAAAAATTGGTTAAGTTTTCCCTCGTTAAAGATATAGAAGATATATTAACGATAACAGGGGCGGACTGGCTGGGTATCAAAGTCGGCCCAGGCATTACCATATAAACCTGCCCACTAATGGCATGTCATATCATGGGCGTAGTCAGGATTTTTTCGGTGTTGGTGGGGGATTTTTTTTACCGCCCTCCGCAATATATACGGATATATAGATATAGACATATACTGTGCTTTTTTGTAAAATAAAATAGGTGCCAGTACTCAGTGATGGATTCAAAACCAAATCTGCTATTCACAGCACTTAATTAATGAAGTAGTCGCGACTGATAGAAAATGGTAACTATAGTTTTGATTTAGTTTTTGTATTGGAGGGAGAGGGTAACCACAAACCCCTTTTGGCTACGCTCATGAAATTTGGTGACTGTAGTTTGCTTAAGTTAGCTGCACTTGGGCAGTAAGTTAAGTTTCCCTTTAACACAATGAGGTTCGAAGCAAGTGATGGTTTGAACACCCCTTCTCCCGGCTACGCCCATGTGTCATAATATGTGTAAGCCTATATAGCTCCTCCTTTGTAATCGATGATGAGCACATTTCTCAATTCCTATGAACTCGGAGATGACTGTAAAATCCAATCCGCGCTTTAAAAAGCCGGCCGCATAAGTGGCATGGGTAGGTTTGGTCAGTTGCAGACTGGTCTGCTTCTTCTCTCAGATTTGTGTTTGTTCGGCGCTCTTTCACCCTAGCCACTCTTCTTTCTTCATATCTCGAGACTCCGAGACTCACAGCTTCACGCCATGAGGAGCGATCGAGAGCTAGTGTTTCCCAGCTGTGAATATCGATATCGCATTCCTTGAAGGAGCTTTTGAAGGTGTCTTTATAGCGGTAGTATTGACCTCCCTGTGAGCGCTTTGCTGCACACAACTCCCCGTACAGAAGTCGTTTGGGAAGGCGATTGTCTGGCATGCGGACTAAATGTCCCGCCCATTGAAGTTGGGACCTTTTTACTGTCGCATTGATAATGTACATGTTGGACAGCTTTAAGATTCCTGTGTCTGGTATGTGGTCGGACCAACGCACCTTATCGATACTTCTTAGACAGCGTAGGTGGAAGGAATTAAACTTTTTGATGTGGCGGGAATATTCCCACCAGGTGTAAACCTAAAGCTCTTCAAAATATATAAAGCTTGAAAACTGGATGTATTCTTGCGTAGGATTACTTAATGTATTTTATTTTTTACATGTATGTTGTCTGAAAAGTATAAACAATACAATAGCAGCCTAAATGATTTTGAATCTATTTGGTATTGCTTATAGTTTACAGACGTTTCTTCAAAAAATAAGAAAGTTACGTCCTACTCATTTCATGTGTCAATCTAGTCATGCCTGTTGATCTGTGACTTAAAATATGCTCAGTCATTGGTTTTCCTGGCTGACTCAGGCAACCCATTCCATTAAAATATTAGATAATGCAGAACGGTTAGAGAGACGCTTACTTATTGTACAAAGCTCTTGCTTCGTCCTAATACATTCTCCAAACAGCGAATTGTATATGAATATATCATGACCCATTATTTAAATAAATGTAAATCTCCTTTCATTAAATATCGGATGTGTCATTGCTATATAAATTATTATAATTATTATAAGAATTTCCGTCTTTAGGAACTTCATACTAAGCATTAGTTTACCATTAATTATAATAGTAAAACAAGGTTACAGAGACAGTTTGTGTGGAAACTCAAACTCAAAATCGGCCCCCGAAGTGGTCCACCCAGGCAGATTGGCAGGTTTCATTATTTTCAGAAAGAACATCAGAATGAAATTCTATCGAAGACAAATGACAGAAAAGAATAAAGAAAGAAAGTTGACAGATCTTGTGTGGTGCCCCAGCGGTCCAGCAGACCAAAGGATAGGGGAAAGTGAATGTGAAGTTCGATATGAAACTGGCCTACCTGTTGTCTTATAATGTATATTAAATTGATCTAATTGTTTTATAAAAGGTCAATCTCTTATCCATCAAAAAAAATTTAATATTTACGTAAAAAAAATATAACTATAGTGGTTAATATGTATTCATTGTTGTTTTCAATTATGTCCATTTTATATGCATACAAAAGAGATTTTTTCTCTTAAAAAAAGTAAACATTTTTTTGAGTAAATGTCCTTAACTTACTTAACTTAACAATACAAATATAAAAAAAAATTTGGACAAAAAATCAAAAACTATTTGCATAAATGTGTAAGAAATATGATAATAAGCCACCTCCCCTACTAAAGAGCCTCCCGCGTTTGTTACTATTAAAAGTGAATAGTTGACAGGATGGCTGCCTGGTCGTGCGGTTTGCACGCTGGACTGTCGTTCAGATTTATCGATGGTCCCGGGTTCAAACCCTGCCCGCTCCCATCCCCCGTCGTCCTGCGGGAGGTTTGGACTAGGAAGTAATTATCTTCAACTCTGAAGGAACATCCGAAACATGTAAAACATATTACAAATAAAAGTGGTGTATTTTTATGAAAAAACTGCTTGCATAAGTTTTTTAAAAAAAAAAAGGATTTTCGCTTTCAGAAAAGAAAAAAGTAGCCGTTACATAAAAACTTTGAATGGTCTAAAATATTAATAATGTGGAATTTTCACTATCTTTTCTAGTTGACGAGATCTAAACGGGACGGACAGACATTCCACACAAAATTAATAGCGTCTTTCCCCACTTCGGGGGCCGCTTAAAATCGATTTAGGTCTAAATTAGTGGGGTTTTTTAATTAAATATTTTTTGTAAGCCTTTAGTGTATTATTTTAGATCTGTTATTAAAAATAAACAAAAAGAAAGTAGAACTCTATGCCTAAATCAGTCAGAAAAAACAACGACGTGGCAGAGTTGAAGTCAACTATTAACATGCATGATTAGATTGACACATGAAATGCATAGGACGTAATTATCTTCTTTTTGAAGTAACGTCTGCAATCTATGAGATAAGATAAGAATATACAACCAGGCCTATCTCTTCAAATAAACATCGTGACAAGTTACGCCTTTGAATTCCTTGTACCGATTATGTCTAGTAAGTGATATAGTTCTTATCCTTTATCAGTTCTTTATCTGGTCTGTATTATCTAAACTAAACTTGAATCTAAACTTGTATCTTGAAAAGAGACCATGATTACCTCAGACTTTAGAATGTGATACCTGCAATGACAGTCTATGACATTTTCTCGGAAAACGATCCATTTCGGTTTCAGTTTGAAGGTCGAACTGTTTATAAATCGTTACGTACAGTTTACTCATTGAAACCTGGCCAACATCAACATGTCAGGGCAAGTACTTCATAGGCTAAAACCTAGCTGAGAGTATAGTTTGTTGTTATTTTATTTTTATTTTTTTACATACTTGATAGCTTACACACTTAAGTTTTTTTTTTTTTAGTAAACTTTTCTCTTTTATTGAAATTAACATGGTAAAACTAACTGCATATTTGCTTCTCTTAAAAAAAAAAAAAAAAAATACTTTTATGGCCTGAACTGTAAAATATTGCAGTTATAAAAGTGTAATTTGTAATGACAGTAACTTATACAGTAAGTCGGGAAAATATGTGAATTTGTTTTTATTGGGACATTATTTGGACCGCACAGCAAACGAAAGTTTCGCTTGATAATTTCCACAACCAAAGTCAATTGAACGACCGATTAACCTTGATTCTAGAGTAAAAATTTCTTTCTCGGTCTTAAATCTAAATCTAAAAGTTCAACATTGCTATTTAAACGATTCAATTAGTTTTATATATTTGTGAAATAACACTCAATAGTCTTACTTTTAAAAATACACATATATATCATGCATTTTAGGTCAAAAATCTCCTATTCAATACTTTAAGAAACACACATACACACATGTGTAGGTATTTCACATGACGCCACATTGATTATTCATCTACTGCAAATAAATCCATAATATTCCGTCCCACAAGCATTAACAGGATACTGTTTTCACATTTCTTTATAAATTTGTTTTGTTTATTTGTTAACAGAAATTCGTTAAAAAGACAGATATTTCTAAGTTTTCAAAAAGTTATAGCCAGGCGTTGAATTATTAATAATCTTTTTTAAGAATTAAACTGTATTCTTTCGAAGTCTCTGTACTTATATATGGTTATAAACCCTGAGGCTGAGAAGCCAAGCCTTTGAGAGTAATTCCACAGAAAAATGCTGGGTATCTTATACCAGAAAAAGAAGAAAAATTAGTTTTTCTACAAGTTAACAGTCTGGCTGGCGAAAGGGAAGAAGTCAATGCTGTGAAGAGACGATAGTTGAGCTGGTACTGTCATATTGTAAGACAAGACTCCCTATCAAAGTCCTTCTACAAGGTACAGTAGAGGGAGCGGGAAAAAAGTACATCCAAAGAAAAGCTGTCTGGACAACGTACAAGAATGGGCCAGGAAAAGTGGAGTGATTTGGTTACTGCCACAGCACCTCTGTGGGACAGATGATGATGATAATGAAACTAGACAAAATAGAAGTCTAAAAAATAAAAGCTTTATTAGAAAAGATTTAAATAGAAATTAATTAAAACTTATAGTCAAAAAGTTACCATAAAACTTACACACTCTCTAAGACTGTACCAACTTAGGCAATTTTCTTATTGTATTGCTTTTGTTATAATTCTTTTTATGAACTATAAATTCGAATTATTTTATGAAAATTGAGCAGTATAAATTTAGTAACAATACCAACATTAGAATCAACACTAACTTAAACTCAACTTAATGTAAAATGTCTATTATCAAAATTCCATAAAAAAACAGCAACCTGTACAATATGTGTTCTATAAAAGATAAACTGTCTCAGATTTTCTTGAAGAACTTTTCGGTCTTACGTTTTTCTTATAAGCCCTCTGTCAAATCTACTAGCATATAAAATCTTTGACATGAGACTTTTCTTAAAAAAATAAAGATAGTTACATTCTACACGCAGTGGCGAAGCATCCATGGCGCTAAGGTGTTCAATGAACCCGGGCCTACGACCATTAGGGGCCCACTGCGCTTGGGCCCATGATTCTTGACTAGTTGAGAACTTGGGGATGACACCAAAGGAAAACATAAATTCACTTTTGTAAAAACCGATTTAAAAAAAACAGAATTTAAAAAACTCCCTTAAAATATCCTGAACGTTGTGCCAAGATTTATATTAACTTCAAAATCAGTGTTTTAAGCTTTAATGTAAGGATTTGCTTTGCATCAGGTTTTGTAAATTGTAATGGCGGCCAGCTTTAATCATGCGTCTGCTGATGTGACAATCGTTTCCATTCTCTCATGGATTTGAATGAAATATAAATAATTTTAATTAGTGATGTATTTCTTGTGGCAAAGTGTATTCATATAATGATATAAAAAAACACTAAGGCAGATATTAACAAGAAACAAATTGTCTGAAATCTAAACTGAATTTGTAAGATAATTAATAGTTCAAAAGCTGTCTTAACTGTTGTTTTAAAAACTATTGAAGCTGATGAAATTTCTATTGTGAAATAGTGTAAAACATTCAAGCAGGACGATGCGTCCTCGAAAGTCTTCATCGCATTGTTCTGTTTGTCTTCTGTAGTCTATACAAAATGTTGATGCAATCGTTAGAACAGAATAGAAAGGAGATAAAATCTAAACAAAATAAAAATACCATTAAATATTTAGCAAGCCAAAAGAACATCAGAGTGTTAACATAGGAATCGTTCAAGTTGAATAGGTTCGTGCTATTGCAACTAAGGAGGAAACCGAATCTGGGAGCAGGTTCATAACAAGTTCTAGAAGATAGAGTGATAACTAAATCGATCTTGGAATAGTGCCATTCTTTGACCATTGCCTAGTATTTGGTTGAAACTTATTTCATAGCTCTTAAAGAGATTTGACGCCATATATTTATACAAAAACCTCACAAAATTGCTATTGTTACGATTCTCCCTCCTTTTCTGACCTTCTATAAACACTGCTAAACACAACACCATACATCAACACATCAAGAACTTGACAACAAGGCTCCAAATAATCTGGTACTTTAATAACATTGGTCATATTTGCGTGTAATCATGTAATCGTAGTACTGTCCCTTGTCCATAGCCCCCGCTGACCTGAGTGATTCTCGTGTGTGTCAACTGAGCCTATAGTTAACCCTTTTGCGCCGCCAATAGGGTCATAACACTGCCCCCTTCTTAGATCTGTTCGTCCCGAACAGATTCTATTTCACCACGGTACTGATGGAGTCGATCAACGTGGACAACCTTCAGTTTGGACCGTGGACTTTTCTGTATCCGGTAGACCACGTCGTTTATTCTTTTTACGACACGGTATGGACCTTCCCAGTTTCTTTGAAGTTTCGGGGATCTGCCTTTTCGTCTCTGTGGGTTATAGAGCCACACTAGATCATTCTCATGGAACCCCGACGTATTGGCCCGTCTGTCATACCTTGTTTTCATCAGGTCACTGTTGGTCTTGATGTTTCTGCGGGCCAATACATGAGCATTCTCCAATCGTCTTCGGAGATTGGTGACATATTCAGTTGAAGACACTGGCGTATCTCTCGGAATCCCAAATAACAGGTCACATGGTAGACGAAGCTCACAACCAAATAACATCTTCGCTGGGGCATATCCTGTGGTGCTATGAACGGATCCTCTGTATGACATGAGGAACATGGGGATATGGGTGTCCCAGTCGTCTTGTCGGTCATCAGTAACCTTAGACAGATGTTGTTCTAGGGTTCTGTTGAATCGCTCTACCATCCCATCCGATTGCGGATGGAGAGCTGTCGTGTGAGTCTTTTCGATGCCAAGTGTGCAACTCGTTAGGTACACCAAAGCGACTGATCCAGTTATCCACGAGTGTTTCGGCCACTGTGATAGCTTCTTGATTTGGTATGGCATAAGCTTCTGGCCATTTGCTGAAATAGTCAATGACTACCAAGATGTATTTGTTTCCTTTCTTGGTTTCAGGAAATGGGCCTGCTACATCTATTGCGATCCTCTCGAATGGAACACCAACATTATACTGTTGCAAAAGACCCCTAGTTTTGCGTCGAGGGCCTTTTGCTGCCGCACATATGTCGCACCTTCGACACCATTCCTCTACATCCTCTCTATATCTGAACCAGTAGAACCGCTGACGAACCTTTTCCAGAGTCTTATTGACACCAAGATGAGATCCGCTAGCGCCATTATGCATCTCTTTCAGTACTTCAGCAACTCTCACCTTCGGTAACATCAGCTGAAGGCGTTTGGATGTTCCATCAGCAGATTCCCAAACCCTTTTGATGACACCATTGACCAACGTCAGCGAGTCCCACTGAGCCCAGTACGCCTTGGTGGCTACCCCCTTCTCAGAGATGTCTTTCCAATCTGGCCGTTGTCCATCTTCTTTCCATAGAAGAATGGGAGCCAGATCTTCATCTTGCATTTGATCCTCTCGAATCCTTTTATCACACCAGGGTCCGGAAACATCTATTCCGAGCCGATGACAATTGATAGCTACCTCCTGTTCTTCAGCCTTCTTGCAGTGCTTACATTCTGATTTGCAGGGTCGTCGAGACAGTGTATCAGCATTTTGGTGAATTTGCCCTTTTCGGTGCTTAGTTTCAAATTCCTTCCCTAACACAGCGACTGGAATTATAGTTGCAGGGGCTGTCATGTTCTTGGTCGCCGATTTTTGCCCCATAAAACCGGCGAAAGTTAGTTTCCCTGGTAGACATGAGCACCTGACCCTGCATCTGTCTCCGGTCTGTGCTGATACTCTGTTTGTCGGGGAAATCTTCTCGTGCAGTTCCTTTGTAGATGTCCAGGTTCTCCACAATTCCAACAACGTACACTGGTTCTATTCCGTCCTTCTTGCTTCTTATTTGGTCTGCGTTCTTCTAGCACTTCAGTTACCCTTCTGAGAAGTTGTGTAAGATCTTCTTCTTGGACTTCCAGCATACGCCCATGATGGATATTCTTAGAGGCGTCTTTGGCGGCTTCATAGGAAAGGGCGTAGACCAGGGCTTCGCTGGATTTGCGCTTACCACTGATTCTTATTGCCTTCTTCAGTTCTGGATCTCGAATAGCATCAATGAATGCATCAGTGATAACGACGTCCAGAAAGTCTTGTGCTGCTGTTGGATATGCCAAATGAGCAAGACGTTCTATGTCCGCTCTTGCAAGGTTTCACCGGGGCGTTGTTGTCGGGTTTTCAACTGAACTATATAAACTTCTTGTAAATGTTCGTCTCCGTAACGGAGCTCCATAGCCTTAACAATGGCAGCGTAATCTTGTTGATTTGTCATTGACTGGAGCAGTTCTGCTGCCTTCCCTCTTAAAGCCAACACCAGAGCAGTCGCTTTCTCTTCTTCAGTGTTCCAGTTATTAACCTTGGCCGCTGCCTCAAACTGTCTTTTGTAAACAGTCCATGAGATGGATCCATCAAACACAGGCGGCTTTATCTTCACAGAGATTTCGGGCACTAATGTTTTTGTTCTAGTACCCCGTTCCTTGCTCAGTTGTTCTTGGACATGAGTCCTTATCTCTTCCATTTCTTTTTCCACAGTGTTGACTCTCTGGTCAATCTTCTCGTTCATAGAGCTCATCTGTTCATTTACTTTTTCATTCATGGCGTTTATTTTCTTGAGGCTCTCCTTCATTAAGTCCATCTGACCCTGCATGTTACTCAGGATCTCTGTCATATCTGGGTTTAATTCAAATATGTATTCATCTGGATCTTGATCTTCCTCAATAAGGGCCTGTCTTAGGCGTTCTGTTAGTGTTTCTTTGTTACCGTTGAGCTGCAGACCTCTCTCGCGAAGTTCTTGCCTTAATTCTTTGACCAACAACTGGTTAAGTAGTTTCTTCGAAGACATTTCAGCCAGAAAGGATCCCACTTCTGACGCCAATGTTACGATTCTCCCTCCTTTTCTGACCTTCTATAAACACTGCTAAACACAACACCATACATCAACACATCAAGAACTTGACAACAAGGCTCCAAATAATCTGGTACTTTAATAATGAGTGAATAAGTAGATAACAGCCAATACTAGACAATTGGCGTCAAACACATCAACAACTAAAATGTCACTCTGTACATCACCAACTTAAACTCTACTGTCTCTCTTTCTGGACTTGTACATCAACACATCAGGACTCAACCAGGACCGATCTCATGGCGACTAACTGTGCTGGTCTCGACGCTCTCCGGTCTTGAACTCCCCCTTTTCTATCCACTGTGTCACTCGTACACGCAGGCTTTCGATCACATGACCATAACATTGGTCATATTTGCGTGTAATCATGTAATCGTAGTACTGTCCCTTGTCCATAGCCCCCGCTGACCTGAGTGATTCTCGTGTGTGTCAACTGAGCCTATAGTTAACCCTTTTGCGCCGCCAATAGGGTCATAACACTATGAATATTCAAATTTGACAGGAAATCAAAGCCCAACAGATTCAAAACGAGATAATGCATCTGTTGGGCAATGCAGTTCTGGAAAAAATACCGGTACTATAGGATATCAATTCTGTACCTTTTGTCGCTTTCATTGGTGGCAGCGCTCAAGACAAAAAGTTGATATCAAATTCGTATTATTGTTTTGATACTGTTTAGTGATCTCCTATGACGGAGCATCCAAAGAAATAGAAATTAGTCATTTCTAGGTTTCCATATATGTGAGTATCAAACGTCAGCAGAATTCACTGAACAAATGCTCCAAGTAAAAAAAACAACATTTATCCTTAAATAAACTACGAAGCTAAAACTATGAAGGTGTTTCCAATATGACTGGATACTAGGATAATCTATGGGCATCATTTCATCAGGAGAAATCCCTCGAGCAGTTAGAAAATAGATTCACTGATTTTTTACTTTGCTACTAAGAAGTCAAGGTTTTCATTGACGGAAGTGGTAATGGATGTAAGCAGCCCACTACCTATAAAATGCTTCCAATGGCATGCGTCTCAAATAGCCTCTGACAACCAGTCCAACTCATGGCCTTCACGCGTGGCTCAGAAATTAAGTCCGGTGGAACTGTTCTCACTAACTAAAGAAGGTATAAAGGCAAGTAACTGGCGCCTTAACCAGTAAGCTTCGGGCAGGAGGTGCACGTTAGCCATGGCTGGCTACCCACCTAAAAAAAAAAGGAAAACTCTGAATTCAAACCTCTATTGCCTTAAAGCTATACCCAATCGTGGGAAAGGCTTCGGGAGTCAACCCTGAGGAATAATCAGGAGCTGGCGACCATAAGGCAGTCTGCAGCACCCAGTGCTACACTCTGGCAGAACCTGCGACACTGCTGACCCTAAACTGTATCGGCACTGCCGTTCCTTTGGTTACATCAGCTGTGTGGAGAGGGGGGACTGATGTGTGGGCGACATCGTTCCGACCACAGCTTATGCCCAGGCATTCATCTCATTTCCATGAGTTGATCCATAGTCGACTGAAGGAGGCCATAGACTAAGAAGGCGAGAGAAATGTTCAATAAATAAATATTCTATCTGTTAACTGTAAAATAATGGACGGAGAACTAGATACTAGTTTGTATCAATGTTTCAAAGTTTGACACTTTGAAGTGCTTTAGGAATGTAAATGTGTAGAATTGGAACTAGAACTTATAAAACATTTCTTTATAGATTTGAAACTCCGTTAACTCGTTTAATTCTGTTCAAAAATTGTACAAACATACAAAAATTTGTGTTGGAGTCCTACTTCAAACGTAATAAGAAGCTACTCTACTTGCGTTGGAATGTCTTTGGTCAAAGTACCGATACATTCAGATTACTCAATTGTTTAGTCTTACGGTGTATTCGTCTTATTGGGGGAGGGGGCCCACCAATATATTCTTGAACCCGGGCTCACGAGTATCTTGCTACGCCACTGCCTACACGTACTAGGTCATTGTAAGATTCTTTGTTTTGCTGTAATAAAATGGTTTGTTTGTTTTCTTGTAGTTGTGTTTGTGTTCATATGTGTGTGTGTGTGTGTGTGTGTCTGTATGATGCATTCAACATGTTGATCTGTAGTAAATCAAAGAAATGTAAAGATTAATACATCCTTGTTTTATTCAGTTCTTATTTCCTTGTCAGTCATGTATAATGAAAATAAGATTAACACACATTCCTCGGTCACAAGTGCAGCTGGTAGTGTAATATTATATCAGGACAAAACTATTTCTGTGCCAAAATAATAATCTCAAACAATGTCATTCTTTTCAACACTAGTAGTCTTAAGTTATTTATAGAATGGCATGTTAAGGAGATTAAAATAAAGATTATGATAATTTCCGAATGGTATATTTATTCAAGTATTCAGCTATTTGTGAAGAAATCAGGTATCCTTCAGCTTATTTTAATGGATTTAAATATATTTTGAACTTGTACAGAAATGTATGTTGTAGGTTTTTGTATTTAAAAATGTCTCTTCTTTAATGCAGAACATGGATTTGTAATTTCTTACAGAGAATGTATGCACCTTTTGTAAGTGTTCATTTTTTTTTTTTGAGAAAACTTTTGAAAGTTTCCAATATTGCTCAAATTCAAGCAGTACGAGGATGCTTTCTTATCTAAACAATATTAAAAGATGTTGAAATTCATACATTGCGCTAGTCATAGCGAAACAATAAGGAAAGTTGAGTGAGTAAAATTACAAACAATTATTTCACATTTTCTTACAAAATGTATAATTTTAAAACAACTACCATAAAAAGAAAGACAATTATTATTTGCTCTTCAAAAAGCAACGTTAAAAGACATTGTGGATTTTGAATTGGCCAGACTTAGAAGAAGGTATTCAAAATGTTCCTGAGCATATATTTATCTTTTAACTGTTTTATGAAGAAAAACCTGTTGGCGTATGTTTGTTCAAGATATGGATTCTGTAGACCGCCAGACCTAATGTAATTTTGAGATTATTATTTTGAAAAAAAAAAAGGTCAAACCAGAGATTTCCCTATGTGTCCAAATAGTAAGTAATTTTTGTTCCCAAACATAAACATAAACTGTCAATTTTCAAGTAAAATAGTTAGAGCTGATCCATATCCAGGCACCCAAGTTTTTCTTTTTTTATTCTATATAGAATTTGCAAGATGATAGGAGGAATTTTTTTAAAGTACGAGTAATTTGTATTATTCTAATGGTGAAACAAACGCATGCATTTTATTCATTGAAGAGGCTAGATTTACAATGGAAAAAAAAACTTAATGTAATTAGAAATTATTTAAAGAATCAATTCCTAATTAATGTTCAAATAATGTAGTAAATAGAGGTGTGTCTTACCTCTGCCAGGGGGCCACCATATACAAAATGAATGATAGTCAGTAATAAGAAGTATCCAATAAAATTGTTAAGTCTTGTGGTTTCCCTTAGCAAGTACGGCAATTTTGATTAATTCAGTAATTAATGAGATTATTTTTCTGAAATTTTAATCAAATTTGGTGAAAGATAACAGGAGTTTTTTCGTGAAATTTCTGCTCGATAAAAGAATGAAAAGTTATCAAGAATGAGATTCAAATTTTTTCTAGGACTCACTGGCAGATCCAGCAGGCTGTAGGGGCGATTTTGCCCCCCCCCCAACTTGTCCAACCCCTCGCCCAAAGAGGACGGAAGAATTTTAGTAGGGAAATCACACAATTTGTATACGAATTCTTTACTTATGTTAAAATTATCTACTAACTAGTTTACCCGCAACGTAGCAAACGCCGCTATTTAGTGACGGGTGAACACTTCCTGAGACACAGTTGTCCAAATGGGGAGAGTTTGGGCAAACGACTGTGAGTGAATGAAGAGAAGGAACGGATTGTAAACTCGAGGAGGGTCATACGAACGTTCTCGGAAGTGAATAATGTTAGTAGCGCGAAGTATTTGAGACATCGCCAGAATGTCAGCCTCGCCACCATAAACGCCGGAAGTATTCATGTAGGCTGCATATTGTCGAGTAGAGTGTTAGATCGTGCTTCCGTGAGTAAGAGCAACAGCCATCTTGCGAAGTTCGAGAGCAACAGTTTCATCGAAGACATTTTTGCGGAAATATGCGGCTGATAGAAATAAACAGTTACCTATGCAGGAATTTCGACTACCTTAAAAGACATGTTGACTCCACGAAATATATGTGAAGCGGTGGCCATGGTTCGGATATTAGGAATTAGGTGGCCAGAAAAGATAACTACTATAGATTTGGGGGCAAAAGCCAATAGCCCAAGATATCACAAAACGAAAATGGAGCTGGATAGGACACACCCTGCGAAAACCATCTACAAATGTTGCAAGGCAGGCACTTGACTGGAATCAACAAGGAAAGAGGAAAGTGGGCAGACCCAAGCAAACCTGGAAGAGTTCAGTCATCAGTGAAGCTGGTGGTACTGGAATGACATGGGAGCAGATGAAGAAAGCTGCTCAGAACCGAGTTCGGTGGAGAGGTGTGGTTGCGGCCCTATGCTCCCCTGGGAGTGCACAGGATTAAGGCAAGCAAGTCAGGTGGCCATGGATAGGAAACGAAGGGCAATACGAAGGGTCAAAATCAGAACAATGCTACAGAAAAAACATGCAACTTCACTCTTCATTAGAAATATTAGTAACAAAGTTACAGTCAAGTAATTTCAAGTAACATAAAAATTTCTTCCTTGAGATTTTATATTCCTCTCATTACCTTGCCCATGCTAAGCCAACGAATAAATCGGAATATTTTGTTTTTGTGGTTAAGACCCCAAGCTCTGATAACTGTGGTCACAACTATGTATAGAGTAGGTCAATGTATATTTTATGCAGCTTTGTGCAAACTCTCCTGTTTAAGAGTTTATTGTTGGGATATTCTATGAAACAACAAACAAACAAACTGTTTTTTTCTCAGTGAAAAATAGAGCTCCATCAGTTGATACACTTGCTATCTTCTTCCAAGAATATCTATCACTCAACACAGTTCTTCATTGCATTGAATAACTACTGGCCAGAGATTATGTCTTTGGCTGAGTGCATTGAAGTACAATCAAAAAGAATAATCTTGAAACTTGAGACGAACATATGCTAAAGGCAGTCTTTTTTTTTTTTTGGTGAGCTAAAACGTAATCGACATAACAGAGGCGCCCCACGGAAACGCTTCAAAGACCAGCTTAGGCGTCAACTTTCCTTGGCTGACATAGAAGAGAGCACCTAGATGTATGCGGCCTCCGAACGAGACAGCTGGGGTCACTCACAAAGGCCGCGGGATACACATTTGAGACCAAAAGAAAATCTGCTGCCGAGGATAAACGCAGACGCGAAAAGAAATCTAAATCGACCACCTGCGGACAATGGTTATGCTTGCCCTGGATGTGGCTAAATATGTAGGTCACAGCTGGGGCTGCGCAGCCACGGGAAATACTGCACTCCTCACTAATCTTCGGACTCGAAGACAAGCCTTATTATTATGGCTTTAGTAAGAATCATCAAGTGATGCAAAATCTCTACGTTATAGTGTACAACGTGCACCTAGTAACAAAGTAAAATCGCGCAATATTTCCTAAGAGACTAAAAAATATCGCGTTAGTATTATTAAAGAAGCGTTATTGTGAGGCATCTCTGTTACTCCGACAACCTTTCAGCTTACTAAAATAAAAAAGATTGCCAAAAATATGTTCGTCCCCCATACTAATCAACCTCTCTTTAAAGCAATGCTTTATTGGATACTATGCTTCCCAGATAATGTGAAGTTATCTACGACTTTAAGGGATGTCTATGCGCGGTGATCTTTGGGCTGAGTAGGTTTTATTGGGTGACTTCTGGAACATGACTTCTGTTTTACCGAGGTTTATAGGTTAACCAAAAAAAAGCAGCAGCGTGATGAAAATTCGTTGACCGCGAGCTGGATATCATCAGGGCCAGCCTTAGGCCTTGCTGCTACAGTGGACCCCGAAGGTTCAAAAGCCCCGCGCTAATTCTAGGTGTAAATTATTAAATTAAAACCATTATAATTTATAATAGGGTTCCCGTGATCTCCTGAAATTTATAAAAATGTCCTTAAAAAGACGAAATTGTCATTTTGGAGTGTCAATCAATAGGGTAAACGCCAGTCCTACGCGTGATATAAAAAAATGGCATCGTCAGCTTACATTTAATAAAAATGTAATGCAAATACGAATTTATTTTCTATTACAAATTTTTTTTTTCACTTATTATCCTTATCCCTACCCTTACTGGTCCGCGCGCAAACCATGTCACATAGGGTTCGCAAATGTTAGGGCCGGCCCTGGTTGTGCAAGTAAGGCATAGGTAAGCTGTGTTACGACAATTTCCTATGTTTTGGTATGGGACAGACGACTTCGAGGCTTAAACACATTGCAATAATTCACCAGCAAAATAATAACAAAGTAAAAGCTACCTACAGGTGTACGCAATTAAAGTGTAAACAATTTATACAGCCTTTAAAACACAATAACTAATTATACATTAAGATATTCAGTTTCATTATTTTTCTTCCATAGTTTCATAATGGATCAATGTACAATATGATGGTGCGCAAATGTTTAATTAGAATCATTAAAACTTGTTCTTGTTGGCAAAGAAATGTCTTAGTGTACTGCTGGGAGCCTAGTGACGTAAGCGGTGTCAAGTTTTTTCCCAGTGACGTCATATAGAAAATTTCATTCATAAAACATTCTAGCCAAAATTAAGTTTTCGATAATGAGCCATTTTCAAACCGATATAACGGTCGACCTCGAGTTTTCCCGATGTGACCAATGAGCTGAGATTTTTTTTCTCACTATTATGCACATACCGTGAAATTTTAAAGAAAATCGTTAGAGCCGTTTTCGAAATAAAATTTATATATATATAAATATATATATATATATATATATATATATATATATATACATACATACAAGAATTGCTCGCTTAAGAGTATAGGATTAGCATTTTTCTATGTATATGCTGTGGGTACACATGATTTTCTGTAGGTGTCCGCGAGCCGAATAAAACACTCCGGCGGGCCGCATGTGGCTCGCGGACGTTTTTGTCCGCCTCTGTTCTAAGCGCATCAAAACGGGACTAAAAATATATTGACATATTTTGTATAGTGACCTAATTTTAAGATATTTACTGTAATCATAATCAAAAGCCTGAGTAATTTTAATGAGATAAAATTTGCAAAATATTTTACTTCTGTAGTAATTTCCCTGTGAATATGGCCTACGGAGGTTGTTGTTTTTTTTTTTGTTAGTTTGTCAGAAAGTTCTAATTGGAAGCATTAGGAAGTGTAAATAGAAATTATAATCAAGAACAGCAAGGAATCTAAATGTCACCATAAGTGAGAGAGAGAGAATAGAGAGAGAATACTTTTTTTTTTCAGCACTAAATAAAATTATCCGTTGGACTAACACAAATAACTTTGTTTTATAATCGTGAGCAATATTGATTTTAATGACTAATAAGTAATAACGTTTTATATTTCAGTATTTCATAACTTAAGATCATTTAAAAGAAAGTTTGTAAAATGGAAATATCTGTCTAACAAATATACCGTTGGTGAATGTGATTAACGACCTTTCATGTTTTCCTTATGTAGTTTTTCAAGACACGTGATTGTCCCTTTCAATCGAGCAGTTTAAAGTCTTATAACCAGTTCATAATCACGCTCGACATATTTTTAGCGTCCCGCGAAAGGGGAAAAGACGCAATAAGTTTTGTGTGGCCTGTCTGTCCGTCCGTCCCGTTTAGATCTCAGAAACTAGAAGAGAAAATGAAATTAGGACATCATGATATTTTAGATCATTCAAAGTTCTGATGCTACGATTACGTTTTTCTTGTCTGAAAGTGAACCATCTAATTTTTAAAATTATCTATGCAATTTCAAACAAAAATACACCGCTTTTAAATGAACAACTTCAGGTAAGGTTTTTTTTTAAATTTTTTTAAAAGATCACAAACCTCTCCTTATATACCAATATTCTCATTCATAGATTCGCGCATTGGTACCAAAAAAAACTGCATCAAAAGTCACAATGGAAAAACTGTGAACGAATCATTATAAAATATATGTTCCATTTATTAACTAACTCATTGAATGGAATACTGATTGAAGTTTTGTTTTTATAAAAGAATATTGATACGAAATTTTAATTATAAGTTAAAAAAAAAACTAACTACCTTTATAGCGCGAAGTTTTATACACTTTTCAGACTAAATAAAACTCAATAGAGCCCAGATCTAGATATATTTATTTTGAGTTTAAAACCCCTACCAGGGGGTTTTGCAGTTAAATCCCTCTCTTCAATAAAACAAAACGAAAAAAATTGCAAACGACAATCCCCCAAATTCCAAGGGCATAGCTAAGGAAGATTTTGATTTTAAACCTCGCTCCGAAATTAACGATAAAAACCCTCCTTCAATATAAGACTATCCATTCATCAGTCACCAGATTCTATGAGCGTAGCCACGAGGGGGTTTGTGTTTAAAACACCCCTCCAGCGGGGTTTCCAGCTAAAAAATACCTCTTCAATATAAAAAAAAGCGGTAATTCTGAAAGATTTCACGGGTCAGCCATATTTGTTACTATTTGTTATTGTTTATGTTCCAAAGAAATCCCAAGATAGTGTCTTAAAAAATACCAAGAATTAACATTTTTTATGTGTTTTCAAAGCAATGCTATTTTCTTTTAATTTTGAGTTGGTGTCAATACAATAATAAACGTTTCTTGTCTATAATTAGAACAATAACCAGGTCCTCTCTCACCTAATATCTTTTTGTTGTAACACTAAGAGTGACTACGCGTGGAAAGTCCGTAAATCATCTAGCTAGTGAGCCTAGTGACAGTGTCTAGATTTAGATCTAAGATAGACCTAGAGAAGATAATTCGCACCTAACCTGAAAACTCTGTGAACTTTAGTCAATTTAATGATCTAGATACATTTAATGTCTAGATTACTCAAGAAATTGGCTAGATTCTAGATTTAGTTTCAATCACTAGATTTAGAATCTAGTGAAGATAATTCTCTCACAGCCGTGAAAAGTCCTTGAATTTTAGTGACATAGATCAAAAGTCTAGAGCTACGATAGATTAGGTGAAGATAATTCTCACACAGCAGTGAAAAGTTCACGAAGTTTAGTGACATAGAATCTAGATCAACTGTAGATTTAACGAAAATATTTCGCATACAGCAGTGAAAAGTTCGTAAAAGTTATTTCGGTCGTAAAAGCCAAGGAAACTAGTTGAAAAAGAAATTGTGCTAAAAAATATATATATAAAAAACACTTCTAGGTCTAATACCCCCCCCCCCCCAATCCAAAAGCCATTATTTAGTAAGCAAATGTCAACTAAAGTCATTGGTTAATATGCATGACTAAATGCATGACGCGTAGGACGTAATCATCTTCTTTTTTGAAGTAACGTCTGTATTATATAAAATAAGATAAACATACAAATAGGCCTGAATATTACAGGCTCTGTTTATGAGGATTTAAGCACAGGTAATAAAAAAAACAAATCTGAGAGAAAACCCAAGGTTTAAGATTACAGTCAAAACAATAAAAAAAAAGGCTGACCCGTGAATTCATTCAGAATTACCAAAAAAGTAAATTTTACCCACTCAAAATGCTATGAGCGTAGCCAAAGGGGGGTTTGGGGTTAAAATCCCCCTTCAGTGGGGTTTGAAGCCAAAAAATACCTCCTCAATAAAAAAAAAAAGGAAATTACTCAAAATTCTATAAGCGTAGCCAAAGTGGTTTTGAGTTTAAACCCCTTTCAGCGGGGTTGGAAGCCAAAAAACACCTGTTCAATAAAAAAAAAGCAAATTACACACTCAAAATGCTATGAGCGTAACCAAAAAAATTTTGAGTTTAAACCCCCTTTAGCGTGGTTTAATGCTAAAAAATGCCTCTTTAATATATAAAAAAAAGCAAATTACACACTCAAAAATGATCGTAGCCAATTCAATGGGGGTTTTGAGTTTAAAGCCCCCTCATCCAGAGGGCTTTTTTAAAGTATAAAACCCCTCCTTATGGTTTTGAGATAAAAATCCCCTACAGAGAGTTTTGAGGTTGAAAACCTCTTTCTTAAATATTATTCTAAATTTAAATTCTAATTTTTAAAAAAAACATATCCAGAGATTTTTTAGTTTAAAACCTTTCAATTGATGATGTCAACGATAAAACTTCCTTTTCGATATAACATCTAAAGCAAACTACAGTCACCTAATTCCAAGAGACTAGCCAAGAGAGATTACAAATTATTATCGGTAGCTGGGCTCCATTACTAAAGTGCAATGAGTAGTCATCTGCCGACATTGAAAAAGCCTAAATGTATGGCTCAACACAGATGGCTATGTCGGATTTTAGGAGACAGTTATACAGATCGGGTCTTACTCAAGAAAATACTATGCCGAACTGAGAGTCGACCCCTTAATAAGGTTGTGGCTGAGCGTCGCATGAGGTTTGCGGGACTTGTTCTCCGACAAAATGAATTAAGCATATTAAGAGTTGCGATGACATGGAGGCCATTAGGAGGAAAGTGCAAACAGGGACAACTTGGCGCCAAACATTCATGTAGGTCGTCAGAGCAGGTGGGAAAAGGCTTCAGACATTGCCAGTGACAGATATTTGTGGAAACAGTTGCCACCCAAGGTGCCGAACGGCGCTGGGGGGGGGGGGGGGTCTATATAGGTAAGAATAGCACATTAGGTTTTTGAAATAAAACTTTTTATAGCAGTATAATGCACTGTAGATACCTCAGAATATGCATTTTGTTGGCTTTCAATACCGAAAATAGTGATTGGCGGCAGGGTTTCTGCCGCGAACCCCGCTGGGAGAGCTCACAGCGATACTGGCAAGGGCCGAGAGTGTACAATTTTCCTTCTAACTTCAGGAAGAACCTACAATAAACGTCTTCTGAAAGAATGAAGGGTCAGAATGTAATAAAGATTAATTAAGTGTGTGCCCGCACACACACACATATTTTGGCGGGGTGGGAATTCCCCACCCCCACCCCCGAAAAAAATCCTGGCTACGCCCATGTATAAATGTATTAATAATTTGAACAAAATTTTAACTATTAAGGCAATAAGGTGTCTTCTGACAGCTTAGAGGTGCATAATTATTTATAGTGTAAACAGTGGTATCACATTAAGAAGTGAATCGGATACGGACAGCATAGTAGTGCCATAGTATGCCTACACTATTACCCGGTACCAAGAGACCTACTATTCCTGATCATAACATTGGCCTAGGCCTATTAATTTCTAGATCTAGATCTAGTTCTAGACTTAGATCTAGTTCTATATCTAGACTTACATCCTTTTCGTAAGTCTAGACTTAGATCTAGTTCTAGATGTAAATCTAGTTACAGATTCAAGATCTAGAACTAGATCTCTATCTAGCTGAATCGAGATCTAGTTTGTATGACAAATGGCTATGGAGATATTAATTTTTAATTTGCAAGGGAATGTCTGATCCATAGACTTATATATACTACTAGACTGGAAACCGGAAATAAATTCTTATCTGTTGATTATCATAAACAAAATAACAAACTATAGGTATAAGATATATAGACACCAAATCGGCTGTTTAATCTTACGCAATCTTGGTTGACAACCAACAGTTACAAAGGATGTTACTCCCAAACACCGAGTGGTGCAACCTATATAATAACACACATCAACATTACCCGCGACTGATCGATCGTGAACATTTTGTACAAAGCTGGAACAAGGCGTTGTTTTGTAAAGTAGTTCAAAGAAGAAGAAGTAAGGCTGTTGTTGTTTTTTTTTCAACCCTAACCTATGTAACATATAATTTTATTTTTTAGATCTAGATCTAGTAATTGATTATCAAAAATACACAAAAAAATCACAATTTAGTGTTGCATTCAGTCTTTTGATAAAGAAGATTATGTATCTGAAAATTGCAAAATAATAATTATGAGACGAGAGTAACTCTTACTTTTTATGTTTATTTACTAGATCTAAATCTAAAAATTAATATATATGTTACATAGGTTAGGGTTGAAAAAAATAGTCTTTACTTCTTTGAACTACTTTACAAAGCAACGCCTTGATCCAACTTTCTAAAAAAATTTCACGACATTTTTGTAGTGTTAAAAAGTCTCCATGTCCAGGGCATCAACAAATTATTTGTTTAATTAAAAAGGAAAAGTAATTCAAGCAATATTTCTGAATGGACTATAAAGCAAATAGCAATTCATTCAGGGTAAGTCTTTTTCTACAAACAAAAAGAGGGAATGAGTTTTATTCATGGAGTCGTCCAGAAATGCTTCGTTGTTTTGTTTTTTTGTTTGTTTTTTATAGGTCCCCGAAAAGGGAAAATACGCTATTAGTTTTGTGTGGTTTGTCTGTCCGTCCGTCCCGTTTAGATCTCGTAAACTAGAAAAGATAGTGAAAATCAGACTCCATACTATTTTAGACCATTCAAAGTTCGGATGCAACGGCTACTTTTTTCTTTTCTGAAAGCGAAATATCTAATTTTGTATAGCAATTATGCAAGCAGTTTTTTTTTTATTTAACTTACTTAAATTAGCAATAAATTTGTATTAAAAAAAAAGATTTTTGACAATAAATCTAAAACCGTTGGCATAAATGTGTCAAAATATGGTAAATAGTCATCTCCCTTACTAAATAGCCTCCCGTGTTTGTTACTGTTAATAGTGAACAGTTGTAAAAATGGTGTATTTTTTTATGAAAAAACTGCTTGCATAGTTTATTTTAAAAATAAAATTTACTTCAACTTGCTACAACTGACATAGAAGAGAGAACCTGGTTGAATTCGGCTTCAGAACGAGACAGTCGTGGGATACCCATTTGAGACCAAAAGAAAATCCGCTGCTAAGGACAGACGTAGACGGCGAAAAGAAAATCTAAATCGACGATAGGCAAACAATGGTTATGCCTGCGCTAGATTTGACAGAATATGTAGGTCACAGCTGGGGTTAAGTATCCACGGGAAATAATGCTTTCCTCATTAATCATCGGACTCGAAGAAAAGCTTTATTATTATTATTATTAAATATTATCGTTGAATTGCGAAATTAGTTAATATTCATATTAACATAATTCATAATGCAGAAAAGAGAAGGAAACGGGAAAAAAGAGAAAGACAGAGAGAAAAATAAAGAACATTACAAGAGTAACAATATAATGTACTAAGCCTATAGATACCTCAGAGAAAGGTTGTTTTTTTAGTTTCATATACCGGAATTAATGTTTTGGGCTGGTGTGCAGCCCTGGACCCCAATGGTGGGAGCTCAAAACGCTCCCCCAAACCCCCTTGCGGGCAACGGCAGGGTTTTTGATGTTTTTCCACTAACTCCAGGAATAACTTTTTTTAAAAAGTCAATCCCCCCTATACCCTCCCCGAAAAAAATATCTTAGCTACGCCCATGGTATGCGATTGTCCTTCATCCGGCGAACATGTGCAAACTAATGCATGCGGGTAGTGTGAGGACTGTAAAGATGCTGGGATTACCTGTTCGCGCAAGGATCTCAGTATCGTACACTCTTTCTTTCCATGCGATTTTTAAAGATCCCTCGGAGACAGCGCATTGGGAATACTTAGCCCTTGACCGCTCTAGATGGAGAGAGACAGTGACCAAGAAAGCTATGAACAGCGAAAAATCATGGACCTAAGCTCTGGAAGACAAGTGGTGCCATGCCAAAAAATGGCAAGCTCCTCTACCACCAAAGCGAAGGCCAAGTTAACATGTGATATTTCTACACGGGGGTGTCTCCCAAAAATAGGGCTACACAGTCATATGAAAAAGTGTTCAAAATGAATCGAAATGAACCATAAAAGTTGTTCTACGACTGAAGGAGGCCAACAACAACTATATATATATATACAGAGAGAGAGAGAGAGAGAGAGAGAGTGTGTAAAGGAGGTAAAAGAAAAGGAAGGAGAGAGAAAGAGTGAAAGAGACTTGTTAAAAATTAAAAAAAAGAAGGAGCGATACAAAAAATACACAGAGAAAAAAAGAAAGAAAAATAAAGCGTGAGAGAGAGAGAGAGAGAGCAATATACAGAAAGTAAGAGAAAGAGAAATAGAGAGAAGAGAGAGAGAGAGAAGATAGAACATTTCTAATTCAAGCAAAAACTTGATTATGTTTCTTTGTGTTGATTTTAAAACCAATATTGATCTGCATTTTATGTATAACCTATCTACGTATCATTTGAACAATTCTTTGGCCTGCTTGGTAGTGGTAAAAATAATTCTTCTCGGTGCGGAATAGGTATTCATATTTTTTTTAAATTACTTCTATACAAATTTTAGTCGAGCCACTATCAGATCAGGTTGTTTACATACACACTATATATATATATATATATATATAAATATATATATATATATATTTAGTTATTTATTTATTTTTATTTATTTATTTATATACATAGATATAAGAAATCAGCAAATTATTTTTTTTCAGATGAGTGTGACATAATGGATTATTCACACAGAGACACTAACAAATCATTCAGGGTAAGAATATTGTATTTATTTTTATTTCTACTCGTTTTGGTTGCTATGTTAAAGGGGCATTCTCGAGAACGGAAGCGAATCCGCAAAAGCCAGAATGTTGCCTGTATATGTACAGAATATGTAATTATATTTTCTTTTAATGCGTTTTTATAACAGTACTAGGTGGCCGAGCCTCGCTTGATTAAATAATTTCTTAAGAAAGGTTATATGCCCGAAATCATTTTGGGAATATTTTTGTATTTTTTGCAGTACTCCAAGTGGCTACGCAGCCCCAGCTGTGACCTACATATTTTGCCACATGCAAGGCAATCATAACCATTGTCCGCCGGTGGTCGATTAAGATTTTCTTTTCGCGTCTGCGTCAATCCTCGGCGGCGGATTTTCTTTTGGTTTTAAATGTGTATCCGCGGCCTTGGTATAGAGGGAATTCCTTAAGTCTGACAGTTAAGCTGAGAGCTCCCCCAGCGCGGGGCGGAGCCCCGCCGCCAAGCACTATTTATGGTATCGAAAGCCAACTAAATGCATATTCTAAGGTACCTACACGCATTATTTTGCTATTAAAAAGTTTTATTTCAAAAACCAAATGTGGTATTCGTACTGACTTAGACCCTCCCGCGACGTTCGACGCATTTGCTCGAAAGTTGTTTCCACAAAAATCTGTCAATGGCAATGTCTGAAGCCTCTTCCCACCTGCTTTGAGGCCCTCCATAAAAGTGTGACGCCAAGTTGTACTAGGATGTCATCGCAACTCTTAGTATGCGTAATTCATTTTGTCGGAGAATATGTCCCGCAAACCTCATGCGACGCTCTGTCACAACCTTACTAAGGGGTCGACTCCCACTTCGGCATAGGATTTCCTTTCCTTATCTCTATAACTGACTCCTAAAATCCGACTTAGCCATCTTTGTAGAGCCACATTTAGGCTTTTTAATTTCGGTAGATGACTATTCATTGCACTTTATTAATGGAGCCCAGCCACTGGTAAACATGTGTAACTTCTCTTGACTACGAACTTGGAATTAGGTGACTACCTTGCTTTAGATGTTATATCGAAAAGGGAAATTTTATCGTCAAAATCATTTGTTGGGGGTTTTAAATTAAAATATATCTGGAGTTTTATTTATTTTTTTTTATTCAAAATCACATTTAGCTACGGTCATAGAATTTGGTGACTGTAGTTTGCTTTAGAAATAATATTGAAGAGAGAGGCTTTCGACCTTAAACCGCTTTTTAGGGGGATTTTAATCTATCTTGAGGGGTTTTAAACTTTAAAAAGAAACATCTGGAAGAGAGTGGTTCAAACTCAAAACCCCCCATTGCTTTTTATATTGAAGAGGAGTTTATCGTAAATTTTGGAGAGGGGTTTAAAATCAAAACCTTCCTCAGATGTGCTCTTGGAATTTGGGGATTGTCGTTTGCATTTTTTTTATAGAAGAGGGGGATTAAATGCAAAACCCCCTAGTAGGATGTTTCAAACTCAAAACCTTATTGTAGACAGTTTTAAAACTTAATTCCCCCTGGTAGGGGTTTTCAAACTCAAAACCCCCTGGTAGGGGGGTTTAAACTCAATACCCCCTGGTAAGGGTTTTCAAACTCAAAACCCCCTGTAGGTGGTTTTAAATTCAAAACTCCTGGTAGTATGTTTTAAACTCAAAACCCCCTGATATGGGGTTTTAAACTCAAAACTCCCTGGTATGGGGTTTCAAACTCAAAACCCCTCAAAACCCCACGTAGGGGGTTTCAAACTCAAAACCTCATTGTAGACAGTTTTAAACTTAATTCCCCCCTGGTAGGGGTTTTCGAACTCAAAACCCCCTGGTAGGGGGGTTTAAACTCAATACCCCCTGGTAAGGGTTTTCAAACTCAAAACCCCCTGTAGGTGGTTTTAAACTCAAAACTCCTGGTAGTATGTTTTAAACTCAAAACCCCCTGATATGGGGTTTTAAACTCAAAACTCCCTGGTATGGGGTTTCAAACTCAAAACCCCTCAAAACCCCACGTAGGGGGTTTCAAACTCAAAACCCACAGGTAGTGGGTTTCAAACTCAAAACCCCCAGGTAGGGGCTTTCAAACTCAAAACCCCCTGCTAGGGGGTTTTAAACTCAAACCCCCCTCGGCTTTGCTAGGGCAAGTGATATATTTAGTATTAAAATTTCACCTAAAATAAACAAAATTAAAGCAAAAGATCAGTCCCCTAACTCCGACACCGCCCTGCGGGGGGGGGGGGGATTTCTTTTCGGGGAGGGTGGGTTGAAACTCCTCCCCCCCCCGTGCTACGCCCATGAGGCAATATCAATTCGCTCTAGAGGATGCTGAAGTCAGCGTTGATTGAAATAAATAGAAAGTTGAAAATTACGTGCTACTATTAAAAGTGACAAAATCATGACTGATGGGGAAAATAAGGAGCTGTGACCAATGAAGAATGAGAAAAGTCGATTAGTATATTCGTCAAGGTTTCAAGAGGAATGTAAACAGCAATTTACATTTTAGTAGTTTGTACAAAGAAAAGTAAATAAATGAAAGGTGGATCATTTGTTTCCGATAGGAAAACATTCTATAACGTTTTCTGTAATAAAACTTTTAATTAGGTGACTAGATTATTTTAGGGTCACAATCAGTTTACTTAGTATAAAGATTTCAAGCTTCACATTGTCTTCTTTTCTGAATGTATTATTTAAATTGAACGATAAAGGCATTCAACTTATGTGATGATTTAAATGTGCTTATTGATTGAAGAAGACTAATGTCTCATAATTCTCATAATCTGTTGTGGAACTTCCGAATGCGTTACATTTTAGATCCAATAGTGGAGGGGAGACACTGTAAGAATATGTTAAAAATATTAACTAAAAGCATATATATAAATATATTTAAAATTATTTTGTTATTTCGTTAATTTACTATTACAATTCAAAGCGTCAACAGAACCGTTCCACGGTGCTTTTATACAATGTATTTAATTGGGAATAAATTGACTGGAAATTAAATGACAGGGAGTCTAGTGACGGGGAGTTAGGAGACCGGAGATTAAATGACTGTGAATCTTTTTAGGCCACTTTTTTAAACATTTATTCATTAATTTGTTTTAGAAGTTTTTCTTGATTTTGTTTAATAATATTAGACCACATTCTTCCAATCTTAATCTTCTTTTTTTTGTCTCTGTACTGTATTGCTTAAAGTTAAATAACATTAACGGATGTTTCCTCTCGTGATTTTATTTTTACTAACTTCAATGTCAAAATCACGGCCGTAAATCGCACTTTTGAAACATATTTAAACAACAATTATACAAGAAAAATAAAAAAAAATAAAAAAATATGTTTACAAAGACAGTTTGTGTTGAAACACAAACTCAAAATTGATATTTGGTGTCGGAGAAATAACGTGTACAAACATTTGGCCAGACAGACAGACACACAGACAAGCAGACAGAGTGGGATGATATAGACTTTGTTAAAAGATAACTGAAGTATCCTGTTTGTTAGCTTCATAAGTTTTTATTTAAAACCACGCCACTCGTATCTCTGCTATTGTATCAAGTTTATTTGAATTTATTTTTTTTTTGATTGAGCAGATTTTTTTTCGTCAGAAGATGTTATTTAGCTTAGGAAAAATTTTTTTTAGTCAAACAAAAAGAGATTTATTAATTTAGAAACTTCACAAACTTATAAATTCCTAAACTTTCATTAAAACGCTTATATGTTCAACAAGAAACAAATTTTATTATCAGCGCATCTGTTAACACATCTGATAAATAGACCACTTTAAGCATTTTTTAATGTACCAGTTTACATACTTTTATTAATATTTGTCAAATATTTTATGATGCCACAAATTGTTTTGCAGTTTTTGCACTTTTATTTTTTTATACAAAATTATATAGGAGGCGCAGAGGCTGAGTGGTAAAGCGCTTGGTTTCCGAACCAGAGGGTCTCGGGTTCGTATCCTGGTGAAGACTGGGATTTTTAATTTCGAATTCTTTAGGGCGTCTCTGAGTCTACCCAGCTCTAATGGGTATCTGACATTAGTTGGAGAAAAATACAGATGGTTGGTCGTTGTGCTGACCACATGATACACTCGTTAACCGTAGGCGACAGAAACAGATGAACTTATAAATTTTAACTACAACATTATATAACATTTTGCCCATTAGAATTTTGTCATTTTGAAGCCTAACTTGTTACGTTTTCAAAATCTAAAAGTATATATAATTCCTCCATTATTAAAGCCTATATAGGATTTATTAATTGTGCATTTATATTATTTCAATTGTCTAGCTGTTTAATGACCCAGTTCATGGACACATCGAGCTCAATGAAGCGTGTCAGCTGATTGTTGATACCAAAGAATTTCAACGTCTGAGAGACATCAAACAACTCGGATTTGTTGATTTTGTTTTCCCTGGAGCCACACACACAAGATTTGAACATGCATTGGGGTACTGGTTTGACACAATTATAGAATAGAATTAATATTCAACAAAGAGATACTAGTCATCTATATGGGTCCGAACTGCAAGCTCAGTATTAGGATTTATTTGCGAACATATGGTCTAAAGTTGGTATGAGTTTTGACAAAACTGTTGGCTTCTAAATGTAGTAATAGCAATTATACAAAAAAAAATTATTTTCAATAAATAAATAATTACTAAA
This sequence comes from Biomphalaria pfeifferi, assembly GCA_030265305.1. NCBI lineage: Eukaryota > Metazoa > Mollusca > Gastropoda > Planorbidae > Biomphalaria > Biomphalaria pfeifferi. Next base: position 900,703 of record JASAOG010000024.1, read on the forward strand.
CATAAAGAAAAGCCTCTAATGTAGAATATAGACGCAAACGACGTAAAGAAACAGAAATAGACCCCCGGAAGAAAACGGCTTTGTTTGCATCAGGTGTCGTAAAATATGCAGGTTGTAATAGGGTTTGCTTAGTCATTTGAAACATTGAACTCATTCTTATTTTCTCTCTCTTATGCTATATGGTAGAATCCCGAAAGATATCTTATGTGCTGAGCTTGTGGAGGGAGTCAGACCCAAAGGTCGCCCAAGACTAACCTATAGTATGTCTGCAAGCGAGACATGAGAGCTCCAGATATCAATGCAAATATGTGAGAAGAAATAGCCAATGACCGGAGTGCAAACTGAGAGCAAAAGAAACGAAGCGGCCTTAATCCAGAGGGGAAATAGGAAACTGTCCTGTCCGCTAGCCCTGAATCAGAGGCATATACATGCACGAGTTGTGGCAAAGTCTGCCGCTCTAGAATTGACTTGATTAGCCACACCAGATTCTGTCCCGTCTCAAGACGAAACCAAAGCTATATATATATATTATTAAGTTGAAAAGATAGCAATGCACATTTTAGACTTTAGACCCTCACCGATTTCTTTTAATTGTAAAACTATGTAGGTCTTAAAATACTTCTTAAAAATAGTGTGTTTTCTATGAAAAAAAAAGTTGCAAGCTACAAAATATTAAGAAAATAGATTTCCGTTACCTTTTCTAGTTTTGGAGATCTAAAGCAATGATTGAACTAACAGTCAGGCCACACGGTACTAAAATGGCTTTTTCTCTTTCGTTGGCCTCTTAAAAAGTTCCTTTAAGTGAAGCTAAATAGTATTTACATTTTGTAGTTGTTTTTATAATTTTAATTAATTCGTTAACTCACGTTTTTCTCATAGATCTTATCACCTAGCTGGAATATTTGTACGAAGACTTAGAGATTACCAAAATGATATTACAATTACAGATACAGACATATTGTGTGTAGAAATAGCAGCTCTTTGCCATGATATCGGTAAATATAGTAGTAAAAAAAAAATCAATGCATTACGCTTGCAAAAGCTAAAAAGATTTCAGTCTCACCGTAAATTGATATTTTTATTACATATGTTTATTATTTTAATGGATTTCAACAAGAACATTTTCATCAACAGATTCCGACGTTCCAGTATCTGTTCTCTTTTTTAATATTAAAGAAGTAACTATTTATCTAAGAAAAATAAAGTTATAGGTTACATTTATACACAATTTTAAATAACTTTGAAGTTTTTATTTACATTTAAAAGTAAGTAGTTTAAGTGGTCGAGATATGTCTTTTGCGTACGTCTCAATGTCTGCCAACTTAAATGTCTGCCTGGTTGCATGACATTCGCTCAGGCAGTCGTTTCAATGTTCGCTGGTTCGAACCCTGCCCGCAGTCATTTCCGTCATCCTGCAGGAGTTTTGGGGGTTCCGGTTATAATGTAAAAGAAAAAATAATCTTTACTTCCGAAGGAACATTCGAAATATTAAACACGAAACTTAAAACAAAATTATGTACATTTTAGTACAATTTGTGAGACAAACGTCTAGAGTCTAGAGACTTTAATACGTGTCAAGTATAGTATTGCCTCCTTTGTTATTTCAATTCCCCAAATGAATTCCCCATGGTACTTAATAAAAACTAAAAAGAAATAACTTATGTAAAATGTGCTACCCTTTGTTTTGAGCAGGATGTGGGCCGTTCTCTGCACTTTTTTCAAAGAAGTTCATTCCTGGGTTAATTGAAAATAACTCTAAGGTAATTATACATTAATTATAATGGTAAACATCAATTATCTTATCTTATCTTATATAATTAGATAAGATAAGATAAGTTAATACAGACGTTACTTCAAAAAAGAAGATGATTACGTCCTACGCGTCATGCATTTAGTCATGCATATTAACCAATGACTTAAATTCTGCCAAGTCACTGGTTTTTCTGGCTAGCTCAGGCAACCCATTCCATGCTCTAATAGCACTAGGGAAGAAGGAGTATTTGTACAAATTTGTCCTAGCATAGGGGACGAGGAATATGCCTTTATTTTTTAGTCTTTCAGAGTATTTTATTAAGTTTTGTTTTTGTATTTGAAGATTATGGTTCAGTGTTTTATGTATAATTGCTACTTTACTTTTGAGTCTTCTGTCCTGAAGGCTTTCTAAATTTAGTGATTTTACTAATGGTGTTACTCTAGTCAAATGTGAATATTCGTTTGTTTTGAATCTCACTGCTCTATTTTGTGTTTGTTCCAGTTTCTAAATGTTTTCTTGAGTTGAGGGGTCCCAAACGGTGGGTGCATATTCTATTATTGGCCTAACCAAGGTTAAATAACATTTTACTTTTATGTTCTTATTTGATTTATAGAAATTTCTTTTAATAAACCCTAATGCTTTGTTGGTTTTTTTGTAGTTTCATCAATATGTGGATTCCATGACAGTTTTTCATTTATTATAACACCTAGGTATTTTGCATTTTTAGTCTGTGTTACTGGTTTGCCATGAATAAGATAAGTGGAATTAATTTGTTTTAGTTTTTTTGTTACTCTTAACAACTGACATTTTTCTAGGTGGAAAGACATGCTCCAATTCGATTCCCATTTCTGTAATTCATCTAATTCTCTTTGTAAAATATCTGTGTCTTGTGTTGTTTTTATTGTTCTATATATTATGCAATCATCTGCAAATAATCTGACTTTTGTTCCTGAACTAATGCAATTTGGTAAATCATTTATGTAAATTAAAAATAGTAGTGGACCCAAGACTGTTCCTTGAGGTACACCTGAGTTTACTGTTATTGGTGTTGATTTAGAGCCATTTATTATTACAGTTTGTTCTCTCCCTATCAGAAAATCTTTAATCCACTGATGCAGTGGACCATTAATGCCAAAATATTTTAATTTTTTAAGCAAACTATGGTGGTAAACTTTGTCAAAAGCCTTGGAAAAATCTAGTAAAATAGCATCTATTTGTTCACTATTATCTAAACCTTTTGAAAAATCATCAATTAGTCCTATTAGTTGTGTTTCACATGATCTATATTTCCTAAAGCCATGTTGGTATGGGGTGATAACATTATGTTTGTCTAAGTGGTTTATGATGTTGCTACATATTATGTGTTCTAGGATTTTACATGTGATGCTGGTAAGTGATACTGGTCTGTAGTTTCCTGGGTCAGATTTTTCTCCTTTTTTAAATAGGGGGGTGACATTAGCTTCTTTCCAGTCCTTTGGTACTCTGCCCTGGTTAAGCGATGCCTGAAAGAGTATTTTGAATACTGGGGCTAGCTCATTGCTTAGTTCTTTGAGTAATCTAGCTGGAATACCATCAGATCCAGATGCTTTATTTGGTTTGGTGTTGGATAATAGTTTTTGAATTCCATTTTCTTGTACTACTAAATCTTCTATGTTGTCTACTTGGTTCAAATTAAGAAATATGTCTTTGTCTCCTGGGGCTGAGAATGCTGATGCAAAGTATTTGTTTAGGATGTTTGCTTTAGTTTCATTGTCATTATGTATAATGTTATGTTCATCTTTTAATGGCGCTATGCCTGTTGTTTCCATTTTCTTAGACTTAATGTATGACCATAGGTTTTTGTTGTTATCTTTAGAAATTACATTGTTTATGTATTCACTCTGCAGCTGTCTGCTTACTTTTTGGGCTAGGTGTTTAATTTTTATATACTTTTTGTGAACTCTTTCTGACTTGGTTTCTATATAGGTTTTCCTTCTGTTTACAAAGCTTCTTTAGTCTATTATTAAACCAGCATTTATTTATTTTGTTTGATGTGTATTTAGTTGGTATATGATTTTCTATAATGCTTTTAAGATGGTTTTTGATGAAATTCCAGAGGTCACCGACTGGTTGGTTAATGTCTTTTTCTAATAAGAATGTTTGTTGAAAGTTTAATGCAGCTTGGTGTAGTTGTGTTAGGTTACATTTATTCCAGAGTAAGATTTTTCTTTTGGGTTTTGTATTGGCTACTGCTTTTATCTGACTGTGTATTTTTATGATCTCATGGTCTGATACTACTACTAATCCAGGTCTGTTGGTTAAGAAGAGATTTAATGTGTTGTTTAATCTAGTTGGCTTTTTAATTATTTGATCTAAACTTAGGTTGTGTAAAGTTTCTATGAAAAGCTCATTTATGTCCTTAAGGTTTTGGTGTTTATCTATGGTTAGTGTTTTCCAATTTATATCAGGTAGGTTGAAATCACCCATAATCCAAAAAACTGCATTTTTATTTGTCTCTTTAAGTGTAGTAATCTGATTACATAGTTCCTGCATGTATTCTAAACTAGAATTTGGTGGTCTGTAAATGCTGCCTATTATTAGGGATGTTGAGGTGGTATTAATTTTACAAAATGTAGATTCTATATTTTTTGAGTTAGGTAAGGTTATTTCTTCTGCTATAAGAGTGTTTTTTATTGCTAGAAGAACTCCTCCATGATTATCAGCCCTATCATTTCTAAAAATTTCATAATTACTATTGAAAATTTCTGCATTATAAATTTCAGAATGTAGCCAAGTTTCTGTTCCTGCAATTATGTCTGGTTTCTCACATTCTAATAAAATTTCTAAGTCTGCTGTTTTGTTCCTAATGCTTTGAAAATTTATTACTTAGGTTTTAAGGTATTTTGGTATTACTTCTTTAGTAGGTTTGTTTAGTGAGGCTGTTGTATTAATTTTAGTAGATTTGGGTTTAACAGGAGTGGATCTGGCTAGTGGTTGGTGAGTTTGTTTTGGGATGGTGTTTAGGATGTTGTATGGGTTAGAAGTGTCCGCATCAAAGGAATCAAACAGTCCTGATGTAAACGGAGTAACCCACACGGTACACAGTGCCATGATGCATCTTTGTTGCCTGTTTCATGGTGCATACTTTTTTGCAGATGTTGCATCTATCTATCAATTAGAACAAAAGAAAGATAATATTTATATTTTAGTATGAAAAATGGCGTCTATGTTATTTGAAATATGTGAAATGAGTTACCTCGCTTTTTAAATTATGAAAACAATTATTTTGCAGCTGAGACAGCGCAACAAACTGATGTTTGAACATATGCTAAAAGAAAATCAATTAGAAGACAAACTCAAAGAGAAATTCAATATCAACCCAACTGACTTAATCTTTATAAAAGAGCTCATTGATGGATATAAAGCCACTGGCTCAACGGTATACTGATATGGTGGTGGTGGTGTTTTTTTTTAAGTTTTATATCAAATTAACTGTCTATATTAGAATTTTATGCACATTGGTAAATAAGAACTTATGGTTATATTCAGGACCACAATAAAATGTCATTTAGTTTTGTATTTTGTTAGGCCCACCTCGCTATGAGTGATAGTATTGAAATTCGATAACCTGTGTTTCTTTTTAGACACCTCAGGTAGTGCTTTCTTACTCCTCGGAATCTTTCATATTGCCTATTGTTTTTTATAGGAAGAGGTAAAATTTATTTTAAGTAAACTTTTGATATAAGTCTATCGTGTTTAGTAGATTCTACAATGTAATTAAAATGTGTTTATAACAATAATAGCCTTAAGTGAAACTACAATTTGTAGTATGTCTTCTGCCAGATTATGGTTCAAAGAAGCAGACAATCAAAAGCCAAGGAGAGGAAAAAAATATTAAAACTTTTTATTACAAATCTTTGCTGTAAAGCTAATACTTTTCAAAATTTTGCGGTCATCTATTATTTTTTACCTCCCCCTCCCCCCCCCCCCAAAAAAAAAGATATTGCTTCGTCTTATCTTCGAGGTGAACATGGGTATCTGGTAAAGATAACTTTTCAGCCTTTAGGCTATCAATTGAAAAAAAAACTCGCCCTAATATAAATTTTAACAAATCTTTACATCTAATGAAAACTTGAGTGTGAAATCATCAGCTCAGCAGTCAAGATGTTTACGCAGCTAAACCAAAAAAATAATAGTTGAATACATACACAAAAAATGAGTCTAAAATCTTTGAGAACAATCTATCTAATGTTACAACAGATGTGGCCTTATGAAGGCAGAAAGGAAAAACAAGCATTTCTCTTCGAGGTATGTTTTAATTAAAGTAGATCTATTTTATTCAAATCTTTAATAATGAGTCGATTGTGACCCGTAGCTGCATTTATTTTTTTTTGTTCCAATGCGCAAATCCATTAATGAAGTCAGTGTTATCCATGAGGAAGTCTCTGATCCAATTATAAAGACTTACCTCCAGTAAAAACTTTTATTTAAAAAGTGATGTATTTTTATGTAGAAGCAGCTTGAATACAAAAAAAATGTGACCTATTCATTTCCATAAGAGAACAACAAAAAACGTCAAATAAAGACAATGCCTCCTATATGCAACTTACAAAGTGATTTTTTTCTCTTTAATAATATATGTTTAGATTAAAAAACAATGTAACATTTTGTACCCTGCCCCATTCTCCCCAAGAAAGAAACCTGGCCAAACAAATGTTTTGATCTACTACACGGTGACCGATCACTTCCCCGGTCATTTCATCTTTGTTCAATTCATCCCTTGTCACTTCATCCCCGGTCATTTCATCTTTGTTCAATTCATCCCTTGTCACTTCATCCCCGGTCATTTCATCTTTGTTCAATTCATCCATTGTCACTTCATCCCCGGTCATTTCATCTTTGTTCAATTCATCCCTTGTCACTTCATCCCCGGTCATTTCATCTTTGTTTAATACATCCCTTGTCACTTCATCCCCGGTCATTACATCTTTGTTCAATACATCCCTTGTCACTTCATCCCTGGTCATTACATCTTTGTTCAATACATCCCTTGTCACTTCATCCCCGGTCATTTCATCTTTGTTCAATACATCCCTTGTCACTTCATCTTTGTTCAATACATCCCTTGTCACTTCATCTTTGTTCAATACATCCCTTGTCACTTTATTCCCGGTCATTTCATCTTGTTCAATGCATCCCTTGTCACTTCATCTCCGGTCATTACATCTTTGTTCAATACATCCCTTGTCACTTCATCCCCTGTCATTTCATCTTTGTTTAATACATCCCTTGTCACTTTATCCCCGGTCATTTCCTCCCCCAAGGAGATTTTTTTTCTTAGTCACTGTATAGTTGTACCGTTTGATCGTCGTATGAGCTTAGCTAAAGGCTCATACGAGCTCAAAGTTTGAAAAAAAACCTGTTTCGCCAAAAAGAAAAAAAAACCTATGTGAACACAGTTCTGTTTGAGTGAGAACCGAGTCAATGCCTATGTAAAGCATTGCTGTTTATAATGCCTTTGGCCCCCGACGCATGCTTGGCTGCACATGGCGGAAGGCCAAGGACACCGGGAGCCTCCGCCATTTTCCTTCGTTATACCAAGCTAACCGTTGGGGACTCGCCATTTATGTAAATGTCCCTTTGAAGAACAGCGCATGGATGTGTGACAGGTTTGTGGGGACTTTTTTGCAAATCCGCCCGTGCAAGAGGTGGACTCTCGTCTACCCGTGGGCATCCCCACGGAAGTTATGTTTCGCCATTCATTTAGCCTAGTTACCCCCTCAAGTAACCGTTTCCACCCGGGTGCCACGGTGAGGCAGAACAGCGTACCCGGGTATAGTTGTACTTATAAGGCGTTGACTTTAAGGGCTCATTTCATCTTATATACAAATATGTTTATTTACAATGTTGGATGATATTTTTGACAGTATAGTGCTTATAGTTTTCCTTCTTCTCTCTTCATTGGGAAATCTTATAATATATGTAAACTAGACAGATATTACCTGCTGCCCGCGGGTCTTAACTTGCGTATCGTTGATAGAGTCACCTATAGTGCATTAGAAACAATTAAAGAAAATAATGTTATAAGTAAAGCGAATGCATGAATTCATGATTAAAAAAAATATTATGAATGGAGCTAAAAATAGTTAATTGACCTAAATTCAATTTTTTATGAAAACAGATTGGCTTGTGTTTAGATCTTTATTTAGAAGCACGCGATATCAAGAATAGAGTTGCACTCATGGCGTACGAATATATGTAAAAATGCTTTAGAAAAACAAATTTGATTAAAATATCAAATGAATGGACTATAATTAGTATGTGTATGTGTTTAATTATAAAACTATCTTTGCGAAGAGAAGTTCTATCATCTTAGAGTTGAATTAGAGTTTTAGACCTAGGAATAGAGAGATGTGTAACATTTCGGGTAATGTCTAATGAAAGAATGTGCGTCAGGAATTCTAAATTTGCAGATATAAGGAACGAATTTATGTAAAATGCTTTTGAAACACAAATTTGAAGGCTAATTTTATTAAATAATGAACTCAATAGACTATATTTTGTAATTTCATGTGTCAAAGTAAAAAACTATCTGCGCAAAGTGTCGTTCTTAAAATTAGATCTAGATCTAGATCCTTTCGATCTTTTCTCATGTAAACATGGCCTAGATCGATGAAGTTATAATGCATTTCATAGAGTTGGTCAACTTTTTTTATGAGGGTCTTAAGTTTTTTTAGGGCTACAATACATACAATACGGTCTAAGTTAGTACCCAAGGAACATTCCTGCCAAGTTTTATCAAGATTGGTCAAACGGTTTTGATTTCTATGCGTGACATACATACATATATACATACATACATACGCCTTACTTTCTACTTTTATAGTATAGATAAATAGATCTATTGTAATAAGTTCTTTTAACTATTTGAGGTAGAGATGTCAATATTACCCTGCGCATATTGCATAATAAGTAATGATCAAAGGCGAAGGTTCGGTGGAAGTAGTAAAAATCTTTTGAGAGAAAGAAGAATGATTAGAAAACTTGTGATCATGTCACTGATAACTTATCTCCTGTCGGCAATATTTTTCACTTTAACTTTATTTGTCAATAGTTCTTTCATGAATATGGGCGCGTCATTTTTTTTTACCTTAAACAGTTTTATTTCTTCAAATAAACGTTGACTTCGACCCTCCTTTGGAGCCGATTCATATCACCAATTCACATTAACAAATCATATCACCTATAAACTCTTTCTTTTAATCTCCGTTTTATCATTAAAGTTATAAATTGTGACACCGAAGAACGTCCCAAAAAAATATACAACAATGACCTAAAAATTACAAACTATGTACAGCAATACACTTCAATGGTTATCTATCTTATTGATTTTAATTAGCACACAAAAACATTTTTTTCCCAGTAGCTCTATATCTATAGATAATACATTGTAGTACTTTTTTTAGTGACATTGAAATATATTAGTATTTAATGTGTCACACTTTTTGTCATGAAAATAACAATAAATGTATATACTGTTGTTAATTTCCTACTTTTTACAATTATTATTTGTTAGATAATATGATGAAATGACCTGGTGATGAGATGAACAAAGGTAGGAATGACCAGGGGATGAAATGACCGGGAACCCTACTACATTTTATCATATTCCAATGACAGGGCTTAGATCTGGACTTAGAAGATGATGTGCACAATTTTCCTGTACATTAATATTTTTTTAACTCTTAAATCAATAAGCCTTACATTCGGAAATACCAGAAAGCTATAGTCCTTTCAAAGCCGATGCTGGATCTCGATCTAGGTCAAGTTCTCTAGTCAAATTTAAATTTATTTCTTTTTAATAACAAAAAATGTAACGGTCAAACTTGAGTTTTCCCTAGGTGGCCAACGAGCTAATAATTCTTTTCTCAGCGCAGTGATGTACAGCAAATGTTAAATTTCTAGAAAAAATAGTCAGAGAAGTTTATGAGATCCACGTTCAGGTTCAAGTTTCCAGGTTTCAAGAAGTTTTTGAATAGATGTATTTTAAAAAGTAGCCGTTGCACCAGAACTTTGCAAGATCTAACATATAATGTTATCGGATTTTAAAGATCTTAAGTTTTGGCGATCCAAACGGATATATCTCTCATTCGTTGTCAAAGATGAGCACATTTCTCATGTCCTATTAACTCGATGTCTATGAAGCGCAATCCGCCAGCCACATACACTGTATACACAACATGGGTAAATTCGGTCAGCTGCCAATAAGATCTAATCTATTATCAGCCTTTTGTTAGCTCTGCCTTTATTCATGCTTTCCGCTCTCCTTACATCGTATCTAAAACCCCGACACTCTTGGCTTTACGCCATGAGAAGCTAGTGTTTCCCAGCCGTTAATGTCAATCTCACACTCCTTGAGGGAGTTCTTGTCTTTGTAACGCTTGTTTTGACCCCCATCCCCCCAGGAGCACTTTCCTTTACAACTCCACATAAAGAAGTCGTTTAGGTGGGCGATTTTCTGGCCTTTCGAAATTTTGACCTTTTTGGTGAAAACTGTAGGATTTCAGCGTCTATTATGTGGTCAAACCAGTTCACCTGATGATTGTTTTTAGACAGCGAAGATGGAAGGAGTTAAGGCAGGAGTATAGGCCCAGGAATCTTCAGCTATAAGAGTGAAGGGACGATAAAGCACTGTTGTAGATATGCCTAGCCTTCATGGTTGTCATACTTGTTCTTGAAATCTGCCAAAAGCAGCACTGGCAAGTGCATCGCGGAAATTTACCTCATTATCGAGGTTGGGATTTGTTGATATAGTACTTCTGAAATAGACAAACGTTTTAACATTTACTAGTTTTTGGTCATCTATGAGAATATCTGGTTCTATGACTGATTTATTTGAAGGGAGTTGGTCTAAACTAGTGGTTTTCAAGAAGTGGTACGCGAACCCCCAAGTGTCCGCAAGAAGAACATAAGGGGTCCACAGAAAGATGAAAATTATATATATTTTTAAAATTTAAATATCTTCTTTGTCTAAAGCCAGTTTATCTAATCGGATAATTTTAAAAATAATCGACTCGCCACTCATTACTGTTTAACATGTCTATTACGGTATTCTATATTGATCAATACCAAAGATTTGAAGACATTCTTAAACTGGATATTGACGACTGGGTATTCAACCCTTTAGCACGTGAAGAAACTAAGTTCTCAAACACACATGAATCCATACAACATAATACTAAATAATACAGAAGCATTTTTTTTAAATATTCGCAAACAAGGAACTTAAACCAATGTTTGAACAAGTCTGGTTACAAAAACCAGACCTTCTCATAGATGGCCAAACACCGGAGGATTCCAGCTACCCGTCGCCTCCGTGGAAACGTTTAGTAAAAAAAATAGGCTAAGTACGTTAGCGAACAAGGCCCCTGCGAATACCTTGGGTGAACATTTTTTTTTATCTCACTCGAGGTGGGGATGGAACAAATAACCAGCACCCCAGTCCAGCAAGTCCACAAAGAGGGCCGCCATCAGTGTCCCGTTAGCTGGAGTGGCGGTCCCTGCACGGAACTGTGGTGTTTACAGTATAGCTTTATGAGACAAGCTCCCCATGGTTAGCGCTGCCCTTGGCCACTTATAGCGAGTGGACATAGGACCGGGAGCGGTCCGCCGTGTATGTGGTAGGTCTACTTTCTAGCCCAGTCTATGGCTACTACTCGGATCCCTCAGACATGACAGGGTCGAAGTGCCCCATGTCCAGGCCTGTTCCTTGGATAAAAGCCTTTATAACGATCAATGGAATAACGGCGCCATCCGCGCCGATTACCTACTGGTAACAAAAACAGATTAGAACTTTATAGTCTGCAATATGGGTCTTTGTACAGAAATTGTTGACTGCTTTCCCGTTTTCTTATTTGGAACAACATGGATTCATTACCATAATGAATCTCATCAGCAAATAAAAGAAACCAACTAAAAATTTAAGCTCGTTGAAATTGGCGGTTACTACTTACAAACATTGAGCCGGATATAAATACACTCATAAAATCTCATCAACCTAATCCAATTTCGTACAATTTTATTTTAAGCAAATGTTATAATCTCAATAAACACTCCTCCAATAAAATGTTCTTTTTTTTACATTGATAAATTATATACTAGATTTATGCATTCATGTAGCGTTTTCACTTATGGATCTGTTTTGACTATTTCAAGAATCCCTGGGTTAAAAACGTTGGAGAACCTCTAGTCAAAACGATCTAAACGTAACGGACTGACATATGGACAGACCAAGTACACAAAACTAATATCGGCTTAAGTATGGGATATGTTCATGTAAGTCGTAGTCGCACAGAGAAGGACATTTTTCGGAGCACATGAATGCCAAATGCAGCTCACCAACCTCTTTGTCCTCTTTGTCCGTCTATAATCATTCAACCGCATCCGTTAGGCCAGGCTCACATCACATCATATTTTTATAACAATCAGTTAATTGACAATTTATAAATATTAATGCTGTAATACTAAAAATAATATATAATACTAATTATAACATAGTTAACCAAAGAGACAATAAAATCACCTACGCAATCGTTTCACCCCACGTAGGTCTATTTTGTATGGAGGGATTTGTTGATAGTTAGTACTTCATAGCTTCTAATATATGTGCTGAAAATATTGTAACCTACCTTTTAATCTACATTTCTTACCAAATAGATGACCCACAATCTCTATTTGTAGTCTTGTTTTTATGTTCTCTTGATTTTGGTGCTTGCTAAACAGATAGTACAAAACCTTCGTAACGGCATTGACGTCTGCAAATTTGATTACATGGCCAGAGATTCGCAAAATCTTGGAATTTCAAATAATTTTGACTTTCGGCGCTACATGGAGTTTGCCAGAGTGATGGAAGTTGATGGAGAAAAACAAATTTGTAATAAAGACAAGGTTACATTTTCAGACTTTAATTACGTTTAATTAAATAATTTTGCTCTCTGTATCCCATTCTATTCAAGATTACAATGTTTTTAGACATGAATTTCTTGTCACTTTTTATATATTCTACGTATCTTTGTTTCTTCTTATTATTTTAGGAAGTAGGAAATCTGTACAACATGTTTTTCACAAGATACAATCTTCACAAGTTTGCGTATCAACACCCAGTGGTTTGCGGTATAGATGAGATGTGAGTAGATGTATAGGAACAAGGGATCTCTGATTGTATTAAGTTTTATAAATAATTATTGCTTTAATAATTCAGTTGTTTTTATTAATTTATACTTATACAATTTATATTTTTAAAAAAAACAAATCAAGGACATATTATATGCTGACGACTGTGCCCTTAATGGCTACTGCAAATTTTATTTTCAGAGCTTTGTCGGTAACATTTGAAGGGCATTTCAGACTTGTGCCTCACTATAAACACAGAAAATACTCCATTCCTATACTTTCCAGGTCAAGCCTACTAGAATTCAAGCATCAAGATGAGTGGACAGTAAAAAAATGCTGAGTATACACTCATCTACTTTGGCAGCACACTTTCCCGAAACTGAAACATCGATAATGAAATCGACTTGCTTATCGCCAAGGCCAGTGCATCCTATGGCGTATATATATATATATATTGTTGTAACCCTATTCGCGGCGCAAAAGGGTTAACTGTGTGTGATCAGCTGACATTTGTGACACAGGCCAGAAGTACAGTTTAGCGTGCGATATTGAAAGGCAAGGGACAGTACTGGCATGACCAGAGACACAGTGTGTAGGAAAGCGGCAGTTCAAGACCGGAGAGCGTTGAGACCGGGACTGTTAGTCGGCCATGAAGTCGGTCCTGGTGCAGTCCTCCAGTGAAACGTACGAGTCCAGAAGAGACAGTAGAGTTTATGAGTTTAGTACAGTCTTACATTACAGCAGTTGATTGTGTTGCCAATGGACCTCATTCACCAATCGTAAACAAACAACATTTAGTCACGTGATCTTATTGATAAAACAACGAAAAAAACTGTCACGTGACAACCATAATAAATAAAACATGAGAGCGTAAATTATATAGAAGAGATAGAGCACCACGTGCTAAATGTTGTTTGTTTACGATTGGTGAATGAGGTCAATTGTGTCGTATTGGCTGTTTGATTTGGCCCTTATTAAAGTACCAGATTATTTGGAGCCTTGTTGTCAAGTTCTTGATGTGTTGATGTGTTGTGTTTAGCAGTGTTTACAGAAGGCCTGGAATAAGAGAGAGGATCGTAACAATATATATAGCTCCTCCTTCGTGGTCGAAGATGAGCACATTTCTCATTTCCTATGGACTCGAAGATTGCTGTAAAGTCCAATCCTCGCTTTAAAAATCGGCCGCATGCGTGGCATGGGTGGGTTAGGTTAGTTGCAGATTGGCCTGCTTCTTCTCTCACCTTTTTGTTGGTTCGGCGCTTTATCGTCCCGGCCACTCTTTTTGCTTCAAATATTGAGACCCTGCTATCTGGGAAATGGAAGCACATGATAAAGCATCATGACGTGGCAATGTGAAAACTGACAAAAAAGTGTAGAGTTCAAGAGAACAGTGCTGGCAGATAAAAAGCGTCAGAGAAAATAATCAAGGCACGCAAACTTCATCTGGAATAACTTGCCCAGTGTGCAGCCGAATATTCCGGGGCTCACATAGGACTCACCAGCCAAATGAGTAGGCACAAACCAAGTGGAAAATCCTCAGCCCTCTAGATGACAAAAAGGATTATCATCGAAACACGCTGGGTAAACCAGGTTTCACTCTTAAGGGACTTCAGTGTCGTAAATAGTAAACACAAATTTAGTGGTAGATCAAAAGCAAAGAAATATCATGCATTATGTAGTAAAGTAGCAATTAAATAAACATACGAATTTCTTTTTCCTTAGGGTACTGGACGTTTTAAAAGCTTGCAATGAAGAAAAACAAACGCTAGTTAGAATAAAGTAAGTATAAAACTACAGCGATTTCTACAGTTAACATTTGTGTACATTAAAGAGAGAAACAAATGAAAGATACAAATAGGAAAGAGAAGTAAAAAAAAGAAAAAAGTAACACGAAACTAAGAAAGAGAGAAAGAGTCATAAGAGAGAGAGAGAGAAAGAGGGAATAATGAGAAAGAAAGAAAGATACATATGTATAGAGAGAAATAAAAGACAAAATCGTTAGAGGGAGATAAATAAAAAAGAAAATCGTGAGACAGAGAGAAATAAAAAGAGTGAATCATGAGAGAGAGAGACAAAGATAAAATAAAGAAGAAGAGAGAAAAAGACTGAGAGAGAAATAAAAGAAAGCATCATGGGAGAAAAGGAAAGAGAGAAATAAAAGAGTGAATCATAAGAGAAAAAGAACAAAAGGAGAGAATCATGAGAGAGAAAGAGAGAAATAAAAGAGAGAATCGTGTGGGAGAGAAATGAAAGAGAGATAAAAACAAAAATGAGAGAAACAAGAGTAAGATTGAAAAGCAAGACAAGACAGAAAGAAAAAAACAAGACAGAAAGAAAAAAACAAGACAGAAAGAAAAAAACAAGACAGAAAGAAAAAAACAAGACAGAAAGAAAAAAACAAGACAGAAAGAAAAAAACAAGACAGAAAGAAAAAAACAAGACAGAAAGAAAAAAACAAGACAGAAAGAAAAAAACAAGACAGAAAGAAAAAAACAAGACAGAAAGAAAAAAACAAGACAGAAAGAAAAGAAAAAGAAAAAGAAATAGAGAGAAATCTAACAGAGGGAGAATTAAAAAAAAAAAATAGTGAAAACAAGAGTCTGTAAAAAAAAAGTAATTTATAAAAACTAATTTAAAATTTAACTACCATTAGTACAGGTGAAGAATTGACAATGGCTGCCTGTCTTGACTTCGAAAACCAACAAAACCAGTCAGGATATACCCGGCTCACTGATGGAATTCTTTTCTCTCTGCGCAACAGTGATTGCTCTAAGACTGAGTTGATAGAAAGACTCTACTCAAGAGATCTATATAAATGCGTTTTTGAGAGCCGCCCAATGTCTAAAGATTGTTTAAATAAGGTACATTTTTACAAAAAAAAGTAGTTACTGTTTTTCCTCAAACATTCTTTGTAAAGTCGCAAAGTTTCAAATAAATCCGACAAGCGGCTCCAACATGACCTATGAGGTAGTGTTATCTGGCTACATGAAAAATCTCCTCACAGCGCATGTTGAAGCCGAGGAGTCTCACCTCTATTGGACAAAAATATTTTTTAGCGCAGCATACAGCCATTGACACGCTTGTCGAAAATGGCGAAAAGTTAGGGTGCCAGAATGATAATCTAATTGATCTTTTAGGAACAAGAGAAACAGTTTGTTTTTCAATGAAATCACTTTTTTCTTCTGAAAACTTTAATAACTTTTGTTAATGAAAATAAGCGTTTTGTTATATTTTTCACTTTTATTTAGTCTCAAAATGTCTTTTTTTTTTAAAAAAAACAAACTCGTTTGTGTCGGCATTACCTCATACAGTGATGATGACTACTCAGAAGATTATACTAGACTATACTATGTAGAAAGAGATGAAGATTATAATTTTAAAGGTTTTTCACAATAATCTGCTCAAGCAAGAAAAAGATTATATAGTTTTTAAATGTATAGATTATCAATTCTATATAAAGAATATACTAAAAGCTTGTAATTAATGAGATTGCCTTAATTTCATGAAAATCTCCAACTAGGCTCTAGTTTCTTTTTTAAAAAAACAACAGATTGTTGAGGACCAAGATCAGAAACTGAAAGAGCGTGAAAAAGTCCAAAAGTTACGAAAATGTATTCATAACAAATGTCAAGGGAGATCTGCTGAGGAAAGATTCAAAATTTCAGAGGACCTAATCAGAGTTGTAGTAAGTGTATTATTTATCTTATATAAAGCAGAAAGTAAGGCGTCTGTGTGTATGTATATATGTCTGCATGTATGTCCTCAATAGAAATGATAACCTTTTGACCAATCTTGATAAAACTTGACATAAATGTTCCTTGGATACTAACTGGAAAAGTAACATATGTAAAGTGGCTGTAAAACAAAATTAAGACCCTCAATTAGACACATTTTCCAACTCTATGAAAGTATCACAGTTTTATGGATCTAAGTCACATAGCCATGTTTACATGAGACAAAAACTGAAAGGTCAAGCATGCGCGGAACAGAAAATCTCTCGAAGTCTGGATCTAGATCTAGATCTAATTCTAAGATGATAGAACTACTCTTCTCAAAGGTAGTTTTATACTTTAATCTATGAACATTCAAATATAGTCCATCCATTTCACTAATAAAATTAGCCTTTAAATTTGTTATCCAAAAGCATTTTTACAAAAACCCGTTCTCTAATGCTGCGACTTATCTGTCTTGATGTACATTAAATAACCATTCTTGAAAGAGCGCGCTTCTCACATTAGACACTATCGAAAGGTCACGCATGCGCAAGAAAGAACATTATTACATTCACGAATTCGTTTTATTTATAACATTATTATTTGGTTTAATTGTTTGCAATACACTAAATCAGTGACAATATCAGTGATACGAAAATTAAGACCAGAGGGTTGTTGGGTAAGTAATGTATAATTGTATAAGTTTAAGTTGTTCACTCACAATATTATATTAACGTTATAAAACATATTCTATCACAATATTGATTTAATTGACTTACTCTGTATTTTGGACTCCCAATGGAGCATAGGGCTGCAACAGTACTTTGCTATCGGACTCTGTTCTGGGCAATTCTTCTGAGTTGGATCCATGTCCATCCTACCGTATTAGCCTCTTGTTCTCCTCCATGTTTGCATTGGTCTCCCAGATTTTCTCTTCCCATGTGGGTTCCAATCTAAAGCCTGTCTTGTAATGGTGTTTGTTGTTCGCATTGTATTCCCAATCCAGCCCCATTTGTGTCAATTGACTTCTTATTCGTGTATGCTGAGTTGTTTCCCACAGGCTGAAGGTTTTAGATTTTGTTTGGCCATCTAACACCAATTATAAGACGCAAGCTTGTCTGTATTGTTAGTTGTTACTTTTCAAATTTCCGCGCCTTATACAATAATTTTTTTTTTCACATTTATGTTGAAGATGCGGATTTTATTGTGTAAGGACATTGCTTTTGACCATAAAATTTGCCGTTGAATATTAAAAGCATGCCTAGCTTTGTTGGTTCGATTTTTGACATCTTCATCTGCTTCCCTCTCTTTGTTTATGATGCTTCCAAGGGAGACAAAGTTGTTGGTTTCTACAAGATTTTCTCCTAAGAGCTGTACTGGAGTTTCTAGACTGTTCTTTATACATATCACCTCAGTATTCTTTTGTTGTTAATTTTTAAACCAGTCTTTTCCACTTCTTTTGCGAGCATGTTTAATTTTGTCAGACCTAGTAGTTTATGTGACAGGGGGCAGCTATCATCTGCGAAATACAAATCTTCCAGATGTTTTATCAGAGTCCATTGAAATGTTGCCAGCTTTTAACCTTCTCATTACCCAACAGTTTCCATAAGGCTTCTCTGTTCATTTTGTCAAATTCTTTTTCGGTGTCCACAAAGGTAATGTAGAGGGAGGATTGCCATTCTATGGATTTAAAAAAAAGTTTAGTGCCCCTTGAAAACATTGCGGTCTATAGAGCAGATGGTGTAAAGTTCATCTTTTTCTATGATTGCTTTATTATAATGCAGATTGAAGCAATGTGATTGGCGCATGATCTATCCTATCTAAATCCTTCTTAAATTTACGTAGTTTTTTTCTACTACTTGTATCCAGAGTCACGCGAGTCACGTTTAGCTGAAAATTGAGGGAAGTATGATTAGTTGTCAGTTGCTGTATTAAGATAAATTTCCTTTTTTAGCAGTCTCACAATATAGCCCACTGTCAAGTCTGTTGGAATAATATCTCACTCCCAGATTTTTGTTTCATGTTTACCTTTCAGTGTTTTCATCTTGAGATATTTTTAGGACTTTCATTATTTTTTCTTTAGTTGGAGCGCCGGTGTTGACAGAGAGAGAATTTAAACTGCAGGAGCAATATCTGAAAAATCAGTGGGTGGGGTTTATTTAGGACTTTCAGTGGTTCCATTCATCGATATTTTGTTGTTCTTTTTCGTTTCATACTTTTTAACTTCTTTGTTACAAGTACTATGTCGCTACATTTCCTACCGAAAAGGACTTAAGTCACCCATACTCTTTTGATATTTCCTTGTCTAGCTGCTACCTCTGCCTTGCCTCTTCATGGATAAATCGGCACTTGTCTTCTCTAGCATTTTTTTTTATTTTACTTCTGATATTGTCACTGATTTAATTAATTTAATTTAGTGTATTACAAACATCCAACAGAACAATTAATAGATAAATTGAATACATCCAGATGATAACTTTAACAACAATTTATTAAAGAATAAGGGTTCAGTCCACGTCGTCTCTAATCTCTAATCCGGTCTCTCTGGTCGTCGTCCTGTCCGTTGGTTCTCTATTTACGTTCTAACTTTTTAGTGATCCGTTACGTCAATACGGAAAAACCCAATTAAACCCCCAACTTGTACGCGTCTTTATAATGTGTCATTACAATTCTTTTGATCTATTAATTTCTACTTTGATACTTCTATATTCTTGTTTAAGATCACATATTTAGATTTTGGAATGAAAGATGAAAATCCCATCTACAGACTTAGAGTTTATAGTAAAGAAAACACGAATCAAGCAACAAAGATGGAACATTATGAGGTACTTTACGATCTTAACATTTATTTGACTAAACAAGATATCTAACACTACCAGATTTCTTATGTTTTTTCTTTAAATAACATTTAAGTCAGTTTAGTTAAACTAAGGATCGCATATCATTGCAATGTATAACAGGTTGAAAGCATGAGTCTTTATGACGCTATACAGTATGAACCCTAACATTATTACTGTTTTGATTTCAGACCAGTAGACTTTTAAAGGGCATGATCTACAATGAACTGCGAGTTAAAGTCTATGCTACGTGCTCAAAGACAGATAAATGCTGCGAAGAAATGCAGGACGTGATTAGAGAAGCTAGTAAAGAATGTTTTCAAAACAGAACAGAACTAAGCAAATAGATCCAATAGATCATTTTAGTATATTAGCTAGACCAGTGGTGCCCAACCTAATTCAACCCGCGGGCCATTATAATTTCCAACACTCATCTCGCGTGCCACATGACCGAAAAGTTAAAAATGAAATGAAATTGTTCTGAAATTATTTTGGTAGAAACCTGTGGATTTGATACATAACTAATAGGTTATTATTTTTACACTTCATACAATAACCTCATTTTTTTACTTAAATGTGAGCAACACCGAGTCATTTTGTGGTCTCTTTTTGGTCAATATTTCCATGGACCCTCCAATATCTAGGCTTAGTTTAACAATCTTTTACTTACGACTGAAATCAAGAATGCCGCCATATTTATTTTTTAATGCCGTTTATATATTGTTGTTTTAGTAAACAGCCACACTTTCTTTCTAAAATAAATATGTTGACTTATGTTCAACAAGAAAGTCAGGCTATGTTCTCTTTTCCTGCTAGATTCTACATTTAGAGTCCCATTTAATAAACCCACAAATGTTAAAGATCATGATGCCAATCAATCAGAGAGAAAAATTGGGGGTATAAACGTAGGTAAAGATACCTTTTTTTAGGGGGGCATCACTAAGCTAACCCATTTCAACTAGATAAATCTACTAGACCTATTCCATATGTATAAGTTGTGTGTTTCTAACAAGAATAGCGTGAGTGTGTGTGAGCGCTTTAACTTGCACAATTCCTAATAGATTGCTATGACATATATTTATCTTTCTGTTCATTCTGAGGTATTTTTTTATTACCATTCCTCTTAGCAGCTTGCAAATTCTTCATCGGTTTAAAACAAAAAGAGAATTTAAAAAACAATTAACATAAAAAAAAGTTTTTAAAGAAAATTCCCCCTTTACGAAACTGATGACTGTACGAGTGATTACTTTGATATTGAATACCAATAGATGATAGAAATGATAGATTTTTAAAAAATTTGAACATTTTTACCCCACCCTTTTCCCCCTCCCACCCAATAAATAAATATATATATATTAT
Source organism: Biomphalaria pfeifferi (assembly GCA_030265305.1). NCBI lineage: Eukaryota > Metazoa > Mollusca > Gastropoda > Planorbidae > Biomphalaria > Biomphalaria pfeifferi. The sequence goes on from JASAOG010000024.1 coordinate 921,516, forward strand.
ATATATGTGTGTATACATGTCGCCTGTCGGATTAGCAGCTGATGTATGTTCTAGATATAGACCTCAAACCAAATTTAATTTTTGTTTATTTCACATTGAACAAGAAAAACATTTTTAAAATACTTTTTTTTAAAAACTTATATTAAGGGTAATTGTATTAATTAGTCTAGATCAGTCATGTAATAAAGTTTGTAATAGATCTAGACTACCATACTACCAATAATAAATCTATGCGATTACTAATATTTTATACCAATTATTTTTGTTCCTGTTATACTAAAAATTTCGTATGAATTATACATTTTCCAAAATAAAGTCTTTCTTAAAATAACAAAGATAAATTCGTGTGCAATTTCATAAACTCTGTCGCCATATTTGACTATTCTGTTTTAAAACGTCATGTTTTTGTCTGAAAAGGGGGGAGGGTGGTAGAGTGAAAACGTTAATCCTCGCTCCTTTTTATTATTTTTGCTAATGATAGCATTTGACATTAAAGAATAGGGGTGGGGCGACTCGGTATAAGAATTTAATTTATAGCATATATAAGTTATATTAGTGACAGTTTTATTTATTTTGTAATTTCTAAACTAAAATACAAAAAGAATAAAAGTCTTGGTTTGTCCGATGGGCGGAGGGCGATCGCTTGTATCGCCCTTCCCACCTGGTAAAAACCTTTTTTATTTAAATTTACTAATGATAAAATTTGAGATTAGAGCGTGAGTGCGAAATAATATACAATGGTTTCATATATCAATATGTAGCTTATATTATATTAGAAATTCAACTAATTTTGTTCACAAACTATGATTTCTCCGTAAAAATTGGACCGCCCCCCCCCGGGCTAGAGTGGGGAGGCAGTAGAAGCAATCACCTTTACAACACCTCACCGAATCCGCCAAGATACCAGAAGGGTAGCGACATAATATAAAAATGATATAGTAATTCAACTAATTTTGTTCACAAAATTGATTTCTCTATAAAGATAGGATGACATAATATAAAGATCGGTTAAAATATCAATAACAACTTTTAATCATATAGATGTTAAATTGATTCTGTTAACAACCTGTGATTTCTACAAATAAATTGGACCGCCCCCCCCACACTCGAAAGTTTAGGGGGGCGGGTTTGATGCCATCGCCCCCTCTCGACCCTACCAAATCGGCCAACATACTTGAGAGGGGGGCGAATTATTCTAAAAATAGGTTAAAATATAAATAATTAGTATATATTATTAACTACTAAATTTGTATGCAAATTGTGTGATTTCTTTACTAAAATTCATCCGCCCCCTTCTCTTTTTTTTTGGGGGGGGGGGGGCGTCAAAGTGGGTGGGGGCGATCTCCATAATATTATATTACAGCTTTTTTTTCTTAATAGACATTTCGAACAATCTCTTTTTATAGAATGCAATTATTATTTGTTATATAATTATTTGTTTAAATAAAGACTATTACTAAATGACTGGAAATAATTTATGCATTTTAAAATACAAAAATATTTCTTAAGGTATCCTAAAAGTCCTTGGAGTCACTTATAGTCACCTTCTGTGTAAAATATTTATTTATATTTATATGTTTCTGTTTTCTAATATTTATTTGATTTTTCTGGCATTATAGTTCAGTATCTTGTATCTTTACGGACACATAAAGTCTAATTTTACAATTTCATTACATTTAACTGTATCTTATTTGGTATTTTCACTGATTTAGAACAGTAATGGTAAAAAATTGCACACATGGAGAATAAGAATGTATACTCAAATACCTAGATATACATCAATTTGTGTGCACCTTTGACTCAGCAAAATCATATTTTGTAAGGCCCTTCGTTTATAGCACAACATAATTTCATTTTTGAAGGAAGCATTAGATTTATTAAACTTCGAATATAATAAAATGATTTTTTTTTAATTCTGTAAAAAAAAAAGTTTGGTTCAACTCGGGTATCGAACCCGTGACAACTTCAGCTGCTAGAAAATACACATTATCAGATTCGGTAATTATATTTATGCGATTATTTGTTTTTCCCGCATTAGTCGCGGGAGACTGGCCAGGGTCATGTGGGACAGGCAATGTTTAGGGCACCTTTTCTAGTCCCTTCCTCATGCTTAGGATGTAAGCAGTGCATTCCTAAAAAGGGCTGCTTAGACGATCAGACGGCAGCCGAGTTCCAGTGTGTAAAAGGTTAAATGGTGTAATGTTGTAGAATGCGAATGTCGTGGAATGCTGGGTTCGTGCTTCCTGGAGTCACACTTGACACGTAACCAACACATATGGTATAGATTGAATGAGTCCAATTTTGGCAGACAAGATATAACATTTATTTAATAAAACAATATGTTGCACACTTCTTGATAGTTACAAAAATGATCTAATACATAGAATACAGTCGCATCCACCTAACAGTGCTCAGCATCATACCAACATACTAAATCTTATTAAATCACATAAGCATCAAAGCGGGTAACAATAAACTTCAAAATTACTAATGACTCTCTAAGTACAGAGAAAAACTATCAAAATAGGTGTACTGTCTCAAAAGACTACTGGCTTCGACTGCTCAAAAGATACTACTTAACTCAAAGTTACTACTCGGCTCTCTAAGTCACTACTGTCCGCACCGGACCCGAAGATACTACTGACTGAACTAAAAGTTAATTTAGTCATCCTTACTTACTTACTGTTTATATATCAGGAGTTTCACGTGTCTTTTCACCCTCTTAACCTGAGCTGAACATATAACAGGCAAAGTCAGCCGAGACTGTGAAACAGTGCTGTCCCAGTAACTGGCCAGCGTACATGGTCTGGGCCACCTCTGTGTAGGTTTTTAGCAATAGCTGCTAGTGTATCCACACCTGCCACTTCGCCACTTGCCTATCGCTACAGGGCTTTTTGATTCATGAACTTGAGAATGTGGCTTGCGCGATGAAAATCTATTAAAGTGAGGGAGATTCGTGCTGCATCAGCCTCACTCTCTCACCCCTTGCTAGCTAGATCCAGTGGCAGAACAGAGTTCAGACAACTGGAGATGGTTTGGGGTGCAGTGGATGACCAGTGAGCTCTACAAGCCTCACAGTGCTCCGAAACGTTACACGGCGTTAGCTAAGATGACGCTTGATGGCCTTGGTAGTCCAATTCGGTGACTTGAGCGCCATGCAGCCGCAACCAAACTTCACATGCTGGTGGTGGACAGAGACCATAGTTTCACCAGATATTAGCTGTCTAACACTTACTTGAGATTTTCTTTTAAATATGGCTCAACTCTTTTTTACAATACCACCATTCAGAACTTCATTGAACCTTGAAACCGGAACCAGGACACGAATCTCAAAAACAGCTATAACGATTTTCCTAGAAGTTTAGCTGTTGATGTTTATCGCTTAGAAAAGAATTACTAGCTCGTTGCCACACAAGGAAAACTCTACTTTGGCTGTTATCATTTTCAAAGAGAAAAAAATTTATTTAAATTTGGCTAAAAAACTTGACCTAGGTCTAGATAAAACATCGGTTTTAAAAGGGCTATCGCATTCGTGAAAGGAATATCGCGTTCGGGTAACTTCGAATGTAAGACATTATTGATTCAAGAGTTAAATAAATTAATGTGAAGGAAAATTGCGCGCATCGTCTTCTTAGTCTAGATGTAAATAAATATAAATAAAAGTGTAGTAGATCTATAGATTCTTGCTCTGGTGGAGTTCGAGGAGGTAGAGGGGTAAACAAAAAGTTCCACTGTTTTTTAATCTAACATTTATTAGTTATTCTATAAATTGTATAAAGTAGGTATTGTCATTTGGTGTGTGTATTTTTTTTTTATTTTTCTTGTTCTTGCAATATTGTGCAATAATTAAATTTACTTTATGGTTTCAATCTTTTTATGCTTAGGTTATTGATTAAAATGATTAGGAAAATTTAATTTTTTGTATTATTTAAATGAATGTTTTGAAATAGTTTAAAGAAATAAAAGTAATTTTATCTCTTTGCTCTTTGTTGTTTTTTTAATAATTCCATATTTAATCCCTAAAATTAAAAAAAAAACTAATACCAGTGCCGTATTTGAATAAGTGGAAGCGCTGACCAGGATAAACACACTTAATAAATTTAAAACAATGTCATATTTGTGAAGAGAGAAATATATTACTTGTCAATTTTATTTCATTTTCCTTATTCTTAAATTTTAATAGACAGATTTTGTTAAAATCTTACATTTTTACCCCCCCCCCTTTTGTAAGAATGAAACCCTAGGAGGCCGCACATTCTTCCAAAGATGCAAATCCGGGCATTCTCGTTATAATCATCAGTAAGAGTTACAATAAAAAAACTATAGACCAATGAGCAATAAACATTGACAAACTTTGCCTTAGTTCTAACCTCTTAAGTTTGATATATATTTAATACCCCTACATAGAGAATAATCTTTGAGACGTATTTTTGAAAGATATGTATGGATATAATGTATAAATAGCTCTGTGACCTGGTGTCCTACTAAACAAGATCGACAGATCAACTAGATCAAGCTAAAACCTGGAAGTTACGTTAAGAAACGAAGCCCAGTTTATTTTATTTCTAGCACTATGGAAGCACTGGTGCATTTCAAACATTTCTGTTAGAATAGATAGTGACATCATAACTGTTCTATGCACGACAAGAAACTGTTAGTTATAAGTCATACAACATATCAATGAACCTCATTCACCAATCGTAAACAAACAACATTTAGCCATGTGATTCTATATATCTTCTATACAAATTATGTAATCCATAAAGGCTGTCACGTGATACGTAAAAAGTTTTCATTGTTTTATCAATATTATGACGTGGTTAAATGTGTTTATTTTCGATTGGTGAATGAGGTCCATTAGATTTAGAACTCTAACTTTTAGAGATTTATTTCCGCTGTACTATTACTAATTTTACAGCTGCTGACCCCTGATCGTCCATGCGTAACTCCAGTCAAACATTTATATAAATCATTAATTGGATGTTTCGCGATTGTTGCATTAGTATTCAATGGACCTCATTCACCAATCGTAAACAAACAACATTTAGCCACGTGATTCTCTATCTCTTCAATACAAATTACGATCTAATTTTAATACACAATGGCTATCACGTGACAGTTTTTTCGTTCTTTTAGCAATATTATCACGTGACTAAATGTTGTTTGTTTACGATTGGTGAATGAGGTCCATTACATTCGTACACAATGCCAACTAAATTAAAAGTAGCTAAATCTGCAGCACACCAGGAACAAACAAGGCCAACAACAACATACGTGAGGCAGTATCAATATCATGTGGACAAATTTACCACCATTTAAAATATGCAAAAATGTTTTTTTTATATAAAACGAACAGTAGAAATACTTAAAATAGCATTTTATTGAGATCACACAACAACAAAAATGTTCGTAAAATGCTTTACATGTTTCGGATGTTCCTTCAGAGTTGAAGAGAGTTTACTTCCTAGTCCAAACCTCCCGCAGGAAGACGGGAGATGGGAGCGGGCAGGGTTTGAAACCGGGAAAACATAAACGGCAGTCCAACGCACAAACTGCACGACCAGGCAACATAGTGTAAGAATTAGGTCTTTACCAGGACTGCTCATTAGAAAAATGTCTTGACTTTTTTATCAACACATTAAATTTCGGGAATGTTAGTTATTCTACAAAAGCAAATCGAATCCTGAATGTGGTTTTGTATTGTACATAAACTCAGCTAAAGTCAAAAGTATCTGGAGGATAAGGAAGGCTGAAACACGAAATCTGATCCATCAAAATACTGACATTGTGAAGTGAAGGCTTTTATTGACATGCTTAAAATCTTAAAAGTTCATACTCCCAACTGCTTATACTGAAGTATATTTTTAAAGAAAATTATGGAGTGTGTACGAGTGATATGACAGAGTTGGTCTTAGATAATTGGAGGTCCTAGGCGAAGTGAATTAGGTGGCCCTAAAGAAATAAAAAAATAAAATAAAATAAAAACAGTGAAAAATAAAATTACGCAATTTATCAAAAACCTGTCCCTCTATATCTAAATCGACAAATAACAGAAATTCATATATCGCAATAGAGACTATATATATAGACTAGTAAACATAGAGTCATCAGTTTGAAATCTGATAAAAGTTTCGCAACTTTTTAATTTTTTTTAGTCCTGTGCGAAGTCCCACCAATTGAAGGCCCTAGGCGACTGCCATATGCCTAAAGCCGGCCCTGGGTATGAGATCGTAAAGCCGATATAAACTAATATAATTTATTATCGGAGTCAGACAAGCGCTACAAAAAACACGTAGCTGAAAAAAAAACACCCGTCATTAGCATTCTTGAATCTTTCTAGCGAGCTCTTCAGAAAAACTAATGTATATATAAACTGGCTCTGCCAGGCTGTAGCACGGTGTGCCACAATCTGCCTAAGGGTCACCAGCTCCTGATTTTTCCTCAGGGTTGTCTCTCGAAGCCTTTACCGCGTTTTGGTATAGCCGCAATGCAGCGGAGGTTTGGATTCAGAGTTTTCCTTCTCCAAGATGGGTAGCCAACCAAGGCTAACGAGCCCCTCCTGTCCGAAGCTTACTTGTTTAGACGCAAGTTACTCGCCTTTGCCCATTTTCCTGTCTGTGGTAACGGTTCCGCCAGGCTCAGTATCTGAACCACTGATGAAGGCCAGGAGTTGGACTGGTTGTCAGAGGCTGTTTGAGACGCATGCCATTGGAAGCATTTTATAGGTAATGATGAGCTTAAGACCATTACCACTTCCGGCGTTAACAACCTTGCGGAACCAGGGTGGCTTCAGGAAAAGTGCAGAGAGCAAAGAATGCCTTTGTACATCGCATTCATTGACCTGACAAAGGCCTTTGATCTAGTCAGCAGAGAAGGTCTCTTTAAAATCTTACAGTTAATAGGCTGTGCACCCAAGCTACTAAACATTATTGTCTCTTTCCACCAAAATATGATGGGTACAGTACAGTTTCAGTATAAACAGCGGAGACAAACAAGGATGTGGCCTGGCCCCAACCCTCTTTGGAATACTCTTCTTAATGCTAATCCACCACGAGTTTGACATATCCACCGAAGGCATATATCTTCACTCAAGATTCGACAGCAAACATCTAAATGTTGCTCGACTGAGCGCCGAAACTAAAACCAGAACAACCCTCATAAGAGATATGCTCTTCGCAGACGATGCAGCGGTGGTGGCACACTCACAAGTGGAACTTTAGTTACTAATGTCCAGCTTCTCTCCGGCCTGTAAGGAGTATGGCTTAACTATTAGCACAAAGAAAACAAATGTTATGGGACCACCTGCCACAGCACCACCCTCCATCCTCATAGACGATAACAAGCTGGATGCCGTTAATGAATTCTGCTATCTGGGATCCACAATTCAAGATGACCTATCTCTAGAAGAGGAGATAAAAAAAACGCATAGGGAAGGCTGCCCGACCTTCGCTAGACTCAGGACAAGAGTTTGGGAAAACCAGAAGCTCACTACAGTGACAAAAATGGAAGTCTACAAGGCATTCGTTATGAGTACACTACTGTATGGTAGTGAATCATGGACCACCTACACAAAGCAAGAGAGAAAACTAAACTCATTCCATTTGCGATGTCTCCGTAGGATCTTGAAAATCATTTGGAAAGAAAAAGTGTGCAATACTGAGATCCTTGCACAAACAGGTATTCTCAGCATCATCTTTACAGCCCTCAGACAACGCCGCTTGCGCTGGCTTGGACATGTTCGCCGGATGGAGGACAAACGCATCCCGAAAGTCATCCTCTATGGACAACTCGCGACTGGCTCAAGAAAAACTGGTTGACCCCACCTCAGTTACATAGATGTAATAAAACGGGACTTCAAATGAGTTATCATCAATACTGACCATTGGGAAGACATAGCTCTAGACCGCATCAGATGGAGAGAGACAGTGACCAAGAAAGCTATGAATAGCGAAAGAATATGGGCATCAGCCCTGGAAGAAAAACGGACAATGCGAAGAAAGGCAAGCTCCTCTACCATCGAAGCAAAAGCCACCTTAACCTGCGATATTTGTGGACGGGAGTGTCTCTCCAAAATAGGGCTCCACAGTCACAAGAGGAAGTGTGTGAGATGAACCATAGTCGCTCTCTCTCTATATATATAAACTGAAATAGACACCTAGATTGATAGATGGAAACATAAATAGGGAAACAAACAGAAAAACAGATCAAAAAATAGATTTGTATAGTGTTTGTGTTTTCGCTAAAATAGCTAGGAAACAAATATAATTTTTATTTCATCACGCATAAGTTTAACATTTAGATATATGCGTAACGTTTATTCTCCAACATAGACAGGATGTGAATCTGGAACTTTAACAAAACACAAATCCTCACATGAATAGAAAAATGCCCTTTAGATAGATAGAGTGGGATATATTATTGTCTAGTAAGTATTGTTGGTATACAGAAAATACCATTGAATTTTAATTCTCATTTCCAAAAAGTGTTTCTAAATTTAGTGATTACTTACTTCACTGATGTAACACACACCTGTAAATATTTGTATTCTTACACTTGTGCTAGCACACATATATCCCACTCAAGGATATGTCATTGTGACATTGTTTTCTTTTGTTAAATAATGTATATTGCAATAAATTGTTGTTTATCCCATAAAGTATTTCACCATTGTCACAAAGCCTTTACCTTTGTAAACGGCTAATTTTAGAATATCAAAAATTAATTTAGAACAATATCTAATAGAATAGAATAGAATAGATAAATAAGATAGGTTGGATAGATAGATAGATAGATAGATGGATGGATGGATGGATGGATGGATGGATGGATGGATGGATGGATGGATGGATGGATGGATGGATGGATGGATGGATGGATGGATGGATGGATGGATAGATAGATAGATAGATAGATAGATAGATAGATAGATAGATAGATAGATAGATAGATAGATAGATTGATTGATAGATTGGATGTATGTTTGGATGGATGGATGGATATAGATAGGTAAAGAGAGGAGAGACTATAAAACATGTGTAGGTCATAATGAACTTATATGTATGTTTCACTAAATGTACAACGTCTTACAGCTGTATCGCTAGAAATGTCTTAACAAACTTTATTTCCACTGTAACTGGCCCTATGCTATCAAGTATAGTATAAATACGTTGTTGAAACAGAAAGTACATAATGATATATCCTGATACTCTAACACCAGCACCATTGAGGCAGTGCTGTAATCACTACTGGATCTTATTATTAGTTCACTGTGGAAATATTTACACGCCAGGACTTGTTAACGGCACTACTATTATATGTAGCCTACATGCTATATATAGAATGTTTCGATGTCTCAGTCAAAATCGATTTATTGATTTTAAAGACAGTATTGATTATTGTAGATCTCTTGAATGACTCTAAGGCTTAGTAATATATGATTCCGGGTAAAAGTTACTTAAGCTTATGACATTTTAGGATGTCGTATCATATGATATAACATTTCATAATATGTAACTATGAGTGCCTTGACCTAAATGTTTTGGCTGCCTATCTATGTTGTTTGTTTTACCAATGATATAAAACGAAACGTGTCTACAAAATAGTGTGAATTGGATTCTATTCTAATAATGGCTGAATTTTCAAAAAAAGACTTTGAGTCTGTAGGGTTAGATCCAGACTTCATAAATGAGCAAGGTAAGTTGAACATGTAAAATATAATTGAGCAGATTGTAAGATAAATATAGACAGAAATAATGACATTGTCAAGAAATAGTTTACTTAGAAATAACAAAAAATCAAGATGTTGTGAATGTATAAAACATATTTTCAGAAGGGAAACTTAGCAAAAAAGACTTGCAGCTACTGACAATAGAATCGCTCATGAAAAATGGAAAAAGGTATTTCATTATGTTTTTTTTCCCCTAAAATATTAAATTTTTTTATCCACCCGTGTGAGGTAAGATCAAACTTAATGACAACAGCATTTGTAAGAAGAGGAATATAGAGCAGTAACGTCAATATGGGGATGCGGGGTGCACCGAGCGACACTCACAAGGGTGAAAAAATGCATTTTAATGCAGTTTTGCAGACAATTTTTAAAAAATAAATTAAGTGACTGTAGCTAGATTTAGATACCTGATCATCGCGATGCACGTTTAGTAGTTATTTCAATATTATATAAAATGTTGCTTGTTTTAAAAAAGGTGAGAGGGCTAATGTTTTTTTAGGGAAAGAAAACGTTTTTTTTATTGTTTTGGAGGGGGGTGCGTTTCAGGTAATCCATATTTGATTAGGCCGTTCATCAAGTAAAAACGTCATTATTACCAATATGTATTAATTTTAATTAAGTGACGTTCTTTCATCTTTTAAGTATAATATTTATCTTTTATTATTTTTTTATGTGTGTGGAATAATTTAGCAACGAAATCGTTTCAAAAGGTTCGTTTGAAGAAGACATTTCACATTCTAACGTCAGAACGGACGAATGTTTCTTAAGTAAAGTACAGTGACGTCTATTGACGTCTATTGCGTAAACTGAACAGGTCCGCTTACAAGACGACTTGCTCAATACCACGATCATTACAAACTTGCATGCTCTTACTGCCTCGAATGTCTCCCGCGGTTCAGTATCAACGTGTCCCAACATGTCTAAATTTAACTCTATTTGACTTGTAATCTTCCTATCATGAAAAAAAACCCGTAGATGCCAGGAGAAAGAATTTTTGAAGCTCAAAGTGTTTTTTTTTTGTTGTTGTTGTTCAGAGTGATACGGGATAGAAGCTATCAAACGCTGTTTTGGTAATTCAGGCTTCGCTCGATGGTGTTAAGCGGGATGAAAATCTGTTCAGTGCAAGATCTGCTTCTTCAAAAGTAGTTTAAAAAAAACACTGGTATAATGTAAAACTATATCTGTGTGGAGGTCTTTAGTGAAATTTAATTAAGAAAACCTGTTCAGTGCATGATCTGCCTCTCCGGTTATTTTTTTTTTATATCAACTAAATTCGTTTGATTTTCTCTTATAGGAATGATGACGCCTGTTTAGAAGTTATCGCATCTCTTAAGAAATTAGATGTTTACGATACTGACGTAAAGCAGGCTTCTAAGGTACATAGGTTTTAGTCAGAAGCGTTGTTGAACTTTCAAGAATTGTTGTTGTTTTTTAAATATTCCTTTATTTAGGGCTGGTAGTGACAGGAGATGAAGTAACCGAGTATCCTTTTCGTATATGCATATTTTATTCATTGTAAACCAGCAACACAGACTAAAAACTTAAAATATATAGGTGCAATAATAGACAGAAAATTATCAAAACGATGTAATCTTCATATTGATGACCATTTAAAAAATCAAACAAAGTATTAGGGTTTATTAAAAGATATCTTTAACAAATCAAACAGGTACAAAAATCTAAAGTACTATTTAAACTTAAGTTCGTTCAATATTAGAAAATGAATAATCTGTTTTGGATCCCACAACGTAACAAATAAAACAAGGTGACAAAGACAGTTTGTGTGAAACACAAACTCAAAATCGGCCCTCGAAGTGACCCACCCAGGCAAGTAAAAAGACAGGTTTCAATATTTTCAGAAAGAACATCAGAATTAAATTCTATCAAAGACAAATGATAGAGAAGAATGGAGAAAGAAGGTTGACAGATCTTGTGTGGTGCCCCAGCGGTCCAACCCACCAAAGAATAGGTGAAAGCGAATGTTAAGTTAGATTTGAACCTGGCCTAACTGATGTCTTTTGATGAATTTGTAATTGTTTTAATTGTTTTGTAAAGAATCAATCTCTTATTCAAATCCTTAAGGAAAAAAACAATTCCGTAAAAAAAAAAAAAAATTCTTTAGTTATGTGTTCAATGGATGTAGTGCAGCACTGCAGTTCACGCGATAATATGAAAAAACAACTTATTAATTATTTTAAATTATTCCAGACTTATATGCATACTAAATAGATTTTTTCTCTTTAAAAATATAAGTAAATATGTGTGTGTGTAGTAGTACTTAGTATGACAGAACTTAAATAACTTAGCAATACAAATGTAAAAAAAAATATATTTTGACAAAAAAATCTAAAACCATTTGCATTAATGTGTTAAAAATATGGCAGGTCCTATTTTCCCCTACTAAAAAGCCTCCCGTGTTAGTTACTATTAATAGCGAATAGTTGTAAAAGTGGTGTATTTTTTTGAAAAACCTGCTTGCCTAAGTGATTGTAAAAATTATAATATTTGATCCTTAGAAAAGAAAAAAGTACCCGTTGCATCAGAACTTTGAATAGTCTAAAATATTATGATGTCTGATTTTCACTATCTTTTTTAGTTTACAAGATTTAAACGGGACGGACGGACAGACATTCCACACAAAATTAATAGCGTCTTTTCCTCTTTTCGGGGGCCATTTAAAATAAAGAAACTGGAACAAATAAAAAAGTGAGATCTAAAACAAACAAATATTCACATTTTATTAGAGAAACATTTTTAGTAAATCACTACATCTAGAGACACTTGAGGACAGAAGATCAATAAGAAAATTAGATATAATACATAAAACACTAAACCATAATTTACAAATAGAAAAAATTAAACTTTATAAAATGCTCAGAAAGACACAAAAATAGCGACACATTTCCTATACCATATGCTAGGACAATTTCGTACAAGTGCTCCTTTATCCATTTGGCCATTTGAGATTGGAATGAATTACCTGAATCAGCCAGGAAAACCAACGATTTATCAGAGTTTAACCTGAATGACTAGACTGACACATTAAATGCGTACGACATGATTATCTTATATTTCGAATAGCATTTGTAATATACAGGATAAGATAAGTGATTCCTAAATACTGTCCTTTGATATTGATATGTGCGTATGGATTATCTTGAAAATAAAAATAAATCTTAATTACCAAATGAAATTTCAATGAATGTTAAATCTCATCACTTGAAGATTGTGAACGATCCAATACACGGACATATAGAGCTTCACCCAGCATGCTTGGCAATCATGGACACCCCTCAGTTCCAGAGACTTCGAAATATCAAACAGTTGGGCATGTGTTATCACGTATATCCAGGAGCAGCCCACAACAGATTTGAGCACTCTCTGGGGTGAGTCAGTTCTTTCATTATCTTGTTCTATGCTTATACAAATTGACCTATTTTTGTTTCTGCAGTATCTGTCTCATTGTTTTATTTGAGCAGAGAGTAATTCTGATTTAGTTGGGTTTTGTGGTATTTTATATACAGTTTCATTTATTTTTTTTATTTATTTTGTCAATTAGGACTATCTACCTATCTACTATTTAAAAATCTATCGGAATCTTGCTATTTTTATTTTCGTTGGACTTTCTTTAAATTTCATTGTATCTCACTAACATCTATTGATAGTGCTCTCTCTTCTTTTAATTTGTAATGTCCATTCATTGTAACTGGATCTTGCTATAAACAAAATGTCCACTTTTTTCACCCTTTTTTTATTATTATTATCATTAAAAATGACTTGAAAACTATAACAATCTGAATTAGTTAATGTCATATCACATTTAACAATCTGTTTTTGTCAAGTGACTTATGACCTTACTTTTAGAGTATGCTACCTCGCTGGTCAGTTTGCTCGGACTCTGCAAAAGAACCAACCTTACCTTGGCATTACAGACAAGGATATACTGTGTGTTGAAATAGCTGGACTTTGTCATGATTTAGGTAGAATGCAAATTTAATACAAAAATATCTCCATAACTTTTGGAATCGATTTTCCTCTGCTATGCTGCACTCATTGCCATTGGTATACAGTTTCGACAATCAGATATTTATATACAATATTTTTGATCTAATCTCGGTCTAGGCCATGGTCCATTCTCCCATGTGTTTGATGGTCTTTTTATTCCAGTGGTTCGTCCAGACCATCATTGGAAGGTATGTTTAGAAATAACAATTCTATATGTATTTAAAATGTAAAATAAATGTCTTAAAGTTGGAACTAACTCAACTTATGGCTTTTTGTTATTAAATGAATTTATTTTCTTTGTTTTTTTCTAGTCACAATGTTGTGTTAATACTTTGTTTCCTGTGGTTTTATTTCTTTGTTTAGCACGAGCAGGCATCTATTGATATGCTGGATTATTTAATTGAGGAAAATAAACTAATGTTGGATGATGGGAAAAAAAAGGGACTTCTGAAAAAATATGGATTGGATAAAACTGACATAATGTTCATCAAGGAACAAATATTTGGGCCTTTAGATGTATGTACTATGTAGATATAATTTTTATGTCATGAGTACTTTTAACACTTGGTTTTAGCACTTTGTTTTGTTAACAGATTAAAATATTTATGTATAAATTAATCCTCCTGGTAGGATTTTGAAAAATACACTTGTTTAATTAAGTGTTTTGTGGCAAAGTGGTAAAGCGCTTGGATTCCAAACGGGGGGTCTCGGGTTCGAATCCTGATGAAGACTGGTATTTTAGAAGAAGTCGCATAACTGTAATTGTCCTAAGAGTTTCGTGTGCAACAGTCAATGAATATAAATAACAAAAAGGAAAAATGAACGATATCTTTAACCTTACATATTTTTTTTTGAAAATAATAGTGGGAGTCACACCGTTATTTGGACGCACCGGGTGGCACCAACCCTAGTATTGCCACTATATGTATCTCTTGTCAAAGTTTCAATAAAATATTTATTTAAAATTGTTTATTTTATTTTAGCAGAATACTAAAGAACTTACAGGCAGGGGAAAACATAAGCATTATTTATATGAGGTAAAATGTTCAATTTTTTAATTGAGTATTGCAATACATGTATCTTTGTTATACAAAAAAAAATAGCACCGAATATGAAATGGTAAAATAATGTATAAAACCAAAAGTCACTTCCCTCATCAGATTGTGTCAAACAAAAGAAACGGCATCGATGTTGACAAGTGGGACTACTTTGCTAGAGACTGCCACCATCTCGGTATAAAGAACAACTTCGATCATAATCGATTCATGAAATTTGCCAGAGTCATCAAAGCTAAGGGAACAGACACTGACGAAGAAGCTGAATGGCAAATCTGTATCCGTGAGAAAGTAAGACAACAGAGTATATTAAACTGACATGCTGTTTAAATCTTTTCTTTCTGTGACACTATAGACGTTTTAGTGAACATTTAACTCTTTCTCTCCGTAATTATTTTCCACGTTTCGAAGGAATTTTTCATTTTGTTCATTTGTGTTTCACTACCTTTAATAACTTTTTTGTATGTATTAGGAAATGTTATATTAGGTATATATTTATAGAAGTTTATAAAACCAAAAATTAGTTTAATCTAAATGGGTCAAATGAACGTTGGCATCGTCAGTTAGGAGAGAAAGAGGTAACAAAAAATCTGTTTTCGTTACAGGAGATCAGCAATCTCTACAATATGTTCTATACAAGATACACTCTACACAAGACTGCATACCAGCATAGAGTGACTAAGACTATAGAGTCCATGTAATTAATTTTTTCTCCTACTTATTAATTGTCGTCTCATTACATAAGTATTAAAATGTTAAAAAAATGTGAAATATCTTTAACATTTTCTAAATTTCGTCAGTCTTCGTAAAATAGTAGTTGTATTATAGATTTACCTATTATGTGTTTAAGCTTCTATATATGCTTACAATATCCAAATATTAAACATCTTTAAAATATCTCATGTGAAAGCCAACGGTTGTTAATTAAGAATGTTATTAATTTTTTATTTGTATATCAATATTTTCATCGTAAACTTGTACGTGTGCCAATCTTTAGGATTAGAGATGTCCTGGTCAAAGCAAACGATTACCTTCTGTTTGTTGGACAAGACGGGTACGTTTAGGAGTAGATCTCAATACAGCTCTAGCTGGTTTTATTTCTTTAACTTTCACAGTTTTAGTTAGCATTGCTTAAGAAATAGCAGGCTTTTGATTTTAAAAACAAAATAGTTTATTCACCAATCATTTGACTTAAAATTCTAAAACAAAATTCTTTTTAAAAATTCACAAATAAGAGAATTGTTGTGGTTATCTCAGTCGGCCACTCAAGATGTCTGAGTGCATTGATGACATGAAGGCTTACAGTCAACTGTCTGACAATGTTTTATCTCAAATCATGGATTCGAACAGTGATTCTCCAAACATGAAGGAAGCCAAGGAAATAGCTCAGCGTATTTTTACAAGAAAATTGTATCCTTGTATCTACGAGAGTGAACCCTTGGAGCCCAGGAATTTTAAATTGGTAAAGTTCATAAATAATTCATTTTCCTAATTATTGTATTGAAGATTTAAAATGCATTTCAGTTTCAGTTAAAAAGAGAAACTAATTTATTTTAAATCTTTTATTTTTCATATTAACTCTAGACAGAGGATGACATTCGGGATGCTATACTAAAAACAGCTCAAAAAATTGATGCAGAAAACATATATGTACCTGATGATCTAATAGTACAGGTCAGATTTTAGTCCGATAAATTCATGAAGTATTTTATTTGTTCATTTATCGATTAGTGTTCTGTGTGCTAGAACAAAAGGAAGTCTCCTCATTGCATGATATGTTTCAGTTTATCAGGCTAGACTTTGGCATGAAGGACGAGAATCCTGTTGAAAAACTCTTAGTGTATTCCAAAGGTGATGAAGACAAAGCCTCTGTTCTGACGAAAACTAAGGTAACCAATTCATTCTTTAAATGTCAAGTATTTGATCAAACATTTTTATCTTGGTTTTCATTAGGTAGGTGGAGAGTTCAAACAAACAGTTTTATATCTAAGATCAAATACGTAGGGGTTTCCAGATCAGGCAGCTCTCCATATAAATTGGTTACAAAAGGGGTGTTTTGGAACAAAATGGCCAGTGTCTTAATAAAGTATGCAGCTTTGAAGATCGTGGCCAGTGTCATGGTGGGTTTTATGGGTTTAGCTAGGGAATGAAATAATTACCCGCTAGACCTTCCCTAGACCTGACTCAGTTACGGCTTCAAGGGCGGACTCAAAAAAAAAAGCAATACATTGCAGACCCATGCCCAACACCCTGAAACATAGAATTAACCTAGATCTAGCGATCCCGCAAAATCAAGAACCTTCAAAAAAAGGGAGCGACTTTAATTCGAACTTGGGCGCCTCAAGCAAATGCGGAAACTACTCTAGCGAAGGGTCTATGAACTCGGAAGTTATCTATTATTTCTATTTCTTGTTTGTGTTTACTAAGCCTCAGATGGCAGGGGACTAATTCAGCTTAAACCACCACTTCCATTAAGTACTATTTCTTTCCTTTGTTTGAGATAACAAACACAGTAATTTATCACCAATAATAAATTAACTGGATTTTTTTTTATTCTGCTGTTGTCAGGTAAAAGAAATAATTGTGCAAAATTTCAGCTTCATCCAGTTTGGGTGTTGGAAAAAAAACGTGTCCAAACTTTTGGTCAGACAGACAGACACACAGACAGACAAAGAGGAAGATAAACAGAGTGAGTTGATTAGTTGATATAAGCTTTGTAAAAACACGATTATAAAACAAGAAATAGATCTTCACGCGCAAGTGACAGCCAACATTCTCTGATACCTCTCCTCACAACTGAAGGTCATGCTTCGCTAGTTCCCATTTAAATCTTCCAGAACATGTGCTGTCTCGTAAACTATTGACATTTTACACTGCTAGTTAGGTTTTGGTAGTAAGACTAGTAGCCCAATAAAATGTTTATAATCAGACAAGAAGTTTAAGAACACTAGACCGCTTGCATTTTATTTAATAAATAGATGACCAATTTTTTGTCACTTTCTTATAGTTGAAAAAAAATATACATAAATAAATAAATGAACACCCTCACCATACACAGTCTGCCTCTTTGCCCTCAATCCTTGAAGGATTCGTATTGAAGTAAAAAAGTAATACTTTTGTGTTTTTTTAACCTCCCTCCTGTATAATAAATAATTTTGGTGGGCAATCTTATCTTATCTTATAAAATACAGACGTTAATTCAAAAGGAGGATGATTACGTCCTACGTGTCATGCATCTAGTCACGCATGTTGACCAACTTAAATTCTACCAAGTCACTGGTTTTCCTGGCTGGCTCATGCAACACATGCTCTAATTGCACGAGGGAAGAAGGAGTATTTGTCCAGATTTGTCCTAGCATATGGAACGAGGAATGTGCCTTTATCTTTGTGTCTTTCTGAGTATTTTCTTAGGTTTTGTTTTTGTATTTGAAGATTATGGTTCAGTATTTTATGTATAATTGATAGTTTACTTTTTTGAGTCTTCTCTCCTGAAAGTTTTCTAAGTTTAGTGATTTTACTACGATCTAGATATTCCATAACATTTTTATCTCAGAAAAAAAATTTAAAGAAGCGAAGCACTGGAACAAAGTTAAAACATTATAAGCCTCAGATACACCTGCTACCAAACCTAAAAACCACTATCTGGGCTGCATTGAAATTCGATTAGGACACCTCTCAGGCTTTGTGGGTGGGGGAAAAGTATTCGAATCCTCCTCACGCTACTACAACCCATCATCCTGTAAGTTAATGAGATATATATAGTTTTTTCGCCTGAATATTTTATTGAATTTTCCAATAGAAGTGTTTTTTAAATATATAATAAGGCTTGTCTTCGAGTCCGAAGATTAGTGAGGAATGCAGTATTTTCCGTCGATTCGCAGACCCATTTGTGACCTACATATTTTCCCACATCCGGGAAAGAATAACCATTGTCCGTAGGTGGTCGATATAGGTATTCTTTTTGCCGTCTGCGTCTGTCCTCGGCAGCGGATTTTCTTTTGGTCTCAAATGTGTATCACACGGCCTTTGTGACCTCCAGCTGTCTCGTTCTGAAGTCGCTTGCAATCAGGTGCTCTCTTCTATGTGAGTTAAGTTGGCGCCTAATCTGGTCTTTGAAGCGTTTCCGTGGGACACCTCTGTTACGTCGACCACCTTTTAGCTCACTAAAAAAGACTGCCTTTGGCATACGTTCGTCTCCTATACGGGATACGTGTCTTGCCCAGCGAAACTGTCGGACCATAAGAAGTCACTCTTTACTGTCCATACCGGCGTTCGCAAGGATATCGCTGATTGCAGTGCAGTCTTGCCACCGTATGTCCATGATGGAGCGCATGCATCTTTGGTGAAAGCGCTCAAGAAGTCTTAGTTACTTTCTGTAGTGTCCATGTCTCAGATCCATATAGAAGGATTGATAGAACCACCGCTTGATAGACATTGATTTTTGTAGGCAGGCGAAGCGATTTATTCCGCCAAACTCTCGCCTGAAGTCGTCCAAAAGCGTTACTGGCCCTTGCCAGGTTTGATACATATACTTTAAAAAATGTCGATATGACATTTATTATCAAACCTATGACCCAGTTATATACAAACTGTTTGATTACAACGTAAATATATCTCCCACTCAAAGGCGAGCAGAGTTTTGGGTCCCGTGAACTTCTCAGAGCTGTTCATCCGAGTTGTCAGCCGATCCCCCAACATCGACACCCTCATGGAAGACATTCTCAAGGAAGCAGCCAAACAGTACGTACAGTACGTTGAGACTACTATTAATACTATTGAGGTAGGCATCCACAATAGACAGCACATCGTTTCAAAACTCAAACATCGAGTGCGCACAGGCGCAACGGAAGTTTAATTCAGATATTTATGCTAGTGGTTGAACTTTACCAAGGTTATCCTCAAAAAAGAAAACATTAAAAATACTTTTTTAACTCCTTTATACAACTTTTATAGTGTTATTTTGCTCTTAATAACTAATGAATGTTACATTTAAAAAAAACAATTGAACATTTTTTGCCCCCCCCCCCCCATTTTCCCCCTAGAAAGAATCCTGATTAAGCGAATGCATGGCTCTACTGCACTTTAAATATTCAAATGATAGGCTTTTATATCTAGATTTAGAGGACAATGTATAACATGTTCCTGAATATTAGTTTATTAAGTTTTTGCATCCATAAAGACAAAAAAAAAAACTTTTGAGATACCAGAACGCTATAGTTCTTTCAAAACCGATGTTGGCTTTAAATGTTAAGTCTAATACTCAAGCCAAAATTACATTTATTTATTTTATTTTGAAATATCAAAATGGTCAAACTAGAAATTTTTCTGTGCGGCCAACGAGCTGTTAATTCTTTTCTTAGCGATTTACATCAACTTTTAAAGTTCTAGAGAATTCGTTGGAGCCGTGAATAGAAGTATTATAAAAAGAATTTTTGATGATAATCTTGGTAATATGGGCTTATATTATTCATAAAGGTACATTTCTATATTTTTTATGAAAATTTAACTAAATATTAATGTAGGTGATCCAAGATTTAAAATGTAACTAATTTAGTTTTGGAAAAGGTGGAGGGCTGGGAGGAGTGTTCGATTAATAGTCTCTAAAGTCTCTCTCTCTCTTACTCTCTGTCTCTCTCTCACTCACTCACTCTTTCTCTCTCTCTCTCTCTCTCTCTCTCTATATATATATATATATATATATATATATATATATATGTGTGTGTGTGTGTATATATATATATATATATATCGTGATTCATCTGAATCTTTAGTCTAAGAATCAAAATTTTTTTATTTCAAAACTTTATTTTCTTAAATAAAAAAAATGCTTTTGTTTTTTTTTTATTTTTTATTCATTTTATTTATTTAACTTTATTTCATGAATTCAGCCTGCAGAATAAGGTCAAATTTAAGATGTCATCATCGAAGCCAGTAATGAGCTTACACAACAGATACTTGTGAACATGTAGTCTCTTCATCAATCCTGCTATTAAATTCAAAAAAAAAAAATTCCAATACTTTTGGGAAATATTTAACAACACGTTTTATTTATTTTACTCTGGAGCTTTTTTATGGCATTATTTTATTATATTAAATCAGTTCTCGTTTACAGGCATTTCAAAAAATATATACATTCTTATAGTGCAATTTATTACTGTTTTATTATTTACCAGTAAAAGTAAGGGTCAGGGTTGACAGATTGCGCTTGGTATAAATACATTGCATAAGTGATGTGTATGGTTTATTGACATTTACGTTTTAGGGTAATAGGCATTTATTTTGTCTTATAATATTTTTTCCCGATATATGAATTTATAAAAGGTCTATATATTTATTACATAAATAAAATGTGGGTTTTAATATTGTGCGAATTTATATAGCCAACGTTTAAGCATGTAATACATAACTACAGAATAAAACTGTATATTTCTACCTATAGTTGTGTTGTGATCTTTGGTTTGTCCTACTAGTGGATTTGTAAATGAAATTATTTTTTTAGATTTACCTAGGAATATAAATTGATCGTCAGTGAATGATATGTAAGACTTAATATGAATACTTTTGGAAAATAAAACACAAAAACATACCAAGATTACAAAATGAGACGTTAAATTAAGCGGAGTACAACAATGGCATTGGCTACGTTGCATGTGGTAAAAATAATAGGTCAAAGCTGAGTCTGTGTAACCACATGTACACGCATCAATTGTTATGTTTAATTTTCGAAAGAGATATTTAATATTAATTGAAATATAAAGTAAACATTAAGGTATATTTCCCTTTGTAGAGCTGCTTAAATTGAGCTGTACTGTCCCCATTGGTAAAGTTTTTACTGAGTGTAATGTGGCATCAAACAAAGATCATAGCAGCCTACACTATTCCCAGAAAGATTAAGAACCTAATTTCGATCTCCAAAATGTTATTTCAGACTCCCAAATGTACAATCCCAAACAAAACTTCCAGTGCCACCTATCGGTTTAGTATCCTATTCTTTCAAACAAAGAGCACTAATATATTTGTTATATGGTGGACGCCTTCTCGGGTATGGTAGGTACCAGGGAATTAAAATAACCCAACATCAATTTAGACAAATACCATACACAATTATTAAATGAAAAGAGCACAACAATATGTCAAAAACTTACAAAAGATCCACTTGTGACAGAAACGTATACAACAGCAGGCAAATCTACACGATGGAGACACAAAGCTCAAGGGAGATCTGAATGGAAGAATTAGCTGAAGCAAGCCAGAGCCCCCCCATCCCCCACCACATGGGCTGAGATGGATGGATGAATGTGGCAATCAGTTATAGGCAGAATACTAAACTATATATAACAGTAGCGCTTTTCAGATTTCTTTGAATACATGTGTCAGGAAATTTTAATAGTCAGTATGTGTGGTTAGTGGGGCCTCAAAGAAACATTAAGAGCTATCTTTAATCACCTAACAATGAAAATCAATATTTATAAAGCAGTTTGTGTACATGGCTCTGAGACCTGTGTGCTCCATTGAGCATACGCTGGCAAGACTACATTACGAATAACTATGTTCTTCTGGAGGCCGGTGTGGACAGTATAGAAACACTAATTAATAGTCGACATCTGCGCTGGGTCGTACACTTATCCCGCGTGTCAAAAGCGATCATCTTTGGCTAACTTAAAGGAGGACGGTGTAACAGAGGTGCCCTCCTAAAGCGCTATAAAGATCAACTAAGGCGCCAAGTCGGCCTCACTGGCATAGAGGAAAGTAGCTGGCAGCAGATGGCTTCTAAAAGAGACTGTTGGAGAGCTCTATCGAAGGCCTCAGGACACACATTTGAGACCCCCCCCCCCCTTAAAAAAATATCCCTTGTTAAAGACAGGCGCAGAAGACGAAAAAAAGGACTTAAATAGACCCCAGGAGGACGACGGTTTTTTTCTGCACCAAATGTGGTAATCTATGCAGGTCGCAACTGGGTTTCTTTAGTCATGTGAAACACTTCACTCATACTTAATCGAAATCGATGATATTGCCATTATTAATCACTATCATTTGCATTTGGTCAAAGATTTCAGAAACATTTTATGGCTTGATTCTTTTTGGGAGGATGGCCTGAGAGGCGAGGGTGACATCTGATTAGTGAACCCTTAAATTATAAGCGAAATATTTAAAGCTATCAGCTATGGTGGGGGGAAAAAGGCATGTCATTGCTACTAAGTAAACAGAATGAAAACTTTGTATTCTTAAAAGTATCAATTAAAGATAAGCCTTTATTTTATCTAATTTTTCCATACAAAAAGTTTATCTACTTCT
This sequence comes from Biomphalaria pfeifferi, assembly GCA_030265305.1. Classification (NCBI taxonomy): domain Eukaryota; kingdom Metazoa; phylum Mollusca; class Gastropoda; family Planorbidae; genus Biomphalaria; species Biomphalaria pfeifferi. The sequence continues at coordinate 944,598 of JASAOG010000024.1, forward strand.
TTCAAGCTGAAATAGTTTATTGAATGAGCTGAGTACATTCTCTTTGATAGAATGAGATACATTCAAAAGGTTTTGTTTTTTGAAAGTGTCTTTTTTTTCAATGCTTAAAAGAAAATAAAAGATTATACAAACAAGAACATTTCACAAAAGGATTTTATTTCCCTGATTTTTTTTTCGATGTTTACACTGTGTAACATCAGAGCAACGCCCCTACCGCCCTCCGCCTTTTAAAATTTGTATGAATTAAATTATGACACATAAGTGGGTCAAGAATTATGTCGACGTTTGTATTAAATTACACTGACTATAATTGATATTAAGCATTATTAGTTACCCAGAAGTAATAATTGATTAAGAAGGTATTACCTGCATTAATCTAGTGTCTAAATAAGGCTGTCGTTTCATTGTCAAATCATTTCCTGGTTGTGTTTTTAAGTCCTTAAACGTTATCATTCGTTTTCAAATAGACCATTTTGTTTACTTCCGGTTCATGACTGCCATTAATGCAATGTGCGCAATTTGCTATTCAATGACTATTCAAACTCCTCTTGCGATATGTCAAATCATTTCCTCGCTGTTTTTTTTCCTTTTGCCTTTTAATTAAAAAAAGGTTTCAGAAGTAATATAATTAAAAAATAAATAGCATCATGGTACTCCAATGGTCAGCGAATAGATATGCATGAAACGTTCCTCTTTTATAGGTTATTAAAAATAAATGTAAATAGCTGGCCACTACGGGAATCGAACCGAGACAATTTTATAGAAGGCTTCAACACTGACCTGCAACGTCGCAACCTATGGGCAATTTGGACCATTAGTTTTGTGCACGTCACAGCGATGCAAGGCTCACCGGGGAGGTTAAAAAGAAACAAAATATAATTTGAAACGAAACGAAACAAAACGAATACATCCCAGCCCAAACCTGACAGAGGTGGGAGGAGGATGGCAGCTGGCAGGGATCGAATACGGGACGACAGTCCAGAGCGCTTAAATCACATGACTAGGCAGCCATCCCGACCAGGCAACCATTCTGTTGCTATACGTTCATCTTAAGTTTACAGATAGTTTAGTACATTGTGGTAAATCTAGGGCAGGCAACTCAACAAAGTTCAACAGTAAATAAATAAGTGTGTTTCTTCACCAGGAAAAACGCATAACAGACTTCTGCATTCGAAGAGTCTTGTTCCTAATTCTACCAATCCTTTCCCCAAGAACTCTGAAGACAGACCAACGACAACCCCACCCTCTTACACACACACACACAAATCCAGTGCTATAGCCTTCCCCTCTCCGCTCCAGGTCCCTACTACATTCTTCAGGCAACACAAAGCACAGCTCCTTTGTTCCCAACAATTCCGACTCTTTCTAATCTCTTGGTGCCGATGTAAACACTGTTCTCTCTTCTATCCCAGCATCTTCCTGTCCTTGTCTTCTTGTGATGTCCAAGGCCTGAGCCGAAGGCTCTTCGAGCCCTAAGTTTGAAAAAAACCTGTTTGGACGTCCAGCCAAACAGTAAAAAAAAAAAACCATGAGAACACAGTTCTGTTTGAGAGAGACCCGAGTCAATGCCTATGTAAAGCATTGCTGTTTCCAATGCCTTTGGCCCCCGACGCATGCTTGGCTGCACATGGTCGAAGGCCGAGGGCACCGGGAGCCTCCGCCATTTTCCTTCGTTGTACCAAGCTAACTGTGCGGGACCCGCCATTTATGTAACGGTCCCTTTGAGGAACAGCGCATGGATGTGGGACGTGTTCGTGGGGGCTTTTTACAACCCCGCCCGTGCAAGGGGTAAACTCTCGTCTACCCGTGGGCATCCCCACGGGAGTTATGTTTCGCCATTCATTTAGCCTAGCTACCCCCTCAAGTAGCCGTTTCCACCTAGGTGCCACGGTGAGGCAGAACAGCGTACCTGGGCCTGTCCTTATCTAATAGTGCGCTCGTACGCACCACAAGCACTGGTGCAAGGCAGGGTTACAACAATATTACCCTTAAACTCATCATCTCTCATTTAAAAACGTGATCCCTGATGCTGCCTTTATATATGTAATATGTATGTGTTGAAATTAGTTTATTGAGCACCTCCTACATGTATTTTATCAGTTTCTATAGTTTGTGATTACTTAGTAACGCCCACTCCTGGGCACGTGGACCATGAACCATTGGGGATAACTAAGTGCAATCAAAAGTTTTCAGTTTTATTTCGTGTAGATTAGAGCAAACATCGAACTCAAGCTGGTTGCACTAAACTTCTCTAAAGCATAACCAATTAAACAATTTCTCTATTTTTAGATTTATCTATCTGTCGCAAGCATGTTGCACAGCCACACTAAGGCATTTTAGATGTCACGATAGTAATCCAGAGCTATAGCTGTTATCTAGTCACAATGTGCATACATCTGTATCGGTATGTTCAATGCAAAGATTAGTAGATCTGTTCTCTTTCATTTTTCCAAGAAAAGTTAAAACTGAAGCTCGCAAATGAGAAAAAAGGCAGGCGAAAATCATCCCGACCGACTTCACCTCTTCTATCCGACACTCACAGTGAACACACACACACTCTTACACACACACACACCCATCTAATTGTTTACTAAGTGTTCAATTGAAATGTGTATAAGAGTGTGCGCGCATGCACGAATCTGCTTGCATGTGTGTGTGTAGGGTGGGGGGGGGGGGGAGTAGATTTCCTTGGCTTTAAAGAATGGACTGAAGTATTTGGTATTGTATCGACCAGTGATATCCGAGGACTTAGCGAGCCATGGATGGGTGAACAAGGTATTTGGCGAGCCTCTAATGCACGCCTCGTAATGGGTATAAAAAAAAAAAAACACAGAGCACTGGACCGTTTCCTAAGTGAATAGTGCCTGAAAGAATTGAAGTCATTGGTTAACATGCAGGACTAGATACATGACAAGTAGGACTAATCATTTTCTTTTTTTTTGAAGTAACGTCTGTATTAGATAAGATTTGAACAATAAGAAATATTATTTTAGTTTCTAAGAAGTTTTTCTTGTTTCTGAGCAAAGACTATTGAGCTCATAAAAGGGGAACGACAGTCAATAGGATATCAGCACCTATGTGGCCTAACCCTTGGCGTGGCCTAAAGAAACAATACAATTATTATGAAAGCGCAGCTATAAGAAAATAGAAGTGACCCATGGCGGAGTGGGCAGTTTTACACAGTTAGTCAGTCTTCCAATAGGAATGCATAAACGAAAAGTTCACAAAAAAAAGTCTATATCTATATATATATTTCGCTTGCCCTGTTTGTGGCAAAATATGTAGGTCACAGCCATAAGAAATATTGCATTCCTCATTAATCTTCGGACTCGAAGACAAGCCTAATTATTATAAATATTTCAAGTTTATACATGTATGCTTCTAAGTAGTTCTTTGGATTTTCCCGATTTCTTAGATTTGCTAGTGAGCCTAGACTAGACGGTTTAGTGCATTCAATAATGTAAGAAGGGGCTTGTCCACAATCTATTTATGTCTATCTCTTGACTATGTAAACAAAGACCTACGTCACAGAGCAAGATATAAGTTTTTACTAAAATGTAGACCTATATTTCTGAAATAAATATATAACCTAGGGCATTACTTTTGTTTGTCACTATCAAAAAGTAAGTTTAAAAGTTCAAGGTAACCGACTAGATCTACGATTGTATACAGTACTAATCCGGATCTAACATTGTTACATACTGTTAACTATAGGCGTAATGTTTTTCGTTACAACTTCAACAAATAACAGCTTTGATTGGATTGGGACAAGTCTGAACTGGTTGTAGATTTGGATTACTAAATCGATCGATAGATGAACTTCGACCTTAGGTCTACTATTGATTTCATATTTCTTGATTCGCCCCACCAGGTAAGTGCATGATCTAAATATAGAAAGTTACAAAAGTTTTTGGCACTACACTAGCCATGTCTTATTAAACGTATTCCGGTAATTAATAAATTTTATTCCTAATGGTGTTAGTTTATTTCTAGATTTATGTGATTTTCTAGATCTATAATTGTAGTAATACCGGGAAGTTGTGTTCAGAATAAATTTTAAAAATCTAGCCACGCCCACCTGAGCTGTGAGCAGTGGCGAGCTATGAGAGAACGAAGCGAGCAGGTGAGTGGTGCTGAGTTAATGTTTAGGTTTGACTCTCTTTTCGCGAATGTTTCTGCCGCTAAGTAAGACAGCATAAACTAGGCAACGCTTCTCTCATTACGTGGTTGAAGTGTTTTCTGTATCTAGGTGAAAACCTTTAGGTAAAAGCTTTATTGACCACATTCTGAGCTTTGGCGGATCGATGGGTGGTGCGTAAGAGCATTCGCACTTGTTTTCAATGTTACGTACTGGTACTAACCTGTTCTTATATTGATTTGGTCTTCCTCTCCCCAATCCCAACACTACAAATGTTTAAAGCAGCATGTGAAATAAGTCTTAAACAAGAAAAAATCTATTTTTAGAAATATGCAAGATTACAAAAAGAGTTTGTGTTATCACATAAACTCAGAGACGGACAGGCGGACATTTTGCACAAGCCTAATACGGGGGCCACTAAAAAATGAAAACAAAAATCCTCTCATCCCTAACCCTTGATTTATAGTAAAAAAATAATAATAAATTCCCCTTTCAGACCTTGCGATGTATGCGGCGGATGATGTATGTTATAATCCGTGTTTGTTTAAAATTATATTCATGCAGGGCTAGATTTAAAGGTGTTTTTTCTTTTACCATGGCTATCTCGAATCTTGGTCAGAGTTGGAGACTAAAGTTAGAGAGAGTTAGTCGAGAGTTGTGACAATAGGGAAATTTCTCCTCTCCTAGATAGTCTGTATTGGGCGATGTAGTTTTTTTTTTTTTTTTTAATGTATCTGATGATCCACAAGACGTCATTTGTAGATATGTTATATAGTTGAATCAAGTGTTTCTTTGCAATACATCTGAGTTGTGTCTATTTGGAGAGTATGTTATTGCTAGTCGTTAAGATGTCCTGCGTCAATAGAACTAGGGCTTTGAGTTGCTCGCCAATGATCACAACCACCCAGGGCAACCCCAATTAGTAGGCGCTTTGTCACAATGTAAAGTTCATCTGTTTCTGTGGCCCACGGTTAATCAACCGCCTTTACTATTCCTCAACTATTGTCAGGTACCCATTAGAACTGGGTGGACTCAGAGGCGCCCTAAAGATTCCAAAATAAAAATCCCAATGATCACCAGGATTCGAACCCGGGATCCCTCGTCTCAGACGTCAAGCGCTTTACCACTCTGCCATCTCACCTCTTGCATTATACACGTGAAACAAAATGTTACATGATACGGTGATAAGGTAGAATTCATACATGAAAATGATTTTTGATAGCAACCCTTCTTTCTGTCACTGCTGTTTCGAGATAGCTTTATTTACTTCGTCATTGAATATCTCTAATCAACACGATTGACTTAATTAACTTATAGATAAAGCGTGGAATTAAATAATCTTGTTTTCTTGGGAAAGTTTGTATCGATAAGATGAGAATATATAAATTCTATGAAAAAAATGCTCCCCTTCCGCGCCCCAATGCAAATTCCTGGATCCTACCTTGAGTTTAAGTCGCATACCACACAGCTGGGACACTCAATAGTTAATGGTGGAGCCGTACTAATCCTGACATGTAAGTTTGGATTTTGTTGTAGGTCATTGTTTTTGTGCTGTTTCGTAAGGGCGAGTCAGGCTATGGTCTTAAAGTTAAAACCTAACAGAGAGAAAGCTTTTCTTAATCACATTTCAAAGAGCCATCGCATCTAGTCAGTGGTCACGAACGTAAATACCTCCCCCACGTAAATAGATATAGCCTCAGAACTGTCAACTGTTTTTAATTTCGGGATCTTCGGCGCCTCTGAGTCCACCCAGCTCTAATGGGTATCTGACATTAGTAGGGAAAAAAGTAAAGGCGGTTGGTCGTTGTGCTTGCCACATGACACCCTTGTTAACCGTAGGCCACAGAAACAGATGACCTTTACATCGTCTGCCCTATATACCACAAGGTCTGTATAAGGAACTTTACTTACTATATTGACCTATTCTGCCTTATTCATTTCACTTTGTGTAACTTTATGTTCAATTAGCATTACAATAATACTTTCGTTTTGATTAAAAATAAAACAATTTACTATAACTATTATCGGCTGAAATATGGGAGAGCTCGTAGCGTATAGACAATGAGAAAAAATGCATGACAGTGATGTGTCGTTTCAGAAACGCGTGATTGACCACGTCTATCTTCCAGGACTGTGGGATATCAGATCACTCAGATATTGTCACCGAGTGCAAGTGTGTAGGTCTAAGAACGTACAGGAGTGGTAGTGACTAGCCTCTTAACGCTGTTGTCATAAGCTTTTGCTCGTTGAGCTATTTCCGTCTCTAAAAGGTCAATGTCTCCGGACAGACGTGAAGTGATGTGGCAAAATGTTTCAATGAAATCAATTAAGACTGAGATCCTAGCATTGCCCTTTGTTGTTGTAGGGCGATGTTTTGGACTATTCTTTTTTTCTTATAACTTGCCCTACGAGTACGTCATGAGTCAAGCCAATGGAAGACTTTATAGATCCGGTTATAAAGTGCAGTCGTGTCAAGTTGAAGTGGGTGAGGTTAAATAAACAGAGAAACGTCGCCCTAATTCTAATGCTAGAATCTGATACACATTCTGATATGCCATGATTACAGATATATTATAGTTCACAGTTTGCTCATCAGTTAGTATTATTTATATAATTTTAACATGTGAATGCTATTGATTTAAATTTTAAATCCTATTCATTTTATTGGCGTCGGGAAACATGATCCTTATAACTGAAAGATAATTTCAGTAATAAATAATTGGAGGTCACATTAATGAGCGTATACAGTATGGAGTCATAAGTTTGGAGATATATTTGATAATTTGTAAGTGATTGCGCAAAAAAAGAGTAAAATCATGAAATAGATTTAAAAAATATAATTGGGAAAGCCTAAAATTGTGATCATATACTGATAAAAGACTAATCATAAATCTAATAAACTAGTGTACATTTGATGGAGCTAATACGTTACTGCATGGATACTCGTAAGAAAAACTAAACTTCTTTCTTTCAAGAAACATCTGCAACAAGACAATGTATTGAAGAACACTATCAAAGGTCATTAAGTTCAATAGTATGTTCATTGGATAACTTTAGAATACAACTTTTTATCTTAAGTACTTTATGCATTGGTCAATCATATTTATTGAGATCTCTTTTTGGCAGACTCTTCAACCAGGACATGTGACGTAAACTACATTAAGTATCAAACCAAGCGGACACCAATATGGCCACGAAATCTGAACAACTTCCAGTTCGATGTGCAGTAGCTCAAGATAGTTCAATCGCGCCAAAAAACTCAATCGAAATGAAAACTGAAACGCATGACGATGCAGCTGTCACCATATCAAAGGAAGTCAAACCTGGTGGACTTTATCTTAAGGTGGAATATTAATTTATTACATTTAATTCATTATGTTAGGGCAACAAAAGCATACAATATGCTACTAGTAATCAATCTATACACGGTAACCTACAAGATGTTGCAAAAACTGAGAATCAAAACTACACACACACATACACACTGTGACGTAGCTAAGGTGTGGTGAGGGGGCGTCCTAATTGCAAGATCCATCCCCCCCCCCCCCACTTTAGGGGGCCGTTAAATGAGTGTCAAATATTTTTTGCATTAAATATTAAACCAATGCCATGTTTTCTTGCTATTCATGTTGTTATGCAAATTAGTGACCATGTTGCTTGTATTCCACACATTAGAAATATATTTATCAATTACATTATCATATCTCATGATGTCGAATGTCAAAATGCAGGGGCCCCTAAAGAGGCCAAGCCCTGGGCTCCGAAATCCCTTACTACGCCACTGCACATACACACACACACATAATAGAGAAGTGAATGATGATCGTAAAAGATTACTTTAAATAGTGGTTCTATACGTAGATGTACTTACAAGACATAGAGCGACATTCTATAATGCGATGTTTTGAACAATAGAAGCGTGGTCGAGAAGCTAAGTACGCTTGGCTTGGCTACCTATGAAGGGGGTTCACAAATGAGATTGTACCATAGCGCTCTGAGCATGCTATAAGCATGAAAGTAGCGCTATATAAAAGCTATAATTTATTTATTTATACTGGGAGCCAAAAAAACAAGATATATATAATAAGGTCAAGGATAACTCACAATGTATTTACGTTATATACAAGAGGTTTCGTCCATAGCGGATATCTAAAAAAAAAAAACAAATACTCCGACATTGCTACATTTAAATAATGAAAACAAAAAAAAGAGGAAAGTGTGAGTGGCGGGTCTTAACCATATAAGTATATAGAAAAAGTAATAAATATTGGGGGCCTATAGATCTACTACTAAGTATATAATGAGAAATGTAGAGTGTGTCTTACCTTAAACAGAAATAAATCCATCAAAGGTAGAAAAAAAATCCATAAGATGGAATGTTCTTTTTTTATAGTTACATGAAATCCATTAAGTTTTCAAGAATTGGTATGCTTTGTGTGTCTAATGTCTTAAAAGTACATACAATTTTGAGAATCCTTAAAAAAGTTCGTCGAAGAAATCCATAAAAGAATATTCCAATTTGATTAGACTAGCACCATTATTGAAATCACTCAACTTAGAGGCAGTAAAGGACAGAAGAATAAAAAGCAAAGACGCTATAATACATAAAACACAAAACCTTAACTTACAAATAGAAAAACAAAACCTAATGAAATGCTCACACACAAAAATAAAGGCACATTTCTTATTCCAAACGCTAGAAAATAAAAGTGCTCCTTCTTCCCTAGCGTCATTGCAGAATGGGATGGGTTGCCTGAATCAGCCAGGACTTAGCAGAGTTTAAGTCATTGATTAAGATATATGACTTATTGACACATGAAATGCGTAGGAAGGAATTATCTTCTATTTTGAAGTAACGTCTGTAATATAAAAGATAATATAAGAAGTCTATGTCCATGTCAGAAGTTTTTTTTTTAATTCTGATCATCGAAAACAAACTTTTAGCATTAAAAAACACGTGCTGACAGACATGTGTCCATCGTGACACACGAGCGTTGCAAACAACGATGTGTAAGCGGGCCGTAAAATAAAAAGCAAAAAACTGAACACACAAAAAAAAGCAACTCATGCCTAACGACCAAAACATGGAGTTTGACGAAAGAAATAAACAAGAAATAAAGTAGCGGCGAAAGTTGAAGCAGACTCTTCAGGAAACTCTTCTTAAGATGTCAAGTGGTCAAACATTCTCAATGGCTTACTGTGAGGTAAACCTCTTTAAAACGATTTCTTCTAGCGAACCAGTTTTAAATGTTATTTATGTCTTAACAATTCAATTGAAACAGATAACATGTTGCAAGTAATATATTAAATAAAGACACAAAGGCTTATGTCAAAGAAAGACACAGACGATGATCAGAGAACTTGTAAATGGACACAGGGCCTGATTTAAGCTAACCTATAGACAACGCAAGCTATAACTTAAGGCTTCCGAGAAATATTTAGCTCACTTTTAATATCTGGACTTATAAAAGGGTCCTAAGATGTCCCTTTATCTCAAATAGCTTAGGTCCACCACGTTACACACAGATCTAACGGCTTTGTCTGCTTCATGTTTTCAAAATGTATATAGGTCACTGCTGTGTCTTTGTAGCCACATAAAATTAAGATATTTTTCCATATCTTCGGACCTGGCAATGCCTTAAACCTGTACGATTCATTTACTTCAAATAGCTATAATGGCGGTTGAAATGGTCATCGCTTTGGTTCTGAAGTATTTTTTAAGTTAAATAAAAGAGTCTTGGTTTCACTAACATATCTTGCCTTTGTATTCGTTACTCAATTACATCTCATTACATCTTATTAAACTCACTGCCATAGTGTATCACTGCCATAGTGTATCACTGCTTCTCTTGGTATAGGACATTTAAAGATGTTGCCGAAGGTTTCGAATTTGATAGTGAACTTTTATAGGCCTTTTTGTTTAGTACAGAAGGATTACCATTACATTTAGATTTGGGTTTGAATTTCAATGACAGAGACACTATTATTTGTCATCTAATCAAATGAAAGGTTTCACTGCTGCTTGGTTAAACATATGTAATATCATATCAGTACCAATATGTATATGTTGTTTTTTTCTAGTAATAATCTACTTTGTATGGCTTTGTATTTCAACGGCAGTTTTCGTTTAAATAACATTGAGACGAAATCTACGAAAATATGTCAACTGACGGTCTAGTTAATCGAAATAGGATTTTTGTTCTTATTCAATAATGTTGTTTTTTTAACTATTACTTGATGTGTTTAAATTGATTTATCTAAACAGATTTTCAACGACCCAATCCATGGCCATATAGAGATGAATCCAGCGTGTATTGCTATCATCGACACTCCAGAGTTTCAGCGATTGAGATTCATCAAGCAATTAGGCTTAGTCTACTTTGTCTTCCCAGGGGCGTCGCATAACAGATTTGAACATTGTCTGGGGTTAGTCGTTGTGCTAGTTGCTCTTGCTTCCTTTGTAAAGTTTAGGTTTATTTTTACGTCAAGCGTATTATGTCTGAGTGTGTACCTAAATAATTATCCAGATCCGCTCAAGTTCCATAGACGATAATAGGGCTTTATTAGTGAACGTTCACAAATACATCTCGCAGTATCTTTTCTTGTAAGATGAGGCTCGTTGCATTGGTTTTCCTGTTATCAATGTCATTATCAAGTAGTCAAGTCAGGCATCTTTCGGAGATTCCACCAAATGTTTGGTGAACTCTGTCGAAAAGAAAATCCACTGCTGAGGACAGACGTAGATTGCGAAAAGAAAATCGAAATTGACCACCGACGGACAATGGTTATGTCTGCTCTGGATGTGGCAAAACATGTAGGTTGTAGCGTAGCCATGTGAACTACTGCACTCCGCATTAGTCTTCGGACCCAAAGAGATGCCTTATTATTTAGAATGAAGAATTCCATTGTGAAGACATCTTTGTCGGTGTCTTCATATGACAATCTTTATAATAACCACTGTCTTGCTAGCTTAACTCTTTCTCTTCGTAATTATTTTTCTAATTCCGATAGTATTATTTGTTTTGCTCATTTGTATTTCACTATCCTGTTGTGATTAAACTTCAATAACTTTTTTTGTTTGTTATTAGAAAATGTTATATATGATATTGAATTATAGGAGAATGCCTGCTCTTTTTACACAACACAAAGTAAATTTTATGAATCCAAAAACCAATTTAGTTTAATGGGAGTCAAATCAACGTTGGCATCGTCAATTAGGAGAGAAAGAGTTAATTCCGAGAGTCTGAGACAGTTGTGCAAGACAAAATAAAAATCACTGCATATTCATAACAGTAAATTCATATTTGTTTATTTATGTTAAACTGCATCTTACTGAGAGGCTGGCTTGAATAGCAGAGTAAACGGGTCAAATCATTTGCCTATTATATCAACAATTATGACAAGCTTAAAATAATAATCCCATGTGTTCAAAGTTATTCATGTTTTACCGTGTGTTATTTTTTTTTAAAACAGGACTTGTTATTTAAGTGGTCAGTTCGTTCGAGCACTAAAGGAGAATCAAAAAGATCTTGACATACAGGAGAAAGATATTTTATGCGTGGAGTTGGCTGGACTCTGTCACGACCTGGGTAATAACTACATTTGGTTCAGTTTGTTGGAACTTAAAACTACCAAAAACTATAATACACTTTAATTAGTTTGATTCTTTCATGTTAATGGCCGTTAAATGTTTTGACGAAGTATATGGTTTTAATTATGATTTACCGTTTCTTTCAAACGATTGGTGGAAACCTACGGCACATTTACCTTACCTTACCTTTATCTATCCCTTAGTCTGTTCGACCGTTGGGGCGCTATGCAAGATTCGTCGACCGTCTTTCTCCACTCCTCTCTGTCTTTTGCCTTAATTAGAACCTCTTTCAATGGTAGACCCGTCCATTCTATTCTGGTGTCCTCCCATCGCTTTCTCTGTCTGCTTCTTCTTTTTTTTTTCCTAGTACTGTTCCCTGAAGGAGGGTCTTTGCGAGCCCCGAAAATCTTGTAATATGGCCATAGATTTTGCGTTTTTTTTAACGGTAGTTAGCAGGTCATCATGGGGTCCAATCGCTGCAGTAACCCTGTCTCTAATCTCTTGGTTTATGATGCGGCCTTTAATTGGGTACATTTACACACGTAGATCTATACAGGTTTTTTTGTTTTTTGTTTAACCCTTTTCATTAGTTTAGATTAAAAACTAGAAACGATTCTGTGATATGAACGTAACATATGAACGTGACTTTAATCCTATAGGGTTCTAGTTCTCTAGTAGTTCAACAAATAAAAGTTTCCAATCAATCACTTATTTTGATTTGATATAGTTAAAAACTTGCTTATTAACTTACATGAAACGTATTCGTTGTGTGTAAAGTTATCAATTTATTTGTTACAAATGTATTTACAGGCCATGGACCTCTGTCTCATCTGTTTGATCAAAAGTTTATTCCAAATTACTCTAAGGAAAAAAATTGGAAGGTAATGAATTTTCCATTAGGAAGAAATGAAACATTCTCTTAATTACAGAACTTTTCGTTATATAGATCTTCTCTTTATAATGATTTTAATCATATAAACTGTTAACCGTAAGCCACAGAAACAGATGACCTTAACATCATGTGCCCCATAGATAGCAAGGGAAAGTTTCCTTTTTTTTTACAATCACAATATTGTAAATAATATTTCATCTCATATTCTATTCTCATTATAATCTGCATACATTTGAACAATTTGTTTGGTTAATTTTTTTGTTGAAACACCTACGCTTTAATTTTTTTATTTGTGCTAAAAAAATATTTCTACGTTTACTCTAGCATGAAGACGCCTCTGTGGCCATGTTTGAACATATAGTAGCCAAACATAAACTGATGGACGCGGATGGGATATTCAGAAAGTTATATGATCTTAACGACGATGATATTCTGTTTATCAAAGAAATGATTCGAGGCTCGGGCTTCTCTAGTACCGGGGTAAGTAGCTTCTCTAGTACAGGGTAAGTAGCTTCTCTAGTACCGGGGTAAGTAGCTTCTCTAGTACCGGGGTAAGTAGCTTCTCTAGTACAGGGTAAGTAGCTTCTCTAGTACAGGGGTAAGTAGGCAATCTTTTCAATTACCCGCTGATGAGCAGATTTTGTTTCTGTCACTATGCAAATTTGGGTAGACCCCTAATAGCGCTTAAATTGTAGATATTATGATAATTAGTTCTAGCTAACGCTTAATTCATTTCTTGTTGTAATGTTGGAATAATTTTTAAAACTCTTTGACAGAAGACTGAATTAGTTTTTGTTATTCCATCGTATATTACCACTGATCCAGTGATCATCTAGGTCAGTGTTTCTTAAACTGTTCCGCGGAACCACGTGAATTAATTTGAATGTGTGTTCCACGAACTACTGCAACTACTAGTAGGCCACTTGAATTAATTAATCTCTCTCTAAAAAATAAGCAGTGTGTTCCGCTAAATAATCAGAATGTGCGAAGTGTTCCATTAAGAAAAAAGTTTGGGAACCACTGGTCTAGGTAAACTAAACGTAATTGCATGTAAATGGTTCATAAGTAGCATGGACGCTGCACAGAAGCAAGACATGTAGGCTACTTATCAATTCTCCAAAATAAGACTTGAGATTAATGAACATTAGTTTTTAATCGTTTTCTATTGGTTAAGATATTTTGAATAGGAACTATGTTTATGGGGGGGGGGATCAAATCTTTATGTTTTTGATTTATTTGTGTTGTTGCATCAACAGCAATGGTTGTGTAAAGGTAGAGGAGAAGAGAAATCATTTCTTTATGAGGTAAGCAGGAACATTGTTACTTTTACACCTACAAACACGCCTGTAGCCTGGGTTGACGCATCATCTTTCAATGACATTTGGGAATGCTCAAGTGAATGATTGGAATACATAGCGACAAGGATTAAAACATGAGAGGGGAAAATGGGGTAGAGCAAAAGTGGAATTTTTTTTAGAATTACTTTTCTTTAGCGCAACTTTCATGCTTATAGCATGCTCAGTGCGTTGTGGTCCATCTCTTTTGTGGACTAGTGGATTGGGGGATATCTGGTAAGTCTCCGTGCTGCCTCAATGCACTCAACAAACACAACTCAGTTCGAGTCTGGGATTTCCACCATTTATGGAGTGTGTGTGTTTCTATGGTAACGGTGGGAAGAGGTTAGGGATTGGTTGTGATTGATGGCATTCTTCTTAGTTAGGACAGACAACTCCAGAACGTGAGAGTGACTGAAAGATTGTGTTATTATAGAGTTAGATTTGGATGAAAATGTTACTACTAAAGTCTAGTGCATTTATTTTCTCATATCAACTTGATTTTGTCTATATTATAAATACAGTTCTATTAAGTTAAGCATTGCTCACAACGCAGTTATTCAAGTTATTTCAAGTTTTATTAGTTAACATACATGATACATTGCGCCTGCAATGGTTTAGTTGTGTACCAGCAGTTTGGTGCTACAAGTCAACGACCGTCCACAAAACCACCTTAATCCCCTTTGATAGGTAGCCAAGCGAATAATTCCACTCAGCCTCACCCTTCATAATAATGTAAAATTCACATCTTAGTGTGTTTAACATATTAAAGTTTCCACAACTGATGCGCAAGATATAGAGATAAACCTTTTTAATAACTAAGCGATGTGCTTATAAGTGTCTTGGGGATGGCCGATGGGAGGTAATGTGAAAGCTTTATTAAAGACTGGCGATATTTATAGAGAACGCCCTATACACTGTATTTTTGTTTTTCGTAGATAGTGTCCAACAAGAGAAATAATATTGACGTCGACAAGTTTGACTATTTCGCCAGAGACTGCCATCACCTGGGCATTAAGAATAACTTTGATCACAGCAGATTTATGAAGTTTGCAAGAGTGTGTAGTGTCAACAATCAACGGCAAATTTGTATACGTGATAAAGTAAGTAGATAGATAGTATCAAACTTGTTGTGTAACTGACAGTTTAGCTAATATCCTGAATGGGAAGCGTGGTCGAGAGGCCAAGTGTAGCTTGAAGGGGGCTCGAGGTTCGACACCTGACTCGGGCAGAGTTGTGTTTACTGAGTGCCTAAAGGCAGCACGGAAAACCAACTTCTAGATACTACCCCCCCCCCCCCCCACTGGTCCACAAATGAGGTTGGACCAAAAGCGCTCTGAGCATGCTATAAGCATGAAAGTAGCGCTATATAAAAGCTATAATAATAACGCAGTGGCGTACCAAGGGGAGGGGCCAGAGCGTAGGGATGCAATGATGGGAACAAAACCATAATCTAAAATAGAATTCTGTCGCTACTGATTGTAGGCTCGTTCACGTCATTCACATTGTATGTAAGTTTTGTATTTCTAATTGGATAATGTTCCTATGCAAGCTGGAATAACGTACATTATTTAGAAGCGATAAACCCTGCCGCCCTGAGTGCCTGCTAAGTCTCTATCTGTATGCATTCACATTAAGAAGTTTTTATAATCTGGCTAAAGTCTCAGACGTTAATGTTGCTTCTTAATTTAAAATTTTTGAGAAATATATGTGACAGATTAGCTACCAAGAACTTTGGTCTCAAATCTGGAGATTCGAGATATCTAGGTGGTCAACACTCATCTCTCATCATTTCTTTGGAAAATGTCATATTTATTTGCATTTCATTATTGATTTTGAGACATATTATATTTTTCTAATTTTGTGTTTGGCCATCTATAATATCAATGCTTTAATATCTATATGCTTGGCTTATTCCAGGAAATCAGTAACTTGTATAACATGTTCTACACCAGATGGACTCTACACAAATACGCCTATCAACACAGAGTCAAATGTATCATTGAAGCCATGTAAGATAAAATCACAAAACCACGCCTACACTCTGTCAATATTTTAGCCAAGTATTTGATGTGAACATGTGATCATTGTTAACTTTTTACTCATTGTCGGTGTTACGTTCGGTTGTACATTCAGAAGTAAATTGCCTTTTAAATGATTAGCTGCAGCATCTTAACAAGGGGAAATCACGGCTCACTCCTCATGTGGTACGCTTATGGTAACGTACTTAAGAGATTAAGAATAAAGTAGCAAGAACATATTCCCCGATGGGCTGTCTACACGTGTATCAGCATACGATATGGTAATAAGGATGGGAATGGCCCGACAGTACATTCAAGACTTGGGGTTGTTCTGTTACGCAGCTCTGCCGGAGTTGGTTACCAGTATATGATATCTAAACGTGATTTAGTCACATGGCAGGATTTAAGTCATTGGTTAACATGCATGGCTAGATGCATGACGCGTAGGACGTAATGATCTTCTTTTTTGAAGCAACGTCTGTATTTTATAAGATAAGAAAATGAAATCTAATAGTTTAGTTGAGTTTAGTTAGAGTCTGCGCAAGCTGTAAACTTCATAGAAGAATGGCAAAATGGTAAATCGACAGGAGGCCGCGGGAAATCTGTTATAAGTATAAAATGGTTGAATTTAATAATTTATACACCTAGAATAAAATGGTTTAATTTAATAATTTATACACCTGGAATTAGCGTGTGTCCTATGAAAGTGCGGAGCCCACTGCGGTCGCATAGGTTGCAGTGGCCTAAGGCCGGCCCTTGCAAAATAGCGGCGTATGCTACGCCGCCGGTCGAATAGTTTTTTAAATATTTAAAGACGCGTTCGAAAAAATCACACAAAGTGAAAAAAAAATTTTAGCAGATATTTGGCCTTAGGCTTCTTTTAAAAAAAAATTCAAATTTACAAATGGATTGAGACTTTTATAATATCTTACAATAGTGGGAAAAAAATCATAATTCATAGGACAAGGAGCTTTATTAATATTCAAATAAAAACTATTAATACTAATGATGTATTGAGAGCCGAATGTAAGTGGATGCCCTTTGCATGCGTAGACCCTATTATCTTTCAGACGATTTAATGAAAATGCCCTTAATGGTATTTATAAGTATCTCTAAAAGCATGTCAAACGTTTTAAAGAAATAGATGTCTTGTTAATTCAGTTCAATTGTGTATGTATTTAGTATAACTATATTTCTTAATGCAATGTTTTATCTTTAGAGTTCCCCTAAAATTTGAGGCTCTGAGAAGCTTCACAAGTCTTCATTGCCGTATATCCAACACTAGATTGAATATAATGCATATGTTTGTTCAGCTTTCGTCGCATTGTTAAAACTTGACCTTTATTGACATATTACGTTTAAAATTGAAATTCTTATAGTGAATATATTGCTTACTTGGTACATATAAGGCGTATATTCTTATATTACGATATTTCCTTTAATTCAATATCTCATCTATCTTTTCAGGGTTATTGATGCCATGCTTTTAGCTGACAAATACTTAAAATTTCCTGGAAAAAATGGGTAAACAATTATCTTGATAGAATAGCCTTTGTTACTGTGAAAGTGTTACTTTCAAGTAACTTTAAAAATTGTATATCCATATTTATGAATGGGTACTTTATATTTTATATATATATATTTCAGATGTATTCCACTTTCTGAGTGCATTTACGACATGGAGGCTTACAGTTACCTGACTGATGACGTCATCAACATGGTCTTACATTACAAACGCCAAGAACCTGAAATGGTGAAGGCTAGAGAGCTCATTAACAGAATCTATGTCAGGAAACTTTACAAATGTGTTCACGAGACCAAGCCGTTGAGGCCCGAGATTTCAAAAGTAATGATCCATTGAATTTGTTAAATTGACAAACAAACTTACCCAAACGTTTTTATTTCGTTACCTTTGATTACTTCCAATCTACCCTTACGAAGTTAACAAATTGTGTCTAGATCCAAACATCTGGACTGATGTTTCAAGTTCAACGTGTGTGTAGCTTACATTACTCAAACAAAAACTCGTACAATGATACTACCTGTAATTTTAACGAAAAATAAAATTCAAAGTTTTCAGAATACTTCCATTGTTCGGACAAAGATTACTTTCCAGGTAAAGAAAAAAAGAGGGGGGGGGGGGTGCTGATTAAGTATTTCTCTCTGACACATGCGTCTAGATATATTCTTGAAGTTCTGGAGTTCAGTTCAGGATCACGGCAAGCCTTATGACAATTGGATCGATTGCTCTAATTCAGCCCGCGACTGGCAGGGGCCCCACAATTTACATTAAGCATATCACTATCAATGAAAGCTCTGGTCAAAGTTTTTTTTAAAGATGTAGGACTTAAAGGGTTAACAAATTTAGTGTAGGCCTATCGTACGAGTGATGTAAATTTAGTTAATCCACAGGCACCAATTGCCTTTTAATTGCTTGCTATTCATGTTGTATAACAAATGTTGGTGTAGTGATCTAATTAATAATAATAGCTGCTATTGTAAAATAAAAATATTAGAAGAATTGGCCTCACAAGCATCCATTAAAATGGGCCCCGTAATTTGTAAGGCCGGCCCTTTTCAGGATGCTCCTGAAACTATGGTGGAGAAAGATGGTTCGGAAACCGAGACACGATATTTGTATGGGCTAGGAATTAGATTATCTTCATCTGTGTAGGAACATCCGAAACATGTTAATTTTTTATTTTTTTTAATTTTGTTTTACAACCTTGTTTGACCTACTTTAACTGTATATTATGTGATGCTTTTCAAAATGTTATACTTGCGTAGTACTGGGGTACTTCAGCCATACCATATATGAGTTCCGATATTTCAATCCATCAGCAAGATGTCGATAATGAGAAAGATTACAGATAAACGTTTATACGAATTGTTTACATAAATATCAGTCACAGAATTTTGGTGTCAAGAAGGAGCACATCAACTCGGTGCGATGGCTACAAAGGCGAATATTGCTCTGATACCCTTCTGTTTGACGACTATTTGCGTAAAGACTTTTTTCTTCCATGATAAAGAAATTATTTGCATTTCGAACATGATCTGTGTACTCTATAAACAGCATAATATATTTATACACAACCACAAGCAGGTACAAAACTGCAAATAAATAAAACATGACTAATAAATAAATCATTGGAACATTTTCTGATTAGAATCACTTCTGAAACTGGTGTTTCACTATACAAACTCTTAAGACTGAACACATTTTATTCGTAATTATATGTTAATAATCTTTATAGAGTCTAAACTTTTGTTTTTAACTAGTGAATTTACTTTTTATCCATCATGTTTCTTTCTTTATTTGGTCCCATCTTTAGCTTGATGAAAAGAGTATCGAAAAAAGGATTTCCGAGCTGGTTGTAACGCCAGACAGTGAATTTAGTGCAGATTTAATCAGAGTTCATGTAAGTCCACTTATAGAGTAAGTTGGAATGGATCAAATCCAAATCTTGGATGATAAGGTTTTATTTCAATAACATGACACCAGTTTTCAAAGCTGTAACTCAAAAGTCTCTGGTGACGACTAACATACAACAGTACGAATATAGACACGAGCACAAGTATGAACGACACGCCGATACAAGTTTACGACAATTTTAAATGAAATTTGCATTATTAAATTCAGAAACAGTGTTTTCTTTTCAATAATAATGAAATATTTGGTTCAAGACCTATAACATTGCTATGTAAACTACATTCTAAATTTGTTTAAGAAGGTAGAGTAATTAGACATTTTATTTGGGCTACTTTAATCAATGTTGTAATGTAACTTATACTTTTAAAAAACAGTAATATAGCATAACAATAGAATTGTGTGTGTGTGTGCCACTATTAATTAATCTCTGATTTAATGTAATAAATGAACAGATTACCTACCTTGATTTCGGAATGAAGAACCAGAATCCTTTGGAAAGACTAAATGTGTTTTCCAAAACAAACTTCAACAGTGCCAGACTTCTGAGTAAAGACGAGGTGAGCCAAAGTCATAATTACAATTTACTTTTGCATTTGTTGTGAACTGATATAGATACGGCATGTAGATCTAGGCACTAAGGAAAAGCAGTTCAATGCAGGAGCCGAGAAGAACAGAGAGGCATTGCTAAGACAATACTACTCTATGGAGCAGAGATTGTATTGGAGAACCAAATCAGCACCGTGAACAAAAAAAATCCAGGCTTTCATTAAAACGTGAGAATGGTTTTTATGGTGGAACTGTTACAAAGGTTAAACAGCAGCCCATTGAAGAAGATATCCTTCAGAGACGCTGGCGACGGTTAGGCCACATTCTGCGCAAACCTGCCTCCAATAAGCCCTCACCTGGAACTCCCAAGGAAAGAGGAAGAGAGGACAGCCCAGAAATACATGGCGCAAGACTTAGAGGACGTTGCGCAAAAAAGTTTTGATCTAAAGGCCTATCATTAGAACATTATAAAATATAGATCTATACATTCGCTTAATCAGGGGGGGGGGGGGGGGGGGGCTGATTTTCTAAAATCTTACATTCATGAGTTATCAAGAGAACAACAATCGCTCTATAAGTTGTATGAAGGAGGCATTGTCTTTTTTAAAGTGTATTTTTAGTGTTTTTATTGTTTTTGGTTAATGTCATGATGGACTACTGAGCCGTTCCTTACTCTGCTTAGAGGAAAATATTGTTTTTGTTTTGATTTAATAATTTCTGTTTCTTATTTAGTCACTAACTTTTTTATTTCTTTTTTATTTTTACTAATTTCATTTTATGTTCTGTTTATCCTTTAGGCCAGTAGGGTATTAGGCCCCACAATTTTCAGTGAATTCATAGTGAGAATTCTTTACTGCGATGCGAGCATCTCTATAGGAGTTCAGAAGTCTATAGCTGACGCTGCTAAAAAATGGGAGGCAAGTTTAGAAGTCAAGCCATCATGTGAGAGTTCTATAGCCGCTGCTGTTGAAAATAAAGAAACAAACTTAGAAAAGTCATTCGCTGAAAGTTCTATATCAGATTCTCTCCAACATAAGGATGCAAACCTGGAAGAAAAGTCATCCGATGGAAGTGATACATTTGTAACTCCCATAAATAAATCAAGTTCGGAAGAGAGTCTAACAGTTGAAACAAGAGATTTCCATGACATCCTTAAAACCGCTAAACACTGTTCAACGGTACTGACATGACGTTGCGCACACTTATTTAATCAAAGTTGATTTATGGGAGACCTAATTATCTCCTCTCTTTGAAATATCGTCTGTAATTTATAAGATAAGAGCGAGAATGAGGCTCCCTCTAACGTCTATGTCAATCTATTTATTTATCTACTACATAGAATTCATGAAGATGCGCATTATTATTGATGTATTTATTTTTTACTCTAATATAAACCTATTTCTATTAGTGTGTCACAAAGTTCTTTACAATAACTGGCATTCCTATATATCATTAAGTATATTTTAGGTCTGTACGACGTGGCAACTCGCTATTGGTCGCCATTGCGCACAGGTGACGGATCATCCAGTCTTGAGACCTATAATGAATAGCCAAACGAGGCAACAGTCCAGCGTCTTAACTTAGAGACTAAAATGTTACTCGTTGTTTAGGCATTATATCATTACTATGTCTTATTTATTTTATTAGACGCATTTCTTTATGTTTATTAAGCAGATTCTGAAATGAACACACATAAAATAAATTATTTATTTTAAATAAACAAAAATTTTCATTTTTGTTGTGGTTGAATTGTGTTTATGTTATAGTACAAGTGCTCCTTCTTCCTTAGTACTATTAGATTAATTAGATAATGAAATGAGTTGCCTGAATCGGCCAGGAAAACCGACGACTTAGCAGAATGTTAGTCGTTGATTAACACGCATGACTAGATTGACACATGGATACACGTAGGACGTTATTATCTTTTTTTTTAAAGAAGTAACGTCTGTAATTTATACATAGATAAGGAAGGTTACTCGTGTAGATCTATGTGATGTTCAGTTATTTGACCAGTAGGCCCAAATAGTGCATGCTTACAGACGGTATTTTATCAAAAATCAAGATCTGGTCTAAATCCTTATAATAATAAGGCATTTCTTCGAGTCCGAGGATTAATGAGTACGTTATATTACATAGCTTCGCAGTGCCAACTGTGACCTACAGATCGGCTATCTGTTCGTGCGACTATCGTTCGGTCGTCTCGATGGTCCCGAGTTCATACCCTGACCGATGCCATCCCCAGTTGTCCTGCGGGAAATAAGGACTTAAAAGTAATTATCTCAGAAAGAAACAAAACAATTTGCAGGATCCAACGCAGACATAACCATTGTTCAGCGGTGGTCGATTTAGGTTCTCTTGTCGCCGTCTATTCTGTCATCGGCAGTGGATTTTCTTTTGACCTCAAATGTGTATCCCAGTCCTTTGTAAGAAACTTCCAGCTGTCTCATTCGAAAGCCGCCTGCTGCCAGGTGCTCTCTTCAAAGCAAGACCAACAGAAAAACCACCAAAAAAAGATTGCCTTCGGTCGTCCTCCATATGGGTTACTTGCCCTTCCCAGCGTATCTGTCGAGCATCACTTTTAATGGAAGTTGATAACTTTCTGCTTAGGGCCAGTAGTGCCATTTTGACGCCTCCAAGCGAGAGATTAAGATTTTATGGCACACAGAGCAGAATTTAGGATATGTCGTGCACCAAGCTAGGTGCTAAATCGCTCCACCTGCCTACAAAATCATTGCCTACCAAACAGTGATTCTCTCATCTGAGACATGGGTACTATATAAAAAGCAACTAAAGATGTCTGCGCTCTATCATGAACAAACAATGGCAAGGCCGCATCACAAATAGCGATGTTCTTGCGAATGCCAGGATGGATAGTATAAAATTATTATAAAACCCGTTTTAGTCGTCGCTTGTTTTCATGACTATTTAGTAGTACAAGATAAATATTTAGGCGTTAAAAGAAGTTATTTTGGAGAACATCGCATAGAGGATCCCGCTTTGGGACCTTATAGCTCGTTGCCATTGGGACATCCCACCCTGTAGTGTGTAGGCTTATAATTGATGGTGTTGACCATCACGCGTTTTTTCCCTTGGAAATAGATAAGTGTTGAGTGGTCAGGCTTTGGCACTTTGGCATGGTCAGTCAAACATGTAGATCTTTTATACCCATACACTACAGAGGTCAATTGTTTCTCAACACTCCAGCCTCTTTTTTTCTTTGTTTGCTAGATCTAATTGTGGTTTATTAAATCAATTTCTTATATGCGATTTTAAACTTTACTGTAAGGTTTTTCGTTATATTATAAGTTAATACAATTAAACAATGAAATTAGCTTTCTTTCAAAGATTTTAATACAAGTCAAAATACACACACACACATGCATATCTTTGTTTTATTTTATTGTGCAAAGAAAGTATGTAAGAAACAGCCTCCTTAATTATTACTGATTTTATCGTAATTTCTGTAACTGTAACAAAAGGGCAAGCCTATGGGTAAAAAGTCGTCTTGGCCTGATGCATAGTTCCTTACAATGAATCTAGGTGAAAACATGGATTAATGTTTTGATGTTAATATAAAGTTTGATATGACGTTTAGGATATTTTAAGAATTTTTTTAAAACCATTTTTTTTACAAAATTGCAGTGTAGGGCAGGCCACAGTTGGTCATTAGTCATATGACCAAGCGATATGAAACCAATACGTGCCATGCATTGCCGTATTGTTAGAGTTCTATTGGCTTTAAGCTAGTTGAAATATGGGGGTCCATATAAGTCCAGATATTCAGGGGCGGACTGGCTATATGGGCAGATGGGCAAATGCCCGGTGGGCCGGTACGAATGGGCCGGTCTGGTCGCGACCAAAGAAAAATAATTGGTATATAGGAGTTGGTTTTCGTGCTGCTCAGTAAACACAACTCTGCCCGAGTCGAGTGTCGAAACTCGAGCACCCTTCTAGGTAACCAAGCCAAGTTCATACGCACTTAGCCTCTCGACCACGTTTCCCACATTAATTATTGGCAAAATTATGCTTAGTATGAAGTCATTAATGATGAAAATTATTAGATCTACAATAATTACAATAATTTATATAGCACTGTCACATCCGATATTTAATGAAAGGAGATTTATATTTTAAATAATGAGAATGTACTAGGAGGAAGCAAGAGCTTTTCCCATTAAGTAAGTGCCTCTCTAACCGTTCTGCTTTGTCTTACCTTTTAATGGAATGGGTTGCTTGAGTCAGCCAGGAAAATCAATGATTTAGCATATTTTAAGTCACATATCAACATTCATCACTAGATTGGCACATGAAATGCGTAAGACGTAACAATCTTATTTTTTGAAGAAACGTCTGCTATCTATAAGTAATACCAAGAAGCTTCAAACTCATTTGGCTTTTATTGTATTGTTTATAATTTTCAGACTACATACATGTATAAATAGAATACATTATGTAATCCTACGAATGCATACATCCAGTTTTCGATGCGTTATCAAACTTTATATATTTTGTAGAGAATTAGGCTTACACCTATAATATAACACATGGGCGTAGCCGGGAAGGGAGAGTCTTCAAACCGTCACATGCCTCAGACCTCATTGTCTGAAAGGGAAACTTTAATTACTGCCCCAGTGCAGCCAACTTAAGCAAACTACAGTCACCAAATTTCATGAGCGTAGTCAAAATGGGTTTTGTGTTTACCCTCCCCCCCCCCCCCCATTCCAATACAAAAACTAAAGCATTTTACCATTTTCTACCAGTCGCTGGTAATCCCCTCACCGAAAATATATGACATGCCATTTGTGGGCCGGTTTATATGGTAATGCCCGGGCCGATTTTGATACCCTGTCCGCCCCTGCAGATATTGTAACTACTAAATATTTCTTGGAGGCCCTAAGCTAGAGCTTATGTTGCATAGATGTAAATCAGGCCCTACCCCCATGGTTGTTACACCATCGGGTGTGGACCCATAAATGGTCGTGGGCCGGGTTCATTGAACCCCTTCTCGCCATGGATGCTACGCCACTGCACATTCCTCGTTCCATATGCTAGGACAAATTTGTACAAATGCTCCTTCTTCCCTAGCGCTATTAGAGCATGGAATGGGTTGCCTGAGCTAACCAGGAAAACCAGTGATTTGGCAAAATTTAGGTCATTGGTTAATATGCATGACTAAATGCATGACGCGTATAATATGACGTAATCATCTTCTTTTTTAAAGTAACGTCTGTATTGTATAAGAAGAAGAAGGGATTGCATAAGATAAATAGGAAAAACCGTATGCAGTATGCGATTCTTTCACTTATTTATTTATATATTTTTTAAAGTATTTTTAAATACTTTTTTTTTAATTTTATCTTCCGATGAAGGTTCCTCCTAAATTCTATACCACAGATATGATAATATTTCTTATCTTATATAATACAGACGTTACTTCAAAAAAGAAGATGATTACGTCCTAGGCGTCATGCATTCAGTCATGCTTATCAGATATCATCCGTTCAGGAACTCCCTACTGAGGCCTATTATTCGATTAAATTTCTGATCTTATGAAATGAAGAACACTTATACGGTCTTCATATTTTGAAAATAAAAAAAAAGGTTTATCTCAAGTTGAGTTTCTGATCTTACGAAGTAAAGAACACTTAGACTATCTCTGGACTCTCTAGATTCTATTTACCCTAAATTATATATAGATCTAGTCTATGATCTACACTAAGATCTAGATCTATAATCTAGATTTATTTGAGTTAACTAAGTGTTAGTCTTAGTTACAGTTCTAAGTATAGTTAGTATGACTATAGTTATAGATCTCATCTAGATCTAGTTAGTAGTATTGTGTATTCTTATTCTAGTTTTCTAGTACTACTGAGTACTATAACTAGATCTATAAGTTAAGTTAGCAGTTACTAGATCTAAGTAATAAGTTAAATAAGTAGTAGTACTATACTCTAGTTACTAAAAAACTATGAGGGTATACTGATATGAGTATATAGATGTAGATCCAGATCTATATCGAGAT
The DNA here is from genome assembly GCA_030265305.1 of Biomphalaria pfeifferi. NCBI lineage: Eukaryota > Metazoa > Mollusca > Gastropoda > Planorbidae > Biomphalaria > Biomphalaria pfeifferi. The sequence goes on from JASAOG010000024.1 coordinate 970,575, forward strand.
TTAAAAAAAAAAAGATTTTGTAGAGTCTAGACTATCACTATGTCAGTATGTCTATATGATTAAAATCATTAATGATATCGGGAAAAAAAAGTTGATTTCAAGTTAAGAGAGAACTGAACAATCATAGACATAGAATCACATCAGCAAGATCTGTAATATAATAAATTATAAAATATCTATGATATGTCTGACTCTATATACTAATATAGATGTCTAGATCTATCAAATCTATCTAACTGAGTATTACTAGATTAGATTAGAATAGAACTTATTCTTAGATCTAGATTCTAGAGTAATCTAATCTAGATTCTAATTCTACTAGAGTAGATAGATGCTAAGATTCTAGTCAATCTAAATCTAGATATAATGATAATCTACTAGTTTAACTTATTCTTAGTAGTTACTAAGAGTAGTAGTTTAAGTAAGTAAGTTAGTAACTTTTAGTTTAGATCTCTCTAGATTCTAGTAAAGGATCTTTTAGATCTAGACTCTTGATCTAGATCTATAGTAACTTTTAGATCTCTTTTTCTGTTATATATAGATCTACTAGCCTGACATTAACCATGGCCTGCGGGTCCTAGTTTGTGTTTACTAATCTAGTGGATTGGATTTAGATGTAGGCTATGTTAAACTTAGGTTTTTCTCTTTCGCTACGAAAATAAAATTAGTTTTGTGAAAATGGGTTTACCCGAAGCCGATACATTCATATCTATTAAAAACGAAAGGAGCGATAGATGTAAATAGATATAAAGTACAATTAAAACGTGATTTATTTTTAGCATTTACCTTGTAATTTACATTTATATAAATGGTTGAAACTGGATTCTTCTCTTTTAAGACTCTTGAAACTCTAGGCCCACAGAAGCTTGCCTCCATCTGTTTATCTGAACAGGCTTCTGTCTGGGAGGGATCCAGATGTAATTTGTAACATCCATATTACTGATGACTTGAGCTGGAGGCAAGGCTTACCACACATGATCAATTCCCCCATATTTCTTCTCTGTAGCACATGTCGTGCAGGTTTCTGCTATATAAACGGCCCCTGAGGAACAGTGTGTGGATAGTGACATACTTGTGCTGTAACAAACTATGATAAGGCAAAGAAATAGACTGGATGTAGCCACTAGAGGAGACACTTTGATTCAAAGACAAAATGATAAAATGGCCAGTGATATTATGCAACAACTTGTAAGGAAACTAACAAACTCTACAAATGAATTGAACAACTCTTGAACTTGGTTATGTACAATGTTTACATGATCTTAATGAGGAGCTTATTTTTTTTTTTTTTTGAAAAACCTATTATAATAATAACAATAGTACTTGTAATAGATATATGAAATACAAAACTTAATTTAAAATTTTACCAGTGTTCACTAATAGAAATGGTGAACTATTAAACAATTTTTTTTTAAATCAATGACATTGAGTCAGAAGAAGAAATTTTGTGTGTAATCTCTGCAAGTTATTTTACATAAATTTTATAATAGTTTTCTTTTCTACAATAAAATTTAAAAAAATATAGTCTAAATCTAATCACCAATAAATAATTCAACTTTTTTTTTTTGCATTTAATCTACAGTGTCTACTACTGAAGCTATGTAACACTAGTTTATTTCAACTTTTTGAAGTCAATCTTATACAAATAATAAGATAACAATGTATAAGAAGGAAAAGCGGCCAAAGATTGATTCATCATTAACCAATGTTTCAAATGGAAGGGGTACAGTTGATTTGTCAATGCAAGAAAATGAGGTATCTATATTACATAAAAATAACACAAATGGATTATCATACAGCCAAGAGCTAGTTGGGACTTCATTCAATGAAAATAATTTGAATGAGTTGAACTCTTGTCCTGAATCTAATGGTGTTAGATTAAATGGAACTCACATGGAGGAGTTATCACCCTGTTTTGAACCACATGGAGCTAATAACAGCATAGATATGATAGATGATCAAATGATTGATGGCTTGAAATCAGAGGATGTTGTTAAACTGTTGCTAGGTAATTTTTTTTAATGCCAATTTTAGAAATTTCTTTTGCATTGTAATGTAGCACAGGAAGTGCTTTTTCAAGATCTCATTCAGTAGAGCATGTGAAGTAGAATTCAGCACTGTTGTGTTAATCTTCTTCTTAATTACTGAGATGAGAAAATAATTACATCGTACGTGTATCCACATGGGGAGCTTGGTATCCAAGGTTTTAATTAATGAGCTAGGAAAATCAACAGAATTTAAACTCAGCACCTTAAGTTTAGCAGCCTGTCTTATCACTCTGCTACCATTTAGGTAGATTGAGTTAAGCAAATATTGTTAGTTGGAAAATGACATATTTGAGAAATGATGAGGCATTGTTTAGTAATTTGTATGTTGTTTGTTTTTTTTTGAATTACCAAATTTAACATTGGTGTGTTTCTCTGATATAACAGAGAGATACCCTTTAAAGTTGAAAATACCTCATTCTTTTAGAAGACTCATAAAGCTACAAAATTGACCCTATTGTTACATTACTAAGTACATAATGATTAGTAAATAGGAAACTTTGTACTTTATTTTTATTCATTCAGTCTTCTTTTTCTGCTAAGCTAAAGAAAAACATAAAATTTGTTTTAAACAGAACATTTTTGGTGAATCATTTTTTTTTCTTCTTAACACTGGTTAATAATTATTAGTAAAATTTTCCTTTCTGTTTCAGAGAATCCTGAGGAGCTCAAGAATGTGACTATTGATTCACTAATGCAGATGGGAGTCAAGTAATTCTGTTATTTTGTTACTTACAACAGTGTTTGTAACAAATTTTATGGCAGGAGCTACAAAGTGTTTACAAAAAAAGCATTTAAAAAATTTGCTTATTAATTATACTAAACTGATTCTATACTATTCTATAATTTACTGTTGACATAATTCTAAGCTCATTTATTGCATTTCTTTTAGAACTTTTCGAGATTGCATTGAAATCATGGAATCTCTTGATTCTTTGGGTATTGGAGATACTCTTGAGGAAAAAAACTCTAAGGTAAAGATAGTTTATCGTCCATTGGTTTTCATATTAACCCTATATCTCAAACATATTCAGCTAACTTGATTTTGGTGTAAAGAAAAGGCAGATCCTAACACATAATTGGTGTTTCTCTCCTATTTTATCTGCATTTAATTTTATATAAAGTACATAATTATATAAACAGATAAATAGTTATTAACATATATATATATATACATAGTGCTTTTTTTTGTGACGGTTTGCACTGGTATGGCGTACTGGCACCTTTTTTCAATGTGGAGAAAAATTATTACTTTTCTTGTATTTTAACATTTATTATTAACTAGACATATGTTACCCGCGACATGCGGGTCTTTATTTGCGCATTACTGTCGATATAGTCACAATTAAACGAAATAATAATGTAATAAGTAAAGCGAATGTGTCAATGTGAAAATAGTGTGAATGAAGCTATCAAATAAAAATAGCTAATAGCCTAGTCTTAAATCCATTGTTTCAAATTAAAACATTTGCTTGTAGGCCTACATATATTTGATTAAAATTTGAGATGAATAGACTTAATTTTGTATGTTCATGTGTTAAAGTATAAAGTAGATCTTGAGGTAGACATAGATCTAAATCTACACTAATCTAGAGTTAAAAATTGGCTTTTATAGAGTTCATTCTGTGTTGCACATACGTGACCTTTTTTCATGAATGAATATAGGCCTATCTCAACACGGACGGCTACGCAACTTTAGCGAACAGCAAACAAATGTATTAAAAATGCTTTAGGAAAACAAATTTGAATGTTAAATTGATTAAAATATCAAATGAATGGACAATAATTAGTATGTTTATGTGTTAAAGCACAAAACTATCTTTGCGAAAAGAAGTTTTATCATCTTAGAGTACAATAAGAGTTTTAGACCTAGACCTAGGAATAGACTCAGTAGAGAGATATGTTAATGTGCAACCAATTGGTAATGTCTAATGAAAGAATGTTCGCCAGGAAATCTGTAGTCACAGATATCAGGAACTAATTTATGTAAAAAATGCTTTTGAAACACAAAATTGAAGGTTAATTTTATTACATAATGAAATCAATGGATCTTCTTTTGTATTTTCATGTGTCTAAAAAACTATGTGCGCAAAGTGTATTTCTTAAAATTAGATCTAGGTCTAAATCCTTTCAATCTTTTCTCATGTCAACATTGTTAACCATGGCCTAGATCCATAAAATACTAAAGCTGTAATAGAGTCGGACAACTTTATTTTTTTTGAGGGTCTTAAGTTTGTTTTAGGGCTACAATACATACACTACGGCCTAAGCTAGTACCCAAGGAACATTCCTGCCTAGTTTTATCAAGATTGGTCAAGCGGTTTTGATGTCTATAAGTAACATACATACATACATGCATGCATACATACATGCATGCACGCACACACACACATACATACATCTCACATTCTACTTTATAATATAGATTAATTAGTAGTTAAAAGTTAGGCAATCCATCACTGAGTACCGGCACCTATTTAGGTTTACAAAAAAACCACTGTATATAAATTAAAACAAATTACTTGGTATAAAATACAAAATAAACATTGATTGTGTTTTTTGTATTTTGTTCATATTATTTACTTCAGGTTTTTAATGATCCTATACATGGACTAATTAAACTTCACCCAGCATGTCTGGCCATAATTGATACACCGCAGTTCCAAAGGTTAAGGTGCATCAAACAGTTAGGTATGTGTTACTATGTCTATCCAGGAGCATCGCACAACAGATTTGAACATTCGCTTGGGTAAGTCAGCTTTCTGTGGTCATGTGGGAAAACTATAAAAAAAAAATAGCTATCATTATTATGATAATTTTTGCTGCAAGTTTCTTTTTCGTCTGCTTTGAAATTTGGGCATGGGAGTGTCTCATTGTCTAGTCTACAATAACTTTTGAAACAAAAATGATTATATTATATTACATTATTGGTCCTCTCAGTTTCCACAGCTATTTACATGTTTTTCTTTTTTTGTTCATACATTCAGAGTGTGTTACCTTGCTGGTCAGTTTGCTCGGACTCTACAAAAGAACCAACCTTACCTTGGAATCACAGACAAAGATATATTGTGTGTTGAAATAGCTGGACTTTGTCATGATCTGGGTAGAGTTGTTAAAAAACTTAAATGTTGACTACAGTGATCCAGTAGAGTTTGTAACCTTTCAACAAACATTTTCATGTTTTATAGTTTTTCTATTATAATTTTTGTATTCTTTGCTTTAGGTCATGGTCCATTCTCTCATTTGTTTGATGGGAAGTTTATTCCTGCAGTTTGTCCTACCAGGAAATGGAAGGTATTTTTTATTACTTTATGCTAGCTCAGGATTTTTTCCTAGATGAGTTGAGTTGAAAAATATGTTGATTAAGTGTTATGTCATCTTTCTAATACTTTTTTTGTTAGTTCTTACATACTCTGATAATTTAGCCCATTTTACCAATTAATCTTTTTTTTTTTGTTATTCTAATTCATTGGTTCTTTAATATCTAATTCTGTAGTAGATAATTAGACTGATTTAGTAAAACATATTTAATTCTTCTAGGTACTCACAACAATAGAAATGTACAATACAGCTGAGTTTTCATAGCCATTTAAAAATTATATTTTTTAATCTTTATTTTTTTTTAACTTTAAATTTATGTTAAATTGTCTTTGAAATCTTTCTTTTTTTTTTCAAATCTCTTTTTCACAGGATGAACATTTTTATTGCATCACTTCTACAACTTGATTTGAACTTGATTTTTTATAAACCTCAATTCAGTTTAGTTGTATTGCTGTTCAGTTGAGCTTCTTCTATTTATATTTTTTATTTTAACTTTGATCAACATACATTTATTAGATTTCTAATTTCAAATTCATTTCAGCATGAAAAAGCTTCTTTGGACATGCTGGACTTTTTGATAGAAGAGAATCAGTTGTTGGAGCCTAAAGGGTTATTATCAAAGTATGGATTGGATATGAAGGATATTCTTTTCATAAAAGAACAAATTTATGGACCTATAGATGTAAGTAGACTATTTGGCCCAACTTATAGTTTTTTAATCATTTAGTCAGTACTCACCAACTATGCCCAGTATTTTAGTTATGATCTGTTAGTAAATTATTGCAGAATCTTAGAACACTTAGAAATATGTTTGTTGGACCATTGGACATTCAATTATTCTTTATTTGTCTGCAACAAATTATGGAGTTTATGTTATACCATAAGATGATATCTTGCATTTTCCCAACAGAACAGTGTTACTTTGAAAGGGAGAGACAAGGAGAAATATTTCCTGTATGAGGTAACAAAATAGTGTAAGCCTTTGTTATCAATAAGAATGTAAAAACAGCTTGTCTCAGAATGCTTATAGTAGAAGAGGTGACTTAGAGTAAACATTTTGGTTTCCTATGTCTAGATTGTGTCTAACAAAAGGAATGGAATCGATGTGGACAAATGGGATTACTTTGCCAGAGACTGCCACCATCTTGGTGTTAAAAATAACTTTGATCATTTCCGTTTTATGAAATTTGCCAGAGTCATCAAAGTAAATGAGGAGTGGCAGATATGCACCAGAGACAAAGTAATTTTTTTTTTGTCTTGCTTTCATTTGTGTTGTTCTAGTTTATGTGTTGTGTTCCCTCAAGTTTTCATATCAGACATTAACTCTTTCTCTCCTAACTGATGATACCAACGTTGATTTCACCAGAATGTGGTCAATAATTATGGAGAGAAAGAGTTAATTATTAGAATATTATACTTAATTCAGGAAAGTAATTATATTTTTTTTTCTTTTTAAATCATTTTTAGCTTTACTTGCTTATGTAACATAGATATATCTTTGATTTGCTAGGAAATAGGTAATCTGTACAACATGTTCTATACAAGGTACACCTTACACAGGACTGCCTATCAACATAAAGTCAGCAATGCTATTGAGACAATGTAAGACTTCTTTTTCAATTTTCTTCCTTTCAATGTACAAGATTATTACTGACCTGACCAAAGTTTATAGCTTGATTTTAAATGGGTTTTTTTCTATTACGTTCACATTTTATTTTTGCTTGCTTAATCCCTTTGACTCCCAGTGAACCATAAGGCTGCAATAGTATTTTGACATTGGACACTGATCTGGTCAATTCTTCCTCTGTGGGTTCCTTTGCAATATTTTTCCTTGTTCTTTGCATCTCTTGATTTCTTGCTTAATTACTTTTGCTGGATAATTTCCCACTGACTGTAGTGAGGAGATTTTGTTATATATTTTCACTTCATTTATCCAATTGTCAGAGGTAACATTCATTTAGCATGATGAAGAAATAAAGTTATTTACAAGATATGCACATAGAAACATTCTAGGAGTTCCACATACACAATGTATACAATGTTTAATGTTTTTTTTAATGGAAAAAGCAAAAACACTTTAAACATTTTATCTGCTTTCAATTAGTATACATTTTTTTGGGTTGAAAAATGCCTTAAGTTGAGCTGTTAAGACTATTTAATAAATAGTTTTAGTATTTTAAGTTGTTTCTTTTTCTTCTTATTTAATTAGTTTGAAAATTTCACTTATGCTCACATTTGTTTAAAATATGAAAACAAAATTTGTTAAAATTCATATAAAAATAAAGTCTTTTAGGTTAAATGACTGGTTTCATTTTGGTTTTAAATAGGATTTTACATGCTCTTATCAAAGCCAATGATTATGTTCAGTTTACTAAGAAAGATGGGTAAGTGGACTGCTAAATCAGGCTAGTTCAATTTCTTAGTTCAGACTTTTGAATAATGTTTGTTTCTACAAAATAGCATTTAATCATTGGAAAAGTTTTGTATTCAACATTTTCAAAAATTTGTAACAATGATATTTTAGTCACTTTGTCATGTCTCAAAAGTTTACCACCAAGTTTTCAACTCAAAATCCAGCACATAAGCTGTCTGGAAGAACATGTTCTAAACTTGTGGTATTCTCAAACTCGAATAAGTTAGATCTTAAGTTATTATTTTGCTAATTGGATAAATACTTTAAAAAGTCACTAAAGTTGATTGATTTGATCACCTTGTTAGTAAACTAATGAAATCTATAATTGTCTTTTTTTTAATTAGTAGCATTAGTAATTAGCTAATTTTAAATCTGGCAGGACCCAATGTAAGATGTCAGAATGTATTGACGACATGCTGGCCTACACAGAGCTGACTGATAACATCTTGTTCAAAATAATTTATATGGAAAACACAGCTGCAGAGGTCCAGGAAGCCAAAAATATTATTCAGCGTGTATTTACCAGAGATCTCTACACGTGTGTTTATGAGAGTATTCCTCTGGAGTCTAAAGATTTTCACAAGGTAAGCTGTTTTATCATTCTTAGACTTAAGCTAACATTCTGTAAACTCTATTGAAGGTCATTAGGGTCTTTTATCTGATTCATTCACAACTTCCTACCATTAGTTGTGCTGCTAATACATTTTGTTTGCTTCTAATATACACTCTGATTCAAAAAGAATATGCATTGTAATGAACTGATAGTGGTCATTCAATACAGGAGTAATCCTTGTTTAACTAGGTGTCTATTTCAAACTGTCAATTTAATTATTTTTTTTTAATGAAAATCACTTGTTTATATACCCTCAAAATGGTGACTCCTTTTGGCTATGATCTCTGCATTGGGCTTGCTAGGTTCCCTGACCTCTCTGTGTGTGACTTTCCTGTGGAGATATGTTAAGGACAAGTTTTTGTTTCATCAGTGCCAGTAATTATCAATAACATAAAATATTGAATAACAGCTGCAATCAACATCTGATAGTGGACAGAGACCTCCTGATTCACATTTGGGAGGAATTTTCATTTCGGCTTTTCTTGCTGTCGGTCGTTGTCATATTGAGCACTTGTAAAGCATGAAATAAAAACGAAGTTATATACAACACTTGTGTCCAACTAGGTATCAATTTTTTGTTTATTTTTATTTTGGAAATTTACAGCTATAGTTTTAGTGCATTCTTTTTGAATCCCCATATATATTAATCATCATATTTTGTCGATAGGATGCTGTGACAGCTCCTGTAACCAAATCTCTTGATTTGTTCCTGGTCAGCAATTTTTCTTAGCAGGAAAGAGGCCAGTCCATTCTTTGATATTGTCTAGCCAGCTTTCCTTTAGATGACCATTTCTTAACGATATATATTAATGTAAAACTAATCGCTCAACAAACACATAACTTTAGGCTTTACAATTTTTCTTTAGTTGTACTCCTTCTTACTTCATCTCTGCTAAGGATGGTTTAGTGTTTCTAGTTGCTGTTCAGTTTTTGTAAATGTTAGAGTAGTACTCGGAATGATGTACCTAGTGCACAAGTAATCTGGTGAGATCTGTGTAAATGATTAGTAGTCTACCTACTGCAATGTTAATTCTTTAAGTAATCTGGTGAGATCTTCTGTAGATTGTCGGTGTATATGATAACTTTTACTCTTCTTAGTATGTTATGTTGATCAAACTAGGACTTAACTCTTTTCTTATCAATTAATTACTTAATATTGTTAGGACTCTATTATCATGGTAAAATTGCTAAACATGTGTATGAGAAACAAAACTTGTTATTTTAGAAATAACTTTTTTTTTTTTTGCTTTTTGTAGACAGCTGATGAAATTCGAAAAGCTATCCTCAACAAAGCCAATGAATTGTTTGGTGTTACCTATAAATCTACGGATGCTGTGGTTGAGGTAGTAAAATTCTTCTACTTGACTTTGCTTTTAAAAAGTAATAACTTCAAATCAGTTTCTGTTTCATTGCTTGGCTCTTCTTGTTGCTGTTGTTTTTTTTTTAAACAAAATACCAAATAAATCTTTAAAAAATGTTTAAAACTGTAGCACCCTGGGTTAGTTTTTTTTTTGGTCTGCTGATTATTTCTATTTGGTTGACAGTCCAGTTGCCTAGGTGTAAACCAGCTAAGAAACGCTATAGTTTCTGGGAAGAACGATTCCGTTGCCAGGTACTGGGATTATCTGGAGCAATCAAGCTTGGTTTATGTCTGCTTAGTTGCAGGCTCAGCTATTAATCTATTAATCAAAGCCAGGATAAAATGCTTGCCATGCAGAGAAGTAATAGATCACAACACTTCTGAGTAACTGGATAAACATGAAGATGATAAGGCATATGAGTTAGAGAAAATAGGGATCCTTGTAGGTTGTTAATTTTTAGCCATGGTCACATAGGTTTGCAATTAATATGAGGGATGTACTGAAAATTATGTGTGTTACATTGTATTTTACAAGAAAACTCCAGTGTGTAATTTTGTGAAGGCCAATTATTTTTGTTCATTGGACATTTTATCACAAATACTTACTAAAAGTTTCAGTGTTATGATTTTTTATTCTTCCAGAGCATAACATAATATCCTTATTTAAAGGAGCTCATGGTGAGATTTGGGGGGTGGCCTCAGAGTTTGTGTGAAAACACAAGCTCTCTTTGTAATCTTGGTTTGTTTGTTTTTATTTCTTTTAGGTCACCTATTTGGACTTTGGTATGAAGCATCAGAACCCTGTAGAGAAACTTCTAGTTTATTCTAAGCATGAAGAGAATTCTGCCAGACATTTACCCAAGAGTGAGGTAACTGATAGAGTATTTTGAATTTCACATTGTCACATATGTGTAATAGATAGCAATCTAGTTTTCCTATTTTATTTCATCTTATTTTCACCTAGGCAAGTCGGATACTTGGTCCAATGACTTTCTCCGAGCTATTGATTCGAGTTTACAGTTGTGACAGAGACAAAGTCAAATGTCAAGTATTAGACAAGGCAGCTAAAGCTTGGTTTGAGGATATGCAAGTAAGAGCTAGTTTTGAAACTATTTGATAACAAATTTTGTCAATTCTTTCTTTCAGCAGAAATATCAATTTTTTTTTATTCAAATGCTGATTTGTAGAGGGAAAAAATGTACCACATTTAGTTCATTTTTAAGCTCTGTAGTAAAGGAAAGTTACCAAACTGTATTATATTAAGCTCTTCAAGTATGCAAAAAGATTTTGAAGAGTTGGCAGGACTTTTTTTTATTTCATTTCCCTATTTTGGCATGCATTTTTCAAATGTGAAAAACACATTCTTAAATTTATTTTCAAATAATTATCACATGCAGACCATTGTTTTAAAGAGGGTTCTGAGGATATTAAGCCTGATTAATTTTAATATTGAACTAAAGGAAAATTTTGTTGTGCATTACAATTGTTTAAAATGTTTAAATATTCTTTACCTTCTATTTCAACCAGCCTAAGTTATTACATACAACTTTCTGTTGTTGTTTTTTTTATCAATTATGCAACTTTGAATAATTCTTATTGACTGCTTTAACCAAAGATATGATGCCTTAGAAAATAATATTTCTGATTTCTATTTTTAACTCTAAGATATTTTTTTTTCCAGAGCGGCTGGAACCAGACCATATCTACCCCTGAAAAGAAAAAGAAAGAAGAACTCAGCCTCTCCATGCAACTTACACCAAGTTCTGCTGGGAAACACAAAGCAAGATACTCCAGCTTAGACATGGAATAACAAACACAAAGCAAGATACTCCAGTTTAGACATTGAATAAGAAACCACCTTCTCGAACCTTTCTAGCTTTAGCTTTTGCTCCTTTGTCTGCCCAGCAAAAGTTAAAACAATGTTTGCCAACAGTTTTAGTTTTTATTGTGCAGTATCATAAGCACCTAAGGTTTCTGTATTGCTCCCCAGGGTGTGAACATTAATGTTACAGAAAGCTGTTTTAGAAATTGTGATCAAACTGAAAACTATTTATTTTATTTGTGGGTGAAGTCAAAGAAATGTGCCATGCAAAAAATTTTTTAAATTATATTGCACCATTATTTTTTTTTTTATCATATGTCAATTAATGATATACTAATCAATCAAGTATTTTATACCTCATCGGATCCAAATTTACATGTTTACCTAGACACTTTTTTTTTTTATTACAAATGACAATTACTAAACTTTAATATATTTAGTGATTTCAAACCTTCATGTTATTTTTTTTTTCTAATCATTAACCATATGTATAATATACCATGAAGAGATACATTTAGTGAGAAAATGTAAAAGATGAAAATAAGTTCATCCAAGAATATGTCTTATATAACATTTTCTGATATGTAGAACTAAAGTTGTTTTTCTTAACTCCACCAAAAGAGAATACAGCATAAAAGAACAAAACTAAGGGCAGCAGGCTGGGTAGCTTGGCATTTAATGGCCTTCAGTGCTCTCATTTGGGAGACTTTAATTTTTTTTAATGTAACTTCTAATATGAACGCTGCTTAATTTATCTGTGATCTGTCTGATACTTATAATTTGGTGTTTTATATACCTCTATTTTCTTTTCTTTTTGGATACCCCTATTTTGTCCAACAATGCAATTTTTTGTGCTTTGCTTTTAAATGTCTTGCTTGACTATGTGATATTTAAAGGTATTTGGATTATTTTATGATTGGGGTTTATAATTTATTATTATTACTTTTCATAGCTTGTTATTATTTCTATCAACTAGAAGGTTTGTTTGTTTTTATTGCATGGTCTTAAAGTGTAAAGAGTTTTGACTCACAAGTCCTGGGATCACATCCCGTTCACATTGCTCAACTGAAATCCATTTAATTCGTTATCAGTACCAGAGAACAGCAAAAACGTTTTTGTAAAGACAATTGTTTCAACATTCATAAATTAAATTATTTTTTTTGTTTGACTGTGGTTTAGGCAAGATTTATAAAGAATGCTTCACTTTTTATTTAATTTTTCGACACCATAGTAGTTGATACTATTGATTGTAATTCATTTCAGATGGCATTATTCATTTACCTCAATGGTCCACTCAATCTATAGCAGCCATAAGTAGTGCTAAAAGCAATAAAATGTGACATTTTCATTCAAGGGCTAGATATTTTTGCTAATTTGTGTTATCTGTTTGTTGAAATCCTGGGCATTTCTTTCTAAGCATTAGTTTATTTTAAAGTTTTTTTAACTCATAAACATTCCCTTTTTTTAATCCACTCCTTAACATTACTTCCCAGTACTATTTTGTAAGAAAGTTGTCTGAAAATTATGAAAGTGCTGTTTTGTATAGTAATGTTCTTGTGTTCACTTGTTTATTAAGGTTTAACAATTGATATTGTCTGGTGCAACATAACATGTACCGTATTTTTCGCCGTATAAGACGCTCCGGCATATAAGACGCACCCAATTTTAAAGGAGGAAAATCTAGAAAAAAAAGATTCTGAACCATGTAAAATGTGTATTTGCCGTATAAGACGCACCAACTTTTCCCCCCCAGTTTTGGAGAAGAAAAAGTGCGTCTTATACGGCGAAAAATACGGTAAGTCACAGCCTGGTCTGCATAATAATATCTGAGTTTAAAAAAATGCCTTATTGAGTTTTAAAAGTTATTTGATATATTCTAGAAAATTTCCTTTTGCCAGGAATCTTTGATTTTTTATGTTGACCCAAATGCAACTAAAATTTTAGCTATAAACAAAAAAAGTTTGATAGTAGTTATTATTTCAGCTTTGAAAAAAACTTTCTTTACTAGATGTTTCTTAGAAATTGCTTTAAAAATTTATTTATTTTTTTCCAAAAATTGTTATTAAGGAATTTTGTAACTAAAATTTGTATGCTACAAAATAAAATGAAAATGTACAACCACTTTAAAAACATTGATACAAATAGTACATGATAAACTTCTTTTTTGAAAGACTGCTATAGATTTATGATTAAAACCTGAGGAAAAGGAGACAAGATTTTCAAGTGTAGTCTGAAGCTAATGAAAGCTTGTTAAAGGCATATCTTCATAATCCTACTATGGCTATGTTCATTTTATTTATAATATTTATTGTGACTTAAATTCCATTGCTCATGTAGTCTGAACCACTTCAGATCAAAGTCCCTTTTAGTAATGTCAGGCACCTCTACTGCTGTTGGCTAATCTCTCTGAAATCCATGATTACTATCACATCCATGTTTACCATCACCATTGTACAAGATGCATCCTTGACCTATGATGTATTCTTCCAATCCTACTATCTCATTTATATTTTAAAACATCTCATAATTACTTGGATGTGTGTGTGTGTGTCTTAATTTTATATACAAGTATCTGTCAATGTGTTTTTATATAATTTAAAAATCAATCTAAAAAGGTAATTGTTTGAAATTGTGGGAAATGTTTGTCAGTATTTTCGTCATTAAGTTATTAACATTTTTTATGATACCAAGTGCAAATACTAAAAGTGAAATCAAATCAAATTGGGACAATTTCTGTATATCTATACTTGAAACTATAGCCAATGTGTTACCATATAACGTATTAAACTCATTCCACTTGTAACATTTATTGTGATGTAGAAAAACATATCAACAAAAAAAAAAGTACTGGAATTTTTCAAGTTAAATTTCTTGTATTCATCATCTTCAATGCTGAAAAACAAAAAATATTTTTTTATGAGGCTGAGCTACCAACTTTAACTGCTTATGATGTAGAAACATCAAATTTCATAGCAAAGACTAGTTATGGCCATTTCCACACAAAGAATGCACTGAGTAGACTCTTTGTTATGCAGTCAAAAATACTGGCTGCATTTCTTGTGTGAAAGTCTTACATCAAATCTGTACTTTTTTTTTCAGTTGTCTACATTTCATTATCCATTACTTTAAATTTCCCAAACAGTGTTTCATGGAACACTAGGATTCCGCGAGGTTTGAATAAGTGTTCCATGAACTATTGGAACAATTAAAAAGTCCTACACATGAATTATTCATAGTATACAGAAAAGAAAAATTGATTTTACAGTATTAGTTTTTTAAAGGTTTTATCAATAACAAAAAAAACATTATAACAACATAACTTTGAACTGACCTAAATTCTGTCTTTAATTTGAAACAAAAATGATTTCCAATTGTCTGAAGAGTACATTACTATTTCATAACAAGCTGATGTTATTTTACTTGTTTTCTGCAATATGTTTGAGAGAAGTTGGAATTTTTTATTATGTTGAAACAAAAGTATATACTCATATCTAGAAATCAGATATTAAAATTTAGCTTATCAATATCCTGTCTGATATCAAGAAGTTAAGGTCATCAAAGTCATTAAATCTTAATTTTTCTTATGCTTATGCTGTATATTTAATAATTTTTTTTTTAATAAATACTTAGTTTAAAAAAAAAAATATTTATAAATTTAAAACAAGGCTACAAAGACAGTTTGTGTGGAAACACAAACTTAAAATCGGCCCCCAAAGTGGTCCACCCAGGTAGGCTTCAATATTTTCAGAAAGAACATCCAAATGAAATTATATCAGACAAATGAGAGATAAGAATGGAGAAAGAAGGTTGACAGATCTTGTGTAGTGCCCCAATGGTGCTGCAGATCAAAGGATAGGTGCAAGTGAAAGCAAAGTTAGATGTGAACCTGGCCTAATTAGTTCCCCTTTCAGACCTTGTGGTCTATAGGGCAGATGATGTAAAGTTCATCTGTTTTTGTGGCCTACGGTTAACGAGGGTGTCATGTAGCCAGCACAACGACCAACCGCCTTTACTTTTCCCCAACTAATGTCAGGTACCCATTAGAGCTGGGTAGACTCAGAGGCGCCCAAGGATTCCGAAGTTGAAAATCCCAGTATTCACCAGGATTCGAACCCGGGACCCTCGGTTCGGGAGCTAAGCGCTTTACCGAGCCTCTCCTGGTCTTTACATAATGTATTGTTCCAAAAAGACGTAATCTTTTATTCAAATTTTCAAAACCAATACATATAAAAATGTTCAAGAAAATGAAGTTTATAAGATTACTATTCGTTTTAAATTAGGTCTAACTTATAATGCATACTAATTAGCTTTTTCTTTTTAAAAAACTGCTTGCATAACTGATTTTAAAAATTAGATTTTTCGCTTTCAGGAAAAAAAAAGTAGCCGTTGCATCAGAACTTTGAGTGGTCTAAAATATTGTGATGTCAGATCTTCAATATCTTTTCTAGTTTACGAGATCTAAACGGGACGGATAAACAGACATTTCGCACAAAACTAATAGCGTCTTTTCTCCTTCCAGGGGCCGCTAAAAATGGTTTTATTATTATTAATAAACAAATAGGAAATAATCCATCCTTTAAAACAAATGAAGGGTTTCGTTTAAGTTTCAGAAAATGAAAGTATTCCGTTAAAGAATAGTTTGGGAAACTATGCTCTTTAAGGTATAGAATTGGTTAGAACTTAATCCAAATTTGTTTATTTCTTGTTATCTTTGAATGTTTCTAATGGTAGCTTGTTGATATTAATAAAAATCTTTGACAAAAAATCTGTATTTGTTTTCAATCAAACTTAAAGCATAACATTTTTTATTTATTAAATGTGTTTTATTTTCTGAAGACAAACTTTCTCAATAGTCCATTATTCCACACAAACATATTGAAACATGTAGTCAACAACAACAGAATTCAACTATCTCAGTGTGTCTACACACATTCAACTTGTTATACAACAATATTCCCTTACAATTGTATATAAACAGTATATAAACGACCAAATACAAAGTGATGAAACTCTCCAGAAGATGATGAGATAAAAGTACGTGGTCATTGTGATAAATTTACAATTCCAGTGACAACTGGCTGCATAAACTAAGGCAAAGTAAGGATCCTACTTAACTACCCCATGAACTTTCTAATAGGCTGATTTCCATGATGAATGCATTTTGGGGTGTCATCTTTATGTTCCAAGGTTGCTGCTCACTGATAGACCTTTATTTGTAAATGGTTTAGGGTTAGGACCGTTATTTGTTAAATGAACATATATAACTTAAAACATTTTCTTTTGTAAAATGAACAGAAATCAACGTTTTTCAAAACTACAAGTTTTTACATTAAAAAAAAAAAAAACAATTTGCATTTTAAGTATTAATACTAACTTAAAACACAGACATTAATTATTCATCTTATTCACAAATACTATTCATCTTAATTCTCCCCTGCAAATGATAACAGTGAATTGTTCCTTGTGTTTTGGTGTTTTTTTTTGGACAATGTTTTCATTTTATTGACAAATATTATTCATCTTCATCTTCCCCTCCGAATGATAGCAGGGAATTGTTTGTTGTTTTTTTGGACAAGGATTCTTTCTTTTTTTTTGATTCTTTTGATTTTTTCACACTGCTCATTGTGCCTGTGGAGTCTGTGGTGGAATCTGTTGTGTCTTGACTTCGTTTATTTGGTTTCTTGAATGTTATTTTTTCATCCAGCCTTGCTGGTCCTGAAGACAGAATTAAAAACTGTAAGTAAACTTAAGTTTATAAAATGTTTTTTTTAAGTATTGAATGAATTAATTTAAATCCAAACTACTTCTGCAAGAGATGATCAATTTGAATATTAAGCTGTAAACAATAACTTTTAAAATACTGCACTTCAAAGTGTTGTCTAGTTTTCTTTTTTTAATCAGTTAATAAAATTACTGACAACCAGTTTAACTGTAGGAGTCTGTGAAGGTGGTATTTGTAGTAACTGGGTCATGGCACAATGATACTGCTAACTAAATGAATTATGTCAACTAATGCAATGGTTACAGGTCAAGGTCAAATATATTCTATGAGATTTAACATGTGGTGCATTAGAAAATATTTAAAACATGACCATGAATTTTAATTTCAAACAATTTTATTTAACATTATTAGTTCATAAATAACACAAGAAGGATCCTAGGTATCACATACAAATACCTCACCACAAATGAGGAAACTTGAAATAGGATTACTATTGACCCAGATGACCTGCTGATCTTTGTCAGAAAGCAAAAATCTAAACTCTAAGGCCATATCATGAGGTCCTCAGGACTCACAAAGACCTTCTTGCAAGAAACAGCACCAGGGAAAAGAAAGGCAAACAAAGTAATTGGAGGACATCGAAGAATTGACAAGCCTGACATTAAAAGAGATTCCAGTCAAGGCAAAAGACAGGAATGGAGAAAAACAGTCCACAGATCATGTGTGGAGCACCAACAGTTAAACAGACTAAGGTTAATGGTGAATAACACAAAAGCTTCTGAAGAGTTGTAGCCCTTTAGTACTTCAAAAAAATAATAGAAGTTTTATGAGAAAATTATCTGACTTGTGAAAAATAAAAGTGGCAACTGATTCTTTAAAAAAAACATTTCATCAATAGATTAAATACTTAATAGTAGCATTGGAGAGATGTAACTGCTGATTACACACATCTCTATTCAGACACAACAAATGTAAAACATTCTATCATAATAATCTTTAACAAGACTCAATTTTAGTCAAACCAATAGTGTATGCTAAACAAGTTGATTGTGTACAATGGTGGAAGATTGAAACATTGGCTACAAATGTACTTTTGCATGGTACTTTTACATGTACTTTTGAAAAAAAAAATTTCTCCACAAAATATAACAATCTAATTAACTAAAAAAAATACTTCTTAACCTTCTTCAATAACTTTCTTTTCCTTCTCAGCCTCTTCTGCAGTCAAGTCACCTTCATGAATAACTACTACAGTTGGTTTTTCATCTTCTTTCTCTGGTGCATCATCATCTTCTTCTTCTTCTTCAAAATTACTGGAATTTCTCTAGATTGAAGATAATGAAAAAATTAGGTCGACAATTTTATATGGTTTGAGGTTAAATGCTGTATGCATCATCATGTGTTGTAGTTTGTGCTATCGACTTCCAAATCATCAGGTGAACATAAATTAGGATGAATTTTATTACAAAACAAGAGACCATCTTTATAGACTAATTTCTAAAATCTCATTGTCATTTCTGTCTTCATAGTGTAAATATTTGAATTGATCTGATGGTTTCTCTACGATTAATTAAACATATGGTTATAAAATCAGAATACTGAATGTTCAGGTCTGCAAAAGAAAATGCTAATATAGAATTTTGGGGGTACTATAGCTAGAAAATTGCGTGACGCAACTATAGCCACAATATACAAGAACAAAGGGGATCGGAGTGACTGCAACAATTACAGGGGTATCTCCTCAGTATAGTGGGCAAGATCTTCGCTAGAGTGCACTACCCAGGCTGCAAGTGTTAGCTTCTAGAGTCTACCCAGAGTCTCAGTGTGGATTCAGGAGTGGTAGATCCACTATAGACATGATATCTTCTCTACGACTACTGCAGGAGAAATTCAGAGAGAGAGACAGACCCCTTTACATCGTTTTTGTTGATCTGACTAAAGCTTTTGACATGGTCAGCAGAAGTGGCCTTTTCAAACTCCTGAGGAAAATAGGTTGCCCTCCCAAACTACTGAAATTCATTGAGTGTTTACACGAGGAAACTAAATGTACTGTCAAATTCAATGGAGCCCAATCAGCACCGTTTGAGGTTTGCAGTGGTGTCAAGCAGGGATGTGTGCTTGCACCTACTCTGTTTGGCATATTCTTCTCCTGTCTACTGCATTTTGCGTACAACGACATAAACCAAGGTGTGTTTCTCCATACAAGATCCTCTGGAAAACTATTTAATGTATCAAGGCTGCGGGCAAAAACCAAGGTTAGGGAGCTACTCGTCAGGGAACTCCTGTATGCTGATGATGCAGCTATTGTGGCTGATTCTGATATTTAGCTACAGTCCCTGATTGACAAACTATCTGCTGCTTGCCAGAAGTTCGGCTTAAACATCAGTCAAACCAAGACTAAGATACTTGTCCAAAACACAAACACTGCACCTCAAGTAAGCATTAATGGCCAACCACTAGAAATTGTTGATCACTTTTGTTACCTTGGCTCCATCATATCCAACAACACTTTACTGGATAAAGACATAAACAACAGGATAGCCAAGGCAATGGCCACCATGTCACGGCTGCAGAAAAGAGTCTGGGACAACATATTGCTGACTAACAGTACTAAAGCCCTAGTCTACCGGACCTGTGTGTTGAGCACCTTGCTGTACGGAAGTGAAACATGGTCAACCTGCTCATGGCAGGAAAAAAAGCTGAATGTTTTCCACCTCCGATGCCTAAGGCGGATCTTTAAAATAAGGTGGCAAGATAAGATAACCAATGAGGAAGTGCTACAAAAAGGGTGCCAGGACATCCGCTCTGTTATCAGCAGCAGATGCCTTGGCTGGCTTGGCCACGTTCGTAGAATGCCAGCAGGTCGACTTCCACAGGACATCCTGTATGGCGATCTAATAGAAGGCAGGAGAGCCGCTGGTCGCCCACTTTTATGTTATACGGATGTATGTAAACGCGACATGAAGCTCTTCAAAATCGACACTGGCAACTGGGAAGAGGTGGCACTGGACAGATCCTCATGGAGAGAGCATACAGCAAGGGTCAAAGATTGCAGATGTCACACACAACAGAAGCAGAAAGAAGGGTGAAAATGCAACGGCGCCTGGTGATTACATATGCCCAACCTGCGATCGCAGCTGTGTATCAAGGATTGGCCTCTTTAGTCACACAAGAAGTTGCAAAGGGAAAAGATAGTCTCTCGAGACGTAAAATGACACAGATAGCTAGAAAATTATATAAATAGACTGTCATGCTGTCAGCCAATTTTACATCAAACAAGTGTGATTTTAGATACAAAATTTACATCTAAATAAAAAAGATGCTTCTATTAGTTTCAGATGTTCCTTCAGAAAAGAATATGATTACATCCTTTACCAAACCCCTAGCAGGATGAAAGAGAGCTGGACCATCATGCTGTCAGTCCGAAGCTCATACACCACTACCATGCAGCCATCCAACCATGTTTATGACAATATTGGGGAGACAAAAAGATGTATTACATAATCATCTAGTCATTTAAGTCTAAAGTCATGATTTTATAAGAACAATAAATGAAGCGTAGATCTACCTTCTAAATCCATTATAATTAGGCTATGAAATGAAACAGACTTTACTTTACAGAATGTATTAGAATTAGATCTAGTCGCTAGATCTTTTTTGTTAATAAAAATAATTACAAATTACAATAGTGTTGTGTTAGTAGAGACTGTACTGTTAACTTTAAAGAATTACGGCCAATGTTTTGGTAAGAAAGAATAATTTATTTTCTGATACCTTTGAATCTAAGGTTGGACCATCTTTATGTCCAATTCTTTCTTTAAACTGCTTAATGAAAGAAGGGTCCTCGTTTTTGACATAATTTATACCATGTCGACTGCCTTGCTTAGGCATTTCAAACCAGATTGAAATTCTAGTCTATTTGCTCCAGACTCCAGATATAAAAAAATATAATTATTATTATATTATAAAGATCTAGAATAATGTAGACAAATCTAGATTACCTAGATTAATGAGTTAAACTTAAAGTTTAAACTTGCTTAAAGCTAAACGACTAAAGTAAAGTAAAGCCTTAAAGGCTAACAAAAGGTAAGATGATTAAAAATAATATAAATATTTCTATCTAGAAAAAATGGTAATAAAATATAAATAAATCAAAATTCTAGAATCTATAACTAGATCTAATTTTTTTTCTAGAGGGATAAAACTTCTAGAAAAAAAAGGAAATGTTTAAAAACTAATCTACTATCTAGGAATAGAGCTTAGGACCAGGACTTGGATAGATCTACTCTAGATCTAGATTAATGTATTCTAGATTTAGATCTACTCTATAGATCAAGTCTATAGTAGATCTAAGTTTGAAACTTCGATCTAGTCTATTTATTTTTTTCATTAGATGGCATATTTTTTAGATTAACCAAGGTACTCTACTCTAGTCTATTTTGTAAGTTACATAAGCAATCATGCGTTGTTACAGTTTTTTACTTTTCTTTTAGCGCTATTTCATGCCGTGCCTTATTGAACTTATTGCCTTATCCTTATCTTATATAATAATAAGGCTTGTCTATAACTATAACCACTATTAGATCTAGTCTATATTTTTTTATATCTAGATATATCTAAGAAATAATATTAAATATATATATAATATAATTATAATAATATATCAATATTCATTATGATTATATTGAAATTTGAATAATATTTTATTAATAATACTACTCTAGTACTTCTCTACTAATACATAAATACTAGAGACACAACTTAAGTGTCTAGAGTAGTAGTAATAGTTCTAATTCTAAGATGTCTAGTAGTAAGTAGTAAAGTAATATAATAAGATTTATATTATACTTACTAGATCTAGATCCTAATAACTAATTGTGGGGATAGGGAAAAAAGAATTAAGGGGTTATCTGGGTGATAATTTAACTTAAAACTTTAAAAACTATGTGCCAAGGAAGTGCTTATGAACAAGTGGCATATTAAGGTAGTGGGTCCTGGTTTTGGTGCTCCCCCCCTCCCCCAATAAGATGAATGTAACATGTGACAAAATTGTCAAAACAATTGATTAATCTGAATGTATCGGTACATTCCAATGGTGGAATGTAGCTTTTTAATAATCTTATATTATGTTTGATTTAGAAATCCAACATGAATTAAAATTCAATGTTTGTACAATTGTTGGAAAATGAAATAAACTAACAGGGTTTCAAATATATAAAGAAATTTGTTATGAGTTTTAGTTCCCATTCTACACATTTACATGCCTAAAACACTTTGAGGTGTATAAGTTTGAAACATTTTTTTGAACAAACTATGCTTCAAGCTGTGGGCCCCAAATGGTTTTGGGCCTGTTTTTTTTTATTCAGAACTTTTTTTTTATGTTTCAGCTAAAAATCTAGAGAAGATGTCTAGTGAAAAGAAAATTAAAAAGCTGGCTGCATCTGGTAATTAATAAAATTATTTAACATTTATAATTTTTGATTATATTGTAGACCAGTATATTTCTTAATTGTTTTCCACTGATAAGATGTGGTGTTCTCAGATGCATGCAAAGGTTGCTGTTTTTTTTTTTGTTTGTAATATGTCTAGTATACTTGTGTCATTTGATTTATAGGGCAGGCTATGCAGAACGCATCTATTTCAATGGCCAAGCCAACTACTTTACAAATTTGTGTGATATAGCCAGTGAAATATGACAAAGTTTACTTTACTTTCTCCTGCAAAGATCAAATATCAATTGGAGATTTACTTATCAGGGACTTCCACATAGACCTGTAAAAAATATGTTTTATTGGTTCCCGGTCATTTCATCCCCTAGTCATTTCATCCGCTAATCCATCAAATAATAATTGTAAAAAGTATGAAATTAGCAGTAATTTCTTGGCCAGTGTTAGCGTATTTCTTGAAGTCAGCATTTATTAGAATAAATAAAATGTTATATCAGGGTTTGAAATGACACGCTCATATATAAAAAAGAAATATTGACAAATAAAGTGAAAGATCTCCTTCAGGAGATAAGTTATCAGTGGAAAGATAATAAGTATTTTAATTGTTCTCATCTCTCAAAAGATTTCCACTACTTCCAACACACCTTGGCTTTTGATGATACATTATGAGCTCAGAGCGGAGCGATCATAATTATTCAAATGGTACCTCTATCTCTCCAAAGATTTTCCCTACTTCCACCACACCTTGGCCTTTGATCATTACATCACACAATATGCACAGGATAATATTGACATTCCTACAACAAACAGAAACATTATAACTAAATACAAACTCCGCATTACAGTGTATCTACTTATTGAAATATATTCTTTCATTTCTCAACAAGTATGAAGAGAGTAGGAGAACACTATAAACACTATAATAATATGTCCAAAATATCAAAAAGTATTCTTAATAAACATATGTATATATTGGATGAAACGAGGGCTTAAAGGCAAAGTCTTAACAGCACAATTACACAATGACTAAGAAAAAAAAATTTAATTGGAGATGAAGTGACCAAGGATGAAATGACTGGTCACCATTTTATTACCATGAGTTAAATTCAAAACTTATTAATTTAGCAAGAGTTTAGCACTTTGCTTTCAGCTCATCATTAAGTAAGCTGTAACTTTAGATTGTAGGCACAGATTTTTTGTTGTCAAATTTCAATCCACTTTTTTTAACCGAAGTGATTCCTTCTTGAGATAGTAAATATATAATCTCATTAAATAAGAACTTTGCTATTTCTTCATATAGCAAAAAAACTTTATTTGTTGATTTTTATTAATTTCAGACTCTGCCTTAAACAAATCAAATGCTGTAGATAAACCAGAGAAACCACCTGGATTTAAAAGTAACATGACTACTAAAAGAAAGAGTGCACAGAATGACTCTGATATACCTCTTAAAAAAGTGAAAAAATTTAAAGCAGAGGAAAAAAAAATCACATCAAAATCTGTTACCAATGGGACGCCAAACAAATGTAGCAAAAAAACAAAGACTAGAAAAATAATAAATGTGAAGCAAACAAAAGTGTCACAGTTGAGTAAGAATGATGATTTGAACAAAACCAAGTCTCAGATTGTGACAACTTTAAACAATAAGTCAGAAAAATGTGCTGTCAAAAAGAGAGCACAACAAAATGAAAACAAAGTAAATAAGGTGACAGCCATTAAGAAAAATAAAAATGACAGCAATTCAAAAATAAAAGATGCAACATCAAAGAAACTTTCACAGGCTAAAGTCCTTAAAAAACAAAAGCTGGAATATCAATCTCAGAAACCACCTAAAAACGTTGTAAAGAAAATTGATAAACTTCCTGCCTCACAGCCTAAAAATTCCAAAGAAAAATTACCCTCACCACAACCTATAAAACCAATAGATGTGAATGACCCACTAACAATGTTAATGATGATGGAAGGAAACAGAAATCTTGCAACGTCCTCTATGGGATCTTTTCAGGCATCTGAAGCAGGAGCGTCCTCATCTCAAGAAATGGTTTACTCAGATGAAGACAGTGAAATATCGCAAGAGGAAATAGATTCAGAAGAAATGTCAGAATGGGAGGAGGTTCTAAGTAAGTAAAAATAACAAACCAACACTTTTTTGTCCATTTCTTTTTCTCAATTATCTTTATAGTGGGAATTTTTTGTTTGCAAAATGTTTTACATGTTTTGGATGTTCCTAAATAGTTGAAGATAATTTACTTCCTAGTCCAAACCTCCTACAGGGCAACAGGGGTTGGGAGCAGGCAGTTTTTGAACTTGCAACTATTGATAAGTCAAAACGAAAGTCCAGCGCACAAACTGCACGACCAGGCAGCCATCCCTCTGGTTAAATATATAAGGTTTTTTCTGCCTAGTCAGTTTGTTTTATAAGATTTTCATTCAAACTTTGACTGCATCGTTACAAAGTAGACTTACACGTCAGGTTATTGTACAGGCGATACTAGAGACATAAAATGTATTCATGCATACCTGTCCATCTGGAATGCTGATTTATCTCTTTCTTCAATTATTGGTATTTAAAACTTTTTTTGCTTCAAACTTTGTTGATTTGACTGCTTTTTTTTTAGGTCATAGTGTAAATGAAGAAAAGTCACAACTTCCTGATAAACCAGTAGAGATAACTTTAGAAATGCCTGATATCTTAAAACATAAGAAAAGGTAACGGCTGTTATTCATGACACGCTATTTATATCTGACATTTACTGCTTTGGGGTTTTACTTTATTGTGTATATACACATTCATTGTTTGTGATTTGAAGATTTATAATCCCAAATACTGTGCTGTTTTGTTTTGTTTTTTTCATTGAACTTTCATAAAACCCGTTCACTATGAACTTTAATCTGTATTTCTCATATATGTAAGCTGTCAACTCTGTACTCCTCAAGTTTGCCTCAAAACTGTGTTTTAATTTTATAGACATTTCTTTGCAAAGAAATACAAAATATTAAAAATACTTTTTTAGCTAAAGTATTTTTTGTTTATTTAAAACTATCTTTAATATATATTTCTTACAAAAAGAAAAATTATAATTTTAATTATTCAGCCTCCAAAGTTTTTACATCCTTCCTGTACTTTTTGGATTATTTTTGATAATGTAATACATATAAATGTATCTCTAATAGTTTTTTGTTTTTCATATTTCAGAAACAAAAAAGCATTTGACTGGAAACTATATTTAAACAGACGAGTAAAACGATTCAAAAAAGAAGTAGCCATAGATATGCATAAGGTAGTAAGAATGACCATGTGATGAAACTAAAAGTTCACTTAAAATGATGTCCGTGTTAGAAAGTAAATGTGAACTTATAAAGAAGGGTGTTTAAAACTATTAAATATGCAAATAATATTAACTGAAGTTGAAACTGAAATAAAAATATGCATCAGAAACTAAGTTTCTGTATGAGGTGTCAACAAACCTAAGGTTGAAATGTAACTTTTTTTTTAATCTACAGGTGCACCTTCTTTGTCTTCTCTCCCTTGGCTTGCAACAAAATCAAGGCCTCAATGATCCAACAGTTTTGGCTCTTGCTTTCTCCCTCCTCCCAGCACATCTCACAGTCAAATCTAAATCCAATTTGGAAACACAAGTTGAAAATCTTCTTGCCTGCTATAAGAAAAAATTTGCACTAGACAAAATTAATCACTGTACAGACATCAAATTAGTAAGTATTAGTTTATCTAAAATGTTACTTTAAAATTATTTGTTTTCGCAGTTAATTAAGAAGAAAAAAAGTAAAATTGATAGAGACGGCCAGATGGAGATAGAAATATTAAATACTATAAACGAAAGAGAACTTAGATAATAGAAAATAATTCCACTTTTTAAGCTAAAGTTCTCAAAACTCATAAAATTCACTTTTGTTTTTATTATTGGTTTTACTTTTACAATTTTTAAAACATTTTTGACATCGATAAATAAAATTTAGAATTAAAGAAAGACATTTTTTCTCTTCCCTGTCTGCTGACTTGTTTTCTTCAGATACAAGCTCCAACTCTCATTTCTTCAATTTCTGAAGAGACTATATCAGATGCCAGGGTCTGGGTTCTGGTAATTAATGCCTAATTTACCTGTGAATTTGTTTAAATTAGTTTAAAGAAAAATAATTAAGCTCAGCATTGTATTTTTATGCATGCAAGTGGTAACAAAATGGTTTTATTGATCTATAATCTATGCTTTCTTTTCTAGATTTTTATTGCTCTGCTTAGATCTGTTGGAGTTACTGTGCGACTCGTCCTTTCATTCCAGCCAATGCCTTTTAAAGTTAGTGAGGTGAGCATTTTGTTTTTTTCTATATAGACTATCTAAAAGAAGAAATTGAACTTAAGAATTTCAAATATTGGTAGAATGTTTAAACAAAACAAAGAATTATTTAGTACTACTTAACTTTTTGTTCACCTTCATCTACCACCTCATAGTCTGTTGGACCATTGGGGGCACCACACAAGATCTGCCAACTGTCTTCCTCCATTACTCTCTCTTTTGCCTATATGACAAGCGTGTCCATGCTTAGATGTTGTCTTCCCATCACTAAATCTGCCTCTTTTTCTTTTTTCTGGTACTCTTTTCTGAATAAAGGTCAGGACTTGCAAACCTTTTGTAATTTTGCTTTAAATAATAGTTTTTCTTTATTATATCTTTTTTTTTTTTGTTTCTAAATTAAGTGTGGGATAAAAGTATTGTGATAACTCTCACTACACAGCACCACACGACACTACCAGATCCTTCCTGAAACCCCATCATTCGTCATGGTGACCATCACCAATTGTCATGGTTGACCGCTCATCTAGCGCTGGCCTGGGTAATTTGTTTCAGCTGATTACATACACACAGCATCCCTTATCCACGTCACCACCAGAGTTATAACAGTATAAAAAAAGACCAAGTGATTTTATTTTTGATATTACAGACATTGCTTTATATTGATTTTATAATTTTTTGTTTGCTCTGTTTTAGAATGGTGATAAAAGTAAGGAAGTGAAAGAAATGAAGAATAAAGTCAAGAAACAACAAAACAAAAGTACCAACATTTTATTTATAAACTAATTTTAAACATTTTTTCTTATGCTCCTTATTGGACACTTGCTAATCCTGCTCCATTACTTAATAGCAAAATTGTACTTTATATTTTTAGAAGGGAACTAATACATCTAGTTTGGAAACATTATAATTTCATCCTTATTTTTAAGAAGATACTAAAACTGTGTTTTTAAAACTGCTTCCATTTTTTATTTTCATTTTGTGTGTCCACTTGTAGAGCCTAAGAGTGACACTGTCAAAACAAACTCATCCAGCAAAAAGTCTAAATCCCATGAAAGTAGCTCACAAGTTGCTCAGCGCTCATCCATGAGAGAGTCAGGCAAGAAGGCAGCTGAGAAAAACAAGAAAACCCTAGAAATTTTGAGCCATAGCTCTAGTGATGAAGAAGGCGAAGAGTTCAGTCAGAAGAACTCTAAAGACAAACGAAGTAAAACTACGAAGATAAAGGCGAAGAATAAAACTGAGAAATCAGAGAGTGAGACTTGGAATGAAGACTCCAGGTAATTTTTTGTTTGCCTTTCATGCATGTATTCAAATATCTTTTTAAAAAATATTTTCAAATACTTTCATTCATACTTTGTATCTTTATACTTTTTAAAATTTATTTATTAAATTTGTTGCTAAGCAGTTCAGAAAAAGAGTTTCAAGAAGTCAGTTTCTATTCCACAAAATCTCTGAAGAAAGATTTGAAAATTTTATCCAACAGGAAAATATTGTCTCCATCTACCAGTGATGAAGAAGACAGTCAAACTAAATCTGGTGTTCTTGGTGAGTTTTAACAAAATGTTTTATTCTTTTATTATTAATTAGGGTAATTCTCATTTGATGAAAATTGATGCCACAAAAATTAAAGAGTTTTTCTTGTACAAACAAAAATTATAATTATACATTTACTTAAAAGGAATTTTTCCTTACAAATTTTGATGACTGTTTAAACAAGATAATTTTTTTTTTTCAATTTTAATAATTATTTGCTGATTGCATAAAACATAAATCTCTTTCTTTTCTAATAGGTCATGATTTTTGGTTAGAAATTTATTTTCCAAAAACAAAGAAATGGATCTGTAAGTAAAAAAAAATAATTAAAAATTTTTTTAATTTTTTTATTCTTTATTTTATGTTTCTTTATCTTATCTTATATAATACAAATGTTACTTCAAAAAAGAAGATTATGTCCTATGCGTCATGCATTCAGTCATGCATATTAACCAATGACCTAAATTCTGCCAAGTCACTGGTTTTCCTGGCTAGCTCAGGCAACCCATTCCATGCTCTAATAGCACTAGGGAAGAAGGAGCATTTGTAAAAATTTGTCCTAGCATATGGAACGAGGAATGTGCCTTTATCTTTGTGTCTTTCTGAGTATTTTATTAAATTTTGTATTTGAAAATTATGGTTCAGTGTTTTATGTATAAATGCTGCTTTACTTTTGAGTCTTCTATCCTGAAGGCTTTCTAAATTTAGTGATTTTACTAAAGGTGTTACTTTAGTCAAATGAGAATATTCGTTTGTTATGAATCTCACTGCTCTGCTTTGTGTCCGTTCCAGTTTCTTAATGTTTTCTTGAGTTGAGGGGTCCTAAACAGAGGATGCATATTCTATTATTGGCCTAACCAAGGTTAAATAACATTGTAGTTTTATGTTCTTATTTGATTTATAGAAATTTCTTTTAACAAACCCTAATGCTTTGTTTGATTTTTTTGATAGTTTCATCAATATGGGGATTCCATGACAGTTTTTCATTTATTATAACACCTAGGTATTTTGCGTTTTTAGTCTGTGTTATGGTTTACCATGAATAAGATAAGTGGAATTAATTTGTTTTAGTTTTTTTGTTACTCTTAATAACTGACATTTTTCTGGGTGAAAAGACATGCTTCAATTTGATTCCCATTTCTGTAATTCATCTAATTCTCTTTGTAAAATTTCTGTATCTTGTGTTGTTTTTATTGTATTATATATTATGCAATCGTGTGCGAATAATCTGACTTTTGTTCCTGAACTAATGGAATTTGGTAAATCATTTATGTAAATTAAAAATAGTAGTGGACCTAAGACTGTTCCTTGAGGTACACCTGAGTTTACTGTTATTGGTGTTGTTTTGGAGCCATTTATTATTACAGTTTGTTCTCTCCCTATCAGAAAATCTTGAATCCACTGATGCAATGGACTATTTTATTTTAATTTTTTAAGCAAACTATGCTAGTGAACTTTGTCAAAAGCCTTGGAAAAATCTAGTAAGATAGCATCTATTTGCTCACTGTTATCAAAACCTTTTGATAAATCATCAATTAGTCCTATTAGTTGTGTTTCATATGATCTATATTTCCTAAAGCCATGTTGGTATGGAGTGAGAACACTATGTTAGTCTAAGTGGTTTATGATATTGCTACATATTATGTGTTATAGAATTTTACATGTGATGCTGTTAAGTGATACTGGTCTGTAGTTTCCTGGGTCAGATTTTTCTCCTTTTTTAAATAGGGGGGTGACATTAGCTTCTTTCCAATCCCTTGGTACTCTGCCCTGGTTAAGAGGGATGCCTGAAAAAGTATTTTCAACACTGGTGCTAGCTCATTGCTTAGTTCTTTGAGTAATCTAGCTGGAATACCATTAGGTCCAGACGCTTTATTTGGTTTAATGTTTGCTTATAGTTTTTGGATCCCCTTTTCTCCTATGTTGTCTACTTGGTTCAAATTAAGTAATATGTCTTTGTCTCCTGGGGCTGAGAATGCTGATGCAAAGTATTTATTTAAGATGTTAGCTTTAGTTTCATTATCATTATGTGTTAGGTTATCTTCTCCTTTTAATGGCGCTATGCCTGTTGTTTCAATTTTCTTAGACTTAATGTATGACCATAGGTTTTTGCTGTTATCCGTAGATATTACATTGTTTATGTATTCACTCTGCAGCTGTCTGCTTACTTTTTGGGTTAGGTGTTTAATTTTAATATACTTTTTATGAACTTAGTTTCTTTAAATTTTCTATATAGGTTTTCCTTCTGTTTACAAAGCTTCCTTAATCTATTATTAAACCAGTATTTATTTATTTTGTTTGATGTGTATTTAGTTGGTATATGATTTTCTATAATGTTTTTTAAGATAGTTTTTAATGAAATTCCAGAGGTCATCGACTGGTTGGTTAATGTCTTTTTCTGATAAGAATGTTTAGCATTTATTAACATATTTTTTCCAGGTTTTGATTGTTTTAAATGTCAGTTTGGTAAACCTCACTCACTGGAGAATTCTGCTACACAGCCCTTGAATTATGTCATAGGATTTAAGAATGGTAATTTTGTTTTTTTAAACCTGGTAGTAATTTCCTTTATGATCTACAGTGGAGTCTAATGTTTTATGAAGCTTCAAACCAATTTTGTTAATATACCAGATGTTCTAATAAGCCATTAAACTGTCAAAGAGTAAATTACAAGAAAGATAGAGCCATAAAGATAACTGAGACTTTACCAAGTTTGATTAACAAAGATGAGAGTAACAAAAGAAATTTAAACTGAAATATTTATTTTAACAAATTGATTGCAAAAGATTGTGAAGCTGTACTAACTTAAACTTACTGAAACTAAAAATCCTTAATTCCAAAATACTAGTCTTTTCCAGAACTGGAACTTGAGATCAATTGGCTTAGAAGCCAAGGCCTTTTTTCATTTGGCTACTATTTAAAAGATGGAAAAGAAAGAGACATGAGAGTGTATTTTTGTTTTCAGTGTTGCAAGTACATGTCATTGCAAAAGAGTGAATAAATACATTTCATTTGAAGAGTCATTCAGCTTAGTTTAAATGTTTTATGTTGTTGTTTTCCCAGATGGCAGTGTTAGAGATGTCACTGCCAGATATGCCAGACAATGGCTGTCACACACTAGAAAACTGAGAACAGATGAAGAGTGGTGGACACAGACACTGTTTATGTTTGACCAAACAACTTTTGAAGAGAGAACTTTGGAAGATGATGATATCAAAAGTACAAACATTTATTTTTAATCATTCAGAAAATTAATTGTGTACTAATCAGAGTTTTGAACCTCAATACTTAATACATTAAAGAGTGTACACAATAAAGAGTAGATACTTTTGAAATAAGAGTCATAGCACAGAGACATTAGTCTTTTAATTACAATCCAGAAAATGTGTACAGTTTAAGTTTATTTATATAAAGTAATAAATATTTGCCATGGAAGCATGTAAAGGTAACCTCATTAGACTTTTGCAATGTATGGGGCAGATGCTGTAAAGCTCATGTGTTTCTGCAACAGGTCATTAAGTGACCAGCACAATAACCAACTGCTTTTACTTCTCCAGCATATGTCATAGTTGGGATTTCTTAGGAATATTTTGATTCCCATTCAACACCAGGATTTGAATTGAATTGGAGGCCAGTCACTTTACCACTAAGTGAAAATATTATTTTGTATCTGAAAATTAAGGGACTAGTCATTCTAATGAATTTAAAAATCATAAGGTACGTTACCTTTTTTTCTTTGAATCTTTTTAAATGCAATTTATTAACAAGAAGCATTATTTTTAACAAACACAGCAGGTTTAATAAGCTTCATGTTGTATATATAAGAAGTATGGGATATATTTATTACTAAACATGATTTGATACTCTTATGGGCATAATTTATGCCCAGTTATCACCTGACATTAGTGGGGGATAAGTAATAGCGGTTTGTCATTGTGCTGGCCACATGACACCCTCATTAACCATAGGCCACAGAAACAGATGACCTTTACATCATCTGCCCAATAGATCACAAGGTCTGAAAGGGGAACTTACTTAACTTTTTAAGATTAAAGTTGCTTGTGTTGGTTTGACAAATAATTGTGAGGATTGGTAAACAAATATATCAAGGCACACACATCTTAGATCATATCATAGTTTTAATTCTTTTTGACAGATCACACACTACAAAATTTTTTTATATTTTTAAATTTTGTTGTGCTTTTTTTTTTTTTTTACACAGTTTCGCAAGTTTAAAGTAATCTAGTACATACAGTTTTAACATTTGTAAATTGTAAATAGCCATTTTGCAATGGAAATAGAAAATGTAGAAAAAAAGTACATAATTTAATTTTTAAAATATATTAGCAAGAAGCACAAAAATGCCTGGCCATTAATATTAAGTATGATTTTTTTTTCTTACAATAAATGGAAGAGATAAATGAAAGAGTGAACCAGTAGTAAAAAAAACAAGTTAATTAATGCATTTAACTCTGTGTGTACTTTAGGTCATCTTCTAGTACGTCCAATGCCACAAACTATTGGAGAATTTAAAAATCACCCTTTGTAAGTTGTTTCTTTTCAAGGGCATATGAATACACAATTTTATTAATGAAATAAAAAAAACAATACTTTTACAGACAATGTTTTTTAATAGGGAGAAAATTATTAAAAAGGCTTGTTTCTAAAAAGGTATCTATTGACAGATATGCTTTACAGCGCCATCTTCTCAAGTTTGAAGCTATTTATCCAGAGACTGCTGTTCCGCTTGGTTACATACGGAAGGAGCCAGTGTATGCCAGGGAATGTGTTCGTGTTGTAAGTTTTTATAAACAATGTACACAAGTTCAAGTGCATACAATGTTAAGACCACTAGTAAAATGATGTTTTATGAATAAATATATTGAAGTTATATGGAGAAAGGTAAAGTTCTTGAGCCATAATCAGCTTTATTGTTATTACATTGTTGAATGTTGTACACCTTTCAACTTGAGCTATTTTATTTTATTTTGTATCTCATTTTTAAGCTTCATTCAAGAGACAACTGGCTTAAAGAAGGCCGTTTGGTTAGGGTAAGTACTCCAATTTTTACATTGATTCTTATGCACAAAATAGAATGTCAGGTATTGTAAGATTAGTTTAGTTTTATTGTACATATAGGCCTCAGTGTAAAAGTAGTCTATTTAGTAGCACCATTAAAAGATGCAAGCAATTGTATTTTGAAGAATTAGATTCATATAATTATATCTCTTACTATTGGAGCTTTTATAATTTCAGCTTGGTGAGAAACCTTATAAAATGGTGAAATCCAGACCAAAGTGGGTAAGTGATACACAGATTGTTCACTAATTATGCCAGACATTAACATTTTATCATATATGCTGTAGTAAGCTAAGAATTATTATAAAAATATGAACTTCAAATAATTACAGCCAAGAAAAATGATTATGATAAGCATTTGTTTTTCACTAAACAGAATAAGCCAAAAGAAAATCCAGATGCCCTAGACCTTGAACTATTTGGTGAATGGCAGACAGAGATTTACATGGCACCACCAGCATTTAATGTAAGTACACCAGTATTTAATGTAAGTACACCAGCATTTAATGTAAGTACACCAGTATTTAATGTAAGTACACCAGCATTTAATGTAAGTACACCAGCGTTTAATGTAAATATTTCTTTAAGCTTCTGGTAATTAGAATAATTTCTTATTGTTTCTGTGACTATTTCAACTTCAGACACTTTTCTTATTTCTTTTTTAACACTCTTTCTATAAGTAGAAATGTAAAATGGGTTCTCTGTAGTCTTTCATGTCTTCCAGGACCACAACATTAGTTTGGAGACTGTAAATTTATAATGTCCTTTGTTTACATGTTTGAACAAAATTGTGTATTTGCTCCAAATAAAAAATAGTGTTCAAAAAGTTTTGAGTTATCTGAACTTATTACAGGCTTTCTATGTTGTCAATAAAAAGGGAATCTGGTCATTTGAAAGTGACTGTTTTAATAATAAAAGTATTTGATAGATTTAAGTACCTTTAGCTGGGGAGTAGTTGTGGTTCTCATGTGTATCTTGTTCTATCAGGTCATGTGTTAAGACTAGATGTATATTTTTCTTATTATTTTCATTATTGTTTTTGTCTATGATCGTACTACAAATTAGGTTCATCTATTTTTTTTCATCCAGGGAAAAGTACCAAAGAATGATTATGGGAACGTAGAACTCTTTAAGCCATGGATGTTACCTAAAGGCACTGTACACATTAAAGGTTACATTTCTTTTTCTCTGCAAACAATGATATTTCATGCTGAAATCAATTTTTTTAACATAACAAAATACTGTTGAATTTAATATTGTTATAACCTTGCCATGCACACTGCCATCCAAGATAGTGCAGAAGGGGGCGCACTATGAGAGACTAGACAGAAAAGGATGTTGACATTATTAGAAGAGAGAATGAATTGCCTCCCTTAAGTAATTACAATATTATTCAACAAAGCATACAGGAAACCAATGAAAGCATAAAGATGGCATAATGTATTGTTATTTTTGAGAGTTATATTTATTAAAAACTTGTATTTGATTAAAAAATAAAACACTGAGTACATCATTACAATTTCTCCTTTTAAAGGATGAAAATATATATATATATATACTGTACAGTATCTGTGCCATCTGAATTAGTTTGATGCATGTTAGTTTTTTTTTTTTGTTCTCTCATTGTTTAGGGCAAGGAATGAATAGAGTTGCCAAGAAACTAAATATAGACATTGCCCCTGCAATGATTGGATGGGATCATCATTGTGGATGTTCTGTACCACTGTAAGTCTGGATTTGTTTAAGTCTTAAGTCATTTATAGTTGTCATGGATGAATGGGTATGTGTATAATCTATTTTTAGTTGTGTATGCTTCTATTCATCCTTTTTTTATATTGAAAGCTCAATAAATGTCTGAAATGGGAATTTTAATGTTGCATTCATTTCAGACCAGTGGCTTTTTTTTTTAGGATTTTTTGTCTATTGTTAGAATTTGTGAGAGGATGTTTCATTTTTCTTTGCCAAAGCATAAATAAAAGATATTAAAGTGCAAACTGTATCAAAGTGAGACCAATCCTTATAGAAGGCCTCAACACTGATCTGCAACATCACAACCTGTGGGCAGTTTAGACCAATAGCTCGTTGCCAAGTCAAGGTCTGTACAACATGGCTATGAGCTATTAGTTTAAACTGCCCACAGGTTGTATCATTAAAGGTCAGCGTTAAGGCCTTCTATACAGATTGGTCTTGATCACAATTACTTCATGAGGCATCACATGAAGCAAACATTTGTATTGTTTATTAAGGATCTAACAATATAACCTGTAGTTAAGTCTTCAATCATTATTTAAATTTGCTAGCATGAAATTCTTAGGCTTTGAATTAATTCAAACTTAATTTTCATAATGCCCTAAACAAAAATAATAAAACAACTTTCTGCAATTTAGATATTTTGGGGAAAAAAACATAATTTTCAATACACTTCTGAAATGTGTGATACCTTTGGCAAAACACAAAACAAGATTTACTTTAATGCCCATCTTATTAGTATATGTAAGGTTTTTCCACTTAACTGATTGAATATGATTTAAACATCAAACAGAATGGATGGCTGGGTTGTTTGTGAAGAATATGCTGACACACTGATGACTGCCTGGTTGGAAGATCAGGAAATTCGTGCACAAAGGGAACAAGAGGTAATACAAAAATAGCGTTTATTCTTTATGCTTTTCATTTTCAAAGTTACAAAACGTGTAATTATTGATCACTTATAATAGAGCCTCTTTCTGTTATCAGTGCTACTTTGATGGAAGTTTTTCATCAGGACTATTTTTTCTGTCAATTTTAAAAGCCAATTTCTGGATGTTTTCTTTCCTACTATTAAGAGTATGATAGTGTCTGTGTAAATCCTTAAGAGTTTTTTGTTGCTTGCACATTCTCTTTTGTTTACTAGAGTAGATTAAGTTTGCCATCCTTTCAACTGCCTTTTATCAATGTTCTTTTACAGCTGTAAAATAAATATATTTTCTCCACAATATCCATATTGGCGATGTCTAGATTTTATGAAGTTCAGCAACATTTGGTGTCATCATTTGAATAGCTTTTAATGTTTCTTGGGTATAATCCAGTTTTAAGAGTTATTATTAAATCTATACCATTTTAATCATCTGAGGGGTGGTCAAGGGGTAATCTTTATCACATTTGTAGAATGTGATGTGAAAATACATGCAGAAGGATGCTTAAAGCATTTAAATTTTTTTTCATTGAATAATTGGGGGGGGGGGGGGGGGGAGTTAAAGCAATATCAACAAAAAATATTATTATTTATCGCAGTAAGGATAACAATTTTTTTTTTTTATTTGGAATTCTGTCTGTATTATTGTAAACATAATAGCCCTATTCCAGTATTACAAATAAAATTACAGTAAGACAATCTATTTAATAGTTTATTTAATTCCAATGGGTGCAACCTATAAGTATAGTTCATAAACAATTAAAAATATTTTTTTTTATCTTCTATCTTTCCCATGGTCTCAACTCATTCAATAGTCATCAGCAGCCAATGTGTGCACACTTATATTTTAATCATATTTAATAATAAAGTATTGGTTGCTTATTAGGTTTGGAGCAAAATAGTTTATTTTATTGTTTACGATTTTAACTTATATTTTTGCTCCATACTTTAAGGCTCTAGAAAAACGAGTGTATGGGAACTGGAGACGTTTGATTCGTGGATTGTTAATCAAAGAAAGATTAAAGAAGAAATTTTTGCAGGTACATTTGAAAAGCTTTTACGGAATATGTACCTTTTTTTTTATATAAAAATGTGGATTTTTTTTTTACTTTCACTATAGTTAACATTTAAACTGGATGTAAATTTTTTAACAATTTAAAAAAAAAATTATTTGATGTCTATTAATGTAAAACAAATTTACATATTATAGTATATTATTTCAGAATGATCAGTTAGTTGTGACAGCTGAAAAAGAGGCTACATTCTCTGATGGTGAAGAGGCGTGTGATGTCCAGCAATCCTGGCCTTGCAACCGCCAAGAGAAAGTGACCAAAAAAATATCTAAAAAAGGCACAAAGTCCAAACTCTTGGGAGCATCCAAAGAATTTAAGCTGTGTGAAGTAAAGCCAGAAGAAATGAACAATTTAGAAAATAATTTTGGTGATGACACAAAAGATGAAGTTAAAGAGAATTTACTAACAAAAGTTAAAGAAGATAATGTAGGCCGAAAGTCTAGTGTGATCTCAAATGAAAGAAAAACAAAGCTAAAACTAAAACAAGTCAAAGCTCAGCAGACTAAGGTGAAGGATGAAGAAACCAGCTCTGGAGAATCAGATGAAGAGACAGACAGAAAGCTCAAAGGGAAAGGTATCATTGTTTCTCAAAAGAAATTTGCGAAAATGGATAAAAGAGTTCCGGAACAGAAAAACAAAGGGAAGCAATCAGTGCTAGGTACAGACCCAGAAAAGAGAGGCAAGGCAAGACAATCAAGTGCTAAGAAAAATAAGCGTAAAAAGAAATCCGAGGATGAAACAGATGATGAAGAGTCAGAGAGTGATGGAGGGCCTGGTCATTTAGCAAAGGCTGCCCCAAAAGGACGTCAGAGCTTGTCAAGGCAGGCTAAGGCTAAGATTAAATTTGTGGACAAGAGTGATGATGAAGAAAGTTTTGAAGAAGATTGATTTATTCATACTGTGAGCTTGGAAATACTCAATCCATGTATATACTATGTATATGTTGAAGGTAAAAAATATTAGTGATCTGAACAGTTGAATAATGTATGTGATACTATTTTGAACATAATCTCATTGAGAGAATACTGTCTATAAAAAATATTAGATAGTTTTTTTAATCTCAGTTTCAAACATTTGATTCCACTTTCTGATTTTTTTACTTAAGTAGCTTTAAGGAATTTTTTCTTTTTTTTTTCTTTGTAGCAACGAACTACTAATAAGCACTTGTTGACAAAGTCTATGTGATATTTTCTGAATTAGATTTGGTCTCAGAGTACTACCTACATTTTAGTAATATTGAATAACAAGCCTGATAACTATAGTCATAAAATGATTATTGCTCAATAATTGCTTGACACTCGAATAAGGAGAGTTCTTTTTTTAAACTATTTGTATTGAATGTCATTAATAGAGAAATTGATTACATTTGTTTCCACTTGCAGTGTAGTGAAATCTTTGACCACAATTTACTTTTGATTACCATGTTTACAGAGAGCATAGAAATATACAATGGGTTAGCTACAAAACATTTACTTAATTACATTCCATGACAACTTCTGTTAAACAGCTTAGTGTTTGTCTTGGACAATTGAAAATGGCAATCAGCATTTTTAACTAACAACATTAGGATATATTTAATTTTAACTCTTTCTCTCCTAACTGACGATATCAATGTTGATTTAACCCCATTAAATTAATTTTTGGTTATAGAAACTTGAATTTGTGTTATATAAAAAGAGCATGCATTCTTCTATAAATATATACCTAATATATCATTTTCTGATTACATACAAAAAAATTATTGAAGTTTAATCATAACAGGGTAGTGAAACACAAATGAACAAAACTAATAATTCCACGGAACATGGAGAATAATCACGGAGAGAAAGAGTTAATGCTAGAATGTCAACATTTTACCTCATTCATCCCATCAATTTTTGTGTGAACATTCAATGAATCAGGCATTGTTAATTTGTTAAGCATTAATAGTTTGTTTATGTAAAGATAAACCAAGTTTGTAGGAATTTAGAATCATGTACAGCATTTATTGAGTCCTGCATTTAAATCTCTAGACTGATTGTTTTTTTTTTTACTAAAGTATATTGACTTGTTTTTTATAAGTGGCATTATTATTGTTAATGTTTATTAAATTTCTATTTGTTACTACCTATTACAATGCTAATGATAATTGTCTGTACAAAACTGAACAGCCATCAAATTTTTATGTTCATTCATTATAACTTTATTGACATGACAATATAGTTTTCTATCTGCATTGTACCTTTGTCCAATCTTTTAATGTTAACTGACATTTAAGTGCAGTGAAATATTTTAACATTTGTATGTGTTTTGATGTTTGATTTTGTAAAATCCTGAAAAAAGTGTTTTATTGTTTACAGAAGCTCAAATAGCCTACAGTACTTGATCAATTTCCATGTGCAGATAGCAAGGAACAGCATAGCCATTTTTATTGCACATGTTTATACTATGCATTTATGGGGCTTTCTCACTTAGGAGTGTTATGGAGTGTGTGCTTGTTTCCTAGATGACCATGATGAGAGGTTAGATGATTGGTTGTGGGCTATGCTGTGTATAAAAAAAAGTTCCCCTTTCAGACCTTGTGGTCTATAGGGCAGATGATGTAAAGGTCATCTGTTTCTGTGGCCTACAGTTAATGAGGGTGTCATGTGGGCAGCAAAATGACCAACCATCTTTACTTTTCCCCAACTAATTACAGCTGGGTGGACTAAGAGGCGCCCAAAGATCCCGAATTTAAAAATCCCAGTCTTCACCTCTATTCAAACTTGGGACCCCAGAGCCTAGCGCTTTACCGCTCAGCCACTACGCCTCCCTGTGCTGTGTATAATGATGAAATATGAACTTATTTGTCATAACGCAGATTTTAGGGAGATGATCTAGAGATTTGAAACAGAAAAGAAGTGGGGTTTTTTTAGTGAGTTAGATTCTGTTTAAAATACCATTTTATATTATTACTACTAGATTTATTTCAATTAATTTGAATTAGTTTATATTGTAATAAAATTTATATTTAGTTTTCAAAAAGAAGTTTGTTCAAGTTATTTCAAGTTCTTCAATTTAAAATATCCTACACCTATATTGGCTTAGTTGTACTAGCAATCTGGTGCTACAAGTCAACAACTGACCAACAACAAAGGGCACAAGGGCAAGTTAGGACTATACAAAGGGGTCGCAGCTAGGAGCAATCAATTCCTGGCTTTGAAAGTAACTCTCACTCTCCTTATGTGTGCACTTCAAAGGGTGTCTCCATTTCTTCTATTGTTCCCCTTGCCCCGCACTTTCCTGCACACAGCTGACCAAAGAGAAGTCGTTTGTGTCATAGGGATTACATGTCTCTTCCATCAAATTAGGACCCTTTGCTGTGACATGGATACTGTTTTTTTTTTTTGTTTTTTTTTTACCCTTTTACAGTATTTACAATTAGATCATTGTGTCATCATATGACATGTTAGGCTAGGTTCACATCTAACTTCACCTATCCCATGGTCTGCTGGACCGTTGGGGCACCACTAAAAATCTGTCAATCTTCTTTCTCCATTCTTCTTTGTCATTTGCCTTTGATAGAATTTCATTTTGATATTCTTTCTGAAAATATTGAAACTTGCCCTTTTACCTGCTGGGTGGACCACTTCGGGGGCCGATTTTGAGTTTGTGTTTCTACACAAACAGTCTTAGTAACCTTGTTTGCTATAGCATGATTTTTCTTTGCTTGCTTTGGTTGTTAGTTTTTTTCTTTACTGGGTGGAGGTTTTAAGACGTTGAAATATAAAAAACTTTTTTTGTTTAACCCCAGATTTCCTCTACTTTAAAACTGGAACATTTTGAAAATATAATTGTCCAGTCACATGGGAAGGGGGATAAGCTGACCATTTATTACCTTGGTTACCACTGTATTCTCTATTGCTTCTTGTGTTTCTGTAACACGACCTGAGCACCATAATGTCTGTCCTCTATATGAACTGCTCCGCGGTTTCCAGATCAGGCAAGTTATCCACAGTTAGTTGTTTTAGAAGGATATCTAGCGGCTAGTGACTCGAGCAAACATGTGTCTTGGCTAGTGACTCAAGCAAACATCTGTGTCTTGGCTATTGACTCGAGCAAGAGCAAACGTCTGTGTCTTGGCTAGTGACTCGAGCAAACATCTGTGTCTTGGCTAGTGACTCGAGCAAACATCTGTATCTTGGCTAGTGACTCGAGCAAACATCTGTGTCTTGGCTAGTGACTCGAGCAAACATCTGTGTCTTGGATAGTGACTCAAGCAAACATTTGTATTTTGATGGACTTGGCACTACAGAGTGAAATGTATCGAATTAAGACTTTAAAAAATGTAAAACAAAACTTATTCGAATCAGATGTATCATTCTATTGATAGCTTCACACTCCTACATGTTGATTTGATCGTGTCCTAGTTAAGTAAA
This sequence comes from Biomphalaria pfeifferi, assembly GCA_030265305.1. NCBI lineage: Eukaryota > Metazoa > Mollusca > Gastropoda > Planorbidae > Biomphalaria > Biomphalaria pfeifferi. The sequence goes on from JASAOG010000024.1 coordinate 1,012,387, forward strand.
CCTAGAAGCATATAAATGTTAGTGATTTCATTGCCTCTCATATGATCACATTAGACAATCTACATTTCAAACCAGCGAAGATAAAAAGAGAAACAAAAACTTATAATCCTAATGAATGTGTGTTTATTTAGCAAAGTGATGTTAAGTCTAGTCATTAGGACAGAACAGAAACTACAAATTAGATTCAAACCAAATATTAGAACGTTATTCTTTCATATATATATATATTTTTTTGGGGGGGGGGGGGTAATCAACTAGGTATTGTCCGTTAATAATTAACATGAAAGAAACGTGACAATTTTTAGTGTGAGAAATCTTTTTTAATTAATTTTTTTTAAACATTCAAGTCATACTTTAGTCGTTGTTGATTTCCAGGAGAGTTTTCTGTTCGCAAAATAAACTTAGGCCTACTGAAATCATATTTAGGAAACCAATGTCTTCAAACCGTTTATATAAAACAGTTATTTGTGAAGTGTGTCTCGTATTAGTATCGTTGACTATTATCCCCGAGACTGCGACTTTTTCCCATAGTCATAGCCTACATTTCAACCTCAATTTTTGTCATAGCTCTGTAAGTCTACATAAAACAAGGTTACAAAAGACAGTTTGTGTGGATACACAAACTCAAAATTGGCCCCCGATGTAGTCCACCCAGGCAGGCTTCAATATTTTCAGAAAGAACATCCGAAATGAATTATATCAAAGACAAATAAGAATGGAGAAAAAGGTTAACAGATCTTTTGTAGTGCCCCAACGGTCCCGCAGATCAAAGGATAGATGAAAGTGAATGTAAAGTTAGATGTGAACCTGGCCTAACTAGTTCCCCTTTCAGACCTTGTGGTCTATAGGGCAGATGATGTAAAGTTCATCTGTTTTTGTGGCCTAAGGTTAACGAGGGTGTCATGTAGCCAGCACAACGACCAACCGCCTTTACTTTTCCAGAACTAATGTCAGGTACCCATTAGAGCTGAGTGGACTCAAAGGTGCCCAAAGATTCAAAAGTTGAAAATCCCGGTTCGGAAGCCAAGCACTTTGCCGCTCAGCCTCCCCTGGCCTAACTGATGTCTTATAGTTGATCTAATTGTTTTGAAAAAACTCAATCTCTTATTCGAATCCTCAAAAAACAAAGGTTCAGGAAAACTAAGTTTACAAGATTACTATTCGTTTAAATTAGGTCTAACTTATAATGTATACTAATTAGCTTTTTCTCTTTAAAAAAACTGTTTGCATAACTGATTTTAAAAATTAGATTTTTCGCTTTCAGAAAAAAAAAAGTAGCCGTTGCATCAGAACTTTGAATGGTCTAAAATATTGTGATGTCGGATTTTCAATATCTTTTCTAGTTTACGAGATCTAAATGGGACGGACGACTGACGGACAGACATTTCGCACAAAACTAATAGCGTCTTTTTCCCTTTCGGGGGCCGCTAAAAAAAGCAAAATATTTATAAAAAAAAACATTTATTTTAAAACAAGCCTATATTTTGAGTTAACGGAAACTGATCTAAATCGACACTATATACAAGAATATTCTTGGGTCGTAGTGCAGGTCGAAATCTAGGGGTTGGATAGCTGGTCAACTGCTGCAAGCCCGAGTTCCGTCTTTGCCCACAGGACGGCAGGAACTTCGTTGTAAAATGGGTGTTGACGTTTATGTTTGTTTCAATAAATTTATGTCGAGAGATAACTTGTTTGTCGGTGTGCGACTGCGTGATTTTTGTCACGGGTTCGCCTTTCGCCTATTGGTGTTCATAATTATCTGTTTTATCGCAACTTTCATGCTTATAGACTATAGTATACTCAGTGCGTTGTGGTACAATTACTTTTGTGAACAAGTGAGAGGAGGGGGCATCTGGGAAAAGGTTTCCATGCCGACTTTTCAAAAGCAATTTTTTAAAAGTTGCTGAGTCTGACTTCGAGCTGAAGGTTTCGAGACTCCATGATGGAATGCCCAAAGCTAGCCACTGGGTTATACAAATACTGTCTCAATATCAAAACAAAATTAATTACAACTAATTGATTAAATAATTGGTCAGTTTTTCGATTGGTTCGTGTATTGTCAACGACAATGAATAATTGTCCAAATTTTCAACTTGATCCGAAATTGGGAAGTGGGTGAAATAAAGTGTACAAGATTTGTATCAGACAGACAGGGTGAGTTGATAGAAGTTTTGTTAAAAATGGGTCTGTGTAAACCTACCGGGTCCTTTATGTCATCTACTTTAACCATACCAACTCATTCATAAATGATGCATTGGTATGCATACAGTAACTTTTAAAGAAGGGCTGTATTGGTGTGAATAATTTCATTTGTCTGACATAAGCACTCTGAGCATAAAAATGGAAACACTTTTTTTTTTCATGAATGGTACATTCGTATGTTCAAGACTGTTCCTTTGGAAACCAGTCAATGGAGGCTCCTCGAAAATCTGTGAATGTTACTTATAAAAGAAACGTTTCCGTAATGAACTCTGGAGATAGAAGGGGAGAGAGAAGGGGAGAGAGAAGGGGAGAGAGAAGGGGAGATAGAAGGGGAGAGAGAAGGGGAGAGAGAAGGGGAGAGAGAAGGGGAGAGAGAAGGGGAGATAGAAGGGGAGAGAGAAGGGGAGAGAGAAGGGGAGAGAGAAGGGGAGAGAGAAGGGGAGAGAGAAGGGGAGAGAGAAGGGGAGAGAGAAGGGGAGAGAGAAGGGGAGAGAGAAGGGGAGAGAGAAGGGGAGAGAGAAGGGGAGAGAGAAGGGGAGAGAGAAGGGGAGAGAGAAGGGGAGAGGTATTCTTCCCACAAATAATTCAGCACTCGGAAGATATTCTCGTTCCTCGCTTGTATTTGCGCAAATGATGAAAATTACTCTTTGAAAAGTTATTGCATAGCATTCCTATAGTATATTTACAATCTATGAATTACCAGAATGTTGCATGAAATAAATTGTAAGCCTAGTTAATTAAAAGATCTTTTTTTTTTACTTTGTGAATAGATCTTACTAATCTCTAGCTTTTTTTTAAAATTCTTTGAAAGCTTTTCTGTGTGTTCTCCACTTGGTATGCAGGTGTCTCAATACGATAACCCTTATTTCGTCTCTAAGGGCCCATAATAAACAGATAGATAGATAGATAGATAGATAGATAGATAGATAGATAGATAGATAGATAGATAGATAGATAGACAGACACACAGATAGATAGATAGATTAGATAGATTAGATAGATTAGATAGATAGATAGATAGATAGATAAATAGATAGATAGATAGATAGATAGATAGATAGATAGATAGAGAGATAGGAGATAGATTGGACTGAAGCGCACCAAATGGGTTCCCTTCTTAAGATGATTCTCCGTAATGAGTTCAATTTTGATCACTTTATCCAGATCTAGGTTGTTACACGACTGTGATATAGATCTAACAAACGCACCTGTACACTGAGAATAAGGATCTATTTTTTATCCTAGCCAGCTGTTCTTTCCCTCAATGAGTGCAAAGCTAAAAATACACAATTCTCTAACGCCCGCGTGATTTTTTTTTTAATTCCTGCAATACAAGTTGCTGTGGTGACAGTTACCGCGCGTCTTGACCTCGTAACGCGACATCGCATTCATTGACTCGAAGAATCCAATCGTCTATCAGGAAATAATAAGAGTTTCCCCGTTTGCTTCTAAGGCCTCCGATGTCATTGGTTGGCAAGCGAAGTATTTAGGCCGACGTTGTTAGTGCATTGAGTTGTACACACGTATACAAACACATGTTTACAACCTAACCTTAAGATCGTGAGGCGGTCGTTCGCTCATAACTTCGTGTTAGATTTATCACACTATTTTCTAGAAGGATTATACTGCGTTACATTTTGAAGACAATGGGCTTGCCAGATACAAATGGACAGCATCGTCCGGTTAAAATCAGAGTGACCCGCAAAGGTAAACTCTATGATTTAACGGAATTTGTTGACAGGCATCCAGGAGGTCGAGAGATCTTAGAGCGACACAATGGACTGGACATAGAAGCTGCAATGCAGAATTCCTCGGTCCATGCGCACAGTAAAGCTGCCTATACCATGTTAGAGAGATATGCTGTAGGCACGACAGACACATCGGCACAGCAGGTGAGTTCAGCAAGCACATCATATTGAATTACATCCAAAGAGTTATATACACATGTTCCCGCATCTCAACAATAACACACGTGACCTACTTTCTCTGCTTCTTAATCAGTTGATTGACACATTATGTATCATACATATAGCTTTATATGAACTAGCAATTAAAAAAAATATCTTTTTAAAAAAAACATGAGAAAGCCTTCTAATATTACCAAGTTCTCTATTCATGTGATTAAATATATCTATCATATTAAAATAAATTTAATGCTTTTGATGGGGATTAAGATATATTGATTTTTATTTTGTTTCGTACTGGCTAGACAACACCCTCGTAGCTTCCTAGTCCTAGCTTCCTAGAAAGTCAGTAGGAATGTGCTCTCCTTCTTTGTCACTTTTCCCAATAAAAAGTAAAGCTTTTCCTTAGTATTTATATGCAAGTGCAAACGGATCTATGGTTCAGAAGCTGTCCGCTTACCCCCATTTCTTCAAAGCGCTGATACTCCTTTAGTTAGTGACATAAATCTAAAGCGTTGTAAGAGGAGGTAGGTGTAAATATACGTTTGGCTATGTACAAATATTAAATAAAACGGACTCTTACCCCTCCCCCCCCCCCCCCAACATTTGTGTGTATTCCGGGGGGTATTATTGATCCACTTCTCTTCTGACTTCACCGATTGCTCCTAAGTGAACTTTGCTTGAAACTTGTCCAAAACTTGAAATAGCAAGACTGGAAAGAAACAAAAAAAAAGATTCAAAAGTACAAACGTTTATTATATATATATATATAATCATTTAAACACAGAAATAAGATTTTTAAACCAATGTTTATAACTATCAGTATTTAGGACGATTGAGTGCGAGCATTGTTAAGTAAGATATTGTCACATGTCCTATAGTTTCTTGGACCAGCCTTCTGTTGATCAGCCTAAGTCAGTCACAAAGTGAGACATAGTGAGACTTAAGACCAACCGGTGCTAGGTGTACGATCAAGTGTGAGACTAGAGACCTTGTGAGAGACAGTGTGAGACTAGAGACCTTGTGAGATACAGTTTGAGACTAGAGACATTGTGAGAGACAGTGTAAGACTAGAGACCTTGTGAGAGACAGTTTGAGACAAGAAACCTTGTGAGAGACAGTGTGAGACTCGAGACCTTGTGAGAGACAGTTTGAGACTAGAGATCTTGTGAGAGACAGTTTGAGACTAGAGATCTTGTGAGAGACAGTTTGAGACAAGAAACATTGTGAGAGACAGTTTGAGACTTGAGACCTTGTGAGAGACAGTTTGAGAAAAGAAACCTTGTGAGAGACAGTGTAAGACTAGAGACCTTGTGAGAGACAGTTTGAGACAAGAAACCTTGTGAGAGACAGTGTGAGACTCGAGACCTTGTGAGAGACAGTTTGAGAGACAGTTTGAGACTAGAGACCTTGTGAGAGACAGTTTGAGACTAGAGATCTTGTGAGAGACAGTTTGAGACTAGAGATCTTGTGAGAGACAGTTTGAGACAAGAAATATTGTGAGAGACAGTTTGAGACTTGAGACCTTGTGAGAGACAGTTTGAGAAAAGAAACCTTGTGAGAGACAGTGTAAGACTAGAGACCTTGTGAGAGATAGTTTGAGACAAGAAACCTTGTGAGAGACAGTGTGAGACTTGAGACCTTGTGAGAGACAGTTTGAGAGACAGTTTGAGAGACAGTTTGAGACTAGAGATCTTGTGAGAGACAGTTTGAGACAAGAAACCTTGTGAGAGACAGTTTGAGACTAGAGACATTGTGAGAGACAGTTTGAGAGACAGTTTGAGACTAGAGATCTTGTGAGAGACAGTTTGAGACAAGAAATATTGTGAGAGACAGTTTGAGACTTGAGACCTTGTGAGAGACAGTTTGAGACTAGAGATCTTGTGAGAGACAGTTTGAGACTAGAGATCTTGTGAGAGACAGTTTGAGACAAGAAATATTGTGAGAGACAGTTTGAGACTTGAGACCTTGTGAGAGACAGTTTGAGAAAAGAAACCTTGTGAGAGACAGTGTAAGACTAGAGACCTTGTGAGAGATAGTTTGAGACAAGAAACCTTGTGAGAGACAGTGTGAGACTTGAGACCTTGTGAGAGACAGTTTGAGAGACAGTTTGAGGGACAGTTTGAGACTAGAGATCTTGTGAGAGACAGTTTGAGACAAGAAACCTTGTGAGAGACAGTTTGAGACTAGAGACATTGTGAGAGACAGTTTGAGAGACAGTTTGAGACTAGAGATCTTGTGAGAGACAGTTTGAGACAAGAAACCTTGTGAGAGACAGTTTGAGACTAGAGACATTGTGAGAGACAGTGTGAGACTGAAGACCTTGTGTGAGACGCTGTCAGACCAGTGTATTCCTTGATATTCGCGTCTCTTCTTTCTCCAAATAAATAAATTATTGAAAACATCTTTTCTTATAATTTTTGTATTAGTATTCCAATTTAACGGCAACATATTTTCATGCTGCCGTAAATCCACCCATTGTAATCTATTTGAACTATGACTTCAATATAATTTTAACAACTTTGTTTAACTAACTTCTAATTATTAGCCTATTGAATATTTTAGTTTAATATGCTTTTCAATTAGAACATTTTTCAGTAGGGAATTCTTAAAGTCTTTTTATTTGTGAGCTCTATGGAATAGAAGGTTAGGGGTTGCTCAATATTCAAATATGAATAAATAATTACAATGCAAAGACATTTTTTGTTTCTTAAAAAATGACCGCATTCACGCATCTTTGTATGTTTCTGATTATTTTATTTGAAGATTATGGTTCAGTGTTTTGTGTATAAATGCTACTTTACTTTTGAGTCTTCTATTCTGAAGGGTCTCTAAATGTAATGATTTTATTAAGGTTTTACGACTGTTGTGATGGTGTGTTTTACAACCTATTGTTGATAAGAGACATCCATCCATCAACCAAACATTCGATCCGTACAAATTTCATTGCAGTATGTGTATACATTTTAAGTAGGCGCTGCTCGAGAGGCCATGTCGGTGTTGTTAGTTGTTAGACTAGGAATAGGACTACTTAAGGGGGCGAGTTCAAATGTTAAACTGTACGTTCATTCTAGCTTGCATAGAAAGTTTATCTTTTTTATTTAAAGCTGAATTCCCGGAAGATCTGTACAGGCTAAGATCTGTATCCGTGACGTTGACCTTTGTGAAGTAGGTCTCATTTGCATAAACGAAATGCCCGGATCAAATCAAAATCGTATTCTCTTGCAGTTTCTGAAAGACACGATAACGACAAGTTTCTGTCAAACAAATTCATCTTAGCCCCGAGGAGAGTTTGTAGTATGGTAATTTCCTCCTTTTTACCACCATTTCTCCATCCTCATGACCTAGGAATGACGTTAGATAATGAGATACTAGAGAATGTTTCAATCGAGACGGTCATTCAGTTCTAGCCGCTTCAGATTCCTCAGCTTGCTGGTTAGATTATTTACATTATTTGTTGATTAGAATTAATGTAAAACACGTTTTTCTAAATCAACGGATGAAGTCTGCACTAGAAAATCCACAACAAGAAAAACGTTTAAAAAAAACAAAGCTTTTCTAAGGAAAAGAACCGCAAAATCACTGCCACATGTATTGCAGGAATAACTCCCTTTTTTATATAAAAAACAAAATTAATTAATTACCACTAATTGATAATTATTTTTTTAAATTTTCTTCGACTCGATCGACTATAAATAATTATGTAAAATTTCAACTTTTATCCGAGAATGAGAAAATGCGTGTACAGATATAATAAGGGAAATAACTTCATACAAACAGCCTCATCTCCCAATAAGTAGCATTTATTTCCTCTTTTGGATACCAAAGCAAAACAAATAATTACCAATAATTTACTAATTGTTTTTTTTATTGGTTCATGTTTTGCTATGAGGGCTACAACAAATAAATCAACTTGATCCGAGAATGTGTGTGGGAGAAATAACGTGTACTAAAATTGTACCATACTGACAGACAGACAGTTTAAGTTGATATAAGCTTTGTAAAAACAGGATTCATATTTCGTATATTATTCTCGTGAGTCATTTAACACATTGAGCAGCAGAATATTGTCTAAATAAATTTAGATTAATGTAAATAGGCTGTTTATTGGTTCTCGACATGACAGGAATGAATAGTTTTGTTTTTTTTTAAGTGGAGGCGACATACAGATAATGCAATTGATAACATGATCATTCAATAACAGTCTTAAGATGTTGACACTAAGAACTACATAGGTCGGCAACGTGTGACTATTTACGTCCAAATATATTTCACGCTTATTACCAGATCATGTTCGACCACTCGAGATGAATTGTAATACTTTGGAATGATTGTTTATATTGTGTGGTAGATAGCAGGAGTCATTATTCTAACTGTTGCAAAACACACCATCATAATTTCAAAATCGTGTCCCTGTTCTGGCTTGAAAACAAAACCAAGACATTAGGCTACTAGATCTATTTATCACCCTGGCTGTCACTTTTTTTGTTGTACCCTCAAAACCAGATACGTTTTGAATGTCCTATTAAGTTTGTCATTTGTATGAAGAAAAAAAAATACTTTCCAGGCTATTGGATGTAGATGAATGATAGTATTACTAGTACTAGAAGGATATTTAAATGTTCATAGTAAAAAAAAATCACAAATCGATCAGATGTTTAGAAGCTTGGTGGTACATCTATACCATTTGACTTGTCCAGAGTCAGTAATACCTCCGCGTCCCCTTCTTCAATGTCTCCATCTGTTTCTCTAGGAAATAAATACATAGATAAGCTTAGAGTCGCATCCAGAGCGATGTTTACATACACATTGAGTAAGCCTTTATACCTACCGCTTTGGAGGATTAATAGTTGATCTATAAATTGATACAGGCCTACACACTTGGGATCTATAGTTCATCTATTACAGGCCTACACACTTGGTACCTTTAGTTCATCTATTACAGGTCTACACACTTGGGACCTATAGTTCATCTATTACAGGCCTACACACTTGGGACCTATAGTTCATTTAGTACAGGCCTATACACTTGGGACCTTTAATTCATCTATTACAGGCCTACACACTTGGGACCTTTAGTTCATCTATTACAAGCCTACACACGTGGGACCTATTAATAGTTCATCTGTTACAGGCCTACACACTTGGGACCTTTAGTTCATCTATTACAAGCCTACACACGTGGGACCTATTAATAGTTCATCTGTTACAGGCCTACACACTTGGGACCTTTAGTTCATCTATTACAAGCCTACACACGTGGGACCTATTAATAGTTCATCTGTTACAGGCCTACACACTTGGGACCTATAGTTCATCTATTACAGGCCTACACACTTGGGACCTATAGTTCATCTATTACAGGCCTACACACTTGTTACTTATATGGACCTTCTATTTTGATATCATCAAATAATGGATTCAGAGGTTTAGTTCACAAATTAATTTCTGCACCAGGAACCGGCCAGTGCTGGATTTACCTACATGCAAAATAAGTTATAGCTTTGGCTCCTGCTTGCTTCTCCCCCCCCCCCCCCCCAAATGGTTACAAGAATATTTTCAATCATATAGAAAAAAGAGCAAAGGAAAAATTTCCTTACATGGGGCCCCATAGTTCTAATAGCTTAGGGCCCTTGTCTTACCTTTCCCTTAGTCTATTGGACCTTTGGGGCACCATGCAAGACTCGTCGAACATCTTTCTCTATTCCACTCTGTCTTTTGCCTTAGAACCTCTTTCAATGGCAGAGCCATTCTTTTATGTTGTCATCCCATCGCTTTCTCTGCCTATTCTTTTTCCTGGTACTGTTCCCTCAATGAAGGCCTTTGCGAGCCCCGAAGATCTTGTAATATGGCCATAGATTTTAAGCTTGCGTTTTTTTACGATAGTTAGCAGGTCATCATAGGGTCCAATCGCTGCAATAACCCTGTCTCTAATCTCTTGGTTTGTGATGCGGTCTTTGAATGTTATACCTATTATCCTTCTGTAGCATCTCAATTCCATTGCTAGGATCCTCCTCTCTAGTTCTGCAGTCAGCGTCCAAGACTCACAAGCATATAAAAATGTGGCCATGACCAAGGAGCGCATCAGTCTGATTTTGGTGCTGAGGGCTCAGTCTTTGTCTTTCCATATTATTTTAAGCTTTGAAAGGGCTGCTGTGGACTGTGCTATTCCGGCCAGTAGTTCAGGTTTCGTTCCCTAATCTGAGACATTAGCTCCAAGGTATCTGAAGCAGCTAACACTTGGCATCTTTTCACCTCCAATACTGATGCCCCTTTTAAAGCCCTGTTGGCTATTGGTCATAATTGTTTTTCGGAAGTCTTGTCAATGCTTAGGGCCCTATCAAGTCTAAATTCGGTCCTGAAGAACCCACTTTGTACAATTCTTTTATTAGATAACAAAGTAGCTCTGTTTATTTATATTATTATATTATATAGATACTGTATTCCCTCCTGCAGAAAATGGTTACGTCTGCGCTGGATGAGGCAAAATATGGCGCCGTAGCCACGTAAAAATTGCATTCCTAATGAAATCTTCGGACTCGAAGACAAGCCTTATTATTATTATTATTATTATTATTATTATTATAAAAGAGCGAGTATTCATTCTCTGGCGAAGCCAGGGTCGAGTTTCGTTAAAGGGAAACAAAATTCATCGTAGTCCCTTTATCAGTTTCCACTGAGGAATTTTCTGGTGATGTGGCAGGTCTGCAGAAGTACCGCCCTCTGACAGGCAACGAGAATGTTCCTAGGAATGACATGGGCCTGGAAGGTGTCTGTGAGGTCAATTGTTCTTATCCCCTCGGTTGATATAACAATAGGGTATATTGTTATTTTGGACAATTTCCATAGACGCTTAATCTCCAAGCCTAGGTTCCAATATTTTCTTTGTTTTTCTATCTCAGTTTTTCTTAAATTATGAGACAGTGGTACAGCGATATCGATAATGGTAGCGGTTTTTTCTTTTTTATCGATGAACAGCAGATCCGGGCGATTGAAATCTACCGTTTTGTCAGTCAGAACAGGCCTATCCCAGTACAGCAGATGTTCAGTAGACTCGAGAACCTCTTGTGGAGAGTATTTATAATAATAATTATTATTATATGATGAGACTACAATAAATTGCTTCAATTTCAACATTTTCAGTGACTTTTATTTCTTTTAGTTTACTCAGTGCAAAAGTCTTTTTTCATGATAGCGATTCCAAAATCTTTACAAATTTTAATTGAAGTGTTTGTGATTAACGAAAAAAAAAACGTGTGGGTTAGCAGAGACCTAACGTACGTATTGAGTCAAGGACCCACGCTGAGAGTTTGCCGGAAATCTCTGTTGTATAAGTCGCAAGTTATTAAACAGGTCTTAATTTACGACTCACTTGACCAAGAACACGTTAGAACTAGTTCAGTCGCGATAGAGGCTTGGGTAGACAATATTGTCTGCTAAACTTAGGGCCCCATCTATTCTTGTGTGGATTCCTGTGTAACTTTTGAACAGGATAAAATAAACAGGAAAACGTGGAGGCCTGTGCGTTAGGGCATTTGCTGTCGATGTTATTGGCCACATTCACTTTAAACTAAATTGAACTTCACTGCCAACAAAGTAAAAAACAGTAACAATATCTCAATCCGTGGCAGTGTTCTTCGTATCAACCTTCCCTAGCTATCGATAGTTAGTGACCCATTTGTTTTTAAAGAAGTTTGAAGTCCTAAAGTCTAACCCTAACCTCTTCTGTTTTAATTATTGTGTGCTGTGAACGGAAGAGAGGCTTGTATTCTTCTGGGCTCAAAAGTCTCTACCAAAAGTATCAAATATCTTTAAATAAAAACAACAACATACAAAATATTGAACTTATTGTACCTTATTGTACTTTGGTGAATGTGTGAATGTTAATAGTGAACATGAGTTAGGTATGACCGAAAGTAAGGTCGTAGGAGAGATTGAAAGTTTAGTTAGGAGAGTTAGTTGTCATACAGTATGTGGTAACAAGACAGTATGTGGTAGCAAGACAGTATGTGGTAGCAAGACAGTATGTGGTAACAAGACAGTATGTGGTAGCAAGGCAATATGTGGTAGCAAGACATTATGTGGCAGCAAGACAATATGTGGTAGCAAGACAGTGTGTGGCAGCAAGACAGTGTGTGGTAACAAGACAGTATGCAACAAGACAGTATGCAACAAGACAGTATGTGGTAACAAGACAGTATGTGGTAACAAGACAGTATGTGGTAACAAGACAGTATGTGGTAACAAGACAGTATGTGGTAACAAGACAGTATGTGGTAACAAGACAGTATGTGGTAACAAGACAGTATGTGGCAGCAAGACAATATGTGGCAGCAAGACAATATGTGGTAACAAGACAGGATGTGGTAGCAAGTTTTGATAAGTTGAATGTAAGAAGCTGAACCAAGAAGTTGCATGGATGAAACAATTTTCTGTGAAGTCAAGTAGTTGACTTACTGATATAATTATATTATGTGAAAAAGTTGACAAAGTATAAATACGTGGCTAAAAGTGATCTGTGTCTATTGTATTCATCTATTATCTTCATACACGTTGAATTCATGTCATGTCAATAAACATCGTATTTTATCACGTTCACAAGCAGTTCCTAGTTCATGTCCTAGTTCCTGTAATTGTTGCTAGTCCAGTCTCAGTTATGTGATACTGCTTACGAATAATGACTACAAAAGAAAGTCCTTCATTCTCGTCCTGGAAGTTGGATTATTTTAATGTAAACACAGATATGTATGCAAGAAAATGTTACTTCATTTTAAATATGTAGCCTACATGTTATATACTGGCACACATGACCAAATAATGCGAGATTAGGGTAAATGTACTACTCTTTTATTTGTAATAGCCTCGAACTTTAAGTAGTCAATTTTTTTATAGCAATCTTGAAGGGATTCATTTTGTGAATGAGTTGTTTTGTTGTTTGTTTGTTTTTTCGAATTTCTCCCTTGCGTATTTATATCCAGCAAGGGGGACAATATTTCCTTGGGTTGATTGAGTTATAGATCCTGTCAGTAAAATCTAAGATGTAAATATAATAGGCATTTCAATGATTGTCAAACTTAAACGTACAACGAATCGTGTACTTTTAATGTAATATGTTTCTTATTATTTTAGTGTCTGTAAATAGCATTCACTGATTTAACGACAAATAAATCGGAACAGATCCGGAATATTAAGGAGACAAGGAAAATAGTCATTGTAAAAGTTCAGAGAGGTGAAACGAGAAAAAATCGTTTAAGTAATAAGTTGTGAATTTTTAAAAATACGAAATTAAAACTAACTAGTTTAAAAAAATATGTTTTACGTTAAGTATTTTTCAAGTGGTAGAGTGGAATGAAATGGACCTACACTTATTTTCCTCCCTCTGTCAGACCCCCTCTCTCACACACACACGCTCAGACATACACACAAACTCACATTAATACCAGTTTCTTAATTGGTCTCAGTAATAATGTCTTGTAAGACTTTGATCCTAGAAATTTTGTTAACGATAGAATTCTACTTTCAAAAATTGTCAGTATTACATAAGCAGTAGAGCCATGATGATACAACATCTAATATATTAGCACTTGAGCCATGGTAATTCGAAATCTAACATAGGCTACTAGCACTTGAGCCATGATAATACACCCACCATTTGGACCAATAACAACCCTAATATGATTTAAATTAATCATGTTCTACCTTTTGCAAAAAAATCTGATAATTTGGAGGAGCTTGAGTTATAAGGGAAAAAATGTGTTAAAATTTTGACCTAATTATTGATTGGATTTGTTTTCAATATTTACTTATTTCAACCCATGTACATGCACATTGTTTCCATAGCATTGAGAGTTCATATCGTTCGTGCTCAAGCAATAACACACACACACACACAGCACAGGTCAATACAAAAAGATCCTGCGAATTTTACAATCACCAATGAATGACCCAAGAAGTCAACGTTGAGATATGTGTGTTCTGCAATTATTTACTTGAACACACGGGCTTAAGTACGAAATCAATGTTACTAGACTGTGTACAGGTGTATCTATGTCTGCCCCCAATTCCGTAGTCCCCCCCCCCCCCCTTTCTTTTGTTCTTAGAAAATGTCTGTTCATTAGACTTAATGTTTTGTTTGACATTCTACTTTTTTTTTTAGTCTTCTGTCCTCCCATCTTTCTTTCTCGTTTGCTATCTCCCTCCGAGCTTCTCTTTCTTCATCCATCCTCTCTGTCACTTTCACTCCTTCTCTCTTCCTCCTTCTCCCTCTCGCTCTTTTCCCCTCCTTCCCTCCATCTTTATCCCTCACCTCAGGCTGAAAGCAAAAGGACGAAAACACACTGAAAATGTTTGATATTATCATATTTTATTTATAATTGTGAATCAGAATTTCATCATGGTTAAAATCTAAGAAATGTAAACGAAGGTAACTTTCCTGGAAAGGGTGAGACTTAGAGTCTGACCGTCGCTGGGTGGTAGGGGATAAAGAAAAAGAGATCGAAGGTTGAGTATAAAGAAGAAGTTGAAGAATGAATACTACATGCAGCTGACAGTACTAAATAAAAGAGAGGGTGGGGAGCAATAGAGAAGTTTATAAAGCTTTGAAACACCATATATTCTTAAATGTCACATTCACTACCCTCAACTTTCCCTTAGTCTGTTAGACGTTGGGGTACCACACAAGATCGATTGATCTTTCTCCATTCTGGTTGTCTTTTGCCATAGATAGAATCTCTTTCAATGGCAGACCCATCCATATAGATCTAGGAAGAGTTGATAAGAATATTTTTTTTAAGTATCTAATATATTTTTGTGTGTACTTTTTGTGTACTTTTTCAGTACCGCTATTGTAAAAACAAAGACCAATATTATATGTGGTACAGTCCGACTGATGTAAAGCTTGCATGTTGAATATGGTTCAATAACTCCTTTGACGTCAAATAGGTTGATTAAATTGGCACGTATTGAAATGCCTCTGAGCATATCGTCTGCTATTGTGTTCAGAAGGTCTCTGCCTTACCTGAAGTTTAACCAAAGTTACAAACATTTTGTCATAAGGCGATAAATAGTTCCAAAAATGCAGAGCTGGACTTGACCAAGACACATGTACTGACCTATCTGAGACAGTACAAGATACAAGTACTGACCTTAAGAAAATCCATCTTGAGACAGAATAAGATACATGCACTGACCTTAAGAAACCCATCTTAAGACAGAACAAGATACTTGCACTGATACTAAAAATTACCATCTTGAGACAACAAGATACATGTAGGCCTACTGACCCGTAGAAACCCCCATATTGAGACAGGAAAAGATCTACAATCTAATCTAGACATTTTCTTGAGCTGAATAGTTTTACAATGGACCTCATTCACCAATCGTAAACAAACAACATTTAGCCACGTGATACTATATAATTATATATATCGTCTATACAAATTATGTAATCCATAATGGCTGTCACGTGATACATATTTTTCATTGTTTTTATCAACATTATGACGTGGCTAAATTTTTTTATTTACGATTGGTGAATGAGGTCCATTAATACAGTTATTTCTAGGACTTTTAAACATTTTTTTTATTGTTCTGGTCTAGAATGAAGAAGAAAAACACTTGGCACAAAACTATGTAACAAAATCTGACAGACTGTAGGCTGATAATATCTCGTTAATATCATAGAGTTAACTGCATAGAGTTAAATACCTAGATGACTAAATGAATATTGGTTTACAGATCAAGCTTAGATAAAACAATAGTGGCTGTGTAAAAAAAAGAGTATAATATTTTATTGTGATACAACACATTTATTGTCGAGTCATCAGTGTATGTATCGATTGTCACCTGAGTATGTCAAGGTATACCGCTTAATGGAATACAGTTCCATAGATCAATACTTTGCTATAAAGAGAGACAGTTGACTGACCTAATATAGTAGCTTACTTTAAGTACCATTTTATACAGATGTTAGATCTAGATGTGAGGTATCGGACTAAATGGTTTTAAGTGGACAAATTTAGCTGATGTGACAATCTCCACTTAAAACTCGAAAAACATATCTTTAAGTAGCTTGTTTTAAATTCAAGGGTTTTGTTGATTAGCATACGGTTTTTAAGATTTAGTAGATCAATGGTTCCCAAACTGTGGTCAACGGACTCCCAGGAGTCCTCAAGACGAATGATAAAAATTATATACAATTAAAATAATTTCTTCGCTAAAAGCCAGTTTATCCGATCGGATATTTTGAATAATAATAAACTGGCCTATTACTATTGTTTGATATGTCTGTTAAGTACTATTCTATGAAGACCTAGACCAAACATTTAAAGACTTTCTTCACTTCGATATTCCGACTATTGAACCCTTTAGAAAGACCGATCCCAATCAAAGATTAAACCACGCAATACAGCAGCAGCTTTTTGAAACAGTCACAAACGAGGAACTTAAAACAAGGAGATCACACATTCTGGTTTCAAAAAAAGATTTCCATTTTATAGTTTGCATTTGTGGTCATTGTACACAAGATGGTGACTACTTTCCCGTCTTCTTATTAGGTACAACGTGGATTCATTGCCGCAATGAATCTCGTCACAAATAAAAGAAACTGACTTGAAATTTGTACTAGCTAAAATCTGCCGTTGCTAGCCCGGGCCGGTCCTACAGATTGCGGGGCCCTATGCGAAACGGATTGCGCGGGGCCGAGTCTGGGTAGGGATAAGGATGAAATAAGTGAACATTTTAAGATTGTTTTCGTTAGAAAATAAATACGTCATTGCATTTTATTCTTTACTTTACTAAGCACAAAATCACGGTCAAATTAACTTTATGAGCCATCTACAATAGAAGGTAATTTTCCAACAAAAAACCGATAAACATTCAGATCTGCCTTTTAGATTTACTATCGACTTGCAAAATATCGCTTTTTTTTTTAAGAGCTCGAGATAGATTTAAACATATATTTGTATGCCAATGACTATTAAAGTAAATGAGGTATTGGACCTTTCTTGTTTTGATAATTAAACTTCGCCTTATTATTTTTATGAAATGAAAGCTGACAATGCCGGGTTTTTTATCGCGAGCATGGTTGGCGTTTTCCATATTGAATGACACCCCAAAATGTAAATTTTGTCTATTTTTCATGACATTTTCATGAGTTTTCAGAATATTTTACTAATTTCAGGAGATTTTCATGACTTTTTTCGTATACTTTGGAATTTCAGAAGATTTCTAGGAGCTCCTGGAAAATCAGGAGGCCGCGGAAACCCTGTTAAGTTAAAATGGTTTAATTAAAAAATTTACAACTAGAGTTAGCGCGAGGCCTATGAAAGTGCAGGGCCCACTGTGGCCGCATAGGCCCTGATGCTACCTACAAATATGCAGCTGGACCAAAATACGCTCATCAAATCTTATCAACATCATTCAAGTCATGAATTTCTTAGAAACTTTAAACTAAAGTTATAATCTATATAACGCTCCTTCAACAAAATGTTATTTTTTTTTACATTTCTAAATTATATACTATGCATTTATGTAGCATTTTCACTTAGGAATCCGTGGATAAGTCTTCACTGTTAAACAGGGTCCACGGACACAAAAAAGTTTGAGAACCTATGTAGTAGACTATATATAGATTGAATGATATCCTGAGGATGAAAAAGATACTATTCGATAATCTGTCTCTCTACCTCCCTTTCTCTCCCCCTCTTCTCTCTCTCCCCCTCTTCTCTCTCTCCCCCTCTTCTCTCTCTCCCCCTCTTCTCTCTCTCCCCCTCTTCTCTCTCTCCCCCTCTTCTCTCTCTCCCCCTCTTCTCTCTCTCCCCCTCTTCTCTCTCCCCCTCTTCTCTCTCCCCCTCTTCTCTCTCCCCCTCTTCTCTGTCCCCCTCTACTCTCTCTCTCTCTTCTCTCTCTCTCCCCCCTCTCTCTCTGGCTCTCGCTGAGACTAAAAAAAAACCCAGCAAACAAACAAATGGGAGTTTGAAGAAGACAATGCTAGATCCATGGAAAGGTTTTGTTGTACAAAGTCTCAACAGAATCAATTTGAGATGTCTTCTACTTCCCGTCAATGATACGATGACATTCTTTTAACTCCGCATGTAAAACCAGAGGCAAATATTATTTCTACCTTTGTCGATATTCTGACATTTCAAGGAGTAGGTCGCTACCACCATTGTGTTTTTTTTTTGAAGCTTATATTGATTTCTTTTTTTTTTTTTTTAGCTCTCCATAACACAGTTTAAAATTATTCGCTAGTCATTTTGAATTTGTTTGAACTGATCATTAGTTGTCATTACAAAGAGAAAAACGATGAAAGCTAAAGAAACAATCGATAAAATACTAATGAAATTATGTTAATGTTAAATTGATTGCTACACTAGTAACTCTTAATAATATGCAATATATAGATTTATTGACCTTCTTACATTTATTTAGGATACATAGAAGACATGTATACCCTATGTTACAGATTAATGCAATTGTTATGGTTTTGATTCTTATAGAGTTTATATTAGAACATTTATCACCGCAACTTCATACAATTAAAAGAAGCATTCATAAACTCTACACCAGTGATTTCGAAACTACGCTAATCTTACACTGCACATCACTGCTCTTACACTGCACATTACTGCTCTTACACTGGACACCACTGCTCTTACGCTGGACACCACTGCTCTTAAATTGGTCACCACTGCTCTTAAATTGGTCACCACTGCTCTTAAATTGGTCACCACTGCTCTTAAATTGGTCACCACTGCTCTTAAATTGGTCACCACTGCTCTTAAATTGGTCACCACTGCTCTTAAATTGGTCACCACTGCTCTTACACTGGACACCACTGCGCTTACACTGGACACCACTGCGCTTACACTGGACACCACTGCTCTTAGGCCTAACCCTAACACTTATCTTGAATTCATAACAAACTATTTCGAAAAAAAAAGTACACAGCACCCCAGAGCTGATAGTGATTCATCGCCTTGTTGCCACAAACTAACTTGTTCAAATCAACATGTGAGTACTAGAGGCAAATAGTGGCTTAGGGAAGTCAACTTTTGACACTCTAATAGTAAACAGTTGACTTCCTTGGCAATTTCCATTATCAAGAATAAAAAATTCATAATGATGGCTAGTCAGGAAAAATTAAGACGAACCTTACAAACCAAGTCATTAGTTGCATGGCTCCAAAGATGTGAAAAGCGTAAACAAAAAAATCCAAACACATTTCAACTCAGATGACGAAACTGTGTGTAACGCTAAGTAATTGAGTAGGATGAGAGACAGAAATATAAAGGCACATTTCTTATTCCATATGCTAGGACAAATTCAATACAAGTGCACTTTCTTCTCCAGTGTCGTTAGAGCATGGAATTGGTTGCCTGAATCAGCCAGGAAAACCAACAACTTAGCAGAGTTTAAGTCATTGATTAATATGAATGGATTAACACATGAATTTTGTAGGATGTTATCATCTTTTTTAAAGTGACGTCTGTAATCTAGAAGATGATGATGACATATTTTTTTAAAACTTGGCAACAATAACCATTCAGTATTGGTTATGGTATTTATTAAAGCCAACCTGACGAGCTATTATCAAACATTGAATCTGGAAGATTTCACACATTGAACACACGAGTCATAGAAAGCAGCAAGTACCGGTAATCATTTTAAATCTACTGTGTGACCGAATACTAAAGGAAAATAAACATTCATATGTTCATTTCTCATTGGAAAAAAAAAGAGGGAAAAAAATGCCAGTATGAAGATAGAACTCACGACATTCGCGTTATTAACACCTTAGCTAAACAGCTCCAAATAAATTATTCCCTTTTTTTTTTACTTGAGGTTTTTATTTTTATTTTTTATCTTGGAGTTTTGACAGTGTGGAACTGAGAGTAGGAATTGAAAAAGAAAACGTCTCTGTTTAGGAAGTGTACGCACCCCTGCAACACTCTCATGACGCAATTTTTAAGCAAGGACAAGGTAATCATTTGGTTTAACGACATGAGTCTGATCGAGCCGCCATTGGCCACAAAAACAGATGACTTTGACGTTATCTCCCCTAAGAACCGACAGGGCTCAAATGAAAAAATGATAAGAGTGTGGCACTCTGTGGAAGCTAAGTGGTCTTCTGTTCGAATCCTGAGAAAAACTGAAATTTTGAATTCTTGATAATGTGACATGACCTGAGTGCACTCTTGGGCCACATAGGAAACTTGATGGTTATTGTAACCCACGTTATATGAATGAATGCTGTTTTAGTTGTATAGCAACACTGATACACATCCACTTAAGAGTGCATATTAGGTGAAGTACAATGCTAATTATATTCTGTGACAAATTCGTTCCGTCTCGAGAAGTACGTCATGCAACCCCCCCCCCCCTTTTTTTGCCATTAGCTCAGTGATGCCCAAGCTACGGCCCGTGGGCTATATCCAGCCAGTGTCGCATTGTGGTTGGTCCCTTGAAAGTTCTGCCTACAGTGTATCATAAAGCAGCAGAGATTTGAACTTGACTCTGTGTGTGTGTGTGTGTGTGTTGCACGTGTCATGCGTTTAGGTAATATATTGGTCCCATTGGTTGATTTTGAGCTCCATTGCAAAAGCGTAAAGATTGGGGTCAAAGTAGATCGAGGTAGTTTTAAAAGTTCATTTTCCATTTTTATCGCGTGCGTTTAAAAAAAAATGAAAGCTCTGCTTCAGCAAACGTGAACGTGACAGAATCTGATTTAAAAACTCTTGGCTTTATACATTCCTATAACATTGAATGGCTTTCCAATATTCTATGCCCAGATTTCAAACGATTCAGCTGATACTAACCGTTAGAGGTCGTTGTTGAGATGATTCCCAGTAAAGCATTGAAGCGTAAAATATCTTTAGTTTGAAAACAAAGGGCAAGGTCAATAAAACTCTTTCATAGCTGTTTAGCTGTTTTTATGATTATTATTCTAATAGAAATATTTGTTTGTTTGTTGTTTTTTTTTGTTTTTTTTTGTTGTTTTTTTGTTTGTTTTTATCTAGATTGTACGTGCATGTTTTCCCGTAGGCTACTAAGTAAAAAAAAATATATGTCGTGACAAAAGAAGTCCTTGAGCTTTTACGAAGTCTTGATTTATGCCAATACTTCAGCTGGATCGATTTTGGGGGTGATTAAGATTTTCCATTTAACGGTCTGCGGAAAAAGTTGCACACTGCAGTGCTGTATATTCAATAGGGATATTGAGAGTCTTGGTCACACAAAGAGCTAACCGTAGTTTGATTTAGCTTCTCACTTGTATTGAATAGTTTATGTCAAATCGATGCCACAGCCCAGTAATCATTCAACGTAAAAGCATCAACTTACATGAAACAAGAACTACAACCTCCTTTTTCTTTACATCTTCAAACTATAAGAGAAACTGAAAAATTAAGTATTTAAACTAAATGTAGTACAAATCAACCACAATCCGAACATAAAACAATACCTCAGGCAGTAACCAAAGACATTATGTATAAACCAAATTTGCTTTGTTTTTTTAAAGTTTTGTAATACCGATTAGTCCTTGTATCGTATATTGTTATTTCTTTCTGGCGATGTAATACTTGATGACTTCAATAAAAAAGAAGACATTAAGTTTCAAAATAATCCCAATGACAAGGTCCCTGTTTGTGTAGTGAGTGATAAAAGCACCTGTGGGGTTGATAACATCTCATGTGTCTGCCACAGTTAGCGATGGAAATCTCATGTGTCTGCAACAGGAAACGATGGACATCTCATGTGTCTGCAACAGTTAGCGATGGACATCTCATGTGTCTGCCACAATTAGCGATGGACATCTCATGTGTCTGCAACAGGAAACGATGGACATCTAAATAATCATAATCCATGAACAATGACGCATTTACATGCGGTCAGAAATCCAATGTCTTCGTTCTGTGAGTTAAAAACTGATCTCGATCTGTCGTGTGCTCTTATAGTTGCGATGATGAATTCATATTTCATGAGCTGCGGTTCTTATAAGCCAATGAACAATGGAAATGATCATGGACTATAAACAATTTCTCGATAATGTCGACCTCTCGAAAGTCCTCCACGGCCTTGACGCGGATCCGTTAACATGCTTGTCCTTGTGTTTTCAATCCAGTCCCCCTACAAACCATACTCAACATATTTTAAATATGTTAACATAATGTAAAGTTCCCCTCTCAGACCGTGGGATCTTTAGGACAGATAATGTAAAGGTCATTTGTTTCTTTAACCCACGGTTAACGAGGGTGTCATGTAGCCAGCACAACGCCTTTACTTTTCTACGACTTATGTCAGTTACCCATTAGAGCTGGGTGGACTCAGAGGCGCCCAAAGATCCCGAAATTAAAAATCCCAGTCTTCATATGTTTACATAAGACATTGACAATATCTTACATGTTATCTCACCTGCGGACAATGGTTATGCTTGCTCTGAGTTTGGCAAAATATGTAGGTCACAGCTAGGGCTGCGCAACCACGGGAAATACTGCATCCCTCACTAATCTTCGAAGACAAGCCTTATTATTATTATTATTATTATTATTATTATTATTATCTCAGCGAGAAAATAAAAGTCCTTGTGAAAATTAAAATCATAAAAAATATTGTAAACTTGGTCTGTGGTAAGTTTTAATTCCGAGAACGTCATTGATTTTCATATTTTAAGTGTAATTAGTGCAATACTTTCTGATAGTTTATTTATTTTTCCAAAATCTGCCTACCATGTTCACGCTGCTTGTAACAAAAACTCTACAAACAATAGAGAAGAAATGTTACTGACAAACGTTTTTGGAATTCAGAACTACTGAGTCGTCGGGTACCAGCCATCCAGGGTACGCTGCTCTGCTTCAACGCAACACTCGGGTGGAAACAATTGCTAGAGGGAAAGATGAGTCTAAATGAGAAATAAAAACAAGACTCCTGTGAGAATGTCTAAGACTGTCAATATATATTTGGCATACATTGTCTAATTGTCTATCTTACTGGCGTATTATTAAAATTAATTAATTGTTGTATTAACCTGACAAATAAATTGCTAGTCTCGAAACAGTTCTCGTGTGACTTAGAAGTAAATGTTTGTTAGCGTGTGAACTGCGGGGGTGGGGGGTGAAACTCATTGCTTTTAACCAGGAACCGACATTATTGTTACAGAATCGATAACATCGATTTTTTTTCGGAGGTTTCTACTCATCCAGCAAATCAATATGTAATACGTTAATCAATGGAGCGAGTTGTTTCCGACTTTTGATTGGTTCTACTTTGGTCGATTTTCTGTCACGGTTCAATGACTCCGCTGAATAAATCAGAAATGCGATGGCATTGTATTAGTGTGTGTGTGTTTTATTGGGCCACAGATCAGTCTATATTTCCATATTGATTCTTTGCAGCTTAATTTGAAACTAAATTCTTTTTTAATTTGGTTTGGGTTTCAGCTGGTTGGTTATAAAGAGAGAGTTGAAGATATACGAGTCATGCATGTTTTGTTCCTTAACAAAACTTTGAGATCCTACCAGGCAACTTGAAGCCTTGCAAGTTTGAGCATGACACCTTTAGAATAAACATGTTCATGTTGTTTTTTTTTGCTTTTATTGCATTTCTTTATTGGACAAATTTGTTTTGATCCAAAGGGGAAGGATTGGGAGGAACTAGAGAGAGAGGTTTTCTGTTGACTCTTTTAAGACAATGTGTGGTGCGACCTAGGGGCTGTAGAATGTGTGGTGCGGGCTAGGGGCTGTAGAATGTGTGGTGCAGGCTAGAGGCTGTCCAAATGAAAAAAAAAAAGGTTTATTAATTTTTGTTTCATTGTATTATTATTATGTTAGAAACGAACGAGCATTCATTCTCTGGCGTTGCCAGAGTCGAGTGTCGTTAAAGGGAAAGAAAATTCATCGTAGTCCCTTTATCAGTGTCCACTGGCGAATTTTCTGGTGATGTGGCAGGTCTGCGACAGTACCGCCCTCTGGCAGGCAACTAGAATCTTCATTGGAATGTTAAAGGGTTTGAAGGTATCTGTGAGGCGGTGTGAGGTCAGTTGTTATTATCCCCTCAGTTAATACAGCAACAGCAATATTTTAGACAACTTCCATAACCGCTTTATTTCCAAGCTTAGGTTCCCATACTTTCTTTTTTTTTCCATTTCAATTTTCTTTATATTATGAGACAGTGGTACGGCGATATCACTAATGGCAGAGGTTTTTTCTTTTTTTATCAATAAACAGCAGATCAGGGCAATTAAAATCTACCGCTTTGTCAGTCAAAACAGGCCTATTCCAGTATAATAAGTAATCAATTGACTCTAGAACATCTTTTGGCTAGTATTTTTAATAAGGAGGTGTATCATTATTGATCATATTATGTGTCAAAGCCAAGCGTTGGTGTATTAATTTTACAACTTAGTTAAGTGGGAAGCGTGTTAGATGCTAAGTACGCTCGAACTTGGCTTGGCTACCTATGAAGGGGGCTCGAGTTTCGACATCCCACTCGGGCAGAGTTGTGTTTTACTGAGCGCCTAAAGGCAGCACGGAAAACCTTCTCCCAGATTATCCCCCTCCCCCAACTGGTCCACAAATGAGATGCTATGAACATGAAAGTAGCGCTATATAAAAGATATATACGATATAAATATATATATATATATATATATATATATTTATATATTGTTGTTTTTATAAGCAATGCCCATAGATGTCTGAGACTATATATATCACATCCAATTAGTCATCTCCTTCGGCTGATATCGAAAATGGGAATTGTAATTGCAGTTAACTTCCATAGTCGCCATATCTATTCAAGTGAGATTTTAAATTTTTATAGTCCTGAATTTGGCAGTGCAATATTAACTCGTGAATTTGGCAATATACATGCAATATTAACTCATAAGAAGACAGGGCAATATTAACTCATAAATATGCAGTGCCATATTAACTCAAGAGGTATGGTGTTTACTATTCACGAAAGCAGCTGTATAGAAATAGATAAAGAGCTTAGAACAAACGCTTAGATAAAGAGCTTAGAACAACGCTTAGGAGAGATCGTGATTAGCTTCAACTTCAATTGAACCTTTCCCCTCATATTACAAATATTGGCGAAGATTGTAAATAAGATTGTAAATAATGGAAAAGGAATAACAATCTGGGTATTCTGTTTAAACAAGACGAAATGCGTTGCAACCTGCTGAATTATTAATGTTAGCCGTTGAGTCTGTTGCATATTGTAGACCCTTGCCCATATAGCTCTAATTGTTTCTGTTGTAACTTGTTTCGTTAATCGTGACATATAGATTTATGTTTTTCATTCTTATTATCAGGCTATTTATCTTTTCTCTCTCTCACACACACAAAAACTCACATGTCACTCTCTCTCTCTCTCTCTCTTTATTAAAAACAAGTTTTCGAACAAACCCCCCCCCCCCCGGCCAAACAACATAAATATCATGTATTTCTTTCTAAAGTTTTTAAAAACACATCTAACGCTTAGAGTAGTATATTTCTATTGTCTGATGGTGGACTCATATATACAACTAAATAACATTATTTAGTATCAACGTTTTTCTAAGCATAAAATCATTTCTTTTATTTTTCTTTCTCTCCTCCCCCCCCACCCACCCCCAATTTTAAAAATTAAATTCATTGTTTTAAACTAAGTCATATGACGCGATTGGAGTAAACAAATTTAAACTGTGTCGAGGGAATGACTTCATAACATTCATATACGATATAATAGATCTGAATCTTCAATTTGTCTTAGTAGGTATTAAAGGATGCGAGCACTACAGATGCAATTTTTATTTTAAACTTTCAAACAGACTTACATTTTTTTCATTCATCATCATCAAACTCCATTTGAGTGAGGGCCTGAGAAACTTAAATCCTCTCTTGCATGGGCCCTGGACAGAAACCCTGCTGTCCTGCGTATATGTTACCATACAGGTCGAGAATTTTTGGTTTCCCAGACAGTCAAACAGAATATGAGGCATGGTTTCCTATTCTTCCCTGCAACGGGGGCACCGTGAATCGAAATTTGGCCATAGCCGTGAGAAATATGGCCTGTCCTGCACTGTGCTATAATAGCTTGCTCAGGCCTGGACAGCCTCCACCACGGAGAAGTGCGGTCAGGGCGCCTCATGCTCTCCCAGACTCCACGGGCTTTTTGGGACTTGTCCCAGCACTCAAACCGCTTTTCATTTCTGTTTTTTTTTATTATAGCCAGGGCATGATGAAAACTTACAGCCTGTTCAGTTGGTGGAATTTGCCCTCTCTGGTGGGCCAAGGAGTCTGCAATAGTGTTGCCAGTTTACAATAATTAAAACTTGTTTCATTCTAAGGGTTATACTTCAAGTACAACGAAGTTGTTTATCAGCCCGCATATTTGTTGTAGGCCTTTATCGGTCGTTGACTTACAGCACCAGATTGCTATTACAACAAAACCGATCTAGGCGTATTTACATTTTTTATTGTAGCGCGTCCTTTTTTAAACAAATATTAATAATTTAATATAGACTAATTCAACTTGACATGAAATGAATAAAAGTGGTATTTTAACGAAATTCAAGTCACTATAACAACATGCCTTTTACTCTTTTAAATCTATGGGTTGTCACTCGTTCTCAGTATCTATTATGACAGACGATCTTATATTTCATCATTCACTGCACAGCCACCAATAATATCGCCTAACATCTCCTCGCCGTCACCTTGGAAACACACTAAATAAAATAGTGTTAATGAATCCACTGGCAGCAAACATATAAAATGGAACGTAATATAAATTTTAACTGTTTATTCTGGGGGTAGTCCTCCCTCACCAAATTGTAGGACTTGAATGTCTTTGTTGTCTGCTTGATATTGACTTGACTCGATCTCACAAGATTATTGACTTCGATTACTTGACAATTATTACATTAACATAAGCTCGACACATTGAAGGGTCAAACAAATAAGGTAACGGCAATATACTTGTTAAGACTTGTGAAGACTTCAACTAGCCTTCTATCTGTGAGACTGTTTTTAGCGTTTTCTTTCATACTTTACACAAAGCTAACAATCACCAACCGTCTAGTTTTGTATGATTCGTTTAGACCATAACTTCAGTGGTAAAACGCTTGGTTTCCGGAAAAAAAAAGATTTTGAACATTCTTTTTAGGACTTACTGAGTCCATCCAACTCTAATGGGTACCTAACATGCGTTGGGGAAGTAAATCGGTTGGTCGTTGTTCTGGCCACATGACGTCCTCGTAAACCGTTTGACATAGAAACATATGCCGTTACCTACTTAAATCTATAGCCTAAGGATGCTTGTTTTTTTTTTTATTAACAACCCCTTTCATTTATATTTACAAGAAAGCTCCAGATTTCAAAGTGCTGGGATGAAATCACAGTGTTCTTTAGGGGACCTTCTGTTTTTAAAGCTATGTGTGGCATTTGCAGTATTTAGGTTTCTTGTGTGCGTGCATATTTGGAATGAAAAATAAAGGCAAGCCAAATGGAAAATGTCTGGATGATGTAACTAAGCCAAAAGAAAAACAACGTAAACAAAAATACGGAGAATTTTGGGAGGGCTACAACAACCAATGTTAATGAGACATTGAAAGATACCTGGTGCCAACTTTAATTCTGCAGTGCTACAAAGCGTTTCCCTTTTTTGTCAACCGGATACACCAAAAAATTAGCTATTTATAGATTTTCCTACATGTATAAACCCACCACATTTGAGAACCAATTCAGTTTTCCTACTTGACCTAGATCTTAAGATCAAAATGTATGTTTATGGCTCATTTTGTGCCGGGGGCAACCATTTAGATACCAAACAAACCTTTGAATTTTAATAATTCTTTTTCAAGTATTATTGCCCCTTTCTTGTTATCTTTATAGATCTTCCCAAAGTAACTACAATGTACAAAGTCGTTTAGGATTAGTATCTTTGACCTATGTTATAGCTTTACTAAGATGTGATGGTTTTACAAAAAGGATAATGGGCAATTTGAAAATTGGACATTTATGCTATTATGAAAACGTCTCTAACGATTTTCCTAAATATTTGACAGTTTCTGTCTATCTTTGGAAAACAACTACCTAATTAGCCACACAGTGAAAACTCTGGTTTGACTTATATTTTTTTTCCAAATATCTCTCGTGTCATCTGTCCCTTGACTTTCGTCGTAAGGGTGCTGTGACAGTTTGCGCAACCAAATCCCTCCACTTTTCTTGATCAGCAACTGTTCTTAGTAGGATCTCAAGAAGGAGGTCAGTCCATTCTTTTATGTTATCCAGCTTTTCTTCGGACGACCCTTTCTTCGTGCTCCCTCCACTGTACCTTGAAGGATAAACTTCATTTATTTATATATTACCGAACCAGATCAGCTTTTCAAAATTTAGGCTAATCATATTAAAATTAAATTTGGCTTGCATCTTTTTAGTTTGTTCATCGGCAGAAATGACCGCACTCGACTCAAAGCACCTTCAGCAAATAAAACCTAACAGTTTAAAACCAGCCATTATATCAATGTTGTTGTTACCACCAATAACGAGTAACACATAAAACAGCCACATCACATATTTAATGTCAGTGTATTACGTTGTCATTACCTCCCTTGTTCAATTATTTGTTCTAAGCTTGTAAAATAGTGGAGAAGGTCTTTTCAAACTCAGTTTATCGGATATATTTATGACTAGAGATTGCAAAATCGTAATTCATATTATCGAAACCTCCCCATTATAGGCACACTGTCACGGCACTGAAAGAGTCATAAAGCTAAAAATAGATTCTCGTGACAAAGATCACGTAACATTGAATCCATAGAGTGTGTTTGCGTGCATTCGGAGTAGATCAATATAGATCTAGATCTAGTATAGTGAACATTTTCTTTGCCCGCGTAGGCAACACTTTTTGATTGGTTGATGTGGGGTCATTGGATAACGCGGACTTCTAAATGTTTACAGTTTGGGGGGGGGGGGGGGGAATACTTTGAAAACACTCCTACATCAATCAAATTTTTAAATAATCAAAATATGAAAATACAACAAAGGTTATCAAAGAGGAAGAACTCCACATTTATAGCTATATTTCTCTATAAGGAAGAATTTCTTTTCTATATCAAACAAAAAATAATAATTACCAATATATAATTGGCTAATTGATTAATTTTAACTGATTCATGTTTTGTTGGGTTCAATAAATAATTGTTGAAAGGTTTCAATTTGATCCGAAAATGAGTGTGGGAGAAATAACGTGTTCAAATTCTTTATTAGAGTTCATTTGATATAAGCTTTGTAATGACACAATTGTAAAAAATATATCAATAACTTTAGGTTCGAGTTTCCGGTTTCGGTACGTTACCTAAGCACTGAAACATAACGTACGTGTGCTGGAGACACACATGTATTAATTAACAGACTTGAAACCCGAATCTCGAAATAAGTTTTGATGACTAAATAGATAAAACATGTTTGGTGAAACTATTCAGCTACATCTAATCTAAATTTGTGTGCATTTCTTCCTCTTCTTAATTCATAGTTGAAGTTTTCGTCGTTTGCGCCTGTATCTTAGCGAGGACTTTAGGTTTCAAATGCTGTGCAGCGACCTCTCTAAAAAGTTTTACACCTGTCTATTTCAAAAGTCATTTGCTTCCATCTGTTTTCCTCTTTGCCAGTCAGGGTGAACTGGTGCACTATGCACCTCTGTCATGCTGTCCTCCTTGATATAATCTACCAAAGCGGTTATCGAACAATAAGTAATACATCTGCTCTGCTCACACTAGTGCTCAGCAGAACATGATTATCTATAAAATAGTCTTGCCAGCGTATGCCCATTTTTTTAGCACAGGCACATTTTTTAGTGTAAGCGTACGTTCAAAACGATTTAAATGCAACGGTTTTGTTTACGTCAGATGTAACCAAGAATGCAGGTAGCAACATGGTCAGCGTTGTTGCCGCGTGAACTAGTAAAGTCAGCGTAGTCTCGTGATCTAGTAAAGTCAGCGTAGTCTCGTGGTCTAGTAAAGTCAGCGTAGTCTCGTGATCTAGTAAAGTCAGCGTAGTCTCGTGGTCTGGTAAAGTCAGCGTAGTCTCGTGGTCTAGTAAAGTCAGCGTAGTCTCATGATCTAGTAAAGTCAGCGTAGTCTCGTGAACTAGTAAAGTCAGCGTTTAACTTCGAACTCCATGAACGTGATGATAATTAGTGTCTCAGTTAATGTTGTGATTCACAAAGACAATTAGACATCAGTAACGATAATCAGACAGAAACGTAAGGACGTAATTGATTGATGACTTAAGGGTATGACTGGGAGGTCTTTTTGACGTGACTGAGAGGTCTTTTTGACGTGACTGAGAGGTATTTTTGACTTGACTGAGGTAAGTCAGTTTGTCTGGTGGATCGGTTGGGGGCGGGGCATCACACCTTCCTATTCGACCGCCTGGGGAGAACAAATTTTTTTTTAGAAAATACTTTGTATAAGTCTTTTGGTGAGTAGTATTATATATACTAATTATTGAAATTTAAACCCAATCTTATGCTGTATAAAAAAGAGGAAAGGGCGATTTACGAATTAGTCTTGCCGCTAGACTGCCCCCCCCCCTCCATAGGCAACGTGGCATATTCGAAGGCCCTTGTTTGGTATCCTAGTCGGAGCGTGCCTTTATTTTGCCATGTTTAATTCACCACTTTCTCGTATTTAAATATTTTATTTCTGCTCTGTCATTAAATATTTTTACATATTTAAGTGACATTGTTTCCTTCATTTTCAGGACTCCCTCAGCCAAATTAATAATAAACATCTTAAATCTTCCCTGGGTCTAATATTCTGCCTTGTGCCTCTTAGGCCTGCCTGTAGTATGAAAATGGTGTTTGTTTTTATCATTGGTACAAAATATTAAGCTAAATCTTCGCTGTTGTGTTACAGATGCCTAAACGTTTGGTTTGACTTTACTGATAGCAATTAATTAGAACCCCTTTGCTATTCATGGTTCGATATAGGTCTACACAAAGGTTAATTTGTTTCTTATGATACTGGTAATAATTCTCAAGAATTCGTCAAAAGGATGTGTAATTAAATGCTAGGCCTGCATTAGTTTATGTCTTCATGATAATAAATAGATAAATGAACTACACCGTTTAGAAATTGTATAGTGTTTAACAGTGTAGGCCCTATGCCTATACATGGTAGTCCTAATAGAGAAATCTATAACATATAGACAGATATGTTTTTCATATTTTACAATAGTAAGCTTGCTTTTTTTTTTTAATATAAATTCTGTATAACAAAAGTGTGTTTAAGTTTCGGTTCCTACAAAGCCTCGAATCTGTTTTGTGCGTGGTAGACAAAGCCATACTTTTGGATCACGTATACACCTGTAGTTACTGTTTTTGACATTGCACTTAAGTCTAACAAATCAATGGGGGTGAGTGCTTGTTAATGAGACATGTTTATTTAGATCTAGAGTCTAGATGTCATGTTTTATCAATGTCTATCAGCTCTTGGATTCAGCCACAGATACTTTAAGTGCACATTTAAGAGGCAAACAATCGTATTTCTTCAAAGAAGTAGGCCCTACTATTGTAATGTTTTTGCTACTACAATGCGTCATTCCTATTGTTGTGTTTTAACTTCGACAAACAAGAAGTCTCTCGTACTGTCTATTTTAGTATTATTTTACTTAACAAAATAGCTGTAGGCCTACTGAACACAAAATAGCCTACAAATAGGCCTACTTATAAAGCGTTACTTGACTTTGACGGTATTTTTGATAAATCATGGGCAATGGACCTCATGCACCAATAGTAAATAAACACATTTAGCCACGTCATAATATTGATAAAACAATGAAAAATACGTAGCACGTGACAGCCTTTATGGATTACATAATTTGTATAGAAGATATATAGAACCACGTGGCTAAATGTTGTTTGTTAGCGATTGGTGTATGAGGTTCATTATGCTTATACATTATATATGTGTGGACTAGATCTTAGGCTAATACAAGGGGCCAGACCAACGTTCAGTTTTTTGTTAAGTTTAGCTCAAGATGAAAAAATGGGATCATTATTTTGATCGCGTCCACCTGTTAGGTTGTTTTTTTGTTTTTTTTTTCACAATGATATATTCACAAATGATATAAATATAATTTTGATTTCCATTACAAGGCCTATTGTAAAATTATCGAACTTATACATTTCAATGCCAAGAAACTTAAGAGGACTTAATAGGCACGAAATCACCTGAAATTTGCCGATGTGCCAAATATCATTATCAATAATAAATACCTACTAGTTGTCGGTAAAAGAATGTGGAATGAATACCTCTTCTAACTTGGTCAATTTTCTTGGCTTGGTGATAAGAGTGGCCGTATTTCTGGCTACATAGCAAAAGGGATTATAGCCTGCTTTCTTCAGTCTCAGAATTGAGATGAATGCCTGGGCATTAGCTATGGTCGGAAAGATGTCGCCCAAACAGCAGTTCCACCCTCCCCCTCCCTCACCCTCTCCACGCAGCTAATGTGTGTCTAAAGGGCAAAGGAACGGCAAGTGCCGGCCGATATGGTTTGGGATCAGCTGCGTCGCAGGCTCTACCAAGGTGTAACAATGTGTGCTGCAAGCTGCTTAAAGGTCTCCGGATCCTGATTTTTCCTCGTGGTTGAATCCCGAAGCCTTTTCCATGGGTATAGCTGCAAGGCAACAGAGGTTTGAATACAGAGTTGTTTTTTTCTCCTTGGTGGGTAGCCAGCTAAATCTGACGAGTCCCTTCTGTGCGAAGCTTAATGGTTTAGATGCCTACCTTATGTTCCGTTTTGCTCATGACTGTTTCTCAGATATTTATAGCTAGTTTTTATGTTTTATTTTAGGCGATAAGGTAAATGTTTATAATAATTATGCTTTTTTTTCTTTTCAGAATGAGTTACTTACTGAGATAGCAGACAAAGGAAGAGCAGATTATGTAAGTAAAACATAATACTTTGACTTAGCCGACCATGGTGTTGTTCATAATCTAAAAGTTTTCAGTTAACGAGTTTTAAAATATTTGTATTTTACATTGTCTTTAATTAGCCAGGTCTATTTTCTAATTCTTAGGTAAAAAAAAAAAAGAAATAAATTGATAGGCCTATTCATGAAAATTAACTGTGACTCAACCCTTAGCGTCTCACATCCCAACTGATATTTACTAATAATAATGGCCTCCTTTAGTCGCGAAGCGACTAGACTATGGATCATCTCATGGAAATGAGATGAATGCTTGGGCATTAGATATGATCAGAGCAATGTGGCTCACACAGCAGTCCCCCCCCCCCCCTTTTCACGCAGCTGATGTATCCAAAGCAACGGCAAGTGCCGATATAGTTTGGGGTCAGCAATCTGCAGGATCTGCCAGATTGTAACACTGAGTGCTGCAAACTGCCTAAGGGGTCGCCGGCGCCTGATTTTCCCTCAGGGTTGACTCCCGAAGCCTTTCCCGTGTATGCTAATAGTAACGCTTTAAGAATGTAAACATAGCAATATAGTGTGGTTCAATAAAATTGCCTTTTAAAAAATAATGTGTTAATTTCAGAAAAAGAATGATATTGTTGATTGGTCAAAGCCCATACTCGGTCAAGTGGAATTTCTTGGAGAAAAATATTTTGATTGGACACACCAACCTGTGGATTGGCCAGTGCGGCTGTTTGAATCAGACTTAGCAGAAACGTTTTCCAAAGCTTACTGGTGGTTCGTCCCAGTCACGTGGGTCCCTGTTGTGCTCTACATGATTTGGTCCTCCTTTCAACACTTGTCACACGTACCGGAAGTCTGGCCACAAAATGCTTTAGGTAAACTGAATCAAAGTTTGTTTAATTAGTTTTGAGGATTTAAAAAAAAATATTTTAAATATTAGGTCTATGATTATGTAACAAGAAAAAGTGATCAGGGTCTTATGGAGTGTGTGTGTTTCTATAGTGATGGTGGGAAGATGTTAGCGATTGGTTGTGAATGGTGCAAGATAGGTGGCAATGTCGTCATTGGTCTTAGTTATGACAGACATATCCAGAACGTGAGACTGAAAGGTTGTGTTATTGTAGTGAGTTAGATTTTGTTTTTAAAAAATTGTTACTAAAGTTTGGTACATTTATTTTATGTTATATCAACTTGATATTGTCTATATTATAAATAAAGTTATATTTATTATTGCTCACAAGGAGGCTATTTCAACTTTTATTAGTTAAGATATAATACGCCTACAGCGGTTTTGTTGTCTACCAGCAGTTTGGTGCTATAAAACAAATCAAAAATGGTTAACAACAAAGGATTACATACTAAGGAAAATAAATCAAATGTGATATAGTTGTTGTGATATAGGGGCCTAATTGCCATATAAACATAATTATACTGATGAAAAAAAATCACCAATATTCAAAACTTTTTAGCAACTTTAATTCATGCCTTAATAACACAAGATGAAATTCCTTTTACTGTAGGCCTACTGACTAGTCATTAAAACTCTTTCAGCCTGTTTTGACAGTATACTGGCAAAACAGCTATACCTCATAGCCTGGTTTGCCAGTATACTAGCTTTTTGGGGGGGGGGGGGGGGCTTCTAAAATTAGTCCGTTTCTTGTAGTTAGAGTTTTTAAAGTTATTTCTAAAAACAAAAATTGTAAAAAGAAACGAAACCTTCCTTTTTTAAGCGTCTTAATGCAATAACCTAAATTGTTTTTTTTTTGTTGTTGTTTTAATATTATTTTAATTAGTGTGTTGCTTAGCAAACATAAACAAACATGGATGCTATGCTCTGATGCAGTGGTGTTAGTGGTAGGCCCTAAAAGATTAACGGTAGCACAAGCTACTCAATTGTTTTTAGCTTTAGAAAATGATAGTGAAGATGGTTCGACATATTTGCCAGAAAATCATGGTGTAGATGATAACATTGTGAAGAAGAAAAGAGCTAGATATGATGATACTGTGGTTGACTCAGATTCTGACAGTGATAGTGGCAGTGAAACTAACAATGATGGGACTGGTATTATTGCTACAATTCCAGAACCAGATGATTTTAGACCTAGAACTAGTAGTAATAATGATGGGTGGCAATGGGAGAGGGTTGCTGACAATTGTCCTGTCAGTACTGCCAATACATTTAGAATGTCCCAGCCTTCTAAAAGTGGAGTCAATTTTGAGTTAGATTTGACAAGAGATTCTACACCATTTGATGTTTTTACCAGGCTAGTAGATGGTTGTATCATGACCTTTTTAGTTGATAGCATAAATGATTATGCTAAAATTGTGATTCAAAAACACAATCCTCCTACTGTCAGGTTCACTTTTAATAATTGGACAGACACAAATGTTGCAGAAATGTACAAGTTTCTCGCAGTTTTTATTTCGATAGGTCTTCAAAACAAAAAGTCTGTCAGGGACTTTTGGTCTAATAAATAAATATAAATCAGCCATGGTTTAATACCATGTTTACAAGAGCTAGATTTGAGCTCTTGTTCTTTAGCATGATGCATGTAGGTGAAGTGGTCTCGGTCGGTAAGGATAAAGTTGAACCCTTCGTAAAGATGATGTGTTCAAATTTTCAAAATGCATTTTATCCTTATGAGGAGGTTGCTATTGATGAGATGGTGATAGGATTTAAAGGCAGGTTTGGACCATTACAGTACAACCTGAAAAGCACCACATAAAAAATTATGGCCTGTGTGATAGCAGTACAGGTTATGTAATAAATCTTATTACTTATTATGGAAGTGACACTTCTTACTCAGACTCATCAAACAGTATTACCAGCCATGCAGTCAAAATATTTGATACCCTTCTACAACCACTTCAAAGTGGGCATCATATTTTTGCTGATAGATATTATACATCAACAGATCTCTTGGAATATCTAACTCGGAAAAGATTTTATTATACTGGGACAGTCAACTTGGCTAGGAAAAATTTCCCTGCCGAGCTCAAGAAGCAAAAGCTGCGTCACAGAGAAACTCAATTTTACAAGTCTGTGGGCAGTATAGATGCTCTTTGTGTGGCATGGCAGGATAAGACAGCTAAGAAGCCTTGCATTATGGTGTCCACAAAATCAACCAATCGCATCATTAATGTGCAACAGAAGCGCAGTGTTGTCGAGAAGCCAGAAATGGTTCACGACTACAATATGATGATGAATGGTTGCGACAGGGCAGACCAAATGCTCTCTTATTATTCTGTGCATTCTAGAAAAAGCATGAAATGGTGGAAGAAAGTCTTCTTCTGGATATTAGAAATTGCACAGATTAATGCCCTCATCAATTATAATGCCACATAGGTTACATGTGACCAGCCTTCAAAAAAGCTTTCTTTAAAAAATTTAAAGAAACTTTAATTGATGGTTTAGTTGATGCTGCCACTGCACTGGGTGATGTTCCCAGACAGGTGAAAGTGAAGACTGTTAAAGCTGACAGCAAAATAGCACCTGGGCCTCATCTTGTTCATTATGAAGAGAATGATCGCCCTTGTGTCTATTGCAAGAGTCAATCACAACGGAAGCGCACTAGATTCTTTTGCTCGGGTTGCCCGTCGCAACCTCGGCTCTGTGTGAAACATTGTTTTCGTCTATACCATGAGGATCTGGCAAAACAATAGCTTTCAAGTAGTGGCACTAGCATCAATGTAATGTAAATAAATGTATATATATGTGTGTGTGTGTGTAAAATGTAAATATTATTCCTATTTCACTGGATATTGTTTTTGCCTAAAATGATTTCCAATTGGATTTAAAACTCTACGCGTCTAAGGTAATATGTTTTATAATCTTCACTGCATGTTTAAGTGTTGTATATCAAATTATTCAGAAATGAATCTTCTTTCTAATTAATAAAAAGTATTAAGTCAAAATGGTCAATACAAAAAAAATAAAGAGTATATATTGATGTTATTGCAAAGAAAAAAAATCTGCGAAAAAAAATTGACTTTGATCTAAGACATGAAATTACAAATTATTTACTTGTAAGAGAATAAAGAAAGGGTAAAAAGGAATTCTTATGCATATCTATGTAGTTTGAGATATAATTTATGGTGACTGTAATAATAAAGAAATTTAAAAAAATTATTTTATAATAGATATGGAAAAAAAAGTAGTTTAATTAAAAGTACTGCAATTTAGAAAAAAAATTAAATTAAAATAGATAAGCAAGAAACTAGGGAAAAAAACTTGATTTATGTTTATCAAAATGAATTTACTTTAAAATGATTACAAAATATACTCTTTTCAAGCAATATTATACATATATTATGTATAACAAACCTAGACAAAAAATACTTTTTTTACTCTATTTTTTTCCATTCTATTCAACCTGTAAAATCATCTATACAAATTAAATAAACTACAAAAAGATTAAAAGAGTTGTGTTGGTGAAGATCTTTGCTTTAATTTTATATATAACTTTGTTTATCTGTGATTTACAGTTTATGAGATAAAAAATATTTTCATAACCCTATTGTAAACAAAAACTGGTAGCCATTTTTGCCAGCATCCATTGCTATTTCAGCAACAGGCTGAAAGAGTTAATACTTATCACTTCTTGTCGAAAATAAAGTCTATGAATGTAAGAGAAGCCAAGAAGGGAGAGAATACAGTATGTCACAACAACTGCATTTCAAATTATATAAATTGTGTTGCACTCTTCTTTGTATCTTCACACTGTTTTATTTATTCAACAATAATATATGTCAGTCAAGGTATTAATCTATTTGTACTTGACAAGTGATATATACTTATGAGAACTTGATCATCACTGGATGAGTTTTTCTTTTTTTATTGAATTGAGTTTGAAAACATCAAATTCAAGATTGTGGATGGTGGATGTGTTGATGATTTTGGTAGATCATGATTGTAGTTCTCTCTGATCGTCGTCCTGTCCGTTGGTTCTCTATTTCTGTTTTTACTTTTTTAATGATCTGTCACATCACTACGGAAAAAAAACCAATTAAACCCCAAATTCTACGCATCTTTCTATTGTGTCATTACATGTAGGCCTATATGTTCAACACATTGTTTCTTCATTGTATCTAATAGAGGCATGAAAATCACATATATATATATCATGTAATTACTCTCTAAAACAAGTCATGACATAAATTAGTTAGCTGCAAATTATTCTATAAGTTCATGAGTCAAAGCACATTAAGCTTATGTTAATGACATGAATTGTTTTGTTTTTTTTATATTTAGAACTTTGATTTTATGTACATATGCATGTTAATGTTTGCTATTTAGGAACTGTCTTAAAACATTATAAGTAGATGTATTGCTTATCGGTTAGCCATCATAACATTAATCATGTGTCTACCTTATTTCTACCATTTAGGGCAGTGTCTTGTTAGATAGGTTTTGCAAGTCTTAGGATTTTGTGAACTTGTCATTTTTTTATGGGGCATGGTGGCAGAGTGATAGTGTTTGAGTTCAAATCTTAGGAATTTAATTTTAGGATTTTCTAGGGCACCTCTGAGTCCACCCAACTCTACCGGACAGTAGTTAGGAAACTAAATCGGTTGGTTGTTGTGCTCTCAGCATTCATCTGTGGCATTTTACGTCTCGAGAGATGATCTTTTCCCTTTGCAACTTCTTGCGTGACTTAAGAGGCCAATCCTTGTTACACAGCTGCGATCGCAGGTTGGGCATATATAATCACCAGGTGCCGTTGCATTTTCACCCTTCTTTCTGCTTCTGTTGTGTATGTTGTGCTCTCCGCATTACACCCTCGCTAACTGTTGAACATAGAAACAGATGACTTTTACATCATCTGCTGTGTAGATTGCAAGATTGCAAGATCTATTAGGGTACTTTACATTTCTTTATAATACCATTTTGCCAATTTGGCTTTGATAATGGATAACCCTTTTAAAATAGTAATTCATTTGTATAAATATGAAAGAACTCAGTAAATAAATGTATTTTAATGTCTGTGTTTATTGTTCTTGTTGTTTTTTTTCAGCTATTCAGCATGGCCCCCTATCAATGCCATTTCTATTTGCTTTTGGTGTCCTGATGTGGACATTCCTAGAATACTTTATTCACAGATGGATATTTCACCTCAGACCACCTCCCAATTGGCCCTCACTCATAAGGCTTCATTTCGCCTTGCATGGCCAACATCATAAAGTAAGTGATTCACTAAAGTATTTTATAGTATCCAATAATTCAGCATTTGCAGTATTAAAGTTTGTACCTGTACCATTCTCTTCCAAAGAGTTGTCTTCATCCCTATTAGATTAGATTTACTGTTATGACTGTTATTTTTAAGAAAAGAAAGAAATGAAGATTAATGTAATGTACATTGCTGACTTTGTTCAGTGCTTTTAAGCTAAATAATGCTTGCTTAAAGAACAACAAATTTATGACTGGAAAAAAAAAAGAAATTATATGCCCACTCCAAAAGAGCTAACTTGCAGTCTGAGAAATCAATAACATATTTAATTACTTTACTCTGTGAGTTTTAGTTATTATATCATTAAACTAAAAGTTGTACAGATATCTTTAACACAAACTGAACGTTATAAAGGATCAAATCAGTTTTAAAAAGGAAATTATACTAGGCCATTAACTTTAAAAAAAAAGAAAGAATTTAAAACAAATAAAGGAATTCTAACTGGTATTTTGTTTCACAGTCACCAATGGATCCTATGAGACTCGTGTTTCCACCATTACCTGCATCCTTCTTTGCTGTGCCATTCTATTTCATGAGTACATCCCTGTTTCCTGTTGGCCTTGCCCAGATAACCTTTGCTGGAATAGTGTCAGGATACATGTTGTATGATCTCATACACTACTATCTGCATCATGGGAAAAAGCCATTTTTAGCCTATTTCCAGCAACTGAAATCTTATCATAACTTACATCACTACAAATATCAGCAGCTAGGTAAAGTACTAGTTAATCATTTTTTCATCTTTGTGCAATAATGGAGGCTGTTTATCTAATTTCATAAATCTATATTAGTTAGATGTCCTCAATGTAACTAATTCTAGTTT
Source organism: Biomphalaria pfeifferi (assembly GCA_030265305.1). NCBI lineage: Eukaryota > Metazoa > Mollusca > Gastropoda > Planorbidae > Biomphalaria > Biomphalaria pfeifferi. The sequence goes on from JASAOG010000024.1 coordinate 1,052,463, forward strand.
GATTCTAATCAATTAACATAATAACATTTTCTGTAAAATGATATCAATTAAAAGATTTTTGAGAAAATGGAATTTGTGGCTGAGAGGCTTAAACCGCCTGGCTACCTAAGGGGAGGGGGGGGGGGGGCGAGTTTGACATCCAAGTTGAGCAGAGTTATGTTTACTGAGTGCCTAAGGACAGCATGGAAAACCTTCCCCTATTGGTCCACAAAAGAGATTGGACTGTAGTGCTTTGAGTTTCACTATATAAAAGCTTTGTTAAAAAAATACTTCCATGGCGCTGCCATCATAGCTATAGTAGTAGTAGCCAGAGATGTATTTTTGAGAAGACCTTTAATATGTTTACTTAAAAATACACAGATACATTTACAGAGAAGCACAGGAACCAAAATATTTAAATAATATGAGAAACATTATCTCTTCTCATTTCATTTGCACTCCCAAGTTTTTTCTACATATCAATTATAAATGCCAAGTTTGTTTGACCTAGATATGAGTTTTATAAATTGAGTATAAATGTTTTCCTTATTTTGAAATTTATTCTTTTTCTTCTAAAGATAGTAAGTATGACGTTAAGTCATTGTGATGATGTGTTCCCTGTTATTTTGTGGAAATTCCTAAATTTAGTAATAATTCAAAATTTTCCTTTTTGTTTCTTAGAGTATACTAAATATGTTTGATGTTTTTGATGCTTACAGGATTTGGAATTTCATCAAAGTTTTGGGACTATCCTTTCGGTACACTGATTCCAGAAAACCCTGAAAAGAACAAATAATTTCTATTTAAGATTACAAATAGCACTCACTGACAGAAAGCATAGAAAAGTTTGTTCCAATGTTCTGATTTATTTTGTAATAAAAAGATGTTCCGAAGATTCTTTAATAACATTTATTTTCACTTAAATGTAGAAAACAAAATATTTAAAAAAATAACTTTTCATTTTCAGCCATCATTTTTTAAAATTATTTTTTGTTTGTTTTCAAACAATGATTGCTCTGTACATGAAATTTCCTCTCTCATGTAAAATTAACATATGCATAAGCATTTTTTAGATCCTAGACTATATGTTACAAACAATTATGCCTACCCTAATAAAGTCCTAAAATAAACTTAATATTCACTAAACATTTTAAAGAATACATTGTAATCTAGGAATTGAGCAGACCTACATATATAAAGCAATGCAGAACAAGTGAAAAAAGTACAACATACTACTTTTCCTTGGCACAGACTGCAAAAGAGCCTACAACTCAGCAGCAAAAAGCTTATTAGAAAAAGAAGAAAAAAAGATCTAGGATTCTTTTTTATTTTTTAAGCTGTCTTATATCAGTTCCATTTTAAATGAAGCAAATAGGAGATGGTTCCAATTGAAGCACTCCATATTGTTTCATGTTTACCTTTCCAGTCATATAGGCAGACACTGTGATAGTTTTGAAAAAAATCTAGTGTTGTGTGTAGGCTCACCAAGATATTTATTCTGGTTGTTTTGTGCCACATTGTAATATATTTATTTTTTTAGAACTTGCCAATTTTCTAACTTGAAATGTGTCAATTTTAAAAGGTTTATACATTATCATTGATTTGTCAAAGTTAAACTTCAATTTATTTGATCTGATTTTATTATAGTCTAAAAAGTTTTTGAGTTTGTATTTTTATAATGTATATTTAGACTTGTATATATTTCATAAATATTTTTGGCATTTTTTGTTTGTTTTTACATGTAAAACTAAATGTTTCTGATTATAATACAAAATATAATTGGAACATGTCTTTTTATTTTAGGAATAATGAAATAATTGCAATGGACCTCATTCACCAATCATAAACAAACAAAATTTAGCCACGTGTTAATATTGATAAAACAATTTTAAAAAACTGTCACGTGTGACACCCTGTGTGTATTACGTAATTTGTATAGAAGAGATAGAGAACCACGTGGCTAAATGTTGTCTGTTTACGATTGGTGAATGAGGTCCATTGGTTTGTGAAAATATTCTTTTCACTTGGAATAGCTTGGAGTTTACAATAAAAGTATTTTCAAACTTTAAACTATTTACATTACAGATATCAAAAGCAAATCGTGCTTTAAAACACTGATATAAAAGATTGTTTTGTTTTTGTTGAGAAAAAAAGGATATTTTTTAGTTTTTAACCAATGGTTCTATCACATAGCATTCCAGTCACAATGTCCATTGTCTATGCAAAATGTTTCAATATTTAGCAGCAATAAGCAATCAGAATTTTATTTGTTTATTTATTTTTTGTTATTTTACAACTTACACAAACGTGGTTGATGTATTTTACGTTTTTGTATTATACCTTATATTATGCAATTTAAAAAAATTTTGAACCTTTTCAAAACTGTTTTGAATTTATGAATATAAATAGTTATTAGCTCTATATAATATATAGGTATGAACTAATTGTTTCACTTCAAGCAGTATGTTATTTTTTAAAATAATGTCAACATTTAGTGAATAAAAAAATATTGTTGAGACTATTTAAAAGAGATGTAACATAATTTAGCTTTATCTATTGAGTAAGTCATATTATATCATTTCTTGAATTTATTTTCTTTTACAATATAATGATTTGTTTAATTTATTTTTCACATATTTATCAATATATCTTTTGGTGGACAAAAAGTAAGTCTGCCTGCCATCCTGTGGGAGGTTTGGGCTTGGAGTTAATAATGTTTTATTCTGAAGGAACATCTGAAACATGTAAAACATTAAAACAAAAGATAATTAAAAGATCCTCATGGTACATATTTACAGAAGTTGAAGAAATGAAGTGCTAAACTGACCAAAAATTCTATACATTTATTTCCTTGATCAAAATATTTATTAAGAAAATATGTAAATATATTGTCATTTTTTTATAGTCAGTATAGACGTTAATTATATATTATGTGTTATTACTATTATTAAGCAATTTTCTGATTGAATAGATACATTGTATTTCTGTATTGAAGATGTAAATACAATTTGTAAGTAAAAAAAAAACATTGTTTTTTATTTTTCATGTAAAAATGATTCATGTACTAATTACTTTTTCTTTATGTATGTGTTGTAGTTAGACATCTCAAATCTCACAATAGCCTTTTTCTTTGCATTCCAAGTCTCTGGCCTTCAGACATCACCAAAATTTGTTCCTATAGCAAATGCTAAGGCATATTTCTTATGTTCATAAAAATATTACTCAGTAATATCTACTTTAATGCTGGGTGTAAAATAAAATATTGTAGCCAGGTGGCAGAGGGATTGTTTTCCAAACCAAATGTCTTGAGCTTAAATTATTTTTAAGGATTTATTGTATGGGGGTCCATCCCAGCTGTATTGGGTAGGGCTGTGCATAGTTATGGTTGTTGAACTGGCTACCCTCATCAGTCATTGACCAAAGATACTTGTAAGCATTTCATCCTTAACCACATAGCTATGTCTCAAGAGGAAACTTTTCATCAACAAGAAAAAAATGGAGTACATAAGCACAACTTAAACTTTTTTAAGTTCCCCTTTCAGACCTTGCAATCTATAGGGCAGATGATGTAAAGGTCATCTGTTTCCTGTGGCCCACAGTTAATGATGGTGTCATGTGGCCAGCACAATGACCAACTGCATTTACTTTTCCTAGACTAATGTCAGGCACCCATCAGAGCTGGGTGTACTAAGGGACGCCCAAAGATCGCAAAATTAAAAATCCCAGGATTCGAAGTTCAGAATTCAAGGGCTTTGCTGCTCAGCCACAGGTCCTCTAAATAACGTACGCTAATGTCTATTAATGTTTCTTTAAAAAAAATGATGTATTGACATTTATAAACAAGTAGGCCTAGATTAATTTTGTAGCATTTTAATTTTACCAAACTGAAGTATATTTATTCTGAAAGGCTATAATAACTTATTTGGATTTAACCAATGTTAGTTGTTTTTTTTTTAATCTTATTGGATTTGAATGTGATGTTTGTTTGTGGTAGATTCTTAGTGGCTGTTTCCTTTTGATATTTTAATATTCTCAATGGTTGTAAATGTCAAGGGAAAAAAAAACAAATTTATGCTCATCTTGGACTTTTGTCAATATTGTTTACCTAATTTTTTAAATACATCATGATTTTTTTTATTCATAGAAAAGTTTAAAAAAAACAAAAACATTGAAATAATTATGATGGAGATCCTCAATGTTGTTGCAGATCATACTACTTTAATACTAGCATTGTAATTAAATATGTTTAGCAAAATATCCAGAATAAAAAAAGCGATTATCACAAATTTGTAAAGTGCTTTAAATAATCACATACAATTAGCATTGTGGCTAGAATAAAATATTTATGGCAACCTCATTCATCTTATCAGTGATTTAAATTTCTTAATTTTTGTATTTTGTAAAGAAATGTTAAATATGTCAACTAATTATCCTTTACTATTTTTAAGCCATTGCAAACTCTACAGAAATTGTTATTAATATTAAATATTAGATAGGATAAGAGCTACAACTGACTGGCATTCACTGGAAAAATACCGAGACTCTAGCATCCAGTAGAGACATTGGGAGACTAATGGTCATCTAATGTTGCTAATTAAGTAAAGTGGATCAATGAAATAACTTCCCATTTAAATCTTTCAATAGTTTATTCACCATAATATAAACACTGCAAGGCACTGTATATTATAATAATTTAGAAATCTTTGTAAGTAAAGGAAAGTTAAGTTTCACATTCAGACATTGTAATCTATGAGGCAGGTGATGTTAACTGTAAAGGTCATCTGTTTCTATGGCCAATGGTTAACAGAATGGGTGTCATGTGGCCAGCACAATGACCAACAGCCTTTACTTTCCCCAGCTAAAGTCAGGTGCCTATTAGAGTTGGGTGGACTCAGGGGCGCCCTAAAAATCCCGAAATTCAAAATTCCAGTCTTCACCAAGATTCGAACCCAGGCTCAGAAGCCAAGCACTTAACCACTCAGTTACCGCCCCCCCCCCCCAACCGCCTCTCCCCAGATATCTTTATAGATTTCACTTTTGTTGTCTTCCTCATCAATCATATTTTTTTCTTAATCTTCCATTTTCTCATTTTTCAAGTTGGCATATTTTATTTTGAAATCCGAAGAAACCAACTTTTTTTTAAATTCTATGTTTGCATAATTATTATACATTGTTATATGTGTTTCTTTTTCATCTGTACTCATAAGTGCAATCTGTATTACTGCAACATTTCTAGAGATATTGTGAACAGTGATGAACCTTCATACCTTTCTTTAGTGTGCTATATTTTTGGCACATTCAATATGAAAATAAAGAATAAAAAAAAATTGACATTATAATGTTTAAACAAACCTAAGAAATTAATACTTTAACTCTTTCTCTCCGTAATTATTTTTCCAAGTTTCGACTGAATTCTTCATTTTGCTCATTACTATTTCACTACTGTGTTGTGATTAAGCCTCAATAACTTTGTCATTTGTTATAAAAAAATGTTTATTGGTATAGAATTAAAGGGGAATGCAGGTTTTTTTTTATATAACACAAAGTAAAGTTTATAAAATTTATTTAATTTAATGAGGTCAAATCAACAATGGTATCGTCAAACAGGAGAGAAAGAGTTTAAATTTTTTTTTTTTTTTAATGAATTCTGTTCTAAGATATACAAAGCTAAAGTTTTTAAGTTGCTTTATGTAAATGTGGAAAAATATGCATGTCGCAACTGTGTTGGCATAGTCATGTGAAACACTGCACTCATCCTTAGTCTTCAGTATCGAAGACATTCCCATTTAAAAAATGTTCAATCTTTTGGATTAAAAGAACACCTCTTGACTATAGAAGACAAAGTTTTTGTGTTATACTATATTACTGCTCACATGTGATTTATAAATTGATCTGTTGAATGTTATTTTAATTCTTTGTTATTGTTTTTTTTCTTATTAAAACTTTTGTCGGAAAAAGAAATATGGTGAAGATTGTGTTTCAATAAAGTTAATAATAAATATTATATATAACATTGACTATTTTCTAAACATGGCTGAGAAACAAGTGCCTAAAATTAGACAAATTTAGCTGGCCCTATCACAGTGCAGACTCTGACACAGATCGCTCTTTGACATGCTCTAAGATTAACCTTTTGCCTTAAAAACAATTCCCCATAGTCATTTGGGGGTGGGGAGAGCACCCTTTAATCGCTGTCATATCTCTCATTATTGCAAGGCTTACCTCCCTTTAGCTTATTACCTTTTTCCATTCAAAATAAAATTAACTACGACTAATTGATTAAATAATTAGTTAATTTTTTTTATTGATTCATGTGTTGTGGTCGATAATGAATAATTGTGCAAATTTTCAACTTGATCCGAGAATGGGAAGTGTAAAAGATTTTGACCAGATAAGACAGGGGAAGTTAATAAAAGCTTGCGCTAAATAAATGACATGATATGCTTCTTATAATTTTTTTTTTTTTTTATAGATTGTAAAGTTCGAAAACCAATAAACTGTTGGTTAATAACTTAATATTTACTAAATGTGGGCCTACACACCGTCTTATAATGATCTACTTTCGACATTCTAAAGAGAATTAGTGTAATAATACGTACAAAAAAGATTGACGAATTGGCTCAGCATGAGAGTAGGCCTACTTGAAGACATCAGAAATTCTATACAGTTTGACAAGTACACTTTACCAGGAAACGAAGCTTTTAGCTTATGTAAGATTTAGGCTAGTTTTTGTTTAGATGTTGCCAAGTATTGTTAGATGCTATTTGCAGGGCCGGTCCAACAGATTGCGCGGGGCCTAGTTTAGGTAGGGATAATTAGGATAATAAGTGAAAATTAAAATTCTTTGTTAGAAAATGAATTCGTCTTTGCATTTTATTCATTCTTTACTAAGTGCAAAAGCAAGATCAAATTAACTTTACGAGCCATCTACTTGGCAGAATTTAAGTCATTGGTTAATATGCATGACGCGTAGGACGTAATCATCTTCTTTTTTGAAGTAACGTCTGTATTATATAAGATAAGATAAGAAGGTAGATTTCCAACGTAAAGCTGATAAACATTCAGATTTGTCTTTTAGATTTAGGCCTAGTATCGACTAGCAAAATATCACTTTTGTTTGTTTTTTTTTTTGGTAAAAATTCGCCCTATTATTTTTATAAAATGAAAGCTAACAATGCCGTTTTTTTTTAAATCTCGAGTAGGATTGGCGTTTTCCATATTGAATGATCGATACAACAAAATTGCAAATTTGTCTATTTTTCAGAACATGTTTTGAGTTTTCAGAATATTTTAATAATTTCATGAGTTTTCATGACTTTTTTGGTATAGGCCTAATTTGCAATTTCAGGAGATTTCCAGGGGCTCCTGAAAAATCACGAGACCGCGGAATCCCTGTTATAAGTTAAAATGGTTTAATTAAATAATTACAACTAGAGTTAGCGCGGAGCCTATGAAAGTGCGGGCCCCATTGCGGCCGCATAGCTTGCAGTGCCCTAAGGCCGGCCCTGCCGGGATAGCTATATATTTGGAAACCGATGCGAATGGTGAGTCATTACTGATTGCTCGGTGTAAATAAAGCTATACCATTGCTATAATAGCATAATTAATATCATTTTTGTTGCTCGTGACGTCTGCTATACGATTAGAAGATAGTGCTCTAGTAATGATGTGATGATAGACTGTCTTTGGCTACTAAGATGTACCGAATGTAGATATATTTTCATCAACATTATTTATCCGCAAAACATCTACGGAACGTTTGCATTGATCACAATATTAATTTATTAGGGTAGCTAATAAGGGCCCACGTGTGGGAGGTCGTTCATTTCCTGAACGGGGCCCGTGTCTTTGGCCCCGTTCGGATCATCAAGTCCATCCCCTCACTATAGCCCCACAAGGGTTTCATCAGTTTGGGTTCCATGCGTCCAAGCTCAGCCCTAAATGCCCCTGTTCGGACCATCGTATATTGACGCCACGCAGTTAGCCTACTGTGGCTTTGGTTTGGCTTATCTGGAGTCCTTATGGAGCACGAAGTCAGGCTTTGCTATCAAGGCTAATGTAATACGGTAAGCCTACTGCCTACTACGCGTAAATGGAGATCCTTCATTGGTCAAAAAGTTTGGAAACTACTGAACTATAGAATTTCATAAAAATGTAATAGTTAAAAACAAAATTATATTGGGCCTAGTTTATAAACTGTGTTAGTTGTAGTGTACAATGTATAAATTGTAATATTTGCTGGCTATATTTGCTATTTGGTTTAGGGCGTAGTCATCTAGAGCATTGAAGGGGGGAAGGGAATGGTAGGCCTACAGAAAGAGAGTTGCTGCTTATAAGAGATCCTCATATTATAAGCACCGCGGTCAACTAATAGATCAGTGTTTCCCAAACTTTTTCTTAACGGAACACTTCACAAACTCGAGACTCGGAACAATTTATTTTATTTTTATTTACAAAGCTTATATTAAATTCACTCTGTCTGTCTATCTGTCTGGTAAAACGTTTGTAGGGCCTACACGTTATTTGTCCGACACCCAATCTCGCATCAAGTTGAAATTTTGGACAATTATTTATTTTAGCTGACATCACATGAATCAATTAACAAATTAACCAATTAAATAATTATAACTATTACAAACTATTAACAAAAGCGATTGGTAAAAATAGTTCTAATCTCACATAGGCCTATATATTGTTGTTGGTCTAGAATAGTCTAGATCTATTACAAACTTTATTAAATGACTGATCCAAACTAATACATACAAATATTTAATATGTTTCGGATGTTCATACAGAGTTGAAGATAGTTTACTTCCTAGTCCAAACCTCCCGCAGGACGATTTGGGGGGGGGGGGGGGGATGGAGCGATAAGTCCGAACGACAGTCCAGCGCGCAAACCGCACGACCAGACAGCCATCTCTCTCTCAAGAGCAGGGGTGGACTGGGTGTCAAAATCGGCCCGGGTATTTCTATACCATTCGGTCCATAACTTGTATACCATAAAGTGGGCATCCAATTCTAGTTTACCTGTCCTAAAAATAATTTTTGCAAAGTTTGAAAATGTATCGATAACTTTACGCATGCATACAGTACACTCTTTTTATATTAATAAGAAATATAGGTCTTATGTTGCTTTTTAATCGCTATAAGTGTGTATGCCCTTCAAGGATGAAGCCTACTAGTAGCACTGTCTACGGTGTAGGCTATTATAATTATACATATTATTTCGAAAAATGTGATAGATTAAATCAGCCTTACACTGTAAGAGTGTTAAATTTGTTTGTTTGTTTGTTGTTGTTTTTTACACAACGCCTTTACAAACAAAAAACTATAAAAACCTTTAACAATTCAATACTTTGTATAGACTATAGTGGCAACCATGAGGCCCTTAAGGTGGCCTTGCCGGCCCATTTGGGTACCGGCCCACCGGGCCCATATAGCCAGTCCGCTCGTGACCTCCATATCGAAGGCGCCAGTCCGCCTCTGCGCAAGAAGTTGCCCTAGTGCAAGGAGGATCCATTTGTAAATTTTAAATGGTTGTTGGTCAAAATAGTCGAAGTGGTCCAAGCGTAACTACCGCAATTCTGTCCAAAACCTCAGTGGTTTATATTTTTTGCTTAGTTGCTAGATCTAAATACTTGTCACGTGGACCAACAAGTTGAGACTGGCTGTAAAATAGCCTATGATTTTTTTTTTTTTTGGTGTATAGGCCTAGATCCAGAGATCCAGTCAAGGTGTACAAAAGTTTACTGATAGACTTGTGTGACTTGGTTATTGGTTTGCTTGCTTATCACTGGCTAGTACAGTGGTTGCGGACATGCGCAATTCCTTTGTTGACTTCAACTCCAAAATGGCAGACATAGACAAGTACGGGGCTGATGCAAAGAATGTTCAAGATTTAACTGCATTTGTAAGTTCTTTAACGTTCAGTTTATGATTACATTAAAATATACAAATTAAGGAAATATTTTTTCATCTAGATCAAAGATTAGATATCACCAATGACTGGTCCCATTAGACTACTGAGTACTACAGTCACAGTTTTACTAAGTTTACAATACTGTCAATACAGTGTACACTAAGACTGAGTCACCACTCCACTTCAGTGAGTCTCAGTCTCATGAAATTAAATATTAGCCCGATAAAGAAGATGACTAGATTATATACGAAACATAATGCAGCTGTGTAAAGCTTAGATGTTTAAGATATAGATTGTCAACTTTTAAGTCTTACTAAAAATTAAAGTTATTATTTATTATGTACCACCAAATCACTTTACTGCTGCACCACCATTTACACTTATGCTCAACTAACCATTTACTGACTTAGATCTAGTGACTAGGTCTGAATTAAAATCTTTTTTTTAATGCCTGTATTATATAAGAGCCATAGCAACACTTGTTTTTATTTAATAATATCTACTATAGCTTAGACAGTCTAGAGAGTAGAGTAGATCCAATGGCCCATACCATTCCATTGTGTATAGTGTAGATGGCCAATGCTTTTTACAATAAAAACATGTTAAAACATGAACTAGATCTACCTTTTTTTTTTCTACCTGAGAACAACTACCTTTAAACTAATCAATAATCAATGTTTCTTCTGGGAAATAGATTAATCAGCTAATAGTTAGACAGCAAATCAATACTTTCGATTGGAAAATGCATTAAATACATATTTATATAGAAGTAGGCTTAGTGGGAGAGTCTTAGTCATATCCTGTGGGAATTAAAATCTCCTTAAATTGAACAATCACATTCAATCTATTAACATAGCTTTAAAGTTAATTTAGACAGCATAGAAATTACTTTATAATAAGAGATTGATTCAATATTACAGTATTTGTGTAATGGTTTAATAAATACATTTTAGAGTTTAGAGTAATTAGACCCTGGGTTTCTCTAGTACCAGTGTTGTAAAAACAAAAAAAATAATTAAACATAATTCTCAAAATTCAATAGTAAATATCTACTGTCATGAATTTATTTTGTAAGTAATCATAAAAACATTGATCATTATAAATCTTTTTTTTTTACTTCCATTATTTTAACTTCCTTTAGAAATAAACTAATTAGATGTTTGCTTTTTTCCTCAATAGTAAATGTTTAATCAGTATAAAACATCATTGAAGCTTTTCTATTTAAAATATATCTAGAATAAAATGTTACTTAGTAACTTACATAACATGAATATACAAGTCATCTTGGGGGAGGGGGTTCTTCGAGGTTAACCCCTGAAAGTATTAGCACCACAAAGCAGTAGATGTTTGAAATTAGAGTACCGCCCCCCCCCCCTCCCCAAATGAATTGCCCATGCTCACATTTTTACAGGGTCAGGTGTCCACCTTCACCTGTCAGAAGCAATTTTTCTAATATATATTATAAACAGGTCACATGCTTCATTTAGTTATCACAGTCCACGTGTGATTAATGCATTTGAAAGCATTTTATAAATGGGAGTTTATCACTGTTTGACACCTCTGGCGATGACCATTAAAACCACAACAGTGATACTCACTATATTGTGTAAGCCCTATAAATATATATACTAGCAAACTCATTTTCAAAACTTATGATATATATCTTTCCTCTTATTCAGATTGTTTTTTTTATTTTTAGGTACAAACATTGTTGCACCAAATGCAAGATAAGTTTCAAAACATGTCTGACCAGATCATCAATAGGAATATCCTTTTAAATGATGCTATGTTACATACTTTAGGATTTCATAACAGAGAAGATCACACTATTTAGAAAAAAAAAAAGAAAGAGGCAGAGGACCTTGTATAAGAATATCACAACAATTATTTAATTAATTAATGTCTTGTTGGTTTTTTGGAAAACAGAAAGAAAAGCAATAAATTAATGGGCTCACCATGGACCTTAATACTATAGGATGCTATAAAAATAAACCATGCCTTGTCTTGCGGTGTGTGCACTGGATTGTATTTGGGTCATCTTGATGATTCCGGATTCATACCCTGCCATCCCCATCACCCTGTGGGAACTTTGTACTAGGATGTACATTATCTTCAATTCCGAAGGTACATCCGAAACATGTTAAACATTTTTACAAACATGGTTTATACACCACTGTAACTTCGAGCGCTATGTTACAAAGTTTGAATGTGTGTACCTTTATTTCACTTATTAATTTGTCAATGTCTTTATAGATGACTTCACAATTTGTTAAAATATTTCACATTCCAAGTTGTCCTTAACCTAAATACTTGATGACATGGGAACACGGATAGATGACTTAGAAAAGAATATAGCTGACCTCATGACCCAAACAGGTGTCAGTGATGGCAACTTGTAAATCATCAAAAAGTACAGTGGACCAAGCCTAACTTAAAAATTAGATGTTTATTGTATGCACATTATACACTGGTTAGGGTAAAAGATTAAAATTCAATAACTTATGTAGGAACAGAAATAAAAATGATGTTACTAGAACATTAATTAAACCAATGGATTAAATGACCTGGATTGATACAGCCTTGCAATTTGTTGTATTTCAAACACCCAAAAAAAGAATGCTTAAAATGAATTTTGTACCACTGAAGCTGTTTAATTTTGTTTTCTGTCTGTAGTTTTCAGTTGAAAATTTGTGTTGGAATGGTTGTTGAACCGTTGTTGTACATTTGTGTTTAAGGAATGTATGCTTTTACAATCTGTATCAATAAAATATGAAAATCAATGCAGTTTTCAGTTTTGTTTTTTATACCAAATTAGTTGTTTCAGAGTTTATGTCCATAAAGTTTTGTTTATGCCTAAGTGCAGCAGTAATTTGTATTTTAGTATATAATCTCATTATATTTACCTTTTCTAATCATCAAATTACTTCAAATTGTGGGGCAAAGAAATAATATACTTCATTTTCCAATAGGAATACAAAGATTAATAATTTAATATCTGGCCAATAATTTAAAAAAATTATTCTCTATCTTTAGAAAGCAAGACTTCTGTTTAGCATTTTTAAGTTTTAAAAAATGTTGTTTGCTTCTTTATGAAAAATTAAGAGGGCAACTCAAATCATAATACTGTCAAGTGATGTCAAGGGGGAGGAATAGAGAACTATTCAGCTGAGAAAAACATCACAATTGTGTCGTCTTCCAGCTTTAGAGAAGGGGGGAGCATTAAGGGGGACATGACTTTCTTATAATTCTATTTGCCCATTGTAGGCCCTCGCATCTTTGAATGTGTCGAATATTTGTACATTTAGAAATGTGCCCAAAGCTAACGGATAAAGAATATTTCAATATCAAACCTTGTTGATGGACTTTACTGAATCAGAAATTGTAGTGCAAAATATTTGTTTAAATAGTTCCTTATTTTAAATAAAATTCGCAGTTCAAGGTCAATAATCATTCATTTAGTTAACTAAGAAATTCAGAATAAGAAAATTAAATAACCTATTTTTCTTCAGGAAGATTGAAAGTTAAAAAATTAACAACCAAAGATGATTTTTTTTCTTGCAATGAAATATTTAATATATAAAACAATTGTTTTCAAAAATACTACAATATTCTCATTAAATCATCAACTAAATAAAAAACATTTCCTTTATTCTGTGGAAAAAAAAAAGGATAGCATTTCAATTTTCTAATGTTAGAGAATACCAAATATTTAAATAGAATTGACATTTTAACTATGCACACACATACAAATAACTATAAAATATGTTATTTTTTAATCATATACATAATGCTGAATTGTAAAAGAACATTAATGCATGAACCGAATTGACTCGTGTAACTAAAAAAATAATCAGTCGCTAAAACAGTTTTTACAAATAAGTAAATTGAAAAAGTTGCAGCTAATTTAAATAAGCACTTAAGAAGAAAAACTCACCAATTTAAATATCTGAATCACTGGAGTCATCACTTTCTGACTCAGTATCAGCTTCATCCCCGGACCTTGTTTCAGATTTTTTAACTTTTTTCAACTTGGACTTTTTGTGTTTTTTATGTTTTTTGTTTTTTTTGTGTTTGGACTTTTTCTAAAATAAAAAAGAAATTTAAACTGAAACCGAAAATCAAATGTTCTTTCCCCCCCGTAAGCCACCAAGAAATGTTCACAAAATTCAGCATGTTGAAGTCATAACTGCAATACAATACTGTTTCATAACTATGAATATTCATTTCATATAATTTCACATTTATAATAGCAAAGTAGAAAGAAAGAGTTGTTAACACTGACATGTATGTATAAAAAAAAAGTCTATACAAATTGTGAAAGAAATTGTTAGTAAATAAACTGCACAACTGCTGAGAAAATGCCTGTGAATATCAATAGCAATTATTAATAATAATAATAAGGCTTGTCTTCAAGTCTGAAGATTAGTGAGGAGTGCAGTATTTTCCGTGGCTGCGCAGCCCCAGCAGTGACCTACATATTTTGCCACATCCAGGGTATGCATAACCATTGTCCGCAGGTGGTCGATTTCTTTTCGCTGTCTGCGCTAGTCCTCGGCAGCGGATTTTCTTTAGTTCTCAAATGTGTATCCTGCGGCCTTCGTGAGTGACCTCCAGCTGACTCGTTCTAAGGCCGCATGCAACCAGGTCTTCTAAGTCAGCCAAGGAAAGTTGACGCTGGTCTTTGAATCATTTCCGTGGGGCTCCTCTGTTACAAGGACCACCTTTTAGCTCACCAAAAAAGACTGTCTTTGGCATACATTTGTCTCCCATAAGGGATACGTGCCCTACCCAGCACAACAGCCGGACTATAAAAAGTCCCTCTATACCAGGGGTTCTCAACCTGAGGGTCGATTGACGATTTGCCAGGGGTCGCCTAAGACTATCGAAAAAACGAATTCTTCCATTCTTCTATTGCTGTATATGTATGCGGAGAGGGGGAGTCGGGGCAGAGTGGGGGGTTGTAAAAAGGGTTTGCCGAGCCTAAAAGGTTGAGAACCGCTGTTCTATACTGTCCATACCGGCGTTCGCAAGGACATCGCTGTTTGTAGTGCGGTCTTGCCACCGCATGTCCATGATGGAGCGCAAGCATTTTTGGTGGAAGCGCTCAAGTGTCTTGAGCTGTTTTCTGTATAGTGTCCATGTCTCAGAGCCTTATAGAAGGGTTGAGAGAACCGCCGCCTGGTAGACATTGATTTTTGTAGGCAGGCGGAGCAATTTGTTTCACCAAACTCTCGCCTGAAGGCATCCAAAAGCGCTACTGGCCCTAACCAGACGGTTATCAACTTCCCTTGAAAGTGATGCGTCATTTGACACTATACTACCTAGATATGTGAAGTGGTCTACCATGTTAAGGGGCTGTCCGTTTACGGTGATCCTTGGGGCTGAGCATGTTTTATTGGGTGACTTCTGTTTTCCCGGGGTTTCTAGATACACCGAAAGAGGCGCAGCGTATGCAAATTCGTTTACCGTGTTCTGGAGATCATTTTCATTGTGAGCTAGCAGGGCGCAGCTCTCTTATGACCATCTCCTTTGTTTTTCTATGGGATAGTAGACGTCAAAGATTGAACACATTGCCATCTGAACGAAACCG
Source organism: Biomphalaria pfeifferi (assembly GCA_030265305.1). Classification (NCBI taxonomy): domain Eukaryota; kingdom Metazoa; phylum Mollusca; class Gastropoda; family Planorbidae; genus Biomphalaria; species Biomphalaria pfeifferi. The sequence continues at coordinate 1,067,951 of JASAOG010000024.1, forward strand.
GATGTAGATGCCTTCGTGCAATCGCTGCCTCATTTGACCCAGCATTACGCCAATCATTAACAGTTGGGATATAAATGAAACATTTAAATAACAAAAGACCAGAGCATTTTTTTTACACTGCATCTGAAGATTAGTTAATGCATTGTTACGAATCTCACTATCCAGGCTCTCTGCAAACTGCACCATACACCACCAACTTTAAGAACTTGACAACTCAGGGCTCCAAAGTAACGTAACACTTTAATAGTTGAATAAATAACAGCCAATACTGTACAATTGACAGCACGTAACACAAGACTGTACAAATATCTCTCCGATAACACAGTACCGCCGTATCAACTCTTGCACTGGCCTCACCGTCTCGTTCCGGGCTTGCACTGGGTTCAACAGTTCAGGACTGACTTCACACACTAGGCTCGTTGTGTCGGACTCGATCGCAGACCAAGATCAAGACGCCAGTCGTCTCAACTGTACTTGACAGTACTCCGCACTGAACCGTCATAATGCTCCGTACAGAACCACACCGTTAAACTGTGCTGTAGTCGACCGTGTTCTGAGCCCTGTCGTAGACCTTCTGTCGTGAACCACACTAACTGCGACACCTCCGCTCTTTATATAGGGTCCCTACTGGCCTTCTAGAACCGGACAGAACGCCGCTCGACGTTTCTGGGTGGTCAGATGATTACAACTCTCGTGACGCTCCTGAGCTCTGTTCACGACGTCGATCCTTCCCGAACCATCATGTTGACACTCGTCTCAGCCGACCGTCGTAACTCGTCACGGTTGACCGCTCGTCTAGCGCTGGCCTGGGGCAATTTGCGTCGGCTGACTACACACACACACACTACTACCCCCATCTGTACCACCACCAGGTTTATAACAGTATGTAACAAGAAGCAGGTGGCTGTAAAAAGACATAATAAAATTCTTAGGAGAAAAGATAAATTTAACTAGATTTTAAGCAGCCCCTGTAGAGAAACGCCACTAATGTTTTTGTACTCTTGTCACATTTAGAGTTCAAATACTAATAAACATTACTGAAAATCTAATTTCACCACCAACTTCTTTGTGCTCAAAATAAGCAGTGACTATCTTGGTTTTTCAAAAGCATAATGGTGCCATTTTTTGTGTGTGTTTAGGGTTGCAGTGTAAAATAATGTGTAACCTCTATCATATACAAATAAATGAAGCTATTCCATATGGCACAAACTGTCAGTTGATGGAAGTCAGTAATAACGTACATTCACACAAACATGATTTTTTTTTAAATTAAAAAGTGAAAAAAATACAGACCTTAAACACATAATAATAATAATAACATGGTAATGGCATATGTTTAAGAATAAGCACAGTGTTTCACATGACAATACAAATCCAGGAGTCTAGTTTCTGCATCTGTCTTATCCAAGGGCTTTTCTTTTGGGCTTCAAATATGTGTCCTACAGTGAAAGCTCTCCAAATATCTCTTTCAGGGGACATCTGCTGCCAGATACTTTCTTCTATGCCAGTGAAAGTGTTAATTGGAGGCATCTCTATTACCCCATCCTCCTTTCAGCTTGCCAAAAAATTATAAGTGTCGGATTCTGCTCAGCGGCAGAATGGCAAGTAGTGCTTCTATACTGTCCACACCAGCCCCCAGCAGAACATGGTATTTGTAAGGTAGTCCTGCCAGCATATTCCGATTATGGAGTGAAGACACCTTTGATAGGATTTGAGAAGCCTTAAATGCCATCTGTAGAGGACCCAGGTCTCAAAGCCATATAAAAGTTGGAAGAACCACTGATTGTAAAAACTTTGCTTTTGTTGTTAGGTGAAGACACATATTCTCAATTAGAGGCGACCAAAAGAATTGTCGGCCACTTCTTTAATGTTGACCACCACTTGCACAGCGTCCACACATAAGAATGAGAATAAAGACATCAAAAGCCATTGCATTTAAATAAGGTTCCATGAAAAGCAAATAGCATTGTTTTCTCTCAAAACAAAACTTCTTCTTTCTGTCTGGACTTTGAATGACTAGCTGTTCTTGGGCTATGAAATAGTTTTGCATCTTCACCTCTTTTTGAAAAGCTGATTTTTTTTTTAGACTCCTAAGACTATTACATTTATTTTCTTTAAAAATAATAAAATTAAAAAACTAAACTGAAACTAAACTTAAATCAAAGAAACTTCCTTGCTGTCTGTTTACCTTTTTCTCTTTTCTGTGTTTATGTTTATCTTTCTTTTTATCACCTTGTTTCTCTTCCGAATGTTTTACCTCTATCATAGACTCAACACCATCTGAATAATTTATATAACACCAAAGTTAGTGAAACATTTTTTTCAATCAACAAGAAAACTGATAGAAGACAATTTCAAGAACATACACATATCAGTATGCATAGAGGTCTGTTGCATTTTATTATTATTTCCTTATTAACAATGACACATCTACTGATTTTGCTAAAGAAAAAAAAATTAAATCTAATAATAATCTCTTTTTCAAAGTTAGTTCAGCAACAATGTAATATTAATCTTTGATCTGCTACAGTGATCTATTCAAAATAAAAAATCTCAAACCTGTGTGAAGTCTGCTAGAAGGAGGATCTAAGAAAGATGGCAATTTTGGACCATATTCATCATCTGACTCTTGATGAAGAATCTCCCTGGGAGCTGTGAGTCTTGACAGTGCATCTTCTTTCTCTGCAACACCTATAGGTTTTAAAACATTTGTGTTATTTTTACCCTATCAAGTACACACATTCTGCTATGATAAACATGCCCAATGGCACAAATTCACATGTACAGTTCCACCAAAAACATATTGAACACATTTGCCTACTGACTATAACATGGAATGTTTGTAGTAATCAAAGAGATGACTATAGAAGTTTTTAACATGTAACTGGCATCAGTAAAGTTTGTAATTAAAATAACCTCATTAGCATAATTTTAATTACTTATAAGTAACTTTATAAGTAATAACTTCATGCACACAACTGTAATTATCTTCTCTTTTGAAGTAATGCATGTAATTTACAAGATACGATGATATGTAGCATTTATTATATATTAAGCTTCACATTTTTTACTCCACACTTTTATAATTGATAGACTACTTATTGTTAATAACAAAATTGTTACTGAAAGCCATAACTTACAATCTATGAAAAGTAATTAAAAAATATTACTTTTTTTACTTTAAAAAAAAAATACAATTAGATGTATCTTTTTTTTTTTTTTATATTTCTGATTTTTCAATCAGTAATTTTAATATGAACATCAATTGTGATGGATGGAACATAAAATGTCGATTTTTAAATATTTCTTTTTTTTTTAATTTACCAGCTATGATTTGATCAATCTTGTCATTTTCATTTGTTTCAGTCAGATCACTAAACCTTGATTTCTTTCTCTTCCATGAAAGTGATTTTGATCCAGATTCAGGAGCAGAGTTGGTATAAGTTTCTTTTAACTTCTCAACAGACTGTACTGCTGGGGCTGTGTGGAAAGTTTGACTATGAAATATTGTTTTTAAAAAAAAAAAAGACAAGGACCTATTTATATTTTCTTGATTTTACGCTAATAAAAACATTTAGATCACTCATCCCAGAGTAATTGTACACTCATTAGTTTTTGAGATTACTGATTTCTTTTAATATTGTTATACAATAGTAGACTTGTATTAGTACGGTGCCATAGTTGTAACTATATTGTTATACAATAGTAGACTTGTTTTAGTACGGTGCCATAATTGTAACTATACTAATTGTCTTATTACAAATGTCAAATTAGTGACGAGCATAAAGCTAATAACATGAATCATAACAAAACCTTTTTTTTTTAAATGTATGAAGGCAATTTATTTTATAAGCTATTTGTACTTTATAAGCTATTGTCTTACCTTGGATGTCTTTAGTGTCTATTTCTAAATCACTGTCATTTTGTTCAGTCAGCGTCTTGCTCTCTCTTCTTTCATCCTCACCAGAAGAAGCTTTTTTACTTTCATCTTTATCATCATCGCTAGAATCTTCAGAATCTGAATTCTTAAATATTGCTCTAAACAAATCCATATCTGGAGGCTTGGATTCTTCATCCTCTATAGAGTTCTCTGGTTCAGACATATTTATGTCAGTCAGCCCTTTGGAATCTCCCATCACTAGTGTTTGAGTCTGAAATGTAAAAAAATACGTTAAAACATTGGTCTACCTCAAAGTCTGTTACTAAAACAAATATATAAATGTAAAAATACTTTAAAACATTGATCTATCTCAAAGTCTGTTATTAAAACAAATATATAAATATAAAAATACTTTAAAACATTGGTCTACCTCAAAGTCTGTTACGAAAACAAATATATAAATATAAAAATACTTTAAAACATTGATCTGCCTCAAAGACTGTTACTAAAACAAAAAAGTAAATGTAAAACCACTTTAAAATATTGGTCTATCTCAAAGTCTGTTATTAAAACAAAGAAGTAAATGTAAAAAAATATATTTCTTGTTTAAATCAAAGTAAAAATGGAAATTACTGGTGCATTAAAATTTGGATCATCTAGTACTTTGAATACAGAAGCCATGGTTGTCTTTCTGTTTGGTTTCAGAGTTTTCTCTACTGATTCAGGTTCTGAATAAAAAATATAAAATTGAGCAAAAATTTAAAAAAAGAATATGTATACTAAATAATCCTGAGATGAAGTTATGAGAAATCGAAGAAATGGAGCAGACAAAGAAAAAGAAGTTTGAAGGATAATGAAGAGAGGACATTCTGTTTTTCATGTATAGCTTTGTCTACATTGCCTGCTTTAAGTGAAGCTTCTCTTTTAGACAATAAGACTAATGACGTAAGTTTACTCAGCATGACTAACCAACTTTATTTTTCTCAACATGTCAGGTATGAACAAAATGTTTGATTGTTTGTAAATTGTTTTACATGTTTCGGATGTTCCTTAATTTACTTCCTAGTCCAAACTTCTTCAGGGCTAAGAGGGATGGGAGCAGGCAGGGTTTGAACCGGGGATCATTGATAAGTCCTAACGACAGTCCAGCAACCAAACTGCACGACCAGATAGGATAGCAGGACCCGGGGATGTCCTTAGGCTCAAAATATTACCAGCATGCACAAGAAATATATGCAAGGGTCATTTAACATCCGTACCATTTAAAAAAAATAATGACACAAAGTCACAATGTGACTGGTAGAATTTATTGTATATATGAGAATACTTGGAAGGATGTGAAATATTTTTAGGACATTTTACATTTTGCTGGGAAGTACAAAATGAAGACTTGGGAAGACAGAATTAAAAGCTAATTAACATTTTATATATATAATAATTACCAGGGATTTTTTCTACAATGGCATCTGAAGGTTGATAATCATTGAAATTCAAAAAGTTAAATACTGAAAATTTATCTCTTTTGATAGAGGGCACTCCAATTACATCTGACCTGTGAAAAAAGTAATAAAGATGATAACTTGAATTCATTTTTAAAAAGCAGTAAAAACAGAATAAACTAATTACTGCAAGTTTCCTTACCCTGGATATGGGTTAGGCACATTAAAACGTTTGCAAAGTAAACTGTGGGGATGCCATTCAAAGACTTCATGAGTTAGTTGGCCAAACATTCCCATCTCAGCAGCTTTGGTTTGATCATTTACTTCATTCCGCTGTGGGGAATAAAAAATATACAGAAATTACTTAAAACACTATAGTATTGACAAATGCAACATGACTGTCAATGTTTGTTATAGAACAGAGTGTTTCTTACAGAAGAGTTTGATGGGCCTTGCATTTGTTCATCATCAATCATTGCTCCACGTACAAATCTTGCTGACATCATGGCAGACATTGGTCTAAATATTTTTGCTGCTTTTGCAAACTCTTCCTTCTCTCTCGACTTTTCCCATTCTGTCATATGGCTGCTTGCAATTGTAGCATAAGGATCTAAAAGAAAAATTCTTTTGTAAGGTTTGGTACACATTTTTTTAAATTTAACTAAAAAGTAATATAAAATATAATGAATACATAAAAAAAAAAAGAGCAACAAAACATGAAAAAAATATACTTAAAAATAATCAACTTCAAGAACAAAAAAAGGGGGGGGGGAATGAACTGAAAACTAAATCAATATTAAAATATAAATGAAAGAAATGTACATAAAAAATAACTTGCCAATTGACTGAGTTGAATATTCTAAAACAAAGGACATTATTATTAATTAGTTAAGAATTGGACAGTCAACATATTTTGAAGCAGAATCAATCTTTGAAGAAAAGAAAACAAAAACCAAGAAAGAAAAATGTAACTGTATATGAGAAACCTTACATAACGTAGATCAAATCAAAATATTTCAATATCGTAGGAAATAAATTGTTTTCTAATGTAATGACATGGAGGTCATAGTGCTTATTCTAAATATATTTGGTCTATGCATTGAGACTGTCTACCTTTTACTCCTTGCTTTACAAGTGCCAAGTACTTGTCATATCTTTCCTGCTTGGCCGGATCTTTTCTGAATGGCTGGAAATTCAGGCCACCTTGGAAAAGAGGTACATTAGATGCAGGTCCTTTCACTTCAGATTCAGTTGCAACAGACTCGGCCGGCTTAAATTTAGAGAGGAAAGTACTGGGTAGGGTTTCAACACGAGCTTCCTCTAGTGGGATCACTTTAGCAGGAGGCTAAAAATAAAATCAAGTTTGATTTAGAATTTATGTGTATTCTTTAAAAGTAGACTTGCTTCTGTTTTTGACCAGATGGTTATATTTTGAAGTATTATTTAATAATACCAACTAAAAAAAAGAAAGTACTACAATGCACATTTTGACTTGAAACTATATAAAGAAATAAAAAAACAAAAACATAGGACAATATTTCAAATTGAGTTTTGAGGGTCCAAAACTACTTCACACAGTGGCTAAAAGTAACTACAAAATTCTTAGTATATCCTATATTTTTTGGTCATGACATTTAATTGTTTACACACTTAATTTTTTTTACAAACTTGTATTATGGAAACTAATAAATCAAAATAAAACAAAAAAGTTAAATGACATGCAAATGACTCTTAAAAGATTTGTGTAAAGGAACAAAACTATTTTTTGCAAAAATGTTTCATTTTTTCTAGAATTAGGAATTCTCAAGAATTACAAAAACTGTTTACATTTTCATGGGTTTCAACTGTTTGAAATCTTGAAGACAATTCATTCTTGGCTTTATCTTTCAGAGTCTGTGACATAGCAATAGCTGCTTTGGTGGCTTCTATTCTATTCATATCTTCTTTCTGTACCAAATCAAATACAGACTCTGGAAAAGTTAATTACATTAATTAGTGTAAAATAAGATTGATAATATAACATTGTATGAACTATATGTATAAGGTTTGAGCTCAGGCTCACTCATAATAGGGGTTTCCCCCAACAAAAGCCCCCTATCTACAGCTGTTAGCTTTTTAGGTGCTTGCGTGTCATCATTATTCTTCAGGTTGTCTGGTAAATGGCTGAGCACTCGTTTCTTGCGGAACCAATGCTGGGGTTTGAAATTCTGTGGCAGTGTAGGTGGCGGATATTTCTGGAGAAAAAAAAAGTCAGTCTGATATACATATAGTAATGAATGTTGAACATTTCAGTTTAAAAATTTAATTATGTTACTGTTGTGTATTTATGTTTCCTGTTGTGTGTTGTGAACTGATCTGTTCTAGTGTGTCAAAATTCATGGTGTCCAGGTCAGCTTGTGTGTGTGTTTGTGTGTGTACTGTGTTATTGTGAACTGTTTTGTCATTCTTGTTCAATAAAGCCTAGCTTCAAGACATGTCTTCCTGTAGTGTTTTATTAGGTCACTACAGTTACAAAGTTTTTGATTTTGTATATGTTTCAAAAAAACTTACTTTTCTTGGCTGCAAAGGTTTAGATGATAGACAAAATCCTTCCAACAGTTTTCCAACATAAGTAACAGGCAAAGTTTGTTGGCCTGGTAAGAGAAAAAAGTATCTTCTAAGAAATAATTGTTGCATTTTTAACATTAAAGTACATTATATTTGTAAACCTTCTATATGGATCTGAAACATGGGTATTATACAGAAAGCAACTAAGACTACTTGAACGCTTTCACCAAAGATGCTTGCGCTCCATCATGGACATATGGTGGCAAGACTGCACTACAAATAGTGATGTCCTTGCGAAAGCCGGTATGGACAGTATAGAGGGACTTCTTATAGCCCAACGCTGGGCAGGGCACGTATCCCGTATGGGAGATGAACATTTGCCAAAGGCAGTCTTTTTTTGGTGAACTTACGGTGGTTGACATAACAGAGGTGCCACACAGAAAAGCTTAAAAGACCAGCTTAAGCGCCAACTTGCCTTGGTTGACATAGAAGAGAGCACCTGGTTGCATGCAGCTTCAGAATGAGACAGCTGGAGGTCACTTACAAAGGCAGTGAGATACACATGAGACCCAAAGAAAATCCAAGGACAAGACTTATTATTATTTGTAAAGCTATTCCCTTTATTGCAAACTTCAATTATCTTATATTAACAAACTGTTTTTCTTTTTCATTGTGCTATTGTAAATAATTAGACTAATAACATTATATGATTGTATGCCTAACATTAGTTTTGTATTCATTTCAAACTATTTAAATCTAATAAAATATGAAGAAAGAGTCAAATAATTTATCCCAATTAACAATTAACTACAAGAGATCTTGTTATACTATTGCCTACCATGCTGTCGTGGTGCTGTCCAGCCAAATGTATTGTCTTCTTCATCATCTAACCTCATGGTGGTGTGGTAGTTTGAAAGGCTGTCAGTGGCATAGATGTTTTCATCCTCACCCTCAAACACACCAACTCCAAACGCCTACAGCAGACATGACTGAATATTAACATCGTCATTACAATCATCACATCATAAACCATGAGAACTATTAGAAACTAGCAATCAAAAGAACTTACCAACCCTTGAATGCCCTTTCTGCTTCCAGAAGAACGTAATGGTGGTGGGAAAAGATGAATGTGAGATCGGGGTAGTGCCAAACTAGAATCAATACCATGATAGCCTAGCCCATGCACATCATTTTTAACTTCTAGAGCTATGGGACAAACATCTTTAGGGGCAAATTTAATGTTTTCTAAATTCTGAGGGACAAACTCATCAGAGTCCTGCAAGAATAACAAATATGTATATAAAAAACTTGAGTGCTGATATTTGAAAAATAGTTATGGAAGAATTTTCTAAACTTCAGCAATAGTTTTTTGCTTTATCCTTTAACAAATAGAACATTATTTTTTTTTACATTGTAAGGTAACATTTAAAATGAAATGAAGCTTACAGATTGATCATCATCTGAGGGTGGTGGTAGAGCACAGCCATATATTTTTATACTAGGATCTAAATAAAGAGGATACAAAAATGGACAATATTTTTGTGCCATTAATATGGTTACCTAAACAATTGTAGGTTAAGTTTAATAATAATTCTACTAGTATCTTATCTTCTTATCTTATATAATACAGACGTTACTTCAAAAAAGAAGATGATTACGTCCTACGCGTCATGCATATTAACCAATGACTTAAATTCTGCCAAGTCACTGGTTTTCCTGGCTAGCTCAGGCAACCCATTCCATGCTCTAATAGCACTAGGGAAGAAGGAGTATTTGTACAAATTTGTCCTAGCACATGGGATGAGGAATGTGCCTTTATCTTTGTGTCTTTCAGAGTATTTTATTAAATTTTGTTTTTGTATTTGAAGATTATGGTTCAGTGTTTTATGTATAATTGCTACTTTACTTTTGAGTCTTCTGTCCTGAAGGCTTTCTAAATTTAGTGATTTTACTATAGGTGTTACTCTAGTCAAATGTGAATATTCATTTGTTATGAATCTCACTGCTCTATTTTGTGTCTGTTCCAGTTTCTTAATGTTTTCTTGAGTTGAGGGGTCCCAAATGGAGGATGCATATTCTATTATTGGCCTAACCAAGGTCAAATAACATTTTAGTTTTATGTTCTTATTTGATTTATAGAAATTTCTTTTAATAAATTCTAGTGCTTTGTTTGATTTTTTATAGTTTCATCAATATGTGGATTTAAGTATAATTTTAGTTAAAGACTTGTTTTGATAATTACTTGTTTGTTTTGAGCTTTGTTTCTTCCTCTTCTTTCTCTTACGAGGACCCAAACCCTGTCCTTCTCGCCATCCCATTTTGCAAAGAAGTTGAATTCCTATTGGTATCCTGAAAGATAATACATGATATGTATTACATTTTTCAAAATTGTACATGTCTCACAACTAAATCATAATTTATGATTGTTAAGGGGGAAATAAGTATAAATTAAACAATATTAAATTGATAAAATTTTATTCCTCCCCCAATAGCTCCTACTATGTGTCTTTTAAGTTTTATTCCTACAGCAGGATAATGCGTTGGAATGCTAGCAACATTTTTTAAAAACTTTCCTTTAAGAAGAGCTCATGTCTCATTTAAAACGAAAACTAGAGCATGGTAAAATAAATTTTTTTGGTAAAAACCTGATGTGTTTCATTTTTAAATTACTATTTAAAGAGTTCAGCAAAAGAACAGGCTTGAAGCCCCATTGTAAAAGCCCACATCCAGGAAAATGAGTATTTTTGAATATTTTTTTTAATTCTAAAGATATTTAAAGTATATATACTTTTTAAATAGACATAGTGTTATATTTTTTGTTACAGTTGTTTATTTATTTAGTATTAGATCTAAGATTTTTATTCTTTTTTTTTTTTCAAAATGTTTATTTTTAAGAATTTTTTATTCTTTGCTTAGGGTATGGATAGGATTTCTTCAACCAGAAATAGGAGCTGTTGGATTAAATTAAGAGTACTCACTGTTCAGGTACAATGAAATCAACAAGGGCTGGTGTCATATCAAGACCAGAAGCTGAGGCTATTTGCATAACATCATCCTGAAGTTTCCTTTTTCTTTCTTCAGAGGTGTATCCAACTGCAGTGGCAAATTTTCGAGGTGCTATTCCATGCTCTTCAAGATCCTAAATCACATCATTGAAAAACGTGAAAGTATATAAAAAATGTGTTTTACGTAAGAGTCATTATAATCAAAGGCAGCCTATGAAGCTAAACAATATAGCTCAGATATAATGTATGATAAAGAAAAGTAGGACTTTTTTTTTTTGTACACTAAATTTATGAAAACTACTTTTTGTTACATGCCATGAAAACATGAAAGAAAAAAACAACAACCTAGAATGTTCTAAATTTTCTCTCACAAACATTTAAAGAGTTTTAATAAAATTTATCTTAGAAATGTAAAATAAACAAACTAACCTCCTCGTCCATAAAATCTTCAGGTGTATTAAAAATCTTGTCTGCATTCTCAGACTTTTTTTGTCTTGATGATATAAATGTAGAAGGAGTGAATCCTACAAATAAAAACATAAACAAAATTCTTAACAGAAATTGATTGAATGTAAACTTATTTGGAAATATATAAATATTTACAATTAAACTCAACAAACGTGGGAGTCATCAAAAGATGACTTTGTCAGGGCATAACAAAGCCAGTTTTTCAATGGCTGGCAACAGTAACATATTTTATTGTAATAGCTTTGATAATCAGTTATTGACTTATTTATGATGAATCTTTTTATAGTATTAATAACACCGAATGAGAAGTACCATTACCCAAGCTTTCTTGTTTTCCCCTATGACATCAACTCCTCATCCAAATTATTTTGTCCTTATGAATACATCCTTACTTATTTCTTAAAAATACATTTTGTTTTCAATGCAAAATAAAATGATTGCCCTCTTCCCTTTTCATTGCCTTACCTTCCTTAGATCCAACTGTGTTAAAATAACCAGACGAGAAGCCACCAGTAAATGCTCCATGGAATCTCCGCCTGCCCTGTTTATCTGTAGCAGTTTGATCCTGAACAGTTGTTGGCTTTTGCAAAGGTTGATCTATAATTAAAAATAAGATTTTGTTGTAGAATAGAAAAAGTGTACATATGAGTACAAATAATGAAAACAAATTTATAGTCTAATTTTTTTTCAATTTTATCTTACAAATTTGAAAAGGCTCACAAAAAAATAGAATAAAACTCAAAGCTAAGGGTTAAACCATTGTGTGAAGCAGGGTTGCGAGCTTGCTCCATCTTTCTTTGAAATATTCTTTGGAGCAATGCTAAATTAGATTTAGCACAGATGGCAGCATATTAAACATTCTCCATTAATAAAATGGATGTCCCCAATGGGAACTAATCCAGACCCACAAATCAATGCGAATGGCCATCTCCTTAATGTTGTTGACCACTTTACCTTCATGGGCAGCACAATGGCCAATGATGCATCACTGTCCAGAGAAATAGACAACTGTCTCACAAAGGCCAACTGTGCTTTTGGTTGCCTAAGACTGAGAATATGGTGGAATAGGTCACTTCACCTAGTAACCAAAATCAATATTTATAATAAAGCATTGGTTCTCACCACAATTTTGTATGGCTCTGAAACCTGGGTGCTCTATCAAAGGCATTTAAGGCTCCTTGAACTTTTCCATCAAAGGTGCCTTCGCTTCATGATGGGCTTACACTGGCAAGACTACATTACAAATAACTAGATCTATGTTCTCTTGGAATCCGGTATGGACAGTATAGAAGCACTACTTAGAATTCGACATCTGCAAAGGGTCAGACACTTATATGCTGCAAGGGAGGAGACAGCATGGCAAAGGCGATCTTTTTTTGACAAAGTGGCATAGAGGAAAAGTAGCTCGCAGCAGATGGCCTCTGAAAGAGACAGTTGGAGAGCTCTCACAAAGGCTGCTGGAAAAACATTTGAAACTCAAAGAAAAACCATTATTGAAGACAGACACAGATGAGGGAAATAAAAACTTTTAAATAGACTGCCAGTGGACAATGGCTTAGACTTAGTCTGCATGAAATATGGGAAAATTATGCAGGTTGCAACTTTGTTTTGTATGGTTGGTCATGTGAAACAGTACAATCATCTTTAATCTTCTGAATCAAGTGACTAAGACACCTTTCTAATTCATAAGCCATTTATATCCATAATTAGACTATACTAGATCTAGTCTAGCTCATTCTAGAGTCATAGTTAGTACTACTAACTAGATTAGATTATGCAAGATCTAGATCAAGACATTCAAGTGGAAGATCTTCCAGATTATGAATATTTATATGATGATGATTACTGAATTAGAACTACACGTTACAACTAGATCTATTAAATCTATTTACTATGTCTATAATAGTCTATATCATGTAATGTATATTACCTATATAATTATAATATTAATATGATTATTAACTAATAATATATTATTATATTATTTTAGTTAGAAGTAGATTATATAGTCTATAATATAGTATAGATCTATAATCCAGTCTTGTACGCCACTCTCTAGATAGATTTTTTTTTATTGTAATTAGATTTAATAATTTATATTAATAATATAGATCTTTTAAAAGTATTTATTTTATTTTATCTTTATTTTAATATTATTTTTATTATTATATTTTTACTTTTTGACTACCGGTACTGACACAGTGATAGTAACTTGAGTAACTCGAACTAAAACTGCAGAAGTTAAAGGGAAACTCTGATGGTTTTTCAAATTTGAGTTATTGACATATTTAAATTCTGCGTAAAAAGTTGTAATAGTAAACATTTTACCATTTTTTATTTAAATGCTTAGAAACATTTATATTTAATAAATTAGTCAGTAAATTCTTGACATCTCAAAAAAAACGGGGTTCTATGAGATTTTGTTTTAAGCTAGTTCATACGTCACTTCCATCAACAATACTGAAAGAGAAACTAGATTTGACCAATCGTATCGCTTCATTCTTACAGTAGCTGTTAGGCTTAGTGACGGCCTAGTCCAGAGATATGATACAGTTATATATATTTCTATATATATATATATATATATATACACATGTATAGATAGATCTAAAAGCATTTTTTTTAGGATAATGACCACGAGAAAAAGAGTAACATTTTTCATCTAAGCCTTTCTCTGTCCCAAGAAGTAAATAGATCGTGTGTCTGACTGATTCGAACAAACTGGTCAGTGTATGGCTAGTCTAGTACGCCTAAGGCTAGTCGAGACTATGTATAGTCGGTCATGACAAGACAACCAAGGGATAGTGTTTGTTGTGTGTTGAGTGGTCTGGCGAGACAATACAGACCGCTGTGGTTAGTCAAGCATGTAAATCTACTTTTAATACGCATTTTTTCTTTGCTTACAAGATCTAGATCTAACTGCATAGACGAAGATATATTACTTTTACAAGAATGTTAACTTTGCTTTATGGTCTTCTGTTATACAATAAGTCAATAGATTAAAACACCTTTGTGACGTCACATAGAAACCCGGTGAAAGTCTGTTTTGGATGCACAGGAAAATTAAGTCAGAAAAACATCAAATACTAAGTTATTATTGCAAAGAAAAAAAAAAGAATCATATATTTATTATCTGTAAATCAAAACACATATTGACATTTTTATTATTAGACTATATAAAAAATTGTCAAAACCATCGGAGTTTCCCTTTAACTTTCTATTCTTTAGACAGCACTAGTAGATTATATCCAGATCTAATTATTTTCTTTTTTGAATTAAGGTCTATAACATAAGAATTCAATATCTAGAGTCTATATTCTCCTCTATTAAGGAATGTTTACCATCAGATAGCTCAGGTACAGCTGTACCAATCACGATAAAATCATTTTCGTCTGAATCGTCACTGGAAGTCGCCATCTTGTTTGTGAAATTTCTATAAAAATTGTATTAGAAAATTTTAAGAAAAAGAATTTTAGTTCTTCCAATAACAATAATATTTTGGAAAATATTTTGTTTTTGAGTTCATACTTTAAAGTAGTATCTCCGGCATCTCGATATTGTTTGAGTGTTCTGAAATTGTTTTTTATGAGAGAACTATTCGAAATAAGAATGTTAGAAACGCATTGTTGTCTGATCAACACAATCTCATAATTAGGCCAACATCATTCAAGACATCGTGACATCTATATCGAGTCATTTGACTTCTAGTGTCATTACTAGACTCTCAGCCGGCGCCGAATTCGCCGCCAAATTTTTGTCCGCCTGTTATATTATCACAATACACACTAACAATACTGATGTTTAAAAGTTACACTCTTTTTTTTTATTAACGTGAAAACAAGGAGAGACCAACCAGCAGAGACTAATACACAGTGAATACACACTACTGACACACTTAAGAGAAAACCGTGAACACGTGAACATACTGAACAGTAGAACAAGGGAGACTACATGAAAACAAACAAACACACACACAACATACATAAACATGTTCTTTAAGTGGATTGTAGAATGCTAGCACAGGAGCTTGAGTCACCATAGATTGTATGTCACAGAATGCACTGTCATGTTTTCTCGACCATGACCAAGGGATATCTGTATGAAGTAGCTGCCGAATTGGTTCAATGACGTCGGATAGTTTGGGTAGGAATTTAGCAAGATAGTTCACAAACCCACAAAAGCGCCGAACTTCCTCAACGTTTGTTGGTTTGTTCATTTCTTTAACAGCCTTTACCTTTTCAGGATCAATCTTTAAACCATCACTTGTAATTAGATGTCCCAGAAATGTAATTTCTTTCATTTTAATCTCAACTTTTTCTTTGTTCAGTTTAATTCCCACAGAGCGACATCTCTCAAATAATGCTGTAATATTCTTGTCAAGGTCATGGGAAGCTGTTTCCCATGTGTCTCCGGAACCATAAACTATAATATCATCAGCTACACCAATCACACCTTCAAGACCTTCAAGAGCAGCATTTAAATGTTTCTGAAACAGTTCTGAGCTCACAGATGTTCCAAATGGTAATCTTCTCCACTTGTAACGTCCAAAGGGTGTCTGAAAAGTTGCTAGCAAACTCGATGCTTCATCCAGATGCACATGCCAATATGCATTTGCAAGGTCCAGTTTTAAAAACACTTTTGCATTCGATAATCTAGGAAGCAAGTCTTCCATTACTGGAAGGAGAAAACGTTCTCTTTTAAGTGCCTTGTTGAGAGGACGAGGATCTAAACAGATATGTAGTTTTCCAGATTTTTTAGTTGCAATCACCATTCGCCTGAACCAGTCAGTAGGTTTATCAACTGGCTCAATAATTCCTTTTTCTGTAAGCAGTTCTAACTCAAAATGTACTTTAGCCTGCATAGCTAAAGGTACACGACCAGATGGACATGCAACTGGTGTTATGTCAGGATTCACTTCTAAGTGTACAACACCAGGTAATTCACCCTGCTGATCATCAAATACATCAGAGAACTGTTCAAATATTTTTGTCGATAACCTTGGTAGAGGCTTATCAACACTTTCAACCTTGTCAACACTTTCAAAAGTATGATAGTTAATTGTAATTAGTCCCATTTTTTCTGACGTTTTCTTCCCTAACAAGGGAGTTAAGTCATCTCTCACAACCACGAAATCAACACGATATCTCTTGTTGGTCCTTGGATTTTGTACTACGAGTTGTACCTTTCCAATAGGTATGAGTGTGCTACCGTCATACACACGTAGCTTGCTTTGAGTGGGACAGATTTGTGCAGATTTAATAAGCTTCTTAGGGATGACATTAACACTGGCACCTGAGTCAATCTGACACACAATCTTCTCACCAGCTATGATAATTTCAGCTTTTATGATTTTATTGTTTGGTCCACCTTGTACAGCAAGCACAGCCTCATCATTAGAAGATAACGAATAACAATCATCACTGTCTTCATGTACATATTGCAGTTTTTTTTGGTTGCATGGAATGCCGAAATGATTTTTTTTTACAGTTATTACATATTTTACCCCACGCAGGACACAGTTCCTTTTTGAACGGGTGGTTTTGTCCACAAAATTTACATTTGCGCTGTTTATGAGCAGCATTTTGTTGTAGAATATTTTTGCGAGACGAGACAGCGAACGCCTCATCATGAGGTGGTGGGGCATCAGATGTAGGCCTACCTGTCTCTAGTACCTGTAGTTGCAAGTCAGCAGCTTCATTTGCATTGCAGATTTCCATACAAGTCTTGAGTGTTAGTTTATGTTCTTGTAAGAGTTCTTTCTTTGTTCTTGTGTCTCTGATGCCAACCACCATTCGGTCCCTTATTAATGACTATTCCATGTGGTCACAAAAGTTGCAGGTTTTAGCGAGTGTGCGTAGAGCTAGTAGGTAATCCTCTACGGTTTCTTGTGGCTTCTGCTATCTGTTGTTTAAAATGTATCTTTAATAAGTTTCATTTTTTAAACCAATGAAGTGTTCATCAAATGCACATATTATGTCTTGAACATTGTGCTTTGGTTTAAAGGTGATACTGTTGTATACTGCCAACGCCTCTGGGCCGATAGTGTGCAAGAACAGTGCTTTGGCATACTCTTCATCTATATCGTTTATTCTCTCGATAGTGCAATAGTTCAGCCACATTTGCTTGAAAAGCTTCCATTCCTCACACCCTTTCTTCACATTTAAAGGAGGTGGAGGGTTAATTCTTAGTTTAAAGTTAGTTTTACTTACAGTTTCCATTTTAGAACTTTTAGAAAGCTGCCACCATGTTATATTATCACAATACACACTAACAATACTGATGTTTAAAAGTTACACTCCATTTTTTTATTAACGTGAAAACAAGGAGAGACCAACCAGCAGAGACTAATACACAGTGAATACACACTACTGACACACTTAAGAGAAAACCGTGAACACGTGAACATACTGAACAGTAGAACAAGGGAGACTACATGAAAACAAACACACACACAACATACATAAACATAAATACACATATAAATGTAACGGGCGGGCCGTATTAGCCGTCATATTTTGTCCGACAAAAATTCGCCGAAAATGAATGATGCGCCGTAAAGTTTTTTCTTTTTTCAATTTTTTTTTGGCATTCCGTTTTAAAATCGATTTTTAAATTCTAATTTTATTAAACCCCAGTTAAAATACAATTTAAAAAAATAATTCAATTAATTTAAGTTACCGTTTTTTTTGTCAATAACACGATCTATTATCAATAATCTGTTTTATAAAATAAATGTCTCAGCGATCCTCTACTTGTACTAGTAAAAAGGTAAGCCTGTGTATAAAATAAATGGTCTTATGCCTAAAAGGCTAATTAAGCCTAAATTAACTGTTGCAATGAACTATACTAGCTAAATCTATAAATAATGATTTGTATGTCATATCATTTCTATGCAACAATTCTACATGATGATTTTAGGTGAACTCAAATGTGAGTAGATGTCATCTAAACCGAGAAGAGAGGCAGTTTGTTACCAAATTACATGTAAAATCTAAACCGCCTAGCCAACATGGAAATTCCAAGGCCCAATGCTGGAGATATTTTGGTGGCCTGTTCTCTGCTGATGGGAGAAATGTTGTGGAAGATAGGGTCTATTGTCAGCTGTGCCTGACTACTCAGCAGTCACTGGGTGACAAGGGTCACATTTCAAGAGTTACGAATTTTGCTGCAACAACATCAAGTGGCAATATGAATCTTCATTTGAGTGTCAAGCATGATGTAACAGTACAAAGTAAGGAAAAATCAAACAAAATTATGGAATATTTAAGTAAGTATGGAAAAGGCGCCAGTCAATGTCAGGCAACATCAAGCCATGAAGTGACAAGAGATATTGTCCTCTGGTTTTGTAGAGACTTACTCGCCTTTGAAAAAGGTTTTGTTGAGTTTTTCAAAATTAATTGCCCATCTCTCAACATACCTGCTCCTGTAACACTTGCTGGAATAGCCCAAGATGACGTTTATCAAGCTATCAGGTCAGCTCAGCTGTCAAAACTAAAATGACTGAAGTCAATTCACTTTGTTTGCTCTTTGATGGATGGACTGATCGATATCGGGCTATCAATTACCTTGGCATCCGGGCTTCCTTTTTAGACCACGATTGGACATATAAAATTGTCACACTTGGCTGTCATGCTTTGCCTACTCATGCTGCACACGACCTTGCTGACCATATCAGCTCTGTTCTGAAAAGCTTTGGTGTTGATCCCAAAAAGCTTTTCATAACTAGCTGCCATGATGGTGCTGCAAATATGATCAAGCACCTTTTGCTTACTACTGATAGCATTAATAGAAATGAAGATGTACTGCATATACTACAAAAGTGCCGCAACATCATAACTGCACTTCATTTCAAAACTGCAATTATGGAAGATGAGACAGCGTTTACAGAGGATAAAGAAATTATTAAAACCCTGAAAAAAGGCATGTCATCAGTGTGTGAATTGCTTCATGTGGATGATCAATTCAGTGTATCAATAGTGGATACCTCGGAAAGCAGCATTGACTCCACTGATGTTAACAGTATGCATACACACAATCATAAGTCATTGAAGGGATCATGTGCAACACGTTGGAATTCAACACTGATGAGGTTTCAGTCAATACTTAATTTGAAAAGGGAGGTCCAAAATACTCTCAAGCGTATTGGGCGTGTTGACCTATGCCTTCATGAAGATGAAATTGATTTTTAGGTGAACTTGTTACCTTTTTAAAACCCCTCCAAAATCTAACTGATCTCTTTAGCTGCTCAATGCCAACCTTATCAGCAATTCCAGTGATGAAAATGCATATCAAAAAGATCTGCACAGCGTCAAGTGTTGATGATGACAAGATGCAAATGATCAAGCAGTCAGTACTCAACCAACTTGACCATCGATTTCCTGTCAATGATAACATCAAGCTGCATCAGCTGCTTGATCCAGATTTAAAATCATTGATTCCACGGCCAGAAGCAACCACACTTCTGGAGAAAGCCATAGAGTCAGCTATGACCCGTGGATTCATCGTGTCTGAAGCTGATGTATCACATTCGCAACTAGTCAGTGAAGATGTTTCCGAAGAAAGCAGATGTAAGAGGATGCTAATGGAGCTGATGAATGATTTGAAAATTGAACAGTCACCCAACGATTGTATCAATAAGGTATTTTATATTATTTTATTTGTATTTTTTAAATTCAAGCAGTAGTTTTAATATTAGGCTATTTAAGTACCTTTAGTGACATTTTAGTATAGGTTTTTATTCCAATAATTGTTTACTGTTATCTCTTAACTGAACAAGATAAATATTACATTTACTGTGTACTGTAATGAAATGTTTTATAACCAAACAGTTAGTAAAATTGTATTTTGATTTTTTGAACTTTTTTTTTCAGGTAGCAGTGGAAATAGCAAACTATTTGACGGCACCTATTGTTCAGTTTCATGATGTTCTCAATTTCTGGCGTAGCAGTGCTGCATCATCCTTGTATCCATATCTTACTCAACTAGCTCGACTTCACCTATCATCATCAGCATCATCTGTTCCAGTTGAGTGCATGTTTTCGGTTACCGGTTTGATAATAAACAGCAAATGATCAAGTCTAACAGCTGATAAGCTACATTGTGTTTGTTTCATCCATGACAATTACAAACTGATATATTGAGTGGTTAACTTAAAAAATGGACTGCATTTTCATGCACTCTAAATAATGTAAATTATGACAGAATATAAAAGTGTTTTTTTTTTATATATTTGAAATAAAGTTTTTTCTCAAGTCTTTTATTCATGAAGTTTTATTACTTTATTATTGGCAAGGCATAAGCCGAACTACCCAAATATTTTTCTAATCAGCCGGAAATCAGCCACAAATGCCAATTCACGGAGAAATCCGGCTAATCCAGATATCAGCCGAAAAATTATGTCAGCCAGCCGAAATCTTGAAAAAAATTCAGCTGGCAGGTCTGGTCATTACTAAATAATACAATAAATTCGTTTTGTGTTTGTAGTGAGATTCAAAAGGTTAATGCATGCCAAACATGGGCGCCCGCAGGATTTTTTTGCAAAGGGGTGCAAGCTCCATATATGGCTTCAAGTCGTAGCCTCGCCTTTCTTGTAACGGAGAATATTAAGGGAAACTGGTTCAACAACAGATGAATAATGGACGACAATCAGAAACACGCGAGGAGCAGGCACTGGTTACACATATGCTTATTGTCTGGTTTGACTAGCAGCCGTTATTTTAAGATCCGCCAAAGATCTTCTTGAAGTTGTGACTTAAAGCGTGAATAGATTTATATTTCTCAGTCCACTGTGTCTCACACAAAAGAGGTAAATTTAACACCAACGCTCTCTCTAGGGCCTTCTCAGTGCCTGAGTTATCTGCAGTTTCATGACCAAAATACCGAGTCAAGGAAGCGAATTTATTATGTTGCTGCTCGTATTTTTTTATTGTATTTTTTGGTTTCTTACTGCTACCAGTGCTCCATTTATACAAAGTCAGACGACGGCATGTGAAGAACTTGTGGACGTGTTTTACCTGCTATTTTTGTTTTTTTGTTTGCGTTAACAACGAACGCAACTTGAAAGACGGGAATACAATGACAACTTTTTACTCTTGTTCCAAGAATGCTTCGCACGTATCACGTCGAAAGACAGCTGACAAGGATTTCTTCTCCAAGGCAATAAATAAAATAACAATAACAACAAATACAAAAAAACACATCATTTTCAATACCTTAACTAAATATAATAAAAACTATAAAACATCCTTTATAGTGCAAAGAATTGCTCGGACATGAACTACAGACTAGCTTATAGTTTCTTAAAATAATGGCATATCCTTACAACTTCACCTCAGTGAAAGTAAAACTACCGAAATTGCTGCTTAACATAAGTTAATCGATTTGAAAGTGTAACAAATAGGCTAAAATGTGGCTACTCAGAATTTAGAGGGGTGCAAGGACATGTTCGGCCATCCATTCCTGTTAAGCCTATAGGCTAGTTTTCCACATTAACATATCTTTACAACTGTACTCCAGTCGCCATTTGAAACACTACTTGTTCACTAGCTTCTTAGATTTTGATGGATCTGACGGTGCAAAAAAGGTTAGAATTTGTCTACTCAGAATCCAGGGGTGTGTGTGTGTGTGCATGTGCACCACCTTGCACCTATTTATACCTTCGGGCACCCATGAATTGCTAATGGAAGTTTGATATCTCTTACCGCACCACCTGCACATTGCTAGGTTTTCTATTAGGTTTGTGTTAATAGTAAGATATAAGTACATGTATTTTGATTTTTTAAAGCCCGAGTCAAGTGTTATTCTTTCATATAGGCTAAACAATAGAATAGAATTCTAGGCTAGATTCCTTGTTGTAATTGTTAAGTAAAACGTTATTGTTTAAAAGTTGTAAGGGTAATAGATGTTTTTTATATGCATATATCTTATCTTATATAATACAGACGTTACTTCAAAAAAGAAGATGATTACGTCCTACGCGTCATGCATTTATTCATGCATATTAACCAATGACCTAAATCACTGGTTATTCTGGCTAGCTCAGGTAACCCATTCCATGCTCTAATAGCACTGGGGAAGAAGGAGGATTTGTACAAATTCATCCTATCATCTGGGACGAGGAATGTATCTTTATCTTTGTGTCTTTCTGAGTATTTTATTAAATTTTATTTTTGTATTTGAAGATTATGGTTCAGTGTTTTTATGTATAATTGCTACTTTACTTTTGAGTCTTCTATCCCGAACAAGGCCTAAACAAGGTTAAATAACATTTTAATTTCATGTTCTTATTTGATTTATAGAAATTTCTTTTAATAAACCCTAATGCTTTATTTGATTTTTTGATAGTTTCATCAATATGGGGAGTCCATGACAGTTTTTCATTTATTATAACACGTAAATATTTTGCGTTTTTAGTCTGTGTTACTGGTTTACCATTAATAAAATAGGTGGAATTAATTTGTTTTAGTTTTTTTGTTACTCTTAACAACTGACATTTTTTTGGGTGGAAAGACATGCTCCAATTTGATTCCCATTTCTGTAATTCATCTAATTCTCTTTGTAAAATATCTGTATCTTGTGCTGTTTTTATTGTTCTTTATATTATGCAATCATCTGCGAATAATCTAACTTTTGTTCCTGAACTAATGCAATTTTGTAAATCGGTGGTAAATCATTTATGTAAATTAAAAATAGCAGTGGACATAAGACTGTTCCTTGAGGTACACCTGAGTTGACTTTTATTAATGTTGATTTAGAACCATATATTATTACAGTTTGTTCTCTCCCTATCAGGAAATCCTTAATCCACTGATGCAATGGACCTTCAATGCCAAAATATTTTATTTTTTTAAGCAAACTATGGTGGTGAACTTTGTCAAAAGCTTTGGAAAAATCTAATAAGATAGCCATCAATTTGCTGCTCACTGTTATCTAAATATATCTATACCAGTATTTACTTTTAAACTACCTGCAGAAATTGTTTTTTGTTTTCGATGATAGATCCTACTTTTTTTTAAAAAGGTATGTATGTAAATAGCTAGAAGAAAAAACAGCTTATGTTTTAATCGAGATTTTAATATATTAATGTTACATATTAAAATTCTTTTTCTTAATCTCCGTTTGGCTTAAAATGGCTTGAAACGAGGGTTTGTTCTTGGTCGATTTTTAGCTTTAGCACCGGAAGCTGAATCTTTACTCACATTTGTTGGCACTTGAGTGCTTGTCTGTGTAGTGTTGTCATATCTAGATGTGTTGCTATTTTTGGTAGGTCTTAAACGCACGCTCTCGGCGTTAAGTGGGAGTTTTATTATACCGGCTACGCTTGTTTTCTTTGAGGGGCGCCTAGAATTGAAAGGTGAAAGGGTGGTTGGAGCTTGGCGTTTTCCCACTGCTGCAGTTGTTGCTGGCGTTGTTGTTGTAAGTAGCTTCTTCTCTTCAGAGCTTCCACCACCAAAGCGATGTCTGTTTCTTTGTTGCTTCTTCAAGTGGCGTTTACCAATTGCAGGTATAGTTGTTGTTGGTGGTGTTGGTGTTGTTGTTGTAAGTAGCTTCTTCTCTTCAGAGCTTCCACCACCAAAGCGATGTCTGTTTCTTTGTTGCTTCTTCAAGTGACGTTTACCAATTGCTGGTATAGTTGTTGGTGGTGTTGGTGTTGTTGTTGTAAGTAGCTTCTTCTCTTCAGAGCTTCCACCACCAAAGCGATGTCTGTTTCTTTGTTGCTTCTTCAAGTGACGTTTACCAATTGCTGGTATAGTTGTTGTTGGTGTTGGTGTTGTTGTTGTAAGTAGCTTCTTCTCTTCAGAGCTTCCACCACCAAAGCGATGTCTGTTTCTTTGTTGCTTCTTCAAGTGACGTTTACCAATTGCTGGTATAGTTGTTGTTGGTGGTGTTGGTGTTGTTGTAAATTGCTTCTTCTCTTCGGAGTTCACACTACCAAACCGATGTCTGTTTCTTTCCTTACCAATCTCTGATGCAAGTCTTGTAACTGTTGGTGTTGAAAAGCGCTTCTTCTCATCGGAATTTACTTCCCTATAGCGATGTCTGTTTCTTTGCGGACTCCTCCAATGCTGTCCGTGACCACCAGTTTCTCCAGAGCCTTCACCATTGAGATCCTGAAATCCACCATTTATAGGATGTGTTGGAAGGTTGGGGATAAATTGTTGTATCTGCTTGGTTATGATATTCACTAAAGCCTGGTCCAGCTGCGCATTTGGGGTCTGACCTGGAAACAGAGTTCCTTGGGCCGCTATTGCTTCTGTTATTGCCCGTATATCATTCTCATCCAGAATAGCGCAATTTAAATCTGAAACGAAACATCAAAGTATACTGTATTAGCAAAATTATATATATATATATATATGCAATTTTAAATGTTAAACGTTTTCTTCCTTTGATTTTTAGTTATTAGAGTATGCATTTTACAAATCTTTATATTATTAAAATATTAGCTAGTTTTAATAGTTGTTCAAGTTTTTACGACTACAGTTCTTTGATTATAAACGTAGATTACATATTAAAATATTACCATGTTGCTAGATAAGTATAGAATCTTCAATTTTAAAGTTAATGTTTTGATAATGGGGAAGATGTAGATGTCTAAAAAATATCTATGGTATTTGTGATGATCAATTTTCAACAATTATTAAACATTTAATTTTACATTAAAATATTCAAATTAGGCTACTTTGCAATGTCTATTGAATATACGAGAAAATTAATGTTTTGGATAGATATAGATTTACTATCTATCAGTGCTTCATTAGAATAATGTAATTATTTTAAATCAGTAACTTAACTTTACCTTTAGATGGTCTCAAATTAAGAACCAAAAAACATTTTTCACAAGTATATGGCTAACTCTAAAATATTTATATAGGCATAAATAAATTTTTAATGCTGATATAAGTCGTTAATACTGTTATAACCTTGTCTTGCACACTTCCATCCAAGATAGTGCAGATGGTGCGCACTATTAGACACTAGGCTAGGAGGGATGTTGACGTTAGGGAAAAAGGAACGATTTCCGCCCAGGTCTAGATCCGATATGAAGATGCTGTGCTCAAGGCAGATGTCCTATGTGTTTGTCATGTCCTCGTATAAATAAACACATATATGTCGTTGGGTTACCTTCCTTAAGTTATTAAAATACTGTTGTATCGTATAATATGTGGGAGTATGAATGCATACTTTAGAGGTAGAGCTCTTTAGAAATGATCTAATTTTTTAAATCCAGAACCATCGAGACGATATCCACAGCATATATCGCACAACCAAGCAGCTAAATGTAATCCAGTTAAAGATTATATTTACAGCTTTAAATCAGCTTGTAATAGTACAATCAATGCTACTAATTGGACATTAAAGCAACAAAAACACGCAAAATTTTAAAACATCCTTTTTTAAAAGACAAAGCTTATCAAAGAGGCAAAACAATGCACTTACAACTATATCTCTCAATAAAGTAAAAGTTATTTCCCTTATTATAGTTGAAAAAAACAAACTAATTGACTAAATGGTTAATTTTTAAATGTATTTTTGTTATGTTAGGTACAATAAATAATTTTTAAAAAGTTTCAGCTTGATCCGAGAATGGGTATGGGATAAATAACCTGCACAATTATCTAAGATGGCAAAACCCAACATATTTAGCGATATCTGTAATTACTGAAGGATTAATTTCCATTTTTGTATTAAACAAAATAATTAATTACCAGCAATTAATTGACTAATTGGTTATTTTAATATTTTTTTATTGATTCATGTATTGTCTGTAAAGTTTCCACTTGATCCGAGAATTCATGTGGGAGAAATAACGTGTACACCATGGGCGTAGCCAGGGAAATGAAATCCCCCCCTGGGGGGAGGGAGACGGACTTTAGTGACTGAATTTTTGCTATGTTTTTGTTTATTTTAGGTGAGATTTTAATACTAAACCATCACTTGCCCCAGCGCAGCCAAGGGGGTTTTCATTTTAAAACCCCCTAACAGGGGGTTTTTGAGTTTCAAACCCCCTACCAGGGGTTTTTGCAGTTAAATCCCCCTCTTCTATAAAACAAAACAAAAAAATGCAAACGACAATCCCCTAATTCCAAGAGCACAGTTAAGGAAGATTTTGATTTTAAAACCCCTCCAAAATTTACGATAAACCCCCTCTTTAATATGAAAAAAAAAAGCAAATTATGCACTCAAAATGTTATGAGCGTAGCTAAATGGGTTTTGACTCAGTTTTAAGTTTAAACTCCCCTCCAGTGGAGTTTGAAGCTAAAAAATACATCTATAATGTAAAAAAAAAAAGCAATTTACACACTCTAAAATCTATGAGCGTAGCCTAAGGGGTTTTTGAGTTTAAATCCCCGCCAGCGGGATTTAAAGCTAAAAAATACATCTATAATGTAAAAAAAAAAAGCTAATTACGTACTCAAAATGCTATGAGCGTTGCCAAAAGGGGTTTTGAGTTTAAATCTTCCTTCAGAAGGGTTCGATGCTAAAAAAAATACCTCTTCAATATAAAAAAAAGCAAATTACACACTAAAATTATTTGAGCGTAGCCAAGCCAATAGGGGTTTTTGAGTTTAAACTCCTCTCCTCCAGATGGTTTTGAGTTTAAAATCCCCCTACAGAGCGTTTTGAGTTAGAAAACCTCTATCTTCAATATTATTCTAAAGCAAACTACAGTTACCAAATTCCATGATCGTAGCTAAATTGGGTTTTGAAAAAAAACAAAGTCCAGAGATTTTTTAGTTTAAAAACCCCAACAGATGATTTTGACGATAAAACTTCCCTTTTTGATATAAAATCTAAAGCAAACTACAGTCACCTAATTCCAAGAGCGTAGTCAAGAGAGGTTACACATTTCTACCAGTGGCGGGGCTCCATTAATAAAGTGCAGTGAATAGTCATCTGCCGAAAATGAAAAACACTAAATGTGGCTCAACAAAGATGGCTAAGACATATTTTAGGAGTCAGTTATAGAGATCGGGTGTAAATCAAGGAAATCCTATGCCGAACTGTGAGTCGACCCCTTAGTAAGATTGTGACAGAGCGTCGCATGAGGTTTGCGGGATATGTTCTCCGACAAAATTAATAACGCATAATAAGAAACGGGATGACATCCTAGTACATCTTGGCGCCACACATTCATGGAGGTCCTCAGAGCAAGTGGGAAGAGTCTTCAGATATTACCAGTGACAGATTTTTGTGGAAACAGCTTGACGGCAAATGCGCCGAACGGCGCGGGAGGGTCTAAATCGGTAAGAATAGCACACTAGGTTTTTGAAATAGCAGGAAAATGCACTGTAGATACCTCAGAATATATATTTTGTTGGCATTCAATACCAGAAATAGTGCTCTAAGCGGCAGGGCTCTGCCCCGCGCTGGGAGAGCTCCTAGCGCTACCCCAGACCCCCTTGCTAGTAATGGTTGGGAGTCAACAATTTTTCCTCTAACTACAGGAAGAACCTATTCTAGGGCACAATAAACGTGTTCCGAAAGAATGAAGGGTCAGAATGTGATAAATATTATGTACACATGCATACATACAAATATTTTTTTTCGCGGGGGGGGGGGGGGGGGGAGAGAAAAATCCCCCCTACCCCCCCCCCCCGAAAAAAAATCCTGGCTACGCCCATGGTGTACACACTACACTCTTTACCAGACAGACAAACAGAGTGAGTTGATATAAGCTTTGTAAAAAATAGGTTTCCTTACCTTTGGCTAATGGTGATAGCGCGCGTAGTTGTTGACAGAATCTCTCCCTGTTAAAGAGTTGGAAGCCATTATTTCGTAGATGTGCCGCTGCCACAAATAGAACCAGCAATGGCCACAGGCTGCTCAATTGGAACATCGCCATGGTATGAAGTTAGGACATAAGTGAGAAAAATGCATTCTCTTGGGATTTAATAAGTCTGAGTCAATGGAGGTATTGCGTCATTTAAAAGTTGCTCATTATTGAGTCAACAAAACAGGACAGAGAGGAAGAAAAACTCTTGCTTCTAAAGGCCCTCAAGTCACGTTCGTTTGCACTATTAACACAATATTGAGACTTAGCTTTTATACATTTTATTGATTCACATTTGTTATCTCATTTTTATTCAGCATCAGTTTATATTCAGCGTCTTTTTTTCTTCGGCTATCTCTTTACAGTGGTATTTGTGTTCGTGCTCACGCAGTCTCCGCCCCCCCCCCACACACACACACAATTCTGACGTGGGAGGGAGGAGGGGGTGGACATCAATTCATTGACTGTGTTGGAGGACAGCCTAACTAGAAAATATTCGAAATTAAAATTAATATTGAATTGAGAAAGAAACTATAAAGGGAATGTTTAATTGCTTTGGTTCACTCATTCTTTCGTAGTCCTAAAGGTTCAAAAGAGTAATTGATGAAACCGAAAGATTTGACTTATGACTTATGAAAAAAAGAGGATTACGTCCCTCGCGTTTTCATAGGTCAATCTAGTCATGGATGTTATCAATGACTTCAATTATGCCAAGTCATTGGTTTTCCTGGAAAGAACATTAAAAAATCAGTAGGCCTAATTTTTAGTGGATTGGATGAGTTCCGTTTAAACTTTTGAAATTACCACAATGTTTACTGGTATCGGAGAATTAAACATGCATCTCTCATTTTATCTGTCCCTTGACTGTCCGTAGAGGCGCTGTGGCAGTTCGCGTATCCAAATCCCTTAACTTTTCCCGATCAGCAGCTGGATATCAAGAAAGAGGCTGGTCCATTCTATTTTACTTTGTCCAACGAAATTTTTCTTTGAAAGCCCTTTCTTCGTGCTCCCTTCACTGTACCCTAAAGGATGACTTTTGACAATGAGTCAAGTCTTACATTATGACAGTCTCTTTAAAGTATTTTGGAGTCACTCTTTTAAACGAGCTAACCGGAGTGTTGACTTGTATAAGTACAAATTCATGTCCTTATTTCCTGGTATCTGATATTCAGCATTTTGCTGCAGCATTTACTCCTCAATGGCTGGAATTATTCTTTCAGCCTAATCTTTTATTTTGCCATTAGTTTATAATGGGCCTCATTCACCAATCGTAAGCAAAGAGCATTTAGCCACGAGATAATATTGATAAAACAATTTTTTAAATGTCACGTGACAGCCTGTGTGTATTACATAATTTGTAAAAGAAGCAGTGGCGTAGCTAGGGTAGGGAGAGGAGATCCGAATGTGTCTTAAAACAAATAGATTTTAATTATAATATTGTTTTATCCCATGCTTTTAAGAATGTGCGCATATAATATTGTCTCTAATTCAGTCACAAAAAGCACTGGCCCTTGATTTCCAACCTCAATTCGGTCTTACACCAAGCCGTGTTTATGCCATTTTCTATTTAGCTCGAGCCTGTCTTTATGGTCTCTTCAGCTATGTCTAAGTCATACTCTAATTATGCTATCACTCAGGCTGCTATCACATTTGATAACTTGTTATGCTCCAATCAAGAGTTATAACACACATTCCAGTCCGCACAGCTTTTCAGACGCTCTTAAAAGAATTGGATATCGCTTTAGTAAATCGTCTAAACGTTTATTTACAGGTAAAATGGTCGTCGAGTCTTCTACTCAAAGAGTTTCTATTCTGCCCTACCTTAAATCCGGCCCTGCTTCGATAGTTTACAATCCAAGCCAAAGATCCTCCCTGCTTGTGTCTGAATAGATCCAACGTAAACATTTCCGATAAGATTTTAGAGTTTCAGACTTTGAACAAAGAGACAGCAACATTACGTGTTTCTTTTCATACTCATACCGAGGATGGACGAACAAAGATAGACTTGAATAATAAATAAAACTGCCTAGAATTAATCTTGTTTTAAGAAGCACACATAGCTGAAATTGAGTTACATACCGAAATTTCGTATGACAAAGTAGCGCTGACAAAAAAAGAAAACGACTGTGTGTCATATGTCTTGATCTAAAAATTATATTTATCTGAAGGCAGGAGAGGTTTGAATTCTGAGTTTTCGTTCTCCCTCGGGCAGGAGGAACTCGTTAGCGCTAGGTGGCAACCAACCTTTTGTCCGACACATTAAGCTCCTAAACGCCGTCACCGACAGCACCTCGGGGTGGGATGGCGCTGGGGGCGCGTGACAGCGGGTAGATTGGTTATGAGGCCATAAGGGGAAAATCTGCAAAATCACTAACTCAGATTTCATTTCAAAAGAGAAAAGAAATAAAATAAATTCTAGAACCAACATTTTAGACACATGCAGATCTAGGTAGTGTAAAAGACTAAAGAGTGAATCATTTATTTAAAAATAAAATGCTGCACATATTTGAATAACTGGTTGTTGAGCGTCTCGCTAATGACACACAAGTCCTGGGTTAATTCCCAGACTGAACAATTTTTGTCAAGGATAAATGAAATATAGATGTTATAATGTTTTCTTAGAGGTTCAGCGAGTGCCGATTTAAATTATTCCGACCTCGAATTCCAACGGTGGTTGATTTTGAAACCAATACTATGCCAATGCCCACACATTCTCATCGTCTGACCTCAAAACCATCCATTCGAAGTTTGTTTGTTTGCTTGTATTTTTCTTTTCTTGCGGTGGTTGATTTTAAAACCAAAGCCATGCCAATGCCCACTCATTCAATTCGTATGACCTCAGAATCATCCATTCGAAGTTAGTTTGTTATCGGTTTGAAATCCTAACTTACAAGATTACAAAAGAGAGTTTGTGTTTTCTGACAAGAACTTGATACCAGCTCTTGATGGCTAGAGTGGTCTCACTACTTCAGAAAATACTAATGTATAAAGATAATATCAGAGATGACGATAAAGTAAAGAAACACAATAGTCAATAATTATATCAATTACTATCTCCGACTCCGGACACAAATTTATATTTGAAATTGATATATTGTGTGGTGGTAGACTTTTTTGAATTAACGTCTATATTATATAAGATAAGAAGATAAGAAAAACTTATCATTTAAGAAGAAACCTGATACGAGCACTGAAAACAAAAGAGACAATGAACGTCTCGAAGAAAAGTTTCACTATTCAGAGATTCATACAAAGATACAGCAGTCGAAGAAGTGAAAAATGTCTCTTGATGAGAGAAGTAGTGCTGAAGAGACTCCAGGGGAATACCTTTTACCATAGTCAGAGAAATCATCTGAATTAAGCGATGATGAGTCAAGTGATGGTCTTCCAAAATCATTTTCTCCAGAAGTGGAAAAAACTGTAATTAAGTACAAAGACTTCGGATATATCCAGCTTGGAATTTTATCTGAGGAACTGCGAGTAAATATTGTGTTAAAGGATATCTTATTTTTCCAAAACAAAGATGAACGTATATGGTTTCAGTAGGGTTTACCCAAAATAAATCACGAAGTCTGACATCATGGTTCACTAGAAAGCTTCTAACAGGAAAAATTTGAAACCGATCTTGGCTCGTCTACTCTTCACGTTTGGATTGTCTATTTGGTTTTCCATGTGTACTATTTTCTGAGGCATCAGAAAAGACATTTAGTGCATTGAGCATTTCACCAAATGGAAGAAACATGAGAGACTGAAAGAAAGAAAAAGTCCACCACAGACACGCTTTTTTGAAGTGGAAGCTGGAAGAAGAAAAGCTTATGGCACAACCAGATGAACTGCAACATGTTTCATGTGCAAATTTTGAAAAATCAGCAGCATTGGATGGTATTGGATTATTTGTCACTAAAAATTCAAAATGATTTTATTAACTTGATGGCAAAAAGTTTGGGAATCAATTGTTTGGAAAGTCAAGCACGTTTGTTACTTTTCTCTATTGCTTGATTCGATACCAGATGTTTCTCATCAAGAACAAGTCTCTCTAATAGGTCGTTACTTGGATGTTGTTAACTTCGAAATAAAAGAGTCATTCATTGGTGACTTTGAAATTTTGAAACCTGATGGACAACATTGTGAAGAACTTGTTCTGAAAACTCTTAAAGACATTGGAATGGACTTTGATCTGTTCAGAGGTCAAACCTATGATAACGCAGCCACAATGAGTGACCGTCTGTCTGGCCTGTAGAAACGTCTCTTAGACATAAATTCAAAGGCAACATTTCTGAACTGTGATAAACACTCTCTGACCCTGGCAGCTCCTCATTCTGCTAAGATAGATCCAGCAATTGTCACCTTTTTTTTTTGGAACTTTTTTTCCCAATTCACCGCAGAGATAGGTCTAACTGAAAGAAGCTGGACCCGGGAGTATAAAAAAGGAGAGTACAAGTGATCCGCAAGAGAAAAAGCTACGTCGGCATCTCGAAAAATCATCAAGCTGTTGGAGAAACTTTCTGAATCAACAACTGAAAGAATGGACACTAGAAGCAGTGCACAGAGTCTTCTTCATGCTGTGGAAAATTATGAATTTTTTGCTTATCTGGAATTCCGGTCAAATCTCCTGCGCCCAATTTATATAGTTCAGAAGAAATACAAACGTCTGGACTACACATAGAGACGCTGCGGAAGAAATTAAAACCCTTTCATGCTTTCTGCAAAATGATGAGAAACGGAAGAAGCTGATCACCCAACCCATCGAAAAAGCAAAAGAAGATAGTGAATGCTATAGAGTTCTTGTAATCAAAAGAACCAGAAGAACGAAAAGACTTGATAGGGAGTTTAGGTCTAATGTAGGACTGTCAATAGAACTGCAATTCAAACGTGTTGTGACAGAAGTGCTGGACAGACTTCATGTGGAGATGAAGGACAGATTCCAAATGCTGGAAAACCATGTGGACACCTTTGGGTTTTTTATTGAACCAAGACACCTCTTGGAGTCTATGGATGATGACACGCTGATGAAAAACTGTGTCGCTTTTTCCTGTTTTATGAAATATTGGCAAATCGCTTGTTCAATGATGTCATTGATGCACGAACACTTTTCATCAACAAAGCAGTGCCACAATCACCAACTGAAATATTGAGAAAGCTGGCTTCATATGGTAATGATGTGTGCTCCAACCTTGTCCCTCCATCCGAATACTACAAACTCAGGCCACTTCATTGCGTCATGTGAGAGATTATGGTCAAAGCCAAGTTTATCAAAAACTACCTCAGAGGCACACGAAAGGCTTAGCAGCATGGCTTGAATGCCAGTGGATTCACAAATACAAGACGCTTTCGATGTAGATGATGTTATAGATGCCTTTGCTGCTCAGAAAGCACGACCTGTAGAGATGTGAATTGAGATTTGTCACTTGTGCATTATTTCGCCAATAAACAACGGTATTATTCATTAAAAGATTCTTAATGATTATTTCTTGTTAATTTTACTGATATACTGTATCAATTTGAATGTAGGCTTATGTATTTATTAAATACATTATCTCATGTCTTGATGTCAAAATGCATGAGGCCTCCAAAGAGGTCAATCCCACGGGCCCCCAAATATAGAAGAGATAGAGAAGCACGTGGCTAAATGTTGTTTGTTTACGATTGGTGAATGAGGTCTATTGAGCGCATGCCTCTTTGGTGGAATTAGATCTCTACTAGAGTCTAGAAAAAGTTCATAAATCTAGATTGTTCGTAGATAGATAGATGAGATGTATATAGACATTAGAGTAGGCCTACATCTAGCTTCGATAAGTTAACGCAGTATTTTCTTGATGACCATCATGTCATTTTTGTATATTTTAAATAGCAGAATCTGTATATCCCTTTTATTGGTCTTTATCCACATGTACTAATTCATTTCTGTAAATATTAGATGCTTCAAAAGTAGTCTATAATCAATCCAATATCATATTTATTTTCTATTGCTCCTGGATATTTAGTTGCATAAACTAGAAAGCAAATTTTTTTTTTCTGCTTTAGAGAGATTTTTAGATTTTATTGGAGTTAATTTTCTGGGAATAAAACACCACACATAATCAAACACTTAAAATAGACAATACAACAATCAATTTGTTGTTCTTTAATGACAGTTTATTATGTTGCCATTTTCAATATTTCCAAACGCTTCCATTCCACAATCTCACTCCATGGTAATACAAACATTTATTCATTCATACATTTTGCCAATTTGGCTTACTAAATATTTGGAAGACATTTTTCAAACCTTCTGGCATACCAACACATTTAATATTTACATATTTACATTATTTAAAAAAAAAAAAAAAAAAAATCCCGTGCCATGCATGGACAATGCCAGTTAAGCCATACATATTTGATTTAATGAAACCAGATAAGTGTACATCTATAACAAACAATGGTAAACTATTTATAACAAAAAAATGAGGATTTCATTATGGTTTATATAAACTACCTTTACAAAAGTCAAAACAATTTTCTACGTTGTGTCTTAGTGAACTATTATATTTGTCATAAGAATCAATGTTCAGAAATCAAGGGGGATAATTAATTTTTAGTTTTAATGATGTAATAGAAATAGATATTTTCCCCTTTATTTTCTGAATTTGCATGAAAAAAAAGTAAAGATTTAAATCACTACTGCGTTGGACATAATTGACTGCTGGATCTGGCCCAAGGCAGATTAGAAAACCTCATACTTCTACCCCCCCCCCCCCTTTCCCCCAAACAAAATAGCCTAACATTTTCAAAATAACTCGTATCTAATAGTAAATACAGGGTGCAGAAAAAGGTAGGTATATATATAACATGGAACATTTTGAACATACAGCCTATATAATCAACACTGGCCATTAACTATTAGTTTGTGTAGATACAAATTACTTAAAAGGTTTACATAATATCAATGAATCAAGTAAATAAGGCATGAAACAATAATTGAAAGATACACAAATATACATAAGTAAACATATTTAAACATTTATAAACAAACATACACAAGTAATCATACTTAAACATATATAAACATATATAAACAAACATACACAAGTAATCATACTTAAACATATATATATATATATATATATATATATATATACATACAATGCAATACAGAGGTTCAATAAGTCAAAGTAGTGGAGAAAGCGACCAAAAAATATCATTTTTAAAAATTCTATGTGCACCAGGGCAGAAAGTTCAGTTTGTTGGTATTAACACAATAGAATCACATCTATAACATGATCAAATTTAGATTTAAGTGAACAAAACATATATTTTTAGCCATGCCAACAAAGACAAGACAATAAAAGTGGAGTTAAAAATAAAACAGCTTGAATTCAACTACAAGGTTGGGAGGGGGTGGGGCAGTGTTAATGTTGAACTAAACTATTGAAAGCTCAAGGAAAGTGGACCGAATTTGTTGGAACATGTCATTGTCAAACATTGGTTTTAAAGTTGGGGCTGCCCAATTTTAGGCTCCCAAATTTGAACCAGATCAGGACAGTTAGTGCATGATAGCCATCTGGTCAGTGCTAGAAACAATCAGTTTAGTTTCAGAGGAGACAAGCAAAGAGATGTAATGCACAATAATTTACAAGACATAAATACATTTATAACAAGAGTTAAAAAAACAATTAAGTAGTTAAAACACTATCATACACAAATTGTAATTTTTTTTTCACTTTTTTCCATCAAAGTCAGGGAATAAAAACTATTTACTTTTACTAGAACTCATTCATTTAAGAAAGTATACCAATCTCACATAAATCAAACTTTTAAGACAAAGCACTTGACTGACTAGATGGCACTGTTCACATATGGTAGCGACAGAGGACAAAATTATCTATTTATTTTATGTGTCATAATGTGAATAATTACTGATAGCATTTAAAATAATGAACTCCTATAAATTAATAAAACATTAATTTAACCTTATTGCGCATTTCTCTGGTTTGAAAAATATCTTTTATTGACTAAAAAGAAAAGATACTAAGACAAAGAGAAAAAAAAACTAAGAATAAAAAAATGTAAAAAAAAATTTAAACAATAATCAATAAACAACTTTAAAATATAGAAAAATATGTGCAGTTTCAAAAATATATACTTTTAAAACAAGATTAAGATTACCCAGGTAGGTCAAATACACTGTTTAATGGGAACTTTCATTTAAAATATTAAAAAAAACTAACTTTATATTTCTGGATTTTACACACAAAAAAAAAAGAATTACCATGCACTTGATCTCATTCCGAACAAGACAAGAAGAGCTATTCTAATAGGAAAGTTTCAAAAACTGCTTTTAGCATCCTACCCCATTAGACAAACACCATAAACAATGCATACTAGCGCAATAGACATTATTGGGTTAAAATTTAAAAGATAGACTCACAACCAGCACCATTAATTTAAAATTCATAAAGTGAAAAATGTAACGAATTAGTGAATTTTTCTGATCATGCAATCATCTTTACATTAAAAAAAAAACTATAAAAAAGGACAATATTTTAGCCATTATTTCCATTCTAAAAAGTTTTTTTATGAAACAAAATTGTTACAAATCAAAATGGTTTAAGTGTAACTAAGAAGAATACAAAAGTGGAGCAACAGTGTTGTCCAGAGAAGAATTCTTTGGTTTTAAGACTCTAACACAGCAATTCTTCACTTACTGGTCTATCAAAAATATATAATTTGAATGGTATATTAATGGAACGTAATGTTGACTTATATCATTAACCTTGTAAGAAGATCTAAGACTCTAAAACTACACAACAAATTCATTTTCTACTTAATTTTTATATTAATATTGCATAACAGATATTTCAAACAATTTTCTTTAACTTTGAGAAACTAATTTATTTATGTTTCACTTCTTGCTTTTTACTCCACATTCATATTGCTGCTATTTTGTGTCTCAAAATTTATAAAGAATTGAACAAATGGCTATATAAACTAACAGTTACAATGTGACTATTTCTGGCTGCACCTGATAACACATGTACATTGGAGCAATGACGAAGAGGAAATGATTCCAAAACTTTTCATACATCCTGAGTTTCTGACTAGAAAAACAATTAGTCAAAGAGAATTCCAGCATAAATTGACTTAGAACTTGGAAAAGATAATGTATTTATACTTGTGAACTACCAGACTGGAGTCTTTTCAGAAATGTTTCAGTACAATTAAATAACAGCTGCTAATCCGCCAAGGGCAAATAGTGCGACAATAATGCAGACGACAAGAGGAACAAAATATTTTGGATTCTGAAGTGAAAATCGGTGATGCCTGCGAGAAACCTGAAGAAGAAAAATTTATACTTTTAAATAATTGAGAATTGTTGATACCTTCCTATTCTTTTAAAGCAATTTAACTTCGTTTCCAATTGAGATCTAAATGTATTTAGTAAACTATTAGTTGACATGTTTTATCAACAAACAATTTCTTTAAGTATTCAGAGACCACTTTTTGGGCATTCATTTCATCAACTGAGTGTCTTCATCCTGATCAAAGCCTTGGTCATTTGTAGGTTTGAACATTATGATGTGGACCGTCAGCTGAGCAATGACTCTGCTCCTAAGCCACATCATCCAATTACCAAGTGCTGTATAATTTTAACACTGTCTTGTACATAAATGCAATATGTAAAAAAGTTGGTAGTCTGATTGATTACAATAAACTTTTATTTCACTAAAGAAACCAATTTCTTTTAGCACCTATGTCAACTTTAGGAATATCAGAAAGCTAGCTTCCATGGTTCTAAAATTATAACAGTGAAGATTTACTGGCTAAATTACTTATTATTCAATAATTACCTGTCTTTGAGAATAGACATCTTCACTGACTTGACTAGACTGTCCAGTAATAATCTGTTTGGGTTCTAATTCACTTCGCACTGTCCCACTTAAAGAAACTGGCCATATTAACGTGTCTTTGCTGGCATCTGGAGTCATGTCGCATATCTGCAGAAATTTACCTGGCACATAGGCGCCAGGGTAAGAGCACTCAGATATCAAATCTACTTCGTCATATTCTGGTTTGTCTCCCTTGTACAAGTCAAGGTGCAAACGACTTGTACCAAAAGGTTGTGACCTTGTATTAGGCGACTCCAAATCAAATGAAGCAGTCTGACCTTCCAGGAAATATTTGCTGCTAAATATTGAGTTCATATCCATTCTGTAATGTTTTATGAGGTCTAGTCTCTTGAATAATATCTATATAGATATGTCAATAACTTCTTTATAGCGTCTTTTGAGTTTCAATTCTTTAGAGTTTCACAAAACTGGAGAAAAGAAAAAGTAGAATAATTTAAGAGACCATGTCAATGTAAATTGATAACCAAAGACAAATGTTTATGTTACTATCAATTAGTATCAATGCCTAGAGAAAAGACATTCACGAAGTCACTTTTTTTTTGTTCACTTACGGAAATGTATTAAACCCATTTACAGATGTAGGAGTACTATATTTAAGATTGAAACAAGAAAAAGGAAGTCATTATTTCGGCTTTTGAATAAACACAGAGGATACTACAGATTTAGAAAACGTCAAATTTGAAAAAAAACAACAACATGTATTCAAGCTCTTTTGCCCCTTCTACCCCCGTTAGTGTTTTCTATTTGAGATATAATTAAAGCTATCACTCGGTTATAAAAACATAACAAGATATTCTCTGCGTCAACTGAACTGAGGCCTATAGGGCCTACGTGTATCTCTAAACCAGATTTTCTGATTGATAAATCGTGACCCACTTAAGCCGGACATAAAACGATTGACAAGTGTACACACTGATGTAAATGATTAGTTTTGAGTCATCTCTATGACAAAACAAAAAATATATCTAGATCGTCTCGTGTGACTTTCTTCTTTTTTGTTTAAAGTAGGTTTATGCAAAAAAAAAAAAAAGGTGAGTCACAAATTAATTACTCATCCTCGGACCTCAAGGTTATGTTGAGTCTACTGCTTGGGTAAACACTAACGTGGATGTACAGGTGAGTTTCATGATGACACAGCGAGGTCAGGGAAGATATCATTCATGTACTACATTGTTACTAAACAAATAAATCGAAAGTGTCTTTGTCCAGCTGGGACTCACCTTTCATTCCGAATGTATTAGGAAAAGGCTGATGTTTCAATTATTTGTTTGATGTTGGCTACATAATGTCAATAGTACTACATTGTATTCACAGATCTAAATCTACCAGAGAGTGAGTCAGGTAACGAACAAACGAGATGGTGACAAGCTATAGGAGGGGAGGGAGAATAAAGAAAAACACAGGTGTTGGTGGCGGCTGTGGAGAAATGGGGCCGATAGTCTCGTGACACCTGCTGACAGGTGTCCGGAAAAGGCTTACGGAATTTGAAGAAGAGACCGTCTGTCCCATAGACGGACAATATGCTCTAGTAACGGACTGCTGGAGTGTAACCTTCACATTGGTATCAGCACAAAGAACAGAAAAAGGAAATGAACTTAGGGAAATGGGGTGAAACAGATGTACGTAACAACCCAACCAGAGTAATGTCCCCCTACCCGCTAATTAACCACTAATTAACACACGCAATTTACACATCATATGCGTCAGACGTTTGTGCAGAGGTCAAACTACCACCTTTAATTAAAGAGAGACAATGAAGCTCTTAAATATTATAGCATATGTGTTACCCCCCCCCCCCCGTAACTGTGTGCGTACACACAGTGCTTCTGTTAGTAACATAACACTTTTTGCATATATACCTAATTTGTGAAAAAAAAAAAAAACACATGAAAAACAAAATATTGTAGATCTATACTTTCAAACAGAACATGGAATACGAACTTTGAGCAGCTTAAAATAAAACAACATGAAAACAAACTCATTTGAAATGTTATTTTCGAAGAATGAACAACGAGAGTGAAGCGATGGATTGTAAAAGAACATTTTTAGAGACTACAATAATGGTGGTCACTAAATAAGCACTCAAAAGAAAAACATTTTTAAACAGTCTGTGCCAAGACCTAGACATTTAGATCTACAACACAAGTGATCTCTCTTGCTCTGTTTGGAAAGGATCCGGCTATTTAATCACCTTTAGAAACACCTCTTGGCGTACCCCCATCTCATAGCACACATGATCGTCAAGACACCTGGGAAGAAAGTGAAAACATCGAAGGCCGCAGATCCAATATAAAACTCAGTGGTTTAATGAGAGGGGGGGGGGGGGCGGGGATGAAAGTGAAAGGGAAATGAAATAAAATACAAAGAATGAAAACAAACAAGTAGATAATAACAACAACAACAAAGAATAGGAAAGAAAATAACGAAATTAGATTATACATTCATTTAATGAAGTAAAGTGGCCAGAAGAAGGAGAGAGAGAGAGAAAGAGAGAGAGAAAAGAAAAAAATAGGGAAAGCAAGAAAGAAAAGAAAATATAAGAAAATAAGAAGTAAAGGGGCAAAAAAGGAACGAAAGTTCTTGTGTCGTAAAGGAACACGTTAAAAATAGTCAGGAACAAAGTGAGACAGAAACACGACAGTGCGAGCTAGAACAATACGAGAACCAATGGCCGTGGGTAAACCACTGTGTTCAAAAGTTAAAAGATAACATTGTTTCTCAGTCTTTGACTAGTTTAATGACATGCTTCCCCAATTATGTCACGGGCCATTTAATGGGTTTCCACGATGACGCAACGGACAGAGTTTAAAGTGGGTGGATGGTATGTAGCCCTGTTTCGATTTGCCTACCTAGAGAACTCCCACAGGTCATCCTTTGTACAGCACTTGACCTGATCACGGTCTACCGAGTAGATGGGTTAAACGAACACACACACACACAAAGTTTCTTACCACGCAGGTAATTAGAGCAATGCCTGTACATCACGCATTGAGAACGATACCCTGCAGATTTTATCGGTAAATGTAGGCGTTGTAACGGCAGCGGTTACCTACAAGTTTTATTGAGCCGATTCCCATTTAGGAATATACAAAAAGGCGTGTTGCGTCTCGTCAAGTATTTGTGATCCTCTTGCGAACATTTAAGTCCTCCCCCTCTACACACACATACACGCCCAAACATTTGACGTTTAAATAGCAATTTAGACCAAGAGTTTTAAATCTGTCCTCTCCAGATTTACATGCACGCAGAAAGTCTTTCATGTGAACTAGTTATTCCAGGGTCACTGACGTCATTGCGAGACGCGCCCTATAGTTCATGTCCCAAAGAAATATTCTAAGTAAGTTAATGCATAAGTAACATTCAATCTGTTTTCCAAATGTTTTATTCAAATGGAGAAAGAAATTCAAAATATGTAGGGTAAATCAATGATTTCTAAGTTATGTATGAACAGCAATAAGTAGAAGGGACATGTTCGTATCAATAACTTTTGACCTACTGAATATGACTCTGTGAACGTGTGTTCGTATGAGTATGTGTAAGGCGGGGGGGGGGGGGTATATATGATTGTGTTCGTTGATATTTATCTAAACGACAATGCTCTAATATCTGTACAGAAAAAAAAAATAACAACGCCTTGATATGGAAATACCGCATGACGTGCATTGGTACACCTTTGATCGTAATGGAAACTACCCAGTCAAAAAACAAACAAACGGAAATTCCCAATAAAGTGATAATCAATCGAATAGTAACCAGCGTTGGACAGTAAAATGATTTAGTCATAATTTTTTGTTAAGGATATGTCCAAAATATATTTATAGCACGATCTACAGCATGCCTCATGTGACATTGAACCAAAAAATAATTTAATATTTATGGAGGTCATGAAGAACCTAAAATCAAAGGAAGGCCAATCGAGGACAAATTCCTGAAAAAAGAACACCTACGTCATTTTGTAATTTACAGTGGCTCTAAAAAGGGCCGACATTAATTTAGAAAATACAATAAATATACATAAAAGAAACCCTACTGGACCAAAGTAAAAACAAGATACATGTGCTTAGGCCACGAGGCCTTCATCAACTGCAAACAAACGAACAGGGCACACAATTAACACTCAACACATAATTTCTTATATGTAGGTTTATTGAATTTTGTATAAAGTTGTTCTCCCCTGGAACAGTAAATCTTTTTTCTTTCATTTTTTTTTGGACATTAAACTAGGAAAATCAGAAGATCGTTACACATATGACAATATTCTAAAAGCTGTACCACTTTATTTGTACCCTTTTGACTTTTTTTTTTACATAGCCTATTTATGTTGATAATGCTCGAGTTGCAATGTTTAATAATAATAACAATATTAAAGAATGTGGCGGATGTTTGTCTATCACTTAAAACACAAAGTTTGACTGGCGAAACTTTAAAGCTTGATAAATCTAATTTCTTTTTTAATCCATACTTAACAAAAAGATTATTGACCTTGACAAAGACTCCAAAGTTAGAAAATATTTCTTTTTCCTTTGAAAATACTCAATAAATTTGCATATGCACTATCAGCGATTACTTCAGATAAAGAAACATTTCGTGTCAAAACATAGAAACCTACAAGATCACGAAAATAAATAAATACAACTCTAATCACTCTTGTTTCACTAAATACACAAGAAAGGTAAGACATTTTAAAAATGTTTAATTTGATGATAACCAAATTTTCTTTGAAAATCATCAATAAACGTCGTCAGTTATTATTGAAGATATAAGGCCAAACAACAAACAGTTAACCTTTTAATTTAGGAGGAGTGCAGTACGTCAGGTGGCTATAGAGACCTAACTATGACCTACATTTTTTGCCACATCCTAGGCAAACAAAAGATTTACACTATGTATAAATAGCTGCCACTCAATAAATAGCTAATCAAATAATAATTTTAAAAAATTAATGTTCAATTGTCTATTGTGCTCGATGGGATTGGTAAGTGAAAGGACTTTCTAAAAATAAAATTCCGATATCTATTTAACAAGAAAAACTTGATTAACATTCAGACAATAGTTTTCTTATTTGTACATATATTGATAGCCTACAATAGCTATAGATCTTTAATATTTATGTATTCAGAAATACACGGCTTGCCTGTGGTGAAGGTGATGGAGTGGATCTAACATATACCATATTCATACTAATTTACATAAAGATAGGATGAACAATGTTGATTCCTATGTATGACATATACATACTATATATATATATATACTTTATATAATAAAAAAACAGGTTTATGATATTTAAAAATGTGAAGATTTATGGGGGAAATGATCTATTCTGGTGTTTTTCTTGAAGTTCAATGCTCAGGATGTATATATAATATAACGAAAGTAAAATCGCAAAGCTCTTCGGCCACAACAAGATGGAAGGGCGACAATCTTACAGATCAAAGACTTGGGTTAAGAAATAAACACTGAGATTAGCACCTGGGCAGGCAGAGATAGGAAGGGGCAAACAGGGAAAACTAGAGTGACCCGAGTCAGATACAGTCGGACATCGGCCTCACAAAGCAGGCAGTTTGTCTACGATGTAGAGCGGTGTAAGCAATAACTTAGAAACACTTGTCTATTTCCTCTTATGCATGTTTTTTTTTTTTGTTTTTTTTTGTTTTTTGGGGGGGGGGGGGGTTAAAGGTTGGGAAATAAAAAAGAAAAAAAAAGCAAACAAAAGCAGGTACAGATGAATGAGAGAATGTTTTTCAAATAAGCATTTGTTGACGAGTTAAAGCTCATGTAAATCCCAGATTATTTTTTAGCGATCGCAGACGTCTTTTTTTTTTTATATTAAAGTTTCGCTTTTTAGGTGAGAGAGAGAAGGGGGGGGGGGGAGAATACGTAAAGGAAGAATAGGCCTAAAGTAAAATGAGAAGCCATCATTCATGAGAGATCTTTATGGACAACAATGTCGATAGTTTGTCTGAGATGCAGAGATAGGGGGGAGGGGTGAGAAAGAAAGAAAGAGAAAGAAATAACGAATAAAAAAGTCGAATGAATTGAAGTACGAAACAGTCGTTCGTAAAGAGCTTCATGGACGCCAGGAAGACAGTAATTCTGTACAAGAGGAGGGCTGGGAAGTATTTAGGTCATACTCCAGATTCCACCTGGCATGCTGAGTAACATTCTTTCCTGCACAGATCATACAAGATACCAGTTTTAGGTCAAGCCTAGTGAATACAGATCATACAAGCTCCCAGTTTTATGTCAAGCCTAGTGAATTCAG
Organism: Biomphalaria pfeifferi; assembly: GCA_030265305.1. Taxonomy (NCBI): domain Eukaryota; kingdom Metazoa; phylum Mollusca; class Gastropoda; family Planorbidae; genus Biomphalaria; species Biomphalaria pfeifferi. The sequence continues at coordinate 1,112,216 of JASAOG010000024.1, forward strand.
TCACCTATGAAGACAAGTTAGCTTCTAGTTTTAGTGTTAGTGAATTCAATATAGTAAATAGCCTCATAGTAGACCCGTTTTCTTAGCTATTAACTAAAGCGTACCTTCACTTTTCATTGAAGAATTATTTTATCACAATTTCTATCTATCCCCTCTGACTATGACCCCCACCCTTTTTGTAAAACAAACAACAAGAAACCGGGTGATAGTAGAACAAAAAGCTTATCTATACAACAGCTTGAGATACATCGAATTGTTTATCACTCTGTTGGATTCACATTAAACTTTGTTGGCACTTTTCATATGGTCGAACTTTCACATGTAATAAATGAGTTGCTGGAGTCAAGCTTAAGGTTGGGGGAGGGGCGAGTCTCACACACACATCATCGGCCTCCACAATTTCTCTTGTAAAAACAAAATGAAAAAGTGGAGAATTCGGATAAGGCTAGGTCGGATGGATTTTCATCACAAGGACAAGAGATTTACAAATCTTCAAAAATAAAAAATAATAATAAAATAAAGGCTAACATTAGTTCATAGACTCATAGGCTTATAGACTTGCTGGCAAGTTCACCAGATCTATGTTAGAGTTAAGGAATCAGCTTATTCACTCAGTCCGTAAAGTGTGCAGGTTAACAAATAAAAGATGTACAAAAATGTTGCCTTATAAGTAAACATTTAGCGATAACGCTAATAAGTATTTTTTTTAAAGATGTATATATATATATATATATATATATATGCCAATGCAGTCATTATGAGATAATTAAGTAGGTTATATAGTGGTGGGAGTAACAGGCCTACTATGTCAGGTCTACCTACTTTTTAAAACATCGGGAAGACCTAACACTTGATACAAAGTCCAGAGAGGTTCACTGAACTGTTTGTAAACAAGTGAGAAGTCAAGTGACATCACTCAAGTTTAAGATAATAAACATTTCGTCATAATATCTTTGAGAGAGAGAGGAGAGGGAGGAGACAGAAAGAGAGAACGAGAGAGACTGGGCACAGGAGAATAAACTACTTCACATAGTTTGGTTATAATGGCGTGAAATAAATCGATCTACTACCTACATTTATTCTCAATATAACTATGGTACTTTTCTATTCTTGTAAAAAGCAAACTAGCAAACATGTACTCTACATCTATTATCACAATGATAACCCATCTGAACTGCAATGACTCATCGCCGATCATTTCCACCATTGTTTAAAGCTTGTGTTAGTGTATAGGAGTAATGAATGGGAGTTATATGATACCCAGCAAACAAAGACTCGACTGTTACGTTATACAGCTACAACCAGCTATAACATTAGATCCATGGCATATCCGCCAAATTAAAATAGGCCTAATTATAAGTGTATTCACATTGCATCGTTTATTTATGAGATGTGAAAGTTGCTTGTTGTTTTAGCACTAAATGTAGATCTATAATTGAGGAGTTAATTATAAAACATCTAGAGTCAGGATTATTCGGGGTCTATCGTATTTACAGACGTTCATCAAACTAATAAAATAACGAGAATAATTTTAAATTTTAAGTGATTTAAAATATAGAGGTCTGACTTAATTAGGTCTATGTAATGTAATTTAAACATCTACATCTCGATCTAGCCTTTAAAGACTTGTATTTTTGGTTTATTTTTAAAGATTCACATCTATATCTACAATTTAGAATATAGTCTAGATCTAGGTTCTGCATCTAGATTTATATAAATATATATATAATATAATTATATAAATATTATTTGATAAATAGGCCTATATAGGTTTAAATTTTTTATGTGCTTTATTATGCATTTACTACAATATATATATATATATATATATATATATATAGAGAGAGAGAGAGAGAGAGAAAGAGAGATGTGGACCGAGATCTATTATTCTATTAGGCTTACATATGAAAGGCTACTATTTCTAGTCTTGGTAGCTAGATTGATTTTTTTTTGGCTACGAGAGTCTTTGATCTACAATCAATATTAATATCTAGATCTAGATAAGAATCGATCAAGGAGAAAAATATTTAGAATCTTTATTATACTCACCCAAATAAGTGTAAAACTGGTCTTCTGTGGTGTTGGGATCTAAACTTTATATCTAGATGTAAGCCTCAATATCTAGATCTAGTAACTAGTTCATGGTTTTGTAATCCTATCGAACAAAGAACTCTTTATTCTCTGACTAAAAACAACAGTGGTAGAGAGAAGAGAGATGAAACTTGAGTGTCCTGCTTGAGAAGAAAAAAAAATAATCCGATGTTGTGTGAGGGAATGGAAACTGTTCAGTGTCGCGTTGAGGTCATGTCTGCCTTTAAACCCTAGACGTGGGTTCGCTATAGCACAAGGATTGCCGCACTTGTGTTTAAAAATAGCTATGGGAAAAAAATCACCGCAAGCGAGACACGACTAAGCTTGAAGCGAGGCTAGAATGGGGAAAACATTAACTGATTTCAGTGTCACTTTGAAATTAACTTTTTTTTTTTAGCACATCGGGAAACAGAGGTTAAAAATATTTTTGAATGTTATTATTAAGCATTATAGATCTAGAGAGTCTATAAATTATTGATTTAACAGTGTCTAAATTTATAAATTATATTGATTCTCAAAATATAATGCGATGAAGGAAATCAATCAAACTCTAAATGTTTATAGGTCTAAGTTTCCCTACCTGTAGAGTGATATTAACATGATTTAGCAGCCTATACTTATACTTAAGATATAAGAACAATTCATTAATAATATGAGCTTTGTCTTATATCAGATTGTTTTGATTTTTGCAAGTGCTGCTGTGGACTGCGCTAGTATTAATTTAGAAGGTTGCGAAGACCTAAAATATTTAGATAAAGTAAACCTACTAACTATCATATATAGGTGTCAATGAATCTCATATAAATATAAAAAAACAACTATAAATTATAATATCATAAACCTAAATAGATTTTCAGATACCCGTTGGTATTTTTAGATTATACGAACTTGAACCACCCGCCAAAAGGGAACGAGAGACCCTTCTTAAGATAATTGCAGAACCACTGGAAGTAACTAACAAACGAGGAGGTGACAGAGTCAACACTGTGTTTTCATGTTTGCGTAATTGTTCTAAAAATAAACGCACAAGGAAAAAAAAAACAAGAAATTTCCTGAACGTCAACTTACCGGATCTGCATCAGTTTGTACAAGTTAGCCCTTGTCACTCTTCACTATCAGTCTGTATTCTCTGGGGAATCCTCTAGACAAGTCAGAGCTTAAAATAAATGGAATATTTCAACTGATATATTTTTTTTGTAGACTACCACTTGTTATATGTGAAGATTTAGAGGATTACCGGAATGTAAATCCCAAAGGTTCTCTATCAAATCTGTGACTATGTGTGTTGGGAGAAAGTAAAAGTGAAGGGGTAATGTAAGATTGTAACATTCAGTTTTTAAACCCAGATGACCGAGCCCTGAGTATAACTTAAAACCCCAAGTAAAATACTACACACAAAAATGTTTAAATCTATTTTATATGGGGGATCCGGGCACACTTTCTGTTCCCTGTAATGCATATTACTTTTAATATACGCATATAGGCCTATGTATCCAGGAAGTATATACCTTCCGTATTTACCTACAATTCAGTGTATTAAGTATTAAGGCTACAATAAAGTATAACAAAAACATCAGGAATCAGGAAGTCAGAAAAAAAAAGGTAAAATTCCAAAGCTACTTTGGTTTTGTAAGTGATGTTAGAAAGATTGTTGATGAATAGTTGTTTATTCTAGAGAAATGTACTCCTAGAAATATATAAAAGGACACAACGGACATAAAATGGCATATAATTAATTCCCAGTTTTTTTCCTTGACAACAAAAATGTTGCTTGGGGCTTGGACTGTGATGTAATTATTAATTAGTTTGAAAGAAAAAAAACGAAATCATTTACTCGATTTTGTAACAGTTTGATAGCCCATCTTTAAAATACTAACTTAACTTTAGTAGACTACTAAACATCTCCATCTCAATCAGCTCTCTAGACTAAAATTTACTATCTTATCGTTTCATCCCATGAACCAATCATAAGTTTTAGCAGTAGAAGTTCAACGGAAACCAATAATAAAAGATTAGTTTTGAATAAAAAAAAAGAAAAAAAAAGTAAAGTTCCCCTGTCAGACCTTGCGGTATATAGGGCAGATGATGTTATCTGTTTCTGTGGCCTACGGTTAACGAGGATGTCATGTGGCCAGCACAACCACCAATCGCCTTTACTCTTCCGCAACTAATGTCAGGTATCTATAGAGCTGGGTGGACTCTGATTCGACAAAAGATCCCCAGGTTCCCACTGGACAGCCGGTTCAGATGTCAAGCGCTTTACCACTCAGTCACCGCGCCTCAAACATTTCGGACGGAGATCAAGTCCGAATTTGTAATTAAGAACTTTTTTTTTTCACACATACATTAGTCACCAAATATATTTAGTTCTGTGAGATTGAGTTGGCGTTGCCTAAACAATACGAACTCTCCAAGGGTCAGTTGAGGTCAGAGTCAGTGCTCGGCTGACCTCTCGTCCCCATTTACGCACTTTTCTAATAAAAAATTCGCATTTTTTGTGTCTGTCAATTAGACTATTGATGGTCTAGCAGCGTAGACCCACAGCCAGTGCGTTTTAAGATTTCCAACCTATTACACTGTACTTGAAATAAAAAAAAAAATTTAAAAATAATTCATAAACTTGATCACCGTCCAAATTTTGATTTATTTAGTTACTTTAAACATAACGGTTATTGTTAGATTCATTTCACACTGGCTTACAAATACAAAAACACAATCTAAAATAACAGAAAAAGATACAAAGATAAAGTATCATAAAGTAAGCACATTTCTTATTCCCATTCTTCAGACATATATGTATAAGTAGTGCTCCTTCTTCCCTCGTGTCATTATAGCCTAGAAAGGGTAACCTAAATCAGCAAGGAAAAGCAATGACTTAGCAGATCTAATCTCTAATTGACATGCACGACTAAATTAACACATGGATTAATTTCGTTTTTGAAGTGAACGTCTGTAATTTATAAGATAAGAAACATTGAATGAAGAAAAAGTAATAGGCCTACTTTTTAGAGAACAAAACAAAAGGATTGAACGTGAGCATAATAGAGACCTGAAGCTTCATGGGTCAGTGGGTAAAATGTGCCCGGAGTCCTAAACCTTCGTTCTGCATCATCCTTTAACACAAAACTAGATCGTTTCAAACGCTTTCATTGATGGACGATATGAATAGCTCCGAATGACACATTTAGCAGCTATAACCACATCTCCGGTGACACACGATCACACTGTCATATTCATTGCTTTATATTTCCTGTACATAAGCTTAGCCTTAAGCTACTAGGAGAGGAGAGAAATCAGATCGTTTACATAGTTCAGTATTTAGTAATGTGAGAATGTTGGAAACATTTTGACGGCATAGCTAAGAATATAGGCCTACATTGAGATGAACCTTATAGACTTGTTGCCAAGTAACTCTAGTGTATGTCTAGAAACAGTTTTTATTTTACAATTAAAACCCCAATTGCCAAGTTGTTGATTTTGTAGCTCCCTAAAAAAAGCCTGGAAGCTCTTAGGTTTTCGAGTAGATCTAGATCAGAGTGAGATTGTGAATCAGTAGGATATTGAATACCATGTGTATGTGTGTGTGTGTAGCAAACGTGGGTTATGCATGTAACAAGAACAAAAAATTAAAAAAATACATTTAAAAAAAAAGACAATACTTCGATTTCGTAACTTTAATTGTAATAAAATTTTAAAACAAAAAAATACTAAAGTTTTTGTTTTTATTCAAACCGGGTTTCGAACACGTGATTTTTACAACTAACAAACAACTCAGTTATCGGTACGCTAACGTCTGACTACGCCATGTTTTTTTTGTTTTTTTTTAATTGAATGATTCCAGTAAAAGGCCTTTAAATGTAGACTTAACAAGACGATGCGTCAAATTGTCCTGAACATTAATTTATTAAAACTCTTGAATCAATAAAGCATACTCTAGGACAGTGATGCCCAACCCAATTCAAACTGCGGGCCAATTTAATTTCCAACACACGTGTCGCGGGCCACAAGACCGAAAAATCTAAATCGAATCTAGTACTTACTACTTACTGTACTCAATTAATTAATGGCATATCTGAAAGATTTCTTTTTTTTTTTTATGCGTCAGAAAATGGCTTTATTTCTCTACTTAAAATGTTAGCAAATTTATAGATTAATAGATTTATAGAAATAATTATGATCTGTTCACTTTTCCTGGTAGATTCTAAATTCCACTAGTAGTTTCTTCGACTCTCCCATTTCATAAACGTACAAATGTCAAAGGTCGTGGTACCTATCCATCAGAGTAATGTAGGTTAGAAAAATCGTTAGAAACATTTTTTTGAGATCCACGACGCGTCCAGGTTCCAGTTCTGACTAGAATAGAGGTATTGTAAAATAAGGTATTATACTAAGTAATAGTAAATGCGAATTTGAAAACACAGATAAACAATTTGATTGATATGATTAGTCGCTGAATGGCTTAGCTATAAGCAGTTTTATCACACAGATCTAGAAATATTCTAGATGTAGACCGGAATGTAGGAATATCTATCTCCAACATTTGACATTTTGGATGATTTTTTAAAATCTGTTGACAATTAACTTTTTAGTTATTCCTTGACCTAGTCATTAAGTAAATTTTTTATTTAAGGATTGACTGCGTCTACATTTCTTGACAATCTCTATATCGAGGCTCAAAGGCTGGATCTAGTCTATACCGTGAGAAACACAGGTGTTGCAAAATCTAGATCTAGGTTATTTTTAGCCGTTTATCGGTTTTCGTGTCCTGGGGTCTTTTGTCTGGGCAGACTGGGTTAATATATTATGCTCTGAAATGTATGTATACCACAGATAATTTACCTGATGCAAAAAAAAAAAAGGTGAACGATTAAAGCTGATGTAATTACATTAGACAGTTCTGACATTAATTTATTGAAAGTTTAGGCAATACTCATATATCATCCCTGACGTTGACACAGAGAGGGCATGAGGACAGTTTCATTTTGTGCATATTTTTTTTTTTTTTTTTGTTTTACTAAGATTAGCTTTTTTTTTTTTTTTTTGAATGGCATCATTGGAAAAATAATTTAATAACTTCAGATTGTTTTAGCAGACTTGGAGAGAGAGACAGAGACAGAGAGAGAGAGAGAGAGTTTAATTAATGCATCTATAGATTGAAATCAGGAGGGATTGGTGACCTCTGAAACAAAACGCTACGCATCCAAAAAAGACTTACAAATTTTCGGTTAAAAGGGTTAACATAATCAGCGTGATAAGTGCCTTCAAAGTTTTAATTGTAAAACAAATTTGCTGTGTAGAGAAAATGTAGAGACATCTACACTCTCTTTAAGTTCGGGCATGGAGACGAAAAGCCCCTGGAAGCTGAAGCATCAGTTCGTTGGATGAATCTGGTTACCTCTTCAAAGTCCAAGTTACCAACGAGCTAACCCCATTAAATGTAAATTTCCTCACTTGATGGTCTTCTTTAACCTTGTGCACTCCCAGGGGAGCATAGGGCCGCAACCACACCTCTCCATCGAACTCGGTTCTGAGGAGCTTTCTTCATCTGCTCCCATGTCATTGCAGTACCCTCAGCTTCACTGATGACTGACCTCTTCCAGGTTTGCTTGGGTCTGCCCACTTTCGTCTTTCCTTGCGGATTACAATCAAGTGCCTGCCTTGCAATATTGGTAGCTGGTTTTCGCAGGGTGTGTTCTATCCAGCTCCACTTTCGCTTTTTTGATGCCTTGGGCTTTTGTCTAGTTCTCTCCCACAAATGGACAGTAGTTATCTTTTCTGGCCACCTAATTCCGTATATCCGGCGTAGGCATCTGTTAACAAAGGTCTGAAGCTTTTCCATATTTGCTTTAGTGACTCTCCATGTTTCTGAACCGAATAGAAGGACCGACTTAACGTTTGTGTTATAGATTCGTATCTTGTTATGTAGAGATAGAACCGAATAGAAGGACCGACTTAACGTTTGTGTTATAGATTCGTATCTTGTTATGTATAGATAGTTAAAGTTACTTGCAAATCACATTTTATGATTTTTTAGTTATTATCTTGGGAGGACCCCACAATGTATTGCAATGATATTCATAAAAAATTAATATTCACATTTGATTAGAGTAGCACCTTTTGTAAAATGATTGAATTTAGAAACCCTTCAGGATAAAAGACTTAAAAGTAAAGTAGGAATTATGCATAAAACACTGAACCATAATCTTGAAACACAAAAACAAAACCTAATAAAGTATTCAGAAAGACACAGAGATGGCAATAACAAATATATACTATAAGCAAGGACAAATTTATACAAAGGCTCAGCCTGGAAAATCAATTACTCGGCAGAATTTAAGTCCTCGATTAACATTGATTAACATGACTAGATAGACTTGCGAACACGTGTAGGACGTTATCATCTTCGTTTTTGAAGTAACGTCTGTATTTAATAAGATAAGATATTACATAAAAGTGTGAATAGTCTTTGAAGACGGCCATACTTCTATCTTAACCTTATTTTATCTAATCCAACCCTCCATCCCTTAAGGTGGATAAATTCAAATTCCTTTTATAAAAATCTTTTCGATCCTCTGAGAAATTATCCGAGCCTTACTATTAAATCGTTGATTAAACAAACGAAATATAGTCTTGTTTCCCTTTGGGAACGTAACATACATTAATAACAAGATACTTTTTTTGAAAAGATGGTTCTTTATTTTTGTCTAGAGATCCACATAGTCTGTCTTGGATCACTAGGTCGCTAGTCTCAAACTTGCCCTATGTAGTGACAGGTCTCTCGGGCCCCAATATTTGATAAAAAAAAAAAGAAACGCGTCGCATCTTTTAAAGTTAAATTCATAGAGTGCAAAGATCTTTGAGTAAAAAAAGTTAGTACTTGACCATCGCCCTGCACTTTTACTGAATGCCTTTTTGATATCTCGATTATTCAACAAAAACATTGTTTCTTTCAGCAAGAGACAAGACGTCGTCATTTTGGGTCACTGCTCAACGTGATTGATTTTTTTCCTCTTTTACGAAATCGCCTAGCAACCTGACGTCACGTGTCACGAAGGTGTAAAAAAACAGAATAAGCAGATACCCCCAGCACCTTACGTGAGAAAAAGGTGCCCCACATTGGACAATCATTACACACTGACAAGTGACAATGTCAGACGTGTGCACGAGGTAGGTCTGGCCACTTTACTGTCAGAGTGTCCCGCCAATGAAATGATGGGCTTCTGTCATTCTAATGGAATGTTGAAACACTGAACAGAAAGACATGTTTTACTTAGTAATCTCACCATTTAGGTTGATGAAGGATATTATGATCAGTTTAAGGCGTATTGAATACTTCTACATGATTTAATGATACTGATTATTTCGAAAGGATTCTAGATTATGTTTTTTTTCTTTATAGAAAATCGAAGGAAGATGGCGTAGTATAATATTACTATGAAGATATGAATGCCACAAGGTCGACTCCCACTAAATATTTTGTATGGTGATCTAATAGAAGGCAGGAGAGCCGCAGGTCACCCACTTTTAACATATACTGACGGATTTAAGGGAGGGCAGGCTTGGAATATGTAAATACCGGTAAGTAGGGTGTATCTACCAAGGGCCTTGCCTTCCACAAACCCAAACACTCAAACACATACCATTTTTTAAACTAAAATATTTATATTATATATTTTTAAAAAAGGATCGTTAGTTTACAAGAGAACTCCAGATATTTCATTTTCATATCAAAACCGCTCCACCAATCTTGATGAAACTTGGCAGGAATGTTTCTTGGGTACCAACTTAGACCTTAGTGTATGTATTGTAGCCCTAAAACAAACTTAAGACCCTAAAAAAAAAAATAAAGTTGTTCGACTCTATTAAAGCTATAGTATTTTATGGATCTAGGCCATGTCTACAATGTTGACATGAGAAAAGATCGAAAGGATTTAGACCTAGATCTAATTTTAAGAAATACACTTTGCGCAGATAGTGTTTTACTTTGACACATGAAAATACAAAAGAAGATCCATTGATTTCATTATATAATAAAATTAACCTTCAACTTTGTGTTTCAAAAGTATTTTTTGCATTGATTATTTCGTTATAAATGTGATTACAGATTTCCTGACGAACATTCTTTCATTAGACAATACCGTAAAGAATCGCGTACTTAAAATTAATTCGTTTAATGGTTTACTTTATAATCCCATCCCTAGATCTAAAACTCTAAGATGATAAAACTTCTCTTCGCACAGATAGTTTTATACTTTAACACATAAACATACTGATTATAGTCCATTCATTTCATATTTTGATCAAATAAACATTGAAATTTGGTTTTCTAAAGCCTTTTTAAGAGACTACATTCGTTTACGAAAGCTGCGAAGCCGAGTTGAGATAGGCCTAGATCTATATTCCTTCATGAATCGCGTACTAAAAATTATTTCGTTTAATTGTTCACTTTATAATCCCATTCATTTAACAAAGCTATCGCTCTTTTCGTTTTTAATAGATATGAATGTATCGCTTCGCGTAAACCCATTTTCGCAAAACTAATTTTATTTTCGTAGCGAAAGAGAAAAAACTTGAAAGGATCATTAGCTAAGTTTAACATATATCTAAATCCAATCCACTAGATTAGTAAACACAAATTTAGACCCGCAGGCCGCGGGTAATGTCAGGCTAGTTTTATAATATAAAATATAAATAATTATTGTAATTCATTACTGGATCCTTATTAACGCTTTCGAAAGAGTTTAGGGGACCTCCATATACATAAGTCCGGCCCTTTCAGAATTGACTCAAACAGTTATGAAAAATAGACACTGGATAGATCCACATGGAGAGTAAGCATAAAGGAAATGTCCTGGACTCCGGATGGCGTACACATCAGAAGTAGAAAGAAAGGTGAAAGTGCAACAGTCTGGTGATTACAGATGCCCAACTGTAGGTCAGTAGTAGCAGTAGTTCATAAGTAGTTGCAAAGTTGTATGTAAATTGCCACATGTCTTAAATATGTGGATCCCGCGGCCTTAGCGAAAGCTCCTTCACCCTCCATAAGGTTATAACCTGAATAGAGGCTTTATAGAGGTATTGTAAAAAAAGACATCGGAATAAGGAATTTTATCAAATCCTTACTTAGGAATACATTGGACATTTAAATAAATACTCTTTAAATCAGAATGTTTTCTTTCATTTATAAAAACTAGTTTTGCAAACAGTGAAGCTCGGTTATAATTATGTTATAGGGGCTCCCTTTACTAGAACTTACAAATGCATTGATTTACTTTCTCAAGTTCTTAGAGAGAAAAAGTAAGAAATAAAAAGCAAACATATTTTGTTTTCATATTTATTTTGAAAACGTTTCAAGTGCATTTTTGTCTCGCTTGAGTGCAGCACTTTGTGACCAGGACACACTTACATGAACATGCTTTGTTTGCTTTAGCTGCATGTCTGTCTCCTTATCTATAGAAATGTCCGTAGTTAAAGATCGTTCTACGATAGTGGGCGTTCCCTGGGTCACATGACTCGTTCGGCAAAATGGAGGTAATTTTGGTCGGGTATATAAGTCAGGGATATTTGTTTTTTCTCAGAACATTTGCTAAAGTAGTGTCAGCGAACGGTTGTGTTAAAGTCAAGCAAATTATCACATAAAGCGGGTGAAGGAGTGGGTGTCTAGAAGAAAACTTTGGTGAAGAAAACGTAGTCATACATTTGTCATTGATCTTTCGGAAGACTTAATGTTGAAATGCAAAGTCCACACGAACGTATCAGCAGGAGTAGATTGAAATAAGCTAAAACCCCTACACTTTTTTGGAGAGTCGCAATAAAAATCCTCTTATCAAAAATTAAATTAAATTATAGCTTTCATATAGCGCTACTTTCATGTTTATAGCATGCTCAGGGCGCTTTGGTCCAATATCAGTTGTGGAAAAGTAGGGGGAGGGGGTATCTAGGAGAAGGTTTTTCCGTGCTGCCCTTAACACTTATCTAAAAGCACGTGCCAGATTTGAGAAAAATAGAGTCCTTGTATGTTTTAATCTCAATCTTCTTCTTATTGAAAAAAAATGTGTATATTTTAGTTTAAAACTCCATACCTGAAGGGAGAATACAAAACTCTTCACAACTTGTTTGACAAGAACGTATGTAACATTCAGTAGGTGCACGTGACAAAACAATACTGCCATTACTTACTCAATTAGAAGCTTAGATTTTCCTCTCATACCAGCCTCCATTTTGTTTGTTACGGTGTTTAATTTTTTTTTAAATTTCAATTAAATACAACCTTTTTTTTTTTGCTTATTAAAATAAATCTAGTTCAAAATAATCTACTTGCACTTTTTGAAGGACTGCAAAAATAATGTTTTCACCCTTCATCGTAAGAAAACTTTAAGCCTTAACTGTAAGTTGTCAGTATATTTTTCTACGATTTAATAGAGACTGAGAACTAAACTCCAGACAAAGAGCAATAGAGCTTTGATATATTTTAGATTTAACCCAATTTTCGCAATGTTTCTAAAAAAAATATTTTTTTTTTAGTCCTATGTGTTTGCTCCCATCAATCTTAGACCCTAGGCGTCTGCCTAGTTTGCCTATGGCTATGGCCGGCCCTGATTTCGGACTTATTATTTATGGCGTACACCTGACGATGTTAGACCGATGGCCGCATTGTTGATAAATAAAATTGTTGTTAGAATGTTTGTCTGGACACGCTGACTTTGTGATAAGACTCAAGTATGAGCTCAACCTTATCATTAAAATATTCAAACTACAGGCAAACCTCTTTCAAGACTTTGTTCGTTTCATACATTATATTATAAAAGATTACTTTACACTTTCAGAGTGTTACACAATTATCACCAGAGTTGTAACTTGTCTAGTTCTCTGGAGAACTTTATCCCAGTATGGTATGGAATAGCATCTGAAGAAATGTTTACTCTTATTAGACGCAATCAAGTTACATATATAGAGAGAAAGCACTTTATGACCCAGATACACAAGCGAGTCTTCGTGTATAATAAATGTATGATCGTACTAATTGTATCCTACAAACAACAGGAAACATTCTCAAGAATACAGTTCTTTCAAAACGCATAAAACATACGTGTAAGGTAACACTCTGTCAATGTCACACAATATTACACCATAGTTTACGTAATAGGCCCACTGTGGACTTACATGATAGGCCTGCAATACTGCTGCTGGTATACGTATTAAGGAAATACTTTATCTTATCTTATCTTATTTATTACAAACGTCCCTCTTCAAGAAAGTTAGAAAATTGTTGTTATAAATTGTTATGCTCCCAACGGCTTAATTTCCGTCTACGCAAGTTTATTTATGTTTTCTTGAGTGGTACCAAACAGAGGAGGCAAATTAAAAAATAATATAGGTAAGTTTAAATGGCATTTTAGTTTCTTGTTCTTGTTCGATTTGTAAACATTTCTTTTGATAAACCAATATCTATAACCCTAAAGCTTTTGTTTGAGTTTCGTTAATATGGGGATTCCTTTTATTTTTTATGAGAACATCACGTGTAGCTGGTTTACTAGGAACAAGAGGGGTAGATATTGTTTCAGTTTCAGTGACAGTATGTACATCAATATGGAAATATTCTTTGGTCATTCTCTTATTCTTTGTATTCTTCAACCAAAGATAAGATAAGATCATTTTTATTGGTCCAATCGAATGAAAATTCAGTTCGACTACAATTGACCATCTCAGCGTAACTACTGCAACAATAACAATTTAGATGCAAATACGAACAACATTCACACACGAGACACATGCGCTTTATGAATTAGACTTCTATGAACTTCTCGATGACGACAAATGACCGAAAGTGGGATAAAGGAGATAAAGTATAAAGAACATTAGATCATTATGTCATTATGTTTGTTTGGTTTCAAATGTAGGATTTGTATATTAATTTTAATGATCTGGTTCTTATGATTGAGACACTTAGAGTACTGCGTTCACGTGAAAAGTAAACTAAAGTTTGTGTTTAGATTAATGGCCAGCAACATTCCGGTTCTGTTGAGTTAATTTATGTTTGCTTTAAGCTCTCTTGATTATTATCCATCACTTGACCTTGCATGTTAATCTGACTGCGTGGCCACTAGAAACAGACATGAGGCGAAAGAGATTCAAAGAGTGGTACTTTAAGCGGATCCAATGGTTATATTGGCCCTAATGACGACCCCAACAAGTAGAAATAAAAGAGGAGACAAGAATTGCTTGCACTGTTTCACGTTGTTCTGAAACTTTTCTCCTGTCGGAATATAAATAAAGTTCCCCTTTCAAATCTTGCGATCTATGGTGGTAATCTGTTTCTATGGCCAACTGTTAACGAGCAGGGTGTCATGTGGCCAGCACAACGACCAACCGCCTTTACATTCCCCAACTAAAGTCAGGTACCCATTAGAGATGGATGGACTCGGCGCGCCTTAAAAATCTTCACCGAGATTCGAACCCATGACCCCAGGTTCGGAAACCAAGCGCTTAACTATTCAGCCAGGAAAAAAAAACGCTTTCGAGAGATTGAAGACAGATAAAGAAAAATTGAAAAGGGGGGGGAGGCAACTGAACGTTGGTATACGTGTGTGTGTGTGTCTGTGTGTGAAAGAGAGAGAAAGGGGGGGGGGAGAGAGATGAAACACAGTGAGAGAGTTAGGAAGTTGAGATGTAAGAAAAAGTCATTTAAAGGAGGACAGAATTAAAATTGTGGAGAACTCTATGAAAGGAGAAACAGAAAAAAAAACTGTATGAGAAAGAGAAAAGAGGGAGAGAGACGAAGAGAAAGAAGGGGAGAAAGAGAAAAAGAGAAAGAAGAGAGAGAAGAAGAGACGTGGAGAAAGAGATGAAGAGAGAGAAGGGGAGAAAGAGAAGAAGACAGTCAGGAGTGAATGAAGATCCTGAAAAATAACAACACTGTCAACAACTTAGGATTGCATCAATTTCGCTCATTAGGTGGCTCCTTATCCCCCCCCCCCCCCCAACTAGTAGTTTGAGTCTCTTAATTCAACCAAAAGCACCTCTCACATTAATATCCTACACTTAGATTAGAACTAAGTTCAAGTGATGTGGACTGCTTACTGCGTCACAAGCTACTTGACCAATTAATATCTCGTGATGTAGTTCAGTACCAGAAGAGCAAATCTGACTAGCTCAGCGAAATAATGGCGTTATAACACTGCACTAAACAGCATATATTTCTGTTTACATCTAGACATCTAACAATCCTCACACAAACAATATAAACTTCTGATGTTGGACTGTAAAATTTATCTCGACTTAAATCAACGCTATGTATCCGTTCACACTCCTGCACCACATGGCGATGTTTACGTGTTACATAATCGCTGTGTCACAGTGACCGAATTTCCGCTGGTACTAACATCCAATTTGAAAGCTGAAGCCAGTAAGAGGATATAGCTTGTCGCTCCATCATTCAATCTGTATGCCTCTCTTTGTCCCATCTTTCTCTCTCTTTATCTCTCCTCTCTCTTCTTGTCTATCTCTCCTCTTGTCTCTCTATTTCTCTTGTCTCTCTATTTCTCTTGTCTCTCTCTCTCTCTCTCTGTCTCTCTCATTTCTCCTTTTCTATCATTCTGTTATTCTTTACAATCATTACATCTTTTTTTTCTCTTAATCGTTGTATCTTACTTAATCCATCACTACATTAGTTTTCTTTGTTTCTTTTTGTATTGCTGTCTCTCTCCACCTCCTCTTTCTCTCACTGTCTGCCTCTAGCTCACTCATACATTAATTCCCATCTCTCTAATCTTCCACTATGTTTTCTTTTCCTGAGTCAACAAACACTGACATATATTCTAACGACACAACACTAACCTATATTCTAGCAACACAACAACGACCAGCATTTCTCTCAAACGTAATAAACAACTTTTTTTTTAAATATCCCAATACGCTTCAGATGTTGAGATGTCTACACTAAATAGTTGTATGAATAGTTTTATGGTTTACGACATCCGTGTATGTATATCCTAAATGCACAACGTCCTACCCACTTGACTGTTATACCCGCTGAAGTCAATACGGAGAGAGAGACGGTGAAATAAGGTCTAAACCTAACTACTAACAAAAGGATTCTAACCAGTAGAGTTCATATTGCAATCTCATGAAGTCAACAGAATTGTTTACTTGACAAACCCATTCCGCGAAAGTTAGGGCTATAAACATCGGACTTTTTTAGATTCTTTAATTGTCAATAGCTACTATTCAAAGTGAAACTTATCCCGGATCCCATCTAACTAGTAAGGCAGGGAGGGAATTCGTGGATGGTATAATACCATTAAAACACATATATACACACAAATATACACACACATATATATAAATATACATGGTAAAAGTTCCAGTCAATATTTCTCCATGTCACGTTCACCAAAGACTTTTATTCAAAAACACATTAACTGTTTTTGAAATTCGAAATTAATCCCAAATAATAATTATTTTTAACATGCATTGCTCACTACAGATATCAAAATTTCTACCCATGATAAAAGGAACAAAGCAAGGCTTAAGACAATACGTACATAGGAGCGCCCCGTATTGACGTATTCGCCTTCAGCTACCATTAAAAACCTTTAACTGTTTTTTCTCTGGTATTTGTTGTTGTTGTTTTTTTAGCTCAGTCTCTAAACATTCTTTGTCCGTCCTAAAACGTTTGATACCGCTCCTCTTTGCTATGAAAACAGCTTCACCAAATAACGAAAGAAAAACATAGTCTTAAAAATAATATTATTTTAAAATCATGAGTCATCTTCAAAATTGCCTGGATCAGCCAAGAAAACTAATGACTTAGCAGAGTTTAAGTCTCTAAGCAGCATTTACAAAGTAATTTATTAAGATAACTTTTTATAGTATAACCTAAACACTGTCATCGCTCTGACTTGCGTTTTACATGTCAGCGTGTTACATGTCAGCGTGTTACATGTCAGCGTGTTACATGTCAAAGCGTTAGAATAAAAAAAAAAACGCTTAAATAAAAAAAAACAAGGCTTATCTAAGGGATATAACGCCTCATTCACACACCATATATCTCAATACTTTATTACCACTTTTCGATATCAAACAAAGTAATTTATTACCAGTAATTAATTGACATATTGGTTAATTTTGTGATTGATTCATGTTTTGTTAGGTACCATAAATATTTGTGTAAGGTTTCAACTTGATCCGAGAAAGGGGGTGGGAGAAATAACGTGTACAATCATTGTACCAGACAGAGTGATTTGATATAAACTTTGTTTAAAAAAAAATGTTTGATGATGTTTTGTAAGTGTAGAAAAAAAACACAGGGTTTACAGAAAAAAAAAGTGTGAGATTTGTTGATCAATGAAAAAGCCAACTTGTCTAAGTGTTAGGGGTAAAAAAGTGTCCACAGTATTGCGTTTCTGTCTCAGAAGCTCAACAAAAGGCGTAGACATGTGTGTCAATATGAAAGTCGTCAAAGAAAATTAATGTGGGATTATTATTTGAATTTCTCTTTCTCAAGAAATTTTATGTTTTCGTTCACAACCTGCACTACATGGCAATGTGTGGCTGATTGCCAAAACCGCTTGGCTACCTATCAATGGGGCTTGAGTTCGAATCTTGACTCGAATAGAATTAAGTTTCCTTGAATGCCTAACGGTAGCACGGAAACCTTCTCCCAGATACCCTTCTTCTCCCCCCCCCCCCCCCCCCACTGGCCACAAAAGAAATCGGATCATAGCACCCTGAACCAGCTATAATAATGGAGGTTGAGCTCTACAAAAACAATAGCAAAATAATAATAATAATATAAAGAAATAGAACAATTCTTTTCTCTTTTTTTTTTCATGAAAGGTCAGCTACTGAAAAGTAAAGACACTCCTAGACACAAGTAGTGCCTAAACGTCTCTAATGGTCTTAAATACTCTAGATCATCGTGACATTATTTATGTGCTAATCAAAAATAACTTTTAGCAGGCCTCCATTTAGTCACGAAAACGAAGTCAATAGATGGCCGTACGTTTGTAAGAAATTCATTCGCATCGACGTGAGAATTAAGGGGAGAGAAAAGCGCCGGTGGAGAGTTTTTCAAATATCTTTAGCAAGAATAAATTTGTGTCGATGTTGAACATTTTATGAGATGTCCAAAATTGAATATAAAAAGTTTTCTGTTTATTTCATACCTTATTCTTGTATTCGTTGGTAGCAAAGTACCTTTTAACTACTCAAAGATCTAATAAGATCTAGATCAGCGGTTCACAACCTTTTGTTCTTGGCAACCCCTTTTTACAATCCTCCAGTCTGCCGCGACCCCCCCCCCCCCCACCCCTTTGCATACACACACAGCAATAGAAGAGTAGACAAAAACAATCCATTTTTTCAATGGTCTTTGGCGACCCCTGGCAAATCGTCAATCAACCCCCAATGGGGTCGCGACCCACAGGTTGAGAACCCCTGATCTAGATCTAAAACGAAAATGCTTTAACTGCATAACGTTTTGCCCTATTGAAAATGTCAAATTGAAAAATACAAAACAAAACCTAATAAAATACTCAAAAAACACAAAGATAAAGGCACATTTCTAATTCCATATGCTAGATCGGATTTTTGTAAGTGCTCCTTCTTCCCTAGTGCCATTATAGCATGGAATGACTTGCCTGAATCAGCCAGGAAAACCAACGACTTTAAGTTTAAGGTCACTGATTTACATGTATGACTAGACTGACACATGGATACGCGTAGGACGTAATTATCTTCTCTTTTGAAGTAACGTCTGTAATTTATAAGATAAGATAAGATAAGATAAGATTGCACGTCATTGCGCGTCATATAGGTTTAGAATCACTGGTTTAGACACTTTTGAAGTTTAATTAAGCCAGTTTTATTGTTCTGGATTCTTTTTATGTTTCGAAACCTTAAAACTCCCGGTTCTTTATGTTCAGGGCCTCAAACATGCGTGTACATCTATTGTATCGATCTAGACTTCAAGAGTACATGATTTAGGGCAACCAATTGCATCCATTACAACTGTTTCACACAAGAGCAAGACAAAAATTTAACGTTGGCTTGCTTACTTTACCATTTCTTCTATCTAATGATTTCCTCCAAAGTAAACATTGGTTGCCTGTACACTGGTAAACATTGGTAAACACTGAAACGACTTCAGTCCCCCATTGTTAAGGCAAGTAGGTCTTGCAAGGTAAACACTTTAGAACTGAGGTTCAAACGAAACTTTGTTTTTATAAGTTTCAGTTTGGTCAGCTGTACTTATTAAATTCATTGCAGACTTGAGACTTACCAGACTTTAATTCTTGTTTGCCAGATATTTGTCAACGTTTTAAACAAACCATTAGTTAATGATCATCAAAATATTTCCTCATATGTTTAATAATTTAGCCTACTTTGTCTATCTGTCTGGAAAATGTTTTTACTTGAAGTTTTGTAAAGGATCAATGCCTTCACATCATTCCTCCTTTTTTTCCTATCCTTTTTGTTTAGTAACATGTCACTTTTAAAATGTATCTATTTAAATAATAAAATATAGATCTAGGCGTTTTGCTCTCATAAATATGCTTGTAACTTTAGCTCTTTCTTTCCTTATCAACTTTTCATTTAACAAGGAATATGATGTTTTCAGGATATCTTAACTCTCACACTACCTTGGCTGAGGATGATGTTAGCAGACATCATCACCAATTTTAAACCTTTGTCAAATTAGGTCCTACACAAGATGTATGCTACAAACTTTGTGTGTCGCACCATTTTCTTTTCAGCTGATGAAGTGTCATCTCTGTCTCCACTTGTCATATTTGGTTGTCAACTTCAATGATGCTAACTTTTGAATATATATCAGTTCTAAGAACATTCCAGTTCACCTAATATATATATAACTAGGCCTACTTATCTTATCTTATAGATTACAGACGTTACTTAAAAAAAGCAATTTGCACCTACTACACCGTAGTGACATCAGATTTGGATGAAGTGGTCGTCTCCTCTTCATTAAGGCTAAAACTGAAAGATCTAGAACCACATTTATTTCAGTGTCAGTCAGGGTTTTTTTTAACATGAAGTCACAGAGAAGTAGCTAGGAGTTAAATTCGTCAAGCGCTGGTTGTTTGTGTGTGTGTTAAATGTGTTTTCAGTGTATTTTCTTTGGGTTTGCATCTACATGTATTGTTATTGTTATAGCTCTTCTGTTAATTTGCTTTTTGGTGTTTCTGTAGCTAGTGGTATTGTTATAGAAGTATATTATCATTGTTATAGTTTTATGCTAAGGCAGAGTTGTAGTACAATTGAGTCTATTTGTACTAATAAAATAATCTTATCTTGTTAACAAAATCTAATAAAATACTCAGAAAGACACAAGGATAAAGGCACATTCCTCGTTCCATATGCTACGACAAATTTATACAAATACTCCTTCTTCCCTAGTGCTATTAGAGCATGGAATGGGTTGCCTGAGCCAGTCAGAAAAACCAGTGACTTGGCAGAATTATAGTCATTGGTTAACATGCATGACTAAACGCTTGACGCTTATGGCGTAATCATCTCCTTTTTTGAAGTAGCGTCTGTATTATATACGATAAGATAAGATAGAGTGACATGAAGGCACATTTCTTATTCTATATGCTAGGACAAATTCATACACGTGCTCCTTCTTCCCTAGGAGCAAGCAAACCACACCATCGATATAGTTACGATAAAGGAATATGACCTGTGCGACGACCTATCACCGAATACCGCGTAAGAAAAAGACTTTGTCTTGAGTACGAAGATAACTGATGCAGACCTTATTACGACCGGCATATTTTTCAAATTTTAAAAATGCCCACATCTCGAACAAAGGTTTTGTCTGTATCAGATGAATGCCACATAATAAAGTGATCCTTGTGAATAAATAAATGAATCATTTTTGACACTTTTAGCCCTTGCAAGGCCTACTTATATAAATATTTATAAAATTCTGAGCTTTATATATATATATATGTCATTGCGATTATGGCTGAAGTTAGAGTATGAATTTACAAAAGAAAATATTTTTTTTTTTCTTGGAGTAAGTAGTTTGCTCAAATTCAACGAGTTAAGTAGTAACGCTGAGGTAATCCATTGTAGTCAAACTGAATTTACATTTGATTGAACATATACAAATGTTCTTATCTCAAAATCTTCTCTTTCTTTTGATACTCAATATAGTATTAACATAATGGAATATGTCCATAGGAATATATCCCTCAGGCGTTGAAAGATACTGCTGCACAAAATCTTCTCAACCATGCCAATCAAATTAAGCAGACTTAATTAAGAGATGATTATTTTCAACAGAAACCATTGATGGAAACTTCTATAAAGACATGGGAATGGATTCAGGAAGTCGCAACTGTACTCTTTACTTTCGATTCTTGAGTGCAGTGTGTAGTTAAAGAGTTAAACAAAGACGCGAAGAAGGTGAGTGTAAGGGGTTATTCGCCCGAGCTGTAAAGTTCAATCGTATGTTGATTTACCTGACTTCAATTTGCGAAATGTAGGCCTATGTTCTTAAGTAAAGGACCACTACAAAGGTCAGTAATGACATAACTTGAATAAAGTCGTTGTGAGGACTTCTTAACCAATCTCCCTCTCCTCCAGCCCACCCCATGATGGTACAGTTTTAAGGCATGAGAAACAACAGGGCGATTGACTAACTTAAAAAAAAAATTGCATTCAAAAGAACAAGATAAAGAAATCTCCACTTTCTAACAACTTTTTTTTACTCAATGTCTGTCTGGTATAACGCATTTACACGTTATTTCTCACAAACGTAGTTTCGAATCAAGCTGAAATTTTGCATAATTATTTCTTTTACCTGACAAAACAAGAATTTAAAAAAGAAAAAGTCTATTAGTCTATTTTTTTCTATATAAAGTGTAAAAGGGACTGTCTTAACTTATACCACAACATCAGTAAAGTACAATTAGTACTTTCTTTTCCCCTTGTTTGAGACACCAAACAAAGTAATTAATAACCAATAGTCAATTAAATAATTGGTTGCATTTTGTATTGATTCTTGTGTTGTCATATAAAAGAAATTTAAAAAATCAGCTGGATCCGAGATTGGGTGTCGGAGAAATAGCGTGTAAAAACTTTTGGCCAGACAGACAGACAGATTTTATATAAGCTTTGTTAAAAAAAACACGTTTTCTTTTTCGCGAATGCCCAACAAAAATATAGCCTTACATCTCTCTGCACCAATTGATACAGATCTCTTCTCCAAGGGCAATTCTCATTGTTGAGTTTAAATTTCCCAACATCTTCCTAGCTCTAAAAGATCTCGGTAGAGAGAAATGTGTGCCATCTTGCCATGAGATTCCGTGCGTTATTTGCTTGTTTTATGTTTTCAACTGGGCAACGCCGATGATTTAGAAAGGCGTTTTTCTTGAAATGTAAACAGGTTGCAACACAGCTCTATTATGACACAACGCAGGACCTTCATAAATACAGGTGCAGGTCCACTTTTCTGTTGACTTTACAGAGCAACACTATCACGGCCTAGAAAAAAAAAAATAATAAATTTCAACACAAAAAAAAAGTCTTGTGGCTTAAAGTAAGGTCAGTGTGTGCAAATATGCCAGCAAGAAACTCAACCCTTGGTCAGCGTAATCGGCCAGCAAGTGTATGCCCTTGGCCCCAAACATGGCACGTTAGAGGCTCAAGTGCATGGCAGACGGACAGACAATGAACGGTCATTGTTTCACTTTTAGCAGACAACTATTACGTCAAGGAAAAAAAACACATCATGTGTTGTGTAACTCATTTTTAATGTACTTCTAGTCTGACAACGCGTACGTAGATACTTTTCAAAAATTCCTACTTTCAATGAACGTTCTTATACTCTTCAACCACTCGTCAAGCCACATTTAGCAGTCAAACAAAAAATTTACACTTTATTGCAATAAAAAAAACAGTATTATAAATAAATATTTTCAGTAATCATAACATGTATTTCGACGTATTGAAAAATAACACATAACAAGTAAAATATAAAAAATTCTTTAAGAACAAACACAATCTATGCGATTGGGAATGTTTGTACCAATTATTTTTTATTAATACAATATAATGTTTTTACCATGCTCAGTGCACTATGGCCCAATCACTTGTAAAGTCCATTTGAGGGGGGGGGGGAAGGAGAATCTGGGATAAGGTTTCCTCGGTTGCTTTTTAAAAGCAATTATTTTTTAAAAAATTCGAACTCGAGGACTCAGGCTTCTTCTGTTCAAGTCTGTCAACAACCTCTTACCCAGCCAAGTGCTTATGAAAATAGAAGGTTTTATAGTTAGTAATCTTATCTTCTTATCTTATAAAATACAGACGTTACTTTAAAAAACAAGGTGGCTACGTCCTAAGCGTTTTCCAGGTCAATATATAGTGTTAGTTTAAAGTTTGTAGGCAACTCTACACAAGGCTTATCCTATTTTAGTTCTTGCCGTCTCTCAATAAAACGAAATTAATTCATTATAACTTATTGATAAAACTATTTGGTTCAATTTTCGATTGATTTATGTTTTGTTAGGAGCAAAGAATAATCGTGCAAAGTTTTCACTTGATCCAAGAATGGAAGTGGGAGAATTAATGTGCACAAAATGTGTACAATACAGGCATAGTGAGTTAATGTAAGCTTTGTTATACGTAAAACCATATTTGTAGTAAATAGATCTAGTATTAGTTCAATTTAATACTCTACAATATATGGATTCATACAAATATACATACATAATAACCAAACCAGCAAACAAAAGACATACGCACATGCCTATATATAATTATAAAAGTGCATTAGAAAGCGTTTAAAAATTATAATTAAACTAAGAATTTCATGCATACACTTGTGAAGTTTATCGACTGCAAGAACCATTTATTTATAGATTTCACATTTAAGCATTTATGAAATATAGAGAACAAAATACATAACATCTACTGTATGTGATGAATAGTGTGAAGTATTACATTGATGAGTCAAGTACAGAATAAGAAATCAACTCAAATTTAAAGTTGGATTTTATTTTTTATGCATAATTATATTAAAAAAGTATTAACAACTTTTTCACTCAGACAACAAACTCTTACGCTGCCAATATAAACAGCGGCCCATTGGTTCACTTTAAGCATTTGACACTAGACCTCTGACGAAGTCCAGACAGACAAAACAAAATGCATTGCAAAGTTATAACAATTATCAAGCATTAGAACATCCAACAAAATATAGCCTTGAACCAAATGGTTAAACTGAGGGAAACTGACGAAAAGGCTGTACCTGAAGAAAAGAAAAAAAACATCAATTAATAACTAAATAATTATAATAAATCAAGTAGGTTGTTCCATCTATTCAAAGTCATAGTCATTAAAACCGGAATGAAGTATGCCCAGTAAATCTCAAAATGTTCGCTTTATTTTATTTCCAATGTTGCAATAATGTACACTAAAAACTGTAGAACTGTAGACGTCAGGAGAATGCATTGGAGAATGTAAGAAAGTAAGACTGCTAGAAAATGCGTTGCTTACAGCGCTCCCCCCCCCCCCCAAGACCCTCTAGATGTCATGGAGGAGCGTTGCTTACAGCGCTCCCCTAGACCCTCTTGCTGTCATTTTTTTTTCGCCTAAGGTTAAGAATCACTGCTCTGAAGTTCTCTCTCTCTCTCTCTCTCTGTATATATATATATATATATATATATAAAGTGCCCCACCCCCTAAAAAAGTTCTGGATCTGCTAGAGACTGATCTTTGCATCGAATTCACAAACAAATGAGAGGAAGCTTTTCAAAATTTCTCAGTGACTGATGAAGAAAAAAGTTGTGATGAAATGTAGAAAACATCGGCACTGGTCTTTGGGAACAAAAAAAAACGAGGACTGGTTTGAAGCAAATCTGCCAGAAATGGAAAGTGCCACTAGGAACAAGAGAGGGCCCACCCCAAGCAACCTACAAGTGCTTAGATCTACACAGAATAATGCTCAAAACGTAGCGAGACAGTGCGCAAACAAATACTGACAGGAACTTTGTCCAAGCATCCAATCTTGTGCAGACTGTGGTAATATTAAAGGACTATGCGAGGGCACGAGAAAAGCCTTTGGACCTCACACCAGCAAGTGTGCCCAGTCAAGTCAAAAGATGGCTTAATCATCAGTTATCCTATGCTGCGAATGGAGCGATGGGTAGAGCACTGCGCAGAACTTTACCAGATTGAAAATCCCTTCTCGCCAACCATCTAACTTCCCAATAGTATCAGTTTTGAATGACTCAGACGAAACGCCCTTGGTAAAGGAACTGAGCGCAGCCATTGACATACTTGTACACGGGAAAGCAGCCGGAGAGGAGGGTATTCCCGCAGAAGCCATTCAGGCAGGAAAGTATGCCGTAATCTAGCCTCACTATTTAATATATAAAGCACAATGTAAAGAGTGTGTATGTATGTATGCATGCAGCTTAAAGAAATCAAAACCGTATAACCAATTTTGATAAAATTTGGCATAGATCTTCCTTAGATCACGGCAGAGACCGTAGTGTATGTTAAATGGTTCACCCACAGCAAGAAGGCCCTAAAAATAATAGTACAAATACCTAAATTTATCCCTATTGAAGAACAATTTTTGTTTAACAAATCGGGTAAACCCATTTTCACAGAATTTTATATTAGCTATGAATATGCCGTCTTAACATTTCTACTTTCGAGGGATAACTAGAAAATTTACTCTAGATCTATATGTAAATTGATAAATCACTGATTGACATACTAGAACTATTACATTAGTTAGTTAAATACCAATACTGGTGACTCAAGTGGTGACTGATAACTTTTAGCCTTTTATTTTCTACATGACTGAATCTAGAGTTTATGTAAATCGTGTAGGAAAACTTGCTTTGGAAAGAATAACAGGAAAAACAGCACTAAACATGATTAAAAGTAACACAACTATTGTAAATTACCTCTAACAATTGAATTGTGTATGGAGGAAGGATTAGTAATAAGTTACTGTCCCTTAACTATTTAAATCCTGTGAGAAGTAATAGCCCCTTTGAAAGGGAATCAGAATGCTAAAATATTATATATCAGGTTTAAATAACGACGTTTATTATTGTACTTTGTGATCCCAATTCGTTACCTTACAAATATATTCAACCAATGGTCTGAGGCAAGGGGTAGCCATGAATAAGCACTTTATCTAAAATAGGTGAAGCATTAAATGTAGAGCACACAGAGCGTAATTTGTCTAAGCGCAAAGCCATAAAATAAAAGGTTACCTTCATGGGATAACTGGCAGAAGTGGGAACTCTACAGTTTTTAAAGTTAAATGTTGGAAAGGAATTTCCGAAAAACAAAAAAACATCCGAATGCTCTGTAATACCTGTCATGATTTGTCATGTACCTCCAGAAACTTCTTTTTTTAAACGTTGAATTTTTTAAAACCTTATTGGAGATTAGATGCTAAAATTAATTACAGTAATTTGTTTACGTTTTGATCTTCGATATCGGATTTACATTCTAAAGCAGGAAAATACAGTAAGGGGAGAAAAAGAAGAGAAAGCGATGTGGCGAAATGTAATAGAAACTAAAGAGAAACGTAAGGAGATTAAAAGATGGGAAGAAATGTTTTATAATGCATGTAAATAAACACAATAAACAATGCCAAGGACGCTAAAATAAAGGGTAACTGTTTACAACTAACTACAAAAATGACTTTTCACCAAGCGATTCAGCCACCGCGCCTACGCTTTAAGTCTAAGAGTTAAGAAATTAAATTCTGCAGAATTAAAAACTGCACAACAAGTGGTTTTTTTTAATACATAGTTTATCAATACTTAGAAATTTTGTACACCGGATACTCCAAAGACTCCATTTATGAAAATCTAGTCAAACTGGAATTTCTCGCTGATATAAAAAGGTCATTTGATGACATTTGGACATACCGGGTAGATCTGAAGATCTTCTAACAAGCCAACGGCTCACAAAGTTGCACGCTATATTCTCCTATTAGTTTTAATGCAAATACTCTACTTTTCTTTCATAACCTGGCTTCACTAAGTTTGACGGCCCATCAGGGCCCCCTCTCAGCGTGAAGAAAAAGCCAGCCAAGCGTACTGGCGTAAATTTTGATAACTTTTATTTGTGTCTGCTAAAAAAGAACATCAAAATGTTGGAAACATCTGAATTAGAACATCAAAATGTTGGAAACATCTGAATTAGAACATCAAAATGTTGGAAACATCTGAATTAGAACATCAAAATATTGGTAACATCTGAATGAGAACATCAAATTGTTGTTAACATCTGAAATGGAACATCAAAATGTTTGCAACAGCTGAATTAAACATCAACATGTTGGGTATTCTCGGACGGCAACATTAATATTCAAATATGTCAATGGAAAACGCAAAACAAAAAAAAAACGACATTTACAAATCGAACGGGTTGCCATGGTTACTATTTCGCATTTTTATTCCCGTCATAGTATTATTGTCGCAGTGACCTAAACAAATTCTTCAAGTCGTGAATCTTTTGTTCAGGGTGCGTACATTTTTTTTTCGCTTAAATACTTCTTAATTTTGTCGCCGCTACAGAAAAGTTTCGATGTTTTGGTAACTATACTGAGATAGCGCTAAATAATGTTTCGAAGATTGCCAAAAAGAAACTGAGGCAATATTGTTTGCTTTTGAAAACAAATCTTGAATTATATTTACCTCGTACATCCTACTATGTTTGAGGACAACGATTTTAAGATGTTCTTGTCTATAAATTACCCCATTGATTAGTCTACAGCGCTGTTTCGTCCTTGATGCCAACCAATGGTCCGCGAATGTTAAGAAACTGTCAAATTAGTATCACCTGAAAAATTTAATTTGTCATTGATAGATTGGTGATCGAATTAGAGGGGGGGGGAGGGGAGAGGAAGTGTTTTAAGAGGGTCTAAAGCTCAAAAGGGCTTATGAGCCGTTCAACAGTTTTTTGGAATAGAATTCTCGATGGGAAGTGCGCATGTCTGCTAAACATGGTCCCAAGAAATGATCAACTGGTTTCATCACTTTTTAACCTAAGCATGCCATCCAATGAACTAGTCCTGGAACATGCATACCAAATATAAACATATACAAGGGAATCCAAGAGAGTGCAATGCTTTGATGAGAAATAGTATCGTACCAAGAATTTTTAACTTCACCCCAGGATACTTTGTTACAATTCCCGTCAAACGAAGTTCTATTATTAACTAATGGTTTGTCCCTAAATAAAGAAAGAATAAGTTAAGAAAGCTATCACATACAGAGACACTTAAGTATAAAACGGCATCGAAATAAATAGTATATATTTAGTTTCCGGAATTTCGATGATAAACTTTAACGTGTTGGTTTTCTGATAATTATCAGCTCAACCTCAACAGCTTAACACTTTGACCATTGGTTGGAGCAGGTGGGAGAGAAATACGTTAACCAAGCATCAAAGGGACATTATCATCTAATAAAGCACGAGCGAAAAGTATACCCCACAGTTCATGTCCCCTGATTTAAAATTAAAAAAAAAAAAAGATAATATGCGTGTATTAAAAAAAGAAACAGTAAAAGTGGAAAATGATCGAGAGCCTACCACAGATGGCGGATAGGGGAACCAGATATAATAGGTACCGGGGAAATCAAATACCTGGGGCGAACTACGACCAGCATCATCTTAAAAAAGGAATTAGCTGGCGCAGCTCATTGGACACAAAGAACCCTCCATCGTCAGGAGAAACCCCAAGGAAAAATTGGTATCGGAGAGGAGATGGGTGCCACCATGACCTATTAAACCCAATGAAATGATTTGACAAAGACGAAACCTTTGAAAACCATCCTGGATAGGCCGAGGCCCTCATAGACCTCTCTCTTGATATACTGTTAAAAAAAAGCTGCTGACCGTGAAAAAATGGAAGAATTTATTACTGGAACTGTCACAGCTCTCCTAAGACGAAATCAAGGGACAGATGATGAAAAAGAGATACTTGGTTTATGTTACCTTTGATTGATACATTCGAATTTAAGTCATTGATTAACATGCATGACTAGATGCATGACGAGAAGGACGTTATCATCTTCTTTTTTGAAGTAACGTCTGTATTGTATAAGATAATAATTTTTGTTTGTTTGAAGCACCACTCACATTAACAAGATATTGAAAGTTATTTTTAAAAGTTCGAGCGTGTCTTTCTTTTATTTTTACCATCCCTCCAATTAGTTTGCACTCTCTTCATGGGAGGAAGGAAAATTTTCAAAAAGGGAGGGAGCCTTGACAAGTATTTCAAAAAAAGGCTTCAACGATTTTTCTAGTACCACGATTTGTTTTGGAGAGTAGTATTATCTCCCCAAATTACTAGATAACTGCGAGTTCGGGGAAGCCTTTATGTCTTTATTTCGACACGCCGAAGAAACTTTCCAGTTGTCCAATAGAACAAGTCATCCAGCTATGAACAAGCTCAAATAAATCACTTGTACCAATAGATTATCAACTTGACTGACATAATAATTTCTTGGAATAAATAAAGCATAGTGAAGTTACTGACATCTATAAATATCCGTCTTCGAATACTAATACTGAACAACAAACGTATCATCTAGTTTTGCTTCCCTAATGAAGCACGTACAAAACCTTTTTCTGGATTGTTTACATCATTGTTAGTCTTTTTTTTAAGCTTCTTAACTTTCTTGATTAAATATTCCTTGATTACTTTTTCTACACCAATATCTCAACAAGTTCTTCGAGATTTTTAAATTTCACTAACAACAATTTTCTCTTACATATCCACAATCTGACCTCATAACCTGGTCAGCTCTCCTCTCTCGGCTTGCAAACAAAGGCGTGACAAGCCCTTTCTCTTCCCGATTGCGCATTAGGTGTGACACCTAGAAATTGGAAAGTTTATGTCTATCTTTGGGGAAAAAATCACTTGATAAACTTTAAAGTATATTTCTTTTGACGGTTTCAGTGGGAATTCCCGCACTCGACTCGGATGTTTCTTTGTAAAAATGTTTTACATAATTCGGATGTTCCTTCAGAGTTGAAGATAGTTTACTTCCTAGTCCAAGCCTCCCGCAGGACGACGGGGGATGGGAGCGGGCAGGGTTTGAACCCTCGACCATCGATAAATCCGAACGACAGTTCAGCGAGCCAACCGCACGACCAGGCAGCCATTAAGTATTAAGTTAAGGATTGAATAAATATTAGATGTACATGAACATTTTGCGCACCGTCTTATATAGAAATCATTAGCTGTCTTTTAATAGAAGCTCAGTGGAAAGACTCCTTGCAATAAAAAGGCATTACATGATATGCGCTCCATGAGAAATTATAGACCACCATCAGATTTCAATAGGCGGAATAGGTTTAAAAAACGTTTTTGATGTTTCATGTAATACTTTATGGTTAATTTTTTTAAGTGTTTTGTTTATTAAAACTTTATTTCTATAGCAAATGAAAGGTTCAAAATTGTGTTTTTCATTTTAGTAACAGGAAAAAAAAAGAAAACACATATAAATCTAAGTCTATAAATAAGTGAATAGTGGTAAAAAAGAACAACGTCCCACTGACCAGATGTATGACTTCTGCTCTCTTCAAATTTTATAGCATTTTCAACTAAGCCAACTTTGAGGACTGAGACGGTGCCGGAGACTGAGCCAGTGACGAAAACAAGCGGCGACTTTGAAATGGTGTTGTCTTCACCTAAGATCCTGTTTTTAAAAAGAAATAAGAACAGTGAGAGGTCAACATGTACAAAGCCTAAAGCGTTATTAATCTAGTTATTTATACATATAATACTAATAAGGCTTGTCTTCGAGTATGAAGATTAATGAGGGATGCAGTATTTCCCGTGGCTACGCAGCCCCAGATGTGACCTGCATATTTTGCCACATCCATAAGAAACGCATGAACATTGTTACATTATTCACTGCTATTATGGTAGTTATTGGTTTGTAGCCACAGATTACTAGTCCAACTAACTCTTTGAGGAGAATAACTTTGTTGATACGAAACTCTTGAATAAAGTTTGAAAACTTATCTTTAAAACATTATATGCATGACTTTTTTTTTTATCGACAAATACATGTCTAATTAGTTTTAAATTTTAATGGTGATATATTTTCAAACACAAAATAAATAATAAGAATAGATAATAGAATTCAATTCACTTTAAAAAGTGCAATCAACACATACTACTATCATCTTATCTTATATATTATCGACGACGTTTCTTCAAAAAAGAATCTAATTACGTTCGACGCATTTCATGTGTCAATCTAGTCATGCATATTAATCAAAGATTTTAAGTCGTTGGTTGTCCTGGCTGGTTCAGGCAACCCATCCCATTTTCTAATGGCACTAGGGAAGAAGGGGTATTTGTACGAATTTGTTCAAGCGCAAACCGTTCTATCTATGAGCAATAAAAAAAAAACAGATATAAAAAATAAACTACTAATCTTATTCATGATAAATCAGTAACTCGGACTAAAACCTCAAAATGTTTTCTATGTTATAACAAATGTTAATGAAGTTTAAAGCTTTATAAAATGTCGTATGTAATAAATGAAAAGTTATCATGGAAACATCATATTGTGCAAACTACCAAAAAAAAAATCTAACAGTATTAGGGTTTATATTTACAAATCAAGCAAGAACAAAACTAAAATCACTTTTAATCTTTGGTCAGTTTTAGTCAATACAGCAATACGAGCTAGATCTAGGACGGTGGATTTCTAAAACAACAGTCCCAATGAACATATGTAGATAAATTCCTTATTTAGGCAAATAATTAAAAAAACAGTATCAGCGACTCTGAATTTTATTTTTGCAATGTATTTAATTTTCTCAGACATTATGAATACGTGTTCTCAAAAGGTCAACGGCAGTGACCAGGTGCAACATTTTTTATTCGTGTCCCAAAATTAAGTTGTTTACTAGCATGAAAATCCGTCATTTTCATCTGCCAAGTCCGCAAATTGTAGCGATGGTCAAGGCATCAAGACATCCGGTTTCGTTGGACTTAAGACTCTACGTACCTTATCTTTGTGAAAGTTAGCGCTATCACAAATCTTACAAACGATTTGTTTAAATCTCCTTTCCTATTAAAAGTATGCTGCTTATCATAAGGGCTACTTATTTTTTAAAAAAGGTGTTTATTAAGTGTATTAAAAGATCCTACCGCTGGAATTGCAATGGTGACTGTATGACCATATCACGAGATACTAAGTGCCCGCAAAGACCTTTATGTAATGAATAGTGGGCCTTCTCTCGACACAGGACTGGACTTAGGCCACTGCAACCTATGCGGTAGCTGTGGGGCCCGCACTTTCATAGGCCCCGCGCTAATCCTAGGTGTAAATTATTAAATTAAACCATTATAGCATATATATACATTAACAGGGTTTCTGCAGCCTCATGATTTTCCACGGCCTCTTGGATATCTCCTGTAATTCCAAAATATATATATTTTTTTAAAGTCCTGGAAATCTCATGAAATTATTAAAAGCTCCTGAAAAATAGCAAAATTGTCCTTTTGGAGTGCTAATCCTATGCGATAAAAAAAAACGGCATTGTCAGCTTTCATTCAATAAAAATTTATTGCAAAGACAAATGTATTTTCTAAAATGAAATCTTAATTTTGACTTTCTGCTATCCAGACTGGGCCTCGCGCAAACTCTTTCGCATATGGCCCGCAATGGTTAGAACCGGCCCTGCGTCGAAAGAACATGTGAGGTGCCCAAACGGTCCAAAGACATGTGAAGGTCTTATGACCCTAAGCAAGAGCTGTGGTGACCTAGCTGAGGTGACCTTGCTGTAGGGACTAGCTGTGGTGTCCTAGCTGAGGTGACCTTGTTTACCTAATATCCTCAGGGTGGACCATATACAGTTCCCGAGCCAGATACTTGGCGGTCAAAGACCTTGAATCTTTTGGTATTCCATCGCAGAAGATGGTCTCGAATCTCGGACTTGTGACGTCAGCGTCCAAGCTGTACACAAGCAGCATGCCAGGGTTCTCAACGGTGATGAAGATAAAGAGGCGAGAGTCCATCTCTAGTGTGGCTAGGCCCTCTGGCTGGACACCCTGTCAAAAAACACACAGTCAGTTACAATGCTGATTTCGATCAGATTTTTTCACTCTTGTTTTCTCTGTCTCAACTTTTTTGTTCAAGATTTCCTTATCATTCTTTAAACAAGAATAACACGATAAGACAAGATATTTTAAAAGACGTCACGGCCAGTGGGGGGGGGGGGGGATATAAAATACTCCTAAACGCAATACATATCAAAAGTCTCTGGCCTGTTCATTTTGCTTTAACACAAGCCCCGGCGAAACGGATCTTACTCAAAGGCAATGGCGAAGACTTTGCGCTTCGAATCCTGAAGCTTCTGGCGATGGAGCTCGCCCGCCTAGTAAGGCGATTCAGATAGGAGAGGGATACTCGGACTTGAAATCCTCGCTGCCTTGCAGTATAAAGACTTCAGGAGACAAATAGAGGAAAACTTAGAAGTGTAGCACCATATGCGTTGGATGCATCAGCTCTGCAAATGACTTGATACCGAATGCAACGTGAACCATTCCTTTGAATCATATCAGCAATGTCGAAAGTGGAACCACTGCGCTTGGGACACCCATGATCCCTTTATCAGGAGTGCACCCCGATAATTAGGCGCATTCATTGTCTTCAAGACAGAAGGAGCCATAAAATCAATGGATAAAAACTGGGAAAATAAGTGCCACATCTTTAGCTCATACTCATCATCATCACATTTCCTATGACTTAACGTCTAATATTTTTTTCAGGTTTTCCCGCGATTCCCATAACCTTATATTTCTTAATAGATCCATTCTTCGAAGGACCCAATAATTAATTCTGGGATAAGTATGCGTACATTTAAGAATAGCTATTCTTAGCCCATACCATCTCGTCTGACATAGTGTCGATGACATCACCGTTAGAGTTGAACACATGCGGACAGTATACTGCTATCTTCTCTTCGAAGTCACTGCCACTGTCGTACAGCAGCTGGAAATTGTTCTCCGTATCCCAGATGCTGAAACTGCGTCCTCCAAACATGTAGAGAGCCTCATATGTTCCGTCAATGAAGCCGTCAGCTTTAGAAAAAGTCAAGTCTCCTGCCAGAAAAAAAAAAGGAAAACACTCTTGGCTAAACAATCATAAAGAAGAAGAAAGATTTGTATACGGATCAGGGGCGTAGGCGTAGCAAAACGTGCGCCCGGGGCAAGGCACCTCCCCCCCATTTTCCATGAACATCACATAGAAATATAGGCTGCGTGTGACGTCCCCTCAGGGTGGCTCATCGAGACTCTTCATTTAATTTGTTACACTTTATTGATAATAATATTGTTTAATATTAATGAAAAATGTTACCTACAATGCAATTGATACTGTTATAGGCAATCGTATTTAGTTATTTTGTTTAATTTTATTTCTTTTGAAAATATATTATGTTTTAAAGTGGTCTACACGTACATGCATACATACCTAATTTTCTGGAATCATTCAGTGCGTCCACCACAAACAAGGGAACATTCGGTCCGAACTTAGAACCTAGAAAACAAATAACACTTTCATGTGAACACCTTCATATGTGCATGAACTAAATCGTGGTTGGAACAAAAGAAGTGTCGCGATATGGGCTACTGCTGTCAATCAATACAAGAACAGAGCGGTACAAAAACTCGTTGGTACCTTACTCGGTCAGACTTTATCATCGCCACTCGTTGACCAGAAAACATGAAAAGGATCAAGATACCTGTGTGTCGTCGCTGAGTGAATTTATGTTGTGTCTGTTCTATTTATGTGAATGTTTCTGTTGTGTTGTCTTTATATGCGATAAAGAGTCCATGTAATCATAACAAATCAATAAAGCAGTCTTAGTCTTATGATGTATATGACAATCTAAGTAATATTCTCTTTGTTTAAATGTTCCTTCTTAAAACTACAGCTTACATTCAGGAAACATCTCAGTAAGCAATAAATAATTTTTAAAAAAACAAGAAGAGGCAGACAGTGAAAGCAATAGGGAGACTACATAAAAGAATGGACGGCCTGTCGAGATTCTAGCCATGGCAAAAGACAGAGAAGACTTAAGTCCAGCAGACTAAGCGATCGGTAGAGATGAAAGTGGAAAAAATGAATATGGAGATGTACCTAAATAAAAACGTGATAACTTTTTATTTTTAAAGGAAAAGCTTGAAAACTGTTTCTTGACAGCATCATTGATAACGCTCTTATAGTTTTTTAACCATTGTAAAAAAAAAATCAACTTATTAATACTTTCTTATTCTGTACACCGGATAGACCAAAAAGCTATCTCTATTTATAGATTTTACTCCGTTGATGAAAATCCCCCTCCCCCACCTAACATATATGGCTCCTTCTGTCTCTGAAGACAATGGATACGTCCCGATGAGTCACTGGTTTTAGTTTCGTCTTGAGACAGGTGGAATCTGGAGTGACTGATCAAGCAAATTCTGAGTGGCAGATTTTTTCACATCCAACATATCTAGTTTCAAATTTTGTAAAAAAATATTAAGCCGATCTAACCTTTCGTGTCATTAAACCACCTAGTGGCGCTCGCGCGTCTTTATCCGCCCATATCACCTAAAAGTATAAAACCACGCCAGGGCGTACCTCTAAATGACACTCCTATTCGCCTCTCGTCAAATCTATCGTTTGGGTAGACTCTGTATTCACCCTCATTAGCAGTAAAAGCCAGTTTGCGTTGTTGCCAAACGTAAAACTTGATGGCGTCCGGCTGGTAAAAAGACCGGATCGGCCAATAGCTGATGCTGATTCCTGTGAGATAAGTTTCACTCATTAAAGATTAATGCGGACATTGTTAAAGTTT
Organism: Biomphalaria pfeifferi; assembly: GCA_030265305.1. Taxonomy (NCBI): domain Eukaryota; kingdom Metazoa; phylum Mollusca; class Gastropoda; family Planorbidae; genus Biomphalaria; species Biomphalaria pfeifferi. Next base: position 1,148,180 of record JASAOG010000024.1, read on the forward strand.
TCTGTTCAGCTGAGTGGTCAGTATGCAGGTCATTTTGGGCTCTCAGTCTCTGAAGTAAGAACATCAAAATATAACAAACAAAGCCAAAACCCTACACAAAATAGAAACAAGCAAAGCCAAAACAAAACACTTTTAAAATAAAAACAAAACAAGGTTATATTAAGTGTATCAATTAGTTTGGCTCACTCTTGTAGGGCTAATTACATTTGTACTAGATCTAGACAAACAACAACTGTCAGATTAGAAATATTTTTACCAATAATTTTGTTATCTAAAGGAATTTTTTTTAACCATCAAGACATAATGTCTTCGCTTATTAGGGTTTTGTGTGACCAATGATGATCTGATAAATCATTAGTACTTTTGAGAATTGGGTGGTATAGGACTACGTCAGGGCACATCGCTAGTGTGACGATACGAAACTTGCATACAAAAGTTTATTTGAGTTTTCCCAGCAAATCGGTAGAAACTTTTATTTTTAACTTTACCAATTATTTTCTTGTCCACCCATAACTAAATTCTTGCACGATTTATCCCCTCTCGTCTATACAAAGGTACTGGCTCTCATGGGACAAAACTGGACGTAACACCTAAACTAGCTTCTCTAGGGCTAAGTTTTGATTACTGACCGCTGGACGGGTGACCAACGACACAATAGGTGCTGCACCAGCGCTACACACAGCGGCTTAACAACTATTCACACCTTCTCCCCCCGTAGGATACGCGCTGCCCTAGGAATAGTATTGCACGGGCTGGACGGAGACATTCGTTTAAGTCCCTACTCACACGGTAGGCAACGAATATAGACCTTAAATCTGACCTGATGCCTGATATCTCCTGTGTATAGATGCATGTGAGAAAATCAAATAGCTTTCTTCCCCACCCGTTCAACAAAAAGTCCCATCTATATTTAAGAGAGAGAGACCAAAGCATTCTTTGATAGGCCCGCCAGAATTCATACAGTCTCCTCTGTTGGGGAGTTTATTTTGTGAGGTTTCATTAGGGACAAAAAGGTGAGTGTACATAATTTACTATACTTATTTTATGTTATAGGAATGTGTGTTTACACAACCACGTTCCCCGTGATTACATTTTGAATTTATTATGTATGTACATTGTATTATTTTATGTCGATGATATTGTCACGTGTTTATTATGTTTATTTGACTTGAAGATCCTGATGCTATAAACTTGTGACATGTGTGGGTTCGGAGGTGCCTTGATTATATTTCAAACACTTTAATAATCAATGAAGTAACAAAGTGCTGATATGTTTTCTCGAGTTTTAATTATTTAAAACTTGAAACAATAAGCGTATGTACAAAGATATATACAACAGATACAGGATTCAGTGAAAATGTTAAATAAAATGAGTAAATATTTACTTTAAAACTTAGCGACTTCTAAGTCTAACTTTCTAGCTCTCTCCCGGTCTCAAGCTAACACTCCGCCTTTTATACCTTTCCTTAGAATAAAGAACCGTGACAACTCAATACCCATCCTTGACTCCTTGACCCGTTTACATTTAATTTTCCTTTTAATTGTTTTTGTAATTTAACCTATGTTAATTTTGTTTCCCTGCTGTAGCCTTGAACTAAGTTTTTAATCGGCGTCTTTCTGGCATTAAAGCGTGGGTGCGCTGACCTGATTTGAGATAGGTACAATGTCCTCATTTTGTGAACAATGAGGTGTCACTAGGAACTGTTTTGTAATTTAAGCTATGTTAATTTTGTTTTCCTGCTGTAGTCTTGAACTAAGTTTTAATCGGCGTCTTTCTGGCATTTAAGCGTGGGTACTCTGACCTGACTTGAGATAGGTACAATATCCTCATTTTGTAAACAATGAGGTGTCACTAGGGACGTGACAGATATATCTTCAAATCTTCATATAGTATTATTTATGCCGCTACGGTTGCCTACGTTTGAAACCATAGTTATTGCTTTTGGTCTGTTATGTTTTATCCATTCTGAATCTTACGGATTAATGTAAACGATAACCTTTAGTGAATCTTTGTGCTGTCTAAGAACTTTGATCTAAACTTACAGAGTGCATGTGAAATTAATTATTTTATATTCCTATTATATCCCTCATACATATTGTTGTAACTCTAAGGCAGGCACTCAACGAAAGGCAGGGGGTAACAATAAACTAGGTGTTTATATTTATTTACAGTTACAAACAAGAATGGACTTCAGCTATTAGTCCCAGAGTCTGTTACACCAGTAGACTCGTCCAGTGCAATAGAATATGCTACAAAGTCTTTTGCAGCGGCAATCAGTTGCTGTTGAACATTTGTCGCTGACTCGGTGATCCTGTTCGCAGACAATCTTATGCCTTCGAAGAGTTTCTTTTTCTTGGGGCAGATAATTTCACACGCCTGTAGCATACACTCTTTTACAAACTGGCCTTCAGTGAATGGTCGTGATGCCTTTGCTATCATCTCGCTAACAACAAAGGTTGCCTTCACAATGGGCGGACACCTGATTTACTGATTTGTGCAGTTGTAAATCATTTCACGGCTTATATGTGGTCATTGTAAATTTTATCTAATTTTTTTTTTTTGAATTCGCGGACGTGGCCGCGGGCCACACAAAATTGTTTCGCGGGTCACATGTGGCCCGCGGGACACGTGTTTGAGACCCCTGTGTTAGAGAATAGATATAGTAAACAGACTGATGACGAATATATTTTCCACCGACAAGAATTCGTATACAAAGGAAGATAATCCAGCATTAAAATTTAACTTCTATTTAGCAATGAATAAACTAGATTTATGTGACATAACCGTCTATCCTCATCAGTCCTCATCCCCCTCAAAATAGGACCAAATGCGATGAAAACCTATATCTTCTAGTAGATATTTTAAAACACTCATGTCACTCATGCCTACACAAAGCCAAAGGAATGTTTTTTCAAGTGCTCAAAGGAAAAGGCTTCATTGTATATACCACAAGGGAATAACTGTTTCGATTTGTGTTACCAGCTTAGGACGCTACATCAGAGTATCGCAGCCAGAAACTAAACACAAACCACCTGCAGAACGGCCGAGGATTATAGAGGGCAGGGCTCAAACTAAGGACGTCAGTCCGAAGCGCATCCCACACGATAGGTCAGTCCCTACGACACCAAACGGGTCACATACTCAACAAAAGTTATTGGCACTTGAATTTTTTTTTTTTCAGTAAGGCCAAGAACACACGTTGGAGGCTTGGTGGCTGAGTGGCAAAGCACTTGTCTCGAGTTCAAATCCCGGTAAAGCCTGGTATCTTGAATTTCGGTATTTTTAGGGCGCCCCTGAATCCAGACATGTAAAGACGGTTGGTCATTGTGCTGGCCAATAGACATCCTCAGTAACAGTGGGACACAGAAAAAGATGACCTTCACACCATTGGCTCCATAGATCACAAGTTCTGAAAGGGGAACTTTTTACCAAGCTAATATCAACTCACTCTGTCAGATACACATTTTGAACACGTTATTTCTCTCACTTCCCATTCTAGTTTCAAGTTGAAACCTTGCAGTTTTTTATTGGCGAAGACAACACACACATAAATTAGTTGATAAAATAGTGGTAATTAAATAATTTTGTTTGATATCGAAAAAGAGGAATAATTCTTACAGTGTTGAGATATGTGGCTTTTCCTTTGAAAAGCTTTTTTTTTTTCCTTGTTTCTTAAAGAACATACTTGACCTTTAGTAAATAGGTCAAGGTTGGCTCCTTTAAGAGATTTTATTGATAAGGGGACAAAAAAAAAAGGCAATTTTTAAAACGAGTTTACAAGAGAGATAAGTCTCTTTAGCTCACCTCCATCGGATTTACTAGCGTCCAGGTGTCCCCACTGCTTGTAACCTAGGCCGTAGATCTGCGTAATCTCGTATGTGTTCAAATCCACCTCAACCACAGCGTTGTTCTCCTGAGAAGATAATGTATTAAAGTTTTTTTTAAATGTGTACAAATATCTATAACATCTTCTGTAACATTCTTCTATTAAAGAATGATACTAGGTATCACATACACAGGCCGCATTAAAGACATGGAAATCCGAAACAGGGTGACAATGGTGACTGGGCCCCATGGTGACATTCTGACCACAGGTAAGCTAAGACTGTACGACCAAAGAAATTCCTGCGGGGAACAGTACCAGGGAGAAGGAGAGACAGGATAAGCGACGGAAGAACAACATCGAGAATATGTGGTGCCCCGATGGTCGAACGGACTAAGGGACAGGTGAATGTCAATATACAATGCTTTCTTATCGTTTGTTTGTGTCTGGGAAACACAAGGAAATGACCAAATAATTCTTAAAATCGCATTAAGTCCTGAATTCGTTCGTTAGCTGGTTGAATATTTTTTTTAGAGACTTCCCAGTTCACCCAGCTTAAAGAGACATTAACCAATTCAAATATTAAAGACATGAGGTCATAGTTGTAGCCGTCCAAAGCCCTAGTAGATATTCACTAATCTTTGTACAAAAAAAAACCCCAACTCTTCCACTTGAGTATACAACTTGAATAACAACTCTATTATAAGCACTCTATTATAAGAACTATATTATAAGCATTCTATTATAAGCACTCCATTATAAGCGCTCTAATATAAGCACTAATATCCAAATATTAGCTCATTGTTCTCATTCATTTTAAGGGATCACTGTGGCTGAGGGGTTAAGCGCTTTCGATCCTGGGTTCCCGGGTTCAAATCTTCGGGATTTTAGGGCACCCCGAGCCCACCAAACTCTAATGGGTACCTGACTTAAGTTGGGGAAAGTAAAGGCGGTTGGTCATTGTGCTGGCTACATGACAACCTGCTCGTGAAACAAGATTAAAGATTAGTATATAAGACTTTACTAGTCTACCCCCCCTCACCACATATATGTATAAAACTTTTTAAAACTGGTCGCTATTTCACATTTATATTGATGTCTTATGTAACAACTTTGTTGCTTTGTCTTGACCCACACCATTAAGTCCCCAGTCTTCCTTACCTAAAAACACCACACCATCTCTCATATTAGTCATTTCATTGAGGTTTATGTGTTATTGCTCTTCTATCAGGCCTACCAAGACAGTGGGGTTGACCCCTTCACGTCTGGTCATTTTTCTATTCAAGCCTACCTGCAAGACCACATAAGCTTTTCTGCTTTCCTCATCTATAGTTATGTATTCCGGTTCAAACTCATCGCTGAATCCTTTTCTTGTCCTGCTGTACGACATTTTCACATTTCGGGCCAGTAAGTCGTCGTAACTTGAAAATAACACAAGACACAAGACTTTATTAACAAATAACAAACAAAATTAAAATAATAATAATAATAATCTTTATTATCGTATTAGGAAATGTGTTTTACTATTGTGAGCTACAAATAACAATACACTAGTATTAATTATTCAATTACAGGTAAGCAAGAATAAATCGCGTTCACATGCGAAATTTTAGCTTTTTCATTGTGTGAAGTTACCTTGTCTCAAATTTTTTAAAGTCTAAAATTTTAACCTCTGGTGGTATCGAGTCGGCTGGTCTGCCTCCCTCAAACCTGACAATTGCAATGGCACCAGGATAATCCTGTAAAACATTCAAATTGTAGATAAATGAAGCTATAGATTATATGCATAGGGAATAAGAAAGTTAATCTGATGATCCAATATAATGAGATTTATTGCGTTTCTTTATTATGCTTTGAATTCGTGAATTTATACTCCAAGATTTGTTTCTTCTTTAATCCTTGGAGGTCATACTATATTGTATAAGGACATGACTCACACGAGACAGGTGGACCTATTATTACAAATGAAATTCACCGAATCAAAGTAAATAAACAACTATACATATATATATACGGTACGACAAAATAGAAAACACCAAACTGTGGGACATGGATGGACAGAGAAATATAGAGGTGTAGATCTTAGAGAGAAAGTGGAGCTGGATTGGTCACACCCTTACCAACAACAGAGCTAGACAGGCTCTAGTGTGGAACCCCAAGGGCACAAGACGCAGAGGAAGACCAAAAAGAACATGGCGACGCAGTATACTAGATGAAGCCGAGAGGACAGGAAAGAGCTGGGAAGCCATTAAAAAACTAGCAAGAGACCGTGGAGAGTGGTGTGTTTTTACTAAGGCCCTATGTTCCATGAGGAAAGCAAAGGAAAGATGGTGATGATGATGATGATATATTTAACTTGGCAAGTTGTAATTTATTTCTATAGAGGAACATTTGAATATTACAAAATGATTAAGGGGGAGGGGGGAGATGAGAAACAAATTTTTACGATTTGATAGAAGGGGGAGGGAAGATCTGAAGAGTTGTTTGTTTGTTGTTTTTTTTTCTAAGATAAAAATTGTGTTCATTACTATTTCAGCCTGTGTTTGCTCTTGGTAGAAAGTTTAATTAACCTAAAGTCTGATTTAACTCTCCAAAATATTTCCATAAATCTTCCAAAATGATAATTAATAAATAATTCTTTTGTTGAATTCGAATTTTCTAGTTATTGTTACTCTAGAGGGTGTAGAGGGGTATTGAGTTTTGTTACGATTTGTTACAAGAGGGTAGGGTAGGGTAAAAAAACAGGTCATTTTTTGGGGGGCGTTACTAAATATCCGAACGTTCTCTAGGGTAAGGGTCGACATAACACAAATTATTATTTTTCTCTTTAGTCCCTCTATCATACTCTTTCATTCAGTCTACTCTTGAATTTGTTACAATTTATTACAATTTTTAAAAAACTTCAACATGTCCTCCAACAACCTGAAAAAAAAGCATGGATGCACTAGGGGGTAATACAAAATAAAGTAAATTACTACATAACAGATGATATTTGAAAACAAAAATATCGAATGAATACAGTTCACAAGACGAGCTAGCTAGAAAGAATAAAACCACTATATCTATATATTGCAGCGTGTACTTACAGTAAAATCCTCACCGGTCTCAACAGGCTCGCCTTCAACTGCAATTACAGCCGTTTGGCAATCCTTGGTTAACTGCAGCATGTCAGGTTGGGCGCCAACTAGCCGGGAAATAAAAGGAAGGGATGAGTGACAGGAGAGTTGCAATGATCAGAAGAAAAAGTCTAATGAAATGTTAGGTTGGGGGAAAAGTTTACTAACTGCTTAACAAGCACACCAATCAGTACTGTATGACGTCAGTCACATTTGGGAGATGAGCTTTGATTAAAACTAGGCCTTTAATGGACCTGGTTCACCTTTCTTGAATTAGCTTTGAGTTCCTTTGTTTTGTTGCCTCGTCCTCGGCAGTTCTATTTGCATGATAGCCAATACATTTCCTACACTCGAAGATTAATGCTAAGATGAACCGAAGCTCTATTTAACAAAGCTTATACCAGCTCTGTCTGTCTGGCCAAAAGTTTGTACACGTTTTTTCTCCAAAACCCAATCTGAGCTGAAATTTTGCTCAATTATTTCTTTACCTGACAACTAAAGAATCAATTTAAAAAATTAAACCAATCAGTTAATTAACTATCGGTAATAAATTATTTTGTTTTGGTATCTCAAACAATGGAAAGAAATAGTACTTGACTGAAGTGGTGGTATAAGCTGAATTAGTCCCCTTTTCAAGGGAAACAAATAGTACTTGACTGAATTGGTGTATAAGCTGAGTCCCCTTTATTTATTGTCGTCTGAGGCTTATTACAAATTTAATTACATGACTCATTCATACTAAGCTTTTTTTTTTAAAAAAAAAAAGTATTTTTTTCGTATTTTGTTGTCAATTAATGTCGAAAAAAATAGTTTTAACCATCACTTGACCGTTGAGGTCATTAAAACTGCTTCCAAATCAACATCGGCAGAATTTCAAAATCTTGTATGTCCTCTTGCTAGTTCAAGTCCTGATCGAGGGCGGAACATTCAGGCCGTTTTCTGTGGTCCCTTTTAGGGTGACAGTAATGAAGATTATATTTTGATGGGCCACAAGTTATCCAACTAAAATGTCGCCTCGACCGAGCCTCTAATACTACACTACACATCTTTCTAAGATGATACGGGAGAGAAGCGGGTAGTCGTTGATAGGGTTTAACTGTCGCAAAGTAAGACATGGAAGAAGCACGAGTTTACCAGTGATAGCGTTTATCTGTCGTAAAGAGAAACCAGTAGTAGTTGTATATCTGCTGTAAATAAGGAGTTGACCATTAGCTTTATCCTTCATGTTGTCTGCCGTAATAAAGATGTAGTTACCACAGACCTGGAAAAAATGGAATTTTTGTTTTATATTTAGATTATATTCCTAATGTTCTTTGAATCAGTTTTAGATCCTATCATTCTAAAATCTAAAACAATAGGTATAAATTGACTTCTTTTAAAAATGAATTGAACAAGGGACGTAACCACAATGACGTGAAGGGGTTCAATGAAACCTGGCCCATACATGTAAAAAAAAATCGAATAAAATATAGAAATATAAATAACACCGAATTCATGTAAACGTTATTAGTATCATGCAAGAACCTTTCATTTGGCGGCCATCGCAATGAATAGGTCTACCATACATCAAACATTTGTAAAAAAGTAAACATTTTAGTTTTTTAGCCATGAGAGACTAGATTTCCAATTATGATCTAGTCTTGTAGAAATATACCTCGCCCCACAGATTCAAAACGAGGTCATAAACCTGTTGGTTAAAACAATTGTTGCCAACAAAAATACGAAAGAAGATCCAATGTTTACCATTTATCGTTGTTGAAGCAGGGAATTAGTTAAGTAACATTTTACTATAATGCTGTGTGGTTTCCGTTGACGGTATAACCAAAGCTATAGAAATTAAAGAACTATTTCTAAGATTTTCAATCTGAAAGTAGACTTGATTGAACAAATACTGCTAGCAATAAAAATCCTCAGCTATCTTGAAATAAACTGCAAGGCCCTGGCCATGATAGTCCTTTCAACAAGAGGCGATGTAAACCAACAAAAAGGGCCAACAAAAGCAGGCGCTTGTTAATTGAACAACTTAAAGAGTCCGAAATTTATTTTACATCAAATACTATGCCATTACCTCACGTCATTATGTCGAATGTCAAAATGTAGGGGACCTAAACAAGTCAAGCCCCCCCCCCCCCCCCCCCTGGCCTCGAAATACCTAGCTATGCCATTGCAAAGTAGACGATTGCAAAAATAGTATATTTCTTTAAATATTTCTGACAGACAAAGTATAAGTTAATGTATGCTTATTGTTAATAGGCGCATATAGGTACATTCCGGACATCAGTGTTCACATCGAGTCCTAATGTATGTATCTGACCCGAGAATCCCAAAATAAGACGCTAAAATGTTTTATATTTATTGTTATACCATAGAATCAATCTGGTTAAATATTGTTATCATGCTATCAATAGTTAAATATTTCCTTATGATATCATCTGATATCCTGATATTTGAGGTAGCCAAGAAGGATGTGCTCCAGGAATGTGGGCCAAGGAGGATGCGCTTTACAATGTGGACCCAGGAGAATGTGCTTCACACTGTGAGCTGAGAATGATGTGCTCCACAATGTTGACCAAGGAGGATGTGCTCCAAAATGAGGACCAAGGAGTTTTGCTCCACAATGAGGGCTAACAGGGATATACACCACAATGAGGGCCAAGAAAGATGTGCACCACAATGAGGGCCACGGTGGATGTGCTCCACAATATGGGCCAAGGTGAATGTGCTCCACAATATGGGCCAATAAAGACGTGCTTAACAGGATGTTCTCAATCAATACACATAACAAAGGAGTTTGCGATGCAGTTTTGGACTAAGCCTGGAGATGGTAGTTCTTAAATCCCATTTTAAACCCGTTTCATTAGTTCCTACCTCCACGTCTGTGAGATCACTGTCCAGTACTGGTACTGTTGTAATATAGACAAGATTAGTAGGATCACTGCAGTTGACCACATGAAAAAGACCTTTTCCTAAAAATAAACGTTTAATAGCTCTTAGTTTATTTATTTATTGATCATATTTTTTTCTCAAAGCAAATATCTTGTTGAGTTTAATATTCAACATTAACTTTTACCTGAATTTTAACGTCACTTTTAGCTTCTCACTTTACTTTAATACATGTACTATCTAGCTTTAAAAACAAAATAACTGGAATATTTCCTTTGTAATTTTCAACCCAAAACAAAAAGGTTTTAAAAAAATGATTCTACCATCGCCTTTGTCCTACTGGTAGCTATTGGAGATTTTCACGATCAACTAAATAGTGTCAAGAGACGCGAAACTGAATTTCAAAGTTGCCAGCTAAGTAAAAAAACAATGAGCTACAAGCGGAAGTGCTTAGAAAATTTGATTCTGCAGTGCTAAAAGGTGCTAACAAATTCTGCAGTGCAAAAAGGTGCATACAAATTCTGTAGTGCTAAAAGGTGCTTACAAATTCTGCAGTGCTAAAAGGTGCATACAAATTATGATACATACTTTTTTTAAACCCATTAATCCCCAAAGCTTTATTTTTGCTTTAAACAAACCTTTTTCTATTGCATTTCAATGAAAATGGTCAAGCTAAGTCATTGCACACAAAAAATGTTTTTAAAAAAATTCCACATAGTAAAGATATTATGACATCTACACTGACAGTGTACGCTAGTTCGAAGTGGCATATCGTCACGTCCTTCAATCTGTACACCGGATACAGAAAGCCTGCTATTTATAGTTTTTTACGTCATAGATGGAAAATCTCTAATATAATATCTTACAAGAGCGTAACACTTGTTTGAAATCCCTATTACTCACAGACTAGCGTCGAAAATCTTATTTCGGATTAATCTCTTTTGTGTTTAAGATATGTTCGAAACAAGGGTAGAAAACAGTTTGAGTTATAAAGGTGATAATGCACAGTTTGAATACGACTGAGTGGCCGCCTATAGCATTACACATTATTAACTTCCTTAGTTAAAAAAACTAAGAATGGGGATAAATTATATATTCAATAATCTGACGAAACTTTTTGTTTTTAAAGCCTGGAGTGTGTGATCGGTTAGTTAGGTACTTTTTGTAAATAAAATTAGTTACGTGTCCAACTCACCGACGACATACATAGTCTTGTCTTCTTCGTGTATAGCCATCTGCTCAACACTTGCAGACTTGAGCTTGTAGAGCGGCTCGCTGGTGGTCACGTCATATGGGAGGTAGACGGTTGACAAATGCTCCAGCTAAAAAAACAACAACAATGATGCAAAATGGTGTAGAAATGAGCTGGTAGCTTTCCATTTAAAATAAAATCGCCCCCTCCCAATTTGTATGCTTTCGTTTTCGTACAGCTTCGTGGTATTCTCTTTCGCTATTCAACATTAACTCTTTCTCTCCTAACTGACGACACAAGCGTTGATTCCACCAGAATGTGGTAAATAATTAAGGAGAGAAAGAGTTAAGATAAGGTGCATTGCTTGAATTGGAAAGTGTAGGTGTAAAATAATATTAGTGTATTCTCAAAACTTGTAATAAAATTTTAAGAGTTATTTTAATAATAAAGAATACTATGCCTTAAAACATTAAACCACCCCCACATTTCCGATAAAAGTTGGTTATTAAAAAAAAGAATTTAAAAAATTTTCATCCACCATAAGTCTGATATTTTGAAATATAAATCTTCTTTCAATGATTGAAAATTGTGAAACCGGGAAGGTAGATAATTGCCGTAGGCCATAGGATAAAACTATCCAGTACTTCTAAGAGAGAGAAAAAAAAATTATATAATACGATTTTTAACTGCTTGGCGTTAAATTCATGAAGATAATTGCACCAATTTTTTTATTTCCAAGTTCTTTTTTTATTATTTTTGTTTAAATCATTACAAGAACCAGTAAAATGGGGTTCAGTTAAATTATTACAAGAACCAGTCAAACTGGGGTTCAGTTAAATCACTACAAGAACCAGTAACACGGGGATCAGTTAAATCACCTAAAATACCAGTCAGATGAGATTTAGTTAAATAATTACAAGAACCAGTAAAATGGGGTTCAGTTAATTTATTACAGACCCCTTGACTTGTACCACATCACTTGCACCACTGGTTCCCTGTTACAGCGCGTCACCGTTCTTCTTTTGATGTCCAAGGGCTGAGCCGAAGGCTCTTCGAACCCTAAGTTTTAAAAAAAACAACCTGTTTGGACGTCCAGCCAAACAGTAAAAAAAAAAAAAAAAAAAAACCTTTGAGAGTACAGTTCTGTTTGAGAGAGACCCGAGTCAATGCCTATGTAAAGCATTGCTGTTTCCAATGCCTTTGGCCCCCGACGCATGAATGGCTGCACATGGTCGAAGGCCGAGGGCACCGGGAGCCTCCGCCATTTTCCTTCGTTGTACCAAGCTAACTGTGCGGGACTCGCCATTTATGTAACGGTCCCTTTGAGGAACAGCGTTTTAGCCATTTGCATGACGTTAGTCGTTTACAGTCTTTCTATATACATTCATTATCTCCCTTGCCACCGACAGCAGTTGCTTCCCTTAGATATTTAACCATCATTTTCTTTGTCCCACGTCTGCAACAGTTAGGCCTACTCAGTCCCACAGTATGTAGTTTTGTTGAAATGACATTACTATAACTTAGGAAAGGGGTCATCGCCAAAGACCCATTAAAGCAAAAGATTTTGCCTCAAACCATTGCAAAAATTTATACCTCATTTAATTTTTAATCATTTAAATGTTGTTTTCGGTTACCTAGAAGTTAAGAAGTAAATCTATATAGCTAGTAAGTCTTGTAAAATAGTATGCTTACATCTTGACATAAAATCATTATTAGTCATAACAAACTAACTCGGGCTATTTGTGGTCTTTGGGCCCCTAAACTATACCTATACATAGCCTAAATCTTGCACTGAAGTTTTGATTGAAGTTTTGGCTGTAATGGATGGCTGCCTGGTCGTGCTGTTTGCGCGCTGGACTGTTGTTCAGATTTATTGATGGACCCGGGTTCAAACCCTGCCCGCTACCATCCCCCTTTCGTCCTGCGGGAGGTTTGGACTAGGAAGTAATTATCTTCAACTCTGAAGGAACATCCGAAACAAGTAAAACAAATACTTACCACAAGTTGCAATTTGGATTTATCTACCTAGAGGAAACAAAACAAAAAACATTTATCACTATATCTATTTAATCCTAATAAAATATAACAGAGGTAAAATGTGTATCTCGCAAATTAAAATGTCCTTACTACATTGATGCTACAAAGCTCGATGGTGCGTTGAACCTGTTTGTCGTGTATCCATCAATACCATTGATATGTTGGACGTGCCTCCAGGAATGAAGCTAAAACCATTTAAGGAGATGGCGACGGGTAGGATTTCTTTAACCCGAACAGGAGCGCATACCAAAAAACCGACCCCCTCCCGAGACTGTGGGCTGTGTTCAAAACCTAATTGTATATATGGGAGCATCTCTGTCTGTGGCATTTTACGTCTCGAGAGACGATCTTTTCCCTTTGCAACTTCTTGTGTGACTAAAGAGGCCAATTCTTGATACACAGCTGCGATCGCAGAATGGGCATATATAATCACCAGGCGCCGTTGAATTTTCACCCTTTTTTCTGCTTCTGTTGTGTATGACATCTACAAATATGAGACCGTTTCTATATGCTCTCTCTCCATGTGGATCTGTCCAGTGCCACCTCTTCCCAGTTGCCAGTGTCGATTTTGAAGAGCTCCATGTCGCGTTTGCATACATCCGTATAACGTAAAAGTGGGCGACCAGCGGCTCTCCTGCCTTCTATTAGATCGCCATACAGGATGTCCTGTGGAAGTCGACCTTCTGGCATTCTACGAACGTGGCCAAGCCAGCCAAGGCGTCTGCTGCTGATAACAGAGCGGATGTCCTGGCACCCTGCTCTTTGTAGCACTTCCTCATTGGTTATCTTATCTTGCCACCTTATTTTAAAGATCCGCCTTAGGCATCGGAGGTGGAAAACATTCAGCTTTTTTTCCTGCCATGAGTAGGTTGACCATGTTTCACTTCCGTACAGCAAGGTGCTCAACACACAGGTCCGGTAGACTAGGGCTTTAGTACTGTTAGTCAGCAATATGTTGTCCCAGACTCTTTTCTGCAGCCGTGACATGGTGGCCATTGCCTTGGCTATCCTGTTGTTTATGTCTTTATCCAGTAGAGTGTTGTTGGATATGATGGAGCCAAGGTAACAAAAGTGATCAACAATTTCTAGTGGTTGGCCATTAATGCTTACTTGAGGTGCAGTGTTTGTGTTTTGGACAAGTATCTTAGTCTTGCTTTGACTGATGTTTAAGCCGAACTTCTGGCAAGCAGCAGATAATTTGTCAACCAGGCACTGTAGCTGAATATCAGAATCAGCCACAATAGCTGCATCATCAGCATACAGGAGTTCCTTGACGAGTAGCTTCCTAACCTTGGTTTTTGCCCGCAGCCTTGATACATTAAATAGTTTTCCAGAGGATCTTGTATGGAGAAACACACCTTCGTTTATGTCGTTGTACGCATAATGCAGTAGACAGGAGAAGAATATGCCAAACAGAGTAGGTGCGAGCACACATCCCTGCTTGACACCACTGAAAAAACTCAAAAGGTGCTGATTGGGCTCCATTGAATTTGACAGTGCATTTAGTTTTCTCGTGAAAACACTCAATGAACTGCAATAGTTTGAGAGGGCAACCTATTTTCCTCAGGAGTTTGAAAAGGCCACTTCTGCTGACCATGTCAAAAGCTTTAGTCAGATCAACAAAAACGATGTAAAGGGGTCTGTCTCTCTCTCTGAATTTCTCCTGCAGTAGTCGTAGAGAAGATATCATGTCTACAGTGGATCTACCACTCCTGAATCCACACTGAGACTCTGGGTAGACTCTAGAAGCTATCACTTGCAGCCTGGATAGTCCCTCTCTAGCAAAGATTTTGCCCACTATACTGAGGAGAGAGATACCCCTGTAATTGTTGCAGTCACTCCGATCCCCTTTGTTCTTGTATATTGTGACTATAGTTGCGTCACGCATGTCCTGTGGGACATGACCTGTTTCCCAACAGCGGCAGAGGAGAATATAGAGTTCAGGGAGCAGGAGTGATTCGTTGACTTTCACTATTTCCACTGGGATACCATCACTCCCAGGAGATTTTCTATTTTTTATGCAGTTAATTGCTTTTTTAAGGTCACTGAGGCTCGGAAGATCATCTAGGTATTCTAGTACTGGAAGATCTGGTAGAGAAGCCAGGGCGACATCGTCTACTGTGTTTTGTGTGGCATAGACTTCGAGGTAGTGTTCTGTCCAACGTTCTAGCTGCTTGGTTTGATCCGTAATTTTTTCTCCTGATTTGGATAGAAGGGGGGCAAGCTTAGACACTGTTGGACCCAGGGCCGCTTTAATGCCATCAAATAGAGTTTTGCTATTTCCTGAGTGGAGACTGTCTTGGATTCTGTTGCAGGTATCCCTCCAAAAGTTGTTAGCACATTTTCTAGCTATTTGTTTCGCCTCTTTATTAGCACTTTTGAAGGCCTCCAAAGATCTTGGACTTGGCTTTGTCTTGTGAGCGAGGTGTGCAGATCGCTTTTTCTCGATGCAAGGTTCCATATGTGCTAGATTCGCCTCAAACCAGTCTACATTTTTGTGTTTTTGAGGCCCAAAGGCGGTGATTGCCGAACTGTAGATTACATCACTTAATTTCTCCCATCTGATAGAGATGTCTTCTTCATCACTTAACGAGGGGAATGAACTGTTCAGGAGCTCGCCAAAGAGTGCACACTTCTCTGGGTCACCTACATGGTTGACGTTAATTCGCCTAGTTCTGGGTTGAGTGGAAGTATAAGCCTTCTTGAGAAGTAGTTTGATTTTGCTTAGCACTAGTGAATGGTCTGAGTTGCAGTCCGCACTATGGTATGAACGGGTGTGGATGACACTTTTCAGATCCATCCTTCGGGTGATGCAGAGGTCAAGCTGGTGCCACCTTTTTGAGCGTGGGTGCTGCCAAGAGACTTTATGGCGTTCCTTGCCAGAGAAGAATGTATTTGTTACGCACAGTTCATGAGAGCTACAGAACTCGAGTAGCCTTTGGCCATTGTCATTTATTTTGCCAACACCATGAGGTCCCAAGCATTGTGGTCATGCATCATTTCCAGCACCAACACGGGCATTAAAGTCTCCATTTATATAGAGGTGCTCGGATTTTGGAATACTTTTAATTACCTCCTCTAGAGCTTGGAAGAATCTGTCTTTGTCCTCTTCCGGTGCAGCAAGGGTTGGTGAGTAAGCACAGATTATATTAACTTTGCCTTGCGGTGATGCAAATTTCATGTGTGCTACTCTTTCATTGCCAATGGGAAACATCGCGATGCATGGGACGAGACTGTTTCTTATTGCGAAGCCGACGCCATGTATTCTAGGGCTTTGTTCTGGTTTTCCTTGCCAGTAGAATGTATAGTTGCTTTCTGTAAGAGATCCGCTGTCTGCCAGTCTGGTTTCTTGCAGACAGGTCACATCAATGTTTAGTCTGCTGAGCTCTCTGTCGATGATAGCTGTTTGACGCATGTCGGTGACGAGTTCAGGGTCAGTATTGAAGCCAGGACACATTGTCCGTATGTTCCAGCTTGCTAAACGCATTAATGTTGAGGGTTTTCTTTTGATTGTATTTGCAGGTGCGGGTGAGCAGCTTGCTTTTTGATTTTGTCTTAGCACCAAGCACCCAGTGGTGCGGCAAGCTGTGGCGGGATAGCACTTTACTGTCCGAGGGCTGCTCGGCTTAAGGCAGGCAGTAGCTATCCAGTGAGGCTAAAAAGCCCTCCTACCGTCAAGAGTGGTCCCTGGCGTTCCAGCTTACGCCAATCAGCTAGGAACTTATCACCGGTAACTACCACTCTCCGTGTTTTTCCAAAGACATTACTGTCAGAGATGGAGTGACCTCTCCATTGCTGGGGGAAAGCCTGGGCGGTCAGCACACGTCAGCACACGTCTCTCTTCCATACTGACCGGGTCCAAAGGGATGGAGAGCCATCACAATTTGGGGACAGGTGGCTGCAGGAGTTTGCCAGAGAGCAGTAGTCTTACTACTGTCCCCCCGCCAACGGGGCTCCAGGACCGAATTTTCTGTTAGGGTTTTCTCCCTTAGCCTTAGACCGTACAGGGACACACACACAAGGCAGTGCGGCTATTGACCTATAGCTAGGGGTTTGGTTTGTGGGCAACAGGGCGTGTCCGCACGCCGACGGGCCATGCCTGCCTCACATCTTGGGGCCAAACCTCCTCCGAGACCCTTGCAGTTTAGCCTGAGGCTTCGCAGCCTCAGTTTCTATCTGCTACCACGAGGAGGTACTGCATAGGACTTGCTGTGGAGAGGCTATGTACTGGCAAGAGAGACTTACAAAACTGCTGCCCTTTCACAGATGCTAGCCAGCGGTGGCAACAAGTCAAGCTACCACACTAGACGCTTCACACAGCCATTTGACAGATATGGGAACATAATAAACATATAACCTATAAAAGCCGCTGCTTTGCCTGCTCAACGATATAGGCCTACAGTTGCACTCATGCACTGTTATTATATCTATGTTATTGTATAGGTCCATTTAATAATAATGTCAAAACATAACCTAATTACTGCTACTTTGTTATAACAATTTCAAGAAAAAACAACGTATTGGTTATTACTTTTGAAATTTGTTTCTTACAAGTCTATTTTTTATTCTAAATAGTCCTTCTTCCCTAGCGCTATTAGAACGTGGAATGGGTTGCCTGAGCCAGCCAGGAAAACCAGTGACTTGGCAGATTTAAAGTAATCGGTTAACATGACTACATGCATGACGCGTAGGACATAATCATCTTCTTTTTTTGAAGTAACGTCTGTATTCTATAAGCTAAGGGTTAGGGTTATTTCCTTCATTTGTTACGTTCTCTTTATTAATAGTTCATTTCTTCTTCTTTTCTTCTTATTTATTTAAAGGTCTAGAGTCTTTTTTGTTTCGGGGAGGGGGGGATCTAGTTCCGATTAGAAGTCAATTTAAAATAAAAGTAAGTATTTTAGGCCTATATTATGTTATGGTTGTGGAAAGAACTAGATCTAGACTCACAGTCTTTTGACTTGCGAAGCTTAAAACCTGTTAAACTTTTTTTTAAAAATTGTTTTTGTTATGAGGTCTGGTCTAAATGAAGTCAGAGACTCTTAGTCTCTAGTCTAGACACTAAGAAAAAAAGTAAGTTAATAACTAGAAACTCGTTTTAATCAAGACTCCATATGGAAACGTCTTACCTTGCCTACGGACTCGTGGAATGAATGTACATCAAATAGAACACATGCTAAGAAAGTGAAACATATTGTGAGCGTGTACATGACGTTTTGGACTCAATTCGATTGTTGGAAACAACAAAAACTCAAAGATAACGGTCAGCGCTACAATTTTTTTTATGAGAAATTGTCGAATTTCGAACTTTTCTATTTCCCACTTAGCACATGAAAAATTTTTTTTTTTAATTTCGCGAAACAAATATCTTATGTTAGTTTTTAAAGTTCAGTTGTTTCCCCTGTTAAATTCAAGAAACGAAGTCTCCTGCGACTGTCTTTGTACAGCTACTGACTGACAGCAAAGCGATGGTAGACAATGCTGCTCCCTCCATTAATAAGGCCTACTTTTTTTTTTTTTTTTTTTTTTTCGGTTTCTTTTCCCGTTATTTGTGTGTTCGTGTATGCGTTCCGAGTTGAAAGGTAATTACGTCAGGGAGAGATAAATTATTTCATGCTCAACAGGCCTGTAATACTTAATTAGCATGTCAAAGAAAGGGCTTGCTACTAGAAAGTTTAGGTCTCTCGAGGCTAACTTCAGTAGACTATAGCCTCACTATATACATAGAAACAGGCCCACGTGTTTCTAAATAGTTCCCCCCCCCCCTCTCTCTATCTCTTTCTCAGTATAAAATAAGTCAGTTATAGCAAGTTGGCGCCTAAGCTGTCTTTAAAGCGTTTCCGCTGGGAACCTCTGTTACGTCGATCACCTTTCAGCTCACCACAAGACTGCTTTTGGCATGCGTTCGTCCCCCTGCTCAGCGTGACAGTCAGACCATAAGAAGTCTCTCTATAGAGTCTATACTGTCCATATCGGCGTTCGCAAGGATATCGCTGTCTGTAGTACAGTCTTGCCAAGTATTGCCAACGTATATAGGCCTATATGTAGATATAAACCGCTACAGGAGGACAGAAAGGAGAATGAAACTTTAAAAAGGAGGACAAAACTTTTAAAATGAGGACATACAATAAAGACCATTTGTAAGAAAATATTAAAAGTCGATAAATTGAAGGCTACAAAACTGTTAGGTCCTTCTATCAACTTGTACTTTTTGTGAAGCTACCAAACAAATAGATTTATCTTTTATTCATTGGGGGGGGGGGGGGGGGGGGACTGCTCCACGGTATACGAAGGATTGAATTCGATTAATATGCAATTACGCTAAACGATATAGTAAAAACAGGGCAATGTCACAGTTTAGGACCGAGGACACGAATAAAAAAGAAGTCCTTATTTAGACGCATGTCTGGTAACCATCTCTCTCTCTCTCTCTCCTTCTTACTCTCTTCTCAGAATGTTGAACTCCTATATATATACATAGCCTATGTAACCAACTGGCGAACCTATGTGTGTGTGTGTTTGTATAAAGTGAGTCAACTGTAGGCGCTGATGACGTTGACCCTATAAAGGGTTCTATCCTGTCTGTGAAAGAAGCCGATCCCATCATTTATAACATAGCCTTTCCTTCTCTTACTTTACACTTGGAAGGACTCCAGGGAATAAGGGCATTGGAACCCAAAATGTGATCTTCTAAACTTATATTGAAATCATGTTGAATTCGTATGTCACATCTTTAGTGTTATGTCAAGGTGACTAGGCATAATGGAGCGGGTGTTTCCAAAGTCTATATCGGAGAAATTACAATGCGCAGGTAAAAGAAAACTAAATGGGGGTTCCCAAGAGCGAAAAGAGATAAAGACAGACAGAAAAGGAAATAGAGAGAGGGCCTAATCTTTTATTACAACAGATACACTAATTCACAGGCTAAAAAGTATGTTAATTTGATCGTTAAAATGTGGCCCGCTTATTGCAATTAAAAAAAAAAAAGAATTAACTGCAGTGTTCCAGCCATAATTATCAATATAAAGCCTGAGAACAAATCAACAGGCGTACCCTGTGTGTACTGCTAGAATATGTAAAAATATATAATAATCTCCATAAAATCTCTTCCATAGAGCATGTCTTTAGGAGAACAATTCGGTTACATGGAGGTGGGAAGGGAAGACTATCTGAACGATACTTTTTTTGTCTCTTCAACACTTCAATTTGTAAGAAATCCCAGAATTTTTTGCGTTTTTTATGAAGTTCATCTGAATAAATTAACCTTATAAAGAGTGTAACTACTAGTAATTAATAGATAAGTAACGAAATAATTCTAGGTCATCCAATGAAGCCATTCATCTGTTCACTGTTTTTTTGTTTTTCTGCTCCTCGTTAACCAATCAAAACCTCGCAGCAACAGGAAATGGGGACAATGCGACAATGCAATTCTTGAAGAAACGTCTAAATATATAAACAAAAGATAAACAACAGGGGTCAAGGTTAACAGAGAGCGGAAGTTCTAAGTCGGAAAAAAAATCGTGTCGACACTCAGATGTAAAAAAACATGTTGCCCTAAAGATGTTAGAAAGCTTATATCAACTCACTGTCTGTCTGGTCAAATGTTTGTACACGTCATTTCTTCGAAAAGCAATCTCGGATCAAGTTGAAATTTTGCAAAATTAATTATTGTATCTAACAACAAAAGAATCAATTTTTAAAAATTAACCAATTAGTTAATTAACTAATGGTAATTATAATTAATTATTTTGTTTGGTTTCTCGAACAAGGGATAGAAATTGTGGTGGTTAAAGCTGAATATAACAGCCTACAGCTTCTTGGTTGATGGTCATGTTTGCACTGGACACATTCTTAAAGGTGCAAAACAGAAGCCTCACCCACAGTTTGTTAATGACTGAGGAATGACAACACAACTTCCAACGTTTTGCATTGCGTGTTGAAGAAATGTTGGGCTTTAATAGTTACTTTAGACAGTCATCTTCAAAATCCCAATCTCAAGCATTTCGTTTCGTGTGAGCTGTAAGAACGTGTGGGATGTAAGTACGTGTAGGGTGTAAGAACATTTAGGATGTAAGAACATGTGGGATGTAAGAACGTGTGGGATCTAAGAACGTATGAGGTGTAAAAACATGTGGGATGTAAGAACGTGTGGGATGTAAGAAAGTGTGGGATCTAAGAACGTGTGAGGTGTAAGAACATGTGGGATGTAAGAACGTGTGGGATGTAAGAACGTGTGGGATGTAAGAACGTGTGGGATGTAAGAACGTGTGGGATGTAAGAACGTGTGAGATGTAAGAACGTGTGGGATGTAAGAACGTGTGGGATGTAAGAACGTGTGAGATGTAAGAACGTGTGGGATGTAAGAACGTGTGAGATGTAAGAACGTGTGGGATGTAAGAACGTGTGGGATGTAAGAACGTGTGAGATGTAAGAACGTGTGGGATATAAGAACGTGTGAGATGTAAGAACGTGTGGGGTGTAAGAACGTGTAGGATCTAAGAACGTGTGAGATGTAAGAACGTGTGGGATGTAAGAACGTGTGAGATGTAAGAACGTGTGGGATGTAAGAACGTGTGGGATGTAAGAACGTGTGAGATGTAAGAACGTGTGGGATATAAGAACGTGTGAGATGTAAGAACGTGTGGGATGTAAGAACGTGTGAGATGTAAGAACATGTGGGATGTAAGAACGTGTGAGATGTAAGAACGTGTGAGATGTAAGAACGTGTGGGATGTAAGAACGTGTGAGATGTAAGAACGTGTGGGATGTAAGAACGTGTGGGATGTAAGAACGTGTGAGATGTAAGAACGTGTGGGATATAAGAACGTGTGAGATGTAAGAACGTGTGGGATGTAAGAACGTGTGAGATGTAAGAACATGTGGGATGTAAGAACGTGTGAGATGTAAGAACGTGTGAGATGTAAGAACGTGTGAGATGTAAGAACGTGTGAGATGTAAGAACGTGTGGGATATAAGAACGTGTGAGATGTAAGAACGTGTGGGATGTAAGAACGTGTGAGATGTAAGAACATGTGGGATGTAAGAACGTGTGAGATGTAAGAACGTGTGAGATGTAAGAACGTGTGAGATGTAAGAACGTGTGAGATGTAAGAACGTGTGAGATGTAAGAACGTGTGGGATGTAAGAACGTGTGAGATGTAAGAGCGTGTGGGATGTAAGAACGTGTGAGATGTAAGAACGTGTGAGATGTAAGAACGTGTTGGGTGTATGAGAATTTTCACGTGTTTCCAACGACAAAATAGGACAACCAAAATGAGTCCATGAACTATGAACAATTTCTGAAAAAAAAAGTTTGGGTACTTGCTGTGAGACCATAAAACTTGTTTTGTTCGTCTTGTATGTGTGTGTTAAATTAAACCATTTTATAACTTAAGATTACTTGTTCTCCCCCCCCCCCCCTTCTTTTTTTCATGGGATAACTCCAGTCCACATTGCAGAAATAAAAGAGTGATCTTTCCTTTACTTCTTGGTGTCCAAATTGTTGAGCTATGAAGAAGTTATATATATAGATACTGGAGGATTTGATTACTCTACATACGCAAAAAAGTGAAGTCAACGGAACAAGCAATATAAAACAAAATACTTTTGAAAAAGCGAATTAACTCCACATTTACAGCCATATATCTCAATAGTGTAGGCTTTTTAACCTTCTTCGCTCTCCAACAATATTAATAAATTATTTCAATTCATAATTAACTTTTTTTTTTTAATAGATTCATTTTTATTGGGAACAAGGAATAATTGTAGGCCTACAAAGTTTTAACTTGATCCGAGAATGGGAAGTGGGAGAAATAACGTTTTCGAAATGTGTACCAAATAGATAGAGTTGATATAAGCTTTGCAAAAAAGAAAAGTACAAGAGCCCTACTAATCAAGGGAGACAAAAAATACAAAGTTATTACTATTGTTATTATTATGTTAAAATTTTAATTTAACTAAAGGTATAATTTTAAAATTTAATATCTTTTAATAGGCATGTCTAAGTAATTTTTTTACTATGTGTGTTGATAAAGATATAAAATTAAAAAAAAAAAAAATAATAATAAATAAAAGATGCAAGACTCAAAAGAGGCATAGCCCCCCCCCCCCCCCCTAAGAAAAAAAAGACGAAAAAGAAAAGAGGCAAAGAGCCCAAGGAGCAAATTATGTCAAAAGTCCCGCTATGACCTGCTAACTACTGTTAAAAAAAACGCACACTTAGACATAAAACAAGATCCTAAAAGCTCGCAAAGACCTTCCTACAGGGAACAGTACCAGGAGAAGAAGAAGGACAGGCATGTCATTGAATGAGATTCTATCAAAGGCAAAAGACAGGATCTTGTATGAAGCCTCAGCGGTTCAACGGATTAATGGATAAGTGAAGGAACTGGCCTATTATTTAAATATATGGCTATAGGTTAGAGTTATATAACCCTTACCCTTCTTTTCAAAAGGATGTCATATATCTTATCGTACAATTTGCATGTTGTCTTACCGGTACACACACATACAAAAGCGCTGTGACTACGTTCATGTGTGTATTTTTGTATGAAACGGAGATGAGACTTGTGATCACTCCGACTTTATGTCAGGTCTGACGTCATTTCGGAATACAGGAAGTGGGGGGGGGGGGGGGGGAATGGCTGTGAGTGTACCGGGTAGTGAAGGTTTGGAATTTGAATTTCGGAATTTTTTTTTTATGGTACCTTTTTTTAGATGGGGAAAGTAAAGGCGGTTGTGCTGGCCATATGACACCCTGCTCGTTAACCTTTGGTCACAGATCGCACGTCTGAAGGGGGAACTTTTTTTTTTTTTATTTCTCCCACTTCCATTCTCGGATCAAGTTGAAACTTAGCACAATTATTTATTTAGCACAATTATCTATTAAGCACAATTGTTTATTTAGCACAATTGTTTATTTAGCACAGTTGTTTATTTAGCACAATTATCTATTAAGCACAATTGTTTATTTAGCACAGTTGTTTTTTTAGCACAATTGTTTTTTTAGCACAATTATCTATTAAGCACAAGTGTTTATTTAGCACAGTTGTTTATTTAGCACAATTATGTATTAAGCACAATTGTTTATTTAGCACAGGTGTTTATTTAGCACAGGTGTTTATTTAGCACAATTATGTATTTAGCACAATTATGTATTGTCTCTAACAAAAGAAGATAATTGTTTGATATAAAAAGGGAAATAAATTTCATAGTATTGAGAGATGCCTTCAAATGTGCAACTCTTCCCATTAAATTAGTTAAAAGATTGTATTTTTTATTTTGCGCCTTAGTTCTATAATGAATAGAGACGAGGTTAATCTTGTGTGTGAATAACTGATAGCAATGATAATAACTCAGTTTGACCAAGTACCGGTATTTTAAATATTATTTTTATTAGAAAGATTTGATTTGGTTTTGATTTTAGGCACATCGGCACAATTTAGGCCATGTCGTGCATGCAGTCCATTAAGGACTACTCTCTCTCTAAACAACAAGGGCCAGATTCTATACAGTCATATCATTAAAATCAAGGTCTATTCACAGTTAAAAATAGTAAAGGTAGTAAAAATTAAATTATTTGGTAAAAATCTAATGTAAATAGTACTTGTTCACAAATTCATAAATCAGATCTTCGTAGATAACCCCACTTCCCGGATAAAGCCCAGTACCTTCCCAGGGTCGACATTATCAAATAGTGTTTTTAAGTTAGTGGCTCTAAAATATTTCTCCCTGACATCCTGGTATCTGGGGCAATCAACGAGGATATGTTCCACGGTGAGGCGAGAGTCACAGTACTCACAAAGTGGGGGCTCCTCTCTCTTCAGCACAAAAGAGTGCGTGATGTAGGTGTGGCCAATCCTAAGTCTGGACATGGTCGTGCTACCACGCCTTGTCAGACCCTTAGATGTGGGCCGCCACCTGACATCCGCCACAATCTGCCTGAGTTTACTGTGAGTCTCAGCCTCCCATCGGTTCTGCCACTCTCGATAGGTGGCAGAGGCAATACTTTGTCTCAGGTCCGAGCAGGGAATTTGGGTTCCTGACACCGCATGATTTAGGGCTCTCTTTGCTTCTCTGTCTGCGGCTTCGTTTCCCTCAATGCCAACATGGGAGGGGACCCAGATGAAGGTGACATCCCTACGGTCGGCTGTTATTTGGTCCAACAGCTTCAGGCTCTTATGTACCAATGGGATGTCAGTCTTCATACACCCCAAAGCTTGCAATGCAGATTTGGAGTCGGAGCAGATTATAAATTTCCTCCTTTCTGATGCTTTAACGGCCTTAAGTACAAGCGATATTGCATGCAATTCGGCCGTAAAGATGGAGCAGCCATCGGGGAGTCTACGGGAGATTGTTTTGTTCCGAAAGGAGCAGGCACACGCGACCTTTCCATCCATTTTGGATCCGTCTGTGTAGATGGTGCCACAATCTAAGTAGCTCTCCTGCAGTTCCCTAAAGTGGACTTGTAGTATGCTTGGGTCTGGATTTTCTTTTTTGAAATTAAGGAGGGATATATTTAATTTGGGTTTATTCATTAGCCAAGGAGGATTCAGAGGGGTTTCTATTTTAGAGATTTGGTCAATGGGTGGGGTTGAATTTTGGATGGGTTCTCTCATTCGAAGGCCCAACGGCTGTATGAAGTTAGGCCTTCGATTGTATAATTCTACCTCTGTGGGGTTAAATATGGAGTCGAAAGCAGGGTTCGTGGGGTTGGATTTTAGCTTGACTATATACTGCATTGCAAGCTTTTTCATTCTTATATCCATGGGGATTTCTCCAGCCTCCACATGGAGACTTGGGATAGGTGATGTACGAAACGCGCCGAGACGTAGACGCAAGGCAGCATTTTATATTGGTTCCAGTATTTTTAGGTACGACTTCCTTGCTGCTCCATATATTATGGATCCGTAGTCTAGCTTGGATCGAATTAGACTCCGATATAGCAATGGTAAGGTATCTCTGTCAGCTCCCCAGTCCGTATGGCTGAGTACTCTAAGTATGTTTAATGACTTTTGGCATTTCCTCTTAAGTTCCTTAATGTGGGGGAGAAAATTAAATTTGGAATCAAGAGTGAGGCCTAAAAATTTTGTAGTTTTCACGACAGGGATCTTCTTTTTGTGTATAAAGTTGTTCAGGGTTTGGGTGGAGTCCCCTTAAACTACAAAAATGCATACTAACTGTTTTTGGAGTCCGAAAATTTAAAACCATTATCGTTTGCCCAATTTTGAATTTTGTTTAAACATAACTGTAATTTTCTTTCTAAGGTGTTCATGTTTTTCCCATAAGTAAAAATGACAAAGTCATCAACATACAAAGAGCACTCTATGCCAGGGGACAGAGCAGTTATGATGCTATTTATTTTAATGTTGAACAGGGTGACTGACAGAATGCTGCCCTGGGGTACACCCATAACCTGGTCATGAGTGTCAGAAGCGGAGTTGCCCACTCGAACCTGAAATTTTCGGTCTTTCAGGAATTCCCCCACAAAACGGGGAAGGTGTTCCTTAAGCCCGTAAGCTCCAGGTCACGTAGAATGCCATGTTTCCAGGTTGTGTCATATGCCTTTTCTATATCGAAGAATACAGCTACTAGATGTTCTCTTCTGAGTAATGCATTTCTAATATAAGCTTCCAGCCTTACCAGGTGGTCAGTTGTTGTCCGCCCCTGCCGGAATCCGCACTGGTAGTTGGAGATCACTTTATTCCTCTCCAGGTACCAGACAAGCCTACTGTTAATCATTCTTTCCATGGTTTTGCAGATGCAGCTTGTTAGTGCTATTGGTCGATAGTTAGATTGGTCAGAGCCGACTCTTCCCCGTTTAGGTATCGGTATAACTGTGGCTGTTTGGGAAAGCGCCTGTTTGCCACACACAGTTATAGACCCCTAGCAGAACTGCCAATGAGGGTTCGGGAAGATGCTTGAGGAACTGATAAAGATTTCATCTTCTCCAGGCGCTGTGTCATGTGACTTGTCTAGCGATTCCCTCAGTTCATCAAGCGAGAACGGTTTGTTGTAGTCTTCATTCTTCTCTGACCTGAAATCAATGGGGTGTCTTTCCTCCCTGGTTTTGACTTTTTGGAACTCTGGCGTGTAGTGTGCAGTGGATGACTTTTCAGCTATAGAGGATGCAAGGCAGTCAGCTATTTCTTTGGGGGACGTGACAGTTCGTCCTTGATTTTTTAAATGCCCTATTGCATTTGATTCTTTCCCTTTGATTCGCCTTACTGCCTTCCAAACCGCTCTAGCAGAAGTTTTGGCATCCAGACTGCCGACAAAACTTCTCCAGGAATTCCTTTTGGCTGACCGTATGGTTTGTCTAGCCTTTGCTCTAGCTATCCTGAATAGCTTTAGGTTTTCCTGGGAAGGATTCTTTATAAATGCAGCCAGTCGTTTTTTTCTATCGCCAATAGCACTTTTGCAAGCTATATCAAACCATGGTTTGCTAGGCCTTTTTGGATTTGCGGAGGTTAGGGGGACAACTTTCCTGGCTATACTAAGTAGCTTGCTAGCAAATGTATCAGCTGGGTTCTGTTCATCGAGGATATTTTCTGTGATATCCTCGGAGCATCTTTTTTGGAATTGTTCCCAATCGGCCTTATTCAGTTTCCACAGCTGAGGGGAGATTGTTAGTAATGATGATTGGGAAGTGATCACTTCCCCGTAGATCATTGCTAACTGACCATTTAAAGTCGTCCAGAAATCCAGGGACGCATACGGTGAGGTCAATGCATGTGAGAGATCCAGTTCCTGTGTGCAAGTAGGTCGGTGATGCATCATTAAGTATGCATAAGTCATGTTGGAGGAAGATATCCTCCAGCATACGGCCTCTTGTGTCGGTATTGTTGGATCCCCAGATGGTGTTATGGGCATTGAAATCCCCAAGGATTATATGAGGCCGGGGGAGTTGTTTCCATAGGTCCTCAATGTCTGTTTGGTTTAATGGAGCGCAAGGTGGTAGATACAGGCTGCAGCAAGTGATAACCTTGTGAAGGGTTATCCTAGCTGCTACGGCCTGTAGTGTGGTCTGTAGTTCTACCCTCTCTTGGGGGATGCTATCCTTCACAAGGATACAGACTCCACCTGATGCTCTCTCTGCATCCTCAACATTCTTGCTGTAAGCACTGTAGCTTCGGAAGCTGTTGCTATCTTTCAGAAATGTTTCCTGTAAGCAGACAGCTACAGGAGTCTAAGAGTCCATCAGTAGCTGCATTTCCTCATGATTGGTCTTGAGGCCTTTACAATTCCACTGTACAATTCTGGAATCCATGGCTTATTCTAGATGACCTACTTGGAGCTATTTGGCCTTGGGAGGCCCCGGGAGGGGTTTCCCTTTATTCCAGTGACCTTGGTATTTTTATTCTTGGGTTTGGATGGAGAGGAGGACAACCCCCTTTTGGGGGAAGTCTTTCTCTCTGGAGAGGGGAGATCCCTCTGGTTAGAGCGGAGGTTATTTCCTCCTCTCTCACCTCGGGCATCCTCTCCGCTTTGATTTCTCCCCTTAGGGAGTTGGTCAACCTCTAATTCGGTTGGGGTGTCTGGCTGAGTTCTCTGGGGAGAACCTGTGTCAGACATGATGTCTCCGGGTTCTCCCGGAGTGTTGGTTTTGACATGCTGCTCAGTCTCCATGCTCTCATCAGCGAGCACAGAGAACCTGTTCTTTAGCATGACAACAGGGCTTTCTTGTTTCTTCGGAGGTGTGTTCTTTGGAGGTGTTTTCTTCTGGGTTGGAGGAGGAGGAGGGAGTGGTGAAGTCAATGTGTCCGTCTGTGTGGCTATGGATCTTCCAATCTTAGCAACAGCCTGGACGTAGGTCTTTGTCAAGCCAAATTGGCCCTTGGGTAGGGCCAATACAGCCGATTTCGCCTGGCTGAAGGTACATTCATTTCTTTCCTTGTACTCCTGCACGGCAACCTCCTGTTTCCACACAGGGCAGTCCTTGGAGTAGGCTGAGTGGCCAGCGAGACAGTTTGGGTATTTGAACTGGGCTGTGCAGCCCTTGTCCTCATGACCCTCTCCAGCACATCTGGCACACAGTGTTCCTCTTGCAGACTGCCGCGCCGTGTCCATAACCCTGGCACTTGAAGCACCTCATGGGGTTAGGTATGTAGGGCCTCACTGGAACTCGTAGGTATCCTGCCTTCACATACTCTGGCGGTGTCCTAGTTCCGAATGTGAGGATAATAGTGGCGGTTTTGACCTCCTCACCATCCCTGCACCTGGTGGATGACTCCTTCAATGCCCTCCACTATTTCCTTCTCGGAACATTCCAGTAGGTCCCTAGAGCTGATTACACCTCTGCTGGTGTTCAGACTCTAGTGTGGCATGACTTCCACTTGGAGATCACAGAGTCTTCTGCATCTTAAAAGCCCATCAGAGTGTATCTTGCTATCAACTTCTACTAGAAGTTCCAAAGACTTGTGTAGCTTAGACACACTCTTGGGTTCTCCCACTACTGACTTAAGTCCCTTGTAGATGACAAAAGGGCTCATCTTTGTCAGACTTTTCCCCTCCTCTGTGCACCTAACCACCAGAAATGATGGCCAGGTAGCACAGCTTTTTGTGGCCTCCTCCTTTTTATCCTCCATACGGCGTCTCTTGCCCAGACATAGGTCTGGGGCAAGTAGGTTTTTTTGTGTGTTTTCTTATCCATAGGTGTTCTTATTAGTTCGGCCCCTGTGCTCCCCACACAGTCCAACAAGGGGACGGGCCATTCGGAAGTCCAGAATGAGCCCGCCAGGGCTACACAGGTGCTATACTCAGTCAGCTACTGCATCTGACATGTGTCCGATACAGCAGCTCCCTGAATGACCCTCGGCATGACCAGCCGGTTGGCCCAGAGCGGGCCATCTGGGCCTCAGGTCTAGGGGAACTTGGAGCTAAAGTATTGTGTTGTGGTGGTTTATCCTCAGCCACCACTTAAACACCAGGATCTCTTTATCCCCCCTTACCCATCGCAGTCCACGGCCAACGGACTGGTCTAGGACGTAGTGAGATTTTAGAGATAAGGAGACAGAAGGATGATAAATGAAGGCAGACTGAGGAAAATAGGAGGCAGACACAATGATAGAAAAGAAGTATAGCACTTTTGAGCTCCAAAAGTGCTAAGGAAAGAGGAGCGCAGTTTAACGTCATGTCTTGGGACGGTATTAGAAAGAGAAATTGAGGACATTAACAGAATGTAATAATTGGTGTAAGGGTAAAAAAAGACTACTTGACAAGCGGTGGCGTAGCTAGGAATTTGCCATCATTTGGGGGCCCGGGGGGGAGGGGCTTGACCTCTTTGTGGGCCCCTGCATTTTGAGTAATATTTAATGTAAAAAACACTCATTTGGGGGCTCCCCTCAAGTGGAAGCTCTGGGGATTTTCATATTCTCGCCCTCCTAGCTACGCCTCTCTTGACCAGTCAAGTATAATTCAGCTCTATAATTTAGATAATAGGAAATCTAAATGTGCTCTTTTCCTGACACGGCTATTTTTCTTGCTAAAACGTGTTTCATAATCTCTAGATCAAGATAAATGGCCTGGAGTCTTTGTGGAGCACATGGGGTTCGAAATTCTTTCAGTGTTGTCACAAGCGGGTGCGGACCGAACGGGTCATATCCATCAGGAGGTGACACCCAAGTGGAAATAAATTGCATTTTGACTAAATCAGACTTCTTAAACTAAACTAGGCCTAAATAGCCAAACCTGTGTTGCACATTTAATGTAAAGAAGTAAATCTATATATATTTTAATTAATGTATAAATCATTTAATACAATTGTCCAAAACGTTACGTGCTTACAAGGTTTCAAATCAAATGGAATAACATTGAAACGTGTTCATGGCGGCTAACATTCAGAAGTTGGTCCTTGCCATCTGCGTCAATGACTTAACACGAGTTGAATTATTTCTTACAAATATATAATACATGCTGTGGGATTATTACTTAACATAGTATTTTTTTTTAAATCGCGTTATTCATTGCCTTAAATCTTGGAACAACATTTCTATATTCTTAATCTACCATTACCAGAGTGGTAGACATAAGATTCATAACACATTCCAATGGCTAGAATTCACAGTGACCATGTTAGGTAATGAAATGATTCCTTTTTTTGTTTAATAATTGATTTCTATACATTTTTATCCTGTATTCTTTCTTCTCAAAATTTTAGTTCTAACATTTAACAAAAAAATGTTATATCAAACCTTTATTTGTTTTAAAACAGTAAAAGCTAATTCAAGTTTAACATCTGTGCAGTTGCATCTGATTATTGAACAGTTTATAATTTTAATCTGAATGTGTCATAAATTATGGCATGTATTATTGCTTAATTTATAAAAGCCACATATGGGGAGGCGGGGGTGTCAATTGGAGACAGATCCTTTATGAATTTATGGGATAAGACTTTAAACATTAAATTTTCTCCACCAAGTCTATGAATGAATAATTATAATTTGTCATATCCAGATACTGTGCATTAAGGTTCAATGATTTAAAAACTTCATACGATCATTAATAATCAATATAATGACCACTAAGTTCTGTATGAATTAGCAGAAAAATATTTTGGGCATGTTATGTTTGCAGCTGGCCACATACATGTCAGCAAATGTTTTTTTTAAATAAGCAAATAGACTAAAATTAAAACAGTAAAAAGAATGAAAACTCTAAGGAACAGTGTTGACAAGTATATAACATTTAATATTATTAAATTAAAATAATTAACATAAAACAGCTCATGCACAAACTTTCATCTTGTACTCTATTTTCTTTGACAACGGTAGCTTTGAATCTATGGAGAAATAAAACAAACAAAAATTAAAATAGTTTAAAGTAATCAATATAAGCAAAGTAATCAATAACTTTTCTTCTATATCTACTCTCAGGAAATGTATTCAGGTGTCAAATCTAGGAATGTTGTTATAGATCACTAAATAATCTATTTAGATACACAAATGGAAAAAAGAAAAACCAAATGAAAACAGGATATCTTTAAACATTTTTTCATGATTTCAAAAAGCAGTACACATTTTCAAAAGTCTACAAATAGAAATTAAACCAATAGCAACTAGGACCATACCACTGCAGTATTGCCCAAAATACCAAGCTAAATGGGGTAACTTCAAATCACAAATACATTGATGTTACAAAATATATTTTTTAAAACACTAAAAACATTTAATATAACAAAAAGTGCTAAAAAAAAAAAAAAAAGAGAGAGAGAGAGAAATGGATGACTTTTATAATGCTATGTTAATAATTGTTTCACAATTAAAATTATTTAAAAAAAAAAAACACATGCAAAGACAATATCAGAGCCAATGCCCCCCTTCCCCATCACATCAGTTATTGTTGGTACACTAGAGCATTTTTCCAAAGGCAGTATAGTTTATCAGTAGGAACTTAGTAGGCCTACACAAAACATTTAGTTGATATATACAATAGCTAGACAAGTTGTGGCTTCCACTGAGTGTCATTGAGAGCCTAATTTCCTGTTATCATTTATACTATCATGCCATCAGATATGAAAACCCCCCCAAAAAAACAACGTACTGTTCCCACCAAGATTTTGTATATACCCAACTATATTTCATCAATAGTTTCCATTTGGTCAAAAAAACTGGTCAAAATATGAGTCAAAGAAGTTGTAGATTTATTGAAATTAGGTCTAGATCCAATGATTTACTTCATTATCTAAGTCTAGATCTAGTGCTAAATCCTAGTGATCAATTTCATCTTCATTATCAGATCTGTATTTAGTAAATTATTTGCAATAATGGGTCTAAAAATTTAAAGGCCATTGCAAAAATGTGCAACATAGCTAAGGGGAAAAAACAAACAAAAAACACAACTTTGAAAGTCATAGAAAAGAAATTGCAGTTTAAGTCAGAAAAACATTGGGTTTTTTTTTTCTGAAATAATCTTAAATCTATATTATTGCTTACAAAAAATCCAAGCCAACACTAGGTAGCACACTGGAAAACAAGAACTATGCAAGTCACATTATGGTAGACTTTTTTGGCTCAATAATAGCAATTGAGAGGGGGGAGGGGTTACTGCATTTGGTCTCAATAATAGCTACAAGGTTAAAAGTTTTTTCTTGACTTGTAGGTCAAACTGTGTACATGTTAACATGTAAAATTTTTAAAGAGGACCTTTAATACTTCAAACTGTTGATCATTCACAACTCTTCTCAGACGATAAAATTTCTATCAAGTTCAACTATTTCATTTGTACTGCCTTTGCTGTAAAAACTTGAGAAACACAAACTTAGTAATATTTGTGCACTGTACAAACTTGTATTCTTTTATCATGATAGGACTAGTAAGTCAATTTGATCCACATGACACCAAGAACTAAAATGAGAAGATACCAATTAATTAAGAGGCTTCACTTGAATTCTTATTTCATCTAAAGCAACATTGTTTCCTCTGGCATAGCTCACATAGAAGATAATAATGTCATGACTATCAGCATAGCTCATACAGTTAAAGCTATATACAGTATATATATATATTATATAGTATATAGTGAGTGCAGCTCTTTCATATTCTGTCTTATCCTCAATAGTCAAAAGCCCCACTGAGCTTCATTTATTATTTATTTATATTTCAGACATAAAACAACATTATAGCACTTATGCCAGATTTAGCAAGATAATTGTTTCACATTATCACAATGAAATGCTGAAGAGGTTTAAGGTCATATTGTTTCTTCTTAGTAGTCATATTGTTATTGGTCACAATTAGTAGCAGTACCCATGTCTGCATGCATATCTTATTGCTTATGCATACTCTGCATTCCCTCATTCCATTTATCACACAACATAATAAAGAATGGCATCTATCTATATGTATATATTAGCAATTTACCCAGCAGAATATTGAACTATGTCATATAGTCAATGTGCATCAGCACTCAAGTACTCAACTAACATTATTATTTTTTTTTTATGTTGAAATATTACCTGATAATTTCAACCAATAAAATTTATGACAACAAGGTGCAAAATGACATGAGCAAAGATGAAATCAGCAAAAGATCTCTCTGGACTTATTCCAGTAAACTCAGACTTGTTTTGTGGGTTGCTTTGCAAGCGTAAACAAACTGTAAAGAAGAAAAAAGCATTTATGACAAAATACAAAAAGGTATGGCCATATATATATATATTTATACAGGGCTTTTTTTTTTTGTGTCGGTACGGCATACTGGCACCTTTTTGAACAAATTATTGCTTATCTTGTATTTCAACATACATTATTAATATTTAGTAGTTTTAGGCAATCAACTACTAAGTACCGGAACGTATTTTTTTTAAACAAAAAAAAGCACTGTATATTTATGTATTTAAATAACATGATATAAATATATTATATATAATTAGTCAATCAAGAACTTAACAATAGTTTAGCCATTTGATCACTTGGATGTTAAATTTGAATATAAAAATCACATTCATGGACATTTTATGGTTTCAAAAACTATTTTGAATGTAAGATGCTATTATTGTATATTATCAGAATTAGGGTGGGTGCTGCGACTGAGTGGTAAAGAGCATCCACACCAAAGGGTCTCAAGTTTGAATCTTGTTGAAGGCTGGGATTTTGAAGCTTTTACGGCGCCCCCAAGTCCACCCAGCTCTAATGGGTACATGACAAGTAAAAAGTAAAGGCACTTAGTGGTTGTGCTGGCCACACGACACCCTTGTTAACCCTATATATCCTATATATCACAAGGTCTGAAAGGCATATTGAGCTGTTTATTTTCCATGTGTGTTCAGCAAGTCAGAAGGTGATGTCCATTGTGTGTGTTAATATATCAGTCATGTGACACATGTTTGTGCCCATTCACTTTTTTTTCAAGCAGAATTTCTTTTTTCAACTAGATCTATGTAGTTTCCATGGCTTTTACGACCGAAATAACTTTTAAAAAAGACTTTTCACAGCTATGTGCAAAATATTTTCATTAAATCTACAGTAGATCTAGACTCTAGATCTAAGTCACTAAAATTCGCTGACTTTTCAAGGCTGTGTGCGAATTATCTTCACTGAATCTACCGTAAATATAGACTCTAGATCTAAATCACAAACTTGCTAGACATTAGATGTATCGAGATCATTAAATTGACTAAAACCTAACTCTACCACAAGCTGCACTCTCTTTCTAATCTTCATGAATGACCTCCTGGACCTCATTTCGGTCAATAAGGTACTTTACGCAGACGACCTTTTAATTTGGACTACAAAGAAATATCCAGTGCTGACTAGATCCAAACTAAATAGAGCCCTCACAACTATCTCCACGTATTCAAAACTATGAAAAATGGAAATAAACAAAGAAAAGTCATTTTATTCAATCTTTAGCCACAGCAACAAAACAGCAAAAAGAAACTACATCCTAAAAATAGACTCACAACCAATAAATAAATTAGACCAAAGACTGTCACTAAAACACTTTATGGCAGATTTAAAAGAAAAAGCATCAAAAAGATTAAACATAATAAAACAGTTAGCAGGAACATCCTGGGGAGCTGAAAAGAAAACCTTAAGACAGTTATACACTGGATACGTCAGATCTGTAATGGATAACTGTCTCTCCATACAAGTAGCCGCCAACAAAACTTATCAATCATCATAAGACACAATCCAAAACCAAGCCTTGAGTCTAATTAGTGGAAGTATGAGAACTACCCCCACAGCAGCCTGTGAAATAGACTCCAATATTGAACCTCTTAAGTTAAGACGCAACAGAACAGCATTAGAAGCTATTGAGAGATACAGAAGGTTGGAGGACGATCATCCAAATAAATTACTAACACAGAGAAATAGGAAAAACAACCAAAAATAGCAAAGAACTCTGATCCAACTTACTGATGAACTAGCCCTAAAACACCACCTACCCAATAACAGAGAAAAAATTACCAGATTTTCAAACATAACGCCCAGACTAAACTACAAACAACCAACCATTGAAACACATTTACTAAATAACACCTTAACAAAAGAATCAAATCCACTGGAGCTCAAAGTTGGCACGCTTGAAACAATTGAAAGCTATAAAAAAACAGCTATCCATATATACTGACGGATCGGACTTCAAAGCCACCATCAATGCTGGTCTTGGTGCCTTCCTGGTCTTCCCTAAAAATAAACACTTTGAAATAAGTGCAGCCTGTGGCGATTACTGCTCAAACTTTCAAGCCGAAATTGAGGCAATTACCATAGCACTACAGACAGTGGAAAACAAATTATATGAAGGAGTGCAACCACCATCAGATATTGTTGTCTTTACAGACTCCCAATCCACTCTGCAAGCACTAAACAGCAGCACCTCAAACAGCTCAAGAGAGTTGACAAAACTAATTGTGATAATCCATCAGATGATATCAAAATTAAATATCAATATCACACTACAGTGGATCACTGGACACATTGGAAATGAAAAGGCAGATTTAATTTAATAAGCTATCAAAGGCAGGTTCATCTTTGGAACAACCAGATAGACCTGTAAACTACCTCACCCTAAGCTCAATGTTAGTCAACAATCACAAAGAGAAGTGACTCAACCAATGGGCATCAGGAAACACAGGCAGAGCCATGTACAAAGAAATGACTATGCCTAACACACTGGACAGTACTAACTTCCTTCCTGAAGAAAACAGTACACTTTTTTTCCTTGGCACAGTTTGCAAAAGAGCTCACAGCTCAGCAGCAATAAAGCTGGCTAGAAGAAGAAGAACTCTAGGTCTAAAGAAGCTACTATTACTAGCTAGATCTAGATCAGTAGATTATTTAAGGACTTTTCATGCTGTCACTCTTACTGTTACAAGAAGATTTTATGTGAGGGAGGGCCGAGGGGTGTAGCCTACACATTAGGCTGGTAATTGCTCTACCATTTTATAATTTTTACTCTGCCTTAAAAAAAAAAAGAAAAAAAAATTGCCAGGTGAAATGCTTGCTTGAGGCAAGGCCATCTTAAATTACGAGGTCACACTTCACTAGTGGGTTAAAAGGTCAGCTTATTGACACAGCCAGCCCGTAAAGTGATGCAATAAGTATGCCTAGTTACGCTGTTGTTTTTTCCCTCACATTGTTTTTGCAAAAAATAAGCAAAATTGTATTTTTTTTAAATATTGGGAAAAAATTTTAGGAGACTTCTGGCAATTTTTAGGAGAATATTAGGAGACTTTTCCTTTTAGGAGATTTTAAGAGCGCTAAGAACCATGCTAATTGTTTTGAATTATTAATTCTGTCATTTTTATAATGATCATTGATTAATTATTTAATTCTTCTCATTTTGTCTTGACTAGAATTTAGTTCAATGTATTTTATAAGATTATAGCCTACCAGTGTAATGTCACTTATATAATTTCCAAACTATATTGCAATATCTGGTCTAATTACCTGCTAAAACAAAAGATCCTACTGTGGAAATAAATCCCGAGAGAAAAGAATTGAATGGAAATGTACCAACTAAACAGCAGTATGCAAATTGAACGATGCCGGTAATCAGAACATAGACTAAATATGCATCGATTATCTTCAACTTCTTTGGTGTACTTTGCATGTACTCATCGTAAAACTTGCAAATTACATTAACTAGTTTCTCTGGCATTTTGATAAGATTTAGATCTAAATCTAATTACTGTCTAGACTAGAGATTTTCATACGACACCGATAATAAGACGTGGCAATATAGAGATTGTTATGCTATTCTAAATAGGAAGTGGCTGAAATTATGATATACAAAATTATAAAATTGCATTTCCAAGCCAAAGCAATCGTCTATTTTATTTCTTTAGATCAAAATATTTAGATCTATCAGTTTATTATATTTTTTATTATGAGACGTAATAGATATGTTTAATATAATCGTTTATTCAAATAATTTTTTTTACTAGAATTGACCTATGTTTACTCAATCTGGACAAATCTGTTTAGATTTTTTCTAAACATGCTTCGAAAACTGGTTATTAACTATCGCCTGTAGTGTATTTAACCACGTGACTCGCTCCAGTGTACGAATTATATCACATGACTAGTAACTTCGCCATCTTGACCGTTCAACCGAGTTAGCGCTTTTTGAACTTGTTAGTTGTCTGCCTTGCTTTTTCTTTCGAAACATGTGGTAATTTTAAAAGCTGTTTACATTGACAGCATATTACTTAGATAGATATAAATGTAAACACTATTACTTTCTTACCTTTGGTTTAGTGACGTTACCACAGTTACTGAGCACGCGCCACCTAAAATAGGCTAAAACTAAAACGACACTGCTGGACTGTTGTATGTAGTGTTGGCCTGATGCGTGATTCACTGTGATCATACTGTAAATGAGATGGATGACTAACGTCACTAAGTCTAAGTTGACTTACAGTTATACTATACTAGACTTATAGACACTATAGTATGTCTAAGTATACTTATGAGCCTGTCAGTATTAGTATATCATATGATTATTTAGTATAATATGAATGTGAGTATCTTTACGATCATATAAGATCTATAATATGATACTCTTTTATCATAGTCATAGTGAGTCTATCTTAATTAATACATTAAACTTACTAGATCTAAAATAATCTATAGATTACTTAGTCACTAGATTTAGATCTAGACTCGAGTCAAGATTATGCAATGTGAATGTTAAATGTTTCAAATTCAAGGTTTTGAGTTACTGACATATGTAGTCTATTATCTATCTATACGAAACTTCTATCTCATGGTTGTAATAGAAAAAACAAATAACACAAAATCATGCATTACTGTTGGAAATTTTATTTACTTATCTCAATTGGTTAAAAAGTTATAACCAAGAAATTTTTTTTTTGTTTTTCGACTTGTCCCACATTATCAAATAAATTTTTTTTTCTCAAACTTATTTCTTAGGTTTATATTAATTATAATAGAATAAAGAAATAAAAAACACATATACATGCAATTCTGTTTAAAATTTCATTTAAATATTTCTATTGGTTAAAAAGTCATAACCATTTAAGTGTCAACATATTTTTTGTTTGTTGTTTTTGAAATGTCGACCCACATTTATTAAATTAAAAAAAAAGGTTTAACTTCTATCTCAGAATCATGTTTTTTCTTTTTTTTAAAAAAACAATTATATGGTATTTTAAAAAAGCAGTAGCAGTGAAATACAAACTTGAGTCTTAGCTTATTAAAAAAAAAAATGGGCTCTTTCTTTAATTATTTTATAGTTACAATATTATTAAGTTAATTTGTAAAAAAAACTTTTAAAATCCAAGAGTCTTAACATGTATACAAGCATTCAATTGAAATTTATTCTAAAAACAAAAACCTGAGTAGATGTATACATATGATTAACATTCAAAAAATGTAGGTTGTATAAAAGCATATCTTTAAATGCCTTAGTTATGAAACTGATTATTTAGAAAGCTTAAGCATATTTTCTTAAGTGTAGATCTAGAAATAAACTTCCTTCACAGAGAATGCATGTTTTTATTGCTCAGTGTTGTCTCAGCATTGCATTTTCTTGTAATGTATTTGAGCTCCTGTGATATTTAACTAATTTCTTTTCTATTAGCAGAAATCATGTGTCAGTGACACTAGGCTGATTTTAAATTCAACCATGTCATGAAAGAACTATATATCCATGGCCACAGATGTCAATGAAATTAATGACAGTTCCAAAACATGGGAGTCTGCTCTGGTTTCAGAAAAAGCAAATGCTCTCAGCGCTGCTGATAACCAAGATCACACTACCTCTTCAGAAAATATTTTTGATCAAAATTTTATAGTCGTCAACAATAATGGGGACATAAACTTAGAAGGGCTTGACCCATCTCTGCTGAAATGTGTCAAGGAGGTTCTTGAGGACCTTGAAAGGCAGCAGTCATCATCACAGGGCACATCCAATGGTGATTCAGAGCCTGTAACAACTTATATCATTAACTTAAGCAACTTTGAAGAACCAAACGTCTCATGTAGTAGAAATGAGACTTCTTCAGATAACGTTGTCATGCAGAATTATTCAGAGGAAAATAAGACTAGTGGAGAGACAGACTTGAATACACCTAATATTTCAGTGGAACAAAATATAACCCTATTAGATAATCCAGATAGAAAAGATGGTTCACCAAGTGTCTTTAAATCTGAAACCACTATTAAAACATCTTCAATTACCTCCAAAATCAAAACACTACCGTTTGCTGGAGCTAGTGTCACCCAGTCCAGTCAGCATTCCACAACAGAGTTAGATACAAAAATGTTAGGCAAAATTATACAGCCATCTGTTGTGGTAGAAGACAGTGCATTGTCTGATCCAGTTGTAACTGTTTATGTGACTTCATCTGACCAGGTTCCAGGCACTGTAAAAAGTTCCTCCACCATTACTGTTTTGTCATCCACAGAGAGTGCAGATAACCTTGAAGATAAATCCCCAGTAAGAAATATCCAGTCACTCGAGCACAAACTCTCAGGAATCTGTAGCAACGACAGTTCCTGTGACAGTTTTCCTTCTACAACTTCCTCAGTGTCAGAATCTATGTTATACAAATGCTCAGAGTGTGAGTATTCTAGCCATAACAAGCATTATTACAAGCAGCATGTAGACCTTGTGCATAGAGAAGATCGGCCCTACAAATGCCCTCACTGTGACTATGCTGGGAAACGTCGCCACGCTCTCCTGGAACATATGGTTGTCCATTCCAATCAGAGACCTTTCATATGTGGGCACTGCAATGCTAGTTTTAGAAAAAAGGTAATTGTTCTATCTTACATATATTTAATTTTTATAGCTTTAAGAGTCAAAATGTAATGATAAATGGGAGTTAATTATTGTGGCAGACTGGATAGATCCCAACACTGCTATCTCAAGGGTTTTGGAATTCTGTTTTAGACCGGATTTTTATTG
This sequence comes from Biomphalaria pfeifferi, assembly GCA_030265305.1. NCBI lineage: Eukaryota > Metazoa > Mollusca > Gastropoda > Planorbidae > Biomphalaria > Biomphalaria pfeifferi. The sequence continues at coordinate 1,189,105 of JASAOG010000024.1, forward strand.
AGAAGGGCATTAGTATTAGTGAGTACACCTTTGTAGAGTGTCCATAAAGGGTTAAACTTGTGCTTATTATGAACCTTTTTTTTATTAAAAAGCAATGAATGAGTTTGGCTCAATGACCTCTCTGTCCAGAGGTCTCCCATTTACTCTGTGATTATTTAATCCCATTTATGGGATGTGGTTCCTTGAGTCTCATCTGTGTTACGCCTTCCCGGATAGGCTGGAGGCCCAGATTCCCCCAAACTGGTAAATGTAGCTCCACTAGCCATGAAAGTCACTGCAGCATACAACCCCCATAAGGATTGGTTTAGTGGAGCCATTTTTTCATCCTCTACTTGTGCAATGCAGATTCACTAGAACATGCTGTGGGAGCCCACTCCTTTAATAGACATTTCCACAGGGGCGCATTACTGAGGCAACAGAAGCAGGTTTACTATTTCACCTGTCTTTGGATTCTTGGGAAAACTCTCCTCCTATTTTTACAGTAAACTAAAAGAAAAAATTATATATATATATATATTTATAAAATTGCTTCAAGATGCTTTTAAATTTATTTTCAACGCACATAACTTCACATTAGGTAGCACATATGTAGGATTACTATTTATTTATATTTATTTATAAATTATTACATGTACATTAAATAATTTGAATGTATTTCTTAGGGTCATCTAACTAACCACATCAAACTACACACTAGCCAAAAACTTGTTCATTGTGGAGTCTGTAACATCCAACTCCCTGACACAGAAGCTTTTGAGACACATTTGCGTAAGATTCACAACACAGATCGGCTGTTTAAATGTAAACTATGTGACCACACTGTTATAGACAGGGAAGTGATGCTGCGTCATTTGCAGACTCACAATGAGGCTTCTGTTTATTCTTGCCCTAACTGTGATTGTGTCCTTGAGAGTGAAGAAAGTTTGATTTCCCATATGACTAATGTGCATAATTTCCATTTAGTGAAAGGAGCAGAGGGGAAACCGAATGGTCTGAAAGTAGATGAAAGTGTCAAAAGTAACAGTGAAATTATTAAGCCTAGTACACCATTGATAACTAACATGATGTGTTCTGAGTGTGGCTTTATTTGCTCTAGCAGTGAGATAATGCAAAAACACATGTGGATTCATATCAAGAAGAAAGCTTGCAAGCAAGAATTCATGAATTCAAATGTAGTAAATCCATCTTCAGATACATTGGTGGCTCCTTCTACTACTTTGGGTGTCCTCAAGATGAATGTTGACTCAGGTAAGAAAACTCTCCCAAAGGATGTTGTTTACCAGTGTACAAGCTGTTCTTTTACCTCAAGCGATAATTCTGCCTTTATTAAACACATGCTTGCCCACAAGACTCAGCAGCGTGTGACGTCAGTAGACCAGTCCAAGCTAGAGGACTCTGCCTCTGAACGGGGAGTGGTTACCTCATCCAAACCTCAGTCAAGATCTGCAGGGTATCTTACCAAACAAGAATCTCAGGAACAGAAGCAGAATGAGTCAAGTGTGCCTTTTATCTATGACAAAGAGGCTGCAAGATATCGCTGTATCATTTGTGGCTATCATTGTGAGTATCAGAGGACAATAAAAGCTCATATTTGGAAACATTCAGGCCATCAGAGCATAGAGTATCCTATTTTCGACCAAACCAGTACAACCAACATAAAACCAGCTTCCACACTGATACAAGCCTTAGTCAATAAAGTCAACCCAAAAGATGATTACAGTAAAGGAGCGCCTCCAGTCATGAGTGCTCATCATACTTTACCCAATGTGCCAGGAACTTCTGTCAATTTATTTCCTGTTAATATGCTCAGCAAAGGGGAGAATATCCAACTGAAAGACATGAAAGGTTTACTTCCTTCTGAAATCTGGAAGGCTACTAGTGCAAGTAGACTTCTAGGAAATATTGCTTCTTCATCTCTTAAGTCTGAATCTAAAAGCTCAATTAACTGTTCAGGGTCAACAAATAATTCTTTTGTGCATTCATTCAACAGAGAAACTTCACAAATTCATGTCATTAGTTCTGCAGATGTTAGTCAAACTTTCTCACATGCATCCTTTAAACTATCATCTGTTAAAGATGAATCGCCTCTAGTTAGTACAATAAAAAATGAACTGTATGAACAGGGAGAGTCTATGAGTAGCATTGATGAAGGTTTTACTGAGCCCAGTGTCGTTGTAGAGGTCATGGATACTGTCTCTTCTGAGTCTGGACTAACTGGCATGGCTAGCCAACATGGCAGTCCTAGAATACTAGACCTTGATGGAAGTAGTGGAGAGACTAAATTAATTAAAGCTTTAGGTAATGAGGACAAAACTTGGAAAAAGTCACTTATAAAGTCTGACGCTGACAATCTGCCTATCCAGACTCCAGAAGAGAGTTTTTCAGAAACCAAAAGCCAAAAGAGCTTTTCTGCTCAGCTTAGATGTCCAATAAGTGATCATCAAGTGCAAGACATTCATACTCATCTGCCACTTTGTAAGCAAAATATTAAGACTAAGCATCTTCAAGAATCTCAGCTTGTTCAAACGGAAATGGATGTTGGTCATGCTGAGGACACAGACTCTGCAGAGTCTTCAGATGAGTTATCCTCTTCTGGTGGATTGTGTCAACAGCAGAAATCTGGCATTTGTTCTTCTTTGTTGGCTGTGATAGAGCAGCTCAGGGAAAGGTCAAGGTCTGAGAGCGAAGAAGACAGGCAGGGAGAATCGCCTGTAAAAAAATCAGAAATTAAAAAGAATTTCCCTACAGAGCTAGACATAGACTCTGTTGATGAATTTCAGAACATTGAGAAGATTTTTGAAAGTGGGAGCGAGAAATTCAGGTGCAGCTTGTGCCACTATACTAGTCAAAGAATTTGTAACATTAAACTTCATATGAAAACCCATAGGCAGAAGAAACCATCAGAGTGTTCACTGTGTGATTTCTCCTCTACTTCCTCTGAGGCATTGCAACAACACATGCTGAAACACTGTAAGATCAGAACTTATGCCTGCAAATTCTGCCCTCAAAGCTTCAACCACAAAAGCACGCTGAGGGCTCATCTGAGAGCGCACAAGGACCAGGAGCCATTTCTATGTGCATACTGTGTTTTTGAAACCACCAACCCATTGGAGTACAGGGAGCACATGCTAGTCCACTCAGGCTGCTCTTCTCGACTCAGGTGTCCAGGATGTGAGCTTATTCTTAATAACAAAGAAGAGCTGACTGTTCACCTTCTGAAATGTAAAGGTGGGGCTAAGAAAAGCAAGCCCTTGTTTAGCATAAATGAGAGAAAACTTGCTGACAAGGACGTAGATAAGGTAAATAGTCAGATTTCCCAGAATGCTGTCATCACCACTCATGAATGTGTTGTCAGTGGCTGTTCATTCACAAGTCCAAGTATACTCAAGCTACATGATCATTTATCAGTTCACTGCGACCCATCTCTGCTGGTCTGTAATCTGTGTGACTTTAAGGCTTTGCACAGCAGAAGTTTAAAGTCACACATGAAGAGACATTCCAATGATCAGAGATATGTTCAGCAGCCCCTAGAGCAGTACAAGTGTAACCTTTGTGGCTATGTCTGTCACCACCTGCCCTCACTTAAATCCCACATGTGGCGCCATGCAAGTGACCAGAGCTACAGCTATGAATTCACAAATGATGTCATCAATGCGGCTATTGATCATGACACTCGTGTTGAGGCTGAAGGTGAACCAGATGATCCTGAGCTCTTGGACAGGGTTATCAATTCTGAAAGGCGTATTCTTGAGGGGGAGCTAAGCAAGTGTAATAAAGGGGATGGTCAGCGACCAATTTGCTGGGTGACATTTCGGTGCTGCAGCTGTGGCTTTGAAACGATAAACAAAGCTAAACTAAACATCCATATGCGTGCGCACTCTGACATCATTCAACAAGCTCTAGACCTTCAGAGAAAGTCATTATCACCTAAGCATGCTGGAAAACGCTTGCTTTTGGCAGATAACACTGCTCAACTTAAGGTAGCTAGAACTAATGAAATGGTGTAATAATTTCTGGATTTATCCTTTGCAGGGAAAAACCAAATCATATGCATACTGTTGATTTACATATAACAAGAAGATGGCATTTAATTTCAAATTTGACTAACTCTAAAGATGTTGAAAGAATGAGAAAACAATTGAAAGGGAGGTCACTAAAAGTAAAAAAAAAACTATTTGTTAGTTTTTTGTTTGTTTTTTTAAAGCAATTTTTAGCTTTCTTCCATAATTAGGCTTATGTTGATTTCAATCTGTTGTATATTAGTCAATGAAAGATAGTCTGGCCAGTTATTTATTTATTCTAATTAGTATGTACCATACTATTTGCCAGTAGATTGTTTTGTTTTGATGACATAGTTCACCACAAAAAATTTAGTATTGATTGTTTACACATACCTGGTATATTATATATTATGGTTAATATTAAAGCTTTAACTTTTATTCAATGTATTCAAACTCTTTTTGACATTGTCATAATTTTTTCCACATGTACAGTAATGTACTGCTAAATGATCTAATAAAATGTGAAGTATTTGAATGTAAAAGTTTGTAAAATGGATCAAACTAATTGATCTGAAAATTAAAATTTTGTAATTGTTATTTGAAAAAACAACTTGCAACCCCCTTGCTGCTTACATTGTAATGGAAGAAAAGCCATTTTTATCAATGCCAGCTATTATTTTTTTTACTTTATTTATTATTTTGTTACACATTTTTGTGATTTTCATATTTTTAAATATTACTAATTGTTAACATCTACAAAAACAGTACTGAGCATTATTAGAGTATACATTTTTATGTAACCTTCTTGACTCTTTGACCTTTTCTGTGTGTGTGTGTATGTGTTATAAACTTCAAAATGACATGGCAGTAGATGTTATTTTCATTTTACAATTTTGATCTTCCTTTTCATAAAAAGTAAATAATTGAATCTCAGTGAATGATTACTAAGGCAGATAGATTGGGATGTTTTTGTTGTGTCCATATGAGTGGTGGTTTTATCATCTCAGTCTTGGTGGGGGAATTCATGATACATTTCATAGATTTGTTTTCTCAAATGACACAGTTCTTTGTTTTCTTCATGACACAGTTCTTTGTTTTCTTTTGTCAACTGGGAGGTTCTGTCTACAAAGTGACAATTTAGCCAAATATATGCTGTACTTGAAAAAAAAATAATTGAGCACAATTCTTTTTTTTTTCCCTGATAATTATATGACAAAGATACACAGATGTGTTGTTTTTTTGGGGCAATCATTACTTATGCTTGAGTTTAAATTATTTTTTTACAAAAGTAACTCTTTTTCATTATTGAAAACTATTTTTTCTTAATATAAAAAAATAATTTTAAAAATCCTATCTTATGCTATTAAATGTGGGGGAAAAAAATAATTTTACTGTTTTATAGAGATATACTAGCAAGAAATATAATACCGAACCAGTAGAATACTGATGCAGTGTATATGACAACATATCACCACTATTAAAATACTTTTTTAGGGCCTCTCTAAATTAGGATAGAAGAATAAGAAGCAAATGTCACTTTTATATTTAAAGAAAAAAAAAAGGAATGAAAAATGATCCAGGAACTTATGGAATAGTCTTTATCACTAAACTCACATGTAAAATACTAGCGTGATCGAGAGGCTAAGTATGCTTGGCTTGGCTACCTATGAACGGGGCACGAGGTTCGACGCCTGACTGAAGCAGAGTTGTGTTTACTGGGCGCCTAAAGGCAGCACAGAAAACCTCCTCCCAGATCCACCCTCCACTGGTCGACAAATGAGATTGAACCATAGTGCTATATAAAAGCCATAAATTATTTAACTAGCAACATTTTCAACTAGATATTTCAGTCTCAATCCCATTTCTGTTCCTAACCATTGACTGAGTAGAAATTTAAACTAGAAATAGCCTACAATAACTAGAGTATGTAACCAATGTCTATTTTCTAAAAAATGCCTTTATTTATCAGCTAATATATGATGAACTGAATCCGTTACAATGATTTTTTTTTCTGTATTGAGTGAATATGTTTATTTATATGGTAACACAAGGTACCGGTAGTTCATGCAATCTTGACTACATTTTTATATAAAAAAGACACAAGTGTAAAGATTTCTCAGAAAGCCATAGCCAATTTGGTTAGGAAGTGTCTACTGCTAGCTTTAACAAACTAGCTACAAGTAGCAAGGGTATGCATTTTTCTAAGATAATTTTTTTACAGCTGTCAGTTGCCATCTAGTCAATCCAATAAGTTCTTTTTAGTATAATATACTTTTTTTGTTTTTCTACAAATATATGTCTTAAAATGCCAGCAACATTTTTTTGTTTCTAGAATTTTAATGTTAAAATGTTGTATTCTCTATAATCATATCTTATTGAAAGATTTTTATTCTTATTTGTAAATTACCCCATTGAAACCTAAAGCTTAAGATCTTGGAATTTTGTATATTAAAGTGATGTAAATGTAATGGGTGTCTGGAAGATAGATCATATCAATGTTTTGCTGTATTTATTTAATATATAGGCTGCATCCCATGTTTTGTATAAAACTTTGTATAATATAACAAGTCCTAACATCTCTGTATCTCTATTATAATTGATTGAATAACAAGTGGCCAACAATTTTGTATCTACCTACTCATAACCTCAACAAATTTTAACTAAGTTTGAAATATTTCAATGTTGAAAGCTAAAATTGTTGTACATGTAGATGAAAACCAGAAAGTAACTCAAATATTATACCAGATTTTTTTTTTATCTATAATAAAGTTCTTTTTATTTTCCCTTGTTTTTTAAAAAAAAACTTGAACTAAAAAGAAAAATTGCAATATTGTTTATTATAACTTGTTGAAATGATGTATTTTTACCCCTGTAAATATTTTTTTAAAAATGTTTAACTAACGTTCCATTTTAAAGAAGATCTGAATTTTTTTTTATGATGCAATATTTTGCAAAATATAAACTTAGAATTTCAGTAAAGGTCTGAAATATGTTTAAGGTTCAGTTGTAATTCAATAGCTTGAATAGCTTTATCAGTTCCACTCAATGTTTATTGTCTCCAAGCTGGGGGTTTTAGTAAAGGAATGCCAAGAAAACAAGTTAAAAATTACCTAAACATTTTCCTGTTAAGAATATTTTTTAGAGATTCTGAGAAAAGTAATATTATTGTGTCCCCTAAAAGCTGCTTTCTTGCCATTATAAAATAATGTTATGCTAAATAAAAGTTGTTTTTTTTTTTTAACACTCTTATTGATTAATGTTTAAATTCTTTAGAAGGTGACAATAGTCTTGATTTTTTTTTTGATATTCACCTCTGCCCAATGTTTTTGAAAATTCTATTAACTGTTAGATGTTTAACAAATGTAATAATTACGGTTTTCCATGAAGAAGAAAATGTACACATTTATTGAACCTTATCCTCAGAATTAGGTTCTATGTTTTATATACATGTATTCATTTCATTTTTTTTGTTCAGATCTGATTTATAAATTAATTAACTATGTTGCTGATCATAGAAAAATACTTCATAATAAGTTAGGTTAACAATCAAAATCATTTTAATTTGTGACCTTTCCCATCAATGTTGTAACAATTTTAGTTCATTATTTATAATTAATATCTTTTATTATTCATTTATATGCTGTTATAATTAATTGATTTTTATTAACGTTGGTTATTGCCCTAGTTCAAAGTGTGTTCTTTTAAAAGTTGATTTTAAAAAATTCCAGAATAAATTGTGTGTGTGGATAATTTTGTGTTAACTTGTTCATAGGTTGTGAAATTGTTTAGTGTGTTTGGTTGGTTTCAATTATTGTATTATCAGTATAACTTGAAACAAGTATTTTCATTGTACCACGAGTTGAAGTGGAGGTATTCAGTACACAATTTATTACATAGTGGATTTCCCTCCGTGTACAGGGGGGGGGGGGTGTCTACGTTAGTCTCCAAAAAGTCTAAAATACACTGGCTTTTTCAGCAGCCCCTGTAAGCCGTCTGGCTGTCACATTTACACAGAAATAACTTAAAAAGCTTATGTTTCCTTTTGGCAAAAGAAAAAAGTATTTAACATCTCATTATTGGTTTTCAAGTAAAAAACACCAATATGATTATTTGAAATCGCTCTTCTGACTCGTATTACACTAGATCTAGTCGTAATGAAATAGTTCAAATGCTAAAGACTTCATTAAAAAATATTTAATTGCTCTTATTTTAACTGTGTCTACGTGCTAAAGGTACAAGAAATGTGTAGTATTAGACATTTAAAGTTGTATCAAAGAAATAGTGTACCAGTAGCAACGAAAAGCTTTTAAAAAGGAAGTTTGTTTTTTTCTTGTTTTTGCTATGTAGCATTAGTATAGTTCTTTTGCTTTAGTACGTCGGTTTGTAAAAATTTACGAAGGTCTTCTGGGACGAAAACCGAATAGAAATCGTTTCGGGGAAATTAACCGCTGCCGTTTCGATTGTGAAAGGTGCTTGTTCTAGAGAACATAGTAAGTAATAACAGGCTAAACTTTCATATGGTATCTTTTTTTGTTTCATCAGTTCAAGTGGGAGAATGAGTGAGCCTATGGGTACTAACAGACAAGCTCCAGACCAGGTATTCATCAATAAATGCTTGCGTCATATAATCGGTGCCAGATGGCCAAATAAAATTTCAGACTCAGCCTGTGTGAAACATTACACATTAATAGAGCAAGCAATGTGAAGAACAGCAGAAAACATTCCAAGACAGCCTTTATCCTGAAACCCACAGGGGAAGAGAAAAGTCTGGAGACGAAAGCATGGACAATAGACACCTATGTGCCTGTAAGAAACAAGATTTACGGCCGTTTCATCTTTGAAAAGTTTTACACAAATAAGAACTTGTAAACATTGTGACCATCCTTAATGCTTCTTTTTGGAAACGTTTTTACAGGCAATATATTGTCAAATGACTGCATTCCTCAAAATTGTTTTAAGCAGGTCTATGTCTGGCTTTGAAAGTCAATCTGTTGCAGATCTGACACATTGGCCGCAGACAGATTTTGAAAAAAAAAAAAAAAGCATTCTTCAAATCACGAAAGTCTACTAAAGTTTTACTGAATTTGCCCTTCAAGAGCTTCAGAAAATAGATTTTTTTTTCGTTTGGGAAAGATGTTTAGGTGATTATCACGTTGCAGGGCGGTTTAGGTTGGGAAATGGACAATGTTCATCCTTTCCGCCTTCTGAATGAAGAGCTGCTATTTCGTATGGAAGGCCGGATCACACGTGAAATTGTCTTTCCCGTGTGCCACAAACCGCTGTGAGCCCACACCCGTTTGTGTGTGTGTGTAGCAGAACACCTGGTCTGAGCCAAGGCTTTGTATCTCCAATGATGCATGTGGGCGTAACCACTGAGGATGCAAGGGGACGTAACCACTGTGTTGCTGTGTAGTCCACATGGGAGGGATTTTGCTCTTGAAACGAACGGACAGTACGCGTGGGTTTTGTTAACATTTGGGCTATCGGTGACGTTATAATAAATAGCAACTATAACGATTATGACTAAAGAAAAGCTGACAAAATGGGGAAAAATTACAATCATGAGAATGTGTGGAAAAATGACTACTGCTTCACTATATAATATAGACATCACAGGATTCAGGGAAGGGGAGGTCGAGATGATTCTCCACTCATTGCTTCCCTCCATCACCAACCCCTGAGGTTGACTGGTGAGTTTTTTAAATTGATGGTTATGCATTTTGTGTAAATATTTAGTTACTAATGTAAATACTTTAGATTAAAAAGTATTATAAAATATTTTTATTATGTCGGGGAGTGTCAGCGTTAAATATAATCGCAATCGCCCTCTGCTTGTGGGAAAGGGAGGGGTCGTATTTTTTAAATGGGATAGGCGCGGGGGGGGGGGGGGCACACACTCCCACTTAAGGGAGAGGATTTCTCGCAGATAGATGTAAACTTGGTCGTAAAAGTTACTTAGTGAATCTTAAGGCTACACACTGGGGTCAAGGGTATGGAACAGCATAGGTGCTAAATTGGAAGTCTGGAGAAACTTGTCTCCTTAAAAAGGGTATAGGAATGAGGAGGCTTTGCTCGCGTTACTTATAGGGATCTGATATGTTAATAAACTAAAGTAGTATTCATTTTTTTTTATAACAGCATTAATCTCTATTATCAACCTCTTTAGGAAGATCTATAGTGTAAGTGTATAGGTGTGTTACCTCCTTCAAATTTTTTTGTTGTAATTAATTTTTAACTATACCTGCGCATATATTCAATATATGCAAATTTATGTTCTATAATATTTATATAAAATATATATGGTTGGACATTGCAAAATGGCTAGAAATCGCGATAAAATATGTTTTGAAATTTAAAAAATAGAAAGTTTATTGAAAAGACAGATGAGATGAAAATTTCTATATTAATATTTGGAATATTGGTCTCTTTGCATCTGTTATAAACAGAATACTCATTCTGCTTATAACAGATGAAAATCTTTAAAGTTCTTAATATGATGATTATGTTGACGGTTTAAGATAAAACAATGAATCAGGCTCCTTTACACGGGCGGGTATCTCAAAAGAAATTGAGTCCACCTGTTGATCATGGGTTCGAAATGTATCGAGTCTTTTCCGCGACATGCGAAATATCATGCGATGCTATAAACGTTTTTATGCAGCTACATCAAAGTCGATTTGTGGTCCAGTGTTAGTGGCCTCTTTCAGCAGGCCACTATATAAAAGATGCTTCTGTGACTATTAAGTCTCAAAGTTCGAAAGCTTTTTATAAAGACTACTATAGTGTTTTTCCTGTTCGTTAATTTGTTAGAGTTCTTTCTGCAACCAAGTGGCGCTCACAGATTGCATAATCAACATTTAAAAAACTCACCAGTCAACCTTATAGGGGCTGGTGATGGACTGAACCAATGAGCAGATAATCATCTCTACCTCCCCTGAATCCTGTGATGTCTATATTATATAGTGACTCAAGAGTCGTTTTTTCCACACATTCTCATGATTGTCATTTCCTCCCATTTTGTCAGCTTTTCTTTAGCTAGAATCGTTAAAGTGGCTATTTATTATAACAACATCGATAGCCCATAGCCTAAGGATAAAATATACGTTAAAATTTTAAAATTATTTTCAAAATTAAGGTCGCTAATTAAAGAGTGCCTAATAATCCGGTGCCTAATTTTCCACCTTGTCAAAAAGTGCCTAATTATCCGGTGCCTAAATTTCCGGGTGCCTAAATATCCGGTGCTTAAATTTCCAGATACCGGTCCAATCTTATTTGTGGAGTATCTGGGAGGAGGTTTTCCGTGCTGCCTTAAGGCGCTCAGTAAACACAACTCTGCTCGAGTCGGGTGTCGAACCTCGAGCCCCCTTCATAGGTAGCCAAGCCAAGCGTTCTAAGCCTATCGGCCACGCTTCTTTATGTATTTTCTTTTTCATTTTTCGAGGATGACGCAAGTTAGAGTTTTAATGAGAATTGAGAAAAGTACGATTCCTCGCCGGTCGCTGTACAGCTGCTAGGAGGTCTTGGGTGAAGGGGGGTCGATTCAAGAGATTTCTTGCAATCTGAGATGCAGAGATTCAAACGTTTTGGCATCTACAACACAATATTTTGGATGACTGCCGGGTCATGTGGTTTGCGCACTGGACTGTGGTTCGGACTTATCGATGGTCCCGGGTTCAAACCCTGCCCGCTTCCATTCTCCGTCATCCTGCGGGAGATTTAGACTATTATAGATAGTAAATTACCTTAATTAAGAAGGAACATTTTACAAACATTTCTTAGTGTAAGAAAAGTGCAGGTCAAATAATGTTGAAAAAGGTGGGAAGGATTGATACTTAAAATGCAATTGAGTGGCTGAGGTTTATTAAAACGTTTTAAACTTATCCAAAAAGAACACACATAAAAGCTTTTTGAGTTAAAACAATTTCGTCACTGTTATTAATAAATCTAGATGTAGATCACGTTTTAAATTTCAAATCTAGAATTCTAGATCTAGATCTATTTTAGTTTACCCAGATTTTGTAGAAAGGATTATTCTACCTGGCACATCTTAAAGTATACGTCTCACTTGTCTGCGCATGACTAGATCTACCAATAATCTGTTTTTCCGGGCAGTTTTTCTTCTGTATGTCAACAAAAGTTTCGGAAAAACAAAACTACATATTCGAGCTAGATCTATATCAAGATTCTATAGTCTCTTAGATATAGATTTTCTAATGTGAGTACTAGATTTAGAGTCAAAGTTTAGTTCTAGATCTAGTACGTAACGATGATGCTTATATTACCTTTTTTTTTTTTTTTTTTAGATCTCAAACGAAAACTTCTAGATTTTAGGTCTTAGACTACTACTTAGTAAGTTAGTTAGTACTACTTGTAGGGAGAGTGAGTCTAAGTCGACTAAGTCATTCTTACCTACTATCTGGACTAAGTCAGCTAGAGTAGACATTCTGTCACATAGATCTACATGATACACTCACACAAGACTATGCAACTATGACACTATTAAAAATTATAATATTTAGTGTTAGATCTAGAGTAAAGTGTGAAGTTCGAGCAGCCCCGATTTGTCAAGAGGTTCGAACAGTTCCCTTTTTATTGCTAAAACTTTTTTATTTGAATGTTTACCAAATTACTACTATATTGCTACTGCGCATGCACCTTTTTTCTTTACTTCCGACACATACTATTTCCTTTTCCTTGTAAAGGCTAAGTTCATGGTGAGGTCAAACTCAGGAGGTGTGGAATTATTCTTTTTTACTACCCGGTAGTGAAGGAAATGGGCTTAAGGCTATTTTTAAGTCTGATTTCTCATCAGCTTAAAGAGACTATTTGAAGTTGTGGAGGGTGGGAAATTGTGCAATGGATGGTGTTCTTGCGCTGGAGTAAAAAGAAAATGACTTTGTAGTAAAAATTAAATATTAAAACATGTTTTTCGATATATTTTCTTTGATCTGTTCGAACCTTCCATCAACCCAATCGAGCTTACTAACTGGGGAAAAATCCGCTCAAGGAAAAGTACGCTTGGCGATACTTACCCTACACCTCTTTGACTTCGTATTTAATTTTAACTAAGCCAAGTGATACATTAAATCCAATCTATTTTTATAGAAAAAAGGACAAGGAATTCAGAGATACTATCAGTTTTTTCATAGGTCAGACCGTTACGGTGCTATAAAAATCTAAACTTGAAAATTGGTGCCAGCAGGCTTAATGCGCTCGAACTTCGCACTTTACTCTAGATCTAATATAATCTAGAGTAAAGTTCGAGCAGCTCCGAATTGTCACGAGGTTCGAACAGTTCACTTTTTATTGCTAAAACTTTTTTATTGGAATTTTTACCGAATTACTACTAGATTGCGACTGCGCATGCGCCTTTTTTTTTTATGTCTGCTACGTTTTGCTTCCTTTTCCTTGACAAGGCTAAGTTCATCGTCAAGACAAACTTGAGAGGTATGGAATTATTTTTTTTTTATCATACGGTAAACAATGGGAGGGGTCATGGGCTTAGGGCTATTTTTAAATCTGATGACTCATAAACTTAAAGAGAATTCTATATTTGGCGTACAGACATATCGGGTAACACTTTTGAAAAAAAAAATATGTTGTGCATTGAGTGTGAAATTATTTATTAGGGTTTTTCGAGCGGAACTATAGCGTGTTAGTAAGCTCGAGCAACATATTTCTTATCTGTTTGTAATAATGTACGGGTGTTTTGTAGATTATCAGGATTAATATTTCTAATTTAAAAGTGCAGATTAAATTAATATTTAAATGTAATTTTCTAGTAATGTAGATCTAAATGTAATTTTTTTTTTTTTTAGATTTTTAAATTGAATACACTTGACCCATCGGCTACCATGAAAATGTCTAAAGGAAGCAAAAAAGGAAAAAGAGTTGTCAGGTATGATTACAGCGTAAAGATTTTGAAAACTGCCATTGATGAATTTAAAGCAAAGAACATGACTTTGAGACAGGCTTCTAAAACATTCCGAATACCTGCGACCACCCTCCACGACAAGCTTCACGGAAAGCAACCTCTCGTGCCACAAATTACTCTGCTAACGAAAGAAGAAGAAAAGAAACTCGCCGAATGGCTGATTCAGATGGCTAGCTTAGGTTTTGGAAAAACAGGTGTAGAGGTTCGGGAGACTGTGAGGTCCATGATACGAGCCAGAAAAAATAATGGAAAGACTAGTAGTGAAGATCATGTACCACTTCCGGACTGTCAATGGCTATATGGTTTCCTTGCCAGGCATCCAGAACTTTCCTTACGATTAACCATGCCACTAGGTAAAGAGCTCTTGTGTCACCAGGGGCAGTGGAGTTATGGTTCAACAAGTTCCAACAGACCATAGAGGGCACTGACCCCACAATATTCACCAGCCCTGGGCGTATATTCAACGCTGATGAGACGGGATTCGCATTCAACACTAAGACCCGTCAGATTGTGGCAAGCAAAGGAACCAAAAATGTTTATAGCATTGCATCCAACACCAAATCACAAGTATCCGTTCTCGCATGCTGCAGTGCAGCGGGGCAGTACATTCCACCAATGTTAATTTATCCTTACAAGAGGTACCCTCAGAAAAATTTCCAGAAGCCTTACTCCAAGTGTCCGAAAACGGTTGGGTAACTTCTGCCATTTTTTACAGTTGGCTCAGGGACATCTTTATCCCATCTACAAATAATCTACCAAAACCTATCATACTCCTTGTCGATGGTCACCCAAGTCACACATCCCTTCTTGCGACATCAGTTATTTGTTCTGAAAACAAAATAATCTTATACTGCTTGCTTCCACATGCCAGCCACATATTTCAGCCCCTTGACCAGGCATTTTTGGAGCCATCAAATCTGCATGGAAAATTGCAGTTAAAAAACATGTTTCAAATGTTGGGGAGGGTGTCAACTTAGAAACTTTTGCTGGAGTATTTAAGCCAGTGTGGGACAGTGTTACTACTCCAGTGTTAGCAATGAACAGTTTCAGAGCTGCCGGAATTTGTCCCTTTAAGCCAGGCAAAGAAATAAGTTCCACAAAGCTTTTGCCTAGCAAAGTTTATTTTACTGAAGAAAATGCCATTCAAACAACAGCTTGTGAACCTTCATCCCCAGTCGAGGCAGAAATGTCTGTACCAGTACCTTCCATCGATGTCGAGGCCTTTTCAATTCAAGAATCAGCTGCAATAAACTCACTTGACTGCTCACCTTCCTCCCAGAAAGAATTCCATTTATCGCCATCTCATACTGATGCTAACACATCTCTATTGCCTCTAGACATCTCTCTAGCACTCACACCCTTAATATTTCCAGACCCAAAAGGAACGCCTATAGACAGTACATGTATTGTCCAGATAGAGGTGTCTCTAACACCAGTCCACCTATAGCCTACCCAGTTAGTAAAGAGTCATCCGACTCACCATGTACATCACCAGTCATTTGCCAGATTTCGACTAATGAAGCTCCGCCAGAAAGCCCTATCTCCAGCCCTCTGGAATTCAATACTCAGCAAATTAATGCTTTGAAAGAACATTCACATTTCATATTTGATGAAATGACAAAATGTGAGTTGTCTATGTTTTTCACCAGACTTGAAGACCCACAAAACCATAGTTTTCCTGATTCGTATCATGAAACAAAATTTGACAAATTTACCGCTCTGATTCGCGCTGTTGCGCATGCCTTTAGAGAAACCAATGATGCTCAAACTAAAGTTACGCCACCCAAAGCCACAACATCTTATGACAAGATATTCAAACTACCTTCTTTTGTGAAAGGTAGTAAGAAAAAGTCAAAGACCACACCAACATTACCATGGGTAATCAGCGGCAAGAAATTTAGAAATGTATTAAAAAGGAGAATCAATGATAAAGATGAAATAGAAAAAAAGAAAACAGAAAGAAAACAAATTAAAAAGAGAGGAAAAGAAAAAGAAACGAGAAGAGGAAAACAAGAAAAATGAAGAAGAAAAGAAAGAGAAAAGAAAATCCCAAAAGAAAGAAAAAACCAAAGGAGCCAAGAAAAAGACAAGTGAAACAATCAAAGCAGGTCAGAGGAACAACTGAAGGAAAAGACTGTGGCATAGACGAAAATGAGGATCCATTGACAAGAAAAGATATGGAGATAGAATTGGTAAAGGAGGGTAATGTGATGGTCGACAACGTGGGCTATTTCAAGAATGAAAACTGCTTGGGGTGTGGCACAAGGGACCGTGGGGACCTCTAGATTCTCTGTGACACTTGTGACTCTTGGTGGCACACTATCTGCACTCATAATGCCAAAGATTTGACAGCTAAAGAGTTGAAAACTTTTTAATTTGTTTGCAGCTGGTGTTGCCCCGGTCTTGCATAGTTACATTGAATTTAGAGGTTCCCTACATTCTGTTATGTATAAAACTTTAATGTACATAATGTATATACGTATTATAAAATGTATATAAAGACTTTATATGTAACATAAATGTTTTAAATTAATCTGTACATATCTTTTGTGTATTTTAAAATCTGGTATATATAAATGTGTACATCATCTTTGTAAAAAGTTTATTTATTAATTTATTGTAAATACTGGTAGTTATATTTTATATTTCTATAAATAAAATAAAAAATCTAATGTAAATAAATATGTATATATTTTTATAAATTTGTTTTTTTTATAAATTTTGTTTTTAATATCTACTAATTTATACTACTTCGTAGTGAAAATTAAAGATTAAAGCATGTTTTAGATATATTTTCTTTGACCTGCTCGAGCCTTCCATCAGCTTGCTTGAATTTACTAACTAGGGGGAGATATCCGATCGAGGAAAAGTACGCTTGGCGATACCCACCCTACTCCTCTTTGACCTCATATTTAATTTTAACTAAACCTAGTGATACATTAAATAAGATCTATTTTTATAGACAAATGGACGAGGAATTCAGAGATAGCATCAGTTTTTTATAGGTCAGACTGTTACGGTGCTATAAAAATCCAAACTTAAAAATTGCTGCCAGCTGGCTTAATGCGCTCGAACTTCGCACTTTACTCTAGTTATGATATGATATGTTATACTAATATTATAATCTGGTTAACATTTAGAATAATTTAGATCTAGAGTCTGTAATGATCTATTATGTCACAAAGCAAAGTGAAATATTGATAAAATAAAAACAAATATGCATGCATATCTACATTTTTATTTTTCTTTTGAACAAAATTATGCTTTATGACTTAGAGATCTATACAGAGCGATGATATAGTACTGGAGTCTATAGGAAATAAAACATTTTATTTTAGAAGGGTAGCAGTATCTTAATACTTTTATTTCTATCTGTTGATGATTACGACTACATTTAGATGTATACATTTCTAATGAATTTCAAGTGCCCTCACTTTTCTTCGTAAAATCATATCACAAATCACAGTACAAAGAAAAACATTGAAAGATTGATTTTATTAAGCTGACACAGATCTAGTGATGACGTAATCCCCTTTCTCTTAGCCAGCAGTCCTCAGTGGAGTCTACTGTCTACAAACAGGGCCTGCCTTATGTAATTGGAGGTAAAACGAATAGGAGGCCCAATGCAAAGTGAATAGTGTGGCCTCAAATGAAATAGAAAAGCAAAAAATCAAGACTAAAATATGCAATGAATTATAAACTCTTGTATCACCTCTATCTATATCAAAATCAACAATGAAGTTAAATTCACATAGCGCCGATGGCACTAATGTGCTTTTTGGACATGCACACATACGATCGTAGTTTCCACAGTAGTAATAGGTGCGATGTATCAATTTTCCCTGTTTGGAGCTTGCCAGCGCTGGTGCTGTATTTTGTCGGTTACTGTTAGGGTCACCAGTATGCTGTAAAGGGGAAGGGCAAGGTACTGTGAGTTTTCTTGGTCAATACTGATCTCGTGGTTCACTTTCTTTGTAAGATCACTGACATACAGTTCAACTGAAGTTTAAGTCGAGACTTAGGACTAAAATGTGACGTGACATAAACCATGTATCGATTATAACTCTCTAGGTTGGATTCTATATTGTTGGCCCAGCTTCTTTAGATAGTTATGTACAACGAAAACTCCAGTGTTTGGATCCTATATTGTCTACCAGTTTCTATAAGCAGTTATGTATGGCAAATGCACTCTGCTTGTCACAGTGTTTCCTCCCCTATTTGGTACAGAGAAATAGTAACACTCATAAATAAAATAAATTATAGCTTTTATATAGCGCTACTTTCATGCTTATAGCAAATCTCATTTGAGGACCAGTGGGAGGAGGGGGTATCTGGGAGAAAGTTTTCGGTGCTGCCTTTAGGCGCTCAGTAAACACTACTCTGCTCGAGTTGGGTGACCAATCTCGAGCAGACATGCCTACCGTCCTGCATTATGCGGAACCGTCCCACAAAATCATTAAAAAAGCTCACGTTCCACCTTTCCGCATTCATGATTTTTTTATGCCAAGTCTAAAGTCCGACCAAAAAAAAAATTGCCGTTTTATTTTTTTTCATTATTTATTAATAGTGCTTTGGGGGATTGTTTTCGCATCGGTTAGAAAAACAGTCTGAGAGTGTGGGGTACTTAGAAGATTTGCTAGCATGGTAGCTGCTAGTTCTAGTGCTTTCCTTTCTGCTCTGTGGTTGTCAGAGAGCTCTCCAGTTGCAATGGATTTTCTACTTTTTCTCCATCGGGCCATTAGAGGAGTATTCCAGCTCTTCCATTTGTGGTGACTTAATGCAATGAGCCTGTAAACTCAAATCCACTGCTTGCTAGGTACTGATTTTGTAGAAGAAAGTTCACTATTTCCTTGAACTCTGTTGGAATGAAGTCAAGATTTTTTAGTTATATTTTCAATAAGGTCTCTTATAGTAGGAAGAGAGCTTTCGTCCCAGGGGGAAATTCATTGTGATGTTTCGTGGATTCCAGAATTATTTTTTCAAGTTGGTGTTTCTCCCTCAACTCAAGAAAACATATGGAAACTAGAACAAATACAAAATAGAGCAGTGAGATTTATAACAAATGAATATTCCAATTTGATTAGAGTAACACCATTAGTAAAATCACTAAACTTAGAGATGCTTCAGGAGAGAAAACTAAAAAGTAAAGTAGCAATTATACATAAAACACTAAACCGTATCTTACAAATACAAAAACAAAATTTAATAAATGCTCAGAAAGACACAAAGATAAAGACATTATATTCCTCATTCCATATGCTAGGACAAATTTGTACAAAATGCTCCTTTTTTCCTAGTGCCATTAGAGTATGGAATGGACTGCCTGAATCAGCCAGGAAAACCAACGACTTAGCAGACATATACTTATGTTTTGATATAGATATAGATTTTAGATCTAAGTATATATAGGCTAGATTTTAGTTTATAGGGCAGGGCATAACATAAGTAAATTTGCCTTACAATTTGTGTATGACAACAAGAAAAAACAAAAACATAGATATTACTATAGAAAACAAAATATACATTAACGCAAAAGCTACATGGGAAATGTTTATATCAGATAGTTGTATTTGTGATTTGTTTGCCTGGGGAGCAAAGGGAGTGTTAGTGTCTATTAGGGGTGCACCGGAAAGTACTTTTTGATATCCGGCCAGGGCTGGATATGACCGGATAGTAAAATTTGATATTCGGCCGGGGCCGGATACCTAAGTGTCTTGTTAATAGCATGTGTTGCTGAACATTTTACGAAACTGTTAAATAGCATACCTATATTGGTTGGTTTTATTTTTTTTCCTTTTATATACCTTATTGTTTTAAACTCTTGCTACTGATTGATTTATTCAAGCTTAACAGTATTTCTAAAAATCTGTATAGCATGAGTGTGTCTGTGTGTATGTACAATGCCACCAACTGTAAAGGATGTGTGTAGGAAGGTCAATGTTAGTATATATTTAACTAGCTACTAATGTAAATCTCATAAGTAAAGTGCAATCTGCCTTGTATAGTGGCCGGATGTATGTGTTCATGAATTTTAGACCAACAACCTGGTCAGATATACCTAGTGAGCCTACACATGTAGTCCTAGTGTAGTGTGTATAGTTGTTTGTGTTAACCATCACGCATTGTTTTTTCCTTGAGCATACGCACGCATTAGAGTTGGGTGTCAGTCAAAAAAGATAACACATTGACATGGTCAGTCAAGCATATAGATAAATTATACCCATCCACTAGTTAGAAGTCAAGGTTTTTTTTTTTGGTTTTTTTTTTACGCTCCAGCATATTGTTTCTTTGTTTGCTAGATCTAACTGCTGTACTATTGTTCAATTTATTTTAAGCGATTTTAAAATTTACTGTAAGGTTTTCTGTTATTTATTAAGTCAAAAGAATTAAACAATGAAATTAGCTTTCTTTCTAAAGGTTTTAATACAAGGCAAAAAACACAAACATGCACATCTTTGTTTTATTTTATTGTGCAAAGAAGGTACGTAAGAAACATTAATTGCAAACTACGTATGTTAGAAACATCTTCCTTAATTTTTACTGATTTTATTCGTGGTTTCAGTAACTGTTACAAAAGGGAACGATATTAAGCCTATGGATGTCAGGTGTGTAAAAGTCTCCCTGGCCTGATACACAGTGGCTAAGTACGCATCTTAAGTAAAAAAAAAATAATAATAACAAGGAGTTAATTGACTATCACAAATTATTAAGAATATTGTTATCAAATCAAGAC
The DNA here is from genome assembly GCA_030265305.1 of Biomphalaria pfeifferi. Classification (NCBI taxonomy): domain Eukaryota; kingdom Metazoa; phylum Mollusca; class Gastropoda; family Planorbidae; genus Biomphalaria; species Biomphalaria pfeifferi. The sequence goes on from JASAOG010000024.1 coordinate 1,209,773, forward strand.
ACTTAACTGCAGGAGTAATATTCAAGTTAGCACGTTAGAAAAAGTATTTAACCGTAATATTTATTTAAAGTGTAATATCCTTTGTTAGCGCGTTGTTTTTTCATTCTGGCTTAAAAATGGTCAATGTCTATCAATAATTTGGGTGTCAAGGACCAAAGAAATAAAGAGTAGGGGGTGTTTAGCTATCCATTTAAAGATAGCCCTGGTCGTGTCTTCTACAAAATAATTAGTTACTGGCTTACTGGGCTATATAATCTTGCGGTTTGTGTTCTGTGGAGCGAAAGGTCACTCGTTTAGGTGCCTGTGATCTTTAGTCCAGCTTACTAATTGAGATTTATGTTCAAGTAACTTGGCACACTTGAAAAGGTGTGGCTTCCAGCCCAACCACATGATTAAGATTTTTCTCCAAATAAGCAAACTCTTTGTCCGGATACTGTGTAGATGTTTGGCTTGAAGTCCAGTCCACTCTCCCCCCCCCCCCCCCCCCCCCCCCCATTAAGATTAGCTACTAAGTAAACAAACATAGTTCCTTCGTGTGACCTCTAGAGAGTGCTTACGTCCATCGTATCTGACTTGGGGTCACCTGTCAATCAATGAACATAAAAGGAGGAGGGTGTTGTTCATCTGGAAATATACCTAGTTACCTTAGAAGTGTGGCTCTTGTAGTCCAGCCCCCCTAATAAAGATTAACTACTAAATAAACAAACTCAGTTCCCTCAAAAGGTGTGAACTCTAGAGAGTGTCAATACGCTGACATTAAACCTACGTCCATCGTATTTAACTTGTGGTCACCTGCCTTTAAAAAAAAACTCAATGTGATGGACTAAACAAATAAAAGGGGTGGGAGTTGTTCATCTCTACCTCTGGAGATATACCCGCACAGCTAGACAGACGTCTGGTCTGCATGACGTAGTCAAGGAATGTTGCATTTTAACATGTTAACTAACCTACTCAAAGGTCAAGACAAATTGAAAAAAGTGTCAGCCATTGCTGCTCTGTATGTAAAGCGCATTTATGATGTAAAGTTTCATTTCTATTTATATTAAGTTATTAACACGCCTTGTCTTTATAATAAACGATGTTTGGTGCATATTCATAATGGCTCTATTTTTAAGCACATTATTTTGTTTTAATATAAGCATTAATACATTCTACAACAGACATTAATGGAACGAGGTTCACTTTATGCATATTAAATAGGTGTATTTTTTACTATCCGGTAGTGATATCCGACCGGAGCCGAATAGCACTGGATAGTAAAAAATGCCGGATATTCTGCAGAAGTCGGAGCCGGAGTGACTATCAGGTGCACCCCTAGTGTCTATTGTCTTTGTAATTGGTGTCTTGTGTCTCCTTTGTGATGGTAAAATCACAAAATCCTGACCAAGAGGGTGTTTCTAAAATCTTTTTAGCTTCTTGAACAACTTGCCGTTTTTATTGTCACTACTTCTGTATGTTGATATTTAATACATTTAACATTTTTGCTTTATTTGTAACATTCTCAACAACATATTGGCTTGTTCTGGTATTTTCTCTTGAGATTACAGTCTAGAATACTCTCTAGATCTAATCTAGATAAAAAGTACTAAACTGTAGATTAGTAGGTCCTGATTATTATAGAATTGAGTTATAATCTATGTACTTAGATGTCAATATAAACATTCTTTATTTCCTTGGCTAATAGGCTCATATCTTTGAGTTAATATACATAGTTTTACTTAACTGCATTGCTGTTATTACTTTTTCTACTTTCATTGGATATTGATCATTTATTTATTCTATGGACCTTTTTTGTTTGTTTTAAGCAGAAAGGTTGTCATTGAAAGTGAAGAAGTTGTGAATGAGTTTAGTCATCAACATGCCAGCACTTATATTGGAACGTCTTCCCTTACCCAGCCTGCAAACATATATTTCATTTTCTGTGGTGATGCTGGGTTTGGCCTCATTTTATGCCCATCAAACTGTCAACACCATTCTGAACTTTAACCCAGACAATCAGATTCAGGAAGAACTTGGCTTACCACAAGAACTGGTCAACATAACATTGCCGTACAATAGAGATGAGCATTTCCTGAATATGGTCTATATAATGAGGGTTGAAACCTGGTGTATCTGGGTAAGTAGGTCAGATGTGGGTTATACTTGTGACTGTGGTTGAAAATGGTAAGGGGTCTCTTTGTTGCTACTGCAACATACTTTAGTATTTGAGAGGAGACTGAAGTGTATAAGTAAAAGGGAAATTGATTGTTTTTTTTTAGTTAATTTGTACATTGAAATAATTGATATTGGTTCATCTACACACCACACAGTCCTTTCTTCTACAAATTCTATAATAAAAAATCCTTCTTTATCAATGATAGCTTGTCATTAAACTGACTCTCATCGCTATTATTATGTACTTATGTTTAATTTAACGTGAATATAAATGACATTATTATAAATTACTAATTCTGTCAGCCTCCAAAAGAAAAGCATAGATGACTTTTATAGTATATGTCATTATGTTGAACTATAAGGACTATAAAAATTCCTATTTCATATTAGCTGCAAAGCATCAGAGATTTGGTTACAGAGTTTTTCTTCTCCTCAGTGGGTAGGTAGCCAATAAGCTCCCTTCCTGACTGAAGCTTACTGGTTTTGACTCCGGTTGCAGCTGATCCCAAAACTGTATCTGCGCTTGGTTTCCTTTGGATACATCAGTTGCGTGGAGAGGGGGGAATTGCTGAGTGTCAGGCATTCATCTCATTTCTATGAGTTGAATCAGAACTGTTTTGCAGCTGTAAGAGGCCATATTTTTAAGTATGCATATTGCATATTACCATTTTTTTAAAGCACAATCTTTTATCAAAAACCAAATTTGCTACACAATATTACATATTTGATTTAAATATCTTCTTTATCAAGCATGATATTTGTGCAAAGTTTATTTGTTTAGTCCTCCAAAATCATTCTGTAATTATTTTTTTTGTTTTCTTCAAAAAGACAAATCATCACATCTTTTGAAATTACAACTTTCCTTTTGTTTTTAAAATTAGAAATATACATATTATATTCACTTGTGTACAAATATTTTATTTGAAACAATATTACTAATAATTGTTTGTGATTAAGATTATCTGCAAACTCATTGGAATACAAAAATCCTCGTCAGCCCCCTATAATTGCTCACTGTTTTATATTGTTATTTCATCAAATGTTAAATTATTTTTTTTATCTTCAGACTCTTGTAAATAGTTGCTACTGCTTACTTATTCTGTTTGGTAAACTAATTCAAAACGTAGTCTTTGGAGAGCTGAGGGTTATTGAAAAACAGGTAAGCTATTTTTTTTTTCTATTGCTTCTTTATAAACTTATACATGTTATAAATTAATTATACATTTTAAAGCATAAACGTTTTCAGATATTTGGGGAAAAAATAGTAGCTTTTAATTACTGAATAGATCACTAGGTAAACTGCATTGTAAATAAATTCTTAATTTCATTTTAGTTTCATTTTCTTTTCACTGGATGATTCTTGTTGAATTTAACACAATTTTATTAATGTCTTTTGAAAATTTAAAAAGAAAAAATATTCAGAAACATGTTTGAGTAATTTAAGCAAATAATAAATTATATTCATTCAGTATATAATAATTTTGTATCACACAGTCAAGGATATGACAATACATTTTTTAAATCTTAATAATTGATGCACATATAGAGAAAATGTAATGCTCATCAGTATTGTCAGATATAGTTGTAAATATAATAAAAGTTCTAATCTAATTGAGGTTCATGTCATTGACTAGTCACTTTAACAATGTGAAAGCTTTTATTTGAAAGAGATACTGGAGCTTATCAGGATAAATGCTGAACTTTTTAAAAATACATCACTCTCATCATTTATTCATTTTCATCAAAAAAAAACATTTGAACAAACTCATATCTGTGTATTTTATATTTTATCATAGCATTTAAAGGACAAGTTTTGGAATTTCATCTTTTATAAGTTCATTTTCATCTTCGGAGTTATGAATGTTCAAAGCATGGAGGAGGTAGTTCTGTGGCTAGCCTGGTTTTCTGGATTGGGCTTCCTGCACCTTCTCACACAATTGTGTAAGGACAGGTTTGAATATGTAAGTCCTATACAGAAGCATGTTTTATCTGCTTTTAAACAACATACCATTACATTCTTTGATTTATATTAACACTCAGTCTTATTAGATTTATTGGGAGCATTAATTGTTTTATTATTTTACTATCTTGATTGTTTTATTTTCAGTTATCCTTCTCTCCTGCTACACCCCGCTATGCACATGTTAAACTACTCTCTCTCTTGTTGGTCATTCTGTTGACAAGTGGAGTAGTTTTGGTTGGATGTTTCTGGGTTGGAATAAACATCAGCTTGACTATATTTGCTTTTCTGGCTGCTGAGGTAAAAAAAAAATCAATGTTTTTTTTTTCTCTCTTGTACATACCTACAAAGTTAGAATGCTTAGAACTTATAATCATCAATGAAATAAAAGTTATTTAGTATGTTTGTGATATCAAAATGTTTTACTGTATTTCGGAGATTTGAAAATCATTGTTTTTCTTTATTTAGGACTGTATTCTTTAAAGTAGCTTTTAACTTTTAAAAAAAATAATTAAAGCATAGATCTAATTGTAAGGTGGAGTGGATTTTCTTAGAAGTTACTCTGAAAATTCTAGATTGCTTCATAAATTTTATTTCTATTTTTTTGGCTGTTCCAGAGTTTGTTGTTGATACTGAAGTGTTTGTATGTTGTAGTAAGGTAAGTTTTTTACTTAATATTTGATTTTAATTAAAAAAACAAACAACACAAATGGTTCTTATACGTATGTTAACAAAGTTTTGCAAAGTTTCATATTATTTTTTATATTTTTTTTTGATGGATCACATTTTGCTAAGCATCAAAATGTAAACATTTCAAATTAAAATCTCAGTAAACTTTTGTGTTATCTTATCTTACATAATACAGATGTTACTTCAAAAAAGAAGATGATTACGTCCTATGCCTCATGCATCTAGTCATGCATGTTAACCAATGACTTAAATTCTGCCAAGTCACTGGTTTTCCTGGCTGTCTCAGGCAACCCAAGGGGGGTGTGGGGTAAATTTTTCTGTAAGAAATAATTAAGAGGAACATGCAATAGACAAAATTATTCTCTACAGAAATGTGGAGGTTATTTTAAGTATTGGAGGAGAATAATTGATTTCAATCGAAATTGATAAAACAGGCCATGAAAATAAAACCAAAAATTTAGTAATGCACCCAAACAATTAATCATATGTAGCTAGTTTCTTGGGTCAGTTCACACCAACCTTATTTATAGGATAAAGAAAAATTAATGCAATATTAGTGTACAATTTTTTTTAAATTGTCAAACTCTGAAAAATTTGGTATCCAATAATAAAAAAAAATGTTTACTTCTTCCAGGTATATCATCCAACTGTGGGACATGAGCTTAGAAGGTGTGTGGGAATCCAGGGCCATGTATGTCTACTACACTGAGTTGATCTTTGAACTTGTCTCTCTCTCAGTTGACTTCAGTCATCACCTGCACATGCTGGTTAGTAGATAGACTGATACATGAGGTAGACACTGATAGACTAGAAATTTATCTGGGTAAAAATTGCAAGTTCAAAGATCTATATGTTGCACACAGACACCTGATAGCTAAGGGTCAACAATGCTTTTGAAACCTCTACCTGAGGACTTTATAAAAAAAACTTTATTTAAAAATTCTGATTTTTAGCGGCCCCCGTAAGGGGGAAAAGCCGCTATTAGGTTTGTGCAAAATGTCCGTCTGTCACACTCAGATCTCGAAAACTAGAAGACATATGAAATATATTATTTCATCATTAAATGCGGCTTGAAAAATTTAGGTGCAACGGCTACTTTTGGTTTTCTAAAAGCAAACTGTTTAATTTATAAAATTAATTATGCAAGCGATTTTTTAAAAAAATACACCAATTCTAAAACAATTACGTAAATGTAAGGGAGGCAATGTTACAATATGCTAACAAAGATGGATAATTTTTATGTATTTTCAGTATCACTAAGTCAAATATATTTATAAAATGTACAGGAAATGTTTACAACAAATATAAATAAAGGTTAAAGATGTTTTTTCTAGTCAACTAGCTGTTAAAGTTAAAAGAAAACATTTCTGTTTGTTTATAAAGGGTAATAATGCTTTTTGTATGTAAATATCACGCACATTTTTTAAAATGGACTTATTATGCAGCGACTTTCGTGCAGTAGCGTAACGTCGTCGCAACATGCTATACTACTACACCAATTCCTTAAACTTTTTTAAAAAATCAGATTTTATTTATTTTTTGTTAAGTGCCCCCATCCGAATAAAGGAAGATTATTTTTGTACCTTTTGTCTGTTGGTCGGTCTGTCCATCATGATTAGATTAACAAATAACACTAGAGGCTCTTCTAACTTTTAGATTTTATTTCCATGCTTAAACATTGCAAGAAACACATGATCTTTAATATATTGTTCCGGTTTTAATAGCATATAAATGCTAAATAAAAATATCTATACTGATTTATATTTCATTAACTATAAATTTGTTCCGGATATTGTTTTATAAAAAATAAATTATGTCAAATGATTGTTTGAAATCGCATAATTGACTAATATTACACTTATATTCTTTGACACTTCATCACTATAGATTATTTATCAATATCAATTGTTCAGAATTTTTAACTTAAAACAAATTTATGTCAAATAATTTTTTTTTTTTTTTTTCAAAAATATCGACAATAGGTTATTCAGGATTTTAAAATAAGAAAGTAATTTACTAGAAACGATTATTGAAAATCACTTTTTAGGCTTATTTTACAGTTAATTTTCTTGCCGAAACATAATAAAAGTTGTTTAATCGGTAAAGAATGTTCCGGATTTTGTTTCGAAAAAGAAATCACCCTATATTACCTTAATTTTCTTACAAATCGTCGCCAAAAATGATCCGAATTTTATATGAAAAATCTAATAAATGTTTGAAATCCCTCTTCTAATAAATAAAACACATAATTTTCTCATTTACGAAAATTGGTTGTTCCGGATTTTTTATGAAAAATAGTTTAACTCAATTTATGTAAAATTGCACTTCTCTCTTACACTATATTTAACTTTCTAGCTAAAACGTTAGAAAATCTAATTATCGTTAATATTATGCTCTGATTTTTAAGGAAAACAACTTCCTAACACCATAGTATGGTTTGAAAAAATCTCCATAAGGCTATGGTACATCTAATTTTCATAACAGACCATCCCACAAATTTAATTTACGGCATTTAATTAATCTGGAATTCTTATTTTCTCTCACTATAAATATATAAACATCCGGAACAATCTATTATAGAAACTTAAAACTAATGCGATGTTTCGGAAGGGAAATTAGATTTTAATCAGATTTTCAATAGCTTTTAGTCTTTTTTTTTCTCTCGCAATTAACATGACGGACAGACAGACTGACAGACAAAACAAAAAAAAAGCATCTTTAATCCTTATATATATTTATATTAAGTCTAACTAGCCCATGAAATGAAAGGCTAAAAGAACAAACTCGGTGCACCAATGTCTATGATCCCTCGAGAAGCTGCTAGTATAGATGACATTTTTTAGTCTAACTAGGTTGTGTGACATAGTGGATTGTTTTCCTTTGACGTCATATGGAATAAATTCTTTAAATGCTAAAACAACTCGGTATAGTAATGTTTATTAAACCTCGTAATGTGACTCGCATTTTAAAAAGCTATTTTAATAGCTAGATTTAGATCTAATCTAGATTTTTTACACTAGATCTAGATTTTTAAAAAACTAGATCTAGATTTAAGTTCTAATTAAAATCATTATAGAATCTAGATCTAGAATTTCTTTGTCTAGTTTAGAAAGTTTGTTGTTTTACATGTTTCGGATGTTCCTTCAGAGTTGTAGTCCAAACCTTCCGTAGGACGACGGGGGATGGGAGCAGGCTGGGTTTGAACCTGGGACCATCGATGAATCCATACGACAGTCCAGCGCGCAAACCACACTACCAGACAGCCATGACTTAGACTAGATCAAAATCTATAATTTTAATTTCTAGGCATAAAGTGTAGATTTTTATTTCTAAAGTCTAGATTGTCAATATGTCAATATTGCAATGTTATAAAATACTAAAAGTAATCTACTATTTTAATATTTCATATTGCAATTAGTCGATAAATTGATTATCTATTGTTTTTTTTTAATATAAATCTTATCTAAATTACATCTACATTATCCCAAATATATATTTTAGATCTAGATCTAGTAGATATAGATATTGAGAGTGCTAAATTATTAGTTTAATTTAGCTAGATCTACATGCTCATTCTAGTTTCATTTAAATGAAAATGCTCAATACCAAAAGATTATCTAAAATCGCTCTTCTGACATATTGTACATATCTGGTAGTTGTCATTCCATAATGTGTAGGTATCTTATCAATAGTTGGCTATTAGTTTGTAACCAGTTTGTCATTAGATTAAGAGCAATGCCTGGTCGTGCGGTTAGCGCGCAGGACTGATTATCTCTACGGTCTCGTTTTCATACCCTGCTTGATGCCATCCTCCGTCGACCAGCGAATATGTGGATCCGACAGGGATCCATCTTCCATGGGGGCCGCCTCTGTAATCTTGTTCTTTTTGTTATTGTATCAGTCCTCAATTTAATTTTTTTTTAAGTTTAAAAAAAGAAAATTAAAAAAAAAAATTCTTAGCCTATAATGCTACTTTATTTATTTAAAAAAAAAATACTATATCTAATTATGTTTTTTTTTTTTTTTCAGTTATATGGAAACATCTTTCTTAGCATGGCCAGTCTAGTCATTTGTATGCAGCTCAGATTTTTATTTTACGAGTTCCAGCGACGTGTCAAAAAACATAAGAATTATTTAAAGGTTGTCAAAGAAATGGAGTCGAAGTAAGTGTTGCTCTTGTTTCCTGTTTCTTTCTATGAGGTTGAATAATATATTTTGTGCTCTGTTTATTGTTATGGTTTATTTGTGAAGGTTTTCTATGGCCACTCAAGAAGACCTGGAACAGAATTCCGATGATTGCGCAATATGCTGGGAAAAGATGGAATCTGCCAGGAAACTGCCATGTGGACATCTTTTTCACAAGTACATAAGCTTTTTTTTTTTCTCAACAATTATTTTCAAAATACAGTAGTTTTGAAATTTCGATACCTTTTAGTTTTTTCTTAAACAAATTATTCAAATTTGTTTTTTAAAACTATTTAAACTTTTTATCTGATAAAGATTTTTAAAGTACTTTAATTTCTGTTTTGGTAAAGAATTCTTTAAAGAATCACAGGTTGTATATAGTGTTTGCTTTAGTTATAGAAAAATGAAAATATTTGGATTGTCTTGGTCACATAAATGTGTTGTGAGTCATCTTCAAGATCTACTTTATGTACATCAGCAGTAGTATAGCTGCCTGGCCAATTTGTTTTAGAAGACTTGTTACCTGTTGAAGCATTATCATCATCATTTTTTTTTTTTTTTTGCATAATCTGATTCACTTTCCATTTCCAGTATTAGACTATCTGCAGCACTTTATTGTGAAAAGTTTTGCAGCTATTTAATTAAAACTAAGATCACATTGATATAAAATAACAAACTGACTGTATGGGGTATCTGTCGAAGAGACTCCTAGTTAGGAGAAACTATTAATTATATTTTCCTATCCATCAGTTCATGTCTACGGTCATGGTTAGAGCAGGACTCCTCTTGTCCAACATGCCGCACAAGGCTTAGTGAAACTACAGAGAGGGATGGCAGGAATCCAGGGGCTCCAGGAGTACCCAACATGGCCGAAGGCATAGTGGCCCCAGTAAACCCGGCTACCACCAATCACTTCTTTCACTTTGATGGTTGGTTCTTAATGTTGTTGTTTTTGTTTTTTTGCTGGGTATTTCTGATACAGTTAATCTTTTTTGGGTAGTATGAAATTCTTCTGAAAATAACCAACTTTTTGTACAGAACAAAAATTTAGTGTTGCTGAAAAAAAAATGAATAATGATTACAAATAATAAAGAAATTAATAATGGTTGCAAAAAGCTAATTTAAAAATTAAATTTAAAAACTTCTGTTACACCCATAGATCTTTTATTTTCACTTTTGTTTTTCACTAATTTGAAAAAGGGAAAAATCTTAGACGCATAATTTCACAACTATATAGTCTGCCAAAACAGAATAAAAATTATGACTATGAATTTGGTTATGCCTTTTCTTGTGTTTTAAAATAAAATAGGTTCAAGGTATGTTAGTTGGTTACCCAGCTTTTCAGTGGAAGTAACCCATACTAATTTGTTACCTGGTCAACAAGCACATGCTACACAAACATCACAGCTGGACAATATGGTAGGAATTTGTTAGTGCAGCGTTGGTTTCATACTTTTTACTCACATGGTAGGATAAGGTGGTTTCTGCATAGAAAGAAAATACATTTGGTTAAAGTATTTATTATTTTTAAAAATTCTACACTAATTACTTCTCATTAAACACAGAAACTAAACTTTATCTTAAAGGTCAATCCAAAACTAATCTTTCACCTAAAATCTTGTAATTTTTTTTAGTTGCTTAGACGCTGGATAACAAACTTTTGATTGGGCTGGCATCACAATTTCCTCAATGCATATATTTTGTATTCTCTTTTTTAGGCCCGTGAAGTTCAAGCTGTGTTCCCACATATTCCACAACAAGTCATCATGGAAGATTTGCGATTAACAAGATCTGTGGACCTCACAATAGATAATATTTTAGAAGGCAGAATTACTGTGCCACCTGTAAGTTTTTTTAAGTTCCATACTTGCATAAAGATGCATTGCTTATCAGTACACTGAGAGATTAAGTTACATACAAAAGCTCAAAAATTTACATTCAATCTAGTTTATATAAATTGAATCTAGTTTCCTCAGTCTTGCTTATTTCATAACATATATGTTTACTTTTGTTGTTTTCAGCTTGCTATCACAGGTTCAGGACATCAAAGAAATGATAGTCACAGTAGTATCAGTGGCTCCTCTACAACATCTGAGGTAATTGTGAAGCTTTTTTAAAAAGTAAAAAGTTCTTTTATCTTGTGATTTATTTACATATTTTCTTACACATTGTCTTTATGGGTTGTTTATTGTTGATACATACAGGCACCTCAAGTGCTAATGGTATTCATAAGGAAACTATGTATACTGTAATGTTAATTGTTCACATTAGACTGTACTCTTTCCCAGGTGAGTAGTTTAGCAAGTGACAGTCCTAGGGTGAATAATATTCCTTTGAACAACTTAGATAACAGTTTACAGTTGACTGAAGGATCTTCAGAGAGAATTAGACAGTCAGAAAATCAGTGAGTATCATTTCATTGCCCTGATGACAAAAAGCATTGGGGACATAGAATGTCAGTGGTAATTTTGTAAAACAGAAGCTACTTGGACAAATTACTGCCATGTTTAACACCTTTATCTATGGAGAAATGAGAAGCCAGGTCACTATTTTGACTTTTGTGTCCTTCAAGCTGCTGATTGAGAAGGGAGAAGCGTCTTGAAATCAATATAACTCACAGATCATTGTGCCTGTTTATCAAAAGCATTAGTTCACATTCAATGTGCATTTGTCATATACATAGATGCAAGATTGCCAGCAAAGTTTCAGCTTGTCCCTGGGTCATTGTCCTGAAGCTTTCTGAGCTCAACCTTCCTTATATGTCTTGCGACTCTACCAACAAGAGTTCAGTATTATAGAATAAAAGTTACTAAATTACAAAACAATTTCTAATGTTAGGATTACTTTATTTATTAACTGTCCAAATCCTTCTTTTTCTTCTTTTTTTTAAATACATGTATTTATCTTAGATCTTTTGTTCACAATTTCAATTTTTTTTAGAAAGCTCTATATGATCTGAAAATATCTAAAGACATTCTAGTAGAAATAAGCTATTTTAGTTAGCTTACTTAGCAGTGATGGAAACTGTTTAAAATAAAACTTTTGCTGCAAATAAAACATAATAGGTCTGCTGTGTTGACTTGTGACACCTGTGCTCCGCAGGGCTTATGCCAGACCATAAAAAAAAAGTGCACCTTCTGTCAGTGAATTTTGTCCATCTAGAGACACCTCACTGAGGGGGGAAAAATGTCCACATCCAACCAGGCTAATTTTGTTTTCATTTAGGGCTCTCCTATATTGTACTAAAGCCAATAGCACTTTTGATCCCATTCAAATGAAATTGTGACAGATAATGCTTCTCATTCTCCTGAGAAATATCCATGTCTTCTGAGCAGTAGTTATCAACACTTCTGTATTACTTTGACACATGGATGCTATTTAGAAAGCATTAGATCTTCTTGAATGTTTCCAGTAAAGGTGTCTTCACTCTATTAAGCATACGACGATAAGACTACACTATAGATAACAATAGTCTGTTGAATGCTGTGGAAAGTGTAGTGGCTTTAGATAGGACATCATTCTTTAAATGGGGTATGTCCATATGCAAAAAGAAATTGTTTTGCGACCTTAAAGAAATATGGCATAATAGAGTGATTCTGGAAATGTTTTAATGTCCAGCGCAGTAAATGGCTTCTGAAAGGGAATCTGCAATGAAATACACTTGTGACACAAAGAAAATCTGCCTTAAATGACAAGTGCAGCTCCCCCCCCCCCCCCCCCCCCCCCCCCCCCAAATATCTTCCACAGCATCCGCTTTGTCTGATAGGATTGACAAAATATGTATGTCACAGCTAGGCCTGTGTAACATTTAAATACTGCCCATATTCTTAATCTAAGACAATACCTTAATAGGAGCATTATTTGCTTATACTGCAATTTGGCACTACTGCCATGGAAAAAGATTAATGAATATTAAACTTAAAAAAAATATTGACATCTTAAGGTTAACACTTTATCTAGATGTGAAATGCTTCTAAAAATATTTTTTTTAATTATCTGATATCTGATAATTTATTTTTTAATTTGTTATGAAAATATATACAATCTATTAGGAGCATTTGAAAAGAAAATTTGTAAAATATTTTTGTTGGTAATGAAGTATAATACCTAATTTTTTTGTACCATGTATAATTTTATTTATAGAGAGAACAGTTACACAACAACTGGAGGCAGGTTTTCTAAATCAGCCACAGAGAGAATGAGCATGTTGGAAAGTCGCAAGCACTTAATGTTAGAGCAGGCTAGAAGGTGAGTGGATAACTAGAGAAGGCTTAGTCGATGAAGACAAACATTTTCACTGTATACTTTTCAATTACTAATAGATAGAACTATTTTATCTTTGAATTTGTTATATTTATAATCCATCCTTTTGAGGATGGTGTCTTTTCTATCCTGGGCATTATTTTAATAGTAATGTCTTTGTTGTCATAGAGGGAATTAGTCTCACAACTTTTAGCATGCTCTGCTAAATTCTGGCCCATGTTGCCTTTGTGGATATTCCAATGGGATTATTATCAGTGTTAGACACCTTATTTAGAGTATTAGTTATGTAGCGACGCACCATAGATGACGTATATTGAACGGGACTAGTGACGTTTGGGATATGTTGGGTTAGAGACCGGAAAATCAGTTAGCGATAGGGTAAAGACGTGTTTATTTTGACAGAGACTTTTACTGCGGCCTTTTCTTGGAATAAACATCTGTTACATTGTTCATCAGTGTTGACCACATCTCTTCACTAGTTAAATCGATGTCTTGTTTAGTTTGTTTGTTGAGCAACTACACTGAATACACCCGAACAATAAAACTCAAACGCTTGCAGAGTAATTGGTTGAAATTCAACAGTCATCGTTAGTTGACCTCAAGACAGTCTGAACAAGCACATCACATCAGACAGTTTTCAAAGTTCTTAATATGTCAGTCAAGCAACAAAAATCAGGCTTGAATTCAAAACCATAATTATAAAAACCAATTACAATACAACCCTGCTGGACCAAGTAAAAGCAAAGGACATTTGGGCTACGAGGCCTTCATCAGCTACACACAAAAAAAAGTAACTAAAAGGAAAATAAAATACGATATTATTTTAAAATTCTTCTGTAAACATATAGTAGAAATGTAAATAGTTGCTTGGAAACATTTAGAATGTAATGAAACAGAAGCTGAAAAGTGCATCTATTCAAAACAAAATAAAGGGATTTGCTGAAATCAGGCAATGGACATATGGAAGGGGTAAAAAATGCTAGGTCTCTAGATCCCCTATTAGACCTTGTGATCTATAGGGCCAATATACTCTACTAAATTACAGTCTACATTCTAAAAATATTGTACTACAGTATATATTAATTATAAAAATTTCCTTTCCTTTAAGTCTTTAATTTATTTTCTGCTCAAACAATCTGTCATGACATTTTTTTGAATGTCTTACAACATAAACATGCATGTGCAAAAACATATTGTATTATAAAGAGTCAGCTGTAAAATTTATAACATTGATTTAAAAATATTACTTTTGACTTTGTTATTAGCATTTGATGTAGTTATAATAGTGCAACTCCAAAAGTATAATGTAAAAGTCATTTTTATAGCAGAAATAGAAAGGGAGAGGGGAATACATGCTGTCTCGACATCAACTTCCTTACATTTATTGCTATAATTATCTGGGTGCTTTTCACTTCTTTTTATTCAAATTTATATACACTATGATTCCTTGTTTCCTTTATCTATTGAAGACCATCTCCAATCTTTGAATTTTGAATAGGATGTTTGGGGCTGGGATAATTCAGAAGAATAATTAGTCTGTAGTAGATGCTAGTTTGAAAAGTAGATCTGCATATCAGCAGATAGCATATATGATTCAAATTATATTAAAAGAAAACATATGTTAGATCACCTCAAAAATATTTCCCATAAATCCGATAAGAAAAAAAACTCCTAATTTCATACCTATATCTTTTTTTCATAAACAAAATTTAAATTGGGACACCTCTACTGCTCCCAATCTTTCCTTTTTTCATACCAGTATATTGTTCTATATTTTAAACAAAAATTGTGTTTTAGCTTCAAGTGGCACATTTAGTAACATTCCCAGTGATTAGTCCAAACCCTATAAAGTATTTAACATTTTACTGTTAGTTTGCCCTGTTTTTTTTCGCTAGTTACCTTATTTAATAATTCCACTAATCACATAATATTAAATTACTTCTTAGGCGGTATCAAGAGATGCATGAGAATCAAGAGGGAGCCAGTAGCAGTTCTGTAGACCCACCCTTGATATACACAACCAGTGAACACCTGAGACAAACTCACCCTGAATCCTCTACCTTGTCAACTCAGGAAGACGAGCTATCCAGGAGAAGGGCTTTGCTATTACAAGCAACTCAGCGGCGCTTGGAAAGACAAACTGATTAGCCATTCCCTTTATTCTTCAACTGCTAGTCACAAGCTTGGTGCTGTTAAGTTTAATCTGCAAGTTGCCTCGAGTAACAGTTCATTAGGCACACATCAACTTCCTTCTCTGACTGTTGAATGAATTGTATGAATCTTTGACATAACTTTGTATGTCTTACAGCATAAAGTAGTTTGTCAGTACTTGATCTGCCCCAGAAGTGTGACTACATTTAGCTCTATATTTATATATATATGAATTTGAGCTCACTTGTCCCTGAAAATGTGTGTTGATATTTCAATACTTACACATTTGTACTCAACCAATTATCCATGAGTATTATATGAATATGTTTGGAAATATGTACTTTTCATAAGGCACTTTTCAAAATTCTAAGCTTAGAGATTTAATAATGCTGTGTTGCATATATTTCACATTATACTAAGACTGTTGAGCCATGTAGTACATTTGTCTCAAAACCTATCACTTTATGATACCCTAACCTACCAACCATTAAATTTCCATTCCTCTGAACCTTTCAGGTTTCTATTATTCCAATTTTCATTTTTGTATTGCATAAACACAAAGCATGTGTGTGTCACTGTGACAAGGATTATTTTAATCTATGGAAACATGTATCAGGCTGATAGATTGTTTGAAATATGGTTTCCCCCCATGTTAAAAAGTTATAGCCATCTTTTCACTTAAAACTACTTTGTGATGCAGTTATTACTAAGGCATTTTTAGGCGACTCTAGTGAATGATTATATATGTTGTTGTTTTTTTAATTTATTATTTACTCAAGACTGAATATCTGACCACAGGGGTTATCTGTAATCATTTAGAAAGTGAATAGGTCATCCTATCAAAATAATTCTCTCACATTTTGTTTTCAATTTCATTTTTAATAATGCACATTTACAAACTGTTTTAAGAAATATATTTTGCTTCCCATTGACATCTTCCTTTGCACATAGAATGGTTCTTTAGTACTAGTTGACTTGAACAAAATATAATTATTATAAGTCTGAAAGAGAAGTTTCAAAATAAGTATTTATAGACTTGGTTGTTATTGATATTTAATTGTTATTACTTGAGTACTGGTATGTGTATGTTTTATTGCCAGGATTTCATAGGAGAATTTGACATATAATTTAAAGTTTGAAACAGTAAAAGATATTTTTAACTTTTGAAAAAAAACAAAGCAATCTTAATCAATGTAAAAAAAAGATACTCTTTATGTGCTTAGCACCAATCTGGCATAATTTTTCAGGACATTGGTAATGTTGTTGAAAGTCTAACTGTCTCTTAACAGAATTAAGTTCCCATTCACTCAAATATATTATTTCTTTTATAAATGTAAATAGACCAAGTTTGTACATTAGTTCATTAAAAATAAATGAGTCAATCTATTCATTACTTTTAGCTAGTAAATGTCTTAATTAAACAAAAATTAAATCAACTTGGTTTTCCTTTTGATGTTCTATTCTATTGTTACAAATTTTTTTGTTAACTCTATCTGCACTTCTGAGTTTCACCAGAACATTTTCTTGGTCATGGACTTGTTTTTCAAACTCTTTTGTTTTAAAGGCATATTGATTTTTTTTTTTATAGAAACAAAACAAAAAACACTTCTAATATCATCTCCTGTTTAGCAGCTTGAAGTCAGTATTTGCTTAATGAAATACCAACTGAAGTAATTAATTCACACTTGACTCTACTCTAGGTCCTTATTAAGTTGCTGACTTTATTTAAGCTTAACCAGATTAAAAAAAAAACAAACAATTATTAAATGAAAATTTTACCATTATTCAAATTCTGGTTGTATTTATAATTTATTTCAGCATTTTCTGTAATTTATAAAAGACCCCCCGACCCTCCCATTCAAAAAGAAAAATTAAGAAACTCAAAATGTAGGTCACATTAGTGAAGTCTCTTTCAATTTTGGAGCTGGTGTAGTTCAATGTCAAGATTTGTACTGACAAAAACAAACACAATGAAGTGATCTTTATTCACCTTTTTTAGTTTTTACTTCCATTTTTTTTGTGATTTAGTTGATACAGAGATCTATACTTAGGACGTTATTGTACATAATAAATTACGAGTACTTGTAATGTTTAAAGGGCATATCAT
The DNA here is from genome assembly GCA_030265305.1 of Biomphalaria pfeifferi. Lineage (NCBI taxonomy): Eukaryota > Metazoa > Mollusca > Gastropoda > Planorbidae > Biomphalaria > Biomphalaria pfeifferi. The sequence continues at coordinate 1,227,283 of JASAOG010000024.1, forward strand.
GAAAAAAATATCACTTAGCAGCTGCAAATGTATTCCAGTTATCTTTTGGACAGCACTTTGCTCATATTTAAAACAAGTTTATTATTTGTCTAGAAAACAATTCCTCAATTTCAATTCTGTGGATACTGTTCTTAGACTAAATCTAGAAAAAAAACATTGTAAAGAAGTTCTGATGTTTAATTAGCATAGAATCTTATTGAAATTTATTTTTGTTGCCTATATATAGAATCTGTTTTTCCTTTGTATACCTACTTGCCTCTCTGAAATATTCCAGATGATCAATTTGTTTACCTTAACTGTAAATAAATATACATATATATTTATTTTATTACATTTCAAAATATTATTTTGTGAGATATTCAAGTGTTGATTGTTATGAATAACATCTTGTTCTAATAATTGTTTGTCTCCTTTCCCGCCCTCTCCATCCCTCCCAATGATCTGTGTTATGATATAGTAAAAAAAAAAAAAAAAAAAAAAAGTCTGATTTTAGTAATATTTGGTTATTTTTGATCTGTAACTTAAATAGAGGCAATATTTTGCATTTAAAGTTTACCTAATACTACAAAATAAGCATTCTTGTGTGAAGATTTTTTTCCTTAATCACTAGAGTATCAGTCTAAGTATGATTTTTTATCTGTATGTGGAAAGTTTTTAATTTTTGACAAACAGATTTTGTTTAAAAATACAGTCAAACGTTAGTGTATTGTTCAACATGAAACTGGTTTGACTAATTTATCAGATTTTTGGTTGATAAATGCAACTGCCTATGCTTAGCCGAGACTGACATTTTTAAAAACAAGTCGGTTTCCAATAATGTAGTTGTTACATTATGGATTGGTTGTATTCATTATTGTTCTTACAATATTAACTCATTTTCAATCTGGGTGTTTGAAACTTTCCTCAAAATTAGTGATATATTTGTTGTCATTCACATTGTGATAGCTTATTTTCATGTGATAGTCTCTTTCTATTTGGACTGGCATTTAGTATAGAACAACTAAAAAAAAACATTTTTTTTGGTTTCATGTCTGATGGTGTTCAACAACTGTAATAAATGGCTAAAATTGTTCATTAGATACCATCTCTTTAATTTCTAAAGGGCAAAAATTACTTTGTACAGCTTATTATCCATTAGGTTATGGTATATATGGCCAATTTTAATTTTTTTAAATTTGTCATATTTTTCATCAGGCTTATTATATTTTAAAATTGATGAAAGGTCTTCAGATGTGAAAAACTATGTTCATAGTATATGCTGCATAGATTTGTTCTGAAAGAATATTATATCTTTTTTTCCCCAAGCTAAACCAAACATTAATTAGGATGGCAGTGGATTAAACTCTTAAATACTGGTAACAAGTGGAAATTAAAATGCACAAATTCCAATGTAATTCCTTTCATAGAAAAGGGTTTCAGCATTTTGTGTGTGAACTTTGACCATCCAACTTTGCTATTTAACTGAATATATTGACCAATAGTAATGAAAACATTAGCAAAGAGATAAGCATAAATAATGTATTTATGATAAAATTCTAAGTAAACTTTAGATCTATTATATAATAGTATTTAGTTGTACATATGGACAATACATTTGCCATATCTGTTGGATTTGTTCTTTATGTTTGTATTTATACGCTGTCCTCCTTTAAACTTGCCAAAAAAAGATGGCCTTTGCTATGCGGCCATCATCCATACGTGATAGGTGTCTGACCCAGAGCTGTTGTTGTAGAGTAAGTAGGGTTTTTTATGCTGTCAACATCTTCAAAAAAGTTCAGTAGGGAATCGGCGCATAAAGGCGCCGTTGTCCAGTTGATCGTAAGAAAGGCTTTTATCCAACGACCAGGCCTGACTGAGGGCCCCCAGCAGTGACGACCATAGACCGACTGGCGACCGTACCACGTACTTGGGTCCCACTCGCTACAAGTGGCCGAGGGCAGCGCTAACCATGGGGAGTTTAACTCATATTCCTATACTGTAACCGCCACTATTCCATGTAAGGACCGCCTCTCCAGCTTGACGGCTTACTGATGACGGCCCCTTGCGTGGAACGGTGTGGCGGCAATTTCTTCCATCCCTACCCCAAGTGAGATAATTAAAAAAAAGCTCACCGAGGGAATCTTGCAGGACCTGGTTCGCTACTCGTACTTAGCCTAGCTAGTTCCACTACTAGACATTTCCACTGAGGCGATGGGTAGCTAAAATTCTCCGGCTGTCAACACCAGCCTCCTGCAGAATGTTTTTTTTTTTTAGATAGTCTTGTCAGTGTATGTCTATTATAGGCTGGTACTTTTGATACCATTCATTCCATAAGCCCTAGATTCCCCTCGGGAGTGCTAGAAAGATAAAATTAGTCACCGTTTTGCTCTCACTGGCATGTGGAGATGGCTCTGAAAGAAACAGCTGGAGGGCTCTCAAACATTTGTAACCAAATAGAAAAGCCTTCCCTGTTTTCAAACGGTTTTGTTTATAATAGATGTGGCAAAATATGCAGGTCGCTACTGGGTTTGCATGGTCATGTGAAATACTGCACTTGTCCTTAATGTTAATGGAATCAAAGGCAATACCTTTATATACATGTGTGTGTGTGTTTCTTTATTATCTTTTTTAAAGGTATCACATAGTTTTCTGATTCATTTCTAATCAAGTCAGGTACAGTGGGAAATATTTTATCAAGAAAGGTATAATGTTCATGAATATCTTTCAACTTAAGGGATGCCTAACTATCATCATAGCTTTCTTGATATGACATCTATAAGTTATCCAACCATAAGACTAAGACTGCTTTATTGATCCTTACAGAAATTTGTTGTGATTACAAGGACTCTTTTCTCATATAAAGACAACACAACAGAAAAATACACATAAATACAACAGACAACATAAAGAGTTCATTCAGCCACTACACACAGGTATCTTGGTGCATTTCATGTTCCCTGATAAATAAGTGGAGGTGATAGTCTGACCGAGTGAGGTACGAACGAGTTTTTGTACCGCTCCGTTCTTGTTTTGATTGACAGCAGTCGCCCACTTCGCGACGACCTGGCGTAGTTCTGATGGAGCGGGTGGCCGTTGTCTTCCAAGATTTTTTCGATTTTTCTTAGGCACTTTTGTTCAAAAAGTTCCTTTAAATGTGGCAATGTTGTAAGTGTAATTTTAGATGCTTTTTTAATAATTTTTTCTAGACGTCGCAAGAGTTAGATGAGGCCTTGCCAACAAGTTATTCCGTATGTTAGCAGATTTTGTATAGTCGCGCCGTAAAAGGTCTTAAGGATCTTCTTGTTTAGTTTAAAGCTATTGAGTTTGTATAGAAAAAAGAGTCGCTGGGCTGTTTTCGTCAGAGTTCGAAGGTGGTCTTCCCATGAAAGCTTGTTATTGATGATAACACCTAGATATTTATATGCCTTTACTTGTTCTATAGATGTAGTGTTTATTTGCAGTTCACGTATAGTTTGTTTTTTCTTTCTAAAATCTATTATAAGTTCTTTAGTTTTTGTTAATTCAGTTCTAGAAAGTTGTCGGTGCACCAGTTTGTAAACTCTTCTATCGAGCTTCGATACTGAGTTTCGTCTCCTGAAATAAGACCGACTATGACAGTATCATCAGCGAATTTAATGACTTTAAGTGAGTCATAGATGCTTCTTATGTCATTAGTGTAAAGAGTGTATAGTACAGAAGAAAGTACACAACCCGTACATAGTACTCGATTTGACGATTTGGTGTTGTTGACTTAACATACTGGGGCCGTTGGGTTAAAAAGTTTAGAACCCATGCTTGTAAGTAAGGGCTTACATTTAAGTTACTCAGTTTGTTTATCATTAGATGTGGCTGTATGGTATTGAAAGCCGAGGAGAAATCTACGAAGATTGTGATAGGATTCGTGCATATGTTTTGGGTATATCGAGATGCTTATAAAGCTGGTCCAAAAGCAATAGAATGGCATCCTCAGTTCCTCTAGCTGCTTTGTATGCAAATCGGTAAGAGATTAGGCTGTTATTGACTTTTGCTACAAGTTGTTTAAGCATATATTTTTCAAAACATTTCATAACAATAGGTGTTAGTGCTACTGGGCGGAAATCATTTAAGCAATCTATTTTTGGTTTCTTAGGCACTGGTATGATCTCTGAAGTTTTCCAGATGTGTGGAATTACGCACGTTTGCAATGAGAGGTTAAAGATGTGACAGAAGATAAAAGAGATTTGTTCTGCACATAGCTTGATCAGCTTGCCACTAATTTTGTCTGGTCCAGAAGCTTTTGTTACGTCTACTCTTTTAAATAACAAGGTCACTTCATCCTCTGTTACACAATTGGCGTAGGGCTCTTGTTTTCCTTTGGACAGAGTGTTGAAAAGTTCTTTGTGTAGATCAACAAAATCTTCTTTGTCAAAACGAGAATAAAAATAATTTAGTTCGTTGGCGAATTTCTCATTATCATCCACTGAAATTTGTTCTCGTTTTGAGACGCACCCTGTTATTTTCTTTAATCCCTCCCAGCATTGTTTTGAGTTATTTGCAAAGAAATTCTCAATTTTTTCTTTGTATGTTTTTTTCCCTTCAATTATTGCTTTTCTCGGTTTATTTTTAGCATTTATAAACTCTTCGTTGCTAGCCTTATACTTTGTTTTCTTTTCAGTAATAAGGTGTTTGATTTTTTTGGTCATCCAAAGCTTATTGTTTCCATAGACTTGTATTGTTTTTGTTAGAATTGTTAACTCCTCGCAGAATGATAGATACGAGTTAACAGTTTCTGTTAGTTCGTTTATGTCTGGACAGTTCTCAATAAAGATTTCCCAGTTAGTTTTCTCAATGCATCCTCGTAGTTTTTCTACAGCCTCTTCAGACCACATCTTGAGCGTTTTTATAACTCTCTTTGTAGTTTTAAGAGTAGGTTTGTAATTTGGTATAAGATGGACTAGTACATAGTCAGATTCTCCAAGTGGGAACAAACTTTTACATTTGTGAGCCTGCTTCATGTTTACGTAGCATTTGTCAAGCGTTCTACCCTGCCTTGTGGGGAGGGAGACGTACTGACTATAGTTTGACAGTGTGTTGTCAATATTTAGGTTGTTGAAATCTCCAGTTACTATACAGAGTCCTGGTGCTTTGATTGTACATTGTGAAGCACATCAAAAATTATTTCCGACGCAGTCGCTGTGTCAGCCGTAGGTGGTATGTACACAACAACACACACCTGGGTGAATTCTCTAGGCAAGTAGTAAGGCCTAAGTGTGACACACATAAGTTCAATGTTAGGGTCACAAATTTTATTCCTGATGTTCACATTATTGGCGTTGCAGTATTCCTTGTTTATATAGATTGCGAGTCCTCCTCCTTTTGACTTCCCACTATTAATTGTTCTGTCTGCTCTATAAACGTAAAATTTATCGAGATCAACAGAAGAGTCAGGTATCGTATCATTGAGCCAGGTTTCAGTGAAACACATTAAGGAACACTCTCTAAATTGATACAGATGTTCACAGCAATCTATTAATTCTTCCATCTTATTTAGTAAAGACCTAACACAGCAGAATGCAACTGCACAAGGATAACTACTCGAAATTTGTTTTACAATTGGGCATTACATATAGTAAACAAAAGCACGCATCCAGCGCACTTTTCAACAGTGGATATGGACGAAATGTTTAGACAAGCAGGAAGAGAGTTGATTTCCGCCAAAGTGAAAGGAGAAGCAGAACTAGAGCTTGGTTTGATCCTCTGCAGTTATAGACGGGATCCTACACAGTGGACGGTCCAACAAGCTGAGAAACGGCATGGTAGGTTCTCTGTGTAGGTTGTTTGGTCTGGGAAATAGTGGAAGGGTCGTTCCTTCAAGTGGAAGACTTTCCTGTTGGTTTCTGAAGGTACCCGAGACAACCAGAAGACAGAGTGACATTCAGTGGCGTCACTTAGGGGGTGCGTGCCGCACCGGGTGACACCCAATAGGGGTTACACGCAAGTGGTAAAAATGCACTTTTAATAATAAAAAACAAAAAAAGACAACTTTAAAAAATGTGACAGTAAAAATATTCAAAAGTATCCGATTTTTTTTTGTCTAAAATTATGCATAATGGGTTAAAAAAACCAACAACGTTTTACCACTTTTGTTATTTTGACATGTTAAAAATTGGAAAATCACGAGAAGACTGAAGAAATTTTATCAGGCTTTAAGATTTTGAAAACTTTGGCACCCTGAAAAAAAAAGACAGGGAAGTCAACGTAAAAAAAGGGGGGAAAAGAGGAGCATCTTGCACAGACTGCTTGTTATCACAATGTTTCTTCCAAAGACAATGTGGCATTTCGTGGAAAATTGTTCAGTTGATATTCAGTTGATATTTTTCTTATCTAAAATCTTACATTTTAATCTATGCAATTACTAATGATAAAATGTCAGAAATAACGAAACTTTAAAATAGAATCGACACTCTTTTTAACGTTCAGTAACAACTATCAACGAATGTAGGCAGACTAATTAGCTCACTATATTATGGCGCAACAGAAAGAACTAAACAATACGTTTTTATTGGGTATATTTGAGGGAAAAGCTGCGGGGAAGGGGGGGGGGAGTGACACTCTGAACTTACCGCACCGGTTGACACCCACCGTAGTGACGCCGCTGGTGACACGGACTGTGCCACCCCGTGTAGTGTGTGACTGTGGTAGTGAACATAAAAAGTTTAAGAGCGAGACGGGCGGCAACAGTGAATCTTGTGTGAAAGTGAAGACAGTAAGAGAGGCGGCGACAATGAAGCCTGCAGGCAAAAGGGGGGGGGGGAAGATGTGAAAACCAAGACTGACATTTATGTTTATTGTGACCATGTCACAACTTTTTATTACATGCATCTAAAATCTAGGCCAACCACTATTGCCCATATCTTTACATTGATCCATCGTAGAGTTGTCTCCCTTAGATTCGTTAATTTATATATATATAATCCATTTCCAAATTTCTTTCTCTTTCTATATAGGTACGTGATTAGAAATCAATATAAGTGGTTAAACTAAATAACGACTTTTCAAAACAAAACTGAGTTTATTGGATGCGACCAAATTTTATATTAAAACACAACTTAGTGTACAATTTATCGTATAATATAGATCTATTATTTTTTAAACATTTAAAAATTAACATCATCCATTTAAAATCCAAAAATTAAAGTAGATTTACGTCTGTACCATTAAAATAGACTCTAGATCTTATTTATTTTTTTCCTCGAACTTTAATTACGTTTTTTTTTTTCGAACATTAGATGAGCCTTTGACTTGTTCGTCCTTTGCCATTGAAGGGATAGCAACACTAAAAATGATTTCGCTGCCCAAAAGTTCAATAATTCAGGCAGCTGTAAAGGCAGTTCCAAGAGGAAATCTGTTGTCTGTTAGTTTGCCAACAATTTCAACACCATCTAAAATTACAGTTGAACATCCAGCTAAGAAACTCACAAGTTTTTCTCTTTCTCAAAACCTCGTAAGAACTGTTCCGAGCGTTAGCACATCTTTATCAGGTAACCGTAATTTGGCGTAATTCGCGTAATCACAATGTCAATCATTTTTTTTAGTCATGTTTCGTAGATCAGATGATAGAAATACTTATTAAATAAGTAAATTTCTAACTCACAAATCTGATTTTATTTTTATTTATGAACTTTACTTGTTTAGAATGTAAATTTTATTATTGAAGGAAATAAACAAATTATCAGGTCCTGAGTTACAAGAAATGTTAGAGTGGTGTCGACAAAATTGCGGCGTTGTGATGGCAGAAATGAGAAAATAACAAAATATTATAAAATTGTGATAAAAATAGTCTTCTAAAAGAAATTTTGTATATAATGCGCTTTTAAACTGAAAAAAACAAACTATTTGAATATATTGTTACAAATCTCACTATCCAGGCTCTCTGCAAACTGCACCATACACCACCAACCTAAAGAACTTGACAACTCAGGGCTCCAAAATAACGTAACACTTTAATGGTTGAATAAATAGCAGCCAATACTGTACCATTGGCAACACATACACTGTACAAATATCTCTCAGATAACACCGTACGGCCGTATCAACTCTTGCACTGGCCTCTCCATCTCGTTCGGACTTGCACTGGGTTCAACAGTTCAGGGCCGACTTCACGCACTAGGCTCGTTGTGTCGGACTCGATCACAGACCAAGATCAAGACGCCAGCCGTCTCAACTGTACTTGACAGTACTCCGCACTGAGCCGTCGTAATGCTCCGTACAGAACCACACCATTGAACTGTGCTGTAGTCGACCCTGTTCCGAACCCCTATCGTGAACCGTCTTGACTGCGGCACCTCCGTTCTTTAAATAGGGTCCCTGCTGGCCTTCTAGAACTGGACAGAACGTCGTTGGACATTTCTAGCTTCGTCACATGACTACGTCACATGTGACGCTCCTGAGCTCTGTTCCCGAACCGTCATGTTGACACTCGACTCGGCTGACCGCCGTAGCTCGTCACAGTTGACCGCTCGTCTAGCGATGGCCTGGGGCGATTTGCGTTGGCTGACTACACACATACCACAATGGCTTGCCTCTTGAGCTTGACGGAGCCATCTATGTTGCAGTCAGCAATGGTCACTTCTTTCTCTTCCTCCAGATGGCCTTGACCTGGTTGCCCCGCCGTCGTGCTTTCATTGCCATCCACGTGGAATTCAGAAAACGTTTTCTTCTCCTCCAGCTAGCCTTCATCTGGTTATATTGATGTCGTGATCGTATTGTCATCCATATTGCACTCAGCAAAAGTTGCCTTCTTCTTCTTCTCCGCCAGTTGGTCTTCATGTGGCTGCAGTGATGTCGTGGTCGCATCGCTCTCTTGTCCATCGGTATTGAGGGCAGCCGCATGGCACATCGGGAGGTATAGGATGTAAGTGCTGGGGATACCAAGATCATTGACCAAAAAGGTGACTCTATAGGGCTTCGCGGAGAAGGACTGGGATAGGTTTCAAATATACAGGACTGGGAATGGTGGGACAAGTCATCATCTTCAGCTGTGTCTGGAGGGCATGCTCGTGAGGCAGGTTGGTAACACTCAACTTCATCTTCGGCCTCAGGCTTCATTCGGCTTCCTTCACCATCATCAGGACCTTTCTCTCTATTCTCAGCATTGGGCCGATCGCCTGTTGGTTTCAGACCTTGTTGATGACTTTCATCATGCAAATGTCCATCAACTTCAACGTCATGTTTCCTTGGATTTTCTGCACCACCATCAGGACTTTCATCTCCAGTCTTGGCAGCTGGACCAGCATCTGTTGGGTTAGGACCTGGCTGGTATATCTCAGCTTGCAAATGTCCCTCAACAGCTTCGTCAGATTTTATTGGGTTCTTATGGTCACCATCAGGGCTTCTCTCGCTGGTCTTAGAATCTGGGCAAACGTCAGTATGGTCCCACCTTCGTACGCCACTTGCAACTTGCGAATGTTCCTCAGCAACATGTTTGGACACGGAGCAAACATTCACTTGATCTGTCTTGCTGTTTGAGGTGCTCATATCAGGTACAGCTGCATCACAGGTTTCTGTTGGACTATAGGCCGCTTTTCTTGTCTCTTTTTCGCTCTCTTTCTAATTTTTTTAGGTCTGTACTCCTTGTTTTCGGATTCACAGGCAGCACAACCTTCATCAGCATTGCCGTTGTTACTGCATATTTCTGCAAAGGTTTGGGTGGGTAGTAGTTCATTGTTTAGCGATGGCGCAGCTCCTTTATCTTTCAAATCTCCTTGGTCGTACAGGGTTTCTTCCACCACATTCATCGTTTTCACCACGGGGCTTGTGATTTCCTTCACCGAGATATACATCTTTTCAAGCTTGGTACAGGTCTTCAAAGGTTTGGGTGGGTAGTAGTTCATTGTTTAGCAATGGCGCAGCTCCTTTTCTTTCAAATCTCCTTGGTCGTACGGGGTTTCTTCCACCACATTCATCTATCTAGGAGTTGGTTTTCCGTGCTGCCTTTGGGCGCTCAGTAAACACAACTCTGTCCGAGTCGGGTGTCAAACCTTGAGCCCCCTTCTAGGTAGCCAAGCCAAGCCAAGTTCAAGCGCACTTGGCCTCTCGACCACGCTTCCCACTGTACAAATATCTCTCAGATAACACCGTACCGCTGTATCAACTCTTGCACTGGCCTCTCCGTCTCGTTCGGGCTTGCACTGGGTTCAACAGTTCAGGGCCGACTTCACGCACTAGGCTCGTTGTGTCGGACTCGATCACAGACCAAGATCAAGACGCCAGCCGTCTCAACTGTACTTGACAGTACTCTGCACTGAGCTGTCGTAATGCTCCGTACAGAACCACACCGTTGAACTGTGCTGTAGTCGACCCTGTTCTGAACCCCTGTCGTGAACCGTCTTGACTGCGGCACCTCCGTTCTTTATATAGGGTCCCTGCTGGCCTTCTAGAACTGGACAGAACGTCGCTGGACGTTTCTAGCTTCGTCACTCATGACGCTCCTGAGCTCTGTTCACGACGGCGATCCTTCCCGAACCGTCGTGTTGATACTCGACTCGGCTGACCGTCGAAGCTCGTCATGGTTGACCGCTCGTCTAGCGATGGCCTGGGGCGATTTGTGTCAGCTGGCTACACACATACCACTACCCCCATCTGTGCCACCACCAGGTTTATAACAATATGGAGAATATTAGGCCTCACATGGCCTGACGTAGTTTTATGTTTTTTTAAGAAATTTCTTAAATTAAAACTGTAAATTCCAACTTTGCAATATGAAGTGCATATGTTAGCGTGATAAAACTTGGTAGCATTATAGCCAGGCATGATGTCTAGTGTGAAAAAAAAATGTTAGACGATTTCTTGAACCCTGTATTGGTAAAAACAAAAAAGGGGTATTTTTCATAATAAATTTAAAAAATATAATAAACTTGAAAAAAAAAAAAAAGCATTAAATAGGCCATTGTCTAAAGTAGTATATAACATTTCTTTTAAACTTCTCACATTTCATTAAAAAGTATTCAATATATTTCCAAGTGCAGCCTGTGTGAAAAAACAAACAAAAAAAGCTAAATTATCAGTCCTTTTTTACTTCCGCACTTCCGATTTTTGTTTTCGCCTAGCTTCTCTGTCACCTCTAAAACACCTTGCTTTTTTTAATATTTTTCCCTTATAGACTCAAGAATCTAATCTAGATCAAAACTTACTTAAATTAGTGTGCCATTTTTAAATGATTTCTTTTATTTAATAAATTTAATTCCTCAGTTTATGTGTCTATTGCGCCCTCAGCCTACATTATAATGTTATCTACATGCTTGTGCTCTAGAGATCTATAGTTACTAAGTCTAAGTCTATATTAAATTATTTTGTTATCAAGAAGAAAATAGGATGTATTCAAACTTTACTTCTTTGCATAAGTTGCTTTTTTGTTTTCATTGAACTGGCAAAGACCAAAGCTAGTTTTTTTTCCTCCCAAAGTTTGCATGCGTACAATATTTTGTATGCATTGCCCGCACCATGTACAAAATCCACAGGAGGTTAATGGAAAAAAATGCTGTTCGGTAGCTGTTGACTTAGGTAATTTACAATTAAGTTACAATTTTTACTATGCGCAGGAATCTGATCCAGCATATATATATAGGCAGAGAGTGTATCATTTATTGGTGTGTTTGGTAATAAAATTAGTGTTTTAATGTTTTGTATAACAATTGTGTTAAATCAAATAATGAGGAATAATGATTTCTTCACTTGGTATTGCCTATGTCTTAGTTACATTGTTGGTTTGTTTTTCTAAGCTTTTAGATATATGAATAAGTTGTCAAAGTAAATGATTCAAATGTGCCATACAAATGAAATAAGAAATTTATTAGAATTTATCTTTATAAACCATTCTGCACACATTATTTTGTTGTTTTTCAAACTTTGTTTGAATTGAGAAAGAGCACATTATTTGTAAAATGTCTTATTTTTACTAAGTTCAAGTGATTGTTTTTAATTTGATAGGTACAACACAAGTACGTTTTGCCCACACAGACTTGAAAGTACCAGACTTTTCTGCATATAGACGTGACCAGGTTAAGAAAGCTGACTCACAGTCTGGACAATCAGATGCTGAGAGAAAACTTACATCCTACCTTGTTGTAGGAGGTTTGTATAGTATATTTTAAGAGTTTAGAGTCCTTAGCATGATGCTAAACTGCTCCATTTCTTTTTACTAAAGGCAAACAACTTAATATTTAATACATTAATTTGTATTATGATAGAATGCACTGTTTACATGTAACTCCTGCTGTGGATAATCCGATAGGAAATTACCAACAGTCTTTTTTAACTTTTATATAAGAAGAGCTTTTTATCTTGTACAGAACAAGTTTGTCTTTTTTTTTAAAAATTAAAAACCAGATGTTAAAAGCTTTTTATTTTAAAAATGTGCAGATAGAACAGTGTGTAGAAATTAAGTATTTATAAGTTGTTGTTTTTTACCTTAAGGTATTGATAGCTTTACAAAACAAAAAATTTAGTTTTGGATTATGACTATTTAAAATTAAACACATTTAAAACACATACAATGGAAATCTTGAGCTCATTATCCATGGCACTATCATTGGAAAAAAAACAACAACCTAAACTGTGAACAATCATTTAGCTCTAGGCTAGCTTTAGGAAATTAATTACAATCCAAATCAATAATAATAGTTTTTGTACGATATTTATCCATATTTTCAAAGAGCTTAATATACAACACATGTTACTACCATTGGAAAAATTAATATTAAGAAAATATAGACAATTTAAGCATTTTGTTTTAATTCAACCCAATAGCTTCTACCTCCCTTTGATGTGTTGTGGAATGCTAAACAGTAGTTTTATAAACTTTCCTATAAGAAGAGCTCATGATGTCTCGTCAAGAATGTGGTGATTCTTACTAACGGATGTGTATATCGCTTTATTTATTAATATTTTTAATGATTTAGTATTTTTGCATGTCCTCAACCAGGTTAATTTGGTATTTTAAAATTTTATCTACATTCTAAAATGGGACTTGGTGTCCTAGTTTCGAATCTCAGTAAGGACTGGGATTAAAAATTTTGTGATAAAACTTTGACTTGCTTTTTTTTCTTTTAAAGTCATTTATTTATTTATTAATATAAGATCTTAGTTTTTTTTTATTGTTTTGCAAAACAATTTTTTTTTTTAGAATTTATTCAAATTTATAGTTATTTCCCTTGGACATATGCTAAGGATTTTTTAAACCATAAATAGGAACTAATTTGTTAAAAGCATTGTTTTTGGTAAAAATGGTTTACTAAGGGAAACTATTCAATAATAAATTTTAAGTCATTAAAAAACATTTTGGGAAGAAAGAAAACGAAACAAAAACTTTTAAAGCATCAATGATGAGTTGGTTGCATAAAAGAAAAGTGTTAAAAATGAAAAAGTGAATAGGGTTTGTTGGACTAGTCCGTTTCGTTTCTTTTAATAAAAAGTATTGGGCTGGAAGTCGCTTTTTTCCTTATATATCTTAGCATTTTTCAGTTCTCTCTTTAAATTAAACTGACATTATTATGCTATAATTTTAAGTGTACCTGATAGAGAACAAAATTCTGCATAAAAATACGGGTAGTTGGGATCAAACGCGATAGAGGCTATAAAAAGAAAAGACCTGAAACTAGCGTGTGAAACTACACATTTACAGTACTTTATTTGATGAGTATTTTACCCAAGATCTGTGTTGTTTTTTAGGACTAGCTTATTTCAAGTACCCGGCATTTTCCCAATACACAATTTCATACACAAAATAATTGTTGAAAAAAAAATAAAAAATTGAAGTGATTTTAAACTTTAAATGATTAGTTAAAAATGTGTTACTCTAATCAATTTTGAATATTAGTTTGTTATGAATGTCACTGTCTATTTTGTGTCTTTTCTAGTTTCTTAAATTTTTCTTGAGAAAAGGGTTATTCTTCTAATGGGTATACCTGATTTCTCTAAGCAGCCTTTCTAAAATATTGGTCTTAAATAATGCTATGTTCATTAATGAAAAATCGCATGGCTGCATTATGATAAATGTACGTGTTAGTTAGTTCAATATATTTTATATTGCTAGGTAACTAAAAATAACTGTATAAATAGACGTAAGTTTCATTTTTTTTCTGTTAGACAAAGTCACATGGCAAATTTTTATTTATATCCTTATTCTAAAAAGGAATAATAAATAGAATTATACAGTAAAAATAATCACTAAGTATTTTTTAAATAGTTTTAATAGTTTTGAAAGTCTGATAAGATTACAAAGAGAGTTTGTGTTTTTGCAAATGTACACAAGGTACATTATGAGTCAGTCCATCTCTTCTTATTGTTTAGAAATGAGTGTAAAAATGTAGGCTTCGATATTTGTAGACTGAATTTAAGAAGTTACAAACTTCAAACAACCAATATATTGCTTCTTCCATAAAACTTTGTATTTAAAAAATAAATTTATCCAATGCTCGAGATCCTGCTTGTATACTTAGGCCCTATATGAATCGATACAGTATTAATGTATTAAGTAGCAATAACTCCACAAAAAAAATGTTAAATGAAAGAAGATTGAGATATGCATATATTTTTGTGACAGTATGCATCGATACACGGTATTTTTCAATGTTGGGAAAAATTATTACTTTTCTTGTATTTCAACGTTAATTGTTAATTTATTAGTAGTTTAAAGTTAGGCAATCTATCACTGAGTACCGGCATCTATTTTTTTTTTTTTTTAAAAAAAAAAAATCACTTTATATATGTACACTTTGTATACTGCTTACTTTTAGCAGACATGCCGTATTATTAACAACACCTATATGTGAAAGTCTCAATCATCTAGAGTCTTAGACAGTCATTATTTTAGACTAAATTTAAGTAGAGTCTAGACCTAGATCTAGTAGGCCTATTACAATAAAAAAAAAATCAGTCATTAGATATCAATAGCAATTTTATTATTAGGTCTAGGCATTGAAAAGTAAATCTATTAATAAACTATAATAGATCTAATCATATAAATCTAAGTAGGCCTATATACTAACTTTATAAATAAGTAGTATTATAATGAATATTGTATAGATCTCTAGTTTAGTAGATTAAGTATAGGGTATAGTAAATGTATTACAGTATTATTAGATCTTTGTCTTATGTCTATATCTAATAATTAATAAACTTTAGTCTTTAGTAATATCTAGAATTTATTTTAATAAAAACTGACTATAGGCATAGCATAGGCTTGACTAGGCAATTTAGTCTCAAGATAGAATCTTACTATTACTAGATCTATTCGATTTTTATTATTAGATCTAGACTAGAATTTTATTATAGATCTAAATATACTAATGGAGATATGATATGCGGTGTTAGCTAATAGAAACGAACCTGGGTTTTTCTAAACTCTAATACTTGCTATGTAGTAGTAAATCAGCACCTACCTAAATAAATCGTAACTAGAAATAAAAAATCTATATTTATCGTAGTATATATAGGTCTGTGGTTGTAAATTATATAGCCTTCGTAACTTCTTCTATAGAGAAATGACTTTTGTAATTTCTTTTACAGAAAAATTGGGCTATTTGCGTCTGACACATAAATAATTTTTATTTTCAGCAACAAACCCTATTGGTTATTATATTTTATTACATATTAAATTTTTTTTCCCTAAAATTAGAAGTTATCTTTTCCATTTTTTAAAAATATTTAGCTGGAGCAGTAGCCTGTGTTTACAGTGCCAAGGCCATTGTCAGGGGTATTGTGTCTAATCTGAGCTTTGCTGCAGATGCCCTGGCCATATCTAAAGTAGAAATCAAGTTAGGAGACATCCCTGAAGGTCGCAATGTGACAATCACATGGAGAGGCAAGCCTTTGTTTGTCAAACACAGAACAGAAGAAGAGATTGCCACTGAAGCTGCTGTGGATATCTCTCAGTTAAGGGATCCCCAGCCTGACTCTGAAAGAGCTAGCAATCCTAAATATCTCATTTTGATTGGTGTGTGTACACATTTAGGTAAGTGTCTGGTTTATTTCATTTTAAAAAAAAATCTTTCATGAATTTTAGTTTTATTTCTTTAAAACAAATATATTTATGTAAACCTTGTCCATATTTTAACAAATGACTAAAACATTTTTTTTATAAAAGTAGATTTGGAATGTTTAAAAATGATATATGGGAACATTTCACAATAACAGTACTCTATTTTACTTATTACTGGTCCAGGATTCTTTTATAACCTTTTCCTTACATATTGATATGTTGCATTGGTTAAAAAGAATTGCAACAAATTGTTAAATAGAAACCTATATCCTTTTTCACTAGTTTTTATCACATAATTATTCTCATCTATTCTCATCAACAAATTAGTTCATCGATTTTTTTTTTCTTCTTTGTATTAGGCTGTGTACCTATTGCTGAGGCTGGTGATTTCTCTGGAGGTTACTTCTGCCCATGCCATGGTTCACATTATGATGGCTCTGGAAGAATCAGAAAAGGCCCAGCCCCCCTTAATTTGGAGGTCCCCCATTATGAGTATTTAGATGACACAACAGTAGTTGTTGGTTGATTTAGTTTCGTACTTAGGAAAATGACATATTTTTTATTTGTAAATTGTTTCAATTTTTGTCAATTGATCAATATTGTTAGAGTTATCACTTTTTATGTAACATATTTTAAAAAAAATTGCTACATTTAAGTATTGTTGTTTTTTTAAATTAAGTGTAAAAATTTGGTCTACTGGTAGTTTTGTAGGCGCCTCCTATTCACAGATCATACTTATTGCTGATTGATAAATAATTGGATATAAATAAGAATTTGTCATGAAATAAAAAAGTCCAGAAGAAATAAATATTTATTATACTGTTGACATGTATTGCTTTTGATTTTACTACCTGCACTTGGTGATTGTCTATCTTCAACTACAAATTAGCAACTTAGAGCACAAAGTTTACAGTACACTCTTTTAAAATATAACACTAGGGCGACAGGTGATTTTTAAAATACAAATGATAACATGATACACATATTGTTTAAAAAATATTTCATTTAATCATAGGTAATAAGTGTAGATAGTTAAGACATAGATCACAAGCTGAATGGTCATGCAGTAAAACTGACAAGAAATACATACATCATCACAATTTCATATAGGTTTTCTTTTTAAACAATCACAAAGTTATGGCTATGCTGATGTTTGTGTAGGTTTATGCAAAATTAATGGAATCAAATACTTTGGAACATTATGCAGATTTGGATAAAAGAGTACATATTTATATATGCTCATTATAGTGCTACTTGTGTACTATCTATTACTGAGTGTAGGGAGAAAGCAAAACAAACAAGTATTTCTTGAAATTTATAAAACTTTAAACAATTGATTCATAATTAAACAATTGATTCATAATATCTTGTTTTGTTATTAGCTAAATGAAAGGTGCTCAAGATTTGTGCTGAGATGAGTGTGACCTTTGCATTTCTCTGCTCTAAATTTATCCCATTTACTCAGCAAAATTGTGTTTTCAAAATAATTCAATTAATGTGTCAGATATATTCATCAGCATTATATGGCATTTATGGAGCTAACTTCTTACAAAAAAATTCACACTAAGCAACATTTAGGATTCATATCTATTTCACCAATGAATTGGTCTGTGCACAGCAATTGTTGACAGTTAAAATATGACCCAATACAAGTAAGATAATGGTCTTGCAAAAAAAAAAAAAATGCTTGTATTTTCCAAAATAAAGTCTAACAATGTGGCTGCCACAGAGAAACTGAAGGAATGTATGTAATGAAAGAACAGTAAAGGAATAATATTTTAATATACCAGCATTATGACAAGATAAAAAATTTCAAAAACTTGTGTAAGGCAATATTATTAGTCAACTAAGATTTGTCATAACAAATTAATGAAAAAGTCAGTAATACTGGTTTACTGTTAAGACAAAGCATCTTCTTATTAGGCTTGAACCTATATTACAGATAGACTGCAGAAATATAATTTCAGTTAAGTTAAGGGCTTGGGAAAAAGATATTTGATTATTAACGCAACTACAGAACTTAATAAAACCTAACTATTTCTATTGAAATGCATTTGCATTTTATATTAACATGGCGTAAAATGCTGAAGTACGAAAATTACAATAAAATTAGATCTATTACCTTTATCAATAATAGATCCAGAAACATTTTTTTTAGATTTCAGATCAACAAAATTGTACAACAAATTATTAGCACATACAGTAAAAAATGTAACAAATAAATACCTCTGATTTAAAAAGCATTAATATTGATAACAGTAAAAGAAATGAAATCTCAGGAAAGCACCAGGAATAAATGTAATGCCATCAATTGAGATGACAGATTTAAAATCAACAATAGAAGATACAACTTGGAAATGATATGTCATTTTCAGTTGTAACAAAGTAATAAAAATAGAGTACCGGTAGATACAAAAACACTTTGTAGTAATAGCAGCTTTAAGTTAGTATCATACTAAATGTTGCCTGCATTCTTTCTAGTTCATTACTCTATAATATTAAGTTGTCATATAGAGCAAGTCCTATACAGATACAATGCATCGAAATGAAACAAATCTTGTTGAAGTTTTTCTTTCTTTAATTTAAAAGCAATGTGCTTTTTGATTTTATAACCAGTATGAAGTCTGTCACAGACCTTAGAACAATGAGTCTTTGTCCAAAATGATGACATTTCACTTCACATGATGCCATTTAACAGTTGGAATTTATTGCAGAGGAAAATACCTAAATACCTGCCAAACATTAAATTGGTCTTTCAAATGACAGAAAAAAAGTGTTACTGGTATTAAAATAAAATAAACAAATTGTCATATACTTTTCAGTACCCTAAAGTTAGTTTATGTTGGTCACAGGTTAATAATGACCCCTTAATAAACAAATAAATTCAAGTATGAATAAAACCTGCAGTAATTAGAAGCTAGCTCTGCTCAAAGAAAACATTAGCTACTGCTAGCCTCTGAAAACAGATGGCTGAAAAAGAAAACTTTTAATATGGAAGATATAAGTCTCAACTATCAGGAGGGGAAAAAATCATTTACTGGCCATCACCACAAGAAGATGGAAAGAAAGGTCTATTTGTATCAGAGACTTACCTTAATCTCATGGTCCTCTGAGCCAGACAATAGAAAGTCTCCATGAAGAGTCAGGGCGTTTACACTTCCTTGATGCCTTGACAATGTCTGTATGGGTAACAGTTTCTCTAAACCCCACATCTTGACAGAAGAAATAATAATCTTATCTATTTAATTAAAGACATTCCTTCAAAAAACAATTATGTTATACACTTATCCAAGTGTTTGCGTTGCCATTCATGTTAATCAGAAACTTAAAACTCTACAAATCATATGCTTTCCAGATTGACGCAGTACACTTGTTCCATAGTGCTTGCTTCTAGTTTCTTTATGTTTTCTTGATCTGAGGGATCCGAACAATGGATGCATATTCTAGTATTTTAAATAGCATTTTTTCCCCTATATTCTTGTTTGATTTGAACAAAATTCTTCAAATTTGAAAACTTATTAAATTCATCAATAATAATTTAATTTACCAACATCTTTTTTACCCTTTGCTTATTTGCTTACGTCCTTTCCTCTAACATTTCAAAATGTAAATTAAATCCGTTATGTAATTCATAATAGCACTGAAAGATTCATTACAATTTATAAATAAAACAGAATATCTTAACAAAAATTCTTGAAAGTGGGAATATGCTCAAGTTAAAAGAGAAAGAAATTATTTCACAAATTATATCACAAATGTGGTGAGTAGACTAATTTATAATACAAGGGTCAGAACCACAGCACCATGCTGATTCATGGACTTACCTGTATATTGGAATCATGGGATGCTGAAAACAAAAAACGTCCTGAAGGGGAGATGACTAGAGTGGTGACAGTGCCCAGGTGTCCACATAGGTTCAAGACAAATTCATGGGTATCAATGTTGAAAATGTGAATGTTTTGGTTATAAGTACCTGAGATATAACAAATAAGCACATGACAATAAATTTCAAAATTTAGAAGAATATGGAGAGACAATATCCAATCCAATGTCAACTTATTTACAACACAGATATCGAAAGAAAATATATAATTCATTATAAACGTAGTTGAAAACTTTGCCTTGAACTGCATAAACAAAGAGTCAGGGTGCTGACAAATGTTAGTGTTGGAAAAACAAGTTAAGCCTTTAGTACAAAATTTTTTTTCATTCGCCACCCCTCTTTCTTTTTAAATTCTAGCCCAGGCTAATAGTAACTATTCCCGCACCCTTTTCTTTTTAAATATAAGTACAGGTTAATACTAAGTATGTTTCTTTTACATTTTATCTTTTTTTTTTAACTAAGAAAAGTTTTGTTTAGTGTCAAAAATTAATAGTGATAAACAAAGCCACAGTTCTAATAACACAAGATAAAATGTTAAGCAAATTTTAGACTTAATAATGTTAATGCTATTCTTTGAGACTGAAGATTTATGAGGAGTACAATATTTCATGTGGCTACACAGTTAAGGCGAGACCTACATATTTGTCCACATCCAGTGCAGAAATCAAAACTTTTCTCCGGAGGTCAATTTAGGTTCTTTTGTAAGAGACCTCTGTCTCGTTTGGAGACCAACTGCTTCAGGGGCTCTCTTCAATGGCAGTTAAAAAAGCATTTCCAAAGGGCACCTCTGTTACACTGACTACCTTTTATCTCACCAAAAAAGATTGCCTTTGGCATACAAGCCCTGCCTAGGGTGTAGCTGTCGAACTATAAGCAGTCCCTCTATATTGTCCATACAGACATTCACAAGAACATAATTATTTGTGGTGCAGTCTTGCCATCATATGTTCATGATGGAGAGAAGACATCTTTGGTGAAGCTTTCAATAAATCTTAAGTCACGTTCTCATGTCTCAGAACCACTGCTTGGTAAACAATGATTTATTAGGGGACGCAATGATTTATTTAGCCATATACATATTCAGAAATTACAAACAAATAAAAGAAAAAAGATTGATGCACTCTAATTTAACAAAATGTACAAAACCAAAGTTGACAATATTCACCTGAAGTACCTGCGATAATGTAATCTTTGCTCACCACTAGAGAATACACAGATCCAAATTCCCTTTCAATTGTTGCCAACTGCTGAAAATTTTCACTGGTTTCCCAGACATTGATTGCATTATGGGAACCACTATAGAGTTTATCCTAACAGAAATAATAAAGTTAAACAAAAGACTCCTTTGAGGATCATAATGTCTAGAGGGCTAATTAAGTAAACTTTATCAGATTTTACAGTCAATGGATTTTAAGAGGGTTTGAAACAAGACATGAAATGCAAGTGTTTAAATACTTTGCTATCAAACCAATGAACATAAAATAAAGAATTATTATTTTATTTTTTTTGTAAATAAATATATTTTTCATAGAAATAGTAAATGATTTTGATTTTAAAAAATCTGCTAACATTCTTAAAACGTTTTGGTTGCCATGGTGACAGAATCAATGTTTTTTTTTTTTAAGCAACCACTTTGAAATCTTGATGATTAAACAAAAAATTAAAGCCATCTTTCATTAAACTTTTTTTGAACAAATGAGGTCAATTATAAATTATCTAAATATATAATTAACATCTACACCAAAAATAGTTTGATTTGTTGACCTCAACAATAGAGTATTAAAATAATGTACAATGTTAAAAGAATACCTGAAGCCACAATTGCATTCATGTTTAAGGGCATACACTTCAATTGTTTACAAAGTTATAACGTTAAAATACATTTTATTAGCAATCATATTAAACAATTACTTTTCAGTGATGCTATGTATATAATATTTGTATTACATATATATATATATATATATATATATGCTATGTATAATAATTGTATTACACACACACATATATATATATAATCACAGACAAATTATTAATGAAAATAAATATTTAAAAAAATTGCCATGTACTTACTTTATTTTCACTAAGGGCTAAAGCCCTAACCCAGTGCTTGGTCCCTTCTATTGTTACTTTATGTGCCAATGTTTTAAGGTCCCAGACCTAATAGAATACAAGTGTATATCATTTCAAACATTACTCCCTTAAACACAATTTAATTTGAACACTTAATCTAGATGTATGTAAATTTTAGAAATAAATCATTACACAAGGCAACAAAAAAAATTTTGTTCTTGTTCCCTACAAGAAATCGTTCTTTTCTTGTTTCTTAGGTCCAGAACACCTATTATAATTCATTTATTCAGGCAAAACTTTGGTTTTGTCACTGCTGTCTAACATTTTCTGTTTTGCAGTGTTGATGCATTTACAAGAATGAATTGATTTTGTACCTTTAAATATATGTCTGAATTTTTTTAGATTTTTCAGATAAAATCATTGTGAATATTGATTGTTGATTGAAATCAGTGACTATGTAAAATATGGCATCTTGAGGTTGCACCTATCCAGCAGATGCCTTCTGTTATGTTTGCAGCGAATTCATAAAGAAACATGCGAAGAAACATTCTTTGACATCAGCAACAATGAAGGAAGCATATAAATCCTACTTTGGCATGCCAGTTGGAGATCTAATAAATCTTGGGCTCCACATGTTAGTTGTGATTGCTGCAAGAAGACTTTAGAAGGTTGGTTCAGGGGGGAGAAGAGAAGCATGAAGTTTGCGATACCAAGAATTTGGCGAGAGCCTACAGATCATCTGAACAACTGCTATTTTTGCATGGTAGATCCATCAAAGCGTCGATCTGGCAAAAATGCAGCTGCTGTGCTCTATCCTGATATCCCTTCTTCAATCGCCCCAGTTCCACATTCCCCTGATCTTCCCATTCCCAAACCACCGCAGAATACACTGCCCTCGGAAGACAGCAGTATCGCTAGTGATGCTGAGGATGTTGATGTTTTTCAAGCGGATGATGAAGGAATACCTCACTTTCCTAACCAAGATGACCTCAATGATTTAGTGAGAGATCTTGGTCTCACCAAAGCTAAAGCTGAGCTTCTGACATCCCGACTGAAACAGTGGAACCTGTTAAATGAGAGTGTTCAAGTTACATGTCTGAGAAAACGTCATCAAAGATTTTCTGTCTTTTTCACCCTTCATGATAACCTTTGCTACTGCCATAATGTGAAAGGTCTGTTCGATGCAATAGGGATACCCTGCAACCCACAAGATGGGCGTCTCTTCATCAATAGTTCTTCCCGCAGCCTGAAAGCTGTTCTTCTCCACAATGGCAATCAGCTACTTTCTATCCCAGTGGCTCACTCAGCACAACTTAAGGAGGAGTACAATAGCGTCAAACAGCTTCTGCAGGCTCTTAACTATGAACAGTATGGTTGGGAGGTAATTGGTGATTTTAAGATGGTGGCATTCTTAATGGGTCTTCAGGGTGGTTTCACCAAGTTTCCATGCTATCTTTGTCATTGGGATAGCAGAGACACAAAGCAACACAACACGTCGGGATTGGCCAGAACGGACCAACTTTACCATTGGGAGTAGCAATGTCAAGTGGGAGCCTCTAGTGGATCCTAAGAAAGTTCTAATGCCTCCTTTGCACATCAAGCTGGGGCTCATGAAGCAGTTTGTTACAGCTCTGGGTAAAGAGTCGGCAGCTGTGAAATACCTAGAAGAATTCTTCCCCAAGTTGTCAGAGGCCAAAGTGAAAGCTGGGATCTTTGTGGGACCACAAATAAAGAGAATAATGGAGTCTCAGCAATTTCTTAACAGTCTCACAGACATCCAGAAGGCAGCTTGGGGCAGCTTCATCGCAGTTGTTCAGGGATTCCTTGGAAATCATAAGGCTGAGAATTATGTGGAGCTGGTGGAGACACTTGTGAGAAACTATCATTTTATGGGATGCAGAATGTCGCTAAAGGTTCACATCCTAGATGCTCATCTGCGTAATTTCAAGAATATGGGAGCATACTCAGAGGAACAAGGAGAAAGGTTCCATCAAGACCTGAAGGAATTTGAACGTCGATACCAAGGACAGTATACCGAGAATATGATGGGGGACTATATCTGGGGCCTAGTCCGTGATAGTGATTTAGTCTATAATCGTCAGTCTAAAAGAACATGCAATTTTTGACTTTTATTCATCTGTATGGACCATTTTTTTGAAGACTTTGTCAACATCATAAGTGTATTATAAGTCTTACATGTATTTTAAACATTGTATAATGCTATCCAATACGTGATCTGAACTATCAATGACCTGACCACAAACCCAAACTTTTGGGAAAACAAATACTATTTTTGATCATTTGGATGTATAAGCTAACAGGAAATCATAGTTATTTCAGAGACACAAAAATTGTGTTGCCTTGTGTGGTTCAGTTATTTGAGTTTAGTGTCTATAAGCAGTTTAGTGCTACAAGTCAACGACCGGTAACAATATGCTGTTGAGGTGGTGTCTAAAACAGTACATAGCTAGCCTTAGAATTAAAGGATGCAAAAGTAAGGTAAAGCTAACCAGAGATGCTATACATATAATTCAAACGCTGAAATGTGTGTGGTGAAGGGTTGATCAATTGATAGATGCTAAAATAATTAAAGGTTGTCTTTGTAATAAAGAAAGACCAAAAAGTGTGTGTGGGGGGGGGATTTCAAAAACAAGAACTAGAGATGTTCTGGCCAGAACAAACAATATAAAGCCTGTGAAAAAATCAAATGACATAGACAGTGTTTAATGCTAGTAGCTATATATTTTAAGTCTACACATACATTTTTCGTTTAAGTTTTACAGCTACAGATTACAGTCATGTATCAGTCACATATTTTTTTTTACCAATACCCAAATACCTTGATGTCAGAAAATGATGAAGAAAACAAGAATCCCTCACAAATTAATAAAAAACAAATTGTGTTGTCCTGAGCATTCTGAAAGAAAAAAAAACAAAAAACGATTTTTAATCTATTAAATTAATATCACATTGCAACATTTTCATTTCCCTGGTATATATCTCTAAATAGGGAAAAAATAGTTTTGCTAGCTGACCAAAATGTCTCAAATCACTTATGGTTGAAAGGAAAGTATCATTCACTTTTTTTTAATAAAGAAAATAATTACAGATAACAAAGAGAAGTTAGAAATTAGAAATTTAAGTGACAGTTCAACATTGCAGATAGTTAAACTTAAAAAGTTTTCCACAAACTATGAAGAAATCTAATAGATCATTAAAAGTCTACAACATATACATCTTTGGGTCACATTCCTCTAGGGTTAAAATAATTTTAACATCATCCAAATAAATGAAAACAATTTGGTTCCAAGATAAAAATAGTGCTGACCTCTATGAGTGACTTGAGTTCATATGTGTCAACATCCCAAAACTTAATGGACATGTCAGCACCAGCTGAAATAACAGTGTTGGCCCATGAAGTCAATGTACAAATCTGATATGAAAATATAAACATCACACATTTTGCACAAGTACAATATAATCTAATTTATATTAACATAAATTACAAATATTTAAATTTTAAAAACTAAAAACAAATATCACAGTATAAAATAATAAGCAGGATAATAGAAGAGTCATCTCACTAGAGACTAATCATCTTCTTTTTTGAAGTGATGTCTGTATTATGTAATATAAGGTAAGATAAGACTAAAAGGCTTCTCAGGACATAAAATTTGAACATTTTTTAAAAATTTTGGTTAATTATGTTCACATCATTACAATATATGCAATCTTATTATCTTTTCCCTGGTGTTATGCTGCAAAGGAATTTTTTAGTGAATAACTTTTAAGCATATTTTCTGAGATAAGATTAAGGTGTATGCTTTGTATTTTCATTTGAGGTATTATTTATGTGATTGTTTTTGATGGGCTCAACACCAAGTTAATTTTTTTTCCCAAGTTTATAAATACTTCAAAAGAGCTAATATAATATAAATAACATGACTTCAAATAATGTTGTTTACCAAAATTTAAAAAAATGTATGAATCAGAATCAAGTAGAAAGTAAGCATAAATAAATAGGCCTAAGAGCAAAAGTCTTTATGAAAATGAAAGTATTAAATTCAATTTGGTCAACAGCAAACTCTTACACAAAATTTCAGTTAATGACAGCATTTTAAGTTAAGTCAACTCATTGATTGACGTTTGTTCATATTGTACTCACAATTCCTCTGTGAGCATTGATGTTGGTGATACAACCTACAGCCAGTTGTTCCAAACTCCATATTTTTATGATTCCATCAGCACCACCACTGTACAGTTTACCTTTCCTAGTGGTCAATGCCCATACTACATCTTTATGACCCCTACAAGTACAATGAAAAAAAAAAAAAAAAAAAAAAAAAAAGAAACATTTTAATAAAGGACATAAACAAACAAAAAAAAAAAGTACAATAATTAGAACTATAAATAATTTCACCAACAATTAAGACTTTATATTGATAAATTTGGCCATTTAAGCAAACCTATTTGCAAAAGACAGTTAAAGATGAAAAAGCATACAAAACAATTTATCGGTGATAGAACTCTTAAACAATCTTTGTTGCAATCACTTGAACATTTTAATAAATTTTAAAATTGTTCAATGTGTATTACCGGAGTGTGCCTATACATTTAAACTGAAAGGGCATCTCCCACTTTTCTAAGTATTTGCCAGAATTGGATGCTCTTGTTGAAGTTAATGGATTGATGCTGGAAATGAGTGGACTGCTAACTGTAACACCAAAAGTGAAATATTGTCTTAAAATTAAAGAGTACTGTTAAAAATTAGTTATTGACTAACAAAAAAATGCTATCTTCAAAAAATAATTTAATAAATTAAAAAAAAAACTTATAACGTGATGGTAAAATGCATGCCACCTTTAACAGTTTCTGAAATAAGAATTTTGAGCTGAATTATTAGTGTCTGAGTACAGCCAGTTTTTAAACTGGAATGTAAGTGATACATGTTGATAAAAAATAAAGCCATTGGCCATTGATCTGGCCAAATAACACCATGGTAAATCAATAGCTACATATCAAGGAGAATATTATTTCCACTGTCCTAAAGAGTCTTTTTAATCTCTTTTTATGATAAATATGAAAAAAAATGTCTCCCTATTTTTTTTTTGGTTTGTTTCACACTTATGGTATAAAGCATTTATAGACTTTCTAATTCATTACTTTGAAATAATACATTTACACGCAATACAATTTACATATAATTATGAAGCTTTATTTTTTTTAAAAAGAAAAAGTCTAATATGCTAATTACCTCCATCTAATACACCAGAAGTTGGTCGTTTAGGAGTGGATGGTTCTTTCAACTGATCAATTTTTAAACTAAGTGTTTCTAATTTTTTATGTAAAGTCTGTATAAAACTGAAAAGAAAAAATGTATGCAAGTGAGACATAATTAAAATCATGTTTACAAATGACTAAACTGTTGGGAGCAACAATTTTATTGTGATCAAACAATTATTTAGCAAATTAGAACTAATGTAATATAGAAAATACAATAATGAAGATTTTCTGTAATCAATCACTAAAAAAGAAACAGCCAATGACTACTAAGTTATTGGATAACCTATTAGCCTCTTGAAGATATTTCCATCAAGCTTAAAAATGGTGGTTCATAACAGATAGTAAGATTACGTTATGATGAAAATGCTCTAGAAATTAGAAGAATCTTCCACCATTATTGGACTTCATCTCCAGAATGAAACACAGTCAATTGTCCCGAATGATTTATTTTGTACATCCTGACGTTAAAGACTACACTGAACATGACACGCAAATATAATGAAATGATAGGAGTACAACTAATTAAATTGAAATCAATCACATTACTTCCAGTTTTTTTCTAGCTGTGAAGCCATATGATTTTTTTCTTCTTCCAGTGCAACTACTTTAGAGGCTAACATGGCATTTTCACTTTGAACATTCAGCACCATAAGTTCCAACTCTTGAATTTTCTGTGCCAGGTGATTGTTAGGCTTACCACTTTCTTTAAATGCACATTGCTTGCTGTGATCAACCATGTTTATCATGTTGCTCTGGAAAGTGCATCCTGCAAATAAGGTTTGTGACATATTTGATTATTAATTCCTGCAAGTCTTATGAGAAAATATGCTGATGGCTAGAAGCTAGCAATATCTAGATCTAAAGATAGATGCAACATCTGCAAAAAAGTATGCACCATGAAACAGAAAGCCATTCAATGTGACACCTGCGATGAATGGTACCATGCATCATGTCTCCATATGAATACACCTGTGTATTATGCCTTAGGCAACAAAGATGCATCATGGCACTGTGTACCGTGTGGGTTACCTCAGTTTACATCAGGACTGTTTGATTCCTTTGATGCGGACACTTCTAACCCATACAACATCCTAAACACCATCCCAAAACAAACTCACCAACCACTAGCCAGATCCACTCCTGTTAAACCTAAATCTACTAAAATTAATACAACAGCCTCACTAAACAAACCTACTAAAGAAGTAATACCAAAATACCTTAAAACCTTAGTAATAAATTTTCAAAGCATTAGGAACAAAACAGCAGACTTAGAAATTTTATTAGAATGTGAGAAACCAGACATAATTGCAGGAACAGAAACTTGGCTACATTCTGAAATTTATAATGCAGAAATTTTCAATAGTAATTATGAAATTTTTAGAAAAGATAGGGCTGATAATCATGGAGGAGTTCTTTCAGCAATAAAAAACACTCTTATAGCAGAAGAAATTACCTTAACTAACTCAAAAAATATAGAATCTACATTTTGTAAAATTAATACCACCTCAACATCCCTAATAATAGGCAGCATTTACAGACCACCAAATTCTAGTTTAGAATACATGCAGGAACTATGTAATCAGATTACTACACTTAAAGAGACAAATAAAAATGCAGTTTTTTGGATTATGGGTGATTTCAACCTACCTGATATAAATTGGAAAACGCTAACCATAGATAAACACCAAAACCTTAAGGACATAAATAAGCTTTTCATAGAAACTTTACACAACCTAAGTTTAAAAAGCCAACTAGATTAAACAACACATTAGATCTCTTCTTAACCAACAGACCTGGATTAGTAGTTGATTATGATATTATCCCTGGTCTATCAGACCATGAGATCATTAAAATACACAGTCAGATAAAAGCAGTAGCCAATACAAAACCCAAAAGAAAAATCTTACTCTGGAATAAATGTAACCTAACACAACTACACCAAGCTGCATTTAACTTTCAACAAACATTCTTATTAGAAAAAGACATTAACCAACCAGTCGATGACCTCTGGAATTTCATCAAAAACCATCTTAAAAGCATTATAGAAAATCATATACCAACTAAATACACATCAAACAAAATAAATAAATGCTGGTTTAATAATAGACTAAAGAAGCTTTGTAAACAGAAGGAAAACCTATATAGAAAATTTAAAGAAACCAAGGCAGAAAGAGTTCACAAAAAGTATATAAAAATTAAACACCTAACCCAAAAAGTAAGCAGACAGCTGCAGAGTGAATACATAAACAATGTAATATCTAAAGATAACAACAAAAACCTATGGTCATACATTAAGTCTAAGAAAATGGAAACAACAGGCATAGCGCCATTAAAAGATGAACATAACATAATACATAATGACAATGAAACTAAAGCAAACATCCTAAACAAATACTTTGCATCAGCATTCTCAGCCCCAGGAGACAAAGACATATTTCTTAATTTGAACCAAGTAGACAACATAGAAGATTTAGTAGTACAAGAAAATGGAATTCAAAAACTATTATCCAACACCAAACCAAATAAAGCATCTGGACCTGATGGTATTCCAGCTAGATTACTCAAAGAACTAAGCAATGAGCTAGCCCCAGTGTTCAAAATACTCTTTCAGGCATCGCTTAACCAGGGCAGAGTACCAAAGGACTGGAAAGAAGCTAATGTCACCCCCCTATTTAAAAAAGGAGAAAAATCTGATCCAGCAAACTACAGACCAGTATCACTTACCAGCATCACATGTAAAATCCTAGAACACATAATATGTAGCAACATCATAAACCACATAGACAAACATAATGTTATCACCCCATACCAACATGGCTTTAGGAAATATAGATCATGTGAAACACAACTAATAGGACTAATTGATGATTTTTCAAAAGGTTTAGATAATAGTGAACAAATAGATGCTATTTTACTAGATTTTTCCAAGGCTTTTGACAAAGTTTACCACCATAGTTTGCTTAAAAAATTAAAATATTTCGGCATTAATGGTCCACTGCATCAGTGGATTAAAGATTTTCTGATAGGGAGAGAACAAACTGTAATAATAAATGGCTCTAAATCAACACCAATAACAGTAAACTCAGGTGTACCTCAAGGAACAGTCTTGGGTCCACTACTATTTTTAATTTACATAAATGATTTACCAAATTGCATTAGTTCAGGAACAAAAGTCAGATTATTTGCAGATGATTGCATAATATATAGAACAATAAAAACAACACAAGACACAGATATTTTACAAAGAGAATTAGATGAATTACAGAAATGGGAATCAAATTGGAACATGTCTTTCCACCCAGAAAAATGTCAGTTGTTAAGAGTAACAAAAAAACTAAAACAAATTAATTCCACTTATCTTATTCATGGCAAACCAGTAACACAGACTAAAAACGCAAAATACCTAGGTGTTATAATAAATGAAAAACTGTCATGGAATCCACATATTGATGAAACTACAAAAAAATCCAACAAAGCATTAGGGTTTATTAAAAGAAATTTCTATAAATCAAATAAGAACATAAAACTAAAATGTTTTTTAACCTTGGTTAGGCTAATAATAGAATATGTATCCACCGTTTGGGAGCCCTCAAATCAAGAAAACATTAAGAAACTGGAACAAACACAAAATAGAGCAGTGAGATTCATAACAAACGAATATTCACATTTGACTAGAGTAACACCATTAGTAAAATCACTAAATTTAGAAAGCCTTCAGGACAGAAGACTCAAAAGTAAAGTAGCAATTATACATAAAACACTGAACCATAATCTTCAAATACAAAAACAAAACTTAATAAAATACTCTGAAAGACACAAAAATAAAGGCACATTCCTTGTCCCCTTTGCTAGGACAAATTTGTACAAATACTCCTTCTTCCCTAGTGCTATTGGAGCATGGAATGGCTTGCCTGAGCTAGCCAGAAAAACCAGTGACTTGGCAGAATTTAAGTCATTGGTTAATATGCATGACTAAATGCATGACGTGTAGGACGTAATCATCTTCTTTTTTGAAGTAACGTCTGTATTATATAAGATAAGAAGATAATATAAATGAAAAGTACATTTCTAGTTAAATTTAATACAATGACAATAATATCTCAACAAGAGCATTTGGTGGAAAGTCAATAAATAGTACTAGATTATGACAGTAAAAAAGAAAGTCCTGATTAATGATGTTTTATAAATTTTAGTAGCTTCTAAATTGTTTAATAAAACTAATCATCATAAATACACTACAATTTCTTTTCCCTTGTTTTGCAATGCTAGATCTCATTATATATATATTTTTATGGTTAATCAAATCACACCAGGAAGTGTAATTTTTGTCCTAATAATCACCTGGTTTAATTACATGAACATTTTGTATTACTAGAATGTTTAAATGTTTTATAATTGGGTACAATTAACTGAATTTGTAAAGTGGGATGTGTGAGTGACAAAAACCTCTTGGCTACCAAACTGAGGTGGCTCAAGTTTAAAACATAATGTAGGTTTAGAATTTTCTTTATTTAAGATTTCATTTGGGCTGAGTTGTGTTTGCTGTGCAGCTAAAAACAGCCCAGGAACCTCCCTGATACCTACTTTACCAACATGTCCACAAAAGAGATTTGACTAGAGCACTCTGAACATGCTGTTGGAGCATAGAAGTATACAAGTAATAAGAAAATAATAATAATGACTGTCCCTTAAATAATTATTTTGAAAAGTTATTTATGCAATTAAAAGAAATACATTTTTTTACACTAACAATGCATTTATGTTTCAAGAATGTACCTTTTACCCTTTTAAAATCAATAATATTTAACTCAACACAACAAAACTTAATTAAAACAACACTAATATATCTATCCACTACTAACTGGAAACATTTTCACATAACCTGTTTTTTTTTTGTGTTAACTAACTTTTAAACTGACCTTGTTTGAAATAAGGGCAAGAAAGATTGACGCAGTTGCTAAGATGACTCTCTAAATCTTTTCTTTGTACATGGCTGCACAGTTTGGAATTGGGGCACGGGACAAGAGCATAAGGACATGCACTCTCATGCTCAACACGTTTGCCATAGTTTAAAACTTCTGCACAGGACCCAGGAACAAGTTCAAAATCTCCACCTTCTTTCTTTCTTAACCCATGGCAACAGTAAATTTGTAAATCCTCTATCTGACCAACAACTAATCTAAAAGAAGTAAATATAGAACAAAGTTTTTGTTAAATCAAAATTTAAAAAAAAAAAGTGAAAAAAAATTGTTTTAAATATCAGACCTGCTTATTAGCATCAAACTTTTTACAAATTTTAAATGTCTTGATGAAATACCAAAAACAGTCTACAGCTTGTGTCTACAGTAATTATAAAAATCCATGTTGTATAGATCCAGATTTTAAAATTAAGATTTAACTGTTTTAGTGATTTATTAGTTTATTGATTGTTTAACATGTTTTAGATTTTCCATCAGAATTGAAGATTATTATATCCTATCTCAAACCTCCCACAGGATATGAGGGACAGCCACAGGTAGGGTTCAAACCCAGGACCACAGAAATATAGTCTAATAGTGCATACCACATGAACAAGCAGCCATCCATTTACATTGATATGATCTGTTCTTAAAACCATTTTGCTAATTATAATACTTTTTTTTATGTCTAGTGAAGAGGTAAGAGGTTTAAAAAGAGATTGACAAGGTTGCTAAAAGAGAAGAATTTCTAAAAGCAAAATAAAATCTGAATATTTGTGGCATCCTAACCCATGAGTGCCAGTATTTACTAAAAAAATACTAGATCTAGATATTATATATATATATATATATAAAGGTCTTGTCAGTCTATATGTTTCAAATGAATGAACCTCTACCTGTTGACAACAAGTTGGCTGGTATCACAATGGGACGTATCCAATGGGCAGTAAGTAGTGATGAATGCACAGTTTTTACAAAAAGTATGCCCACACTTGATATTGATAACTGGGTCATGATAAAGCCCACCACAAATAGGACATCTGAGATGAGATGATGGAGGGATGACAAATTTTGTAGGTAAAATATCTTTAGTATCTGAGCTCATCATCAAAGTACATCATAGTATCAGTCTACAGTGGAAAAAAAAATTATCACATAATTTAGAAATATTTTCTAAAACAGAAATGAACAAAATGTTATTCTTTCTAAATTTTGGGATTTTTGTACTTTCTAGGTAAAAAAAAGAACTTAAAAAATTCTATACTAATCAATGGAAAATAGGTGAGAAAAGCCTTGAAACAAACAATATTACTTTTCACCAAACAAAAATATCTACAAAACTACTCAGGACTTTGAGAATTCGATCTGACTCTTGATCTATGTCTAATAATATTAGTATATAAATTTGTGAAAATCAAAATTAAAACTCATTTTTACGTGTTGGGTGTTTTTAGTCTATCATAAAGTCTACCAATAATGTGTTTTTATAACTGATATTTGAATCTAGATCTAGACTAGACTCTAGATCCTGTCTTTGAATCTAATCTAAATTTTTCCCCTTGATTCTAGCATAGGATCTATATTATGTATCAAGACGTGTTAGAAGCAATTACAAATTTTGGAGTGGGAAGTAAATCTAATATGAAATTTTAATTAAATAGTAGTTTGATGAATTAATGTCTCTATTTTTATATCTAATAAGGCACTAACAAAATTAAAAAGTTATTTTTCATATTTTGTTGAATAAAAAAGGCATTTCTTTCTAAATTTGCAGATAACCAATTGTTAAAATGTTTTGTTCTACAAACGCTGGACTTTAAAATTAGATCTATGTTTTTAAAATCACCAAATTTGCAATTCCCCTGCGATTGATGCGCAAGATGGCGTCTTTGCATTCGAGCGGATTGTCGACTAGAAAAGTTTTTGCTTACAGTAGTTGTAAGTGCTTTTCTGGGTGGCCGACATGCAGCTCATAAAGTGCATTAGCTTTCGATCTATTTATGTTCATTAAATGAACGACTTTGAATTAACCGTTACACAATGATCCATTAAAGAAAAATACAAATCACAATCAATGCCTTATCAAATCTCAAATTTTGCTTTACTTTTTCTGTGGCGTTGTCTGTCTCAGTGCCTGCCTCAGTTTACCTTAGTCACTCTAGACCCTATCTTTGTTTATCTTTTGTTTGTTTGTGTGTATGCTATGTAAATTGTCTGTATTTTAGACTTTGTAACGTTTTTTTTTTATGTCTATTATCCAAAATTAGTTATAGTTTTCAAAGTAAATCTAGTCCGACTATAGATTATTTAATAGATAGAATCGAATCTAGATCTATCGTCTATAGACTGAAGTCAATATTACATAATTGAATTTATACTAGAGGTCTATATAGTCTAAAGGTCTACAATAGTCTGTACAACTGAAGAAAAAAATCCCAGCAAAATTCACTGTGCCTTCCTTACCTTAAGTTAAAGTTACTGTCCTCAGCCTTCAGCAAAAAAAAAAAAAAAAAAACCCACTAAAAATATAGTATAGTATTCAAGTACCTAGATTTATATTCAAGAAATGTCTGGAATTACTCTAAGGCTTGTTTACATTAGTCATAGATTCATAGCTCTACATTTTATCTTTCCAAAATGTGTTTTATAAGCCTTGGTGACGGCTTGGTGGGTTAATCAAGTTGATCATTGAATTCAGTTTTAGATTCTAAACCAGATGGGAGTTCACATTATCCTATTGTAGGACTAGATTTAACTAATAATGGTCATTAATGCTAAGGTATAGTATGTTATTTTGTATCTGTTTAAGGGTTAGGGTTAAAATTAGGGCTTACTACCTTGCACTTTATAAAATAATAAAACCTGTAAAATGCACAAGTTTTTAACAGAAAAAATCTTTATAACTAAAATTGGCCATGGTAATTTTATTAAAATTATATATGGGGAATTCTCTGAAGAAATTTTGATAAAAGGACTTAAGTACCAGTAGATCAAGGTGCTTTAAAGAACTAGCCCACTGCAATTTTCAAAGAGAGACAAGATCAGTGTTAAATATATATATATGCCAAATTTTATAGTTCAAGTAAAAACAGTAATCTACTGGTATTAGACTAGATATATTAATATTTAAAAAATATAGTAAATTTCTTTTTTTCACTGTTGATAGCAAAATAATAAAATTGATTTATCAAGTAACTTTTTTTTTTGGTAGCATCTTCTACCTTTACTGGTAGAACTAAAAAAATAATATTTTTTTTGTGTAACATTTTTTAGTCTTATTTGTGTACCCAGTAACTACAAGTATGGTAATGATTATATGCTAAACATAATTGCAAATCCAAAACTTTAAATCAATTAAACAGACACCTTCAGGCTCATTCCTAGTAATACAAATGCAAAGGACAGAAAAGTTTCAAATTTGCGTTTTAATGTAATGTTTCAAAATGCTATACTTAAGCATACACATACAATTTGAGGCTTTTCATTAAAAATTTGAGATTAGCTAGTATGAACACACTGAGGTTAGATAAATTTATATATTATATTTTACATGGAAACATTATTTTTGAAAATTCTTTTTAAGCTTATTAAACTTGTATTCTTCAGGAATCTACAAAGACATTGAACTTGCCATGTCTGGGCAACATGTAATTGAGAGATCAGCTACAGGGCCTGTGACCTGCAATTCAGTAGGCTCTAAAAATCAAGCTGAACTTCATGTGCAGACACTGGTTACTGCATCTACCAATTCTAAGACTCGCAATCATGCAGACAGTCAAAGCTCTGATGGCTCTGAGCCATGCTCTCCACAACCCATGTCACCTGACCAGGTGCATGACCTACCTCCTGAATTGTTGCAAGCTGGATGGAGAAAGTTTTGGAGCAGACGTGAAGGGAGGCCATACTATTTCAATAAAATTACAAATGAATCTCTTTGGGAGACACCAATGCTTGGAATAGCGGTAATTCAACATAAACATAGCAGATGATGTAACTGAAGTAACTCTATACTTACTCCTAGTACATCTTATTTATTCATTGATTGATCATTCATGAAGTCTCTAGAGCTGCCTAATATATTTGTGAAACTTTGTACACAGGTTCCTCTTCTTAGGTGCTCATTTAAGAAACAGCCTTTGATATATTCAAATCTAAGCGTGGAAATTAACCTACTTGTTATTTCACCTAAATGGCTGTGGTGCATATTTGAAGAAAAAAATCTATATAAAGCTTAAATACAAATATTTAATAGCACAAAATAGACTTCATTCCTTTTTCTTTTAAAACACTCAATAACTCTTTTTTAACTCTTTGGTAAAAATGTGTTTGGGAGGGCAGGTTAACCTATTTTGCTAACCTTAATATCAAAATGCAAATCCTAATTTTTCAAATAAATATTAGAAGTCACAGGCCAAAGGAATGTGTGTTGGAGCTTTGGCCAACCTACATGTTTTTGCTTTTTTGTTCACATTAATAACAATATGCAAACAATAATTATTTAATTAAAGGTTGTTGCATTTTTTTATTTTTAAAAGCTTTGCACAAAGACAATTGGTATTAAACTTATATGGAATAAATGGCTAAAAGTTAAAAGACAATAGAATTTAGCATAAAAAATCAATTATAAGCAAGGTAAAGTTTTTTTTAAAGCAATTAGAACATTTTACCAGCATACATACAGCATTTTCCCACACCTTATCTCGAATTAAGTTGAAATTTACACAATATTTGTAGTTCCTGACAAAACAAGAATCAATGTAAAAAACATTAACCATCTAGTTAATTAACTGTTGGTAATTATTTATCTTGTTTGGTATAGAATAAGGGAATGAAAAATGAAATCTTATTTGACAGCTGTGGTGTATATGTTGAAGTAGTCCCCTTGAGGAGGCTTGAGCCCTGAGTTTGAAATCCAGTTGTACCACTTTTTTTAGGCATTTAAAAGCGATCATGGTGATATTCACCCAGATGTCCCCCCCCCCCCCCCCCTCCCCTTTTCCTTTCCCAACTGGTCCAGACAAGTGATAGGATCATAACTCATTTAAAAAGCTAAAAGTATTAAATTATGCTAAACAAAAACAATTGGTAAAAGTATTTCTACTTGCTCAGATTTATTATTGATAGTCTAGATCTATTGCAAATTGAATTACATGACTTATCCAAACTAATTAACATAGTTACACTTAATATTTATAAGCTTTGTTTGTTTATTTAAAAGTATTTTTTTATATTCTTCTTGTTTTAATGTTTTTTAGTAATAATCTATAGAGTATAATATGAAAATATACTAACAAACACTGGCTAAGTTAAATTGTATTTCCTACTTTAATATAATAGAAGCTACCATGATTATAGCGATACAAATTAATTCACAATAGAAGCTAATAGTGGCAAAAGTAGTTTTTTTCTTATAGGTACCAACAAATATTGTATGAAATGGATGCAGAACTATGATATATTAAAACGGGAAATAAGCTGTTAAAAGGTCACTTATGCCATTTGACTTAAAAAGTTAAAGAACATTCTGACTTTGTTTAAATAAACATGTTTCAGTATATCTAATGTGAAAGTCCATGCATTATTTAAGAGCTTGGCTAAAACTTGGAAGAATTTTCTGTTATCAATATGCTGAATTTTGACTTTAAATTTATTTCCTTCGCAACATACTTAAAACAAATATTTATTTTGTTTACAGCATGACCCAATCACAGATCCTTTGGGCATTAACACAGAGCCTTCCAATGGCTCTGTTCCTATCCCTGGAGCTTTAGACAAGAGATTGAGTCGACCTAGTACAGAAATTAATCCACTTGTTGCTATTACAAAGCGCAGGGCAAGCTCTGAGCTGTGTGTTGGAAGTCCCTTAAAAAAAGCCCAGCTAAATTATAAGTATGTGCATGCTTTCTAACGTGTACTATTCTTACCCTTTTATGCTTATGGATATATATGTTTTTGACATTTAGATAAAAAATCTCTTTCCATAATGCCATCTTGGTAATGTCCTCTTGAAAAAACATGAATGCTTAATAATGAAAAAGAAAAACTTTATGATAAAATTTACATGGCTCAAAGAATTAAAGTTTTTTATTATTTAATGTTGTGTTTAGGTCATTATTCTAATTACATGTAACTAAATAAAAGTATTAATTGACAATATATATTACTTCAAATGATTTAATACCACTACAATAATTTGTTTGTAACTATTGCAGACCTTTTTGGAATTTTGATATACATACGAATGCTGTTATAAAAGAGCGGGCACCTCTACATTTGCCGCCCCCTCATCCTGAGATTGAGTCATTTCGTAGTACACTTGTCACAAAGATTAGAAAGAATTTACAAGACATGTGCTCTCAAAGAGAAAGTAATTCGTTTTCCTGTTCTTGATACTTTAGTAAGACGATAATGTAAAGTTCTTTAATCGGTTACTATACGATAATGTAAAGTTCTTTAATCTGTTATTATAAGGTATATACAGCTATTATAGAATTTAAATTGAATAGATATTTTAAAAGGCAAAATGCTATTGATTTGCATAAGTTGAATGTTTATTAAAAGTTGTAAGTTGTGGAGACAGTGGTACATAATAAATAAATAAATAATGACTATAGTTAAACATTCTTGATGGAAAAAAATCTTTCAATATCAGTAAAAGCATGCTAATGAAAATTTTGAATTATCTTATTCAGATATCGACGCTCCATTAGATTCTTTTAATCGATGGCTTTTAGAGCGAAAGGTCATTGATAAAGGAAAGGATCCTCTTCTGCCTTCAGACTGCACTCCAGAGCTATCTCGGGCACTTGTTGATGAGATAATGAATGATATACCACTCAAATTAATCAGGACAACACTTATAGTGGATGCTCGTAGACAGTTATTCAAATATGCTGAAGCTGCCAAAAAAATGATAGCCTCAAGGTTAGTTTTGATAATGTGAGCATTTTCCAGTAATTTTATGTCTGAAGTTCCTAGTCATTCCATTTCGAAAAATGCTGATTAACTTTGTAAAGGTATGTGCGCAAATAAAGTATTATAATCCAAATTAGCATCTTCTCTAAATTAATTTACTTTCTCATTTTGTAGCAATACTTCTTCAACTGAAGGTAGAAAAGTTGTGAAGTGGAATGTTGATGAAGTTTTTAAATGGCTACGCAAGAAAAACAATTGTGCTCTTGAAGACTACTTGGTAAGTTAAATGTCTTTAACTAATAGATTTTAAAATAGTTTTGAATGGTAATTTTTCAAAATTTAAGATAAAAATGAGCAAATAAATGTAATTCAATCAGACCTAAAACAAAAGTGTCATGTAATAGTATAAAAAAAATATATATATTTTTACTATTTATTTTATTCATGTTTAAACTAATTTGATATAATATTTTTAAAAATCTAAAAGGAACACTAAGCTAAAAATCTTATATGTTCTAGTTAGGCCAATTCAAGAAAATGCATCTTCTTTCTATTTAGGATTTCTCAAATCAAGAAAATATAATAAACTAGAACAAACTCAAAAGGTTATCACTAGTGAATGCTCACACATTCACAAAAATAACATCATTGGTAAAATTCCTAAACTCAAAGATGCTTCAGAGCAGACGATTACAAAGTAAAATAAAATAAGAATATAAAACTAAACAAAAGTTGCTTACAAAAAACAAACAAGAACATATAAACAGACACAAAGAAAAAACATTTTTATTTTCAGTGCAATTTTAGCATGGAATATACAACCTGAATTAGAAAAAATAATGTTAAGTAGATTTTGAATTTCTAGTTAACATGAATTAACATGATTAACAAATAAGTAATTTATAATAATCTAATACCATTAGATTTTTAAAAATTTTTGTTAGCTAAACAAAATTTTGTATGGTCTCCTCTATTTGTTTCATTAAGGAACGTTTGACTCACTTGAAAAGACAATGCCAGCCTCACTTGTATGAAGCTGCAGAAGAGTCAGTCAAAAGTATTGTCAATAAAATTTACAAGATGTCATCAGAGAGTGTTCAGAAAATACAGGCGAAAACTTGGGAGTTGTATAAAGAACAAAATATAGCAGGTAGTTTGTTTTTTTTTAGTACTTTTATTTTTGAATTGGCAGGGGTTTAATTGATCTTAAATAGCCACATTTCTCACACCGCATTGTGTAAAGTTCATAAAAGAAATTTCAGAAAAGTAGCTTTGTGGAAGTTTTTATTTATTAGATGAAATATCTACTTTACAAAAAAGATAATTAATAATTTAGTTGTTTTTTTTTTCAATTATTTATTTTTGTAAATTTCTTTTACCATTTCAGAAGGTCAACCAATGCCACAGCCAACAAACCCACGCCTAACATACTGCTATTCAGTTCAACTGAGTATTCCATCTATGCGACTTCCTGTGGTAGAGAGACAGATTGAAAATGAGATTGCCAATTTAAAATATAAAGGTGAAACACTTAAAATGAATCAAGAACACTTCTGGAAAATGGTGGGTGATATTCAATATTTTCTGGTAACATTATTCACAACTACCTAACATTTTACAACTAACAAGTAACAACAGTTTTAAAAAAAAGTATCCCCTTTATGATGCTAATAACCCCTCAAAGATATAGATCTACATAAATTTTCCAATTTCCAGGAAAATCCAAGTCCAGTTTTGTTTTTTTGACCCCATGAAGAATTGGTTGTGTGGTGTATGTTCTGGACTGTCAATGATGGTACAGGGTTTGAACCCTGTCCACAACAATCCCCTGCTGCAATGTATGACCAAGTATCAGGATATTTAAACATGTGAACAATGACTGGTTAAAATTATGATTTTTCCAACAGAATCCACTAATGGAATGCCTAATATGATTACTAAGAAGAAAATATGCTACCTTAAATTGCTGAAAGTTTCAAAATGATGATAGTGTTAAACAAGAGCATGTTCATTCTTTAATCGTGTATAATAAGGCAACAAGTCTTATTATCATTCTCCTTCTAGATAAAATATTGTATACTTTGCCCAATTAGTTTGAGTTGTTCTATAGAAAGCTTAAGCAAAGTAGGAAATAATGAAGTTGTTTTTTTCTAGCCTTGATTTTATACTTAGCTGGTAACATAAAAATGCTATTGTTGACAAAAATAGCAAAGATCTCTGGAGTTATTGCATCATTAACTTGTTAGAAGTATGTTTCTTTTAACCATTTTTTTAAAATATAAAATATTATATTTATTTTCTTTTAATTGAATGTGCTAATAATGTCAGTTAACAAGTTTATGCCTGGATTTATCTCAATAGTCATATTAGATTCTTTTAATCTTTTTTCCTGTGTCCAATCAGCCCTGAAATATGGAATTAAATATACTTTTGAATATTTATTGCAAAATTTGTTTTAAATTTCCTTTTGAAAGATTTTTGTAATGTCGTTTCTCATTACCCTACAGGAACAATTATATGGATTGAATTGTCGAGATGATCCAAGATTTGATAACTTTCTAGCAAGAGTCTGGTGTTTACTGAAACGATATCAGGTACAAATTTAGTGAGGTTTTGCTGGTTGTCTGAACTTTCAGTATTTTAGTTATTATGAAATCATCGTTTTGTTATGAAAATATATTTATAAATGATGTATTCATATACAGTATATATATAATGTATAATAATGAAAATGTTGGAAATATCTGAAGAAATAATAATTTATTTTTTTTTTTTTCCATTATGTTGATGTTCTGGTCAATCGTGACATATTTTTATGTCCTTTATATTTGAAAAATGTATTTTGACCTATTTATTTAATTTCTAAACATTAGAGCAATTTTAGGGTAAAGGCAGCATGTGCAGAGTTAGTTTCTGCTTAAGCACACACACAAATTTAGGATGTAAACAAATTAGGAGAGTTATTTCATTGTACATAAGAAGAAAAATAACAAAAATAGTAACAATAACAAAGATGACCGGAAAATATGTTCATATTCTAAATTTCCTCGTGAAGGAAATTCCATATACATATAAATGATGTTAGTATTTTAATTTCTTTATTAGGCTTACTTTGGAATTAACCCCAATGAAGGCAAGGGCAACCAAGGTGCACTAACTCCAGTAGTAATGGAGTGCCTCCACCGGGTCTTTGGGGTCACTTTTGAGTGCTTTGCCTCCCCATTCAACTGTTACTTTAAGCAATACTGTTCAGCGTTTCCAGACACTGATGGCTTCTTTGGATCCAGAGGGTAAGCATTAGCTTCGCTGACCTGTATAAATATTGAAGTTCTCTAGTTCTTGCAAGAATTGAAAACTTAAAAAAAAAAAGTAATAATCTTCATGATCATCTTCTTTTTTTTTCAAATCTATATTATTATATATTATGTTCAAAATGCAGGACTTGTACCGATAGTTTGACTTAGAAGACTTAGAATTAACTTGTTGGAGTGATCCTGAAAGCTCTTAGGGAAACAAAGGAAAATGATATTGTTTCTGTAGCTAGAGAGAACATTGAAATAGTGCAAAATACCCTGGTACTGCCTTAGACAATAAATTTTACTGTAAATACTGATGATATTAGTTCAGATCAGTCATGTAATTAAATTTGAAATAGATCTAGACCAACAATAATAAATCTTTGCGATTAACAATATTTGTACCAATTGTTTTTGTTTAGTGCTATTTCATGCTTTTACCTTTCTCAATACGCTATTATCCTATCACTTATCTGGACCAGTTGGAAAAATGGGGAGTGAGCTAACACTGTTAATAATTTATAATTTAATTAGTCTATAGTTCATATAGAAATATTAAATTAAAATTATAAATATAAAGTAGAAATGTTAACAAAGAAAGACTTAATAAGTAAAGTTTATTTTGTGTTGTTTTTTTCCCCCTCCTCTACTATACACAAATGTGTATAACAACCCAAATATGTACAATTTCACTTTAAAGGAATGAAACTTGTAAAATTTAAATTTATCTGAATCAGAAGAAAGGTTGGGCATCCCTGATATAAGCTTTGTAAAAAGAAAAATACTTAGGTCTACCAGGGTTTCCTATATTTATGAATGATGTATATTCTAACCAAATATTCCTTGAATATTTCAGACCTTTTTTAGACTTTTATCCTACAAGTGGATCTTTTGAGGCCAATCCACCATTTTCAGAGGAACTGATGGTAGCCATGGTAGATCATATTGAAAATCTACTTGAGGAGACTAATGAACCACTTTCATTCATTATCTTTATTCCTGACTGGAGAGACCCACCTTCAGAAGCCTTGCTTCGTTTAGAGAGTAGCAAGTAGGATTTTCTATTCTATTAATTCTCTTTAGTAGCAAGTCTGATATCCTAAACATAAGAACTAATTTATAGAGCATAGAAGTTTTAGTTTATAATAGAGAATAGTTTGAAATGCATTTGTCATGTTCTTTGAAATGTTCTTTTTAGATTTAAAAGGAAACAGTTTGCATGTCCTGCTAAAGAGCATGAATATCGTCATGGGTTTCAGCATATGCCATTAGCAAAGTAAGTGTCTTGATTGTTTTCACTTGTACTTGTAGGAATTTGAACCCAAAGAAAAGATTATGATGTCATAGCTCAAATCTATTGTAATATATATATACATATACTATTTATATAGTTTGTCTATCATGGCTCGATGATGTTCACTTTCGTCATCCAGGGAGCTAAGGACTTTGCACTGTGGTTTT
Organism: Biomphalaria pfeifferi; assembly: GCA_030265305.1. NCBI lineage: Eukaryota > Metazoa > Mollusca > Gastropoda > Planorbidae > Biomphalaria > Biomphalaria pfeifferi. Next base: position 1,271,149 of record JASAOG010000024.1, read on the forward strand.
GTGCCTCCTCATGTGTCTGGTGAGATCTCTGAGCCCAGAATGGTCGACTGCACACTGGGCAGGTTATTCCAGTTGGAGTTTTTGTCAGTTGACTTGATTTTTCTCTGGCATTTTTTTTCTGCCAGTGCTGCGTTTTTGTGCACTGCAATTTTTATGCCAGTTTTCACAGTGCCACATCATGAGTGCTCTCTTATTTGCGTCCATCTTTGGCAGGCTCAACGTTAAAGGCTTTCAGAGCGTTTTCTTTATCTAACTTGTGATTGCTGCATTTTTTGTAATCGACCATAAAGGAGTCTTTTTAAGGATAACAATGTTCAAATATTTTTTGCAATGTAACTGTATGTACTGATCGATTTCTTTGATGAATGGTGTTTGTTGTGGGTAGGTATTTGCCATTCAAGAAATTCTATATTTTACAGGGACAAAATGAATGTCAAAGCAGCTTTCAGCACTCTGGTTGTCTTTCTTCAGAATGATGCAGGCTATAACAAATGGACCCCAACAACAGAGAAAATTAAGGAACTCGTACTAGCATCTAAAATTAAGGATCCATTGTCCAGCAGTTCGTTACCATCTTAGAACATTCTCAAGGTAGTATAAGTATGTTGAGCAACATTGTCAAAGTCACCTTCATACAAACTTGTCACTTTGCCTACCAACTCCCCATCCTGCAGTGATCTGTTTTTTTTGTTTTTTTTTATACAAATAACTTTTTCTAACATTTTTTTTTGACTGACTGGAACATACAATGAACCCCTAGAGTAGCATTGCTAACTACATGGGAAAAGTAAGTTTATTTTTTATTTGGGACTTCAATTTTTTTGTCTTTTTGCTTTTTTGTCTAAACAGTCTAATTATTGACATGTTGTCCACGAGGTAATGATGTGAAGGTGCTGAATGATATCCAGCTAAACGGACCAACATTAACTTTATTTTATGTAGGGCTTTGACAGTATCAAAATTTTCTGATTTGTTTAGACTTACATTTATATTGTTAAGGAAACTTTTGTCTGCACTGTTTTTAAAACTTAATTTCTTAGTAAGTAGGCATTGATGATTAAGAAGAAAAAAAAAAAAGAAATGTCTCACATACCTAGTTCTTTGGTCTCAGCCATTGTTTCATTTTTAGATTTATTTCAGACATAATAAAGCTGGTACTCTCCTATATGTCCTGTCACATCATAAAAATGTCATAGCATATTTTGTCTGATTTCCAAGTTGTTTTATTTAAGGCTTATATCAGATTTAATTTTAAGAGAGGAACTTTTTTGTTTCAAGTGATAAAATTAGTAGAAGACATTTTATTTTTAGTTCAGTCTTATCAACCTTTTGAAAGAAGTGATCATGATAAACAAAGTAAGACTTAAAATAAACTTGGGATTTTTTAAAATCCATTTTGTAAATGTTTTGAAGGGAAGGATGTGGGACAAACTCTTGTATAGCTACTGGCAATACCATTTAAAAATAAACCACTTGTATTGAATGTTTTAAAATCCTAACCATATTCTTAACTTTTTTCCTTGTAAATATTACATTTCTTTTTTTCCAAGCAACTTGCGCTATGAGAATTATTTGTCATGTATTCACTGTAAATATTACCTTCTTTGCCTGGTTGTACTCTTGAATATGGTTTGTAACAAATAATAAATGTTTTTTTTTTCTTTTTGAATCTTGTTGAGCAGGTTGAAAGAATAAACATGAATATAAGAGTACTAAACATTCTACCCAAAATGATGATGAGATTAAGTCTTATTTTTTTAATTGACTCACTAGGTTCTGATCTCTTTTGTTCTACTATACAACTAAATACAAAAGGATAAAGGGTTTCATTGTTATTCATTTGCTCAGATTGTCTAGATTTTTTAAACTTTTCAATCCAACAACACATATAATATGTAAAGCTACATCTTCACTTATAATGATTATCTTGACTCCTTATGTTTTTAGTGCTTCATAAATTGTATAAAAACATATTAAAGAGCATAAAAACAATATTATGTTATTTGTAAAATGAATACATTTCTGAAGAAATAATTATTGATAATTATCTTTATGCATTTTCCTCTTTAAAAAAAAAAGGCAATCATCAAGATAGCCCAATAGAAACTTTCAGAAGAAGTCAGCAGCCAAGTAGTGAGAAGTTTGCTTGTTGTTTTCCTCAATGTTTGTAGTTGCTTTAGTTAGGGTCTAACACAGTCAGGTAATAGCAAAAAAAAATACAAAATTTGTTTCAACTCAGGGCAAAGGAATAGCTTAATAAAATAAATACATACATTCTTTTAAAATAAAGGATAAATATAATTTGCTGCTAAATGATAGCATAAAACTTAACCAATCTCAAAGACAGTAAGTACATTTCTGAGATTTTATTATTGTAAACTTATTCTCTTTATGAAATCATGACACTGTTAACCTTTTTTTTTCATTATTAACTTTTTGTTTCATTATGAAACAAACTTCCAATCCAACAAAAGCCTTCTGTTTTTATCTCATAATTTTGTATTGAACTTAAATTTAGCTTTGTTTTATTTATTTATATTTTGTTTTATTTAGTTTCGAAGAATGGTACAGTTTATAGAGATATATTTTATAAACTAAGCTAATTATTGTAAAAATATAACTTAAGAAGTTAGATTTAGAATCAGTTGTCTAAATGATACCTTCAGTTGTATCCTTCATAAATTGAAGTTTTAGTTTATTTTTGTGTGTTTGTGTTTAGGGGTTCCATTAGAGATGGGCTCTAAATTACTTATATACATATGTATATAGAAAAGTGCAATACTAAAATTTCAAATGTCTGTCCATTTCATTCACATTGTAATATATACATTATTTTTTCTTATTCTTTGTAATATGACATGTTCTTGTTTTGTTTTAAAGCAATTATGAAATATTATTTTACTTTCATTTCAAATTCTTCTGAAACATGTTTATGACCCATTATATTATTTTGAAATGTTGTATCACTGTGAACCATTATTATTTTTCATAGAAATCAATGTATATGTGTGGGATAAAATCACATTTGCAAGGATTATTCTGACACAACCATGGTGAACTACTTATCATGAAGCATTGCATGTCTCCACACAGTATCATCATTTCTTGTTATGATGAATGTGCAGCTAATGAGATCTTTTGTTTTCTGTGCAAGAGAAGAAAATAGTCAACAGAGTTTTGCTACTCAGGCAAAGTAAGCTGTTCAGTGAAATTCATCATAGATGAAGAAAGAAACTGGGATAGTATTGTTCCTTTTTTCTTTTCAGATATACCTGTATTATAATTTTAATTAGTTCATTGGTATTTTCTTTGTACATTGTTGAAATTAACATATTGTGAATAGTATAAAATATACATCTGAATAAAATCTTTATCTGACTACTGAAATTCAAGGATGTCCTTAATTCTCCTGGAATTTCAGAAAAAATAAAAAAGTCCTGGAAATCTCCTGGAATTTTAAAATATCTCCTTGAATGTCCTGGAATTTTAAAATATCTCCTTGAATGTCCTGGAATTTCGCCGATCGAAAAAAAAAAAAGGTATTAAAAAAATTCGGCACCGTTGCTGCGGATGGGCCGTCGCGGCGGAAATAGATTCGAAATGAGCATTACCGAGTTTGCGCAGAATGTGTTGACTGCTCCTGGACTATAGATAGATCTTATCTATTTATAGATTAGTATCGTTATCGGATCGCTTTTTAACTGAGCACGTTGATATTCATCCAAACTACGTTCCATAACTTTTTACGGGCTGGCTGTGTCAATAAGCTGACCAGTGACGAGTCTACACCGCCTTTCACCCACTTGTGAAGCGTGTTCTCGTGATTGAAGATGGCCTTGGCTAAAAGCAAGGGCATTTCACCTGGCATTATAATGATTATTTTTCTGAAGGGCCCTCCCTCACCTAAAATCTTGTAACTGAGTGATTTTGCGTAAATCATCCAGACTCTAGCTAGAAATAGTATCTCGATTTGGATCTAGTGAAGATAATTCACACCTAACTTGAAAACTTCGTGAATTTTAGTCAATTTAATGATTTCGATACATCTAATGTCTAGATTTTTCTAGAAATACGCTAGATTCTAGATTTACGCTAAACCACTAGCTCTAGAATGTAGTGAAGCCTAGAAAAACTCGCAAATTTTAGTGACTTAAATTAGATCTAGAGTCTGGATTTACGGTAGATTCGGCGAAGATAATTCTAACATAGCTGTAAAAAGTCCGCGACTTTTAGTGACTTAGATCTAGAGTCTAGATTTACGGTAGATTAAGGAAAGATAATTGTCACACAGCCGCAAAAAATCCGCGGATTTAGTGACTAAGATCTAGTCTAAATTTACAGTAGATAGGGGAAGATAATTCTCACACAGCCGTGAAAAGTCGCAAATTTTAGTGTCTTAAATTCAGATCTAGACTCTAAATTATACACAAAATCATAGAATCTAGTGAAGATAATTCACTCACAGCCGTGAAAAGTCCGCGAATTTTGTGACTTAGATTTAGACTTTAGATCTACTGTATATTTAGGCAAAATATTTCGCACACAGCTGTGAAAGTCCGTAAAAGTTATTTCGGTCGTAAAAGACAGGGAAACTACATAGTTGAAAAAGAAGGGTTTCCACCATAGAGAAGGCAACTCTAAGAATGTTTCTTATTTTAAAAAAAATGGAATAGCAAACATTTGTAATGTTCTTAAATAAATCTTTGAAAAGAAAAATGTTTGTTTGAGGTTTTGGGATAACAGTCAAGTTGTTACTAGATTAAAAGATGACTTACATGTATATATATATACACACATAATAAGGCTTCTCTTCGAGTCCGAAGATTAATGAGCAATAATAATAATCAACTTTGACAATTGTTATGTAATATTTTTGCGCAAATTTTATGTCCTGGAATTTTAAAATTTCTCCTGGAAAAGTCCTGGAAAACTCCTTGAATTTCAAATTGACTTTGGTGCAGAAACCCTGTGTTTAGACAGATTTTGTCCCAACTTTCAAACTCTGGAATGGAAGGCAAGCTAGGTTAATTAGGTTGAATGCTACAGAACTGATTCTCCCTTGTAAAAATGTTGTTTGTTGATGCTTTTGTCCATCCTTGATGAATTGCCCAGTGTTTTGTATGTGAGGTTGTAGAGATTCTGTATTTAAACACATTATATTATTATTTTATTTCTAAATAAAAAGGTAATCAAAGATTCTAATATGATCACATTAGGCATCTAATATGGGTATCAATGTTTTCAAATATATTACTGTTAAAATTACAATTTCATTATCTGATCTATATTCTGTTTGTTTTTGTTTCTCAGTTCATAGTTACCCAAATATGCTGGGTTTCTTTAGGTTTTAATTTTCTCACTGGCTTGTTTTCATAAAGAAGCTTGAGTTTGGCTAACACAATCTTCTGTCTCTCTTTTTGTTTGTTTGATGCTGTCACCAACAGAAAGCTGTTTCCATGTCTCTTGCAAGCTCATTTTTATTTCTCTATCCTTAAGAACATTTTTAACATGAATTATATTAAGCTGAAACATAATTTCTGCTTGAATGTGGTATAACTTAACTTTTAGTGTTTTGGACAAAAAGAGTTTGTTCAGTGTAATAATTTTATTTTGTTTGTCTAAAAAAAAAACTACTAGATGTATTTTCATAAGTGTGTTTTGTTGAACTGATGTGATTGATTTTTTTTTTTTTCGGCTGACATGAATTAACTTTGTTATTTTATTTTGGCTGACATGAATTTGTTATTTTATTTTGGCCATTAATGTTTGTTTGAAACTACTTTTTGAAAGGCAGCAATAATTTATTTAGTTGGGTGATAATACAATAGTAGGAAAATTGTTTTGTTTTATGCTGTGTGCTGACTCAGTATGAATCTGTGTTACAAAATTTATATATATTTTGAATAGTACATTTATGCCTACCCTTTCTTATGTGTGTGTGTGTGTTTTCATATTCTTCATTTTTGAAATGTGATCATTTAGTTTAATTTTCAAGATTTGTTGTTGTTGTTTTCTTTTTAAATTCATACTTTATTTTTAATAGTCCTATTTTGTTTAATGTTTCATCACCCTTGTAATAAGAAACAACTGTTGATATAGTCTTGACTTGCGAATCCCTTCCCTCCAAACTTGCCAGGTGTTAATACGCAACAGATTAGACCCTGGTTTGAAGTAACATCTTTTAAGAGAATACTCATTTTTATTTTCCTTTAAGTGTCATTGTCCTCCAGGACTAAAGTTTGTTTCTTTTTAATTCCTCCAGCAGATCTACTTAGCATGTGCTCTTGTTATATAGCAAGACTTAACTGGCATGGTTAAAGAGTGCTACGAGCTAAGGAAAAAAAAAAGTGTTGGTTGCCTTTGTTTGGAGCCTGACTTAAATCAGATGAAATGGTCTATTTTATCTTCCTCATGCCTTTATAAAGATGCTAACCTTCCCCATCTATTGATCAACACATTACCACCAAGTGTGAAGTTATTTTTTCAGTTGGGGAATCCTAAAATTTAATTGTGCACTGTTTCCTGGTTGTACAAGACTCACATACAAAGTAATCAAAATTTGTTATATTTGAAAAGATATTTTTTTTTTTTTTTACTTATTTATAAAAACAATTTTTTTGTGTTCACTGTAGATGTTAGGTCATTTTTATCTGCCTTGTTTTTTTATTTATATGTCAAGCCTTTCATATCTGGCAATGTCTCAAATTGATGCCAGAACCCTGAGTTTCTGGGTACTAAATATGTTCCTATAAAACTATTTCTTTTATCACCTGTAAATAGTTCATTTTTATTAATGCACTTCTTTTCTTATTAAAAAGCCATGGCATTGAGTTCACTAAAAAGAAAAAAAAAATATTTGTATGTTTTAAAATGTTTTTTATGTGTTTAATATGTTGTTATTTAGATAACTTGCAACATTTTTTTTGTTTGTTCTCATTATTATTCGTTTTTAATTTTTAAGATTATCCATTTGTTCGTTTCTGCAACAGTAATGTTGAAGCCTAGAAAGGAATGTCAAATCAGGGCAGCCTGTTTAGGTGCGTGGGTATAAGATAAAATGTATGTATATAATATTTGAATATTTTGTATCTGTTTTTGTTCCTTAAGTGTAAGTACTGTAGTTGTGAAGTGCTTCAGAACAATGAAAACATATGCAATTCAATTGTTTCTCAAAACCCAGATATGTCTAGGAAACTCTTTGGTTTGAGGATTTTCTATTCTTTTGTTGATACCATTTTTATTTCAACTCTTCCTTAGTCTTTACAAACCTGCATACCTCTTGTAGTGATCAGTTTCTCTCCACTTGTTTCTTGTGTTACTTCTATGCTCCCCAACCCAGTGTACCTTTTTTAAAAGTATAGTATAGAAACAATAAATAGAGAAGAATAATTTCATTGGTGTATATATCTTCTTTTTCTCTTCTTGAGCACCACTACTGACATTGGTGTCAGAAAATTGGTCAGTGACAATAGCTGTTGATCAGTTTTTAGTTGCTGTTTTATTTTTTTCAGCATTTCATATAAAGAGAACATATATGAATTGTTTATGCCAGTGAGGCAGGGACAACCTATAAGTTGATACCATTTAGTTTTCCTTATTTTTTTTTGTTTTTTGTTTTTTCAATAGCTTCATACTTTCACATGGAATGAGAAGAAATTCTCGTCTGGTGTTTGTTAATACAAAAGATAAAGATCAGCTTTAAAATAACACTGACTAGATTTGACTGATGAAAGAAATGCTGAGCTGTCTTGGCCATTTATTGAATGTAGTGATTTTTTTGTTTGTTTAATCCTTCCTTCATTTGTGTGTTTCTACCTTCGTTGGAGCTGATATTTGAAGAAATGTTTTTAAAAGTTTCATGCTTACAGTTGATATGCAAGTAAAACAATATATATATATATATATATATATATATATATATATATATATATATATACATCACTAAATATTATGTATTCTTTTGACTAGTTCTACTTGTCGACTTGTCATTGTCACTTTCATTTATTATCATTTAATATGTTTTAATACTAGCACCATTAACTCTTCCCCCCCCCCCACCCCCCAAGTAATATAGTTACCATTTTCTATTTTTTAGAGTACAGGTATATCAAATAAACAAGAAATATAAGTTCATTTTTTTTTTATAGTTCAAGTCTTGTGGAGATCTTGATATTTAGAGAAAATTGTCCAATGTATAAATATTTTAAAAATTGTGTAAACTATTTATTTTAATAAAAAAAATCAAGTGTATATTAAAGTTTTGTGTAAAAGCACTTAAAGTGATGTGCATAAAAACTTGAAGTTATGTAGAGAAATTCAGTTGGCAGCCTGTCTGAACTGAATTGACTTAACCTTGATTTTATGTGTCCATTATCTCTAGCCACAGTCATAGCTACAGTAGGACTAATCAAGTGTTTATTTTTCGTTCCTTCCAATGTATAAATGAAGTTACCAACTAAGACATTTACGGAGCTCCTTTTCATTTGAACAAATTACTTAGTGTTTGCACTTCAGACATCACATTGGAAACTTACGTTTTTGTGCAGGGGCTAGTAAGGATTAATTATGAAGGATTGTCAGAAGCTTGTGTCTACATGAAGCAAAAAACTGGTTGCTAGAGATGCTAAAATCTTCAAAAGTGACTAGAATTAACACAAGTCATGCCAATTTAAATAACATGTCTATTTGATTTATACTGTATTCTTTTATTATTCTGTATTTCATTTTATGTTTTGAAAAATTAACAAACAACCTATTTATTCTCAGCCTAAGTTTTTGTTCCCACAAAGAATTGGTATCACAAGACAGTAGAGCTGTCACTTTAACACTTTTTTTTAAATAGCATGGTTAAATAATGGAAGTTATTTTTTGTATGTTTGGTTTTCTTTCCATCAGAGAAAGTTAAATCCCTGAGGGCTACTTTCTTTTGTCCAGATTTAATTGTTCCATTTTAACTGTTGATTTCAAATACTCTTGTATCTAATTAGGCTAGTGTTAATGATTGTATATTTGTAAGGCTTTAGGTTTTAGAAACTTGGGGATCTTTCATATATTTTTTTAATGTGTAAATTATTGATAAGCATTTATGAAAAGTGTGTCTGAATGAGAGAACACAAGCCAAGTCTCAATGGTTGGCAGTAAGAATGTTCGAGAGTTTGTCTAATTTGTTTTCAATTTCCTTTTATGTGAAAAAAAAAATATCTGAACAGATTTTTGTTTTCACTTTTTGCTCTACTCGCTTTTTGGTCTTTGAAGTGCTGGGGAAAGAGGCCAATGTGTCATATCACTTGTGTATATAATAACCATCAATAAATTCATAGATTTATCTATTTTGAAATTACGAGTTTTTTTCAACAATTATTCCGATTTCTTTTTCATTGACAACTTTTTGAGTCTTTGTGTTTTTGTACATGTACTTGTGAAATCCAGCGTGAGACAAAAATTTTTGTTATTAGATATCAAAGAGAATTTGATGAAATCTCTAGATCGACCAAATCTCATTGAGTTTCATGCAATGAAATGTCTAGATCGACCATATCTCATTGAGTTTCGTGCAATGAAATGTCTAGATCGACCATATCTCATTGAGTTTCGTGCAATGAAATCTCTAGATCGACCACATCTCATTGAGTTTCATGCAATGAAATCTCTTGATCGACCACCTCTCATTGAGTTTCGTGCAATGAAATCTCTTGATCGACCACATCTCATTGAGTTTCATGCAATGAAATCTCTTAATCGACCAGATCTCATTGACTTTCGTGCAATGAAATGTCTAGATCGACCATATCTCATTGAGTTTCGTGCAATGAAATCTCTTGATCGACCACATCTCATTGAGTTTCATGCAATGAAATCTCTTAATCGACCAGATCTCATTGACTTTCGTGCAATGAAATCTCTCGATCGACCATATCTCATTGAGTTTCGTGCAATGAAATATCTAGATCGACCATATCTCATTGAGTTTCGTGCAATGAAATCTCTCGATCGACCACATCTCATAGAGTTTCGTGCAATGAAATCTCTAGATCGACCATATCTCCTTGAGTTTCGTGCAATGAAATCTCTTGATCGACCATATCTCATTGAGTTTCATGCAATGAAGAAAGATAAAAATTGTATGTAGTTCTAATAACTTCTTCGCTAAAAGCCAGTTTATTCGATCGGATACTTTGAATAATAATCAATTCGCTCCTCGTTACTGTTTCATATTTATTTCGTACTCTATTATGACAACCTAAACCAAAGATTTGAAAACATTCTTCACTTGGATATTCCCGACTGCATATTGAATCATTTTGCCTGTAGACAAAATCAAATCCCAATTACAGATGAACCCATATTAATGCAGGAGCAGCTTATTTAAATATCCACAAACGAGGAACACAAACCAACATTTGAACTAGGAGACCACACATTCTGATTACACAAATCTATTCCAATTCATATTCCTCCATTATGGGATTATTGTCAAGAAGTTGTTGACTGCTTTCCTGTCTTCTTATTTAGTACAACGTGGATTCTTTGCTGTATTGAATGTCTTCTCAAATACAAGAAACCATCACTTATGTATTTGTGTATCTTTTTACGTGGGAAAGTTTTGACTATTAAAAAAGGGGTCCCGGGTCAATAAAAGTTTGAGAACCTTTGATCTAATCAATGTCCCATGACGAATCAATCTATCGAATTCATCTAATCGTCTTAAAATCATCGCCATAGGAATAAAATCAATCTATCACCTAGACGCTTTGTTCTAGATTTCCAGTCTCCAACTTTCTACGAAATATAAAATAGATTAAAATCAATCTCTTCAAACTCGAATTCCTTTTTAAAAGGCAAACTAAAACAAACAGAAAACAAAAATCAGGCTTTAAAATACCCAAGATCAACAAATCGTTTCAAGAAATATTTACTATTGTATATTTTGATAGATGACGTCAGATGACAGTACAATGGCACCCTGAAAAAGAAAACAAAAAACCACTAAGAAATATGAAATCAATGGGGATCGCAATCTGTAGGTTTAAAAAAAAATGTTTAAGTCGTATTTCAGTAGCCTACACCCAAGATTACACTATTGGCTAACTTAATTAACTGCTAGCTTTCGACAGCTCACGAGTGTCCAGGGTTCGAATCCTGGGATTTTTAATTTCGGGCTTTAGGGCGCCCCCTGCGTCCACCTGACATTAGTTAGGCGGAAAATCGTGCAGGCCACATGACATAATCGTAAACTGTGTTTCATCATCTGCCCTATGGATAGCAAGGTCTGAAAGGGGGAATGTTAGTTTCTCAACAGCTCTGAGGTGATTGAAAAAAAAATCAAACTTATTTAATAATTCTACAACTAACTAGATGAAATACTTCTATCGAAATGCAAATACGGTTTCTTATATCATTATAATAATTACATAATTACAAATACTTGAAAATGAAACAATTCCATTGCTTCCCCCGACTTCCATGCTTCTCACCTGCACAAATTTAACTTCAGGATTCTTTAACACCAAGTCAGTGAGAACTGGAACTTTAATGCCAGATTTGGCGATTGCTAAATATTAGGAATTAAACAGTTGTAGTTAATCATTGTCTCTTTCTATAAGTTAAGAATATTGAATAATGATTAATTGGACGATTGGAGCTGTAGATATATACTATGTCTACATTTACTACTGCCAGACCATGGCTGTATTCTCTCTCTCATCAATAAGTGTACATCTCTCAACTATGACCTTCTAATGCTAATAAGCACATAATGGACATCTTTTAAGCATTTGAATATATTATTTCAAAATTTGTCTTAAAGTTAGAAAAAAAAAACAGTCCACGATGAAATTCAATCGATAGGTAGACACTTAAATAACTTGTATAGGAAACTTTTGATCTCAATCTAAGGATTCACTTTTCCTTCTGGCGCTGGATTTTACACAGGAAATAAAAATACAATTTTTGTAGACTCGTTTAAAAAAGATATCAGACTAGGGATTTCATATCTCGTGTTTAGTTGCTCAATGCAGTAACAACAGTCAGTTGGTCCTTTAAAGCCTAAGAGGTAAAATATAGATGTTCAGTAAATCAGTTCATCAACTACCTGAACCTAACAAAACATGAATAATAATTTTAAAAACACCAATTGGTCAATTAATTATTTTGTTTGATATCGAATAAGGGGAATAGCTTGTACACTATTGATATAGTTTTAAGGACGGAGTTCTTCCCCTTTAGATAAGTTTTTTTTCTAAGGATTTTTAATAATTTGCTTGTTTAAAATTGAATCTGTCTTCCTTGCAGAGTAAATAGCATTCACGTCTAACCACGTCTAAAAGCTGTAGACCTTGTAAACTCAACCACACACACTTCTTCAATTGGTGTTAACTGTTAATGTTGGTTTTCTTTGGGATACGTAATTTAGAATGTACATTCATATGATAACAACAGCCTCGACAATGATGTAGATAAACATATATGATAACAACAGCCTCGACAATGATGTAGATAAACATATCTCAATTTTGTTGGGAAAAATAAACTGGTTAGAGAGCTACTGACAATCCATTCTTAAGTAATTTATGAAAGGATTTTTAAAACTTTGCTAAGACAGACTTATTTAATTACCTTTAATCTCAGGAATAACTAATATATTGAGACCGGACTCAAGAAAGTCAGTGACCTGGTTTACCTGAACAAAAAAAGAATAAAACGAGATCAGAAAAAACAAGAGCTATACATCTGTATACTTGTAGCTTGCAGTACCATTGTCAAAAACATTAAAATGTATTTGAAGCTTTAAATGAACAAAGGCACCTTACTGTTACAGTTTTGATATTCGATGTCACGTCAGCCAACTTAACCCTGGCAGAAGAAAAATTAAAATTAAGTTTAAGAAAACATTTTACTAAAAAAAAAAAAAACAACCCAAAACAAAACACAAAATCAGAACACATTTTAAAAAAGTGAATTCCCAGAATTACTTACTTAAAGTCATAAATATTTCCTGAAATCGAATTATTTTGAATGTTGACGTTGCCAGACATTGACAGGGCCTGAAACATGACCAAAACAATGTCCATGTCAACACAACTCAGAAATGTATGGCCTACAGGCCCTATCTGTTTAACAACGTACCTATTCTATAAACATTAACAAATATTTTAAGAATGTCTAAATATACTCTACATGAAAGAAAAAAAAAAAAAGGAAAGTGGGAAAAAGTATCTTCACCATTTTAGCAGAGATTAAAAACTTTAAATCTCCACTGGGTAACCTGGCCGATATGTTCACCTGACCCAGTAGTGACAAGTATAGCTGATCACTGAGACTGACTTCTGGTAGACTGGTGGACTTGATTGTTACTTCCAGCTGGGATTGAGGAAATGCTTCTCCAATCTGTAAAGATATGCAGACAACATGCGAAGAATAACTACACTAGTGAGTGTATTCTATTTAAGATTATATTTGTCCCTGATTTGATTATTAATCTAATTTATCATGATGAATTTTAATCGAGAAATTTATGATTACTTAATCTCAGTTAGATAATCCCTTATGATTAACACAATTTTAAATATATAAAGTTAATGTTTAACAGTTTAGAAGGCATTCAACTTAATTTAACCAGACTTAAATACAATTAAAAAAAAATGTATCTTTGTTATATAACCTATACGACTACAGTTATTTATATATGTAATATCCAAGCTGCTATTACAAAATCACATTTTCACCATGTTATGTGTGCGTGTGTGTTTCTATGGTGACCGTGAGAAGGAGTTAGCGATAGGTTGTGAATGGTGCAAGAGAGCAGCATTGTTATCAGCTGTCTTTGGTAGGGGAAACGACTCCAAATTACGAAGAGTAGAAAGACGTATTATTTGTAGTTAAGATTTTATTCAAAATACTATTTCCTATTAGTACTAAAGACTACTATATAGGAAAGGCCCATCAGCGAAATGGCATATAAAGCAAACACCTCCCCGTAATTTTTATCCATTCTTATTTATTTCAAAAGTAACTGCAGAACTAATAAAATGGTATTACAAAGACTCCATTTTTCTACATTTCCAACATATTCACTTTCGTTTTCCCTCATAAAATAAAGCATAGCTGGAGGTCAAAGTTGACATTTATGGAAATTTCATTCTCAAAACGTTTCGGGGTAAACGAGAGTAGGTCCGAACTTAAAGCACCAATGGACATCGGCCGAAAAAAAATTGCAAATTGTACTTCTAAATAGATGAGGAAATAGTTAGCTGTAATAGAATAGGCTATTTATTCCGTTGAAAAAATATATATTATGGGGTGTTTGCTCAAAATGACCTTTTTAACTGAAAACCTATTCAGCGAAAGCCCCTATAATAAGCTTAAAAAGCCATTTAGTGACTGATTTCATCTGTTTTTCTTTTTGTCTTATCTATTGTTATTGTTTGTAAACTGAAATATTAAAATAATAGGCCTATTTTTAACCTTAACCCAATGTCTTCGATTTCGAAGATTAAGGATGAGTGCATTGTGTGTTTCACATGACTACGCCCAGTTACGACCAGCATATTTTCCCGCATTTTCTTTCCGTCTAAAATGTTTGACTCGCAGCTCTACAAGTCTCTCAAAGGTCATATGTTGGCAGTTACTTTCCTCTGTGCCATTGAGGGTGAAATGACGCAACAGTTGATCTTAACAGCGCTTAGGCCTATACGGCTTTTACGGGGGGGGGGGGGGGGGGGGGACCTCTGTTTTGCCGTCCTCATTTTTTTAACTGGCTGATTAACCACTTGTTACTAATTAATGATATTAATATGTGTATATATGTTTAAAAGATCAGAATTCATTTTCACAGGGTTCCCAAACCATTCTGAGATTAGGATTTCAGGAGGTTTCCAAGAGAAAATATTCGATTTCAGGAGCGGAAAAAAGGCGAACTATATATTTAGTAATAAATATAAGAATAATCAAATAATATACATAAATACATGTATAAAATTACAAGATCTCTCCTGAGCCTTTCGTCTCCATGCCCGAAACCCAAGCTGTTGTAGATCTGCCGCCCATACATCATCAATCCATCGCTTTCGGGATCTGCCTTTGGGTCAATCAGCGCGCGTGTGTGTATGTGTGTGCGTGTGTGGGGGAGATCGAGTTGATGATGATTAAGTGCACTGAACATGTGTTCTTAAAAAAAATAGTCGCAGTAACGAGAGTTTATTAAATGGAGAGTAAAATGACGTGGACTAGCCTATAGGGAGGAGGCGAGATAGAATTTTGTAGTTTCTTTCTTTAAAAAAAATATTTGATCGCAAGTTTCGTAGGCTATATAGACATCATGTTCCAAGCAGAGAAAGTAGATGTGGAGCACAAGAATATTTTTTAAAAATTAGGCCTAATGCCACAAGGAGGACAATAGTTATAATGCTTCATGGAAGAAGTTAGATGATAGAGCTATTTGAAGCATACTTTCCTATATTTCAACATGCTATTTCGCTATTTTTTACGGCCTTTCGCTCATTATGACTCCCGCGAAAATTGCGTTCGCTGATTAGGTCCGACCCCTACCGTAAGTTGACTTGAATTATAAATTTAATAGCTGATATGGAAAAAAGAGTCAAATTTAGTTTTATCGCCCAATAGCTGAGGAGTCCGCAGATATTTTCATTTTTTTTAATAACTTTAACCATTGCGGAGTTAAAAATTCTAAACTAAAAACTGGCACAAAAGCGTTCGCCATTGGTCCTTTCCCATACGTTTATTTCATTTTATCTCAAGAGGAGTATGTGCATATTGTAATAAAAGTTTTATATAATATTGTTCACAAAGAAGTTATTCAACTTATTTCAAGTTTTAAAATTTAAAATATAATAATCCTACAGCGGTTAAGTTGTCTGTTCGTATCATAATATAACAAGGGAACGACCGGCTACATCACACCATAACCTGTTTCAAGGAAGAAGAATGGCATGTTAGGCTCAAACTACTTTCATTGTTTGTTTGAATAGGATCCCAACATGGATCAATCATGTCACAGACAATGATTTGTAAAGTATTAAATTATTAGTCACGGTTTCATAAACCAGCACATTAAGAGGACGACACAGCCCAACAAAGGAGGACGAAAGAAAACAAAATATAAAATGTCCTATTTAAAAAACAAAGCTTATCTTAAGGGGAAGAACTCCTTCATTAAAACTATATCATCTACCAATAATGTAAAAGTTATTTATCTTATTCGATATCAAACAAAATAATTAATGACAGATAAGGAGCTGGGCATTTTCACATTTATCCCAATGCCTTATGAACGTAGAATATGACCTCAAAAAGGAGAATGTGTCCTCCTTTTGCCGGACATCTGATAATCTTAAATATACACCCATATTTATGCTCATAGTTAGGTCTTCTTACCTTAGGCATGAAGATTCCAGCACACTTAGAGCTGCAAGATGTATCTAAATAATGTTTGATAGACTCAGGCAGCTGTAGAGGAACAGTTAACAGCTATTTAACAATATTTATCTAAAAAAGAGAAACATCTACAAATTATATTAAAAAAAAAAACATGCCACATTGCATCTATTTATAGCACACAGTACAACTTGATTTATTGTTAGTTTTCCTTTAACCCAGAGTTTAACTATGGTTGGTTACAAAGTTCTAGTGGTATTTTCTTTTAAAGATTTTCAGTAAAACAAAATATACTACACTTAAAACAGACTCACTACATGTTCACTCAATGAAACAATGGAGACATTTGTTCTATAGTACCTCAACCTAAAAGCCCATGTTTAGGGCAGCTCTACTTCTGAACACCAAATTCTGCTTACCGTAGTTAAAGATTATTTTAGAATGGCAACGTAATGTAACAAAAAGAAAACAACATTTACTACGTACTGTGTCTTTTGATATCGTGTACTGCAGGTAGTCGTGGATGTGTGCCACATACACAAATGACCGCAGCGTGTAGTCAGACAGCCAAAGATAAACCATTTTCGAGTTGTCAACACCGTCAGGTAAAGGGTTCGGTGTGAATGGACATTCTGTGATCAAGTCATTTTTCCAAAAAACTTCCCCCTGACGAAAATTAAACAGAAATTAAAGCATTCATTAAGCGCATGACATGGATTAATCTATCTATATTTATAATACACGAGGGTAGCCAGGATTTTTTTTCGGGAGGGGGGGATTTTCCTTCCCCCCTGCCAATATATATGTATGTATGTATGTATGTTTATATGTATGTATGTATGTATGTATGTATGTATGTGTGACAAGTCAAAAGCTTGCTGTCGGAGTCACTCAATTTTATCACAGCATTAGTTATTATTTTATCATTATTTATTTATTTTATTTATTTCCCCGTCCTATCCCCAATTTCTTCACACGCCCCACCTTTTCCTCGTCTCACTAGACTGAGTCCACCACCTTGGCGGCTTTTCGTTTATCTCCCCTTGACCGGGTAAAGATAAAAACACATTTTTTTTTGTCTTACCCGCCGAATGTCTGACAGCCGCAGTTGACACCTAGTCAATCTTTCTCCTCCCCACCCCTCATCCACGTCTCTCTTTGATCAAAGAGATTACTCGAGTCAACACACCTCGTGACGCTCCAAGATGCGACTCTTGTCGGACTTCACCTACGTCTAAGATAATTCTTAGCCTAGGACATTTCCTGTTTCCGCCCGACTCTCCCAGGCATTTATAAGCTAAATCAAATCAAGCCAGACCCTCTCATTTTCTCATTCGAGCTGAGCTATCGAGTCTGGACTGCTTCATTTATTCTTTGTCTTAGAGGAATACCTGGTGGTAAGCCGAACTTAATCTCAAGTTCCATCTTAATTACTTTGTACATATTTCTCACTGGATATAATCATGTGTATTTTATTATTTCATTTATAATTAATTAGTGCATTGTGTATTTCTCACTGTCGTAAGTAGAAAACATAAACATGGCATATGCATATATTTATGTATTGCATTAATCTATTAATGCCACGTTGCTCAATTGATCGTTGATGCAACCATGTATATATTTGTACATCTTATTTTATTTCCTTTATCTCGGCTGACCGCCGTGATAATCTACTAGCACACTAATACCGCGCTTAGAAAAGAGAAATGAATTATCTACCCTTTAGCCATTCTACTTTGACGAGAGTTGCGCCCCTTGAACGGACACCCTCTCCATTCAAGCGCGCTCCATTGTTCTCGGCCGACGGCCACGTGTAAACAAACCTTCATGCTCGCTGACCACCGTCCCTTCCTTCCCCCCTTTTCTCTTTCCAACTGGTGCTGTTTATTTGATATTATTTTTTCCCCTTTTATGTACATTTGTATATTGCTACTATCAGTCATCTATTTTCGAAATCCCATTTGTCATCATCTCCCCTTTGTGCTCAAAAGCAATTTTACCAATCTGACGAATGCACCTCAGGCGAGGGCATCGATAAGATGCATGAAAGACATGTCCTAACTTGTCTTTATTTAAGCGCAGCCTCCCTCGGGTGTCTGCCTATTTATTTGGCATTGTCTGTCTGGTCAATTGCCTATTTGTTGTTCAGTGTTTACTCGACACTATTGTCTATTTATCGGATCACTCACCTGCCTATTTATTTGGCATTGTCTGCCTTGTCAACTGCCTATTTACCTGCCTACTTGCTATTGAGTATCATCTCCTGCCTACGTGGATCTACTCAACTCGACTAAGTGGCGCTATCGGATCTACTTGTCCGCCTATTCGACAGCCCGCCTGTCAACTTATTAGGTGCGAAGTCCCTATAGACCCAGAGTCTGTGCGAGACGTCATAGCTACGCCGACCCTCTGCAACTCACTGGACTTATTCTGTTAACTACGCTGCCCCCGGCAGATCAGCTCTGTCCGCAGTAACCTTGTGCCCACAGTAGCCTGCCACCCGCCATACTGTGCCCACTACAGATATCAGAACTTTTGGATTGAGACTTCACAAGAACTGTATCGTCGGCGTCCCTCTACCCGCTAGAGCGCCACCTCCGGCTGCAGAACCTCAAGCCAGGACACAGCCAGTTGCGACCCAAGCAGGACAACCAGCTAAGTTAAGAAAATAAAGTGACATACTCTCCTATTAAGCGCAAGAGTGATGATTAAATATAGTATCAGTTAGAGACAGATGCAAACCCTCCCCCTTTTTTATTCTTTTATGTAAATATTTATGTAAATAAATATTCTTAATTTTTACCTTTGTATCTATCTTTCATTGCTTGTCTTGTTGCGTGCCTGCTCCCGATTTATATGCTGACAGGTTGGTGTGTGATAATTTAAAAAATAATCATCCCCTAGACATTAAACACGCCAAACACACGTCACTTTTACTAACCTGTCACAATATGTATGTATGCATGTATGTATGAATGTGTGTATGTATGTATGTATGTATGCATAGATGTATGAATGTATGTATGTATATATGTGTGTGTATGTGTGTGTGTATGTACATAATTAATCTTTATTACATTCTGTCCCTTCATTCTTTCGGAAGACGTTTATTCGTTTATTGTACCCTAAAATAGATTCTTTTTTGGAGTTAGAGGGAAAAATTGTAGACATCCCGCCCTTGCCAGCAAGGTGGTCTGGGGGAGCGCTATGAATTAATAATTAATTATTTTGTTTGGTATGGAACTAGGGAAAGAAATAGTACTTAACAGATGTGGTGGCATACGTTAAATTAGTCCCACGGAGGAGGCTTAAGCTTTGAATGAACAAGTTTAAAAAAAAAAAAAAGCGACTACGGCAACATTTACACTTATTTTTCTCGACTGGTCTATACATGTGATAGGAATATAGAGCTTAACACACACAAAAAAAAACTGTACAAAAATACTTCTAACCGCACAGATGTAATCTTGTTTGTCTAGATCCATTACAAATGTAATCACATGACGGACGGACCCAAAATAAGTTTCAAGTTTTGGTTTGTTTTGGTGCTTTTTTTATTCGTTTGTTATCTAATGCCAAAAAAGGTGAAGCTAAAAATTGTTTTGCTATCGAATTCTTTTGAGATCAGAGAAAATCTCATGTCGTTGATCAAGACGGAGAATGTTATCAGCCCCTTCCCCTCTACCAATAGGCCTATATAAACACATGTTTTTTTTTATTTATTTTTCCCCCTTATTTGTTGTGGGGGGTTACAAATTTAATTACTTTTTAAGCTATTAAAGCATTTAAAATTAAAACTAAAAAAAAGCTTATCTAATGGAAAGAACCACAAATTACTACCATTTATCCTTTCTGCTATTTAAAGCAAAATTAATTAATTTGTATTAATTGACTAATTATCTGATTAATATTTGGATTGATTCGTGTATTGTCATCGACAATTAATAATTATGCAAAATTTCAACTTGATCCGAGAATAGCAACTGCGAGAAAAACAGCGTCGAAAAGTAATAAGGGGATTAAATCCATAGATACATCCACATCTTCATTAAGTAGCATTTATTTCCCTTTTTCAATATAAAACAAAATAGTTTATTACCAATAATTAACTAACTAATTGGTTAATTTTTAATGTGACTTGACAGGTTCAATGAATAATTATGCAAAGTTTTAAGTAAGACTAAGACTAAGACTGCTTTATTGATCCTTACGGAACTTTGTTGTGATTACAAGGACTCTTTTCTCATATAAAGACAACACAACAGAAAAATGCACATTAATACACAGACACAACATAAAGAGTTCATTCAGCGACGACACACAGGTATCTTGGTGCTTTTCATGTTCCCTGATCAATGAGTGGCGGTGATAGTCTCACAGTGTGAGGTACGAACGAGTTTTTGTACCGCTCCGTTCTTGTTTTGATTGACAGCAGTCGTCCACTTCGCGACGACCTGACATAGTTCTGATGGAGCGGGTGGCCGTTGTCTTCCAATTTTTTTTCGATTTTTCTTAGACACTTTTGTTCAAAAAGTTCTTTTGTGAGTGTTATTTTTGATGTTTTTTTAAATGATGTTTTCTAGACATCGCAATAGTTTAGATTAGGCGTTGCCTAGCCAACAAGTTATTCCGTATGTTAGCAGATTTTGTATAATCGCGCCGCAAAAAGTCTCAAGGATCTTCTTGTTTAGTTTAAAGCTATTGAGTTTGTATAGAAAAAAGAGTTGCTGGGCTGTTTTCTTTGTCACAGTTACAAGGTGGTCTTCCCATGAAAGCTTGTTGTTGATGATAGCACCTAGATATTTATATGCCTTTACTTGTTCTATAGATGTAGTGTTTATTTGCAGTTCACGTATAGTTTGTTTTTTCTTTCTAAAATCTATTATAAGTTCTTTAGTTTTTTGTGACATTCAGTTCTAGAAAGTTGTCGGTGCACCAGTTTGTAAATAGATCCGAGAATGGGAAAATTAGAAAAAAAAAATATGTTCAAACTTTGCACCAGTCAAACAGATAGACAGCCCATCTCCATGTCTGATATTAACTCGACCAACATTTACGGTAAATGCAAATACTGTTTAACACTTTGATTCTATATTTGGAAAAGAGATAGGAGACTTGAATTTGAGAATAGTCCTAATGAATGTTTGCCCCATCCTGGTGCATTAAGGCTACTCAAACAATTCTTACCTTGTGGGAACTCTCCAGGTAGTTAGACGTTATAGTGAGTGGTGCAACGAGCCTGTAGTCTATCACAAAAGTGTTAGCGAATTCGGCTGTTACTGTAAAGTAAGTAAATAAACAACAAAGACGATATAGTGACATCATAGAGACCAATCAGAGAGTCGATTCCCTTTGACCAACAAATATTATACTATAGTTATAGTTATGATATAGTTAAGAGAACTTGGCTAGACCATTGAATACAAAGCTGAAATCCACGCACTCTGTGTGTCTGATACAAAGTTTTGTGCACGTTGTTTCTCCTACGCCCATTCTCGGATCTAGTTGAAGCTTTACACAATTATTTGTTTTACTTTCCTAGAGCATGGACATAAATTATTTTGTTTTGCTGTTTAATAAGAAAAATTAAGGCTACATATTGAGAGATATGGGGGCGCGATGTCTGAGTGGTTAATTGCCTGACGTCTGAAATTTAGTCGGGTGTCAATACATGAATAAATTAAAAACTAACGATCAATCAATTTTAATTTTGTTGTATATAGAAAAAACGAGATCATTCATGCAGTATTGAGATATATGTAAGCGGCTTTTGTGGTTCTTCCCCTTAGATTCCGTTTGTTTTGAAAAAAAGATTATTTTATAATTTTCTTGTTTTATGTACTCTATTTCATAATGTAACTCTTTCTTCTTATCCACGTTCTAATTTCGAGAACGAGTCAAAGCTAGCGGCGTAAATAAGTAAACAATAAAATAAATAAATAAAAAATTACTTACACGGCATTGCCTTCACCTTCGCATTTATGTTTTCATTGAGTTCCTTCTCTAAAAACGGACAGATCTGAAAACAAAAGTTTCAGTTCTAATCAGAAGCATTACGTGTTGATAATTATTGTGTTCGAAATAAAAGGCACACCCAAGGAAGGACAGAAAAGAGAATTCCTAACAAAGGGGGACAACAGAAACATCAATAGCAGCAAGAACAATAATAGAAACATCAAAAGAAACATTAATAGCAACAAAAACAACAACAGCAACAATAACAACAACAGAAACATTAATATAAAAAACAACGACAATAACAACAACAACAATAACAATAACAACAATAGCAACAACAACAACAGCAACAGCAACAATAGCAACAGCAACAATAGCAACAAAAATAGCAATAACAATAGCAATAACAATAGCAATAACAATAGCAACAAAAAAGCAATAACAATAGCAACAAAAAAAAGCAATAACAATAGCAATAACAATAACATCAACAGAAACATCAACAGCAGCAACAACAACAACAACAATAGCAACATCAGTAACATCAACAATAGCAACAACAATAACAACAACAATAACAACAACAATAGAAACGTCAACAGCAACAATTGCAACAACAATAACAACAACAGTAGCAAATTAAAAAAAAACAAGAGTTAATTTTATTACATAAATAGAACTAAGGAAAAACTACATTTAGCTTTCATATTTCTCAGATGAAGAAACACTTCAGTACTTTGTGAGAAGAAAGCTGTAAGTCAATCTTTTCTGTCCACTGTCTGGAACAATGTTTTGATCAGCAAAAAATTCTTTTATAAAAAAATATCCACAGAGGTTTTGGAGTTTAATATAACTGGGTCACACATGAACAGTTTTACAAAGCTCATTATATATAGTCCATCGTGGTTCGATGATGACCGCTTTGTCATCCAGGGAGCTGAGGGCTTTGCACTGGGGTTTTATGCCTCCTCATGTGGCTGGTGAGACCTATGTGAGCCCGGAATGTTCGGCCGCACACTGGGCAGGTTATTCCAGCTGGAGCTAGTGTCGTTTGCCTTGCTTTTCTTTTCTGGCGTTTTTCTTCTGCCAGCGTTGTTCTTTTTTCCTCAGCAACCTGTGCGCCAGTTTTCACAGCGCGACGCCATGATGCTCTGTCATGTGCCTCTGTCTCCCAGGTGCCTAGGTCTATGCTGAACGCCTTCAGAGAAGCTTTGAGGGTGTCCCTGAAGCGCTTTCTTTGACCACCTTGCGAGCGCTTTCCTTCGCTTAGTTGGCCATACAAGAGTCGTTTAGGGATGCGGTGGTCCTCCATTCTGTAGACGTGACCTGCCCATCGCAGCTGGGACTGCATCAGGATTGTGTGGATGCTTTGCAGACACGCTCTTCGAAGAACTTCTGTATCTGGTATTTTGTCTTGACATTTGACATTTAGTATTTTTCTCAGACATGTCATGTGGAAGTGGTTCAGTTTCTTTGCATGTTTACTGTACACTGTCCATGTTTCTGAGGCATAGAGCAATGTAGGGAGGTTGACGGCTCTATAGACCCCTAACTTTGTGTTTGTGGTGATACCACGTCTGTTCCAGACAGTTTTAGACAGTCTGCCATAGGATGCACTGACCTTGGCGATACGCAGGTCGATTTCACTATCGATTTTTCCATTTCTGGATGCATTCACTAATAGAGAAAACAACGGGATAAATATATCATACAGATTTGATGGTGGCCTATTCAACCCGAGGCGGCTCAAAGCAAAATTAAAAACAAATGCAGTAGTAATCAGAGACTATTTGCTGACGACTGTGCCCTAAATGCCTGCTCTGAAAACGATCTGCAGATCATCGTCAGTGACTTCTCAAGAGCATGCTCAGACTTTGGCCTTACCATCAATACGAACAAGACTGAAGTCTTATATCTACCTGCTCCTGGGAAAGCCTACTCGGATCCAAGCATCACTATAAATGGACAGGATATAAACGCAGTGGACAAATTCACATATCTTGGCAACAATGCTCATACTAACGCCCTCACCGTTCTTCCGGGTTCAAATCTTCTTCACTTTATTTCTTCCACTTATCATTATTGGAAACTTTGCATAATTTATTCACACGAATCAATAGAAAAATTAACCAATGAATTAATAAATTAGTCGTGGTTAATTAATTTTGTGTCACATGGAAAAAGTACTAAGCTAAAGGAAGATAAGCTTTGCAATAATGAAAGAAGGGCTCTCCCCCCCTCCATCCCAAAGTACTGAAGGGACTCAATGCAAGATAGCAGACTCGTGCTCATATGTCCCAAGATCAGGAGAGTAGCTGAGTACAGCTAGGATTGATTCTAAATAATTGATGTAATTTCACTCCATAAAAGCGAGGCTTTTTAAAAAGTATTTGTAAATATTTTACTTCATTTTCTGTTTTGCATGTGGTTTAAACGCTTTAAAGTCCATCACAAAATACCTCATTCCTTGGGTTACTGTACGCATGGCAATGCTTCATATGAATGAGTTTGTGTGTTCTACAGACAATGTAAAGGATTGCGCTTTCGACAGTTTGACAATTTACCATTGGGTTAGGAATGAAATATGTAAATAAAATAAAAGCATTACATTGTTACATTTGCTGTACAGTACAATATATAAATAAATTCAACTTCAGATGAAATACAATCAACTTATATTTTAAACACGAAGTCTCTCGTACCCAAAACATTTTATCACCGTGCCTCTTTTCTTGCATCATTCGCACTGCATAGCCACCAACTAATCGCTGACGTCTTCTCACAGTCACCATAGTAACACACACACTCCATATTAACATTTTAGACTGATGCGACGTAGAGCACATCCGCATAAAGGAGGACTTTTTCTCCTTTTGTCGGACGTCTGGTAATCATAAGGTTTCACGCAATGCCTGGACTAGTCTAGCAGTAATTGGGAACGATATTTGTTTTCCTTGTTAGCCTATCAATATCCCCCTTTATGAGCATCTAGGACTGGGTCATCTGACTAGGACAGGGTCATCTGACTAGGACAGGGTCATCTGACTAGGACAAGGTCATCTGACAAGGGCATCTGCTTTAGATGTCAGACTTCTCAGCTATAAACAAACAATATTGCTCATTGTCATTTCCAATATAATATGAATCAGCGTTATAAACTGGAGGTTTACCTTTTCCATTAGTTTGTTCTTGAGATTATTCTGAAACAAGCCTTTGATGAGATTCATGAGATTGGAGTCTTTAAATTCTAAACTGAATGATCCAATGTTTGCACTGCAGCGTCGAGAAACAATGTCTGGACGAGACTGCGAGTCAACACCTAATTGTTGTCCAGTGAGATCAAGTTATAATTTTAAATAAGTACTGTTTTAAAAGGATTATAAAAGATAATATAAGATTACATTGATAAAAAGAATAATACATTTTTTAGAAAGTTCATGCTTAAAATTTTTTGAATCCAATCAATATTATATTGCCGAAATATTTACCTAGTCCTACTTTAAAAGAGATACTGGAGTCTGATATTTTCGCTTTTAGTCCACCGGAAGCACTGATTGGTATGCTGTCAAGGAATTACAGATAACATTATTAGTCTATAATCATGATGATACTAATGATCCCATGTAGATATTCTTTAATCCCTATATGTATATTTTGTTACTACCCTAGCTCTTAACCCCGTGATGGGGCCGTCGGATAATAAGACCTATGTTTACCTTTCCACCATCATAAAGTCGCTTCTAATGAGAGACTGTGAAAGGACGCCCGGAAGGAACTTATGCCATCAGTTCGACATTTGATCCGAAACTATGCTTGTGTTAAATGCAAGTCTATTTTTTTAATGTGTATGGCCGCTGTATAGTACGCGTATTAGGTTGGGATACATGTAATTATTATGTATAACGTATAAATTAAATGCATTATATTATGCTATCTTGAGTACAAGTACTATGTTATGCTATCTTGAGTACGAGTACTATATTGTGCTATCTTGAGTACAAGTACTATGTTGTGCTAACTTGAGTACAAGTACTATGTTGTGCTATCTTGAGTACAAGTACTATGTTGTGCTCTTTTGAGTACAAGTACTATGTTGTGCTATCTTGAGTACAAGTACTATGCGTTCATACTTCCTAGACCGAACAATTTTTTTTTATAAAGTCATTCATTTTCAAATAAAATGTTCCCACCCCGTGGAGCCTGGTTATTCTAGGATAGTTTCCAGACACATTACCCATCTTACCATTGTCTACTATGTCCGGATCACATCTTTCACCTTGTGATTTACTTTGCCTTTGGGTTTTACCTAACTATCTTAGTCTTTAAAACATTATCCCTCTCCCCCCCCCCTTTTACGCACGATGTGAGCAATAGGGCTATAACTATACATAATCTAAGTTTCAGAAATCAAACTTGTAGAGTCTTGGCTTCATACCCTTCCCCCCAAATCAGTAAATAAATTTTCGATATATAATTATTGTGCTAAAAATAAAATCGGATTAGATAAGCTCTATCGCGAAAGCAACTTTCATAAAATTTTGAATTTGACCTTTTCTTTATAAAATTTGCGAAATTAGAGAGTTTAGAATTAGAGTGTCTTTTAATTCTTTCTGATACCTTGCAAACATAAACTAGGACGTTATAACAAAAACACAATTTTAGACAAATCTGAAACATGCATGATTTAAAAGCATATTTACTTTTAAATGTTGAAACTTTTCAAGAGAATGAGGCTGCTAACTACTGCAGATTTCTGAGACTAAATGTCATGCTTTTGGTAAATACTTACAATAAAACTTTGTAAGTCAAGTCGTAGTCTGTATACACATCAATTCCAAATCGCTTTAGCTCAATAGTAAGACCACTCTCTGCTGGGGCGAAGGCTACGTTACTGACAATATCACTCACACTTTTACTGTGTATACTGCCAATATATGTATATACATGTTCCTGTTTATCTATCTATCTATCTATCTATCTATCTATCTATCTATCTATCTATCTATCTATCTATCTATCTATCTATCTATCTATCTATCTATCTATCTATCTATCTATCTATCTATCTATCTATCTATCTAGTTATAAAAATGTATTGTTACTATGTCTTTTTTTCAAGAAAGGCCAGCAACTGTATACTGTTATATTTATTAGATCCAGTACGTAAAACACAAAACCATTATAAAAGATAGTTAAAATAATACTCGGAAACATATATGCACATACAATACCCTCGCATACAATGTCATCTGGTATGTATGTTTCTCCACTGCATGAAGTTTGGGCATTAGTGAATGCTTTTTTCTGTCTATGCAAACAACCTTTAGTAACTATACCTTTAACTCTTCAAGTTTAGATGATAGTGAAACCAATATAGCCTACACTAGTGCCAAGAACAAAGCAGCTGCCCATTGAAGTAGATATCCTTCAGAGACGCTGGAATTGGATAGGTCACACCCTATGCAAGCCTGCATCCAACATAACAAGGCAAGCCCTAACCTAGAACCCCCTAGGAAAGAAGAAGAAGGGACGGCCCAGGAATACATGGCGCCGCGATTTGGAAGCAGATGCCAAGCAGATGGACAAGACGTGGGGACAGTTGGAGAGACTCGCCCAGAACCGAGATGCCTGGAGGAAGCTGGTTGGTGGCCTATGCCCCAGAAGGGACCACAGGCAGAGATGAGATGAAAGCCAAATTTTAGTTGTTTTCTTGTCTGATCTATTTTTCAGCTTCAACTAAATTATTATAATTAATATACATCCCAGTTTTACTTTCCTCAATTTTTAAGTACATAAAAGAATTTTATCTAACATATTTTTTTTTCTCTGCTTGTTCAAACTGGTTTCAGTATAGAGTATATAACCAACTTACTTTTTCAAGGAATATTTTAAACTGCCTTGGTTTCCAGAGATATCAGGAATAGTCAAATTTCGGAGGAAAGTTTTCAGTACTTCTTGCGCAACTCTATTGGCTGAAAAGCAGTACAAAACTTCACTTGTGGTATCCTATGCTAGAGCTATCTTTAAAAAATAAACTTTGAACTATCTTTGGGAAATAAACTTTGAACTATCTTTGGGAAATAAACTTTGAACTATCTTTGGGAAATAAACTTTGAACTATCTTTGGGAAATAAACTTTGAACTATCTTTGGGAAATAAACTTTGAACTATCTTTGGGAAATAAACTTTGAACTATCTTTGGGAAATAAACTTTGAACTATCTTTGGGAAATAAACTTTGAACTATCTTTGGAAATAAACTTTGAACTATCTTTGGGAAATAAACTTTGAACTATCTATAAGAAATATTTTTTTTTGTTGGTGTGGTATACATGCAAGAAGAAATGTGCGATCTTAGTGGTAGAGCGACGACGTAGTAGTTGGATTCAACTCCAGCTAGAGATGAGAATATTTCTTCTTTTAACTGGAAGAGGTTCCTGGGATTGTTTTCTTTTCCTTTTGGGTATTTATCATACTATCTTTGATGATCAATTACACATTACCATTCTTTACTTATGTGAAGAAGATTTCACCGGAACAAGATTTGGCCCAATACATTTATTTTTGTCCTCATTTGTTGAACTTGTTTCAATTTCGTTGTTGTTCTGAACTGGGCTACAAATGTATATTTATTTCTTCAGTTCAGAAAATTATTCAATGCAGACTTCTTGTTTTCTTCTTGAACAATGACACATTCTTTGGTTCATTTTAACAATGCGAGACTCATTACATTCAACCTTAGGTCAATTTATTAAAAGACTTGATCTTTGTAATAAGAACTTGATTCGCTTATTCAATGGCTCTATTCTTGTTTTAGAAATTCACATTTTTTTTCATGCGATTTTTTAATCTATTTCATCTTATATTTATAATTTAAAGTCATGTTGACTGACTTACTGATCACTACGTCTCTCACTTGCCGTGGACAGCAAAATAAAAAAAAAATTAACCAATTACTTAACTTAAGTCTAAAATAACGTTTGCAAGTCAAATGCTATATAAACAACACAATGCAATCTTTGTATTACCATAGTTTAAACCGTACTGTGTAAGTCTTCCTTTGGCGCCAGGGTTGACAGCCAGACTCACACAAACAGCACCGGCAGTAACGACCAGCCATACAGGTACAAATCTCAGCATGTCGAGAACTGAAGACATTATTAAAATAAAAAGCATCAGTTTATTTACTGACATAGTGGCGATAGTAACTTTTAATCAAGCAAAATAAACAAAAATACTAAAAAAAAACAACACAGGATTATTCAAGGGAAAGAACTGAACATTTATACATATAACAATATTGTAAGATTTATTTTCCTTTTCTATATAAACACAATTAATTAATTACCACTATTTTGTTATTAAATTATTTCTTGTATTGATTCATGTTCTGTTAGCAACAAGGAATAATAGTGCAAGGTTTCAACTCGATCCAAGAACGGGAACTGGGAGCAATAACGTGTACAAAATTTGTCCCAGACAGACGGAGCTTCGTAATAAAAGAAATCTCTTGAGAAGGCATACAATTCTGTTCGTCTTTTCAAGCCCAAAGGAGGACTGAAAAGAGATGAACGTCTTAGAATGTAGGACAACCCCACTCCACGCACACAAACTAGCTTTGATTGTATCAACTACTCATGTAATTAAATTTGTAACTGATCTAGACCAACAATATTAAATCTGTGCCATTAGAAATATTTTAACCAATTGTTTTTGTTTAGCGCAATTTCATGTTTTTAGCTTTCTCTATGCGCCATGATCCTATCACTTTGTCTGGGCCAGCTGAGAAAGAGGAGGAGGGAGAAAAGAAAGGAGTATCTGTATCAATGTTACCGTGATCGCGCTTGAAATGCATTGAAACAACAACTTGCTCAAGCCTCCTCCTAATTCAACTTATACCAACACATCTGTCAAATACGATTTTTTTCTCTTGATCGGTACCAAAAAAATTATGTTTAACCAATAGTTAACCCATTAACCCCCACAATTTTATTACTGCATTAAATATAAATTTTCTATTAAATATCAATTTCTATTGGCCAAACCAAGACACTGCAAAAAGAATTTTTGAAAAATTCCATGTAGTAACGATTCTGTGAGATGTACACTGGCAGTGTACGTAGCAGGAAGTGGCCCCGTGAGGAACACTTTACAAAAGAAAATTTTTTTTTTACAATCTTTAAGTGAAAACAGATTAGTTAATAACATTGAAAAACACAAATTAAGCATTTTAATGCAATAACAATATAGTAAAAAAATAGGCATCAAATGTACAACATTATCTGGTACTAACCAGTACTATCCAGATATATTTTTACAACAACAAATAATAATACAATAGTGAGATATTCAAAGATCGTGTCCATAAGCAAAGATTTTAATATTTGAAGTGCGGTTGAACCAAACATACTTTATATGCTCGTATATTCGTATATTGATATGCTTATCAGTTATGTAATAATCATAAATTCCATTTTTTTCTAATTCTTTTCATTGGGTCACAGTCATAATTTTGGCATTTTCAAGTTTGTTAGCTCTGATAAAGTCTATAGACTCAATTCCCTTGTGATATTAGCTTTGATAAAGTCTATAGCCTCCATTCCCTTGTGAGCTCTGCTCTACTACATTGTGACTAAATTGTACAAATAAAAATACATAATAAATAACGGTGTCTCAGAGGTCAACAGATTCTGTTAGGACATAACACAAGGACCTAATAACAAATTATAACATTCTAATGTCATTGAAACTCAATCATGCTTTTGTCTAATTCATTTATTTACTATATCAGGTTCTCATCTTGATTCTTAATGATGACATTGCGAACTGTTTATATTTACTTGAGACCCTAAAAAATATTATAAATATCTATAATTATTATTATAATTTTTTTCACATAAGCATACAGCAATAGGATTATAATTTGCTAATGGGACAAATATTTTTCTAAGTAGTCCGTTCAAATACTAGAGCCTGGGAGAACTGCTGGAAGTAAAATAAAACATAACAAAAGAAAATATATAAAAGGAATTATTATATTATTGTTTATGTTTTCAAATAATAACGTTATAATCATCACAATTAGTTCTATAATTTGCAATTATAAGGGTGTGTATGTTGTATACCAATAATATAAGATAATATTGGTTAAAACAAGCAAATCTATGTTCTAAATGAAGTCTTGATCTATTTCGATTCATATATCAGTAATTGATTCCTACGGTGGCCTATCCTGGCATGTACACTGAGAGTGTACGGTACAAAAATTAAAATTTGAAAAGACCATGCTATAAATTTTAAATCTATTAATTAACGATAATACTAGGATACTTTTTGTTTCTAAATCAAGTAGTTTTATTTGAAAATATTTATAGAAATGTGTTATTACTTACATTTTCCAAATTGGTTTAATTCTTTTTCAATTTTTGACTATGTTGTTACTTTTAAGCGCAATAAAATAATAAAACGCAACTGTAAAACGTCAAACAGCAGGTGGCCAAAATGTAGACACACAAGTTCTTAAACAAAGAAAAAAAGAAAAAGTAGAAGTTTTTGAAAAACGTGCCAGTGTACAAAGTAGGATATTAATAAACTAATTAGTTGTTTTTTTAAAAATTATATTGATTCTTGTTTGTCAGGTTTAATTCATAATTGTACGAAATTTCAAATTGATTCGACATAGGGTGATTCAAAAATAACGTGTACAAATTTCTTACCAGACGACAGACAGACAGAATGATTTGATATAACATATGTAAAAAAAAAATGTACAAATCTTGAGGAGCTCTGACCAGCCTGAAGTATACAAACCCAACTGTTTACGAAGGAGGCTCTTTAATAAAGTACCGACGTTCTTTCTGAACAGAAGATAATTACGTTTTACGAGTCAGCATGTGTCAATCTAGTCGTGCATGTTAATAACAGACTTTATAACTCTTTCTGTTATGAAATGATTTTAAGTTGCATCACTGACTCAAACAACTGAACATTATTTACATCCTTTTGTTAGCATTTCGATTTACATTCTTTAAGCCATACAATGCAGTGACAGAAATAGCAAGGTAAGCAATCTAGAGAACTGTGAAGGCGATGTAATGGACTATAAAGAAAAACGTACAAAAATGGAGAGGAAGATTTGGAAAGTTTTGTTTAGACGAACTGTTCACAAAGTCCAGAGCGCCATATTGAACGGTCGCTGGTGTCAACAAAATAGTAAAAAATATTTTGTGTTAGAAACAAAAGAGTAGAGAAAGTCACTTTTACTGGGCTCGAAGTTAATTCGCGCAAAAAAAATGATTTCCATAACCTTTTAAAATACGTTGATGATAAACTGAGATAAACACTTCCGATATTCTGAACGAAGGATACGCTGAACAGCGATTTGTCATTATCTGCTATAGATAAGACATCTAATTATGAAGTCATCTTGCTGATTTAAAGTATTCCATTTTTTTAACGCTAATATGTACTTTCACATGTAACAACAGTTATTTTGATTGACATAAAACAGATCTCCGCGTTTAGTTAACTACACTTTATCATTTCATAAATTTTAACTAGCCGCAGGGTCAAATTCAAAATTTATGAATACACTTTAAAATGATTTTTTTTAATACGAAAAGTATTGTTCATTGTATACTACAATCATTCCATTGAACACAATTCTGTTCGTTTGACTATTAGCTGAAAAAAGGAAAAACTTAGCTCTATATCACGTAAATACCTTTAATGAAATGACTTGACAATATAGATATACCAGATGGTATCTACTTCTACTTTAACGAAGGATTTAAATGTCAGCGTGTAGCTAGCGCATGCACTCAAAAGTATCAGAGATCAAAGTGAAACCGTTGGTTTACCTAGTCTTTCTCTATTAGTAGAGCGACAGGATATGGAGGGGTGGGATTGATTCTGCTGGCCCGTGAAATCTCATTACAAACTCATTGTAAAGGTGTCATCCTGAAATTCTCCTCCCTCAAAAAAAATAATTGAGTGGCGGGAGGAGTGAGGGAGTGTGTGTGTGTGTGTGTGTGAGAGAGAGAGAGAGAGAGAGAGTGAGTGAAAATCACGCTAAAATCTCAGATAAGATAGCTAGTAGGTGAGACAATATGTGCGAGCCATATGTTGCCGAGCATTCTGTACATATAAAGACGTAACGAAGGTCAACATTGACATTCATGTCTCATTGGACCCTTTTTTTTTTTACATTTCCATCTAGACTATGAATTGTGTGCAGTTCGTGGAACAACCAAAGCTGGCGGGGGACATAGTGCACAACTGTCCACACTTGGAAGTGTTTCGAAATTCGCACAACTATTCGCAACCATCGCAACAACTATTGACAACTATAATGATAATGAACCAGACAATCACTCACTGTGGCTGCGTTATCATAGGTTTGACCTCTGCAAGGATCATAGTCCAGTCCATTGTCTTTTTCAGAACAAGTTCGTCATAATAATGAGCATCTCGCTTCACTGTTTCAAAGTACCCAAGGAATGACTCTTTTATTTCAACATTCTCAACATCCAAGTAACAAACTATAAGGGATCATTGTATTTCATGAGAAACAATTATTGACAACTATAATGATAATGAAAAAAAAAAACTAAATTCCAAGTTACTCCCTGAGAGTAATCCCGCACGGAAAGAGTTAATTAATCTGTGTGGAATACATGCAACAGGGTTACGAACTTACGAAAAAAACAACATGAATATCAAGATTACAATGGCAGTGGCATAATATTTAATATTTACTGTTAAGGACCCTTAAGTGGGGGTTAATTTCGAATTTAGACCCCCTCCTCCCTCCTTCTTAGCTACGCCACAGACCATAAATCAGAAGAAAGATTTTTATACAATTCTTTAGTGTTACGTGTTTCTTAAAACTCTGGAATGTAATATTAACGATAATAAGATTTTCCTAAAGCTTAAGAAAGTACATTAATTGTAGTATAAGCTAGGTGTGCTGTTTTATACAGTTAGAATTACTATATAAAATATACGGAACAACCAATTTTCCATAATAAATTTTTGTGACGTTTTAGTGAGAAAATTAATTGTTAAATAAAATGGCGTCATAGGTGTGCTTTTACAGCTCTTATAACCAAATTTCTCAACTCCTCCCTTACTTACTTAGACTTGGGTCCTCCCGCGCCGTTCGGAGCATTAGAAGTAAACTGTCTCCACAAAGATCTATCACTGGCAATGTCGGATGCCTCCTCCCACCTGGTGTCCACTGTTCTGTGGTTCTACATGAAAGTGTGGCGCCAAGTTATACGAGGATGTCCCTGTTTGCGTTTTCTTCATATTGGCCTTAATTGCATCGCAACTGTTGATATGCGTAGTTCATTTTGTCGCTCTGTCACAAACTAAGTGTTCGACTCACAGTTCGACATAGAATTTCCTTGTTTGAGAATATATAAAGCTGACTCCCAAAATCCGTCTCAGCCATTTTTGTTGAGCTACATTTAGTCTTTTCCCAATTTTGACAGATGACTTCCATGTCTCACATGCATATGTTGCTGTTGGGATGACGATTGTGTTGAGAAGGTGTATTTTTGTCTCGAGTCCAATGGCTTGGCTAGTCCAAATAGGCTGCAGCCTTTGGAAAATGCTCCCTGCCTTTCCTATTCGGCACGCTACATCATGGTAAGCATCTCCATCATTTGTTATGATGCTGCCAAGGTATGTGAACTTGTCCAGCTCTTCAAACGTTGACTCGCCAAGTCTGACTGGGGCACCCTTTGCCTTACATCCCACTCGCAAAATTGTAGTCTTATTTATGCGGAGGCCAATTTTGGGTGCCTCTCTATCTAGGCTCTCCGTCATTTCTTGTATGCCTTTATTTGTAGCCCCGAGTAGTGCAACGACATCGGCGAAGTCCAAGTCTGTCATTCGATTTTGTTCTCGCATTCTGTTCTTCTTTCTTTAGCAAAGTTTTGCCTTGTTTGTCTTTTATTGCTCCATGTCCACTCTTTGCTCCCGTGAGATCTCGGACAATAGCGAGACTTGTGCTCAACGTTATCGTATCTTATCTTATATTGTAAAATATAAAATTAAGTCCTACAAGTGTCCCTAGATAAATCTAGTCATGCCTGTTAATCAATGACTTAAATTCTGCCAAACCATTGTTTTTTTTTCTTCTGGCTCATACCATGCATTAAAAGCACGAGGGAAAGAAGGAGCATTTGTATGAATGAATCCCAGCGTAAGGAACAGGGAATGTGCCACACATGAACACTAAGTTCAAGTGCTAATCATTGGTATAATTTCTTTTTTCTTACATGGAAATATGTATCTCTTCTCTGTGTAACAACACTATATTTCGAACGTTTTCTGACAATAGCCACCTATTGATTGAACTCATTTGTGGTTAGGAATATTGCTAATCTAGAGTTGTGACAAACCAAGTCTTCTCAAGACGTTCACTGTATCTGTTATTGCCTGCCTGGCATTACTATAGCATTAAAGCATTACTAGGACATGTTTCCGATCTCTGAACTAGTTAATAAAATTCACATGTTAAAGAGCATAGACATTTTATTTTACAGTGCTTAAAACGAAAAAAAATCATTTAAAAAATACACAACTTAATAGTACACCGGAAACACTTGTATGAAAATAATTCATAGCTTCCTTTTTTAGCGGTCTCCGTAAGGGGAAAAAGCCGCTATTAGGTTTCTGCAAAATGTCCGTCTGTCCGACTGTCACACTCAGATCATGAAAACTATAAAAGATATGAAAAATATTATTTCACTATTAAATGCGGCTTGAAAAGTTTAGGTGCAACGGCTACTTTTGGTTTTCTAAAAGAAAACCGTTTAATTTATAAAATTTATTATGCAAGCAATTTTTTCATAAAAATACACCAATTCTAAAACAATAACGTAAATGGAAGGGAGGCAATGTTACAAAATGCTAACAAAGATGGACAATTTTTGCGTATTTTCAGTATCACAAAGTCAAATATTTTTACAAAATGTACTAGAAATGTTTACAACAAATATAAATATTAATTAAAGGTGTTTTTTCTGGTCAACTAGCTGCTAAAATTAAAAGAAAACATTTATGTTTGTTTACAAAGGCTAAGAATGTACTTTGTATGTAAATATCACGCACATTTTTTAAAATGGACTTTTTATGCAGCGACATTCGTGTAGTAGCGTAAAGCCCGGCTTTGTCATGGTGCTACACTAATTTCTTTTAAAAAAATCAGATTTTATTTATTTTTTGTTTAGTGCCCTCAACAGAATAAAAAAAGGTTTATTTTTGTACGTTTTGTCTGTCGGTAGGTCTGTCCGTCACGATTAGATAAAAAAACAACAACTCTAAAGGCTATTGAAAATCTGATTTACCCTTTAATGTTCCTCCCGTAACATCTCAATAGTTAAGTATTTGACAATGCGTCACTATAATTTGATTATCGATATCAAATTGTTCCGTATTTTCATCTTTAAACAAATTTAAAAAATATCGATAATAGGTTGTTCAGAGCTTTAAAAAAAAGTAATTTACTAGAATTGATTACTGAAAATCACTTTTTAGACATTTAATTTTCTTGCTGAAACATAACATAAAAGTTTAGGAATCGATAAAGAATGTTCCGGATTTTGTTTTGAAAAGAAATCGATTTACATTACTTACATTTTCTTACAAATCGTCGCCAGAAATTTCCGAATTTATTTAAAAATCTACTAACGACAAATAACTGTTTGAACTCCCTCTTGTAATTAATAAACAAATAATCTTCTCATTTACGAAATAATGTTATTCCGGATTTTTTTAAAAAATATTTTAACTCACTTCTCTCTTTACAGTACAATTAATTTTCTACCTAAACCATAAAAAAATCTAATTATCGTTAATATTATGTTCCGATTTTTAAAGAAAACAACATCCAAACACGAAAGTAAGGTATGAATATCTCTCCACAAGGCTGTAGTTCTTCTAATTTTTATACTAGACCATCCAACAAATTTAATTAACGGTATTACATTTATCTGGAATTCTCTTTTTCTTTTACTATTTATACAAACATCCGGAACAATCTATTATATAAACTTAAATCAATTATGTTCATACCTAAAATTATTGCAATGTTTTGAAACGTAAAATAAAGGTTAATCCATTTTTAATAGCTTTTAGTTGTTTTTTTTATATTAAGATGACGGACAGACCGACTGACAGACAAAACGAAAAAACAATGCGGCTTTGATCCTCTTTAAATAAATTCTATTAGAACTCAGTGCACCAATGTCTATGAACCCTCGTTAAATATCTCGTGTAGTTAAAGACATTTTTTTATGGTACCGGTACTAGCCTATTGTGAGGTAATGGAATTTTTTTTTCTTTGACGTCATATGAATGGACTCTTTAAATGTAATTTTAAAAGAACGCACTCGGTGCATCAATGTCTATGAACACTCGAAAAATTGCTCGTATTGATGAAAACATATTTTAGTCTAACTAAGCCGTGTGACGTAGTGTTTTTTTTTCCTTTGACGTCATATGGAATGAATTCTTTATAGCAGCGGTTCTCAACCTTTTGAGATTCAAGGACCACTTAAAAATGTGTGTCTCAGCCACGGACCACTACTAAAAATTTTGCTACTGGCGCCTTAGAAATTTATATAGTTTTATAATAAAAAATATAAAGTTGATATTTAAAATCATTTATTATATATTTTAATAAATGTTTCAACCTTTTCATCCTTTTGTAATGAACAAATATCAGTCTTACTGCTAACAATAGTTCGGATTAGAAACAATGCTACATTTAATTTTAGTGCGAGCCTTGAGCTGGCAAATTTGAGCACAGCTTGTCCAAACGAGGTGTAATGCTTGAAAGACTCAGTCGGAGTTCATCTTCGACTTCAAGCCGTGAACGATATTTTGTTTCAATTGTAACCAGTGCAGAAAATCCACATTCACAAAGATATGATGTTGCAAAGGGTAAAATTATTTTGAAAGCTTTCTGAAACAGTTCTGGATACTCATGCGAAGCTTGTGTCCGAAACTTCATCAAGCTCACTTTCGGATGCATCATCTTCAACGTAGTATCACTGGTCAGTTCAATGAATTGGTTTAATTCCGATAGTGGTAAATTTAATGAATCAATGTGTGCAACAAACGGACTGGAAACCCACGAAAAACTCTCAACGTTCAAATCACCAAAGTAGAAGTTAAATTGATCCAGCAATGATTGAACATGTTCAGAAATCAATTTCCCCAACTCGGGCTTGTTGATTTCAGCATTTTCTGGTTTATCGGTGAATTCATGCAATTGATCAAACATTTCAAAGTTACCCTGAAATAATCTTGTCTTCCACAGAGCAAGTTTTTTCGTAAAAGCAGACACTTTATTACTGAGGGTAATTAAGTTTGTGTGCTTCCCTTGCAGAGATGAATTGAGTTTATTCAGCTGTTCAAAAATGTCGGCCAAGTAAGCCAGAACAGCAACCCATGAATTTTCATTCAAATGAACAACAAGCTGTGAATTTTTACTAACAAGAAACTCTCGCACAGCATCACGTAATTCAAACAGTCTGTTAAACACTTTTCCCCTTGATAACCAGCGAACTTCAGTGTGCATCAGTAACTGCTCATGATCAAAATCCATATTCGAACATAATGAAGCAAAGAGACGAGAATTCAATGGATGAACCTTGATGAAATTAACAATTTTTATGGCCTGATCAAAAATAGATTTCAAGTCCGCGTTCATTCTTTTACTCGCAAGACTTTCCCGATGAATCATACAGTGCGTAAATGTGGCAGTTGGCACATTAGAACGCACACGTTCCCACAAGCCTGTTCGTTTTCCAGTCATTGCTGCCTCACCATCCGTGCACACTCCGATACACCAGGACCATTCGATGCCATTGGCTGCCATAAAATTATCAAGTATAGCAAAAAGTTCTGCACTTGTTGTGTGACCTGGACAAGCTTTACAAAACAAAAAATCTTCTTCAACTTCATCCATCCAGATATATCTGACATAAGCCATTAATTGTGCCTGGCCGGAAACATCCGTTGATTCGTCCAATTGAATAGCGAATTGTTTAGAATCTTGCAGCCTTGAAATCAACTGTTCTTCAACGTCAGCTGCCGCCAAAGCTATACGTCGTTGAATTGTGTCGTTTGAAAGTGGAATTGTTTTCAGTTTACTTGCCAAGGCATCACCAAACATCTCTCGACACATATCTATAGCAGCAGGCATTATCAGAGTTTCTGCAATTGTGTGAGGCTTTTTGGCTTGTGCAACTCGGATAGCCACTAAAAATGATGCTCTTAAAGCCTTCTCATCGACTTTAGTTGCTTGGAGTATCAAGACTTCTGAATACCAAGTGAATGTTTCTTGCGCATAAAATATTCCAATGGTTTCTCCGAGCAGTCAGTATGATTCGTTTTAAGATGTCTTCGGAGTTTCGCAGGTTTCATCGCTTCATTTGCAAGAATTTGTGAACATATTACACACTGTGGTCTGGGTTGATTATTTACTAAGACGCATTTAAACCCAAAGCGCAAATACTTTTCATCATACCGTCGTATGGGAGTTCGTCTTTTTTTCTCCGGAACTGCATTTGATTCACGCTCAAGTTGTGAAGATGAGTCAGAGAAATCATCATCGTTGTCCTTATGTTCGGTTGCTTTCTTTATTAAAAATGTATCCATGTGTTCAATCAATTTAATTATTTTGATTAGTTTTCAAATAAAAAAGCGTATTATTGAATGTCAATATAAACGGGAAGACGCCAGGGCCCATCTGATTTCCGGTGTAACTAAAACATAGAGTAAACATAAAATCGAAACGCACTTTTGCGCTATCGCCATCTAGCGATTTAAAATCAATAATTTTAAAACTGACTTCATATATTCTTTTTCATGTCTTTAATTCTATTATTTTTCATTTTTTGAAAAGCATGCAATTCGGGTTTTGCTCGCGGACCACCAGGCAAATATCCGCGGACCACTAGTGGGCCGCGGACCACAGGTAGAGAACCGCTGCTTTAAAGGAAATGCTAAAAGAACGCACTCGGTGCACCAATGTCTATGAACACTCGATAAATGGCTCGTATTGATGAAACCGATTTTTAGTGTGACATAGTGTTTTTTTTCCATTTGACGTCATATGGAATGAATTCTTTAAAGAAAATGCTTAAAGAACGCACTCGGTGCACCAATGTCTATGAACACTCAATAAATGGCTCGTATTGATGAAGGCGTTTTTTAGTCTAGGCCGTGTGACGTAGTGTTTTTTTTCCCTTTGACGTTATATGGAATTAATTCTTCAAATGAAATGCTAAAAGAACTCGGTATAGTAATGTTTATTAAGCCTCGTTATGTGACTCGCATTTAAAAAAGAATTATCTTGATTTAGATCTAATCTAGATTTTTAGCGGCCCCGTAAGTTTAAACTAGATCTAGATTTTTATTACAGTATGTCTAGTTTGGATTTATTAAAATTATTTTTAGAGTCTAGATCTAGAATTTCTAGATCTAGTTTAGACTAAAATAGACTAGATTAAGATGAGGAATTTCAGATCTTGCCGAATTTCAATTTCTAGACTTAAAGTGTAGATTTTGATTCCCAAACGTTTTAATAATATTGCAATTTTATAATAGGGCCTATACTAAAACTAATTTACTATTTTTAAGTTTAATGTTGCATTCAGTCTATTGATAGATTATCTAGGATATTTTTTTTACACAAATCTTATCTAAATTACAGCTACATTATTCCAAGTTCATATTTTAGATCTAGATCTAGTAGATATAGATCTTAAGAGTGCTAAATCAGAAGTTTAATTTAGGTAGATCTACATCCTCATTCTAGTTCCATTTAAATAAAAATGCCGATATCTCTGTTGATAGGCCTAACTGTGGGGCTGAGACATGGAAGTACAAGCACGATATCTCTGTTGATAGGCCTAACTGTGCTGACGATATCTCTGTTCTTTTCTTTTGTTTTTTAATTACAAACCTCCCGTAGGACGACGGGGGAAGGGGGGGCATGCAGGGTTTGAACCAGGGACCATCGATAAATCCGAACGACAGTCCAGCACGCAAACTAAACACTGCCTGTTATCCTCCATTCCATCGTCCAGCGAGAAGTTAATTATTTTAAACTTTGAAGTGAACACCCGAAACATGTAAAACAAAAACAAAACAACATTTCTTACAATGACAAATAAATCTTTGAAACATTATGACTTTTGACCATCAAAATTAAATAAACTCTTGAATATTCTTTGCGAATA
Organism: Biomphalaria pfeifferi; assembly: GCA_030265305.1. NCBI lineage: Eukaryota > Metazoa > Mollusca > Gastropoda > Planorbidae > Biomphalaria > Biomphalaria pfeifferi. The sequence goes on from JASAOG010000024.1 coordinate 1,312,763, forward strand.
GGCAGATCGGACAGGGATCCGACTTCGACCGGGGCCGCCTCTGAGTTTGTGTAACACAAACTCTCTTTGTAATCTTGTTATTTGCTGAGTTGAATTTTTGTTCATTTTTAAATCAACATTTAACAAAACACAATGAAGTCATATTAGTAATACAATGGTTTATTTTGTCCGTGTCAATGAATACATCTGTTCACTGCCGACTCCTAACTTTAACATTCTTCGTACAGAGATGTTCATCGTTCTTAAAGGAGTTTCTTCCTCCCTAATTCCAATGAATAAAGTTAATCAAAATCCTTGTATTGGGCATCAGTGGCCAAGTTGACAGAGCCCTGCAGAGTATAAAAACACAAGATATTTGACACACCCTAATGGCATCTTCATACAAAAGTTTTATTAATAAATAATAGTTATCCTAACCTCACATTCTCTAATGAGAGGAACCTAATTTCCTTTATTAGGAATAAACACTCAGGATAACAAAATAAAACAAGCAAAAATGTATTTAAAGATACTTAAAAAAAGAAAACAAAACCAAAGCTTATATATGGAAAGAACTGCACCTTTACAGCCATAAACATATCGCTAACTGCTGTAATAAGATGTATTTCTTTTTCTATATCAAAAAATTTAATAATAATACTTTTTAACACTAATTAATTAAATACTTGTTAATTTAAAAAAAAAAGATTCATTTGTTAGGAAGAATGAAAAGTTATGTTCTAAGTTTTAACTTGATACGAGAATGGGAAATATGATATATATTGTGTGTTTTTATTCTATATATACTAGACAGACAGACAGATGGAGTGAGTTGATAAAAGCTTTGTAACAAGCTTATGGTGGGTAGTCATAGCATTTTAAACGTAAGCATGCGACTAAAATTAAATAATCTTTTTTGTTAAAACATAGAATTCAAATTCATTCTATTATTGGCGTGTGTTTATTTTTTTTAAAGATATTTATATTGCAAGGAACACATGTCAAACAGATTTCTCTGCACCCTAAACATAACTTTAATTGTTATCATTAAATAGAAGTTGTCGCAACGGTGTAATACGCACACGCCCGTCGCAGTTTAATTCTCAAATGTCTTAAATTTTCACACGCTGAAAGTGAATATGAAATATAAATAATTTGGAAACATTGCAAAATGAAAATGCTTTATTTTGAATGTTATCATTTCATTGAATAGAGTAAATAGGTTGTGCTATTTTTTTTAGATCTAAACTTCATAGACGCGCTGAAGATACTTCTAGATTGAATAGCCGCTAGAAATACTTCGTTTGCAATACTACTGAAAAGGTACAACACATTTCTTTGTTTAAAGTTTGTTATGTATTTAACCACATATACATTATTCCATAGAAACAAATAGGGATCTGATTTAAAAAAATACATTTACATTAATCGGAGAACAAATAGTGCTCTTGATATTAAATGGGAAATGTTAACTAAAAGATAAACAAGCACAAGGCATCATAGATAGAAATAGCATAACAAAGTTTTGTATGCTTCCTCGTGGAGCTTCATTTTTGTTTTCTTTGCAAGAAGCAAATGTATCTGAACTTACATTGGTGAATCTAATGGCTGGATCAATCAGACGAAGATCTGGGAGAGACATGAGTGGCAGTCCTCTTCTCGCGATCTCTGCAAAAAAAACAAAAAACAAGACACCAACTTTTTAAAAGTCTTTCTAGAGAAATGTGTTTACGTGTTTCAACCTGAGTGCCAGAAAGGCAGCCAGCTCATGTGAACTCTTCGAGCCCAGTACGCCCCCATCCCCTGCCAACTTGCAGGAAGTTTGGACTAGAGAGTAAAACTCTACAAATATGGAGATACGTCCCAAAACGTATAAAACCAAATGTACAGACTGCTTGACGAGCATTTAGTAACATATTTTTAAACTGAATAATGTTTTAATGAATAAAAAATATTAAAGAATAAAAACCCTAACCCTAACCCAAACATTTAATGACATACTGAATATGGTAAATTAAAACGGAAAATAATTTAAAATTGATACGTTTTAAATGGCAAAGCAATTTCAAAATAAAATTAAGAATACATACACACAAAAAAGGATTAATGTCATATCATTTGTAAGCTACAGATATCTACAATTTGAAAAAATGAGGTCATTTATCGATAAGAATTATGGAAGATATAACTTACTGTCAATCTGCTTTACAGCGATTTCTCTAACAATCATGTGAGTGAATTTCAGAGCATCGGCCTCCTATGTTTGATTAGAAAATAGACAAATACAGGACATTAGCTCAGCATCAAAATTGACATCAATCACATCGATGAAATAATGCGTTCTCTCTTTTTCTCTTTCTCTCTACTTCTGTATAAATATAGAGTTTCTAATTCTACATTATTTGTTATATTTTTCTAGTCAATTAATTGAAATGTTAGCAAACATACCTTGGGATTGATTTGCATCTGAGTTAGATCTCTAGTTTCAACACTGTTGAGAAATTACAAAGAAAATTGTCAAAGAATATCACATTTGACTAATTGACTTTTTCACACAATTTCTTCAAACGATTGTAGAAGTCATGAATGGGAGAGAAGTGTGAATGTCTCTCAAAGATTTCTATTTGCGGATTGTAGTGTCTGTATTGATAAGTTGTTTTGTAAATATTAGGTTTTCATTTAGCATATTTAATCAGGTAGTTGCATAAATATGTATCTTCATTACATTACTTCGAATGGGCACAAAGTAAGTCAAAATACTTATAATGGGCAAATAGTAAGTGAAAATGACTCGGAGGGAAAAAATCTGTTTTTGCCTTAGGATATTTTTGTTTATAAACATTGTATACTAAACAAGTAACAGTTGTAAAATATCCGTTCTAATATCTCGACAATTGCAATCCAAACTATCGCCTAGTACTCACTCATAGCTCAAGATATCAGGTACAAGACTGTTGCCCTCAACATGAGCTCTGGCTAGGAGCTTAACACTCTGAAAAGTGAAATCATTAAGACATTTCATTGTTTGATCCTTTGTGTAACTCGTGCCATGATTTCCTAAATGGGCTACTAAGAAAACTTAAAACGCGAGTAACTCTATTTTAAAACATTTGAGTCAAAGAATAGAATATTCGTCAGTGTTGGCTACTGCAGGGACTATTGAACCTCCTGAAGTTTTAAAGCTATATTCTCTTCTTATCATATGTTTTCTCCAAAGTCAAACATTCGTTGTTTTTGTCTTATAATAATGTGGTAGTTCTTCCATGTTTTGAGGTTGTGACGTCCACGTCTTCGCTTCTTTCCTTTCCTTCTTGATCCGCACCTTGACACTTTAAATTCGTGGGAGGGACCACTTCCTCCTCCCCCCCCCCCCCTTGAGCTGTCTTCGCTTGTTACAGAGTTTGTTGTCTGTGGCATTTTACGTCTCGAGAGACGATCTTTTCCCTTTGCAACTTCTTGTGTGACTAAAGAGGCCAATCCTTGATACACAGCTGCGATCGCAGGTTGGGCATATATAATCACCAGGCGCCGTTGAATTTTCACCCTTCTTTCTGCTTCTGTTGTGTATGACATATACAAATATGAGACCGTTTCTATATGCTCTCTCTCCATGTGGATCTGTCCAGTGCCACCTCTTCCAAGCTGCTAGTGTCGATTTTGAAGAGCTTCATGTCGCGTTTGCATACATCCGTATAAAGTAAAAGTGGGCGAACAGCGTCTCTCCTGCCTTCTATTAGATCGCCATACAGGATGTCCTGTGGAAGTCGACCTACTGGCATTCTACGAACGTGGCCAAGCCAGCCAAGGCGTCTGCTGCTGATAACAGAGCGGATGTCCTGGCACCCTGCTCTTCGTAGCACTTCCTCATTGGTTATCTTATCTTGCCACCTTATTTTAAAGATCCGCCATAGGTATCGGAGCTTCTGTAACCCAGGGTCTTTAAAATGAATTCCCAAAATTACAAATATTTGTCATCAATATGACAAGGATTCACAAGGCTCTTAAGATTAAGATCGATAATTGGATTTCGGAAACAGAAATCAATCAATATTATTTAATATTCATATATTCAACGTATGTACTCACTGTTTTCAATTTGAATAGCTGTTGAGAGTTAGAGCCGCTGCCAGAAGAAACCTGGACGTCACCATGGAGTTGAATTCTGACACCCTCCTCTGAAATCTCAACATCTGGCACCTTGTTGGAGCTGACCTCAACTTGGAGATAACTGTCAGGGCTGTTGGAGCTGAGCTGAACACGTGGTTAAAAAATAAGCATCTTTAGAGAATATTGATACAAATAGTGGGAGCTGTTTATTGGGTTTGACCTTGAGATTGGATGTAAATGATGTTATTCAGAGTCATGTATCTAATGAACGGATAACCGTAATATTGTAGGGTCCCATCCATGATGGATACTTCCCAAAATCTTGAAATTTTGGTTGTTTATGGCGCACAAAGCAAGGGACATTATCTGTATATTAAAAATCACTCCAATTTTTCCTTTTTTCGATAATCAATCCTCCCAATTACAACGCCCCTCTCTTTCATTTTTTTACATCGATTTCACATCGTTTGTGAGGTTACTGTATTTTACATGCAAACTGGATCTTAACAAAGAGAAGATAACTGTGGTTACAAAGCATCACAAAATTCCCCAACAGATAATAAAATAAACAAAATATTTAAAAATCTTTAAAAAAATAAAATGAATAAAGCTTATCTTAGGGATCTTACGACCATGTCTCTCAATAATGTAGTAGCTATTTCGATTATTTGATATAAAACAAAAAAATAGTTACCAATAATCAATTAATTAATACTTCTAACTTTTTTTATTGATTCATGTATTTATTAGTACAATATATAATAGTTTTAGGAGTACCGTGAGATACAGAAATGGGAGTAGAAGAAATCACCTGCACCATTATTGAAGATGAAAAAATCTGTACATTACTAGCAATATCTGTGAACACTGAATCACTAATTTCATACGTTGTAATAAAAATAAAATTAATAACCAGTAATTAATTGATTAATTTGTTAATTTTTTAAAAATTGCTATATGTTTGATTAAGTGCTAAAAATATTTGTTGAAGGTTTTAACTTGATCTGTGGGTGTGGGAGAAATAACATGTACAATTATGCGAGTGGGCAAAACTTTACATATCTAGTTATGTCTGTGAATACTGAACGATTAATCTCTCTTTTGGTATCAAACAAATAATTAATAACAAATAATTAATTATTTAATTGGTTAGTTTTTTTAAATTAATTTATGTATTGTCTACGCCAATGAACAATTGTACAAGAGATACAACATGTATAGACGTTAACCATTAAGACAGACAGACAGACAGATAGATATAGTTAAATAAATCTTTGTAAAATGTATCACGAAATTCCCTAATAGAAGATAAGAACTAATGTTTTAATTTAAATTTCAATTTATAGTTACCAAAAGTTTTTGTTTACCCTAACCTTTCCGTTGTTTGCATAGTATCTTCTCCATCGTTTAGCTAACGTAACGAGGTATGCTTGTTTTTTTTTTATATTAGCTGATTACCTTTGTTTAAAAACTTACCTCAGGAATAAGACTGCTAGCGTAAGATAGACGCAATTTCTCTCTCTGATCTTGTTCTGAAATCTGTGAAAATGCGCAAAAAGTTTTGAAACTATGTACATTTCATAAAATAGAAACAAAAAACATAAATAGCAAACGTTATGGTCTATGCGGTGGACAGAATACATTTTCTTTGAGCATTTAAAAAAATACTGTACATTAAAATTAAAATTAAAAGCAAACTAGTAACAGATTACTGTAAATAGCCGATACGGATAAGCTTGTTCATCCTTTTGGTTTAAAACGTCAACCTCCTTATTATGAATAAAAAATTCATCACACAATGTCCGTGTGTAAAATTAAAATATATATATATAAGTGTATATAATTTATATTTAATATTAATTATAATTAAGTTATTTGACTTAAGATATGTGATAGTTGTTTAAATATTAAAACAAAAAGAACTAGAGACTAATTTGACCACATTATGTGAATTAGGCCGTAGGTAGAGACTACATTGTTATAGTTAAAAATAAATTATTATACCGTATCTTCGGCAATTCTGGCTTTAAGATAGTCGTGGCTGTGAGCAGACTCAGCGAAGGTCTTGGCGACGTATTCTTCGAGCCAGAGGTTGAACATTTTGTTTTCGTCATCCTGGTCTTCTCTGGGGAGGTCATCGGGCTTCAGGTTGCTTCGGGAACTGTCTGATTTCCATGAAACTTCACCCTGAGGGAGAGCGACAAAATTCAATCATTAGATATTTACGATACATTACAAAACGATTTCTTTTAAATGTATTGATGTGACAAATAGTAGACGTTTACCCTGTGTCCGGCCTCGATAGATCTCTCAGAAACACTGACTTTGGAGAGTGGACTGTAGTCAACTTTGAACAAGTCATCCATCACTGAATGTACTAAGAATAAAGCAAGATCCATTTATTGATTAGAAGTCAAATCTGGCTGTATCCCCAACTGTATCCCCAACTATATCCCCAACTGTATCCCAACTGTATCCCCAAATGTATCCCCAACTGTATCCCCGACTGTATCCACAACTGTATCCCCAACTGTATCCCCAACTGTATCCAAAATGTATCCCCAACTGTATCCCCAACACCCTATTGTGCCATTAAAATGTCTTATTTGATCTCATATTTCAACTAAACTACTTATTGAAAGTTTATGAATTTAAAAGAATGTAACAAATAGTTTCCCAGGCTGACTGTGTTACAGGCTGACTAGTGTTACAGGCTGACTAGTGTTACAGGCTGACTAGTGTTACAGGCTGACTAGCTGTTACAGGCTGACTAGCTGTTACAGGCTGACTAGCTGTTACAGGCTGACTAGTGTTACAGGCTGACTAGTGTTACAGGCTGACTAGTGTTACAGGCTGACTAGTGTTACAGGCTGACTGTGTTACAGGCTGACTAGCTGTTACAGGCTGACTAGCTGTTACAGGCTGACTAGCTGTTACAGGCTGACTAGTGCTACAGGCTGACTAGTGCTACAGGCTGACTAGTGTTACAGGCTGACTGTGTTACAGGCTGACTAGTGTTACAGGCTGACTAGTGTTACAGGCTGACTAGCTGTTACAGGCTGACTAGCTGTTACAGGCTGACTAGCTGTTACAGGCTGACTAGCTGTTACAGGCTGACTAGCTGTTACAGGCTGACTAGCTGTTACAGGCTGACTAGCTGTTACAGGCTGACTAGCTGTTACAGGCTGACTAGCTGTTACAGGCTGACTAGCTGTTACAGGCTGACTAGCTGTTACAGGCTGACTAGCTGTTACAGGCTGACTAGCTGTTACAGGCTGACTAGCTGTTACAGGCTGACTAGCTGTTACAGGCTGACTAGCTGTTACAGGCTGACTAGCTGTTACAGGCTGACTAGCTGTTACAGGCTGACTAGCTGTTACAGGCTGACTAGCTGTTACAGGCTGACTAGCTGTTACAGGCTGACTAGCTGTTACAGGCTGACTAGCTGTTACAGGCTGACTAGCTGTTACAGGCTGACTAGCTGTTACAGGCTGACTAGCTGTTACAGGCTGACTAGCTGTTACATTACTAAATCTAGCTTATTGTAAAAAAATCGTTTTTTTTTTACTAACATTTGATTGATTGAATGGTCTCTTGTGTCTTGGTGTCAATGTATTCTGAAATGACCCTGCAAAACTGGAGAGAAAAAAATCAACCTATTAGACACCCCTCTGCATATATTGATCTATTTCTTGTTGTAATGAGATTAATACTACTGAATGGTTGATGTTAAGTTTGTTTGAATGATACTTGTAAAGAAAGAGAGACAGTGAGAAATAGAGACAGAGAGACAGTGAGAGAGAAAGAGCGAGAGAAACAGAGAGACACAGAGAAAAAGAGAGACAGAGAGAGAAAGAGAGACAGAGAAAGACAGAGATAGACATTAGAAGAGAAATAGAGAGAGAGAGACAGTCAGAGAGACAGAGAGGGAAAGAGAGGCAGAGAGAGACAGAGAGAGAAAGACAGAGAGAGAAAGACAGAGAGAGACATAGAGAGAGACAGGTAGAGAGAGACTGAGAGAGAAAGAGGGAGAAGAGAGAGACAGAGTTAGACATTAGAAGAGAAATAGAGAGAGAGAGACAGGCATAGAGACAGGCAGAGAGACAGAGAGAGAGAGAGACAGAGAGAGAGTGAGAGAGAAAGAGAGAGGCTTATAACAAAAGGAAAAAAAAACATCAGAGAGAGAGAGACATATCCTAAAAATCCCATAATACCTTTTCCTCAGTCCATTGACGGAGTTTGTTTGGTATAATTTTACTCATTGTTGAGTACATCCAGTGTACAACAATGGACGAGAAGCTGAAGTCACATTTCTTGATACTGGCTTTACAATCCAGAGTTCTTAATTTAGGAATGCGATCAGGGTCCATTTCTACAATGTAAATAGTAAACATTAACCATTATGCTAAGTTGAACTTCATTTTACTAAAAGTTTATTTAATGCATTATTTTGGTTTAATTACTGATTAGCATTTTAAAACATATTTTCGAAATTGTCTTAAAAAGAAATAAATGATAAAAATGATTTTATAATTAATGAAACAGAATCCAATTCAGAAAGACGATATCAAATAAATGCATATACTTTTTTCATACTACAGATTGTTTTTTATTTAACGTAATGTCAAAACAAAACTTTCAAATGATTACAATTACAGTAGTAAAGGTTCGCTTTTAGACCTTGCGGTTGGCGGTAATAATGCAGTGAGTACCGAGTCACATAGGTGTTACAGGCAACACCATTGCAGACTCCTTGGCCCACCAGGGAGGGCTAGCACCACTTACCGAGCAGACTGTGAGTTTTCGTCATGCTTTGGCAATAATCGAAAAATAGAAATGGAAAAGGGGTTTCAGTGCTGGGACAAGTCTCAAAAAGCTCGTGGAGTGTGGAAAGACGATCAAAAGATTTATGTGGTCCAACAGATTAAGGGATAGGTGATTTGTGGTCCAACAGACTAAGGGATAGGTGATTTGTGATCCAACAAACTAAGGGATAGGTGATTTGTGATCCAACAAACTAAGGGATAGGTGATTTGTGGTCCAACAGACTAAGGGATAGGTGATTTGTGATCCAACAAACTAAGGGATAGGTGATTTGGGATCCAACAGACTAAGGGATAGGTGATTTGTGGTCCAACAGACTAAAGGATAGGTGATTTGTGATCCAACAGACTAAAGGATAGGTGATTTGTGGTCCAACAGACTAAGGGATAGGTTTGTGATCCAACAGACTAAGGGATAGGTGATTTGTGGTCCAACAGACTAGGGAATAGGTGATTTGTGGTCCAACAGACTAAGGGATAGGTGATTTGTGGTCCAACAGACTAAGGGATAGGTGATTTGTGATCCAACAGACTAAAGGATAGGTGATTTGTGGTCCAACAGACTAAGGGATATGTTTGTGATCCAACAGACTAAGGGATAGGTGATTTGTGGTCCAACAGACTAGGGAATAGGTGATTTGTGGTCCAACAGACTAAGGGATAGATGATTTATGGTTCAACAGACTAAGGGACAGGTGATTTGTGGTCCAACAGACTAAGGGATAGGTGATTTGTGGTCCAACAGACTAAGGGATAGGTGATTTGTGATCCAACAAACTAAGGGATAGGTGATTTGTGGTCCAACAGACTAAGGGATAGGTGAAGTCGAATGTAATGGTAGTATATTATAAGAATATGGGACAAACTCCCCGCAGTCAGCACTGTTCTCGGCCACTTGTAGCGAGTGGGGTCCAGGAACGGGGACGATGCGCTGTGTACGCGGCACGGCCCGGTTTGGCCCATTCAACCAATATGGCTGTCTAGGTAGAGTCCTCAGACAGGACACGGGATAGAGAATCCCATGTCCAGGCCTGGTTGTTGGATAAAAGCCTTTCTAACAATCAACGGGATATTGGCGCCCACGTAGGCGCCGATTCCCTACTGGACTTCACGGAAGGTAGTATAAACCCTAGGGCCTAGCCTGTTGTTCACAACTGTTCATGGAGTATACAAAATTACCAGATGCACAGAAAAAAACTTTTTTTTCTGGTGTCTCAAAGCGTAAAAAAAAATTTGTTTTTGTTAACGCGTGCACCTTTAGTTACTTTTTTTTTTTATAGAGAACTCTTGCCAATAAATTTCTTCCGCAAAGGACACTTGCTAAAAAAACAAAACAAAACTGGAACTTATACTTTTAAGAACCGAGGTCAAATGGAAAACACCTCAAAGGCCTACAGTCGTATTTGCCTCTGAAGAGTTTATTTTTTTTAAAACTTTATAGTCTTTATTCAGGAAAGAAATCACAAACATCTCACTTTGGAGAATGGTGTTGATGTCAATTGAAAATTTCAAAACTATCAGAAATAAATAGGGTGTGTGGGACGGTAAGTACGGGCGTTGTTATGACATGATTAGGAATTAGTTATTTGTGAATTGTAACAATCAAAGTCTGAACATGAATTTATGAATAGGAACATCTTACCAATGGCTATTTTCACACCAACATCCACATCTTTAAGAGAAATCTGAGCACTGCCGCTGTGTTGCATCTTGGTACTGAAACACAAACACAAAATATTCATCCATCAAAGTCAATGTCATCAGAGACGGATTCTTACAGGTCTTACAGGTCTTACAGTCTTACAGGTATTGCAATCTTACAGTCTTACAGGTCTTACAGGTCTTACAGTCTTACAGGTATTACAGTCTTATAGGTCTTACAGGTCTTACAGGTCAACTATTGTAATTAATCGTTAATTCCCTTAATTCATCTATTTCTGGACGAAATAAAAACCTGCCACTATTGGATTACATTAAATTTTAATTAGTTTGTGACAACGGAAGTGCCAGCCTGCATGTTGCATACAAATCTATCTGGGCTTAGGGCTTAGATTAGGGCCAGATAATTTACATAGATTCTCTCGCATTCAAAAACAGAAGCCAAAGTAAAAAACTTAAACAGAAACTAATTCTACAAAAAAAAAAAAAGCCTGGAGCAAGCGGAATTTCTTAAATTGTTTCACACATTTTGCAGTAAAATTATTTGGCGACCACGACTAAGTAAGAACGTCACTTCATCCTGGTTATCGGCAACTCCGACAGACAGGACTTTCAAAAAAATCATAATGTTGCATAGCGCATAACTGGAGCGAAGAGCAGCAAATCTCTTTTTTTGTCCAATCTTAGCTGAAATTTTAAGGGGGTCCCAAAATGAGATTGTTCTAATTTAACCTGCGATTTATGAGTCCCATTAACTTTAAGATCATTTCGTTTTAATTACTTTGATGGTCATTCAGAATTATAGAACTTTGGTGATTGAAAACAACTTGCACATATTATAAAATTATTCTGCAATCATATAATGAACGAGATGTGTTGATATTGGATTCAGAAACCCCCAGAATGATTTAACACAAATAAAACTGTATGTAATAACTTACAGGACCATATCGATGGATGATTCATAATCCATACTGAGTAAAGAATCTGAATTTTGCAGAGTGACACTAATGCCGTTGATACTTGGATCTAACTCCACTTTGACATTTCCAATCTCTGTCTGCTCCAGGGAAACTCTAATATACAAAAAGTTTTAAAAAAAGCATACAAATTTACGTATCCAAAAATAAATCAAGCAAAATATACAAAAATCCTTATCTAAAGGGGAGAAACTCCGTCCTTAAAGATACATCTACTTTATTTAATGGAGATAAGAGACGTGTTGGCCGAGTGATAAAGCGTTTGGCTTCCGAACCGAGGGATCATGATTTCAAATTCCGTTGAAACATCTTTTTTTTTTCTGGATGCTCCTGAGTCCACACAACTTTAAGGACACGTGTCATACGTTGGACATGTGGACTTTGCGCTGGCCATAGGACACCCTTGTTAACCGTCAGCATTAGAGCAGATTAGCTTTAAATCATCTCCATTATCTCGTAAGGTCTGTCAAGGGTGAAACATTTGTATTTTTAGGACGCCATACAACTTTAACGGTACCTGACTTATGTTGGGGGGAGATAGAGTTGTTGGTCGTTGTGCTAGCCATATGACATCCTCATTAACCATCGGCCATAGAAACAAATGAGTTGTACATCAACTGCTCTATAGATCGTAAGGAATACTTTGTACGTTTTAGTTAATCTAGCGTGTTACAGAGACGCTGCTAGTTTTGAAAGTTAAAGATGTCCGCTGTCAGGCGTAAAGCAAACCTTAGTTTGATCCTCTACATTTCGTCTTGGTTTTAAAGTCAATGTATTTATTCATATATCATCTACTCACTTGTTGAATTTGTAGCTGACTAGACCATCCTTGTCTTCGAGGTTCTCAAAAGTGGCTTGGTTGAGTATGTTCTGAAGAATGCGTGGGGCAATCCTTGAACCTTTAACGCGAAAACACAGAGAAAAATTTGACCATAGGCAATCTAACTCACCGCCCATAACTTTTAGCAAAATGAACAGAAGAATGAATAAGAAAGTTAGTCTCCATCAATTAATGCAGTAGTTCTCAAACTGTGTTCCGCGAAACGCTAGTGTTCCGCAAAGCCTGAATAGGTGTTCCTTTAACTTTTGAAATATTATGTAGTAGTAGGCCAGCACGTGACTTCATCTCTCTAAATAATAAGCAAAGTGTTCCGTTAAATACTCAGAATGTGCCAAGTGTTCCGTTAAGGAAAGCGTTTAGGAAACAATGAGTTTATGTTTTTTTTTCAAGCGTATATGTTTCATAAACGTAGAAGCCTATGAAATATATAAAATTAACTAAAGAATCATTTTATTGTAGCAAGATTTCTGTCACCACGTGATTTGAAAATAGCTTACATTTACTAAACGTTGTTTCATTGAACATATGCAAAGTGCCATACAGTTCAATTGACTACGTCAAGCTCTTATAGTAGGATTTGAAATGAGACATTTCTTGTTGCCTGGGCGCTGTTAGCGTAAATAACGTGAATTCTATACGGCGGCCAACATGTAACTTTTCTTGTCACTCGGAATCAAGCTTGGAACCATTTAACATACTTTTTTATATTCGAAACACAAAAGATTTTGTTTTTAAGGTGGTGGAGGTATTTTTTATTTATTTTGTTTTAAACTAAATTAATTATTGAATAAAATATAGAAACATGATTAATTGGGTACTGATAAAATTATACATGTATAAAATTATAATTATAGAATGAATCATACACATTTAATTCATAGCTCTCACTTAGATTATCGAAACATAATAATAACATCATTAGAAAATTCTCAATGGAAACACTATGAGACTACAATATTATTTGCTAAATTCGAGAGGCTATAAATGACTGCAACATGGAGAACATTAACATCGAATTCATCTTACCATATTCAAGGGCTTCTTGTTTAAGTCTAAGTATGGCGCCAGGCTTTTCTTGGGCAAAGATGCCAGCGACTAGTGCGAAAAACAGGAAGATGGTGCTCATGGCTGTACAAATAATAATAATGAAACAGGATGCTGAATTTTAGTGTCTAACTGTACGTTTTGATTGTATATTTAAAACAACAAATGATAAAAATAATTTAAAAAAGAAAACACAGCTTATCAAAGGGAAAGAACTCCACTAAACATATCAAAAATATATAATTTATTTCCCTTATTGGGAAAGAACTCCATTATCTTATCTTATATTATATAATACGGAGGTTACTTTAAAAAAAAGAAGATTATTACTTCCTACTCGTCATGCATGTTATCCAAAGATTTAAATTCTTCCAAGTCATTGGATTTCCTGGCTGGCTCAGGCAACCCATTCCATTCTCTAATTTCTCAATAATATAGATGTTATTTCCCTTATTAGATATCTAACAAAATGATTAATTAATTACCTGTAATTAATTTACTAATTGGTTAATTTTTTATTTGTCGTATCAAAAAATATTGAATTACCGGTATTTAATTAACTAATTGTGTAATTTTAAATTATTGATTCACTATTGTCTTCGGAAACGAATAACTGTGCAAAGTTTCAACTTGATCCGCGAATATGTGTGGGAGAAATAACCTATTTAGACTCTTTTTCCAGTGAGTGAGTTGATCTAATCTTTGTTCAAATGTTTAATTACTAAATTTGCCTTTGAAAGAAAAGTAAATTCCATAGAATATTTGTTTCAAGATAAACATATTCAATGTTTATGGAGTGTTTTTCCAACATGAATTTTCATTGCATTGTTGCTATAGTTGTAATTTTATATCTAAACAAATACAGTTTCTTCTGGTTGCAGAAATTATTTTTATTATAAAAAACAAGATTACAAAAACAGTTTGTGTGGAAACACAAACTCAAAATCGGCCCCCGAAGTGGTCCACCCAGGCGGGCTTCAATATTTTCAGAAAGAACATCCAAATGAAATTATATCAAAAACAAATGAGAGATAAGAATGGAGAAAGAAGGTTGACAGATCTTGTGTAGTGCCCCAACGGTACAGCAGATCAAAGGATATGTGCAAGTGAATGCAAAGTTAGATGTGAACCTGGCCTAACTAGTTCCCCTTTCAGACCTTGTGGTCTATAGGGCAGATGATGTAAAGTTCATCTGCTTTTGTGGCCTACGGTTAACGAGGGTGTCATGTAGCCAGCACAACGACCAACCGCCTTTTCTTTTCCCCAACTAATATCAGGTACCTATTGGAGCTGGGTGGACTCAGAGGCGCCTAAGGATTCCGAAGTAAAAAATCCCAGTCTTCGAACCCGTGTGCCCCCGGTTCGGAATCCAAGCGCTTTACCGCGCCTCTGCTAGATTAACTGAAGTCTTATAATAGATGTAATTGTTTAAAAACAAGGATCAATCTATTTTTCGATCGCTGAAAGAGACGGAGGATATGCGATCGCGTGAAGTTATTTACGAAAATGACATTTACAAGATTATTATATGTTTTAATTTAGCTCTAACTTTTAATGCATACTAATTAGCTTTTTCTCTTTAAAAAAACTGCTTTGCATAACTGATCTTAAAAATTAGATTTTTTCGCTTTCAAAAAAAAAAAGTAGCCGTTGCATCAGAACTTTGAATGGTCTAAAATACTGTGATATCGGATTTTCAATATCTCTTCTAGTTTACGAGATCTAAACGGGACGGACGGACAGACGGACAGACATTTCGCACAAAACTAATAGCGTCTTTTCCCCTTTCAGGGGCCGCTAAAAATAGGCCCATGGGATTTTGCAGAACATAATAACAGCGATACTTGTATGGTACAGATGAATTACACAGGTGATTGATATAGGTGATTGATACAGGTGATTGATACAGGTGAATGATACAGTTGATTGATCCAGGTGGATGCTACATGTGAATGATACATGTTGTTGACAACTAATATGTGAAATTATTGAACATAAAAATATGACACATGCATGACGTAGGCACGAGTATAGGCCTGAATAGGTGTTTCTTTAACTACTGGAATATTAAGTAGTAGGCCACAACGTGACTAAATCTATCTAAAAAGTAAGCAAAGTGTGTTCCGTTAAATACTCAGAATGTGCCAAGTGTTCCGTTAAGGAAAACGTTTGGGAAACAATGAGTTTATGAAAAAACAAAGAAACAAAACAACAAACTTAAAAAGTAATTCTTACCTGCGGGCAATAAGGTCTTCCAAAGTTCTGATATGACTGGTCGACTTGGGGAATTTTTAGGGGTTTTATATACTTCATGTCCCAGAGGGCAACGACATGTTTACTAATTAGCTGTTAATTAGTTACCTTTTAAGCGCATCCTCAGTAGGGACAAGCTATTGATAATCGATGGACGTTAATTTTTTTTAAAAGTGAATACACACAATTTTATACCTATATTAATCTTTATGTTAACTTACAATTTAAACAAAATATTATAAAATCACAAGTGGATTTTAAAAGTCAGATTAGAGACAGTATTTGTAAATAAATTGATCGACCAGGTCTGAAGATGTTTCGTTTTTTCGCCTTTTTACCAGACTCTTGTAAAGGGAAATCCACTATTAATTTTGTGTGGTATGTCTGTCTGTTTGTAAAATTTAGATCCAAAAAAACTAGAAAAGATGTTGAAAATCAGACTTCCTCTTGTTTTGTAGCTTATAAAGTCTATGTGCAACAGCTACTTTTGATTTTCTGAAAGTGAACCCTTTTGTTATTTCATTAAATATGTAAACAGTTTTTCATACAAATCCCCCGTTATGAATACACTATTTAAGACTTATTTACTTATACTAAAATACTGATTAAATGACATAGATACTGTTACAAATGACCAGTGACAGGAAGAGGTTAACGTGTGACCCCGACGAGATAACACAGCAGCGAGTGTTCTCTGGAATGTACATATATAAGCCAGAGAGTTAATGTAAAAAGTCAGTCGTGAGTGAGCCGTTACAGTCGATACAGACAATGTAAGATGTGTGCGGCTCTAGTGGTAGAGAAATGTGTACGACTCGATGCAAGTTAACTAGGGTAGAGTTACCTGGAGTGGACTACTGTCGTTAAAGTCTATACAGCGAACTACAGTGGACTTGAGCCGTTACACTCGATACAGTCGATGTAAGACGTGTGCGGCTCTGATTCGGTAGACTTGAGTACGACTTGGTTCAGCTTTGGGAGACCTGGAGCGACACTGGGAAGTGTGTCGTTGGTCTGTTCTGTGGAATACGGCTCGATGCAAGTTGAGAAGAGATGAATTGCAACGAAGTGAAGAGATGAATTGCAACGAAGTATACCTAACTGTAAACTGACAGATATTGTACAGTCTTCTACGCTACATGTTACAGTGACGAATTGTTAGAGTTAATAGTCATTAAAGTTATATGAAACTGAAAGTTGAGTCGACAAGTTCTTTGCAGTGTTTTTATTTGTGTGTCTACTAATACATTTAGCCAGAAGATTCGGAAATACGTAACAATACCATTAATTTATTTTTCACATTTATATACTACAGTTGTAACCCTATTGGCGGCGCGATAGGGTTGAATGTACGATCAGCTGACACGTGAACGCAGGCCAATCACTCAGGTCAACGGCTGTCGGTGGACAAGGGACAGTACTGCTAGTACACGCAAATATGATCCGTGTTATGCTCATGTGATCGAAAGCCTTCACGGACGAGAGACATTGTGTAAAAAGGGACAGTTGAGTCCAGGACAGCAGAACAGTAAGGACGGTGTGGTACAAAGTGAGTCTTTGAAAATGTAGCTGTACGAGTCTAGAAGTAGAGAGAGAGAGAGAGACTTTTAGTGTTTAGTAGGCAGTTCTATTGTGTTAAAGCATTTGAAGTTAGTGTAGCCTATTGTGTTTTATTGGCTGTTGATGTATTAGTCATTAAACCGCCACATTGTTACTTGAGACTCTTGTTATCAAGTTCTTGTGTTAGATGTGTTGAGTTGAGCAGTGTTTACAGAAGGCCTGATAGACAGAAGATCGTAACATTACTTTTTTCCTCTTGGTCGACTCCAGAAGCCTTCCCGTGTTTATATAAGCTGCAAGGCAGCAGAGGTTTGAATTAAGAGTTAACCTTCTCCTAGGTGGGTAGCCAGCCAAGGCAAAGAACGCCTTCAGCCCGAAGATTACTGGTTTAAGCGCCAGTTACTTGCCTTTGCCCCTTCTCTTAATAGTAATAAACATTTCCGCCGGGCCCAATATGTAAGTCACTCGTGAAGGCCAGGATTTGGAATGGTTTGTCAGAGGCTATCCAAGAAGCATGCTATCGGAAACATTTTATAGTTAGTGGAGACCTTATTACCACTTTCAATGCGTGACCGGAAATACGACAAATGGTTTTAAGCTTAAATGTCAAATGCAAAATAATAATTGCATATGGATGGACTCTAAGACACCCTACAAGGATCCGAGATTCAGACAAAATAGAATCAAGCGCTTGACACATCGGCCAGTTGGTAAAAAAAAAAGATTATGTGCTCTAAAAAAAGACACCACTGAAAGCACTGGATATCAACTTAAGGATACTTAAGGATCATCAATGGTGTGTTGTAGCACATGTACTAATTGAAAAGTATCGATTTGTGATGGCGTGATACAAATCAATACTTGATAGTGTTCTGATTAAAAGACTTTTGCCTTTTTTTTTCGCCTTTTAAAAATGTAATTCACTTACTAGTATCATTAATGATGTTAAGAATTACTGTAAGACCAGACATTCTTTATACCACCTGTTGACAAATAGTCCAAACATATAAAAGCTTTAATGTTTTAACGTTTCCTTTTTCTTCGTTACTATATTAGTCTATTTTTAATTCTATCATTTCTTTAAGAGCTAAACAATATCAAAGAAAACCAAAAAGCATAATAAAACCAGCAATGCAATTGAGACCTGGACACTGAGAAAGACAACCGAAAATCTACTTAATACTTGGGAACGAAAAATTCTTAGGAAAATCTATGGTGCTATACAAGATGAGACGTGGTGGAGCACACGCAGTAACCATGAGATAGATCAATTGTATGATAACCCACCGATAGTGACTGAAAAAAAAAAAGAACAGACTACGTTGGGCAGGTCGCCTTGAAAGAATGTCAGAGAACAGAGGAGCGAAAATTGTTTACCGGCAAAGCAACAACAAACAAACAAACAAAAAAAGGCATTGAACTAAACGCAGAGCCCGAATGTATTGATGATGTGGAGGCAGATCTACAACAGCTTGAGGTTTGGGCGCGGAGACGAAAGGCTCAGGATAGACTTGAATGGAGGGATGTGTTGAAGCAGGCCAGAGTCCTCCTTGGGTTGTAGCGCCACTGGGATGGATGGAGTGTATTGGCACCAACGTGTTCCATGTCTTAGTTAATAATGCATTTGTCTTTTTTAGTAATCTGTATCGAACTTTCTAAATGCCAATATATATGTTTTGTACCCTTATGGTGATGCAATGAATTTCCTCTCACTGTGGAATCAGAGGAAACGAGAAAGCCGAAAGTTTGGCGAAGCTAGGAATGCTTCTAGACCTGCTAGAGGAACCGCAAACTTACGAGAGTGCAAAAGCGAGGATTTGTGAATGGATCAAGTCCAAATGGTACAAAAGCTGGGACCTTAGTAGCACGGGACCGGAAGTCTGGAAAGTTCTCAAACGCCCAAATAGAAAAGACGAGTGTTGGCATCTAGACAGAAAGGACCAAGCAATCTTGGCACGATTCCGCACTGGACACTGTCCAATAGGAACCTACTTCGCAAGGATCGGGAGAACCACGATTCTAGATGTCGAACTGTTTTCTCAGAAGACAAGACCGTATAACACGTCCTCATCAACTGCAGCGTGCTCAGAAACACAATCGAAGATACGACTAGTCTTGGAACAGATAGAACTGGTGCATGCGGGGTCTCGCCTTGTACGGAGAGAAGCGAACCCTACAGAACACTAACAGATACCTGGCCCTTGCAGTAATGGATTAATCCCAGTACGGAGCCTTAGTGCATGGAGGCTTACAAATGTACCCGGTCTTTATTGCACTTTATAATGACCCTGTATTAGTAGTTCATTATAGATATGATGCGAGTGTATTTGTGCCTAGTTTTTCTTAATTACAAGTTCTTAAATGGTTAGTGCTACGTAAGGACAAGAAAGAAAGTTTCAATAAGGAATGTACTCAAATAGTTATCCACAATGAGATAGATAGATAGATAGATAGAGAGAGAGAGAGAGAGGAGAGAGAGAGAGAGAGAGAGAGTATTATTGGTAGTCGACCATGTTTTAGATGAGCATGAACCGATTTAGTAGGATGCTTGCGAGGATTTTTTCTAGCAATAGAGAGAAGAGATATTCATTTGTGGTTCTCGTTAATTTGGCGGTATCTTTTTCGATTGTGTAGAACTGTAGATGGACAATTTTGGCAACTTTAAAGCCTTTTGTTCCAACATGAAAAAAAGGATGCCCATATCAGACAGTTTGCAAATAGCAGCTAACTAACCACGATATATTGCGTAAATATCTAAAATGTAAGCTCCTAGCAGAAATTAAACAGTTTTTTTGACATTTTATTATTTATTATATACACATCGTGAATAAAGTTTAATTTGGTCTTTTTCGTCCTCCTGGACAGAATCAACTCATGATGAATCCTCAATGATTATCTTTACACTTAACAGCCTTTGTCCTATTTATATTTGTTAATATTACGGTTCAGCTATTATATTTATAACAGATTTATAAACCAAAACATTTTCGCTTCGCTGTGAAGTTTGTAAACTTTTTTTTTGTTTGGAATAATGAAATAGTGAGGTAAGGAGACAGGTAGATAAAGAACAAGACAGGTAGATAAAGAACAAGACAGGTAGATAAAGAACAAGACAGGTAGATAAAGAACAAGACAGGTAGATAAAGAACAAGACAGGTAGATGAAGAACAAGACGGGTAGATAAAGAACAAGACGGGTACATAAAGAACAAGACAGGTAGATAAAGAACAAGACGGGTAGATAAAGAACAAGACGGGTACATAAAGAACAAGACAGGTACATAAAGAACAAGACGGGTACATCAAGAACAAGACGGGTACATCAAGAACAAGACGGGTAGGTAAAGAACAAGACGAGTACATCAAGAACAAGACAGGTAGATAAAGAACAAGACGAGTACATCAAGAACAAGACAGGTAGATAAAGAACAAGACGGGTAGATAAAGAACAAGACAGGTAGATAAAGAATAAGACGGGTAGATAAAGAACAAGACGTGTACATAAAGAACAAGACAGGTAGATAAAGAATAAGACGGGTAGATAAAGAACAAGACAGGTAGATAAAGAACAAGACAGGTAGATAAAGAACAAGACGGGTAGATAAAGAACAAGACAAGTAGATAAAGAACAAGACAGGTAGATAAAGAACAAGACAGGTAGATAAAGAACAAGACAGGTAGATAAAGAACAAGACAGGTAGATAAAGAACAAGACGGGTAGATAAAGAACAAGACAAGTAGATAAAGAACAAGACAGGTAGATAAAGAACAAGACAGGTAGATAAAGAACAAGACAGGTAGATAAAGAACAAGACAGGTAGATAAAGAACAAGACAGGTAGATAAAGAATTTCCTTTCAAGAAAGAAGATCATTACGAGTTTTTTGCTTCCGTCAATGGTAAAATGACTTTATGTTCATCTCGTAGAGCAAAAAGAGATGAAGAAATGTTCATTAGCTCTGATCAGAACAATGTTGTCCACACAGCATGTGTCCGAAGGAACTTCATATCACGAATACAGTTTGGGATCAGTGACGTAAAAACCATGGCGCAGGGGCCCAGAACCCCCCCCCCCCCCCCCCCACAAAAAAAAAAAAAGGCGAACATACATATATTAGACATAAATGAATAGCAGCACCAGGAACCAAGTTTTTAAGAAAGAAAGTAGTGAATTAGATAAAGGACTTCGCCGACCAAGGCTCGAACCAGTGACTCTGTAAACGACAACACCGCCTAGCGATAACGCACTAAGCGAACGTAACCTCTAGACCATCGGAATGTCCAAAAAAACATTCTTCTGGTCCAGAGTCATTTCGCCCGTATGCAAATTACCATCCCAGTGGTCAATGGTCACATGCCCTAGCTAGCCCCTCCCCCCACCTCGCAGCATCCGTGCATCAACAGCTTTAATAGAGCCGACACAGACAGCCGTTAGGCATGTATTAGACAAACAATGGCTCTATCTACTTGTGTAAATGTGTATAATGACAAGTGGACAACATAAATACATTACAAATCCACTGAAACATCTACGCGCTCACTCACAAAGGACCTCATTCACCAATCGTAAACAAGCAACATTTAGCCACGTGATTCTCTATCTCTTCTATACAAATTACGATCTAATATTAATACACAATGTCTATCATGTGACAGTTTTTTTTTCATTGTTTATCAATATTATCACGTAACTAAATGTTGTTTGTCTACGATTTGTGAATGAGGTCCATTGTAAACAAAACCCGAGTAGTTATCGCTTTATTTATTGTACAGTACTATAGTGTTATTATTAGCAAAGCCGGCTTTTATGCATAGTCAAACTATGCAGACTCTGAAGGCCTCCGATTAGCTGTTTTATTATCATGTATGAACCAGACTACTGAGGAGAAATTTTGTCTTTTGCATAGTTTACTAGCTAGGATCATGTGGTCGCTGGTGGGATTACTGAAACTTGGAAAGAAATATTATACCCACTGATAGAATAGGAATTTTATACCTACTGATAAAATAGGAATTTTATACCCGCTGATACTATAGGAATTTTATACTTACTGATAGAATAAGAATTTTATACCTACTGATAGAATAGGAATTTTATACCCACTGATAGAATAGGAATTTTATACCTACCGATAGAATAAGAATTTATACCTACTGATAGAATAGGAATTTTATACTCGCTGATAGAATAGGAATTTTATACCTACTGACAGAATAGGAATTTAATACCTACTTATAGAATAAGAATTTTATACCTACTGATAGAATAGGAATTCTATACCCACTGATAGAATAGGAATTTTATACCCACTGATAGAATAGGAATTCTATACCCACTGATAGAATAGGAATTTTATGCCTACTGATAGAATAAGAATTTTACACCTACTGATTTTATACCTACTGATAGAATAGGAATTTTATGCCTACTGATAGAATAAGAATTGTATTGTACGTTCAGTAAACTTTGATTATTATTATCAGGCTTGTATTTTGGAGAGATGTGCAGTGTGTCCACAATCATCTGATATACGCGAATTTGGAGGTGCCTACAAATTTTTCCAACACACCACTACGACAAAATGAAGCAACTCAGCGCTGAGTATTTTTCTTGAATTGATTTAAAATAAATAATCCTAAGTAAAAGTCACTTACAACGTTACTTGAAATAAAGCACATTAAGGCAGTGTTTCTCGAACATTTCCAGATGGCGACCCCCTACATGACGAAATTTTCGTTTGAGCCCCGTCCCCCTTTCTAGAACCTGGGGACCCTGATTGCGTGTAAAACAATTCCGTTCTTTTTTTTTTTTTTTTTTTTTAAATAATGTTGCCTACATAATTTTTAAGCGTTGTATAAAGTTCTTTCTGAAGATAGAATTGAGCATTCGGGGAGTTTCCGCTCAAGTCGGCAAGGGGTCTGATTTGGGGGCCGGGCCCCGGCGCTGAGTGTATTCTGGCGTTATCAGCTTCAGAAATTCTTTGTCCTAGTATTTACATCTTTTTCTTGTAATGAGAATAAAAAATAAAAAAAAGTAAAGTTCCCCTTTCAGGCCTTGTGGTCTATAGGGCAGATGATGTAAAGGTCATCTGATTCTGTGGCCTATGGTTAACGAGGGTGTCATGTGGCCAGCACAACGATCAACCGCCTTTACTTTTTCCCCAACTAATGTCAGGTACCCATTAGAGCTGGGTGGACTCAGAGAATGAGACTCATTAGAATAAAGAATACAAAAAAGGCCACAACATTAATGAATTTTCTTTTAGAACCCACTATTCATCCAAGTAAGAACAAAAATCTATTTTCACTTGTGAACATTGGTAATATTCAGACACGGATTAATAACTACAATGAAAATAAAACATTTTTCGCCGCCTCCCCCCCCCCCCCTCTTTTGTTGTAAGTCGGTCGGTTGTTGCACCAAACAGCTAGTAGCCTACAACTTTGTGTAGATCTACATCTCTGATGACCCAAGAATAGTCTACGCTTCTTATGTAGGAATATCGTGTTTTTAAAAAAAAAATTGTTTTAAAAAGATAATGAAATAATTAACATTTATATAAAATATTAGATTAATTTTTTATGGAGCTAAAAATTTAAAAAATAAAGATAACCTTGGAATAATGATTTGGCCGCCCCCTACATTTGGCTGCGATGCGATGCACACATTGCACAATAGGTAGCGGCGGCCCTGGATGTATGTGTGGCAATGTTAAACAGGTGCCACTTTTTTGTTCCAAATGTAAATTAAACAAGGTTACAAAGACAGTTGGTGTGGAAACACAAACGCAGAATCGGTCTCCCAAGTGGTCCACCTAGGCAGGTAAAAAGGCAGGTTTCAATATTTTCAGAAAGAACATCAGAATGAAATGGAGAGAGAAGGTTGACAGATCTTGTATGGTGCCCCAGCAGTCCTGCAGACCAAAGGATAGGTAAAAGTGTATGTGATTTAAACTGATGTCTTATAATGAATATCTAATTGATCTAATTGTTTTGTAAAGGGTCAATCTCTTATTGAAGAAAAAAACATTCCATAAAAAAAATTATATTAAAAAATTCATTTAGTTTAGTGTCTTGCAACACTTGTAGATAGAAAGTCAGGGTGTAGCACTTTGTGCTGCAAACTGCCTTAGGGTTACCAGCGCCTGTGTTATTCCTTAGTTGACTCCCGAAGCCTTTCACCTGTTTTGGTATAGCAGCAAAGGAGGTTCGGATCCAGTAATCATATTTTAGTCTACTGGTTATTATATCATTATAGACATATTGTATTGTATTTAAGACACATTTTTCTTTACGGATAATAAAGATTATTATTATTATTATTATGTTAGAAACGAATGAGTATTCATTCTCTGGCGCTGCCAAGGGAAACAAAAAATTCATCGTAGTCCCTTTATCAGTTTCCACTGAGGAATTTTTCTGATGATGTGGCAAGTGTGCAGCAGTACCACCCTCTGACAGGCAACGAGAATGTTCCTAGGCATGTTAAGGGCCTTGAAGGTATCTGTGAGGTCAGTTGTCATTATTCCCACGGTTGATTATGATAATGTTCAGAGAATCCCGTACATTAATGATAAGCTTATTTTCGCTTGAGAGGAGTGGCGGCTGAGCGGTAAAGCGCTTGGTTTCCGAACCGAGGTACCGAGAATCCTGGTAAAGACTTGGATTTTTAACTTCAGGATCTTTGGGCGCCTCTGAGTCCACCCAGCTCTAATGGGTACCTGACATTAGTTAGGGAAAGTAAAGATGGTCGTTGTACTGGTCACATAACACCCTCGTTAACCATGGGCCAAAGTAACAGATGACCTTTTACATCATCTGCCCTATAGATCGCAAGGTCAGAAAGGGGAACTTTTTTTTTTATCTATGTTGCTTGAATTTTTTTTTGTGTGTGTGGAAAATTAGAGCTTATATTTATATGTGTTTGCATTTGACATACACCCACTTGGAGTTAAATTTCATTCTTGCAGTCATGCAAATCAACATATAAAGTCCGGAACAGATGGAAGTAACAAAAGTGTTTAGTTTCCTGTTTATTTATTACTTCAATGCATCGTTTTGTTACTTGGTGGACTAGTCATCGTAGTCTTTATGTTGACACTTTGCCGCTCTACATTAGGTCTTGAAGTAATGTTACTCTGAGATTCTTGCTGTGTGTTAAGTTAAGAGTACTCCTTGTACTGGACGTCAGTGGCCAAGTGCATGGATCCCTATAAAAAAATAGAAGACAGTTTTCACAATCAAGATAATTATAAAGAAGTATAACAGAATGAAGACTTCGTCATCTAGAGAACTACAGAGAAGTATAGTACAATAAAGAATGCATCATCTAGAAAACACAATTTTCTTCAAGTCTGAGCTAAACTATCTATTCTATATATATATATATATATGATTCTCTTCATGGCTCAAGAGTTTGGACACCAAGTAATGGAAAGATCACTCTTTTATTTCTGCAAGTCGGACGGACTAGAGTTACCCCACGTAATTTTAGAGGCGAAGGAAAAAGGGGGGGGGGGGAACAAGTAGTATTCAACTGTCAGTAAATAGCAGGGCCGGACTTAACAATTGTGATCAAGAAGTTATGGAAAGAGAACAAGTAATCTACTCTGTATTCACCCGTGACTAAATAGAAGGGCCGGACATAACCATCGTGTTAATTTTACATGAAAATCCTTAATGAGTTGGTGGTGCATATGAATAGAGAAAGAAGTTCAACAGATCATGTGTGGTGACCCAACGGCTCAACAGACTAACAGATAGGTGAAGGCGGTAGTGAACATCGGTCAATCTTCCAAAAGAATCCTTTTTAAACGTGTCAAATGGTGGATACATTGTTGTATTGAGTTTTCTCCAACCATTTCTGATGTTGCCTTCAATACGACTTTGTGCCAGCAGCACGTTCACCGGCAAGCAAGGCGAATGCATAAACAATATTCTTGTATTGGTTCCAATTTTTCAAAGTGTGGTATCAGAATTTTTGAAAGTAAAAAATGTTGATTAATTTCTACTTACATTGGTGAATCTGATGGTTGGATCAATCAGTGAAAGATCCTCAAGGGACATCAGAGGCAATCCCTTCCTTAGAATCTCTGTAAAATAAAATAAGTTTTGGGGTTTCAGTAGGTCTATTGTGAAGTCTAGTAGAGTCTAATGATCAATGGAGTCTAGTCCTATAGTGGAGTCTAGTGATCTAGTGGAGTCTAGTGATCTAGTGGAGTCTAGTGATCTAGTGGAGTCTAGTGATCTAGTGGAGTCTAGTGATCTAGTGGAGTCTAGTAGAGTCTAGTGATCTAGTGGAGTCTAGTGATCTAGTGGAGTCTAGTGATCTAGTAGAGTCTAGTGATCTAGTGGAGTCTAGTCATCTCGTTAGAAATCATTGCAAATACCATTGAAGTAGAAGTAAAAACAACAACTTCAAATGTTGAGAATTCTTTTAACAAATTGCTTTTTTTTTGTCTTTTAATACCCCGCTCCCCCCCAAAATTGAATAGAAAGTTTGAATTAAACAAAAAAAGAATGATTATTAGTAACCTCCCCTCCCAACACATTTTCATCAATATTAGTACCTCCCATATTGGTCAAAAAAATAAAAAGCCTAAACATATTTTCAATACTGAAGAGTGCAAATTATTTCAAATTTATATTGACACCAAACTAGTACTCACTTTCAATCTGTTTCACGGCAATTTCTCTGACGACCATGTGAGTGAATTTGAAAGCATCAGCCTCCTGTGTTTTTGTTTAATAGAAAAGAAAATGAATGTTTAATAAAGCTTATGGGAGAGAGAGAGAGAGAGAGAGAGAGTAGAAAGAGAGGAGAAAGAGAGAGAGAGAAAGAGAGAGGAGAAAGAGAAAAAGAGAGAGAGAGAGAGAAAGAGAGAGGAGAAAGAGAGAGAAAGAGAAAGAGAGAGAGAGAGTACAAAGAGAGAGAGAGGGAGAGAGTAATAAGTAAATATAATCTTTTTGTACACTAGATAGAAGTGTTTACTACAGGCAATGTCTAATGTTGGTCTCTAGTTCTAGACTTGATTCAACAAGTTTGTTCACATATTTACCTTGGGATTAATTTTGATTTGAGTTAATTCACTAGTTTCGACACTGTTCAAGAGAAAGGACAAAGATTAATTACAAAATTGAACTTTAGATGAATATGTGCAAACTATATTTAAGGTTATTTCACTTAATCCTACAACCAAACTAAAGACTGTTATTTCAATGATAGATGTATAGCTGCAGAGGCGCAGTGAGCAACATATGCAACGTGGGAAAAAAAAACAGTTTTTGGCGCCCCCACCCCCATTTCCCATTAACATCACGTAGAAATATAGGCATATACATAAAAGTATTTAACAATAATATAATACAAATAATCTTAGAATGTATTACCTAACAAAAATATCTACAATAATTTTTGGCGCCTCTCTGCGTGTCGTGCCCCCCTTGCCCTCCCCTCACTACGCCTCTGTGTAGCTGCTTTTCTTTTAACACTCTTCTCTTCACAGTGTTACATGAGCTACTGGAAGATTTGACCTACTTTGGTTCTTCGGTCACGGCAAGCTTAATCATGTATTTTGTTGTGTTTAGATTTAATTCTCACTCTAAATATCTGACTGCTATAACATATTACATACTCGTAGCTGAGGAGGTCTGGAATAAGACGATTCTTCTCAATGTGGGCCTTGGCCAGGAGTTTCACAGTCTGAAGACAACACAAAGAAATAATGTTAAATTTACACTTTCGAAAGGACGTTAGACATTAAAAGGTCGGTTCAACTATGTGAAGTGTATTCGTTTGTTTCTGCATCAATGCTGCTATTGTCTCACTAGTAATGCTGAGGCTAAAAATTAGAGTCAAACTCAATGTCCATTTGTTTGGACCAATACGATTATCTTATCTTATCTTATTATTATTAGACAATCAGATTTTGATATCATGAAACGATAGAAGAAGGAAAAGGTCACCATCTGAGACCTAATTGGTAGATTCATCTTTTGTTTTCGGAAAATTACATTACAAATAAGATACTATTACTTTATAAGCATGTTAATATAAGTTTCTAATGTTCACTTATTTACTCACTGTCTTCAATTTGAACTGTTGCTCAGAGTTAGAGCCGCTGCGAGTAGAAACAAGGACATCTCCATGGAGTTGAACTCTGACACCCTCTTCGGAGATCTCAACATCTGGCACTTTGCTAGAGCTGACCTCAACTTGGACGGAGCCGGCGCTGTTGGAGCTGAGCTAGAGATGACATGAAGACAAGCATCTTTAGACCACACGGATGTCCTTTGTGTACAAAGTATCGTGTACATTAGAAAGCAGAAACACGAAAAGTCCAATTTCTCCTCCACAACTACACTAATTCTATCTGGTGTGTCTTATTTGCTTGTAAAGAACGTTAAAACTTACCTCGGGGATGAGGCTGCTAACGTAGGATAAACGTAATTTCTCTTTCTGGTCTTCCTCTGAGATCTTTAGTCAAAACGTAAGAATGTGTTAAAATTTGGCAGCTTTTTTTTTTTTAATAAAGTCAAAATCATAGACTTATATATAATTATCTAGACTGGAAACCGGAAATAAATTCTTATCCGGGAATGATCGATTCACAGACATATCTATATATAGATTTGTATGTACGTAAACTATTTTTTCAGGCTCTATGGGGAGTCGCCCCAATCAATTTTTTCTGTATTATAAAAGTAATGATCTTTAGTTTTCAAAGTTTAGACATAATGCAAAATCATTTCTAGGATATTCACGCAAATATATGACGCAAAGCTATTTCCTGTTTGTTTCCGTTGAGATAATGTTTCCAAAATCCTAGATGGAAATAATTTATGTTTATTTAATTCATCGTATGTACATTTAAATACATTAATTACCTAGATCTTTCTAGATTATGTATCTAAAAATTGCAAAATAAAAATTATGAGACGAGAGTACTCTTATTTTTGATGTTCAATAACTAGATCTAGATCTAAAAATTAAATTATATGTTACATAGGTTAGGGTTGAAAAAGAAAACAACTTTACTTCTTTGAACTACTTTACAAAACAACGCCTTGATCCAACGTTCTACAAAATGTTCACGACATTTTTTGTAGTGTTAAAAAGTCTCCATGTCCAGTCTAGATCTAGTATATAAGTGTATGGTCAAGATCTATTTATCAAAAAGAAAACAACTAAATTAAAAGTGTATCATTTTTTATGAGTCGTCGTCGGAGTTAATTTTGCTCTTGTTAAGGTGTAATAAATATTGTAAGGGGAAAATCTGGTTTATTTAAATGAGGCTTAAAGAAACCATAAAACAATGTTACATTCAGCCTCTCCTAAACACTAACTAAAAATCTGGCTTAAATGACTCACGGTGTCTTCGGCAATTCTGGCTTTAAGATAGTCGTGGCTGTGAGCAGACTCAGCGAAGGTCTTGGCGACAAACTCATCCAGCCAGAGGTTGAACATTTTGTCCTCGTCATCCTGGTCTTCTCTGGGGATGTCATCTGGCTTCTGGCTGCTTGGGGTACTGTCAGATTTCCATGAAACTTCACCCTGAGGGAGAGCAACGACAAAAAAAGTCCCAGTCGTTTCAAAGACAAATATTTAGTTGTCTAGTCATGCTCAAGGCTAGGCCACTTGAGCTTGCCAAATTGGCTGATAAAATAATATAATAGAAAAACGTTACCCTGTGTCTGGCTTCAAGGGATTGCTGAGAAACGCTGACTTTAGAAACAGGGCTGTAGTCAACCTTGAACTCGTCCATTTCAGCAGACACTGAGGAAGTTACAGACCTTTCAGTTCACTGACCTATACAAATTGTGTAAGTATTTATAAATGATTGTATAATTACAGAGTAAACATCGCACTACTCACGTTTGACTTCTTTAATGGTTTCAGGCATTTTGTTGTCAATGTAGTCTGTGATCACACGGCAAAGCTGAAACGCACAAAAGGCTGACATATTAACTTTAATACAGCTTTCAAAACTTAAATATCGTGCCCCCTATTTTTTAAAGACCGATTGTCTCAATGCCAAACATGAAAATGGAAAGTATATTTAATTCTACAATGTTAATACCTTAAGTTAGAGAGAACTAGAGGAAAGAAATTCTATAACTAAAAAGATAGCCATATGAACCATATAAGGGCATATTTATGACTGACCCTTTCCTCGGTCCATTCACGGACTTTGTTTGGCAGAACTTTGGACATGGTTGAGTACATCCAGTGGACAACAATGGAGGAGAAGTTGAATTCACTGTCCTTGATGCTGGCTTTGCATTCCAAAGTTTTGGGCTTGGCACGACGATCAGAGTCAGCCTCTGTCGTGGAGAACAGACAGTTTTAAACCACAACCAAGGATCAAGGATACGAAATAATTCCAACGTGATAAGGTGAATGAAAGTAGATGTCAAAAGTGAAATGATATGTAAGCTTACTCAAAATACAATCTGTCTCGCGTCTGTCGCTTGTTCTTCTCCTTTCATTCTGTCTCGCGTCTGTCGCTTGTTCTTCTCCTTTCATTCTGTCTCGCGTCTGTCGCTTGTTCTTCTCCTTTCATTCTGTCACGCGTCTGTCGCTTGTTCTTCTCTTTTCATTTTACACACTCGTAAATAATAACTTGAACTACAACAGACCACATCGTGATTTCATCAGAATCCATTCTGTTTACGTAACCAAACCATCCACTCATATTTTCCCGTGGCTATATAAAAAAACTCGTGCACAAACTACACTAAGAGGAAAGCAATGGAGATGGTTGCAAGAAAGAATAACGTGAAAATATTTGTCCAAACACAGTTGTACATCTTATCTCGTGTGTTTCTTCTACATATTTCTCAACGTAATCGAAAGCTTTACACATTTGTGAATAAAAGTCTGATTTATTTTGCTTGAAAATATACATTTGAGTTTTAGTCAGTATGAACGTGAACAAATACGCCTACAAATGGTATGTTGGATTAGGTGTCTGGGGGCTGCATCACCTACAAATACGCCTACAAATGGGATGTTGGATAAGCTGTCTGGGGGCTGCATCACTTACAAATACGCCTACAAATGGGATGTTGGATAAGCTGTCAGGGGGCTGCATCACTTACAAATACGCCTACAAATGGGATGTTGGATAAGCTGTCAGGGGGCTGCATCACTTACAAATACGCCTACAATTGGGATGTTGGATAAGCTGTCTGGGGGCTGCATCACTTACAAATACGCCTACTATTGGGATGTTGAATAAGCTGTCTGAGGGCTGCATCACTTACAAATACGCCTACAAATGGGATGTTGGATAAGCTGTCTGGGGGGCTGCATCACCTACAAATACGCCTACAAATGGGATGTTGGATAAGCTGTCTGGGGGCTGCATCACTTACAAATACGCCTACAAATGGGCTGTTGGATAAGCTGTCTGGGGGCTGCATCACTTACAAATACGCCTACAAATGGGCTGTTGGATAAGCTGTCTGGGGGCTGCATCACTTACAAATACGCCTACAAATGGGATGTTGGATAAGCTGTCTGGGGGCTGCATCACTTACAAATACGCCTACAAATGGGATGTTGGATAAGCTGTCTGGGGGCTGCATTACTTACATATTAACATTAAAAATAACAAAAAACAAGTGTGTTTGTATGCATATTAATGAGGGAATGGGTTTATAAGGTTTGTATTTGAGTCACATGATTACGGAAGGGTGTAGTAGTTCATTAGCAGTCCTAGCTCTGACCTACATATTTTGCCTCATCCAGTGCAGACAGAAACGTTGTCGCTGGTCGGTTTAAGTGAATTTGGCGTAAAGAAATGGAATAGAGAGAAATGGAATAGAGAAAAAAGAGAGAAAGAATAAGAGAGAGAGAAAGTATTTTATCATTTGGTCCAGACTCGAGATTAAGATTTCATTTAAAGTTTTTCCTTTTTTTTAAAAACTATAATTTAAGGACTACAGTCCACAGACAGTTCAACAATAGATGATGATTCGGTGTGCTACACTACAAGAACACATTGACAACACCCTAATCAGTATCGAAGCATATTTCTTACCAACGGCAACTTTCAGGTCAATATCTACATCCTGAAGGGAAATTTCAGCACTTCCGCTGTGTTCCATCTTGGTGCTGTAGATAATAGACAACAACAGATATTATACAAGCGGGCGGGGGGGGGGGGACATAGCAACGAATCTTGTATCGGTGAACTTGTAAGAATAAAACTATTTTACAAAGTATATTTAAAAAAAAATAATTTTATTGTGAGAAAAAATAAAGGCATCAAATGGAAATCTAAATATGAATTTTTTTCAACACTGAAAGACGTGGTCTTGATACTAAGCAAATTTCAATTGAAAAAAAAGTCTATTGAAAAGTAAAAAAATAAATTTGTAAACTTTTAAATTATATAAAAAATAAATGTATAATGTTAGAAGCTGACAATTGGAGCTAATGAAAAATGCCTTTATGGATCGTCAGTAGAGAATACCGACTCTGCCATCGAAAGCTGCATCGAGTATCGAAAGGAGTATCGAAAGCTGCATCGAGTATCGAAAGGAGTATCGAAAGCTGCATCGAGTATCGAAAGGAGTATCGAAAGCTGCATCGAGTATCGAAAGGAGTATCAAAAGGACAGGACTTGAGACTTCCCTAAAAAGACACCAATAGAAACTATACGGAAATGTGCCTGATGTAGAAACCATTGAACAGTTCAGATATAGTCTAGGATTAGTTATCTTAAGCATTCAGCATGATCTTAAGAAGACAGACAAAAGAAAACGAAAGACTTTAAAATGTTAAATGTATTTAAAGACTGAGACTAACACTTGACAATTGGAAAGTGAACAAGAAGAATGAGGACAAATAACAAGTGTCTGAAATGTAAGGCTTCTAGAACACTATCATGTCAATATATGAAACCAAATAAATACGTACATGGACATATCGATGGATGATTCATAGTCCAGCTTAACGAATGCACTGAGTCTCTGAATGCTGGCACGAATACCATTGATGCTTGGATCGAAGCTGAAGTTGGCGCTCTCAATCTCAGACTGTTCCAATGAGATCCTGGTGGTAAGAAAGTCACACATTTAGAGACATCTCTAGAACATCTTACACTTTGTAAGTCACACATTTAGAGACATTTCTAGAACATTTTACACTTTGTATGTCACACATTTAGAGACATCTCTAGAACATCTTACACTTTGTAAGTCACACATTTAGAGACATCTCTAGAACATCTTACACCTTGTAAATAACACATTTAGAGACATCTCTAGAACATCTTACACTTTCTACTTTCCCATCACTTTCATGTTTTATGTTTATGACGTATGAATTAATCCTCCATACCAGGGTTTCCCAAAGTGGGATACGCCTACCCCCAAGGGTTTGGAAAGACTTTAGAGGGTGTACGCGTTGCACCTCAATAACCATGCTGATTTTTAAAAAATATCCATTTATTATGTTCTGTTAATAAGTTAAAGTGTGGTGGGGGTAGGGGTACTCAGCATTACACAAATTCTAAAAGGGGTACACATAGGTCACAAGTTTGGGAAACACTGATCTACACTATCACTGTAGCATTTCTGAAATGAGATTTAAATTCTGGCTCTGTTCTATATAGTATATAATATATTTTATCTTATATAATACAGACGTTATTTCAAAAAGAGGATGATTACGTCCTAAGCGTCATGCATTTAATCATGCATGTTAACCAATGACTTTAATTCTGCCAAATCACTGCTTTTCCCGGCTGGCTCATGCAACCCATTCCATGCTCTAATAGCACTAGGGAAGAAGGAGCATTGTACAAATTAGTCCTAGCGAGAACGAGAAATGTTGCTTTATCTTTGTGTCTGTCTGAGTATTTTATTAGATTTTATTTTTGTATTTGTATTATACTACTATTATGCCAGTTTAGTTGGGAGGGAGACTGGCCTTTAAAGCGATACACGTTTTGGATAATGAAGTGAAATTCAGAACACGAATTTCATTGGAGATTTTAATACAAAAGTTAACCAAGTTAAACTGCTTTTTTTTTGTTTATATTTTTTTTTTGTAAAAAAAAAAAAAGAATGACTTTTTGTACTAGAAGCGTAAGAGCCTCAACATTTGATTCTGTAGTGCTTCAAAGTACATACATTTTATTGCTTGCTTTTTTATAAACTTATATCAATTCTGTCTGTCGGTCTGTCTTGTAAAACATTTCTACACTTTATTTCTTCCACACCCATTCTAGGCTCAAGTTGAAAATTTGCACAATTATTAATTAGCATTGGCAAGATATAAAAACAAAACAAACTCATTTTCAATTAATTACTTGTAACTAATTATTTTGTTTGATACCAATAAGAGAAATTAATATTTCAGTATTAATTAGATATGGCATAATATGCAAGGTTTGGTCCCTATACACTTTATTTCTCCCACAACCATTTTCGGATTAAATTGACACCTTACACAATTATTTATTGTACCTCACAAAAAAGGTTAATACGGTTAATAGTTTTGTTACAAGTTGAGCAATGTTTTTCAAGAGACTTACTGCTTGAACTTGTAGCTGACTGGGCCCTCTTTGTCCTCTAGATTCTCGAAAGATGCTTTGTTGAGTACCTTACGAAGAACGTCTGGAGCGATCCTTGAACCTTAACACAGAAAAACCCAAATAGTAGTTGGAACGTTAGCAAACAAAATAAACGCGTATTTGAGAAGTACATTATATGCATTGTGATAAGAGGAGCTGATTGGATAAAGTGATGGCCATCTCATGGATAGTGGCGGTACATTGTAGGAATGCGTAGGAAACCTCTCGTGACTCAAGGAGTCATGTCTCATGGTAACATGTTATTAAAGGAACACCTAGTTGATGGGGAACCCCCCGAACAGGGATCGGTGCTGAGACATCTCTCCGTCCCGGCCTTGGAGAAAAGCCCCTCACGTTGGTCAAGGGTCATGATTGGGAGCAAGCTCTCGGACCTTACTGGATACTCTCATTCAGGCTGTTGTCAAGGAATTAGTGGATTAGTATTCTGAACCTTGGAAATGTAAGGTCTTGATGGCATGCATGGTATAGCCTCACCTCCCACCCCCACCCCAAACGACGTTTTTTAATTCTGCAAAACGTTTCCAACATAATTTTTTTTACTTAGTTCGGATTTTATTGTGCATTTTTATTCAGCAAGTTCTCGTGTGCATTAATTTATCTCCCTTAATTTGTACACCCCTTCGTTTCTATTTCATATTCCAATATCGTCTAAGATTTGAGTTCAAGTAATGTGAAGCCTCTTCTCTGTGGTCGAGTTAGTAGTAAGTAAAGTTCCCCTTTCAGACCTTGCGATCTACAGGGCAAATGATGTTAAGGTCAATGTATCTTGGGCCAACGGCTAACGAGCAGGGTGTCATGTGGCCAGCACAACGACCAACCGCTTTATGTCCCCCGAACATGTCAGGTACCGTTAAAGTTGTGTGGACTCTTTGGCGTCCAAAAATATAGACGTTTTACAATTTTCAGACCTTACGACCTTATGGAGATGTTATAAGTCTAATCTGTTCTATGGCCGACGGTTAAAGAGTCATGTGGCCAGCACAAAGTGAACATGAATTTACTTGCTCAACTATGACATGTACCTTTAAAGTTGTGTCGACTCAGGCTATGACAGGTACCTTTAAAGTTGTGTCGACTCAGGCTATGACAGGTACCCTTAAAGTTGTGTGGACTCAGGTTCGGAAGCCAAGCGCTTAGCCACTCCGATACCGAGCCCCCTTTTGAGGTCGAAGATAAACGCTATCTAATTTCCCTTTACCTCAAAGCTGACATACAATTATTTAAAATGAATTTGGTTCTTCTATTGAAAAGATAATACATTAATAGCACGGAACG
Organism: Biomphalaria pfeifferi; assembly: GCA_030265305.1. Taxonomy (NCBI): domain Eukaryota; kingdom Metazoa; phylum Mollusca; class Gastropoda; family Planorbidae; genus Biomphalaria; species Biomphalaria pfeifferi. The sequence continues at coordinate 1,348,888 of JASAOG010000024.1, forward strand.
GTTTTGGTTTTCACGTGTTCTCGGCTTAAAAACATTTCTTTGAAAATACTTTTATTTTAAGGTTATTTTAGGGCTGCTATTCTAGAATTTTCGTAGTTTGAAACAATTGTAGTCAATCTTTGCGACAGGATGTTGCTGTCAATGAAATTTTCATGTTTTTGTTTGTTTGTTTTTGTTTGTTTGTTTTTGTTTTAATCATCAGAGCCCTGTAGACACTCAAATGTATTTAAAATTTTAAGAAGAAACGTGAATAATTAGCCTAATCGAGGAAAAGTTGTTTTTTTTCTAAAAAAACAAAATAAGCCCAGAAAGAGTTAACACTATGAGATATTCCACCATATGCATTCTTTGTTGTGGTCAATAATCTTACCATAATCAAGAGCCTCTTGGTTGAGTCTGAGTACAACTCCAGGCTTTTCTTGGGCAAAGATGCCAGCGACTAGTGCGAAAAACAGGAAGACGGTGTTCATGGCTGTTGAATTCAGAACACAAAATGTTTCATAGAAATGTTTTGTTTTTATAATTTTAAAAAATCTTAAGAGATTTAGGTCTACTCCATGAGGATTTTTAATTAAACTTCTTTTTTTTCTTTCTGTAAATGGTTAACTAGGGCGTCGTGTGGCCACCACAACCGCTTATAAAAAGCCATGGTTAATGTTTGGTACTCAGAAGAGCTAGAAGAGACCACGTATGTGTACAATACTGCAGAGGTGTATCAACAGATGACCTCCCTGTATATCAAGTCACTGTGTGCTCTTGAGACTTGGAACTCACCTTTGTAATAACAAAGATGGATATAGAAGCAGATGTCGGAAATATAAATCCGATGACCTAGTCAGTTTTAGGGACGTCTTATTTAATGGTTACTAATTTTAAAGTGTTTTTTTTTTAGTTAATAAATAAAATCACCATTTGCTATAAGATATCACTATTTTTTTTCCATTGTATTTCTTAACACAAACACAAAAAATACTTCTCACATAACTGAGGCCATGCATCAAAAGTTGATTGCCTTTTTAATAAACAAATTATTTATTTGGTATGCACAAACACATAAACTAGTTCCTTTTACAGCAAAAAAATATATATATAAATTTTGACACACACATTATAGCGAACACAACCACATCCTCGCAAAAGTCGTCTGGTTATGCAAAACACTTTGCAAAATATACAATTAACGGCGTTGCATAGGGAGTAATTGAAATTATTAAAAATTCTCTTACCTGCGGGCAGTGTGCTCGTCCCAAGTACTGAACTGACTGGATGAATGTGAGTAGACATACGGTCTTTTATACGGTTACTGGCCCAAGGGCATTGACATGTTCATTAATTAAGCCTTGATTTGTGGCCACCTCAAGACGTGAGAGGCAAAGCTTGAGACATCGGGAATCAATGCTCACTAATTGTAACATGCATTTAAAATCATCAATAACTAGATAGGTCAGCACTTTTTTACAAACTTCAATCCAGTTACCGACTTTGTCTTTCTGTTGAAACTTGAAAATGTTGAGGTACTAAATAGTTCACTCCTTTGGGTTGTGTTGTAAATGTGTAAATGAATTGTAAATAGTAAATGTGTAAACTGAAAACAAGGATTGGGAGGAGCTCATTCACAATCTTTCTTTATTTTTTCTTCTTTAGTTCTTCTCTATCTCTATAGTTCTCACTCTTTCAAGCTCTCTCTCTTTCTTTCTCTCTCTGTCAAATTTTATCTCTACCTCTCTCTTTTCTCTTTCTTCCTCACTTCTTCCATTCCATCTCTTTTTTGATTTCTTTTTTCTGTTATTGATGCTTGTTCTCTTTCATCTCTTTCTTTCTCTCTCTCAACTTTTCTCTATATGTTCCTAGCTCTTCTTTTCTCTTTTTCTGTTTCTCCTCTTTCTCTCTCCCATCTATAACACGCACACACACACACACACACACACTCTAGCCCTCTCTTTCCTTTTTCTCTTTCTTGCTCTCTTTTTCCTTGAGAATGAACGATGTGAACAATACTATATGGGTACCACTGCCTCATATTTAGACATATCTGTAAATACTGAATATGGAAAGACAAAGGCTTAGCCATCGGCACCAAAATCAGACTGATGCGTTCCCTGGTCATGGCCACATTTTTATATGCTTCTGAGTCTTGGACGCTGACTGCAGAGCTAGAGAGGAGGATCCTAGCAATGGAATTGAGATGCTACAGAAGGATCCTAGGCATCACTTTCAAAGACCGCATCACAAACCAAGAGATTAGAGACAGGGTTACTTCAGCGATTGGATCCCATGATGACCTGCTAACTATCGTAAAAAAAAGCAAGCTAAAAAGCTATGGCCATATCACAAGATCTTTGGGGCTCGCTAAGACCTTCCTTCAGGGAACAGTTCCACGAAAAAAAAGAAGAGGAGGCAGACAGAGAAAGCGATGGGAGTACAACATAATAGAATGTACGGGCCAGCCGTTGAATGGGGTTCTAACTAAGGCAAAGGACAGGGAGGAATGGAGAAGGACGGTCGACGAATCATGCGTGGTGCCCCAATGGTCCGGGTAAATAATGAAGGATTAATTTCCATTGTCGGTATCAAGCAATAATAATTAAGTACCAGTAGTTGAATAACTAATTGATTTATTTCGGTATTGATTCATGTCTTGCCAATGAACTTTTGTGCTAAGTTTCAACTTGATCCAAGAATGGATGTGAGAGAAATAATGTGTACAACTTTTTACCAGACAGACAGACAGAGTGAGTTGACAAAAGCGTTGGAAGAAAACTATTCTTATCAGTTAAAGTTCAAAAGTCTTCTTGTGTCCCGACACACTTCTTAGAAAAGTCAGTGTCAATGTTTTATGTGTAATTTTGGAAAGAAATCCTTTTTTTTAATGTTAAAATTATTTCTAATCGCACAGATTTATTATTGTTAATCTAGATCTATTACAAATTTAATCACATGACTGTTCCAAACTCATTGATACAATGACACTTAATATTCAGCTTTTTTGTAATAAAAATAGTATTTTGTAATTTTGTTTTCTTCTTTTTCATATCCCTCTTGTGATCCAATGAGTCAATTTTATTTCAACTGTATAACAACCTATGTGGGTAAGTATGTAATTGGGACAAAAATTGAAAACATAACTTAAACAGCGGTTTAAGAGGATGCCCAGCGACCAGCACAATGTCGAGCATTCTTTGGCTCTGTTGAATCTGTAAAGTCATTGGGGCACCACAAAAGATTTGTCGACCGTCTTTCTCCATTCCTCTCTGTCTTTTGACTTGGACAGAATCTCTTTCAATGGCAGGCCCGTCCATTCTTTAATATTGTCGTTCTATCGCTTTCTCTGTATGCCTCTTTCCTTTTTCCTGGTACTGTTCCCTGAAGGAAGATATTTGTGATCCCTGAAAACCATAGAGCTTTAGTTTGCGTTTTTGACAGTACTTAGCGGGTCAATGAATGTACTAATCCTGTCTCCAATCTCTTTGTTTGTGATACGGTCTTCGTATATGAATTGTAGAATCTTTCTGTAGCATCTCTATGTCTCCATGTTAGACTACAAGACTGGCAAACCAGAACGGTCAATGGAACTTTCTTATTTGGTCCTACACGTTTCAATTATGATTTTATCTCAGTACTGCAGGGAAGTCTTTCATAACATTTCCGTCTGAAATACCAATCATAACATTAGGAATACAACATTTGACAGGCTCACCAATATATTTAAATATGAAAAAGATGTTAAAGAGAGTTTCCAAGCATCTAATAGTGATTCCCTTTTTATTGTAATAACAACTAATTAACATAAAATTTCATTCACTGACAGGCCTGTCCATTCTTTGATGTTGTCTTCCCATTGCTTTCTGTCTGCCTCTTCTTCTTTGTCCTGCTACTGTTCCCCGAAGGAAGGTTTTGCGAGCCCTGAGGACCCTGTTCTGCATTATTAACTACACTTAATTATAGATTCATATACTATTAAGTAGCTCAGGCTCTACAAAAGTTCGCACTGACCCTAATCGGGCTTGCTTATTTGGAAATCTATATCTACATTATGTTTTTGTTTTAACTTTATAGATCTTCTAGAATTCAAGAAATAGTCATGCCAAAGAAATGTCACACTGTAATGCTAAGTTTCCCTTGGGTCTTTTTTAACGTACCAGTGCCATAAAATCTCCCTTAAAATGGATATGACATGTCCATATAATGGAGGGACAGTGCCCGCTGATCCCCTCGCAGTGTCCTCTGGTAACTGAAATAAGTTTACTGTCCTGCTCTTGGGGTGTTTAATGGAAAAGGCTAAGGTTGTGGAAATTTGAACATCCTCCTGCCTGACTCTCACGCTCATCTGGTGTAGAGCTCTGCTGATGGAGGTTGTGGGGAAGCGCTAACATCGTTCTTGAATACTCCTCTGGTGTAGTAGGACTGCGTCTGTTAGGGCCTAGAGCTAATTTTGAAATTGATCAGCCGACACCCTGGAGACCTAATGAAGGGTTAAGCTTTTTAAAAAAAATCTGATGCTATTAATAAAAGGTCATCAGCCTCACTTCCCTTTACTGGATTAAACCCTGCCCATTCCGATTCACTCCGAATATTGCAATCATCTCCGAATTCTAAACCAATTTTATTATTATTTTTATCATTTTACAAACCTTCTATATGTCTATTTGGCAGGATTCTTTAAGACATCTTTATAAACTTCCCATTCTAGGATTAAATTGAAATTTAACAAATTACTTAATAAATTTTTTAAATCTATGTTTTTGCTTGTTTGTTTACAAAACATGACATGACATGATTAAGATTTCATTTCTGTCCTTCAGTTTGGAAAAGATATTTGGAAGTGTAATTGCGTAATCAATAGATTGAATAGATTGAGCTTGACGGATAACGTAAACGACGAATATTTTAACATGTTTTTTTTTAAAGCTATACTAATAAGTCCAACGATTTAATACCCTAATATTTATACATATGCTATGTTAGGCTTTGAAAAGCGCAAAAAAAGATATCCGCGAATAACTAGGCGCCACACTCATAGCAGTGGATACCAGGTGAGAAGAGGCTTCAGAACAGTGCACACCATGTGTAAAGAGACTTCAGAGCTGTGGACACCAGTTGGGAAGAGGCTTCAGACCAGTTGACACCAGGTGTGAAGAGGCTTCAGACATAACAGGTTTTTATGGAGACGAATTGCCACCCAATGTGCCAAGCGCGCGGAAGGAGATAAATCTAATCTAAGTCTACTAAAAAGTAATGTTAGGCTATATAGAATTCTGTGAAAGCCATTTAGCCATTTGCTCGAATCTCTATATGAAAGAACTTTACTTCTTAGAACAATACAGCAGCGGAGCATATTTGCCGTTTCACAAAATTTGCTCTTCAATACGTCTCTTAAGGCTCAATCGCTGACTCGCTAGTTTTGCTATAGATCCTTGAAACTGCTGTCATTGTGTTTCTCTATCCTAATTAGCCCCGAACACAGGTGGTAGCGGATAAAGTCAAATGTTAGCAGAAGACAACAGCGTAATAGTCTTGGTCGACTTTTAAAGTTTTTATATGCTTAGAGTGAAGATTTGTGTAGTTCTTGATAACATGACAAGTACATCATTAGTTGTTGCCTGTAATTGATGAATTGAATGCGTCTTTATTGTGTATTCAAACTTTGTCTCCCCTGTTATGTGTGACTCTAGAGTTTGAGTTAAACTGGAGGGAGATAATCATGACAGCATTTTATGGAGACGGAGCATTTAATGGCTCAAGACATAAATGATCTTTTGTATCTTTTTAAAAAAATGACTCTATATTGCTAACTTATTTTGGATCAGTGACAAATAACTGAGTATATATTCTTTTAAGAAGCTCCCATAACGATAAGCTGCTATTTTGTTTCTCAGCTGTCTATGTGTGGTCTAATCGTATCTTAAAAAATACAGAAGTTACAGCATATCCGTCAGATCGACTCTTCAACTTTTGGGTCTTGGTCTTTAGAAAAGAAAAAAGTAGCGCGCTGCATCAGAACTTTGAAAGGTCTAAAATTCATAACTTCTGATTTTCAATATCTTTTCTAGTTTACGAGATCTAAACGGGACGGTCGGACGGACGGACAGACAGACCACACAAAACTAAAAGCGTCTATTCCCCTTTCAGACGTAGAAAGCTTCGACACAAATTTCTTTATCCGAAGTCCCTCTCCAGAATCTTCTAGATTGGGAATAACAAGGACTCTACATTATCTTGTCCTGAAAAATATAGAAAAGTGATTATAAAAGACTAGACAAAGGAAAGTCTATTACTGCTTTCAGTAGGATTTTCAGTACTCCCCCCCCTCCCAACGACTGATTTGTGCACATAAGAAAATGTTTTCCCCATGCCGCCTCCACTCTATTGTTGCCACAACGTATGAAGATGGAGATTCCAGGACCTTTAAAATCTGAATGACATTGAAATGCTTTTTAATTTATAGAAAGGGAACTCAGAAATCAGAGAGGAGGGAGGAAGTGGGGCGAATAAAGAGCTGTTTTTCTATTCTTTAGTATCTAGGATGTAGAAAGGGTCGTTAGCCTTGGCTAGCTCCCCGCCTAGGGGAAGGACAACTCTGAATTCAACCGTCTGCTGCTTCACAGATGCACCCAACTATCAAAAACTCTTCGGGAGACAACCCTGAAAAAATCCGGAGCCTTCGACCCTAAGGTAGTTGGTAGCACACATTCGCAGAACCTGCGATACCGCTGATCCTAAACTGTGTAGCCCTTCCGATCCTTTGGATAGATCGCCTGCTTGGAAAAGGGGGGGGGAGTGTTATAGTTGTGACATTGTTCCGACCATAGCTAATGCCCACGCATTCATCATATCCCCATAAGATGACCCATAGTCGTTTCACGAATGTGTGTTGAGAGGCATACTAGCTCTAGTCAGGTCAAGATTTTGAAATTCAGAGGGTGTAAGCCTAACCTAATTTCTAAATGCTACCTTGTATGAAAGACTACATTGGCAGTGGCTTACATGAGAGGAGTGGACATGGACAATCTAGCCAAAAGAAAAACAGAAAACTGTATTGTATTTTTGTTTTAAATTGAGATAATCTTGCCAAGCCGTGAAACAGGGGCTCAAATTCAAAGGAATAATCAATGTGTTAGTTACGAGTTCTCTGCCCATGTGTTACTGTTCAGGAGTGATGGAGAAAAAAAAAAGGGGGGGGGGGCTTTGCTGTAATAATTGAGACCAATCGTTATGGTAGGCGACCTGCGACGTCGCAACCTGTGACTTGCAAGGACCTATTGGTCTCCACTGCCCACAGTGTGCGACTTTACAAGTCAGTGTTCACACCTTCTATGACGATTTGTTTCGTAGCTATAACAGAAGGCACCAGACTTTTAAGTCTTTCTAAACTACCCTCCCCCCCCCCCCAAAAAAAAATAAAAATAAAAGATTTCTTTTAAGAAATACATTTTGTTTTGTTAATTTTTTTCATTTTTTTTTCTTTTTCTAAATATTCAACATTTTTAAATATTCGGCGCCTAACTTACGTAATTGGAGTTTCTATGCAAAGCGAATAGGGATGCCCTAGACCTAGACGAAATGAATCGGGTGGTCTAAAATGAAATAGAAAAGCACAAAGTTAAGACCGATAATTACACAATTAGTTATAAACCGTCCTGTATATATCTAAATAAAAAAAAGGCTTATATAACGCACTTATGTGCTTCATGGACGATTCACGATCATAAGACTAGAACTAACGTTTCGACTTTTCACCAAAAGGAAAAAACATTGGTCTTCTAACATGTGTTGTCTAACAAGTAGATCTAAATATTAACAAATAAAAATTTGGATCCTAGTCGAGACTTAGAGCTAGGCAAGTAGACACAGAGCCATAGAGCTAGGCAAGTAGACACAGAGCCATAGAGCTAGGCAGGTAGACACAGAGCCATAGAGCTAGGCAGGTAGACACAGAGCCATAGAGCTAGGCAGGTAGACACAGAGCCATAGAGCTAGGCAGGTAGACACAGAGCCATAGAGCTAGGCAGGTAGACACAGGGCCATAGAGCTAGGCAAGTAGACACAGAGCCATAGAGCTAGGCAAGTAGACACAGAGCCATAGAGCTGGGCAAGTAGACACAGAGCCATAGAGCTAGGCAAGTAGACACAGAGCCATAGAGCTAGGCAAGTAGACACAGAGCCATAGAGCTAGGCAAGTAGACACAGAGCCATAGAGCTAGGCAAGTAGACACAGAGCCATAGAGCTAGGCAAGTAGACACAGTGCCATAGAGCTAGGCAAGTAGACACAGAGCCATAGAGCTAGGCAAGTAGACACAGAGCTATAGAGCTAGGCAAGTAGACACAGAGCCATAGAGCTAGGCAAGTAGACACAGAGCCATAGAGCTAGGCAAGTAGACACAGAGCCATAGAGCTAGGCAAGAAGACACAGAGCCATAGAGCTAGGCAGGTAGACACAGAGCCATAGAGCTAGGCAGGTAGACACAGAGCCATAGAGCTAGGCAAGTAGACACAGAGCCATAGAGCTAGGCAAGTAGACACAGAGCCATAGAGCTAGGCAAGAAGACAGAGAGCCATAGAGCTAGGCAAGTAGACACAGAGCCATAGAGCTAGGCAAGTAGACACAGAGCCATAGAGCTAGGCAAGTAGACACAGAGCCATAGAGCTAGGCAGGTAGACACAGAGCCATAGAGCTAGGCAGGTAGACACAGAGCTATAGAGCTAGGCAGGTAGACACAGAGCCATAGAGCTAGGCAAGTAGACACAGAGCCATAGAGCTAGGCAAGAAGACACAGAGACATAGAGCTAGGCAAGTAGACTTAGAGCTATAGAGCTAGGCAAGTAGACACAGAGCCATAGAGCTAGGCAGGTAGACACAGAGACATAAAGCTAGGCAGGTAGACACAGAGCCATAGAGCTAGGCAAGTAGACACAGAGCCATAGAGCTAGGCAAGTAGACACAGAGCCATAGAGCTGGGCAAGTAGACACAGAGCCATAGAGCTAGGCAAGTAGACACAGAGCCTCAGAGCTAGGCAAGTAGACACAGAGCCATAGAGCTAGGCAAGTAGACACAGAGCCATAGAGCTAGGCAAGAAGACACAGAGCCATAGAGCTAGGCAAGTAGACACAGAGCCATAGAGCTAGGCAAGAAGACACAGAGCCATAGAGCTAGGCAAGTAGACACAGAGCCATAGAGCTAGGCAAGAAGACAGAGAGCCATAGAGCTAGGCAAGTAGACACAGAGCCATAGAGCTAGGCAAGTAGACACAGAGCCATAGAGCTAGGCAAGTAGACACAGAGCCATAGAGCTAGGCAGGTAGACACAGAGCCATAGAGCTAGGCAGGTAGACACAGAGCTATAGAGCTAGGCAGGTAGACACAGAGCCATAGAGCTAGGCAAGTAGACACAGAGCCATAGAGCTAGGCAAGAAGACACAGAGACATAGAGCTAGGCAAGTAGACTTAGAGCTATAGAGCTAGGCAAGTAGACACAGAGCCATAGAGCTAGGCAGGTAGACACAGAGACATAGAGCTAGGCAAGTAGACACAGAGCCATAGAGCTAGGCAAGTAGACACAGAGCCATAGAGCTAGGCAAGTAGACACAGAGCCATAGAGCTAGGCAGGTAGACACAGAGCCATAGAGCTAGGCAAGTAGACACAGAGCCTCAGAGCTAGGCAAGTAGACACAGAGCCATAGAGCTAGGCAGGTAGACACAGAGCCATAGAGCTAGGCAAGTAGACACAGAGCCATAGAGCTAGGCAAATAGACACAGAGCCATAGAGCTAGGCAAGTAGACACAGAGCCATAGAGCTAGGCAAGTAGACACAGAGCCATAGAGCTAGGCAAGTAGACACAGAGACATAGAGCTAGGCAAGTAGACACAGAGCCATAGAGCTAGGCAAGTAGACACAGAGCCTCAGAGCTAGGCAAGTAGACACAGAGCCATAGAGCTAGGCAGGTAGACACAGAGCCATAGAGCTAGGCAGGTAGACACAGAGCCATAGAGCTAGGCAGGTAGACACAGAGCCATAGAGCTAGGCAGGTAGACACAGAGCCATAGAGCTAGGCAGGTAGACACAGAGCCATAGAGCTAGGCAAGTAGACACAGAGCCATAGAGCTAGGGAGGTAGACACAGAGCCATAGAGTTTTGCATGTTTGAGATTTGATCGTTATTTTTTTTTTTTGCTAAAAGTATTATATGATTGCTGTGCGAGGCCTCCCATGCCGTAGGCGGCTTCCCAGTTTGCCTCTGCCTAAGGCCGGCTCTGATATTTATAAAGAATTATAGATCAATTTAGCATGTTAGTGAAAAATATGATGCAACTTTAACAAGAATATAACAGGAAGCTCCATTAAGGATACCTTGAAGCATATTTTGAAGATGGATTTCTCAAGAAGACTTCTTTCCACAAGTGCAATGTAATTAAACAAATATATGTATCAGAGACGTATAGAAAACAAATAATTGAAGTAAAGCATGAGTTTCATTACACCAAACATATGAGTGTAACAAGTACTAAGAAGAGAATTGCCAAAGAATATTTTTGGCCTAGCTTGAACAAAGATGTCAAGAAATACATTAATAATTGCTCACATTCTCAACGGGATCACAGTAAGAAGAAACAAACTCAAAAGAAAAGCAACATAACTAAAACAAAGAATGAACCAGACTACACAGCCAGAACCGACAGCAATGAATCTATGCATCAGGACTCAAGTAAATCTACAGGGACATCACTGCCTACTACATGTCCATCCCTACCTGTTACATGTCCATCCCTACCTGACAATACAAGCCCACCTCTACCCAGTACTTGTCCATCCCTAACCACTGATGATGACTTCATACATCAAGACTTGAACAAGACTGCATCTGCATCATTACTTACCAATACTATCGTATGCATTGAAAATTCCTGCTACAATCAAGACAAGTCTTATGAACCAGAAGCAGATAACAAAGAAAACTTTTAATCAATCAACTTTGGCTACACCAGACAAAAGGAAAACTATTCAATCTGACTCTACCACTCATACAAGTATTCCTCATTTGAAAGAATGTGAGTCAACTATAGAAGACATTACAAACATGAACATTGAAAGTCAAAGAATATTACATGAACACATGAAATCAAGACATTTTGCTGAAGGAGATAAAGTCAAATTACTGTTACTAGATTTGAGTAACAAGCTGTTCTACAAATGGCAAGGTCCATTTCACATCACCAGAAAGATATCCAACCTGCTTTATGAAATCAATGTCAACAAGCTTACCAAAGTATTTCATGTTCATATGTTTGAACATTACCTTGAAACAGATAATGAAGACATCAAAGCAGAAGTTGAACATTTTACAAGCTTAGCAACTATCTCTGAAGAAGAAGAAGAAGAAACGTCATCAACACCCATTCCTGAGATAGATGTTTCATTACCAGCATCAAATCAAATTGACACTCCTAAGGTCATCACTCTGGATGACATAGCACTGCAGAAAGTAAAGGACATTAAAGTGTTTACAGACCATGCAGATTTCTTTACCAGTGTTTCTGAAACATTTCCAGTACTGCAATTTGAAAGCAACTCAGAAAGCAACAACATTGACAACACAAAGTTTCATCCTCCATCCACTCAAAGAGCAAATTTTCTTCAGAAAGGAACAAATGAACTTCTTCAACATAGCTTTATGGATCGATTGAACTCAGACCTGTTCAGTCATTGCTCTATTGAACATTCTAATGCAAAGCATCCTGCTACCATTGTTCTACAGCGTCAACGTTCATCAACCAGAAAATTGAGTTTTGGTATCGGACAGTTCTTATTTTCACCAAACTCAAACGCGGTTCAATCAGACATTATCTGTGTGATCAATATGACATGGAGACAACAGCTTCACAAACTGAAAGACCTTTTCTTCAAGTTTAGAAAACGCACACGCACATTCATGAAGGCAACTCAGAAGGGTTTCAAACTTAACATTTCTACTTTACATATGTACTATAGCATATTTAGTGTCGCTTGATTTATTATCATTCAAACTCGTCAAGGAAGAGCAATATCCAGTTATATCTAATCAATGAATTAGTTTGTATTTTCATTATTTCCACAGAAGTTCTATATCAGATTACGTTACATTTGTTCTAGCACCAAGCAACCCACTGAGGAAGGTCACTCATCCAAGTTATATTTAATCAATTACTTTGTTTATTATGTTTCAGCATCTTTGCATATGACATGCATTAGTCATCTTAATTTTTATATCATGTGTATTTTATTTCAGGTATAATATTGCATATATCCTATTATAATAGTACAGATACATGACATATAATTGAAATTTTTCATTGCTTCACACAAATTGAGATTTGTATTACATTTAGTGTCATTATTCAGAAGATTGTCATGTACTATCACAATTATTTTTTCTATTTCAATTTTTCGTATGCAATATAGTTTTTTCCATGTACACATTTTCACATTAGTACTAACCAAATGAGTTATAATGTCATAATTATTTTTTATATTTTAAAATGATGACATTTTACATGTATTTATTTTTTACTCATTTCTATTAACATACAAATGCTTAAGAAAGCGGGGGGTAATATGTCACGTACACAGTATCTATATTTAGCTCGTCAGCAGAACTTGAGCCACCTCGGGAAATTCCATCACGCGGGGGGCTATGGGTCAGAATAAATGTGATTGGTTTTGAAATATTAATTATTGTACATTGAGCTGCATTTATTGGTTGGCATTGCAACGAGGGAATGTTAGACACGTGACAACGCTACACCCGGGGAAAGATTCTAGATTTTTAGTCAGTCTTGTATGGAACTTGTTAGAGAGAACATGTACTAGAGTTTAGTATTAGAACTCAATTATATTATTGTGTAGATCAGTTATTTTATTCAAGTACATTTAACCATTGTAATTATTTGTGAATAGCTTTTTCAAGTTCTGAATTAAAGTAATTGTTTTAGACGAAGAGAAGTTTCTTCATTGAATATAGTAACATACTTAGATCGACTTAACGATCGGCAACTTCTAGATGATCCTCTTATCAATTGGCAACATTCTGAATGATCGTATTATCAACTAGATCTAGCTACTTCTATACGATCATCTTATTAAAAGACGATTTCAAGATCCTCGGCAATCACGATCATTGATAGTGCAATATAGCTCAAGTATAATCGTAACATCTGGCACCATCTTAGATTGCGACATTAGCACTTTTGATTGATCTGTGACACATATATACACCTGACATACATATTATTTTATTCTAAATAGTAACTAATGACACAATAAAGGGGCTCGAGATCTAAGTCGTACTCGAGCATCGTATAGGCCGCACGTAAACCATGTATTGAAGGATGAAATTGACTTGGCATCAACCCGATAGCTAAACAATAGCCTACCAAGTTTCGTTTTAAGCTAACCCGAGCGTGAATACAACTGTTTACTTAACGATAGTCTTGCCGCCAGCCACAGCTGGACACAGTCTTTTTGTGTCCATTTGACAGGTCTATACCATGGGTTGCACATAGAGCTACTTTCTAGGTTAATTAAAGCTAACTTGTTCCAGGAAAGCATTTTATCCTTTTGATTTCATGTTGTTTGTTTCAACGAGTGATTCACTTATTGTTTATTACAAAAACAAACAACCACGTCAGAGCGATAAGGAACAAAGTTTTTCATGTGTGATTCGATGATGACAACGACGTCAATCACGAGTCTGAGTGCCCTGCACAGCGGTTTTGTACCTCGTCATGTTGCTGGTGGGACCTATCTGATACCAGAATATTCGGCTGCACACTGGACAGATAAGTCCAGCTAAAATCACTGTCAATTTCCTTGATTTTTTTTTTCTGTCGCTTTTCTTGTGCCAGCGTTGTTACACGTTAGTTCTCCCACACCTTTTCTCGGATCAAGTGGAAGTTTCACACAATTATATATTGCATCTAATAAAACACAAGCCAATTAAAATTAACCAATTAGCCATTAAATTATTTTTTGATATCGAAAAATGAAAATACATTCTACATTATTGAGACATATAGTTCTAAATGCTAAGTTCTTTCCCTTAAAAAAGTATTTTTTTTTTTTATTTTGCTTGTTTATACATTGCTACTACATTTTTAAAAAATTTTATTTTGTGACAGGATGATCTCTCTAGAGTGTCTGACTGATGAGCAGAAAGTCTTGGTACAATCGTGAGAATAATCAAACAATGATAATGAGATGGTTTCTGTCCACCTCTAATCATTTCAATGACATTGTAGGTCGAAGTTCAAGAAGATAATTGTGTAGTTTGTGTTTTACTGGCCTATCTTCATTTAGCAACTTACTCGACTGCTTTTGTTTGACCAGGTAACGACTTCCTCAGTTTAATTTATTGCGAAATAGGTAGTTCACAGAATTTTACAGCCGAGTAGAAATTTGCAATGTTTCGTAAATCCTCAGCCTATATTTGGTCTCAAGATAGTTAAAGAGAGCTAGTGTGACTATTGACAATGCTGTAGGATTGTATGGAGCTGGATTCTAATTTGTTTTCCTGATTTCTAAAACAAACAAAAAACAGTCAAAACTAGAAATCCATCCTAGACCATTTGTTTGGCCATACCTCTCACTATTTTGTGTGACTACTTCGTTCGAGGCGTGGTGGCTGATCGGTAAAGCGCTTGACTTCCGAATCGGGGTTCCGGGTTCAAACCCTAGAAAACTTGGATTTTTAATTTCGGATCTTTGGGCGCCTCTGAGTCCACCCAGCTCTAATGGGTACCTTACATTAGTTGAGGAATAGTAAAGACGGTTGGTCGTTGTGCTGGCCACATGACACCCTCTTAACCGTAGGCCACAGAAACAGATGACCTTTACATTATCTGCCCTAGGGACCACAAGGTCTGAAAGGGGTGACTTTTCTTTTTGGCGTCATAATAATTGTAAATTGGATTTATGTTATCTAATACAGATAGTTCTACAAAAGAGATTTTGGACACTAATTTTTTTTTATTGCCATTTTGTTTTAATAGATGGAATGCGTGGTCTAGAGGATAAGTACGCTTGAACTTGGCTACATGTAAAGGGGACTTGAGTTTCGACACCCGACTCGAGCAGAGTTGTGTTTACTGAGCGCCTAAAGGCAGCACGGAAAACCTTCTTCCAGATACCTCTTCCCCCCCACCCAACTGATCCACCACTGAGATTGGACCTTAGCGCTCTGAGTATGCTATAAGCATGAAAGTAGCGCTATATAAAAGCTATTTTTTTTTACTACATTCTTTCCAAATATTTTCTAATTATTTTGATGTTTATAAATCTACATTTTTTTATTTTTACACACATACACAACAATAAATTGAAATAATAGTTTGTAGGACATAATTCCCTTTTTCTTTTTTTGTTTGTTTTAGAAGTAAAGTCTGTAATATTGAAGATAAGATAGATAATAACAACAACAACAAAAAGAACATTGTCATAGATTTACCAAAAAAAAAAAAAAAAAAAGAAAAAAAAGATTTTAAATAGAAGATTTTTATTGACAAGTTTTTCACATTTTCAGCAATGTAAGTTCACGTAGTATTAATCCGTTTAATCAGTTGTCAGATTCAGGGGCGTCGTCAATGAGCAGGTCAGCATTCATCAATCTCATTCGTCTTGATTTCTGGTGTTCTATCAAATGATTGCGCTTATTTTTGTCTGCAAGTAACACAAAAACAAAACAAGTTTGTGTAAATAACTTGACCAAATATCTGACCAAAAATAACAACAACAACAAAACTTCACATTTTTAGATCTGGTTATCTGATTATTCTCAGCAGACGTTATTTTTCAACGAACATGTCAGCAATGGGTTCGCATCGCGTTCCATTCAGATAATAACACTTTGAATTGTTAATATTAATGTTTAAGTGATATGCGGACCATAAAACTTTGTATTAGGTTATTTACTTTGTTTAGAAATGTTTCATTTTAATCTATTACGTTAAAGCATGTGTTACTAATGAGCAGTACATCTTCTGCCCCCAAAGTTAGAAAAGGTCTGTAATGGGAACCTTCCTCTATGGAGCTACTCTGTATATAGAAAAGGTCTGTAATGGGAACCTTCCTCTATGGAGCCTACTCTGTAGATAGAAAAGGTCTGTTAGGGGAACCTTCCTCTATGGAGCCTTTTCTGTAGATAGAAAAGGTCTGTAATGGGAACCTTCCTCTATATAGCTTACTCTGTAGATAGAATAGGTCTGTAATGGGAACCTTCCTCTATAGAGCCTACTCTGTTTCTTGTTGCAAAACTTAAAATTGTAGTTATTTAAGTTTAGTTTATTTAATATGTAGCAATAATGGTTCTAGCTATATATCTTAGATATCTTAAGATATATCGTATTAGCACAGCACAAAACAGAAGATAATTTCGTCCTACGCGTACGTATCTGTTAATCTACTCGTTCTTGTTAGAGATGTAAACTCTGCAAGATCATTGGATTTCTTGGCTGATTCAATCAACTTGTTCCAAGATCTATTGGCGCTAGAGACTTGTAGGAAATTTTCCCCTAGCATTAGGAATAAAAAACGTGTCTTGTAAATTGTAGATGGGGCAGAGAGTCACTAGAGACACTTATTCAGCTATTGTAATGATAATAATAATAATAATAATAAAAATAATAATAATAGTTCTTTATTGTCCATAAGGAAATTTGTCTTACAGCTTTGCCATTACACCAAACAAAACATTATACTATAATTTACATGACAAAATGACCTGAAATGTAACAGGAACCAAGGTCTCATCTGCGTCATTGTTCGTGGACTTTGATAATTAGCATATAACTTATTTCTAATATAAGCGAATATGTACAGTCATTGTACTAGCACTGCCCCACAGAGTTTAAACCCTTTTTAAATACCCACACGATAATACCAAAGAAACAAATAAAAAAAAAACAGTGACAATCCTAGTATAAAATTATCACTATTAGTTGGCAGAATCATTCTCTAACTCAAGATATATTACAGTGAGTGTGTCTCTGTGGGGAGGGGGATTCATCAACTTACTTTGAATAGCACACAAGTCCAGAACTAAAGCTTTCAGAGCATCGGGAACATTTCGCCAGGGCGGTAACGAAGAGCTGAAACAGACGAGAGTACAAGGTCAAAGGTTACAATTAACTTGTTCATTTTGGTGACTATGTGCGCATGTGTATGTGTGTGCCATAAAAATCGTTCGAAGAGGTTAAATCAGAGCATAATAAAATAAATATGTATATCAGCATATCACTGACGTCACATTGTTCCAACCGAATCAAAGAATCAGACAAAAAAGTTTGTGATCAATTTATTTTCTAGTTTTTAAAAGTTCCTGAAGGGGACGAAGGTGAACGTGGACATTGTGTCAGAGATTGTCGTGTGGTCGTCTCGATGGTCCCGGGTTCATACCCTACTCGCTGACATCCTGCGGGAGGTTTGGACTAGGATGTAAAACACTTTACTACCCTAAATAACACCGTGTGTGTGTGTGTGTGTGTCTGTGGTGGGTGGGGGGGGGGGGAGAGGAGGATAAGAAAGATGTTATCATCTGTTTATTTTGTCTGTTTTGGCCATTCGCTTCCAAATTTTGTTGAGATCATCCAAAACTTTTATTTTCACCTCAACTGTATTTATTTATACTTCCTTTATTGTGTTAAAACACAATAGATTTTTCCGTTTTTGTTCCTGACACGCAACAGTTGTTGTTATGCAAGATCCCCAGTGATATCTAACCTTCAATGCTATCGATGATTTGATTTTTTTTTTTATATTATCCACAACTAATGAGCGTCATGTGGCCGACACAACTATCGCACTGCCAACAATTTCTCATCTAAAAATGTCGGCACAATAAAATTGTATGCACTCAAGCTTCTTATTACACCGAATGTAAAAAAGTCTGGATCTATTGGGATTTGATCTAAGAACCCAAGCACCTAATCTCTGGAACACAAACACATCACGTGATGGCTAGGATTAAAGTTATTTATCGATGGACAAGTAAACTCGGATTTATATGTTCTATTTTTAACATTTATCTTCTGTTGAATCAGCTTTTCAAAAACTTCTGATTAACTTAATGAATAAGTCAAACTAGTTATATTGAACTGCTAACGCGCAGTGTTCCTTATAAACATACAAATGTTTATTTAAATGTTTACCATAAAGTTATGAAATGATGTACTTAATAAATATATGTTTAATGTGTGGAATACATGTAATCGGGTCACTAACTTATGTGACAACGTGAAAAGAAAAATTACATGGTAGTGGCGTAATATTTAATGAAAATATTCAGACACTCATTTAGGCGTTCCCCCCCCCCCCCCTCAAGTAGGGGCCCTGGTGGACTTTCGAATTCGACGCCCTCCCCTAGCTACACCACTGGAAAGGCCTTAACAAGACTCTGGCCCCAAAACACCCAAATAGAAGACAAACTTAATGAAGAGTTGCCTGATCTGGAAACCACTGCCCAGTTTATATCAGATTTTTTTTTTATTTGAACCCTCAAGCACATAGTAATACGAACGCAGAAGGAAAAAAAGACAATTATTAAAATTTTTTATTAAAAACATGAACTGATAGTCATCTCTAGTAATACCAGGTAAGAGATTTGTTAAAGGGAAATAAAATTCACAGTTTCCTACGTTGACAACTGGTGGACTATTTAGGAGACCGATGATATAGCAGGCCTACAGCAGTACCGCGCTGTGACCAGTTGCAAGACTTTTCTTAGTTCTGTTAAGGGCCTCAAAGATAACTGCTAATTGTGTTACCATAATATCGTAACTGATGTTGACTAAGGAAATTATCTTTAAATATATATTTGAGCTGCTTTTCAAAGTTCGTCTTCAAATGAGCAAGAAATAAAATAGTAGTATTTAAAAATTCACTTACTTTTGTCGTCCATAAAAAAAAGAATAATCTCTTTCAGGAATCCAATAGTTGTTGACTGCCACGTAATGGTCAATGTCCTCCCTACTCCTCCACGTCCCCATCTCTTCCTCCAGTCTACCGTCCAGTCTTCTGGAGACGAGGAAACAGTCCTGCAGTGACGTCAGGGCGTGGTACAGCAGAGGAATATCCCTGCATTCTCTGAGAAAGCTGCTTTCTCGCATGTATCGTGAAAGGTCAGACACAATCAGTTGGAATCGATCTCTATCCATTTGAATTTGACACTGATGACCTAGCTCCCGCAGAAGAAGATCTCTGCAGAAACTGGCTAAATTTTGATACTGATAGTTGAACATTATTTTAAAGGCAAAAAATACACTAAATAGAACTGATTGGAACAGAAGTTTCTAAAAACTAAGTGTAAGAATTAAGTTACTTGTGTAGCTGAAAAAGCGCAGAATTATAAACTTTAAAACCCAGCAATTATCTAGCTTTAATTTTGTTTTTTCTATTCAGATGTTAGTATTAATACAATGTTCAAAATCGTGTATCCATGGTGGTAAACTTATCAGCAGTCGTAAAAATCTGGTTTTATACAACAGCTAAAGAATGCATGCCCCACCCCTTTCTTATAAGTTACCAACATATCAATGGACACAAATGTTTTCAGCTTTTTTTTTATTCGTTTTCTCTGAATCAACCTAAAACTACCATATGGGTGACCAGTTCAATATGTTGCTGACCATTGTAATAGCCAAGATGGCCCAACTTCATGTCTAACTAACAAGCGCGTCACTTATCATTGTACACTTTACTTTTTGTCTTTTGTATTGGCTTAGCCTATCACTCGTCACAGTTGAGTGATCTTAAGTCTTCCTGTCTTTTCACTCATTGTTACACGGACAAAATAACTATTAAGACACTTGCCTGAGTAGCTTATAGTATCTCGTGATTTAGAACATGACATGAGTATTTACAAAATTAGAAAAGTGTTGCTTTTTTTGAAACTTAGATGCAGACAACATTTATGACAATATCTACGTTACGATTTCGTCTGATGTCTAGTATAATATTAAGCTAAAACCATTTCACCATTATTATAAGGCTACATTTAAAATACAAAAAAAAACAACAACACTTTAATTGGTGTAGCTACCATATAAGTGTTTCCCAGAATATACAGATTAAGTTCTATAGAGCTTTCATTTAATTTAGGACAATGGTATTTTGTAGAAAGAAGAGGAAAAAGCTTTGTGTACTTTCGTCGCAATCAAATAAATATTTACACTTCTTAGGGTTACGATTGGAGGGAGCGCGATGCGAATGCATTTTTGCAAGGAAATGTCGTCTCCTGAGTTTTTTTCTGACCTTATTTTGTTTTATCAGTGTTGACACTTACAATGTAAACAATGGGCTGGTGACATAGCAACAGCTGACCACTGGGTATTTAGGTTTTGTTGTTTCACTTCCGCTTCACTGATATTTAATGAAGCATTGCAACAGGAGTTTGATTTTTTTTTTAAATACAATTTTATAATTTAAATAAAGGAGGCCCAAAAAAGTGGCATAAGCCCCCAAAAAAGAGGTGAAAGAAATACCAAAAAAAAAAAGAGGCCTTGGGCCCAAGGATTCCTATGATGAAAAAGCTAAAAATGAATAGCACAAATGCTGAGGTTTCCTATTAAATTAAAAAACAACAACAACAGGAGTTTGCTTTTTAGTGGGTCGCTGGGTTCAGAGGTTGAGGTGGTAGGATAAGAACAATTGTATTGTTGAAAGGATGCGGCTTGGCAACCCAACAAGGAAAGTCCGATTTGGAATCCCAACTCAAGCAGAGTTGTGTTTAAGAGCGCCTAAAGGCAGCACGGAGACCTTCTCTTATATACCCCCTCCCCAACGGACCACAAAAGAGATCAGACCAGAGCACACTGAGTAGCCTTAAAAGCGTGATAGATGCGATATAAAAAAGCAATAATGCTATAATGGTTCCAAACACACGGAGACTATAATCAATAAAACAAAGGCCTGCTGTCAGTGCTGTGTATCTCATGAAATTAACATGTAAAATATCAAGTCTCAAAATATACGTTGTAACGATGTATTGATACACAGGGTGATGAAATACATGCGATAAGAGACGAAAAAATACTCAATGAAATCCTTATGACATACTGTATACACATTATCGATAAGCCGTAAGGGCTTGATGATAAACTTGAAAAAAGCGAAATATTTGAGAATACTTAAAAAAACAACAACAAAGACTGTATTGATTGAAATTGCATCAGTCATGAATCAATCATGTAATTAATTTTAATAGATCCTTTTTCAAAAACAATTAAAAAATAAAAATAAAAAAATTGCTCGAGTTAGAATATTTTTTCAAAAAAGTTTATAGTTAAAAAATTTATGTAGAAGATTCCGCCATGACAGTATGAGACTATATAAGTTTGTTACATAAATGTTATCAAAAGTACTCCATTTGGTACTAGAAATATCTTACTCTTCTTAAAATGCCCTTTAGAGGTATAGGCGGTACACATAATTAAATTGGTTTTAGATTTTGCCTTATACCTTAGCTACGGATATCACCGTATGTCCTGTGCCAAGTACTAGTACCTACATCTATTAATAATTTGCAACTAAAACATGTACTAGATGGCTAACGTGGAATTTATGATTATGTTCAGAGATGGCCTTTGGTGGTTGCAAACAGGGATAACCGGCCAAGGCTTAGCGCCTGAGTGGACCAAGCGCTATGGAGATGATCTAATCACTATTAACTATGCGCGGCCTCTGCCTCTATTTCTAATGCACCGTATCAATGCACTACAGACATGGCTATAGACTATAGAACTGAAGTACAGTGTATTGTGATTATCGTAAAACAGTTCTCCTAAACAAGGGCTTGTTACTCATTATTTTTGAAACCATTCTGGCATCTTTACCAATTATCATGAACGCTCTTAGCATCATATTTTGGGTAAGACTAAAGGTAAGGCCTTGCATTTAAGTCATAACACTCGCTTAGGAGCCTGTTTATGATAAGGCCACCTCTTTTATTTAATATTATCGCTTTGTTCTCATGAACTCAATCAAGAGACCTACCATCACGTCTCCAAACAAGCTCGTCATTTATTGTGGGGTCCTCTTGACCTGTTCGTCGTATCAATCGTAACGGTTGAGGGATCTACTCTAGTAAAACCTTCCTGTCTTTTTCAACTCCTCCTATCAGCTAGCACGCTCTTAATTGGGGAAAAGAAAAACTTAAGAAAAGATGGTAGAAAATTGGACTTGTATTTCGAAAAACGATATTCTTAGGAATTTGAAAGTTTCTGAATATCTCTGGGGGAAAAAGCTAGTTGGATGGAATTTTTTTTTATGGTATAATGCTTGTATCCTACTATAGCATGCTCAGAGCGCACTGGTATAATACCCTTAGTGGACGTATTGTGAAGATTTCCGTGCTTATTTCCACAGTGCACTTCTGGATCTAACGTTTAGTGTTATACCGCATTGTTATCACTTTTCTTCTAGCACCAACCATTCAACATTTTTGAATGAAGTTTAAAACTCAACGGAAATAAAAAAAAAAAAGTACTACCACACTTAATCCTATCGTTGTCTGGATTGTGTTTTTAAATCAGTGGATTTTTTCTTCGGTTGTGATCTCAAAGCGACGGAGATGGAGTTACACGTCATGTAGTGATTTGATCCAAGTAAAAACATACAAGAGATTTCTGATACTTAACGTCTGCTTGGCGGTGGACCAATGAGAAAGACTGTAAACAGCCTAATTCAAATGGCATTGGTGTTTATGCAATACAAATTTTGTTACAAAATAAACACAAATACTTAGTTTGATTTTGAAAAACAGACAGACAGACGAAAAGTAAAATATTTTTAAAGAATCCATTTATGCAGAGTTTATTAGCGATTTATCGTTTTTACTCTTTTGTTTTGGCATCAAGGGAAAAAATTGAGGTAATCCTCCTCCTTATAACTAACATCAGTTGACACGAGTATAGACCCCTGAAATAATTAAAATAATCCTTTAAAATTTAACAGCTAAAACAAAGCAATGATAAAACAGATTTTGTTTTGATAAGCATGGAACATGAAAACTAGGGGGTACATTAATTTCACTAAAAAAACATTTGTTAGGCTTACTAACAGGTTATAGATAGTAGTACCAAAAAAAACAACACTACCTTAGTGTATTCTCTAATTAATTATCATAAGTAAAGTAAATAGCTGCACGACATTATACAATCTTATAGTTTCATAATAATGGTCTGATTAACTTATCTTCTAATTCACATTGATAATGACAGAGAGTTAAAGACATAGGTGAAGAAATGTTAACCTTACATTTAAGTGAGTCAGGTTAGACCTTTCCAGCTTGGTTCCTTCGATGTTAAATAGTGGAAGTCCAAATGTTGCGAGCCCTTGTGGGGACATTAGTAAAAAAAAGATATTAAGTCACAGATATGCATTATGTCAGTCTCATCAATCGGCTAACAATTAACATGAGAAAGAAAAAGTGAACATTGTATGTTTTCAGCCTTAAGACCGCAATGGCCTTAGGGAGGTATGAAGCGTATAACTATGTCATCTTTAAAATAAAAATCCATATAACGTATGCTGTTTTTAAGTCTGAATGCTATTCTTAGGTCTCTATGTTGTTCATTAGTCTATATGTTGCTCATAAGTCTGTATGTTGTTCATTATCTATATGTTGCTCATAAGTCTGTATATTGTTCATAAGTCTATATGTTGCTCATAAGTCTGTATATTGTTCATAAGTCTGTATATTGTTCATAAGTCTGTATATTGTTCATAAGTCAATAAGTTGCTCGTAAGTCTGTATATTGTTCATAAGTCTATATGTTGCTCATAAGTCTGTATATTGTACATAAGTCTATATGTTGCTCATAAGTCTGTATATTGTTCATAAGTCTATATGTTGCTCATAAGTCTGTATGTTGTACATAAGTCTATATGTTGCTCATAAGTCTGTATGTTGCTCATAAGTCTGTATATTGTACATAAGTCTATATGTTGCTCATAAGTCTATATGTTGTTCATTAGTCTATATGTTGCTCATAAGTCTGCATGTTGTTCATAAGTCTGTATATTGTACATAAGTCTATATGTTGCTCATAAGTCTGTATATTGTACATAAGTCTCTATGTTGCTCATAAGTCTGTATATTGTTCATAAGTCTATATGTTGCTCATAAGTCTGTATGTTGTACATAAGTCTATATGTTGCTCATAAGTCTGTATATTGTACATAAGTCTATATGTTGCTCATAAGTCTGTATATTGTACATAAGTCTATATGTTGCTCATAAGTCTATATGTTGTTCATTAGTCTATATGTTGCTCATAAGTCTGTATGTTGTTCATAAGTCTGTATATTGTACATAAGTCTATATGTTGCTCATAAGTCTATATGTTGCTCAAAAGTCTGTATGTTGTTCATAAGTCTGTATATTGTACATAAGTCTATATGTTGCTTATAAGTCTGTATATTGTACATAAGTCTATATGTTGCTCATAAGTCTGTATATTGTTCATAAGTCTATATGTTGCTCATAAGTCTGTATGTTGTACATAAGTCTATATGTTGCTCATAAGTCTATATGTTGCTCATAAGTCTGTATGTTGCTCATAAGTCTGTATATTGTACATAAGTCTATATGTTGCTCATAAGTCTATATGTTGTTCATTAGTCTATATGTTGCTCATAAGTCTGCATGTTGTTCATAAGTCTGTATATTGTACATAAGTCTATATGTTGCTCATAAGTCTGTATATTGTACATAAGTCTATATGTTGCTCATAAGTCTGTATATTGTTCATAAGTCTATATGTTGCTCATAAGTCTGTATGTTGTACATAAGTCTATATGTTGCTCATAAGTCTGTATATTGTACATAAGTCTATATGTTGCTCATAAGTCTGTATATTGTACATAAGTCTATATGTTGCTCATAAGTCTATATGTTGTTCATTAGTCTATATGTTGCTCATAAGTCTGTATGTTGTTCATAAGTCTGTATGTTGTTCATAAGTCTGTATATTGTACATAAGTCTATATGTTGCTCATAAGTCTGTATATTGTACATAAGTCTATATGTTGCTCATAAGTCTGTATATTGTACATAAGTCTATATGTTGCTCATAAGTCTGTATGTTGTTCATAAGTCTGTATATTGCTCATAAGTCTATATGTTGCTCATAAGTCTGTATGTTGTTCATAAGTCTGTATATTGTACATGTCTATATGTTGCTCATAAGTCTATATGTTGCTCATAAGTCTATATGTTGCTCATAAGTCTATATGTTGCTCATAAGTCTGTATGTTGTTCATAAGTCTGTATATTGTACATAAGTCTATATGTTGCTCATAAGTCTGTATATTGTTCATAAGTCTATATGTTGCTCATGAGTCTATATGTTGCTCATAAGTCTATATGTTGCTCATAAGTCTATATGTTGCTCATAAGTCTATATGTTGCTCATAAGTCTATATGTTGCTCATAAGTCTATATGTTGCTCATAAGTCTGTATGTTGTTCATGAGTCTGTATATTGTACATAAGTCTATATGTTGCTCATAAGTCTGTATATTGTTCATAAGTCTATATGTTGCTCATGAGTCTATATGTTGTTCATAAGTCTATATGTTGCTCATAAGTCTATATGTTGCTCATAAGTCTATATGTTGTACATAAGTCTGTATGTTGTACACAGGTTTCAAAACTAATGGAGAACAAGAAAGAAACACATAGTTTAAGACTTACTCTTCATCTGTGGGATGAGAAACAGGTCTAAAAGAGTGCTTACAAATTCACTGGTTTGCGTTACCTACAATAATAGAATTGTATATAAAGATATCTTAATTATCTTTAAGCCTATAACACGTTTTTATTTTTATATTTATCATCCCTAGCAGGGCTGTGGCATAGTGGGTCTTATATGCTGCTTTAGTAAGTTTTGTTCGCTCTGGTACAAACTTGTGGAACTGGTTGGGGGGGGGGGGGGGGAGTGCCTGGGCTCTGTTCTACGCCAGGAAGCGAGGATTGGACTTATTAGTCATTTACGTGTTAATAGGAAATAAAAAAAAATATGCTCACCATAAACAGAAGTCAAATGCAGAATTAAAAAAAAACTTTATTCTGTATCGAGATTCAAACTGTAAGTTAGGTAACTAAGTGTTGTTGTTTTTTTTGCTACTAAGCCACACTATCCACTACATACTATTGTAAATCAATTTCCCCGCCCCTTACAAACCATTTTATTCCATGTGAGAAATAGTGTATTTTTTTGTTTATTTTGAAGGCGTAACATTTTTTATTTTTATTTTATTTTCTAGATAAATAGATTGAAGATTGTTTTCTTTGTGTGTTTGTGGATCGGAGTTTGTGAATTCTATCTGGAGTATTGAAAAGTATTTCTTTTACCGGGTTTAATGACAACTGTATTGCGCATCAGCCAGAAGTCTGCAATCAGAGTGATAGCGGCGTCCAAGGAATTGATAAGTTCTTTTTTTTTTTATTGCTTTAACCCTTAACCCACGTCCTAATAATACTTTTAACTCTGTGTCTCCCAACTCTACTTTCTCTTCACTCTACTGTATTCACTCCCTCACCTCCCCCCCCCCCCCCTGTTTAGATGTTCTCATACTATATATAAATATCTTGGAAAGAGAACGGCTGTAAGATAACATGGAAAACTAACATAAAACAAGCTCTTAAAAAATCAATTACTGAAGCTGATGCTGGCCTATACATCCTTATTCTATTTAATTCTTGTAATGCTTCATTATAGTAATAAATCTTTCCAAACTATCCCATGCAGCAAGACTTCGGGACTCTATTATCTAGGTCACCTTGTACTAACATTAATGTGGACAGTGTTCTATGCAATCTTTACAAAGACTTACATTTGTTTGCAGAATGATTGATGTTAGGTTCTTAATCTGATAGCTGAAAGAAGAAAAAAAAATTATAAGGATGTTTTATAGATATGTATTGAGATCAAACCCCAGATAGGACATTGAAGGCGTATTTTTTTTACAGCCCCACAACTTAAAAACAAAAAGCTTGAAACTCTTTTTTTCTGAACCAAATAAACTTTATTTTTTATTGACAAATATCTTCATGTTTTCTATACCAGTGCAGAATTAGCCAAACTAGGATGGTTCACAAGCTGTTAGAAGACTTTTTATCCATCTCCCAACACGTGTGGATCTTTTGGACTCGCTGGTCAGTTTGTAGACGTGTCCCTCTGCCATCAGATGTACACATGCAATCCATGCCTCATACAAATAACATACTCATAGTACACGTATTACGTCAGTCTACACACACACACATACTAATATATATATATATATACAGACACTCAAACGTTATAAAGAAGGACAAAGAAATTTTTTTTTTCACATTTCAAATCAGGTGCCAACTCTAAATTGAAGCTTAGCATGTGGACACTTTTTAATTTTAAGCGCTTTCAATTCTGTATAACTTACTATAGTGGCTAGATGTTATATCTTGATCTGATGGAAAAAGGATTTATTAAGAAAAGGAAAACAAAAAGGTGAAAAGATTGTTACCGATATGGCACGCTCGTGGCTATACATTGGCTATCCCAGTTTTACATTAAAAAAATATGTTTCGGATGTTTTCATCAGAATTGAAGATAAGTACATTCTTGCCCATATCTTCCGCGGAGGTCAGGGTTTCGAACCCGTGATTATCGAGAGGACATTCCAGAGCGCATGCCACACGACCAGAAATAGAAATCTGTATGAAAGCTTATACAATAGATTGTCGTCAAAATGTCAACAAATTGACTCCAACCACATCACCTCTTCACAACTTCACTCCCACAGGTTTCATTTCCCAACTACCACACAACCCCCGATGTGCACCCCTCCACACCCACACACAACTTCCAACACTTTGATTCAACCCTCCTCCTACAACAAGAGACGCAGTGACGTGGTCTTACCTGTATTGTTGTATTTTGGCTGCCAGTCTGTTTCCTTCAACGTAGCTTGTTCCATTCAAGTTCAAAACCTGGTACAGTAACAGAAGTACGTTGTAAACATCTAACCAATCAACAAATAATTGATATAACATACACTCTTGAGTTTACTCTACAACAAAACGAAAAACACGAAGTTTCGGGCAGTCCGAACATTTCATTTTTTTTTTTTTTTATACCATCTGTAAAGAAGGTACCATTAGGTAACAAATATAATGTTACACTAGGTTACATAGTACAGGTCTCAATTGGTGTACATTAATTGAAGGTTGTATTGGATAACTCACACAAGGCGATCTTGTTTCTAAAAAGAAAGCAATAAACTAAAACACATTTTTTATGACTTGATTTTTGCTTTTTGAATACTAGACTTTTTTTTTTTACAAAGCTTACTCACACTGTCTGTCTGTCTGTCTGTTTGGTAAAAAGTGTGTACACGTTATTTCTCCCACACCCATTCTCAGATCAAGCTGAATCTTTGCACAATTACTTATAATAATAAAAAAAAATTAAACAATTAGACAATTTCTGGTAATTAATTAATTAGTTAATTAATCAATGTTCCTTTTATTTTCTAAGCCATTCAAGCCACCACGCCGTCTTCACTTGCTTAATCATGTCGGTCAGATGTTGGACAATCGTATCCCGAAAGTCATCCTTTATTGACAACTCGCAACTGGTTCAATAGAAACTTGTGGTCAGCATCTCCGATACCTGGATGTAATCCAACTGGACCTCAATGCAGAAGATATATCGATGTTCACTACTGGGAAGACATAGCCCTATACCGCAATATGGGGAGAGAAATGTTAAGCAAGAAAGCTATGGACAGCGAAAAAAAGCATTGATGTCTGCACTGGAAGAAAAGCGTGCCAGCTTGAAATGGCTGGCTCCTCCCCCCTCCCCCCAATCAAATGTCACCTTAACCTGCGATACATGTGGACGGGAGTGTCTCTAGAGAATATGGCTCCACACACAGTCACGTGAAGGAGTGTAAAAGGAAATGAACTGTAGTCGTTCCACGGGTGAAGGAGGCCAACAAACCATCACATTTAGTGACAGTGAAATGCAAAATGTATAATCACTGACCATTTTAATGTTGAGCACACGCGCGACAGTATCGTTGGTCTTCACATCCAGGTTCAGGCTACCGTACAGGGTGACGGCCAGCCCTTCAGCCGTCAATACGATGTCCGGTACTTGGTAGGACCTGATAGCCACGGCGACGTCAGTATTCGGGTATCTCTGCTCTATCTGTCAGAAGTAAAATGAGATTAAAATACCAAACGTACTTTTACTTATAACAGTCCATCGTCAAGGGAAGCAACTCAATACCAGGAAAGCGGAATAAAAAGGGAGGGGGGTAGGTGGTAAAGGGGAATAGAAGTAATAATGTAATAAAAATATTGTATTAATTGAAAAAAAATCACTTCTACATTGGTGTGCAATCTTTGAAGAATAAAAGAAAATTACAGCGCGCTTTAAAGTCAGTTCGGTGGTAGTGTGAAATGTTACGTTAAGAACTATCAACAGTTAAATTAAAAGAATCAACTGTCCATTTGCTACTTTATAAATAACACACAGCAAATTGTCCCTCTAAACAACTCTATTGACAATTAGCTAGCTATTTTTCCAAATATAATAATTGTAGCATTGCCGGCACTTCAATTAATTAATTAATGGTTTAGTATTAGCAAAACAATGTTTCATTGTTTATTGATGATCTTTATACTCTTTAAAAAGTCATTATTGTTAAATAGTTCTTACTTTGGTTTTCTTTGTCTAAAAAAAATAGAGTCCAACTTTGATTGAATGATGCAAGAGTTCTCCTTTCAGACCTTGCAATCTATGGGGCAGATGAATGGTCATCTGTGTCTGTGGCCTATGTTTAACGAGGGGGTCATGTGGCCAGCGCAACGACCCACCGTCTTTACTATTTCTCAACTAATCAGGTACCCATTACAGCTGGTGAGACTCAGAGCCGCCCTAAGTATCCCGAAATAAAAAGTCACAGTCTTCATCAGGACTTGAACCAGGAACTAGAGGAGTGGTGAGCGTAACCTGCGCCCGGGACAAGATACTTTACTTGCGCCCCCTCCCTATTTACCATGAACATCACAGAAATAAAAGCGCCTCTCTGGGTGTGGCACAGCCATGAAGGTAGCCACCGAGGCATCGTGCGCCCCTTGCCCCCCCTCTCCCTACCCCTCTGCCACGAACCATTCGATTTGGAAGCCAAGTGCTTTACCACTAAGCCACAGCGCCTGCCTCCCCATTAAGACAAAACAGTTGCAAAAGCAATTTTTAAAAGTTGTTCTTAAACACAGAATAGAATGGTGCCCGCTCGCCCCCTTAAGCATCCTGCCCTTGATAATGTCTTAGGGCGTCTACTTACCTCTTTGATAACACATCCTACACATTGTTTATCAGGGCACGAGGTACGAAGGTAATCGTCCAAAGTGTCTTGAGTCAGACACGAACTGAAGCGAGAACTTCTCGGGTTGCACAAGTAGCGGTCACGATTCAACTCCTGTAGGCCAGGTAAATTCTGTCAAGTGCAAAACAAGAAAGTTGGTCAACAGAAACAATGCCGTAAAAAATGGGGAGAAACTACAACCAAATAATTAACAAGAAAATCTAATTCAAACATTGGAAGATTAAGGACTTATTACTATACACCACGTAGATGCAGTGGCGTAGCTAGGATGGGGGTAGGGGAGTCCCCCCCCCCAATTTGAAAATCCCCTATTAAATATTATGCCATTATTTAATGTCATTAATTTAAATGTCAAAATGCAGGGGACCCTATAAAGGTCAAGACTCCTGTCGGTGCGTAGGCTATGGTATTCTAGCACCAATGTTTATTATGTGCTCAATTTTAACGCACTTCCTTTGTTGCTTTGCTTTTAAGCTTATGGAGGATTTTTGGTATTATGCTGATGTAACGTTTCTTTCGTCTGTGTCCCCCTGTTAAGGGTGAGTATCTAAGGCATTACTGCATTTCGAAGTTGTTTCTCTGTCCTAGTGTATTAGACCAGGGGTCGGCAACCTGCGGCTCGCGAGCCACATGCGGCTCTTTGGATGTTAAGCTGCGGCTCTTTAGTTCCATGCACAAATATTAATTATTTTATTGAAAAATTTTTTTTAAAAATTATTCTGATTCGATTCTATCTCTCAGCCACTTGTACTCGCTTTTCAGCTCACCCCTCTCCATGTCTTGAAATGTAACATATTTGCAGGTGGAAGATATTCAATTTTCTTCTGCCTTATCCCTTGATATAGATGAGTCATGCGACATAAAAGACACTGCACAAATTGGTCTATTTGTCAAGTTCCAAAAGAAGA
Source organism: Biomphalaria pfeifferi (assembly GCA_030265305.1). NCBI lineage: Eukaryota > Metazoa > Mollusca > Gastropoda > Planorbidae > Biomphalaria > Biomphalaria pfeifferi. Next base: position 1,380,196 of record JASAOG010000024.1, read on the forward strand.
ACTTCTAGTATTGATACCGCACTCGTGACAAACTTTGGGAGAAGATACAGCTAAGGTCGTGAGAAAATACCTTGAAGACAATATAATCGATAGAAATAAATCGTTTCAATAACAATGGAGCCAGAAGTATGACAGGAAAAAATAAAGGGGCAGCTACGATTCTTTGGCGCAAAATTAAACCATGAAATTTTTACGTTTCACTGCATAATACACCAAGAAGCGTTTTGTGTCCAAACTTTTCCGGACGAAATAGTTGAGGTCATGAATTTGTTAATCAAGATTTCTAACAGCATCTTGTTAAAAGCTCTCTACCATCGTCAGTTTAAAGAATTCTTAACGAAATGTTTAGAAAAAAAAATCTTGTGGCTCTTTAGAAACGTTGAAATTTTGCAAATTGTAATTTTTGGCTCTTCCAACTCAAAAGGTTGCCGACCACTGTATTAGACTAGACCTTTCAATTAGTCGCATCTTAATCTCTACAGAAAGTTAGTTGTGGGATTATCAAGTCTACACTGAAGACTAAAGTTGGCAGTGGGCCAGTGCTTGCGTACTAATGTGTTGAGTTGTGGGATAGTGTAACTCGCATGCTCAGTAGGGAGTCTACTCCATGATGTATTAAGAGACAGACGTGTTAGGTCTGCAAGCAGGGGAGACTGGGTATCAAAATCGGCCCGGGCATTACCGTATAAACCGGCCCACAAATGGCATGTCATATATTTTCGGTGGGGGGGGGGGATTTTTACCCCACTCAGCAATTTATATATATATATTATATATATATATATATATATATATATATATATATATATATATATATATATATATATATATATATCCCCTGCAAGTCAAGTATGTTTTTATAATTGTATAAAGTGAATTCATTTTGGATATAAAATGCTTTTGATGTGATGTGATATATTCTATATATTCTAGTTATTGAGGGCTGAGATTTCCAACCTATGTTATCAATATTGTGCAATAAAATTAATGTCTGCAATCCCTGGAGTCTGTTGGTAAATCTACATGTTGTGTCTTGGCATTAGATATTTAATTAGTAAAACAAGAACATTCTAACAAGGCCAAAAGAGGCTCTAATACAACTCAAGAACTCTCATACTATTGAGCTTTGGCAGATAGCAAGGTGCGGAATAATTGTTTAATTAATATAACCACAATATTATAATGTTTTCAACGCAATGATATTACTCCATCAGTTTGTCATTATAATTTACATTCATATCATTAAACTATTACATTGTTGTCAGCGAGTTAATTAATTATTGTAAGCACGAAGGTGTCTGTTGAATGTCAGGGGCCCGAGCAAACTAGCTAAGGCTTTAACACAACCCTGACAACTCCCGAGTCCCCAAATCATTAGCTACTCCACTGCGTGGATGCAAGTATGGTCTTAACTTACGTTTAAGTTTGCAGTAGATCTTCGGAATCAAATATACTGGCGATAGACCCAACTTCAATGGACCTAACTCTAGTAGACTTAAATCTGGTAGACCTAACTATAGTAGACCCATCTCTGTTAGCCCTAACCTTGGTAGACCTAACTATGGTAGAAATAACTCTTAAGATGATCTCGATTTAGTACACCTAACTCTGGAGGACGTAATTTATTCTAATAGACGTAATTTTAGTAGACCTTTGTCCAGTAGTTTTAGCATTTAGTAGCTCCATCTCTCGTAGACACCCTAGTTGAGATTGACATGAACTTCGCCAGTTTTAACCTCACTCTCAATTCTTATACTAGTTTTCTCCCGAAAATATTGTCTTGAAATGTTTTATTTATTTAAAGAATTCAATAATTGAAAACGTCTGCATGCAGTTAAAATTGCCTACCTTAAATTTCTCCCTATTCGACTATTCCCAGTGCCTCGGAACTCCGAACTTTTAAGGCCTTCCTACGATGTGTACCTAAATGGCATAACTACTTACCTTGTCGCGCGTCAGAGTATACTGCAGGTAATCCTGGGATTGAGCAGTGTAAGCCAAAGTTTTGGGTGTGTAGTCAGACATTAATAAGTACACCATGCTAGAGTTATCATGTTTAAATTCTGGCAACTCTGAAGGCACGTAAGGGCTTGGCTTCTTGTCCAGCTTCCAGTAGACCTCTCCCTGGGTTGAACAGAGGATGAGTTAGTTTAAATAGTACTAGCCGATCCGCAGCGTAGCATACGCCGCTATTTAGTGACGGGTGAACACACCCTGTCCAAATGGTGTGGGTTTGGGCAAATGGCTGTGTGCGCATGCCTGGAGAGCGAGGTAGGCGCGGGTGCTGTCGGAATGGGGCGGGAGGAGAGTTAGAGAATCGGCGTGCGTGCGAAGTGTCCCGCATGGTTGGGCGACGTAGAAAATTATATATACGGAGAAGATTACTTGTTCTTCCCACCCCCTCGTTTTTTCTGAGCCGCACTCTCTGTCGCAGCGAAAGTTACGTGGGATTACTTAAAACATGGAATGTCGGATTTCTAGGAACTATCGAGAATAGGGGAAAGATCTTTCTGTAAAGGCAAATAACATTCTCTTTCTATGGGAATAACTACATATATTGTAAAAGAAAGGGAGAGAATAGGTTTTTAGGGTTTCCTCTTTTGGAAATGGAGAAAAAAAAAAGACCAAGTACGATCTGAAAATGACGCAAACAATCAAAATGATTAGCTAGTTTAATATATACTGGGGGAGGGGACTGAATTAGGTGGATGTTCAATTTAATTTTTTAAATGGTGTAATAATATGATTTGTAGAGCGGGTCCTACAGACAGAAAGTTCACATAGCGTAGAGACTAAATGGTAAGTGCCAACAGATTTGAAAGCATTGAAAGTAGACGTCAAACTCTGGTAACATTAGACAGTGGATAAAGAACATTACAACAAATTGAAATTCGGAAACTTCTTACTGAATGACTGGCTTCCATATAATCTTTGTTGACTTCTATTTTCGAGGTATAGCCATAATCAATCACGAAGGAATCAGCTATTATTGAGTAAACTGAAAAAAAAACATAAAGTAAAAGAAAATGAAAGTGCTTTTAGTTAATAACTAAATAATGGAGACAGAAACATTGTCCAATTATAATATTTACTTACCTAATCAAATCCATTATGTACTTTAGACAAAATACAGTAACACTGTGCTTCACAATCACTTGGCTACCTTCTTCAACTTCACCTATCCATTAGTCCGTTGGGGCAACACACAAGATTTGCCATCCGTCTTCATTCATTCCTCTCTGTCGTTTGCCTTATATACAACATTTTTCAATAGCAGGCCGTCCATTTTTTTTTATGTTGTCTTCCCATCGCTTTCTCTGTCTTTTTCCTGGTACTGTTCCCTGAAGGAAGATCTTTAAAAGCCCCGAAGACCTTGTAATATGGCCATTGAGGTTTAGTTTCCGTTTTTTTTTTAATTACACAAGTTAGCAGTGGGGTCCAGTCACTGTAGTAATTTCGTCCCTAATCTCTTCGTTTGTGATGCGGTTTTTAAATGTGATACCTTCCATTTTGCTGTAGCATGTCAATTCCACATTTAAATTATGTATTAAAATTAAGTTACAATATTTTATGGGTGAGTAAAGAGGCAATATCAGAGATAAATAAACACAGTGATAAAAAAATTAATTAATCTGTATTGATAATATTCAGTATGACAAATAAATAGAAAACAATATTTAAAATGGGATTTTATTAAACCAAAAAAAAAAAAAAGGGGGGGGGGGCTATTTCAATGTTTACAGAGCGCGTTAAGTCTAGATCTCTCTTCTGCCTTCTGGGATACATATTTATTGCTTTATTTTATACTACATGCTTTGTCTTGAGAGTAAGAACGACTTTCGCCCGACACATTATGTCCAACAGTCTTTGTCAGGACTGAGTTCTGGTCAGCCTAGGTCTCCTGTTTACTGTAGAGGAGAAGGGGGGCAATTCAGGTTGTTGACTTCAAAACTGTTATTGTCTTGGATTGTTTTACTTGGTGAGATGTTTTTGTTGAATATAATGTAACTCATAATAGGGCAGTGTGGTTTTGTTCCTAGTCCAGGACAGTTGGACTTTTGGATATATAGTCTAAGTGTAGACTCTAATTAGTTTTCTGTGTTGTCACTGTTCAGTCTATGGAATATTAAGCTGGTATATTTTTAATCGATACTGGATGTTTTAAATTTCTGAACTGATTCTGTATTATAGTGCAGATAATGTAATAAACATGTTATATGTCGGTGAATTGGCATTCTGAATCTTATTTTGTCGTTGTATGTGTCGTTATGGTATTGCCCAGGACTTGGGTACATTTAGTATTACACATACGTATATTAGAGAGAAAATGAGTATTGACAGTCGTTAAAATGAGATGTATGTTTCTAACATTTGCCATTATTTCAATGACTACGATATTTCCTTGAACCAAGTACCAGTGGCGTTGTAACCATGGCGCGAAGGGGTTCAATGAACCCGGGACCACTACCATTAGAGGCCGTCAGTCTGAGGCTTACCAACCATGGCGCAAAGTGTTCATTGAGCATTGGCCCATCATTCGTGTCCCAATTAGGCCCACATGAGCCCTGGGAAAATATGACTTTTTTGTGTGTAAAATCAGATTTAAACAATAGAATCTAAAAAGGTACAATATTTGCACAGGAAAACTTTTGTTAAATATATCGATAAACCTGACTTTTTATGTCGCACACTAAGTTTGTCTTATTGGGGGGAGTGGGGCCCACCAAGATATTCTTGAACTCTGACCCAGGGTACCTTGCTACGCCACTGCCATGCACAATCAGGCGTAGAGCCACGTTGATATTACTTATGGGTGTGCGATAATCGTTAACAAGCTTCCATCAATAGTTGAACTAGATGAGTTATCACGCGTCTAGTTATTTCCCCCTCACCTCCTCTATTATACCGCTTTCCCACTCTACGGCCAAATTGACTGATCATTTTGTACTCCGGAAAAAAGGTTATCTGCCATTGATCTGCCCTGAAAAGCGGCGATTGATCCTCGTCGTTCCAGTAGCCTATATATGTCTGTTAGTCACCCTAAATGTACAATTTTGGTTGCCTGGTCCTGCAGTATTCGCGCTGGACTGTCGTTCGGTCGACTCGATGTCCCGGGTTCATACCCTTCCCGCTGCCCTCCCCCGTCGTCATGCAGAAGTAGATTCTTTTCAACTCTGTAGGAACATCCGAGAACATGTCAAACATTATTCCCAAGAAGGATTATCTTAAATTTGACAAAGATATTCTTTAGTTTACTTACATTGTATATTTTTTGTCTTATTAGCAGCGTTCACGTCAATAGCTTTAGTTATATATCTGCAGATCTGAACAGAGAAGCAAGTTTTACAGCGCATATTTATTTATATTTATGTGTAATACATGTAGGACTACCATTCACAAAGCTGGAAAGAACTCAATGAAAAAATAAAATAAAGTCTCACACTGGAAATATACAGAAAAGCAAGTAATAAAGAACATTTTAAAAATTATTTCCTACTGTATGTTCGAAAATCAAGTGAACTAAACAAAAACATTACTGTTTGATTTCTCATACGCGTATCTTGCCTCACCCATCCATGGGTCGGTTGTAGACAAATAAGATATTACTGATACTTAGTAAAAGAAAAATACGCTATGATTGTTAGTTCCCAGGAGTACCATTTTAGAATCACTGAACTTAAAAAGTATATAAGTATTTATTAAAATTAATTCAATTATTAATTAACTATCTTCCTGAATTTTTAAAATATAAAACAATGCGGCATGAGTTTATGTGCAACAACTTCACCTCGTGATAGGTCAATGAAAAGTGGTTAAAATAAAGTACACAAATAAAGGACTACAACAACTAGTGAGTTGACAGTGAGATAGAAACATAACTCAAGAACTCAAGATCGAGTTGACCTAGTCACCTGTTCCTGTATTGTAGACTTTATGTAGTCTGAAAACAGAGAGCGCATTAAGTTCAATAGCCACTCAAAATCTCCATTAAAAACTACATTAAAGTTTTTAATGTTTACATTGCAGCCCAGAGTTTTGATGACTGGCTGGTAGAGGTCTTCATAGTCAGAAGCTGAAAAGCAAACGAACACTCTAATAGTTAACTAATTGTTTTCATTTACTTTTTTTGATTTTTGACGTGATTAATATTAAATTAACATAATAATAATACATTTTGGAATGTTAGGGCATACAAACTTATAGTATAAACACTGTCATGTTATTTTCAAAATACCAACTATACAACAATTAATTTTATTTTAAGTTCTGCAAAGAAAGCAGGACATAACATTGTATATACAGAAGTAGTACAAAATACATATTAACATCAAGATTCTGAAGGGAAAGTTTATTAGTGTCGGAAGCAAAGGAGCGTAAATTACAAACAAACATTTTATAAAGTCGGGATAACGCATTTATGGTAACCTAAAATTACACAAGACACAAAATATAATTTCTCCAAGAATCCAAAAAATGAGCCTAAATCGTTGGCCTACTTGTGAATCTCACTTCTAGTACAAAATTACAATACGAGGTCTAGTGCTGGGGACTCAGCATCCACATTCCAATATCAGACCTGGGGACTCATACCAATGTCAAAACAGGAGACTCATACCAATGTCAGACCTTAAAACTCATACAATGTCAGATTCAAAGCAATCAGTATCAGAAATGGGAGCTATAAATAGCACAATAAGCAGTTGCATAATCTGTAAGAAAACAAAGACAAAAGCCAAGAACAAAAGCTGACAACACTGCTACAGATCCAACCAATCCATGACATGTATGATGTCCAACCAGTCCATGACATGTATGAGGGGGGCTTGTCATTTTGTATCATTTTTGGTGAACTGAAAGGTGGCGTAACAGAGGGGATCCTTGGAAACGCTTTAAAAACCAGTTTAGACGCCAACATACTTTGGCTTACAGAAGAGAGCACCTGGTATCAGGCGGCTTCTGAACGAGGCAGCTGGAGATTTATTACATACGACATAAGATATATATTTGAGACCAAAAGGAAATCTGCTGAGAGCAGACGTAAAGGGGGGGGGGGGGAAGAGAACCTAAACCGACCAGTGTCAGACAAAGGATGCGATGGTTGTGACAAAGTATGTAGATCAGAGCTAAGACTGCGTAGACACATTAAATACTGCCCACCTCCTTAAGCTTTGGACTCGGTGACAAGCCATATTATATATATAACAAGTAACACCGAAAGACTCGTTGGTGCTATACACAACTTGACACATTTATGACTTAGCAAAGAATACGTTCAGGTGATGGGAAACAGTGAATGGATGCAACGCGACGTTACGAAAAGAATACATTGCGTTTTATCAAGCCCAGCACATGTCTCAAGAGTATTTACAGGCCGAGTTAAGCACTCGTTATAGCGGCATAATATCAGAAGTATGCACATTAAAACAGAAAATTTATAAAAATACAAAAATATACTTACATAAAGAAAGCTTCAAGACTATCTGTATTTGGTTCAATTGTGCTTGTGTATAGCCAGAGATAGGAAATTGAATACTTCTATAAAACACATATAAAAACAAGGTTACAAAGACAGCTTGAAGTGAAAACACAAACTCAAAATCGGCCCCCAAAGTGGTCAACCGAGAGTCTTCGCCAGGATTCGAACACGGGACTTCCGGTTCCGTGTGCGTTACTCATCAGCCACAGCATCTCCATATATTCATTCAGCGTACACTTATATTTTTGAAAATAATAATTATTAACCTTATCCATATATTCAAAATTAATAACACGATTGTGATCGTCAATGTATGTGTTTTGAGTGGCTGGTAGTGCAGTGTGTGTGCCTGTGTATGAAATGACCAGTGGAGCTTGAGTGAACAGCAGTGTGTCAGGACTGTGTGTAAAAGGAGGTCAGTTTAGAGACAAGTGGCTGGAGTAAAGAACATAAATAGAGACTAATAAAATTATTGTGTTTATTGAAGCTCATGTTGTTTTAGTGTGTCTATTACATTAATAAAAAGAAACTAAAAAAGATTTATTCTTCTAACAAAATTAGATAAATTGGCAATACGGAGAAAATAAATTCGTGACCTACTTTAAGCTACAATTGTGTGCAAATAACTTAACAAGACTTTGCCCTCGCAAATAAAAATAAATATCTCCATTGTCATTTGTCATACAAACTAGACATTGATCTAGCTAGATCTAGACCTAGTTTTAGATCTAAATCTAGATTCAAGATTTAGGTCTAGAACTAGAACTAGATTCAACATCTTAGTCTAGATCTAGAAATAGATGTAAGTCTATATCTAGATCTAAATGTAAGTCTAGATCTAGATCTAGAACTAGATATACAATCTTAATATAAAATCTACTATATCTAGACTAGAACTCGTATGGATGTAGGTGGCCTATATATTTCATATGTAAATTACTAGACCTAGACCAATGTTTTGATCAATAGTAGGCGTTTTGATACTGGGTAATGGTGTGCTATGCTGTTCGTATCCGATTAATTTCTTAATGTAATACTATAATTGTTTACACAATAAATAAATCTGCACCCCTAAGCTGTCAGGAGAATAGTGATTGCATTAACAATTAAAATTATAAATATATCTAGATCTGGGCTCTATTTAGTCTTAGACTGTCAAGTGTAGGCCCCTGTAATGAGGATATGTCATAACTGCGCGCTATAAAAGTAGTTTGTTATTTTTTAAACTTATAACTAAAACGAAGTTCGTATCAAATTCTTTTTTAAAAACATTTGAATCAGTATTATATTCAATGAGTTAGTTAATATATGGAAAATATATTTTATAATGATCTAATAACAATTTAACCATTTACCTCCCCTGAAGTTTTTCATTGAAAAGTGGTGTCATTTTATGAAAAATCTGCCTGCATATATAAATTTAAAAAATTAGATGGTTCACTTTCGGAAAAGAAGAAAGTAGCCGTTGCATCAGAACTTTGAAAACAAAACTAATAGCGCTTGTCCCCTTTTGGGGCTGCTAAAAACAAGGTTGTAAAGACAGGTTGTGTGGAAACACAAATTCAAAATTGGCGATGAAGTGGTCCACCCAAGCAGGTAAAAAGGTAGGTTTCAATATTTTCCGTAAGACTATCAGAATGAAATTCTAACAAAGACAAATGACAGAGAAGAATGGAGAAAGAAGGTTAATAGATCTTGTGTGATACCCCAACGGTGCAACAGACCAAGGGATAGGTGAAAGTGAAGTTAGATGTGAACCTGGCCTAACTGATGTTATATAATGATTATCTAATTGTTTTGTAAAGGGTCAATCTCTTATTCAAAGCCTCAAGAAAAAAAATTCCGTAAAAAAAAAAATTCCTTTAGTTAATCGTTCTGTGCATACCCTGCCGCACTACAGTTCACGTGATAATATGGAGAACTACTTATTAAATGTTGTTTTAAATTAGATCTATGTTCTACTTTTATATACATATACATCGATTTTTTCTCTTAAAAGTAACCTTTTTTTATGTGTAAATGTAGTAGCTAGTATGACAGAACTTACTAAACACAGCACTACCTATGTAAAAAAATATTATTTTTTTTACAAAAATTCTAATACTGTTTGCATAAATGTGTTAAAGATGTGGTAAATAGTAATCTCCCTTTATAAATAGCCTCCCCTGTTTGTTACTTTTAATAGTGAATAGTTGTAAAAATGGTGATTTAATGACGATTAGCATTTGTGCAAAAAAAAAAAATAATTTCAATGTAAATATTTATTTTGATTTCGATTTTTTCTGTCTACGACTATTTCTAGTACCAAGTAGAGTACTTACTGGCAGTTTGAATTGCGGGATTTTTAGGGCGCTCCTGAGTCCACCCAACTCTAATGGGTACCTGACTTATGCTGGGGTTAGTAAAGGTGGTTGGTCGTCGTGCTGGCCACGTGACACCCTGCTCGTTAAACGTTGGCCAAAGAAACGCATGATCTTATCATCACCTGTCCCGTAGATCGGAAGGTCTGAAAGGGGAACTTTACTTATCATCACCTGTCCCGTAGATCGGAAGGTCTGAGAAGGCAACTTTACTTATCATCACCTGTCCCGTAGATCGGAAGGTCTGAAAGGGGAACTTTACTTATCATCACCTGTCCCGTAGATCGGAAGGTCTGAAAGGGGAACTTTACTTATCATCACCTGCCCCGTAGATCGGAAGGTCTGAGAGGGCAACTTTACTTATCATCACCTGCCCCGTAGATCGGAAGGTCTGAGAGGGCAACTTTACTTATCATCACCTGCCCCGTAGATCGGAAGGTCTGAGAGGGCAACTTTACTTATCATCACCTGCCCCGTAGATCGGAAGGTCTGAGAGGGCAACTTTACTTATCATCACCTGCCCCGTAGATCGGAAGGTCTGAGAGGGCAACTTTACTTATCATCACCTGCCCCGTAGATCGGAAGGTCTGAGAGGGCAACTTTACTTATCATCACCTGCCCCGTAGATCGGAAGGTCTGAAAGGGGAACTTTACTTATCATCACCTGCCCCGTAGATCGGAAGGTCTGAGAGGGCAACTTTACTTATCATCACCTGTCCCGTAGATCGGAAGGTCTGAGAGGGGAACTTTACTTATCATCACCTGTCCCGTAGATCGGAAGGTCTGAAAGGGGAACTTTACTTATCATCACCTGTCCCGTAGATCGGAAGGTCTGAAAGGGGAACTTTACTTATCATCACCTGCCCCGTAGATCGGAAGGTCTGAGAGGGCAACTTTACTTATCATCACCTGCCCCGTAGATCGGAAGGTCTGAAAGGGGAACTTTACTTATCATCACCTGCCCCGTAGATCGGAAGGTCTGAAAGGGGAACTTTACTTATCATCACCTGCCCCGTAGATCGGAAGGTCTGAAAGGGGAACTTTACTTATCATCACCTGCCCCGTAGATCGGAAGGTCTGAAAGGGGAACTTTACTTATCATCACCTGCCCCGTAGATCGTAAGGTCTGAAAGGGGAACTTTACTTATCATCACCTGCCCCGTAGATCGGAAGGTCTGAAAGGGCAACTTTACTTATCATCACCTGTCCCATAGATCGGAAGGTCTGAAAGGGCAACTTTACTTATCCTCGCTAAGAACGTTACTTTTTGCTGTTAACTCTGTCAAACCAATGATGGCCATCGCTAAGAACGTTACTTCTTGCTGTTAACTTTGTCAAACCAATGATGGCCATCGCTAAGAACGTTACTTCTTGCTGTTAACTCTGTCAAACCAATGATGGCCATCGCTAAGAACGTTACTTCTTGCTGTTAACTTTGTCAAACCAATGATGGCCATCGCTAAGAACGTTACTTCTTGCTGTTAACTCTGTCAAACCAATGATGGCCATCGCTAAGAACGTTACTTCTTGCTGTTAACTTTGTCAAACCAATGATGGCCATCGCTAAGAACGTTACTTCTTGCTGTTAACTCTGTCAAACCAATGATGGCCATCGCTAAGAAATAATGTAACAGAGGTTTTGATTTGATGCTTAAGTGAAACTAAGGCTCGAGTCGCGTTCAAGGAATTCATTGCTCCATGATGACCTTATCAACCAGTGATAAACAAACTATGACTCGCGGACCAACTTCGGCCCAGTGAAAATTTCTGTCAAGCTCATCACATATTTTATAATAAAAATATTTCGAAACAATTTCACTCACAATGTAAAAAAAATTTCTTATGCGAATTGATCTCTGTCATAAGAACGCATTCAAAGTTAATATAGAAAATACTATATCAATTGGCGATATCTGGGGTCCATCTTCAAATTTCAAACAACCAGCAAGTACTCGAGAATGTCAAGGATAAACTCACCCATTTAAGAGCCTGTAGGATGCGTCATACTGTGTAGCCAGATTTACAGTCAGGTCACTCGCGACTACAGTGATCTCCCCACCACCTGATTCGCTGCCACTGAGTGAAATATTCAGTTTGGGTGGCTTCGCGGATTTCACTTCAGTACTGGGGAAGGAAACAAAGAATCAATTGTGTGTGTGTGAATGTGATTTTGTGTGTGAATGTGATTGTGTGTGCTTATTATTAATATGGATAGTTCTACATGCTAGTGCATTTCTTCAACTTTAAATTGTGAGATCAATGGAGTACAACAATAACATCTTTAATAATAATGTTGGTCAAGGTAAGTACTGTCGTAAAACTCAAATGGGTTGTAAAAATGTTACAAAATATTATATGTGCATATGATATGCCAAAGTAGTTACATTAAATTGTTATTTAATTTGAAAAAAAAATTATATGCGTATGGCTATTATATTACAAAAACTTTACATTTATTATATCTAAATATTATTTATTTTAATATAGGCTATAGCAGTATATTTATAAAGGAGGATCTAAAATCACAATAAAAGATTAACCAAATATTTTTAATACAAAATGATTTGCTATTTAAAAACAACAATGGTTTGCGTGTTTCTGTGTTACCGAACAAGAAATGGAACAAAAGGAGTGTCTATATGTACAATGAGATGCCATAGAAAAGATTCGACGAAATCAGATGTTCCAAATCTGTTAAAAATCTTTCATAAAAAGTTTATTTAAAATGCGAAATGTAAGAACTTACTTTCTGAGTGTGTAGTATAAGCCTCCATTATTACCATCGATGTCTTTAATTTTCAGATTCCTTACGATGTATTCTATTTGCTTACTAGCGATAGCTCCAACTGAGGGTAAAATATTTGACTTGTCTCCCATTACACATAATGAGATATATATTGCTGTAGGTGTTGCTAGAGTACTAAGTATGTTAAGATCTAGTTTTTCTATGACAAGCATTTTCATTATTTACAAGTTGGAAGGAAAATTTATTTTTTTTTTAAATTGTAACTTTCGATTTTTAATTTAAGAGTAGAGAACCAACTTTTTGTCTACAAATCATGTGGACATCTAGATGGAAAGGCCCCTATCATTTGGAATAGTGTAAAGTGGAATAGATCTATACATTCGCTTAACCAGGACTCTTTCTCGGGGGTAATTAAGAGCAGAAAAAAAAAAAAATCGCTCTTTATGTTGTATAAAGAAAGTTTTTTTTTTTTTCTTGTTTAATTTAGCTTTTTATGTGCGCTCTTCTTATTTAAAAAAAAAGCGATTTGTCCACGTAACGAGCATTAATATCCGATAGACAGAACGCAGAAAAACGGTTTCTGGCTATCTCCAGAAAGATTGTTTTCTAGTATTTAAAACACGTTTAAATAATCATCCATTTGTTTTCCAAACCAAAAAAATAAAAAGATAAAAACCCATTAGATTTAATGAACATCTATTTGCAATTAAAACCCTTCTGTACGTTTATGTGGTCTCTTTTTGATCATATCCTTTACACTGTTTCGGACACAACCGTGGGAGCTGATAGCACTCATGCAGGCCCCAGCTGTCTAAGTTTTCTTTTGAGCAAAGGGGGTCAATGGTAAAAGTTTGAGAAACATTGCTATAGTATAGACCCGTATAAGAGGATTTTAAAAAAGTATCTACTTTCTACCTAATAATTTCTCTTATTTTCTCTAAAAAATAATTTTCTATTCTAATAAAGTTTTAATGTTTGAATCACGTTCAAACACATATCTGGGGCGTAATGTCTATCTCTGGGACGTGGTGTCTGTCTCTGGGGCGTGGTGGCTATCTCTGGGGCGTGGTGGCTATCTCTGGGGCGTGGTGGCTATCTCTGGGGCGTGGTGGCTATCTCTGGGGCGTGGTGGCTATCTCTAGAGTGTGGTAGCTAAAGTGGTAAGCCGCTTTGCTTTCAAACCGAAGGGGTTTCGCATTAAAATCTTGGTAAAGACTGGGGATTTTCAGTTTCGGGGTTTAGGGCGTCCACCCAAAGGGTAACTGACACGACACCCTAATTAACCGTCGGCCATAGAAATAGGCGACCTTTACATCGGCTCACCGATAGATAGCAAGGTCTGAAAGGGCTTCTTTATTTTACAAACACATCTCCGGGCAAGCATTGGTAGGATCCAATAAGTTATCACTGTGTATCGGATAGAGAGTGGCTGCATCAGCATACACAACGCGTGTGTGGCCCACCCTAATAAGTACGCCGCTGACAAAGTCATGCTTACTGAAACGTATTCCTTTATCTGTCAGTCTGATCTTGACACCACAGTTGACTGCCTGACACTGCCACTCTGCCACTAGCACCAGGAGCACAACTGTACAGTACAATCTGACCTCCATCTGGTGCAGGGGAAAATATTGTAGGGGAAATAATCACTTGCCTAGATTCTTCCGCTCAAAGTCTCTCTCCCTCCCTTTCCCTCGCTCTTTCTTATTCTCTTTATCCGCTTTTCTGTTTCGCTCAAACGTCTCAAAAGTTTCTCTCTTTATATATATATATATATAGATAGATAGATAGATAGATAGATAGATAGATAGAAATATATATGGAATGCGCAGTGGTTGAATGGTTATGTGGCTTGGCTTCCGAACCTGGAGTCCTGGGTTTGAATCTATATGGAGACTGGGATTTTGAATTTCGGGATTTTTTAGGGCGCTCCTGAGTCCACCCAACTCTAATAGGAAACTGACATTAGTTGGGGTAAGTAATTTCGGTTTTTTGTTGCGCTGGCCCCATGACACCCTCGTCTTTAAAATTGGCCAAAGAAACAGATGACCTTAACATAAACTGCGCCATAGATCGCAAGGTCTGAAAGGGGAAACTTTTTTTTTACTATATGTGTGTGTGTGTGTTTGTGTGTATTGTGTGTAGTATTGCAACAGCTTTTAAAAAGTAATGTGTATGTTCTGTTTAAAACAAAACACAAACTATGTTTATCTACATATATCTCTATCGTCAGCATACAGCATCGCCTTTAAATCACAATAATGAAAGATTTTTGCTTTTTTTTTTCTAGTCTTTGATGATAATAGAATTTAAAAGTTCTTTTAAAGTTATCTAATATATCAGCAGAATGTAAGGCGCGTGTATTTATGTTTCTATGTCCCGAATAGAAATCAAAACCCTTTTACCAACCTTAATAAAACTTGGCATACATGTTCCTTAGAAAGTAGCGAAGACAGTAGTGCATGGTCAATGCCCCCCACCCCCGGCTAAAAATAAAAGAAAATATTTTAATTTATCTCTATTAAACAGCGAAACTCTTTTACAAATCGGGTAAAGCCGGCCCGCTGGCCGCGAGTCAGATTCGGCCGGTATAGTATCAAATCAAAAAGAAGACTTATTTTGTATGTCAATATTCATAGTTTAAAAACAACTTCATATTCTTTTGAGTGATGTAGAAATAATCCAAAAATAAAAGTTACCTCATGGATCAGCAACAAACTCCAAACTCTTACCAAAAAGTTTTCGCAATTTAGTTTTACTGGAGGCTAATGTTAATTAAATGTCCATTCTGTCAATAGATCACCCGGTGTTGATTTGTTTAGAATTGGGTAAGTGGATCTCGTTAATATAAAGGTGTGTCCATAGGAATGTATTCTTTAGATATGAAATAGTAGAACTCAAACATTTTGTACAATCTAGACATTGGGTACGTCAAATGGCTTAAACAGTAGAGTCAAGGTTTATACGACATTTCAAAAATGACTTTCGCTGTGCTCTCTGGTCCTATCCTCTTTGTGGACAACTGGGGTGCAGGTTGGAAAAGGGGGGAGGGTCGGTAATATGAAGTTTCCTTGCTTCCATTGGTTGCTCAGAAAATAAAAATTAACATAAGTGAAATGCAAAATAAAAATGCTTTGAGATTCGAGGCCCCCTCCAAACTTGTTAAGTGGTCAAGAAGTTAACCCCTGACAGTGGTAGTGGAAAATAAAATTAAAATTATTGCTTGTGTTAATCGTTTGAGAACCGCTGTTACCTAAGTGGTTTTGTTGTGTAAAACTTGTCACTATACTCCTACGTGCTGTGAGCTTTCTGCACTGCCGGCTGCCGTTGTTTAGTCTCAAGGTCATAACATGTTCCTTTTTCCAATATTGACCACGAATGAAGTACATGGACGCCGAAGTATTAGAATAGTCATGGAATTACTACAGATACATAGGGTATAGTAATGATTGTGTTCAGAATTATTTCCGTTAGTTTTCCTTTCTTACAATATAAATGTAGATGTTAGTCATTCTGATGTGGTATTCTGGTCTAGGACTAGGAATTATTTTTGTTTTTAGTTTTAGAGTTATTTTAAAAAATGTGAATTTATTAATTATTTTTCATAAGATTAGCTAGACCTGATTAACTTAAGAATGTACATCAGTAAACAAAATGACCTTTGGGGCACGGTTGAGTCCGCACGCTTGAGACATTTATATCTTTTCTTTAGTCTGGAAGGTTTCCTAAAGGTTTCTCTTTTGTATGTTTAAAAACGTAAATCCAGTAAAATGGAGAATTAGCTCGTACATGTTTTAATCTTTGTCACACTTAAGAAGCAGGCTTTTAGTAATTTATATTGTATCTGGAATTGATTTTCAATTCAGCAATAATTAACAGTTTATACACAAGACAGAAAACAAAATAATGTTTTTGAAGACTTCCGAGGACGCAGTCGTCCTGAGTGACTGTTTTACAACATCTATTTCATCATACTTTGAATCACCATTGTTGAGACAGTTCGCTGTTATAGGTTATAATCCCCAACTCAGTTTCCCACAGCCTGATTCCCCCCAAACATGAACTGTTCCACGAATCCAATGTTCACGATCATCACCCAGTCATCAACAAACTGTGAGTCTTGTGGGATCTGCAACATAAGGGGTTGTCCAGTGATGAGGTCTGGACATTGTGCATTTTTTAAGGAGGAATCATTTGAAGATTATTTATGAAAACGGATTTTTTTTGGTGGGGAGAGTGTGTTTACTAGCTGAGAGTTCACCGTTAATTTCAAGTATTATAAATGTTTTATGTCCAATATTGTATATTTAAAACTGGAGTAATGAAAACAATCTTCCCGAATGGGCTTGTGTTATATGTATCATTATGGAAATTTCCTGCGCAAACTCGGCCATTAATCATAGAGCTGTCCAGGGGACTATTATTCTTCATATTTCGGATGACCATGCATTTCCATCAGTGGGCTTCGCCGGTCTTTCCCATAGAAGCGAAAGGGAAGGATGCTCAGCCAATCTACGACAGTATGAAATATATTTCAGATCAAACCAAATAGAATTCTTTCTTTTACGTATCCACACATGGAAGAGTTTCATTTTAGGTCTACTTTTTTTTTTTTTAGGAAACCTCAGAATTTGCGCTATTCAATTTTAGCTTTATCATCATAGGAATCCTTGACCTTAGGCTCTTTTCTTTGCATCTTTTTTGGGCTTTACGTGCCTCTTTTGTGCGCTTTTTTTCATATAGTTTTTTATTTATAAGTTCTCATAATTTACAAGTATTAAATCATAAACAATTAAAAAGGGATTAACCTGAAAATATAATAACAGTAATAGAAATACTACCTATTTTTTTTTTTAACAGAAACATTATTTAATATCAAAGACATACTACCTAACCATCCTAGCCATTGAATCCATAAAAGACAGAACAATGATACAAGTATATTCTACCCCAGAACAATCAACACAATATCAAATATCCCTGACCCCCATCACCCCATTTCTGGAAAACTACCTGAGCATTGTACAAGTATATGAAAATCAAACTAGATAATTCTCTACCCTAAAATCCATTATTTTTCTAAATGTCAATTCTAAGTGATTAGGATGAAAAACCTTATTATTATGTAGAGCTTTGAGCCAGCTAGCCCAAACAAGGTTCCAGTATTCGGAAACAATAATTAAGTTAAAGTTATGTATCATTTTATTTTTTAGTTTTGGCAGCTTGTTTAATACAATTGACAAGTTAACATTTACATAGTTGCCACAGTTTGCTTCTAATACGTCCCTTACAGTACTTCTAACTTGAAGGAATAATGGACATTCCAAATACATATGTTTCTCATTGTCAGCATTTTCAAGATGGCATAATATACAGGCACGGTCATTTGCTCGTCTTCTAACCATAGGGGTCATCCCAAAGATAAGTCTATAACTTATCTCTCTAGCTTTTGGTGGGGTATGTTTTCTGTGTAGGTTTATGAATGTGTCCCAGAATTCTGTCACCCCAAGAACTCTCCCCCACTTAATCCTATTCACTAGACTTTCATGTAACAGCTTTTTAAGTGTTGTGTATGATTCTTTGGTTTTGTTGTGTATTAAATGTTCATTACCAGGTAAAATTCTGGAAATAGACCTGTAAAATGGATGAGTGACTGTACCAAAATAGTGAGGAGTATCATTGTTTATTGGAAGAAGACTACTTAATCTTAAACCATAATAGTAAATTGTCAAGGGAAAGTTTGTTGGGTTTCTAACTACTTGACCTATAAATTTTAGCCTTTGCGAATGTATTTTTGTTTTGACATCTTGTAAGTTTCCCTGGACGCGACTTTGCTTCATTTAATATGTCACACCATTACATATAATTATATGTCTATTCAATAGTGATTGTATATGCGGAACAGATTTTATTTAAATATTAAACAGTACAAGATTTAATTTCCAAATACACCTACTTCCTCTTTTATATTTTGATATAAGACATCTCAGCATCGTGATGCCTTTATCCAGTTGTAACAAATTACATACCAGGAACTTTTATTTCTTTCAAGTACAAAATAAAAATAGTATTTATGGTCATGAATAAAAAACTCCAATTGCGATGACAAAAAAAAAATTATAGGAACATTATGTATGAAATGGTGTCTTTAAACCAAGACATAACCTCAGAAAAATGTAATGAAGTTATAGAAGCTGATTTTCTAGCAAAAAGTAATAGAGAAAAAAGTTTTCGTATTAATTTTTCTCTTAAATGGGACTAATTTCAGTCCCAGAGTTTTCAGTTTAACTCTTACAATGTGGGTTATGTGGCTTAGTGGTATAATCATACCGGCTAAAGAGTGAGCTTCAGTTTGAATCCTGATGCAGACAAGAATTAAAAAAAAATAATTTGACTCAAGCAGTGTAGTGCTACAAGTAAACCTCTCAGATACTCCCTTCCCCCACAGGTCCACTAAAGAGATTAGAGCAGACCATACCGAGCATGCTATAGCACACAAGTCACGCTAGTCAAAATCAATTTTAAAAAAATCACCATAGGTAAACAATTTTATTGACATATGCTTTACCATTTGATTTTTAAAAAAAAATTTAAACATAAAAATATAGCTACATTAATTTTTTTCTCTCTCTTTACTAATTAATTTATTCGAATACAATTCACATGAAAGTATTTAGCACTAAGTCTGTAATTAGGCTGTACGTCACCAATGTTCAAATATTTCTACATAAAAAAAACCCTACTCTTTACAACTTCTCCAGAATAAAATAAATTTTGCATGCCATAAAAATTACTCAATTTCAGTTCTATTTTCAGACTATTCCTTGATACTGAACGTCAGTGCCAATGATCATGGCTCCCTGCAAAACAAAATTGATTAAAGATAAAATTACTTATATTCCATAGATTTTGACTTTTCATAGACCATTTTGTAATAAACTATGTTTTTTGATAGACCCTCTATTTGTGATAGACCCTCTATTTGTGATAGACCCTCTATTTGTGATAGACCCTCTATTTGTGATAGACCCTTTATTTGTGATATACCCTCTATTTGTGATAGACCCTCTATTTGTGATAGATGCTATATTTGTGATAAGCACTTTTTTTTGTGATAAGCTCTTTTTGTGATTTACACTTTTTGAAACAATGCCTGTTTTTCTGTTCTTGTTGTTTATTGTTACTCTTACTTAAATAGAACAACGTATAAATTCTTACGTCTAGATAGATAAAACTTGGCCTTTGAAACACAAGATCGTTGATCAATGGAAGTTTGACTCCAACATCAGCAACAGCTGGAAATATAGACGAATAAAGTTCGATGTCAAACTGAGCAGGTGCATGATTTTATTTATAAAGCCTATATCAAATCACTCTGGCTGTCTGTCTGGTACACATTTTAAACACGTTATCTTTCCCACTTTCCATTCCCGGATCAAGTTTAAATTATTTATTGTCCATTTACCAAACACGAATCAACAAAAAATTGACCAATTTGTTAATTCAATAGTGGTAATTAATTGACAGAGTATGATATCAAAAAAGGGAAATTAATCCTACATTTTTTAGATATACGGCTATAAGTGTGAAGTTCTTCCCCTTAGAAACTTTTTTTTAAAAATTCTTGTTTTGAAATTCGAAATAGCAAAGTTTTGCATTTATCCAGAGCACAGGTACTATCCCTTAAACAGCTTATTAGCTTTCAACCTAGGACTACGCGCCCGGTAATTTGGTTTATCAATTTCTTGATTAAGATTTACAAGACGTCCTTATACTTGTGTTAATTGATCCTAGACTCACACACACACACACAATCACACACACACACACACATGGTCATGTTAATAGTGACGTGGAGTGTGTGTGTGTGTTTGCGTGTTCGTGCTTGCTTAATAGATCTGATGTAAGCACGAGTAAGACCCTGAGATTATAAATAGGCCTGAGTGGCTGGTGAAAGTCTGGTGAGGTCGTAGACTGAGAATCGGAAGGACGCGTGTTTGTTGTAGTTGCGAAATGAGTTACATTTTGTTTTGAAATGTTAAACAGCTCATCATTACACTTCCGCATATCCACATTGGAATTGAAAGCTGTATTGATGAATTAAAGTCATTTTTTGTTTGTTTCAAAAGAAGTTTGTACAAGTTAAGTTCAGTCTAAAGAAACTAAAACACCTACAACAGTTTAACTGTTTGGTGATACAATTCAACAACCATGTTTTACTACTAGTTTTTAAATTTCGGCTATAGGGCTACCCACAATTTTCATCCTAAATGTTTTAGTTCTGGAAGAAAAGTACAATTTTGTTATATCTACCCCCCCCCCCCCCACACACATATTACGTAGGAGTAACCAGATACAATTAGATCACCTTTAAGCTCCTAACCTACTTTGAAATACAACTTGAAACAAATGTAGGTAAATGAAATGACATAGTTTATGACATCAATCTCTCGTCGTTGGTGGGCCATACAATAGATTAGGCACTATTGAACATTTTCATACATGGTGGAAAAGCTATAAATAGCTCGCTTTTTGGTGTATCCGGTGTATAAAATATAGGAACTGCTGATGTGCTTATGTTTTTAGCTGCCACTAATATTTGTTATGTGGTCTGTCTGTACGTGCGTCCGTCCGTTCCGTTTAGATCGCGAAAACAATAGAAAATAATGAAAATCAAATATCATGCAAAAGTTACTTTTTGCTTTCTTAAAGAGAAAGATTTAATTTTAAACTAAAATATGCAATATCTATATTTCAGAAATCCCACCTTTTTACAACTATTTATTATTAATAATTAAATAAAACAGGGGAGACTATAGTGATGAATGAGATGACTTTTATGTGCATTTTAAAAACAATTATGCATTTTTTTTCTTTTCTAAAAAATATTTAAGAATTTAAGTGCTTTCTACTATACAAACTGCTACAATAGTAAAGAAAGTGTATTTGTTTAAAAAGAGAAAGATTATATTTATTATACATATAAGTCATATATATATATTTATATATGTATGTATATATATCACATGGGCGTAGCCAGAATTTTTTTCGATTATGGGAAAGGGGGTTGGGGGGGATTTTTTTCTCCCCCCCCCCCCCCCCCCCGGACCTCCCTCCCCAGCGAAAAAAATGTTTATTTATGTGTGTGTGTAAATAATCTTTATTACATTCTGACCCTTCATTCTTTCGGAAGACTTTTATTGTGCCCTAGAATAGGTTCTTCCTGGACTTAGTGAAAAAATTGTAGATTCCCCGCCATTGCCAGCAAGGGGGTATGGGGGAGCGCTAGGAGCTTGGAGCCCCGCCGCCAAGCACTATTTCTGGTATTGATAGCCAAAAAAATGCATATTCTGAGGTATCTACAGTGCATTTTCGTGCTATTAAAAAAGTTTTATTTCAAAAACCTAATGTGCTATTCTTACTGACTTAAACCATCCAATGCGCCGTTCGGCGCATTTGCCGTCAAGCTGCTTCCATAAAAATCTGTCACTGGTAATGTCTGAAGCCTCTTCTCACCTGCTCTGAGGACCTCCATGAATGGGTGGCGCCAAGATGTACTAGGATGTCATCGCAACTCTTCTTATGCGTAATTCATTTGTCGGAGAACATGTCCCGCAAACCTCATGCGACGCTCTATCACAATCTTACTAAGGGGTCGACTTCCAGTTCGGCATAGGATGTTCTTGATTTAGACCAGATCTCTATAACTGACTCCTAAAATCTGTCTTAGCCATCTTTGTTGAGCCACATTTAGTGTTTTCAATTTCGGCAGATGACTATTCACTGCACTTTATTAATGGAGCCCCGCCACTGGTAGAAATGTGTAACCTATCTTGAATACGCTCTTGGAATTAAGTGACTGTAGTTTGCTTTAGATTTTATACCGAAAAGGGAAGTTTTATCGTCAAAATCATCTGTTGGGGGTTTTAAACTAAAAAATCTCTGGAGTTGTTTTTTTTTTAAAATTCAAAACCCCATTTAGTTACGGTAATTTAGTAACTGTAGTTTGCTTTAGAATAATATTGAATAATATTTCCATCTCAAAACACTCTGTAGGGGAATTTTAAACTCAAAACCATCTGGAGGGGTTTTAAACTTTAAAAAAAGCCATCTGTAGGAAAGGGGTTTAAACCTAAATACCCCAATCGGATTGGCTACGCTCAAATAATTTTAGTGTGTAATTTGCTTTTTTTATATTGAAGAGGTATTTTTAAGCATCAAACCCCTCTGAAGTAGGGTTTAAACTCAAAACCCCTTTTGGCAAAGCTCATAGCATTTTGAGTTCCTAATTAGCTTTTTTTCTTACACTGAAGATGTATTTTTTAGCTTCAAACTCCACTGGTGGGGAGTTAAAAATTAAAACCCCTTTGGCTTGAAGAGGGGGTTTATTGTAAATTTAGGAGGGGGTGTTTAAAATCAAAATCTTCCTTAACTGTGCTCTTGGAATTTGGGGATTGTCGTTTTGCATTTTTTAAAAATTTGTTTTTAGAAGAGGGGGATTTAACTGCAAAAACCCCTGGTAGGGGGTTTTAAACTCTAACGCCCCTGGTAGGGGGTTTAAAACTCAAAACCCCCGGGTATTAAAACCCCCTTGGTTGTGCTGGGGCAAGTGATGGTTTAGTATTAAAATCTCACCTAAAATAAACAAAATCAAAGCAAAAAATCAGTCACTAAATTCCGATCCCCCCCTCTGGCTACGCCCATGATATCATATATATTAAAAGAAAATAGAATAAGAATTCTACAAATTTATCAATTGCATAGACAGAATGCTAAAATGTGGACCAATTTTATTCTTCAATTAAAAAAAAAATATCTTATCAACACGTCTTATATGTATATATGCCAGGTTTTATCCATATATCAAAATCTCCATTAGTGAATAAAATTGTACAAACTAGGGACTACTTTTAATTCCTGCTAATTAAATGTAGTATCAATTCTCTTTTAAAAATGGAGCGGAAGTCATTATTATTAAAAATATTTTGTCTACTGGCGTTTTCGAATATTTAAATTAAAATTTAAATAATCTTATTTTTTTTAGAAATATTATAAGAGAAGGCGGAGAAGGACATTAGATGTATTTAAATGCATTCAAAGATTTTTTTTTAGAGAAACTTTAGGGCCAGAGAGATTATTGCCCAGAACATACGTACCATTCATTTCGGGTATTATTATTGACGTCAAGCCTTCCTCTATTGCATTGTTGATGACAGTCAACTAGGGAAAAGATAAAACAGTTTGTTTGAAGGCTCATATATCATGATGATTATTGTAATACATTTTTGAAAGGAGCAAACACACACTGTTGCAGTCCTATGTGTAGTCCCGTATTACATTTCTGTTGGACCGCTCGGACAAGTACGTTGAGGTCCAGAAGGATACGGAAACACTTTGTTATGGACTGCGTATGTGTGTGTGTTTCTATGGACTATATCACTTTGTCTAAATTGTATTTTGTCACTTCCTAGTTTTTGGCCTAAATGTCACACGAAGAAATGACAATAACTTACGTCTACGTTTCCAATGACAGAATGAAGAGATTCAATTATAGTGCTGCAAAGAAATACAAGTTTCAAACATAAGCATTACTTGGAAGACACTTTCCTATATATATATAAACCACAACATATAGGGCCTACACAAACTTATATGCGGGATATTTAGAGTAGTATTAGATTTCTATTCTTTATCATTTCTGAGATACTACAGAAGAAGCCCTGCAGGATTGATATACGTGATAGACATGTAATATTATCTGGATCGTGCGTTTATAAAAATTACTAGGCTATAACAAAGAGTTTAGATAAACTGACTGTTTTAATAGTTCTCAGTGCGAATCAGACATTTGACTTATTAGAATAGACAAAGAACCAGGTGACACTCTTTTTAAAACTAAGTAGCGGTGTCCTCGCCCATGTGATGACTTTGTATTGAGATGTACAGTATAAAACTAAATCAGCTAAAGATAGACATGAAACAGGTTCATCTAATTTGAATGGGTGAGAGAAAGTCAGCAGTGGTATCAAAGGTGTTTACCAGCATTCAGCAACAAATAGATTTTCTAAATCTACTGAGTCAGCAGATAAAGTGTTCTCTTTGCTTTACAGTCGGTTACTTACCTGAAGCTGTTCACGTGACCAACTATACGGTCATTTCTAACATTGGCCAGTATTCTAAACGAAACAGTCTGAGGAACAAAATATACATTCACGAAACTTATTGTTGGACGTGTAAAGGTTATCACTGATCTTAAGGCTTAGATAATAGTAAACAAATAGATGCTATCTTACTAGATTTTTCTAAGGCTTTGGACAAAGTTCACCACCATAGTTTGCTTAAAAAGTTAAAATATTTTGGCATTAATGGTCCACTGCATCAGTGGATTAAAGATTTTCTGATAGGGAGAGAACAAACTGTAATAATAAATGGCTCTAAATCAACACCGATAACAGTAAACTCAGGTGTACCTCAAGGAACAGTCTTGGGTCCACTACTATTTTTAATTTACATAAATGATTTACCAAATTCCATTACTTCAGGAACAAAAGTCAGATTATTTGCAGACGATTGCATAATATATAGAACAATAAAAACAACACAAGACACAGATATTTTACAAAGAGATTTAGATGAATTAGAGAAATGGGAATCAAATTGGAGCATGTCTTTCCACCCAGAAAAATGTCAGTTGTTAAGAGTAACAAAAAAACTAAAACAAATTAATTCCACTTATCTTATTCATGGCCAACCATGACACAGACTAAAAACGCAAAATACCTAGGTGTTATAATAAATGAAAAACTGTCATGGAATCCACATATTGATGAAACTATAAAAAAAATCAAACAAAGCATTAGGATTTATTAAAAGAAATTTCTATAAATCAAATAAGAACATAAAACTAAAATGTTATTTAACCTTGGTTAGGCCAATAATAGAATATGCATCCTCCATTTGGGACCCCTCAATTCAAGAAAACATTAAGAAACTGGAACAGACACAAAATAGAGCAGTGAGATTCATAACAAATGAATATTCACATTTGACTAGATAACACCTCAAGTAAAATCACTAAATTTAGAAAGCCTTCAGGACAGAAGACTCAAAAGTAAAGTAGCAATTATACATAAAACACTGAACCATAATCTTTCAATACAAAAACAAAATTTAATAAAATACTCTGAAAGACACAAAGATAAGGGGTACATTCCTCGTCCCATATGCTAGGACAAATTTGTACGAATACTCCTTCTTCCCTAGTGCTATTAGAGCTATGAATGGGTTGCCTGAGCTAGCCAGGAAAACGAGTGACTTGGCAGAATTTAAGTCATTGGTTAATATGCATGACTAAATGCATGACGCGTAGGACGTAATCATCTTCTTTTTTGAAGTAACGTCTGTATTATATAAGATAAGATAAGATGTAGCTTCTGAAAGACTCGTCTGAAGAAAACTAATAACCTTTACTTTTGTTAAATATCAAACTTACGATTATCAACAATCAAAACTCTAGTTTTATTTAGTAAAAAAGAAAATGATTGAAACTTTTTTTTTGTCTGTAAGAACGTTTGTGCTAGAAAGGAATCAGTACACTTACGTCGAAGCTGTGTAAACATTCTATAAGAAGTTTTAACTTTAAAAACGTTTCGTTCCTCAGATATTCTTTACAGTGACTAGAACTATCATAAGTAAGATGGGATCTAGCAGTCTACCTACCACGTTTGCGACCAACACTGATCCTGCTGATGGGATGGACAGATCCACTGTGCCGTAAAATGTCATACCAACACCGCTAGTAGTGATATTGACGTCTGGGACTTTTCTAGAAGTTATATTCAAAGCCACTACTGAATTGGGAAACTCTTCAGACAACTGTTTTAAGTAGGAGACAGATTTGTACCAACAGAGAATGAATGTAACCAAAATAATGATAGTTACAGCATAATAAAAAAAAATTAAATATTACTTATTATATTATTACAAATTAACGTTATGTTATTTTCTTTGACTTACACTAACAGATAAAAACACATATAGTATACACCAAATTACTTCAAAGGCAAGGCAGTACATTTGTTTGTTTGAGATAAATATAGAGAAAGAATAAATAATCTAATACACTAGAAATGTATTTGTGTTTTAAGGCCCAATTATTTACATGTACAAAAATATATTTGGATTTCATTTTTTTCCCCACAAACTGTATTTTTAATTTAATTTAATTATATCTATCAGATATTAGTGAGTTTAAGTTATCAGATGATTCGATTTCTATTTATATGTTCACATACAAAATTCACTTAGTATTGCGTTTAATTTTTAAAAAAAAAGAGCTTTGTTTTTAAAACCTACCTTTGGAATCAGAAAACCTACACAGAGAGAGTCGTCACAAGATGTGCTAAGAAAATCTCTACGTTCTTCTAGGAGCTACAATATAAACACATTTAATGTATGGAATATGTGGAGCTGTAGGTCTATGTAATTTTCATATACAAAGATAACTGATACATAGACGAAGACACTGAATGGTTGTGTTACTTTTGAACGGAACTTACAGACAGACAGATTGACAGACAGACAGGGTGAGTTGATATAAGCTTGTAAAAAGAACTCAAAAAGTTTATTATTTCGAACAGTACATAGCAACAATGAAACAAATTAAATCAATTAAACAGAGCAATCATTTACAGCAATGTTAAAGGATTTGTTAAATAATGTATACCGTGTTGACTGTCATGGAGTATTGCAGACGACCACGAGTGTGCATTATATAGGCCAGTGATTTTAGTGGGTACTCGGTCAACCACAGGTAAAACATGTTACTGTAATCCCCCCATGCTGGTACAGCGCTTGGTGAGACTGGTAATAGGTCATTCCTTGCGGCTTTCCAGAAGACAGTTCCCTGTTTAATTCAATTAAAAGTACAGTAAAGTTAGTGGACACTGTTTTGCAGAGAAGTGACAAATGGTCCACTTAAAACGTGTGTCTGTAAAAACACAAGATATAGTGTCTACATCCTACTTGCTCGGGACTTACCTTTTGATGCAGCTCTAGGTAATTATCTGTAAACAATAGGGGTGCCAATAGTCTGTAGTCAATACCGACATTGTTTCCTACGTCTGCCTCAACTAGTAATAGAAATAAAACGAATATTTGAAAACATCTGTCATACGTAACACCACATACACAACCTAGGTTTTCAATGGTATTTATAAATACACTTTCAAAGTCGAAAATAAAATAACTTTTTCTATATATTTCCTTCCTTACAGGGTTTTGTCCCATTACAGATATTGTACGTAGTACACAACTACACATATAGAAAATATGACTTCTTACTATATCTATTTTTAACTTGGCATAAGATTAAATATTTATGAGCACGACAGGGGAACTATTTTAATAGCATTCATATCATATTTGCATTGTTATGAGGTAGAATACATTATCATTTCATCAGCTCATTAAACGTATTATTAAATATACACCAATCCTGGTTTAAAAAGAAAGCTGTTGTTTCATTTTTAATTTTAAAATAGTTAAAACAATGTCTTGTTTTTTAAATGTGTTGTCTCCCCTGAAAAAAAGTCATTACTTGAATGAACATTTTTTTTTAATTGATCATTGACCTTTACATCATCTTTCGCAATCAATCTTCGTTGCTACGAATGCAGTGGAAGAACATACAGCTAAAAACGTTAGACCTTAGCATCAAAATAGACATAAAGCCTTGTAAATCCGAACGGTAGCCAAAATAACACAAGACATATTGCTACTAAGACAATGCGATCCTTCGAGTTAAAACAGTCTTTCTGACAAAGTGTAAAGTGTTTCATGACTTCGTTCATCTCTCTCACTTACGTGTCATGCGTCTTAACTTGTTGGCGGCGTCGTTGTTGACTGCATTGACCACCACCTCACAGATCTGAAACAGGACAAATTCAGGATTCAGGCTGTTCAAGATTTTTTAGTTAATTTCTTACATGCACAAGCAAAAAGATAATGTTTATTATCTATCGAAACCTAACCACCAGAACAGAATTACCATGTACTTATGTACCCACAAGTAAAGTTCTATAACATAGTAATATAAGAGAGAGAAGAGAGAGAGAGAAACAGAGATTGAGGGAGAGGGAGAGACAGAGATAGAATGACAGAGAAAGAGAGAGGAGAGAGACAGACATAGACAAAGAGAGAGAGACTAAAAGAGAGATACCGAGAGACAGAGACAGAAAGAAAGAGACACAGAGACAGAGAAAGACATAGAGAAAGAGACAGAGAGAGAGAGAGACAGAGAGAGAGACAGAGAGAGAGAGACAGACAGAGAAGAAAGTGAAAAAGAGACACAAAAAAAGACTTAGAAAAGAGTGACATTGGAAGAAAGAAAATGAGTTATAAAGAGATAGCGCAAAGAAGAGAACAACTGAAAAGTTGAGGCAAACAAACGTCATTTTTCATTGACCTTATTCCTTATAGAGTTGTGCAATTGTCCACGGAAAAGTCCTCTCAATAGATTTAGCAGCCAGGCCAATCGCCCATGGAAGTGGATATTAAAATGGCCAATATCTCCGCTGCAGCTTCTAGCTACAAGCTTGGGGCTAGTGTCTTGAAACTGGTCTGATCATAGGCGACATTAAAACATTAGTTATTCTCCATTAAAACAATATACTTTAAACATTTATAGTACTTTCTGTATTGATAAATATTCAAATTTTTAGTTGCATTATTATAGAAAAAACACTGAAATGTATAAGAAGTGTTACAGAAAAAGCAATAGAATATATGTGAATTACTATAGAAAAAGAAATGAAATATATATAAATTGTTATAGAAAAAGCAATGGAAAATATGTTCATTTTATAGGAAACGCACTAGAGTAAAGCGTGGAATTAAAATATTATTTACACATAGAGAGTTACTTATTTCTTCAAATGTTAAAATTAACCATATATAAGTATTTAAATATGTTTATTAAGAATTATCATAGTTACCTATTCCGATGGTGACTGTGAGGTCAACTTGTCCAAAATTTACCGTCACGCCTCCTGAGTTCGTTAAACGTGCACTGAGACGAAATGTAAAACAATGTCACCATGACACGCTTGTAGAGAAACAGAGAGGTTCATACGCATCTTATTGAAGGCATTTCAGAAGGAAGGAAAATAAAACTCTTAACTGTAAATTAATCCATTCGCTGTATTCAGTTTAAATCTAAATATTGAGATAGCCTATGTTGGACCTCATTCACCAAAAACGAACGGTCACTCGATAATATTGATAAAACAACGGAAAAAAACGTTCACGTGATAACCATTTTGATTTAAATTAGATAGTAATGTTTTTTTGAATGGAATGTAACTCATAATAAAGTAGTGTGGTTTTGTTCCTAGTCCAGGACAGTTGGACTTTTGGATATAGATAGAGTCGAAGTGTAGACTTTATTTTTATTTTTCTGTACAGTCATTATTCAGTCTATGGGATATTGAGCTGTTATATTTTAATTGATACTGGATATTTCATTTGTCAGACTTGAGCCTGTATTATATTACAGAGTACATAATAAACATGTTATATGTCCGTGAATCTTTATTCTGTCGTTAAATGTGTCGTTACGGTATTGCCCAGGACTTGGGTACATTTAGTAATCAGCAATGAAGTACACATACGTATATTAGACAAGAAAGCAACATTGACAATCTATGACAATATAATTGTTTATGGCGTAGAACATTCTACAAGGGTACGTGCTTATGTGTTAATTAGGCATACAATAACATTCATGTAATAATAATAGTAATGTCATAGAGCTACTAGTTCTATATAACAAATCAATGTAATGGTTTCTTTAAAAAAAAGTCTAACAAATAAAAGAAATATTATAATAGTAACTAATAATAATCTATCAGAATCATTCAGCTGAACAGACAAATGTTGTTATGTAGAATGTAATATTAAGTAGAGTATTGATTTAAACAAAGAAGCAGACTTGACTTACAAGAGGACTCTATAGCTCACTCTGTAATCCAAACCAATGTCTATACCAAAGTTTCTCAAGCTCAAGGTCAGTCCACGTTGTCCAGGGTTGAGGTGCATGTTGATGTTTGGTATTCTGACATTGCTGGTACGGAGACTGTTTTAGGTTGCAAAGAGAACATCAGAATACAATCATTAATACACGTACATGGTGGAGCGGAAACATATTCCTAATCCTTTGAATGTCTGGGATGTGTGTGTGGCCTAGGCCGCCCGCCTAGGGGGGCAAAAGATGATTTTGTTTTCTTTTTGAAGCAGTGCTACTTACATTTGTGTAGAAAAAGAGATTAAATTGAAAAAGAAATGTAACCATGGCAACATGTTCTGCATTGGTGTCAATTAATTGTATTTGTATCTTATTTCATTTCGTACCACAACCTCTACCAGTAAATAAATTAAAAAAAAACATACATAATAGTTCATAAGAAAGAACATTTTTGACCATTGTCCGACTCACTTGTGCAGCCTATAAGACGTTTTCCCTTGTCTTCCTTCAACATCATCTAGTCGAATGTTATTCAGCAGTGGGACCAGCGAAGCTCTTGCAACATTTTTAGCTATGGAAAAAAGATCAAAGGAAACTTTAGAAAACACCAACATCAATAACATATATTAGCTATTTACATAAAGAATAAAAATATCAGGTACAGACAGCAAATAATAATAATAATAATATAATATATAACAATAGATTCTCGAAGTCGACTTTGTCTGCGTCGGTTATCACAAAATATGTAGACTTATATAGCATCTGGCTTTGCGTAGTCAAGTTAAATATCGCACTCATCTTTGATCTTCGGACTAGAAGACAATGCCTTTATATTATTGAACTGACCAGTGTCTCATCTTGACCATTACCCCGAGATCACCACCAGCGTAAAATCTTTGATTTATTTATTTCCGCTCTTCAGCTTGCTCCGCGCTTGACCCAGTCTCCATTGATGACCAGTGGGGGAGGGGAGTATCTGGGGAAATGTGTCCGTGCTACCTTGGGACAATCAGCAAACGCAACTCTGCTAACATCTGTTATACGTAACACCGCATACACAACTTTGAACTTGATCCCTCTTCTTGGTTTATGTCACTCAGCCACACATCACCTTCCCCTTCACCTATCCTGGTGGACCGTTGGGGCACCATACTCAAACTGTCAACCGTCCATTCCTCTCTGTCCCTTGCCTTGAATAGAATTTCATTTACTGGGCGAAAGGCTTTCTCGACTAAGGCCACCGGCCATAGCGGAAGTGTCCAAAGATGGACCTCACACTCGGCTGTGGTCAGGCATGGAATGAGATGGGCGCCGCCTTGCAAGTATCTAGCCCTCGTTACACCAAATTAGATCAGCCACACATCCCGCATCCAATCATACAGATCAATTGCTGACCACTTAGAACTAGAAAGTATGTAGGTATTCGGTATTTCTTAAGGGCTGGTATACAAAGAAAAACTCTTTCATAATATACTAGTAGAGCCGCGATTAAAGAAGAACGTTGCAGAAGACATACTCCCCAGAAGATCCTCGGGCGCAATTTTGTCTAAACTGGCAAAGAGGAAAGTAACTGACAGCGAATGGCCTCTGAAAGAAACAGGGGAGACTATTACAAAGATCGCTGGACATACATTTGAGACTCAAAGAGAACGGCCTGGGGCGGAGAAATATGTTCGTCGCAACCGAAAAATCTTTAATCTTGGGAATCGTGGTCAAAGTCTTAGTAATATCCAGCTTGCCTTAATGAGAGAATATTCATATGAAAGGCAAATTAAGAACACATTCTCAACAAGAAATAAATGCATTTCTGGGTCAAAGGTGATGGGAGAATGTGAAGGAGTAACGTACGGAGAAGCTTTGGGGAGAAAGTGATGGAGGCATAGAACGTGGTGAGGGGGTGAGGAAGGAGAAATGATGGGAGGGGTGATAGAGGGGCGTGATATATATGTGTTACCAAAAAAATACATGTAAAATTGCTATACCGTAATCAACGCCCTTTGCTGTCACTCGGATCTTCACCCCTGGATTTTGTGTCACTGTTAGTCCTATAGTCACACACAGCATTAGAAGGGTGATCGTTCTTACCATGTTTATAAAACTTCTAGAAACAAAATGTAAAGAAGTAAAAAAAAATTAATAAGAAAACCATAAAAAATACTTTGAAAATAAAATGACCAATGCCTCGGTGTGTAGTTGTGTGTTAGTTTGGGTTCATCATGTCATTCAATTTGTAATAGATAAAGACTAACAATAATTAATCTGTGCGATTACAAATATTTGTACCCTTTTTTTTTTTTAGTTTAGCGCAATTTCATGATTTTAGCTTTCCCCATACGCTATGTTCTTTTCACTTGTCTGGACCAGTTGGCAAAGGGGTGGCGGGAGAAAGAAGGGGGTATTTGGGTGATCGCTTTTCTTTTTTAGCCAATATGTTAACCACATTGCTACGAAGTGCTTATGAAAATATAAAGCTTTATAGTTATCTATTGTTAGTTTCAAACTTTTCTCTCTACAAAGTATAAAAGAGACTAATTCACCACGTCAGTACAATTTCTCTTTCCCTTGTTCGATATATCAAACAAAATAATTAATTACAATGAATTAATTAACTATTTGGTTTTGCTTTTGTATTGATTCTTGTGTTGTCAGATAAAGAAATAAGTATGCCAACTAGCAGCTTGATCCGAGATTGGGTGTGGGAGAGATTATGTGTACAAACTTTCTCCAGACAGACTGGTTGAGTTTATTTAAGCTTTGTAAATAGTTAGGGCATGGTTAGGGTAAAACAAATAAGCAAAATAATTGTTTTAGGAAAAAGCTATTTAAAATATTTCATATTCGCTTTGGTCTTCGGGTAAATGTATTAAAATGAATGGCGTTTAAAATAAATTATACTTACACTTGGGCCTACTTTTCCGTACCCGTCAACTACACCACTGCAATCAAGTGGCAAAGACCTTCAGTACAGTAAGATCCTAGATTCACAAAGTGGACAGACATTATTTATACTGTAAACAATGGCAGGTATTACGCATGCGCGGCTCATTCCCACCTACACGTTCCGAAATGCGGAAGCCATTTAGATCAGTATTTCCCAGAAGAAACGCAATAGCGATTCATTTTAGGAAGATCGTTGGATCGAACTATTACAATAATAATAAGTTGTTGAAAAAAGTCAGTGTTTCTAAAACTGTGACGCTACCCTAGACGAAAAAACAAAAACAATTCATTCGTGCTACTATTAGCCATTTAGGGGTTTGGGGAGGCGCTGTACCTCCATCAGCTAGGTTTAAAAAAGTAAACCAAGAAAAACATTTTTAGAAATACTTAAAAATACTTAAACTTTTTTAAAGTGTATTAGTATCAATTAGTTTGGATCAGTCACGTAATTAAATATGTAATTGATCTAGACTTCTGTGGCATTTTACGTCTCTAGAGACAATCTTTTCTCTTTGCAACTTCTTGTGTGACTAAAGAGGCCAATCCTTGATACACAGCTGCGGTCACAAGTTGGACATATGTAATCACCAGGCACCGTTGCATTTTCACCCTTCTTTCTGCTTCTGTTGTGTATGGCATCTGCAAACTCCTTTATGCTTGCTCTCCATGTGGCTCTATCCAGTGCAACTTTTCCCAGCTGCTAGTGTCGATTTTGAAGAGCTTCATTTCGCGTTTGCATACATCCGTATACCGTAAAAGTGGACGACCAACTGCTCTCCTGCCTTCTGTTAGATCACCATATAGAATGTCTTGTGGAAGTCGACCTTCTGGCATTCTATGAACGTGACCAAACTAGCCAGGGCGTCTGCTGCTGATAACACAGCGGATCTCCTGGCACCCTGCTCTTTGTAGCATTTCCTCATTGGTTATCTTATCTTATATAATACAGACGTTACTTCAAAAAAGAAGATGATTACGTCCTACGCGTCATGCATTTAGTCATGCATATTAACCAATGACCTAAATTCGGCCAAGTCACTGGTTTTCCTGGCTAGCTCAGGCAACCCATTCCATGCTCTAATAGCTCTAGGGAAGAAGGAGTATTTGTACAAATTTGTCCTAGCATATGGGATGAGGAATGTGCCTTTATCTTTGTGTCTTTCATAGTATTTTATTAAATTTTGTTTTTGTATTTGAAGATTATGGTTCAGTGTTTTATGTATAATTGCTACTCTACTTTTGAGTCTTCTGTCCTGAAGGCTTTCTAAATTTAGTGATTTTACTTGAGGTGTTACTCTAGTCAAATGGGAATATTCATTTGTTATGAATCTCACTGCTCTATTTTGTGTCTGTTCCAGTTTCTTAATGTTTTCTTGAGTTGAGGGGTCCCAAATGGAGGATGCATATTCTATTATTGGCCTAACCAAGGTTAAATAACATTTTAGTTTTATGTTCTTATTTGATTTATAGAAATTTCTTTTAATAAATCCTAATGCTTTGTTTGATTTTTTTATAGTTTCATCAATATGTGGATTCCATGACAGTTTTTCATTTATTATAACACCTAGGTATTTTGAGTTTTTAGTCTGTGTTACTGGTTTGCCATGAATAAGATAAGTGGAATTAATTTGTTTTAGTTTTTTTGTTACTCTTAACAACTGACATTTTTCTGGGTGGAAAGACATGCTCCAATTTGATTCCCATTTCTGTAATTCATCTAAATCTCTTTGTAAAATATCTGTGTCTTGTGTTGTTTTTATTGTTCTATATATTATGCAATCATCTGCGAATAATCTGACTTTTGTTCCTGAACTAATGCAATTTGGTAAATCATTTATGTAAATTAAAAATAGTAGTGGACCCAAGACTGTTCCTTCTTGAGGTACACCTGAGTTTACTGTTATTGGTGTTGATTTAGAGCCATTTATTATTACAGTTTGTTCTCTCCCTATCAGAAAATCTTTAATCCACTGATGCAGACTGACAACTATAAATTTAATAGGAGCTCTGGCAATAAGTTGTTAGATTTGTTTGGAGCACTGGCAATAAGTTGTTAGATTTGTTTGGAGCTCTGGCAATAAGTTGTTAGATTCACTTGGGTACTCTGCAACGGGTCTAGTTAGATTCACTTGGGTACTCTGCCACCGGGTCTAGTTAGATTCACTTGGGTAGCCTGCAACCAGGTCTAGTTAGATTCACTTGGGTAGCCTGCCACCGTGTCTAGTTAGATTCACTTGGGTAGCCTGCCACCGTGTCTAGTTAGATTCACTTGGGTAGCCTGCCACCGTGTCTAGTTAGATTTACTTGGGTACTCTGCCACCGTGTCTAGTTAGATTTACTTGGGTAGCTTGCCACCGGGTTTAGTTAGATTCATTGATGCACTTAGACAACAGGAACTAATTCAAACTTTAGTTCAGCTGTCAGGCTTCTGTAGCTAGATTCTTTTATAAGGTGGTCACAGGTTACACGTTCCTTGGTGTGCCATTAAGCCATTAGATAGCTTCGTAAGGGAAAGGTAGTTAGTCTTAGCTTGGCGCCATGTGAAGGGAAACTTTTAACTTAAATAGTCAGATCGCTTTTCATCCCCATGTCAAAACAAACAAATGCCTTTCGTTACAGTAATTTAGACTACTTGGACATACTTCTCATCTACATCCTGTTACGTCAGTAATACACACTGAGACCACTTCAACGTGAGACGGAAAAGTTTTTACACCATTAAGTGTTTTACCCCAAAAACAGCAAAGGGTGGCTAGGGCTGGGGGTGGGGGGTAAAGGGGCTTGAAAACGTAAGCTAAGTGAAATTATGTGGTGCCAATGTCGGATTAATTTATGGAGAAAGAGAATACAGATCAAGGTTTTATATAAGGTAAAAAGGCAGCTTTCAATATTTTCAGCAAGAATATTAGAAGCTGTGAACTACAAACTATCAACAACCACGACACTATCTCCGACAATACAAAAAGATGACACGTGTACGTATCGAAATTGTGCCAACATTATGGTTATTTTGAGTTATTACATTGAAGGGTTCGGATAACTAGTCCTATAACCGAGATGTACTGCGCAGTAGTTTCCAGATCATGCAGCCCTTCATTTAGTTTGTTTTGAGGTCTTAATCTGTCCTCTCGATTCTGTATGTAGTTTTGACGAACATTCTCTGGTGACACTCCACAAGGACCAAATATTACTAAGTCCCAATGTTCAGCTTCTGGAACATATTTTGTCGCATTCTGTTGTACTGATTGTATTGAGTTATGTCAAACGTCATAACTCTTGTACAAATTATTTATAGTTAAATTTCAGTTTTAAAAATAAGTAAAAAAAAATTGTCTGTAACCAAAAATGTAACGAAATGTTTGAGTATAAGTTGTATTCCATAGTTTAATGCATTTGGATGTATCATTTGGACAGAAAAAACCAGCAATAACTCAAAGTCAATTCTGAGAACTGTTTTATTTTGCTTGGACTAGTGGTTAACACGTGATCGGTTCTTAATTATTAAGTAAAAGACTGAATGATGCAGAAGAAAAAAAATTATGTTAAAATCTTAGAAATAAAACTAAAACTTTTCCTCCAGTCACGAATGTCCTAATCCAAATGTTAGGCGATGCCTTGATACTGTACGTCAGAACCTACGATGACTGCATTCTGAAAAATTAAATGTAAAATTCAAGTGTATGGATGGATACTAGCAAACATTCTGTACGTAGACAAAAATATATTGCATTACAAGGCAAATTTTAGTTCCTTTTGCCTCAGTGTGGTACTTCTCATTTCAATACAATATTTCTCCAGATTTTCACATTTACAGCCATATCTCTCAAAACTGCAAGACATATCCTTTTTTCGATATCAAGCAAAATAAACTTATTACCACTATTTAATTAACAAACTTTTATTTGATTCATGCTTTTTTAGGAATAATGCATAATTGTGCAAAGTTTCCACTTGATACGAGAACGGAAAGTGGGAGAAAAAAACGTCTTCAAAATTTGTAACAGACAGACGGACAGACGGACAGACAGACAGAGTGAGTTAATACAAGCTATGTAAAAAAATAATGAATGTTTGAGATTTATATTTATATATTTTCAGAATAATGGTAAACTTCTTCACTGTTTCTGATGTAAAGAATAAAAGTACTGATTACTAGTGGTCATGAGTAATTCACAGATTTACGACTTGAGTTTTTTTTTAAACTATTTTACTTGAATCGTAAAGCAATTTGTATTATTTAGTTTGAGACATTGACATTGTTCAGTTCATCTATTATTTCAAAAAATTCTCCCAAACTTCCTCCTTTTATTTTTCTGATGTTTTCATTAAGTTAGCTTACGTCGCCCTTTTTATTTCTCCATATATCTTTCTCTTCTTTACCTTTTTTTTTCTTTTTTATATTGCCACTCCATCTTAAAAATATATCATGAAAATTCAGCATTGTACTTACATCTTGATAACTGATTCTTGGATTTTGAAAATTTAAATCAGGAATTACTGGCAGCATGACTCCTCCATCAGCTATAGCTAAAAATACAAATGGATGATTCATTAAATTTTGTTAAAACCTAGGTCTAATAATCTAATCTACTTTTTTGAGCTCAGTTATATGATGACAGTACAAGAGAAGTACATCTCTCTGCTCAGTCTAAATTAAGAGTTCATCTCAAATGATATTCATGAGTTACTCAACTTCCCGGCCATTGGAGGGGGTTGAGTTCATAATTACCTAATGAGACAGTCCTATGTTGACGTTTTCTGTCTATTTCCAAAAGGCCACACTAATTTTGATGCAACTTCACAAAGACATAATTCGATACATTTTAATATTTCGGAACTTGGGTTGCCTCATTGGCTGTGCATTTGGATAACTTACAATGAACTTTTATATGATAATGGAAATAGCTGTTACATTTGTTCTTTTCAACAAATTGTGTCACCTCTTCTGGCAGCAGACTCAGTTCTCTTCCAGTTCTTGACCAACATATTCAGACTTTTGTTTTTCTGTGTACGATGGAATTCTTTGAAGAAGACCCTCTTTTTTTTTTTTTGTAAAAATCCGAGAACGCTGTCTTGAAGGGTTTAATGGTTGGAAGGACACAGAAGGACCTGGTGGCTAACGTGGTAAAGCGCTTGCCTTCCGAAATAAGGAGTATCGGATTGGAATTTCGTTGACGACAGTGATTTTGAATTTCGGCATTTTTAGGGCACCCCTGAATTCCCCCAAATGTAATGGGCACCTGACCTAAGTTAGGGAAAGTAAAGTCGGGTTGTTTTGTGCTGGCCACCTGCCATCCTCGTTAACGGCCATAGAAATGGATGATTTTTACATGGTCTTCCCTTTAGATCACAATGTTCTATTGGAATATTTTATGGCAGTAACATTTGAAACGCAGTTGTATTGTTTTAATAGCTCTTGTGAATAAATAGAGCTATTTTAAAACGCTTTAATGAACCAGTTTTTGTGAGGTCTATTTAATGTCTTTCTTTCTTTGAAAACGCTAATAGTTTTTTTACATTAAAAAATATTACATTCTTATCTTAAATTATATATTTTTTAAATACCATTCCATCTTTTCCAACAAATACTAACCGTTCAATTGGGGAATTAATATCATAGTCATCCCTTCATCTAGTGCTCTGTTGATAGACGCTACCTAAAAATAGGACACAATGCACTATTGTCTATACTCTATATGATATAATACTTTCTTTTACATTCAACCACTCATATAGGGTTTAACACAAAAGGCAAAGATATAATGCCAATAATAATATCAAAAACCATAAAAAGTATTTTTTTTCTTATTTTAGAAATAATAACTACACATATATATTTCAAACTTGTAAAATAAAAAAAATAGGGTATCAGGAAATATAAATTTGCCCTCTTAGTGCTACTTAGAAAATAAAGTCTAGATTACCATCAGATTCGTTCTCTCTCTTTCTCTCTCTCACTCCATCTCTCTCCCTCTCTCTCTCAATCTCTCTTCAAAACTCATTCACTTTAGACATATTGATATACACTCCAGATAGACCGTGAAATAACACGTCAAATGTTTTTAACCGCTTTTAGCCTGCCACCTCTTTCTTGAATATTGGCTATTGGGAGCAACAAGTGACAATTGGGTTGCGGGTGATTATACTGGACAAAGCCTTTAACATCTGCGTAGCTCTGCTATCCCCCTTGTTACTTCCCTTAGAAATGAAGATTAGACAAATAAAATAGACTTACGTCTACGTTTCCAATTTGAGACTTCCAAGATTCAATGACAGTTCTGGAGGGACACAAACCAACAGTATTAGAGAAGTCCTAAATACTTCTTTTAAAAAGAAGAGCCGGATAAACTGTCTGAGAGGCTCCAGTGCAAACTTGAATGTCATGAAGGGGAGCCTCTGCCCCCCCCCTTACCCCCTCCCTTTTCTAACCTGATGATGACAATTTGACCAAAGTCTTTCTGTAAAACTGTGACCGCTACAGAAGTAAGTATTTACAGGTTTCTTTCACCCACTCACCACACAGTCTGGCGCAGTGTTAATTAAATGAAGAAATATTGAACTCACCGTTAAAAAACTATTTTTTTTAAATTAACTAACTTTAAGCATTTTTATAGATCCGATGTCTGCATGTTCCTAAAACAATATTCATTTTAGATATCAAAAACTAGACAATCTTACGAACCCAGCTAACAACAACTCAATTAGTCCAGCCTGTGATGAAGCCTCCCCACCTCCCCGCTCTCCCATCAATGCTGTTACAACAGCTGGCTTTTTAATAGTTATGTTTTATTGGTTCGAAGTAATTTTGATGTGCAAAGTCTGCAATATTTATGCAGTTTTAGTTCAAAAGAAAAGATAGTTCATCAATTCTATTACATCACGGAGTCATACTGGTGTAAACGGTGGCTTAGCTATGGTTGGGGGGGGGGGGAGGTCAACATCTGAAAATGCCCCCCCCCCCCCCGGGCTCATACTTGAGGGCGGCCACCAAATGAGAGTCCAAAATTAGTTTTTACATTAAATATTACGCCATTATCTCATGTCAAGATGTCGAAAGTCAAAATGCAGGGGCTCCTAAAGAGGTCAAGCCCCCCACCCCCGTGCCCAATATCCCTAGCTACGCCACTGGGTGTAAACAAAACAACCACAATCACTTTTCCTATTTACTTCTGAAACCTCACAGGGAAGTGTTAAATTTAAATACATTTTAACTAGTAAAACCAGAGCAAATTAGAAAGACAAAAAATTATTACGTACCTGAAGGTTTTCACTTGGCCAACGATACGATTGTTTCTGATGTTAACTGTTCCAACAAGCGAAATGACCTGGTACAGTAGCAATATTTAAAAAATAATAATAATTAGTTATACGTAACTGTTAACATACTGGGGCAAACAAAAATCAACTATTTCTTATTGCAAATGTGGCCATATTTGTATATTTACCAAACAATACTTTAAATTTTACAGTTACAAACACTATTGTGGTTACAAAGTGTGCTCGTATTCTCGTAATATAATCCGGATTGACTACATTGCGTAGTACATTTTTTACAACGAAAATATACATATTAAAATTAAAATTAATTTATAAGCACTCTCTTTCTTTCATAATATGGCATGCTTTTAGATATATTGGTTATTTTATTAATAAGTGTTTTTTTTTATTTAACCTTTCGATAAAGAGTAGAAGCCTCCATAAAAACTCTGCCCAGGGGCCTCCACATACTTAAATCCGGCCGTGTCATTTAGCGTGGTAGATAATGTCATCGGACTGGTCATTTTGGGAAGATGCACAAGGGCCGGTACCTATGAAAGCAGCTTTGACCACCTAATGGACAACTTTAAAAGAGAGAAAGGCCAGTAAAAGAGTTCATGACATACTCTTATAAAAGGGGCCACGGAGGTTAGGGATTTGCTCTCGCATTATCTTTTAATATTTTATAAACGATATTTTATATAATTTACAGTGCGATACTAGATCTAGCCTAAAAAAATTCCGTAATATTGGAAAAGAAAGCCTGACATTTCCACACGTTTAGGCCAGACGCAGAATGTGACATTGCAAAAGATAACAATGCTTTTCTTGATGGATGTCTGGTGATCTTAAAACATGTAGAAACAAATTGTGTAAATCCACGCATGCGTGCGATCAGGTTTAGATGCTTTATTACAGTTAACATATTGGTTCAGATTACATAGTAATGCCAAAGAGGATTTTGACACCTAGTCCGCCCCTGGATATCATTGTGTCAAGTCTGTGTCCAGACGAATGTGCTAATGTACGTACCACGTTAGCTGTCACCACGGCTGATGCTGATGTTGTAGACAAATCCAAAGTCCCAGAGAGAGTCAGTCCAAAGCCGTTACTGGTGATATTGAAGTCTGGAGCCTTGCTTGAAGATATTGTCAAAGTGACCAAAGAGTCCGGGAACTTTTCGGCCAGCTGTTTAGACCAAACCAAAGTAGGAATAGAGAAATATTAGTATAAAGTTATGAGGTCATTATTTAAATTGAATGCTTTCTCTTGCTCACTGACATTAAACTGTGACTAGGTATTGAGATGTATTATTCTTGTCTCTCATAGAAAAGTGTATAGACGATATGAAACGATATCACTTTAAAGATAAATACAAGCAATTCATAAATGTAATAATAAAATAAATGTCAATAAATGAATAGTCATTGTGCTGGTCACATGACACCTTCGCTGACCGTGGATTACAGAAACAGATGACCTTTACATCATCTGTACTAGTAACTGCAAGGTCTGAAAGTGGAACTTTAAGAAAAAATAATTGAATTTTAAATTTCGATAAAGTTCAGGCTTTATGAATAAAATGATCCAAATGATTCATTACAGTTCTTTTTTATATAGGAAAAATTGAATTCTATTATAACTTGAGATAACTTATATAAGTAATTATTTAAAAAAATTATTTGACAGGACACAATGATAAAAAATGTAGGTTTATATTATATTTTAAAATAATTTAACTATGAATAGACTGGTGTTGTTTATTTGGTACAGTGCAAGATGCACTATGTCATCGTCTTTTTTTTATTTGTGTGTACCTACCAGAGGAATCAAGCTGCCAACACATGCTGAATTTGGACAAGTTGTATTCAAGAAACTTTTGGCTTGCGCTGGAAGCTGAAAAATTTAAAGATATTTCTAGCAGCTGATAGTTGGAATGGACTATCTATTTTTAAATAATGGCAAGTAGTTTTTGTAAGTGATTTAATTAGAGGCAGGTTAAGAGAAGTCTAATGAGAAAAGATATATTTTCTCTGTAATTCTACTCACTCTACCGTAACTAGATACCAGGGAGGAGGAATAGCGATCACAGCTGATTCATTCACTAACTCACGCCCATTGTCATCAGAGAATTGGGGAGTTTCAATCATTTTTGGGGGTCTCTTACTCTCTTTTTTCTCTCTCTCTCTCTCTCTCTTACAATTTCTCTTTTTTTTTCATTTATCCTTATTTTCTAGTTTTCTGTTGACTTCGTCGTGGTCAAAGTTTACCCTATCAGGGGAGATCAAGAATTGAAGATATCCATGAGAATGTGCAGCATAGCCCAATGTCTTCTGTACATAGTCTGTCATCCACAGGTAAAACATCCTGCTGTTGTCTGTCCATGCAGGTATAGCACCTGGTGAGAAAGGAATCTGATTTGTCTGTCTGCCTTCCAGTAAACAGCTCCCTGTTTTAAAATGAGAAAAAAATATATAATTAACAATTTATTAATTCTCAAAGGGTTATTTTACCATTTGTAATATATTTACTGTCACCTGTGCAAGAAGCATAAGTACAAGCCAATCGATAATAAGAAATAATGTTTTAAACAATAATGCATATAAACAAATTTAAACATAAATTATTCAAACATGATTCAAAGCCTAATTAATGTTCATGTTTATCATCGACTGATGTGACTTACTTATACCGTCAATGAGGTTCCTCAAATAGTTCCCCAGCATGTTTAGAGCTGAACTGCATATGTATTTAAATCAGCAAAACTTTCAACCTACCTTTAGCGGCATCTCTAGGTTATTGTCAGTAAACATCACGGGAGAGAGCAATCTGTAGTCAATGATAAACGTATCTATAATATCAGCTTCCACTGAAAACACAAGTTTCAGATATTTACAAATCTAGGAGTAAAAGTGTGATAATATAATCAGAAAAAAAGATCACATTACTACCAAATGAATTAGTTTTTTTTTTCATGGCATAAATATCAGAATATTTTTGAAGCTAGAGAGTATATTAACATAATAAAAGATACATTTTTTATATTAATAACTAATCAATTTCTGATAAATTAAGGCTTTTATATAGCGCTATTTTCA
Organism: Biomphalaria pfeifferi; assembly: GCA_030265305.1. NCBI lineage: Eukaryota > Metazoa > Mollusca > Gastropoda > Planorbidae > Biomphalaria > Biomphalaria pfeifferi. The sequence continues at coordinate 1,424,099 of JASAOG010000024.1, forward strand.
TGCTTATAGCATGATCAGAGCGCTTTGGTCCAATCTCATTTGTGGACCAGTGGGGGGAGGGGATATCTAGGAGAAGGTTTTATCGTGCTGCCTTTAGGCGCTCAGTAAACACAACTCTGCCCTAACCTCGAGCCCCCTTCATAGGTAGCCTAGCCAAGCCAAGCCAAGTTCAAGCGCACTTAGCCTCTCGACCACGCTTCCCACAGATAGTGTTGGTACAGATCCTCAGATCCTCAGGTCTCTATAACTCACATGTTATCTTTCGTAACTGGTTTGCAGCGTCATGGCTGATAACATCTTTAACTTTGTCACAAACCTTAAACAACAAATATAGGATTTCAAAACAATGATGAAGTCACTTTCAAACTAAACACGTTTTCTAGAGTAACACAATAATTTCTTTTGTACATCTCTGCGTGTTTTGTTTGTATACTCTAGTTCAGTGGTTCCCAAACTTTTTTCTTAACGGAATACTTATTTTTTTAGCCATTAATTCACGTGGTTAATTTAATAATTATATTAGTTTGTGGAACACCTTTTCAGGCCTCGCGGAACACTAGGGTTCCCCGGAATACAGTTTGGGAAACATTCCTTTAGCTTACGAATAAATTTAAGGACTCTTAAATATTCATTAAATTTTTTTATCCTTTTTGGAGACCAAACAAAAAAAAAAGATTTTTAGATCATTCAAATAAAAAGGTCACTTCAAAAAGTCATTGACATCCGCATGTAATCTCAACAACAGCGCTGAATATTGCTCCAAAGTCGCTGTAATCACAAAGACTTTGTTCAGAACACGTGAAGTGTCAGCTGTAACTCTATACAAACACCTTTATATTGTGACGATGTTAACGATATGACATAACATTTAAATACAGAAGGTCTTCGGGCTACGCCAGTCACAAGCTACGATGTTTCGCGGTTATGACACATCTCCAATATATGTATAAAGCTGTGTTTCGACTTAAGTATTTTGTGTGGAAAAAGTCGTCAACACAAACTTCGTGTGCGGGAAATTGTTGGTGTGACGGGACAGTGAACAGAGGAAGACGGCATCAACCCAGTCGATTTGTACGCAATGTTGGCTTATTGCTTTGTCATCCTCTTTCTAGTGTGTGTTCCCATTTTGATTAACCTTTGGCCTTCATCGTGGCTTCGAGGCGTTAGACAAACTCAGAGGGTAGCCTACTGCATCGAAGAAGAGAAAGCCATTACGATGGAAGTAAAATTAGATATCGTTACAGTATTTGCATACAGTATGTACGCTTGTTCCGACTTACGTCGAAAATCGGTTTACGACGCGACGTAAGAACGGTCAACGTCTCGTAACCCGAAGCCCCCCCCCCCCTCTCCTGTAGTTACATGGTTGACTTATGTTATGGCATTGACCAGTGATTCATCATTCGAGCCTCCAGGACTTCGTTTACTTATTAGCTTGTATATAGACCTACTCTCTGTCTGATGTTTATCTTTGAAACTTTTACTTCCCTCAAACTCTATATGGCCATGGCCACATTCTTATATGCTCGCGAGTCTTGGACGCAGATCTAGAGAGGAAGAACTTAGCAATTGAAATGAAATGCTACAGAAGGATCCTAGGTATCACATTTAAAGACCGCATCACAAACCAAGAGATCTGAGACTGCAGCGATTGGACTCCACGATGACTTGCTAATTATTGTAAAAAATAAAAAACGCAAGCTAAAAAAAGTATTTCCATATTACAAGATCTTCGGGGCTCGCACTGACTTTCCTTTAGGGAACAGCACCAGGAGGCAGATAGAGAAAGCGATAGGAAGACAACGTAATAGAATGGACTAGCTTGTCGTTGAAAGAGGTTCTAACTAAGGTAAAAGAACGAGAAGAATGGAGAAAGGCGGTCGCCAAATGGTGCCCCAACGGTCCAACAGAATAAGGGATAGGTAAGGTGGGTAAGGTGAGATATATTCTATATCAAAGAGAAATCAAGCTATCCCTTTGATTAACTCTTAAACGAGCATTTCAAAGCACACACACACACAGCAACTAACTGTTATGATACGTCTTATCTTATAAATAACAGACGTTACTTCAAAAGATAACGTCCTACGCGTATCCATTAGCCAAACCAGTCTTTGCTTTTCTTGGCGGATTCAGGCAACCCATTCCAAGTATTCGACAAAGTGAGTTTATTACATGAAAACATGAAAGAATAGTTTTGAAATCTTTCAACGTTTTGTTATTTGCTAGGATGTTTCTACAAGCATTCTACATTGAGCAAACTGTGTCTATAAGTAACACTAAAGTCGTTTAAATTATGCTCAGAAAGAAAATGTTTTGAATGTTATTCAAGATTTGTGTAAACCATTAAGTTATACGCCTTCAAGTACTAGTTGGACTTAGCTTATCTAGCTGTCTTAAGTTACAACCCGCAGACACCAAGAAACAATTATATAATAGATTTAAAACATCATTAGCACCAAACAATAGATTTAAAATATCATTAGCACCAAACAATAGATTTAAAATATCATTAGCACCAAACAATAGATTTAAAATATCATTAGCACCAAACAATAGATTTAAAATATCATTAGCACCAAACAATAGATTTAAAATATCATTAGCACCAAACAATAGATTTAAAATATCACTAGCACCAAACAATAGATTTAAAATATCATTATCACCAAATAATAGATTTAAAATATCATTAGCACCAAACAATAGATTTAAAATATCATTAGCACCAAACAATAGATTTAAAATATCAATAGCACCAAACAATAGATTTAAAATATCATTAGCACCAAACAGTAGATTTAAAATATCATTAGTACCAAACAATAGATTTAAAATATCATTAATACCAAACAATAGATTTAAAATATCATTAGCACCAAACAATAGATTTAAAATATCATTAGCACCAAACAATAGATTTAAAATATCATTAGCACCAAACAATAGATTTAAAATATCATTAGCACCAAACAATAGATTTAAAATATCATTAGCACCAAACAATAGATTTAAAATATCATTAGCACCAAACAATAGATTTAAAATATCATTAGCACCAAACAATAGATTTAAAATATCATTAGCACCAAACAATAGATTTAAAATATCATTAGCACCAAACAATAGATTTAAAATATCACTAGCACCAAACAATAGATTTAAAATATCATTATCACCAAATAATAGATTTAAAATATCATTAGCACCAAACAATAGATTTAAAATATCATTAGCACCAAACAATAGATTTAAAATATCAATAGCACCAAACAATAGATTTAAAATATCATTAGCACCAAACAGTAGATTTAAAATATCATTAGTACCAAACAATAGATTTAAAATATCATTAATACCAAACAATAGATTTAAAATATCATTAGCACCAAACAATAGATTTAAAATATCATTAGCACCAAACAATAGATTTAAAATATCATTAGCACCAAACAATAGATTTAAAATATCATTAGCACCAAACAATAGATTTAAAATATCATTAGCACCAAACAATAGATTTAAAATATCATTAGCACCAAACAATAGATTTAAAATATCATTAGCACCAAACAATAGATTTAAAATATCATTAGCACCAAACCGTAGATTTTCTCACACATTCAAAGGCCAACAATTAGGACAAGATATAAAAAAAAAAAAAATTAACTAGCTCTGTAGATGCAAGCAGCAGACAACCCATCACTGACCTTGCTCCTTACAATATCTTTTATCATTCCACTAAACAATCCTTTCAAGAGATTCAGAAGCCAGGCCAAGTTTCCCTGGAAATTCACGTTGAAGTCTCCAATATTTGCACTGCAGCTTCTTGATACAAGTTTTGGGCTCGTGTCTTCAAATTGATCTGTTCAAGGGTAGAATATGTTAGGCCGCAACTAATGTTTACTTAGTAGACGCAGAAATGCCACCAAATTTATTTATGTGGTTCTGGAACTAGACATCTGAACTAGTATCGAACCATCGGATCTAACATCAAATAACGGAACTAGCAAGACTATAAACATTTAATGATGTGATCATTATGTAAACGCTGAGATTACAGACTAAATGTAACTCGATCAATGTATATAGGCATGAGCCTCCTCTAAAATCAAGAAATGATAAGGATTAAAAATGCGTACATTATTTCAATCTGCTACGTGCATTTCTCTGTAATCCACATCTTTTGTCACAGTTATAGCTTACAAAGACGGTATCTGTCGGTAAGGTGTGGGATCAGGGCCGACCTTACAAATCGCTGGCCCCAATTAAATGGACGCTTGCGAGACCTCTCCTCTACATTTTTTTTTTACAATAACTATCACTATTAATTAGATCATTCCATCAACATTTATTATACAACATACTGTTGTAACCCTGCCTTGCACCAGTGCTTGAGGTGCGCACTGGCGCACTCGTGAACGTAAACAGGACGACACTAGGAGAGGGAGAATAACAGTGCATCAGGGATTGTGAAGAGTCTGAATGTTTGGAAACTAAGAAGCCAGCTTTTGTGCTGCCTGAAGGTTGTAAAAGGGACCTGGGGCAAAGCGGGGAAGGCTGTCGTTGGTCCACATTCGGGTTGCTGTATAAAGGACTGGTAAATTAGTAGCAAGACTCTGAGGAAGCTGAAGAATGTTATGTGTTTGTCCTAGTGAATAAACACCTGTCTTTATTTCCTGTTAAACTGTGTTGAGTTGTCTGCCTTAACGTTGAGTGCCTACCCTAGAGTTACAACAATACATAGGAAGCAACTCAGACACCATCGAGTTAATTAAAGTTACACCAATCATACGCAACACTAATTATGTTAACTCTTTAAGTCCTACATCTTTAAAAGCCTGTGACAAGAGCCATAGATGATAGTGATATGCTAAATGTAAATTGCGGGGCTCAATTCGGAGCGATCGGTAAAATCGGTTTAAGACCGGCCCTGGTTGAAAAGTTCTTTATATTCTATTTTATTCTACAAACTCTAAGGACAACTCAACCGATGAGTTGTAGGTTATATCCCTTTGCTCTTGCCTTGCCCTTTAAAGTAATATCATCAAGGTAAATATGTGTTCAGATCAAGACAGAAAATAACTAGAAGTAGACGTCTTCTACTTTGGAAAGGTCACAAAACATTAATGGAATAATAACTTGATTCGAGTTTATAGGTCATAAATATAGGGCATACATTTAGGTCATACATATAGATCATACCTCTAAGTCATACATAAAGCTCCTCCTTCGTGGTCGAAGATGTTCATATTTCTCATTTCCAATGAGCTCGAAGATGGCTATAACGTCCAATCCTCGCCTTAAAAAGCCACCCAGATACATGGCATGGGTAAATTGGGTGTACTGCAGGGTACGAAAGTTAAAGGCCGTGATAAAGGCCGTGAGCTCCATAAGCAGCTGAGTAGATCAGACCGAAAGGATGCGTGGTAGCAGTTTAATCGTGTGTTAACAGGTCGTCCAAGCCCAGTTCAGAGTGGGTCACTGTCCTATTGTGCTTACTTCGGACTTTTTCGAGAGAATTATGACAAACGGTGCCGCCACTGCATAGAGGACGAAGAGATAGTAGACCACATTCTTTGTGAATGTCGCGTTCTGCATGAAGGACGATCGGGACAAGGATTTGAAAGAGAGAGAACTGGTTCGTGTTCGACTTTAGGGCTGTCCTTGTACGAGAACAAGGCGACCTTAAAGCTCACTGCCCGCTTCCTTTCACGTGCTCTTAGGAAGTGATTCTCAGCATGGTTCGTCACTATTGGGGTTTCTGATACGGTAGGCCTGCTTCTTATCTCAGCCTTTTGTTAACTCTGCCTTGTTTCACGCTGGTCACTCTCCTTTCCTTTTTAGAGGTCATACCAGGATCGTTGTAGGGGGGTAAACTACATTGTTTATGCATTGATGCAAGAGAATGCGGTCCGCAAGGTTACCTACTTGTTATTCAGGCATTGATAGAACACAGTAAGACTTCATGCATTGTTAGAACACAGTAAGACTTCATGCATTGTTAGAACACGTAAGACTTCAGGCATTGTTAGAACACAGTAAGACTTCAGGCATTGTTAGAACACAGTAAGACTTCAGGCATTGTTAGAACACAGTAAGATTTCAGGCATTGTTAGAACACAGTAAGATTTCAGGCATTGTTAGAAAACATTAGGATTTCAGAAAATTGTTAGAACACAGTAACATTTCCATGAAATTGTATATGATCAATAAAATACAGAACACAGTAACATTTCCATGAAATTGTATATGATCAATAAAATACAATGTACTGACCTATTTCAACAGTAACTGTAAGATCCACTCGCCTGAAATTGACTGTGACACCGCAAGAATTAGAAATAGGAATGCTGAGATTCAAGAAAAAGTTATTGTTAGTAATCATTTAGATACATTTAAATAATAATAATGCACTACGGCCTGGTATTTGGTCATACTTTACTTTACTAAAGCGTTCAAGGGATATAAGAAGTAAATTATTTTCAACGTTATAGCTCCCTGTTGCTCTCCCTTGACGGACAGTCACACTGTACACACTCGCCATGACAGGATTTTATCTACGAGTTGATGTTTGGCAGAATATCTTCTTTGATATCATTAGTAAACCGTCCAAAGATTTGAAAACGGTTCGACCCTATAAATTCTCCAGGTCTGAGTCTGACTAACGTTAGTATTAGTACTCAACGTCTCTTTGACTGGTAGGGAAACATGCATGTGTAGTTTGTCCATCGTGGTTCGATGATGACCACTTTGTCATCCAGGGAGCTGAGGGCTTTGCACTGGGGTTTTATGCCTCATCATGTGGCTGGTGAGACCTATGTGAGCCCGGAATGTTCGGCCTCACACTGGGCAGGTTATTCCAGCTGGAGCTAGTGTCGTTTGCCTTGCTTTTCTTCTCTGGCGTTTTTCTTCTGCCAGCTTTATTCTTTTATCCTCAGCAACCTGTGCGCTAGTTCTCACAGCGCGACGCCATAATGCTCTGTCATGTGCCTCTGTCTCCCAGGTGCCTGGGTCTATGCTGAACTCCTTCAGAGAAGCTTTGAGGGTGTCCCTGAATCGCTTTCTTTGACCACCTTGCGAGCGCTTTCCTTCGCTTAGTTGGCCATACAAGAGTCGTTTAGGGATGCTGTGGTCTTCCATTCTGTAGACCTGACCTGCCCATCGCAGCTGGGACTGTGTCACAGCTTTCCTATTCTATTTATACTTATAACTCGATAGAATCTACCTTAGGTCTCGCTACGTCTAGGTGTCCCTGGTTCAGTTCTAGTTAACGAAATAAAACAATGAAACCACTAGATCAAACACATAAACTTTAATCAGCTTTACTGCATATCACACAAGCTGGTCTCTCCGTCTGAAAACAAAACACACTTCCGGTCATTCGCGCAGATTGTAAAAATAGATTATACATACATACACACATTCATCCGTGACAGACTGCATCAGGATTGTGTTGATGCTTTGCAGACAAGCTCTTCGAAGGACTTCAGTATCTGGTATTTTGTCTTGCCATTTGACATTTAACGCTATGGAGCGTACGTGTAAGAGTACCTCTAGCCACCTCCCTTCCCCCCAAAAAAAAGGATTTATTTTAATAACAATCAATGTTTTTTGTAGGCGGTTAAAAAGGATTAAAAACTCATGATATTTTACTTTAACTTATAAACTAAATAAAAGAAAAAAACAACTAAAGTTCCCCTTTCAGACCTTGTGGTCAGATGATATAAAGGTCATCTGATTTTCTGGCCTACGGTTAACGAGGTGTCATGTGGCCAGCACAACGACCAACCGCCTTTACTTTTCCCCAACTAACGTCAGGTACCCATTAGAGATCCCGAAATCCCAGTCTTTACCAGGATTCAAACCCCGGTCCCCGGTTTGGAAGCCAAGCGTTTACCGCTCAGCCACCACGACTCCCTATAAACCAAATGGTTATTTTAAAAAGAATCTGCATAGTTAGCCATGTCCAAACGTCCCCCCCCCCCATTTCACAGCTCGTACCCCACTTTGGGAAACACTGTCTTAGATTAACAGAAGAATCAAATGTAACCTTATGCAGCACACTTACAATAAGAGCGTATAACGAACGCTGTAATCCAAGACGACATCCACTCCAAAGTTTTTCAGATTCATGGTCAGTCCACGTTGGCTAGGACTTGAAGACATGTCGATGCTGGGAATCGCAACATTGCTCAAACGGAGACTGTGAAAATGTTGAGTATAAAACAGAAATTCAAAAAAAGTGAGACTGACAATGAGGAATTCTTACGATTAATGGACGCTATATTGAATTAAGGGTGCAAATATTTTTTTTTTTAAAATAGAGCTATGATTTTAAACAATATATCAAGGCGTAGCAGTTAAACTTTATATTTTAATGAATTAGAAAAAAATAGTTTGAAGTCAGGGTCATTACAGGTCATGGAGTGAAATTTAATTGTTCTCCCAAATGGAAATTATTTTGTGCTACAAACGGAATAGCTTAAAATATTTGTTCATTAAAACAATATATGATTTATATATATATATATATATATATTAAAATAAAAAGAGAAACATAAAGAAAAATGTTTTATGTGTATTTCGTAAATGATAAATGCAACAGCAATATAAGTTCTTTCAAAATCGTTAGTATTCAATATATTCAATTACTTTCATAAAAACCAGCGTTCCAGTGTAATCGGTATTAATCCAGAACTTTGTAACATTTACGCGAAAAGATGTAACTCGCCTAGACTGCTTTTTATTTGCATACCTATTTTTAAACAACTTTTTTTATTTTAGATATTGATTTAATTTGTAGGACTTACTTTTTCAACCAATACTCAAATTGTCCATCTTTTCCTTGCATGTTGTCCAAACGAATGGTGTTAATGGCTTCGGTTAGTTTTTTTTTAGCAACTTTCTCAGCTAAAAAAATGTTAATAATTAATAATAATAATAATAATAATTGACCTCACAGATACCTTCACGGCCCTTAACATCCCTAAGAAGATTCTCGTTGTCTATCAGAGGGCGGTACGGCTGCAGACCAGTCACATTACCAGAAAATTCCTCAGTGGACACTGATAAAGGACTACATGAGTTTTGTTTCTCTCTAACGAAGCTCGACCTTGGCAGTGCCAATGAATGAAACTTAGTTCTTTTTTCACATAATAATAATAAGGCTCGTCTTCTATTCCGAATATTAAGAGGAATGCAGTATTTCACGCGATAACGGAGACCCAGTTACGACCTTTTTATTTTATCAGTTTGGGAAGTGGAAATTCTGATACAGCCATTTGTTGTTCACAGCAGTATTAGACTACTAATAACTTTTTTTGTGAACAATACTAAATAGAACTTTTATTAACATTGAGATAAAAATCAACTTGTGATGAAATGCAGTAAATGTAGTAGACTTTAGTGATAATATAAAATGTTTTTTTAAACAAAATCTAACTCACTACATTAACACTTCTTTTCAGTCTCACGTTCTTGAGTCGTCTGTCCTAACTAAGACCGCTGACAACAATTCCGCCAATCTTGCATCCTTCAGAACCAATCGCTAACCTCTTCCCACTGTCACCATAGAAACACACGCTCCATAACACACAGCAAGTTGGAGTGCTAAGAATTATCCTTCAGTGATCAGGGCCAAGGATCTTATAGTGTAGATTTATGATTATTGCCCTTAGCTTTGAAGCAGACGAGACTAATGAAATAAAACGCACTAACCTATTCCAACAGTCACCGTTAGCTCAACTCGTTTAAAGTAAACAGTGGCACCTCCAGAATTATCAATAGGAATGCTGAAATTGACCAAAAAATATTTTGAGATACTTTAACATTACATTCATATTCATAAACTTGGATCTAATCAACTTTCCAATAGTTCAACACACTTACAACCAGAGTTGATATCGAGCTCTGTAATCCAAGAACACATCGACACCAAAGTTTCTCACATTCATGGTCAGTCCACGTTGACCGGGACTCAAAAAGATGTCGATGTCGGGAACTTGAACATTGCCGAACGGATGCTGTTTAATTAGTGACAAGAAGTTTATTGACAAACGTGAATTTATTTTAATTAAAGATGAAACAAAATCTATCTATACTAATAAAAGGCAAAGCCCTGACTAACTGACTCACTGACTCATCACTAATTCTGCAACTTCCCGTGTAGGTACAAGGGTGAAATTTGGCAGGCGCATTCCCTACAGCTTACTTACAAAAGTGCAGCAGGTTTCGTTTCCCAATCGTACGCGTAACGGTCGTAACGGTCGACAACGTCCGCCATGTTGAACGTTCGTATTTATGGAGCCATCTTCACGAAACTTGGTACGCGGCTTCCCTGAGCTAACCGAAACCGATGTACGTACTTATTTAACGGTCGTAACGGTCGACAACGTCCGCCATGTTGAACTTTCGTATCTCTCGGTACGAAGCTGGTCGTTACATCAGCAGCTCTGAAGCAGCGTGGCGCATTTTCTGCTTTCCCATTCACGAACGCTACCCTCCGGTCGTTCATCTTGCAGTGCATCTCGAGAATGGACAGAGAATTTATTTCACAGAGGGCAATGTTGCAGAAAAAGTACACAATCCACCACAGACGACTCTGTTAGCCTTCTTTGATCTTTGCAACCATGATGAATTTGCAAAGGAGCTTTATTATCACGAAGTTCCATCTTATTATGTGTGGACAAGAAACATGTTTCGTCGGAGGAAGCAGGGGAAGGCTGTGCCAGGACATTCGGGGGTGAAGAAAGATAATGTGCTTGGAAGGGTCTACACTGTGCACCCGAACAACTCTGAATGTTACCACCTTCGATTGCTGCTCTACAAAATCATAGGTCCCACCTCTTTCGAATCTCTCAGAACAGCTGACGGTGTTGTCCATCCAACCTACAAGTCGGCCTGCAGGGCACTTGGTTTGTTACAGGACGATGTCAACTGGGACGAGACTCTCCAGGAAGCTGCTCTGTCTCGCTCACCTCAAAAGATCCGTGAACTGTTCGCTGTAATGCTGGTCTTCTGCTAAATGGAGAACCCCTTAAATCTGTGGGAAAAACATAGAGACAGCATGGCAGAAGATGTTAGGAGACAGACTGAAAGAGATCATGGAGGAACAGAAGTCCAACAGTGGTTGCCTATGATCTACAACAAGTGTCTTCAGTTGCTTGAGAACTACGTCATTGCTATCGGAGGTCTCTCTGTCGATCATTACGGGCTGCCTTCACCTTCGAGAGAACTGGCAGAGGTTACGTCGAATCCCGAGTACTTGAGGGAAACCTCTTACGACACCTCGGAGTTGGCCAATGTAGTCTCAAACAACGAGCGTTTGCTGAATGGTGACCAAAAGAGAGTTTACGAGCAAGTCATGAGGAGCGTTGTCTCGGGCACTGGCACGGTGTTTTTTCTTGATGCTCCAGGAGGAACTGGCAAGACATTCCTCATAAACCTTCTGCTTGCGAAAGTCCGAGCGGAAGGTGACATTGCTGTAGCTGTGGCTTCTTCTGGCATTGCAGCAACTCTTCTTCAGGGTGGGAGAACTGCTCATTCAGCTTTCAAGCTACCTCTCAACCTCAGCCACACCACTGATTCGCCCTCCACGTGCAACATATCAAAGCAGAGCAACATGGCTGAAGTGCTAAGACAGTGCAAGCTGATTGTCTGGGATGAGTCCACCATGGCACACAGAGGGGGTGTCGAGGCTTTGGACAGGACCCTCCAAGACATCCGAAACACCACCACACGTATTGGAGGCTTGACAGTGTTGCTGGCTGGAGACTTTCGGCAAACCCTACCAGTCGTGCCCAGAGGAACGAAGTGAAAGCCTGTCTGAAGTCTTCGTACCTGTGGCGTCTAATCACTGTCGTCACTTTAAGAATAAACATGAGGGTTCATCTGAATGGCGACACAAGAGCCGGAGAGTTCTCTGATCTTCTGATGAGTATTGGTGATGGCAGCTTCAGTCAAGAAAATTCTAAAATAGCAATTCCCTCAAATCTCTGTCTCCTGGTGAAGACCTTGCAAAACCTTCGTTACAATGTTTATCCCAATCTAAGAACTCTCCAGCATATAGACGTGTCATGGTTGAGGGAGAGAGCTATCCTAACACCACGAAACGACATGACCACGGCCATAAACCACGTTTTACTCCAAGAACTCCCCTCACAATCTAAAACATACCAGTCTGTGGATTCAGTTGTGGAAATGGAAGACGCGGTGCACTATCCGGTAGAGTTTCTCAACTCTCTGAATGCTCCAGGCACTCCTGAGCATCGTCTCATTTTGAAGGTTGAGGCACCGATAATGTTGCTGAGGAACTTGCAGCCACCTAAACTGTGCAACGGTACCAGACTTCAAGTCACGTCTCTGCAGAAGAACCTCATTGAGGCAACTATTTTCACTGGCAGTGGCTCAGGAGAGACAGTTTTGATTCCTCGCATCCCCGTCATCCCCTCTGACCTTCCATTTCAATTCAAACGCCTCCAATTCCCAGTAAGGCTCTGCTTCGCCATGACAATCAACAAGTCTCTGGGACAGACACTACAAAAGGTTGGCATTGACTTGAGACAGGACTGCTTCTCACATGGGCAACTGTACGTCGCATGCTCAAGAGTAAGCTCGGCGCAGGGATTGGTCATACTGCAGCCGGAGGGCCGAACTGACAACGTGGTGTACAAAGAGATCCTCAACAAATAACTGTGTATTGGTACATGTATGTTTCTTCTCTATTTCAAAAGGTTTACTTTTCTTCTTAGTAATGAAATATTTAAGGCAGTATATATGACACATTATTTTTACTTATCGGACTAACATTGCAAAAAGCCACACAAAAACTGCGTTGTTCCGGTTATTCCAAAAATACATGCGCTACATTCCCTGCGGTAACACTCCTGGCACAAATGAGAATGTTTTGTTGTTACATGTAGGCCTATTAATTAAAGCAAATTTGAAATGTTAATGCAATAATCCTCCCGCTGCAAAGTGCGGGTATTTTGCTAGTTTAGTATAATTGACAGTATTTTGCCCAAGATGTAATTTCAAATGTAAACTGAAGATTAGCTTTCAAAAGACAGCTTAATTCATCTTCCCGACGAAAGCCAAAAATCAGCTTTCACAAGGTAAAGATCAGCTTACTGAGGATATTATCACTAAGAAAAAGAAATCGACTTAAGGTTTACAAAATTAAAATCATTTGTAGTTTTAAAGCCTTTAATCGAGCAAGATATACTTCTTACAGAACTGGCGTGTGAGGAAAATTTAAAAGTGCAGAAAAGGAAGCTTAAAGCTGTATTTAGAATTTGATTTTGATTTTGGGCACATCGGCACAATTTAGGCCATGTCGTGCCTGCAGTCACTCAAGGGCCACTCCCCCTCCACACAACAAGGGCCAAATTCCATACAGTCAAATCATTAAAATCAAGGTCTGTTCACAGTTAAAATAGTAGAGGTAGTAAAAATTTAATAATTTGGTAAAGATCTAATGTAAATAGTACATGTTTACAAATTCATAAATCAGATCTTTGTAGACAACCCCACTTCCCGGATAAAGCCCAGTACCTTCCCAGGTTCGACATTATTGAATAGTGTTTTTAAATTAGTGGCTCTAAAATATTTCTCCCTGACATCCTGGTATCTGGGGCAGTCGATGTTGATATGTTCCACGGTGAAGCGAGAGTCACAATACTCACAAAGTGGGGGCTCTTTTTTCTTCAGCACAAAAGAGTGCGTGATGTAGGTGTGGCCAATCCTAATCTTCTTTCTTCAGCACAAAAGAGTGCTTGCGGAAGGTGTGGCCAATCCTAAGTCTGGACATGGTCGTGCTACCACGCCATGTCAGACCCTTAGATGTGGGCCGCCACCTGACATCCGCCACAATCTGCCCGAGTTTATTGTGAGTCTCAGCCTCCCATCGGTCCTGCCACTCTCGATAGGTGGCAGAGGCAATACTTTGTCTCAGGTCCGAGCAGGGAATTTTGGTTCCTGCCACCGCATGATTTAGGGCTCTCTTTGCTTCTCTGTCTGCGGCTTCGTTTCCCTCAATGCCCACATGGGAGGGGACCCAGATGAAGGTGACATCCCTATGGTCGGCTGTTATTTGGTCCAACAACTTCAGGCTCTTATGTATCAATGGAATGTCAGTCTTCATCCGCCCCAAAGCTTGCAATGCAGATTTGGAGTCGGAGCAGATTATAAATTTCCTCCTTTCTGATGCTTTGACGGCCATAAGTGCAAGCGGTATTGCATGCAATTCGGCCGTAAAGATGAAGCAGCCATCGGGGAGTATACAGGAGATTGTTTTGTTCCGAAAGGAGCAGGCACACGCGACCTTTCCATCCATTTTGGATCCGTCTGTGTAGATGGTGCCACATTCTCCGTAGCTCTCCTGAAGTTCATTAAAGTGGACTTGTAGTATGCTTGGGTCTTTATTTTCTTTTTTGAAATTAAGGAGGGATAAATTTAATTTGGGTTTATTCATTAGCCAAGGAGGATTCTGAGGGGTTTCTATTTTAGAGATTTGGTCAATGGGTGGGTTAAATTTTGGATGGGTTCTCTCATTCGAAGGCCCAACAGCTGTATGACGTTAGGCCTTCGATTGTATAATTCTACCTCTGTGGGGTTAAATATGGAGTCGAAAGCAGAGTTCGTGGGGTTGGATTTTAGCTTGACTATATACTGCATTGCAAGCTTTTTCATTCTTATATCCATGGGGAGTTCTCCAGCCTCCACATGGAGACTTGGGATAGGTGATGTACGAAACGCGCCGAGACAGAGACGCAGTGCAGCATTTTGTATTGGTTCCAGTATTTTTAGGTACGACTTCCTTGCTGCTCCATATATTATGGATCCGTAGTCTAGCTTGGATCGAATTAGACTCCGATATAGCAGCAGCAAGGTATCTCTGTCAGCTCCCCAGTCCGTATGGCTGAGTACTCTAAGTATGTTTAATGACTTTTGGCATTTTCTCTTAAGTTCCTTAATGTGGAGGAGAAAATTAAATTTGGAATCTAGGGTAAGGCCTAAAAATTTTGTAGTTTTCACGACAGGGATCTTCTTTTTGTGTATAAATAGTTCAGAGTCTGGGTGGAGTCCCCTTAAATTACAAAAATGCATACTAACTGTTTTGGAGTCCGAAAATTTAAAACCATTATCGTTTGCCCAACACTGAATTTTGTGTAAACATAACTGTAATTTTCTTTCTAAGGTGTTCATGTTTTACCCATAAGTAAAAATGACAAAGTCATCAACATACAAAGAGCACTCTATGCCAGGGGACAGAGCATTTATGATGCTATTTATTTTAAAGTTAAACAGAGTGACTGACAGAATGCTGCCCTGGGGTACACCCATTTCCTGGTCATGAGTGTCAGAAGCGGAGTTGCCCACTCGAACCTGAAATTTTCGGTCTTTCAGGAATTACCCCACAAAACGGGGGAGGTGTCCCTAAGCCCCATAAGCTCCAGGTAACTTAGAATGCCATGTTTCCAGGTTGTGTCATAGGCCTTTTCTATATCGAATAATACAGCTACTAGATGTTCTCTTCTGAGTAATGCATTTCTAATATAAGCTTCCAGCCTTACCGGGTGGTCAGTTGTTGTCCGCCCCTGCCGGAATCCACACTGGTAGTTGGAGATCACTTTATTCCTCTCCAGGTACCAGACCAGCCTACTGTTAATCATTCTTTCCATGGTTTTGCAGATGCAGCTTGTTAGTGCTATTGGTCGATAGTTAGCTGGGCCAGAGCTGTCTCTTCCCGGTTTAGGTATCGGTATAACTGTGGCTTTTCTCCAGCTGTTTGGGAAAGCGCCTGTTTGCCACACACAGTTATAGACCCCTAGCAGGACTGCCAATGAGAGTTCGGGAAGGTGCTTGAGGAACTGGTAATGGATTTCATCTTCTCCAGGCGCTGTGTCATGTGACTTGTCCAGCGATTCCCTCAGTTCCTCAAGCGAGAACGGTTTGTTGTAATCTTCATTGTTCTCTGACCTGTAATCAATGGGGTGTCTTTCCTCCCTGTAGTGTGCAGTGGATGACTTTTCTGCTATTGAGGATGCAAGGCAATCAGCTATTTCTCTGGGGGACGTGACAGTTCGTCCTTGGTTTTTCAGATGCCCTATTGCATTTGATTCTTTCCCTTTGATTCGCCTTACTGCCTTCCAAACCGCTCTAGCAGAATTTTTGGCATCCAGACTGCCGACAAAACTTCTCCAGGAATTCCTTTTGGCTGACT
Organism: Biomphalaria pfeifferi; assembly: GCA_030265305.1. NCBI lineage: Eukaryota > Metazoa > Mollusca > Gastropoda > Planorbidae > Biomphalaria > Biomphalaria pfeifferi. Next base: position 1,440,324 of record JASAOG010000024.1, read on the forward strand.
ATATGGTTTGTCTAGTCTTTGCTCTAGCTATCCTGAATAGCTTTAGGTTTTCCTGGGAATGATTCTTTATAAATGCAGCCAGTCGTTTTTTCCTATCGCCAATAGCACTTTTGCAAGCTGTATCAAACCATGGTTTGCTAGGCCGTTTTGGATTTGCGGAGGTTAGGGGGACAACTTTCCTGGCTATACTTAGTAGCTTGCTAACAAAGGTATCAGCTAGGTTCTGTTCATCGAGGATATTTTCTGTGATATCCTCGGAGCATCTTTTTTTGGAATTGTTCCCAATCGGCCTTATTCAGTTTCCACCGCTGAGGTCGTCCCAATGAGGAGAGATCGTTAGTAGTGATGATTGGGAAGTGATCACTTCCCCGTAAATCATTGCTAACTGACCATTTAAAGTCGTTCAGAAGTCCAGGGACGCATACGGTGAGATCAATGCATGTGAGAGATCCAGTTCCTGGGTGCAAGTAGGTCGGTGATGCATCATTAAGTATGCATAAATCATGTTGGAGGAAGATATCCTCCAGCATACGACCTCTTGTGTAGGTATTGTTGGATCCCCACATGGTGTCATTAAGTATGCATAAATCATGTTGGAGGAAGATATCCTCCAGCATACGACCTCTTGTGTAGGCATTGTTGGATCCCCACATGGTGTTATGGGCATTGAAATCCCCAAGGATTATATAAGGCCGGGGAAGTTGTTTCAATAGGTCCTCCATGTCTGTTAGGTTTAATGGAGCGCCTGGTGGTAGAGACAGGCTGCAGCAAGGGATAACCTTGTGAAGGGTTATCCTAGCTGCTACGGCCTGTAGTGTGGTCTGTAGTTCTACCCTCTCATGGGGGATGTGGTTAGTGCAGACTTTGCAACTTTCTCAGCTGAAGAAAAATATTTTCGCTCTCAAAACGTAGCAAGCATAACTAGTAAACATTAAACAAAAACTATTTCCAAAATAATAATATTAACAAACTTAATAAATGAAGTTATCTAAATGCAAATATGTTAAAATATTTTAGAAATATTAATTTACTAGCATTGCTAATTGGTGTGGATTTGAATGATGTGAACTTCTGGAGCAATCTCAAAAATATATGGTTATGTTTGCCCTGGATGTGACGAAATATGTAGGTCACAGCTGGGGCTGCGTAACCATGGGAAATACTGCACTCCTCATCAATCTTCGGACTCGAAGACAAGCCTTATTATTATTATTATACTTTGTTCCATAATAATCTACTCACGCAAGCGTGTTTTTATATTTATTTTGTGGATTTCATGTGATTGCATCTGAAGTTTTAGACACAATATGGTATCGGAATTTAAATATTATTTAACTCTAATAATATTATTTAACTTAAAACATTTTTAACATTTTAGTTCGGACCAGTAGACAACAGTAGCACTGAGTTGTAGACACAGACCTTTTTATTTTTTTTGTTTTTTAGTCACTGCAGTGCAGTTTTTCTGACACCTGATTGTATGTCATATAAATGTTTCCTTAAGTATACTTCTGTGCTTCTGTTCATGTTCATGATCATTTGTCCATGTCTAAATCATATTTTAAATGTTTCCTTATCATGTTACAACCTCAAATGTTTATCCATCGTCTCAACAATATCTATAACATTCATGAAAAATACCATCTATCAAAAGAGCCCTGAAACCGCATGATTTCTGTTAAACCTCTGTATTTCTTAAAAGCTGCCGCAGTCTATATATAAAACTTAAATGTTCAATAGCAAAAATGAGACTTTTTAAAATCTCATTTTCTTTCTTTTCCTATAAATAGGAAATAGCTGCGTGAATGTGTATAGCTGCTTGAATGTGTATAGCTGCGTGAATCTGTATTTGTGTGTACAAAGGGAGAAGAAAAATAAATACAATAGTTCTTTGGTGCTTAGCTTGACCTTGTGGACACTTTGATAACCAACATTTATATTTTAATTTAATTTTCTCCAAAATACAAATATAAATGATTGACTATTAAAAGTGTGTGTGTGTTTTGGGGAGGATATTCTGTGTGCCTAGTTTGGTTCCTAGGCCAAAAAGCAACATAGAACCTACAATATTGTAATATTAAATTGAGAAGCCGAAGAAAAATCAGAGATTGTAGATCTATGTGACGCCAACATTTTGAGGGCGGGGGGTGGGTGGAAAGAAAAGTGATACTAGAGTTAACGGGCCCAAATTTTGTTTATGTTTTGGGTTCAGGAGGGTCATAAAGCAGGGCGTTCCAATGTCTATGTTTGAAGGCATTACATTGCGCCGGCTGCAGAAAAAAAGGGAGGGTTCAGACACTGATTTAGAGAGAAGGAAAGAGAAGAAGACGGATTGAGAAAGAGAGAAAGAGAGAGAAAGAATGGTCTGTTCAGTTAAATTCACGAGCTGAAAGGGACGTCAGAGGGGAGTATTAAAATACAGGACGTTTTATTGGAAGTGCAAAAACAAAATTGAAAGAAAGGAAGGAAGTTGTTGTTTTTAATTTACCATAATCGATTCCAGTTGACGTCACTCTCATCTTGACGTCAGGATTGTGAGACAATATTGGGATAATAATCACAACGATTCCTAGATAAACTAATGATGCCACCATTTTAGTTACACCCTGAAAATGAGTGTTTAAGTTAAATGTAACATAAATATACAAGCCATTAAAATATGTTTTTAAAAATATAGCCATTCAAACACTAACAGGACATCAAATAAATTTACAATTTACAAACATTATCATGAAACACACAATTACAACTTATCTTTAAAACTAACATAGGACATAAGACACCCCCAGTGAAAACCAGATTGATGTTTGAGCTATATATATACATCTAGACTATCAAACACAGAATAAAAAAATATTGTAACCTTTTTAAAGATGTATTACCTCTACTAAATACTATTTTCTATTGCAAGCTAAAGAAGTGTCAACCAAACAATAAAACCTTCACAGGTTGAATCTGAATGTTGGGAAAACTATTTATCAAAAGGCATAGGACAAGCAGATGGATATCTACAACGTTTGTCACTGTGCATTTTATATGATAAACTACAGCAGTGGATTTTGATTTCGAGGCATAGGAAGAGCAACCCAAAGTCTTGTTATTTTCTTGTTATTTTGTACATCTTTATTAACCCTTAAAGTGCTGAGCTGTTTTACAATGAGTGCATACCAAAAGGAATTACAATTCTGATGTTTAAAGGGTAATATACCATACGCATTTTAAGGGTTAATAGCCTAGTTTCAGGTGTAATTATGTATAATTTTGAAACAAAATTAAGCATGACTTCAGCCATGATTCTTATATGACCGTCAGCAATACATTTTGCAACTATGAATTGTTTGTTGTAAAATGTTTTACATGTTTCGGATGTTCCTTCAGAGTTGAAGATAGTTTACTTCTTAGTCCAAACCTCCCGCAGGACGACGGGGGATGGGAGCGGGCAGGATTTGAACCCTCGACCATCGATAAATCCGAACGACAGTCCAGCAGTCCAAACCGCACGACCAGGCAGCCATCCAAAATACAGGATTTGTAGGTGACAAGCTTTTCTCTATTGCTATTGAAAAGGTGATACTAAAAAGTTTGATATTGAAATGTTGGTTGAAAAGTTTGTATTGAAAAGTTAATAAAAAATAGTAGGTTACGAAAAGTTGATATTGAAAAGTTGGTATTAAAAAATTGATATTGCCACTTTGATTCACGCAAGTTGGATAGAAATTGTGATTGATTAAAAGTTGTTTATTTTATAGGGAATCTTTTCTTTTTTTTACATCGTTTACCTTGAATGGAATGGGTTAACCCTAGAACACACACACACACACATACTTGTCTGCTCCATCGTTTGCAGACGAGAAGAATAAAACATCTTTACTTTGTCTTCTCACAGTGCAACAGAGAAACAAACTTTTTCAATTTAGCACCAACACACGCTAGTTATGTCCTGTGTCGAAATTATACTTCATATTGCTTCCCATTTGATTCACATTTGCAATTAGTTCAAATAAGGTTTAACTCCTCCAACTTTTTTATACACACACGCAATACCCACCACCAAAAAGTTCTTTATCCGCCATTGTTTATGAAGTAACATTTGACTACAGAAAGATCCTATGCAGCATGTACAGATGAACATATGGTAAACATCTGGGAAATTTGAACACGCACTATTAAAGTGACATTAACAACAAGCTCGGTTTAACACCTTACCAAATGGATATAACACGTTTATAATAAAAGCTATTAATAAGTTCCTTGTAGGAAATACTAATTCTAAAAACGGTATATTTGTAAGCTCCTTTATTTGGTGGAATGATTTTGTATCCACATAGTCACATAAAGACACATTTTGGTTTGATGCAAATCATAGCACTTTTGATTTGTTGTTTCCACTTCAGATACAGTCCATATTGAATTCAGTCGCTTCATGTGTATATGTACTTCTTAAATAGATAGATAGATAGATAGATAGATAGATAGATAGATAGATAGATAGATAGATAGATAGAAAGATAGATAGATAGACAGATAGACAGAAAGACATCTTCATATCTCATGACCAAGACCTTTGCAACTTATCGGGTTTGGGACTAGTAGTTTCTTCAATATTGAGGTCTTATTATTTAATAGTTCTTTCTTTATTTTTTATAATTCTTGTATCCACTCACTCTGTCTGTCTGTCTGGTAAAACGTTTGTACACGTTATTTCTCCGACACCCAATCTCGGAGCTTAAATTTTGCGCAATTATTTCTTTTACCTAACAACACAAGAATAAAAAAAATTAATGGTCAAGTCATTAATTTGCACAACTGGACAGGGACTTAATCTGAAAATTCAATGGACATCTAGAACGCTTTTTCCTTTCTTTTCTAAACCAGATGACTGAATTCTATGTCACATGTGCAGACTAGCGTGCCAGTGTATTTATAAGTAGGTTGATTTCAACTCTGTTCAAAGTCTTTTTCACGTTTTTCTCAAACTTCCCATTCTCGGATCAAGCTGAAACTTTGCAGAATTGTTCAGTGTCGATGACAACACACGAATCAATCCAAAAATGAACCAATTAGGGAATCAACTAGTCATAATTAATTAATTTTAATATGGAAGATGTACTAAACTAACGGTAAATAAGCCTAGCAATAATGAGAGATATGGCAGCTATAATGAGAGATATGGCAGCAATAATGAGAGATATGGCAGCAATAATGAGAGATATGGCAGCATTGAACGGCATTCTTCACCCTCCGTGAGACTCTTCCTAAGACCAGGGAAGTAATTTACGCATTTTAGTACAGTTATGATTAATTTTGAATAATCGATGCAATTTGTCATAATATAAGCAAAGTATTTTGTCCAACTGGGTGGTTTGGACTAATGAAATACATTATCTTCAACTTTGAAGAAACATCTCTCTGGTTTTAAAAAAAAAATGGATCGGGTGGGGGGGGGGGGGGCAGAAATATACTTTTTCGTCATAAAAAATTATATAGATACTAATAAATTTCAAAGAATAAACTAACTGTTGTACTTTCTTTTGCGACCTTTACTTTAATAACATAGAAAAAAATCTAGAATAAATTATAGGTATTGAGAGGTTATAGTTTTTTAAAAGGTAAAAATAAGTATGAACTTAGTAAATCTCAAGAAGTACTCTCTCTTTTGTTCTCCTTTGGATCTCAAACAGAATGACAGGAAAAAAGAGCATTTCTTGTTTCTGTTGGACACCGTCTAAATTGTAGACTTGTGTCTAAACAATGACTTCAGTGGTCTGCCCCTCTCTACCGTACTTCCTGTTTCTTTCCCTGTTTCTTTCCCTCGTTCTACTATCCACTTTATCTACTACGTATATGTAAGCCCGTCTTTCGTTTAGAATTCTAATATTATATTATATGAACAACTCTTTGCCCTTGATATTAATTCAGATGATTTCATTTTGTTTTGAAGGTATTAAGCAAAAAAAAAAAAAAAAAAGATATATTATTAATTTCACATTTTGTTTTAGGATATCAGTTATTAAAAATATTTCTTTGTATTTTAATGTCTTTCTTTAAATGTTAATATTGAAAAATACTTTTTTGATCATGAAAAATTTAAACATAAACTATCATTGAAACATTTACACATTTACTAATGTTTTAAAATTGTGTTTAATATTTTCAAAAACATATTATTGTCAAGTAATTTTATAACATTTGTTACGAAATTATGCTTATTTTTTAATTTTTCTCCCAATTTGATAAATACAAATGTCTCTCAAACATGAAGTGTAGTTTAATTCTGTGCAGAATTCAATAGAGATTGCAAAAAAAAAACCAACTTTTAGCGAATTATTTTTAACCCAAAAAGACAATAAAATGCTCAAATTTTGGAAAACACGTTTTGAAAATAATAAACACTTACTCATTTACATAAGACGCTTAAGAAGAAAAATAAATCTCATGGTGTGATACGAGATCTAAATATTTATTTCATGGTTATACAATATTTCTGTACTTGATCAAAGAATATTCCCACGCTTTTTAACAGGCCTCTAAATTATATCAATTTTAATTTCTAAAAGAAAATATATTCTGCTGGAACAAACGTTTTACAAACTCTTCTACATTATTAAAGCATTTTGTTTCTTTTTAACAATGGACATAGTCTCAACGATATTAAGCCAAAGACAATAATAAGAGCAATTTTATTTTGCCTTTACCAAAGCCTTTAGTACATAGATACTCTATGCTTTACAACAAAACCCAATAGGATAAACAATTAGGGGAAAAAATGCGTTAAATCTGTAAAGTATGAGAAACGTCTTTAAAATATCACAACTGGTCTGTGCATGAGATAAGCGAGAAGATCCAACAATGCCCTGATACTGTACATCTGGACTTATTATTACTGATTTCTGAAATAAAAAATAAATAGCATTAATGGGCGGCAGCAAATATATTTTACAATTATGCAAGAAATAATTATAATATAATTATTTCTGTTCATTTAGACTGCATTTCAAACCCATAGTTTTGTTTGCATCCAAATGTCCAGATGTTGCATATATGAGCCTTAATATATAAGCTAATAAATAAGTTCCGAAAAGCTCTTCTACTTACATCTTGTTAAATAATTCTTAGATTATGGAAAGTAAGCTCTTTAAGTACCGGCAGCGGGAATCCGCATCGGCAATAGCCAGAAATGAAAGAAAATTGGAAATTACAATGGGAATGTATTTACCAGAAACAAATATGTTACTCTTGGACATAATTAAAAAGCAAGGGAAGAAATACTGACCAATCATTGGAGGGATTACTACCATATTCATGCCTTCATCTAATCCTTATTGATAGCTGTGATTGAAAAGCATAAAACAAATTAGTCTCTGATAACCTGTAATTAGTTTTAAGCACAACGTTTTCTAGTCTTTTACTATATTATTATATATGATGATATGACACTGTTATGATATAATCCGAAGCGCATGCGTGTCCAAACAAGCTAATCAGTCACTCAAAACATTTCCTTGATTACCACTAGTTAATTGTCCATCTGTTGTTACAATACCTCTATTCAAGTCACTCCTTCATTGAGAAACCTGGGTGGGTGTGTGGACAGCTCTAACGATGTATCTAGAAATTTAACAATTGATGTATATCGCTGGGAAAAGAATTACAAGCTCTTTGGCCTCACTGGGAAAACTCTAGTTTCATCGTTATAATTTTTCAAACTAAAAATAAATAAATGCAAATTTGGCTACAGGCTAGGTCTAGATCCTACATCGGTTTTGAAAGGACTAGCGCGTTCTTGAAAGACTAAAACTGCTTTGTTGCTCCTTATGGAAATTTGTTGTGTATACGAGGACTCTTTTCTCATATACAGACAACACAAGAGAAACATTCACATAAATACAACAGACACAGCATAAAGAATTCATTGAGCGACTACACACAGGCATCTTGCATCTTGATCCTTTTCATGTTTCCTACTCAACGAGTGGCGCTGATATATCCTGACTGAGTAAGAAACGAACGAGTTTTTGTACCGCTCAGTTCTAGTCTTGATTGACAGAAGTCGCCTACTTCGCGACGACTTGACATGGTTGTGATGGGGCGGCCGGCTGTTGTCTTCCAAGATTTTTCCGATTTTGCTGAGACATTTTTTGTTCAAAAAGTTCTTTTAAAATTTTTAATATGCTAGTGTTGTGCGGTGTTGTGCCTTTGATTTGCGTTCTGGAATTTCCGAATGTAAGGCTTTATTGATTCAATAGTTTCTAATGGCGTTTGGCAATGTCTTTGATTCCGAAGATTAAGGATGAGTGCAGTGTTTCACATGACTACCCGAACCCAGTTGCGATCTGCATATTTTCCCACATCTAATGCAGACAAATGCGCTAACCGCCGGGGGTCCATTTAAGTTTTCTTTACGTTCTCTACAAGGTCTGTATTCTGGGCCTTAAATGCGTGTCATGCTGCCTTCGTGAGAGCTCTCTGAGGTCATCTGCTGCCAGCTACTTTCCTCTATGCCATTGAGGGCAAAATGGCCCCTGGGTTGACCCTATAGTGCTTACGGGGGAGGGGGGACCTCTGTTACGCCGTCGTCCTTAAAGCTCGCCAAAAAGATCGCTTTTAGCATGCCTTGTCCGCCATGTTGTCACAACCATACCTGATGCAGGATGAGCAAATAACATATACATACTGTATTTATATACAACTGACGTCTATAGCTCCACGATCAGGATTTAAAGATTCAATTATTGTTCTGTAAAGAAATGTAGAAATCACATTTGACCACTTTTTTATCAAAATTGTTTTATTGGTGCATTTCTTTAAATTATTAAGTGGTAAATTAGATCCGGATAAACTGATTTGGGGACCCAGTGGAGACCAAAGCGCTATGTAGGATAATAACTTGTAGGATAAGCCTTTTTGAACTAAATGATAATAGTTATTTGTTTGTTGTAAAAAAATTGCTACGAATTAGATAATCTCTTAGCTTTGAAATTCGGGACATTTAATCATATGTTCAACAAAATATTTAATAAAAACCTTAACCGTGGAAATGGTTATATAAGACCTAGCAGTTCTCGGAGGCGCGGTGGCTGAGGGGTAAAGCTCTTGGCTTCCGGGGGTCCTAGTTCGAATCCTGGTGAAGACTGAGATTTATTTTTCGGGATCTTAGGTTATCTCTGATTCCAGCCAGTTCTAATGGGTACCTGACCTCAGTTAGGGTAAGGTAAAGGCGGTTGTTCGTTGTGACGGATACAGGACACCCTCGTTAAGCGTGGGCCATAGAAAAAAGGTTTTCTTTATTTAACTTTACTAGCAGTTCGCAACATCTTTGAAGAATGATAAAAAGTTAAAAAGCTTTGCCCCTGTGTTCGTTACAATACGACCCCATCAAATAAATTTTTTGTTCACCTTGTCAGGAGAGATGACGTACTGAAGATAGCCATGTGTATACGTAACCCAACGTCCTAACTACATAGTCTGTCATCCACAGGTACAACATACTGCTGCTTTCTGTCCAGGCAGGTATAACATCAGGTGAGAAAGGAATCTGGCTTTGTCTGTCTGCCTTCCAGTAAACAGCTCCCTGTTTGTTTGTTCTTTAATAGTAAATAAATACAGAATTTAATCAACCTCACCTTAGCATTACGATATTTATTATATAGCTTGGACATAGATCTTACAATGTGAGCCCTCTTCAAGAAATTACAATAGAAGGCAATTCATAATAAATAATGTTTAAACAAAATAAAGCATTTAGATATTTTAGTATGTAGTGTACAAGTGTTAAGTTGTAATATTGTTGTTGTATAGATTGATTCAGTTCTCTAGAGTTAATTCAGTGTTACACCTTGAACTTAGTGTGCATCAAATGTACAAGATATCATACAACCTTCTAGCTCTACGTCTGCAAGGGAAGTTAGGTTGTGATTTCTTCGCTCGAGCTCACCATTTTATAGAGTAGAACAAGCAAAAAAAAATGCTTGCGTATAAACAAAGATTATCAAAGGAGAATAACTCCACATTTACAGTCACATCTCTCAATGATGTTGGATTCATTTTCTTTTTTTCTATATATATCAAGTCAAAATAAATTATTTAGTAATTTAATAATTTAATAATTGATTCAAATATTGTCTTCGACAATATAAATTTTTGCATAGTTTCAACTTGATCCGACATTGGGAAGTGGGAACAATTTTTTTCGAAATTTGTATCAGAGTGAGTTGATATAAGCTTTGTAAAATCTAGTATATTAAAGTGATGACCTAGTCCAGTTAATATATATAATTAAGGAGCAGTGAAACGAGGTGAAATGTGTATAATTAAGTCATCGCCAGAAAAACTGTTCCAGTTATTCGACGTGAACAAGTTTAATGTACACATTTTTTTTAACTATAAAAAGTTACTAAGGAATTTGATAAACATGGGCTTATAAGGAATAAAGCTGATTCATTTGATAATCTTAAGAAAGATTCATTATCACGCACGCATTGTTGCAAATTTTGTTCCAGAATGTATTGAAGGTCAGAGTCTGTCCCGATGCATTGAGAAGCAATTAACTCCTGGAGTTCATCTGGACATGTACACTGCCAAGAGAGACAGACACAGGGACAGACCGAGAGACAGAGAGATAGAGAGATAGAGCGACAGACAGAGAGATAGAGAGATAGAGCGACAGACAGAGATAGAGACGGAGAGAGACGGAATGAGAGAGAGACATAGAGACAGACAGAGAGAGAGAGAGAGAGAGAAAGAAAGAGAGAGAAACATTACATTAGTTCTAAACATACCTTGTGCTGAGTCTCTAAATAACTGTCAGTATAAACAATGGGCGATAGATCTATTAAACTTTTCGGCAATAACAGCTTCCACTGGAGACAATATAGGTGAGAATTAATAGCTGTTGCGTTCTATTTTTTTTACATAATCAGCATATTTCATTTCATAGTATTGGAGTTTTTGTTTCTCCTAAGAGAGAGAGAGAGAGAGAGAGAGAGAGAGAGAGAGAGAGAGAGAGAGACTTTTATGTGTATAGCTTGACGTCTACACAACTTACAAGCTATTTTTTTTAAACTTGTCTGCACCTTGATTGTTGATGGCTCCCTCACTTTAGTAGAAATCTGAAACATGGGAGCAATAGATTGAAAACCTTAGCAACATCAAAGACTGGTTTCCAATTTTATTTTAAAACTACCCTAACTAGTGCGAGGAAATTGACATTAGCAGAATTGACAAATGATTGCGGATGTACCGAATGCATTATACTTTATACGTTTCGACATTACCGGTATCGGCGAATTAGTTTAGTTGCTTACTTGTCATAATTGATTACTGATGTATTAAACATTCTCTGCCGCATCGATACTATTTTTTTTTTGAGGTTTATAATAAGATGTTCAAAATGTTTTCCAATGAACATTTCAGCGAATGTTAGATTGCCAGTTTTTTCTTTAATCATAACAATACAACTTACAGAGCGATATTGTTTTTCTTTAATCATAACAATACAACTTACAGAGCGATATTGTTTTTTTTCTTTAATCATAACAATACAACTTACAGAGCGATATTGTTTTTTTTCTTTAATCATAACAATACAACTTACAGAGCGATATTTTGTTTTCTTTAATCATAACAATACAACTTACAGAGCGATATTTTTTTTTCTTTAATCATAACAATACAACTTACAGAGCGATATTTTTTTTCTTTAATCATAACAATACAACTTACAGAGCGATATTGTTTTTCTTTAATCATAACAATACAACTTACAGAGCGATATTTTTTTTCTTTAATCATAACAATACAACTTAAAGAGCGATATTGTTTTTTTTCTTTAATCATAACAATACAACTTAAAGAGCGATATTGTTTTTTTTCTTTAATCATAACAATACAACTTACAGAGCGATATTGTTTTTTTTCTTTAATCATAACAATACAACTTAAAGAGCGATATTGTTTTTTCTTTAATCATAACAATACAACTTACAGAGCGATATTGTTTTTTCTTTAATCATAACAATACAACTTACAGAGCGATATTTTTCTTTAATCATAACAATACAACTTACAGAGCGATATTTTTTTTTAATCATAACAATACAACTTACAGAGCGATATTTTTTTTCTTTAATCATAACAATACAACTTACAGAGCGATATTTTTTTTCTTTAATCATAACAATACAACTTACAGAGCGATATTTTTTTTCTTTAATCATAACAATACAACTTACAGAGCGATATTTTTTTCTTTAATCATAACAATACAACTTACAGAGCGATATTTTTTTTCTTTAATCATAACAATACAACCTACAGAGCGATATTTTTTTCTTTAATCATAACAATACAACTTACAGAGCGTGTTATGAAAATTATATTCTGTATCGGTTGTCGTTCTTATGTTTACATGTGCTTTTAACTCGTCCGTGAGAATGTGTTCACGAAATGTGTGTTGTGTAGTCATTCAGTGTATTAAAGCCATACTATACAGACATGGTTCTCGACTCTCTTATCTTTATGTTTATAACAATTTAATACACTGAATCCAAAACTGTGAAGTTGTTAGAATTTTGAAATGGATAGGATATTTCGCCCAGAGAAGTTTGACATCGAGCCCACAGCAGCTCAAGCAGCAGAGCATTGGCAGCATTGGTATGAAACGTTTAAAAAATTTATATCGGTAGTATCAGTAGACAATCTTGATACTAAGAAACTACTGATAAACTATATCTCTCCTGCTGTATATCAAATGATACTTGATAAAGAGACATTTGATGAAGCTATCCAGACTCTAAATGACATCTACATTCAACCAATGAATGAGGTGTTTGCTAGGCACAGGTTAGCTACTTGCAAACAAGAGCAAGGTCAAACGATAGACACCTACATGCAGAAATTAAGAATTCTTTCCAAAGATTGCAACTTCAAAGCGGTGACTGCTGAACAACACCGAGAAGAGGCTATTAGAGATTCGTTTATCAATGGACTAGTGTCCAACAGCATTCGAAAACGTCTACTCGAAAAGACTGTTTTGAGTTTAAAGGACGCCTTCGAGGAGGCTCGCTTACTAGAACATGCTTATCAGCACTCATTACAGTATGAATCATCACAGCCGGAAACTAATTGCGCGGCAACTACTCTCACCAATTCTTCGGCCTCACCCTTGCCAAACGTAACGATTCCTCAAAGTGCTAGCAATTCACACACACATGAAATAAATGCATTAGCTAGGAAGTGTTATTTTTGCGGCAGGGTTAAGCATCCCCGATCTCAATGCCCTGCAAGGGAAGAGACATGCAATCAGTGCTTCAAAAAGGGTCACTTTCAAAGAGTTTGCGATCTTCAACAGTTTCAGCTATCGCTACTGTGCAGCCTTTGAATTTAAACAAATCTACAATACCAATTTGCATCAACAACGTGCCATTGAAAGCCCTAGTAGACACTGGGAGCTGTGAAAGCTATATTTCGACGCACATCGCTAAGAAGCACAAATGGCAGACATGTTCCTCAGGCAACAGAATCTTTATGGCTTCCACCCATCTATCTCGGATCACTCAAGGGCACATCTACGCTAACATACGTCTCAAAAATGAACGATACGAGGGAGTTAGACTTTCTCTACTAGACAATTTATGCTCTGACGTAATACTTGGACTTGACTTTATAAGTTTGCACCAAAACTTGTTTATTCCTTTCGATGGTCAGAAACCATCATTATGCCTGAGTACTCTCCAGCCAGCGAAGGTAGAGGCTCCTAGCCTATTTAGTAATCTGTCACCAAACTGTACCCCAGTGGCTACAAGGTCTCGCAGATACTCAGTTCCAGATAGAAAGCTTATAGAGAAGGAAATTCAACAACTAATAAAGGATGAAATTATTGAACCGTCTAACCCTTACCCTGGCGTGCACAAGTCCTAGTCACAACAAATGACAGACATAAGAAAAGAATGGTTGTGGACTACAGCCAAACCATAAACCGGTTCACTCTACTAGACGCCTACCCTATGCCCAGAATTGACGAACTGGCAGAGAAGATTTCGCAATACTCTGTATATAGCACTTTAGACCTGAAAAGTGCATACCATCAGATTCCTATAAAAGAAGAGGAAAGGCCGTTCACAGCCTTCGAAGCATGTGGGAAACTGTATCAATTCCGTCGGATTCCGTTTGGCGTTACGAATGGAGTCGCCTGTTTTCAGCGTACGATTGACAAAATCATCGAAGACGAACGACTCACTGACACTTTTGCTTATGTGGACAATGTGACCATCTGCGGTATGGACTCTGAATCACACGACCGAAACCTACAGCGATTTCTTGATAGTGCTCAAAAGTATGGAATCACTCTTAATGAAACAAAAAGTGAAATTAGCACTGCTAAAGTGAGACTGTTAGGATACGAGATTTCCAAAGGACAACTTAAGCCGGATCCTGAGAGATTTCGCGCTCTAAGGGAATTACCCGTACCAGTGAACATGCATGAACAGAAACGAGTAGTGGGTCTTCTGGCTTACTACTCACAGTGGATACCTAACTTCTCAACAAAAATTAGCCTGTTAACAAGAAATCAACAATTTCCTGTCTCAGAAGAAGTCAAAAGAACATTTGAAAGTTTGAAAAATGAGCTTGAAAAAGCCGCCGTATATACTATTGATCCGAATCGCCCTTTAACCGTTGAGACGGATGCTTCTGATATAGCCATTGCGGCTACCCTCAACCAAGATGGCCGGCCCGTTGCTTTCTTCTCTCGCTCATTAACAAAAAGTGAAAGAAAACATTCTTCAGTTGAGAAAGAAGCATATGCCATTGTTGAGTCGCTGAGAAAATGGAAACATTTCTTAGTTGGTAAAGCGTTCACACTTGTTACGGATCAGCGATCTGTCTCTTTCATGTATAACAGGTCAAACAAAGGAAAAATGAAAAATGAAAAAATCCACTATGACGTCATCTATCGCCCTGGCAAGCAGAACACTGTAGCTGTTACACTTACCAGAAACTATCTATCTGCCATCACTCGCAATGACCTTAAATTGCTGCACACTAGTCTTTGCCACCCGGGCGTTACTCGACTATTGCACTACGTAAGGACTCAAAATCTTCCATTTTCCTGTGATGACGTCAGAACTGTAATAGAACAATGTCAAGCTTGTGCAGAACTAAAACCCCGTTTTTTTCGACAGCCGACCGGAGAACTGATTAAAGCAACTCAACCTTTTGAGAGAATTAGTATGGATTTCAAGGGACCTCTCCCTACTGTTTCAAGAAATAGATATCTACTTACCATTATAGATGAATTCTCTAGATTCCCATTTGCATTTGCATGTCCCAATATGTCTTCCTCTACGGTTGTTAAATGTCTCAATGATTTATTCGCAATATTTGGATTTCCAGCGTACGTCCACACTGACAGGGGAACTTCGTTTATGTCTACAGAGGTGCAGCATTTCCTCCATGAGAGAGGAATTGCAACCAGTAGAACGACCCCTAACAGTCCGAGAGGAAACGGACAAATAGAGAAGTTTAACGGGACTTTATGGAAAGCCATCACCTTGGCTCTACATTCTAAGGAATTGGACATAGCTAAATTGGAACTAGTACTAAATGATGCTCTGCAATCCATCCGGTCATTACTATGCACTGCAACTAACAGGACACCACATGAACGATTTCTTGGGTTCAACCGAAGAAGTGGTTCTGGGACATCCTTGCCAACATGGTTGACCAGTCCTGGTCCTGTCCTGCTGAAGAAGAACGTTAGATCATCTAAATACGATCCCATAACAGAGGAAGTTGATTTGGTAACATGCAACCCTCAGTACGCTGTAATCCGAACACCAACCGGTCGAGAGGAAACTGTCTCATTACGAATGCTAGCCCCTAGGGAGGAACAAAAAGTTATAGAAAATGAGAATCAGAGTAGAACAGAGCTTGATATTGGCTGCCCCATCCAAAGCTTACCTCCCAGGAATCAACCTACTGATTCTATCATGTCTGAAGAAACCACCAGCACCACTGAAGACATAGCCAGACCGTCCGAAACTCAAGCAGATGAAACTACACATACATACAATCTTAGAGTAAGGAGAACTAGGCCCAACTACAAAGTGTAAAAGCTCATCAGCTTACTAGAACTCTTACTTTGACATTCAGTTTTGTCTCCAAAATGACATTTGTTTATTTTACTATTTTCATTTGGTTTTGTTGACTTGCGTTTAATGAGATATTTGATCTATTTGATCTATCAGCTATATCTAAGCTATTTGATTTACACTTACTTATATCAACATGTTACATTATGTCATGCTATTCTACATTGTTTGTTTACTTGAATCTCTATTATTATTCTGCACTTACTTAATTCTTCTATTGTTTATAATACTAGTTAGCATTATTTGAACCGGGGGTGAATGTTATGAAAATTATATTCTGTATCGGTTGTCGTTCTTATGTTTACATGTGCTTGTAACTCGTCCATGAGAATGTGTTCACGAAATGTGTGTTGTGTAGTCATTCAGTGTATTAAAGCCATACTATACAGACATGGTTCTCGACTCTCTTATCTTTATGTTTATAACAGAGCGATATTTTTCTTTAATCATAACAATACAACTTACAGAGCGATATTTTTCTTTAATCATAACAATACAACTTACAGAGCGATATTTTTCTTTAATCATAACAATACAACTTACAGAGCGATATTTTTCTTTAATCATAACAATACAACTTACAGAGCGATATTTTTCTTTAATCATAACAATACAACTTACAGAGCGATATTTTTTTTCTTTAATCATAACAATACAACTTACAGAGCGATATTTTTCTTTAATCATAACAATACAACTTACAGAGCGATATTTTTCTTTAATCATAACAATACAACTTACAGAGCGATATTTTTCTTTAATCATAACAATACAACTTACAGAGCGATATTTTTCTTTAATCATAACAATACAACTTACAGAGCGATATTTTTCTTTAATCATAACAATACAACTTACAGAGCGATATTTTTCTTTAATCATAACAATACAACTTACAGAGCGATATTTTTCTTTAATCATAACAATACAACTTACAGAGCGATATTTTTCTTTAATCATAACAATACAACTTACAGAGCGATATTTTTTTTCTTTAATCATAACAATACAACTTACAGAGCGATATTTTTCTTTAATCATAACAATACAACTTACAGAGCGATATTTTTTTTCTTTAATCATAACAATACAACTTACAGAGCGATATTTTTTTTTTAATCATAACAATACAACTTACAGAGCGATATTTTTCTTTAATCATAACAATACAACTTACAGAGCGATATTTTTTTTCTTTAATCATAACAATACAACTTACAGAGCGATATTTTTCTTTAATCATAACAATACAACTTACAGAGCGATATTTTTTTTTAATCATAACAATACAACTTACAGAGCGATATTTTTTTTCTTTAATCATAACAATACAACTTACAGAGCGATATTTTTTTTCTTTAATCATAACAATACAACTTACAGAGCGATATTTTTTTTCTTTAATCATAACAATACAACTTACAGAGCGATATTTTTTTCTTTAATCATAACAATACAACTTACAGAGCGATATTTTTTTTCTTTAATCATAACAATACAACCTACAGAGCGATATTTTTTTCTTTAATCATAACAATACAACTTACAGAGCGATATTTTTTTTAATCATAATAATACAACTTACAGAGCGATATTTTTTTTTCTTTAATCATAACAATACAACTTACAGAGCGATTTTTTTTTCTTTAATAATAACAAATCAAATAGATTTTTAAAAAATGATGATTTTTTTACCCAGCCACACCCTCCCCTTTTTCTTTCCCTAAATGAATCCAGGTTTAGTGAATGTATAGATCTGCAACATTTTATAATATTCCAATAGTATGACTTTGGAGCTAAACTTAGAAGTCAATGTGCAAAATTCCCCTGAAGTTTATTAACTCTTGAATGAAGAATGCCTACATAGCGTAAGGCAAAAAAGTCTGTTGAAGATATAAATAGTTTCTCCTTTTCTAGTCAAATGTATTTATTTTTTTTACTTTGAAAACTTATATCGGTCAAACTCGAGTTTTCCCAGTGTGGCCAACGAGCTAGTAACTCTTTTCCCAACGATATACAGCAATAGTACAGGAGCACAGGACACAGGTACGAGTGAGCTACTAAAACACAGGGTACTAGAAATTAGTGAGCAATATATACATTCAGGTCTACCACGCACCGTACGATTTAGCTGTTATTTATTTAGACAAATCACACTCATACAATAATATTATGTTTTTTTTTTAGTTTGTTGCATTTTAACTGCGTTTCAACCAAACAACGAGGACCTAATTAAACCAGGATTAAACTGGATATCTACACGTCTTGTAGTGTAAGGTGCGAGAGAAAGCCACCTCTAAGATGCTGTAGATTGTAAACCAAAAAAAATAAATAATTACTATATTTTTCTTGATTCTTCCCTTTAAATCAAAGCTCTATGTCAAGTTTATAAATTAGTCTTTAAAAATTAATTATTTTAAGGCAATTAATATTTTGATTTTTTAAAAATTAACAAAGTGTTTCTTTTCACACACTTTGGCAAAAACAACCTTCATTGAAGACATAGATAGATAGATAGATAGATAGATAGATAGATAGATAGATTCGAGGTAAGAAAGGCTAACATGTGCAATCCACTGTTTTAGATACGTCGCACTATACAAGTTGTCATCAATTCATGTTTTAAACAGCTTTTCTAAAACAATTTCCGGATATAACGCCATCACTATACACACGAGACATGCACAACGTAAACTATACTCCTATATAAGTCCTATATCGATCAAATTAAATTGACTAGTTTTGTTTTATTAGCAGTTTTTGATTGTTATATTTTGTGGTGGTCTGTTTTTCTGTCCGTCGGTAGATCTTTCAGGTTTAGATCTAAAAAAAAATTGAAAGTTAGTAAAAATCCTATTTGACCATATTTTGTGAGTTGCTAATTTAAAGTGCATATGCTACTTTGGGTCATCTTTAAGTCCTCTTTTTTGTATTAATTACTTTAATTATACATCTTTTTTCGCGTTGATACACCACTTTTAAAACAATAAAAAGAAACTTATATGTAATGTACAAGGTACAAGGCTACCACCGGTTGTAGACTATAATTGTATTAAATTTAATAGAATTGAAGTACATTTGCTTAGCTTTTACATGCTAAAAGATAAAGGCCTCTTAGACCCTTGACCAAATGAAAGCTAATATTCCAGAAGCCAGAAACGAAAGGATGGCTCTTTGCAAAAGGTCCCCAATCAATGTGATGATCATTTAGTAACTACCTTTTGAGGGGGGGGGGAAGGATCACGACTCCCTGAGGCAACCCTCGGTTCCTTCCTATTAATGACACCAAAAGCTAAGTTCCACGAGTTCTCCAATAACTAGCCATTAGTTGCGAGAATGCCGCCACCACAGTGTGCGATTCTAGTGAGGGCCAGCGTGGCGGATGGGGCAAGAGTTACTAAATCCTTCCCCTTGCCTTCATGGCCCAATAGGAGACAATGGTTTCCTCTCCCCCCCTCTTATCTAATTTCTCGCAAACGTCTCCGTGTGCCACGTTGAGGTCAGAAAAAGACTAACTTCACCGGATGTTGTCATACATTTGATCTAACATACATGATTAAGATTTTATTGGAAGCGGTTCTTACTTACAAGTAAGCACTCATACACCAGGACTCCCTTGTTTTCATCTATTTGATCGAACATGATAGAGATTTTTCTCATCTCGTTATCCGGCGATAAGACTGACCTCGTGTATTGGATGTGTGTAGCCACAGGCAATCAAGCTTCAAAGTAGGAAAATAGGATTGTGATTTTTGTTACTTTGTAGTTCAAAGCTTTTGATATTCTATATTTCTAACCAAAAACCTTAGTTTGTGTTTTCTTAAATATTTTTTTATTGGCCTATTACATTTAAACGCTTTGAACTAAAAGCACTTAAATTTGGATCTCATAATTACTTTCCCTATGCTTGAAATTTTTAAAATTGCATTCTCAGCATTCTTCTTATCTTATCTTATATAAAACAGACGTTACTAGAGTCATGCATGTTAACCAATGACTTAAATTCAGCCAAGTCACTGGTTTTCCTGGCTGGTTCAGGCAGCCCATTCAATGCTCTAATTGAACTTGGGAAGAAGAAGCATTAGTACAAATTTGTCCTACCATATGGAACGAGGAATGTGTCTATATCCTTGTGTCTTTCTTAGTATTTAATCAGATTTTGTTTTTGTATTTGAAGATTATGGTTCAGTGGTTTTTTTTTTGTATAATTGCTACTTTACTTTTGAGTCTTCTATCCTGAAGGCTTTCTAAATTTAGTGATTTTACTAAAGGTGCTACTCTAGTCAAATGTGAATATTCGTTTGTTATGAATCTCACTGCTCTATTTGATTTCTATTTCTGTAATTCATCTAATTCTCTTTGTAAAAGTTCTGCAGCTTGTGTTGTTTTTGTTTTTCTATATAGTATGCAATTATCTGCAAATAATCTGAAATGTACATAGCTTGTGTATATATTAGTTATATAATGTTTTTATGCGTGAGTAACTCATAGAATAATTATTTGGCCCGAAAGATCACATTTTTTGCCAAAAAAAAAAAAACAACTTTGCATAAATAATTTTTTTTTTTTATGTTAGTGTTGGAATCTTTGTGTTTAGTATGCATTTTTTTTTGTAAATTGGTATGTAGCCCGCTGGAGCGACATTGCGCATGGAAATGTATTTTATGGTTGTCAAATGATCTAAAAATCTAACACTTGTTTAATATAATTTTTAAAAAATAATTTTACTTTCAATGTTGAGCTACTCCTATTTTAAACTATGATAGTAAGACGTAATAGTCTGTTGTTGATTTTTGAGGCCACGTCTGTATTTGAAAGAGAAAGTCTATGTGTTAACAAAGGAAAAGCTGAACAGAAGCGTGTAGGGGGAGTGTAAGAAGGTTAAGTGCGGTCAGGGCGCAACATGCGCTCCCCGACTCCACGGGCTTTTTGGGATTTGTCTTAGCACTCCAACCACTTTTCCACTTCTATTTTTTTGGCTTGTTGTCAGAGCGTGATGAAAAGCTCACAGCCTGCTCGGTGGTCGATGTTAGCGCCCACCGGTGGATCAAGGAGTCAGCAATTGTGTTTTTAGTCAAACATAGGTCACACTCTTTTGATAAAATATAAAACTACACCCATAAAAAGTATAAACCGTGAAGATTGGATCGCATGACATCATTACTTTAAAAAGTTGTGGCCCTTGATTCAACAGGTTGTTTCTAAAATAACAAAATTAAAACACAATGGTATCAAGTCAAAATCAATAGTTTTAAGGAATTTTATTTCCAGTGACACAGAGAAACCTGACAATGGTACTAGAACAATAGACTATTTTAAACTCTTTTAAAATGTAAAACTTTTCCAAACATCCCAACGGTTCGAGCAGGACATTTAGTCACAGGAGACTTAAACAATGCCTTGATACTGTACGTTTGTACTTATTAGGACTGATTTCTGAAAAAGTTAAAGTTATAATAAATAGCACTAAATTACTATAACTCTTTACTGAACTAGCATTACACACCGAACTATATAATGTTTATTGAGGCCGGAATCTCAAACTTTTTTGTGCACCCTGTAAAACGCATTGCTTTTTCACATTAACTGTTGACTTGTCTCTGCACACACATAAGCTCGTACATACTTTTGTCCCGAACCTCATCCCCCCCACTCCTTGGGTGCACTTCCAATAAAACGACCCGCATTTTAAATCTACCTCCAACTTACTTTAAAGTGCGCTTGAACTTGGCTTGACTTGGCTACCTATGAAGGGGTCTCGAGGTTCGACACCCGACTCGGGCAGAGTTGTGTTTACTGAGCGCCTAAAGGCAGCACGGAAAAACCTTCTCCTTGATACCCCCTCTTCCCCCCATTGGTCCTCAACTGAGATTGGACCAAAGCGCTCTGAGCATGCTATAAGCATGAAAGTAGCGCTATATAAAAGCCATAATTTATTTATTATTTAATTTTAAAATCTGTTACGTTACATTTGAACAACCCGCTCTCTTTTTATACCACATTTCTTTCCCTATTCCCTTTTGTTCTGCCCCTGCACATCATAATTCTCTCCCACATACACTTTCAAGATGAATTGGAATGGCACACTTTATAAATCCCTCCCACACGCACACATAATTTTGGCCCGTGAATTCTAGTATCACTTTTCTGCCCCTTGCATAAAAAATATAAAAAAGTTAGTCTAACAAAGAAGCTCTGACTTTTCTTCCACTTCTCCATTCAATATCGACATACGTAATAGTCTCTATGTCGGCCCCACTTCCACGAACCGGTTCAAACAAAAATCCTCCCCAAAACACACACATACACCTTTAATAATCTCTTACAGATATTCGATTACATATGCATCTTTGTTAACTCTTTCTATAAAATATTAGCTCATGTTACATGTAATAGTACTATATCCGGTACAAAAAAGCATAAATATATAGGGAATTGAAGAGCTTTTCTACTTACATCTTGGTAAACAATTCTTGGATTTTGAAAAGTAAGATCTCTAAGTACCGGCAGCGCAATTCCTGTATCGCCAACAGCTAGAGGGGAAAAATTATGTTTCACTGTAAAAATAAACTCTAGAAAACGTTTATCAAACACAAATGTTTTGGTAGTCAGTAATTTGTAGTTATATATTTTACTTCTTTAGTCTCTTTATGTATTTCATTCTAGATACTAACCATTCAACTGAGGGATTACCATCAAATTCATGCCTTCATCTAATGCTTTATTGATGGATGAGATCTGAAAAGTATACAAAGTTATTGGTCTCTGAGAATCAATATCATCAACCTGTAGTCATTGTTGTAGTTATTGTTTTTGTGTGCTAGTCTTGAGCTCATCACAGTTTTTCGACAACTGTGTTTTTTGCACATGAATAGGTGTACCAGGAAATCGAGTTGACTAGGACCAAACATTTAACTACTTAACAAAAACTGAAATACAAAGGAGGAAAAAAATCGATTTTTATTACCTTTTTTTGTCGGTAAAGGAAAAACTGATCTATATATAGTAACATCAAACTGATCTATAAACTGATCTATATATAGTAACATCAAACTGATCTATAAACTGATCTATATATAGTAACATCAAACTGATCTATAAACTGATCTATATATAGTAACATCAAACTGATCTATAAACTGATCTATATATAGTAACATCAAACTGATCTATAAACTGATCTATATATAGTAACATCAAACTGATCTATAAACTGATCTATATATAGTAACATCAAACTGATCTATAAACTGATCTATATATAGTAACATCAAACTGATCTATAAACTGATCTATATATAGTAACATCAAACTGATCTATAAACTGATCTATATATAGTAACATCAAACTGATCTATAAACTGATCTATATATAGTAACATCAAACTGATATATATATAAACATCAAAATGATATATAAACTGATCTAGATTCTGGTGCTAATTTGATTCAAAGATCAACCATTTTAACATTTTCTGGTCTCTCCTTCTCTCTATCTCTCTTATATATATATATATATATATATATATATAGAGAGAGAGAGAGAGAGATAGATAGGTAGATAGATAGATAGATAGATAGATAGATAGATAGATAGATAGATAGATAGATAGATAGATAGATAGATAGATAGATAGATAGATAGATAGATAGATAGATAGATAGATTAAGTCTTACGTCTATTTCTCCAATTTGAGAGTTTAAAGATTCGATAATCGTTCTGTAATAGAAAAGTAATATAGTTATATTAAAATTACAGCTAGTAGATATTCATGAATGTTCTAATATACACTCACTTCAGTGTAATTAAGAGAAGTCTAATTCACTCAGTGCTCATAGCAGACCATTGCAAGTAACGTCTGTATTATATAAGACCAAAATCTCGTATACCATCTCACTCTCTTCTCGTTCTCAAAGACTTACATGCTGAGTGTGCTAAATACATGCCTAGATCTAGATTCTAGATTCACCTGCTGAGTATGCTTAAGACAAACTTAGATCTAGATTCACCAACTGAGTGTGCTAAAGACACCTAGATCTAGATTCTAGATTCCCCAACTGAGTATGCTAAAGACATACTTAGATCTAGATTCACCAACTCAGTGTGCTAAAGACATACGTAGATTCTAGATTCACCATCTGAGTGTGATAAAGACATACTTAGATCTAGATTCACCAACTGAGTGTGGTAAAGACATACCCAGATCAAGATTCTAGATTCACCAGCTGAGTGTGCTAAAGACATACTTAGATCTAGATTCACCAGTTGAGTGTGCTAAAGACATATCTAGACCTAAAAACCACCAGCTGAAGTGAGGTAGCCACATGTTGACTTGGTCTATGTAAGATAAATAACAAGCAGTTTTGGTTATCAAATGTTTGAATTCAAATTGAGTTCAAAAGTGTTATCCAACAAGTTGGCAGTACAGTAAGTTGATAAAAAAATAATCATCATCAGGTGGAGGGGGGAACACTAGCAAGAATGGTCTCAGTCTCTGCAGAAAACTCTTAATAAATCATAGAATGTACCTAGAGTAGTACCTACCCAAACTGAGCCACGTTACCAACGATACGATCGTTTCGGACAAAAGCTGCTCCTGCAATTGAAATGACCTGAAAATGAATTGAAAATAACATATTTTTAAAGATAGCCATTTTTTTCTTTGGTTACAGTTATTTTAAACGTATGCTACATAAATAGCTTTTTGGATTACTTTGGCACACTACATTACTTCGGTGCGAAACGGGGCGCGCACAACAATATATATTAGCATTTTGTGGCGCTACAAGTTTCAGAGTTTATAACTAGCTGTCGCCTACACTTGAGACCTGGGGCAGGATAAATCTATTGTTACAAATCGTACTGTACATTACATAAAAATTTATGTAGAAACATTTCAATTCAAGACCTACTTTAAAAAATTAAATTAAAAAAAGGAGCGTATCTGATGGGAGAACTCCACAATTAAAATATCCCTCTATACTGTCAGATTATTTCCCTTCGTTTCGATATCAAATAAAATTAATTAATTACCTATAATTAGTTAATTAATTGACTGACTTAAGAGTTCCAAAGATACCTACCTTTACACACAATATACCTAAATACCTATGGTATTACCTAGCTAAGTGGTCACACTTTACACTAAAATAGCTTAACAGTAATACCTCGAGGTTGTCCCGCTAATATAATAATAATAAATAATAAAAACCTGCAATCGTGTCACGTGATCATGTTTACGTTTTTAAGAAGTCAGCAGTTATTAAACAAAATAGTTAAAGGTCAAGGAAACGATGCAGACAAAATTAGGTTGTGGAGAGAAATCAAACTGGTTTGGCGGAAGGGAGAAGGGGGGGAGGCTAATGACTACAAAACTTAGGAATGGTCAACACATATTTTGTGACCACCCAGTAATCAAATAAAGTAAAAGGCAAAGAAAATTATGAAAATTACGCGCCATTATGAAGAACTGAAAATACATTTCCTGTTTTTGTAACTCTTATCAAGTCGTTGGCTGATGCATGCAGATGTACGTACCACGTTAGCTGTCACCACGGCTGATGCATGCAGATGTACGTACCACGTTAGCTGTCACCACGGCTGATGCATACAGATGTACGTACCACGTTAGCTGTCACCACGGCTGATGCTGATGATGTAGACAAATCCAAGGTTCCATACAGAGTCAGGCCGAGACCGCTGCTGGTGATATTGAAGTCTGGAGCCTTGCTTGAAGATATTGTCAAAGTCACAAAAGAATTCGGGTATTTCTCAGCCAACTGTTTTTAAAGAAGAAATTAAGAAGTAATTATTGCATTGAAAACATCCTTTAACCCTTACATTTTCAATATTTTACTCACAGAAAGTTAAAAATCTATGAGCAACAACTAATTAAGTATCGGAGAGTGAAGATGTCGACAAAGGGAGATCAGTGAGAACTATGTTAGTGACAACCGCTGAGCACATTTGTTTCCCTTGAATTCTGATTTTCAATTAGATATGTTATGCACAAAATAGAATTTGATAGTAAATTAGATGAGGAGAAATCAAGAATTAAGTAAAATAATAAGTTGACTTATGACAGCCAATATTCTTACAACTCGAAAATTCCTTAGTAGTAAATAAAATAGAATGCTGCCCCAACAATTACTATGAAAAGCCAATGTTACGGTTGTCAATTTGAGCCCTTTCTATGGGCTCCGCACTGTCCGCTCACTGGTCAGGAGCTTCAACCCATCCCACCGTCATGTCTTTTAGTCATCCATAAGGCTTGAATTAGGACTAGGACATAATAATCTCCATTCCTGAAGTAATATATATATATATATATATATATATATATAAATAGTACACTTTTTTTAAAACTTGTTCAAAAATATATAATAGACTTGTCGATAGAAATAAACCTACCAGAGGAATGAGGGTGCCGGCACACGCTGAATCTGGACAAGTTGTATTCAAGAAACCTTTACTCTGTGCTGGAAGCTGAAATTACGAAGATATTGAAAATAGTTTCTGAGTAAAATGTTTACATTTAGCTCCTAAAAATAAATAATTTATATAGATTTGGTTGGGGTATATGGGCTTCTGTAGGAAGAGGAGAACCTCTTTCAACTGGACATTCGGGCTTCTTGAGCAACTCATTTATCTTGGACTCCACTTAGAATCAAACTTTCACCTGTGGTTTAAGTAGATGTCAGCGTGTGACAACAACCAAACCGTAGTAAATCGTCTAGGCGCAGATAAAGATGTGGGCGTGTTCTGCACATTGGATGATAGACTAACACATTCTTCATTTACCTACAGAATTAACTTGGGAAGAGGGGAGAAGAAAATACTCAACGCTTTGTATTGTATTGCAATTAGCAAATACGTGATAGAACGATTGAATTCTTGACCATATTGATATTTGATCTCTTCTTTCTCTTTATTTCCCAATCTCGTTCGTCGTCTCACTATTTAGCTCTCTTTTATATCTAACCTTTCTCTCTACAGGAAATATTGTATAGCCTGGTTTTTTGTCTAGTAGGATAGTTTTATTTTTTATATAAAGTAGAGGTTTGCTTTGATTTGAAAAATATCATTATGTTTAGCTGAAATCTACACATTTCAATCATAAGCCCTGGGTCACCGATTGACTTCCATTCTAGCAGTTTGAAATATTTTGGCATTTTAATAAAATAAAATAAAAAGCTATGTTGGTTGCATAGGACCCTGTCACGCAAATGTTTCCTTCACCTTGTCAGGAGAGATGACGTATTGAAGATAGCCATGTGTATG
Source organism: Biomphalaria pfeifferi (assembly GCA_030265305.1). Classification (NCBI taxonomy): domain Eukaryota; kingdom Metazoa; phylum Mollusca; class Gastropoda; family Planorbidae; genus Biomphalaria; species Biomphalaria pfeifferi. The sequence continues at coordinate 1,467,753 of JASAOG010000024.1, forward strand.
TGCAGCGTAACTCAACGTCCTTGGTACATATTCTGTCATCCACAGGTACAACATACTACTGCTTTCTGTCCAGGCAGGTATAACATCAGGTGAGAAAGGAATCTGGCTTTGTCTGTCTGCCTTCCAGTAAACAGCTCCCTGTTTGTTTGTTTTTATATGGAAATATTAAAAAAATTAATTATTAATATATTTGTTATACTTTCTTTATAATTTGGTTATTTTACAAATTATTGTTACCTTTTTAAAAAAGCGAACCAGAAGGTATTAATGATGAAAAAAGAAATATTTAAGAAATCATACAAATAGGATTGTCTTTGTCGTTATTTCGTATAATGTACAATTATGTCTGTCACTAGTTGTCTGTTTGTTTTACTCAATATTTTTTAAAAATATTTGTTAATAGTTCTCTCTACACTCAGTATACACACTCCACACCCACACTGCTATTCAATTCTTTTTTGTCCAGTTTAGTCAAAGGAATGATAGTTGGAATTGTGGATAAAGATTATTTAACAGTTTAAATGAACTTTCTACAGTTTCTTCAGTTATCTACCTAGTAGCTGAATGTATTTTAGAAAGAAGGATCTTTTTAAGGGTTTTAAATCCTCCTTTTCCCCTCACGTATACTTGCACATTATTGTTTCTGCGTCTGACACACTATCCATAGAGGGCTATAGCTTGCTTCAACACATCCTTCCATTAAGAACTCACCTGGGTCTTTCGTCTCCACGCCCTACCCCCAAGCTGTTGTAGTTACCTGATTATCATAATCCAACGAATTTCTGTTTATCTCGTTCATTAAACCGGATCCTTAAAAAGTCATTAATTAAAAAGTACATAAATAAATACTCGCGTGGGCCTTATAGTTATACAAATTTTGTGAATGCAAAAGAAAGGGATAATTTAGCGAGCATAAGTAGGCTAACTGCGACTGTTGTGTTAATCATTCCCAAGTGCCAGTTTTCTAAGAATTTAAATTTTTTAACGTACTGTTATAAACCTGGTGGTGTGAGTGTAGTCAGCCGACGCAAATCGCCCCAGGCCAGCGCTAGACGAGCGGTCCACCGTGCCGTGACGAATACGACGGTCAGCTAAGTCGAGTGTCAACAGGACGGTTCGGGAAGGATCGCCGTCGTGAACAGAGCTCAGGGGCGTCACGAGGGATGTAGTCACGAGAACCCATTGAAACCTTACGAAGCCGTTGAAAGACATATGCAAGTCGAGAGATACCAGCAAGGTTTGAACCAAACAGACGTTGGTCCAGCTGCCAAGACTGGAGAGGAAAGTCCTGATGGTGGTCAAGAGAATCTAAGGAAGCCTGACGTTGAAGTTGATGGACAATTGCACGATGAAAGTCATTGACAACGTCTGAAACCAACAGGTGATTGGTCCGCTGCTGAGAAGAGAGAGAGAGAGGTCCTGATGATGGTGAAGAAAGCCGAATGGAGCTTGAAGCCGAAGACGAGGGGCCATTGCACGAGGAGTGTTACCAACCTGCCCAAACAGCATGCTCTCCAGACAAGGCTGAAGATGTTGACCTGTCCCACAATTCCGTCCTGTGGATTTGAAGCCCATCCCAGTCCTTCTTCGCAAAGACCTATGAAGCCACCTCTTTGGTCAACAATCTTGGTGATCCCTGCCCTTACATCCTATACCTCTCCATGTGTCAAGTGGCTGCCCTCAGTACCAAACGACAAGAGAGCGATGCAACCACAACGTCACTGCAACAAGAGGACGATCAACTGGAGGAAATGAAGAAGAAGGCGTTTGCGTAGTCCAACGTGCATGGTGATGCTACCAAGAAATAACTGCAGCCACATTGAGACCAACTGGCGGAGAAGAAGGCGACTTTTTTTGAATGCAACATGGATGACGATACAACCACGACATCACTGCAGCCACATGAAGACCAACTGGCGGAGAAGAAGGCGACTTTTGTTGAATGCAACATGGATGACGATACAACCACGACATCACTGCAGCCACATGTAGACCAACTGGCGGAGAAGAAGAAGCAGGCTACTTTTGCTGAGTGCAACATGGATGACTATGCGATCACGACGTCGATACAACCAGATGAAGGCTAACTGGAGGAGAAGAAGAAAACGTTTTCTGAATTCCACGTGGATGGCGATGAAAACACGACGGTGAGGCAATCAGGTCAAGGCAAACTGGAGGAAAAGAAGGAAGCGACCATTGCTGACAGCAACCTGGATGGCTCCATCAAGCTCAAGAGGCAAGCGGAGGTGTCGCAGTCAAGACGGTTCATGACAGAAGGTTCACGACAGGGGTTCAGAACACGGTCGACTGCAGCACAATTCAACGGTGTGGTTCTGTACGGAGCATTACGACGGTTCAGTGCGGAGAACTGTTAAGTACAGTTGAGATGAACGGCGTCTTGATCTTGGTCGGCGATCGAGTCCAACACGAGCCTAGTGTGTGAAGTCAGTCCTGAACTGTTGAACCCAGTGCAAGCCCGGAACGAGACGGAGAGGCCAGTGCAAGAGTTGATACGGCGGTACGGTGTTATCGGAGAGATATTTGTACAGTGTACGTGTTGCCAATTGTACAGTATTGGCTGTTATTTATTCAACTATTAAAGTGTTACGTTACTTTGGAGCCCTGAGTTGTCAAGTTTTTTAAGTTGGTGGTGTATAGTGCAGTTTGCAGAGAGCCTAGATAGTGAGATTCGTAACAGTACCTTGTGCTGAGTCTCTAAGTAACTGTCAGTAAACAAAACTGGAGATAGCAATCTGTAGTCAATGACAAACTTGTCGGCAATATCAGATTCCACTAGAGACAAAATTAGAGACAAGTTATTAGACATTTCTTAAAACATTCCATAGAGATGTAGACTGGTTGCTATTAAAAATACTAATTTATACTTTTATTTCATAGAATAGTTTCTGATGCTTGAAAGAGAAAGATTATATAAGAATGCAAACTGTAAGTGAAACTAAATCTTGACGTCTCCATAACTTACATGGTATCTGTCGTAACTTGTCTGCACCTTGATTATTGATTGCTTCATTAACTTTGTCACAGATCTAAAACATGAAGAGAGAAACATTTGAAAAGAATTTCCAAAGTCATCTCTACCTAAAGATGCTTTCCCTGTGACATCGCTACCTAAAGATGCTTTCCCTGTGACATCTCTACGTAAAGATGTTTTCCCTGTGACATCTCTACCTAAAGATGCTTTCCCTGTGACATCTCTAACTAAAGATGCTTTCCCTGTGACATCTCTAACTAAAGATGCTTTCCCTGTGACATTTCTAACTAAAGATGTTTTCCTAGTGATGTGTCTCCGATGCCATCTCTAAATAAAGACATGTATTTCCATTGTTTCTAGTGTCATCTCTATCTAAATTTTTTTTTTTTGCGATGTCTCTTATTTAAAACTAACAAATCTTAAAAATGGACATTAAAAATACTTTCTGTTGACAAGATCTTTGCCTTTTACCAGCATTAGGAGAATAAGTCATCGATCACAAAAACAGGCGCAAAAACTCTTTTGTTCCCTGATCAAATAATTAATTTTCTCAAAGCCAACTTTTTACTAACGTTTTGTTTTTCAAAATAGAAGATAATAAAATCCTTCGCGTATCCATGTGTAAATCTCGTCGTGCTAAGTTTGATTGTCCTGACGGATTCGGGTAACTCGTCTTCTCCCCTAAAGCCACCCTTTCTAATTTGTCCTAGCATATGGAATAAGAAATGTGCCTCTATTTTTTGTGCCTTTCTTTGCCATCACCTGCTGGTATGGTAATACTTCACTGGCACAAAGACTTAGACTAAATAGACTAATTAATTAAAAAGCATCGTATATCACTCGAACACAGCTATCATCTCTTGAAGAGCTTTTTCATGAAAGATGCCTTTCCAAAACACTCACTATTCTTAAAGATAACCTGCACCCATTAAACCGCTGTTACAAAAGATCTGAACTATTAGTAAACTATACACCAGCATTGCCATTCCATAGAATGTGTTTACGACTTTACGTAATCTACACATACGCTCAAACAATAGAGGCAGGTGAGTCCAAAAGTGAATTCAAGAAAGAAGAAACATTCATTATTGAATCACGAAAACAGCAGCCACTAACCTTACTTCTTATAGTATCTCGTATTTTTCCTCTAAATAACCCTTTCAAGAGATTCAGCAGCCAAGCCATGCTCCCACTGAATTTGATGTTGAAGTCTCCAATAGCTGCACTGCAACTTCTTGATACAAGCCTAGGACTGGTGTCTTCAAACTGATCTATTAATGCAACAGTAAAATGGATATGTTGGCAGCTCCCATGCAAATATCTAAAAGCTAGATCGTGCCAAGAAAGCCCCCATTAGAATAAGGGTTCCACAGAGTTTCAAACATTGATATAATAAACAGTCAGGGAAATTTATTCATTTTCATTGAACTGGAACATTTTTCAACAACATATCTGTCATAATCGAAAGACGACCGACAACTTTGTCCAATAAATAAAATAAAAGAGTAGTTAATTATAATCACTGACGGATCCAAGGGCGAGGGGGGCGGTAGGGGTGATTCCCCCTCACCCATTCGACCGACCTAATCCCCCTGCGGGAGAATTATAGTAGAGAAATCACAATATTTGTATACAAATTCTTGGCTTTTCTTAATAATATGCCCATACACTATTAATTTATATTTAAACAAATTTTTATATTATGTCGCCCCCCCCCTTTTTTTTTCTAGTGATTGTAACTGTCCAGAGAGAGAGAGAAAGAGAGAGAGAACTAGTGCATGTAGGCTTGTGTACTGATGACACTGATTGACACTATTTTCTTCTTCTTCTTAAACTGTCAGGTAGAGTTGAGCCTTCGGCTTTTGGAACTCTAGGCCAGCAAAAGTGAGCCTTCGACTTCTGGAACTCTAGGCCAGCAAAAGTGAATAAGAGCTCCCTCTCATCGGCCTGAAAGACACTGACGGGTGGGTCAGACTCGCGGTAAGAGACCACGTACACTAAGACCCCCACCATTTTTCTTTTCTCTACCAGGCTAACTGTGCGGGACACGCCATTTATGTAACGGCCCCTTGAGGAACAGCGCCTGGATTGTGACAAGATTGTGGGAGCTTTTTTACAACTCCGCACAGTGCAATAAGGATATAAAGAAAAGAAAACTCAGATTCAAGATCATTGGCAGGAAAATAAAAGTGAGATAAATACTATGTGCAATGATAAAGCAATTTAAAATGTTCACTTTGCTCATTTATAATTAATTCGAATACATGAAAGCTCGTTTATCATTTCATATTTGCGCAATAAAATCAAAGGTACTGACCAATTCCAACAGTAACTGTCAGTTCAACTCCTCTAAAATTTACAGAGACACCGCCAGAATTAGAAATAGGAACGCTGGAATGGAACATGCGAGATTTTTTATCAAACCTTAAAGATTCTACAAATACATTCTTAGAGTATTAATTGAACTTCCAGAGCCTGCTAGGTAATGCAGCCCACTTACAATAAAAGTTTATAGCGAACTCTGTAGTCCAAGAGCACATCCACACCCAAGTTTCTCAGATTCATAGTCAGTCCACGTTGACCAGGATTGAAAGACATGTCGATGTCAGGAATGGCCACATTTTCTAAACGGAAACTGTTGAAGTAGTGACCAAGTAAATTTATTAATAACATTTTAAATATTTTAAAAACATTGTATTGAGGGATAAAAGTGTTTTAGAAAAATGTGATATAGGTCAGATTAGGAATACCAAATATAGCTGAAGAGCATCTTTCAGTTGATAGCTTTGGTTTACCATCCAGCTCGATGGAAATCTAAATACCAACCTCTCCTGCCTCTGGACTATTGGAAAGGGTTTGGAATTCACAAGGAAATATCAGGAGCCTGTTACCCTTAGGCAGCTTGCAGTGCTACTTGCTGGCATAGCCTGTGACGCCACTGATTCCAAACTGTATCGGATATAGATCTATATGTGGACGGAGTGTCTCTCCAAAATAGGGCTCCACAGCCATATAAAAAAGTGTTCGAGATGAACCATAGTCGTTCTACGACTGAAGGAGGCCAATAATATATTGTATTATACATTTATTTATATTTTTTTACACTCCCAGTTGAATAACTACTAGAGTTAATTTCTGGAACTTATTTTAAGAATATTTTTTTAATCTTTATTATTTTTACTTCACAGCATGTCACCACAAATATAAAGTTGTACTTAATGTGAAGTATTTAACTGTTTACACTCGTGATTAATGTTATGGAACAATGGAACTAGCCTGAGTTTGTGGGTTTGACTAAATGTTTCGAAATATTGCCAATAAGAATATTCTTCTTTTTCTTTAAACGTTTTAGAAAGACACGTCGAGACAATGTTTCTTTAGCCTCTGCAGCATAAGAGATAAGAATCTGAAGTTTCTAAAACTTATATTTATATTTAAAATTATTTGTATTTAATATGTTTGAAATTTTTATATGTATAATATGTGGGCACAAGAGTCAGCAAGCTAGGGTATTATTTGCACAGTAGTTTTGTACCAAGCAATGTAGGAGTCTAAACGTCTTGGGTAACTGACAAGTGCAGGGATATTTGATGCGCTTAATAGAAAACTAATCGTGCGAGGAAATACAAATAACTCCAAATATAAAGCATTCTTCTAGACTGAAGACTGGCAATGTCCCAAATATTGTCAATGTATTTTGTTGAATTACTTACTTTTTCAACCAATACTCAAATTTTCCATCCTTTCCTGATACGTCTTCCAAACGAATGTTGTTGAGTTTTTCGGCCAGTGCAGATTTGGCAACTTTTTCAGCTGGGAGGAAATAGAATGTTCTTAGTGAAGAAGAAGCTATACTAATACCAGAGGTGGCCTTATGGGTAGTGAGTGGAGCAACTGCTCCAGACTCCGCGGCTTACGATTACGTCGATAAATAAAATTCTTTGTCACCGTCAGCCAAATATTCCTGACCCTTTTATGATGCTCGCTCAGAGCCCTGCGCATTACTAAGGCGGCCTCTGTAATACTAAACAAAACACATTATCAATGAAATTATTAGGGACATATTCCTTGTCTATATTACATCAGCAGTGCAAGTGTCCGCCTTCAAACCGCACCCCTCGAGGTACGATGTTTGAATAGTAACATGTTTGTTGGGTCCTTCATCCATCCCCGCCAGTGCAATGGACACGGTCCTTAGGTACCCCAACGGTGGTACTGTTCAGTGGTGGTTGTGGGCCCGGGTTCAAGAATATGATGTGGGGCCCCATCCCTAATATTATGAGAAAAATAAATCTAAATACGCATAGTTAGGCTGTATTCAAATACAGAGTAGCCAAAATTGTATACCGACAAAAACAACAGCTTGGGATGGGGCGTGGAGACGAAAGGCTCAGGAGAGATCGGAATGGAGAGATGTGTTGAAGCCGGCCAGAGCCCTTCATGGGCTGTAGCGCTACTATGATGGATGGATGGATGTATAGACTATATAAATAAATAAATATTTATATATATATATACATTTATATACAGTGCTTTTTTGTAAAAAAAAAAAATAGGTGCCGGTACTACTAATATAAATTAATAATATACGATAAAATACAAGAAAAGTAATAATTTTTCCACACATTCATAAAGGTGCCGGTATGTCATACCGTGCATACCGTCACAAAAATGCCCTGTATATATGCATATATAATGTAAGACTACTACTTTCTGGAAGTACTGTTGTAATTCGGTGTTTCTCAAACTTTTACTATTGCCTCCCCCCAGTCGTTGACGAGTGCTCTAGAATCCCACAGTGGAGTTCATGGTGTGAGATGGGGGGGGGGGGGGGATAAAAAAAGTAATAATAATCATAATCTAATTTTTTCAGAATGATTCCCAAGAATCCAAATGTACGTTATGTAAGTTCACTAGAGCTAGTCTGTTTAGTCTAGTTTAATCGGAGAGGTAGCTGATTTTCTCTCCTTTCGGCAAGGAGGACTGGTAGGAGGCTGTAAGCTCTCCCAGCTGGGAGATATAAATATATACGAATTTAATGAAAGTAAATAAAAAGTAAAGTTCCCCTTTCAAACCTTGTGGTCTATATGGCCTATGGTGTTAAGGTCGTCTGTTTCTGTGGCATACGGTTAACGAGGGTGTCATGTGGCCAGCACAATGACAAACCGCCTTTACTTTTTCCTAATTAATGTCGACTCAGAGACGCCAAAAAATTTTGAAATTCCAAAATCCCAGTCATCACCAGGATTCAAACCCGGAAGCCCCGGTTAGGAAGCCAAGCGCTTTACCGCTCATCCACCGCGCCCACTATAAGAATTGAATACATTTAAATTATTACATTCGAAACATTTTGTTTTCGATTTTTTCTAAGTGCCCTATTGGTTATGGGCTCGGGTTCATTAAAGCCATTCGAGCCATGGATGCTTCGCCACTGGTTCTGTTTTACTTGCATATCGGCCTTAACATAAAAGAGGCGCGCATCTATATGTGCCTCAAGAATGTATTTTTAAAAAGTTTTATGAAAATAAAATACTAAAAAGCTGCAAAAGTTTTATTTATCTATCAATCTATCTATCTATATAATATAAATAATAAATAATATAAATATTAACAGCCAGACTGGTTTCACACCCTAGTAACATATTACACAAAGATTTTTTTTTTAAATTGCACAATAGATTCAAACGAAGAGGAATGAAATTATTTTTAAAATACCATAATCGATTCCATTTTGAGTCACTCTCATCTTGACGCCTGGATTTTGGGATAACGTAGGGAAAATAGTCACAGCTATGACTAGATAAAATAATGATGTCGCCATTGTGGTTTCACCCTGAAAAAAATATATAATTGTTAAAAAGGCACAGTGCAATGTAACTATACTAGACAATAGCTTAGACTTGGGTAATTAAGTTATAGATGTTGCATAAATCAGTCTAGTAATAAAATGTATAGCGGTAGACGGGACAAACCAATAGCAGATCATAGATGCTCGTGTAAGAGTTCGTATACAAGCGCAAATACTGGTCCTAGGTCCTAGGCTCTTGCAAGGCTCAGGTACAAAAAAAAAGAGTCTTGTTTGAAAAAAAAAAGAAAAACCAACGAGGCACCATGAAATAATAAGATACAAGCCATGAAATAATAAGATACAAGCCATGAAATAATAAGATACAAGCTACATATGTGCCACACAATAATGAGGAACAAACGTAAAAGATTCCAAATACAATAGTTAGATACAAAAGCACTACATACACTGGTGATACACAAGAAGGTCTCATACACTGGTGATACACAAGAAGGTCTCATACAATGGTGATACACAAGAAGGTCTCATACAATGGTGATACACAAGAAGGTCTCATACAATGGTGATACACAAGAAGATCTCATACAATTGTGAGATACAAAAGGACCTCATAAAGTTATGTGATACAAAAAGATCTCATACAATTGTGAGATACAAACACAATTGTGAGATACAAACACAATTGTGAGATACAAACACAAACAAGGAAAGAACTTTAAATATCCTCTAAATATTAGTGAGCTACAAACCTTGTGACAACACAAAACGTACGTAATAAAAGAAATAGAGGATGTCAGCACTAGTTGAACTGGAACCAATCAGGGCAATATAAATGAAATAGCTTTATATACATTCATAACCCAGATTTCCGAATTAAGGATTTTAGCATATTCAAATTTTTTTCCCCAACAATCATCTTTATAGATTTGTATGATTTACAAGTTCATTGCGTTGCTCGCAAACCATGAGGCCCTGACAAGTTACAAACGATATTTATTCAGAAATTATTTACCTATTTGTTTAAGGCTCTCAACTGCAACAGGCAGACGGATATGTATGCGTTTATACCTTTGTTGACTTTATAGGTCAACACATGGTACAGTATTTGATCACTTGGCTTTGAAACACGCACAACATCCGTTACGTGAGCAACAAGTTGGGTTTTTTCACCTTCAAAAAAAAAAAAATAAGGATATGAAACTAAAAAATGTTTCAGCTAACGGATACTAATGAGTGTATTTAATGGAAGACAAATTTTACAAAAATATTTCAACTTGTTAAACGATTGATGACGCTGTCAAACACGCAACTTGTACTTAATTTACTTCAGTTAGAGAGACAGACCGAAAGACAGACAACACACACACACACATAGATAGATAGATAGATAGATAGATAGATAGATAGATAGATAGATAGATAGATAGAAAAGATAGATAGATAGATAGATAGATAGATAGATAGATAGATAGATAGATAGATAGATAGATAGATAGATAGATAGATAGATAGATAATAGATAGATAGGAGAGAAAGAAAAAGATTGTAGTAGAGGAAAGATGATTATAGAATTGTGCAGATAGAGAGATGGAAAGAGTAGACGTTGAAAGAGAAATACACTGTTGGTGCGAAGGAAAGAGATACAAAATAAAGAGATACAAAATAAAGAGATACAAAATAAAGAGATACAAAATAAAGAGATACAAACTAAAGAGATACAAAATAAAGAGATACAAAATAGAGAAATTTACTTGACTAGATGGAGGTATTAAGATGAACCAAAGAGAGAGATGAAAAGATAATGAGATAGAGAGAAGGAAAGTTGCACACAGAGATAGAAAGATAAAAAGGTGAAAGAGAGAGATGAAAAGATAATGAGATAGAGAGAAGGAAAGTTGCACACAGAGATAGAAAGATAAAAAGGTGAAAGTGAGAGATGAAAAGATAATGAGATAGAGAGAAGGAAAGTGGCACACAGAGATAGAAAGATAAAAAGGTGAAAGTGAGAGATGAAAAGATAATGAGATAGAGAGAAGGAAAGTGGCACACAGAGATAGAAAGATAAAAAGGTGAAAGAGAGGGATGAAAAGCTGATTTCTTGCGACCCACTAGTTTCAAAACGTCGCACTAACGAAGGTGTCATTTCATCATGTTTCCCACAGCTTTTCTAAAAACACTTTCCGGATCTAACACCATCATGCAGTCCTGACATACTCAAAGTATACAATACACTTTATTCCCACTGATAATATGAAACAGACTAGCTTTTTTTTTTATTTCAATTATTCTTAGTGGTCCTTGTGAGGAAAAGTTATCTGTCAGTCACTTGCAGATCTCAAAAACAAAAATGGTATTAAAATTAATTTCCCCATCGTCTACATCTTGCGTGAATTAGTGCAACGTCTACTTTTCGTCTTGCAGAAATTGAATCTTTTTTTTTAGCGCAACGTTTATATTGTCGGGGAGGAGATGTGATGGTGATGGGGCTTTAGGCATTTGGGATAATGCCTGGTGGGCCGGTACCCAAAAAAGCAGGTGGGCTAACATCGAAAGAGTCGTTTGGCATTGCAGTAAGGCCCTTACAAAAGATTTTAGAATAGTTTCTTTTAAAATGGCGACCAAGAAGAATCGCGATTGGGCTGCTCATTGTCCTCTATGTGGATCTGAGACAGAAAGCAACTAAACTTCTTGAACGCTTTCACCGAAGATGTTTGCACCCCATCATGGACATACGTAAGCAAGGCTGCACTACAAACAGCGATGCTCTTGCGAATGCCGGTATGAACTTCTTTAAGTCCGACAGTCACGCTGGGCAGAGCATGTATGGGGGACGAGCATATGCCAAAGGCAATCTTTTTTAGTGATATGAAAGGTGGTCGTTGTAACAGAGATGCTCTAACAGAAATGCTTCTTCAGAATACTAGCGCAATGTTTTTCAGTCTCTTAAGAAAATGCGCCATTTTACTTTGCTACACCATGTGCGTGTTTTACCCTCTAACGTACATATCTTAATGTTTCGTACTAAGGCCATAATGAATAAACTAATTGCAATATTAAATGTCTGAACGTAACCATTTGAGAAGTTACACTGCAAAGACTTACTTCCAAGCCAATACTAGTACAATACTTTTACACAAAAGATGCAATGTAAAACGACACGACTTGAGCTATGTTTTTTCTAGACCATTTACAATGTTATTTATGTGAGCTGGCGCTCCTAGATCTAATTTTTTTCTATTTATATCTGTATTTTAATTTTTGTAAACAATCTAGGCTAGTGCTGAGTGCATGCCTGTCTCCCGCCAGCTCTTTAACTTTAAAGTTAGTGTAGACGAGTCATGACCTGGCTATATAAATAGAACGGATGCTGCCGTGTCTTGTCCCTTTTCCAGTGTTGACCGCTGGTCAGTGCTTGATTAGCTGGTCTGTGTGACCAAGCAGTGAGTTAGAAAGTTATTTTTAGTGTTGTTCCTGTGTGGACGTGCTCTGTGTGGACTGCCTGTAAGTTGAGAAATTGTTTTATTTTTACATGATATATTTTAATTAGGATTGATTGTTGTTAGATTGTTTTGATGTAAACGGATTAGTGCCGTGCATCACCGTTTAATTACTCAGCCATTGTCTATGATGGAATTGGAAGGTCCTTTAATCTGGATAGCATCACCCCCCACGAGCCATCTCTAATGATCTCCTTGTTGCTTTTCTATACAATGTTTTATTACCTTTAGTTTCTAAAAGTATTTCCATTAATATTAGAATGATCATTTTATATATTTTTTATGTTTGTTTATATTTGATATTGCAGGCTATAATTCCTGTCTGCCGCAGTTATAGCTGTTGTTTTATTGCTGCTGTACAACGGCCATTATTTCGGCTGCCTTACGGCCTAACTGTCTGCGGTAGTTCTGCTTTACTGCTGCTAGTAGCTTACTGTTTAGTGTTGGGGTAATTTAGGTTATTTGGTGGTCGGTTTAGTTAGTAATAGTTGTAGATTTAGCAACATAGATACAGAGGCGGCAGAGGGTTTTGATTAGTGGAGTTGTTAAGTTCAGTTAAGTAGGGTTGATTAATTATTTAGTAGTGCGTATAATAGTTTTTGTTTATTTCTATGTTTATTTTCGTATTCACCTATATTTTTATTGCTTTGTAAGTTGGTTGTAAATAAAGTATATATAAGTTCCTTTTAGAATTTCAGTTTATTATTTTATTTTTAGTTAGCTAGTTTAGTTTAGTTTAGTTTGATTGTGCTGTCTGGTTGCTTGGGCGACTCTAGCCCCCTGGTCGCAGACCGAGATGCACAGATTGGGCCCACCCAGTAGAGCTACCACCTGCCTACTGTTTTAAATGAACAAATGTTGAGCAGCAGCAGATAACCAAAAAGGGCCTCACTCAGTAGCGCCACCCTGACCTACTCACATATAGAACTAAAAGAACACAAAAGCAACAATATAGTCTACCCGATCGTTCATCTTCGTCACTACAAAAATATTTCCAAAATAAGTTCGGGTAAATATCCTTCCTTAACAAATTATTCAACCGAGCGTACACAGCTTATATATATAAGCGCTATGAAGATCACCTCAGGCGTAATTTACACCTCACTGGCAAAGAGGCAAGTAGATGGCAATAGATAGCATCTGCAAGAGACAGTTGGGCAGCTATCTCAAAGGCTGCGAGATACACATGTAAGACCTAAAGAAAAGCCCTTGTTGAAGATACGAGCAGAAGAAGAAATGAAAACATAAATAGACCGCCGACGAAAGAACAACGGCTTTGTCTGCACGAGATAAGGAAAAATATACATGTCACATACCCTCTGAATGACTAGTCTGGTCTTTTTTAATATTGTTAACGCTTCCGTTGGTGGGTTTCATATCAATGACGCTACTATTGAATTAGGTGACTGTACAATTTGTTTTAGTTTTTCTTTTCATTGGAGAAGGGTTTAACCTCTGAACTCCCTTGGATACACCTACGATACAAATAGATGTGTTCATAAAAGAGTGTGTTTTTTAAACTTGTAACCTACGTCTCTATGAAAGTGAGTTAGTGTGTGCTGAAACAGGAAAATAGTTCAATCATGTCATCCTTTGCAGTAAACAACCAAGTAAAAGCCGGATATGTTCACTAGTGAGACCAAAGTCTTCAGGACGGAGGACACGATCTCCAAACTTTCCCCCTTTTGCCGAACTGGTAACCCTAAAATAATAAACCATTTTTGTTTAACAAAATGGAAAGAATGAAGTTGATATTATCTTGGCATAATTAAGCTACATACAAAAAAAAATATTTTTTAATGGCAAGTAGAAAAGTTTGTGTAACGGGAGAGAATCACGTTTCTATCAAGTTGTCTATCATTCTTGAGATACTGCAGTAGTGCAAACATCATTTTAAACAATTTAGTTTATGTAGACTGATGAGCAGACGTGAGCCACGTAGAAGCCCTAGACCACTTGGAAGGATTTAACTCAATGATCATGAATGGCTGAGGTTCTTAGACATACCCTCTAAATGACTAGTCTGAGTTTCAATCACGGCATTGTTAAGGTGTTATTGGTTATTTCTTTCCATATTATTAACGCTTCCGCAGGACAGGCTCCATGTTCAGAGTTAGTAAGACGGCCCCACTAATGGAAAAGAATGTAGGATTATTAGAACTGGGTTCACAGTTCTCCATTTCATTAACACATGTTGCTATGGTAACCGTAGATAAGATAATTTCTCCCATTTTCCTCTACTGTGACTTTTCATCAGGGCATCAACTCTGAGGTCAAGAAAATCCTTGTGTTGCAATAGACAGAAAAAAATCCTTCGATTCCGATGATTAAAGATGTGTGACCACTCAGTTCGCGACCGAGGTTCTGTTTAAGTTCTATTTTTGTCCCACGACTTTCGTGAGAGCTCTCCAGCTGCTTTTCCTCTATACTACTGAGGGTAAAATGGCGACTGAATTGATCTTTAAAGCGCTTCCGGAGAGCACGCCTGTTGGCATGCCGTCATCTCCCTTGCGCAATGAGACTGTAAGGCTCCTTGTAAAGTTTCAGAGTTTCTGGACTGCCTTATAGATAGAAGTGCTAGGTCCAATCATTATTAGAACCCACTTTTACAACGGTATATTGCGTCAAATTAGATTATTTAGTGTATATATTGTACAGTGTATTAGTCTTCTATTTGTGTTACTAATGCGTGAGTACGACTGACCAGCTGGAGCAGAATTTAGTTTTTTGATTATCCAGTCATCTCTTTAATACGATGGTAATAAAGAATATTTGCTTTTAAAAATTCGTTTTGGTGCATGCAGAAGAGGTCTAGATTTTGAAATATCGAAGTTCAAAGACCTTAGTTGTCACAAAAACGCAGTGACCTGTTTACTTAGTGAGCCACATTAACATGAAGATATTTTAAACTCATATACATTACCCTACAGCATCATGTCATCTAGCTTTGCTCTAGCCAACATAACTTAACAGTATTCTTCTAAGTTTTCAAATCAGCTAGATTTTTACAAAAATGTTTTCAGATTTTACATTGAATAAAAACATGACTAATTGCTCTAACGTTTTCAGGCAGTTTTTGTATTCAACTCTTTCAAGCTGTTATTATACAAATAATTGTGTACATATGTTTGAATTATGTTTTATAAAGCAAGATAATCTCAAGCGTGGCCTTTGAGTAGATCCAAGAAATCATGTGATCTGATTAAGTTTGAATGACACTACTTCTAGGCTACAAACACAAAAATGTTTTTGGGTTCAGAGAATAAAATGTATTTTAATAATGAATGTTTCCCAGTTCAAAATGTTTATAAATATTCAAACATTTACAAGGAACAACATTGAAATAAAATACTATCCAAATCACCAAAAGTCAAGCCAATCTCAGCTTGTAGAACTCTTGTCAACCAGTCTTAGCTTCTAGTGAATAACACAACCTAGACCACAAGGCATGCCACTAGACAAGAGTTGAATACTTACAAGTTATCAGAAGTACAACCAAACATAGTTAGGAGAAATATTTATATATACAGATTTGTTATTGAACAAACACATTCTGAAGTGGATTCCAAGCTGGGAAGTTTGGTGGTTGATCGAGAGACATCACACAAACACCTTCAAACTCTAAACTACAAGAAATGTACATAAATGCATTTGGCAAGAAAAAAAGATTTTACAATAAACTATTATTCTTGAAGTCTTTTGTAGTTATTGAAATCAACAAATCAAACAGAATGAGTTCTCTGATGTAGTAATCTGCATTCCATAAGTAATGAGCTGTGGAATATTAACATCTCAACTCCATACTTCCCATAGTAGTAGGGACTGTGATCCTAGTCTGTGGAAGTCCACATTCTTTTTTACACATAGACACTGGAGATGTTGGTTTATTCAATCAATTCCTGAATTCCTAGTTATAAAGAATTTGATTGTTGTCTTCTGTTAAACATAATGTACAGGTTACAACAAAACAATAAATACAACAAATTCAAGAATGTCACAAAGTTACAAATACACTTGATAACAAAAAAAATAGCTGCAACAATAATATGCACACAAAACAATTAGAGGACAGTTTGTCACAAAAGTCTTGTTCACAATAAAAGAAAAAGTTCTTATGTTAGACAATTTTTTTTTACATAATATACACAAAACATGAGTAAATATTCCAAACAGGTTTGTACCAAGTTCTTGCTCTGACAATAAATGTTGAACTTGGTCAAGAAGACAAAAACAAAACAACAACTAAGAAACTAAAAATGTAAATGGATAAAAGCATTTTTTGTTTTAATGTTTGTGCCAGGGAAATGTTCATTTGAAATCTATTGCTACTTAACATTTTAAAATTTTATAGCCAGGTAATGAATGCAATAATTTCAGAGACTAAAATAAGAATTAAATTCTACAAGAAATATTGTTTGGCCAATAAACATCCCAACTGCACAACCAATGAAAAGAAAAGCCTGTAACATCACAAACATATTCAGTGGTTTTTGGTTGACATGCAGTAAAAGAATCTAAAAAAAAAACCAAACTATTACAAATGTTGAGATTCTGACCTCTCTAATCTGAACAAAATGGGTGGAAAAAATCATGTGAATGTAAATAGGTTCAAACAATGAAACCAAAAAATTGATAATTTTTTTTGACATCTGAGATGTAAAGTGCATATACCTCACTTGCAATATATGCATAACAAACCTTTGTTAACTAATAGTGGCATGAATCATATAGGTATGAAGAAACAGATACACAGACACAAATTGTTTGAAATATAAATAATGATTCATACAGTGAACAAACTATTCTACATTTGGACAGCTTGGGTTTACTGGGTTATTGCATGGAATATATTTCACTGAGATGAATGAGTGGGAGTGCTATTCAAACAACAATTGTTTAGGTGGGTAACATACAATACTTTATACAACAATCTCCAAGAGCACACAACAAATCTTCATGAAGTAAAAGAAATTTAAAAACCTTCATGTACAGCTGCTAACTGGTAATAAATTAAAACATGTACATACTATAAGTACAACCAAAAAAATGACCATATTAGTTTTATATTCTGAAAAAGTATATGAGTCACAATGATTTTATTTTTTGTTGGCAAAGATGATTGAAGGAAAATACCTGACATCTATATCCTGTTATATTTCATTTTCCATGCATGTAATTCAACAACAAGAATAGCAGGATATACTATTTATATCCAAGAAAATGTCTGAGCAGAGCTTTAGTGGAAAAGTATGTCTTAGATTACTTTCAAAAGTCTTTGTTATATGAAATATATTGTTCTAATCAACCTGCGTCCTGTATGATATTGACTTTGTTACCTTAACCAATATGTTCAGTTCATTGTGTAACATAATGAATGTCATGAGATTGTAATAAGAATGGAAGATTTTATATATAAATATAAAAATAAAAGGGAAAAAAAATTTATACTAGTTCTATAATAAACTTCAGTATTTATTATGGAGCTAATTATGTCATTTGTTTACCATTGAGATAATTACCCATTATGCTTTTGAAACAAAATAAAATTTGACAACACTTAACATTCCAATTTGTAATTAAAAAAAACAATAACAATAAACCAAGGCCAATTAAATCAGATCTTATGGTTGCTAGCACAGGTGACAATTTAAGATAACAAGAGAAAAAATCACAATTCTTACATGTGAAGTCAATGCTATTTGATATACACATTTGAAATTTTGTGTCAGTTCAAATACTATGATAAGTAAACTTTTGCAAATCTATTATTTAACACAAAAAAGCTCATATAAGTGCAATCACATCAATTAGTTTGGTCATGTCATTAAATTTCTAATAGATCTAGAGTAACAATAATATTTCTATGCAATTAGAAATATTTTACCAACTGTTTTTCTTTGGCCAAATTTCATGATTTTAGCTTTCTTAAAGCGCTATCACTTGTCTGATGGAGTTAGAAAAGGAGGGGGGATGAAAGAAGGGGGTAACTTGAGAGCTCAAGCCTCCTCAAGCCAATACATTAACCATTGTGCCAGGAAGTGCTTATGAAAATAGAAAGTTTTAAAGTTATTTATTGTTTGTTTAAAACTTTTAAGCTAAGTATAACGCCAATTCAGTCAAGTACATTTTTTTTCCTTGTTTGATACCAAACAAAATAATTAAGTATCAATAGTTAGTTCACTAATTGGTTAATTTTTTTTTTTTTTGATTCTAGTGTTGTCAGGTACAAGAAAAAATGGTGCAAACTTTCATCTTGATCCGAGATTGGGTGTGGGAGAAATAATGTGTACAGACCTTTTACCAGACAGACAATTTATTATTATTACTACAAACATACTAGGAGAAAGAGCTTCACAGTTCCAACCTTCAATTGTGTCCAATGAGAAAGACTACCATGCATTCACACAGTACAATGCCTACAATAACAATTTAAATTCTTCTATAATGTTGAGTGACCAGGTGTAGTCCAAGTAGGTCAGAAGATTATAATAGCCAAGTTAACATAACTGAAAATTGATCGTGATGTTAAAAACCAAACCAACATTATAAAAGTAAAGTTCCCCATTCAGACTTTGCAATCTATAGGGCAGATGATGCTAAGGTAATCCGTCTCATTGGCCAACAATTAACGAGCAGGCTGTCATGTGGCCATCACAACGACCAACCGCCTTTACTTTCCCCAACTCAAGTCAGGTACCCATTAGAGCTGGTTGGACTCAGGGATGCCATAAAAATACTGAAATCCAGTCTTCACTAAGATTGCAAACCAGGACTCCAGGTTCGGAAGCCAAGGGCTTAACCACTAAATGAAATAACATGATACAGGAATAAAATTATGCATGAAAACTTTGTTCTATTTTGTTGAACAAAATTTTACATAGTGAAATAAAAAAAGATGGTAAAAAAGAAGGCTAAGAAGAATGACATGAACAATAAGCTGAAGTTAGTAAAAAGATGCATTTAAAGTTTAGTTTACTTTCTTTAATTGCTGATAACAATATAAAGAGTTATACTGCAGACCTTTGGATGGTAGAGGATAGAATAAACAGCATTCCACACTCCAAAAAAATTATCCTATGACATTCAAAAGTAAAAGAATGCATTATGCAATCTCTGACATGCCAGAAATGCAAACCTTCCCACCTCCCCATAACAACTAAATGCTATCATGCCAAATATGAGTGTAGATATGAAATACTATGCATAGCACTCATCACACACAAAAACTATCAGCCGCTAAGACATTTAGTAAGCTGTTCTGTTCAAGTTCTACAACTAAGCTCCAGCAAAGGTTCCATAACCAGGCAGGCTCATTTAGGGAGTATAAGATGTTACTAGGTTAGTTCCCCTGCCAGTAAAAAAAAAAAAGGAAAAAAAAGCAGTAAATAGCATAGCAGTTATAAAAAACACACAAATAAAATGGAGTATGGAAAAAATATTCTAGAGTGGTTTCTTATTATTAAAATGTCTATTTTTCCACATCACTTTTCAATAATTTTTTTCAAATAATGTCAATATGAAAACAGTTTTTTGTTTTGATTCAAACTTTTGAATTTAATTTTGTTGGATTGGGTTTTGAATTCAAATATTATGAACAAAGACTTGACTTTCACGAGTCTGACTTCCATGGAAAGGCTGTACCACAAGATTTTTAAAAAATTTAAATGAAAATATACTTTGCATTTTTTTTTAACACCATGGGTTTTTCTGCAACAGCCCAATGTATATGTATTGTATGGGGGAAAATAACTGAATACATCATTGACAAACTTCCTGGATGCTGATTGGCTGAAATAACTGTTTATCAAATCAAATGGTTAAACATATGCTAGGCCACAGTACCAAGGAATCCTTATCACACACCTACCAGCCTTCATCCCCCTAGTATGTTAAGCCTCCTAAACATTCTGCACTGAGTGTAGGAAGCACAAGCAAAAAGACTAGGCTATCTGATGAGATGTTTAAAATCATAAACATAGAAGAGGGGCAAGTCTCAGAGAAGCTATGCACTACTGCAAGGCACTCTTTTGGTGATTACTGTAAGATTAGTTTGGTTTGCATGTAATAGAGACTTTTTTCCCCCAGGGAAATTAGAAAAAAAGTGCAGTTAAGCAATCTTGATTATACAAATATAGATATTTATCTATGCTTATGGAAGTACTATTGTAAAATGATTTCACTTTAACAAAAATCTTCAAAATCATTCTCACTATCGGCTTGATCTGTGGAGTCCTCCAAGGTCAAAGACTTGAGACTGGTTGATCTTGGTGGTGGTATATTTGTAGTTCTCCTTAACCTAGGAGACAGAGTATAGTCTTTGGTGAAAACATTAATCACTTGCTGGGGTTTTTCTTTTCAAATGGTATAAACTTGAGACATAAAAATACATGCTTACCTAGACTGCAGATGGTTGACCTGAACCTGCAAGCTTTCCACCTGTGCCTGGAGTTCATCACTTGCTCTTTGTGCTTTACGAGCAGCATTGCCCTGCTTGTCAACCTACAAGTCAAATGTGTTAGTGAATAATTTTACTTGTATTTTTTTTTAAATAGAATTTAATTTAAAAGAAGAATATGCAAAATCTAACAGCTTTTTTAAAAACAAATAAAACCACTCCTGCTAGTCAATAATTTTTGCTTTAACAATTTCATAACGGTTTTTAAAACAAAGGGCTTAAAAAAAATTTATTCTGAGGAAACTTATAGAAAGAAAAAGACCAGAATCTTCTTGTAGAAAATGCTGACCTCATCTTCTGCAACCCCGAGGTCATGTTTCAATTCATCCACTCTGCTCCTCAACTTCCTGACTTCAGCCTCGTACATCTCTGCTCGGCGTCTGGTATGTTCAAGCTCAGTGTTTCTCTCTGTCAAAACTTTTTTGAGTTTGCTGTGAACATGCTTCAAATCTGACAACTCCTGTAGTACAAGTGCAAATGGCACTAACAATTATTTTTAGCTTATTACTCTAACATAACATTCTTCTAACATGAGTATATTTTACTAGTCTACCCACGCATAGCATACGCTGCTATTTAGTGACGAGTGAACACTTCCTGAAAAACACAGTTGTCCAGATAGGGTGGGTTTGGGGAAACAACTGTGAGTGAATGAAAAGAAGGAACTCTTGATAGAGCAACATACAATTGTCCATGACTGAAAACAGGTTTTGGAAGATACAGACATATCTTTTAGATGGTTTGGCCTTGTCCTTTATTAATTGTCATGGCAAAGGCTAATCTAACAGGGAATTGTCTGCGCGTAAAGGTAAAAGGCAAATTTGAATCTGATGGAGTCAGGGATATCCGGAGAATAAGGACTGTTTGTAAGGTAGCAACTGCGATAGTTTCACACTCCAGTCCATTGCAGTGAATGCAACCACTAAATAGCAGGGATATGGAGAGATGTTGACCCGGATTGTAAACTCGAGGAGGGTCATGCGGACGTTCTCGGAAGTGAATAGTGATAGTAGAAGGAAGTATTTGAGACATTGCAACCATTTCAGCCTCGCCACCATAAACGCCGAAAGTATTTATGTAGGCAGCGTTTTGTCAATCAGAGTGTATGACTGTGCTTCTGTGAGTAAAAACAATGGACAGGGTGTCACCATAGTTATCCCAATGTTAGCAAACAAAGCTTACAGCCATCTTGCGAAGTTTGAGAGCAACAGTTTCTTTGATGATATTTTTCCCAGAAATATGCGACTGATAAAAATTTAGTTACCTGATGCAGAATTTTGACTACATTAAAAGACCTGTTGACTCCACAAAATATATATGAAGCCGTGGCCATGGTTAAGGCAATAGAAAGGGGCAAAATCAAAAAAAAAAAAAAAAATGCAACTATTTTAATGACACCAGATATTGATGTGTGTAAAAAATACAGACATAAAAGTAGTCCAATATAGAATGTATAAAGAGAAAGATTACTTGTTCTCCCACCCCTTTTTTTTTCTGAGCTGTGCTCTGTCGAGGCGAAAGTAATGTTGGGTAACCCTAGTCCAAATTGCAGAAATTATAGAGTTATCTCTCCATGACTTTATCGTAGTGTAACGCATGGTTGCTCCTCGAAGAGAATTTTATATATATAGATTAAGACCAAAAAAAAAGGTAATTTATAAATGTCTTAAGATGATTGAAAGTCAATATTTTAATTATAAATGAAAAAAACAATTAATTTTAAAATATAAAGCCCCAAAGTATAGTAAATGTCTGGATGATAATTTTGTATAGATTGATAAATTAGATAACCTTGGATTTTTCAAATACTTCAAGCTGTAAAGTTTTCAAATCTAAGTCTACTGCAGATATTGAAGCCTGGTTGTGTTTTTTTACTTCCTCTTCAAGATCAGCAATCTGAAAAAAAAAAACAAGATGTGTTAATGAAATATAAACAGATCTTATAAAGCAGTAGTCTATAGAAATGGAGGAAAACATAATTTACAGCTAGTTCCTTATGTTAACATCACAGAGGAATTAAACTAATTTATATTTTCAAACCATAAAGATACTTTAAGTCTTCATTTTAAATGGGATGTTTCTCTAACAATAGCTCTCTAAGGATTTATCTCCTTCCTATCAATATGGAATTTAAAAAAAGACCTTCCTTCAGGGAACAGTACCAGGAAAAAAGTAAAAGACAGACAGAGAAAGTGATGGAAAGACAACATAAATGAATGGACAGGCCTCATTAAAAGAGCTCCTATCCAAAGCAAAAGATAGGGATAAATGGAGAAAGAGGTTCAATAGATCATGTGTGGTGCCCCAACAGACTTGGGGATAGATGAAGGTATTGACTCAACAAAAGGGATTCTAATCAAAAAGCAGTCCAGTAATAAAAGTAGTCAAAAGTTATTAAATCTTAATTTGGGCTGTGAGATGTGTGGCTGAGTGGATAAAACTGCATGGCTACCTTTCAAAGGAGCTCAAGTTTGAATCCCAACTCAAGCTGCATTTTGTTTGCTGAGCATCTAAAGGCAGCCTGGAAACCTTCTCCTAGAGACCCCCACACTGGTTCTTAAAAGAGATTGGACCATAGCACACTGAGTATGCTTTAAGCATGAAACTTGCACTATGCAAAAGCACTTTTAAAAAATTACATTTTTCAAGGGTAAGAAATATTAGACTATGATAGTACACAATGTTCAATGAAACTGAAGTTCCAAGACAATCATAATATGTATAACAACCTGTAAACGCAGTTTCTTATTGTCTCTTTCTAAAGCAAGCTTGTCAGATTCTAAGTGTTCTCGTTTAGCCCATTCATTTGCATTCTCTGCTTGGATGCGTTCCAGCTGTACAGATACAGAGTAAAAGTTTAAAATGAACACACAAATTTGAATAGATTTAAATATTCATTCTGGAATGACTCTTTTTTTGTTTGTTATCTACACATTCAAATTGGAAGAATGAACTTTTTAAGCATATTCTTTCTGTTATTTTTGTTATCTTGTGCACATGATAAAGCAGTAAGCTGAACTTACTAACAGATTGTGTTACTAAAGCATGTTAGAACCAATCTTGGTCATGACTTAGGCATTAGCAAGACTGATTTACCTCTCTTCTTAACTCTGTCACCCGCTTGTCCATAGTAGTTCTAGAAAGTGTCTCATCTTCAAGGTCGGAAGTCAATCGGATTATTTCCTCTTGATGCTGCTCTTTCAGTCTGTCAAACTGTGATTAAAATAAGCAACAGCTACATCTCAAACATTACAGTTTAGACAAGTAGCACAGTGCTAGCAAGCTTTCAATAACTAGCAGAAACCCCAGAAACAGAGATACTGTAATAAATGAATACACAGTGGTGCATAAAAAACATATTTAGGAAACAATAAACACAATATAGCACTTCTAAATATAATTAATTGTCATTCCACAGTTCTCTTATATTAAGCAGCACATAGGTTCTTTCTTTTTTTGGTTGTTTTGTTAATGTTTATAAAAGAATGCATAGTAGCTAAATTGTATAATTAGAAAATACTCTTAACAATCAACTAAAAGTAAAAGACATATCAAGAAAGAAGTAGTTTTAAAACAGGAAATAATAATTGCAAACTGAAAGTGAAATACACAGCATGCATTAAGTGCTAAATATGTTATCAAAGTTGTGAGAGACAGTCTATAACTAGAATAGATAAAAAAATATCAACATGTATAAATAGTGACAACATCAAAAAGATTTAATAAAAAAAACTCTTACCCCCTCTAAAGAAAGGTCAGAATCTGTGCTTTTCTAACGCACAAAATACAAACATGATGAAAGTTAAGTTCAAGGACTTGTAGAATTAATACAAATGCATATTAATGTTGACACGTTGAAGAAACAAAAAAAAAACAGGTTAAAAAAAAAATTCTTGACATTTGTGTTAGTAGCTGATGCTGATGCTTTTTATAATAAACTTGTAATTGTTTAGAATTTAATAGAAAAATTGAATAAGAGTTGCAAAGTTTAAAAAAAAATATATGAGTAAAACATTTATTAATTCACTTAGCATAATAATTTTAATAATGGTGTAAAGAAAAAAAACCTGGTTAGAAGTGCAATTATTAAAGCTTAATAAACATTTTTTAATCATCTTCCACTTTTTAAAAAATATTTTCCAATCATAATTTTGACCAATGATAAAACATCTTCAAATATTTTAAATTAAAATTCCATTATATTTACAATCCACAGAAACTCTTAAAATATTTTTAAGAAAATGTCTCAAGAGACAAAATAAAAATAAGTCACAATAACCATAACTTGCAATAACACAGCCCAACAAAAAAAAAATTTTTGTGAATAGCCAAAAATGTTTGAATGAATTTATAGCAATTCATGGGTGCTGATTTCAAAACTGCCACTCCTTTTGCTGAATTGGCTCTAGTTTCTGAGATATTGAACACTTTTGAAAATATGACTGTACCCTTTGTGTAAAACAAATGCAATAAGTTTGGTGTCTGTTGCGTCTCATTGAAATTATTATAGCGGAAGTTCTCCATCGCCATTTCTGAAGCATAAAGGCATTTGGAAATATTTTATTTTGCGTTATGACATCACCGCAAAGTTAAGATTAAAGTGCGTGGTCGCTTGAGAAGTTTGCAGAAAATTTGTCTCTATCTCGCTAATTGGTGAGTGAATTTTGCATACTACTTCACATTGCATATTTTTAATTCAAAGATTGATTTAATTTTATGTTTACCAAGTTATAATTTTGTTTATTTTTTTTCTCTTTTATTAGCTGCGTTCTAAAGGCATCATGAGTTCATCACGAAGATGCTGCAAAAATAACCTGAATGTATTTTGTTACATATGTGGAGAATACATGATCGAAAAGCAAAGAAGAAATATAACCGGATTTTTGCAGCAGGCACATTTGGCTTATTTTGGTGTGAAGCCTGGAGACCAAGACAAATCTTGGGCTCCCCATAAGGTTTGCAAAAACTGTGTAGAAAGCCTACGGCAATGGACAAATGGTGAAAAGAAAAGTCTAAGTTTTGGTGTACTAATGGTATGGCGAGAGCCGAAAGACCATTTTGGTGATTGCTATTTTTGTATTGTGAATGTTAAAGGCTTCAATCGTCACAAGAAATCCAAGTGGGATTATCCTGATCTTGAACCTGCAAGGAGACCAATTCCACATAGCAGTAAAGTTCCTATACCAAAGTTTTCTGGATCGATAGAGCTTTCATCAGACTCCGACGAGGGGCAAGATCTGGAGTTTTTGGCAGGTGAAAACAGTGGAAGCGATTATGAAGGAAGTTCTTCAACATCTCAACAATTCAGCCAAGAACTCAACGATCTGATACGAGACCTAAATCTGTCCAAGCAAGCATCTGAGCTTTTAGCGTCCAGGCTCAATGAAAGAAATTTTCTCAAACCTGAAGTTAAAATAACATCTTATCGGAAAAGAGAAGAGTTTCTTCTTCCATATTACAGCCAAGAGGAAGATCTTGTTTACTGTAATGACATCCCCGGACTTCTGCTTCAAATGGGACTAGAAGATTACCATTCGAAGACTGGCGTCTTTTTATAGACAGTTCCATCAGAAGCTTGAAATGTGTTCTGCTACACAATGGTAACCGATATGCATCTCTTCCCATTGCTCACTCAACAACACTTAAAGAAGAGTATGAAAATATCAAAACAGTATTGCAAAAAGTCCGTTATTATGAGCATCTGTGGTCGATTTGTGTTGATCTAAAAATTGTAAACTTCTTGCTTGGGCAGCAGTCAGGATACACAAAATACCCGTGCTTCATGTGCCTTTGGGATAGCAGGGCAAGGCAAGATCATTGGACAAGAGTGGCATGGCCTTCAAGGGAAACCATGATTGTAGGCAAGGAAAATATCATCAACAAGCCACTGGTGGATAAAAATAAGATCGTCCTCCCACCGCTTCATATCAAATTGGGTCTAATGAAACAATTCGTTAAGGCTTTGGACAAATCTGGCAATTGCTTCAAGTACATTTGCAGATCATTCCCTGGATTGAGCATGGAGAAGCTGAAAGCTGGGATTTTTGACGGTCCTCAGATTCGAAAACTCATCAACGATCGAAATTTCACTATTTCATGGATCACCTTGAAGCTTCTTCATGGAACAGTTTTGTTTCAGTTGTCAGGAACTACTTAGGTAATAACAAAGCAGAGAATTATGAAGAACTGGTGCAAGAAATGCTTGCTAGTTTCAGAAACATTGGAGCAAATATGAGCATCAAGGTACATTACCTGCACAGCCATTTAGACAAATTTCCAGATAACCTTGGAGACTTCAGTGAGGAACAAGGCGAGAGGTTCCATCAGGATATGAGGGTGATGGAGGAGAGATATCAAGGAAGATGGGACATACACATGATGGCTGACTACTGTTGGAGCCTCCAGCGCAATTGCCCCAACGACACACATAAAAGGAAGTCGACAAAACAGCGATTTGCTAATGCATTAGCATAGACAATAAACATATTAATTATTTAGTATAAATTATTTTTTCAAATGAAAATGTTTTCTTCTATAACACTATTACACATGTTTTTGAATAAATTTCTGCATGACTATTAAGAGTTTTTGTATACTATTTTACTTCATGTTGACAATTTTCAAACACGGTGCACACATTATTTGATTAATTTCAATTATCTCGTAAAATAGAGCCAATCTAGCAAAAGCACTTACATATTCTAAATCAGCATATTTGACTTTGTATAAAATGATTCAAATATCACTGGCAATAAAATCACTGTTTACCAGTGTAAAAGGTTATAGATGAACATTATTTTTCATAGCAAACAATTTGAAACACCCTAAATCTGAGAAAGTAGATCAGAAAAGTTTAAAAATCCAATTGAAACCACTTTGCAAATTCATGACCTTTCTATGTGGAATTTTGATGAAGCTTGTGAACAACAAATCAGATTCCATGCAGACCAAATCTCTTAGTAGATTATAACTTACCCTTATTAGTATTCAATAACAAACTCAGTTACACTTTTTTTTCTTATGAAATTTAATATAATTATTTTTGTGTGATATTGTAGTTACCTGCATTTTCAAATCTTGCTTGCCTTGAGCTTCTTCAGTGAGTCGACTCTGAGCCTCTCTCAGTTCCTTCTGAAGCCTCTCTATTGTTTTCATGTGACTGCATTTTTCTCTTTAAAGCACAAAACACAAACAAAAATATATTAAGAGCTTGAAAATTGCTTTACAGCTTTTTGAGAATCCTGTTAGCAAATACAGTGAATCTGCCTAAACTATCTTGAAACAAATATGTATAAGACATCACATGTGTTAACATACAATCTTTCAGACTGAATTGTGCTATTGGCTTCATCAAGGCGTCTTTGCATTTCCACAACATTTTCTGCTGATTGAGCGACTTTATGCAAACTCTGTACAGAACAAAAAAAAAGAAAAAGTTTAAATAGTATATATAGAAAGATATGTGTGTATGTGCTTTTCATTGATTCTTTCTTTCCTAAGTGGCACTCCCAACTTTAGTTAGAACCTATAATTTCAATCAGATTGCTTAAAGCTTAATCTGATTAGTTTACCTTTGTTCAATATCCTGATTTTATTTTATTTTTTTACCTTTCAATATGTTTTGACCAAGTATGAGGAGATTAAATATCTCTTATCTATTTATTATGCTTTTACCAATGGGTGTCACATAACACTGAAGATTTCCTTTCATGTGTTTTTGTTTTGTAAGCAAATGGATAAATATCATTAAACAAAAATGTGTTTCTTCAATTTGGATCATAAAGTAATTCCTAGTTCACAGACAGTGAGTATTTATTTTTTATTTATATTCATTATCAAATGAGTTTGTAATCTATGTAAAAAAAAAAGTGTATGTATTTCGATTTAATTCTAAACTAAATGTAACATTTTATAAAAACAAACACAAAAGTAAAAGAGGTTTAATCATAACATGGTAGTTCTGTACAATGAGCCAATGAGCAAAGTGAATTAATTTGCCAAATGGTGAAAAATAATTATGGAGTGAAAGAGTTAACTTATTTAAACTTATTTAAAATAGCTTCAATAAACTAAAGATAATGACCAGGCAATATTTTAAAGGAATAAAAATGCTCATACATACTTGAGCTAGAGTCTGTTCCAATTGAGATTGTTTTTCTTGCATTAGTGCTAGCCTTTCAGACATCTCTGTCACTTTGATGCTGCTTTCACTTGGAGCTGACCCTTCATGGGTGGTAACTGTGTCTGTCTCATCTGCATCTCTGTCCTCCTGCTGATCCTTAGATGGCTTGGACATGGAAGATGAAGTTTCACTTAAGTCATCAAAACTCTCTGATTCTTTCTCATTGGACAATGCTAGTACAGTCCGTTCTTTTTCTGACAACTCCACCAGTTTCTCCTGGGAATGGCACAAGGATGAAGATGTTTCTGACAAGTTACCATCATGTGCCTTCTCAATATCTGATAATGTATCTCTCTTCTCACGTTTTAACTTTGACAGCTCTTTAGCCATGGCTTCTAACTTTGTACGAAGCAACCTGTTTTCTTCTCTGGCCTTGTTTCGCTCATTTCTGGCTTTGTTCCACTTTTCCCGCCAATTAGAGGTACAGTCAGACCACCATCTCATAGTTTTCTCCATTTGGGCTACCCTAATTTTTGCTTCTTCTAGCTCAGTTGATAAAGCCTCTTCTCTGTCACTCCAGCCTTCAACGCCAGGGTGTGATGGGACACGCCCTACTGGGTCCCCACTGGCTCCTCCGGCACCATGAGGCTGTTTTATTATATACTGCTGGGGTTCTATGTGGTCTGGGTGATAGGGTTGAAGGTAAGATGGCTGGATAAGTGGCTGTTGTGGCACTCTCTGCTGAACATGGTGTTGGCGGTACAAGTGAGGTTGAATTGGAATATCATGAGATGACTTTGGTCCTACAGGTGGAACCTGACTTGAATGATGTGGGCTGAATTTCTCTGGAGAAACACTTGCAACTGGAACATTTTGCACAGGAGGACCTGATCCAGATGTAGCTCTGATAAATGAAACATCACCTCGAACTCCACCTGGTCCAGTGGCTGGTATTTGATTTTTGCTCATGGTAGCTTTTATAGTTTAATCTAGAAATGAGAATAAACAAAATACTATATAAAATCCTTGGCATTGATGACTTATCACTAATTCTTCCAACTGCAGTGGACAATAAAATACAAAAATTTAACCTGTTATTACTTTTCAGGTAGACTAGACAGGACAACTAAGCCATTTTCATGATCGAAATTGCAGCAATTAAGTTGACCAAAAGTGATTTTTTATTCACAATGTCAACCCAATATGTTTTTTTAAAGCTGACATTTAAAGTCAGGTGCTACAGTTTTAAAAAGTTGGGACACCATTTCTATTAATATCTCCCACTAATAACAATGTAGCCTATTCCCAAGAAAATGGCACTATGTGTGTACTAAGCAGTATCAGAGATACCATTATATAATTCCCATTATCTTTGTATAAAAAAAATGTCCTTTTTGTCAAGCACTAAAGCTATATAAATGCTTACATTTTTTAAATAAAAACTACACTGTGTAAATTAATCATTGATGATTTCAATAACAGAAACACACTAGGGAGCTTGCTGCTTAAATAGTGAATTAAGCATATTATTCTCAAGTTTGATCTAGAATACTTAGAATACTTTTTCTTCATCTAATGAAGAAACTGAAACCCCATATTTTTTCATTTTTATACCTGTGCATAATAATTTCTTCCACATGGACTTTTGATTTGGAAAACTTTGCTTTATAATGCGCACCCGACACATACAGGCTCTCATATTTTTGGGCCTATTAATTTTAGTAACACTTGTACTTCTCCCTCCTCCACCCTCACCAACAACAAAAAGTGAGTCCTTCATACACATTCATGTTCCCAATTCTACATTTCTCTTGGTATTTGGTTCTCTAACCCCCATTTTGTTTTCTTTTAACCTGTACCTTCATAATTTCTTCGAGACTTGTGACTTGATTTGGAAACACCCACTCCATTATGCGCCCCTGACACATACACACACTTATATATATATGACTTTTTTTCAGCTTCTCAATTCAATTTAGATTAGATTTCAAATGTGACTTCCCCCCCCCCCCCCAGCTGAAATTGTGTTTAAAGTATGTGTATGTGTTTCTTATTAGCATGAAATGATATAGATTCCCTTTGGTAAGAAAGTTCATATTTTTATTGTCCTTTTGTTGAAGAATAAGAATCTTTCAGTTTTTTTGTAAGTTAAACTTGAGAAATAAAAAATAAAATACAAATTTGACCTAGTTCCTGAAAGTCAGTGTTCATATAAGTTTATAAGAATCTACTATAGATCTAGAATAATCTAGATTAGTCTTGATTAGAATTAGATCCTTAGTTACTGAATGGTAGAAATACTACTAGATCTAATCATCTATCTAGCATCAGATCTAGACTAGAATCTAAGAATAAGAAGTAGAATAGAATCACATTGATTTAGTAGTGACATTCTCATTCACAGTCACAGTGTGAAAATCAGAATCTCTGAATCTGTAGTAGTAGAACGAGTAGTAAATTACAACTAGTAAGTAGTAAAAGTAGTCGAAGTGGTATAATCATAATGATAAGTCTAACTCTAAGTTATTTAAGTTAAACTAGTAGACTATAAACTTAACGTGACATAAAGTATAAATCTAAAGTCACTAAAAGTCTTATAAAATCAAAAATTTGACTTAAACTTAATTAGTTAATAAATCATTAATGATTAAATGGTCTTAAAAAGACTTAAAAAGTAGATCTAGAATCTACTCTATCTAGACCTAGAATTCTAGATCTAAATTTATGGTATCTATTTATGTAGATCTACTAATTTTGACAGTTACTAGAACTAAGTCTTACTAGATCTAGATTTGTCTAGGGCCCTAGACTTAGTGTAGTGGAGTACAGGTTACTCGTAAACTATGATGGACGTCTAAATTCAGCGAACGTTAAAAATTTTAATGTACCCAAGAAGACATTGGAAAACTTTCAACAAGAAGAGTGCTTTGTTATTTCTAGAGAATATAATTATCTTATCTTTAGACTATTACACTATTACTATAGATGCCGGTAGACAGTCTTGGTCGAGTGTAACAAATTAAAAAAAGATGGTGATAGCTATCGGTTTTGAAGGTAGTGCCAATAAACTTGGAGTAGGTATTGTGAAAGATGGCGTGGTGCTTTCAAATCCAAGACACACTTATATTACACCTCCTGGGCAAGGTAACCATAAAATGATAAATTAATTAAATTCATAAATAATCATGGTCATGGTCACGATGGTGTCTTTGCCACTTTGGTGATAATATTTTTATTCATCATCAAACTCCATTAGAGTGAGGGCTTGAGAGGCTCAAATCCTCTCTTGCAAAAGCCCTGGACAGAAACCCTGCTGTATTGCGTAGTGCATAAATGTCGCCATACAGGTCAAGAATTTTGGGTTTCCCAGACCGTCAAGACGGAGATCAGCAAGTCTGGGGCAGTCAAACAGAATATGAGACAAGGTTTCCTCTTCTTCCCCACAGCGGGGGCACCGTGGATCAAAATTTGGCCATAGCCGCGAGAAATATGAGCCAACAGGACAGTGGCCTGTCCTGCACTGTGCTATAATAGCTTGCTCAGGCCTGGACAGCCTCCACCACGGGGAAGTGCGGTCAGGGCGCCTCATGCGCTCCCAGACTCCACAGGCTTTTTGGGACTTGTCCCAGCACTCAAACCACTTTTCCATTTCTGTTTTTTGTATTATAGCCAGGGCTTGATGAAAGCTTACAGCCTCATCAGTGGGTGGAATTTGCCCTCCCTGGTGGGCCAAAAAGTCTATGTGACTCGGTACCCACTGCATAATTACAGGGGTGCCATAGCGTTGTTTAATGTTATGTGAAGCCATGATGACAGTGTTGATATTGGGGGGCCATGGTCCGGGGCTTTGCAAAGCCTGTAGTACAGATTTTGAGTCAGTGACCACAACAATCTGTGTTGCCCTCAAGTGTCCCTCGCCGAGTTGAGAGTCAAAGACTTTTAAGGCTTCACAGACTGCCATGGTCTCCGCATCAAAACTGCAAACACTACCACATGGTCCAAAGATTTTGACTGTGTAAGAGCCAAGAAAGTCGATGTAGGCTCCATAGCCTGCTCTTCCAGAATCTATTGATGCCGACCCATCAGTGTATGCAAAAATAGCACTGGGCTTGAAGGTATTAATGGTCTCCAGAGCTAGGATTTGAAGGCCGTTTATTTTTATTAATAATCGTAATATGGGCATGTAACATGTATTTAGAGTCTTTTTATCTTCAAAATAGTTTTCTTACTCCGATGGTTTTGACAATTCTTGATATAGAGTTAATAGAGTATTTATATATAATATTTTATTATATACAATATAGATTATATATATAATATATAAAAATTACAATAAATATATATTATTATATATATATATGTATAAATAAAAATATATATTGGATAATTTATTTAGATCTATATGTTTTGCTTTTGTTTTACTTTTACAGAAAATCAAAATGTAATATATATAATTATAGTATAGAACATCTATGAGTTATAGTTTTGATTGACTATATTACTATAGTAACTATATCTATACTATTATCTAATTCTTTTATTTTATTTTCCAATAATTATAACTTAGTAATTGATGTTTTTCTTTGTATCCAAAACTGTCAGATTTTCACAGGTTTCTATGTGACTCTTACAAACCTACTATTGATTTTTAAATCTATTCACTATATATCTATTGATTTGATCTACTCCCACTACTGTATTATGGAAAGCCATAATGTAAAGTTTACAATCTCAAAAAAAGAAAATAGTTCTAGGTCAATCTAGGTCTTTGTAATTAAGATTTCTAGAGATCTTTTAAATACAAAGAAAAAAAAATTATTAGTGTTAAGAGTAGATCTATAAATCTAGATATCTACATGCTTGACTAACCATGGCAGTGTGTATTTTCTTGCCTAAATACTCAACACACAACACACACTATTACTTGTCTTCTCATGACTGACACGCAGCCTCTAGAGGCTAACCGCGGCTAACTTTACACTGGCCAGTTTGTCAGTCAGACATATGATCTATTTACTTTTTGGGACAGGGAGAGGTGTAGATGAAAATTGTATGCATACATTATACTACTTTTTTTGGAGTTGGTTATTATATATTATTATATATATATATGGCTCCTTCTGTCTCAGAAGCCCAAATGAGTCTCTGGTTTTGATTTCTTGAGACAGGACAAAATCTTGATTGACTGATTAAGTCAATTCTGGAGCTTCAGAGTTTGCCACAGTTCGTGCATGTATATGCATCAGTTTTAGGGCTAGCTGATAGGGCAACTTTCTATTTCTTTCTCTTGACTAAGGCAGCTTCGTTTCTTTTGCCCTCAGTGAGCTTTGTACAAGCACCCTCAGTCTGTCTCCATGCTGTCCGGTCTTGGGCTATCTCCTCCCACATTCTTTTGTTAATGCCTGTGGTTCTCTTGTCTCGCTTGCAGACATCTCTGTAGGTTTATCTTGGGTCTGACTCACTGGCGGATCCAGGAAGGGGGGGGTGTAGGGGCCATTGCCTCTCCTACTCTGCCGACCCCCCTCCCGAAGGGGGGAGGGCGAATTTTAGTAAAGAAATCACATAATTTGTATACGAATTCATTAGTTATGTTAACAATATGTTACTAATTATTTATAGTTCAACCTATTTTTCGATTATTTCACCCCCCCTCCCCTTGTAGTATGTTGGCCGATTTGGTGGGATGGGGAGGTAGTGATAGCAGCAATTCCCCCCCCCCCCCCCCCCCCCCCCCCCACTTTTGATTTGTAGAAATCACAGCTTGATAACAGAATCAATAAATATCTATAGATACAAATAAAACTTGTTATTTATACTTTAATCTATCTTTTTATTATGTCGTTTCCTGTTTTCCGAATGGGTGGGTGGGGGTGGGGATTTGAATACATCTACTGCCGTTCCCACCTTAACCCTTTTGAGTATGGGAGGGGGGCAATCTTACTTTTATTTAGAAATCATAGTTTGTGATTAAAATTAATTGAATTACTATATAATTTTTATATTATATCGCTACACTTCTCATATCTTAGCAGATTCTGTGAGGTGGGGTGGGGCATTGTACTGCCCTCTCTGCTGTAGCCCTCTGAGTGGGGGGGGAGGGGGGGCGGTCCTATTTTTATGGAGAAATCATAGTTTGTGAATGAAATGAGTTGAATATCTATATAATATAAGGTACATATTTATGTTTCAATCCATTTGTATATATTATGTTGCACATAGACCTTAAATTTTATCATTAGTAAATATAAAATGAAAAAGGATTGATCGAGCGGGAGGGTTGATACATGCAATTCCCTTCCGCTCATTGAACAAATCAATACTTTTTCTCCTTTTGTATTTTAGTTAAGAAATTTAAAAATTTTTAAAAATGTCACTAATATAATTTATATATGCTTTAAATTAAACTCTTATATCGAGTCAATTTTCTTTAATGCCAAATGCAATCATTAGGAGAAATTATAAAAAGGAGCGAGGATTAATCTTTTTCACTCTATGGCGACAGATTTTATGTAATTGCACACAAATTTATCTTAGTTATTTTAAGAAAGACTTTGTTTTGAAAAATTTAGAATTCATAAGAAATTTTTATTTTCAAGAGTACAATTGAGATGAGTTCTAAACCCAATTATTATTTTCCTAGTCACCTTTTTCCAACCTTAACTCATACTGATATTTTTCTATTGTATAAAAACTTTTTAGACTATAACTCACAATATATGCTTGAATCCTAGAAATGCAAAAAAATTAGAGTAGAATCTAATTGGCCCACTTTAAAAAAGTATAATTTAAAGCATTTTTTCAGAAAATTGAAATATTCTATTCTAGTAAATAAATGGATAAGCTAGATCTAAATACATTTAAATCTAAAAATCCATTTTTGGGTCCAAAATAACTATTTTCAAAGGTAATCCTCCCCTTAATCTAAATATGTGGGGTATCTTATCTTTTCAAGGAACAAATTGGTTGTATTTGCAATGTAGTAAGGACCTGTAAATTCATATTAGAATATTTTTCAAGTAAAACATTTTCAATAGGTTCTTTTTTTAGAATAGGATAAATAATGAGCTGTAGATGTTTAGGAGAATGTGTTTCTGTTGTGCGTCAGGGCTTTGCCCCAGACCCCACTGGAGGAGCTTACACCTGGGGGAAGCTGATTGGTGGCCTGTTCCCCAGATAGGACCATAGGCTGGTTTAAGATGAGATTATTTGGACCAATTTAAGAGTGACAACTAGATCTACTAGTGAATTTAAAACTACCAAGAAATAGAAAACAACAAGTCATAGAGTAGCTGTAATCAAGCTCAAACAAAAACACATAAATCTTATACCCTAGCTTAAAAGGTTGTTCCTCTTCCTTCTTTTACTATTTTCATCAGTCCTCAAACTATTGTGATGTCCTAATTTAACAAAAAAATTGTCACACCTATTTTTAATAATACTTTTTTTGTGGAAAAAGTAGTGCATACTAAATAAAACATTGTTATAATCAATGTTAATACATCTTTATTTATTTTCAATCCATTGACAATTCAGTAATATATTAATAATATTCAATTTTATTTAGTTAACAATTTTTCAAAAACTTTATAGTTAATTTTTTTTAAAAGGATTTCTTCCTAAAGATACAGCCAAACATCACAGAGATCATGCCTTAGATGTGTTGCAGGCAGCACTTGATGAAGCCAAAATAAAACCTGATGAGATTGATGTCATATGTTACACAAAAGGTCAATATTATTTTGAAGCCCTAAATTATGGTTGTAAAGTTTTTGAAATATATTTCTTTTTATTATTTGTTGAACATCTTTTCCCACCAAAAAATATAACAAAGCAATAAAATAAGAATGAGTGCATTGTTTCATGTCATTATGCAATCCCAGTTGCATTGAAAATATCTAAAATTCTATAGCCATTTCTTACATTTACATTATGTTTTGTTTTATTTATTAAATTTTAATCAATATCCATTTAAAAACAGAAAGAAAATAACCATAATTGATTTATTAAATATATTTTGCATGAAAAGTATCATAGAAGAGTTGTGGATGTAATTGATTGACTACATTAGGAACAAGTTAACAGTTTGACCTACAATCCATGCATAAAGTAAAGAAAAGTTGACAGGCTGTATTCTGCAAATAAAGAAAAATTTAAAACTTTCCCAGGAGCTGAGAAAAGTGAAAAGGAGATAGGATAATGAACTTAATAGCAACATGTTAATTGGAATGAGGGTTGTATCTGACAACAAAGGAGAATGTTGATTACCTAATACAGCATATGACACAAAAATGATCAAGCTCAAATCTGAGATTTACAAAACGGGCAGTTAGTCTCAGAAAGAAAAACTACTTTTTTAAAAAAATATTTAGTATTTTTTTTTTTTTTTTTCAAAGGTCCTGGCATGGGGGCGCCATTGGTTTCAACAGCACTTGTGGCAAGAACTGTGGCACAATTATGGAAGAAACCAATCATTGCAGTTAACCATTGCATAGGTCGTATCCTTTGGATCAACTAATTAATGGCACTCTTTTTAAAATATTTCTTAAATGCATTTTTAAATATGAACATTATAAATGCACTATTGAACTTATGTGGGGGCCCATATCTAACTAAGCCTGGTGAAGATCCAAAAATAAAAAAATAACATTAGAGTCCAAACTGCATGTCACATGGGCATTGAAGTGAAAAGCTGGTTGACAATGGGGCAAGGTGGCTGAAATGAGATATATTATCACATTGATGCGGTGGTATCAAAAATTGAACCAACTATAGTACCTGCTCCATAGTTTTGTAAAAAAAATTGAGACTGGAGTGTTTTGATGCTGAAGGTTGATTAATTTATAGGGAGTTCTACAACATCATTAAACATTATACAATGGCTCATCTTGCCAAGTAATACACAACTGTAAGCTTACCAATCCTTTTCTAGTTAAAGCAGGATTAAGACAAGGATGTATGCTTTCGCCTTTGATATTTTTGTTGGTGATTGATTGGGTCATAAGATATAGTCTCAGACAACAAAAAAAGGCATACACTGTACCCTAATACAACATCTGGAAGACCTGGATTTAGCTGATGACATCTGCCTCCTTTCCTATTCACAACAAATTACTCAAGCCAAACTGACCAGTCTCTCTGAAGTAGCAAAGAAGACCAGACTTGTAATCAACAAAAAGAAAACAGAAGTTATGAGAATCAATACCAGACAAGAGAATCCAGATATATAACATGGGAAGAACATCTTCTATATGGACCACACTTCACTTATATAGCAAGTAAGGTTAGCAAAGGGTTAGGATGACAATGTATGACATTAATAAAACTAGCTTTGCTTTACAACTCTTCAGATAATCTGGTGCTCCAAAGCACTGTCTTTACAGAAAGTATCTTAATCTTTAATACAAACATTAAGTCAGTTTTTCTATACACATCCGACACTTGAAAAATATGGAAAAAAAAAACAACTCCAGACCTTCAGAACAGTTGTTTACACTGGATATAGGGCAATTGGGTGTCCTGAAAAGATGTATACTTTCAACTTGTAGGAGAAATCCAAGAAGAATCCTATTGTCCTGGATATTAAAAAGCAAAAGTGGAGCAAAAACCAAGTATCAATGTTGAAAGGAATCCACAATGAAAGAGGAAAGTGGGCAGGCCCAAGCCGACCTGGAAGATGTCAGCCTTTAGCAAAGCTGAGGCTACTGGAATGACAAGGAAGCAGATAAAGAAAGCTGCTCAGAGCTGAGTTCTGTGAGAGGTGTGGTTGCAGCCCTATGCTCCCCCAGAATTCACACGAATAAAGAAAAGAAATAAGAAAGTGTATTGAATGTAAATTGGTTAGGTGTTCGCAATATGTTATTATTATTAGGTAGTGTTCACAATATTTACACACTTTGGTATTTATGAGTTGGCCAGATGTCTTCAAATAAAATATTTCCTTAAAACATTTCCAAGACATAGAAATGGGTCGACTGATAACTGGTGCAGTCAACCCAACAGTGCTGTATGTCAGCGGTGGAAACACTCAGGTACATGTTCAAATTATTGATTTAGATTGTTTATTTTAGCAGCGAACACATTTGAAATAGGTTTAAATCCAGATTTAATACTCTGTATAATTTTTTATTTCATAGTACATATAATTTTAAGGAATAATAGATCTATATCAATCCAGGGCTGTCACAGAAGAATGTTTAATTTGCGAATTGAAATATTAATTTGGCTTGTTAGATTTAATAAATTTCAACATATATGGGATATGTTGTTTCTTTTTAAACAAATACTTTTACAAGTATTTATGCATGTCACATCATTTAATAAAGTGACATGGAAGATCTTACTGAGCTCAAAATCCTTGTTTATAACTAAAATACATTTACTCAAGTCCTTTTCACTCTGCTTCTGGGTTTGGTACATTTTTATTACAAATTCTTTTTCTCAGGTTATTGCTTATTCTGAAAAACGTTACAGAATATTTGGTGAAACCATTGATATAGCAGTAGGAAATTGTTTAGATAGATTCGCAAGAGTTTTAAAAGTAAGTACAAGTTAGAAAAAAAAAAAACTTATTCATGAAAATGTATTATTTAACACATGAGTGTGCTTTCATTTCAAATTATTTTCATTTATGCAGCTCTCCAATGATCCAAGTCCAGGTTATAATATAGAACAATTAGCCAAAAAGTAAGTTTATGATGACCACAATAAGTTCTTACTTTTCAGGAAGATATGAATGTGTCTCTGTTTTTATATTGTTTTTGTTATTTAAATAAATGTACTAGTGTTGGGTTACAAAATTAATACTTTGGATGCTAACATATAAACTGTCCAATTCCAGAGGGAAAAGGTTTCTTGAAATGCCGTATGTAGTGAAAGGAATGGATGTTTCATTTTCTGGACTTTTATCTTACATAGAGGTGAAAGACTTGAGTTACTTGTTAAATCACATAATTTTGTGTTTTTACTAGAAACAATATATTAATATGAAATAATGTCATAGCTTTATATTATCCTTTTTAATTACATTTTAACCCCATTAACATATAAATATGCTTATTCAAGTTGTATGTGTTATAGATGTGGCAGTTACAATTGTTAAAATTGTAACAGTAGATACTTGTGTCAGTATGTTTAAAATGTTACTGAAAACATTTTCTGGTGAAATTGATCGAGTTTAATGTATTATTATTCATTCTTATAAAAATAAAGTAAAGTTCCCCCTTCAGACCTTATGGTCTTATGGTTGTATGTGGTATAGATGTGGCAGTTACAATTGTTAAAATTGTAACAGTAGATAACTTGTGTCAGTATGTTTAAAATGTTACTGAAAACATTTTCTGGTGAAATTGATCGAGTTTAATGTATTATTATTCATTCTTATTAAAAAAAAATAAAGTTCCGCCTTCAGACCTTATGGTCTATAGGGCCGATGATGTAAAGATCATCTGCTTCTGTGGCCCATGGTTTACGAGGGTATCATGTGGCCAGCACAACGACCAACCGCCTTTACTTTTCCCCAACTAATGTCCGGTACTCATTAGAGCTGGATGGACTCAGAAGCGCCTAAACATCCCAAAATAAAAAATCCCAGTCTTCACCAGGATCCCCGGTTCGGAAGCCAAGAGCTTTACCCCTCAGCCTACGCGCCTCCATTCATTCTTATAATAGGTTTTTTTTTTTAATTCATTTGTAGCAGGTTGAATAACTATTTCAAGTACTTTCTTTTCTGAGTTATTGAATTTCCTAAGATTATGCATGCTTTTGTTTGTTTTTTACTTTAGCTTTTACCTTACCTTTTTCTTATTTTAGGAAAAGGCTCCTATACTTCTAGAGACCAATGAATATACTCCAGAAGATCTGTGTTTTTCTTTACAAGAAACTGTATTTGCAATGTTAATTGAAATAACAGGTATTTGTGGGGTTTTTTTTTTACTAATTTTTTTTCAATAATAATAATAAACAAAGGTATTGTCCTTATTGAAAAGTTTAAATTGGAAGATATCTATATTATTCTTTGTCATTTACAGAGAGGGCGATGGCTCACTGCGGATCACAAGAAGTTTTAATTGTTGGAGGTGTAGGATGTAAGTATTTAATGTTTCTATCTCTATATAGACATTCTTAAAGACTGGACTAAAGTTAGTGTTATCTATTATTCAGTGAGGATCTTACAACTCCCATAAATTGTCTGAATTTTTTATTTTACTTTAAACTTGCAGAATGACTCCAGTTAGGCTGCCAAATCAAATAATTTTTGTTATCATTTGTTTTTATTACCCTTCAATAGGGAAGCAGAAAAAATTCCTCTTTAAAAAAAACTTTCTTTGATTAATAACACATTTACTTATAAATTGATTTTAAAAAAAAATCTTCTGCTTCAGTGCTAGGATCAATTTTTAGTAATTTGAAAACTAACCTCATTGTATTTTTTGTTGTTATAATGATATTCATAATATTGCTATTCCAATCAAAGTAAGTATAGCAATACTTTTCTTAAGTAATTTGTCACTGAGAGCAGTTTCAGAGCTATTAGGGTTTGGTAAAAAAATGTTTTACATGTTTCGGATGTTCCTTCAGAGTTGAAGATAATTTACTTCCTAGTCCAAACCTCCCACAGGATGACGGGGGATGGGAGCTGGCAGGTTTTGAACCTGGGACCATCGATAAGTCCGAACGACAGTCCAGTGCGCAAACTGCACAACCAGGCAACCATCCTAGTCAGTTGGGGATAAAGTGCTAATTTAGTATTTGTAAGACTTTTAAAATGTTTTATTGATTTCCATAGGTAATAAGAGATTACAGGAAATGATGGACATCATGGTCAAAGAAAGAGGTGCCACTCTGTATGCTACGGATGAAAGGTTTGTTACTCTCTTGAAGAATAATCCAAATCTAAAGAAAAACAAAAAGATTCTTTAAAAACATTACACATAATTTGTATCATTTTTTTTGTCCCCTATGTAACAATATTATTTGTCTTTGAAAGTATCCGGTAATAACACATCTATTAGTTCCTGTAACAAGTTTCTTAACCTTTTTTTTTTCTATCTATACATTTGTCCGATGTTTAGCCACAAGTACAGTTGCCTTAAAATCAACTCTAATGACTAACATGTTACATGACAAATGTCAAAATTAGCTTGGGTTTTATAAAGTGAATGATTAATTACATCTCCAAGTAAAGATAACAAAAAACAACATAAGCAATACACTGGCACAGTGGTTAGTGTGGAGGCTTGAACCCTCCAATTCGAATTTAAGTCTTTCACCTTTTTTTCTTCTTCATAAATTGCATTTAAAAAGTGATCACAGTAACATTTACAGAGATACCACCCTCCCCCCCCTTTCTCCCCCATTTCCAGATAAATGATAGGATCATAGCACATTGAGAAGGTTAAAAGCAAAAAATTGCACTAAACAAAAACAATTGGTAAAAATATTTCCAATTGCACAGATTTATTATTGTTATTCTAGATCTATTGCAAATTTAATTACATGGCTGATCCAAACTAATTGATACAGTTATGCTTAATATAAGCTTTGTTTTTTTTTTAAGTTTTTTTGTATTTTCTTGTTTTGTTTAGATTTTGTATAGACAATGGAGCTATGATTGCTCAGGCTGGATGGGAAATGTTTAAAACAGGACTGGTCACACCTTTACAAGAAACTACTTGCACACAAAGGTAAAACATCTTGGTTTGAAATTTATATTTAGAGTTCATTAAAAATGTTGATTGTGTTTATAAGCTGTTTCTAACAAAACTCATTTAGGAGCTAGCAAAATACATAGTAATGACACACAGAAGGGGCATGACAGCTAACATTCCTGCATCAATTTTGTGTTTCAGGTTTTAAAAAAAATGCATAAAGACTCTGTATGAAAACATTTTTTTAACTTTTTTTTTCCACCCTCTCTATAATTAAGCAACATTTTTCTACAAGTGCTTTTTTCACTAAAACACATTTTTTTTTACAACAATCCCAAGTAATCCTACTGACCATGAATACAATTTCCTATCCTTCATTCAAGTGTGATGTGTGTGGCTGAGTGATAGTAGCTGAGTGGCTAAAACCGTTTCGCTACTTATCATGGGGGGCTCATGTTCAAATCACGACTTGAGGAGTTGTGTTTCTTGAGCAAATAAAGGCAGCAACAAAAACCTTCTCTCAGATACCCCCCTTCCTCCATTGGTTCCCAAAAGAAATAGGACCCCAGTTGCACTCAGCTTGCTATCAGCCAATGCACTATACAATAGTAATTTTGTACTACTTCAAAATGACCTTTTTCAAGCTGAGTTAAATAAGATTGTGCTAAATTCTTCCAGCCAAAGTAAATGATACTCTATGTTACCTAATTATAGGTGTACTTTAATACTTGAAGTATCTAAATACCAAAGCAGATATGTTCATTCATTGTCTACACTATCTCATCATTATACTAAATATTTTATATATTGAATATTTATTCTTTTATCTAGGTACAGAACAGATGAGGTTGAAGTAACATGGAGAGACTAACACATCTATTTATATATAGATAGATATGGGAATACATGGCAGCAGATCTTGTACAATAGAAGAGTGATGGACTGGATGGATATATTTGTCTTCAATTTAGTCTATATTAATCATTGTAATTATTAATTTGATTAAACAATGTTTTGAAAAATAAAGAAAATATTTAAAGAATTTTTCTTATGTTTTTATTGTATTTTTTCACCTTTAAACATACAAAATACTTACATTAACTACTACATTTACACACAAAAAATGTTTACTTTTTTTTTTTTTTAGAGAAAAAATCTATCTAGTATGTGGGGATAAAACACTGAACTAAAGGAATTTTTTTTTGTTTACGGAAATGTTTTTTTCTTGAGGAATAAGAGATTGTCTCTTTACAAAACAATTAGAGCAATCATATATTCATTATAAGACATTAGTTAGGCTAGGTTCACATCTAGCTTCATATTCACCTATCCTTTGGTCTGTGGACTGCTAGGGCACCACACAAGATCCGTCAACCTTCTTTCTCCATTCTTGTCTGTCATTTGTCTTTGAAAGAATTCCATTCTGATGTTCTTACTGAAAATATTGAAACCTGCCTGGGTGGACCACTTCGGG
The DNA here is from genome assembly GCA_030265305.1 of Biomphalaria pfeifferi. Classification (NCBI taxonomy): domain Eukaryota; kingdom Metazoa; phylum Mollusca; class Gastropoda; family Planorbidae; genus Biomphalaria; species Biomphalaria pfeifferi. The sequence continues at coordinate 1,511,748 of JASAOG010000024.1, forward strand.
GGCCGATTTTGAGTTTGTGTCTTCACACAAACTGTCTTTGTAACCTTGTTTTCTTTAAACATAATGTACAAGGTGAACAAAAGCAAAAGTTTTCTATTAGTTATTCAAATAAATTTAATACATCTCACATACATGTTAGTTGTGTAAGTACAAAATAATACATTTTACTTTCATTAATGTCAGCCTTAGGCCATCAAATGTTCATTGTACATTTACATAAAATTAACAGTGTACATGAACAGAGAAACCTTGTTACATTGAATTTCATGTGATTGGTGTGCATGCATAAGATCTAAAGCTGGGTATAACCAAAGAATAGGCTTTTCAGTGACATGCACTGTCCTACACTTCTTAGAATTATATTTTAACAGCTTAAAGTTCTTTAGGACAGGTGCCCTTTTTGATACTTAAAATATCCATCAACAAACTTCCAATTATTGCAGTGGATTATGCTTTAGAAATTACTTACGATATCTTTTTGTTTTCTAAGTATGTTCCTGCCACTAGATCATTCATTACCAATGCAATGGTATATTCAGAGTTGTGTGTGTAAATTGGTGATGTGATACAATATTTGAGAAAAGAGTTGAAGGAGAATAAAGAAAGAAAAAAATATAGCATCACGTGACAGCCACAAACTTTATTTTGTCTTGACAGGTCTAAGAAGTCACATGTTGTTGACCTGTATGGCGACTTGCATTACACACAACATCAGTTTCTATCCAGGGTTTTTACAAGACAGGATTTGAGCCTCTTAAGCACTCAACTTAGTCAAGTTTAATTATGATAATGATGACATTTTTTTATTTAACATGATGACTTTTGTGGAAACAATTGAAACAATTCTCAACTAGCTCTAAGGTATTTATTTGTGTGCATCATGTATAATGTTATTATTTATCAAAGGGGGTATTCTTTTTTTAACAATAATTAATTTTGTAAGCAGTCGGTAAAACAAATATGTATTAGCAATTATACTAAATAATTTAATGAAACAGGGACTATAAAAGGAGAAAAACTGCTTGCTTTAGTAAATATATTTGCTATTTGATGATTTGTGAGATTCCTGTATCAGAGATTAAAAATCTGTCACAATGAACAATACTTTCAGTTTATCATCTATCTTTTTTAAGACTAATGGAACAATTACAATAGAAATGTTCCATAAACATGAAACCATTAGAGTTATAGAACTTGGGTTACATTGCACACAGTTATCACATTATGGTCTACAGTTTCTATAGAACTAGCATTGAACTATTTAAACACAATGAAATGAAACTACAATCAATACTGCCGTCTTAACTTCTTGATAAACATCTGGTATGCTAAAAGAGGATTTTTCTGTTGTAACTTGCCATCAAAGATGTTGAAATCTACTTTCTGAAGACTCTTGAGGTAATGATCACAGACACTCTATAATAAAGTTTAGAAAATATTAAGAACAATCATTTTACTAAACAAAAACATTAAACAGACTATTTTTATTGGAAGCAGTATGTTAAGAAAAGCAGTGTGCTCAGAAGACATTCAGTGTCCTGTAATTAAGCTGGACGGACCTATTCAATTGTAAATTTTTTTTTTTCTTTTTAACATTAGTATTTCTTTTGAAAGCTGTATGACTGTCTTCCTCTCTCCCAGGAACTTAAGTGCCGCAGTATATTATTTCATAAATAACAGAGTTCACGAAACCAAAGAAAAAAATTAATTAAATGTAGCCCTTGCAGACCTTTGTTATCTATAGGGCACATAACCTGAATAAGTTCTGTTTCTAAGGAAGACAGTCAATAAGGGTGCCAGCACTACATCCACCCACCTTTTCCTCCCCAATGTATGTCAGGTACCCATTAAAGTTGGCAGGACTTGGGGAATCATAAAAATTCAGAAAGTCAAAATCTCAGTCTTCAATGGCATTACATTACAACTCTGCTACTATACCCTAACAACACTAATATGCTTCAATGAAAAGTGGTAAGAACCAGTTTCAACAAAACAAAATATGTATGTTAACTTACAGCATTGAGGAATGCCAAATAGCAGCCTTGAGGTAATGATGACATGAGAGCTCTAGACTTTGTCAAATGTAGATTAGCTGTACTAGCCAACTCAAATACTGCATCTTTAAGAGGCTGAGAACTCTTACCACGAATGATATCTTCTTGAGAAATCTTATGCTTAAAAAAAAAATTACAAATATATTCATTTAAAGCTTTAAATCAACAGAGAAAATAATTACTTTGATTTTATTATGATAATCTACTACAGTTCAATAAACATCAAACAAAATTAGACAAAATATTTTGTTTTAGAAAAAAAATTTGGATTATTTGTGACTTGACTGAATTTGTCAATTACAAAAAGAAAATATTAACCTTTGTCATTTCTTGATAGCCAATATCAATATTTAAAAAAAAAAATTATAGTCCTTTTTGTGAGTACAAATAGTTGTCAGTGTGACCCCATATAGTTACCACTGTTGGTAAATTTTATTTTGTCTTTCCATAAAAAGTATCTCTTAGTACAGAATGATATACTTTACCTTGGTTAGGATCTCCATGGGTATTTGAACGTGTCTTACAGAAGCATGATAAGGAGAAGCCCTTAGTACTGTGACTATGCCTTGTGCTTTACCCAGGTGACTTGCAGCATGGTCAGAATGTATGTTTTTTATCCCTTCAAAAATAAAATAAATTAATTGATAGACTACATAATAATTATATAAAAGTGTCAAAATGTTGATTAACTTTGTATTTTAGAAAGAATCATTTGGTAGAGGGATACCAATATTTATGTTTAGGGTGCAAAGATGTACTATATTATACATGGTAAAAATGTAATAGTTGTAGAAAAAACAAAACAAACTGGAAATGGTTCCTTATTAAGAGAAGGTCAGTGTGCAGTTCAGTTGGAAATATAGCACAAAGCCATACATTACAAAACAGAATCTAATGCGATGCTCTGACAAAAGACAAAAAAATTCTTTCCATGAACATATATGAAGGCAGAACAACGCAGCTCATTTGAAGTCTTTTGTTAACATGAACAACTAGATTAACAAATGGACATCCGTAGGTTTAAACAATATTTTAAATTGTAGGAGTATGTCTATTAAATGACTAGCATTACACTGTGACTACAACTTTATATTGTTTAATATGTCCGGAACATGCCACATTTTAATAATCCTCCTGAGATACTTATTAGCAGGGGAATTATTGTATATGTTGCAATGAAATTTCGTGGCCCACTCTCTCTTTTTTTCTATTGAACCTGTGGATCTAAATGTTTTCTAACACAAACTTTTGAGTTAAATAGGAACACCCTGTTTTAAAATGCACCCTCCCCCCAATTAAAATAAGTCAACTTAAAAAAAGGAGCAAAAATATTTTTTTCTTATTTTTGCACTATTTTTATTTATGCTTTATATATAAAATGCAGCCTTTTGGGGAATTACTAATTTAGGGTGTTGAAACTGTTTTTTAGCAAGCACCTAAGAGGTAAGAGGAACCTGTGTACAAAATTTTGCACAAATCTGAACAACAGTTAATGAGATCTCTTGATATATACATAAATGAATAAATGATTCAGTGGTATTTGGAAAATATTTATAAGATAAGATATTCACCAGAGAAATGGATTTTAAAGCCCATGGAACCATTTTAGTTCTTATTGCTACTACTACAACAAGCTCTGGCTAGAAATAAGCAATCAGAACATCAGCACTATTTTATTTCATACAATTCTAATTTACCTAGACATTCCAAAAGGAGATAATACAAGGAAGAGTTGACATTTTCAGCATAGTCTTCAACATCTTTCACTGTTTTGAAACTATCTGAGTGTAGAAGTGAAGTCTGTGAAGGCAAAAAATATTTTCCTTACAATATTTATAACATACAACAAAAAGCAACTGCAATGAAATATTTAGACTAATAGGAAATCAAAACATAAATGATTCAATAAAAACAAAATACAAACTAACTATTTAAGATCATGAACTTAAAAATGTGTCATAGCAGAGATGTTTAATTCTATTTTTTTTTTTTTTTACTTTTTTTTATGTTGTTAAATATGAGAGTCCTCAGAAAACATACCCTTGCATCTATCATACGATGAAACCATCTCTTAGATAATTTATAATAACCACATGCCTGAAATAAAAGAAAAAAGATTATCTAATATAACTATAGCAGTATAAACATATCTATCATGATTGGTACAGAACTGATGAAAGATTAAGAACTTGAATATCCAATTGCTGAATTAGGATTAGAAATTTTGCAAGAGAAATGAGGATGTTGATGAACCCAAATGTTAAATTACAGTACAAGTTTAGTAAAAGTAGTAATAACAGTTAAAAGCCATGTTGAGCTGCTACTTAAGACCCTCATGGGCCACAGAAAGAAATGGTCTCATATTAATTCACAAATAATTATGGTGTTATATAGCTAAACTACAAATTGTTGAATAGAAAATGTTCTCATCACATGAAGATAACTAATGATCAATAGTCAGTATAATAGAGCAGTGTTTCCCAAAGTGGTGTACGTGTAGCCCCAGGGGTACGGGAAGAGCTTGAAGGGGGATATGCATTGCAAATAGTTAATTATGCTGATTTTTGTAAATACCTGTTTAGATTATAAATTTTTATAAAATATCACAAGTTTTAGAATGTATTTGATGTATCTCTGAAGCATGCAAAAAATAAATTCACTCATTGAATATGTAATTATGATACAGTAATTATTATTTTGTGTGAATGTAATAAAAAAATTTAAATTGTTATTAAAATAAATCCTTTTTGGGTAGAGAGGCAAGGGGTACCCAGCGTTACGAAAATTCTAGAAGGGGTACGCATAGGTCAAAAGTTTGGGAAACACTGTAATAGAGTGAACTTTGTTACAAAAAAATAATAATAATTTGAATTACAAAAATGTTAATACTTAGCATGGACCTACCCCAGCCAACTCAGTAGCTACTGGTGTGCTTGGAATCTCAGACTGCAAAAAAGATTTAAAACAAAACAAATGAAATAAGTAAATAATAATAATTGTTTTATGCAATGTGGATGTAACACTGTAACTCTGTTAAGACAAATGCATGTTGACATTAGCTGACCTCCCTATGTAATTATAAACTAAACTTTTTTTATAGGATGTCAACATTTCTTTAAATTGCTCTTTTATTGCTCTTGGTCATCACATAGAGCATGCCTTTCAAGCTATAGTATGCTCAGTGTGCTCTAATCCAATATCTTTGTGGACATCTGAGAAAGGGAGTATTTGGGAGAAGCTTCCCATGCTGCCTTTGTGGGCTCATCAAACTTAACTCAGCTCAAGTCAAATCCCAATACCTAATTCTAAGCCCACCTCTAGATTTGAACTCCTAGTTAGGTAGCTAAGCAATTGATGCCACTCAACTACAAGATGATTTCTCAGCCTTTTACTCTCAAGCAACAAGATTTGAAATCTCTGTAGAGCTCTTCACAAAAAAAAAATCCCTTGCATTATAATAGTATAATACTAGTAAAGGTAAAAGGTGCCCTTTCGACCTTGTGATCTATGAGCCCTCAAAGCGCCCTTCCCAGTAATATGCAACAACTACATAATTCTAACCTGATAAATTTTGTCCATTGCATCTTTCCAAAACTGCATCCTCATCAGACCAATTCTTCTTTCTGAAACAGTATCACGTACCTACATAAGTAAATTTTATATTAGAATAATTGCTAATCAATAAAATAAAGGGAGAAAAAAAGACAACTGACAGTAAAACCTGAGCTTCACTATAGTGACTATACCATTGAAAGTTGGCAACTATTTTTTTTTTTTGGTTAAGATAAAGCCTTACTAAGTCTTGTCCTCCCCCCAAAAAAAATTAAAAAAATGATCACCTGAGCTAGCTCAATATTAAAAGCTCTGATTGCAAATGCAGCTCTTTGTGATGACTTAGGAAGAAGCAATGTACCAAGATAGTTTTCATAGTCACTTTTTCTGGAAAACATAAAAAGTGAATAAATTCATAAAAAGCTATCAATAATCAAGAACCTAATTCTATTTTTTTAGTAATCAAGAAGTATATCAACACAAGTATCTGTTTATTAATTATTATTATTAATGTTTATAGTATGTTATTTATTTATCTGTGACAACAGAAGAGCAAGTGAGAGTTCATATAGGACAAACATGGCAGAAAGCAGTTCTAGTTAAAAAACTTTCATCACCCAGATCGTACATCATAAAGACAAACGATGAAAAAACCTACAGATGAAATCAACGCTTTTTAACAAGAGTTTTGAAGAAGACATCTCTGGGTACTATGATATCGATGAAAACAACAAACTGTTAGAATGAACAAAACAGTTATATACCAACGCCTAGAGAACTAGTTGTGCATGTCAAGACAACCAGAAGTGGTCGAGTTGTTAAAGTTCCTAGTCTATATCAATCTTAAGAACGTTAAAAAAACTTTAAAAGGAAGGATGTGATAACAGCTTTAAAAGGAAGGATGTGCTAATATGTTTATATTGTGTCATTGTTTGTTGTGTTTTTGTGTGAAAGGATGTGACGAAATAAAATTATAGTCTTCTATGTCTACTTATCAACTTACCTATCAACACAAGTCTCTGTTTATTAATTATTATTATTAATGTCTATAGTATGTTAAATTATTTATTTCTCTGTAACAACAGAACAGGCAACCACTTCCATGCTCTTTGTACATTTGTACAAATTAGTCCTAGCATATAATATGAAACGAGGAATGTGCCTTTATCCTTGTGTCTTTCTGAGTATTTTATTAGATTTTGTTTTTGTATTTTTGAAGATTATGGTTCAGTGATTTATGTATAAATGCTTCTTTACTTTTGAGTCTTCTCCTGAAGGCTTTCTAAATTTAGTTTTTTTTACTAAAGGTGTTACTCTAGTCAAATGTGAATATTGGTTAGTTATGAATCTCACTGCTCTATTTTGTGTCTGTTCCAGTTTCTTATTATTTTCTTCAGTTAAGGGGTCCCAAACAGAGGATGCATATATATATATTTCTATTATTGGCCTAAACAAGTTAACTTAACATTTTAGTTTTATGTTCTTATTTGATTTATTGAAATTTCTTTTAATAAACCCTATAATATTTATTTGATTTTTTTGATAGCCTGCGTGGTCGAGAGGCTAAGTACACTTGAACTTGGCTTGGCTACCTATGAAGGGGGCTCCATGTTTGACACCCAACTTGAGCAGAGTTGTGTTTACTGAGCTCCTAAAGGCAGCACGGAAAACCTTCTCCTAGATATGCTTCCCTCCCACTGGTACGCAAATGAGATTGGACCATAGCGCTCTGAGCATGCTATAATCATGAAAGTAGCGCTATATAAAAGCTATAATTTATTTATTTAATATGGGGATTCCATCATCCATGACATTTGTTCATTAATTGTAACATCTAGGTACACTGATATTTTTCTGGGTGGAAAGACATGCTCCAGAGCCCAGTCCAGTGTAAAAATTAAAATTAATATTATAATAATTATTAATTATGATTATGATCAGAATTATGATTAATATCATAATCATATCATAATGATAATCTGAATTTTAAGTTAATACTTAGTGAAGTTACTATTATAGTAAGTAATAGTATAAAGTATAAGTACTATAAATAAGTAGTATAAGTATAAGTTTATAAACTTTATAAGTTAGTCTAATCATCTAAAAATGATGATTATGATAATCTAAATCTAATATTTTTAATTTTATTATTTACCTGACAAGGTCAACACAATAAGAAATATCAGAACAACTAACTGTTGATTTCAATCTGAAATGTTGTCGTAAATTATTGTGTTTACAAAATAGCATCATAATTTCACTTAAATGTTTTGGTAAAGGCATGTATTGTTTGGAAAGATTCATTTGAACTAATGATAGATTTTGAGACTAGTCTATATCTACATTTTATATGAAAAGTGATAGAAAGCCTTTCTTCCACAGTACAGGCCCTTGGTCCTAGTATTATTGTAAACTTCACACGCCAAAGTTTTATGTTTTAAATCGATACTGACTCACTTTTCAAGTTACTTCTAGATCTAGATTTTTATTTTAGATTAGATTTTAGACTCTATGCCAGTGTAGGCCCCATATTGGCCTATATCATTATTTAAAGTTTCTGATTCAAAAAAAAAAAAAAAAAAAGATGTTGGATTTGTAGAAATCCATGTAGAAAATGACAATTTTCCAGGGTTCGCATAATAACAGCGGAATTTTTTTTTTCTAAACGTGACATTATTCCAAATTTTTCATGGGTAGCTAGCTACCTTTTATATATATATATATAATTGTCATGTGAGAATAGATATTGGAAACAACTGAATCAGAATCATTCCAAGCTTTTAATTGTCGCAGCATCATTATTTGTAACAGTTGTTACTGTTATCAAAGGGTGTGACGAAACACATTAACGCTACGCCAATGCGGAATTAGAGGTTTTATTTCCATGGGGAAGATTTACGCACGTAATTGAAAACCACATCCGTTTATAATTAGTAATATACCATAATACTTTACTGTTGGCAAATAGTCTACAATAGAAACGATAAAAGTTTCTTTATGGAACTACCATTGAAAATGATAGTTAAGAAAGGAAAATAGAATGACTATTTTTTTGATGATATGGTTTTATTTCAATAGTTAAAGCAGGAATTGAGAAATCACAATGCGTCATTTGTAACGACGTTCTTTTATCAGAATCAATGAATCTGAATATACTGAAAGCCATTTTGATATCAAACATCTGAGCATGGCTGACTACAACATACGGTATTTGAAATGTAAACTGAAAAAAATCGCCCCTCCCCCAACTCAAAAGTTCTGGATCCGCCAGTGCATGAGGATGGCTATTTTAAAGACTGTTTTCTCTTCTTGAAACGATTACTACAGTAGGCGTGACAAATTTGTTCATTTCGAAAAATTATAAAATCTCTTGCAAAAATATTTGCAGTGTCTACAAAGTTACTGCTCCAAGTATGCTTGGATTTTGGTCTGGATTTCAACTTTTGGTACACACTGAGTAACCAACAATCATCAACGAATAAATGCCACAAGAATTACAAGAATGTTTGTAAAATGTTTTACATGTTTCAGATGTTCCTTCAGAGTAGACGATAGTTTACTTCCTAGTCCAAACCTCCCGCAGGACGACGGGGGATGGGAGTGGGCAAGGTTTGAACCCGTGGCCATCGATAAATCCAAACGACAGTCCAGCGCGCAAACCGCACGACCAGGCAGACATCAAGAAGTAATAGAAAACGATGCTTTCAATTTTGCTTTTTTTGAGATCGAGTGTTTTAAACTGTCCACTGCTTTCAAAGCTATGTAATGAGTTCGATGCGTCTGAAATGCTATTACACACTGAAGTCAAATTAATGTCAAGAGACAAATTTCTAAAACGTTTTCTTTTTATAGTCGTGTTGAAGTTAAACGTTTTTACTAAAACATAACCGACAGTTGGATGTATACTTTATAAAGGTGAAAGTGAACTACAGAAGAGACCCTCTGTCTGACATCTTTGTCATCGTAAATGAGTTCAATTTCCAACAACATATCTTTGCGAAACAGGATTTCCCAACTTGTTAAATACAGAAGTAGACTTGATGCAAATGATGACATTCGTTCTGATCTTGTAAAGATTGCCCTAAAGTTTTTGATCTCATGAAACAGAAATAAAGTCAACTTCCGCAATGACGTTGATATTTTCACTAACTGGCGCAACAGTTTTGTACCAATGTAGAATACAGTAATGCCGTACCTTTTTTTACTATGCTCCACATAATGATTCCATAAGTGCCACATAAGTATACAAGATTTATAGGGTGATCACGCAATATAAAAGTAAATAGATTCAGGTAAAAAAGTTATTTTTTTTAAATTTTTGTAGTTTAGTTGCAAGCTGAAATATCTAGTGTTTCGTGATTTAACATCGAAGCTTTATTATAGATTTTTTTATAGGCTATGGCGCTACTTTCATGCTTATAGCATGCTCAGAGCGCTATGGTCCAATCTCTTTTGTGGACCAGTTGGGGGCGTATTTTGGAGAAGGTTTTTTCGTGATGCCTTTAGGCGATCAGTAAACACAACTCTGCTCGAGTCGGGTGTCGAACCTCGAGCCTCCTTCATAGGTAGCCAAGACAAGCCAAGTTCAAGCGTACATAGCCTCTCGACCACGCTTCCCACGCTTTGTTAATTCGTATAAGATATTTACATTATTAATACGATTTTATAACATTAGAAAAAATATTATTTTACGATTGAGGGGTCGCCGCATAGTGGTCAATTGTAAAAGAGATCGCGAAACTAAAAAGGTTGAGGATACCGATGCTCTATGTCTTGTGGTTCTGGATGTTCTGAGATATCATCTGGAAAGTCATAATTATTGTCAAATCTATTTTCTTTCTCAGGAGACATTCTGATGTGTTTCCTGTTTCTTCTGTAGACCTGATTTCCACTTTTGACAGTATACGATCTAAGCCTAGAATGTTTCGAAACTACTGTTCCTGCTTTCCACTTAGAGTTAAGTTGCATTCTGACTGCCGTTCCGCCTTGTTGTGGAATGTGACTTTTAACTCCTTTCCTCTTGTCCTAATAGTGTTTTTGAGACTCCCTGAATCAAAGTATTTCTTCACCAACTTAAAATCTGGAGTCTTACATGTGAATATTTCCTCCCTCGAAAGTAACTAATTTCTGGGTCGGCGTCCCATGAGTAATTGTGCTGGCGACAGATTAATATTAGTCAGTGGAGTAGTTATGTAGTCTGATAGCGATAAAAAATATGTCTTCGATTTTCTTCCACAGTTTCTTCACTGTCTGTATAGCTCTTTCAGCCTCACCATTTGAACTCTGAAAATGAGGACGACATTTCATGCACTATTCCGTTTGATTTAAAGCAAACTGACACCATGTAGAATATTTGTGATTATACAAATAAAAAACTAGTGTTTAAGATGGAAGACATATTAGGAACTCCATTTGTTTCGTAAACACAAGCGTTGTTGCACTAACGCGCTAGTATGCAAATGTAGGCCTACATTTAATACCAATATGTTACAATATATATGTACATAGTTTAATTTAATATATAAAGCACAATGTAAGGAATATGTATTTAACCGTATATATATATATATCCTGAATAAAAAAATCTTGAGAAAACGTTAGCCTACATAAGTGTTCCTTGGATACTGAACTGATGTTAAACATAAATGATATGTAATGTAACCCTACCACAAACAGAAAATCCTTTTTTAAAAAAGTTGCCTGACTCGCAGACTGACTAGAAATGTGTGCTACATTTAAGCATCACCACATATAGGGGGTCGGCCAAGTGGGGGGTGGGGGCAATTGCCGCTACCGCCCTCTCCCTCCCCCCCCCTGGACCGCCACTGTGTTGATATTACATGGTGAGAAAATAAGGATGTTTATGTGTGTGTGCTTCAACCGCTACCACTACCACATGTTTAAAAAGTTAACAAACTTGTTACTTTTGAATTAGTAACTTAAACACTTAACTTCAATTAAAAATATAAACATTGGCCTTGTTTATTTATTATCATTTTATTTAAATAAATAAAAGTTTGTAACTTTTTAGTTAACTTTTGCCCATTAGCCTACGTATTGCTCAGATGTTGGGTCCGGAAGAACTATGTATCACTGACAGGAGAAGGAAGGCGAGCATTAATATGATAAGCTACAATCTACCAAAAACCACAATAGATTAAATAGCGAGTTTTGCACCAGTTTTCACGGCGCGGCGCCATGATGCTCTATTATTGGCTCTAGTCTCCCACAAGTCCATGTTGAATTTAAGCTTCTCGGGGAGGCTCTAAGGGTGTCCTTGAAGCTTTTTATTTGACAACCTTGAACTCGCTACCAATTCGTTAGATGACTTTAAAGTAACCGGCTTTAAAGTAGCCTTTTATAGATGGGGAGTTGCCCATTCTGCAGACGTGACATGCCCATCGCATTTGAGACTACATAAGGGTTGTGTTGATGTTATGCAGGCTTTCTCTTTGTAGAACTTCTGCGTTAAGTACTTTATCTTGCTACTTTATTTATGTCATCGACAGCCTAGACACCTTGGCAGAATATCACAAGGTCAACTCCCACAAGACATTCTGTATGGTGATCCTATAAAAGGCAGGAGAGCCGCAGGTAGCCCACTTTGAAGAAATACCGATTCATGGGAATGCGACATGAAGTTCTTCAAAATAGTCACCAGCAATTGGGAAACACTTAGGCCTATATGTGGTGATGCCTTGAAGCACACATTTTTAGTTAGTCTGCGATTTAGGCAAATGAGAAAAATATAAACAAATTCAAAGACAGATTCAGTAAGTAGCTTGAGTTGTAGGTTAGTCTCTGCATCTTTCAAAAAGAGCAACTCAGCACTGCAGCTGTACATATTGTTACGTCTCTCCTACTATCCAGGCTCTCTTCAAACTGCACCATACGACACAACAAACTTAAAGAACCTCACAACTCAGGGCTCCAAAGTATCAGTCAGTTTAATTTCAAATACATTGGCAACAACATTAGCACTGTCTTTACAAAAACCTAGTCTTGCTCCGCCTGACTTCACACACCGTGCTGGTTCTCGCCTCGTACTGGTCACATTGCGAGGTAACGTGAAGTGAAGTCTTTCTAACACACTCGCTCTTATATAGTGTCTCTACTGGCATACTATAACCATCTTGACCACTCCAGTTGATCACTTTCGCCGTGACTTGCGTGCGTAATATTTACGACACTGGTCCTTGCCGAACTGGCGTGTACTGTCACTGGTCTCTGTTGACCGCTCGTCCTGCGCTGGACTGTGGCGATTTGGGTAGGCTAAAAACACACAGCACTACCTTCATCTGTGTCACCACCAGGTTTACAACAGTATGTTCACTGCAGAAATATTTGTCGCAGATACACATTGGCTTAAAAATTGCTTGATCGTTAGGCCTAATTGATTCTGCCTGATATTATGCAAAAAGTTTTGTCCAAAAAAATTTTTTTTTTAAATTTTAGTCCAACTATTATTTACAGTTAATTCTGATAAGCTTTTACTTAAGCTATAACTAGTTGTAGTCGAATTAAAAAAAATAAATAATTCCCATCACTAGCCCACATTCCAAGGCCACACCTGGCCTTGTTGTTAGAGTCTAGTTGAGATGCATGCCATATTTAATAGGCAGTGGAGTGCTCATGGGTGTATGGCACAACAAGTTGCAAAGGGAAAAGATTGTCTCTTTAAATGTCACAGAAGGAGTGCTCATATATCTAACACCACTTCTGGCAATAACAATTTTACCGAACTTTTGCAAGTAATATTATAGACGGTGACCGGTCACTTCATCCCCTGGTCACTTCATCCCCTGGTCAGTTCATCTCCCGGTCATTTCATCCCCTGATATTTTCATCTTCTGATCATTTTATCGAACAATTTGTAATTTTAAAAAGCATTTTAAAAGAAAACGATCCATCGATTGATATTGATGAACAATGATTGGAGGGCGTGATGCCAACCCTCCACAGCGTTATTCGTTCGCGCAACACCACCGGTTACGTCCAGGTATTTATTCCATGTACTTGGAGGGAATAAAGCTGAAGCATAGTTATCTCCTCTGCCACGCTGTCTGCGACCACGTACATAGGTATGCTCGAAGTAGGATAACAGTTCCGGCATCCAATCGTGTTGTGGCATGGATTCGGCGAGTAATTCAAAGGAATCAATAATGTGTTCTTCACGTACATAGGCCAAAGCCGAAAGACATCTTACCATGCCACGTAACTCGTTACGACCGTCATAGTCACTTTTCATGCCCAATTCATTTACTTTACGTAATACAGCTTGACAGAGGTGAAAATAACATCCCTTTACTCAGTATGTCTGAAACTTCTGCTGTCATGGCGGCTTTCTCAAAGTCTGTAACAATAATTTCTGGTGTTACATTTGGTACAAGTTCTTTAATTGCTTCCAGCAATCTATCATACGTAACTCTGGTTTTGTCCTGAAGCAAGCAGTACAACACTGGTGGAATCACACCCTGAGCGTATTGAAAGTGAATTTTGTAGAGTTGATAAATAAACAGGGGACAACCTGAAAAGTACCATCGGCAAACCAACATTTGCTACGTCCGAGCCATTCTAGTAACTGTCGGTCACCGAAATCTAGAAATCGATTATTTTCGCTTTTCTCCAAGGAGTCGTATAATAGAAACTCTTTGTACACTGCAGGTACCTAAAAGTTTGCATCAGCCGGAGGAGATGGCAAAGCTCTACCAATGTCTTTGTTTCTGAGTCGTTCACGATGTCCTCCGAGAGCCCTGCTTATAACACTTTTTCTGGGCAAAGCCATCAGAACAGAAGGAGGTAAATCGACGATAACATTAGCCCCGGTGTTGTTGTGGTTTCCGACATCTTCTCCTTCATTTTTTTCTACTGCATTCTTTGCAATGGGTTTATCTCTGTTACATTCATGATTGTGAGTAGATGATTGATTGATTACATCATCTTGGGCAGTAACTAATGTTACCGGGCATTTGTGTGTTTGATATTTGCTACATCTCCAGTTCATTTTTCCGTTCAGCACCTTCTTCTTGAGCCAGAATTCATATCCTTCATAAACTAGGATAGATCAGCCTTTACTACTTAATATGAACTCCAGAGGCATTTCTCTAACAGTTCGGGTAGCCAGGCAATGTTGGCTATTTGAAATAGAGAACTGCTGATCACTTATACAACCTAAAACCGATGCTGTGGAGTGGGAAAAAATACATCAGATAGACGCCTACTGGCAGAGAGTGAGAAAGAGAGAGAGTGACACCCTAAATATACATGCAAGATTATTTCCAATAAGCACTCAAACAATTAATTTTAAGGATATAGGAACCTCATCATGACAGGTATTTATGTTCACATAACTATAGGCCCACCAGTTTCGATATCTAAAATGAATATCAATAAACAAAATACATACTTACACATACATGCAGAAATAAAATATCGATAGAAATAAAGTCCTATAACACAATTTGTAACTTTAATGTTTAAAAGGAAGTCCGCCTTTATTAGAAAAAAATAAAAATTTTCAAGGCTAAAAATGACGCGCCCATTTTCAAGAAAGAGCGATTGAAAAATAAACTAAAGTGAAACATGGTCGTTCTTCCACCACAGCTTGGCCTTTGATGATAAGTTATCAGCGGCACGGTCATAATTATTCTAATCGCACTTCTATCTCTCTTCCTTCGACTCGCGGCTAGAGAACGCGTACACTAAAACCCCCCGCCATTTTCCTTTTCTATACCAGACTAACTGTGCGGGACACGCCATTTATGTAACGGCCCCTTGAGGAACAGCGCCTGGATTGTGACAAGGTTGTGGGAGCTTTTTTACAACTCCGCACAGTGCAATGAGGATGCTCTCGCACCCCCACGGGAGTCTTGTTTTGATACCCTTTAGCCTAATCGTTTCCTCTTACAACCGTTTCCAACCGGGCGCCACTTTGAGGCAGGGTAGCATGCCCGGGACTTCTATCTCTCAAAAGATTCCCACAACTTGCATCACACCTTGGCCTTTGATCATTACGCTATAGATAAGTACACATCCAGATTTACCATAGAATATTAGATTTCTCATTACGAATACAAAGTGGAAGAGGAAACACTATAAACACATCAGTAATATGTCATAAAATGTAAAAAAGAAAGCATTCTACATCATCATATTTATATATAAAATATTTAATTGGGGATGAAGTGACCAGGGATGAAGTGACCGGAACCTTATAGACCAATTTTATTAGTCTAGCATTTGACACTGAATTTTTTTTTTCAGTTTCATTCATTATTTTGTTGTGTTATTTAAATTGGCTACAATACTATGGTACTTAAGTCTTAAAAACGAATTCATCATCAAGTGAGCCCATAATGTTCTAATATAGATTACACCAGTGATAGTCCATAGATTTCCTGAATGTCTTAGATCAACTTTATATGAAGAAAGTTTAGAATTTATCAAAATAGTATATATTGCTTAAGGTTAATATTGTCTCAAATGTGCTTTTTTGAAGCTAGAAATCAATTTACTTTTCTCTACAGGTCAATATGCTAAAAAACAAACTTAAACTTGTTAATAAAAAAAAATAAAACAAAATTGATACAATCAATTATTAATTTTATTAATTATCTATTTTACATAAATCAACATCAGCTTGAAATGAAACAAGGTTGAAATATTAAAACCAATTTATCATATAAGAATTTAACCAAATTTCAATATTACATTGAAAATCAATAAACAAATACTAATCATAAGGGCTTACCAAAGTAAATACTACATAAAAACAGATGCAATAGAAATTTCAATTAATGACAATGAAGCATGTAAAAGAGAAAAAATGATCAAATACTAAAACAATACCTTTAATTGATAGAAAGCCACGTAAACCTCTTTCTGTTCTGTAGGTTTAAATATTTAGTTAGTAATAGTAGCCAACTTATAACCTAAACTTACCAAGAATAGTCATCAAGTAACTATCAGAAAGTAATTGAGTTCACATGCATAAAACATTACATATTGTAAACAAACAACCCAGTCATAAATACTTTTCAACAATAAATACAGTCACTGTACAATTCATACTAACATTAATTGAAACACCAGGTTTACATAAAAAAAAATAATGATTACAACTAAAGGAAAGTAATGGCAGTGAAGATTTTTATAAAATAATATGAACACAGTATAGCAGTGAAAATGAAGGTTAATTCTTTCAATGTATTTAAATGTAGATGAAAGTTGTTATTTGAAGGAAATTGTCACACTCATTCTTTAAATTCAACTTGTATTGGAACTTCATCCAAAGTTTCTTTGTTAGATCTGGATATTGTAATACTCAGCTGACCATCTGAATTCATTGTTGACAGGGCTGATTTGAAGTTAACATTCTGTGAATAAAAATTCACTTTTAAATAATTTTCACAATTAAAACAGATACTTTTAAAAATTAAATAATGGTCAAGAGCCCCACTGTCCATACTAAATATAATGGTGTTACAGCAATGGTCTATCCACAGGTAGTTAAGTCTTTCATGTGTTTGACCAACGATTTAGTCTTCGACTAAAGTAATTCTAGAACCAAGTTACCCAGGTCTGTTACTTCCACTACAGCAGTGCTGAACAACTGAAGAAAACAGTACACTATTTTTCCTTGGCACAGTATGCAAAAGAGCTGACAGCTCAGCAGCAATAAAGCTGGCTAGAAGAAGAAGAAGACTAGAAGAAGTACCCAGGTCTTG
Source organism: Biomphalaria pfeifferi (assembly GCA_030265305.1). NCBI lineage: Eukaryota > Metazoa > Mollusca > Gastropoda > Planorbidae > Biomphalaria > Biomphalaria pfeifferi. The sequence continues at coordinate 1,529,080 of JASAOG010000024.1, forward strand.
ATTTAAATTTGATCCATGTTACTGCTTTATTTTCTATATTGCAGCTTTATCTTATTAGAATTTTAACTGCAGATTAATTTAGATCCTCAAACTGTTATTTAATTGAAAATCCAGCTTGTTGTTTACAAAGATTATAACCAAAAAAAATGAAATACCGTTGTAAATCTCTATTATATAATATCTACTTTGTTAGAGCATAATATCTAAAAATTATTAGATTGAGCTCCTTGGCCTAAAGTAGTTAGGAATTCAATAACATTTTTTTTTAATGTCTGTTGATATGTAGCAATATACAGCAATTCGTAGACATTTCATGGTTGGTTTTGGTCATAATGGACTGAATAGCTAGCCACTGTTTATAGTAATGGATGTGTATGGGTAAATAGGCTACATGCATAAGTAACTGCTAAAAAGCAGTTTAACCAAGAAGAAGATTCCACACTTTTAACTTAGTAATTCTGAGAGAATTATAACAGTTTGACATCAATGATGAATAGGTGCGTGAGGCATTTGTTGCCATGAAATTACAAACACAATAAGTACATAAAAAAAAAATAGAGTAATTTATAAATGTTTTAAAAATCAATAAAAAGACAATTATACACTGTCACTGCACAATAAAATTTGCAAATTAAACACTAATGTGAAAGCAGTTCTTTTATATGGCAAAGAGACTTGGACATCAACAAGCAACAATACAGACAAGCTCCAAATATTCACCAACAAATGCTTGTGAAGTACAGATGGCTGAACAAATACTTTTTTTACAGCCTGTGGGGAAACATCTCAGCAGTATCACCAATGGAGTAGAATTGGGCATACAATGCAATGAACCACAGAAAACATTGCACAGCAGGTTCTAGACTGGAAACAAAAGTGAAGAGACAGGGTTAGGAGACCAAAGTAACCATGGAGGAGGAGAATGGCAGACCAAGAAGATGGTATGAGGGACACAGACCCCATTGAGGGGAATAGCCCAAAAGAGGCCAATAACAGAGTATTGTTATGGCCCTATGCTTTGGGAGACAAAAGGATTAAGTAAGAAATCATTTATATAGTGGCAAAGAAAAAAATAAAACTACCAACCTCTGGTAATGTAAAAGATCTTGTCATTTCACAACAAACAGAACTGTTATCATTCTTCTCTTCATGCTTAGCTTTGATAGTTATTTTCTGGTTGTCAGATGTTATCTTAACTTCCTCTGGTCTGTACTGATGGAGATCCAAGTGAATTCTCAACTCCTTATCAGATGTCTGTACTTGAAACTGAAATAACCACATTAGTTTCAATGAGAATGTTGTGTATTTATTGCATACATATAAATAATATACATTAGATGAAGTGAAAGATTATAGATCCTTAAAATGTTTTTAAAAAATGTGAAGTTTTTTTTTGTAAAAACTAAAATCTCCCTATATATATGTGTGATCATATTTGTTAAATTTTAAATAATGAGGCACCTATTTTAACTACTTTGAAATAAAATATAATACCAGTACCAGAGCTATGGAGTCTGTACCATTTATGGATTCAAGGAGTCAGGGTCATAATTATTCAGACATTGCTTCTTGCTCTTGGAGTCAGTGCCTTCAAATTTTGAAAATGACTCCACAGCTCTGGGTAATTCTGTCTCTATGTCATTGTTAAAAAGAAAAAGGTTTATTTAACAATAAAAGTCCACATTGTAAATAAGTATATATTTTTTAAAACATTATAGCTAACAAAGTTGGAGACTGGTTTTAAACAAAACCTACATGCTCAATATTTTATGGCCAAAACACCTTTAGAAGACATTTCAAGAAACTTTTTTACAACTTGGTCCATAACATGTTCTTAGATGTTTGTTGATAATGGAAGAAAAAAGTTATTTGGTTTTGTTATTTAGGATGATAATAAGGTATAATTGCAACTTTGTTGTGGGGTCAGGGGAGGCTCAATTAATAGGCATAAATATTTTGAATATATTTTTTTTATTGTTCTATAAATATACTTTACTCTGTGACATTTTTTTTGTGATATTAATATTGTGAATTTGTGAACTTCATGGATTATTAAACATTTTTTGTGAGTGTTGGATTTTTCATTATTGGGGTAAGTGTGTTTGACTTAATTTTTGCATGTTAAATTATGGTCTGCTGCTTCTGATTTAATTTTTTTAAATCCCTATTTTCTTAGGCAATAAAAATGATATATAATATGTCAATAAAAGCCAATTTGAAATTGGTCAAAAAAATGTTCTTAAAAGTAGAATGTTGAGAGCTCAATCTGTTTTCTGCCATAAACCAACTAAAACATTTCTTTCCAGGATAATACAAAAAAGGACAAATTCTGACACAGTTTTTATATAATATACTTACATCTGACTCATGTTGTTTCACATAAGTTTCATCATCAGAAACACCTCTGTTATATTTCTTTTTATTCCACTGCCTTGAGCTAAGAGGTCTGTGAAGTCTTTTAACAGATCTAAGTTTTCTCTGAACAAAAAATATATAGAGATCTATATATATAATTAGAATATAAAATTAACTAAAATTTCTCTCTAAAATGTATAAGATAAATTAATAATAATAAGGCAGCTATAATGACATATATTATATTATATATATATTTAATATTTAAATTTACCTATATATAGTAAAAAAATCTATTTAATAAAATAATAAATTTCTAATTATTTGAAGCAGATCTTTAGAAAACTGTCAATAAGACATTCCTTTATATAAAAAAAAATGTAACTATAATTTATAAAAATATCTATTATATTTAACCCATACTCCTATTTTTTTTTAATTAAATTTTTAGTCAAGGTTGATTAGATCATTAGTAGATCTAAGATATAAGACACACTATATTACTATCAAGTTAAATTACCTCAGGATTCATCACTTTAGCTGCAAATTTTGTTAGTGGATAATCTCTTTCCTGAAAAAACGAAGGTTTGATTGCCTTAATACACCATGGTTCAATCAGTTCATCAGCCCAATCCAGCATTTCCTCATTCAGCTGTGGTGTAATTAAAAACATTTTTGCCTTTTCAATGCTTAATCAACTTAATGATTCCCCTTTCAATAAATTATAAAATACCACAGAAACACAGATACAAACTCCGAGCACTACTACAACTATACTACATAGGACATAGATCTAGATTCTAGATCTAGACAATCTAGTACTACTACTAGAGTCACTAGAGTTAGAGTTAAGACTATTAATGTGTTAGACTAGAGTAGACTGTATCAGTGTATGTAAGTGTAGTCAGTGTAGAGCTAGTCTAGTCAGAAACTAGATCTAGAATTCTGAGCGATTGTTTTGCCAAAGTTTTAATGATATCTAGATCTAACTTCTCGAATCATGCCTGCTTAAATATTATTCCAAAGCCTAACTAGAAGTTTCCGTACAGATACTAGATCTAGAGTCTAAATTTAGAATAGAAGTTGCTAGAAAAGCTTTTCATATTCATTTAAGTTCGTAGATCTACGTGTATGAAAATGGAAATTTCCCGATCGGCGATGGCGTTTATTCTTGTAATTCAAAACTAGATATAGATCTAGCTATAGATTAGATCTTTATAACCAATTATAACACAGTAATCTAACCTACGTTATGGTTTAACGCTCTCCTCTGTATAGACTTAAAGTATCTAGATCTAGAGCTATATTCTTGAAAAGCTCATCAATAATAAAGTTGTCTAAGAATAATTTTTTTGTGCCATTTTTTTAGACATTGTAAACAAGTTACTTTATATTCATTCGAATTAAATGTCCTAGATTCGCTTATATACAGATCTAGATTATTATAGATCTAGGTAGTGCTTTGTTGTTGTTGTTTTTTGTAAAAAAAAAATAGGTGCCGGTAGTCGGTGATGGATTGCCTTACTTTTAACTAATAATAAATTAAATAATAAACGTCGTTAAGTAGTAATTTTCGAAATTTTCCCCCACATTGAAAAAGGTGCGGTACGCCTTACCGGCGCGTACCGTCACAAAAAAAAAAAAAAGCACTGGGTCTAGGAATAAAAGAAACTAGATTTAGATCTAGAGTAGGCCTATATTTTATTAAGATCTAGATCCCTCTTCATATTCTAAATATTCTTTTTAAAAGTATTTTATTAATTACATACGTTCCTTCTAAAGAGAAGATAATTTGTGCGATGATCTTCATTCTATCTACATTTTATGATGATCTCTAGGCCTATTGTTCCATCTACAATAAAATCTATATTGACATAGGTACTTATAAATAGGCCTATGGAGATGATATAGATCTATATTGTTTCATCTACAATAAAATCTATATTGACATAGGTACTTACAAATAGGCCAATGGAGAAGATATAGATCTATATTATATTACGTGAACTTTATTTCTAAAATTGATACATTTCTTTAGCAAACGTAGTTTCGGAAAACCACAACATTCAATATACCCTTAACCTTCTATTACAAAATTAAGTATAATCTACTTTTCATATGTCTACTACTGGCCTACTGCACACAGGGGAGTACCAAGGAATTTTCCATTGTATGGGGGCCCGCTGGGCTTGACCTCTTTGGGAGATCGGCATTTTGCGTATTATTTTTTTTTAATGTAAAAAACACTATAATAAACACCCCCACCCTAGCTACGCCAGTGTAAAAAAAAAAAGTTGGTGTAGATGTAAAAGAGCAGTTTCTTGTGTATTTCTTGGTCATCTGTTTCTGTGGCCTACGTTAATGAGGGTGCCATGTGGCCGGCACAACGACCAACCGCCTTTACTTTTCTTTAACTAATGTCAGGTACCCATTAGAGCTGGTTGGACTCAGATCCCGAAATGAAAAATTCGAGTCTTTACCAGGATTCGAACCCGGGACCCCTGGTTCAGAAGACAATTTAAGCGCTTTACCGCCCAGCCACCACGTCTCCACTGTATTCCTAGTAACAGATTAAAAATGATTTTTAAAATCCTATACCACAAGTATCTCACAAATTTATCTACAGTGAATCTACACCTTATATTTTTATTTCCAGCGTAAAAAGAACTACAATAACACAGTACCTAATAAGCAAAATAAACAAAATAATATTAAAAAACAACAACAACAACAAAAAACCCACAACAACAAACGTAATTATTTAAGGGTAAGAACTACAGCTACATCACTTAAGAATGTACAAGCTACTCCTTATCCCCTTTTCGATATCAATCGAAATAATAAAATTGCCAATAATTACGTGTTTCAAGGATTGGCCTCTTTAGTCACACAAGAAGTGTCTAAGGGAAAAGATAGTCTCTCGAGACGTAAAATGCCACAGAAAAAGGTTTATTTTTAAATTGATACATGTTTTGTTAGGTACAATAAATAGGCCTAAACTTAATCCAAGAATGGGTGTGAGAGAAATAGGCCTAGGTGTTGGCCTCCTTCAGTCGTAGAACGACTATGGTTCATCTTGAACACTTTTTCATGACACTGTGGAGCACTTTTTTGAAGAGACACTCCCGTCCACATATATCGCAGGAGTTAAGGTGGCTTTTGCATTGGAGCCGGCCATTATTCGTATGGCACGCTTTTCTTCCAGAGCTGAGGCCCATGTGTTTTTTTTTTTAATGCTTTTCTTGCTCACCGTCTCTCTCCATCTAGTGTGGTCTAGGGCAGAGGCGGCATTAGCAGAGCGCTGTGCCCTAAGCTAGTGTCATATGCGGGGCACTAGCCTATATATACCGTACCACATTACGCTAACGGGCTCGTCCCTCTCTAACGCTGTAAGCCTTATTTTTGCTACTAAACATAGTACCTTACGCAGGTACCCTACTGTAGCCTACGAATGGCCTTTCACTAATTACACATTGCATTGTAATTGTTCCGCATGAAAGTTTTCGCATTTTAAGGTTAATAAACGTAACTAATGATTCGGAAACATTTTGCATGAAAAATCAACAAACTAGATAATAATAATTTCTGCTAAGCTGGCGTCGGAAAGTAACTATTAATTACGGAGGAGAACCAGAACACTTGTTGATTAGACGGTCGTAAACTTTCTGGATGCTGATTGGCCGAAAAAACAATAGCACATTAACTGGTTCAGTTAACTGGTTACAGTAGGTCTCAACATTGACCTGCGACGTAGTAACCTGTGTAGACCAATAGGTCGTTTCCCGTCACAGGTCGTGACGTCAGAAACAGTTGATATTTAGGAGATTAAATTGTTAGGAAATGTCTTATGATACTGTTCGTATCCAAAAATAGTCTACGTATATAAAATTAAATACCGCGGAAATTTTAATTATCCCCTCGAAAGTCAAGAAAACACTATTTTAATTTTTTAATTTTGATTAAAAAATCTATTTTAAAAAATTTGCATTTATGTAAGAACAATATAAATGACCTATGACTCTTTCATCTAGAAATAAGTTAATAACTATAGTCTTGTAACTGGTTAAAACTTGATCACTACGCGTTTTCCTATTCAAATCCGATTGAATTTTTTTTTTTTTTTTTTTTTTTTTTTACAAGTTAATTGGTTGCTTTCTTCTAAAAGCAAACTGTAAACAATGATAGCCTTGTAGAATCAATAGGTCATGTTGTCTTTACCGAAACAGAACGGTATTTGAAATCAAAAATGTAATTTTAAGAGCTTGCATGGTAATTGATATCATATAGATCTAGATGCCAGGAAGGCTTCCAAAATGAATGAGAACTGATCTGCATTGCGAAGCTGAAGATGACAAGGAATTCTACGATCGTGGGCCCCCCTCAGGCGCGGGGCCTGGGAAGTTGCCCCACTTGCCAACCCCTAGGCCCGCTACTGGTCTAAGTCTATGTCATCCCAATGGTTTTATTACATCCACGTAACGGAGATGGGGGCGACCATTTTTTGTGTATGTGCCCTTAAAGAATGACTCTCCGGATGCGATTGTCTTCTATTCGGCGAACATGTCCAAGCCAGCTCAGCGGCGTTGTCTGAAGACTGTAAAGATGCTGGGAAGACCCGTTTGCGCATGGATCTCAGTGTTGCACACTCTTTCTTACCATGTAATTTTCAAGATCCTTCGAAGGCTGCGCAAGTAGAATGAGTTTAGTTTTCTTTCTAGATTTGTGTAGGTAGTCAACGACTCACTGCCGTACAGTAGTGTACTCAGAAATAACGCGTACAATTATTTAAGGGGACAACATCTGATATATTTAACCATATATGTGAATACTGAAGGATTCATTTCCCTTGTTTGTGTCAAACAAAATAATTAATAACCAATAAATAATTGATTCACTTCCTTTCTATGCCAATGAATAGTTCTGTGAAGTTTCAACTTGATCCGAGAATGGATGTAGGGAGAAATAACGTATACACACTTTGTACCAGACAGACTGACAGACAGATAGATAGACAGATAGACTGACAGAGTGAGTTGATATAAACGTTGAAATAAATGACTTGTACGAATAGAATAAAAAATTGACTGACATATACGCCTTTTTTTCTGCACTGTGTTTCTTTGGCGTGTTTAAAAAAAGGTGTAGAGGCACCTCGGAACTCACATATGTCATGTAATTTGGGGATAGAATACTACTCTCCAAAATAAATCGTGACTTTTAATTTAATTTCTGAAAAAAACTTTGTATATTAGAAAGCATAAAGTTATAATAAATAATAAAATACATCTACTTTTGTATTGTAGGTTTAGTTTAAAAAAACACAAATTTTATAGGCATTTTAGAAATAAGGAAACATAAATATTTAATGGTCTACTTCTCCCAACTGGTGAATGAGTAAGATTATATTTTATAAGTTTTTAAAATTTAGCACGTGTAAGTCAAAAAACGATAAACCAAAGCTAGCTGTGGCATTCATACTCTCTCGCCTAGACTTTTGCAAGGCCATAATAGCAGGTAGGTATATACCCGATGACAAAGTAACCAAGCTGCAGCGAATTCAGAACAACGAATAGTCCTACGGAAAACAAGGCGAGATTCTGTTACTGCTCTCATGCACACTCTCCATTGGCTTCCCATGACTCGACTACTCATTTTAAATTGTCATCATTGCATCCACAACAAAGAAATGCTCTTGTACATTATTAAACTGATTACTCCATATGTTCCTAATAGAGCCCTGTCACCCATGGACTCAACGCTTCTACTGGCACAGTAGTGGTGTCACGTTTCTCCCACAAAAGTTAATGTTTGCGGGCTTTTTCAGTGCACGGACAAAGGTTTGGAACTCCCAATTGATTTTAGACAGACAACATGCTTCAGCATATTCAAGAACATGAAGAACTATTTGTTCAAAATTTTTTTTTTTTGCTTTCGTGCTTATGTTTGTAATGATATCTCAACGCCTTGAGCCTACATAGTTGTAAGGGTTTGCGCTCTATAAATAAAATTATTATTATTATTATAAATTATTGTAAGAAAATAGTGGGTTCACCCAGTGGCGTAGCATGATACCCTTGGGCCCGGGTTCAAGAATATATTGGTGGGCCCCCCTCCCCCAATAAGACGAATACAATGTAGATTATGACTAAACAATTGAGCAATCTGAATGTATCGGTACATTGACCAAAAGACATTCCAATGCAAGTAGAGAAGCTTTTTAATCTTCTTATTACGTTTAACCCTGTTAGAAGTCTCCAACACGAATTAAAAGTCAATGTTTGTACAGTTTTTGAACAGAATTAAACAAGTTAACGGAGTTTCATATGAATAAAGAAATGTTTTATGATTTCTAGTTTTCATTCTACACATTGACATTCCTAAAACACTTCTAAGTGTCAAACTTTGAAACATTGATACAAACTAGTATTTAGTACTATGTCCATTATTTAACAGTAAATAGATCGAATATTTATATACTAACATATTTCTCTGGCCTTCTAAGTAGTAAAGTAAGAAACCAGTGCATCTATTTCTAAATGCGCGAGCGGCTTCTTCTGATGAAACAATACCCAAAGGCCATTCTAGTACCCAGTCATATTGGAAGCACCTTCATAGCTTTAGCCTCGTAGTTTATTTAAGGATTAGATAGATAACTTTTATTGATCCAATCAAATGGAAATTCGGTTTGACTAAAATTGACAACCTCAGCGTAACTACTGTACAATAACAATAAAGATGCACATACGAACGACATTCACACACGAAAAACACATACACACTCATAACCAGCGCTTTATAAATTGACCTATGTACTTCTTGATGACGACAGAATGTTAATTTTTAATGTTGGTCGTACACTGTCTATTATTTATTACTGAATGTTTTAATTTTCTTTTGGTACAATCATATTTTCACAGAACTGGATGTACGAATTAACAGTTGTGGTAAGTTCTTCTGTCTGGGCAGTTGTTTACAAAAATGTCCCAATCTGTTTGCTCCAGACAACTTTCTAGCTGTAAAACAGCGTCGTCAGACCATGACTTGATGGACTGTACTTCGGGTTTTGTTGTTTTTAAAACCGGTTTGTACGTGGGTGTAAGATGGATCATTGTGTGGTCCGACTCTCGGAGGGGAAATGACGATCGAGATGTGTAGGCCATTTTTATGTTGCTCTAACACATGTCCAAGGTTTTATCGTGCCGTGTGTGACAATTAGCATATTAAGTATATGTTGGCTAGTTTTGATCTAACGAAAGATGGTTGAAATCTCCCATAACTAGTCGGGCAGCATTAGAACTTTTTGCGTACATGGTATGTTCAATGTCTAGTATATGTTTTATTGCTTTCTCTGTGTTGGCTGTGGGTGGTATATGTACAATTATGACTTAAAATTGTGTAAACTCTTGTGTAAATGTTGTTTCATTACTTGAAGCATTTGTTCAGCAAATTTTGCTGACGTCTGATTCTCTCTCTCTCTCTCTCTCTCTTTATATATATATATATATATATATATATATATATATATATATATATATATATATATGTTGTTACGAATCTCACTATCCAGGCTCTCTGCAAACTGCACCATACACCACCAACTTAAAGAACTTGACAACTCAGGGCTCCAAAGTAGCGTAGCACTTTAATAGTTGAATAAATAACAGCCAATACTGTACAATTGGCAACACGTACACTGTACAAATATCTCTCCGATAACACCGTACCGCCGTATCAACTCTTGCACTGGCCTCTCCGTCTCGTTCCGGGCTTGCACTGGGTTCAACAGTTCAGGACTGACTTCACACACTAGGCTCGTTGTGTCGGACTCGATCACAGACCAAGATCAAGACGCCAATCGTCTCAGCTGTACTTGACAGTACTCCGCACTGAACCGTCGTAATGTTCCGTACAGAACCACACCGTTGAACTGTGTGTAGTCGACCGTGTTTTAAATCCCTGTCGTGAACCGTGCTGTATTGAGCCCCTTTTCTCAACCGCCTTGACTGCGACACCTCCGCTCTTATATAGGGTCCCTACTGGCCTTCTCGAACCGGACAGAACGCCGCTCGACGTTTCTAGGTGGTCAGATGACTACAACTCTCGTGACGCTCCTGAGCTCTGTTCACGACGTTGATCCTTCCCGAACCGTCGTGTTGACACTCGTCTCGGCTGACCGTCGTAACTCGTCACGGTTGACCGCCTGTCTAGCGCTGGCCTGGGGCGATTTGCGTCGGCTGACTAGACTGACACCACTACCCCATCTGTACCACCACCAGGTTTATAACAGTATATATAAAACTAGAAATAACTATCTAATTTCTATTTCTTTCGATGTTCCGTCATTGGAGATCACTAGGAGGAAAAAACAACAACAAGGTTACAAAGAGACAGACCTATACTTAAATAGTAGGCTATATAACATTTTGTATCTACATCAATAGTTGATATTACATATTTTACATACAAAACAAAATAAAAACATACTAAGCTTTGAGAAAATTGAATAATTTGCAGCTGTATCGAAATTTTAATTCGTGACAAAGTGGACTATCCCTATTTCATAACCAAAATCTCCCCCACCCCTCCCCCCTCCCATTTCTGTACTACTCCCAATATGGTTTTATGAAAAGACAAGGAAAAAAAGAGTGGGTCGATATGGAAAAGATTGTCACCTCAAACGCACGGTTATGCTTTGAACAATCATCACGGTCAGACTAGAGTTTGTCCATTGTGGCAAAATAGCTAGTAATTCTTTTCCAAAAGATATACATCAGCTGTCACATTTATATGAAAATCTTTTGGAGAAACTCATGAATTTGCAAGCTGAATAGAGGAATTGTAGAAATAAAAATTCGGAAGTCCATTTTGTGCAATTAAACATGTTTATTTCAGCTTTGTATGTAGAATGCGTCCTTTTGGGGGCAAATACCAAAATAAAATACACGGTTTAATAAAAAGCTTTCGATTTTGCGCCAATCTATCAAATCCGTATTTTAGCAAGAACGTAATAGGTTAGAAGAAAATGTGTTTGAAATTTCAAACGAATTAGTATGGCATTAGATGAGATCTCTTGATAAAAAACTCGGTGAGTTGTATTTTAGAATTATAATATACATTGTTTAAAACTATTAGTTTCCCTACATTTGAGCTATCTCCTCTTCACAATTTTTATTCTTAATTTAATACATCTACTATTTAATGTAAATAGTTATATTGTGTAAAGGAAAAAAAAAAGGTTTGAAAAACAAAATAATTCTTTTTCAGAAGATTGCAAAATAAGGTGTAATCAGATTTTCAATAGCATTTTTACTTTTGAGGTCTCAACGAAACGGACAGACGAATGAACAGACTGAAAGACCGCACAAAACGTTTCTCGGACTTTTCCCACTACAAAGCAGTAAAGGAATTTGTTTCCACATTTCAGTTGAAGTGCATGTCATGGGGGAAATGTAGCTTATAAATAATTTGAAATCGATGACTTGTAGACCTACTTAACATTGCATTTATCCGAATATCTCAGACCTAGCACCCGACACTTGCAGTGGCGTTCATGGTGCTAATGTTTTTTTCTCTCTTTCTTCTTCTTTAGTATTTTTATCCGCTCTACCTTTTTTTTTCTTTTAAAAATAACTCGCTCTTCTAGCAAAAGTCTTCCCTTGTATAGACAGATCCCACCTCTCTACACACAAGAGTTGCGTTTCTTTTGGAATAACCCATTGTTCAACGCAGGGTAGAGAAGGTCAAATGGTGCTGATCACGCCTAAAATATTTTATTTCTTTCGTGGTTTAATTTCGATCGCAGATTTTAATTTGCTGATCCGCAATTGTTTCGATTATTGTAAAAATAAATGAAGCTATTAGTTGTCGAACGAGCGATTTTAATATTTATGCCTGGGTGACGATAGTCTTTATTGAACCGCGGCCTGTAACCCCTTCTGTTATGCAAGATAGTGAGCTCTGCGTGGGTGCCAGTAGGTAAGATTTTTTACCTGGAAAGCACGTGTACCTGGGTCTATCTTCTCTCGCCGACTCAAGGATTCCCCCGTACAAGCAAAAGGTTTGCGCTTTTCGCCTGTTTCGAAGTACACGTCCAAGCTTTCCCGTAAGTTGCCATTTTTTTTTAAAACTAACATTGCTTGTTATGTTAATTAATGGCTTTTACTTACCTCCCTTTGGGTATTGCAAGCGCCCTTTGAAGTAAGCTAGGTTTAATATCTTAGATTTATGTTTTAATTTAAAGAGAGAAAAAAGACAGTTGAAGACACTTGTAAATAAAAATACAAACAATTGGATTTCAATGATATCAGTAGAATGAGAAAGAAAATGAAACGGTTAAAAAACAACAACAACACTATATAGATATATGACATAATATACATTTGTCACTGTGAATCAATAGATATATGACATAATATACATTTGTCACTGTCAATCAATAGATATATGACATAATATACATTTGTCACTGTCAATCAATAGATATATGACATAATATACATTTGTCACTGTGAATCAATAGATATATGACATAATATACATTTGTCACTGTGAATCAATAGATATATGACATAATATACATTTGTCACTGTGAATCAATAGATATATGACATAATATACATTTGTCACTGTGAATCAATAGATATATGACATAATATACATTTGTCACTGTGAATCAATAGATATATGACATAATATACATTTGTCACTGTGAATCAATAGATATATGACATAATATACATTTGTCACTGTCAATCAATAGATATATGACATAATATACATTTGTCACTGTCAATCAATAGAAATATGACACCTTTTTTTTGGCCTTCCCTGGTGACAGTTCGAATAAGGCTACATCATGTAGGGGCGTGACAAAAACAAATGAATCTCAGATCTCGTGATTTCTTGTGAATGTATCGTAGCGTGAACAGATTCAATGTCATAACAAGTAAACTTTAAAACAAAGGAGTCTCATTGCTGCCTACAATTAACTTATTAAATGCAGGTCAAAACATAAATGACTCAAATTTCAAGTTGGAACGCTGTAGAAGAAGAAAAGATATAGTATTGATGGCACACGCAAAATGAAAAGTAAATTATACATACTTACATTGTATGTAATCCTCATCACCCTCATTATCATCTGTCCTTTGTGGTCGTCATTGGGCCTCAGTAAAAACATGCCAGACTCCATTGTCTCTTGTCTTGTAATGGCTTCCCAGCTCCTTCCTTTTTTTTCTTTTTTACATATGGTCTAGTAATAAATGTCTGTTCAAACACAGTTAAATTTAATAAAGTTTATAGTCACTTAATTTATGGCTGCACAGTCAGGCCCTACTAGTAACTCTGTTAAATGCAACAAAGATTCTAGTAACTCTGTTAAATGGTACAAAGTTTCTTGTAGCACAGTTAAATTTAACAAAGTTTCTATTAATACGGTTTATTGTAACAGTTTATAGTAACGCAGTTAAATGCAATAAAGTTTCTAGTAACAAAGTTAAATGTAACAATGTTTCTAGTAACACAGGTTATTCTTACACCTTTTTATAAAAAAAGCATCATTATTTTTAGTAACAATAGAACAATATTCCCTGAGTAAAAGCACTATATGAGTATTTATAATAAACTTAAAGAAGGAAATAACTTTGCTAGGAGGTTCTGTCATATGTTTAAACTTTGTAGTGTAACGTCCTGCTTGAAATGTGAATATTTAAAATAAATACAGACAGATTTTCTACATCTGTATGTTGCTTGTAATATTTTTAACTAATACATACACACGGGACGCACACAAATACACATAAAGACACATATACAGAACATACACATATGAAACACACATAGACATACATGCACACATACAAACACACTATTACTATTTGAAATGTCGCTTGTTTAAAAAAGGGCAAACACATTTTGGGTGAACAAGAAACTGGAACAATCCGATTTTTAGTTGTAGGTAACCTGGACATTAGAGCTGTACATTTATGGTGGGAAAGTATTAACGGCTAGCTTGTCGTTAAATCCAAACAATGGCAGTTTTTGTTTAGTTCTGCAGAATTAAATTTTCTAAACTCTTCTGTATGTAGATCATTTTTTTAAAAATATTCAGTTGGTAACAGTTAAGTTCAATGTAGCATTCTTCACATCTTTTAGTTTATTGTGTAAATCCCATATCGGTCTAGAGCTAAATGTGAGCTACAAAAAACAACAACAAAAAACAACCCAATACAAGAGCAACAATTAAACGAAAAAAAAACAGTTAAAAAAAAACATTAAAATTAGTAAAGTTAAAAAAACAACAACTCAAAAGCAACAACTAAATCTAAAACATAATGAAAGAAAATGTATCGAGCAAGATACAACATCTCTACGTACAAAAAATAAATTACACTTTTGGCAATCAGTTTTCGACTTCAGCCTGAAACTCTGAGAACACACTTTAAGTCGTAAACATAGCAACAGCTTAAAGTAATCATTTTGCCCTCCCTAATGATAATATCAACAAAGTTCGTCAGTTATCTACCTGGTTTAAACTAGGAAAACAAAATGTCGTTACCCCAGCCCATGCGTTATTCTAAAAATAGCACCTAACCACATCCGGTATAAGTTTTGATAGAGGTTGCATATGATTTGTTGACACATCCGAACACTATTTCCAAACCTTGACACATCACTGCTGCCAGCTCCCGAACTGTCTTCATGCGTCACAAAGTTTTCATTTATTCTATTATTTCGCTGTTTCTGATAACACAGCCTTCTTTACTGGTTGGAGTAGATTGTCATGTGGCGTTTTGGTTTAGAGCCAAACTGATGCCGAAATCTGGGATGTGAACAGAGATTATAGGAAGAAGGCTTATTAGCCATTTACTGCAAGAGTCAAGATATGGGTTCAACACGACTAGAGTGATCTTTCTTTTACATGTTAGCCAGAGATTTACTTGTATTTATTCCAGGGTTTTATGTTAAAATGTATCTTTTCTAGTAAAGGTCACTACGTAAAATTTAGCAGCCGATTTAAAGCGAACTGTGTCGTCTGCTAAAAGAAGGGGTGTACAAGATGGATGGAGATGTCCTTTTTTTGTAAAGCTTCTTACTTATAGCCATTTTTAAGCCAAATCATCTAGTATAAAGAAAAAAGCGCTGTTATTAATAAATCCTTTCCCCTCAAACACGTCACTTTATCCTCATATTGCTGTCCACATAATCCTGATCTTCACATGTCGTTAGCAAGTTGTCTTACTTATTATTGATACGCTCCCCAGATTGTGTTCTTGTACTACAGTGAAACTGTGAGAACTCTTCAGTCTAAAAGTTATTACCATTAATGTTTTCTTTAAAATTCAGGACTGTCCACTGATTGGCTAAGGACATAGCACACGTGACGTTACAGTGCTGTGATTCTCGTCTACTGTCTATGACTCTATATTGTTGGCCAGAAGTCAGTTGCTAAGTCAAAGGATTTTTCAGGCGCGTCTATACAGTGTAGCTATTATGTAAAGGCTACACAAGCCTTGGGATTACTATCTTGTGCCCCACACTAAAAAAAAAATAATAAAAAAAAATCAGAGTGAGTTTGTTATGAATAAGAATGTTGTTTTTTTTTTTGTTACTGATTCATTCTTTCACTATTATTGTATAATTGTATAAAAGTTTAACCCTCTAGGTTTACGAAAACTATATTTGGCACTGACATATAATATCTGGATTTATAAAGGTCCCTTTATATCAAGCTAAGCTAGGGCCTTATAGAGACTAAATTAAGCTCTTAAGCCAATAGATGTACCTATATATCTTGAACGTTTCCGAATGACACTGCATGCGTCTATGCTATTTTATTTCATAGTCGTGTCCATGAGCTCAAGTATATTTCTTTCCTTTTTTAAAACTGAAACTAATTGTGCTATTGGAGATTTTCATACTTGGAGGCAAATCTATAAATAGCAAGCTTTTTGGTGTATCCGGAAACAGCAAGCTTTTTGGTGTATCCGGTATACAGAATGCGGAAGTATTGATTAGTATTTTTTTTTATAAACATGTACTATTTTTAGTGCACATTTAAATACCCGAGAATCTAATTTCTAAGATTTGTTTCACTTGTATCAATCACAAAGTAATTTGTATTATTTTATTGGCAGGTGTGATCTTTCTATAAGGCGTCCTTGACATTGTTTATTTTGTCTATTTCTTTCGAAATCTTTCCCAATCTTCATTTTTTCATTGTTTTTCTTTAGCTTCCATTATTTCGCCACCTCATTTCTTTATATAGCTTTTTAAATATTTTTTCTGTCTTATTGAATCTTATTTCTTAAAGAACTTACACGGGACATTACAAAATGTAAGTGTAAACAAAATGCAGAATAATTTAACTTTTAGTGGGCAAATCGACAATACAATATTATCATAGATCAGAGATTTTATTTATAGATTTCTATATAGTCTTTGTTTGTCAGCGTCTTTAAAAACGTGATTAGTGAATGGGAAATACCATTTTGGAATCATAAATATCACATTCAAAAACATATATTTTCACAATTTCATCAGTTTATCTGCATCGACTTTTCCAGAAGTCGTCTGTTGGTGGAAATGGAAGGGTCAAGTTCGCCTAGCAGTCTCTTCGTAGCATGGTCTAAACAACAATATAGGTTATAAGATCATTCGAAAGATCACCTAAAAAAAATCACCCTTTGACGTAAGCGGCGGCATGGAGTCACAACTTTTGCTTTTTGGCAGTTTTTCAAACCTTTAGGGCTATAGGTGAGGTTGCTGGGTTGTGAAGAGGAAAAAAAAATACTTTGGACAGGGGGAGTGAAGAGGGGGCTCAGTTTGATTGCCCCAGCGTGAAATGCCCCAGCACGTGCTTGACAAAATGCTTTCAAATATCAGATAAACACTGCGTCTGAAGTTGTTAGCATGTTGGCTGACATCATAATACAAGGGGAAGAACACGAATCTGACTTTTAAAACGTAGTTTTGTCCCCTTTCCCTCTATCGATCTACTCCAAGTAGAAATGGTCGAGATGTGTGTACGTACTTCTGTCTGTCTTTGTACCTGGGAATGCAGTTTTGATCATTTCATTGTAATCTGACGAAAAGACAATGATGCTGTCTAATGTATAAATCATTGTATATTAATATCGCCAGGTGTCGCTGTTTTAAAACGTGCCTTTATATAATCTTTGTGCTGTTTTATTTTTTGGCAAGAAATAATACTTGTAGGATCTTTGAGGGAAATGCTTATATAGTTGAGGGACAATGGATATTGTTTCTGAGAGGCTATGCCTTGTTGAATTGACGTTGACTTGTGGCACCAATCTGCTGGTAGACAACTAAACAGCTGTAGGCGTATAAAGTATAACGTATCAAACTTGAACTAGCTTTTAAATAATTTCTTTGTGCACAATTCTAGATAGAACGTTTATGACAATATAAACAAATTCAACGTGAGATCAATGAAACAAATGTAGTAGACTTTAGGTATAATAATATACAATTGTTTTTTTAACAAAATGTAACTCACTACAGAAACATGTCTTTCCACTCTGGCATTCTGGACTTGTCTGGCCCAACCAAGACAGACGACGACAGTGACGCTTATCTTGCATCATTCACACTGCATCGCCACCAACCAATCGCTAACTTCTTCTACCGTCACCATAGAAACACACACACTTTCCATTACACTATGATTATGAATTTAAAAAAAAGAGCTAAATTGCTAATCCCGATATTAAAAAGCTCAACAAGGTCGATGACTTTATTTCAACTTTTAGACCTTTTAAAAAAACAAAAAACTTTGTTGTCTTTGTTATAAATTTCCTGTTCAGCATTACAATCTAGTAGAATTCCAATGGTTTCAGCTAATAAACAGTAACTGCTCAAAGGGGGTACATGACCAAATAATAAATTTTCATCTCAGATGTACATCCTGCATAGCCTACATGCAGTCCTCAGACAGCCAACTCACCTGATCACAAAGACTACTAGCAAATACACGGGAGAGAAGAATACACATTATGTAGCAAAAAGGTTTTTAGTTTTCTTATTGACAGATTTGTTTGGAAGGTTTCATTATTTTTATCAGATTAGAAAAAATTTATATAATTTACCCACTTCTTATGTGTTTGATGGAAGGGAAACAGAAAATAAAAAGAAAGCGATTTTCAAACGACTGGAAATGTTCACGATTAACTAATGTCAAGGACGCTAAATTAACCTTTTAAAATTGACTACTAAATAAATGTTATAAATAGTAGGGCTACTAAAATTTAATTCTGCTGTGCTTTAAGGCTTTAATATTTGAAAGAAATTTCATATAACGTTTTAAAACACTTTACTTATCAATACGACCTTTATTTTCACACCGGATACACCAAAAAAAAGCAAGATATTTATAGATTTTATAGGCCATACTAGAAAAACTCCAATAAATTTTATTTTTTTTTAAATTTTTTCATAATTGAACGTCAAATCAAAGTCTTCACCTTCAGGACGTCATATTTATTCTCATATAAGCATGAACAAAAGTGAAATATTGAAACAGAAACTCTGTTGATAACACCGAAATTGTATGTGACAATGTTATTCTAAACTAAGTTTACATACTCGGCCACTATTGTTTGTAACATGTAGTCTGTTATAATATACTAATGTATTCTTTTTATTTTTAATTTCACAATAACATCAATGTTTAAATAAAAGGTCACTGTAATTTGCAACGCTAGCCCACAATCTACAGTAGTTTGAGGTCATAATCAATCGAATTTTCATAATTACTGTCATTTTAATACTGTCTCACTACCAATGTAAGTCACTTTCCATATTAATGAAATGTTAAAAATAGTGGTAGACTGTAATTTTTATTACAAGGAAACTATCAGAAGTAATAAAAAAAATCCGTCCATAGTATGGCAAGGCCACCCAACTGTGTTTTTAGCGAAGGATCGTTAACTATATGATTGATTGTGCTCTAGGCGTCAGTTTTGTTTCATTTTGACATTTCTTGCATTCTCGAGGATTAGGATGTACAATGTTTAGCTGATGAACAGCCTCTTTCAAAATGACGTCAAGATATTCTTTGAAACACGCCACAATGAACTATTACATGCGCTATTCTCTTCTAAAAGTAACCAACTCAGCTGATTGGATAGCTAGCTTAAACTGTTTTTTTTTTTTTTACAAAGCTTATATCAGCGCCGTCAATCTGTCTGGTAAAAGTTTATACACGTTATTTCTCCGGCACCCAATGTCGGATCAAGCTAAAAGTTTGCGCAAGTATTTCTTTATCTGTCAACACAAGAATCAATAATACAAAAATAAACCAATTAGTTAATTAACTATTGGTAATTTAAAATTTTGTTTGGTATCTCGAACAAGGGAAGCAAATTTACCCATTTCCCCAACTGGTCCAGTCACGTGATAGCATCACAGTGTATTGAGAAACTAAAAGCATAAAACAGCGCTAAACAAAGACAATTGATCAAAATATTATTACGAATCTCACTATCCAGGCTCTCTGCAAACTGCACCATACACCACCAACTTAAAGAACTTGACAACTCAGGGCTCCAGAGTAACGTAACACTTTAATAGTTGAATAAATAACAGCCAATACTGTACAATTGGCAACACGTACACTGTACAAATATCTCTCCGATAACACCGTACCGCCGTATCAATTCTTGCACTGGCCTCTCCGTCTCGTTCCGGGCTTGTACTGGGTTCAACAGTACTAAGCTCTTTGTGTCGGACTCGATCACAGACCAAGATCAAGACGCCATTCGTCTCAACTGTTCTTGATAGTATTCCGCACTGAACCGTCGTAATGCTCCGTACAGAACCACACCGCTGAACTGTGCTGTAGTCGACAGTGTTCTGAACTCTTGTCGTGAACCTCCTTTCTTGAACTGTCTTGACAGCGACACCTCCGCTCTTATATAGGGTCCCTACTGGCCTTCTCGAACCGGACAGAACGCCGCTCGACGTTTCTAGGTAGTCAGATGACTACAACTCTCGTGACGCTCCTGAGCTCTGTTCACGACGGCGATCCTTCCCGAACCGTCCTGTTGACACTCGACTCGGCTGACCGTTGTAACTCGTCACGGTTGACCGCTCGTCTAGTGCTGGCCTGGGGCGATTTGCGTCGGCTGACTACACACACACCACTACCAGGTTTTTAACGATATTATTAATCGCACAGATTTATTGTTGTTAGTCTACATCTGTTACAAATGTAATTCCATGACTGATCCAAACTAATTGATACAATTACACTTCTTATAAGCTTTGTTTTGTTTATTTAAAAAGCATTTTCTATGTTTTTCTTCTTGTGAATCAGATATAAATTTAAGTTATGTCTTTCTTCCTTTTATCTTAAGTTACACAAAATAAAGCACCTGTCGAACTACCCTAATGCCTGTTACATAATGTTTCTAATACATGCGCCAACCCTGACTACAAGTATGAAAGACAGTAATATATATATATTTATCTAATGAACGACGACTTTTAATTTAGGCGCACTGTGGCCTTTGATTGGCTCACGAGCTGCGAATTCAGAAGTCTGCTATCACAGAAGACTAATGTTATCACTACACACAGGTCTCGCTCACTCCGGCCTAAGATAACCCTCATCACGAGCCTGTTCGGGCGTTATTTACACCAAGACAGATTTATCTGCTCTCTTATCAAATCTCTCCGGGGTCTTTGGGGACCACTGTTTGTTCAAATCCGTTAATAAAAAAATACTCACCCACCCCACCTCCGTCCTTAACTTTCTAATTTTATTTTTTAAGTGACGCCTACGTTTTTTATATATAAAAAAAATTGCGAAATTTCGAGCAAGTGAAATACAAGAGGAAGTGAGTGGAGCACCGTTCTCAGGTTTAGTCTACTGTAGATAGCTAAGTCCAGTTGTTTGGCAGCTAGTCCACTGGAGACAAGGGCGTGGATACAGAATTAAAGGAATTACTATTGATCATTGAAAATTATTCTGACTTTGGGAGTTTTATCTAATTCATAAGGAGAACCATGAGTAATATTTATGAACCAATTATTTGGAGACTTAGGGTGAGTTTATTTTGATGAGATCGTTTACTAAGCTGTTATTCTATTTCCCATTGCGTATTCCATCTATCATGGGTTTTATAGATTAATGTATATATGTCGATTTTCGAATCACGTAGGGTCAGGAGCGCATATATCGAGATCTGGTTGGTTAAGTATATATTTGCTAAATTAATGCCGGCTTTGAACAAGACCTTTTTAAAAAATAAATATCGGACTAATAAAAACTTGTTCTAGTTTCCGTGTGTTCTAGGGAGATCTAATAATCAACTCTTTTTTTTTGTATGCTTCCATCAGTTCTTTTATTGAGGTTTATAGAATTTTTACACTGAATCAAGTTAAAAATCGGTTCATTCTTTGATCTACCTCCCCTTGGTCTATTTTGAGACTCACCTCCTTTCTTGTTATGACAAACTCGAGAACGTCTTCAGCAGACGAACAGATCTGTCAAACTTTAAAAAAAAATTTACTTCCTTTATTAAGATTTGGTCTTTGTATGTGACACATGAAAGGTTCCCCTTGTAACTCTTCTATATGGCTACATCGTTAGAACTTTTCTTTCAAATTACGATGAAAATAACAACAAGGTTTACACGCGTTGACATTGGTCTATATATGCATTACATCAAAAATAAGGCGTGGTTAGGCTTTGATAAAATATATTTTATTTATTTATTATACAAATATGTTATGATGTGCAAAAGAAATAAATGTAGACACATTCAAGCTGTTGTATCAATTCCGCATATATTCCATATACATTGCAGATGTATCTTATTCAAATATTTTAAATTACGTCCTCGGGTGATGACGCATAAGGGCAACAGGTAAAAAATAAATCCTCAACTATTTGTCTAGTAATTGGAACTTCATTCCAACAGCTGCTGTGATATGAAGAAGAGAGAATGCTAAGATATCAAAAAGAGAGAATGCTAAGATATAAAAAAAAGAGAGAAAGCTAAGATAACAAGAAGAGAGAAAGCTAAGATAACAAGAAGAGAGAATGCTAAGATATCAAAAAGAGAGAATGCTTAGATATCAAAAAGAGAGAACGCTAAGATATCAAGAAGAGAGAAAGCTAAGATATCAAGAAGAGAGAATGCTAAGATATCAAAAAGAGAGAATGCTAAGATATCAAAAAGAGAGAAAGCTAAGGTATCAAAAGATAGAAAGCTAAAATATCAAGAAGAGAGAAAGCTAATATATCAAAAAGAGTGAATGCTAAAATACCAAAAAGAGAGAAAAATAAGATATTAAGAAGAGAGAAAGCTAAGATATCAAGAAGAGAGAAAGCTAAGATATCAAAAAGAGTGAATGCTAAAATACCGAAAAGAGAGAAAAATAAGATATTAAGAAGAGAGAAAGCTAATATATCAAGAAGAGAGAAAGCTAAGATATCAAAAAGAGAGAAAGCTAAGATATCAAAAAAGAGATAAAGCTATTAAGAAGAGAGAATGCTAAGATATCATGAAGAGAGAATGCTAAGATATAAAAAAGAGAGAATGCTATGATAGGCCTATTAATAAGAAATAATGCTAAGATAAGCTTCTCTTGCTACTTTCCAACCAAAACTTGTTTTATTTTAAACTTATTATATTGTAACAGTACTAACCTGCATTGCTATCAAAGCACAGACACATTCTTAAGACTGTGTTGACTACCAGTAAGTTAATACGCTATTA
Source organism: Biomphalaria pfeifferi (assembly GCA_030265305.1). Classification (NCBI taxonomy): domain Eukaryota; kingdom Metazoa; phylum Mollusca; class Gastropoda; family Planorbidae; genus Biomphalaria; species Biomphalaria pfeifferi. The sequence continues at coordinate 1,552,179 of JASAOG010000024.1, forward strand.
TAAACACCATTATACAGTGGCGTAGCTAGGGTAGGGGGAGGAGGGTGGAGAATTTGAAAATCCCCCCGGGCCCCAAAGGAGGGGGACCCCAAATGAGTGTTTTTTTTTACATTAAATCTTAAATATTACGCAAATTTATAGCCCCCAAAGAGGTCAAGCCCCCCGGGCCCCCGAATGATGGACAATTCCTTGCTACCCAAATGCAGCTCATATAGATCTATAAGCACGACATAATATAAATAAATTATAAATTATAGCTTGTATATAGCTCAACTTTCATGCTTATAGCATGCCCAGAGGCTATAGTTCAATCTCATTTTGTGGACTAGTGGGGGGAGAAGTTTTTCCATGCTGCCTTTAGGCGTACAGTTATCAGTCGGGTGTCGAACCTCAAGCCTTCTTCATAGATAGCCAAGCCAAGCCATATTCAAGGGTACTTAGCCTCTTGACCATAAAAATGTGGCTAAGTAAGCTGTAGCTAGACATTTCTTTGATTCTTAAATTCTAAACAATTATAAAAAAACAAAACAAACAAAAAAATGTAGTGTAGGAATTATGATTAACTTTCTATTAAAAGCAAAGGGAAGCAATATTGATAATACAACTATCTAGAAGAATACAAGAATATAAAAATAATACAAGAGATACAAAATCATAAGAAGAATGCAAGAAAATACAAGAATATTAGATACAAGAAGCAAAATGGCGAACGCTAATGCGTCCGTTTAAACAATACCAATGGTCTGGATAACTCTGATTAAGAGAGTTTTAGGTCAGAATACTGGGAGCCTCTTTACACTTCGACATCTTCAGTATTGATATGTCACCATTAGGTTTATGTCTCACATTCTGACATAAACTGTGAACCCCCATGACCTAACCCGTCCATTAATGTTTTCAATAAAGTTTGGTGGATAAGCTCGTTACCTACACACATTTCGTCCTCCCTCAACACTGCCGTGGTATGTTTTTGCTCTCTACCTGTCCCGCACTCTCTCAATCCCTCGCGTGCCATCTCTACTTCTGCTCTGCTCAGATTATCCTTGCAGGTAAAGGGTTAAGGTTTGCCAAAGAGCCGAGGTACTGGAATGCTAGTTGTACAATGCCAGTGTTGTTTTTTTATATGTAATGTTTTTCTGCGCGAGTCAGCATTTATGAAGGTTTCCTTACGATGTTAACAAAAAAAAATATCTATCTATCTATCTATCTGTCTGTCTGTCTGCCTTTTTATTTATCTATCTACCTGTATAGATATATAGATATTGATATAAATATATGGAGAGATATATACTTGAAGAAATATGGACATTTTTTCTTAATTTTATGCATTGGAATTCCCGATTATTGAAAACAATTCATTCGACGATTACAACCACATCTACATATCTGACTCTAACAAACAACAGCCGTACACGCCCACACACTAAGAATGCTGTCAGCTTCTAAACATTTAACTCACAGACAGCTATGTGTGCAATGTAAAGTTAACTCTAAATCCTGATTCTAATGACTCAGCGCATGTGTTTTCTTGCCAACTTTGTGGCGAAGTAAAAAAATTATAAAAATGTGGCTAAGTAAGCAGCAGCTAGACTCTTTCTTCGATTCTTGCATTCTAAACAATTATATTAAAAAAATGGAGGGTAGGAATAGTGATTAACTTTCTTTTTTTTTTTTAAATATCAACCATACCAATATCTCTAAACCTACTTTTCATCATGTGCCAAGATTTAATTTGAGGTCATTTTAGTTTGCTTGTTGACAAAAGGGAAATAAAGATGGTGAGGTCACAAATGTGGTGATAGATCATATTTTATTTCCCCCCCCCCACCTCAGTTTAAATCCTTTTTATTATAGGTTTGTGTGATCAATTACCTTCATTGTTATAGAAACTTTGCAGCCTACTTGTTCAACTTAGGCATTGTGAAAATAGTTGTGTCCCCTATATTCTTCTTAATTCTAAAGTATATTTGAAACAATCCATTTGACGTTTTTAATGTTTTAATCTTCGTGAAAGAACGGAGCATCCGTTGCTAAAGGCTTAAAAAAATAGAAAGATTTTTCAGTCTCAAAATTGTATTTTTTAAAGTTTATCTTAATGATTTTATCTTTTTATAATTAGGCTTTAATGACTGGTGCAATTGTTGGCAATATTTAAGTCTCAATAAAAGCTCGATAATATTACCATCTACATGTCGAATTATTGTATACTTTATTATATCTATCAATTAAAAAAAATGTACAAGTATTCCGTATAACATTTCACGCAAATAAAACAACAATGTGTATAAACTTTGAGCATGTAAAGCCTCAACAAAATATATATTGTTACTTGGTTATCGTTAAGCCCTCAAGTGTTTGGGTTTTATTCTTAATGAAATTTCAAGATACTTTGTCATTTCTATAAATATAATATACCCCTTGTATAATTATCTAGCAAATGCCAACAGAATATTAATGTTTCATAAATGATCTTTACAATGTAAGCCTTGCAAAGTATTGTATATTTTTCATCTGCAACTGTTGACAATGAATTTATCAACAAAACAAATGTAAAATTATTTGAGTTTTAAGTTAAGTTTCAGTTATGTTTTTTAAACTTATTAGAAACATGTTTTTCTTTAGCATGACGTTAATACAGTCGTACATATATATCGTAAAAAAGAATGTCAATGACCTGACATATTTGTTTATATTGAAATGTTTCTCTTGGCTCTAACATCAATGGAAGAGAAGAAGGCTCTATTCATGATTACAGATGCCGCTTTGTTCGCTACCATTTAGTGCCATTAAAACCTGTTTGTTGACGCTTCCATCGGCCGTTTCTTGCCCAATCTAATCTATGACAGGTTGCTTAGCCCTGGTATTTGAAATGTTCCTTTCGTTCGATAGACCCAGTTGGAGAGAAACAAAGTCTCGAGTTTTATTTACCATTTGTTTACACTTGGTGATTCTATCGAGAAACTCGAAGGGAAAGATGAATGGGAGTGGGAAAGGAGGAGGTCAACCAAAATATAAGTGACCCAGATCAAGGTACAAATTAAGAGGATGTATTTTACATTGTCTCTCCCGCATCTTACACCACTATTTGAAACTAATGTCTCAATTGTTTTGTGGATAAGACTTACTAATTAGATATTTCTAGAGACATCATCTCTAACTACAGTGAGCCCGTACCAAACCTTGGCCCTTGAAGCTCTGCTATCTTGACTCCTAAGGCTTCTGCTCAGTATGCTGAATGAGACTAGTTGTTCAGTTTCAATAGAATCAACCATTTTATCTGGGTTGCGATACGGCCCTTGTATCCTACATCTCGTACAAAAAGTTGGCCATCACTGACTTAATACATACACATTTAGTTTTAATTTATTTGGCCTCTTCAACTTTTGGAGAATTTGCAATTTCAAAATGTGCTAAAATCTTCTCCATGTATTTGATAACATTGTCACTAAGTCAATACTAAAATTGGCAATTGATTCTAATGTGATTTTTTAGTACTTATTACTTCAACAAACATAGTTCACCCTCTGCTGTATATAAACAAATACACACACACACACACACACAAACACTCCAAACAGTGCCGTATTAAGACTTGATAAAGCCCTAAGCCAGGGGTGGGCAACCTTCTCCTATCGAGGGCCACATTACAAAAATTTTGGGAATGGAGGGCAGCATATATATATATATAATGTACTTTCAACTTAGTAAAATACGCTGGCTAACTGTGTATAATGTTTTTTTTATTCACATTTGTAATGTGTTATACATTTACATTTAATTGTATATACTCCCAATAGAGGGAAGTATATCTGAAACTAATTCTTTACGATAATTTCTTTTTATTTTGTTGTCGTCTGTTTACATCTCACAATTTCACCACAAATGAACAGTTGTATTTAATTTGAAGTGTTTAACTGTTTACACTCGTGCATAATGTTCGGGAATTGTGGAACTAGCTTACGAGTTATCCTTGTGACTGCTGTCAAATTATAGTCAGTCAGCATTGACCTGTTCCTACACTTGTTTATTTTTAGCAGAAAAAAATGTTTGTTCACAGATCTATGTGCATTGTGTACAAAAATAATGTGAAAGTTTAATAGCAAACTTTTTAATTTAAGTGTGGAAATACATCATCCATAAAACTCTTACAGAATAACTGAATAGAACTTCTCTTTTAGTTCATAATTTGCTTTGAGGTATGTCCTCTAGAGCCGAATCAGCTTCTGCATTGAATGGTGAGCTGAGGGTGTAGAAAACTGATTCAAAGTTCTTGACGTCTTATAATTTGCTTTCAACTTCCACAATCAAAGAATTCAATTAAGTCTTGTACTTTAAAGACATTTTATTAGAAATAGTTTTACCTTTCAGCAAAGGAAAATAACAAAATCTGTTTTCCCTTGCTTGCCTGGAGAAATGGCAAAGCTTTGTTTTAAAAGATTTAACAAGTATTTCATTAGCAACTGGGTCACAGTCAATATTCTTTAAGGAACATAGCAATTTTTTTTCTTGAGATTCCATTTCTTCTCACTACCGTTCCCATGCTAGACACCGATCATCGGAATGTTTTGTTTCCTAACCTTCAAGTACTCACCAGAACTGTCTCTGTCATGATACTTAGCTGTGATAAGTTTAGTACCTGTATATACTTTACATATAATAATATTTATATTCAATGCAGCTTTGTGCAAACTTTTCTGTTTAAAGTCTATGGTAGAGATATGTTCTTTAATTTATTGAAAAAAACAACAACTGTTTTTGTCTGTCAAAACATGGGCTCCATCAGTTGTATACTTGCAATCTTGTTCCAAGCTAACCCATGACTTTCAACACAAAGCATTGAAAACAAGTAGCCTGAGTTAAAATCTTAAACGGAAGTTTTTAGAACTTTGCAAATAAAAATAATCTTCGTTTACTTTAAGCTTTTTAAAACGACATGCAAAGACAATGTTTCTTTCCCCTCTATATCATAAGTGATAATCAGAAATAGCAATAATTTATATAGATATTTAAAATAATCTATTTTCAAAATATTTTTATTTCTTATATGTATTATCTGTGGTCACACCTGATTTCTGTAGGTGACCGCGGGCCGCATAAAACAGTCCGAAGGGCCGCATTTGGCCCGCGGGCCATAATTTGCCCACCCCTGCCCTAAGCTATTTGAGATATTTGGGGCTCTCTATAAATCCATGTATCATATGTGCTAAATATTTCTTGGGGGCCCTAAGTTGTTGCTTGTGTTGACTACAGGTAAATCCGGTCCTGATTTCAAACCAACAACATTAATATACCTGCATGTACATGTGTCTGGGATAAGAACAAGAAAATCCAGTTAACTCGCATATTGAGGTAATGACAAACAATGAAGCTAATAATAACAACAGAAAGGAATTACTAGGTCAGGTGAAAGAGGTGTTTAGTATCGTGTGATTTACCTCTGAGCGGAGTGTCAGCCAGATTACAAATAATTACAGATGCAATCTTGATGATCGTAATTAAATAATTACTTGCTTGAACATTTGTAACTAGGGTCGTGCTAACTATTGTTTCGTTTCGTTTTGTTTAGCATTTAAAACAAATAAGATTTGATTTAGAAACTGAAAGGGGACATTATTTGCATGTGTAAGGTAAGATAAACTTGAGGGGTATAGCGAAGTCTCGAGATTTTTATTCAGCTCGACTGGATACGAAACATTTGTTTGCGATGTAAATAAGAAAAACAAACAAACATGAATTTAGGCATTAACTTCAACAGCTGTAACCCCAAAGACCATTTCCTGGCAGTATTTACAATAGAGAAAAAAAGAAGGGCAAAGAAATCATATTTCTGTAAAACTACCTTTTTCCCCACTAGATCTATGTTTTTTTTTCATTTGATAAGTTCCCAGAGATCGAGCGTGTACATTTTAAATATGCAATATGACTCTTAGGTAGTTCGTTTCTGTATTGTGGAACTTAGAGTGCAGTTGTACGAAAAGAATACAAGAAGACTAAATATGGCGGGTTTCTTACTGATTAAATCTAATTGTTTCATCCCTTGGTCTGCTATTAATTAGTAATTTCATTATAAAGCTTATCAATGTAATCCATTTGTAGCCTTCTAGATCTCTTTTTAATTGTATCATTTGATGATGGACTCTCTCTTACTTATAGATATACCGTTATCCTAGACTAAAGTCTTTCAAATATTCTGAATTCGTTTAGATTTCACTTAACCAAACGTATGTCACTAAATGCCTTGTACTATTACAAAGTGTTATTAACAAAACTTTTGGTTACGCCTTGTTGAAAGTCGTCGAACGGCACATAAACCTGGACCTTATCTCTCGCACTACCTCCCACACAATAGGTCCACGGCGGGCAGAACAGGTTCGAAATCCTTCAAGTTGCTGAAATTAACTGTGCTAGCTTTCTTTTTCTGTTTTAGTTTTTGTTTTGGAAAAATTTCCTGACTCTGGAGAATACTTCGTCCTCTGGTGCTCCCCACCCACCCCCTCTTTTTTTTTTTTTTCAAACACTCAGGGCTCGACTTATTCTTGAACTGATGCTCGCTAATGCTGTGAGTTACCTGAGTGGTGCACACTTGCTCATAGATCTGCTATGTGTGTTGAGAGGGGGGCGGATGAGGTGTGTGTTTCTGTTGAGTAATGGAAAGCTAAGAATAAAATTGGTAATGCTTAAAGGTTGTAGACAACAAAAGTAACCAATGATATAGTTTAGAAATGTCGGTAATTTGATATAGTTTAGAAATGTCGGTAATTTGATATAGTTTAGAAATGTAGTCGGTAATATGATATAGTTTAGAAATGTAGTCGGTAATTTGATATAGTTTAGAAATGTAGTCGGTAATTTGATATAGTTTAGAAATGTAGTCGGTAATATGATATAGTTTAGAAATGTAGTCGGTAATATGATATAGTTTAGAAATGTAGTCGGTAATATGATATAGTTTAGAAATGTAGTCGGTAATATGATATAGTTTAGAAATGTAGTCGGTAATATGATATAGTTTAGAAATGTAGTCGGTAATATGATATAGTTTAGAAATGTAGTCGGTAATATGATATAGTTTAGAAATGTAGTCGGTAATATGATGTAGTTTAGAAATGTAGTCGGTAATATGATATAGTTTAGAAATGTAGTCGATGTGGTTTAGGACGGTAGTCGACAAACTTTAAACACATTTGTACAAATAACAAGCTATACAATTTTGAAACAAAAAAGATCTAATTCTGTTGGAAACTGTCTCTAAGCGAATCTTAAGCCCACGGACTTAAACTCAAGGTTACGAAAACGAACTGTACAGCTCCAGTAATCATCTACACATATGTTGTCTTAAGACCACAAGAAGCGAATGTTTTTCGACTAGAGTAGTTTGATCGCGATCTCATCTCTCTCATCTCTGCCAGTTGTCCCATCCGGAACATAGCCCACCAACCAGCTTCCTCTAAGCATCTCGGTTCTTGGCGAGTCTCTCCAACCGTCCCTACGTTTTGCCCACCTGCTTGGCATATACTTCCGAATCGCGGCGCCATGTATTCCTGGGCCGTCCCCTCCTTCTTTCTCTTTGGGGGTTCCAGGTGAGGACTTGCCTTGTAATGTTGGATGCTGGTTTATGAAGGGTGTTACTTATCCATCCCCAGATGTAACTATCCTTCACAGTCCCTGGAGATCGATAATTATTGCAATGGAAGTCGTACGCAGGTAGAACGAAAACCTCAAGGCAGTGGCGTCACTTGGGTGATGTGGGGGTCTTGCTGGCCGCACCTAGTGACACTGACCCTAGTGACGCCACTGCCTTAAGGTGAAATAGTTAAAGCAGTAGGCGGAAAAAATGTGAATTGGCGTTTATTGTGACTGGAACACATTAGGCGCATGGTCAAAGTTGTACTATCAATGATCTCGCATTAGCAAGAAATGCTTTTTTCTTTGTAGTGTCTTTCTTTTTTTTTTTTTTGCGACGGTACTTCTTTTTTCTGTTTAAAAGGAAAGGTTTAATATGAATAATTACAAGAAATTAGGAAGATTTTTTTTTCACTTAATTCTTCAGACATGATGGCCCTGTGGTTAGAGTGCTTGGTTATCGAGTTGAAAACGTAGGGTTCGATTGTTTTCATGATGATTGGTGTGCTGGTGCTATAGCCTTACCACCAACCAAAGAGATCTACCTAGATCCACAAAGTGACATTCTGCTCATGGGAAATATACTAACTTTGTAAAAGAGCTTCGAAATTTGATCCTTAAATGCTGAAAAGAGCTTGCGATGATTAGTTTTAATACTTCTCTTATCTATACTTCACAATGATTAGTTATAATACTTCACTTATCTATACTTCACAATGATTAGTTATAATACTTCACTTATCTATACTTCACAATGATTAGTTATAATACTTCACTTATCTATACTTCACAATGATTAGTTATAATACTTCACTTATCTATACTTCACAATGATTAGTTATAATACTTCACTTATCTATACTTACGTAGTATGAAAAACTACGTTGCATTGATTTATTTTTTTAAATAAAAAAATCTAATTATTATCAATCTCTTCTTTAACATCATTTCTCCATCCTTTTCATTTAGCATAATTAAATGAGTGGTGGCTTGAAGTTAGTGAAGAATTGTTTCCTCGACAAAACTTTTGCAGGCCGTAGGGAATGACAGTGGGTAGGCTCTGTATGGTGACGACATTTTGTAGAACGTTTGGTCTCGAGACAACACGGCATAAGCCTACACACTAACACACACACACTAGGCACACAACACATACACACATACAAGTCTTTAGGTCACTGCTTGAAAATAGATTTGAACAAAGAATCGTTCCCTATACCCGGCGCCAGGAATTACAAAAGGCCGGATAGCACCGCTTCACGGACTGCATAAAGCCAAAAAGTCGTAATTTAGGCATCACTGGTCAAGAAATCTGGCCTTTTTTCCAAATTATCGTATAAATTTATCTAGTTAAGTGAATGCTGGGCAATAGCTCTACCTGTCAGATAAAAAGTAAGTAAAGTTCCCCTTTCAGACCATGTGGTCTACAGGGCAGATGATGTGAAGATCACCTGCCATCAAAGGTCATCAACTGTCAGATAGAAATTAAAAAAAAAAAAAATGAAATTTGATAGACTTAAATTTAAGATAATTTTTTCCAACTTCTTTTTTCCCCCCTTGGTAACAGTGTTGCTAACTATGGCTATTTTCTTCTCGCTATTGGACTTAATTTCACTCAAGTATTTTCAACCTTCAACCAATTTTTTTTTAAAAATCTATTTTCCTTTTCTTTAGAGCAAGCTCTTTGGTAGGTTCTAGAAAAAAGTAACGTTTATTTAAACAGAAGAATGGAATAAAAAAAAAATGACTTCTAACTTTCATTTAGCAACTGACACACACAAAAATTAAAATCCAAAGAAAATAATGTAAATGTAACCAACGAATGTTTAACTTCTGATCACATTTATGTTTTCATTAAGTGCTTTTCATGTTGCTCACTGATATGACTTGTTTGTAAATTTGTTCTATACAGAATGCCACGTCATAAAGTTTTTGTTTATCACTAGGGACCAACAACATACTCGACTTGTTAGGCTTAGAACAAGACGCTGATGACGTCACACGTGTAGTCTTCGTGTTTTCCTACGAACTCTATTATAAAAGTACAGACATAAGCATTATGCCAGAAGGCGCTCGGCACAGATACTTGGTAACATAGGCGCCCCCCCCCCTTTTCACCTCCCTACCCCCCCTTCGAAAACACGTGCAGCTCGCGTAATACACCAGCTCGCTCCTTACCTGTATGGCTGTGTCCGTGAGCGGATCACATTGGGGAGGTGGGGGTAGACAGCTCCTGGTGAGCAGTGTGTTACATCGACCTAGTTAGTGCCACAGACACAGCTGTTTCGTTCTGGAGGCAAGGTGGGTGCCAGTATACTACTCTTTAGTTTACTTACTTAAAAATATATATCAACGGACTCCTAATATAAATCAGTTCTATTCAATACAAGTGCTTCTGGATATTCTCAAAGAAACGTCGTAAGAATGGTTTTTTTTGCTCGATTTAGTGGCGGCTGGAGATATCAAACTTCTAAATATTTACACAGCTTGAAGTTGTTTTTATTTGCTTAGTCCTTGTTACATTTAGATCGACGTGTCCCTAAAGAACAACTGCGAGTAATATAAAACTGTTTCAATTTTCTCCTTATATTACGATTTCCTTAAATCTTCCATGTCAGGCATTTTTGCTGTCCAAAGCTAAGACACGATTCTTTAAAGTTGGAATATACCTAGACTTTGTGAAATATACCCAGACTTTGTGAAATATACCCAGACTTTGTGAAATATACCCAGACTTTGTGTCAAGGAAAGGTTGAGACATGAAAAGAAAGTGATAAAAAAAAAAGCACGAGCCATATCCTGTTTTGTTTTAATTTAGCATCGAGTGAGGAAGCAGAGAAACGTGGGTGGCAATAGAAAAATAAATAACACAATTGGATTTTAGGCAAAACATGACTCCTACATACGCCCATGAGCCATTTCTAGAGATTAATATTTCCCCCGGGACTATTTGCATGATTAATAGTTATTTTATAAGTAATTCTCTCTAAGAATGGAACATGTCACTTTATTTTTTAATACACCTTTCATCGATAATATAAAGGTCGCTGTGGAAGTGACTTTAACATACTAGACATTATTTTGTTATTATTTTGTTATATCACCATTTATGAAAATGTTTTCTGTTTTAAATGTTCTAAAATCACTATAATCATCGTCAAAATATAAACATTTTTTTATTTTAGTAAGTGGTATTTAGAATTTAACAGAGCAAAATGGCTGACATCAACAAAACATTTTTGTGTGCATAATTTTATCAATAGGCTTACTAACTTTTCATAACTTAAGTCTTAGTATTCTACAAATACATTAAGGGCAGAGCTTGGCATTATATTGTTCTGCATCTTTTTAAGTTCAACGCTAATTCTTTGGAACGAAACATTTTTTTAAAAAGTTTTTAAGCCAAAATGACTATAGTTTACAAACTTTGGCATTTACAATAATAATGTCAATGTCTTCGATTCCGAAGATTAAGGATCAGTGCTGTGTTTCACACGACTACGCAAAATCAATTGCAACCTGCTTATTTTTCCGAATCTCATACAGACAAAGCCATTGTCCGCCGGGGTCTATTCAAGCTTTCTTTCCGTCTTCTGCACCTGTCTACAATAGTGGCTTTGGTTAGTGTCTCAAATGTGTGTTCTGCAGCCTTTGTGAGAGCTCTTCACTGTCTCTTTCAGAGGCTATTAGTGCTACTTTCCTCTATGTCAGTGAAGGCGAAATGGCGCCTGGGTTTATCTTTACATCACTTACAGGAGGCACCTCTGTTATATTGTCCTCCTTTAAGCTCGCCAAAGAAGATCGCCTTTAGCATGTGGTAGTCTCCCATGCGGCGTAGGTGTCCAACCCATCGCAGCTGTCGAATGGTTCTATACTGTCCACACAGGCCTCAGCAGAACCTAGTTATTTGTTATGTAATCTTGCCAGCGTATGCACATTATGGTGGTACTAAGTGGTTATTAAGAATGTAACAGAGAAAAATGGCTGACATCAACAAATATCTTCGATAGAGTACCAAGGTTTCGGAGCCATACAAAAGTGCGGAGAGAACCATTGTTTTATAAACATTTAAAATACTCATTTAAAAAAGGACATTTCACCAATAACATCTACAGTAATACTCTCATTATTAATCTATCTGAAATATTTCATATCGTAAAGTATTCTACTTTAAGAACAAATCTATATAGAGATCAAGATAGTACACATTCTCGTGTTCTAATTATCTGGGGCATTACGAGCTCCATGTGTAGCACTTTAGATGGCCATTTTAGTTTTAAAAAGACGAAAGGGAAGCAACCATTAAATGAGTAAATATACACCATTTCTTTCCCTTGGATAAAGATCGCAATGCATCTAGTGTGTGATATCACTTTCTAACGCCGTCGTCGCATTTATTCAAAGATTGTTTTCTTATAAGTTTTAACAATTTTATTATTGTTTTGTTTTTCTAGGGCACCAAGGGTCACTCGGTGTATTCCAACAGGTCCTACGCTATGCCGGTGAGACGGCAAACCCCCACCATCGCAGTACCCAGGCTGCACAGTAGTTTTGGTAAGTTGAACAAAGCAAATACATACTGTAGTCATTCTACTAAGGTCACTATATTGACTTTTTTTCTTTTTTGTTGCGTGGTTTGGGTTTACATTCCTAAACTATACTTTAAACAGAACTTGAAAACTATAGTTCTTTTTTTTTCTTTTACGAACTATAGAATACGATTTGGGAAATGTGTTTCCAGTTGTTAGGAACTGTAGTGTGTATGGGTAATGGGTGGTGTGTTCATAAATCAATCTCAAAACAAGTGAATTACAATTTCCATTTTAAAGACATGTTCCCCATCCAAAAACTGACCATTCATTGTGCACTCTGTCCAGGTAATGTCCGTCACGACTACGGCATAGAAGATAGCATTCAGCGGGCGGACTATCTTTCGAATGCTGTTCTAGAAGATACCTACGAAGCCGCTACTCGCTCACGAGGAAGGGACCATGAACTCCTTCGCAATGTCAACGCCGCTATTGTGAGTAGTCTGCCCTTGTCCTATTTATTTGTATTCTATCCTTTAAATAGTTAAAATTCATCAGTACAAAGTAAGGAATGTAGAGGTCGATTTAAAAATTAAAAAAAAATACATGTTTAAAACATTCATACTAATTGCCATAAGAGAAACAAAACTGCTTTTATTATTCCCATTTTTTTTTTATATATAACCACAGTTCTAAAAATAAACTCATTCCAGGGTCAGAAGAGAGAAAGCAGGTTTAGATACTTCCTTAAGATGAAGTACCTCTTTCATCAAAATGATAGCAGGTTAAATTGAAGTAGCCTAATTGAAAGATAAACGTGTAACTGACCTTTGAAATTTAAATTAAGACGTGAATCCAAGAACTATAACGAATAGGTCAAAGCTTTTTTTAAAATTAAAGACAGAGAAGTATGTAGTGAGGATTATATTGATACAACGTGCACTCTCATTTGATCCTATGTCATTTGAAACCCTTGTGTTTTCTCAATGTTGTCCTACTCCGCGGCACAATTCGATTTTAGAAGATTGAATTAATAAATCATAAAACATTTATATATATATATATATATATATAGATATATATATATAGATATATATACATATTAATGTTTCTAAAAATTTGAAGTAAAACACGAGAGCTTACTCTTGATAACTATTAATATATTCTACATTTTATCACAGGTATTTAGAAAACAAAAATCATAATTACACCTAATAAACACCTACAAGATAAAAATAGTAAACAACTTTATCATCAACAGATCACTTTTTTAAAATGCTTTATTGTCCAGGTCGTCTTAATGAGTGGGCTGCCTGGGGTCTGAGTGAAAGGTTAGGTATATTCTATGAATTGGTATGGAATTAAAATATACATGGTTTTGGTATTTAAAAAGGTTTTATTGCTGTTATCTTCCTTCCATTTGTGTATAGACCTATAGATATCTACACATTTTAGGTATGCACATATGTTAAGACGACCTGTTAATATTCAAATAATGTTTTCCTCAATGTTATTTCCATCACTTTCTTATTGAGTGTCTCATCATAACATCACAATTCTTTGATTGTTTCATTTAAAGACCAGTCAAACATTTTTAACAGCTAACTTTAAGCACATAGTTCTCTTTGTGTCATCCACGCTATTATTTGTTTTACTTCCATCGAAACATTAAATTGCAAACAGCCATTTTAATAAACGATCAACACAATCATCACACCACATTCAAACCTCAACTACTTCAACAGTATTGAATCTATCCACTGTCTTGCTGTTTATTTAGAAACATGTATGTGTGTGTGTTTATCTTCTCTATAGTAACACTTTTAATTCAGGTCAAGTCCTCCACAGATCTCTTCTCGACTCAAATTTTGAGAAAAAAAAACACACTAAAAAAAAACCCCACAAAATTGTGTGGACAAAATTATAAAAGAAGAAAAACATGTTACATGTCTTCAACCCATTTGTCATCTACGAATCAACCCAGCTCATAAAAAAAATCAAGCATCCACCATTACCATCATCTCCCCTGTATCATTACGTCAGTGACCCTACCATCACCCTTCCTCCCTTCATCAGAAACGGTCTTTACCTCCCTTGTTTTGTTATATTTTTAACCTCACATCCATTCCTTGTCTTTATTTTTGAATTCCAAGAAAGAAAACTCCTCCAAATTTCTTTCATGATTCTTGTAGATTTTTTTAGAATCAAATCCTTTGTGATTTTTTTTTTTTTGTATTCATTCATTCTTGTCAACATTAAAATAAAAGCATTTTTTGAGACTCCTGGTATTATACTCTGTAGTGGGCATCTTTCAATTGGCATTGGCAGATGATACGACACGATATCGACTCTGATACAATCTTGTTATGTTTGTTTATATGTCTTTGTGTTACTTGTAGGCCGTAGCATTCAGCCACCTAGCCTTTAGCTTGAGTTTCAGTTTTAAGGCCTATATTTCTGAACTAAGCCTCTAGGCGTACAATGTTATAGGTTACGAAGTAAAAATGCACATTTTGAATGACAAAAAAACAAAACTTTTAAAACACACAGTACTTTATCCTAAAATCGCTTACTTTTAGAATGCAGTTTATCAAACATTTATTTTTCTGTTTCATTGTCGGTCTCACGTGGTACGAATAGTAGAATTTTTTTATGTCTTTAAATTAAAACATTTTTTAGAATGAAAGAAATTGTGGTGGGTTCCTGTAAGTTTTTTTTTTAGAAAGCTTTAAATTTGTCAAGTCTTGCCTTTAAGTTAGCCATAAAAATAACATAACGCTGTTTGGCAGCAATGAAATTGTAGAACTCGTGTATAGATAGACTTTTCTTTAAAGCTTCAGGACTAGTAGCAACTCTATTAGTAAGTAAATTAACAGGTGGCCGGTTTATCAATTATTTGTAAGCCTGATTCTTCCAGCACACGCCCAATAAGTCCCGGGACAACACCCCTACTAGGGCAGGTCGTCGAACCAGTCGTCTGCGGTCCTTGTCTCCAGTGGACGTGAAGCCCATAGCCAGACCCCAGCCTGTGGTTCCTTACAGAAACTTAGACAAAGTCAGATCGGCTCTGGCAGCTCCACCGCCACCCGCCTCGCTCTTGTCTTCTCGTATCGACTCCTACCTGAAGGGCTCATCCCTGCCCCCGCGACCACTTTCCAGAGACATAGCCAGCAATATTTCCTATAGTTCTCTTCTATCACGCCCTCGGAGTCCTAGTGAAACCAGGCCTTACTCGCCGCAGTATTCAGTGTACCTCTCAGAGTCGCACGTGCCCAGGAGCACGCGTTCTTCCTACTCAAGATCACCATCACCGTACGTGTCAAGAGTGAGTGCGGCTAGAGAATATAGCGTGGGAGGGAGCGACGACGAAGATGAGGAGGATTACCAGATCGGCTCATACAGGAGGAAATACAAGATTCTCAAAGCGCCCATTGCTTCTGGGCCGGAAAGCGCAGGCTCTGCAGACGACAGCGAAGAAGAGTTCTATGACGCCTCGGATTATTACCCATCCTATTCTTGCCCCAGACCGTCGGGCGTGTCGCCGTTGAAGCTTAGCACCTACGATGGAGACTACGATGGTTCCTACGAAGCTGACATGGCCGAAATGTATGATTACATCCCTTACGGCCCATCCAAACACGCGATATTAGAGCTGACCTCAGAGGATAGCAACGACATTACCTACAAGCCTCATGTATCCACACTTCCCCGACTTCACTCCCCTTCCACATCCAGCACATATAGTTACTCTCCCTTATCTAAATACACCGAGGACTCTTTATCCCGGCCTCCAGCCAGCCGTCAGCTTCTAGATTCTCTCATTTCAAATGCGGCTTCAAGAGCAAAAGCTATCCTGGAGAATTCAAAGCTTCCCGAGTACAAGAACGCCAGTCTAGTTCTCAGCGTGGAAGGCAGCGCTGTGTCAGAGGATGGTAGGAATCGGTATGGTTTCAGATACTATCCACCACCCATTCCATTAAAGGGATCGCAGATAGGTCTAGACGAGCGTATACTTAGTATTTCACCCAAACCCGTCAGCGACGCTGACTCCTTTTTGTCCACATACTTAAACAGACTTAGAAACATCCGCACAGATGCCAGGGACCACGCGGACAAGAGCGAATACGGCCGGTGCACCAGCGTGGCGCCCAGGCCTTCCTACGTTCACCAGACTGTCACGGTGCCAGTGCACATTTCAGGCAGGCCTCACAGCGTGCCAGTCTCATCGTATCGGTCGCGGCTGAGCGACGGCCAGTCCCACAGGGTCGACGTTTTCCCTTTGGTAGTCAGCGAAGCTGCATTGCCTGTGGATAAGAAGCTGCATCTGCCCGTTTACAGGGCCAGCGGCGGCGACAGTGGCTCCCCCACCAAACTAACGGTGCTTGAAAAGATTAACATAAAGGTAAACGCCCCGGCGCCCCTTCTATATCCATACATTTTTATTGAATCAATGGACATTACGGGACTGTTAGGTTGAATAATTCGCTAATAATTTTTAAACTAAATGTTTAAGACAATCTCCGGTTTAATGATGTCCAAGATAAATATACATGTAACGATTAATGGATAAGATCTTTAACTCAAACAAACACTACCATTACATGTAGTTCATTAAACAATTTCGAGTCCTGGAATGTCTATTGTTGCATTATCATTGTTCAAACTTTAAATTGTTATTACTTGTAGTTCAATTCAACAACCACAAAGTATCTAAATATTACTTACTAGTAAAAAATATTTTTATTACTTTTTAAAACTATAATAATACTCTCTAATTAATAAAAGTAAACATTGAACTCCAGTACTTTAAAAAAAAATGTAATTTATGATGAAACATATTTATTCGAGTGTACAATGGTTTTTAGTTCATTTAATTACTTGACTAAGAAGATTATAACTCATATATTTATGCTTAGACTGCACGCTGACCCACTAGTTTTGCTTATGTGCTATATGTATTCACCTTGTATGTTGCTCAGTGTTTCTATTTTAACTCTATCCATTCGGAATGAAGCCAAGACACTTTTGAACAATTAGGACGCTTTTGTTTCTGATGCTTTGTAGCCTCCCTTGCATTCCATCCCCTCGCTTTCATTGTATCATAGTGTATGGAACTCTTCATTCTGTCGCTGTATCGCTTTCTTTGCTATCTCCCCTTTTCAAAGAAGTTATTTTTAGTTAGCCCGTTGTATGACATACTTATCATCAGCCATAAACAATAAATATTTGATCAATGCATTTTCGATTAAATTATTAAATAAACTTCTATTTTTTAAATACAATGTTCTTTCAGTATGCCTAATTTAGCATGTTGTTTGCTTTGCTTTTATCACATACCGCCTTCTACATTCTAAACGAATGAATGGATGATTGATTGATATAATGGATGATTGAATGGTTGATTGGATGGATGGATGATTGGATGGATGGATGATTAGATGATTTTGATGAATGGGTGGACTTGTCGTTGGAAAAGACTAAGATTGTTTTTCTAAATATATTTCTCCAAGTAAATTTCATCAATTCGATATAAATATTTATCTCTGAAATTACATAAAAGTAATATAATTGGAAATTCATTTATATTTTAGATTAGCTTACATTGACTAGTTCTTTGAGTTGGGTGTCAAATAATGTTGCTACAACTCTGAATACCACAACACACACACACACAAAGTTTTAGATTGCTTGTCCTGAACCCTTGGTTTTTCTTGTATTTTTTCTTGTTATCTGCTCTATTGTATAAACAACATGAACAACCAGATAAGCTCCCAGTCAAACATGAGATCTGTGGTGGACTTTTCTTTCACATTTTTATTGTCTTTTTTTTTTTCTCCATACGATACTTAGGAAAGACTTTTAGTTTGAATGCAGAGAAGCTGCTGTTGGGCTGCTGTAAGACTTTTAAATCGTCGCCATTTTACTCTCCACTGAAGCACCTTTCTACATTAGATTTGTCAACGGTAAATCTATGACACCCAACACTTTTAAGTTTCTTTAGTACATTTTTTAAAAAATTGTTTCAAAATTTGATCTTTCGCAAGTTTCCATTGGTGTAACTTGGATTGGTTAAGAATGTGTATAAATCTTTTACAAAAAAAAAAACAACAACTTGATAATAGAGCACATGTTTTTCTGATTATTGCTTGCTGTATATATCTTTGCAATTAACAATATATGAATGCAAGGCTTAGATGTATCACCCAAGATCGCTGTTGCTTTTTCTCTAAATGAATCCTTATTTATAGCTTTGTCCATTCATACACGCATAGAACCTTGTAGACATTATTTAGGATTTCATCAGTTCAATATATCTGCTTCTTTTGGTTTCTAGTTATTATTATTATTTTAACATAAAACAAATACATTCTCTCCTCGATGCTGTGTGCTGCTTAACTTTGCATGTGTGTTGTTTGCAGTCATGCCATGCATACATGCAGTGGCGTATTCTCAGGTGGGGGAGCCAAAGTTGTCAAAAATACATGGTGTGTATACAATCACTAGACCTTTATTTTTTCTTTTACACCAAGCGCCACGTCGTCCGATGCGGAATTAAAACTCACCCGATACACAGATAAAAACAACAACTCGAGTCGATAAAAATTCGTTTCCGTATGTTTTTAGCTTTGAAATAAACCGGTTTGATGTATACTTTCGTAGGCCTACTGTACAAAGTGGTGGCTGATCTAGAAACTTTATATATATTTTTTGTTCTTTTATTTTAAGTGACACTACAAGTCTACATAAATTAACATTTACCCAACCAAAAAATTAGATTTTTGTTTAAAATGAGTTTTTGTGATGTTTTTAATTTATTTTCTGATGTTTTTAATAAGTTTTTGTTTGGTGTTATATTGAGTTTTTGTTTGGTGTTTTAACACTTTGTCTAAAGTATGATTTTCTGTGTGCACTGGCCCGACGCTCATAAATCAGGCTTCATCGCACCAGTGATGCTGTGACCAAAGTACGTCTTATATAATGTGACATTATTCTCTATGTTTGTAGAGTGTATCTTTGGTCGATAAATGTGTCTTGTCTAAACAAAAGAAAAATAAAAGAATAATAAAACTTAATTATTATGAAAAAAAATGCGACTAATTTTTTGTTTGATGACTTCTCTGTCAATGTGTACCGCAGTACCATTCTCCCAATGTCAAGTTGAACCTAGTCTGTAGCCTCTGCACTAGAGATGAGTTTGTCACTATGAAAACCTTCATTCGCTATACATCTTGATAGATCTAGTTCAAGAAATTCCCAATATTTCTTAGTAAAGATACCAAAAAGTTATTGCATACATAAACATCATAGTGAAAGATATTTAACTTTCTATCAGATTTTATTATTTTTTTCAATCTAGATTCTTGTAGGAGTTGTCCTTTTGTTCACTCCTAAACCCAGTTCTTCCCTCCCCTAATTTCACTTCTTTACTCCTCTTTTCCTATACTGTTCATAGCTCCACCCTCCCCAGTAGTATGAAGCTTTTCTGCCTCGCCCATCAAAGTATAATCCTACCTCACAGGTATCCACAGAGAAGCACATAAGTCCGCGGGCCGCTTCGGTCAGCAGGAGAGTGCGGGCCAGCACAGCTCCACCTGCACCCCGGCCCCTTCCTGGACAACAGGTCCAGCAACAGCAATATGTCAAGGTAGCGGCGCCCCTGCTGGCCACTCAGTCGCCCCAGGGGCCTGTGCTTGTTTTGCTGGTTCCTAATAGTAGATTTAGACCCATTAATCATAACTTCATCACCTCTAAGCCAGTCGTTCTATCTCAGGGCGAGTCCCCGTGGTCCCTCAGAGCAAGAGCTGCATCCGTCCCTCCGGCCGAATTTAGAGGTTTGCGCGGTGCATCACTTCCTCCACCTCGTGCCAAGAAGTCTGCTGCCCCAGTGTACAAGACACCCGAGCCCCTGCCCAGCTCGAAGCTCTGGGCACACAGACCCGTCAGGCCGGATCTTCTCAGAAGCGCCAGGGCCAGCTCATTGGAGCCAACAAGACGTGCAAGCTTCTACGAGTCACCATCGCAAGGGCCCCTCCCGACAGCCACCCTCTGGGCTCACAGGCCAAGAGTTTTGAGAAGCGATGCCCCTCGCCTCGCAAGGGCTAGAGCTGAGAACCTGAAGAGGGCCGCAAGCGAGCCACGTCTGAACTACGAGAGGCCATCTGAATACTACTTCGGAATCCCAGAGGTCAAGGAGAGAGCTTTGTCCAGATACCTTTACGCCCATCGTGGGAAATTTGGTCCGGAATCTAAACCTCCTCGACCAACTCTTGGGAACTTCCCCCAAGTCTATGTCCCATGGAGAGGAAAAGGCCCAAGCAATAGGTCAAAGGTGATTCAATTTTTTATAAATATATCTTTTCGTTTTCCTGCTTTGTAACATAAAGATCATAATGTACCAGTTTAATATAAATATAAATTTTAACGAAGTGCTTTTCAACTTTTTAATATTGTCCTTAAACATATAAATAAGCAATTCAACGCTAAAGTAAAAAAAAATAATATGGATTTTTCAATTAACATAGATGGAAAACGAAATTAAGATTTGTATATTTACCTTTGATTTCACTATTGCTATTATTGACAATTGATGACAACCTTTTGCATTCCGCCATGTACTCTCCAACTGCAGTTGTTGTATCGGTGTGTTTGTCTCGTCCTCTGTTGGCTTATCTCCCCTTGTTTATCTGGCTAATGGCTACCAAACAGATTGTGCTTTATTGCTCTGTTATCGAATTTATACTCTATCATAATATCATTCTTGTCAACATGAATAGAAGAAGATATATATATACCTTCATGATTGTTCTTTTAATTTAAAATTTTACAATTGGAAAAAAAAACCAAACAAAGATGTAGAGACAGTAAAGAGTCATGATCAGCCTACATGTTCATCTTCAATCATACTTCCTCATCCATATCCTAAATGTAAACTATTCAGAAAGACTTCAGCCTCATTGACAACGTAGCGTCTCTTTAATAGCATTTTATTTTGAAACTTCGCTTCCATAACTACTGCTTTGTATTTTTTTAAATTAAAATCTTGAATTTAATTTTTTTGCATGATTTTTTTTCTATGTACAACGAGCAGAGATGGCCACCGAAGGGAAAAAAATGCAAATATATTTTTCAAAATTTTAAATTGTAAATCCATAACGTTTAAAGATTATAAAGGAAAATAACAAAATACATTCATGTCGTTTTCTTTTCGTCACTATTATTTTCGTTATTCAATCCTCTGTTTATTTTCATTTCATGTCCCCCCCCCCCATTAACACTTGCTCGTGGGAGAGTAACTATGAAGGCGGAATGAGGTTGTTCTCATTTGTGATTTGTTTGGTTCAAATTAAATCAGAAATCTTGAAAAAAAAAAAAATTTCCTTCAAAATAAGTTCATGATTTTGTTCACTGACGTAAACTTGCGTTTTCAATATTAAGTAAACAAAAACTTTTGAGCGATTTAAAACATTTCATCCTCCGACCTAAAAATAGCAATACTTCTCGAAACCCAAACCAAATCGGTGGCGGTCTTGGCGCTGTGTATTGTATACATACCATGTATAGACTTGGCCAATATTAGTGCTTAACTTCAATGTCTCTTCTTGGCCGCTTTGACTTCTGGTATCTCAGTGACGTCCTAAACAAAAAAAATGGCTGTGTACTAACAGGAAATGGCTCGTATGCTGGCTGGCAGCTAACATGAGACCTCTGTGCAAAACTCTCCTCCATCACTGTTTGGTAACGGACTTTCGGAGGGGTCACGAAAACAGGAGCAATTTTAAATTGAAATCTTTGAAAAGAAAATAAATGATATTCACTTTGAATAACTTAAAGCAAAAGTACAATATTTTGTTTTAAATGTTTAAAAGTCAGATTTTTTATTATAAATTATTTTATAAACAAAAACGTTAAGAATATATTTTTAATTATATTTATAATTTTTTTGATTATCTAGTCTCAGAAAAAATATAACTCATCGTGACCCCGTCAAATTCCACCAATTTCTCCGAAAACCAAACGAATTGATTGCACGGGAATCTCTGCTTGCACGAGAACGTTGCACGATGGGATAGACTTGTTGCAAGCCAGTGGCACGTTAGTGGAACTAACTGACACTAAAACAATTGCCTTCTTTTAACTGACCACACTGGCCACATGTGCTAACGAAAACTCCTTGTTGGCTTCTCGCCCTCCCGGCAGGCGGCTATCATCGGAAGCAGACTTGAAACGGACGGAGCCAAGAAGACAAGGAGACCCCAATCGGAGTACGCCGCTAACAAGCTGCGAGAGATGAAGAGAGACGAAATCGAGGTAAGGTCAATGTCACTAGAGTCAAATGTCAAAGGTTGGCTGGGTTCACCTATCCGGCCATTCTTTGTTATCAATAACCTTAAAAAAAATACATTGCAGTCAATTTATGGAGGAATTTTTTTTGTCAGAATCGAACGTCGCCTGTCGAGATCTTATACTCAAGTATAAGACAAGATTAATACCTGCGACACACACCGCTTGTTTACAAATGACGTTTCGCGGGGTATACAAGGCGCTAGTAAGCGCCCCTTTCCGAACGTAAATCGCGACAAATCAAAACAAAGCCTGCCCTCCCAAAATACCCCCTCAAAACCTAATACTGCCTTTAGAACGACTGGAGTAGAGGTTCTCAACAAACTGAATTATCTTTGTTTCTGAATCTTCTCTATGATGGTTTGTTTCATAATTTAATAGAAGTGTAACTAAATCCACGAGTTTTTAATATACCTGCACACTTTTACTAAACACTATGTTAAGAAAGTAAGTTGTCACACTAGTTTTTTTTTTTTTTTTAATGTTGCAATCATTTTGATATTTGCACTTAGTTGGCAGGCCACATTGACGTCAATACATATGGTTCTGACTCAGGTCATGTGGTTTAGAATACAAAGCTTGATTGAACTGCACAATTTTATTTTAAATTTTAATTATTTAAGATTAATGTTAAATGAGTGATGTTTTTTTTTTCATTTACTTATTTTTGTTTTGTTTCGTTTCCCTGCATGACGTCTGCTGGCCTCAAGAAGTTTTGATTTTTTGTTTTCGGTGTGATTGTGTTTATTTTTCTTTCGCTTCGCCTCCTTCTTGTGTCGTTCCCCATTCATGCTAAAACGTTAAACATTTCCCATTTTCATCGAATAAATCATACTATTGTACACATTGTTTCGTTCATGATGATTCCACATTTTATATGTGATTTTTTTTTAAAGAAACCTGACTCTGATCTATATTTTGTCTTCTTTTCATATGACATTGTCATTTCATTCATATGTCTCATGGCATTGCAATTTTTTCATATGTCACTTCCACAACCAGCTTTTCACGCAGTTCAAGTTAACCAACCTTTTTTTTTTTTTTTTGTATAATGTCATTTGCTGAAAAGGTTGTAACGACACAGTCATCGTTGTAGGCTCACACGTTTGAATAGCACAATTAATCTCACCGCAATATAAACTAGGTGTAAACCATCACCCTAAGGTTGTCATGTTGAGTGGCTAACTTTCAGCTTATCAGTAATGGAAGAGAAATATTTCTCTCTATTTTGTTGATAATAGGAAAATGCACGAGCGAGTGTCGCTTACTGTTCTATGTACATTCTATGCATTCTGTGCATGCGGGGCTTATGATTACAATAACATCATTTTATATGAAGCTGAAGGTGTGTCAATGTATTGTTTTTCATTATATCCTCTTATAATTATTGATTTAAGACTACAAGGACCATAATGTACATTATATCAGGTCATAATAAATACTTCTTCAATGCAAAGGTTGCAATTTAAAACAAAAATATTTGTTAGATTTCTGTTAATCTATGCAATTTTTTATTTTTTCTGTTTTATTTAACAATTGATTTAAGAGTTTATCTTTGCAAGAATTATTTTGCCATAATGAAAAAAAAAAAAAATATAAGAAAAAAGAACGGGGTCGTCTAAAGTTATCAATCATGTATAACAGATTTGCTAGTGCTTGAATTAAAATTTACTCTGACTATGGCTGGCTGATCGTGTGGTTTGCGCTCCTGGTGGTCATCATGATGGTTCCGGGTTGGAACCCTGACCGCCTGCTTGAGGTTTTGGCTATGACGTATTAATATTCATTGTTGAAGAGATTTTATCACCATGAAAATTTAGTATAACGTAGCAAAAAAAAAAACGTTCTTAATTTCCGTTTCATTGACTTGGTCAAAGAAATTTGAATAATATAAGCCGATACGGCTAAGATAAAATAATGAATACAACTATTTAGCTAAGCTAAGGGAAATATAATATTTGGGGATATTTTGGATACGTTAATTAAAAAAATGGCTTCCCTGTTCTTTTTTCGTAAAGATGAAAAATATTGTAAAAAGATGAAATGTTTAGATCTTTGAAATGTCGTAGATTAAAATAAAAGTCACGAGGAGGTGTTAGCATTAAAGCTGGGGTTGTGGAGGTGGTCTAACCATTGGTCCCAAACAAACAAATTGCTAGAGGAAATCTTATTTCAGGAAGGGATTTACTACAGAACTCCTGCCACCGGGGTTTTGCAAGCCTCAAGACCACCATTGGTAAGTCAATGTCCTTGACCTACTCAGATGGTAGTCATTGTAGAATAGTTCTTATGTCGCATAGTGACTTCTTAAATAATAGACTACAGATTACGTTTTGATTGGTACGATTATAATTTTTAATATTTCAGTCTTTGAAAATTGTAATATCATGATTACTTCTCTTTTACAACAATTTATGTGTATAACTAATCGCACTGTGACAATTTTGTTTTAGTTGCTTATTTTATTATTTCACGTAATACTGAATGGCTTACATATGTAATTGTTTTACTAGAGCAGAGAGGCATATTCGTTCTCTATGGTTAGTCTATACTTTTAAAATCCTGATATTATAAATAACTATCAAATAACTATAAAACTATAAAGTCCATGCATGGTCCAAAGTTAAAAATTCTTGATTAAATTAACTTCAATTAATACCTGTCTACGCGTGGGATGGTCATCTCCTGTATTGGTCTAAATAGCCATCAGATTATATGGTCGATTCAAATAAGCTCCTGATAGGACAGTTACATTACGAGTATATTGTTAATTCTCTTTTTGTTAGCCATTATCGGCAATATTTGTTGTTACAAGTTTACAATTCAGATGTGCTGATAGTATAGTTTGAAGCCTCTGGATATTCTATAATTTTAACTGGTGTATGTACATTTGGAATGTACTAGAAGAGAAATAGTCAATACTACAAACCAATCAATGTGAATGTTGGGTTGTATCTGTATTGACCTTTTTGTCTTTTCATGGCATCAAAACTTTTTTTTTTTCATTTCGCATGGTTCACTATATCCTCCTTACACAGTGTCATCACTTGAGTTATCACTCCTATTTGAGTTATTATCATCAATTTGTTTTTCTCCCTTTGTCGTTTGCTAACATTGCTCTCCTCCCCTCCTCCCGACATGCTCCATCACTAGTTACAGTTGGTGACCTAACCACTGAGTGTACCATTTTGTCTTTAATCTTTTTTTTTTGTTTTTTTGCTACATCTCTCAACAATGAAGCTAAACCTGAACATTTTTAAATTCATGCATTTATTTAAATTATTGTGCATAACTAATATATTTAAGTAAACTGAATTATGATTTAAACACTTAGCAAATATATTTTACTCTTGTCTGGTTTTACGTAGCAGGTAGCAGCGTTTCTCAATCTGAATATTACGGAACATTTTGACATCAGTATCTTGATCCTCTAACATAAACTGTTTTTCAATAATTAAAATAAATTTCACTGATGTCTAGAGTCACGACAATGTCCACAATCAGTTTGTTATTCATGCTATTACTGTTGTTTAACATTTAGTTCTCACACATTTGGATAACAGCTCCGAATGAACAGCTTGGGAAACGCTGGATTGGTTTGGCATTTAGTAGAGTAGATCTTTTTAAAAATTGAAGTCAATTTAGACAGTGCAATAAAGTATACTAATTTTATTAGCTTAGATACATTTGTTATACATTTCTCCTATAGACCTAAAAACAAAAGAATAAAAATCATAAACATAATGTTAGTCTCTAGTTGCATCTCTAAATGAGCTTAAACATTTGAAACTCTAGCTAGATCTAGAAGAATGCACCAGTTTGTATGGTAATATTTATCCTTCCCTTATTTAGCCCAAACCAACTGAGAGAAAAGCTATCAGAGATGTTGACGGTTTCACTAAACCCAAAAATCTCTTATCTTGGCAGGTACGTAATGGAAACCGGAAACAGACGATATGAACACAAACAAATGTGCATGCTGTTTTAAATCATAAAATATCCACACAATTTCAGAATTTAAATAAAAATATTTGAAAAAAAAAAGATAACACATTCTAAAACATTGATGATATATTTGAAAAGCAAAAAAAGGACAATATTGTCTTTTACTAGTTATGACTTTGTATTTATCAATAAAACACTCTTGTTCACATGTTATAAAACGAATTAGTCCTACTTATATTCTTTTTTTTGATGATGTATTTCCAAGACAATTGTAGAGAGTTTAAGCATTTCTAAATCTGTAGCATTGACAGCGACGCATTTGCTTATGAAGACAATTTTGTCAAGTTCTGCTGTCATGTTTCTTTACTTTTCCATCTTCCTATAAATCATTTGTTAAAATGTGTATTGTTGATTTTTGACTCAATTATTGACCCGCCCGCCCACAGTACCGTGTGGAGTCCAGGTTGTCCCCCGATGATTTGATCTATGAGCCGTCCAGTTTCATTCGCATGAGAGAACGGGTAAAAGATGTCCAGGACAAGATGGACAGACAACGTCAATTGTTGGACCGGTATTTGGACAGCGACTTCAAGATCCAGTCCATTCCTTCTCAAAAGTAATAACCAAAAGAAGTACTTAGAAAAACTTAGAAATACTTAGAAGAACACAAGCAATCACCATACGTGACATTGATTCATTATTAAATGCATGCCACTTCCTGCTTGACACTTCCTGGCATTCCATCACGAACATCAAGGAATCTGACAAGTCAAAATGTCTTTTTTTTCAATCTTGTAGAATCAGTTACTCGCATATTTTTCAGGAAAATTTTTTTTAAAGGAATCTAATGGTTGCGTCATAGAGCACGTGAATATAAAACGAATGTCTGTTTCAAATCCGTAAATACGTAGAGAGTTCATCACTCCATTGTTTTTGAAATCGATTCGGTAAAACTAGATCTAGAGATTATGATCAGATACAAAGATGAACTTCTTAAACATCATTCAAATTATCAAAAGACTAAATTTACTTGACTTTTTCTTTACACACATGTGAACTTGAGAGAACTTGCCCAAATCCTTGTCCATTGTGAAGGTAGTTAGTTTGTATGGTCTATGCAGCACCCAAAACAATTTATACGAAACATAACTGACAGCCATCAGAATTCATGAAAGACATTTTGAAATCATTTTTCAATCGATCTTCATGGAACGCCAGGAAGACTGAAATATTTTCTTGTTGCATTTTGACAGGCTAAAATGGTTTTTGTCTTTTTAATGCATAGATTCCTCACGGTTCTCAAGATACGCATGAACCCCCCCCCCCCCCCCCCCCCATTCTAATATATAATAATTTTGCTGCCAAAATAAAAAAAAAAGTTCACTTATGATGTCATTATTTTTAGCTAAAATGACAAATCTAGTTTACATTTGGTTTTGTTGAAAACAGCTCTCATTTACTGTAACTGTTTGAGATTGGCGCCATAATTGTGCTTTGCAACGGCTGCTCATCTAATGCTTTTTCCTTTATTTGCTTTTATTTTCAGAGTATACAGGGTTACCTTTTAAATTAACTGACATTAAAACTTATCCTCTCCCCCATATTTTGTCCTTGACAGCCGTTAATAAGTGAATATATCCTGAGTTGATTTGATTCATACCGAATTATTTCTATAAATCGCGATACTTTGCGGTGTTTCAAATGATGAAAATACTAAGGTTTGAAACAAATAGTTACACCATAAAAATTAATCAGAGTATCTCTTACTGGAAGCTACATAAGTTGAAAACAAATAAGGTTTAAATTCGAAACTTTAATCCATCGCGATCTACGACATTACATTTTCTCTTGCATTTTGGAGATATAAAGAAATAGCCTATTTATGGCAATGCTTATAGACCCTAAAAACGTATTCGGTTACATTCAATGACAATTTAGTTCAATTGAAATGCTCCGTAGTAAACAAATAGGAAATCCACCATCATTAAACTTAATCATTTGTAAAAAAAAAAAAAAAAGATCGCTTGAGCTACTAGATTTCATTAAAGTTTTTTTTTGGTACCATATCGATATTTCAATGTGTATTGTCTCCCTTATTTCAATCGTCCTCACACATGTTCACTATGTTAGTGAATAAATCATCCTTCTTCTCCACGTTATGATCTGCTAGCGGTCACCAGGTCCTAGAGCTGAGTCAAGGCCAAGGTCCTTTGTGGAGCCTGACCTCGTCACTTGGACAAGAGATGTTGAGATAAACCGGACTACCTCTATCTCTTCCGCCGCCCCTGTTTCTTCCTCCTGGGAGCCGGCACTCAAGCCCAAGTACGAGATCAAAATAGCCCCGCAGGTCGTCACCACACCTAGCACCAGGTACTTCCGGTGCTAAAGCGGAACTTTCCAAAAACCTCAATTGGAGAAAATTGTAAAGTGCATTGTCTGAAAACCGAGATTCTGAACCTACATTCCCAGTTTACATCCCCTTGTGTATACTATTTATAGATTCTTTCCCAACCCCTCCCACCCTTTTGAGTCTTGAGATACAACCTAAATAACCTTTGGTTTGCACATTTTGTTAAGCTATACTTCTAAATATATAGTCGTTACAAAACCTTATGTCACTAGCAGATATTTGGATTATGTTATGATATGATAAGTGTTATTGATCTTACTAAAGTTATCCTCTTTCTCTAAGGCGTGCAGAATTGGTCTGTCAGAATTTTGTTATTTAACCCACACCTATAAAGAGCTCTTTTAAAGTGCCCCATTGTATGTTCTTGTAGTTTCGCCTGTGAACGCCTTTGTAGGTCTTTAAATAATATTTTTTTTTATCGCTATGTCATTCTTGTTCTTTTAAAATATCGTCGACCCACGTTTTTTTTTGTGTCTTGTCTTGATACATTCATTTTCGCAGTCGCCAAAACACTTTGGCGTTTTTCTTTAAATCCTCGATACATCGCTGTTGCTTGAGCGAAAGAACAGCCAATCTGGCTAGGTTTTGCAATATATTCCATATTAAATCTCAGTATTATTTACCTTGAACCAAATATGGCCGGTGACATTTAGATGTTCATATAGTTTATATTTGCTTTTTTTTTTTTTAAATTAGATTTGCTTTGGCCTTCCTTGTTGTGACCGTAATCCTTGTCTTCATTTTCTATACACTCAGTTAATTGTTTTTTTAATTCACCAAACCTTTTGTTGT
Organism: Biomphalaria pfeifferi; assembly: GCA_030265305.1. Lineage (NCBI taxonomy): Eukaryota > Metazoa > Mollusca > Gastropoda > Planorbidae > Biomphalaria > Biomphalaria pfeifferi. The sequence goes on from JASAOG010000024.1 coordinate 1,581,819, forward strand.
AAGTTTATTCAACACTGCATGCCTTTTATAACAACGATTCTTTTCAAAGTTTCGTTTCCGCAATGACTATGACATGCCTACATGTCAACTGTGTTGTACATGTTCATGTTCAATTTACAGAAATATAATTGTGTATGTATATCTATTATTCTGAACAGAAGCATAACGCGGAAGATTAGAATATTTAGAATGTTGCTTACATTTGCAACATCCCGGAGTACTACATTACAACATTTACATATGTGTTTCTTAAGGCAGAGGTTCTCAAACTTTTTTTTTTACCTCGGGACTCATTGATAATGTCAAAACTTGTCCTCGGACATCTAAGTGAAAAAAGAAACATACATGCATATAATATATGTAACAAATGTAAAAAATCATTTTGTCAAAGGAGCCTTTATTGAGATTCTAACTTTTGGTTTAAATAAAATTTAGAAATATTGACTTATATGAGGTTGAAGATATTTTATGAGTGTTTTTATATCCGGCTCAACCAGCACAATGTCAAGTCGGTTTGTTTTATTTGGGATGAAGTTCATTACTGCAATGAATACACGACGTACACAATAACAATGCGGGAGAGCAATCAACAACTTCTTTACAATACCCATAACGCAGAATATCAATTTGGAATATGTTAATGTTACCAGAATTTGTGGTCTCCTTGTTTAAACATTGGTTTGAGTGCCTCGTTTGTGGATAATTCAATAATCTGCTCCTGAATTAGCTTGGATTTATATGTGGTTGGGATCTGAGTTTCTCACACTCAAAAGGGTTCATTACCCAGACGAGTATATCCAAGTGAATAATGTGTTCAAATCTATGCTTTAGGTTGTCATAGATATATTCAACAGTATCGAGGGGCGAGTTTATTATTATTTAAATTATCCGATCGAATTTTCATTATTCTGTGGACTACCTTTGATAGTGTAAAGGACCCCTAAGAGTTCGCGGACCACATGGTTTGAGAAACACTGTCTTAAGGGACTGTATTGAAAGAGACAAAGAAGTGCAACACTAAAGTGTTAACTCAGCAGAAATCGTATACCACATAAGTAGCACATTATTACAGAGTTGAAAACTGATGACAAATATCATAATTATAAGATCGATAAAATAATTAATGAGATTGGCAATATTAGTAAGAGCACTATTTACACTTTTATTATCATGTAAACTTCTTTAACCCATCGTGCGTAATATTGCTAAGAAAACATCTTTACTGATATTGTCTGAGGAATATATATATATATATATATATATATATATATATATATATATATATATATATATATATATATATATATATATATATATATATATATATATATATATATATATATATATATATATATATATATATATATACTCTGCATGCACATCACTAACATAAAATAAATCTGACATAACTGCTTGCTACATTTTTCACTATTCACTTAACACTAATTCTAGTCATATGGTCAACAGTATTGCTACGTAGTATCATCTATTTAAATTGTACAATTTCTCTTTTCATGACAAAATTAATATTTTAAAATTATTTCATTATCTTCAAAGAATCTTCTTTATATTCTAACTTATCTCCCTTGTTCTGAAATTTATAGAAACCAGATGATTGGTTAAATGCTTAAAAGTAATTCATGTCATACTTTTTCTTTGATAGTGTGCCTTTTAGTACTTATAGTATGAAGTTGAACCACACACCACAATGCTAATGTTGGTGGCTAACGTTGGTTATAAAGCAAAAATGTTTTTATTTTTCTGAAACCAATTCAACTGACCTATGTTTTTGTTCTGAAACCAATCCAACTGACCTATGTATTTTTTACAGTGTTGAAGGAAGGAGCTCGGTAAAAATTCCTGCTTATTATGCTGTAAGTGTTGTCTGCGCTTGGCTTGCTCATAACCACACGGCATCCACACCCGACCGAACCACATCCTCAACACATACACAGAGTTTATATTTAAAATGAAGAAGACGTTTACCGCTTTTATTTTCAAATTTTGTTTGATTCTTGGCAAAGAATAATCAACGTAAATCTCCTGCCTTAAATGTCTATGTTTCGTAGTCATAATTTAAAAACCAATTCTAAAATTAAATTCTATTATTAAGACCTTGTAGCTAGTACATATATCTTTATATAATAGGTGTTCTTATGTATCTTGTACATCTATGTAGCTTAACCAAATAGTCAACTGATTAATTTGTGTATATCTCCCTCTGTTAATAAAAAAAAAAAAGCCCAATCTACACAAAAATGTCATTAACACATGACCTTTGACCTTCTCTGTATACTAAACTATACCTAATGCAGTCTCTACGTTTAGATTTAGTTTTGCCCAGTTGTAAATGTCTCCTGACAGTGTCGTCCCTTTACAGACTTGAGTTCAGGTAAAGCAGCCATACACACATACACATGCCTTAGCTCTTGTACAGTCAAGCAGCTTTCATTCTGCAGTAACAAACGCTTCTGACGCCTAAACTCAGTTTTGTCAGCTAATCATCGCTAGAGTCAAATATTACAGTCACTCAAAATGCATGATTAGTGACAGTGCTTCTCAAACTGCTGAGAATGCTGAAAAATTGCGCCAAGTTTACAAAAATATTTAAAGAATACAACTATTATTTACGATAATTATCATTGGGGACATTTTTATAACCATAATTAATTGTTAATATAATTAACAGTTAAGACTTTTCAGACATGTTTAGAAGTACCCCCCCCAGCTCCAAATGTTTTAGAAGCACTGACTATTGGTAGCAACTATGCAATCTATTACATCTCATTATAACTCTTATATTCTAACGCAAGAAGGAAGAAAGTGACAATGATCTTCCAGTCTATTGTTCTAAATCAGGGGTTCTCAACCTGTGGGTTGCGACCCTTTGGGGTCGATTGACCATTTGCCACGGGTCGCCTAAGACCATCGAAAATATGGATTGGAATTGTCTACTCTTCTATTGCTGTATGTGTGTGTGTAGGGGGGGGGGTCGCGGCAGAGATTGTAAAAAGGGGTCGCCGAACTTAAAAGGTTGAGAACCGCTGCTCTAAATAAATCAGTCACTACGTAGCGTACGTAGACAGCTTTCTATCAAGCACCCAGTCAGTTGTACAAAGACTAAACAAAGCAGCCTTTTAATCTTTGGCATGATATCGCAACGTTAACCAGTGCAGCTAGATTGGCAGCATCACTTAACGACATAATTATCACATTCAAAAGGGCAACACTTATACAATAGCAGCTAAAAACAAGATTACAATTGTGCCGCATGCCGCTATATTATTTACTAATCTTTTGCAGTACTGACGATATAGCTAACATTTCTTTTGTTCGTATTTGAGCTTGACACTGATTCTCTCTCTTGCTGCATAGTATTGACATGATCCAATCTGCAATGTTGATGGGTGCCATTGAATAGCTGCGACAATGAAAATTTCAAGTTAACTTTCATTTTTCTCCCCAGACATTGTGCGGACAAATTTTGACAGTCAAATTCAATTTGTATCCAATTTCATTGCTTATTATCGTGACCTTGCAACTGGTCTCAAAGTAACAAAGCGACGCCTTCTACTTATAATTTCAAAGTTATTTCTACCTATATGTATTATTTGCTTGTGATTTTAGAATTACCAAGTTCTGTAAGCACATGGGTTATCTTAGACTAAACAAATAGTAGACCGCTCTAAACTGTGACACGAAATGAAATGTTTTAAATATAATTTTTTTTGGATATTATTTTTTTTTTTACTGTGATTCATACTTTTTCCTTCTAAATATCGGCTATAAGAATCTTCAAAATCATGCAGGTATAATGTCAGTAGTTCGCAACAAGAGAGACTTTCATAAGATTAAATGATTTTCAGATCCTTTTTTTTTAAATTTAAGTATTCAATTGCATATTTCATTATAATTACAATATAAATTCTTTGAGATAAGATATTAAATTTAGTGTAACGAAAATTACAATATAAATATTAACTTAATAGTAGTTAGAATAACTAAAAATAAACTATAATTCATTTATTTTAAAATGTTTTTTTTTCTCCATATAACATAAAAGTAAACTATCCCTAATTGCTTATAAATCTCCCCTTAATATAAGTAATCTCCCCTTAGTATAAGAAATCTTTCCCATAGTGTAAGTAGTCTCCCCCTAGCGTTAGTTGCCTAAGTAGAACATGTTTAACCGGTGCCCGTTGGTTGTCCATTATCCTCTCAGGCCGGCGGCGACCCGGACAACATGCCGGTGTCGGATCTACGACGTAGACTGAGGAGGACACTGGCCAAGTCCAAGAACAACCCGGACTACTTCAGAGAGTAGAGCCGTACACACTGTGACCAGCCACAGACATGGGAGGGTAGGTCTAGCCCCCTCCCCCAGCAAACCTTTTGTTCTTTATCGATGTTCTTCGTCACATGCCCTTTAGCCCCCAATCCACCTATCCCCCACCCCTGTACCACGAGTCTGTCATCTAACTATTATGTATTGTTACTTCTTTCCTCACAAGGGCCTACTCTTCACGCATACTTTTTTGTATCATCTCCCTTTCTTTAATGTTATTTTCAATTGTGTGTTGGATGTGACGATTGAATTAATCGAAAAAAAAACAACATAGAATTGATGCACGTACATTGGCACAGATATACTCTAGTGCTATGATCATTTACGGAGAAATATTGAAGCTACAGTTATCTGGTGTAAATTAATCATCTATGTGCAACAAACCTCTTAGAATGCTTGTATGCGATGGACAACACAGAACAAAAATATAAAAAAAGGTTAGAAAAAAATTCATTAAAAAGTTTGCTATATTCAAGGAATATTTATGTTCAATGAAAGAAAACGGTTTAATATAACACGTAGAATAGGTGCTGTAAAAAGTCCTCTTTAAGGAAGCGCAATGTTCTCATCTTGAAGGAAGCTAGCATGCCACTAATTGTCGCTTTGGTTTCTATGTCCCTTCCCATCCTGCTTTCGCTATGACGTCACTGAGCTTGTCACGAAGGTGACACTTTGAAACGTACAACTGGAACATTTATTTTTGGCGCTTTTCTGCTTTAACACCGTGACATAACTCTCAATGTCAGCAGCTTCAAACTAATGGGGCAATATTTGTTTCTTTAAGAATGACTCCTGCCGCAATTAACATGTTAACATCGAGTTCTTTGCTTCAAATCACAAACAGATTTGAACTTTAAAAACAAAATAAAATCAGCGGATTCTTTTGTTTTTTTAAATGAATATTGTTTACATTCCTTTTTTCTTGTCCTTTACAAGGGGTAAAGTGAAAGAGAGAGAGAGAAAGAGAAAGAGAGATAGAGAGAGAGAGGAGACATTTCAAAGCTTGAAATCAATAAAACAAAATATATTGTGGAAAAAAATGAACAATTGTTAGGTCATCTGTGTTGTTATAAATGTCAATTGAAATAAACTGCAATACTGTACGCAAGACGATATAACATCAACGTACATCGATTCGGGCCAGTTTTGCTAGCCTGAAGTGCTACAACTTTATTCAGTGCTGGCCTATAACGAGCTCGTGTGATGACGTTAATATCAATACACAAAAAATTCCTCCATATTGGTGCAATGTATTGGTAAAGAACTTTAGTTGTTAGGACATAAGTATTATTAATTGTGTATGTATGTATTCCTATTGTGATCAGTGTGTGTATTATTATCTGGTTAGTTTTAAAGTAAGTACATAAATGTATCTAGTTATTGTCTTTTGTGTACCAGTACTTGTTCAACTTGTAATGCCATCAAACAATTAAATATGTTACACTGTTTATGTTGTTATGTCTATGAAATACACTTTTTAAAGACTATTCGTATCTATAAAATATTTTTTTATATTAATCTTTTTTTTTTTTCAATTATAATATATACTATATTTATTACATTGTTCATAGTAATGCAATTTATAAATATTGTTCATAGTAATGCAATTATTTCCCTTTATTTCTCTTAATTTGCTTCCACCAGAGGAAATACAAGTTTTAGACAAGGTTAGATGTATGTGATCAGAGGGCGGTGGTACACCACGCAGTTCCCCACCCTACCAGCGTTCTATCTATTGAACCAACACGCAAATATACGCTTAGCTCGCCTCTGGATGTCTGCTTCAGAAGAACAAAAAAAGATAAAAACAAGAACATGAAATATTCAGCGAAACAAAGTCGCAGGCCTTTCTATTTTAATATAATTAGTTCACTCATATTGTATTTTTTTCTGTGTCATTGTCCGCAAATACAGCGCTAGTCCTTCTTCGGGAAAAAAATCTGCTGTTTATTTGATATCTTGTGTATCATGACTTTATTGTTGCGCATAAGATATTGCAATGTCATTATGACCTATGACTTGGATTTTGGTGTAATGTTAGATGTAGAGTCTTAGAATTTGTATATACACTACAATGTCCCTATTTAGGTTTCGTCACTAATTACTCCAGAATCACAATTAATTTATAGATAGTGTTTACATAAATCCCCGATGTGATTGATTCATTGGTTGTGTACAAATAATTTTTTTTAAAAATAAATCAAACAGAATGTCGTCTGCTATTCGATGTTTGCTGATTGCGCCCCTTTGTGTGATACAACTTTTTTCTGATTTTCATTTTGTTGTCTTTAAATAATTCTGACGAAAAATGTGATTCTTTTAAGATTAAGATTTATAATGATGAAACAAATATTATTTAAATTATATATTTGATTGAATTGTGTACAAAATAAACCGTAGATAGTTTTTTTAAAAGAAATATATACATTTATTTTTGCATATATATTCACAAAAGTATATATATACATATATATATTTATATTGATAAAAGTAAATATTTTAACAGTAAATATTTTCTTACTGTTACTGAAATGGTTATTTGCACCGGGATATATCATATGTCGTAAAATAAACATTTTGATCACAACCGAGAAAACAACTCTGGCATGAATTTTCTTCAGCGTATCTAGAGTTATCTTCCCTGCACTACACTTCTTGCACTTTATACTAACGTTGCAATTAATTCCAAAAAAGTTCGATTTATACACACCTTAAAACAAAAGAATTAACAACAGGAAAAAAAAGGCTATAGCTTCCAGTGACCCTAACAACATCCAGGCACCCTCCTTCCTCCCTCCTTTGTTTGTGGCCATATACACTAAAGAGGAACCACCTTATTTTTTTCTGTTTATATTTAATACTCATTAATTAATTACCAAATATTTTGTACATAGTCATAATGCTAAGGCTGTGAGCAAATGTATTTTTTTTTCTTTTGTTTGTTTCGAATTTTTTTTTTATTTAAAGCTTTACCATTGCCTTATATCTTTGTGGTCAAGTGTTTTCCTTCAAAAATGTAGAACTAGCGAGAACTTCCCTGCGATTTTGCTGTTTCGAAGTGTTGCCAACTTTGTTTATGTAAATGATGTTTTCGCTTCAGTAAACGATCTTTCATCTCACCAATAATCAAAACACAATACACGCATTCTTTTGGTTTACCCAGAAAGTAATTATTATTTTTGAACAAACCTTTTAACCTTTCTGTTATACGTTATTTATTATTATTATGATGAACTGTATATCGAGGTATTTGAGTGTGTCAGCTCTGGAGTGCCACTTTAGTCCATTAAATAAATTTTAAGTCAATACTTGAAAATAATCTTTGCTATTTTTTTAAAAAATATCTCACCTATTTTGTATACATGCTTCAGCAGTAACGTCTATGTTCTAAAGCCTATAAGAGCGATGATGCTGGGAATTCTACTTTTTATAAAAACTATACATTTATTTTTATTTGGTCAAACTGTACGTTTGTTCATTATAAGCTCTAACATTTCACGTCTGTTGAGATTCTAGAAGCTTCTGATTGTTTGGCGTTGGGTGCTATGTTTATTTATTTTATTATATTTTTTTTTTTTTGAGTTACCTATGGTGCGCACTTATTGGCACTGTAGAAACACAAGATAGTGGTGCAACCTTCACTAGATGATTTCAGTTGTATTTTGAATTACTTTGATCACTTTGGGAGAAGTGTACTAGTAGACCCTTCTCTCCTGAAAATATAGTTTTCTACTTTCGATGAAATTCTAGTTTTCAACTGTTTATTTGTTTGTTTGTTTTTTTTTCTGGTTAGAACTCTCTGAGAATTAAAAGGAAATAAACAAAATGCGCTATCTGCAGCCAAAAAAAGCCTTTTGTTTTTTTAAGTGGTGTCAGTTTTTTTTAGTGTGATTTGTGTTTTTTTTTTACATTTTACATTGTTTGTTTATGTGCGTGTATGTGTTCGTGTGTTGTTATTAATATTATTGTACACGTATTAATGTCTTATCTTAAAAACTACAGACGTTCCTTTAAAACAGAAGGTAATTACGTTCTACACGTACCCTCGTTGTATACACTGCACGAAGTACCAAGAAATATCTAAAGAACGGAAAGTAAAAGTAGCACTGAAATAAGATGAAGGCATTGTCAAAAAAAAGTTTATTATTGTAGAAGTTGTATCTGTACATGTCTCATAATATGAATCTATACTTTACTTCCTCAAAAGTATGAAATCTAGCAAAGCAGAAACTAAACAAATTGTGCAATATAATGTATTAGCTTTGTAACTGTATTTCAATTGTTGAAGGGAATAGGGTCAACTCGGTTTGAAGATGTTAAATTTTATAAAGCTGTGCGTTAGTTGTTTACAAAGTGAAAATTTAGTATTTCTATAGACTTGAATGGTTCTATTGATGCCGAAGACCTACCTTGAGTTGTCTAGTGTGACAGGAGGAACAATAACATGATGCGTTTAAATGTTGAACGAATTCAGACAATTAGTCAATCAAATTAAAATGCTTTAAATGGTTAAATCATTGTCAACTGCCCTCAGTGCTGGGCTACACAAGCTATTGCCTGGGTCCCCCAATGGTTGGATGCCTCAAAATATTGTTACAGGAATCATTTCAATCATTTTAAAGAAGAAAAAAAATGGAATAAATGATACTATTTAGAGCTTAAATAATAACTTTAAGACACTGTGGCTGCTGGACCAGAGACTGGGGTTGTCATTCCTTTCTTATTTTGTTTGGGCTGTTGCCCTTTCTTCTCTTGTTTCGCTTTCTTCTGGGCGTTGCCAATTCTTTGGATGAAAGTTTTAATTTCCTAAAATTGAAAAAACGTGAGTTGACAAGGGTGTTTTTTTTTTTTTAATAACCGTGGATAAAGGCAAATAGTTTATAAATGTAGACACAGTGAATGTTTCGTAAATGTAGAATAAGGCAATACTTAATACATGTAAACATATAAGCAATACTATACAAATACAAACATGAAAAATACGTGGGTCATAGGTTCTTTTTATATGTGCTACACACACATACTAAACTACTATGTCTGTGATGTAAACTAAAAATTGACGAATAATCACAACACTAAAAATATAACACACAACACCAAGAACACAACACCAAGAACACAAAGACACAACACCAAGAATACAAAAACTAAACACTAAGAACACAACACACAACACCAAGAACACAAAACACAACACCAAGAACACAAAACACAACACTTAGAACACAGAATACAACACTAAGAACACAAAACGCAACACTAAGAACACAAAACGCAACACTGAGAACACAAAACTAAGACGGGGTCTCAGGTTTGAATCTCGCTGGAAGTCTGAATTTTTGGAATTTTTTATGACCAAACTCTAATGGGCAGCTAACTTTAGTTATGGACACCCTTTAAACACTAGCCATAGAAGCAGATGGACTTTACATCATCTGCCTTACAGTTCACAAGGTCTGAAAGAAGTCATTAATTTCCCTTGACAAGCCTAAGAGCTAGACTACAGCGTAAAGAAAAGGGACACAATTCATCATTTTACCTTTTCTTTCTTCTTTTTCTCTTTTTTGTCAGAAATAATGTCGACGAAGTTGTAAACATCCTGATTGTCTTGTGCAGAGTTCACTATGGAGATTATAGGCTGAAATACAAGAACACATCAATGATTGCACATTGATTTGGGTTTAAAACAAAGATTTAGTTTTTTTTAAAACATCTACTCAATCATTAACTCAGAGTTTCCCAAACTGTATTCCGTGAATCACTATTCAACGAGGCCTGAATAGATGTTCCACAAGGCCTGAATAGACGTTCCTCGAGGCCTGAATGGATGTTCCTAGAGGCCTGAATAGACGTTCCTCGAGGCCTGAATAGATGTTCCACGAGGCCTGAATAGATATTCCACGAGGCCTGAATAGATGTTCCACGAGGCCTGAATAAACGTTCCTCGAGGCCTGAATAGATGTTCCACGAGGCCTGAATAGATGTTCCACGAGGCCTGAATAAACGTTCCTCGAGGCCTGAATAGATGTTCCACGAGGCCTGAATAGACGTTCCTCGAGGCCTGAATAGATGTTCCACGAGGCCTGAATAGATGTTCCTCAAACTGTTGGACCTATGCATGAATTGATTGCTACTTAAATTAAGAAAAACAAAACATTTTTTTTCTGTAGCTCTTCTCAGTGACGACACATTGAATTATATAGTTGCAATATCACTTATGAATTTATACATAAAGAAACTATTCATGAATAGAATAAATGAGAAATGGACAAACTCTCATGTGAAAGATGACGACCATTCTAAGCTATCCCGACAAGATCAACGTCTAATCTTTCGCGTCAGAACCAGACACAACAGAATGAGACAACATCCGCACATGTAGAGTGTCACCAGAGAATGCTGACCACGTCTAGAGAAAATGCAATCTTTACTAAGAGGCCCAAACAAAACACTGGCCCCAAAACACCCCTATAGAAAGAAATTTATATGAAAATTATATGAATAGCTCCCTGATTTGGAAACCACTGCAAAGTTCATCTCATATATTGGTCTAGCCATCTGAACGCTTCCAACATTACAATGATAAATAATTAGAGTCACACAGTATTTCAAAACAAGTTTATGTTAACTTCTGCCTCCTTCAACTTGTTAGTGCGATGATTGATTTGCTTTATCTAGCAACAAACATTAAGTCTAGAATCATGTTTTATATCAATAGGTTGATCTCTTCGGGGACGCAATATCATCCAAATCATAATCATAGTGCTGAATTAAGACAACAAAAATAAATTTAAAATTATTGTTTTATTGACTCAATCTAAAACAAAACTAAGCTAAACAAGAAAGTTTGGAAGAATTCCATTAAAGTAAAAATTATGGAAAACATCAACATAAGAATAACATGCACTAGAGTAGTCATTGATTTGGCAGGGTTAGGGTTATCCGGCAGTTATAAATTTATTATAAATAATTATTCAAATCTTCATAAATATTTTAGTTCCAACAAGACACACAAAAAAAAGTTATTCTAATTTGAAACTAGTCATTATCAGATGCTTCTTTTAATTTATAGGATATTATTGCGATATAGACACAACTCTATATTGACAAAGTGAGATTTCAATTATAAAAGAAAAAGAACACTATGCATTGTTAAATGAATTATTATCTCCAAGTCCAAAGAGATTGCAGCGGTTCAGTGGAAACGCTGACCTGTGACCTACACACTAGTGTAGCAAGGAAGCAGTAAGGTAGCAGTAATCCAGGGTACGAGAATATACTTATACGTGAATATACTTACGTTTAGGTGTGACACAAAACAAATTTGTCCCTCAGCATGTATCATAGCTTTCATAAAATGGATGTCCAATGTATGTAATATCATTATTACCAAAAATATAATGTAAATAAGACAAACTAACAATGGGTGTTTAGTATAATTATGTACATAGCATAGTCTCCGGTGACTGATTTTTTGCTTTGATTTTGTTTATTTTAGGTGAGATTTTAATATTAAACCATCACTTGCCCCAGAGCAGCCAAGGGGGTTTTGCAGTTAAACTCCCCTGTTCTATAAAACAAAACAAACAAAAAATAATGCAAACGACAATCCCCTAATTCCAAGAACATAACTAAGGAAGATTTTGATTTTAAAACCCCCTCCGAAATTTACTTTGAATTCCCCTCTTCAATTTAAAAAAGCACACACAGAAAATGCTATGAGCGTAGCCCAAGGAGTTTTGAGTTTAAACCCCCTTTAGCGGGGTATAAAGCTAAAAATACCTCTTCAATATAAAAAAAAGCAAATTACACACTTAAAATTCTATGAGTGTAACCAAAGGGAGTTTTAAGTTTAACCCCCCCTTCAGCGGGGTTCGAATCGAAAAAGTACCTTTTCTATAAACCCCTTCATCGGGGTTTGATGCTAAAAAAATACCTCTTCAATATAAAAAGAGTGTAAATTACACACTAAATTTCTTTGAGCTTAGCAAAGCCTAAGGGGAGTTTTGAGTTTAAACCCCCTCTTCAAGATGGCTTTTTTTTTAGTCTAAAACCACTCCAGATGTTTTTGAGTTTAAAATCCCCCTACAGAGAGTTTTGAGGTTGAAAACTCCCTTTTCAATATTATTCTAAAGCAAACTACACTCACCAAATTCTATGAGCGTAGCTCAATGAGGTTTTGAATTTGTTAAAAAAAAACTCCAGAGATTTTTTAGTTTAAAACCCCACAACAGATGATTTTGCCGATAAAACTTCCCTTTTCGATATAAAATCTAAAGCAAGCTACTGTCACCTAATTCCAAGAGCGTAGCCAAGAGAGGTTACAAAATTTCTGCCAGTGGCTGGACTCCATTAATAAAGTGCAGTGGATAGTCATCTGCCGAAATTGAAAAAGACTAAATGTGGCTCAACAAAGATGGCTAAGACGGTCTTTAGGAGTCAGTTATAGGGATCGAGTCTCAATAAAGGAAATGCTTTGCCGAACTGGGAGTCGACCCCTTGGTAAGGTTGTGACAGAGCGTCACATGAAGTTTGCGGGACATGTTTTCCGACAAAAAGAATTACGCATAATAAGAGTTGCAATGACACGGAGGCCATTACGAGGAAATCGCAAACAGGAACATCCTAGTACAACTTCAGAGCAGGTGGGAAGAGGCTTCAGACATTGCCAGCGACAGATTTTTGTGAAAACAGCTTGCCGCCCAATGAGCCGAACGGCGCGGGAGGATCTAAGTCAGTAAGACCCCTCAACTCAAGAAAACATTAAGAAACTGGAACAGACACAAAATAGAGCAGTGAGATTCATAACAAACGAATATTCACATTTGACTAGAGTAACACTTTTAGTAAAAATCACTAAATTTGGAAAGCCTTCAGGACAGAAGACTCAAAAGTAAAGTAGCAATTATACATAAAACACTGAACCATAATCTTCAAATACAAAAACAAAATTTAATAAAATACTCAGAAAGACAAAAACGTAGAGGCACATTCCTCGTCCCATATGCTAGGACAAATTTGTACAAATGCTCCTTCTTCCCTAGTGCTATTAGAGCATGGAATGGGTTGCTGAGCTAGCCAGGAAAACCAGTGACTTGGCAGAATTTAAGTCATTGGTTAATATGCATGACTGAAGGCATGACGCGTAGGACGTAGTCATCTTCTTATTTTGAAGTAACCTCTGTATTATATAAGATAAGATAAGAATAGCACAGGTTTTAAAATTAAACTTTTAATAGCAGAATAATGCACTGTAGATACCTCAGAATATGCCTTTTTTTAGGCGTTCAATATCGAAAATAGTGCTTGGCGGCGGGGCTACGCTCGCAGCGCTCCCCCAGACTCCATTGCTGGTGAGGGCGGGGAGTCTACAAATTTTCCACTAACTCCAGGAAGAACTTATTCCAGGGTATAATAAACGTATTCCGAAAGAATGAAGAGTCAGAATGTAATAAAGATTAATTATTTATACACACACACACATACATACATACATATATATATATATAAATATATATAGCGGGGGGGGGGGGGGGGTGGAATCTCCCCCAAATTCCCCCCCTCCCCAAAAATCCTGGCTACGCCCATGTTACATAGTATCATAGTATATATGAACAGCTAAAGAAGTTAAAGCTCAACTTATTTTTCTTAAAATGACTAAACTGGGCCCATTGAGACCCTTTGTAAATTGTTGCTACGCCACTACACATTTTGATACACTCATTTGTATGATACAAGGGTGGCTCAATGATTAGTTTCCTTCTATAGTCTTTAATAGGATATCATTAGGATATCATCAGGAGCAAAACCTATTTTTTAGCCCTAAATGGAAAAATAAAACTAGTTAGATTAATAATCTAAAATTGCGAAATATCCTATCTTTACCACACGCCAGCACAACGACTGATTTCTTCATTGTTTGTAAAAATGTTTTACATGTTTCGGATGTTCCTTCAGAGTTGAAGATAGTTTACTTCCTAGTCCAAACCTCCCGCAGGACGACGGGGGATGGGAGCGGGCAGGGTTTGAACCCGGGACCATCGATAAATCCGAACGACAGTCCAGCGTGCAAACCGCACGACCAGGCAGCCATCATAGTGTTGTCTAGATTATCCTATAATTAAGGAAAAGTGCTTCTGTATTAAAATGGTAAGTATTTGTTGTGTTTTTGATACATTCTAGATAAAGATTTTTCTAGATCTGTATCGTGTGTACAGGCTGCATGCCAGGAGTCTAGAAGAAACTCCAACGCCCAGATGAGTAGCGGCATTAGTAATATTGACACGCTTTAGAAAAGGCCATGGTCTTAGTGGAGCCTATTTCTCTAGGATCCTTGACAACTTCGATCTCTGATGCCAACACTTTCAAGAAAATACAGAGATGGGAAACACATCCTCTATCAAGGATGCTACTAGCTACGCAATAACAGACAAAAGTTCAATATTGTAAATGTTTTTAGATCGGCACTAAGGTGTAATATCGTATAAGGTTGTCTATAGATCCAGTGTTACCGAAAATGGCCTAAAGAGCCACCCGTGCACTATATTATTGAGTTGGTCAGTTAAAACTGGAAAAACAATCCTAGCTTTCTGGTTAGTGCTCTTAGTGACTGAATCTAAGTACGGAGTCCATGTGCATGGACAAATTTTACGACTATCACGTGGTCTGCTAAGGGAAGGGGATGTGGGGGTTATCTTACTTGTCCATTGTCTCCGGCTCCTGTGTTCACTTGTAGTACCAGATCTCCAGGCTCAGGCTGGGGTTTTTGAATCAAGGCCTTTAGTAGGATGAAGTACTTGTCGATCTTCTGTCCACATTCCTTCTCGTCTGGTGAAGTGGTCGTGGTTTGTTGTGGGATGTTGCCGGCATCTTCCAACTGTAGGGGAGGTAAGAACAGACTGCAAGAAATACTTCACCAACTCACTATGTATACATTTCTATGAAGATATTCACCACCCAAAAACCACACACAAATATTTGAGATTCGACGGTAAACAAATACATTATTTTTTTAACATTCAAAATTAAACTATTCACACAAGTGGCAGAAACAATATAAAGAGAGAGAGAGAGAGAGAGAGACAACACATATAAACAAGGTTACAAAAAACAGTTTGTGTGGAAACACAAACTCAAAATCGGCCCCCGAAGTGGTCCACCCAGGCAGGCTTCAATATTTTCAGAAAGAACATCCGAATAAAATTATATCAAAGACAAATGAGAGATTAGAATGGAGAAAAAAGGTTAACAGATCTTGTGTAGTGCCCTAACGGTCCCGCAGATCAAAGGATAGGTGCAAGTGAATGCAAAGTTAAATGTGAACCTGGCCTAACTAGTTCCCCCTTCAGACCTTTGTTTTTTTTGGCCTACGGTTAACGAGGGTGTCATGTTGCCAGCACAACTACCAACCGCCTTTACTTTTCCCCAACCAATGTTAGGTACCCATTAGAGCTGGGTGGACTCAGAGACGCCCAAAGATTCCAAAGTTGAAAATCCCAGTCTTCACCAGGATTCGAACCCGGGACCCCAGGTTCGGAAGCCAAGCGCGTTACCGATCTGCTACCGCGCCTCTCCTGGCCTAACTATTTGATGTAATTGTTTTAAAAAGGCTCAATTTCTTTTTTTTTTTTTTTGGATTACGCATTCAAAACAATGTCCACGAAAATGAAGTTTACAAGATTGGTATTTGTTCTGATTTAGGTCTAATTTATAACACTGGGCAACAGCCAAAAAATCGTCGGGGGTTTCTCAGCTGATTTAGACTAATTTTGGTGTCCTGAGTCCGAATATCACATTGGTTTTGCTCAATCAGGTCAAATTTTTGAGCTATCTGACAATCTACACAATGGTAATAAACGCACAACAAAACACCATCGATATCCACCATCGATATCTTACCAACATAGAAATTAATTTAGATCAATAGAACCGATATTAAAATAACATAAAATGATACAAAGACTACTGATTTACAAATATGTATATATAGGGCTTACTCTGCTGCTATTTCATTTACTAAAAAATAACTATCTAACTAATATCTAAAATGGCTTCAGCACGACGTTCATGCACGAATAACCCTGACGTTTTCTGCTACATTTGCGGAGAGTACACACTGTCAGCTGATAGGATGAACATCACAAAATTTGTGAAACATGCCTACCAGGCTTACTTTGAAATCAAGCTGGGTGACCAAGACAAGTCTTGGGCACCGCACACGGTGTGCAAAACATGCGTGGAATACCTCTGGCGGTGGACGAAAGGCGAGAAAACATCACTAAAGTTTGGAATTCCGATGGTATGGAGGGAGCCATTTGACCACGCATCGGATTGTTATTTTTGTGCCATCAGTACTGCAGGCATCAACCGAAAAAATCGGCGCAGCCTCCAGTACCCCGACCTTCCATCTGCTCGTCGTCCAGTTCCTCATTGCGAAGAAATACCCGTGCCAACGTTCCGAGAGATTCCAGGCAGCGACGACGAGGCCACCACTTCAGACGAGAAATGTGGTACAGAAGAGGAGTATGAAGCACAATATGGTCCGCAGCCCTTCACATAATGTGAGCTCAATGATCTAGTTCGGGACCTAAGCCTGTCGAAGAATTCCTCCGAGCTGTTGGCTTCCAGGCTCAAAGAGAAAAACCTGCTTCACAAGGACGCGCGTATTACCTTCTTTCGTAGAAGGCATGAGGAGTACATGGACTACTTCTGCCAGGAGGAAAACCTTGTGTACTGCCGAGATGTCGCCGGTCTTCTTGATAAACTGGGCGGTCCTCAATACGATGCGAGAAATTGGCGACTCTTTATTGACAGTTGCAAGCGTTCTTTGAAGTGTGTGCTCCTCCACAATGGGAACCAGTTTGCCTCAATCCCGCTTGTGCACTCCACGACTCTCAAAGAGAAATATGAAGCATTGAAGTATGTGCTCGAAAAAATCCAATATCAGCAACACCAATGGATCATCTGCGTCGACTTGAAAATGGTGAACTTTTTACTTGGTCAGCAGTCTGGGTTCACGAAGTACCCATGCTATATGTGTATGTGGGACAGTCGAGACAGAGCCCAGCACTATGTAAAGAAAGAGTGGCCGGCGCGAGAGCAGTTAGTACCTGGGGCGAGAAACATCATAAACGAACCTCTTGTTGACCGGGAGAAGATATTGATCCCACCACTACACTTGAAGTTGGGTTTAATGAAACAGTTCACGCGCGCTCTGGACAAGGATGGGATGTGCTTCAACTACATGTGCTGAGCATTTCCTCAACTGACTATTGAGAAGCTGAAGGCCGGCATTTTCGACGGCCCACAGATACGGCAGCTCATAAACGATGCAGAGTTCTGTAGCTCCATGAACTCACTTGAGTGCGCCGCCTGGGTATCCTTTGTGCAGGTGATGAACAACTTCCTGGGGAACACTAAGGCAGCAAACCACGCAAGGCTCATCAGCACCATGATTGAGGATTTTCAAGAACTCGGGTGTTTGATGAGCATAAAGATGCATTTCTTGTTTTCGCACATGGATAAGTTTCCGGAAAACCTTGGGGCGAAGAGCGATGAGCAGGGAGAAAGATTCCATCAGGACATGCACCAAATGGAGGAAAGGTACCAGGGGAGGTGGGATGCAGTCATGCTGGCTGACTACTGCTGGTCGCTGAAGAGAGACAACCCAGCAGCTGCTCACACACGGGAATCTAAGAAACGCAGATTTATGCCCTGAACTTTTTCTTCATATTATGTCAATTATGCTAATAAAATTTGATAAACTAAACAAAAACTGAATTAATTGAATTGTGTTGACTTTAATTATTGAGGAATACCGAAAAAATCGGCAGGGGTTTATCGACTGGTGAGCCGCAAAAATTTTGTTTTTTACAAAAAACGATTTTTTAAAACTTTCTGTAGCAAAACATTCTGAACTGATTGAGCGAAACCAAGCTCATTTTCGGACTCAGGGCATCAACATTAGTCTAATTCAGCTGAAAAACCCTGGACGATTTTCCAAAAATTTTTTTTTTTGTTACCCAGTGTAATGCATGCTAATTAGCTTTTTCTCTTAAAAAAAGCTGCATGCATAACTGATTTTAAAAATTAGATTTTTCGCTTTCAAAAAAAAAAAAAGTTGCCGTCGCATCAGAACTTTGAATGGTCTAAAATATTGTGATGTCGGATTTTCAATATCTGTGACGATACGTAAACGCTTGCATATAAAAGTTTCATTTGTGCTTTAACGCTTGAGAGAAAAGTTGGATCCAATTGATATAATATACTCAACTCCCGAATAATAGTTACATGTAGTGTCTCGACTTATTAAATTAGAATAGTATGGTGAACAGTAGGAGACAGAAGGCCAGTCCGAAATTCCCCCCCCCCCCAGGTCACCCCGCCCTTGGTATGGGCTGAGTCACCGAATCGCGTGATATGGGGAACCAAAAGCTTTTCACTACGACTCATACCAGGAGGGCGGGTTAAGGGTTAGCAGGTCAACATTCCCCTACCTGTCCCGCGTTGGACTGCAGTCGTTATGCTACACAAACACACACACATACACACAAACAGGTGTGGGCACACATCGGTTTGGGACGGCGGTAATTTTAGAAATTTAGTAACTTTAATCCCATTGGATCAAGCACAAATATTATTTTAAAATTCAAATTACCCCAAATCCATTGGCCCGGCGCCTCTGGCTATGCTAATGAGTTCGAGTCCCAATCTATATATGCAGTGGCGTAACTAGGGGGGGGGGGGAGGGGGGAGAATTAAAAAATCCCCCCGGGCCCTTACCTAGGGGGGAGCCCAAATGGGTGTCCGAAATTTATTTGTAAATACATAAATTTAATATATTTGATTGACAAATAGTGTCAACGGGTGTCTTTTTTTTTCAACATTTATGGATTAAATTTATCACAAAGACTAAACCTAGATCTAGGTCTATCAGTACGTTGACTTTGTTGACATTTTAAAAATATTTTTTCCCACAGAAATCAAAGTTTTTTTTAAAGTTAGTTTTACATTTTAAACTTTGTTGCCACGAATAAAACTGCATGATATACAGCGAATTCCAGGTATCTTGTTACCTTTACTAATAATAGATCTAAATGGCGAGTATGTTATGGCTACACTAATTAACCTTGAAGCAAAATTTACAGAATCGAGTATAACTGATCCAAAAGTTATTCTTAATAATGCTAGAATAGTCCATTATTCGGGTTTGGCGTCTATAATTTCAGAATTAAACTTCACACTCGAGTTAATACCCCCTCTATTCATCTTTCCTCAATCCAATGGAAACTCTTTTTATTTCCATCTAATCCTTTTGCTTTCGCACAAAACAACAAACAATGACGTAATATCATATAATATTAGCACATCCTTCCTTTTGAAGTTATTATCACACCCTTCTATTTAAAGTTCTTAAGAGTGATATCTACTAGCAGGGCCGGTCCTAGCATTTGCGGGGCCCTATGCGAAACGGATTGCGCGGTGCCTAGTCTGGGTAGGGATGAGCATAATGTCAATATTATTTTTTTTTGAATTAGAAAATAGGCCTACTTTCGTCTTTGCAATAAATTTGTATCAAAGCTCGCAATTTATAGGCACCCCAAAATGTCAATTTCGTCTATTCTTCAGGAAATTTGAATAAATTAAAAAAGTTCAGGACTTTATCGTATATTTTGCCTTTTCATGAGATTTCCTGGAGGCCCTGAAAAATCAGGAGGTCGCGAAAACCCTGTTATTTTATATACATTATAATGGTTTAATTTAATAATGTACATTAGCGCGGGTCCTATGAAAGCGCGAAGCCCACTGAGACCGCATAGGCTGCAGTGGCCTAAGGCCGGCCCTGTCTACTAGGAACTTTAACAATTCGTCCACTTCTGGTTGTCTTGACTGGCACAACATGTTCTCTAGACGTTGGTCTATAACTGTCTGTTTCGTTTGTTCCAACAGTTTGCAGTTCATTGTCTCCATCGGTATCATAGTACCCAGAGATGTCTTCATCGAAACTCTTATTCAAAAAGCGTTGACCTCTTCTATGTGTTTTTCCGTTTGTCTTTATGATGTAAGATCTGGGTGCTGAATGTTTTATCATGACAACTGCTCTCTGCCATGTTTGACCTAGACGAACTCTCCGACAGAATAATCTTTAGGTAGTCTTGTTTTTGCATTGTATTTCACTTTGCTTTTCATCTTTCGTTCGTTGAGTAATGTCTCTGCATTTTCAGCTACCGATGGTTTCAATAGTTTGGGATCAGTTGGAATGATTCCCTGAGTCTTCTACTCGTCAGCAGTTGTGATGGTGAATACGACAGTCCACTTATCGGAGTATTTCTATACTCGAGCATAACGAGATATGTATCTTTCCCACTTTTGTATGCTCTGAATCCTTTTGCTTGCGCAGAAAACATAAACAACCAACAATGACATAATACCATATAATATTAGCACAGAATCTTCTTCATGCAGTGGAAAATTAAGATTTTTTTGCCTATCTTGAATTCTGGTCAAAGCACTTGCGCCCAATTACTATAGTTCAGAAGAAACTACAAAAGTCTGGACTGCATATGCGGGAAGCTGCTAAAGAAATTAGTACACTTTCATGCCTTCTGCAAAATGATGAGAAACTGACGAAAACCCAATCCATCGAAAAAGCAAAAGAAGGTAGTGAATACGATGGATTCTCTGTAATCAAAACAATCAGAAGAAAGAAAAGACTTGATGGGAAGTTGAGTTCTAATGTAGCACTGTCAATAGAACTGCAATTTAAACGTGTTGCGACAGAAGTGCTGGGCAGATTCCAAAGGCTGGAAAGAAAATGGATACCTTTGGGTTTCTTCTTGAACCAAGACACCTGTTAGATGAAGACACGCTTATGACAAACTGTGCTACCTTTCCTGTTTGTATGATGAAATAAATGGCAAATCACTTTTTCAATGATGTCATTGATGCACGAGCACTTTTCATCAACAAACCAGTAATACAATCACCAATAGACATATTGAGGAAACAGGCTTCATATGGTAATTACGTGTGCTCAAACTTTGCAACCTCCTCCGAATACTGCTAGCTTAGGCCACTTCCATTACGTCATGTGAGAGATCATTCTCAAAGCTCAAGTTCAACAAAAGCTATCTCAGGAGCACAATGACACAAGAAAGGCTTATCATGGCTTTAATGTCAGTGAAGTCACAAATACTAGAAAGTATCGATGTAGTTGATGTTATAGATGTCTTTGCTGCACAGAATGCACGACGTCAAGCGATATCAATTTAGATTTGTCACTTGTGCATTATTTAACTAATAAACAAAGGTATTATTCATTAAAAGAGTCTTGATTACTTTTTGTTAAGTTTACTGATATACTGAACCAATTTGATTAGGGGTTTATATAATTTTGCGTACATTATCCCATGTCATATGTCCAATGTCAAAATGCAAGGGGCCCCCAAAGAGGTCAATCTTTCAATCCCCCCGGGCCCCCAAATCCCTAGTTACGCCCCTGTGTATAAGACAGGACGCGGGCTCCAACCCACGCTCACACCCGCCAGACAGATTTCTATATTTAATAGGCGAGGCTGGAACTTAGTTTCTCTCATAAAGCCGCCTATAATTTAAACAACCGTGGTAGGTTGATCTTATTTATACGAATCTTTATATGTCTATTATTTTGTGCATTTATTAATACTATGTAAATATGTAACCTTTTATTTTATCTTCAACACATTTTTTTTATTATCGATGGGCTATGTTCTCGCCTATTTTAATTATTTTATTATTTTCCGCAACCTAGCGTTGAGATGTTCTAATCTAGATCTACTGTAGCGATCAGATCTTATACAAGAGTCCGAATTGTATACTCTCTTTCTAGATCCATGTAAATGTTTTGCTGTATAACATGTCAGCTCATTTTAGCAATGGCATGTGAAATACCACATCTGTCTATGGCATTTACAGTCTTTATAATTTTACGTCTATGTTGTGAATAAGATTTGATTCCCTCCCCCTGTATATCTGCATATTTACCCATTTAATCATAAATGATTTATACAACTTTGCCCACTGGAGAAGTGTGCAACTCTCTTCTTTATGCTGATTTTATCAGCATATATTCTTGTTCACTTTTAAACATTTTTCTTGGGTTATCTCCCTTATTTTGTTCTGTTTTATATAATATTAAAGTTGGAAGTTTAAACCTGTTGTTTACCTGTATGATCATAACATCATGACTTATAGCCTCACGTATTGCTTAATGTAGTTATTTCCCCTATTTTATTTTGTTAAATGTATTCTTTGAACGGAATGAGCTCTATGCCTCACATGCACAATCTGATTGACTGCATGGCATACGAGAGCTCCTACCTATTGCCATGAGGAAGTTTCTAAGCGCTTCTTTCTTTTCAGCCTGGTTGTTATTGGTGGTGCAATATCACGCACACTAGACTCGCAGTCTTTTCACCACAAGATCTGCACTGTCTACACCTGTTAGATCGTCAGCTTCGACTGGATCAGCATCGTCACCAAACCTGAGCCTACAACGTCAGAACTCACCCCCCCCCCCTCTGTCAGCGAGAAGAAATCTCAGTAGTGCCCACTACAACCGGCCCTAAAGCCCAGTGCCCACTATCAATTACCTACGGTCCAGTGCCCAGATACTTGCCCAGTGTTCAGCGCCTACTGCCCAGCTTAAACTGCCCAGTCCAGGCTCCAGCTGTCCACTGCCCAATATCCACTGCCCACTACCTACGGTCCTGAGAATACCCTTCCCACCTTTCGCTACAGACATACTCCTTTTCAACTCAAGCCTCACTTCTCTACAAGAAGATTCAGCTCCGAGTCCTTCCCGCATCTACCAGACAAGCCCAGCAGCCAACCGACCAGCAAAGAAAGATAAGAATTAAAAATAGAAACACTTATCCACTCCTTCATATGCAATCAATGATGAAATTAATCCACCTGAATCATTGTTGACTCACTACCCAAACTAGTAGTGATATTGTTGTTGTTAAATAAATTTGTATTTTTTTACTCAGCCTATAGTCAGTTGATTTGTTCTAATTGTTGCTCGTAGTGTGCCTGTTCAATATTTACTTATGTGACCGGGGAAACTCTAAATTACTTCCCCTAGAGTAACGTACCAAAAATCATTTTAAAATATTAAAACCTCGCCACAATATCTTTTCTAGTTTACGAGATCTAAACGGGGCTGACGGACTACGGACAGACATTTCGCACAAAACTAATAGCGTCTTTTTCACTTTCGGAGGCCGCTAAAAAACACAACAAGTCAGCTTCAAGCCCCATAGTACTCAACGCAATTTGAGCACCCCAAATGTCAGCGTTGTACTCCATTTTACTCAGTGCAATTTAAGAACCCCTTTCACACATCCCTTACCTCCAGTTTGGCTATTTGATTGTTGTTTAGTCTCATTCCAAATAAAGAGGGCATGGCAGTCTTCTGTAAAGCTAACAACATTGGAAGCTGCCACTGTTCACAAATGTCCGAATTGGACCGGAAAATTGTAATAAGGCAATCCCAGATAATGTCGAAAAATCTAATTAGAGAAACAAAACTACAATTAGATCGACTTTTTGATAACTAATTATTTATAAGTCTAAAAGTAATACTAAAAAATCACGTGATTTGTAAGTATCTAATGCAAAGGTTTTATTTTTTCAACTGAGGCCTAATTATAAATTGACACTAATATCTCATAGGAACATACTGTAACTTAAGCTCATGCTTTTATGTTAGCCCCCTTAACTCCATCTCTCATCAGAAGTTTCCTCTAGAAATACACAATTTTTGTTGTATGTAAGCTATACAATATAAGGACAGTATCTTTCTTCTTTAACTAGCTAATTCGTTTGTACAAGTAAATGAAAAGACTCATAGCTTTCAACACATGGAAGTGTTTCTTCATTTTGTCCTCTATATTTCAGATCTCATTTAATAGGTATAATGGAAAGCTATTTTATCATTTGTTCAAAAATCCCTAAGACATAATGCGACATAAATCATTTTTTGGGAAATAAACTTCAAAACTAAGCAATAAGTTACTTTCCTTAAATTGCCTTTACTTCTGCCTCCATTACAACTAAGTAAAATGTTTCATTAGATTCAAAACAGAGTAATTGGAATTTAAACCCCAAACCTCGATTCATCTTTACAAAACTTTGAGATTAATTACTAGCAGTTTGTCAATATTCCAAGACATGTATTTTTGTCAACGTTCCAGTATGATACCAAACAGTTTGTCTATGTTCCAGCAAGTCATCTAGCAGTTTGTCTATGTTCCAGCAAGTCATCTAGCAGTTTGTCTATGTTCCAGCAAGTCATCTAGCAGTTAGTCTATGTTCCAGCAAGTCATCTAGCAGTTTGTCTATGTTCCAGCAAGTCATCTAGCAGTTTGTCTATGTTCCAGCAAGTCATCTAGCAGTTTGTCTATGTTCCTGCAAGTCATCTAGCAGTTTGTCTATTAAACTGCAAATCATCTAACAGTTTGTCAATGTTCCAACAAGTCATCTAACAGTTTGTCTACGTTCCTACGTGTCTATGGTCCAACACCAAACTATCAACCTACTTATCAGCCACTTTATAAAATTTGCTAATGTCCACCGTGTCCACTCCGCTCTTCATGATCTGTTCCCCAGCCTTGACGTAACACTTGTACGAGTCATCGGCTATGGTGAAACAAGGGGAATCCCCTTTCACTGTCTTAAGGTGATCGATAATATCTAAAAAAAAAAAAAGAAAGACAGAGGGGGAGTGTCCATATGTGATGTCCAGGAAACTGGTGTCTGTTTTTCGTGTTTTGTACAAGACACTAACAAAGATATTGTACAGCTCACAAAGACATTTCAATGAGTTACATACTTGTATGAGCATTATGTGGTCACATCATATCATAAGTTGAGTCAATCATATCACAATATCATATTGCAATAGTCTCATATCACACTAGCACCATATCATACTATTATCATAGCACACTATTATCCTATCTTACTACTATAACATCACACAAGTATCATATCTTACCACTACGACATCACATTAGTATAATATCACACAAGTAGAGTCTATCATATTAAACTATTTTCATATTCCAATAATGTCATACTACACTAGTATCATATCACACGAGATATGTTGTGTTAACTGAGCGCTTAAGGGCAACACGGAACACCTTCTCCCAGATACCCCCTTCCCACCACTGAGATTGGACCGTTGCGCTGTGACCATGCTATAAGCATGAAAGTAGCGCTATATAAATAGAAAAGAAAAAAAAAGTCTATGTAATATACTAGCATCATATCACAATAATATCATGTCATGTTAATGTTATATCACATTAGTGTCATAGCACACTAATAAATCTAGAAATAAATCTTTTTAAAACAGGAAACATAAACAATCTAATTTCTAAAACATGAAACATAAACAATCTAATTTCTAAAACATGAAACATAAACAATCTTATTATGTAATAAGATTTGAACTCACGGTGCTTGAACGCGGGATTCAATCCATTTTTCTCACAAGCGCCACCACTTTCATCTGCCATACTGATTAACTTTTGTGCATTGCTGCACTCAGCCACCTCTTTTCTCAGACAGTCTAGGGCTTTGGGTTTCACCACACTAAAACACAATACAGTTGGGCAGGAAATTAACCAGTTCAAACGAATAAGCCATTTGTACATTGAATACTTTGTTCTTTGTAAGCCCCGACAGAAAGACGATAAACAGACAGACAGACAGACAGACAGACAGACAGACAGACAGATAGATAGATAGATAGATAGATAGATAGGTAACTAGATAGGTAGGTAGGTAGGTAAGTAGGTAGGTAGGTATGACAATGTCTTCGATTCCGAAGATTAAGGATGATTGCAGTATTTCACATGACTACAAAAACCAGTTGCGACCTGCATATTTTTCTACATCTTAGGCAGACAAAAGCCGTTTTGTAAGTATGTGTGTGGGGTCTATTTAAGTTTTACTAACCCCTTTGCGCCTATCATCAACAAGGGCTATTCTTTTGGTCTAAAATGTGTGACCTGTGGTCATCATTAGAGCTTTCAATCTTCCAGACGCCATCTGCTTCCAATTATTTTCCTCTATGCTAGTGAGGGTAAAATGACGCCTGAGTTGATTAATATATGGCTTATGGGGGGCACATCTGTTACGCCGTTTTCGGCATGGTTCGTCTCTTATGTAGGATAAGTGTTCTTTCGACCCAGCGAAACTGTCGAATGGTAAATAGTGCTTCTATGCTGTCCACACCGGTATCAAATGGAACATGGGTAATTGTAGTTCGTTTGTTAGGTAAATAGGTAGGTAGGTAGGTAGAGGTATGTAGGTAAAGTTTAACGTACAAAATGCTTTCGTTAATCCTACACTTACCTGAACCCAACGCTCCGTTCACCTACCTACACATATGAGTGGCATACGCCTGGAGAAACTCTGGGGTGTATCTCTCATGCTTTTCATAGAGTTCTGTAAATCTGTTGGCGTACGTAGCAGACTCCCAGCATTCATGATACTTGGCAGCGATTTGAAATCCTCGATGGCAGAATTCACTGGCTGGAGTATAACAGCAGCGTCAGGTTAATACTGAGACTAAGAGTATACTAAGAGTATGTCAAAGACTATGGCTAAGACTAAGGCTAAGACTATGGCTAAGACTAAGGCTTAGACTGCTTTATTAATCCTTATCGGAACTGTGTTATGATTGCATGTTTTTATTTTCAATCAAACATTCAATAGAAAATCAAAAGAGAACAGGCACAAGACGCAAAGGAATGAGTGACTCAAAAACGCAGACAGCTTGATCTGTTTCCTACTTTCCCAGTCAATAACCAATGTGGACTAGGATTTTGACTTTCGGGATCTTTAGGGCACCTGTAAGTCCACCCAGCTGAAATTAGTTTGGGGAAAAGTAAAGGCGGTTGGCCGTTGTGCTGGCCACATGACACCTTCGTTAACCGTGCTCCACAGAAACAGATTACCTTGACATCTTCTGCTCCTTTGGCAGCATGGTCAATGAACAGCACTGATACAATGTGACATTGAGACAGAGTAAGGAAAAAATAGTTTTTATAGCGTTCGATTCTTGTCTGCTTAGACATAAGTCTTTCAATTCGATACTTGGCTTCAATCTCTCAGTCCGATACTTAAGTCTCTCCATTCGATACTTGGAATGTGTGGCGTTCATCTTCTTATTTGTTGGGTCGTTATAATCGTTCATGCAAATAATGTGGAGACTTTTTTCCCCATAAGACTGTCCCAATGGGGGAACAGTTCGAATGATCTATTATCTTCTTAACAAGCTGTTATATAGAGAGCAGATATGAAAACAATACAAATCAGCCAAGACATCCTTTAGTCATTTTAAACTTTAAGTCGAATAGGGAAAGATATGTAGCAGAATGCGCACTATTATTTTGCTGTCAATGCATCGCATGAGGTTCAAACCATACTAAGACCTGATTGTCTTACTTTTATGCTGAAGCCAAATTTGTGAAACTTGCTTTAATTTAAAACTACTGCAAAGACTTGAATAAATAGATAAAAATTGTAAATGAATATTTGCATATCGTCTCATGTAGAGATTATTTGCTGGTCTGTTATAGAAGAATTTAATTTTACAAAGATCATTGGAATAATAATAATAATAATTGCAATAATAAAGCCTTACAATACAACCTCTGTTTCATCATTTGAATATTTTACAATCACAAGGAATACAAGACACCGATCACAAAATCAAACAGGCACAAGAACTCTTATTTATTTATTTGACAGTTAAATCGTTGAACAAAATGTAGCCTACTGTTGTAAATTTCACATTTAATGTTAAAGAGAAACTGGGGTATGAACGTATACTGTGTTTGCTATCTTCTAAATTGTTTGCCGGAGTAATTCCAGCTACCGTCGCCTCAGCGTGGCACTCCGGTGGAAACGTCTGCCAGGGGAGACAGATAGGCTAAGAATGGTAGCGCACATAGCTCTCAGTGGGCTACCCTTGTATGGTCGAGAGACCGTACCTGCACGTGGTAGGGATGTAACAAAGGCTCGCTAACCCGTCCAAAACACCCATTGATTCGTTCCCCAACGGGGGCCATACGCGCTGTGATGGACCCCCGCACGGGTTCGATGGGACATTATAGGCATACGAAAGGCCCCCACGCGGCTCGGCCTCCGTGCTTGGCTCAAGGGGGTCGTGTCCTGCGACATACCGGACGAGATTACATGATCGTTTCGGATAAGGTGGGATTTCGGACAGAGGGATTGGTGAAGAGCCGATGCCTCATCCTGGCCATGGATAAAAGCCTTTCCTTGGTCAAGAGGTCCATAAAAGGGAACCAAAGTTCTCGGACCTTCAGGACATCTGAATCTAAATTGTTTGCGCTAATCATGTATTGTTGTTTGTAAAACATATGTCACCATGGATAATAAAGAGAAATTATTATTCTTACTTTATTATTATAGTACAAAAGAAAATAAAAAAACAGAAATTAAAGACCACCAGCAGCATTATTAAGGAGGTATTTTTTAAAATTGTTACTTATGTATATATTAAATTAATTATTTCTAAATTCAAGGTAAGTATCAATGTGAATTAACATACGTGTTACACAAAATATCCTATTGGAAACTGAACCTATTTATGTGAATAGCTAATAATAATAATAATAATAATAGTAATAATAATACTAGAATCAATACCAAAAAAATACTCAACAGCGAACAAGGCGTTAGCATCGAAGGCGAAAATTGCCTCGGAGCTTTCGGCTGTCCATAATTGCACAGTCCACATCAGCACATGCGCTGTTCAAACATTAATTAGGAACCACAAAGACATAGCACACGGCACAAACACAAAACAAGGAAACAAGTGATGCGGTCAATGGTCATGGCGACTTTCATGTACGCTTTTGAGTTATGGACTGTAGAATCCTAATCATGGAATCGAGATGCTAAAGTAGGCATAACCTTCAAAGATCACATTACAGATCAAGAAATCCAAAACAGGATCACAATGGCGATCGGGTTCCATGAGGACCTCCTGACGATTGTCAAATCAACGCTAACATTTTACGGCAGTATTACGAAATCCACAGGGCTATAAAGACATTTCTACAGGGAACAGCACCAGATAAAGGGAGAAGAGGAAGCCACAGGAAGCATTATCGAAGAATGGGCTGGGCTGTCAGTGAGTCTCTCATTCTGTCAATGGATAGAGACGGTCGAAAGATCATGTGTGTTGCCCCAACAGTCTTAAAAATGTAGTCTTTTTTTGTAATACGAAGTTACACATTACATTCTCAAGTAAATAAGTAAGTAATAATATTTATTTCTGTTTTAAAGCTCATTTTTTTTTCAAAAGGAGGCTAATGGTTTATTATGCCAATGGTATCATATACAGGGTTGATTACATTCTAATACAGTTATTTATTGACCAAGTATGGAGGTTTTGTTCGTTCTACAGAATGGTTAAAGCATTAACTACTAGCCAACACTCGAAGCGTGTGGCTGCACATACAATTGATTGTTTTAATGAAGTCTATATTACTATGACATTCCAGCATCGTTTAATCACGAAATAGTGTTTCTAGTTAATTATATTATATGTTTTTATAACACAAAAGAAACATAGAAGATATTTAAATCTTACCATAAGCTAACCCTAATAATCCAACTAAGAGAAATAGGACTGCATCTAAACTGTATCTCATTTTAGTGTCCACAGAATGTAAACTAGTAAAGAAACAAGTCAATAAAGAATGTTTTCAATGCTAAAGCTCCTTGCGCAGAAACAGAGTGCTTGAGAATTCATTCATAACTTCCCGTAACCCTGCCACTTAAGTACGAAGTATAATTACGGCGGTTACTCCCCTTTCGTTGTGTACGCTGACTTGAGTGATTCTGCCTATTGTAACATTCCCGTCTAATGATTTAATTAACGCGCTCGGCATTAATTAGGAAAGGTAGTTGACCTTTACGAATATAGCTCATGCCGTCACCAGAGAGCTAATTAAAACATGCGTGTCTACTCACGTTAGAATTCCAGACAGAAGATTATAGAAATCAGAAAAACAACACACACACACAAAATAGTGTTTTTTTTTTCAAGATAATGCCTCTTTCATATAATAATAATTATAGCTTTTATATAGCTCTACTTTCGTGCTTATAGCATGATCATAGCGCTATGTTCCAATCTCATTTGTTGACCAGTGTGTCACTGGGAGAAGGTTTTCCGTGCTGCCTTTCGACGCTCAGTAAACGCTCATATGCAGGTCGCAACTGGGTTTGCGTAGTCATGTGTACTGCTGTACTCAACCTTATCTTCGGAATAGAAGTCATTGCTATAAACTCCTTTAGACACATTATAGAATGTTACATTAAAGAACAATGGAACATTTTTTACCCGTTCCCACCCCATAGAAAGAACCCTGGTTAAGCGAATGTATGAGTCTACTAGACTTTATACTATTGCAGTGATAAACCTTTAAATCTAGACTTAGAAGACGCTGCAAAAAATGTTCCTGAACATTAAAATGATTCCACTCTTGAATGAATAGGGCCCTACATGCTGAAATACAGTAAGACGTAGAGTCTATTCAAGATAAAGATTGTCTAGTTCTCGCGCCAAGTTTAGATTATTTTCTTTTTATACTCTGAAATAATGTAACGGTTAAACTAGAGTTTTATCAGTCTGGTCAATTCTTTTCCCAACGATATACACTTGCTGTCAAATTTCAAGGAAAATGGTGAGCCGTTTTCGAGAACAGTGTCCAACCAGGTTTTTGTGCCCACCCACTGATGTGTGGGCGACATCGTTCCGACCACAACTAACGCCAAGGCATTCATCTCATTTTCATGAGATGACCCATAGTCGCTTTGCGACTGAAGGAGGCCATAGAATCACACACAGAATCCAATAACGAGTCTAGTGCAAATAAAGTAGTCTAACCTTCCCTACACTCATCCATTAGTCTGTTAGACCATTGGAGACCATACAAGATTGGTCGTCCATTTCTCTCCATTCCTCTCTAGCTTTTACCTCGACTAGAATCTCATTCAATGAAAGGCCCGTCCATTTTTCGATGTTGTCTTCCCACCGCTTTCTTTGTTTGCCTCATCTTCTTTTTCCTGGTACTGTTCCCTGAAGGAAGATCTTTACGAGCCTTGTTGACATCTTGATATGGAATATAACGAGACAGCCTTAATCTTAACAGTGGTCTTGGCAATGCTCATTTTATCAGTTCAAACAAAGACATCTGGCAAACTCCCTTCCTTTGAATTTTTTTAACGTTATTCTATTTGTTACTTAATATCGCCTCCACACCAGACATACACTTTTCTCCACATCTATTTCTCTTCTTTTTCTATGTAAGTGTATTATATTGCTTTACTTTGTAAACTGGATCTTACAAATCAAAACTGAAACAAAGACTAGATTGCTATGTTAAAAATTTCTCTTGAAATTCCAATTGTATCATAATCCATATTTAGATGCATCGCACATACACAAAAGGTTCACGTGATCAATTAACTGAAACACTAGGCGGCGCCACGCTCAACAAGAGTTTTGTTTGTGTGACATCCAAGAGTACACGCGGTCACGTGGGTATACATTATGTATGTGTCATGCTGAGCTACGGAGGCAAACCTCAATACAAAAAATAAAGCATGGAAGTTAATGGCACCCCTGTAGACTTAATCAGACTAATTTAACATACAAGGAATGGCTTTGAAAGAATGTCCTGGAAATTACGAAATATTTTAGAGTGACGATTGACACTATTGGTATAGTCTTCTTGGGGGTTTAAGGAATGGACTAGTCGCAGTACTCTTTTCTAGGCTTGCTTTATTGACTCGGTATAGTCTCTTAAGTGCGAACGTGAGTAGAGCCGGATCTGGCCCCTATATCCACAACATAATTGAGAAAAAAATCAGTTTGTTATATGAAAATTTATTGAATACAATCAGCTTCTTTTCCAGGTTGCAATAGTCTCAGAAGATGAGTGTACAGGTTCAACTTACCTGAAAACCAGAAAACCTCAAAATAACCCAATACCGTTTCTGTCAGAAAAGTTTAAAATAGCTCAATACCGCTTATGTTTGACACAGGCTCCAAAAAAGAATTGTTCTTTTTTGGAATGGCGTCCTTCTATGTCTGTTACTTTACTTTTAAGTCTGTTACTTTACTTGTATGTCTGTTACTTTACTTGTATGTCTGTTACTTTACTTCTAAGTCTGTTACTTTACTTGTATGTCTGTTACTTTACGTGTATGTCTGTTACTTTACTTGTATGTCTGTTACTTTACTTGTATATCTGTTACTTTACTTGTATGTCTGTTACTTTACTGGTATGTCTGTTACTTGTATGTTTGTTACTTTACTTGTATGTCTGTTACTTTACTTGTATGTCTGTTACTTTACTGGTATGTCTGTTACTTGTATGTTTGTTGCTTTACTTGTATGTCTGTTACTTTACTTGTATGTCTGTTACTTTACTGGTATGTCTGTTACTTGTATGTTTGTTACTTTACTTCTAAGTCTGTTACTTTACTTGTATATCTGTTACTTTACTTGTATGTCTGTTACTTTACTGGTATGTCTGTTACTTGTATGTCTGTTACTTTACTTGTATGTCTATTACTTTACTTGTATATCTGTTAATTTACTTCTAAGTCTGTTACTTTTACCTGCACTCGAACTCTTCAATAAGCTCTGACAAGATCTACAAGAAACTCTATTTTTTTTTGGGTAAGACCTAAATCTACAACTTTCACTTTTCAATGAGACCAGACTAACTTTTCAGTAAGACTAGACTAACTTTTCAGTTAGACTAGACTAACTTTTCAGTAAGAATACACTAACTTTTCAGTAAGACCTGAATCTACAAGAAACTTTAACTTTTCAATAAGACCAGAATAACTTTTCAGTAAGACCAGACTAACTTTTTAATAAGACTAGACTAACTTTTCAGTAAGACTAGACTAACTTTTAATAAGACCAGACTAACCTTTCAATAAGGCTAGACTAACTTTTCAGTAAGACAAGACTAACTTTTCAGTAAGACCAGACTAACTTTTCAATAAGACTAGACTAACTTTTCAGTAAGACCAGACTAACTTTTTAATAAGACTAGACTAACTTTTCAGTAAGACTAGACTAACTTTTAATAAGACCAGACTAACTTTTCAATAAGACCAGACTAACTTTTCAATAAGACCAGACTAACTTTTCAGTAAGACTAGACTAACTTTTCAGTAAGACCAGACTAACTTTTCAGTAAGACTAGACTAACTTTCAGTAAGACCAGACTAACTTTTCAATAAGACCAGACTAACTTTTCAATAAGATCAGACTAACTTTTCAATAAGACCAGACTAACTTTTCAGTAAGACCAGACTAACTTTTCAATAAGACCAGACTAACTTTTCAGTAAGACTAGACTAACTTTTCAGTAAGACCAGACTAACTTTTCAGTAAGACTAGACTAACTTTCAGTAAGACCAGACTAACTTTTCAATAAGACCAGACTAACTTTTCAGTAAGACCAGACTAACTTTTCAATAAGACCAGACTAACTTTTCAGTAAGACAAGACTAACTTTTCAGTAAGATACGAATCTACTAGAAAAGAGAAGACTGGCAATAGACACTGTCTTGGCTTCTATATTTCTTACTATACTACAAAACTATTATATATTTACTTATTAACACATGAGTCATAAAATATCTTTCGAAAGTAGATCGATGCACATAAATGTGTTGTGTCCTTGTTGTTGTGAAAATCTTGTCTAAAACGTCACTACTACCATGTCTCTTCTTTTTGTAGATTGTAGTTGAGTTGTTATCTTACTCAACTATATCTCTTATACAGAAATTTAAAGAAACTCATTTTAGGGGCAAGCCATTCAGCCGAAATAGAACATTCATGACTCAGGAGGCAACAATTTTCAACACATCTTGATCTGAAAATGTTCAATAGAATTATTCCTTACCTCATTGGAACACGAGATGTGCTCACGAGCTAGATATAAATAGACGTATTCTGTTTTCCGCCTCTTGCCTTCCCCGTCGCTTTCTTCTGGTGTGTCGTCAACTGTGACTTGAACACACGTGGCTCTTTTTTTTTTCTCTGTCACGACACATCGATGTCAAATATGGAGGCTAAGACTGCCAGCTGTGACGCAACGATGCCGCCCCCTTAACGACGACTAACATTCTTTCAACTGCAAATCAAGATCGGTGACACGACTCACACACTCCTACGGGCTCACACAGAGAGCACGTGCAGACGCATTAGTGCTTGCTTAACGACTGGAACGACATGCGCAGACACATATACACATATACAGGAAAAACACTTTTGAACATACACACACACACAAAGAAATAAGTGCAAGGGAGAAAGGCACATTTCACAACGTTATTACGCCTATATATACATTGAAGTGTTCTATAGTTTCAATGCTTATTGCAGAGCATTTGGTCGATATGAAAATAGATATAGGAATATAAAGTAGAACATTGTAAAGAATTTCATTTTTGAAAAGGTTTGTCAACGTCAATTCTCTTGTTATAGGCTACTACACTACTGTTACCTAGTAATGATACTATTTTTAGCGGCCCTCGAAAGGGAAAATACGCTGTTATTTGTGTGTGGCCTGTTTGTCCGTCCGTCCCGTTTAGATCTCAGAAACTACAAAAGATAGTGAAAATCCGACATCATAATATTTTATAACATTTAAACTTCTGATGCAACGGCTACTTTTTTCTTTTCTGAAAGAGAAAAATCTATTTTTTTTAAATCACTTAGGCAAGCAGTTTTTTCATAAAAATACATCACTTTTACAACTATTCACTATTAATAGTGACAGGCATAGGAGTCTCTTTAGCAGGGGTCATATGAATCTACCATATTTTTAACACATTTATGGTATTAGACTTTTTGTTAAATAATATTTTTTTTACATAAGTATTGGTTTTTTTCCACACAAACTGTCTCTACAACCTTGTTATGCAAATTTATATTATTGTATTTCAATCTCGCTGGACAATAACACAGGAACCAGTGCCGGATCTAAGTAAGTGGAGGCTTTGGCAGGATTCAAGCTTTCGGCCGAGAACTCCAAATAGAAGGGTTGGTGAAGAGCCAATCCTTCATTCCTGACCTAAGGATAAAGTCTTTCTTTACGTCAAGAGCCATACAAGTGCGCAAGTTCGGCCCTTATGGATACTCTACACAGGGTTCAAGTATCGATATACATTTACTCAATAAAGGCAATATATCTAAAAGTTTGACATATTTCTAAAGAATGAAACGAAGTACTTGTAAAGAAAATGAAGGTTGAGGCCCCCATTCGATTTGAGGCCCTGGACGTCTGATCGGTCCTGAACCGTTTTATTTACGAGCCTGACAGGCTCGAACAATCTCTAAATGAAATGCAGAATCTCTCTCCGTACCTTCAAATTTTTCGAATTTATTTTCTTTTATTGATTATCTCCCTTCAATATACCGATGCAAAGTAAATTTTCTCTTATAAATTACAAAAGCTCCTTATAAGAGAAGATAATTATATAAGAATTGACAACAAAGGAAGGCTGGAGTTTTCGCAGAGTAATAGTCGTCCAATTTGTTTAAAACTATTTTTCTATGTCACGTGATCTCATTCCTATCATGAGTTCCTTCAGGCCCTAATAACAGAGCGCCTCTGTTCAGTGCTTTCATTGCACACTAGATGTAACCAAAACGTTAGTCTGACAGGTCAGTGGTCAGCCGTGCACGTCTTACATTGTGCATATCTACTAACAATGTGCACTTAGTCCAGTGGTTCTCAAATATTGAAGTAACTTAATTAAGCTTTGGTACCTATGAGTTATGACATGCACGGTTAGAAAATTAAGATGACATAATTCGCAAGATCTTTACATATCGCCCACTGCTTTTAAACTCAGTTAAACAGGCTGATCACTAAGCGTCAGGGATCATATCCATCACCGCCCGCCCCTTTTTAAAAATAAGCAAACTTGAGTGATTTTAAAAACAGAATTCAAGATTCAATAAATATGATATTTTAGTAGCTTGTAGCCCAGACACTTAACATAAGTGTCTAGGAAAAAGGAGGTGGCTTATATCTGGACAACATTTGACAAAACTTCTAGTAGTTAGTTTAACCCAGTGATGCCTACCCTTTGGACCTCGGTGCATTTCCTGCCCGTGAAACTTGAGGTGGTGCCATCCTGCCCGTGAACATTGAGGCGGTGCTATCCTGCCCACGAACAGTGAGGCGGTGCTATCCTGCCCGTGAACATTGAGGCGGTGCTATCCTGCCCTTGAACATTGAGGCGGTGCTATCATGCCCTTGAACATTGAGGCGGTGCTATCCTGCCCGTGAACGGTTAGGCGGTGTAATCCTGCCCATAAACGGTAAGGCGGTGTAATCCTGCCCCTTGAAATTCTGTCCACAGTGTATATTGAGGCTTCATTCTCCGTATTGTTAGACTAAACTATATTTTACCGTGATGTGTCACGTGACCAGCTTGTCGGGCATATCGGTCCCAGACCAAATTGAGGACCATTGGCTTAAAGTTTAAACCATTAACAGATGTCACATGACTCGTGATTTTCTTGATGAGAGACACGTGTGGAGAGGTCAGATAGAAAGGGGAAAGGTTGAGACCTTCACCTGTATAGCTCACGTACGGTTCTAAAAATAGAGAGACACAAATATAATTTTAAAAGTTCTTATCTCTTTATTGATCGATAGTGATACATTTAATGGCTGACTGTATTGACGTTAGGATGTGGATGCAGTTACATGTAGTATGCAGATAGTCGTTACAAGTTTTTTTTTAAAACTATTACCATTACATTCTATAAGGCAAAGTTTCTATCCTTCACTCTGTAGATGAACTCTGACTGGGAACAAAGCTGAAGATCTGGTTGTAGCTCCAGACTGCTAGTCTTGATAAACATTGCGAATAACTTTCTTAATACAGAACTGAGCAAAGCTTAAACGTTGTTTGTAAACAAATGGAACTTAATTTTAATTACCAATATAATACAGCTAATCACGGAAGAATGTTTGAAGAAACACAATGAGATAACAAGATATCGAATAATTTTGACAAAATGCTTTAATTGACTTCAAAACTACAATCAACAGCGTCTTTTCATCAGCCCTTCTCTTTTTTCCACAGAAACTTCTTCTGTCTCAATCCAACTTGAAGATTTCATCAGAAATCCTCAGCCACTATAAACACACAAGCTCGCTCCGTAACACAAGGATTAGCATTGACGATTTGCACAAACACATGCACATTGGTAAGGTTTAAAAAGTTGCTATTTACACCAGGCCAACAGCCACGAGTGAAACAATTATTAATTATATATGTCTCTAGTAAAAGGTGGTCTTTATTTTTTCGTTACATGTGATTTGAAAGAATAATTTATAGAATAATTGGCGTTTAGTTTGGTAACTGTCACGTACAGTTTTAATAATATGTCTATTGCATATCATTGACACCATTAATGTAATAAGTGGGTCTTCCTTATACTGCAATTTTGATTAATTCTTAAACAAGGTACAGGTTCCATTGCATAGTGTCATTAGGAATCTGTATAATGTAGAGAAAATATATTCGGCTTAATGTTAATGCGATAGTTTACGTCATGCGTGATGTAGCTTAAGGTGACTGACTTGTTTTTGTTTTTAATCTGAGGAACTTCTCTAACATCTTATCTTTAATCATCTCCCTTTTTTGCATACTTCTGACACCACTTTTAAAAATGTCCCATCCTAGTTGTATACGTTGCCTATCGATTTGTTTGGGTGTATATGACCATCTGTAAAGAATTTGAAACATTTCTATTACTTAAACTTAAGTGTCATTTTAATCATGATTCCATATATCCGACAGAATGGGATTCAGGATAGTGAATGTGAAATTTATTGTGACTGTGTTTGGTGGTTTCATTCATCAATATCTTTTTTCTCGTTCATAAAAGAATGCAAATTGTAACTTAACGCTCGTGTGTATTTAGCTTCACGTGGACGGGATAAAGGATCGATACTCTCCTCTGGGAGAAGGAAGACTGCTAGTTGTGTAGTTTTAAACATTTAATTGAAGCTACATAGATCTATCTGATCGCCCTAGCGAGTAGCCACACTACATTGTTTGTGCGAAGTTGACAACATTTTTCCAAACGGACTAGTTTCTCCGATCTAATTTTACAGTCTCCATCTCTAAGTTGTTTATCTCGGAATCTGATAAAAGCCGCACAGCATGGTGGAATGAGGGCTAAGTGATTATGCTGATTAGAAAATCAGGTCCATTAAGTGACCAGCCGACTGGGCTTGCGTGTCAAACTGACCCTGTAGTGGGTGGGTGCCGAAGTGGACGTTGAGACGGGTGTGTAACTTGTAGTGTTAATGAGGCGGTCTGATGAGGATTATCTACTCAAGGCTGACAGACAGGATATCACTGGCCTGGTGCTCCAGTAGTAAGTGTTTTAATGTTATTTCTAAGTAGCATTTATACAAAGCAAACCAAGTAGATAGATTCAGGACTTTAGGTATAACAAAAATGCACCTGTTAAAATAAAAATAAAAAAAGGGCTATTTGTGTTTCTCTTAAAAGGTTAAAAGGATATTGTTTTTAGAAATTGTGAATTTATGGTTAACTGAGATTGTGAGGTTATGTTTGGTAGAGATTGTGGTGTTATGATTAACAGAGATTGTGGTGTCATTGTTAGCAGAGATTGTGATGTTATGGTTTGTAGAGATTGTGAGGTTATGGTTAGCAGAGATTGTGATGTTATGGTTAGCAGAGATTGTGATGTTTTGTTTGTAGAGATTGGGAGTTTATGTTTAGTAGAGATAGTGTCTGTGGTAGTGCTTTGGAAGAGAGTTGTGTGTGAGGGTTAAAGAGTTGGATGTGTGTAGAGAGAGGAGGGTGTATTGAATACTTAAAATCGGGTCTTCTAAAGGTCTACATATCTCAAATAGCTAAAAACATAAGCAGGTCTAAATCCGATCCTGTTAAGGAAATGACAAAAATATTAAATCTATTAAATACATGTTCTTTTTATACATCTATATTGACACTATTTATATTGTACAATACAGTTCTACAGATAAATATGTTTGTTTGTTAATATTTCTTATTTTTTCGTTTAGAGGAAGTGATTCCTTTCTTTGTGTGTAAGCTTTACTATTTGCTTTAATTTTTGCTTGTACCTATCACAATATGTTACTTGTTTCGTAAAACAAACTTTCCATAAAATTTCCCATGTCCTAGTCATGGATCTTGATAAAGACTCTTCTGTTTTCTATATGTGTTTGTGTCCTAGACTTTCTTGGACTCACTTTTTGAATGTTGCCTGAGAACTCTTATTGACGCTGTGAGACAAAGTTCTTGAAGTGCTGGATTCCGAACACAGCAAAGTGACATAACAGTCAGTGCTAGTGGCTTATCAGTGGCCCCAAAGTTCTGTGATATAGGGTTTAGAAATTAAAATGGGCTATCGATGTTATAACATTGGCGTCGATCATATGTAATAGTCAACCACTCTAATTAATGTTTTGTATGAAGTATGCATTTAGATAGTTAGGTACTCACATGCATCTGTGACACTACACGAACCACATAGAGGCCTTAACACCAGGACAGTAAACCTATTTTCATTTTTAAGTAAGTTTTAGCTTAGATTTTCAGAACCGCAATAGAATACAGACCACTTCTCAAAATTAAATCTTTAAATCTTTCAGTGTAATTCAAATATTTTTTTAGCAACGAAAATTTCGTTTGCCAATAGTTTAAAAAGGCATAATAAAATAAAAAGGAATTCAAAAATTAAATTTTGTTTAAGTTTGCAAGGAAAAAGGATGGGGGGGGGGGGGGAAGACTATGGCACCGTAAACTGTGCGTTATGTAGGCTTTTACTCGAGGCATTGGTGACACTGTTTTGAGAACCAGTGTTATTAATAGTGGTTGTCCTTCTGTTTATGTGAAACATGTCAATCGATCACTCAGAATGTTTACCTTTCATAATGCTCAGTGGAAACGTTCAAAGGATTCTGGGATACCCCAAAAATCAAACAACTTAATGAAAATGAAACGAAATACTAAGAATAGAAGTTCAAAGATTCTCTGTGCTCTAGGCGAGGCAAGGTGCATGGTCTTACAGATATAGTAACCACAACCTTCGATTGTAATTTTTAACAACCATACACCTAATTTTTAAGCGTGACCAATTTTTGTTTAGTTAACAAGTAGGTTGTTATGTAGCCAGCACAACAACCAACCGCCTTTACTTTCCCCAACTAAAGTCAGGTACTCATTAGAGTAGGGTGGACTAAGGGGCGCCCTAAAAATCCCGAAAAAGAAACCTTAACCTTAACCTGCCCCATAGATCGCAAGGTCTGAAAGAGGACATTTTACTGTACATATATATATATATATATAATAGATAGATAGATAGATAGATAGATAGATAGATACTAGTTAGGTTGGTTGTTAAGGTAGAAATATCACTAAGATACTAAATACTATTCTATTAATGCTGACAATTCAGTCTCAAGCAATTTGTACATATTTGAACAAGTGCCAGACATGCTAATATTCCACATCCTTCCTTTATTCTGATGCGAGAGTAATTTCTGAACTCTAAATATAATTGTATAGAATTACACATTTTCTATCCCCCTTACAGGCTAACAACGTTCAAATGTTCTTTCATGCACACATAGCAACCCATTCCAGCGTAAGGAATCTTCTTTCTGGCCCTAATCAGGGGAAGGCAATCATTGACAATTACGTATGATTCTAGTGAGGAATTTATTTTTGCCATAGAGATCATTAGACATTTAAAATAGTATTAATTTTTTACTTAAAAATTTTGGTTTATTGATGGGGATAGAACAGCCACGAGCGTAACCCAGGAAGCATTAGGTCAAACTGGATGCTTTTGAGTCTGACCGTCCAACCATGTAAAAAACAACGTCCTTAGCTCATATAGTGGGAATAATTGTACTGACATCTTTGGATATCAATAATATATATATATATATATATATATAAAATAATAATTTATATAATTAGGCTTGTCTTCGAGTCGAAGATTAGTGAGGAATGAGGTATTTCCCGTGGCTTATATATATTCTCACTGTTAGAAAAGCCTTACATCCCAGAAGTAAAGATATAATATAGCTAATAGTGGCTTGATCGAAAAATTGTAAGCTTTGAAATATTTTGGCATTATTTTATTTCCTTGAAGATTACTGAGGCTTTTTTCTCATGTCGATTAGTTGTATTAGGTCTACTGTTTAAAGATAACATTTGAAACAGTCTGACCCACCACCTAATACATTGAACCATTTTACTTTTTAGATTTAAATCATAAAGCTAAAAGCTATAAAGCGTCTCTTCATATGTTAACTGTTGATCCTACAATCAATTCTGAAACCAATGCTTTTAACTGTTATCTTAATAAAAATATAAACAAAATGGTCAAAATGTGAAACCATGGAGCTTTGGATACTAAAGTAAACATTTTAATGTCACGTGATCATAAAATGTCAGAAGGTCTAAACTAGAAAGTTGACCATTGGGGTTATTGTCAAGGACGGATTTGAGTATTTGGAGGCCTCGGAGACAATTTTTTTTTGAGGCCCCTATAATTTTTCGAAAGCTTTGATAACGAACCACTTATAGCATGCTCTGTTTTAGAAGCGAGAAATATAGTTCATGTAAACTTAATCTCAATTTCCTTTCAAAAGATATTTAATATACATGTTTAGTTTAAAAAAACGTATATCTTTTACTTTGTGGATGGTAAGGTCCTTGGTAGACACACTGTCGCAAATTCTGGGCTGTATTGACTTATTCTGCTACAAGCATACACACTTCTTCATCACAACATTTTTGCCAGCCCTAAAAATGCGAAAAAAATTTAAGAAAAAAAACCTGATAAGTTTCTGACTCGTCGAAATTCGGAAATATTTTAAAAATCTCTTTTGTTAAAGCCCCGGGGCTATAGCCCCGCCTGCCCTTTTTTTAGATTTAATGTTTCATGATGATGTGTATGTCCAACATTGTTACTACATAAATAAACTGACCTATTTGTAATTGTTTGATAGTTTAAGTTGATTTGTGATTTGGAATGGGAATAGTAAGGAGGGTCAAATGAGAAACATCTAAAGACCTCTTCTGTTTTATTCATTGTTTGATTCCAAAAGAAGAAACCTTAATTATAAGTTTCAATTCTTTTATTGTAAATTATATTTTATTTATTTAATACTTAGGATCTAAATACATTGAGACCCAGTTTGGAGTGTTAGGTCCGGTGGTGGTCCCGTACAACAACCAAAGGAAACACTACAAGTACTTACTAACTTTGACTGACCCACTTGTAAGTCGATGACAGGCTTCTATAACAAGCTTTACGAAAGTGGTTCTGAAGCAGTGACCTTACAAAAGTATTTAACTAGTTTGTTTGTGTACGCTGTATAGATTGAAAAGAATTTTTTGCTGACAAAACGTGTGCGACAATGACTGGGTTTAGAATCTAATTTCCTGAATAAAATGTCGGAACTATAGCGAGTTTTTTAATCGAATGAAATCAGCATCAACTTAAGATCGTAATATTTAAAAACAAAAAAACAAAGCTTATCTAAAGGGTAAGAACTCCGTCCTTAAAACTTTTATCTACCAATAGTGCACTAGCTATTTCCCTTATTCGATATCAAATAAAAAAATTATTATCTATAATTAATTGACTATTTGAGTATTTTGTTTATTGATTCATGTTTTGTTAAGTACAATAAATAATTGTTTCAAGTATCAACTTGATCGGAGAGTGAGTGAGGAAGAAATAGCGTGAACAATTCTTGAAGGGGACGAAAACTAACAAATTTAGCCATTTCTGTGAATACCGAAGGATTAGTTTCCCTTGTTGCTAGTAAACAAAGTAAAGAATTACCAGTAATTAATTGTCTACTTGTTTATTTTTTTTTTATTGATTCATGTCTTGTCTATGTCAATGAATAATTGTGCGAAGTTTAAACTTGATCCGAGAATGGGCGTTGATAATAATTTCGTTTTTGTGATTAATACAGTCAGGCCTGGTTAATTGGACCTACGGTCAATCAGACCAGCCGTTAATTAGTATCGAATCATTAAGTACCGAAACAAATCCTATAATTTAAGTTTAATGTCGCAAACACCGAATAGTTCGATTTATCAACGAAGTTTATGATACTGCAATGAGATGAGAGCTGATAAAAAAATCTGTTTAGAACGTATTTCGTTAGAAAAGTGTGGTCGCAGACCTTACAGATTAAGTAAGTCAGGTCTTAGTATTAGGTCCAAAGTTTCTTTTAATAGGATCAAAGAGAGAAAATATAAAAAAGAAGCTAAAGATCAGATGCCTTGGAATTTCGATAGACAGAAAATTACGAAGAATTTTCATCTATGGACAACCAGTTTCAATGTTACGATGAAATTGAAGATTACGGGGACACAGTTGTGGCTTAAATTGCCAAGGAAGGCCAAAAATAAATGACAATAATGTCTCTGGTGTGGTACTGCAAGTGACAAGGTAGGAGGCGTGAAAAATTAAAACTTTGCGCCTCTACTTCATGTTGGTAGGAAACTGAGGCGGTCCCATGGCTGCGTTAGATGTTTGTGGGAATCAGTTCAAATGCAGTCCATAAATAGAACGCGTCAAA
This sequence comes from Biomphalaria pfeifferi, assembly GCA_030265305.1. Classification (NCBI taxonomy): domain Eukaryota; kingdom Metazoa; phylum Mollusca; class Gastropoda; family Planorbidae; genus Biomphalaria; species Biomphalaria pfeifferi. The sequence continues at coordinate 1,625,919 of JASAOG010000024.1, forward strand.
TTACACAGGACAAGCGCTTTAAAAGTTGTCTGGTACTTCAGAAGAATTTTAAATTTATGATTCACAAGTTAAATACCTAAATAATGTGTTTTTAGATCGTTTTGATCTGTGTACTTTAGCTATATGTGTACATCAGGCTTCAGGACCAGAAAGATGGAGGCCACTGACAAGGGCCGCGGAATACACATTTGAGACCGAAAAAAAAATCCGCTGCCGAGGACAGACGGCGAAATTAAAATGTAAATTGACCACAGGCAATGGTTATGCCTGCGCTAGATGTGGCAAAATATTTAGGTCGAGGATGGGGCAGCGTAGACATTAATCTTCGGAGTCGAAGACAAGCCTTATTATTATTATTATTATTATATCAGTGCATATCACACAATTGGGGATAAGGCTTTAAAAATATTTATATCACATAAATTAGAACTCGTCCTGTCTTGTAAATGTTACATATTAGTGTACCTATCCCTTAACCAGTGCTTCCTGATGTTGTAGATAAACTTAATTTCCAACATGTAGGTTTATAACTGTAATCTAAAGAAAACCCATATTCATTATTTGAAAACTCAATCTAATTCTAGATCTATATATCAAACGTGTGTTAGGCATGTTCCTAGCTACTGTTTATTTTTTAACATGTCTACTTTTGCAAAAGTGCATTTTTTTCCACTCGGGTGTCACCCCCTGATGGGGTATCACCCGATGCGGTCCGCACCCACCTATTAACGCCACTGGGTTTAGCTGGGCTGTCTGGTTCTATAAATTAACTCCCGTAGATCTACATTGAAATGTAACAGTTTGGTTTAGTTTAAAATATAGACGATTACATCTCTTAGTATTTCTCGAAGCCTATTTTTCTCACTTCAGCTACTCCAAAAGGTGTGTAGAAATTTTTTCTAAGGTGACAGGTGAAACAAGGTCTGAGGGCAAATTGTGTCTGTGACATTACTTCTTAAATCCAGTAAACTTAACATTTCACCTCGCTACGACCAGACATGACATGTAGACCTTAAATGCTTGTCTAGATGTCTTTGTGTGATATTCTGTTTTTAAGGACTTGTGAAGTTGTTTTTCATGTCTTTTTATGATTCTTATTTTAACTTTCTCATTTTCTGGGCTGCGTAGTAAGGCAACAAGTAGGAAAAAAATAAAAAGGCTAATAACTTAGTACGGCTAAGGCAAGGAGACAGCACTGCGTACCTGTTAGATTAACAAACATACCTGTTGAATTATGACGTGAGTGAGAAGGATGGACACTCTACGTCACACCAGGCTTTCCGCATAGTAGCCTACTAATTTGAATATTATGAGAATGTCCAGCTTGGTCTTATAACAAACGCAGTTATCAAAGAGCCATTGAAAACAATATTTACTTGTAAAATGTTGATGGATGTTACACAAATATGTTTATCATTAGAACAGTGAGAATCGTATACTCCGACGACCTAGTTGTTTGTTCATTGTCTCCCTTTACTTTAGTTTAAATGTTAGAAAGTGTTGTTATTCTTTAGTTATTTAGTTGTTTGAAAGAGTTGTATTTAATTTCATGCTATGTTTACATCACTTCATTAGATACCAGAGGACTGGGCATCGGTGAAAGAGAGAAAGAAACTATAATTAAATAGTTATAGTAAGGAAATGTAATGTGAAATGCAAATAGCGCTGGACTCTCGATCTGTGTGTACTGAGTTCGATAACATTGAGGTTATTAAAGAAGCAAAATATACATTTTAACAAATTAAACGAAGCTTATATAAGCAAATTACTACACAATTACTATCAGCCATTTCACTAACTGGAAGATTAATCTACTTTTATTGATATAAACAAAACTACTTGGGTTTTGATTTTAAAAAATGTGTTGATTCATGTGTTATCATTGACAATAAATAATTGTGCAAAAATTTCAATTGGATCCGAGAATGGGAAGTGGGAAAAATGACGTGTACTAGATTTGTACCAGACAGAGTGAGTTGATATAAACTTCGTAAGGTGGCGTATTAGCACGTCTAATTCATGTTAATATATCTCTACTTGCGTCATTAGGAGTGGTCTGGAGTTCTGGTTTTTAAATTTAAATTGTACTGTACTTCATCACAGGGTCTTGGTGACCGAGAGGTAGTGCATTTGGCTTCCAAACCACTAGGTTGGAGTTCACATCCGCATAGACTCTGATTTTGAGCTTCGGATTCGTATGACGCCACCTAAATCCACACACGCCTATGGTATGCCGTTGATCTTCATAAATTAAAAAGGACAACATTTTATGCTACAGTGATGTAAAAATATACGGAATAGTCACCTCCCTTTTTTTTTTACTCTTATTAGTAAATGGTTTTAAAAATAATGCATGTTTACGAAAAACAAACAAAAAAAAACGGCAGAAATATATAATTAAAAAACAACACAGACACACACAAAACAGTTCACCTTTATAAGGAAAAAAATGCTGTTACCTCAGAACTTTAAAAGCTGCACACTATAATGCAATGGGATTGTCAGCATCTTTGTTATCTTTTTAAAATCTAATCGGGACGACCATTCAAAACTAATAACGTCCTGTTATTCCATTATGTTTCGCATACAAAAATCATTAACCAATAAGCGTTACTTTCTACACCAACAACCTGTCTCTTGAAACCAGAATTTGGATTTGTTGTTGATTTAATGAATCCTCCTGTCTCTACTAAAGACTTGATGCAAATCAATGCAGACGTCAAGTAAACATGTCAATAGCAAGATTGAAAGATAAGACTGAGAAAAGCTTCAAGGGAAAGAGAACGGCTGCCTGGTGGTGTGGTTGACGGTCAGTACTGTCGTCACGATGATCTCGAGTTTGAGTCTTGCCATTCACTTTCCTTTTGGCTTGAACCTAAGAATTTTTATTTCCCAAGTAACTTCCAAAATATATATAAATAAATAAAGCCTCCAGAGTCTCTAGCACAGGCCTACAGATTTTCTAACACAGGCCTACAGAATCTCTAACACAAGCCTAAAGAGTCTCTAACCTAGGCCTTCAGAGTCTCTAACCTAGGCCTTCAAAGTCTCTAACATACGCCTTCAGTCTCTAAAATAGGTCTTCAGAGTATTGTGATGGATGTTTATCCTGTACTGAAGTCAACTGTAGATGTTTGTTAGATTTCAATCAATTACTCAGCAAGCGTTTGGGTTTCTTGTTCGGGTGTATTCAATGTAGTTAATTAACAGCACAAAGAGAACACACATCTATTTTAACAAGTGAAAAGATGTGGTCAACACTGATGAACAATGAATAATAAGTTTAATCCAATAAAAGGCCACAGTCAGAGTCTCTGTTAAATAAAACACGTCATTACCCAAGAGAATCCTATCGCTAACTGATTTTCCAGTCTCTAACCCAAAATATCCCAAGCGTCACTAGTCCCGTTCAATATACGTCTTCTATGGTGCGCCTCTAACTAACTAATAATATAAACTAGGTGCCTAACAGTCTCTACCATAGGCCTTCAGAGTATCTAAGACAAGCATACAGAGTCTCTAACTTAGGCCTACAGAGTCTCTAACATAGGCCTACAGAGTCTTACATAGGGCTACAGTCTCTAACATAGGCCTACAGAGTCTCCAAAACAGGCCTACAGAGTCTCTAACTTAGGCCTACAAAGTCTCTAACATAGACTACAGAGTCTCCAAAACAGGCCTACAGAGTCTCTAACTTAGGCCTACAAAGTCTCTAACATAGACTACATAGTCTAACATAGGCCTATAGAGTCTCTAACATAGGCCTACAGAGTCTCTAACATAGGCCTACAGAGTCTCTAACATAGGTCTACGTCTACAGAGTCTCTAACATAGGCTACAGAGTCTCTCGAACTCAAATGTCTTCATCTCATTCATCCTTTTTTTTTTTAAAGACCTAAATGTCTCTTTTGGTTCTATTAGGGTTTGAACAGCAGAAAAATCAGAAAAATGGAAACATCGTGAAATTGAACTGAAAATGTACTGAAACAACCTCTGATCCTCCAGTAAAATTTAGCAGCAACAAGTCATCGCCCCCCCCCCCCCCACTCCCTCTGACGTTAAGAAGTAGGACAAGACAGAAGAAGTCTAACTAAGTTGTCACATAAAAATGTAAAAAAAAAAAAAGTTAATAGCGCTTGATTAATAAACATTTTACGCATACGACAGACATTACTAACGCCAGCTTAAATCGGTAAATTTCGTACAGGTAGAAATCCCGACTTCTGTGACGTAAAGAATGAAACCAGACGCACAGAGTTGACTCCCTTGCAGCTCAATATCGATTAATAGCCTTCCCCTCTGTGTTTCATCCCTCTCTCCATCCAACGCCTTGTTCTTCCCCCCCCCCCCCCCCCCATCCACCTCGTCTCAGCCTCCCCGACTCCAATCATATCCTTTCACGGAAGTACCTGGTTAAAACGCGGGAGATATCCGCAAGACGCATTCGTCGGCCGATACGGTTGACGCGCCACGATTCCATCCGTTGTTAAGACATTATCGACGCGCTGTTGAGTTGCCTTATAAAGACGATCGCGGGAGTGCGGCCTTCTCTATGGAACGTGAGTGATGTTGTATTCTTGGTTCGCTTCGTGGAGAAGTGGGCATTACCTTGGCAGTAAGCTGTCTTATTATTACATCTCTATTGTGTAGTGTACGCTCTGTGCTAGACACACGCTACGCTAAGTAGGTTACTTTCTCAGGACGTATATTGTGAACTAAGCTTCGTGTCGTGTAGTGTTACGCTAGTCTTGTTCACAAAGATGAGTGAATTTTTTTTTATAATCGCTTCTAAACTGCCTAAAATCATCGATCTTTTTTTAAACGTGCGGCTCGCCTATTAATTTGAAGCGGCATTATATATTTTTAGAATTATATTATTAATAGAAAAATAATCGTTATAATCCTGAAAGAGATTTGTTTTAGAGTAGAGCATTGCACTTCACAAAATAAAATACTACAACTATCTAAACAAAATGTATATTCAAATAAATCAAACCATTGGAAAGTTTGCTTTAATTCAGTAATTTAATTGCTAGTGAATGAAAGAGTAAACGGGTCCATGCCATCAAACAGCATTTAGGCATTCGGCAAACAACCAAGTCAAATTTCTAGCTTAAATCGGGACTCAAACTCCAGTTCCTCCTCAGGCACTAATGCTACTCAACCACACTTTAAATTTTGGATCAGTATTAGTTTGATTCATTCTGTCCATGGTATCGCGCGCGTGCGTGTATGTCTCGTGTTGTGCAGATAGTAAGCTGAGATTTAGTTTCGTAGTCCTCTGAGTATCTTCAAGTAGTCCACCACTTTCAAGGCTTATCCAGGGTTGCTCAAGTTTCATGTCTTGAGAGACTCCACCTACTACATGTCTTACCTTAAAGTTATGTGTATGTTTGTTATGCTAATCTCCTGAACCAGATATGAAACATACAAGTTTGAGACTCTATAAAATAAAGAGGCTGCTTTCATGTACTGCATGTACTATATAAAAGCACTTTGGTTCGGACGTCTGTATGAAGTATTTTGTTAAACCATGAACTAGACTCTATAGCAATAAATTCAATTCATTCTCTTATTGTGGGTGGATTTGTTTCTCCAGATGATATTTATCTCTTGAAGATATTAGCCATTGAGATCTATTAGTAACATCAAGCGGATGTACAGTGTTTTCCTGTCGGTTTGTTGCTTTATCTTAAGCTTAGTTCTTAAAATATATTGAGATTTAAATATAAACTACTAGTCTCGTGAAATATTTTTCTTGTTTTTTTTTAAAATATGAAAACCAGATAAAAATAATACTTTAAAAAGAAACAAACCTTATATAAGAGAAAGAACAAACAATTACTATCATATCTCAATACTGCAACATTTATCTCTCTTCTTCAATATAACAAAAAACTAATTACCACTAATCGGTAATTTTAGTATTGCTTCATGTGTTGTCATCACAATGAGCAATAGACAGTTAGATAGACAAACAGACAGACAGACAAAGTGAGATTGATAGGGGGTTTTTAAACCAAAAGGTACTTCGATTTACAATCTAGACCTAAGAACGCGACGCCTCACTGTATGTGTGTATTAAATGCTTAAAAAACTCTTTGCTTATTTTGATTTGGAATAAATGGTTTTGAAATACGCAACTGGAAATAAATGCAAGACATTTGCGATGTGTCAATGAAGAAATTTTCTTGTAGTCTTAATTATTATCAAACCTGGTAGCTACAGTTAAAACTGCTCCTCGCAATAGTAGTTCGCAACATTGTCATATAGACATTTTTTCAGAGTAGTTTTTCTTTCTATTTTTTTGTTTGCTTTTCTCACCATTCGTATAAACAGCTCTCAATAACAATCTATTCGGTAAAATTCGCAACAAAAAATGACGCGCGTTAACCTGCGTCAGCTTAAAACCGGTTTAATACCAAAAGTGTTTTTTTTAATACTTTTTGTTTTTTGAATGGTGAAAGAAGGGGGCGGGGATATCTCACTTGACATATTTTAAAGAACTTATTGGCCTCCCATAAAGACGTCATTTTGGTTAAATATTGCGTACGTCTGATATGAGTGGTCTCTCTCTCTACGTCCGTCCAGTATTTAGGGCAACCCATAGATTGAAGGAGAGATCTGTCTGGCGGTTAAAAGAGGCTTGTATTCTGAAACTTTTGTATTATTTAGCACTATTGATGAGCTAGTTTATCCAAAACATCGTATTCTCTCCCTCCATTGAACACAATAGAATACATTTTGAAAGAAGCGGAGAAACATTTTCTCGTCAGAAGACTTCATTTAAGAACTTTGTTTTCTATCAGAATTGAACTCATGAAAAACCTGAACTCTTTTTTTTATTCAAGTTTAATAACGATTCCCATTAATTAAGAAAAATAATTATAATATTTTATTACAGGCATTTCTAATTAATTATATATTTTTTTAAGATCAATAGATTGAAAATCAAAGGTAAAAATGTTGCATTGTTCAATATTCCACTGAGTATATAGTGAACTATGAGGTCTAAGAATGCGATTTAAAGACTTTAAACAACTACAAGAATGTAGTTGATATATGAAATAAAGGTAATGGCCAGCTAAATAGATAATGCAGTCCATAACTGACAGTTTATATTGCTCTTTTTTTTCCTCACTTGACTTTCTAAATAAAAAAATCAAATCTGGTGACACGAGGTCAGTCTGACAAGTTAGGCTTGCTCTGTCAGGTCAGATCATTTATTTTACTTTACAGCCCCCCCCCCCTTTTAAAGTTGGTTTTCTGTCTCTTTTTGTCCCTCCTGAAGTCGTCATTCCCCTCCTGGTATCCCCCTTCCTCCTTCCTCTTCCCCAACAATGTCTCCACCCCCCTTTACAAGCCCCCCCCCCCTCATGTTAAGACTAGTTAAGCCACACCACTGAGACGCGAGTAACAACATTGTCCTTACTTTCCACTATTCCATGTTTTCTTCTTCTAAATAAGATTACACACAAGATTATACACAAGATTTGCTCTGTACACGATTATTTGGAAGTTGTTTCGATCAAAGCGCAAAGAAGAAAACATAAAATAATTCTGGGGATTTTTTGTTGTTGTTGTGCGCGTTTAAAGTAAGTTCCAGAATGACGAGTATTGATTGAACTTTTTCTTAGGTGAGTCGTTATTGACGAAACGTTCTTGTGTATGCGAGAACGCGCGTGTGTGTAGGTAAATGCGTCGTGCGTCTGGTCTTTATTGTCTACTAAGATCGATAAGTGAAACCAAACAAGGAATTTAAATAAAGGGCAACAGTAATGTTATTCATGTTTGCATTGTGGAAGTGATGTGTGTGTGTGGGAGTGATGTGTGTGTGGGAGTGATATATGTGCGAGTAGTGTGTCATGTGTATGTGGAAGTGATGTGTGTGCGAAAAGTGTGTCATGTGTATGTGGAAGTGATGTGTGTGCGAGTAGTGTGTCATGTGTATGTGGGAGTGATGTGTGTGCGAGTATTGTGTCATGTGTATGTGGGAGTGATGTGTGTCATGTGTGTGTGGGAGTGATGTGTGTGCGAGTAGTGTGTCATGTGTGTGGAAGTGATGTGTGTGCGAGTAGTGTGTCATGTGTATGTGGGAGTGATGTGCGTGCGTGTAATGAGTCATGTGTATGTGGGAGTGATGTATGCGCGAGTATTGTGTCATGTCTATGTGTAAAACATGTATGTGTTGGAGTGATGTGTGTGTGGAAATGATGTGTTGGTGAGTAATGTCATGTTTTGGGGAGTTATGTGTGTGAGTAGTGTGTCATGTATGTGTGGGAGTGATGTGTTGGTGAATATTGTCATGTGTTGGGGAGTGATGTGTATGAGTAGTGTGTCATGTCAGTGTGTTAGTGATGTGTGGGATTAGTGTGTCATGTGTGTTGGAGTTATGTGTGGGAGAAGTGTGTCATGTGTGTGATGTGTGTGAATGATGTGTTGGTGAGTATCGTCATGTTTGTGTGGGAGCGATGTGTGTGAGTAGTGTGTCATGTATGTGTGGGAGTGATGTGTTGGTGAGTAATGTCACATGTGTGTGGGAGTGATGTGTGATTAGTGTGTCATGTGTGTGTGGAAATGATGTGATGGTGAGTAATGTCATGTGTGTGTGGGAGTGATGTGTGATTAGTGTGTCATGTGTGTGTGAGTGATGTGTTGGTGAGTATTGTGTCATGTGTGTGGGAGTGATGTGTGTGAGTAGTGTGTCTTGTGTGTGTGTGTGGGAGTGATGTGTGTGGGTAGTGTGTAACATGTGAGTGGGAATGATGTGTTGGTGAGTATTGTCATGTGTGTGGGAGTGATGTGTGTGAGTAGTATGTCATGTGTGAGTTTGGGAGTGATGTGTTTGTATTATGTCATGTATGAGTGGGAGTGATTTGTGTGTGAGTAGTGTGTCATGTGGGTGTGAGTGATGTGTGTGTGATTTTGGTTGTGATTTCATTACAACTTCATAGTACAATCATGCTTGTGTGTCTGATTGTTAAAAAACACTTTTACTAACACTTTAATTTATTTTCTTGCCTAACTAACTCTTCGTTCTTAACATCGCTTGTGTTTCAGAACTTGTCTCGAGGTCTTGGGGGGGGGGGGATATTTTCAAAACACAAACCCTCAGCAACTTTGCTGTGGTCACAGTGTTTATTAGGTTACCATGGAGATCAAAAGTATATTTGTTCAATTCCATCACGTCAAATTAATCAAGTTATAGTAAGATGTCAGATTTGGTATCCGATCTTAACCAAAGTGGGACCGCGTCAGTTCAAACAGAAAAATATACTACGTGAAAAGTGTAGCTTGGGTATTTTTGTGTTTCCTAAGTTTATTTCGTGAAAGTTTAGCACAACTGCTTTTCAGCTTTAGTTCTAAAGAATACAAAAAAAAAAGAAGAAATGGCTGCCTGGTCATGTGACATGCGATCTATCTTTTCATTGGTCCCAAACAAAAAAAAAAAAAAAAAAAAAAAAAAAAAAAAATTCAAATTATAACAAATATATACCTAGCTAGATACAAGTAAAAACTACAAAGAATCAAGAAGTCAGATACTCATCGATTAACGAGTTTGTTGTAAGTTCAATTGTACTGAGATGTTTTAGAAACAAAGTCACGTGATCCAATAGCCTATGCATGACAAACAAAATGTTTATCATTAGACCAACTAAACGTAAAGTACAAGATTGTCATCCAATTGATTTTTTTTTTCTTTGAAACTTCTTTGATATGAGTTCTCAAACTATTTTCATCAAAGACAATTTAGTCAATCATTTTCTTGTCTGTTTTACTAGTTAAAGAAATGTTTCGTTTAACAAAAATGAATTAAGAAAAGAGTTTCTACGAGTGCCGTGAGTGCTTCAGTATAGTCAACATATCTAATAGGAATGCGCTTTAAAGAAAACATAAAAACTTACCTAGAGTAACACCATTAGTAAAATCACTCAACTTAAAAACACCCCGGAACAGGAGATTAAAAAGTAAGGTAGTTACTACATAAAATACTGAAATGTAATTTACAAATATTAAAAATACAAACCTAATCCAATGGTCAGAGATACACTACAGATAAAAATACATTTCTTATCCCATATACTAGGACAAATCCATTGTTCTTTCTTACCCGGTAGACATAGAGCATGGAACAGAATTGTCTGAATCAGCCAGGAATAGAAGTGACTTAAAGTCTCTCACTAACATATACGACTAGATGAACATATGGATGCGTGTAGGAAGTAATAATCTTTTACAAAGGAACCTCTGTGATTTATAAGTTAAGAACAGACGCAAACATAGAGCCTTGTGACGTGTAGGCCTTGTGGAAATTCACCCGTGTGACGATTATATTAAAATTATAATGAACTGAGATAGATTTGACATGAAAAGCTACCACATAGTTTGAGAACCACTGAACAATACCGGCGAGTACTGAGCGTACTGTAAGGCTGACAATTATTATAAACTGACGACAATAGAATAAATTAATAACTAAATAGTGAGTCTAGTGAAGCATCTATTGGTAACACTTCTATGTGTCTGTTGTCACAGAATCACACAATTGTGTATGTCTTTTACATCTACGCATTGATGACAGTGTGCTGTGAGTGTCCTATTGATTTTGAAGTAGGAGATAAACCTTGAAGGGTTTGTGAATCAATATTTAGATTTGTGTCGACTGAATAGAATATTAATTCACTCAGCACGAGCTGCGATTGAAGAAATCTCGATCACAAAGCCCTGTCAAGGGAGAGAATACATTAAAAAACATTCTCAGTCTGACCAATTTAGATAAGATAAGATAAGATAATTTTTATTGGTCCAATCAAATGGAAATTCAGTTTGACTACAAGTGACCGCCTCAACGTAACTACTGTAATTTCTAATAACATGAATACTCACAATAGTTAATGTTTTAATATGTATGATATACACCCTAACACAATAAAATGGATATTTACATGTATAGCAATATATGTCAATGTATTTACAGTTCTACATGACAAATATTCCATCACAGAAAAAACAAACTTAATTGATTAAATGAAATTTATAGATCAGCTGTGGAGTGGGTGGGGGAGGCAGTAACACTGCTTGGACACAATCGTTCCGACCATAGCATTTGTTATGAAATAAAAACACCTTTCATTAGATAAGAATAAGATTCTGTGTGATTGCAAGATTAGAATCTTGGAATTATCTTTCCACAAGTTTTAAAACGCGATGGCATTGAGATTTGAAATTTTACATAAATATAACATTGTCAAGAGAAAGTTTTAGACGTATTCACTGAATACACTACTAACTTTTTATTTATAGTCTGTTGATGACTTGTTTGTAGTGGGGGCAGACTGGGAGCATTTCGGCCCTGGCATTACCATGATACCATGCAATCCTGGCCACAAATTGCAGGTCGTATGTTTTGCATTCAGTCGAAACTGCTTCACAATGTATTTGTACTTAATGTGAAAAGCGGCTCCTTTCTGTCCATTGGATGCCGGTCCATATGCCCGAATGCCCATATGAGCAGTGCCGTCATTACTTATAGATTGCTAACCTTATAAATAGAAAACAATGTTAAAGTAGACGTATTTGTGTGGGTGTGTGTGTGTGTGCTATGTGTATGTGTAGACCTACTAACAAATTTTCCGGAATCTTGTCAACAAATAAAAGCATTACGCCAACAATGACAACAATAGATATTTTTTGAAATAGAAATAATTTCAACATTTCTTGAAAGTCAATTGGTGTGTCAGTAGCTACTTCATGCACACGAATGTAAAAAAAAGGAGGGGGGTGGAGGTCACTGTTCGGTATTTGATAAGGTAAACAATTTAGCAATTTTTATTTCGACATTAGGAATGTGTCTGTGTATTTCAAACACGACAGACTATCATTAAATATATAGAAAGACAGAAGAGATGGATGAATAAAGAGGCATAAGAGAAATAGATTAGACTTTTACATTGAGAGAGAGAGAGAGAGAGAGAGAGAGAGAAAACTAAGGTTGGGATTCCATTGAAAGGTAGAAATACAAAGATCTAGAGAGATCAAACAATTAGAAGTAAAGAGAGATGGTGAGTGAAAGAGAGGGAGAGAAAGAGCGAGAGAAAGAGAGAGAGAGAAAGAGCGAGAGAAAGAGAGAGTGAGAGAAAAAGGAAGAAAGAAAGAGAGAGAGAGAGATAAACGTATATGGGATACAATATAAAAGCATAAAACTTTATATTTGCACACAAAAACACCCCCTGATATAGAAAGCTGAAACAAACTCTTGCGTGACAATTAGAAATGCCATTAAACCAGCGTGACATAGAAAGCTGACACAAACTCCTACGTGACAATTAGAAATGCCATTAACCCAGCGTGACATAGAAAGCTGACACAAACTCCGGCGTGACAATTAGAAATGCCATAAACCCCTGGTGCGACATAGAAAGCTACTGTCACCCTCTGCGTGGTGTAAAATGCTGACGCAAATATCTACTAGGATCAAAATATTTGTACATTTTAGATGAATGTGACTTATTCTTAATCCAAACTCGATCCTCACACTAAGTATATTCAACCTTTCTTTGTGCGATATGCAGTATTTTATGATATTGAAACGTTTTACAAAGTAATAATGAAGTATTTATAACAAACAATACATAACAAACACACACACACAGACATAAATGTCACCACATTTCCATGCTACAGACTCACTGGCCATAAAAGTGCTGAACAAACCAATCTGGACAAAAGTGATCATTGTTTCCGAAACAAAAGACTTCTTGAACAATAGGTGGGGAAAAAAGACAAGAGAAGACAATACGTCCAGCATAGGAGAAACTGAATTTTGGAGAAAAACATGTATTGTAGGAGTTACCTTTCATTGCAAGATTAAGACGGTTTAAACATGGTCTTATGTCATGAACAACTAGATTTTGATCTTTATGTAGATCTAAATCTAGACTCTCAGAGCTACAAAAAATTAAGACTAGACAATGAAAACGTATCTTGCCAACTCTAAAGTCGCCACCATAAGCAATCTTAACAAAATTTAAATGAACTCATATCAAACTCTGGACCATTTATTTACATTCGTCCTACAAAATTAGACTGACATTGTGTCTTCCTGTGACTTAGAGCTGTCACTGCTGGGTCGTATCGTTGAGTAAATAAGAACTGACGCCAACAGACCCACATTTCCTTTATATATTTCTTATCTTTTTTTTAATCTTTTTTTGTTTGTTTCAGGTGAGTTGGCAGATTTTCTAATGATCAGCACATTGTTGTTGAGTAGTGATCAAATGAAGTAGTGTGTTTAAAGGTACATCTATACTCTATAAGCTTACTAGTTTGCTTTCTAATACAACGCTGCTCGTACTAATAGAAAAATATTATGGTCTAGTTCTCAGTATCATTCACCAGCTTTACAATTCTTCTAACAATTGCTTGCTAAAGTCAAGTGCTATTGAATACTTCTTGCTGATATTAAGTCCAAGAACATCGCATGTTATCAAAGCAAGCGCTTAGTCTTTTCTTGTACGTACTCTAGTAGTGACAAAATTAAAAAAAAATCTTCTAACTCCATTGTTGAGATAACAGAAACTTGTGGAGTGACGTTTCTCGACACCCAGGTTTTACGTTGAAATTTCAGGCCCAGGTTCAAAGTTGAAACTACTCCTCCTTCACTGCATGATTTATCTAACACCAACCTGGCCTTTGTAACGAAATATACTAGCTGCGTCCTTCTTGCTGATTGGTAGAGGGTTTTATTTTTGAGTGTGTGTGTGTTTGTGTCGCGTTGTATTAATGTCGACTAGAGAGGTTACAGTCACAGCTGCTTTAATCTCCCCGTCCTCACCTAACAGCGACGTCCAGGAACCTGCTGTCAGACCGTCTTCACTGCCTTCTATCGCATCAGGAGTATCTACAGCCTCTTTGCACCCAACGGCCTCATCATCCAGGGATAACCTTTCCGAAAGAGAGCCCGGAAGCAGGAGGCATCCGGTGGGCGGGGAAGCAGGCCACCGCAAGCCTAGACTTGCAGAATTCGACCCCGAACTTGAGCCCAGGCTCGAACTGGTCAAGGTCACATCACCTAAAGACTCCAACGCCATGCCAGACTCCGGCAAGCAGCAGAAAACAGCGACAAGCATGGAGGATATTTCCAGCCTCCGCCTCTGGAAGGGCATCGTCGCCGAGTTCGTGGGAACGCTCCTGCTCACCCTCGTCGGATGCGGCTCTTGTATCAATCTTCGAGGGGCGGCAAACACGACCTCCAATGTCGTCCAGATTGCACTGTGTTTCGGACTTAGCGTGGCGACCATTGTGTGGAGCATCGCCCATGTCTCTGGAGGACACATCAATCCAGCGGTCACTATGGCTATGTTGGCCGCCAGAAAGATCAGCCTGGCTAAGGCAGTGTTTTTCGTTCTATTCCAGGTCAGTCAAACTTCATCTACACACTGCATGCTTTCATGTTTTTCTCTCTTACTCTTTCTATTTCAATGTCTTGTGGCATAACAGCTCTAGTTCTGGCCAACGTTAAAGACATTTTAGGGAGAAAGCGAGACAGAGAGAGATACATAGAGAGAGAGAGAGAGAAAGGGGAAAAAATGGGGGAGAAAAAGAGAGAAGGAGAGAAAAAATGGGAGAAAGATAGAGAGAGAGAGGGAGAGAAAGATAGAGAGAGAGGGGGAGAGAAGAGAGAAGCTCTAAAATGAGTAGAGTATAGAGTAAACTATTTAGACAGCATTAAATTAGAAAACATAATGAGTGTGAAGAAACAAGTCCTTTTACGTTTAAAGTGTCTTTTGATTGTCGAACATTTTAACAAAACATATATACACGGCAACGTTATAGACAGATCTTCTACTTCACTCGCTGACTTCTCTCTCTCTCTCTTGTTTACACACTCGTCACTTCCCCCAAGTCCTCTAACTCTCGATACCCAACACTTGACCGTGTGTCACGGTTGACCACACAGTAACCGTGTCACAACAATGAGCCTATTCCTTTAGAAGTGTTTTCTGTAAGCATCATGTGTAATATGCATAATGTGATTGGCATTGGCAAGATGTAGTAAAAATATTATCTAGCTATGTACATTGGACTATTTTAACTAGTCTTTACATTTAACTAATCAGATTCAATTCTATTCCTATCCAATAAAGTTCTGTCTATACACAATGAGGAAATCGATTCGATTTAAATCGAAGTTGTTCACCATTCTCCGTAAATTATAATTGTATCGCAATACCCTTTGTCTGTAAAGATGACTACATAGTTTCTTTCTTGAACTTGCTTAAGACAAAGATAGCATCCCATTGATAAAGCCTCCCCTTTTTTGTTCTCCGTTTGTACTCCCTCCCCCTTGTTGATTGATAACCGCTTTCTGTCTCCTCCTTCCTTTGTTGACTCTCCAACGATACACTGTAGTGACATAGTCTAATGACAGCCGTCCTACGCTTATAATAATAATACTTTAGTGACAACTTGGCATCGGCACATGTGTCCTTGTTCAATGTTCCAGCGGCGGCGCTCTTGGGAAATAAAAGGAAGGAGGGAGCTCTATGTGTGTACGTGTCTGTGTTTATCTATGTTTATATGAATTACCGCCCCCCCCCTCTTTTTTTCCTTGCGGTGTCTTCGGTATTGCTTTATAAATATCATCGGATTGTCTTTCGCACTCACTCAATTGAGATGCGCTTCTTTAGACTTGCGAGATGTTCACGGATGCGCCTCCTCATAATGGTACTTTGTGTATTGAACTGACGCAGAGTCTTCTTTACGTGACAATCATTACTTGAACACAAAGCGAGAGAGAGAGAGAGAGAGAGAGAATTGGGTCAAAGACATCAGTGCGCTTTAACCGCTAGAGGTATATATTGACATCTCTATTAAAGATCCGAACCTACCCCGCCCTGCTGAGGAGATTACCTGAGTGAATCAGACCTTGATCATTGGGTTTGATGTACGTGTGTGTATGTATATAAAGAAGGATTCACTTTGCTATAGCTATAATACCTCCTCCCCCCATCATCATCTGTAACTAGCTCTTCGAACTTAACCAAGTCTTAAGATATGCTGCGATATTTTCCACTACAATAATCTTATCTGACGTGTCAACAATCTCTGAGCCTTTGTCTTGAGCTCGCAGTATTTAATTCATTTTTGACCAGACCTAGATAGTTATGTGGCTAAATGTAACTGAGGCGCCATCTTTATAAATGAGGCAAGCAACAAGGAACAACTTTTCACGTTATAAAACAAGGTGAAACAAAAATGAATTTTTAAAAGCTGAAATATGTTTTTAAAAATAGTTTAATGATCGGTTTGGTCAGTGTCATTCAGAAGTTCAGACGACTCCATCAACATAACTGAGGACAATGTGTTTCTTCTTTCTCGTGTGTGAAATTAGATATGGGTCCGATTACTAGATCTATATATGAAATCTTTGGGAGGGGTATCTTGTGTTAATCTCTATGACTGTCTATTTATCTCTAGAGGTGAATCTAAAGTTACTCGTCCAGGCCTGATACAGTAAGCAGTTTTTGATAAAGTATTTGGGAATTTTTGCGATAAACTAACAATGTCAATAAAGCTAAATCAAACTTCATTCTTGCCAATTAAATTTGATTTACAAACCGAAGAGGTTCTAAAATCTGCAGTGCCAAAAAGTGCCATAGAGTACTATTTACTTGTGCGAAGATATAGCTTATCAAAACTTTCTTTACTTTGTACAACGTAGAAACCAGAATAATATAGAGGTTTTTTTTGTTGTTGTTTTTTGGCCATAGATGGAAATTTATAATACCAAGATAGAAAGACTTGATGTGATGCCATTCTAAAAAAAACAAAAACAAATCAATCAATCAAAAATAATCAATTAGTTAATCAATTAGTTTGGTGAGCTCAAAGGTGGTCGACGGAACAGAGGTGCCCCACAGGTACCCAAAAGACCATCTTAGGCGCCAGCATGCTTTAACTGAAATAGAAGAGAGCACCTGGTTGCATGCGGCTTCAGATCGAGACAGCTGGAAGTCACAAAGGCCGCTGGATAGATATTTGGCGAAATACGTAGGTCACAGCTGGGGCTTCGTAGCCACGGGAAATACTGCATTCCTCATTAATCTTTAGACCCGAAGACAGGCCTTATTATTATTAGTTGTAATTACTTCATTGTTTGATAAAGAAAAGGGGAGACACAACTTCCAGTATTGAGATATATGGCATCAATGGACGGTTCTCTCCCTTATCACAGTATCAGTTGTTTTTATACTTTGCTTGCTTTTTTTGTTTGTTTGTTTTTGCCTACATCTGAGCTCAAACTAGTTAGAAGGAGTAAGTCGGGAATATTACTTGGAACAGGTGGTAGAACATTGCTCTAATGTCCAAATGAAAAGTTGTCAGAGAAATTATCATATTTCATAGAGACCTGCAGAGACACACACACACACACAGACACAAATGCATACAGACACAAGCATTTGGGGAGGCACCAAATTTGTCAAAGAAATGATCTAAAACAAAAATCAATGAAAATTTGTGACAGAATGAAGTGAATGTTCTCTATGTCTAACTCTGAGAAAGAAAAAAAAAAGATTTTGGGAATTTGGTAAGTCGCAGTTAACGAAAGATTTAAACAGAAAGACATTTCCAATGAGATGGAGCTAGGTCGTCCTCTCGCCAAAATCATAAATCGAAAAGTTTTTAATCTTTACGTTTGAATAAGATTAGAATGACAAGTTTCTGTACAATAAACCATCGCCATGTAAATTAACAGGACATGGCGATTTTCAAAATATGAAATCTAAATTGTAGATTTCTTTTTGTCGTCAAATTTACGGCTGTTGTCGATTAAACTTTAAAGCGTTACTCTTCAACAAGCGCCATGTCTCTCTCCGTGAGATTTCTATTATAACATAGATTAAGTGTGCAAAGGTTTGTGAAGATAAAGTTTCCATTTTATTAGTAGATGTGGTACTCATTTGTTTTATCCCTAAACACTTCTGTAGGGGGCGCGATGGCTGAATGGTTAAGCGCTTGGCTTCCGAACCTGGGATCCTGGGTTCAAATCTCGGTGAAGACTGAGATTTTGAATTTCGGGATTCTTAGGGCGCCTCTGAGTCTACCCAACTCAAATGGGTACCTGACTTTAGTTGGTGAAAGTAAAGGCGGTTGGTCGTTGTGCTGGCCGCATGACACCCTGCTCGTTAACCGTTGGCCAAAGAAACAGATTAAACTTAACATCATCTGGCCCATAGATTTGAAACACTTCTGTATGAAGGCTAACATCTCCCCCACACAAGTTGACTTCCAGACCTGGTCAAGCATCCAATACTGAGCTTGACCTTCTCTCGGAGACCAACAATCACGGTAGAAATCACGTCATTGTAGGTCATGGACAAAGTTACTCGCCTTGACTTACTTTGTGGGTGTTTGTTTTGCCCTCTGCCGTGACCTTCACCTCATGGGTGTCACCATTCTGTTATCTAGCATTGTGCCCCTTTCGGAATAGCAGATTAATGCAACTGAATGGTGTGTATTTGATTTGATAAAGACACGAACTTCATGCGACAATCTTATCTGTAAATTTTGAAATAAATTGAATAGTTCTATTTGTCACAGACTTTTGACATTGATTGACTCCTCCTACTTTCTTATCACTAAATGTTATTACCCCCCCCCCCCCTCCCATATCACTATAAACTCTAATCCCATTTAAAACGTCTTCAACTCGACATTCTACGTGGAATGTTTTAGTCTTGATCTAAGATGGAAGGAATGTCTATTCACACAACATTTTTTTTTTGTATGGGGAATCGGGGAGAAAGGAGATTCAAAGAAATGTCACTTAAAAACTGGCATATTTGGCACTGACAGCTAATTGTGAGATGTTTGCCATTTGTAGAGATATGATATAGATCTAGATAAGAGAGACTTACATTCTTCACTGTTGCTGGGGCAGATGAGACTATTGAATCAAATGACTGATAGAAATGTAACAAATACCATAACAATTAAATGGAAACTGATCTTTAAACATTAACAATTGTAATAGAACTAATCGTAGGTCAAGAAAGTGTTTAAATTACATGAATTTTTTTGTAAGTTAAATAAAAATAAACTCCATGAATGTGCTGCTAACTTGACACCTGCAGTAGTTTGAGTTTCCACATCTCTAAACAATAAAATATCAATACATTTTCCAAAATATTAAACGCTGCCCATAACATTTTTATCAATAAACAAGACCCGCTGGAACTTTATTCACAAAGCATATCCTAAAGAGAATAAGAAAAAATTCAACATAAAAATCTTTTCCTAAGTCAATTTTATTATCACAGTAATGAACGTAGATATTTTTTCTTCGTTTCATGTGCAACTAAATTATTAAATAAAAAAAAACAAAAAAACTTTGAAGCTTATAACCGATCTGCGGCACTGAAATGGTTGAGATTCGTTCAAAGGAAACAAAGTTCATTGTAGTCCTATTACCAGTGTCCACTGAGAAATTTTCGTGTAAAGTGGCTTGTCTGCAGCTGTATCAAACTTTGGTCTTGTACTAGATGCTCTGTGTAAAACAAATGGCATTTGAATCAAAAAGAGACACAATGGGGGACTTTGTAATGTGAACTTTCGAGGTCACGTGTGTATGTGATAAAGGGACCAGAAAAAAATTGTTTTTAGTGAAGAAGCAAGCACGGTTCCTAACAGTTCGTTCCCGAATTCAAAAACTCCGAGCATAACTTACGCACCTGGTTTCTCTAGCATTCTTAAATTACTGCCCTTTTAAAACCAGACACTAGATTACTCAGATACTAACAATTGAAGACATCTTATAGGCTGGTTTAGATAACTGAATGTTGCAAGAGATCTGAAGAGTTGCAGAGTAGTTAGGGTCATGACGACTTAACTTGTCGTAACTTTGTTAGCCAGACGAAGTGTTTAATCAAAGATAGCATTTAACTAAATGTATTTTAGTCTTTTGTCAGTATTTCTGCACTTCTACAAACATGTAGTTTAAGTACTTGACAAGGAGAGTATTTTGATCCAAATATTAAAATAAATTCCCATTGGAATATAAACTATACATTTAATAGAACCAGAATTGTAAAACGTAGCATATAACCAGATCCTGTAACTTGGAACCCGGTATTTCTAAGCTCAATTTTATTGGCAATAATACACGACAATACCAACACACCGTTCCATCCAAACCAAGATTGATACTTTTTTTTTTGGTGACAAACTAGACCGAATGGTTGCCTTCACAAAAGACGTAGTCTACATCCTAGACAAACTAGACCGATTGGTTGCCTTCACAAAAGACGTCGTCTACATTTTAGATAAACTAGACCAATTGGTTGCCTTCACAAAAGACGTAGTCTACATCCTAGACAAACTAGACCGATTGGTTGCCTTCACAAAAGACATAGTCTACATAAAAGAGCAGTCTTTCCCAAACTTTTTCCTTCACGGAACATTTCGAACATCCTGAGTATTAAACGAAACATTATGATTATTTTTTTTAGAGAGTCATTAATTCTTCCAGTAGTTCCTGAAGCTCAAATTTAGGCCTCGCAGAACAAGGTTTCCTCGAAACATAGTTTGGGAAACACACTGACCTAGAGAATTAGTTTCTACATCGAAACAAAAACACGTTTTCTAAGTTTGTCTCAACAATTAAACGACAACAGCGTCCAAAGAAAGATTTAACAAGCGAAATTGACAAATAACGTATTTAAACAGTTTACAAGACAGACAGAGTACGTTGATATAGATCTAATATTGTTAAAAGAAATAGCGTTTTGCGTATGTCACGTATGTGTGTTTGGGATTAATGTTTATTCTTGTGTATTAGATGTTTGGTTATGACTATTGCAAGTACAACAGAAACACTAACAGTTGATATATCTAATAAGTCAGTTGTAAGTTGGGCATATGTTTATTCATCGACAAAAAAAAGGCAAATTCAATGTCTTTTCTCTATCAACTAAATAGATCTATATGTTGCTCTTAAGAGAGCCTCTCATTTACTCATTCATTTGTGGATTAACTAAACCCGATGTATATGTTTGGGTGTATAGCAGATGAATTGACGGCACTGTGTACAAGAGAGGGAACTGCTGATGAATGGCATAGTCTGAAACGAACCATCATACATCCCAGTGGTTCTACAGCCAATGGATGGCCCTGTCCCTGGCCTGCTTTAGTGTATTTTTACTATGAAATTGAAAGACTGTTTAAATTTTTTTTTTTAATTTAGTTTATTTTCTTAAAAAAAAAAAAGAGAATTTTGTGACAAATTACTAAGTACGCATACAAAGTGTGATGGGACTAGCTATATAGAATGATTACACTACCCGTTCCTACTCAATACTGATTGATAACGTCACAGTCAATAATACTCTCATCATTTTAAGTCTGAATTAAAGCTATGACGTGACATTTGTGAATTATTAGTTTCGGCTTCAGTATTTATTATACAGCAAACCGTGTGACGTACGTTGCAAGAGATTTGAATCATCACGCTAATGCCTTATAGAAACATTTGTGAGTCAAAAAGGAGCTCATGACCTTAAAAATGGTCACCATATTACTTGATTTTCTTTCGCGACACACACACACATACACTTTTTTTCTTTCCTCATTACACCTCCCCTCCCCCTCCCAAACAAAACTGAACAGACGCGCGGCTATAGCAACAGCTTGAAAGGTTTAAGTCGGATTTAGAAAACAGAAAAACTTCCTTTGTAATAGAATCAGAGAGCGTGTTAACGTCTGTCATTGGGTATATCCTTTGATCTGAATGTACATCTCAACTTGAAATAATGAATGGCAATCATTCATTAGAAAACACACTAAGACATCGCTAACCAATAAAGTGTTTAATAAATCTTGAACCAATACAGTGTTGAATCTTCAACTGATAAACTGTTCAATCTTAAAGCAATGGAGTGTTTACTAATAATCTCTTGGAATTTGTTTATGCGTCCATCCATCCTTTTGAGTGTTTTTATTGAATGTTTTATTTCTGAATAGTTCATTTCGGATTGACCCATCACTAATGAGTTCATCATTATCCACTCAATTATCATATCTCGTTACCAGCTGGGACCAAAACAATCTAAGAGTCAGATTTAGATGTAGGCCAGATCGATAGCAGTCGACGGTCACATCTAACAGCATCCGATATCTTCCAAACACCCACATGGACCGCTCACCCTAAAACGCAAACACATGCACGCACATACATACATTAACACATGCACACACATACATACATTAACTCATACCGAACAAATCATGGTGTACAGTCTGTAAACCTAAACTGTTCAGCGGCGGAGCTTTAAATACACCAACTAAGCGGACCTAAAGTTAGGTCATACAGTAGGCCTACATATATCTTAATGTATGGCTGTTTTTAAAACGAACCATTCCTTCCAGTCTCTGCGCTGATGGCGAGTACTATGATGTTCTGTTGTTTCATTTGGTTGAGTTAAAAAACTTATACTCCTCTCCACCCCCTACTTTAAACCAGTGATACACAACGAGCTGTGAAAAATTGCCTCGAGTACAATTGGAACAGAGTCTCTAGGCTTCATTATGCACTGAGGGAAGAGGGTTCTATTGGCAGGGTAGCACTGCTACACTGTGGAAAGAGGTTTCGATGGGTCGGATAGCACTGCTACACTGTGGGAAGAGGTTTCGATGGGTCGAAAAGCACTGCTACACTGTGGAAAGAGGTTTCGTTGGGTCGAAAAGTAATGCTACACTGTGGAAAGAGGTTTCGATGGGTCGAATAGCACTACTACACCCGTGAAGAAATTCCGATAGTCTAAGTAGCACTGCTACACTGTGGGAAGAATTTTCGATGGGCTGTATAGCCTCGAAGTATGAGCCGCATAGCCCAGAAGTATGGGTCGATGCGTCCCTCGAGCGGATTTTGAACATTTCTACTTGAAAACAAGAAAAACAAAACAAAAAAATTAATAAAAAAACCAACAAATCTGATATAAGGAAAAGAACCCCACAATTACAGTGATGTTTTTAAAACATTGACTCGCATGTTGTCATCGACAAGGAATAAATTATGCAACGTTTCAACTTGATCCGAGACTCGGAAATGGGGGAAATAACTTTTAAAAGATTCCATCCAGACAGACAGACAGACAGACAGAGTGAGTAAATAGGATATAAACTTTCTATCAATGGCTGCATTAAGTACGTTGAATCAAGTATTGCGTACGAAAGCAATGAGAGTTGATTATAACAAAATAAATAACTCATAATATATGTAAATGTATGAAAAGTGACGCTGTTCCGCCAAGTAAATATCACATAGGGCTGACGGCGTCGCTCACACTTCCCTCTGATAGTATGGTTATACTGTGAAGTGCATGAGATGATGTAATAGATCTTTCATGGATGACGTCCGTAGGTGGCTATGACAACTTCAACATCAACTTTCTGCTTCAATATCCGTATGCGTATTACATTCCCCACTGACTTCCAGCTCAAACTAGGGACATATCTTTAAACCCTTTCACCATTGCTTGGTTTTCTGGTCGTGTGGGATCCTCTTCGGACTGTCGTCCCAATGGTTAGAAGATTGAATCCTGATTGAGTCATACCTGCCGAAGTGATGGGGTAGAATTTTAGGTACGACTTTGCTCGTTCACGGTTAGCCATGGAAACAGATGACCTTAACACCATCTGCCCTAGAGAAAGGAAGGCCTGAAACTTTATCACGTCCCATACGTATAAAAATCACACCGAAACCACCAACAATGACCTTAGCTGTGTTTGTATATTATCTTGACCTTAGCTGTGTGTGTATATCATCATGACCTTAGCTGTGTGTGTATATCATCATGACCTTAGCTGTGTTTGTATATCATCATGACCTTAGCTGTGTGTGTATATCATCATGACCTTAGCTGTGTGTGTATATCATCATGACCTTAGCTGTGTGTGTATATCATCATGACCTTAGCTGTGTGTGTATATCATCATGACCTTAGCTGTGTGTGTATATCATCATGGCCTTAGCTGTGTGTGTATATCATCATGACCTTAGCTGTGTTTGTATATTATCGTGCCTTATGAAAATATTTAAAATTACGTCATTAGAATGGATCCAGGAGATCAATCATTGTACATTTTTGTTTTACCCACACTCGTTTCAAAATATGACCAACAGGACTCGTCACAGAACCCAGCTCTGAACCCTCCTCCTTTCTAACTGTACTTTAAGTCTCTAAGTCCGGCTCTTAACCCTCCTCCTATTTGACTGTACTTTAAGTCTCTAAATCCGGCTATAAACCCTCCTCCTATCTGACTGTACTTTAAGTCTCTAAACCCTCCTCCTATCTGACTGTACTTTAAGTCTCTAAATCCGGCTCTAAACCCTCCTCCTATCTGACTGTACTTTAAGTCTCTAAACCCTCCTCCTATCTGACTACTTTAAGTCGCTAAATCCGGCTCTAAACCCTCCTCCTATCTGACTGTACTTTAAGTCTCTAAACCCTCCTCCTATTTGACTGTACTTTAAGTCTCTAAACCCTCCTCCTATTTGACTGTACTTTAAGTCTCTAAATTCGGCTCTAAACCTTCCTCCTATCTGACTGTACTTTAAGTCTCTAAACCCTCCTCCTATTTGACTGTACTTTAAGTCTCTAAATTCGGCTCTAAACCCTCCTCCTATCTGACTGTACTTCAAGTCTCTAAATACGGCTCTAAACCCTCCTCCTATCTGACTGTACTTTAAGTCTCTAAATCCGCCTCTAAACCCTCCTCCTATTTGACTGTACTTTAAGTCTCTAAATACGGCTCTAAACCCTCCTTCTTTCTGACTGTACTTTAAGTCTCTAAATCCGGCTCTAAACCCTCCTCCTATCTGACTGTACTTTAAGTCTATAAAAACCCTCCTCCTATCTGACTGTACTTTAAGTCTCTAAATCCGGCTCTAAACCCTCCTCCTATTTGACTGTACTTTAAGTCTCTAAACCCTCCTCCTATTTGACTGTACTTTAAGTCTCTAAATTCGGCTCTAAACCCTCCTCCTATCTGACTGTACTTCAAGTCTCTAAATACGGCTCTAAACCCTCCTCCTATCTGACTGTACTTTAAGTCTCTAAATCCGTCTCTAAACCCTCCTCCTATTTGACTGTACTTTAAGTCTCTAAATACGGCTCTAAACCCTCCTTCTTTCTGACTGTACTTTAAGTCTCTAAATCCGGCTCTAAACCCTCCTCCTATCTGACTGTACTTTAAGTCTCTAAACCTTCCTCCTATCTGACTGTATTTTAAGTCTCTAAATCCGGCTCTAAACCCTCCTCCTATCTGACTGTACTTTAAGACTTTAAACCCTCCTCCTATCTGACTGTACTTTAAGTCTCTAAACCCTCCTCCTATCTGACTGTACTTTAAGTCTCTAGATCCGGCTCTAAACCCTCCTCCTATCTGACTGTACTTTAAGTCTCTAAACCCTCCTTCTATCTGACTGTACTTTAAGTCTCTAAACCCTCCTCCTATCTGACTGTACTTTAAGTCTCTAGATCCGGCTCTAAGCCCTCCTCCTATTTGACTGTACTTTAAGTCTCTAAATCCGGCTCTAAACTCTCCTCCTATTTGACTGTACTTTAAGTCTCTAAATTCGGCTCTAAACCCTCCTCCTATCTGACTGTACTTTAAGTCTCTAAATCCGGCTCTAAACCCTCCACCTCCTATCTGACTGTGCTTCTCTAATGAGTAAGTTTGGTTGAACTAAAGTGGGAAAGTAATGGTGGTAGGGGGGAAAGTTTTGTTGCGAGGCAACCAGTGCATGAATTTTTTTAAGCTTAGAAACTTTCAAAAAGAACGACTATTTGTTATTACAATTGTTTTCTTTTTTGTTTGCCCATAAAAGTAGTAACTAGTAACAAAGTTCCAAATAGAAGAGAAAGGCCAAACTCGTTTTCAGCAAGCCTCTAACATAACGTTAAGAAAGCTCACCAAAATAATACAAACCCACATACAAACACACATACACAAACACTCGGTTATAGCACACGTCATCGAAGTCCACGTGTCACACGTACAGGGATGCTAGGACCCCATTGATTCTCCATGCCTGTGTTATCCTTGGGGCGTGCCTTGTTTTAGCAGTTTCCTGTTTATGGATGACTGCCCTCCTCTCCGCATGTCTTTGGCCACCATTTTTAAATGAGTTTTTTAGAATATTGATCTCCAGGTGAATCAGAGACAAGAAATTGTAGACATCATCATGTCAAAACTATGAGACTTTCTATTTTAAACTTTGGATTTCTTTTCTTTTCGCAGAATTCTATTCATATTTGTTGAACCATCCCTGCTTTTCAAAATCCCATAGTCCTCTAATAATAGGCCTATAGCAGCAGTTATTGATGCATCTGATCGCTACCTCTAGTAGTCATTGCAACACTCTATTTCCTTGACATCTAGTCTATTTATAATTGTTGTTAATATACTGACATTTTCTGCACAATCTGTACCTTTTATCTCAGTGTACACATTCGGCCTTTAAAGTTTGTTGTATACATTTATATTATGCAAATCTTTGGGTCAAAACTCAATTAACTTTCAGGCAATGAAGTAAATAATTGTCGAGTACTTCAACCCGTCTTTCTGGTTTGAGATTAATGTTAGAGTGACCTTGTTAAATTTGTGCTTTATTACATTAATAGCAATTTCATTTGCATACGTGGTGGCAAAGGTTACTAAATGACCTGGCGTTGTTAAGGATTTGGATGAATGTCATTGTCTTCAAAGAGATACAGCGCTGTTTATTATTTATTTTTTTTGTAAGTGTATAATATTAATAAATCCAAAAGCACGACATCTTTGTGACGTCAGGAATGGAGTTGATGAACGTGTACACTGAATATCAAGTCCCTTATTTTCTTATTTTTTAATATGAACATTATGTTGCTATATTTTGAAAATGTTGAGCTCCCTTTAAAGGTGAAGCCCTAGGCGTCTACACAGTCTTACACTGTTGTAAATCCGGCCCCGAACAGATAGTTGTGAGCTGAAACATTCACAGGGCAATTAGATTCAAGTTTTTAATTTAACTCTTTCTCTCCTAATCGACGATGCAATCGTTGATTTTGACCTCATTAATTTAATTAATGTTTAATTTTTTAAACTTTGACTTTGAACTATATAAAAAGAGCAGGCATTCCCCTTTAAGTCTAGACCAAATACAACATTTTCTGATAACAAAGAACAAAACTATTGAAGCCCAATCATAACAGGGGTGGTGAAATGGTAATGAGCAAATGAAGAATTCCTTCCAAAACGTGGAAAATTAATTACGGAGAGAAAGAGTTAATTTCTGGTATTATGTATTATTAACAGATCATGGATGGTTGTGTTGATGATTGTGTTGATGATTGTGTTAGTGGTTGTGTTGATGATTGTGTTAGTGGTTGTGTTGATGATTGTGTTAGTGGTTGTGTTGATGATTGTGTTAGTGGTTGTGTGAATCAAACCAAACGTCGACGTGTAATTTATCTTGTAACCTGTCGTGGTGTTGACCATTTCATCTTCCTATGCGTTTATATTGATTTCTATCACTAAATAGTTCGGGCTCATATCTCTTTATTTGCTAGTCTTAAGGTGCCAAATATTTAACCTTCTGTTCATCTCCTCACTAAGTGTTTCATTTTTCAGCTGATTGGTGCGGTTGTAGGTGCGGGAATACTCCTTGGATTAACGCCAGAAAAGGACCAAAGTGCCTTGGGCATGACCTTGGTGCACGACAAGATTTCAGTAGGTCAAGGTGAGTACGATTTCAAATATAACTTTGAGTACATGCTACAGGCCCGTACAAAATATTGTGGTTGAGCTGTAAGAGAGATAAGGCTATTTACTTAGCGGTTTGAGATCCTGTCTGAGCCCATCTTGGTATCAATGGGTATCTGACCTTGAGTTGTTCGTTGCACTATTCCTATACCATTTCTCTATTGTTACATGTTCTTAAGACGCGAATGAAATTTCTACCCAGTAGAGGATATCACCATTAAATGTCGCAAAGTGACAAGCTGATATACAAACTCTTGGATGTGTTTAGAATGAAGCGATGAATATGTATGAATATGCCGAAAATAACTATTTATTTTCCAGTAATATGTAATGTACACATTGATGTGAGCCCATGTCTATTTTGACCATTGCAATACCGCGTTGCCAGTAGACAGAGACAGAGACAGACTCTAACCGAGTACTGGTATCATTTAAAACTGAAGTATACTAGATTCCAAATATGAACTCTGTAGCTAATAGCACTAATCACTTGGATACATGAGAGTCGAGTTCGAAGCCTTATATTAACTAGGGCTCGAGATAAGTTTCATTTGCTGAGCTGATAAAAAGAAGCCCGGAAGTCTTTTCCCCTCCACACCCACACACATACACACATTCCGCCATAGGTCCGCAAAAGAGACTCAACGTGAACGCCTTGAGCTTGCTACAATAGAAAGACGCCAATAATAGTCAAGCTTAGCAGATGGAATGTGGTCGATTCCGTGTGACAGATGACTTTAGAATAATACATGAAGTTCAATTGATTGTCTCCATGCACGCATAAACTCTCACACACATGCACACATATAAGACACACACATTGACTGTTAAACTGTCTTAAATCCTAGGTGTCTGTCTCATAGAGGAAATATTACCAAGTCTTACAACTCAGGCCAGACAAAACTGGTTCAAAATATTTTTTAAACTAAGCCGCTGAATAGAATCATATTTTTGTACACCCTGCAATATCCAGGCCCCTCTGTGTACGACAGATACGTTTAAAGATGTATGTCACGCTGACCTGTTGTTTGCTCCAATTTTGCAGCTGTTGGCGTGGAGCTGTTTATTACTTTCGTCCTCGTCTTTACTGTGTTCGCCTCCTGTGACAACAAGAGGAAAGATCTGAATGGCTCGGCGCCCCTGGCCATCGGCCTCTCTGTCACCATGTGCCACCTCTGGGCGGTAAGTTAAGCAGTTTTAATGTAACAGTATCAGTACAAAGATTTTTAAACATGTGAGATCTAAATTTCCTCAAGGGCAATCAATATGTTATTGTTATTATTATTGTTATTATGTTAACAAATAAAATACATTATCTGGCACTGCCAGGGTCGAACTACTTTGGAGAAAAACAAATTCATTGTAGTCTCCCTTTAACTGTGTTCACTGAGGAATGTTCTGGTGATGTGGCAGGTCTGCAGCAGTACTGCCCTCTGACAGGCAGCTAGAGTCTTCTTACGGATGTTAAGGGCTTGAAGGTATCTGCGAGGTCAATTGTCCTTATCTCTTCAGGGTATATTTTTTATTTTAGACAACTTCCAGAACCGCTAAATTTCCAAGCTTAGGTCACCATATTTTCTTTTTTCAATTTCGGTTTTCCTTATGCTATGGAGGTTTCAATGATTGTAGCGGTTTTTCCTTTTTTTTTTTTGTCAATTAACAGCAGATTAGGACGATAAATATCCACCGTTTTGTCAGTAAAAATAGGCCTATCCCAGTTTAATAAGTAATCGGTTGAGTCTCGGGAATGTTGCACATTTGTATTTGCAATCGGACCATTGTTTGTCAACTAAATTATGTGTTAAAGGTGTTTATGTATTAATTTTGCAACTTGGTTATGGGGACGCAGGTAGCCAGATTCTGATAAAGCTGAACATCCTGCCATTATGTGTTCCATTGACTCACCGCATTTCTACATTTTATTATTATTATAGATCGAAATTATTTTTTATTAAAGGGAGAAAAAAATAATCTTTGTCTTTAGTAATCTAGACAATGCCCCCTTGTATCTTTTGTAGATTTGAAAATTCAATGAACGTATTCTTTTATAAGGTTAACATAGTTGCATTAAATATGGTGAAACTACAATAATATTGCTGGGTCAGCTAGCAAAGTAAAAAAACAACAACTTAAGTTACTCAATTTTCCAAGCACGTTTAAATATGGTAATATTCATTAGAATCGATACCATAATCAACAACAGATGCTAATTGCTAGAGCCTAGTCTCTGATTGAGTCAATAAAGTAGTATCGACTATTTCACGACCTTGATCAATATGCTTCTTTTTAATTCAATTCCCCCCTATGGTACCTCCCCCTTCCCCACTCTTTCAACAGATCGATTACACAGGATCAAGTATGAATACAGCCAGAAGTTTTGGTCCAGCCCTTGTGATGGGAACATGGGACAATCATTGGGTAGGTCATTTGGAAATGAATGTATTCGTTGCGACTGTTTAGGAATCTTGTATATGCATGAGTTTAGTTTATATGTGTTGATTTCTTGATTTCTATTTGTTTTCAATTTTGATTTTGTGTTTATCATTTTTATTTGCTTTTCAGTAAATTGTTTTTTTTTTTAAATTAATATTTATTTAGTAAGCAGAAAAAAAAAGTGTTGCCTATTTTAGGTTGATTTTTAGTATTCATGAGCAAACAATATGACAGACGAGTCTGAATGGCAAGAGCGATAACTAGATAAAACTTTCCAGGGTTTCTGACTCTGGATTCTTTCTCTTCATATGACGATCGGGCATACCCAGGTGATTGTAGGCTATCTAATGAGATAGATTTTCCGCGATTCAAAACTGTAAACTAAATAGCAATCACATAATTATGAATAAATTTGCAATAATAAAAATTGAATTGTAAACAAAAATACTATTATAAAGCCTAAAGATATCTTCTGGCGTATTGTCTTTTTAAATTCTTTTACAAATGAGCTGTAGTGAAATATTACCCATTGTGTTTGTCTGGCCTAATAGATCCTACATGTGTTCTGAATAAATATTTCACATATTGAGTCCAGCTGAGTATGTCCTTACTGGTACAATTGTCTATTTCAAAAGATTGATATAACAGAAATGTAGATTTTAAATGTAAGTTTTTTTTTTATTAAGAGCTCTCACCCCCTGTTTAATTAAAACAAAGCTACGCCTATTAACTTTAATTATATTACTATTATATTAATTTTGAATATTAGCTCAAGATGCTTTTGTAATAGTCACTTTTTTTTTTCAAATTATATCGTTGACTTTTTCATTTATTAATCATTTTCCTAAAACTATATTAACATCTAAATACTACAAATATGTTTGGTGTGTACAAAATAATCCGAACTACAATATATGACTATAGAAGGTTCTAGTACTGCAGAACCAAAAGCTTTTCCGATGTGGCGGCTAGAAAGAAGAATTATTTCTTTTTTCTTTAGTTGGAAACATTGAAGTGTGTCCTTGACATTGTTTAGTTATTCGTGAAAATTTCCAATATAAAAAATTGACCGCTGTTCTTTCCATAGCATTAGAGATCAGCTAAAAGATATCATATCATCAATATCATGTCATCTTTTAGAATTGATTAGGATATTGAATATTTTCACGCTTAAAGTGAGTACCAGTAATCTCCTCTAATCTTACACCTTAATTTGTAAGATTCTGCTTACGTTCTGTAAGCAATAAAATACAACAAGAAAGAAAAAGACAATAAAATGATGATGTGATGATGACATCAATTAGCAAACGTAGGAACCAAGTCGATCTGGATTTCAAATATTACAATCACCGAGAGGGTTTAGATATTCGGTCTTACGTTACTGAAAATGGCCATAATATTAGTAGTAGATTGACTCATTCAACTACTTTGTTTGTTGGTACTTCCGTATTTCACATGATACACACACACAAAACTATCTATTTATAGCTTTGCTACCAAATATGGAAATTTCCAATAACCGTTAAAAACTATATTTGCGCCAATTAGATCCCATTAGTTCATATTTCACTACAGCATTCTACTCTTAGATGACATCATTGTCTGATATAAAAAAAGGAAACTTTAACATAGAGAGTGTTTACTTTCTTACTATGTTTAGGTGTACTGGGTAGGCCCCATCATCGGAGGCGTACTAGCTGCAGCATTATATGAGTACTTGCCTCTATTGTATTATAAATGTATGTACTTTAGTTGGGCTAGTTTGGTCGCTTTTACATTAGTCAGGTTGTTGATTTATAGTCTTGCTTTAAACTTCGTCTCTTGGCAAGTAGTGTTTTTAATGCTTTTTAATTAATCCCATAACATGCTCTCTTTTAAATTATTGTCACTTAACTTTCGTTCATTCCTCGTTATTTGTTATTTGTTACTCTTTTATTATTATCGTTTCAGTTTTATTTATCTTCGCTTGTTTTGCTTCTCTATAAAGGGTATCTCAAAAATTTTGTATTGACATTTTGAAAAAAAAAAAGGGATTAATTAACATTTTGGTAAATATTAGCTGGAAAGATTCTTTGTCTTTAGTCTACTACATATTTAGCGAGTCTACTCTTAGCTAGTCATTGACTAAAGTAAAGAAAAAGATTTCCAAAAAAGGAGCGTTGAAGTAAAACTTCACATTGGTCAACAGTTGCTGACCAGAGATTTGATGACCATAGGCAAATCTTTCCCCAAACCAGATGTCAATGGGCCGCCATCGGAGTTGAACAGATTTTAGGACGACCTAAAGTCTTTCTCTATTGAAAATTACAAGTAGATTATATGTATTATTCATTTGTTTTTCATGTTTGGATTTTAAGTTTCAACTTGTTGACCGCTTATTATTTAATTCAGATTGGACATCAGTCTAAACGTATAATGTGATGACATTGTCTTTCAGGCGTTAATAAATTAATATATTCTAATGAATAAGAAAATAAAAATAATACATTCCTTGAGTTACCCTATGTAGATACATTGCATGTATAGGTGCAGCTGATGTGGTTTGTTTAAAGAGATAACATGAAACAACTTGTGAGTCGTTTTCGTAATGTGCATATAATTATTATAATTGTGGAAATTCAGTTAACATTAATTAACTAAAACAAAATATTTCCGCAGATTAAGAGGGTTTTGACATCAGTGATCGCAAATTATTATTTATTAAGGAATAGGCTGACATCACTCGACATGTAGACCCACCGAGTTTATACGTCAAGTTGCAAACAGTCGTCTTGGATATATAGCGTCATTGGCTATCAAATTTCATTTAGCCCTATTCACATAACGCTTGCAATGCCTCTTTGTTTGCATCTCTTTTCTGATACCATATATAATGTAAACCTTTAATGTGCTATATAGTCCTTCTATTTACTGGTGGTGTCAGAATTTCTGTAGTTTTTTTGTTTAGGTGTACGCAGCTTTCCATTTGCTAGTTTTTGTAAAGCTAGATTTTTTTTTTCTTTTGGAAATTTATTATTATATCAACATACAAGAAATGTTATTACATTATTTAGATGTTATTATTACTGGTGTTATTATTATTATTAATGTACTTATTATTTCAGAGTTATTCTCTGCCTGCATTGATATTAGTTCAATAATCCAAATTTAGTGTAGTCCCACAAGTGTGAACTAGATGTTTGTTTCCTATCATTGCATGTCCTTAGTGGATTTTAAAATTAGAGAGAGAAAGAGAGCGAAAGAGAGAGAGAGAGAGAGAAAGCGAGATAGAGAGACTTATTAGGTTGGATAGATAGATAGATAGATAGATAGATAGATAGATAGATAGACACTTTGTGTATGAATAGAATAAAGTCTAGAATCGTTGACTAATCAATCACGAACGACAGTTAAACAAAATATCAAAGGACGCAACAGAATTCATTAAATGTCAGAACTGTAAACGTGCAATTGCTAATGTTAACCATCAATGGCTGAATGTTAACCATCAATGGCTGAATGTTAACCATCAATGGCTGAATGTTAACCATCTATGGCTGAATGTTAAATTATTTGTGTACGCATGAGTTCATCTGTGGGTTTGTAATTGTATGCGTATGTGTATTCAGATGTGAGCATGTGTGTGTAGGCCTCTACTTCTGACTGTACTGTGATCATAAGTAAAATATCGCATTCATGTATGTGTGTGCATATATCGGTATGTGTGCGTGTGTTTGCGTGAATGCATGTGCATATATATATATATATATATATATATATTTATGTCAGGGTGTGACTGTAAAAGAGAGTAAGCTTATACATGTGGTTTTCAAAACGGATTGCATTCTCAATGACCTCATCTCACCTGTCTAAATATCAAAACACAATGAAAGCTTCTTTGGTAAACAAAATTCTATGAAAGTATCATGAACAAAACACTACGATATGTGTGTGTGGGGGGGGGGGGGGCGTGGAGGCTTAGAAGACGAACTTGGGGGTGTGGGGAGGTTAATATCTTTTGATTGCTGGAATGTCTGTGAAATCTAAAGCCCTAATGGAAAAGATACTTTAAAGTTTTCTCCCCTGACACAATCTATGGTGTAAATAAATACATAAAATATTATGAGAGCTGTTATTAGCGTTTCAAATCAAAATGGCTAAATAGTGGCTACATTTCATTGGTAACCAGTCACTAAAAGTGTATAAAAAGTAAAATCATTATATCAGCTTTCAGGGACTATCTGTCTGTGGCATTTTACGTCTCGAGAGACGATCTTTTCCCTTTGCAACTTCTTGTGTGACTAAAGAGGCCAATCCTTGATACACAGCTGCGATCGCAGGTTGGGCATATATAATCACCAGGCGCCGTTGCATTTTCACCCTTCTTTCTGCTTCTGTTGTGTATGACATCTGCAATCTTTGACCCTTCCTTTATGCTCTCTCTCCATGAGGATCTGTCCAGTGCTACCTCTTCCAGTTGCCAGTGTCGATTTTGAAGAGCTTCATGTCCCGTTTGCATACATCCGTATAACGTAATAGTGGGCGACCAGCGGCTCTCCTGCCTTCTATTAGATCGCCATACAGGATGTCCTGTGGAAGTCGACTTTCTGGCATTCTACGAACGTGGCCAAGCCAGCCAAGGCGTCTGCTGCTGATAACAGAGCGGATGTCCTGGCACCCTGCTCTTTGTAGCACTTCCTCATTGGTTATCTTATCTTGCCACCTTATTTTAAAGATCCGCCTTAGGCATCGGAGGTGGAAAACATTCAGCTTTTTTTCCTGCCATGAGTAGGTTGACCATGTTTCACTTCCGTACAGCAAGGTGCTCAACACACAGGTCCGGTAGACTAGGGCTTTAGTACTGTTAGTCAGCAATATGTTGTCCGGGACTCTTTTCTGCAGCCGTGACATGGTGGCCATTGCCTTGGCTATCCTGTTGTTTATGTCTTTATCCTGTAGAGTGTTGTTGGATATGATGGAGCCAAGGTAACAAAAGTGATCAACAATTTCTAGTGGTTGGCCATTAATGCTTACTTGAGGTGCAGTGTTTGTGTTTTGGACAAGTATCTTAGTCTTGCTTTGACTGATGTTTAAGCCGAACTTCTGGCAAGCAGCAGATAATTTGTCAACCTGGCACTGTAGCTGAATATCAGAATCAGCCACAATAGCTGCATCATCAGCATACAGGAGTTCCCTGACGAGTAGCTTCCTAACCTTGGTTTTTGCCCACAGCCTTGATACATTAAATAGTTTTCCAGAGGATCTTGTATGGAGAAACACACCTTCGTTTATGTCGTTGTACGCATAATGCAGTAGACAGGAGAAGAATATGCCAAACAGAGTAGGTGCGAGCACACATCCCTGCTTGACACCACTGCAAACCTCAAAAGGTGCTGAATGGGCTCCATTGAATTTGACAGTGCATCTAGTTTCCTCGTGAAAACACTCAATGAACTGCAGTAGTTTGGGAGGGCAACCTATTTTCCTCAGGAGTTTGAAAAGGCCACTTCTGCTGACCTTGTCAAAAGCTTTAGTCAGATCAACAAAAACGATGTAAAGGGGTCTGTCTCTCTCTCTGAATTTCTCCTGCAGTAGTCGTAGAGAAGGTATCATGTCTACAGTGGATCTACCACTCCTGAATCCACACTGAGACTCTGGGTAGACTCTAGAAGCTATCACTTGCAGCCTGGATAGTACCACTCTAGCAAAGATCTTGCCCACTATACTGAGGAGAGAGATACCCCTGTAATTGTTGCAGTCACTCCGATCCCCTTTGTTCTAGTATATTGTGACTATAGTTGCGTCATGCATGTCCTGTGGGACATGACCTGTTTCCCAACAGCGGCAGAGGAGAATATAGAGTTCAGGGAGCAGGAGTGATTCGTTGACTTTCACTACTTCCACTGGGATACCATCACTCCCAGGAGATTTTCTATTTATTATGCAGTTAATTGCTTTTTTAAGGTCACTGAGGCTCGGAAGATCATCTAGGCATTCCAGTACTGGAAGATCTGGTAGAGAAGCCAGGGCGACATCGTCTACTGTGTTTTGTGTGGCATAGACTTCGAGGTAGTGTTCTGTCCAACGTTCTAGCTGCTTGGTTTGATCTGTAATTTTTTCTCCTGATTTGGATAGAAGGGGGGCAGGCTTAGACACTGTTTGACTCAGGGCCGCTTTGATGCCATCAAATAGAGCTTTCCTATTTCCTGAGTGGAGACTGTCTTGGAGTCTGTTGCAGGTATCCCTCCAAAAGTTGTTAGCACATTTTCTAGCCATTTCTTTCGCCTCTTTATTAGCACTTTTGAAGGCCTCCAAAGATCTTGGACTTGGCTTTGTCTTGTGAGTGAGGTATGCAGATCGCTTTTTCTCGATGCAAGGTTCCATATGTGCTAGATTCGCCTCAAACTAGTCTACATTTTTGTGTTTTTGAGGCCCAAAGGCGGTGATTGCCGAACTGTAGATTACATCTCTTAATTTCTCCCATCTGATAGAGATGTCTTCTTCATCACTTAACGAGGGGATTGAACTGTTCAGGAGCTCGCCAAAGAGTGCACACTTCTCTTGGTCACCTACATGGTTGACGTTAATTCGCCTAGTTCTGGGTTGAGTGGAAGTATAAGCCTTCTTGAGAAGTAGTTTGATTTTGCTTAGCACTAGTGAATGGTCTGAGTTGCAGTCCGCACTATGATATGAATGGGTGTGGATGACACTTTTCAGATCCATCCTTCGGGTGATGCAGAGGTCAAGCTGGTGCCACCTTTTTGAGCGTGGGTGCTGCCAAGAGACTTTATGGCGTTCCTTGCCAGAGAAGAATGTATTTGTTACGCACAGTTCATGAGAGCTTCAGAACTCGAGTAGCCTTTGGCCATTGTCATTGATTTTGCCAACACCATGAGGTCCCAAGCATTGTGGCCATGCATCATTTCCATCACCAACACGGGCATTAAAGTCTCCATTTATATAGAGGTGCTCGGATTTTGGAATACTTTTAATTACCTCCTCTAGAGCTTGAAAGAATCTCTCTTTGTCCTCTTCCGGTGCAGCAAGGGTTGGTGAGTAAGCACAGATTATATTAACTTTGCCTTGCGGTGATGCAAATTTCATGTGTGCTACTCTTTCATTGCCAATGGGAAACATCGCGATGCAGGGGACGAGACAGTTTCTTATTGCGAAGCCGACGCCATGTATTCTAGGGCTTTGTTCTGGTTTTCTTTGCCAGCAGAATGTATAGTTGCTTTCTGTAAGAGATCCGCTGTCTGCCAGTCTGGTTTCTTGCAGGCAGGCCACATCAATGTTTAGTCTGCTGAGTTCTCTGTCGATGATAGCTGTTTGACGCATGTCGGTGACGAGTTCAGGGTCAGTATTGAAGCCAGGACACATTGTCCGTATGTTCCAGCTTGCTAAACGCATTAATGTTGAGGGTTTTCTTTTGATTGTATTTGCAGGTGCGGGTGAGCAGCTTGCTTTTTGATTTTGTCTTAGCACCAAGCACCCAGTGGTGCGGCAAGCTGTGGCGGGATAGCACTTTACTGTCCGAGGGCTGCTCGGCTTAAGGCAGGCAGTAGCTATCCAGTGAGGCTAAAAAGCCCCTCCTACCGTCAAGAGTGGTCCCTGGCGTTCCAGCTTACGCCAATCAGCTAGGAACTTATCACCGGTAACTACCACTCTCCGTGTTTTTTTCCAAAGACATTACTGTCAGAGATGGAGTGACCTTTCCATTGCTGGGGGAAAGCCTGGGCGGTAAATTTGCGAGTGCTGGGCTGCCCACACGTCAGCACACGCCTCTCTTCCATACTGACCGGGTCCAAAGGGATGGAGAGCCATCACAATTTGGGGACAGGTGGCTGCAGGAGTTTGCCAGAGAGCAGTAGTCTTACTACTGTCCCCCCGCCTACGGGCTCCAGGACCGGATTTTCTGTTAGGGTTTTCTCCCTTAGCCTTAGACCTTACAGGGACACACACAAGGCAGTGCGGCTATTGACCTATAACTAGGGGTTTGGTTTGTGGGCAACAGGGCGTGTCGCACGCCGACGGGCCATGCCTGCCTCACATCTTGGGGCCAAACCTCCTCCGAGACCCTTGCAGTTTAGCCTGAGGCTTCGCAGCCTCAGTTTCCATCTGCCACCACGAGGAGGTACTGCATAGGACTTGCTGTGGAGAGGCTATGTACTGGCAAGAGAGACTTACAAAACTGCTCCCCTTTCACAGATGCTAGCCAGCGGTGGCAACAAGTCAAGCTACCACACTAGACGCTTCACACAGAAATTTGACAGGGACTATCACGTGCTCACATACCTGCGCGTGCTTTAACGAATGGGTTTTCTGTGTCATGCTGACCCACCACGATGTAAAGTTGATAATCGGGATGTCTCGAAGTCATTCAGTACCAGAATAACTTGATCACATCATATCAATGTTGGATTAACACTTGAACTTATCGAAATATTCTGTCAATGTTTAGACTTACAGTGAGGTCAGTAATGTAGTCCAGAATCCGAAATAATCAGTGTACTTTAAGCACATATATACAAACATTGCATACTATAAGGTGTACAAACATTGAATACTTTAATATACACATTGCATACTATAGTTTAAAGATTTGAATTACTGATAAGTTTTATACCAATGGATGAAGAGCTCAATGTTAAATGTTGGTCAAATGGATACAGAGTTATGTTCTAGAATGTCAATAAAAAAACTAACTCCATTAAAACTATATTTAGAATGACTTACAAAGCATGAATGGCTTGAACGTTTAGTCATTTAACAACTATAAATATTTTGTAGCCACTGTCATAGTACATGCTATTTTAATTGTAGTTAAATATATATCTACCATCGCATTACAGCTTTGCACTAGTGTCTGGATCAGTGATTTTCATAAAGTTTTTGCAAAATGCTAGAAGCAACAAATAATAATAAAAAAAAATCTGAAGATATTTATAAAAAAAAAAACAACACAAAAGAAAAACAAACAAACAATGACTGCTAGTGAAATTAATGAATTTTTACTTGAGCTGATTAGTATACAATTTTTAAGTATTTGTTTTTATTAATTAAAGTGAATTTGAATTTCTTTCAAATATTAATATGAAAAGCCTCATAATGTTTATATTTATTGTTTCTTTGTATGGACATTCCTTTGCTTTTTAAGTGAGTAAATGTTGTTCTTTCTCTCTAATGACCAGGTCTACTGGGTCGGACCAATTTTAGGCGGGGTGGCGGCGGGCGTTCTTTACGAGCACCTCTTTGCAGTGAACGCGAGTCTGGACAAGGCGAAGGCGTGTCTTCTGTCTAGTGATTACGATGACGCCAAGTACAAGGCTAAAAAATATAAGGTAAGTGTTTAGAGGTCAACATAGAGCCCACCTTAAGCATAGGCGAACTAGTCAGCCCAGGGCCTACGATTGGTGGTGGCCTTGCACAGTACTCAAAATAATATATTTAAAAAAGAAATAGTGAAATCTGTGCCCAATGTTATTGTTGGAATACACTAGGTTTGAAATACATTTTTTAATTTTATTATTTCGCTGAGTATTTTTTCCCCATTTCATTTTGGGGCGCTCTACTTCGCCTAGGGTCTGCAATTATCCAAGGCCTGCCCTTGTAGGTCAGTTGTAGTTGAGGTTATATATATTTATGTATTTGTTGACTGCATAGCTTACAGTTAGTTCAGTTCAAACTACAAGAGACGTGAAAGGGGGGACTGAAGCTGTATAAAGCTAACTACAAGTAAAGAGCAGGGGCGTAGCGTATAATAAAGACTGTGAAGATATAACCTTCCCACCCCCAGCACAGTAACTGTTTGTACTTAGTCTCTTAATCTTTGTTTTATTTATCAATGAAAATTTTCAGCTCCATTGCAGCCACCAGAGAAGACTAAAAGGCTAAATCAATTTGAACTAAAACTTTGTAGAAACCATAGACTTTTAGTTCGCCCTTACTCCGTTCCCACTCCACTCCCTTCCTATGTATAGTACAGTTCGTTGTTAATGTCCCATAAGATTGTCGTAATGCTTCTGGCTATGTCGTCATTGACTTATAAACGAAACGATGACAACAATGCGTGTAGCTCTTTTCTGTGGTTCATTTGATTTTTGTTTATTCAAGGGGGAAAACTGCTTTAATTATAGTCAATATAAGTTAACATAAGTTATCTCCCTTTGAGTTTCAAAATAGTCTATATTTTCACCACAAACTAAGCCAACGTCAAGGAGGCTGAATTGAACTTGCAAATTGCCAACTAAATTAAAGTTACAAAAGAAAGAGATTAAAAAATTGAATTTGCAATGTTAAAATGTTATTTTCAATAAATATGTAACTTTTTAAAAATATAGTTTTGTCAACACTTCCTATGTTTGGTACACCGGATACACCAAAAAAGGTTTGCTATTTAAAGGTTTTCCACTTTAATACTAAAATTTATTTTAGACTAAAACTTAATCATAGATTTGCTTGACCTTGATGAATTATTACTAAATTTCATCATCGTTAATATGATAGTTTTGAAATGAAAGGTCAAAGAACTCCAGTAAAGAAAGGGCCTGCACGTGTTTTGAAGTAGAGACTTTACAATGACAAATCAAATGCTGATCATAAATGGCTAAAGCCCTCCTTTGTTTCTCCTCCAGGTTCGTGTGATCGAGGAGGATCCAAATGAAGAGGAGTTAGCAGAGACAGAGACAATGACAGAGAAAGGGAAGAAGTTTGGCTCTACTTCAAATGTTTGAAAGACCTGAAACGTCCGACCTGTACATAGGTCACTAGGTTGCCATGTCCAACCTGTACATAGGTCACTAGGTTGTTTACTTCATGTCTAGCTGTGTAGGCCATGAGTCACTTGGTCATTTTTGTTCATTACATTTAGTCATTCATTGTCTGTGTATATTCATAGTCATATATCACTAAGTCATTTTAATAAATGACACTAAGTCAGTCATTATGTGTCAGGTCCACTTAGTCATTTCTTTCAGTAAGGATTTGAAATGTGTGTGTGTGTATGTGTGCATCTCTATGTGTGTGTATCTCTACAGGTTACT
Organism: Biomphalaria pfeifferi; assembly: GCA_030265305.1. Classification (NCBI taxonomy): domain Eukaryota; kingdom Metazoa; phylum Mollusca; class Gastropoda; family Planorbidae; genus Biomphalaria; species Biomphalaria pfeifferi. The sequence goes on from JASAOG010000024.1 coordinate 1,667,177, forward strand.
GTGACTAGTAAGGTCACTCGCTCAATAATGTATTGTAGCAGTATATGTCCATCATGAAGTCCTATGTATCCTCATCACTTGAAAAGAGTATTCACATTTTGTGTATGAAACATGGCATTGAAATCATTCACCTTCATGTTGATGTTGGTCCCTTTTATAATTAATTGATTTCTAATTTCTTGGTTCTTTACACTTTATATTTTCTTTTCTTTTAAATTGAATTTATTTAAGATCAATTTAGAATTATTTTTTTTTAGGTCAATGTAATATAGATCAAAAATATAACAAGGATAAAACAATTTATGATCCAGTAGAAGTTGGCAATGGTTATTGATTTTTAGAAGATTAATATTTTATTTTTAAATTGAATTTTGGTAAATATTTAATAGAATTTTGAACAAATAGTTTGAATTTCTTAGCAATTCTATCTTCTTATCCAATCCTATGTTGTTGCTTGTGTAGAATGTTTTAAGATTACTACAAAGTATTGTTTTACATATTTTTGTTTTTTATTTATTTGTCAAATTTCTTTTACAATTGATTGACTGTAATAATTATTTAATGTTTAAATGTTATCGCTGACACCAAATATTGAGTCACTTTATATTTAATTTATTTCAAACTTTATATTTGTGTATGCTTTAAAATAGCCTACTTAGAGTGTAATCTAGTTAGAGTGTAACCTAATAAGAATTTGACCTAGTGTAAGTAGCCTTGTTAAGTAATGACGCCACTTAAGCATTTAGTGAAAAATGCTAATAGTTTATTAAAATGTTACTTTCCTGTCAGCACATCTTATATGTGGGCACATATGACCATAAAGACATATAGTTTACCAAATTGTCATCAAAGCATTATATTTTAACCTAATTGTAAACATTGCATTTCATTTATATCACCACTGAATCTTCAACATTATATAAAGTAGGCGTAATATATTGTGAGTGTGTAGGTCATTACTGGGTCTACATAGCCATGTAATGTACTGCACTATTATTAGATCGTGAAGAAAAAACCTGAATATTACATTTATGTATTTAAGTTTTAGATACTATTAACAAGACGGAATATCCTTGAACACTAAGTATAAATTAAAAAATAATACCATTTTCCCATTAGTATCTTTAAGCGAATAATCAACATGAATTAAATTTGTTGACTTTTAGTTTGACACATGGGGACTTTTAAACAATACTGACTCTTGTGTAATACTGAAAGTATTAATAACAGAAGCAAAACATTTTGAATCTACATTTTCAAAACTTAAAATGCCTCTGTAAAATTTTACTTTTCATCATTTCATCATATTTTTGTTATAAACTTTTTATCTCAATGTTTAATATTACATTTTAAGTCTGCACAATATACATAATTTACTGTATCTCAATCAAAGTAAGTAAACATATCAAATGTTTCTATCTGAAGTTCAATCACTGAGACTGCCTGCTGTTGTATGAACTTAGCTGTCTCCAGGTATAAGTGTGTCACAGTTGCTTTTACACATTTTATTTGAACTACACACTAATACTGTATGAGCACACCAACAACACATTTGTAGGAGATTTTCCTGAAGAGTCACAACTACTCCTCACTACTGCCCACAACTTCCCCACAGCCAGTAAAGGTGATGTTCTGCCCTTATTCTAAGGATACAATACAATTACTTTAAGCATTATTACTGTTTGACCAGATTTTTTTCTATACCAAATATATTTTTATATTTATACAAAGTATTAAAGATTTGTAATACTGAGTGAATGTCAAATGTACAGATAAACACATAGAGGTCTATGTAGTGTTTAGTAAGTTATCAGCACTGACATTCAGTTTTTAATTAGTAACATTTTAAGTTAAAAATATGTCCACATAGCAGTATGTACAAATACTTCTTACAATTCAAATATTTGATTCAGTTAAAAAAAAAAAAGGGAGCCAAATAATAAATTAAGAAAAAAAGAAATGGCTTAAATTACAATTTGATGCCAAATATTTTGGTTGTTTTTTTGCATTATCAATTTTTATGTTTGCATTTACTCTCTGGATTCTATTAATAACTATAACCTGCATTTAATCCACTTTTATTTGTTAACATGTATTGTTTCTATAGTTTTTATAGTCTTCTACATTTTAGCTGTCAATTATTTAGCAGAACTGATTTCCATTTTTTAGAGCTCACGTCTGTGTTTGTAATTTATTTGAGCATTCCACTATAAGTTTATCAGCATTTCATATGGTGTTTTAAACAATGGATATTTTCAATTTTATAATAATTCCATTTATAACTTAATAAACTTCTGTAAAATTAAATATTTTATACATCAAGTTAATGCAACATTCCAATAAATCATTAACCCATTCTACATTGTCATAAGTTTGTTGTTAGTAATCATATTACAACATTCCATCAGAGAAGTAAGTCCCCAAGTGATATTACAGATCAGTCCTGGGCTAAACATTGATTGTAATTATTGGGACACTTATAAGTCATGATTGCTACATATTGACTGTTGTATTTGGGACTTTAAAGATAATCCCAGACCAGGAATGCTTCATACTGACTAATGTTTTTGACTTGTTTGTTAGTCCAAGGCCAGGAGAACTATATAGTAGATGTAATGTTTGGGATAATTATTTTTTTTTACCTTTGTAATGTGTGTGTGTCATAAATAATATGGTCTGTCATTATTGTTCATATTCATCCCAGACTTAAGATCTAGTCTGTTTATTTATGCCCTCTTGTTAGGCTATTTTATTATCATTCAATGCCTATGCAGATAAGCTCTTTTTGTATACTGTGAATGGCATTTTGTAATTTAAGAATTTTTTCTCAAGTTTTATTCAGAGTTTAAGACAGGTATCACATATTTGTATATGTTTTATTTATTTAAACTACATAGTATCCTATTTAGTGATTGACTAGAATGCAACGTTTAAGCAGACCAAATTTATTTAGTAATTTCTGTATTTGAAACTGACCAAAGCAGTTTGAGCGACATAGTATATGATATAGTAACATCGATTTCTTCTGGTGGTATTGTAAGTAGCCTTTGTTTTGACTGTGTTATTTTCGCATTTAGTGAGATGTTTAAAATGTATTGAATTTTGCCTGACATATAATACATTCAGTTTCTATATAGTATGCAATGGAATATGTACACCAAGATATTTTACTCAAAATTTGTTCTTCCTAATTGTGTGAGCCTCAATATTCGCATTTCAAACTCAGACTTGAGCTGTTTATTTCAAAGATTATGACGCTAGGATGAAAGCCATGGTAAGGAAACCAAAAAAAAATAATTTCAGAGGCTTCACAAGAAATGTATGTAATGTCCTTTACAACAGTTAGCATCATAAAGTCCCCAATGAAGAAACTAAGCAGTCTTCATGTAACATAGGTAGTTTTCATTTCGTTGATAGTAAAATTAATTTTTTTCTCTCAGGGGGGGTCTAGATCAAGTCCAGCCCAACCTGGCAACATGACTTTCTCTTTGTCTCTCAGGGGGGGTCTAGATCAAGTCCAGCCCAAACTGGCAACATGACTTTCTCTTTGTCTCTCAGGGGGGAGGGGGGTTCTAGATCAAGTCCAGCCCAACCTGGCAACATGATTTTCTCTTTGTCTCTCAGGGGGGTCTCTAGATCAAGTCCAGCCCAACCTGGCAACATGACTTTCTCTTTGTCTCTCAGGGGGGGTTCTAGATCAAGTCCAGCCCAACCTGGCAACATGACTTTCTCTTTGTCTCTCAGGGGGGGTTCTAGATCAAGTCCAGCCCAACCTGGCAACATGACTTTCTCTTTTTCGCGGGATAAACGTTCTTTTTACAACGCTTATATCCATTCTTTCGGCCTGTCTGTCTGGTTAAAATGTTTGCACACTTGATTTCTACCACACCCAATCTAGGATCAAGTTGAAGTTTTGTGCAATTATTTTTTTTACCGGACAAAACAAACATCAATTTAAAACATTTTGAACAAGTTTTTTTTTCAAGCATACTTTGTTCAGTGGCACGAAGAGGTTCAATTAAACTGGACCCAAGACCAGTAGGGGCCAACAGCCTGTGATGTAACAACCATGGCATGCAGGGCTTTCATTGGGTTTGGGCCCAAAGCTCGTGAAATTTTGGTGCCTACATGTGGCCTTGGAGGTGATAAACTATACTTGTTTCAAAGCCTATCTGAAACTACTTTCATTGGAATGTATGGAAAATATACAGACTATAGATTTTTTTGTCATACACTTAATTAGTCTTATGGGGGGGGGGGGAGGGCACTAACATATTATATTCTTGAACCCGGGCCCACTGATACCTTGCTACGCCACTGCTTATGTTATTAACTTATATGTTTTCTATGAGCTAAAGTTAACTGTCATGGGGGCCGGGACTCAAGTCTGAGTCAAAGGACAAATATTTTCTCCTGATCAAACAACCACTTATACACACACGCGAACTCACTCGAATACGAACATTCGAACTTAGCTCTTGCCCCCTACCACGCCCCTGTCAACAAACCGCCCTATTTCAGGTAGAGATATGTCAGACGTGAGTGCAGTATTGCGCGAGTCCTACATCTTCACTTCACAGAAACAGTGCCTTGATTAGTTAGAACAAGACCAGACAGTGAGTTCGCTCATTTAAGTTTGCTTACAGATTACTAAAGGTGTTCAACTGTTGCCTTGAGTTGTATAAAGTTTCAGTCAATACTTATTAAATATGTTCCGCAAAACTCTTTATATGCTAATAGTTTTGGAAAAACAAAATATTGTCACATGACTCAAAGAAAAGTTTACATGTACTTTTGTTGTTTCCTGCACCAAATATTTTTTGTAATGTCTTAAGAATTATTATTTTTTGTTTGTTTGTTTAAATAATCTAAGTATTTTTTTAAGAACCTTTTTAAAAAATAAAAATTGTTTAATCCAGTAAAACGAATATTTTGTGTGATTTGTTTCTGTAGTGTATATCATTGTGAAATGTAATATTTTTCGAATTCACTTTATCAAATGTTTTTATTCTATTAGACCTATGTTGAAAAATATCTAATTGTTATTATAGCAAAAAAACACATTTTCAAGTTTCGCGCCTTTTGCCATTAGGTTGCAACGAAAATGGGATTTTAAAAAAAAATCCCCAAACGTAAAAGAGCTTCAAAATTGCAGAGTCATGTCTGAAATAATGACGAGGGGCAAAACTTGTTTCTCTTTAGTTTGATCGTTTACTTTGATCTAACTGGAAGCTTTGTGGGTTGTTTTTTTTTTCTATTTATTTAACGTATAGTACTATGTTTTTTTCAATCAGAATTAAAGTGCTGCTCATAAAGGTTGTGTCCACAAGTTGTGTTGAAGGTCTAATCTAGTGACCAGGAGGCTGTCCTTGGTTTGAAATGAAATAGTCACAGCAGAAAGTCTATGCCTGCAGGGCGGGCTTAGCAGTACGCGGGGCACAGGCCGAGTGTCCTCCGCGGGCCCGTGAGCCATAAGCGTACTCTGAATATTGTGTAGGCCTTACTTGTTGCTGGATTCAACCTTTTTTTTTTTTTCTCCATTATTTTTTGTCATTTGTCTTTGATAGAATTGCATTCTGATAATATTGAAACCGGCCTTTTTACCTGCTAAGGTGGACCACTTCGGGGGCCGATTTTCTGTTTGTGTTTCCACACTGTCTTTGTCACCTTGTTTTTTTTTATTTCTTTTTTTGTTCTGTGTCATTTTACAAACATGTCAACGAGATTTTCTTTTTTTTTTTAAACAATATATATTTTTTACCTTTTGTTCTGTGCTCGCGAGAAATGGCTCTTACTATAAACGTGGTTCAAACAAGAGGGTTGCGCGGGTTACCGTTGCTGATTATGTCACAACTCTCTGCCCCTTTCCCCTTGTCTTCTCCTGCTTGTGTCTTTACTTCAGATCTTTCACTTTAACAGCGCTGTCATAGAACAGATCACGTGGTATTTATACGTCATCAATTGACTTTTTATTTACTTCGAGAATGCAAAATTATAATTTGTGTAAAAAAAAAATATTATGTGAGAATTTTTTTGTTGAAAATCTTTATGTAACTGATACATGACATCAATTTTATATTCATTCTCATCACATTCTCATTAAAGTTTCGCTATATTAACACAATTAAAAAAATGAAGTACCCTTTGAAACCTAACGATCTATGGAGCGGAGGATGTAAAGGTCATATTTGTCTGATGCCCACGGTTAACAAGAATGCCATGTGGCCAGAAAACTAGTGAGTGTCATGTACCCATAGGAGTTGGGTAGTCTCAGGGTCTCCCTAGGAATCTCGGACTTATGAGTTTTGAACAGGGACTTGAACCAGAGAGACGAGCCAAAACAATAAACCATGCCCGCCCCTTATATAAACAAGATATAGTCTAAATATCGAGCAGAGACAAAATCTATTGATTCGTGAGGACGTGACCTTGAAAAGACCGGATTAGACTTCCTGTGACATAACAGTTACTTGACCTTAAGAATGGTGTCAAGGAAGTTATACAATTCCCTGCGTGGAGCTAAAAATGACTTTAGGCACTTTTTTTTCTAAAGCAATTTTGAAGGAAGACTTGTTAAACAAAGATATTTAGAAGTACAAAGAAAAATTGATCGCGTTTTAGTGAAAACCGCTTATGTGAAGATATGAAAGGTGCAGCGGAAACGTCACTGATTGATGTGTTTTTTAATTTCAGCCGATATGGTATAAAGCATATGGAATGTAACATATCGTCACCTTTGCGCTCATTAATTGAGTCTAATTAAAGCACGCTCCTCCCAGCATCACGTGCTAGTGTCGCGTTAGTTTTTGTTTTTCCCAACTTGCTTGAAATATGAACTCGTACTGGGCTCCACTGTCTTTTAGGTGAGCATAAAGAAGTGAAGCCTCCTTCGCACTTTAAAGGACGCAGAAAACTTTATTTGCGTTATCATTGATTCTGACTAATGTGCATCAATACCTGGCAAGTGGCACTCCCATTAAGTCAGCACTGTACGCTTAGGTCTGCGATTTATCGCAACCTTGTGGAGCGGCTCGGAATGAGATATGAGAAGGGTTGATGCGAGCGAAATGTTTTTGGTCTCTACCAGCTGGCGAAATCTGGCACAACCTATTTGCTCTCAACTCTATATAATTATTTCCTCCCTTTGCAGCTTGAGTGAGACAACAATACCCACTTCTACCTGGCACACTCTACAGACCTGCGTTGAATGTGGAATCGTATTTATAAAATTTATTTGGTTTCCTTTTCTTTTTGTTTCTGAGAGAAAGCATAAACTAGCTTAGATTATTTGTTTTTCCTTCACTTGAAAATGTTTCAGGATTGCCAACTGTACTCATTTTCCGGTACTCCTGCTATATCTTTTTTTTACTACCACCTTTCGGTGGATTATTTAGACTGGCTTCAACAAATGATGAATTCCTGGTTAAGTAAATAGAGTTTAACTGAATGTCTGAAAAAGCCATTATACATATTTTGTTTAGGGTTATTGAGGTGGGGAACTTGGCCTTAATGGCATAAAACACATACGTTACCATAAGAATAAGCTGCCAACGTTGCATATTTAAATGTTTAATGTTACACAAGATTTTTATTTTAAAATGAGATATATTTGTTTTTCAAAATGCTTTCAATTGTAAATAATGACTTGATTATTTGTGAGAGTAACTTTTGTCCCGACTTTCTTTTTATTTTAAAGACTGTTGAAAAATCGTAAGTTTGAATGAAACATGCTAATTTGTTTCATACTTTAGGACAAATGTTTAAAATACTACTGGATCTAGATTTACAGTCCAAATATGTTAGAAGAGTCTATAAAGGATAGCGAATGGAAGACCGTAATTAACATAAATAAAGTACGTGTCATCCAATATATAAAGCAGAAAGTAAGGTGTATGTAGCTTATGTATGTATGTCCCGCATAGAAATCAAAACCGTTTGACCAATCTTGATAAAACGTGGCATAATTTTCCTTCGATCATGGCGGAGATCGTAGTGTGTGTTTAATGTCCTTACCTCTATCGGAGGGCCTTAAAACTAGACAAAAATAATCTAATTGTACCTCTGTTTAATAAAAAAAAACAACGAAACTTTTGAACAAATCGGGAAAACCCGTTTTCACATTCATTTCTATTGGATATAAATATGTCGGGTGAACGGGTAAAACCATTTTCGCACTCTTAAAAAATGTGAAGGGAAGCTTCTCCATGTTTGACAGATGTTAATTCAAACCAGTAGACCAGTAGTACCAAAACTAAGACCCGTAGGCAGCGGGTCATGTCAGGCTAGTTCATAATATTTACATTTATTGAGGGAAAAGAAAGAAGGAGATATAAAAAAAAATATCTAGGTAGTTGAATTTGCGTAGCAACGTACCTGTGGACCCGGGTTCAGAAATACGACGTTAGGCCCCCTTGTTATGGAGTGTGGGTTTCCAAGGCGATGACATTTTTGGTCTTGAAAAAGGATGATATTCACGACATGGTGTGTCTGTATCATCATTTATGGTACGGCATACGATCTAGATACATGAAATAGTTAAGACGTGTTTTTCTTGTGAGTTAGATTTTATTGAAATATCATTTTATTTCATTACTTTTAGATCTACATCCCATTTCAAGTTAAAAAGTTCTATTGAGGTTTTGTTCACAAAAGAAATTTGTTCTAATTATTCAAATATTATTTATTTGTACTAGCTGTTTGGAGTTACAAGCTAAGTTGACCAGACAGGTGGCCAGACAGGTGATCCTGAAATAGATGTGATAGTTCCGCTTTGAACCGTATGTCAAGCTTTTCATAAAATGTCAGGGCAGCGAATGTTCCGCTTTCATTAAAAATAAAGTCGATTACTGTCAGGCTTTTGTGTTTAACTTCAAAGTCTCCATTAAGTTACTTCTTCAACATTGAAATACTTAATAGATAGATCACTTCCAAGCCGATTAAGGTAGGCCTGCTTTAATCTATCTTATAGTTTACCATAATAACAATTTTCATTCAAATGTGAAGCAATCGTTTCTAAAGGTTTGGCCGCTCTATAATGAACAAAGTAAAGTAAGGATTGCTGCCTGGTCGTGCGGTTTGCGCGCTGGACTGTCGATCAGACTTATCGATGGTATCGGGTTCAAACCCTGCCCGCTCCCAATCCCCCGTCGTCCTGCGGGAGGTTTGGACTGAGCTTGTTCTTTATAAGTCACTTGATCAACATGTCCTGCTGTCTGGTCAGCTAATATCTGGTCAGCTAATACCTGGACACCTAATATCTGGTCACCTAACCAGCCAATGACGATTCATCAACTCCTTTTCGGTAAGTTGAGTGTGACTGAACCCAAATAAGCCACAGTGTCTGTATTGGAGTACATTCCACGGAGAACAAGAAATAGGAGAGAGTGAATAGAAAAAGCACACATGCTCCTCAGGTTTCCGCAAGAACAACGTCTTCAAGCTTCAGGTCATTGGGTCACTAGCTAAGATTCCGAGTCACAAGCTGAAGCTTCAGATATTCTGAATGTGTTATGTTCGTAACAAGTATTGGAATCAGTAAAATTTGTCCTAACGGGCTTTTGACAACGAAAACAAGGTCCTTAAAACTTCAAATGGCGCAGTCGCACTGGCTAAATATTTTACATCAGCCTCATGGCAGACATACGTTTTTGAAGCACCTTTGTAAAAAATGATGTTTACGTTTCACAAGAGTCAATTGTAATCTCGTGCTTAGTGTTCATGGACAAATTTCTTAAAAATGTTTAATGACTGAACGTTAAATTGAGGGTGAGAATGAACTACTTTCCTTTTTTGTTTATTTACTGTACTGAGTACACTGTTAATTTTCAATCTACATTTGCATATACATTATAACTATAAAGACTTTGCTTGTAAGAAATTTGTTCGTGCTATCTTATTAGAATACAAATTCATGTAGCTTAAATAGCAGGAATATACCGTAATATTGAAGTAAACGATAATTTAAAAAAAAAATTTTTTTATCTTATAGAGAAAGTCTTCGTTACCTACAAATTTGCCGTTAAATTATTATTATTATTTCAACAGGTTATAATCTAATAAAACGCTATACCGACAATTTAAGAGTTACCTCTCTTTTATAGAGTTTCTTTATACAGTAATAAGCTTTACTTGATTTGGTATTTTGCTCTTTTGATAAATAGATCTATATCAGAATAAGAATTTAAAAACAAAAAAAATATATGCAATGGTTTAAGAATCTGAAACATTTCAATTCTTACAGCCAAAATATTTTTTCCCTTACAAGAGACCGTTTTGGCCCACTTTGTTCATGGCCCTTGTCGCAATGAACCTATTTGCGCGATAGTTGCTACGCCACTGTGTAGTAGGTAAATAAATAGATAGATAGATAGATAGATCGATAGATGAAGTGATAAATAGATAGATAAATTATAGATACATACATACATACATACATACATAAATACATACATACATGCATACATATATACATACATGCATACATACATATATATACATACATATATATACATATATACACACATGTGTACGTACATATATACTTACCCTTACATACATAGATTGATTCGCCATCCTCTGTCCATCTAAAAAAAACTACTATATATATATATATATATTTAACAACAGGACTATATTTAACTACAGGACTCTATTTAACAATCCATAATTATGTTATACCTGAGAGCCTTTACTCACTTACCACTCACCTATCACAAAAAAGGGAGAATTTATCCTATTATTACTTACCATGAGTCTAGAACAACTAAGATAGTTTCACGATCAAAACCACTGCGATTAAATTTACCAAAAACGACTTTTTTTATTCGACGGACGAACCTGGGAGTGTTAAATCCAACATATCGCCCGTTATTGACTGAATACGTGTTGTTGTTTTGGGTGAGTGTAAAAATGAATAAAAACAAAATGCAATGTAGTTATGACTATATTACTGGTATGTTGAGGTTGGAGTGAAAAAAAAAGAGAACAGAATTATTGGCGGATAGAGCGTTTCAACGCCACAGTGATGAAAAAAAAAAGGTCCTACCAAAAAAAAAAAAAAAAAAAAAGCAGCAGACGTTCTAATGAAATACTTTAATCTTGGCTTAAGAATCCCAAGAAAAGTCTGTGAATGTATGTAAAAATATTTCTGAGTGGGTGTGACGATGGGTGAGAAAAGTGATACTTCAATACTCAGGCCAGAAGTATGCGTGTTTGTGTGTGGGAGGCCGATACAAGCGGGCCGTTCTAATTCAACGTAAGAAATACTAGAATTCATGGTCCAAAATTAGGTTAGGGTTAGGGTTAGGGTGTCGTTAAAATGGGTTCAGTCAAAATATCACGTGAGTGTTTCGATGTGCAGGATGCAATGATAGATAAAAAAAAGAGAAGAGCTCCGCGCAATGATTTCGATAAAGAACTGAAAAGCGGAAGAATACTCAGATATTGCATGTAGGACTATTTCTTTTAATGCGTAGGGTGACGGGAAATGAGTGATGGACGTATGTAATTGAATTCATGTTGAGGGCGTGGAACGTATGGATTCACGTGTGAGTTATTTGCAGCAGCTAAACTTTTTGGATGCCGCGTTCTTGTCTTACTTAGTTGCCTACTGTTGAAAGTGGCGAGGGTTCGAGTCTTTTTAAGTGTTTGTGTGTGTGTGAGGGGGGGAATGATACAGAATTCACAGGCCAGAAGTGAGGGTGTCTGGGAGGATATTTTTAAGTGAGCCGTCGCAAGTAAACTTAAAATATACTAGAATATATAGACCTAAAATAAGATTGTTGAAACGCGAGCAGTTTTATTAAAAGTGCAAAAACAAAATGCTGAATGGACGGCCAAAATATTAAATGAAAATTACTATTTGCAGAATGTAAAAAAAAAATGGCCCATGCCAGAATATATCATAGAGCCTATCAAATATTTCGAATATGAACTGAAACGCAGAAGAATGGCCAGATGGTGTAATTAAGACTATTTGTTAACGTGGAGAGGCGGGGAAGGGAGATAAGAAATATTCAAATTTATTTGATACTCGAATTCTAGTCCACGTCCCTGGGAGTTTGTTTTATTTCTGTTATAAGTAAGGCAAAAGAAGGAGAGGTCAATGGCAAAATAAGTTTGTAGCCTGGGAAGAGATCAACGGGCGTTGCCGGTGGTTAATGCTAGTAGTTAAATGAACGTAAGATAAGAAGCCTTTTCCCTGTTGCAGTGTGCAGGTAACTATCATTAACTGGTTACTCATATGCTTTTATCACTTCGTGGGCAATTACTCTATCAAGTAGAACTATGCCAGCAAAATAGAAGTGCATATTGAAACGACTCTGCTGTGAAATAACTTTTCAGTTTTGTTTTACCATAGACTAAGGTTGGACGGGTACACTGCATAGGTGTTCAGGGGAAGTAACACCAATCCCGATATTGATTACGTCACAAAGGCATGTGTATTGTGCTCCTCATCATTTGTTTTCTGCACCTTTTTTTTTTTTTTGTTCTTTGCGAGAACATTTGTTAGTTACCCGCCGAAAGAGGAACAAATTCTATTACATTTGTACAGCCTGTTTGTAAGTTCGTCTTTCCATAAGAAATATAAAAAACCCGATTTCACTATATTCTAAAGTTAATTCTCTAATCAAGCAAAATATATCTTTAAAAAATCCATAGGAAAAAAACTTATCCACACACACACGCACGCACGCACGTATGCTTGCATGCATACATACATACATAGATATATACATACATATGTATACATATGTGTGTGTGGATAAGTTTTTATATATTATTATTGAGCTCACCGGTACGGTGTACAAGCACCTTTTTAGTGTGGATAAATTTTTTTTCTTGTATTTGAACGTATTACTTTATTAGTAGTTCAAAGTTAGGCAATCCATCACTGAGTACCGGCACCTATTTTTTTTTTTTACAAATATATATATATATATATATATGCGCATAGCCTTATATATAAATATTGTACACTTTATTTCACCTGTTCGATATCAAACAAAATAAATTAATTTTCACTAATACTTTATTTAGTTTTGTTTTTTACATTTGTTTTTTTTTTTATAAATTAGTGTTTTGTTATTGTCACAGATTCCTTATTCTATTTATACTTATAACTCGATAGAATCTACCTTAGGTCTCGCTACGTCTAGGTGTCCCTGGTTCAGTTCTAGTTAACGAAATAAAACAATGAAACCACTAGACCAAACACATACACTTTAATCAGCTTTACTGCAGGTCACACACGCTGGTCTCTGTCTGACAACAAAACACACTTCCGGTCATTCGCGCAGATTGTAAAAATAGATTATACATACATACACACATTCATCCGTGACATCTCGCCCCTCCTAAAATTATAATCAATTTTTACAAAAATCACTAAATAAAACGATTATAAAACAAATATCAAACATTACACCACAATACAACAAAAATGTTCGTTCGATAGGCCACAAAGGCTCTGGGTATGCCACACAGGCGGTTATGTAGTCATTCAGACTTAAACATAGTCACAAAGATCTTGATGTAGTCAAGTTATATTTATGATAAGCGTGACAGAATGTCCGCTACGACGTTTCCTTTACCTGGAATATGCTGCACTTCGAACTGAAAGTCCTGAAGCATCAGGGCCCAGCGAGTTACCCTGGAATTCACCGACTTACGTGTGTTTAAACAGCGTAAGGGTGCGTGATCTGTGCGGAGTACGAATGTTCTGCTTAACAGGTATCTGGCCAACTTGGTTACTGCCCAAACAACTGCCAAGCACTCTCTTTCTACTGTGCTGTATCGTTCTGCTGAAGATAACTTTCTACTGACGTACATGACGGGGTGTAGAATGCCCTCTGATTCCTGTGCTAGGCATCCCCCGATAGCAACAGCAGATCCATCAGTAGCTAGTATGAATTCCTTCTGACAGTCAGGTAGACGCAGGATCGGCTCCTCAGCAAAATGCCTTCTTTATTTTCTGCAGCGATACTTCACAGTCATGTGACCATCTGATCACATTGGGTGCTCCCTTTCTGGTCAGGTTTGTGAGTGGCTCAGTCATCTCTGCAAAATCTGCTATAAATCTTCGATAGAAGTTGCAGAGTCCCAATAAACTACGGACCTGTCTCTTGGTTGTTGGCTGACGAGGATTCATAATCCGTTGTCGCAGTTCAGGTTGTGGTTTCAGTGAGTGTCCTCCAATTACATATCCTAGAAAGGAAATTTTCTTGCAACCAATCTCCACTTTAGATGGTCTCACGGTTAAACAATTTCTCTTCAATGTGTCTAGAACCATTTCTAGATGTTGTAGGTGATCTGAATGAATGCAGATGTCGTCTAGGTAGCACAGTACATGGGGTAGATTAGACAACACGTTTCTCATCATTCTGCTGAACGTTGCTGGTGCGTTGACAAGCCCAAAACTCATGACATTAAATTGAAACAAACCAAAAGGACTACTAAACGCTGTAAGTGGTTTAGCTTTATCCACCAAAGGTATCTGCCAATACCCACGGGTCAGGTCTAGCTTTGTAAAAAATGTTGCGTCTGCCATTTGAGGTAACAAGTCTTCAGGATTGGGTAATGGTTCCGATTCAAGCACAGTAACTGTGTTAAGCATCCTATAGTCAACACGTAATCTTAATGCGCCTGATTTTTTTCTAACCACCACCATAGGTGCCGTGTATGGTGACTCTGTTGGTGATATAATATCTAACTTCAGCATCAATTGAATCTCTTCTTTCACTTCGATTGTGGTCGCTCCTGTGTCTCTCAAGACCCAAATAGATTTTTTCCCAACAAATCCAGAATACATTTTTAATTTCCAAGCGTCACAAGTTACAGCTCCAGCCATCTGGATCTGATCAGCTTCATGAGGGAGTTGTTCACAATGTTGATAGTCTATGCAAACTGACGCATTGTACGGATGTCCAGTCGGTCTTCCCCTGTTGCTGGTTTTAAACTCCTGACTTCTGCTTGAACCCATAGTCTCATCTCGTCTTAATGGGCTTTTGTTTCTACATTGGGCTGCTAAATGTCCCGTTTTGAAACACTTAAAACATTTTCTTTTTTCACCCACACTTCTTTTCTGCAGACGGTCATGTCTCCATTCTTGTTTAAAGCGACTTCTGTTATCATTAGTCTTTGCAGCAAATGCAAACTTGCTAGTTATCAAGTCTGCCTCTCTCTGAATAGTCTGCTCTGGATGTGCAGTAATATATTGCTGACACAACTTTACAGTTGTTGGCACATCTTTCGGTTTCCTTTCTTGTAGAAAAGCCACTAATTGAGGGTTGCATGATGTGAGGATCTTGTCTCTGATGAACAGTTCAATGAGATCTTCGAATGTCTTTTCAGTATTAGACAATTCCACCCAACGCATTAAGTATCTTGTAATGTCCTCAACAAATTCATGGAATGGCTGGTTTCTCTCTGGTTTAGCTTTATGGAACTTCTCTCTATACCCATCATCTTTTAAGTTGTATCTTTTCATTAATACTTCTTTCACCTTGTCACATTCCTCTAAATCTTTCTTAGAAAAGTTGATACAAGCTTGCAGTGCCTTTCCCTGTAACAATGTGTATAGATGACTTCCCCACTGAGTTTTAGGTATAGCTGTAGCTTGAGCATGCACTTCAAATCTCGCCAAATATGCAAATCAGTAAACGTGTTTAAAAGATATGAAAATATTTTTTTAAATAAAATTATTATCATTGGTTAATATGCATGAATAAACGCATGACGCTTAGGACGTAATCATCTTCTTTTTTGAAGTAACGTCTGTATTATATTAGATAAGAGTAAAATTATGTTCTTTGTCAAAATAATGTAATAAATTACTATACAAGCTACAAATGTTTTCTTAAATGTATCCTATGCCTCTGAATGACCAATAAGGTACACCATTGAAAAAAACTAGATATTCGCATTTTTTGCATTTATTTACGGAATTTGTAAAAAACAAGATTGAAAAGAAAAAGTTGTTATTGTTGAGTAGAAGCACGACGGATTGAACTCTGATGCTAAGTCCTCATCCTAGGTATCTACGTAAAAAGTACTGCAGTGCCATCTTGGGATGTATTCAGGCAGGCGAGATGAAGTTTTGTAAAGGTCTTGCATTGAACGTGATTGCAGGCAACATAATTTTCATTTACATTTTGTAAGGAAAGTTAGGAGCTTGATTTCTGAAAGTTTGTAGTTCATTGTTTTAGATTTTCAGACATTATGGTTTTCTATTACATTTTGTTAACCCCCAAGAGTCATTATCTTCTTCAATTAACAATTACTTTTAAAATAGGTCACTAGTGACTTATTCATTTAAATTAAAGCAAAACGCAATCGCTACTGTAATTAAGTTGAACCCTCATATTAGTCGTCACTAAGGAGTTTTGTTTTAATTTGACTTTTAGTTTAGTATATAATTAGATCTAAAGTATATGGTAGCCTTAATGCCAGTTTCGCCCTCCCCCCCTTTTCTCTGTTTAACTGTAGAAAACAACGCACGCGTTGTACGCGTTAAGGACAAACTATTTGATCATGAACATTATCAAACTATCAGAAACCGGAAACGCCTCAGATTTTAAGAAATGTATAAATCATTTTTTCAGCCACCCAAGTTGAAATTGAAACAACTTATCATACGCCTACACCATGAGATCATTCTTCCTTCATGCCATCATCAATGTTGAAACTGTTCACTATAGTGCAGGAAACATAAAAGAATTTATGAAAGTTTTATTTTCATGTACTTTATAAGAACGATAACTACAGTCACGTGGTGTTTGGGGTTCTCTTGTAGTATCCAGCTTCATAGAATATATTCATTCTAAGCGTGAGGAAGACGATAAAAGCATCCCTTAGTGAGCTCCCACTAGCTACAGGAGGTAGGCCTTGACCTTCAGGCTATCGATTATTGAGGCATGAGATGCATAGTAATGTTGTTTATGAAAACATTTAATTTCCAAAATTTAGGCAGAATTGTTTTAAAATAAAGAGCCTTGAGTTGTTACCCTTGTTTCCGGATACAGATTGTGGGCGAGTGTTGGAGGGCACAAGTGTCTGCACACTTTACTAACTGAATCTGACCAATCGGCGAATCACGTCTGCTTCTCTTGAAAGAAGTCACTTTGTCCAACAATCTTTTCTCTCCTGATAATAGTTATGTATCAATCATCCTCAATCTAAATTAAGATACCTTCCTATCACATCTACACGAAGCTCGACTGATGTATTGAATTAGAACAAGTGTTTACTTGATAAGTAGGAACTGGATCTTAGTTAGGTGTTTCCAAGTTGTCTATTTTTTAGCAATAAAAGAAAAAAAAAGAATACAGAAATGTAATAAGAAAATTAGTAATGAGAACAACTGCTTTAAGATATGCAAATCTATCCATGGCCTCATTTAGTTATGAAGCGTCTAGGACTCTATGGTTCATTTCATAGAGAGTCTAGGCGTTTGGAATAGTCAGTACGTCAACCACACTTCAGCTGATATGTAGAACGTCAGGTTCTGATACAGTTTTGGATCTGCGGCTTCGAAGGTTCTGCCAGGGTGTAGAACTGTGTGCTGCAAGCTGCCAAAGTTATCAATGTGTTACACAGTTTGAGACCACACTATAAGGGGACCATGAAAGTAGGGTAATGTTATGGGGGATGGCTGATGTAATTTTTAGAGAGACTGGTGGGACTGGTACCCTGCGCAATGTATAAAGATTGGAGACAGAAACACTTGTGAATATTAAATGATGGTGATGGAAACAAAGAGATTGTACGTTAATGTTTTCAAAATCCTGAATATCATGAGAGCTTTTTATTGGTTTGTACTTTTAAAAGTCAACACTGACTAGCAAAAAAACATAAAGAGAGAGAGAGAGAGAGTATCTCCCCAACCTCAACACTACCAAGAAACGAAAACTGAATGGTTCGTGACTCGGTTCTAGTGTAAGACATGACTCATTGCCAAACATCCTCCTTAAGAGGTAAAGAGGAGGGAGCCCGAAGAAAGGATCGTCCAACGAAAAGTTGACTGGACAACGTACAAGAATGGACACAGCCTCCCTACGACTCAAGTCACTGGACAGAGGAGATACTACTCCTTGACTGAGAGTGAAAGTCTTTGAAAAAAAAATTGAGTTTTTTTTTGTTTCTAAATATTTTTTGAGCTTAAGGTTTAGATTAGCTGATGCACCACACCCGGCACTACTCAACTGTTACTTTTATCTGAATCTTTTACAAATACTTTTTTTTTCTGTGCTACAAACTAAATATTGGAATAAAATTATAAATCTTTGCTTTGTGATGTCTACACGTTACTGGTGATTTGTTAGCGTATACAACAAGTAAATACCGGGTTGAACAGTTCACCCGAACTTTGATGGCCTGCAGACGTTAGTCTCAGGTTGAACTAACACCGCTCTAGTTCACTTCATTTTGACACGCTGTCTGCTGTAAGAGTGGTAATCTTGACATGCCGTTTAAATCAGTGTTTGACAGGTTGGTCACTCGGTGCTTTGTCCCCATAAGACTCCGGCTTAATAGAGGCAGTGAGATATAAAGTGGATAGCAGCTTACGTTGAAGTTCTGAGTTTAATAAGAATGCAATAAGTCAATTTGTAATGTGGACATCTGATGGCAAGCTCGGTTTTGAAATAATAGGAAGGTAACTGACTACTTAGTACATGAAGAGTAACTGAACTCTAAAGATTACAGTGACATAACAGTGTCATAATGTAAAATTTAATTACTATTTGATAAACAATAATTTCTATTATATGAATTAGATAAATTAGACATGCATCGCCCGTTAATTATATGCCAAATGCAAATATTTTTAATAAAAAATAAACATTGACGTTTTAATGATAGCATGGTAGTGCACTACAATGGGCATAATAATCTTTTGTTCTTTCAGAAATAATTACAAAGATAAAGAGTTAAGGTTTCATAGACAAACTCTTAACATCCCAACAGGTTATTGCTAACGGTAGGGAAGGCGATTGAAGAATGGTTACAGTATTAATACTGGAAAAGTTAAAAATGTTTAGGATTTCTCTCAACTAACAAGACAGTAGGCCTTCTAATATTGTTTAATCTTGAGTAAAAGTTACTTTGTTATTGTTACATACATTTACAAGTATATTCTTTGCTTATCGCGTCAACTGCTTGTGCAACGTAGCAATGGCGAGATAAAATTGGGGAGGAGTCTTTTCAATGTCTAAAATCGACAAATCCTTACAGTACAGAAATTGTTAGTTGCATTGTCATTCGGAAGCAAAACTTCAATACATTCACTTAATTAATCTTCAGCATCAGTTTGCTTTGGAGGAGAGACTCTAACATTATATTTTTAAAGTGTAGGTGGGATCATTAGATATTTGGTTTAGTTGCATTACATTTCAAAATGTCTCAACTTCTTAATGGCAATCATTTTTTTTTAGAAAATATAGAAAAAAAAGTAATAACCCGTAAAAAGACATTTCTCTTTACGCAATATTCAGATGTTTACATGTAGTGCCTAGAAAACATTGTAACTATATATAATGTAAAGTTCTTGAAGTTGGGATGAAAATAGCCAAATGGCACTTCCCCCAGTCTTACACACACACATATTTCTTTTTAGCATTGTCAAAATTCCTGGTGCAAGACAGATACTTTCAAGAAAAAGGGCAACTATTGTGATGAACTATAATTCGGCATACTTTTCTAGATATTTACCTAATCATTCTAAAAAAAAAACACGTCATTGTTTAGAAATTATTACACATTTCTTTTAGCTATTCGAATGTACATAAAAAGACACCATCACAAACGAGGAAATTAAAAATCAGATGATAGTGTACATTGAACTCCCATGATTTACTATGTTAACAAAAAATTCCTTTTATTTCTATCTTATAAAATTTACTATTACAACAAACATTCTATATGTAAATCTCTAAAATATGATTTGCTATTGTAACAAAAGGATATTATTTAATTCAATCCAATATTTTTTATATTCAAATACGGCTTTCGTTTTACATCTATTGAATATGATTTGCAATAATAATAGAAAAAAAAAAGTATCAGTCACATGATTTTGTATTCGAACATTGACATGGGCTTTAGATCAATCAGACATGATTTGCTATTGAAGCAGAAACTATTGTATTCAATACTATTGCTATCGCAACAAAAACAATTCGATTCTTAAAAGAGTTGATCTATTGGCTGTACTTTACATAAGCATGAAGTAAGAAAATCGTCGAGAGATTATAAAAAAGTAACAGGCTAGAAAGTGGTCGTGCTCCTTGTTTAAGCCGCGTACTGTACCAGAAGCCTGTGTTTACCTTGGCATCCAGTGTGGACAGAGCAGAGCAACACTCTCAGAACTTCTCTGGCATTCTTCACTTTCCTTTTTTTTTTTTTTTTCTTACAGCGTCGCCATCTTAACCTCACACTCTCCTTCATAACATCCCCCCCCCCTTCCCTACCACTACTCTCCCCTGCCTCACAGAAACTCTCACATCCACTTCACAACTCTAATTCCCTCCCCCCCCCCCCCCCCCTCAACCACACAGGCTTATTTTTCTTCCTTTGAAAAATCAATACTTGATAATGGTTTCTCAGTAGCGCCAATAATTTATTTGTAGATGTGGTAAAAAGGGAAGGGGGGACTAAGGAGAAAAAAAAAGGTAGGTGCGTGGGGGGGGGGGGGGGGCGGGGGCGTGATAGACTAAAATTAACTCTTCGCCATTGATCTCGTGTCTATAAATAAATATTTTGGTATTTTTAAGGGAAAATTTTGGAGAAGGATGAGCCAGTAGACCAGGCTGAGATCAGGATGTACCGGGGACGTATTATCAGAATGACAACGAGGTGTGAAATAGCATTCCATTCAGAAAATGCCAGCAAGTGGTTCAATTTAACATGAAATGCACGGTGGCCGCTTTGGCAAAGCGGTACAATGCGTTACTTAAGGTACGAGGTTTAAATCGTATCTAGTAAACCAGATTTTCCTAAAGCTGGAAAACAAAATTGAGTACATTATTTATGATAAGACAGATCTACAACAGCTTGGGGTTAGGGCCTGGAGACGTAAGGCTCAGTAGAGATCTGAATGGAAAGATGTGTTGAAGAAGGCTGTAGCGCCATTGGGATGGATGGATGGATTTATGATAAGAGAAATTAATCTTGGCTGAGACATTGAAGAAGGGGATATTGTGCAAGCCCCACATTATTCTAAGAAAAATTTTTCTTTTAATATCAACTGAAATACATGCAAGACACGTTAATGGATCCAGAACTTTCTTGTATTTACCTTATGTAAACCCTACCTCTATGTTCAAACACACACACACATTAATGCTGGGGTGGTGGGATCGGTCGAAGGAAGAGGGAAAAAATGCCAAACCGTGCTACTAGGGTCCGCCATTGGCAAGACAGAGGTTACTAAGCTAGTTTAACAAGATGATAGACTATTAACGAATTCTTCTAGAAAACGAAAGTTCCAGAGTCGTCCGCTAGCAGCTAGTGCGCACGTATCAGAAACAAGATATCACTACACATTTAGGTTAAAGATTACATTGGAGAGGAAAAAAACTACAGTGAGGCTATTCACTTTGACATTAATCAATAGCAGACAATAGGAGTCGAGGAGAGCGATCTCAGAGCTGGAAGTAATGTCCCTCGTTGTTAGTGATTTTGTATAATAATTATTCTCCTGCCTGCTCTAATCTGAGAGGATCTCGGGAGGCAGATAAAAGACTTTGCCAGGTTTACCGCCACTGTGTTTGTCTGATTCCGGCCTTGTGACGTCATCAACTGTTCCGTTGTCGTCACCGAGATTATCTTTAGACAAACAAAATGGCTACACCGGTTTCCTAGAAAGCTTTTTAATTTTTATTTATTTAACAAATAAAATTACAAAGCTTGAGTTAAATAGTCGGTGAAAAAAAATTAACAAAATAAGATTCTGAGGTGTCTACATTACATTATCCTGCTATTTAAAAAAATTGTTCAAAAACCAAATCTGCTATTCACTGCACTTTATTAATGGTCCCCAGCGACTGGTAGAAATTTGCAACTCCTCTTGGCTACGCTTATGGAATTTGGTGAATGTAGTTTGCTTTAGATTTTATTTCAAAAAGGGAATTGTATCGTCAATACCATCTTTTTTTTGGGGGGGGGGGGGAAGGGGGGATGGGGTTTAACTAAAATTTCTCTGGAGTGGTTTTTGAACAAACTCAAAAAAAAAAAAAAAACTTAGCTACGCTCATAGACTTTGGTGACTGTAGTTTGGTTTACAATAATATTGAAGTGTGCGTGTGTGTGGGGGGGGGGGTTTAAAGCATGAAAGCAGGAGAAGGTACTAACACTGGCATTACGTGGTAGTATTTTTTTTATCAAAGTCTAATTAGTGTTTGTGCCTTATTATAATAATTACCAAAAAAAAGTTTTCTTTACGACTTTTATTTATTTACGTATCTAGCGCATTGTTTATTATAGTCATGTTGCTAGTGTGACTAGAACTAAAAGGGAGGAAAATGCATCCACATATTTTTCATACAAACAATTTATCCTGTGTCTGCACTATTTTATGTACATAAATTATTTAGCATTAAGGGAAACTCGAGTTTTAATTCAATAAACTTTAGATTCAATGTCTTACAAATTTGGACAAATTGTTTAGTATTAAATATCTCTTCTATTGTAGATTTTTCAAGACATCTATGATATAAAGCAAAAAAAAGGCATGTGTATGTGTTACGCATAGAAATCAAATCAATATCATCGATCTTGATCAAACTTGGCATAAATGTTCTTTTACTTTGACACATGAAGATACAAATTATAGTCTACTAATTTCATTATTTAATAAAATTAACCTTCAAAATTGTGTTTGTGACGATACGAAACTTGCATGCAAAAGTTCATTTGAGTTTTTCCCAGCAAATCGTGTGAAACTTTTTTTTTAACTTAAAACAATTATTTTCCTGTCCACCCATAACTAAATTCTTATAGGATTTATCTCCTCTCGCACTGTTTCTCACGGGACGAAACTCGACGTAAAACATTAACTAGCTTCTCTAGGGCTAACTTTTAAGTTTTGACCGCTGTACAGGTGACCAGCATACAATAGTCGCGGCACCAGCGCTACACGCAGCGGCCTAATAACTTTTCACACCTACTTCTTCCCCCCCCCCCCCCCCCCCGCAGGATACGCACCGCTCTGAGAATAGCATTGCACTCGGGCTGGACAGAGACATATTTGCCTTAGTCCCTACTCTCATGGTACAAGCCATAGATCGGACATGACGCCTGACATGTCCAGTACATAGATACATGTGAGAAAATCACCTAGGTTTCTTCCCCACCCGTTAAACAAAATGCCCCAACTATATGTAGAGAGAGACCAAAGCATTCTATGTTAGGCCGCTAGGATTTATACAGTATCCTCTGTTAGGAGGTTTATTTGTGAGGTTCATCAGGGACAAACGGGTGAGTGTAAATATTTTACTATACTTATTTTATCTTATAGGAATGTGTGAGTACACATTTGTACACAACCACGTTCCCCGTCATTACATTATGACTTTATTATGTATGTACATTGTACTATTTTATGTCGATGTTATATCTTCATATAGTATTATTAAGGCCGATATGGTTGTCCACGTTTGAAACCATAGTTATTATATTTGATTTGATTCATCCTTTCCTGTATCTTAGTGATTGATGTAAACAATTACCTTTCGTGAATCTAAGTACTGTCTATGAACTTAGATCACAGTGCTCTAAACTTACAGAGCCCATGTGAAATTGATCATTTCACATTTCTATTATATATCCCTCATACATATTATTATGTCTCACGCCCTTGTGAACTTATAGTTCCTTGGATGAAAATAATTTTGATCAATTATATCAAACCCTTATTACTGTAAACCTATCCCTAGTATTTTATGTTCATCTTATCCTTCTGTAAATACAATGCTCATTCCCCATTGTACTATAACTGATCACTTATCGACGTAATCTCATTCAATGGATGAATCTTGACTAGTATCATCCTACATTGTATGATAACACATTTACTGTGATTATCTTACTTGTATTTTGTTTGTTATTGAGTTATACGCATGCTTTAAGATTTTATACATAATTGTCTTAAATGCTTTATTGGGAGTGATACCAATGCCTACATTAATTGCAAGGTATATGGGAATCCCTGCTCAATGCCTTTAGGAAGTTCCTAATTGTCTGTCTTATCCCCAGCCTGGTTGCTACACCCGATTGTTATAACTACCAGATCTCCATAGAACGCTGTAACCAAAGCCGACCACACCAGATACCCCCCCCCCCCCCATTATATACCTGTCAGCAAGAAGGCGTTGCTTAAGGTCCTTGGCCATACAATATTGCCCAGTGTCCACAGTGCCCTATACTGCCCAGTATCATCTGCCCAGTACCCGGCCTAAACTGTCCACTGCCCAATAGCTATCGCCTAATGCCGACTGATTAGAGCAACCTTTGCTGCAGAAGTCAAACTGGTGTGAGTTAGCACGGCCATCTACAAGCTAGAGACCACAAGCTGAGAGGTCCACCCCACTACAACTTAGTCTGCAGCACCAACCCTCTCTACTGCTAAACAGGCAGCAGCCTCACCATAGAGCCAGCTTGCCTACAGCATAGAGAATATCCCGAGCCGACGTCCTAAGACAGAGCCGGATGACTCATCCTTCTGAGTGCCAGTCCTACGACCGCCAGAAGACGACCCACGGGCTAGCAGCTAAGAAGTAGCCAGACATAGGAACACTCTTCTCTTCCAACCACTCACCAATCCATGATGAGCAGTTATGTTAGATAGTAGCACCTTCATTTCATTTCTTAATTATAATTTTATTTGATCATTTTTCTTTTGTAAACTTTCATTTATAAATTATATTTATTTATAAACTTATAAAATTGGTCTGTTCTTACAGTTAGTTGCGGTGTGCCTGTATGAAATCTTATATGTGAGCGGGATAAAATTTCCCCTAGACTTAAATAAACAAGCCAAACATTAACTAATTAAACATCTCGTCACAGCGTTTGAAAAGCATTTTAAAATAAATTTGTTCCTTATATCTGCGAACTTAGACGTCATGACGTACTTTAGAATCCCATTTAGTTAATAAATCGGGTAAACCCGTTTTTGCAAACCTACTTTTATTTTCGTGGCGAAAGAGAAAAACTTGAAAGGAACATTAACTTAGTTTGGCATATATAACTCCAATCCACTAGATTAGTAATACACAAACTAAGGCCCGCAGGCCAAAGGTAATATCCGGCTAGTTACAAATAAATTAAAACTTTAAATTGTAATTTTGGATTTACTAAGTAAGGGGCTACAGTCTGCAAGTCACCATTATTACATTTTTACACAGCCTCAATAATAACAGGGATCGCACGAAATGGTAATATCTCTATCATTTGCGAACTGTTGCTCTTTATGTAAAAATGTTCTGTTTAGAACCTATTGCAAGTATTTGCAAGTAACGATGAATAATGGGACTTTATATGGAATAATGTTGACCTCTTTCGATTTAATAGTGTCTCTGAAAGCAATGCTAAGCTCATTTATTTAATGATTGCTTTCTTAAATCATTATTATTACTCCCCTTACCGAAATTTTTACCAAGCTTTTATCAACTCACTTTGTCCGTCTGTCTGTCTGGTAAAAAGTTTAAACATGTTTTTTCTCCCTTTTCCAATTTTCGGATCAAGTAAAAAATTTGCCCAATTATTCATTAAACCTGAAAAGACATGTATCAATAAAAAAAAATTTAATTAATTGTTGGTGATACATTGTTTTGTTTGATTTCGTAATAAGTGAAATAATGCCACTTAATGAAAGATGAATATATATATATATATTGTTACGGATCTCACTCTCCAGGCTCTCTGCAAACTGCACTATACACCACCAACTTAAAGAACTTGATAACTCAGGGGTCCAGAGTAACGTAACACTTTAATAGTTGAATACATAACAGCCAATACTGTACAATTGGCAACACGTACACTGTACAAATATCTCTCCGATAACACCGTACCGCCGTATCAATTCTTGCACTGGCCTCTTCGTCTCGTTCCGGGCTTGCACTGAGTTCAACAGTTCAGGACTGACTTCACACACTGAGCTCGATGTGTCGGACTCGATCGCAGACCAAGATCAAGACGCAAGTCGTCTCAACTGTACTTTACAGTACTCCGCACTGAACCGTCGTAATGCTCCGTACAGAACGACACCGTTGAACTGTGCTGTAGTCGACCGTGTTCTGAACCCCTTCCGTGAACCGTCTTGACTGGACACCTCCGCTCTTTATATAGGGTCCCTACTGGCCTTCTAGACCGGACGGAACATCGCTCGACGTTTCAAGCTTCGTCTTATGACTACATCCCTCGTGACGCCCCTGAGCTCTGTTCACAACGGCGATCCTTCCCGAACCGTCCTGTTGAGACTCTACTTGGCTGACCGCCGTAACTCGTCACGGTTGACCGCTCGTCTAGCGCTGGCCTGGGGCGATTTGAGTCGGCTGACTACACTCACACCACTACCCCGATCTGTGCCACCACCAGGTTTTATATATATATATATAGATAGATTTAGTACCACTATCACGTTTTGACACGTTTTTCTCCCACTTCCCATTCTCGGATCAAGTGGAAATATTCGCATAATTATTAAAAGTCGATACAAATATCAAAATACACGAAACAATCCGAAAATTAACCAATTAGGTATCATTTAGTACTAATTAATTAATTTTGTTTTATAAAGCATAAAGGGAGATAAACCCCGCAATTTTCGAATAAATGGCAGTACTAAGCGGTTTCTTCCCTTAGATAAGCTTTGTTTTTTTTTAAGTATTTTTTCTATTGATTGCTTATAATATAAAAGCAATTAGTTTACCATTTATCATTTTTGTTTTCTTAAATATCTCTATATACACATAGGAAATAGCTGTTAGTTTAAAGTGTATTATTTGATGATCCATCATAAGTGCTAGCTGAAGTGGATACACAGAAGCAGTAGGTACAGTCTCACTTAGAGTGTTGTAAAACCAAAAAGAACGCATTCTTAGAAATAAAATCTATATCAGTCAACAGCAAGGTCTTTGTTGTACACAAATAGCTCAGAAATTCTCTAAACATGAATGACGTTTTAAAATAGATTTAACCCTCCATGACATCATATCTCAGTTCAAACGTCCATGTGTAAGTGGGGCTATCAGACGTCTAGAGACAACACCGAGACAACGATGTGCAAAGGTGTGGTCAAGAAAAAAATATTTAAGGAGTTACTAATACACTTATAACTTCGTATTCGTTTGACTGTTAAAAAAAAAAAGAACTGGCACCTAGAGACTAGATCAGTTACCTATACCTTCCTACAACCCAGACACCCCACACTCCCCATCCTGTTCAAATAGTAATCAGAAACTTCCCCAAAGACTTTCATCTCGTGAGCAGCAAAAAACAAACAATTAGCCATTCAATGACAGACAAGATTTTCACAAGAGCTTTCAGTTTTCTGAGATCTGAACGTAACAGATAGACAGAAAAGCGCATAGCACAAAGCCTCTAATGTTGTTGTTGTTTTTTTGTTGTTCTACTGTAGAGGCAGTTCAAACAGGTATGATCAAGCCGCTAAAAGTATGCGTCTTTTCGAAAGAGAAACTAAAATTCATTTTGTGGTGAACATTTCGTGATAGTTACTTAAATTTAAATTTTTACTTTCCCTGAAAAAAACAACAACAGTCGAATACCTTTGGAAAGCCAACCTCCTTATTATCTTGTACATTGAGATTAATAAAACCTTAAGGTTTATATCCATAATAATCGGTTAACTTGCAGGATCTATAAATCAAATAAGAACATAAAACTAAAATGTTATTTAACCTTGGTTAGGCCAATAATAGAATATGCATCCACCGTGTGGGACCCCTCAACTCAAGAAAACATTAAGAAACTGGAACAAACACAAAATAGAGCAGTGAGATTCATAACAAACGAATATTCACATTTGACTAGGGTAACACCATTAGTAAAATCACTAAATTTAGAAAGCCTTCAGGACAGAAGACTCAAAAGTAAAGTAGCAATTATACATAAAACACTGAACCATAATCTTCAAATACAAAAACAAAATTTAATAAAATACTCTGAAAGACACAAAAATAAAGGCACATTCCTCGTCCCATATGCTAGGACAAATTTGTACAAGTGCTCCTTCTTCCCTAGTGCTATTAGAGCATGGAATGGGTTGCCTGAGCTAGCCAGAAAAACCAGTGACTTGGCAGAATTTAAGGCATTGGTTAATATGCATGACTAAATGCATGACGCGTAGGACGTAATCATCTTCTTTTTTGAAGTAACGTCTGTATTATATAAGATAAGATAAGATAAGATCGTAAACTGAATATACAATAGCCGTATGTATTCGCAAGATGGCATTTTCGTTTTTCAAGGATCTTATTTAATTTGCAAACATTTCTTTTGACCTGACTTACTTTAATTTAATATTTTGGACTCTCAGTGGAGGTTAGGGTCGCACCAGTACTTTGCCGTCGCAAATTGTTCTGGGCTATTCCCTTCAGTTGGGTCCTTGTCCATCCTGCCATCTTTGCTCCTGGGTCAATCCGTGTCCAGATTCCATCCACCCACCAAGAAGCTTCCACGAAGTTGCGAGTTGAGTACAGGTATTGTAAAAACAGGCCCACAAAGCGCTTTTTACAAGATCTCTATTCAAGTCACACATTCGAGGTGGACAAAACCTGGAACTTTCTTGGGAACACGGTTCTCAAAAACGCCTCTAATGATTTTCCTAGAAATTTGACAGTTGATGTATATCGCTGGGGAATAAAAAACTGCCAGCTCATTGGCCACAGTGAAAACTCTAATTCGACCGTTATAATTTTCTCAATGTATAAAAAAAAATAATAATTTAAATTTTCCTTAAGGACTAGAAAATACTTATCTTGAACAGACTCTGCGTCTTCGGGTATTTCCGTATATAGGTCCTAATATTAAAGAGTTGAATAAATGAATGTTCAGGAACATTTAGCTCATAGTCTTCTAGGTCTAGATCTAAAGGTCGATCATTGGAATTTTCTCAACTCTAGTAGATTTATACATTCGCTAAACCAGAATTTGTTTTCTAAGGATAAAGGGGAGGGGGTGTGGTGGGGTAAAAAATGGTCCTTTTTTTTAAATGTGACATTCATTAGTTAATAAGAGAATAAAAATCGCTCTACAAAAAAAAATTGCAATACCTCTATTTAAGTCACTCCTTCATGGAACATGGATCCAGGAACCTGAACAGCTGATCTAAAAAACAACGACTCTAACGATTTTCCTAGAAATTAAACAGTTGATGTATGCCGCTGAGAAAATAAATGACTAGCTTGTTGGCCACGCGGGTAAATCTCTAGTTTGTCCGTTATCATTTTTTAAGCACAAATTTAAATAAATTTATATTTGGCTAGAGATCTATACTTAGGATTCTAGGTCTAGAGTCTCGATCCAACATCGGTTTTGAAAGGACTGTCGCGTTCTTGAAAGGACTATCGCGTTTGGGAATTTCCGAATGTAAGGCATTATTGATTCAAGAGTTTAATAACTTAATATTCAGGATTATTTGGCGCCTCGTCTTGTTAAGTCTAGACTACTCTTAGATCTAAATGCTTATGATTGGAATAGTATAAAGTGTAGCAGATCTAGACATTCACTTAACCAGGATTCTTTTTCGGGGGGAGGGGGCGGGTAAGAAAATGTTCTACTGTTTTTTCAATTAAACACTCATTAATTTTTAAGAGAAAAACAAACGCTCTATAAGTTGCATAAAGGAGGTTGGTGTCTTTTTAATGTTTTTTAGTTTTTTTTTTGTTTTTTTTGGTTAAATGTTTTTCTTGCTTTTATTGCAATCGCTGGAAAGTTTTTGTGCTGTATTTTCAAATTTTAAAAAATCTATTCAGATAATAGCGACATTTTCATGTACTTAATAAAGTTAAAGCTAAAATAAAAGTCTAGTTAACAAAGGAAAAAAAAAGCTGATTTAAAGAATCAAAAGATACAAAAAATAGATACCAATCTGACCCTGACATCTTCGTATGCAACCCAATCCAGCCACAGACGACAGATCTCAACCTTTATTAGACTCTCACTCCAGGAGAACGTCCAGGATTCAGTTTCAATTAAAGCGTCAGAGCTCAGCAGATCAAAAGGAGTCTCACGTTTTTATCTGGTCCTTTGAAAGCTGATGTCATCACAAAGATGTGCCTGTCCTTTAGTTTCTCTTTTGTCTGGCATTGCTGATTAATTCAAAATGATTCATAATTGTCTTGTAAGATAAATCAAAATCTAACTTTTATTTTTGCAGAGGCTGGTGGTAAAAAAAAAAGCGCGGAAATTTCTTCGGGCTTAAATATTAGACACTAGCTACATCTATCATGAGAAAAAATCATATATGTATATATATATAGAGAGAGAGAGATAGACAGACATAATAATAAAAAAAATTAATTAACAATTGGTAATTAATTATTTTGTTTGGTATCTCGAACAAGGGAAAGAAATTGTACTTCACTAAAGTGGTGGTATAAGTTGAATTTTTCCCTTTTATAGGTCGCCCCTTTAAAGTAAGTTTGAAACAAAATAATAGATAACTAACTATACAATCTTCTATTTTCATAAGTATCTCATTAGCAGAGTGGTTAGTATGTATATATGCTTTTAAAAATGCGATTACAGTAACATGTACACACAGAGTCGCCGCTACCTATTGTGCAATGTGTGCATTGCACGCAGGCGGCCGACTTTAGGGGGCGGTCAAATCATTATTCCAAGGTTACATTTTTAAAAAATTTAATTAAATAGAAAAATAACACTTAAATATTTTAAATAAATTCTAATTATTCCATTATCCTTTGAAAATATAAACGACATTCGTACGTAAGAAATTAAATTGGAAGCTAGAACAAATATAAAAGAGCAGCGTGCGAGGGATTCTCACGGACTTTTTCCATAAGCGACTGCTCATTTCTGACTTTGAATTTTCGGAGATTGTTTGTAATATTTGTTTTGAGTCGAGTAGCCTGCCCTGTAAGTAGATCTATCACCGCTAATTAAAAAGTCAATTTTAAAAACATTTTCACTGGGGGGGGGGGGGGGCTAATTTCTTTTATATGGAGGGCGCAACGTCCTGATAAAAAATGGGTGATATAGAGTTGTGTGTGTTCCCTA
Organism: Biomphalaria pfeifferi; assembly: GCA_030265305.1. Taxonomy (NCBI): domain Eukaryota; kingdom Metazoa; phylum Mollusca; class Gastropoda; family Planorbidae; genus Biomphalaria; species Biomphalaria pfeifferi. Next base: position 1,698,437 of record JASAOG010000024.1, read on the forward strand.
CGTGCGGTGAGAAGAGGTGAAGCGATGGATTGGTTGGTTAGGCAGTTGTTTGATTTTATGCTTAGAGGAGAATCAATATGTCATACTTTTCTTCAGTTAGTGATTTAAAAAAAAAAGGATGTTCAGATGCTAATCAAGTTCATCGAAGACATGTACGTAGTGACAATGATGAAGTCAACGTACCTAGTGTACTTGGGAGACGACCTTAAGACATGAAAGAGTAAAGACTTTTTTTGGTGTGATCTAGATTTTGTTTGAATATCAGTTTATTTCATTACTATTAGATTTATATCTCATCTCAAGTTAAATAGTCAATAATAACAGTTATATTGAGTCTTTGTTCCCAAAGAAGCATGTTCAAGTTATTCAAAGTTTATTTATTAAAAAATATAAAACGCCTTCATCGGTTCAGTTGTACTAGCTGTTTGGAACTACAAGCCAACAATCGACCAACAACGGAAGGGCTAGGGAGCGGCATAAAAAAAGGTTCAGACCCCTTGACGGCTTTGGGGAAACCTGCCACATCTTCAATTCTATCTCCAGAAAAAACTTTTTACAACACTTAAAAATTATGTAAGAAATACAATTTCCGAAAAAAAAAGTTTCAGTAAAATTTCACTAAGTAACTTTAATTTCTATAATATACACACTGTTAAATTAATATAAATGAAAGATTAAACATAAAAATTGTGACTAAGTTTCTTTACTTTTTTATTACAATCTTTAAAAAAAACAAACTCGCGGACCTCACCGTGAAAACCGTCATCGCTCCTCGGGGCTCCAGCTTCTAAAGGGGGGCTCGAACGAAAATGTAATATAAGGAGTCGCCACCCGGGAATGTGAGAAACACTGCTTTACTGTGTTTTATCTTAAGTCATTGTTTAAGTGACTTGTATTTTGGATTTTTTACTTTGTATTAAACTCAAATATTCAGCGCTGAGTTACTTCATTTTTTGGATAAATTTGTAGGCAACTCTGAATCCGTGTATGTCAGGTAATTGTGGATATAATGCACATCTCCTCCCAAAATACAATCGTGATGATTATAATGAAAGTGTACAGAACGTTGAAAAAGTTCCACTGTCAACGGCTTTTGTATTTCGAGCTTTTTTCTTCGGATTAACTTATCAAAATAAATTAGTTAACATATCCACGTCCAGACCATAATACACTATCGTTAAACAGTCAAAGTTATCGAGAAATTGTATATAGATAATTATCAATTACACTGTCCCTTATAATAGACCTGCTGCAGCTCATCAATTATAATCGTCGCAAATACAGGAGCATAAGTGAGTAGTCAGAACGAGATCAGTTTTTGAATGTTTATTCCAAAGAACCAAGATGTCTTATTTCTAAATGCACGTAAGTCCGAAATTGTTCTTAGTGTATGGTTCATAGTTGTACTTGAGGGGTACTACAACTGTGCGAATATGAAAGTGAAAAATGGATTGGTCTACAAAAGATGGTTTTAAATCAAAGGGCACTTTTGCAACAGTGTCCAGCTCAGTCTTTATGAATTTTTTTTTCTAGAAAAAAAAGTGGCGGCGGTATTTTTAATTTCGCACGCAGGCGGCCACAACCCTCGCGGCGGCCCTGTGTACACAGATAATTCTTTCTTTCCCAACTCCCCCTTCCATTTAGTGATAAGATTTGAGCGAAGTGAGAAAGCTAAAAGCGTGAAATAGCGCTAAACAAAAAACATTTGGTTAAAATCATTCTAACCACACAGATGTATTGTTGTTGGTCTACATCTATTAAAATTTAATTGCATGACTGATTTTTATTATGGATACAATGTCACTTCGTATAAGCTTTGTTTTGTATTGTTTTTTAAAGTATTTTTTATGTTTTTCTTGCTTAAAATAGTGTTACTTTAATAACAGACAGACATATATAATAGAATACATTTGTAACTATCTCATTCCTAATGTAAGTATATAATGGAATACATTTGTAACTATCTCATTCCTAATGTAAGACTCATTGGCATAGACTGCGTTGAAAATGACTTAAAAAAAAGGATTATGTAGGGAAGAAATTAGTTGAGCTCAGCCAAGCCTAACTCTAACCCAACCTGGCTTCCAGTGTCAAAATATTTTAAACTTTCTCCATTCATATTTCACTTATTTCAACCTTGAAATTCCGCCGCCAATACTCACCCCCCCCCCCCTTTTTTTTTTCTAAAGCCACCCCATGCCTTAGCCTCGAAACACCTGTATGGCTGTTGTGTTGCAGACCTTCCGCTCCCCATCTCATGATCTCAAATACATGCCAGGTTCCAGCTGTTTTGGAAAGCTGAATTTAATGTAAGGCATAAACCCCAGCAAATGCTTGCACAGATATATTCTGTCAGATGTGTGATTGAAAAACAAATTGGCCCCTGGGGAGGGGGGGGGGGAGTTTAAGTGAAGAACATCTAAAAAAAATTTTTTTTAAGAAAAATAAAATCTTAACTTAAACTCGCAGTGTTAACGATAATTTTATTTTAGTTTTATCCAGTAGATTGGCCTAGGAGACGTATTTAACTCTTCAAAGAAAATATCTAAATCTAATACTGTTGAACTTTGATATTTTAGTTGTGAAGCTGGCAATAGAATGATCAAGATAGAAGACTCTTTAGAACATGGCGTCACCGACTTCGGTTAGACCAGCATTGTTGAGAAGGAAATATTGACACGATGAAAAATAATGAAAACAGAAAATTAGTATCTACACACACTACTGCTCACTGAGGCCTAAGTTTGTATCTACACACACCACTGCTCACTGAGGCCTAAGTTTGTATCTACACACACCAATGCTCACTGAGGCCTAAGTTTGTATCTACACACACCACTGCTCACTGAGGCCTAAGTTTGTATCTACACACACCACTGCTCACTGAGGCCTAAGTTTGTATCTACACACACCTCTGCTCACTGAGGCCTAAGTTTGTATCTACACTGCTCACTGAGACCTAAGTTTGCATCTACACACACCACTGCTCACTGAGGCCTAAGTTTGTATCTACACACACCACTGCTCACTGAGGCCCAAGTTTGTATCTACACACACCACTGCTCACCGAGGCCTAAGTTTGTATCTACACACACCACTGCTCACTGAGGCCTAAGTTTGTATCTACACTGCTCACTGAGACCTAAGTTTGTATCTACACACACCACTGCTCACTGAGGCCTAAGTTTGCATCTACACACACCACTGCTCACTTAGGCCTAAGTTTGTATCTACACTGGTTACTGAGACCCAAGTTTGTATCTACACACACCACTGCTCACTGAGGCCTAAGTTTGTATTTACACACACCACTGCTCACTGAGGCCTAAGTTTGTATCTACACTCACCACTGCTCACTGAGGACTTGGTGCAAACAAAATACATTCGAAATTTCAAAATAAAAGGAAGAAAAATGGATGTCATGTTTGCATAAAAGATCATTAAAAGTTATTTCATTTAAAACATTATGACACTAAACAGACAGACAACACAAAACCAATAGTGGCTTTTCTCGATCGATGTTCAAACTCTTTCAGTTATATAGGTAAACACAAACATTAGCTTTTAGTTTTAAACAATTAACATTCTACAAATATTGCCAAAGCACTATTGGTGGAGGCCTTGCATAGGACTCAAAGAATGTTTAGAGAACAAAATTAAGAAACATGGATCAAATCTTACATATGGCAGAAATTTAGTAGCCTACCTTTAAGTCTTTACTATGCTTCATTTACGAATGTTTAGATTGGACTATATATGTTAGAAGACCATTACTGCCTTATCTTATCTTATCTTATATAATACAGACGTTACTTCAAAAAAGAAGATGATTACGTCCTACGCGTCATGCATTTAGTCATGCATATTAACCAATGAGTTAAATTCTGCCAAGTCACTGGTTTTTCTGGCTAGCTCAGGCAACCCATTCCACGCTCTAATAGCACTAGGGAAGAAGGAGTATTTGTACAAATTTGTCCTAGCATAGGGGACAAGGAATGTGCCTTTATTTTTGTGTCTTTCAGAGTATTTTATTAAGTTTTGTTTTTGTATTTGAAGATTATGGTTCAGTGTTTTATGTATAATTGCTACTTTACTTTTGAGTCTTCTGTCCTGAAGGCTTTCTAAATTTAGTGATGTGAATATTCGTTTGTTATGAATCTCACTGCTCTATTTTGTGTTTGTTCCAGTTTCTTGGATTTTTTTGTAGTTTCATCAATATGTGGATTCCATGACAGTTTTTCATTTATTATAACACCTAGGTATTTTGAGTTTTTAGTCTGTGTTACTGGTTTGCCATGAATAAGATAAGTGGAATTAATTTGTTTTAGTTTTTTTGTTACTCTTAACAACTGACATTTTTCTGGGTGGAAAGACATGCTCCAATTTGATTCCCATTTCTGTAATTCATCTAATTCTCTTTGTAAAATATCTGTGTCTTGTGTTGTTTTTATTGTTCTATATATTATGCAATCATCTGCAAATAATCTGACTTTTGTTCCTGAACTAATGCAATTTGGTAAATCATTTATGTAAATTAAAAATAGTAGTGGACCCAAGACTGTTCCTTCTTGAGGTACACCTGAGTTTACTGTTATTGGTGTTGATTTAGAGCCATTTATTATTACAGTTTGTTCTCTCCCTATCAGAAAATCTTTAATCCACTGATGCAGTGGACCATTAATGCCGAAATATTTTAATTTTTTAAGCAAACTATGGTGGTGAACTTTGTCAAAAGCCTTGGAAAAATCTAGTAAAATAGCATCTATTTGTTCACTAATATCTAAACCTTTTGAAAAATCATCAATTAGTCCTATTAGTTGTGTTTCACATGATCTATATTTCCTAAAGCCATGTTGGTATGGGGTGATAACATTATGTTTGTCTAAGTGGTTTATGATGTTGCTACATATTATGTGTTCTAGGATTTTACATGTGATGCTGGTAAGTGATACTGGTCTGTAGTTTCCTGGATCAGATTTTTCTCCTTTTTTAAATAAGGGTGTGACATTAGCTTCTTTCCAGTCCTTTGGTACTCTGCCCTGGTTAAGCGATGCCTGAAAGAGTATTTTGAACACTGGGGCTAGCTCATTGCTTAGTTCTTTGAGTAATCTAGTTGGAATACCATCAGGTCCAGATGCTTTATTTGGTTTGGTGTTGGATAATAGTTTTTGTATTCCATTTTCATGTACTACTAAATCTTCTATGTTGTCTACTTGGTTCAAATTAAGAAATATGTCTTTGTCTCCAGGGGCTGAGAATGCTGATGCAAAGTATTTGTTTAGGATGTTTGCTTTAGTTTCATTGTCATTATGTATTATGTTATGTTCATCTTTTAATGGCGCTATGCCTGTTGTTTCTATTTTCTTAGACTTAATGTATGACCATAGGTTTTTGTTCTTATATTTAGATATTACATTGTTTATGTATTCACTCTGCAGCTGTCTGCTTACTTTTTGGGTTAGGTGTTTAATTTTTATATACTTTTTGTGAACTCTTTCTGCCTTGGTTTCTTTAAATTTTCTATATAGGTTTTCCTTCTGTTTACAAAGCTTCTTTAGTCTATTATTAAACCAGCATTTATTTATTTTGTTTGATGTGTATTTAGTTGGTATATGATTTTCTATAATGCTTTTAAGATGGTTTTTGATGAAATTCCAGAGGTCATCGACTGGTTGGTTAATGTCTTTTTCTAATAAGAATGTTTGTTGAAAGTTTAATGCAGCTGCCTCCTTTAGGTGAAATGTTGAAACATTATTTCCGGTCTGGTGAGCATGAATCGTCCATTCGTTCTATAGGCGATTGGATTGGACTGAAAAAAATCTGTTTCTGAGGGTACTTCAAGTCATGCTAAGTGGTACTCATGTGGTCACTTATTTTCCACGACACAATGTCCTCCATATTTCTGTTTTGTTTTTTCTTCTTCTATTTTCAAGTTTATTTTTGAACATATGTGAATTATCTAGAACTGGAAGTAATAGCAGTCACTTGTCTGTTTGACAGGTCACACCTGGCGTCTCGGCAGTCATTTCTTCAGTCCAATTGATGGTTTGTCTCAAGGTCAAGAGAAAAAAAAATCTTTTTCTGGAAAATCTGGTCACAAATAAACAAACGATCTGGCTAGAGTGTTAGAATAAGTCAGAAAAGGGCAGAGAACTATTGAGGCAGATGAAGAGACCAACTCGCAAATATGCTTGGTGGTAGCTCTAGTGAGAACAGACCTAGCCCACTTCAGCGTCGGTCATTGTCCTATAAGAGCGTAAAAATAAAGTTTCCCTTTCAGACCTTGCGATCTATAGGGCTGATGATGTAAAGGCCTACGGTTAACGAGGGTGTCATGTGGCCAGCACAACGACCGACCGCCTTTACTTTTCTCCAACTAATGTCAGGTACCCAATAGAGCTGGGTGGACTCAGAGGCGCAAAAAAAAAATATCCCGAAATTAAAAATCTCAGTCTTCATCAGGTCGAACCCATGACCTCCGGTTCGGGAGCGCTTCACCTTTCAGCCACCTCTCCTCCTTTATAGGAACATACTTTGGGAGATTCAGACGGAATAATGAATCAAGATGCAAAGATGACATTCTCGCCGAATGTCGCATCCTACAAAATAGGAGAGAGAGAGAGATAGAGAGCGACAGAACTGATGCATGTTTAGATTCAGGTTTCTCCTTGTACGGGGAAATAAGAAGACACACTGCCCAAAATCATTCACGTGCTCTAGGGCAACAGTCAAGACAGAGTGTCTAGATCAGGTCACAAATAAAAAGTTGGAGCTGTTGCACATCTTGTTGGAATTCCTAGTTATGAACGTAGCCTCTGCCGTGACAAAGAAAGTACAGAAAGTTATTACCAATGATTTGAAGAAGCTCCATTCAGAATTCGTTTCATAATTTTCCCTTATTAACGTCGGGAAGAGCCACTGGAAAGTATTCTGAGTACGTCCTGGTGGTCTCAGTAAGCACGCTACGGATCCAGGACCTGAGAGCAAAGAACAAAATCACATTTAAACATGAACAATGTTAACTAGTTAAAATTCATTTCAGCAGATAGCTGATGCCCAAATAATCGCGCATATAATTTTTCATTCGTTTGACATTTATGCATCGCTAGGGTCAATTAGGGTGTCATGTGGCTTTTACTTTTCCCCATCTAATGTCAGGTACCCATAAGAGCTGAGTGCACTCTCGAAATAAAAAATCCCAGACATCATCAGACCTCTGGTTTGGAAACCAAACGCCTTACCACTCAGCCACCGCTCCTGAAAAGATAGAATTATAAGGAAGAGTAGTATCATTTCTACCAGACGTCACATCCGTTGAACTGAAGACATAAGATAAAAAACCCAACTTGACCTACATAATTTAGTTTCTTTTTGTTTTGTTTTTGAAGAAAGAGCACTTCAATATTATTGGCGTCAATAAAATACTTGCCCTGTATCAAAAGTCTTTGATATGTTCCAAACGAAACAATAGTTTCTGCAAGATCAGCGAAATGTCATCTTTAACGATGTGCTTCTAAATCGTTAAATCCAGTCCTTAGAGCCAACACTGACAAGTGTGACAAGTTTCTATTTATCTTGAGACATTTAGCCGAATCAAAGTAGAAACACAAACACGCATAGACAGTTGTATACACATACTGGCATTTGTACTTACAAATACATTTGCATATGGAATCACACACACACCAGCACAAACACACATACAAACCACCTACATGGTAAAAGCTTTAGAAACTAAAACTATTATCACAAGATCAATTATTACAGGCGTTCTTAATATTATGAGATTATAATATTATTATATTGTTATTGTCTAGAATAAAAGTCTAGATGAAAGCAAGGCTCTCTTGAAACAATACATTTATATTTGAAAGTTATTTATACATTTCTTTGTAGAACTACATTTTGATTTCTTCGTTCTGAACTGAACACATTAATATTTGTACACAATGATTCTTTCGCTTTGCAAACAATGATTCTTGCAATTTGATTGAATGCTACTTGCTACTTGTTTTAATCATAGTTGTGATTCGAATACTTAAATTTGCACATCAAAGCAAGATCATATTCGCCGAAGTGCTCCTTCTATGGAATGGGTTTCCTAAATCATCCAGGAAAACTAATGGCATAGCAGAATTTAAGTTTCTGATTAACATGCACGACTAGAATAACACTTGGGTACGCGTAGGACATAATTCTCTTTTCTCTCGAAGGAAAGGAAGGTCTGATAAGATAAGATGTGAAAATAATAATATTTCATAAGCTTTGTATAAAAATCCACAGATTTAGGGGGAGACCAGTGTTTCAGTCCAAGCTGTGACCTACAAACTTTGCCATAAACAACGCAAACGATGGTTGGCTTAAGTTTTATTTTCAACGTCTATGCATATATATATATATATATGATAACAAAAGCTCACAATGACTACACCCGTTAATTTGTTCCTAGACACTTGTTTATATTGGCCACAACATCCCGTCCTTTTTTTTTTTTTTTTGAACTTTCAATAACAGCTCCTCATTTCAACGATCGACCTTACAACTGTCTAGCTCGTGAATTCTAATATCTGTTACACTGCGTGAAGTGGCCCTCTCTTTCCTTTTCTCTATCTCTTTTTTCGTCTCTGTCTCTTTTTCTCTCACTCTCTCTGAAACCTCCTTTTTTATCTATTTTTTTTACCCCGAGCATCGTAATGTTAACCGACAAATACGTTTTACTTGAATAAGAATGACCCACTTTAGAACGCTCCGTCCTACCGACAGAAATAATTTTCGGCCGTAAATTCTAGAATCACTTCCCCCTACCCCTCTTATGCCCTCGCGTCCTCAATAAGAAATTGAAGTTCTTCGCAAAACTCAAAATTCTCTTCGGCTTCTCAATTAAACATCTGATTACAGCCTGGCCAAAGTAAAAGAGGACCGTAGTGCTCCTATACGTGATATAAGAATCGAGCGCTAGAGAGAGAGAGGTCACATGATGTCAGGCCTCTTTGATCTTGGTCATCTTTATTTCTTGTACTCAATGTTTCTGAGTGACCGAAATCCCGTACTAGCTCCCACCTTTGCATGTTTCCAGCCTTTAGAAACAATCCCTTTACAAACAATCCCTTTATAACAATCCCTTTAAAAACAATCCCTTTATTAACAATCCCTCATTTTAAAAAAAATTCTTAATGGATTGATTTCTCATTAAACAATTTTCAGTTCTTGAGAGATCTAGCATCTTTGGTTAGATTTACATTTTTTGTTTTTCCGCATCCTTTAATCACAAGGCAAGCAATGCGCGGTAATAGACACCGCATACATTTTTCAGACAAGCAGTTTCAGATCTGAAGGGAAAACAATGCATTCACCGAAAACCTCATTCGAATGCCCCATTCCCCTCTCCCGTTATTTTATATTAATGTGTTTGTATTGATTGTTATCGTTTATTTGACCCCTTTTGAATGCCCCTCCCCCCCCCCATCCACTTCCTTACTACACTTATTATAGCCTGTGAATTGTAGAAACATCCCTGAAAACACATTTGATAATTCAACTTGTGATAAACCATGACATTCACTCTGACCATTCCCTGAGTTCGAAATTCTACATCTAGAGGAAAAGACACTCGCAAAATCAGAATAGCCTTTGATGTCTAGAAAAAAAAAGAAATACATGGGCCTATATCTGTTTGATGTCAAGTATTATTCTAAACATGGAAATTTGATTCGAAAAAAAAAAGGAATCGGAACTTCAACACAAATAAGACGGAGGATTTAGTGAAAAAGAAAAAAAATATACGCTTTAAAAATACAAAAGTCTTTATTTCTGTGTTATTTCTGTTTATTCCTGAGCTAGCCAGAAAAACCAGTGATTTGGCAGAATTTAAGTCATTGGTTAATAAGCATGACTGAATGCATGACGCGTAGGACGTAATCATCTTTGTTTTTGAAATAACGTCTCTATTATATAAGATAAGATAAGATATTCTTTATATATAGACTTCAACCTATGGGGAGTTACTGACAGTAAAATTTAAAGGGTTAATAGAAAGCTTGTGTGTCCAATACAGCAACGACTCTTAGAATGCTAATTTTTTAAAACCGCGTCTCAGTGAGTACCTAAGAGTTTAAAGGAGCCTTTGAACGAAATTCCATATGAAATCATATGGTAGCTTATGAGACTTCTTAATAGGTACATGCATACATTCGCGCTTATAATATAAATATAGGTTTAAAGCTCTTTGCATTTCTTAAAATGCGAATGTTATGATTCTTTTTTTTTTCCACATAACCAAAGGGAATGGGAGGATCGTTGAGGCCATTTCTCTAGTCCTCTGCTTTTTACAAGTCTGCGATGCCCTATTCTCTCCTTGGCTTACCTCATCCTGGCGCTGTGCCCTGTAGCCTCATCCTTTTAACGAGATACGATCTTGTCACGCTGTGGGATGGTCATGTTTCTACCACTTAACACAAAATATTTGTCACGTGACGTTACCTCACCTGCCCCTTTTTGATAATTTCACATTTTATTTTGAACGCAATAATCTTGCTCATTTTTTTTTTACCTTGCTTTCAGAATGAAGATGTTTTGACCTACAAATGTCGCTTGTGTACTAGTTTGACCAACCGCCTTTACTTCCCATATTAAAGTCAGGTCACTAGAGCAGTTGGCTAGACTCAGGGCGCCCGAAATTCAAAATCCCAGTCTTCACCGCGATTCGAACCCAGGATTCCAGGTTCGGAAGCCAAGCGCTTAACAACACATCCACCGCGTTTACGCCCCTCTTTTTGCGTCAGTCGTTTGAGTCGCCATGTAATTCTAAAGATGTTTGATTCATTGTTCACATACTTAGATAAATGTCTAACCAGTATTGTTTCAAGCTATGGAAAGGCATATCTTGTTTTTATAAGTGTGTTTCTATAAGTGTGTTTCTATAAGTGTGTTTGTATAACATATGTTTCTATAAAATGTGTTTCTATTAATTATGTTTCTACAAGTTATGTTTCTATAAGTTATCTATCTATAAGTTTTCTATCCATAAGCAATGTTTTACTAAGTTATGTTTTTTAAAGGTGTGTTTCCATAAGTAATCCTCATATAAGGTGTGTAATTATAAGTTATGTTTCTATAAGTTATGCTTCTTTAAATTATGTTCTTTAAATTATGTTTCTTTAAATTATGTTTCTTTAAATTATGTTTCTTTAAATTATATTTCTATAAAATATGTTTCTATAAAGTATGTTTCTATAAGTTGTTTTTGTATAAGGCATGAGGAGAAGAGACCATCACTTGGACGTAATGTCTAATTGCGGTGTCAATATAAAATAAATAAATAATAATACAACAAAGGAGGTTTTATGATGGTAAAACAAAAAGCAACAAAGTTTTACGTGGTTGGCAGAAGCGATTGTCAAAGCCACTGATCCCGTGGAGGATGTGTCTTTACCCTTGGTGTGAGTCTCTGAGCTCTACTAACTCACATCCAAATTGTGTGTGTGTGTGTGAACATGTGCGTGTATAAATGTCTGTGTATTATTTTTATTCCAATGTTTTCCATCTGTTTTTTTTTTTCTGTACTTGTTATATATATAGTTGATATTATTTCCCCTGTTGCTAAGCGATAATGTTTATAAATGGATGATGTTTACATTTTCTCCCCTGGGTTGCCAGATTTACAAAAAACTTTGTCCAGACTGTTTCTTCGTCTTCTTTTAATCGCCCCCCCCCCCCCCCAATAATGTCAAGATTTAGAAAGATATGTCTAAAGGTGAGCTCTGATTGGCTCTACAGAAGTTTCTCCATCGTATTTGTGTTTGTGTTTTATTAGCCACGAAAGTGTTGAGGAAATGAGACTATTTGGCAACAATTTGATCAGCTGAGAACGAGAGAGTACAAATACGATTCTTTACTGCTGATCTAGACTACACAAAAACAGACTGTTATTATTCATTACACCACTAATGTGATCCACAATAATAACTTTTACTATTAATTAGATCATTGTATTAACATTTATTATTCATCAGGCATAGGAAACAACTCAAACGCATTAGTCGCCAGCCCAGTGGGTTAATTAGAGTTACATCAATCGTACGATACACTCAATATGTTAACCCTTTACGTCCGACATCTTTAAAAGTCTGAGACAAGAGCCATGACTGATACCTGCACCTTCGATATGGGGTAAGGGAGGTCACGCTGAAACTCTGATAATGATATGCTAAATGTTAATTGGGGACTCATGCCAGGTGCGGGGCCCTATTTGGAGTAATCGGCCTAAGGCCAGGCCTTGGTGCTCAACACAGCGTATTTTGTCGTAAGAGACCACTACGGTGAAATATCCAAGGGCTTTAAAGTCTTGACTATATAGGACGGATGCGGAACGGGTGGATTCGTGTAATAGAGTTTAATAATCGAAGTGGTATGTTGGTGTGAGGAGGGGGCTGCGATTCTGTAAAATTATGCATAAAAAAGCTGGCATACTCTTCTAGAACACTGTCCCGAAATAAATGGGATGATTCTAACAGTAAATTGAATTTGTAAATGGATCTGACAGGTGAATGAAATAAGGTTTCATCTCATATTTTCGCTTATTGCGTTAGGTTATAACCTACTGATCAAGTACTTGCAGTATTCATCGAGAGGTTCGATTGTCAGAGGAAGTAGAGATTTTTAAATTCCGAAACTGACTCAATTAAAAACAAAAGATTGATACCGTTGTCTCCACCAATCAGCTAATCAGTGAAGCACTTCATCTGGAATGGAGACATAAACAGAGAGGTTTTGAAATGTCCAAAAAGTTGTGAATCGATTTGACATTTTAAACTGTCTTTAACTTTTAAAACTAAAAGCGAAGTTAATATTGAAACGTTGGTTGATAACTACAATGAACATACGACTTTTTAATTTTACCCTTGGAAATTTGAACGGCCTCTCCCCCTTCCCATGGGTCATGACGTCATGTGTTCCCCACACAGCTTGAGATAAGCTGCAGTAGATCATGCACGTTTATAGTGGGCTTGTTGTCCTAAGATCATCCTGATGTTCATCAAGGTGCCTTGAAGCGGGCCTATCCTGTTCAAGCAGAAACGATGTCAACAGTAAGGTGGTACGTTAGTCGGAAGAAATTGGCCCGTTCAACGTAAAAAGGAGGTACGCTATAGACTCGCGGAAGTGAAGAGATATTGAAATGTTTTCTTTATAAGACTAGTTCGAACCAATTTTGCTGCTTATGTAGAACGGTTCTAGTAAGAAGATGATACAACGTCCCTTAAAGTCATAGCCTAAAATTTGTTAAAAGTTTCGTTTTTACCCAATTAATTCTAAAATATCAAATAACTGCAATGCAAATACAACCGATATTTCGTTTTTAAAAAGAAAGACCAGACTTGCATCCCCCTTAGAAGCACATAAAGTTTTGAATATCTGAGGCAGAAGCGAAAAATAGATTAAGGCCTAAAAAATATGTAGAATTAGATACATACATTGTTTGACTAAATATCTAGAGATTTTATTCTTTATTTTTTTATTATATGTGTCTGTGTCAAGGTATATGTTTCCCACTTGGGCGTCACCCCAAATGGGTGTCATCTGGTGTTTCCCCCTCCCCCCAAACTGACGCAACTGCATCACCACAAAAACAAAATATCAACATTTCTTCCAGTCTTCTTTTTTCTGTACTTTTTAAGCTTCATTATATGCGCCCACCTCCCCCCCCCCCCCCATTTCTCCACATCGGTTTCTCTTCTTTTATTCTCGCTTAATTTATTTAATTACTTGAGTGTAAAGCGATTATGAAACATTAAAAAAAGAAGAAAAAATAGCAAATTGTGCAATTAATTTGGTTATTTTGGGTAGAATTATAAAAATTGGTCTTTCGTTTCTTAGAATCTCCAAATAAAAAATATTCACAGTGAAATTGATGTAGTCAGCAGGTTACGTCTGGGTAACTGTTAACTGAAACTTGAGTGATCAAATTCCTACCTAGCAAAGCTAGTTGACACACCCCCGACTACAAAGTTTCTTCGTTTTTTTTGTGTGTGATGTTTCAAACCTAAACATTGAAGACTTACCTACTTTCTTTACATTTATATTGTAGACGTGATCATTTGGCTGCAAACACCTACTAGAGTCTAATCATCTTTATTGTTATCTTATTATGCAATTCGTTTTATGACTTTACGACATAAAAAACAAGAATATTATTCCGTCTTACCCCTCCTCCCCCCCCCCCCCCCCCCCCCCACTCCCAACGTCCTGTCAATGTTCGGGTTAGGACTTCGTGACGGCCAAGGAGTAGGCATCATTTCAATGTGTGACTTTTGTGTGTGTGTATATATATAATACCCATTTTTAATAAATTTCGCCTTACGTGTTATTAGTGAACCTTTGTCATTCAGCTGTACTAAATTGCCCATAGTTATAGTTAGCTATTTATCTGGCTACTTATGTGCAGGGAGGAGAGAGAGAGAGAAGGACAGAGTCAGAAAAAGAGAGAGACGGACAGAGACAGACAGAGAAAAATCGAAAGAGAGACAGTGAGAGAAAGACAGAGAAAGAGAAAGACAGAAAGACAGAGAGAGAGAAAGACAGAGAGAAAGAGAGATGAAGACAAAGAGAAAGACAGAAAGAAACACAGAAAGAGAGAGAGAGAGAGAGTTTGGGTGATAAAGTACAAAGTGAAGGACAAGTGATTTTGCAAATTACAACAACCCGTGAAAGGAGAATACGTGTACATCTAACGTAATGAACCTTCGGAAAAATGTCAAGGCCAAGCTACAGAGTCATTTCACGTGCGCACTTTACTCTCTCGCGGAAGGAGTATGTACGCTTCGTATTCACCTCATCCATTTATCAGGTACATCTATTTGATCTTTATTTCACCGTCTCCACCCCACGCGTGTGCCTTAATGACCACCCCAACTGTTGTCAAGTCCCTCGGCCAAAGTTTCATCCTTTTTTTTTTGTGTCCACGAGTCCTCTTATCTCTGAAAAAAAACAAACATTTTCCTTGCCATAAAATGTCTTTTTGATCTAATTTACCTGCCCCTCTTATCTCCCGCTTACCCATATTCTGACTAGTTACTTCCCTTTATCGCGCCTCTCAATGGTCGTCTGCTCAAGATATTCTGCCTGTTCGGTATAATAATTACTTAAGAACGACCTAGACGTTGTCATTTTAAAGGCTTATTTCACCATAGAGATAATGATAACAGTAACGATGATGCATCACGTGGCACAGAAAGTCTGTTTTACTTTGTTTCAAACCTGTTGACGGACACCAAAAAAGAAGCACAAAAAAAAAAGAAATCTAGAAAGTATTTTAATGTTTATCTAGAGCGAATTTTTAAAATCAAGAAAATCACAGTGATCTACCCTTTGTTTACGATTTGGTTTCTAAGATCCGGTTTATAATCACGGGCATCTTTTTAAGCATTAAGTAAAGTAGATGAGAAAAGGCGATATGGCGAATGTGAGTCGATATAATGGAATCCAAAGACATGCGTAAGAAGATGAAAACGTAAGATTGGGAGAATTTCTTTTTAATAAATAAATAAACCTAATAAACAAGGTCAAGGTCTCTTAACTGGGAGAACAATGTTCTAGTCTAAATAATTGAAATAAATTTTAATCTTCCAGTTTATAATTTTATCGCGCAGAGCTAAAAAGTGCGCAAAATATGGGTACTTTTAGATTTCATGGCTTTTTAACACTTCCGGTATCTATTTACTGGATACACACACACACAAAAAGTTAGCTCTTCATAGATTTGGCTTCATTTTTAGAATCAAAAAAAAAATAATTGAAGACTTAGAGCTATAGTAGTCCTTATGTAAAGCTACTAGAGTCACCTGTTTTTAGAGACAGTAAGAATGATACTCAATCCCATAGTAAGAATGATACTCAATCATGGGATTCGGGTTTCAAACTGGCAAAACTTAAGAAATTATGGTTCAAGAGTATTTATGTATATGAATTCATTGCTTTCCTAATAGTTATCCAAGTAAAACATATTTTGGGTCTGTTACGAGCAGATGAGACTTTTAATCATATACCAAACAGATTCATTTATAGTAGATTATGAGGACTTGAATCTTGATTCAACAAATGATAATATGATAATATGTGAATAATAACCTCGTTTACAATTACATTTTTGCATCTCCCCCCTCTTCCTCTTTCAACACGCATTCGCACCATTCCACACTCACACTCTGCTGCGCACGGTAACAGGTCTCACTTTACAATGACATACCTTTGATTGGCACGAGACAAGGGAATCTGTTATTGTTATTGTTGCGTAATGGTTTATTTTATAGAGTCTGTTTTAATTAGCATCATCACTTGTCCTTCACTTTGTACTTTATCACCCAAGCTCTCTCTCTCTCTCTCTCTCTCTCGTTCTGTGTTTAGACCCAGACTCATCAGGCCTCACTGTAATGGCAACTCCATTTGATAGGTACAAATGGAATAGGCTTCCTTTTGGTCTCAAAGTAAGCTAGGAAATTTTTCAAAGACATTTGAATGATGCGTAGGAGGGACTAACAGGATGTTTTAACATGGTTAATGATATAATGGTAATAGGCAAGGGGGACACAGTAGAAGAGGCTCGCAAAAATCATGAGGAAAACCTATCAAAATTACTCAATAGGCTAAAGGAAAAGAACATCAGACTAAATGAAATGAAATCAGTATTACAAAGTTCAGAAATTGTGTTTTTGGGGCACATTATTTCTCAGTCAGGAATAAAACCAGACCCAAAGAAGGTGAGAGCCATAACAAATCTAAAAACCCCTGAAGACATTACATCGGTTCGGAGATTTTGTGGAATGATACAATATCTGTCAAGATTCATCCCAGGTCTGTCAGCAGACCTACAGCCAATAACAGAACTGACTAAGAAACACACGCTATTCGTGTGGTCGAATGACTGTGAGAAAGCATTTAATAGTGTCAAACAGAAGATATCCAATCAAAGAACCCTAACTTATTTCGACCAGAAGAAGAAAGTAACTATTCAGGCGTACAGCAGTCAAAATGGCCTAGGAGCTGTACTACTACAAGATGACAAACCCATAGCATACACATCAAGATCTCAGAAAAAGTGGGCTCAAATTGAAAAGGAACTCTTGGCTGTAGTAGTAGCTCTAGAAAAATTTGACCAGTACAAGTAAGGCAGAACAATAATAATAATACAGAATGATCATAAGCCATTGGAAAATATACTCAATAAACCCCTCAGTTGTGCACCTAAAAGGCATCAAAGCTTCATGATGCGTTTGTACCGATACGATGTTCAGTACCAGTATACCAAAGGAAGCAGATTACATATTGCCGACACGTAAAGCAGAGACCTTTTGCCAGAGCAGGAAGATTTTCCTGACACCTCTATCAACACTGTAGGACCGGCCCTCCCAGATATAATGTTAGATAAAGTGAAAGATGCAGTCAAAATAGTCAATGAGATGCAGATATTGAAACAGTACATACTAAACGGTTGACCAGACAAGCATCATATTATACCAGAACTTAAACAGTATTGGTCACTTGCAGATGTACTGACCTATGAGGATGGCCTTCTAATGAAAGGGGAGAGAATAATTATCCCAAGAGCATTTAGTAAAGAAGTTGAGACCAAACTACATGCAGCACATTTAGGGTATGATGCCATGATGAGAAAGGCAATGGACGCAGTTTTCTGGCCGGGAATGGCGGCAAGAATAAAAGAAATAGCTAATGCATGCCAACCTTATCTGCAAAGTAAACCTGCAAACCAGAAAGAAAGCTTAATACAACATAATGAGGGCTCAATTCCCTGGGACAACGTTGGAGTATATCTGCTTCAAATATTTGACCAACAATACCTTGCCATACATAGTTGACTAATATTTAAATTTTATTGAAGTAGAACATTTGCACACGACAAGTCAAGTTGTTATAAG
Source organism: Biomphalaria pfeifferi (assembly GCA_030265305.1). Taxonomy (NCBI): domain Eukaryota; kingdom Metazoa; phylum Mollusca; class Gastropoda; family Planorbidae; genus Biomphalaria; species Biomphalaria pfeifferi. The sequence continues at coordinate 1,716,364 of JASAOG010000024.1, forward strand.
AAAACTAAAAAAAATATCTGCCAGATATGGGGTCCTCAAAGTGGCAGTAGTGATTTTGGACATCAATTTTCATCTGCTGAATTCACCACATTCATGGAAGCGTGGGGTGTCCATCACTTTAAATCCTCACCAGGACATCGTCAGTCAAACGCAAGGCAGAGCCAGCAGTGAAAATATTGAAGATTTTGAAAAAATCAAAAGAAAGTAAATTGGATGCCTATAAAGCCCTATTAGAGTTCAGAATCACACCTAGACAAGATACCATCTTAAGCCCAGCTCAGATGCTCTTCGGAAGGGCAACAAGAATGCTCTTCTTAAGAAAAGAGCATCCTGCAAGAATTTCAAAACAATCCCTAATCCCTACCCAAATGACCCTGCGAAATCCGTTTCGCATAGGGCCCCGCAACTATTGAGTCCGGTCCTGCTATTTAGTGACGGGGGAATACAGAGTAGATTACTTGTTCTCCCCCCCCCCCCCCTATTTTCATCTTTTTTTCTTCGTCGCTAAAGTTACGTGGGATAACTCTAGTCCGACATGCACAAATAATAGAGTGATCTTTCCTTTACTTCTTCTTGTCCAAACTGTTGAGCCATGAAGATATATATAGAGAGAGAGACTGATCAAAGACAATCATCCTGTTTGTAAGTAAATATAATTGAAATTCTTCCACCCGTTTTTATTAAGTATATTATTTGGATAACAAATTGTCTTGAATTTACTCAAGCTCATAATTGAACCAGGTGAATAATACAAGACATGAACCAATAAAAAAATTAACAAATTAGTTAATTAATAATTGGTTATTCATACTTTGTTTGATATCAAAACAAGGGAAATAAATTCTACTTAATGAGGGATGTGAATGTATATACGTATTTAATCCTTTTACTAAGTTTTGCTACCTTTTTTTCTCCCACTTCCCATTCTCTGATCAAGTAAAAAATTTTCATCTTTATACATAGTCGATGACAATACACGAATCAATCCAAAAAACAGCCAATTAATTAATCAATTAGTACTAATTAATTAATTTTGTTTTATATAACAGAAAAGGGAGCTAATTTTCAGATAAATGGCAATAATTAGCGGTTCTTTCCCTTAGCTAGTTAATTTTTTTTATTTTTTATATTCTATTTTTTTTATACTTGTTTCTATCATGTATTAATCATTCTTACAAAATATATCAGCTGTATAAAGGAGAAAAAAAAATTGTTACTTGTGTATTTTTTAGTTGGCACCGTTGAAGTTCAATTTGGAGTTGTTGACATTGCTTCGTAGATCCTCCACATCTCCCACAGCGGGCTATAGAACATCTTGGGGGGATGACTCTGTGTTTGTACACTGTGAAACAGTTCAAACACACACAAAGATATTTAGGTTGATCTACTCCTGCTCCGATAACGGTATACACTCGGTCGAAACCATTCGTTATGGTAGTCCTGATCTGTTGGTCTAAGCTGCCCACAGGTTATGACGTTGCATGTCAGTTTCAGGCCTTCTATCACGAATGGTCTTGATTTGGTTGGTCAAATGATAAAGAGATCCACGAAACGACAGTAGGAAACAGAGGCGTAATGAGCAATCTGTACGTCTGGTGCAAGGTATTTATGGTATTTATGAACATATATAGGCGCCTCTCTGTGTGTGACACCCCCATCTGTAGGTAGCGCCCAGGGCATCGTTCCCCCTTGCCCCCACCCACTACGCCACTGGTCGGAAAGCCACTACAGTTTAAAACGTATATTTTGGGAATAGAAAAGAAGTCAAAGCGAGTGAGAACAATTGAGCGGGGAGGTCTTAGATCGAAAATTGAGAGCTAATATCACAAACATTAAGTAAGATTATAGACAGAATTCTCCCATTTATACAAATAAGCAAAAGAACAAAGAATACTTTTTAAAAAAAAATCATAGCTTATCTAATGGAGAATATCGCTAATTACTACGATTGTTCTCAAGATGTCAGTGTTAAGCTCCCTTTTTTTGGTATAGAAAACAAAATTAATTAATTAAAACTAAATGATTAACTAATTGGTTAATTTTTTTATTGCTTATTGAAATGCAATCGACAGTGAATAATTACGCAAAGTTAAATTTTGTTCCGAGAATCGGGGAAAAAAAAAGGTAACCAAACGTAAAATTAGGAATAAATCCATATATACATGCATAGAGGCGGTTGGTCGATGTGCTGGCCACATGACTCCCTCGTTAACCGTAACCACAGAAAAGACCACAAGGTTTGAAAAGGGGACATTACTTTTTTACTATTTTACTATACATTCATATATTTCCTTAAGTAGCATTTATTCCGCTTATTTCGATATCAAACAAAATAATTATTTACCAATAATTAATTGACTAATTGTTGTTGTTTTTTTATTGATTCGTGTTTTGTCTAGTACAATGATTAATTATGTGCAAAGTTTCAACTTCATCCGAGAATGAGAAGTGATGGAAAAACATGTTCAATCTTTTTTACCAGACAGACAGACAGGCAGACATATACACAAAACAAACAAACGACAGAGTGAATAAGCTGTGTACAAAATTAAAATATGTTCAAACTAGATATTTCTTCTTTCTTTGCAAAGAGAACATTGTATTGTCGAAAGTCCGAGAGTTTATTCCTTTAGTACGACCTCGAGAGGGTTTTAGACCATTCCCTTTTTTTGTGCAAAGAACTTTTGCTTTCTACGATCTCAAACAAGAACGAGTCATTGGAAGTCGTTTGTTTTTAAAGGCCCCAGAAAAGGGGAAAAGACGCTATTAATTTTGTGTGGCCTGTCTGTCCGTCACGTTTAGATCTCGTAAAATAGAATAGGTAGTGAAAATGCGACACAACAATATTTTAGACCATTCAAAGTTCTGATGCAACGGATACGTTTTTCTTTTCTGAAAGCGAAAAAATCTAATTTCTTAAATTACTTATGCAAGGAGTTTTTTCATAAAAATACACTTTTACAACTATTCACTATTAATAATAACAAACACTTTTGGCACTTTATTAGGGGGATATCTTTGTACCAAATTTATGCGAACTGTTTTAAATTATTTTAACGATTTTTTTGTATATTAGTAAGTTATGTAAGTTCTGTTATACTAATTAGTATATTTACACACAAACAAATGTTCATTATTTTTTTAAAGAAAAAATCTATTTAGTATGAATACAAGTCAGGCATAATTTAAAACAACAATTAATAAGTAGTTTTTCATATTATCGCGTGAACTTTAATGCGCTATAGTCAATAGCCAAAGAAAATTTTCTTTTTCTTTTTTTTTACGGAAATGTTTCATTCTTGAGGAATAAGAGATTGGCCCTTTACAAAACAATTAGATCAATTAGATATTCATTATAAGACATGAGGTTGACATCCAACTTCACATTCACTTCACCTATCCTTTGGTCCGCTGGGGCACCACACGAGATCTGTTAACCTTTTTTTCTCCATTATTTTCTGTCATTTGTCTTTGATACAATTTCATTCTGATAATTGAAACCTGCCTTTTTACCTGCCTGGGTGAACCACTTCGGGGGCCGATTTTCAGATTGTCTTTCCACACCAACTGTCTTTGTCACCTTTGTTGTTTGTTTTTTGTTGTTGTTTTGTAATGTACAAGTTAGTACACACACTCACATCTCTTTGTCTACTTCTAGAAAATCATGCTCTGTTCACGCTGGACGTATTCAGACAGGCGAGAAACAAGACCTTTATATATATATATACACTCTTCTTTAGTCATAAGCACCCCACTAGCAGAGTGGTAAGCACGTCTGCCGGAGGAGGAGTGAGCTACCATTTCACAATGATTTTTTTTAAAATGCTTTTAAAAACCTATTCTTGTAAAATCCACCCAATCTCCCCTTCTTTACCCCCCCCCCCCCCCCTATGATAGAATCATAGCGCAGTGAGAAAGCTAAAAGCATGAAATAGCGCTAAACAAAAACAATTGGTTAAAATATTATTAATCGCACAGATTTATTGCTGTTGGTCTATTTACTAGTTTAATTACATGACTGACCCAAACTAATTGATACAATTACATTTTTTAAAAATAGTATTTTTTAGTTTTTTCATGTTTGTCTATTTCATTTGGGGCAACCAAACTCAACTCGCATGGGGCCTCCAATGATCTAAGGCAGGGGTTCTCAACCTGTGGATCGCGACTTCTTTGGGGGTCAAATGACCGTTTGCCAGGGGTCGCCTAAGACCATCGGAAATTTGTTTTTGGTTGTTTTTAACAAGCATATTTATACGATATTTATCTTATCTTATATAATACAGACGTTACTTCAAAAAAGAAGATGATTACGTCCTACGCGTCATACATACAGTCATGCATATTAACCAATGGCCTAAATTCTGCCAAGTCACTGGTTTTCCTGGCTAGCTCAGGCAACCCATTCCATGCTCTAATAGCACTAGGGAAGAAGGAGTATTTGTACAAATTTGTCCTAGCATATGGGATGAGGAATGTGCCTTCATCTTTGTGTCTCTCTGAGTATAAATTACCCAGATTGATTTTCATTTTAGAAAGTATGAAACGAGGTCAAACATAAATTTATTAAATAAAATTTAAAAAACTGATGGTGACATATATAGGAAGATGGATATTTTGTTAGTGGTTACAGATGGCACTTTGAGTTAGTGAGTGTAACATCATTGTTTGAAGGTAGACAGGTTTTTTTTTATTGATAGTGACTTATTTGTGAAGAGTTTAATGGGTTCAACGTGTTCTGTTATTTCACTCCCACTGATGTGACGTGGTTGTTGAGAGGCAAAGTTCTAAAAAAGTTTTTTTTTAAATCTTCGTGAAGAAGTTTTTTAAAATATTTTTTATCAGAAATAAAAAATACAGAGAATAGCCGACCTGGTAGACATTTTTGTTGCCTTGAATAATTAAATGTTTCAATGCAAGGATCAAATACATTAGGCCTCAATTTGTCTGAAAAGATCCGTTCGTCCAAATGATTTTAACTTTGGCAAACAAAACTGGATGAAAATAAAAGGTATATCTTGCCAACCTGATCTGCTTTCTATGAGGAAAAAAGGGTGACATCCTGTTTACACTATCTAGAAGTGAAAGTTGAAGATGTCACGGATGCAGCTAAAAATGATTGCTTTTCACTGTCAGTTACACAATTCTGAATCACGTGTTTGCAGTCATATCCCATTTTGACATTGTATTGCGCTTCTTTATCCATTTCTAACAATATGATTATACCTTTGCGAAGCAGGGTTTACCTACCTGTTAGTTATTAAGTCTAAACAGTAGGCTTATATCTTTGCCAAACAGGGTTTTCCAGCCTTTTAGTAGACTAAGAGAAGTAGACTTGATGCTGAAGATGACATTTATTGTGCTCTTACAAAGACTCCCACAAGAATCCAACCTTCCCACTTACGTTGGCTTATTTAAAAAGTTCGTTGCAATGTAATTGAACTTATTTAATATCAAACTTCATGTTTTGCCATACTTTTCACATTGTCAAACAAGTCTGTGCACATGAATATGGTGAATACGCAATAGGAAAGTTAATAAATGCAACTAATAAAGATACATATTTTGTTAGCAATTTAATTATAAAATACATTTATTTACAATTACATAAAGCTTTTTTCTGTGTTCAGCGTCTATCAATGAAAATACATACGTCATAGATCAGATATAGACATTACGATAACGATTTCATAACATTAGCAAATTTACATACCTAGGCCTAGTGGGGAATCGTATTAGGAGGTCGCGGCGCTAAAAAGGTTGAAAACCGCTGATCTAAGGCCAACCCTGCTAGTGCATTGGGTGAAGTAATCGAATTCAAATATGGTTTAAATAAACACTTTTATGAAGATGGGTAGGGTTGTCTTTGTTAACAGTTTGTAGTTTATTCCGTCTGACATCTGGACTTCTTCTTGAAACTGTCAGGTAGAGTTGAGCCTTCGGCTCTTGGAACTCCAGGCCAGCAAAAGTGAACAAGAGCTCCCTCTAACCGGCCTGTCTGACGGGTGGGTCAGACTCGCGGCTAGAGACCGCGTACACTAAGACCCCCGCCATTTTCCTTTTATACCAGGTTAACTGTGCGGGACACGCCATTTACGTAACAGACCCTTGAGGAACTGCGCCTGGATTGTGACAAGGTTGTGGGAGCTTTTTTACAACTCCGCACAGTGCAATGAGGATGCTCTCGCACCCCCTTAGGCACCCCCACGTGAGTCTTGTTTTGCTACCCTTTAGCCTAATCGTTTCCTCTTACGATCGTTTCCACCCGGGCGCCACTATGAGGCAGGGTAGCCAGGGTATTAAAGCCGTTGGAGGGCCGTCTCTGTGTTAATGTGAAAACACAAACTCTCTTTGTAATCTTGTTAGAAACGTGCTACAAACTTTCTACAGCTATAAGCCATTTCAGAGTTCTAAACAAGACAAGAAATATCAAGGGACAATTTGACACATTAAGTTTAATGACTTTTTAAAAAAAGGAATTTCTGGAGATAGTAGTGTATATATTCTCAATTCTCGAGAAATTCGCTGTGCGTTCTGTTATTCTTTGATCAATACCTATATAAAATACACCAGATTTCTATTAAGCCAGAAGTGATATCTTAGTTCTTTCTGCAGACTTTCGCTAACATATAACTCCACTTGTGATTCTATTTCAGAAGACTCAATAAAGAATGTCATGTACAAACAACTCTAGTGACACTTGTTGTAGACAGGGCAACTCCTTTCTTTTTATCTCTAAGTTTTGTTACCATTCACACTCTGTGTTCGTATGTGTGTATCTATGTGTGTGAGTGTGTGTTTGCATGTATGTAGATATTCGTGTATGCATGTGTAGATGTGTGTTTGATTATGTCAATCTTGTTGTAAAATTCCGAGTTTTTTTGAGTTGAATGGATTTATCAGAAAGTACTTGCTCAACATCCCATTGGAGAGGTTTTGTTTGGGAAGAGAAAAGAAAATGCTACTGCTTTACCTGTAAATACGTGAGGGAAAGTTTTATTCTCAAAAAAAAAAGTGGGTAGTTTTGTGTTTTTTTATCTAGAAAACATTTGAAGAGCTGTGAATATAAAGGTGAATGTTCTTTGACGAAAATGAGAGGGAAAGTAACTCTGAAAAACTGTTGCCGTCTCAGTTATCTAGCTTTGTAGATTAAAAAATTGTTTTTAAAAATACCCCCCCCCCCACGTGACATAGAAATAACATTAACCTATTTATGATATTAAATTTTTTTTAAAGAAACATTACGTCGTTTAAACTACTTGTTCAAAATATGTCAGACTTCAGAGTATTTTATGTCCTTACTGTGACCCATAGACTTGTAGGTTTTGTGTGTGAAATAAACAAACAACTTTTATGATACACTCATAGCCTGTTGACTTCTTCCGTATAATCGCATATATTATTCTTAAAAAATCATTTGGTAAGCTCAAACAAATATGTAATTACTATTTTCGTAAAAAGTTAATCCTCCCGGCTTATCGCTATTTACTATATTGCACTGCAGTTTTGCATTTTGATCACGTTGCAATGTACCATCTGCTGACAAGTAATTTGACTTTCTCACCAAGATCTATCATCACAGTTCCATAAGTGTACGAGCTGCCCCCCTCTCATATGTGTACGAGCTGCCCCCCTTCCATATGTGTACGAGCTGCCCCCCTCTCATATGTGTACGAGCTGCCCCCCAAATTAACGGTTAAGATAGAAACTGTGTGCCTACAAAAACAATATGCATTCAAGTTCAACTTTACGTTGAGTGAAAGGTTTACGAGACAGATATTTAATTCACCAGCACCTATGAACAACAATTAACTTGGGCGTTCTGTGGCCAGCACAACGACCAGCAGACTTTTCTAAGTGAAAGTGGGAACCAAAGTACAGGTCTGTGATGTTCAGTCGCTGTTTTCTCTAACTAAAACGACTATTAGATATTCGGAAGGTATCTGAGCCCATCTTTCCTCAACCAACCCGTTCTTCGTGTAACGGAGTCTCGTAAAAAAGGGTCAATTTGAGGTGTAAACAAATACCTTTAGAAGGCTAACACAAAAAGATCCTTTTTGTACTATTTCTACAAAGTTGTTGTCGCAGTTATAATGGATGAATGCATCTGATAGTTTGGTTATTGTTAAAGTTCTCAGTACTTTGCTCGGTTCACCTTCGATGAAATCCAGTAGGGAATCGGCGCCGTAGGCGCCATTATCCCGTTGATGGTTAGAAAGGCTTTTATCCAACCACCAGGCCTGGACATGGGACTCTTCACCCCTGTCCTGTCTGAGTGCTCCCAACGGTGAACGGCCATATCGGTTGACTGGGCCAGACCGGGCAGTGCCGTGTACACAGCGCACCGTCCCCGCTCTCATACCACTCGCTATAAGTGGTCGAATGCGGGGAGCTTGTCTCATATTCCTATACTGTAACCGCCACAATTCCGTGCGAAGGTCGCCACTCCAGGCTCCTGGTACTGATGACGACCCCCTTGTGGAACGGCGTGGCGGACTTTTAGGACTGGGTTGCAAGTTACTTGTTCCATCCCTACCCCGAGTGAGATAAAAAAAAACAAAAGCTCACCCAGGGAGACCTGCTAGAAGGCCTGGTTCGCTACTCGTTCTTAGCCTATCCAGGTCCACCCCTGGACGTTTCCACCGGAGGGCTACGCTGAGGCGACGGGTAGCTGGAATATCCTCCAGGCTCGGTTCACCAGAAAGCAATACCGAATCTTAAACCCTGAATACATTTGAACAAACAAGTTATTATACAAATATATTTAAGCATGGGGTGGTTTTAAATTCAATCAATAATGCACTACAAGGTTTCGTGATGATGATTATGGTTGAGTTCTTGTGATTTAGCCACAACTGATAGAGAAAATTAGGTTTTAAATGGGGAATTCTGCATTTATTGTATCCAGACGTTCTTCCCCTTGCAAAGCAAAAGTCTGCGTTCTCATTATCAAGTTAGTTCAGATAACCAGAGCTAGATAAACTACAAGCTGGTTTGTAGATCAAACAGTTCTACATACTGTTAATCTTACAAAATTGTGTTTTGAGACAAGTAGGCCTTTCTTGTTCGATCCTCTTGATAAAGAACTTATCTAAAAAGAAATGTGTGGCATTTTCTTGCGAAGTCCAACAATGAGCTGTGTCCATCGCTGTGTCCATTGCTGTGGCGATAGTTGTGTCGATAGCTGTGTCAATAGCTGTGACAATAGCTGTGTCAATGGTTGTGTTGATAGCTGTGACGATAGCTGTGTCGATAGCTTTGACGATAGCTGTGTCGATATCTGTGACGATAGCTGTGTCGATAGCTGAGACGATATCTGTGTCAATAGCTGTGTCGATAGCTGAGACGATAGCTGTGTCGATAGCTGTGTCAATAGCTGTGTCGATAGCTGTGTCGATAGCTGTGACGATAGCTATGTCGATAGCTATGTCGATAGCTGTGACGATACCTGTGTCGATAGCTGTGACTATAGTTGTGTCGATAGCTGTGTCCTTTGCGAAGGCGCCAAATGATTCGTTAAGCCTGACAAATGAAGAGAGACATGATGCAATAGTAGCACTAAGATTACTCAAGTCTTAATGAAAGAAAATAGGGAAGTAATTATGATGAAACTTACGGAGGCTCGTCGATGACTTGAAACATGGCTATACCGTCAAACAGCAACAACAACATAGCATTTGACTTGACCATTTCTCTTAATGACATTTTATGGCTTGAAAGACGACCTTTTCCCATCTAGACTACCGCGAATAGCCTTTCTGTAGAATTAATCGGAGCCGCTATTATATGTCATGTTTATTTATCAAGTGTTACTGCACTGCGAAAAGAGAAACTAAATTGACCAGAGTCGGACTATGGTTATGTCTGCTCTGGATGTGGCAAAATATGTAGGTCGCAGCTGGGGCTGTACTCCTCATTAATCGAAGGAAAGCTTTTTTATTACATCACTTCACTAAAAACTTCAGTTTTGTCTGATTAGCTGAAATACTAGTGGATCATCCCGTTTTGTCAAACATCAAAGCATTGCACTTGCAGGGCTACATTCATTTTTGTATCTATAAAACAAACATATGCTGCTTATCACTGTTGCAAAAGATCTGGACATAATAATATCTGCCGCTGTTTAATAAGGTATTAAATAATCAAAATTTAGCACTATTTAGTAAATCTAAAGGACAATTAATGTAAGGGGCATCTATGGTCGACGGTTAACGAGTGTGTTATTTGTGCCAGCACAAATGTTGCTGACTATTGTTGCCTCACTATTTCACTATTTTTGTCTTACTATTTCACTTTTTTTGTCTGACTATTGTTGTCTGACTATTGTTGTCTGACTATTGTTGTCTGACTATTGTTGTCTCACTATTGTTGTATCACTATCGTTGTCTCACTATTGTTGTCTCAATATTGTTGTCTCAATATTGTTGTCACACTATTGTTGTCTCGCTATTGTTTCATTGTTCTTGTCTCACTTGTTGCCTCACTATTGTTGTCTCACTTGTTGCCTCACTATTGTTGTCTCACTTTTTGCCTAACTATTGTTGTATCACTATTGTTGTCTCGCTATTGTTGTCTCACTATTGTTGTCTCACTATTGTTGTCTCACTATTGTTGTCTCACTATTGTTGTCTCACTATTGTTGTCTCGCTATTGTTGTCTCACTATTGTTGTCTCACTATTGTTGTCTCACTATTGTTGTCTCATTATTTCACTACCGTTGTCTTAATATTGTTGTCTCACTATTTCACTATCGTTGTCTCACTATTGTCTAACTATTGTTGTTTCACACTGATACTGTGTGTAGGTGGCACTGCTCGAGAAAGTCTATAAACTGTTATGTCACTTCCACTGTCTACCCCTCTGTCTACCTCTCTGTCTACCCCTCTGTCTACCCCTCTGTCTACCCCTCTGTCTTCCCCTCTGTCTACCCCTCTGTCTACCCCTCTGTCATCAGTTTCTGCCCTATCAATAACTTAAGTAATCACCTTGTTAACAGCATTGTACATTTACCCTGATGATCCAATAGCGTTCTTAATTCCATATCTACTAACAAAGAAAAGTAAAAACGTTTTTTTTTAAAATGTTTATTTGTAGTTATCAGTGCAGCGTCTACTATAGAAGAAACATCAGCACTGGCCTGTATCTCTCTTTGAGTGTATCGTGAGAGCTATGTCTTGAATGATTTAGGTGGGGGAGTACCACCATGTCTTGAGTGCGCCATTTGGTTCTCCCTCAAACGTTTTGGATGCTATCCATTTCAGAAAAGAGTATCTCTTGGCGCTGCACTCCTGACTAGACATCAGGGCAACATCTTCGTCCTCTCTAGTCCTCCTCTTTTGATTTTATGTCCGGGTCATGTTCCCTCCCACACATTAACCTTTGACCTCCTACAATGCACATTAGAGAGATAGTAATGTTTTTTTTTCTATCTTGGGTGGAGGGGGCTTGGAATTGGTTTGACTCTGTCTCGTCATGCAACAAGCAAACACTCACACACATAGCAACACAAACACATACATAGACCCATAAACAGCCAGGCAAACACCCACACACATGCAATCTCTTATCACTTTATAAAAGAAATTCAACATTTCATCTAGAACTTTAAAAAAAAAAAAAAAAAACAACAGCAAGGCTCAACGACAACACTCTATCTCTATCCAACTAGTCTCTCTCCCTCTTTCTCTCCCTATTTCCCTCTCTCATCCCTCCCTTCTGCACGCTCTCTCCCTCCTTGCTATTTCTCCTCATCCCTCTCACTCTACTCCCTCTCTCCCAATTTCTCTTCTCCCTCTCTCTTCTTTCCTTTCTTCCCCTACCTCCTCCTCCCCTCTCTCTCTCTTTCCCTCTCTCTCTCTCTCTCATATGTATACACTATTCAGAAGATAACTTAACGTGCATATTTTATAAGCACTAATTAAAAAATTCAAACGTCTACTTTGAACTTCAGATGAAGACTAATCACTGTTAAAAGAAAGTTAATCATAAGATGTGAAGACTGGTGCATACTCTGACTTAAAAAAAACAACACAAAGAAAACAAAAAAGTGTTAACTTGTAAACTTGAGATGATACCAAGGGGGTTGAACTTAGTGCGGTGCCTTCGACATATAGAAATTTGTCTGCCACCTGCAGTGTTCGACTATTTATCCCCCTTTGTTAATAGGGTGTCTATATTTAGCTGTATGGTATTGTTTATGACGTTTATTTTAAGCTTTCTACGTCTTAAGCCAGATCACGTGGCTCTAAGAATGGAAGATGTCAATAGAGAGATGCAGCTGGAATAAGTTTGGATGAAGGTCACCTGAAATCTTACTGAATATAGCGAACTTATTTGATGCTCATTATGTAATGTTACCATACACATTCACGTCCAATGGGGACATAAAGTAGGAACCTTCACGTCTAAAAAGTATAGTTCATCTTTCAGACCATGCGATCTATAGGGCAGATTATGTTAAGGGCATGTATTTCTTTGGCCAACGGTTAACGAGCAGGGTTTCAGATGGCCAGCACAATAACCAACCACCTTTATTTTCCCCAACTAAAGTCAGGTACCCATTAGAGTTGGGTCGACTATGGGGCGCCCTAAAATCCCGAAATTCGAAATACCAGTTTTCACCGATATTCGAACCCAGGACCCCAGGTTCAAAAGCCAAGCGCTTAACCACTCAGCCCCAGTTGAGGACAAAATGTTGACACCTTCACGCCCAATAGAGGAGAAGGAAGACAAAGCTGCAGCCTCACAAGGAGGACCGGGATATGTAACCTTTGGAAAGTTTCATAAAACTTGTTATTAAATCATAGGAAAGTAAAAAACCACTAGATATCCACACATACCCACATCTCAGGCGAAAAGACTGAGATGGCTGCCTGATCGAGCGGCATGCCAGTAGGACAGTTCTTCGGTCGTCTCGATGGTCACGTGCTAATACCCTGACACCTCCCGTCATCCTGCCGGAGGTTTGGAGTAGAAAGTATTTTTTCAACATTTAAGGAACATCCCCAATTTGTAAAATATTCGCAATAGTTGATCATTCGCACACACTTAAGGGTGGAACTAGACGCACTACAATGTCTCATTAGAGACTTCGCTAGAAGAATGTGTCTCACTGAGTCCAAGGACAGTCTCTCTAGTGTCTCCACTGGTCGGTGGTCAAGAAAAATAGTTTCTTTCATGATAACATGTCCAGAACTTCCAAAGAAAAACATCACTAAATCTAGAAGAACTTGAGGAGCTCTAGGAGCCCAGAATAGAACTCTTTGGAAGAAGGTTTTCGAAAATAAAATACTTCTATTTATGAGTGAGTTTATGTGCTTACACCAAGAAGGATTCAAATTTTGGACATAAGTCATTGAAGGCAACTACAGAGTGAAAGCCGGACATGTTCACATTTCTTGACATAGCCTGACGTAAGGAGGACACGATCCAAAAATGTTGGACATTTCTACTTTTGCGGAACAACTGGTTAACATATAAATATAAGCTTTAATTGGTCAGAAGTAAATTAGTTCCCGTAGAACAGATCATGTGTTCACAAAATGTAGAAGTACATTATCAGCTATACTCATACCGCTTCCGTCACAAGGTTAAAAGAGACATAGAACAGCATGTCATAAAATAATACTATTTCAAAAAAAATAATTTTGTATGGAGTTATTTTAAAATATTGTATGTTGTTTATCAACAAGAGAGACATTTAAAAAAAAACAATAATGGCCAAGTACACTACACAGACAGACTTTTTTTGTAAATAGAGAATAAATAAATTAATTAATTGCTGTAAAAATGCTTCAAACCATCTATCTTTGGTAACTATAAAAAAGAAGCTTCATAGATCATACTAGCACTTCTAAAATTTTGTCTAATTACCAGACTGTTTGATTTACGCAACGAACTGTCTTTAATCAGGGTAATGAGATAAACAAAAAGAATTATGCAGTGCATTTGTCAGGAAGTCTCACTGACCGTCAGACGTCAGACTAGTTCAGTTCACTTCTATGTTCAGACGTCAGACTAGTTCAGTTCACTTCTATGTTCAGACGTCAGACTAGTTCAGTTCACTTCTATGTTCAGACGTCAGACTAGTTCAGTACACTTCTATGTTCAGACGTCAGACTGGTTCAGCTTACTTCTATGTTCAGGCTGGGTCGTTATGTTCATCTCATTAGAGCATTAGAACATCCAGGTGAAGACTGGGATTTTAAAATTTGGGATCTTTGGGTGCCTCTGAGTCCAGCCAGCTCTAACGGGTACCTGACAATTGTTAGGCAAAAGTCAATGCTGTTGGTCTCTGGGCTGTTCACATGACACCCTTGTTAACCGTGGGTCACAGAGACAGATGCCCTTTACATCCTTTGCCCAATAGATCGCAAGATCTGAAATGGAAATTTTACTTACTTTACATTAGTCATTAGAACATTCAATCATTCATTTTTTTTTTTTATTTTCTATGTTCTAACAAAATGTCTTTTTAGATTGAAACCTTGATCATTTAGATACCACCTGAGAGATTTGTCAGTTATGCACCTTTTTTTTCGAATTTTTACTCCATTCAGTTAATAACAACATAAGGGATTTCTTGTTTAAAACTCCATTTAGCTTGGTACAGCCTATAGATGTAGGAACAGTATTGGTCATGTCTTTTCTTCACACAAATCCCATATTTGAGCAGAAGTCTAATCAATGTTTTGGTTGAAAATACGCTCAGATTCACCTACATTATGTTGAGTATTTAGAGTAAGGAAGACAGTTAATAAGACCGTATACTATTAGACTAGGGCTAGTATACTCAAGGTACCTTAGGTTTGACATTCCTGGAAATGGTGATGTATATATATGAACTTCGCCTCCTATAAAATGATTCCCATAACAAGCGTCTCAAATAGCCTCTGACAACCAATCTTTGTCTTGATATGGGGCTTGGTGGTGGTAAAGCGCTTTGATTCCAAACCGGGGTCTATGAGTTCAAATGTTGTTGAAGACTGGGCTTTTAATTTTCATGATTTTTTTGGACGCCTCTGAGTCCACCCAGCTCTCATGGGTACATGACACTAACTGGTAAAAAATAATAACCACATAACATCCTCGTTGACCGTTGGTCCTCCTTTACATCATCTACCTTATACAACTGAAAGGGAGTACGCTACTTTAAAAAAAAAAAAACGTCTATCTTATGTCTGCAGGATAACTAATGAACCTACATTTGTCAGAGACAAGAGACACAATGTAAACTTGCCAACAGAGCAAGATTTCGTGATGAAATATCAGCAAGACGCTGGGATGTGGTCTTATAGTTAAGTATATTTAGATCTATAATTATTACATTAATATATATCTCGCAGTAAACACTGTAGCACATCGCATTTGACTTAAAAAAATAATCTTATTTTGTTATTATCATTTATTAGATCTAGATAGATTTACACCAGATATCAGAATCTTCCAAATTGTTTTTGAGAGCTCCAAACCTAAAAAAGACGGTTTGAGGCAGCAGGCGCCAGCAGACGGTTCTCTTTCCAATGTTTGTGCGACCGTAACAACTGACGGCAGGTTATCTCCCCTCCTCCCAACCCTTGTCAATTTTCTCTGTCAATAGAGTTATCTCTCCTTGGTCATAGGGTTTAGAGCTGAACGATACTTTTATCTGTTGAGTTTTCCCCAGTATATCTCCCTTGTCGCTGCTGGTTTCCCCTTAAAATTTAAATGTTCGTAGAGGTAAATGCCATTTCGTTCTGAAAAAAAAATATATACACGAAAAGAATTTAGATCTAGGTATATTGGTCACAGGTAAAAAAAAAAAGAAAGAAATAGACAAGGTTTTCCAATATAGTGAATCTAACATTAAAGTTTGGTTTGAAAATGAAAACCAAGAAACCTAATACATTAATACAGGCAAGCTGACATTGTGCAGGAAAACTAATTACTGGAAATTTGTTTAATATCCAACATTGCGGTTTCATACATAAATACTACAAGTTCAACAACCTAATGAGACCTATATTGCAATGTAAATCTAATGAAACGTGTAATTCAATAAAAACAAAGTCAAACGTGATCTTTAAATCTGAATACAAGCCAAAATACAAAACAAAAACATTTTTAAAAAATATCTTAAAAAAAACAACAACAAAGCTTATACGAAGTGTAATCTGTGAGATTTATAATATTTTTACCTTAAACGTTTAGCTTTCTCAATGCGCTATGATCCTATCAATTGTCGAAACCAGTTGTGAAAGGGGGAGGGAAGAAGGGGGTGTCTTGGTAAATGTTTACATAATCGTGTTTTAAATGCACTAAGCAAAATGTTCACTCAGGCCTCGAGCGTCCTCAGGGAGACTGATTCCACTTATACCACCACATCTGTCAAGTAGAATTTTTTCCCTTGTTCAAATGCCAAAAAAAATGATTTACCAATTGCTAATTAACTTCTTTTATTGAGTCTTGTGTTGTCAGGTAATACATAATTGTAAAAAATTTCAGCTTAATCCGAGATTGGTTGTGGGAGAAATAACGTATACAAACTTTTTACCATACATACAGACAGACAGACAGAGTCGATACAAGCTTTGTAAAAAGAATTTTTAAACTAAGCCCAATAAATTCTAAATAGCAGAATAAGCCATAATTAACAAAATTGAACATGCACTGTAAAAACAAAAACATAGAAAGTGACCCAACGAAACCAATTGTGTGTTGAATCTTTAAAATCTATACTATAAAGTATGGCGTATGTATGTATGTCCCGCATAAAAATCAAAACCGTTTGACCAATTTTGATAAAACTTGTCAGAAATGTTCCTTAGGAACTGGAACCGTAATGTATGTATAGTAGCCCTAAAAGAAACTTAAGACCCTCAAAAAAAAAAGTTGCCTAACTCTATGAAAGTATTAGTATCTTATAAATCTAGGCCATGTTGACCATGTTTGCATGAGAAAAGATCGAAAGGATCCAGATCTAATTTTAAGAACTACACTTTGCACAGATAGTTTTTTACTTTGACACATGAAAATTACGAAATGTAGTCTATTGATTTCATTATTTAATAAAACTAAGCTTCTAATTTGTGTTTCAAAAGCATTTTTACATACATTCGTTCCTTATATCTGCGAATTTAGAAGTTCTGACGTACTTTATAATCCCATTCATCCATCGAAGTCGACATCTAAGTCTAGACTCTAGACAGTCTAGATCTAACTCTAATTCTAGATCTAATTCAAAGAGGGAAGATCTACTTTATACTTTAACACATTAACATACAAAATAAAGTTCATACATTTCATATTTTAATCAAATTAACCCTCAAATTTTGTGTTTCTAAAGCATTTTTTATACATTCGTTCGCTATAGCTTCTATGTTGAAATGTATTTTAATAGTCCCATTCATATATCGTGCACACCGCTATGTAAACACACTATGATTGGACAGGCTACATGAGGCTCTATATATGGGGGATATTACATATACTAATATATAATAATTAATTCACTCTTATTCATTTATTATAATAGTATCTAGACTCTAGATCTAGATTTAAATATATGTAGACCTACAAGCAAATGTTTTAATTTGCTGAAAAAAATAAATAGATTTAGGTCGATTAGCTATTTTCATAACTCCATTCATACTTTTTTTTAATTCACACATTCGATTTCTTATAGCTTTATTATTTCGTTTAATTGTTTCCAAAACACTCTCAGTGACAATATCGACACTGATACGCAAATTAAGACCCGCGGGCAGTGGGTAATATATGTCTAGTTCTAAATAAAATAGAAACATTTTACATTTATGCAAAGTTTTACAAACCAAATGTCTCTCGCACGTGCTAAAGCTACGAACTTTAAAAGCACTCACCAATCTTCTGCCTACACCTACCATAGTGTAACCCTCGTGAGTAATTTGTGAGATAAGTCAGGAATGTCCTAGTTCTACAGGACCTATCTCGTCCTCACGTCCATCAAGTCCTTGTCTCTCGGGCATCATACATCTTCAAGAATTTTTTTTACCTTGAAACCTGAATTCGCGAATGGAAATGAACCGAAAGGGAAATAACACACACACTTTGCCTCCTAAGGTATATAACCGACAATTTAGCTATTTTATTTATTTTTATCCGAAATTTTAAAACGAAAAGTGCTTTCTTAAAATTGGAAATTTGGAAAACAAACTTGAAAAAAAAATGTATTCGTGTGTGTGTGTGTGTCAAGAAATAATAAGTTATCGAGAGATTAGATTTGACTAATGGAATATACAGACTAGAACAATGTCTTTCTACAGGCAAACAAAGGAAACATATTAAAAAATACTTTAAAATCGAAACAACGCTTATATAAGGAAAAGAACTGCACATCTACAGCCATGTGGTAATATTTCTTTCCCCTTTTCTATATCAAAATAATTTAATTAATGACACTAATTTATCAAGTAAATGGTTATTTGTTTTTTTTAATGTGCTTTGTTAGGAACAATGAATTCTTGTGCAAAGATTCAACTTGATCCAAGAATAGGAAGTGGGAAAAACAGACAGACAGACGGATGGAGTTCACATTAGCTTTTTAAAATCTGATCACGTTTCAAGTTGTTAGCGACATTCCACAAGCTACTTTGTAGCTATTGTTGTCTCCGATAAATAAAAGCTCCAGCCCTCTGTACTTCTCTTTGTCTTGGTAAAGAGTCTAAGATAAAATCTCTCTTCTCTTCCTCTACTTACACTCACACTCACAAAAAAACACAAGACACAAGAATAAATAGGAGCGTATGTCTGGATTTAAAAACCAAATGAAACAGGTTCCAATATTATTATCCAAAATTTAATAACTTGAGAATAGATTTTCAGTTATATTGGTATGAAGTTTACAGCTAATTTCAATTTTTTTTTTCTTTTTAAAGTGCTCCTTTCAGAACTTGCTATCTATTTCTATAGGCCAGATAATGTAAAGGTCATTTTTTTTAATGGTCGATGGTATCATGTGGCCAGCACAAGGACCAAATATCTTTACTTTCCGCAACTATCAGGTATCTATTAGACTTGGGTAAACTTAAGGGTACCTTGAAAATCCCGAAATTTGCCACATGGTTAAAATATATGGTTTGACTGCTATATAATCATATAATCATCATTATAATCATCATCATCATTTAACACTGCCTCAATTCAACTCATTTTTTTAAATATATTCACTAAAGTCGCACACCTACATTTTCACCACTGTCTTATGTAGGTATCATGAGCTCGACTGGAAATACATGAACCTTTTCTGCAAAGCTCACTGGTAAGACTCCTTGCAATTAATAATTCATTACAAGAAACTAATAGAGTGAAAAATGATACACTCATAAGATTTATTAAATACTTAACTACTTATTAATAAAGAAATCATTAGTTAAATAAGAAAAGCAGGGCCTTACATCTGCAACAATGTGCATCACAAATTTTGTGAAAACCTGATTTGAAAAATGCAATACAGAACGAAATTATTTTTAAAAAACCTCAAAAGATTAATACAGTCGTCCATCGTGGTTCGATGATGACCACTTTTGTCATCCAAGGGGCTGAGGGCTTTGCACTGGGGTTTTGGGCCTCCTCATATGGCTGGTAAGACCTATGTTAGCCCGGAATGTTCGGCTGCACACTGGGCAGGTTATTCCAGCTGGAGCTAGTCTCATTGACCTTTTTTTTCTTCTCTGACGCTTTTCTTCTGCCAGCGCTGTTCTCTTGTCCTCTGCAATTTGTGCGCCAGTTTTCACAGCGCGACGCCGTGATGCTCCGTCATGTACTTCTGTCTCCCAGGTTGCTGGGTCCATGGTGAAGGCTTTGAGAGTGTCCCTGAAGCGTTTTCTTTGTCCAACTTGTGAGCGCTTTCCTTCCCTTAAATAGCCATACAACTGGTCGCTCTTCGAATGACTTCAGTATCTGTCACTTGATTGTTTGATAGTTAGTGACATGTATTAGTTGGGAAGAAAGAAGTACATGTTCATATTCATAACGTTTCACGTGGGAAACAAGCGTCCACAGTGGAATTGTGGGCAAGAAACCTCGTTCTTAAATTTTTTAGAGGCAGTGATTGCCCTGTTCTTAAACTGTGAGGATGTCTAACGCAGTTGATTCAATAGTTTAATACCAGTGGTGTACTTAGAATATTTTATTAGACTGAAGTCAATTTGAAAAACATAATGTGTATTCTTGATGGCTGGAACTGCTAGTGAACTGTTATTTTATTATATGATGAATAAATCTCGTCTGCTAACCGAGATCTTATGTGATGAATTTTAATATGTGTTGTTCTGTATTAATTGGAGTAAATTTTCGCGACATCAAGTAGTACACAAATTCAGAGTGAAACAAGACATCTTTAATTACATTAACATGCACAAGCAAATGTCACCTAATAGCAAATACAGTATCGGACATTTTTTCTTGTCATTTAACATTCAATACTTTTCTGAAACAGGTCACGTGGAAGTGGTTCAGGTTTTGTTTTTTTGCATGTTTTCTACATATTGTTACCTTTTCTTAGGCATAGAGCAATGTAGAAAGGATGACAGCTCGATAGACCCCTATCTTTGTGTTTAAGGTGAAACCTCGTCTGTTCCAAACATTTTTAGACAGCTTGCCATAGGATGCATTGATTAATATAAATAAATAGGATATTTATACACAAATAATATAATACATATTATTGTAAACATAAGAGCATTTAGGGAATTTCTATTGTTTTTTTATTTTGATAATCATCAGACCTCTGCACACCTAACGCCGGCACTAAAATACATTGAACATGACAGCCAAATAGTGTGTATGTCAATACTTTCCATGTACACATCGTTGAACTCTCCACTTTCATCCACTCCACATTGTCAACACAGGGAGAGCCTTTAGGTACAAATTGAATTAAAACTCAGATAACGAAATTAACTTAGGTGATTTTCAACAAAATACAAGCCAAAAGAACTGGCGAGAAATGATTCCCTTCATAATGGCTTGGCTAATTACACCAAAGATTTAAAAGTCTTGAGATTTGAAGCTGCACTTTTAGTTTAGGATTCTGGGATGGTGCAACAAGAGTTCTCTTTGTGCTTATAGAGTTGTCGAAACTGTTTTAATGTTCCCTTCTGTTTAATTCTTTTCTTTTTAACGAGTCGACTATTCTGTGCGTGTCCTGAAATAATTGTCTTCTTTACTGGATTTAATTGATGAACTAATTCTAGGATGGAATGATGGACAATTTCTAGACAAGGACTACCTCTGTTCTTCTTGGCAGGTAATCTAGATTAAGATTTGTTGGAACTTGTTTCAATACTTGTTGCAATGGTTTTAACTACATTATCTAATGAATAATATCATAGTATAAACCAGTACTATTTACTTGTACGAGGCCATCTATGATACTTAAAGTAGCAAATTTGGCCTTTGTATTGTTAATATAGATATCGTTAGTGTTAGTTAAATAAGCCTTCATGCTTATTAAGTTGGTATAATGAAACCAAGTGGGTATATAAAAAGGTATTTTGTGCTATTATAATGAGGCTGTGTTAGTATGATGAAAAGGTGTTTGTATTATAAAGCCTAGTACCTTAGTATAACCAGGCCAATTTCGTTAGAATAATTTGACCTTTTTTTTTTGTATTACGATGGAGCTTCATGTGCAATTATAAAAAGGCTCTATTCGTTCGTTCAATTCACCATATAAATAGATATATTTAAATCTACAAGTTTAAAATATTTCATTTTATTATCTACTTATACCATTAGTGAACATGTTACTTATGCTATTAAGTGAGCCAACTCTACGACTACTTTATAAAGATGTTACATAATTTTGAAATGATTTCATACGGAACTAAAGCTAGCCTTCAAGCTCCGATTGGCTGTGCCTGAATCTGGTGATACTCTATCACTCACGTCGGTCAAGTGGTCATTCTTGAGAACGTCTTACACACACCATATGTACGAACACACATGCTAATGACACGATCATAAATATACACACACTCACACCATTTGTACGAACACATATGATAATGACACCATTATAAACATACACTCAATCCGTATGAACATACACACATGCTGATTACACACTATCACAAACGCAGAACCACACACACACACACACACACATAACAATCAATGTGTACGTCGCGTGCTCTAATTTCCAGCGCGTGAATTAAATAGACCAGGTAGTGATCATATTTACCATCAACACGTGGCTTAATGACTGCATGGCAGGATATTTGTTGACATTCGAGATGTTTCTTTAGTCACCTGGTGAGTAGACAGACCATTAATTTGTTATTATAATTAAACATTAATTCTATTTTTATGTTAGGCTTCTCTGTACTAGATGGTATCACATAGTGCCGGACTTAAGAAAATAGAAGTCAAGGGCAAGTTTTTTTATGAAGGTCCTAGGTCCATTTTCCCTATTTTTGAAGGCATCAATAAAATACACTTAATAATCTAATATAGCTTAAAAGTTTGTCACATAAAATAATTAGAAAGTGTATCTAATTATCCTTCTTTTTTAGAGGCTACCGTAAGGGGAAAAAGCCGCTATTAGGTTTGTGCAAAATGTCCGTCTGTAACACTCAGATCTCCAAAACTAGAAGAGATATGAAAAATATTATTTCATCATTAAATGCGGCTTTAAAAAGTTTAGGTGCAACGGCTACTTTTGGTTTTCTAAAAGCAAAATGTTTAATTTATAAAATTAATTATGCAAGCGATTTTTTCAATAAAATACACCAATTCTAAAACTATTACGTAAATGTAAGGGAGGCAATGTTACAATCTGCTAACAAAGACACCTCGCCGCTATGTATCTTCAATATCTCTATATCAAATATATTTATAAAATGTACAAGAAATGTTCACAACAAATATAAATAATAGTCAAAGATGTTTTTTCTGATAACTAGCTACTAAAATTAAAAGAAAACATTTCTGTTTGTTTATAAAGGATAATAATGCACTTTGTATGTAAATATCACGCACATTTTTTAAAATGGACTTTTTATGCAGCGACTTTCGTGCAGTAGCGTAACGTCGCAACTTGCCATTGTGCTAAACTATAATTGTTCCGGATATTGTTTTATAAAAAATAAATTATGTCAAATGATTGTTTGAAATCGCATAATTGACTAATATTAAACTTATATTCTTGGACTATAGTTTATTTATCTATATCAATTGTTCCGAATTTTTAACTTAAAACAAATTTATGTCAAATAATTTTATTTTTTTCAAAAATATCGACAATAGGTTATTCAGGGTTTTAAAATAAGAATGTAATTTACTAGAAACGATTATTGAAAATAACTTTTTAGACTTTTTTACAGTTAATTTTCTTGCCGAAACATAATAAAATTTGTTTAATCGGTAAAGAATTTCCGGATTTTGTTTCGAAAAAGCAATCGACCTACATTACTTTAATTTTCTTAGAAATCGTCGCAAAAAATGATCCGAATTTTATATGAAAAATCTAATAACGCAAATAAATGTTTGAAATCCCTCTTCTAATAAATAAAACAAATAATTTTCTTGTTTACGAAAATTGGTTGTTCCGGATTTTTTATGAAAAATAGTTTAACTCTATATATGTAAAATCGCACTTCTCTCTTACACTACATGTAACTTTCTAGCTAAAACGTTAGAAAATCTAATTATCGTTAATATTATGCTCCGATTTTTAATGAAAAATAACTTCCTAACACCAAAGTATGGTTTGAAAAAATCTCCATAAGGCTATGGTACATCTAATTTTGACAACAGACCATGCCACAATTTAATTAACGGCATTTGATTAATCTGGAATAATTATTTTCTCTCGCTATAAATATATAAACATCCGGAACTATCTATTATAGAAACTTAAAACTAATGCGAAGTTTCGGAAGGGAAATTCAATTTTAATCACATTTTAAATAGCTTTTAGTCTTTTGTTTCTCGCTATTAACATAACGGACAGACAGACTGACGGACAAAACAACAAAAAACAGCGTCTTTATATCTTTATATATATATATATATATTATAAAGTCTAGTTACTAGCCCATTAAATGAAATGTTGAAAGAACAAACTCGGTGCACTAATGTTTAAGATCCCTTGAGAAGCTGCTTGTATAGATGACATTTATTAGTCAAACTAGGACGTGTGACGTAATGGATTTTTTTCCTTTGACGTCATATGGATTTAATTCTTCAAATCAAATGCTAAAAGAAATCACTCGGTGCAACAAAGTCTAAGAACCCTCAACAAGCAGCTCGTATAGATGATATTTTTTAGTCTAACTAGGACGTGTGACGTAGTGGATTTTTTTCCTTTGACGTCATATGGAATAAATTCTTTAAATGCTAAAACAACTCGGTATAGTAATGTTTATTAAACCTCGTAATGTGACTTGCATTTTAAAAAGACATAATAGCTAGATTTAGATCTAATCTAGATTTTTTACACTAGATCTAGATTTTTTTTAAAAACTAGAGCTAGATTTTTTTACACAAGATCTAGATTTATTTTTCTTACACTAGAGCTAGATTTTTAAAACTAGATTTAGATTTAAGTTCTAATTAAAATCATTATAGAATCTATATCTAGAATTTCTTGGTCTAGTTTAGAACGTTTGTTGTTTTACATGTTTCGGATGTTCCTTCAGAATTGTAGTCCAAACCTCCCGTATGACGACGAGGGATGGGAGCAGGCCCGCAGCGGGCAGGATTTGAACCTGGGACCATCGATGAATCCCAACGACAGTCCAGAGCATAAACCGCACTACCAGACAGCCATGATTTAGACTAGATCAAGATCTATAATTTTAATTTCTAGCCTTAAAGTGTAGATTTTTATTTCTAAAGTCTAGATTGTCAATGTGTCAATATTGCAATGTTATAAAATACTAAAACTAATCTACTATTTTAATATTTCATATTGCAATTAGTCTATCAATTGATTATCTAGTGTTTTTTTTTATATAAATCTTATCTAAATCTAAATCTACATTATCCAATGTAAATTACATCTACATTATCCCAAATATATATTTTAGATCTAGATCTACTACTATGGCCTCCTTCAGTCGCGAAGCGACTATGGATCATCTTGGTGAGATGAATGCCTGGGCATTAGCTGTGGTCGGAACGATGTCGCCCACACATCAGTTCCCCCCTCTCCATGCAGCTGATGTATCCAAAGGAACGGCAGTGCCGATACAGTTTGGGGTCAGCGGCATCGCAGGTTCTGCCAGAGTGTAGCACTGGGTGCTGCAAACTGCCTTAGGGTCGCCAGCTCCTGATTTTTCCTCAGGGTTGACTCCCGAAGCCTTTCCCATGATTGGGTATAGCTGCAAGGCAACAGAGGTTTGAATTCAGAGTTTTCCTTCTCCTAGGTGGGTAGCCAGCCATGGCTAACGAGCCCCTCCTACCCGAAGCTTACTGGTTAAGGCGCCAGTTACTCGCCTGTGCCCTTTCTCCTGCGGAACTGTTCTCACTAACAGATCTAGATCTAGTAGATATAGATATTGAGAGTGCTAAATTAGTAGTTTAATTTAGGTAGATCAACATCCTCATTCTAGTTCCATTTAAATGAAAATGCTCAATACCAAAGACTATCAAAAATCGCTCTTTTGACATATTGTACATATCCGGTAATATCATTCCGTAATGTATAGGTATATTATCAATAGTAGGCTATTAGTTTGTAACCCGTTTGTCATTAGATTAAGAGCAATGCCTGGTCGTGCGGTTACTTGCAGGACTGATTATCTCTACGGTCTCGGTTTCATACCCTGCTCGATGCCATCCTCAGTCGACCAGCGAATGTGCGGATCCGACTGGGATCCGTCTCCCACGGGGGCCGCCTCTGAGTTTGTGTGGCAACACAAACTCTCTTTGTAATCTTGTTATATTTACTATGCATAAAATACGCATATGAGTTATTGGTGGGGCTCTTCAATGCCTAAGGGTGAGGATCTGTGCCACCTCATAGTCTGTACCGTCAAAAGTCGTCCCTGGTCTCATTAGAATTACCAAAATACATGACTTAAGCATAGGTTTCTAAGACGTCTAACGGCTTCACGTGTAAAGGCGATAAGGGACTATTACTTAAGACTGAACCATACATCAAGCGATTGTTGAAGACAGCTGACTTTTCCCCCAAACATCTTTATATATACTTCAATGCAAGGTGGTCTAACAAATTGCAGAGGAAGAGATGACGGTGTGTTATCTACTTTCAAGTGACGGAGCCAACGAATTACTTTTAAATGTCCAACGACAACAACAACGACAATATTGGCAGAATCTGACTCTAAATGACCTGTCCGGTTTATTTACAGTTAAGAAAACAGAATGTCAAGGCTACGGGAATACTGTAAACACTTCAATTGTTGACATTCCTACCGGAAATAAAAAAAGCACATTATTCATTGTGTTTATAGAAACATAGAAATCAGAACATAGTTTCATGTCAGTGGGGAGAACATTGATCTCTCAACGCCATAGGCGGATTCATAGGGAATGAGGCGGATTTACTTTTGGGGAAAGAGTTCGTTAAATATATAGTAGGGAATAATTTAAATTAAGCATACTAATGGCTAAAACCAAAAGGCAGGCGTCCAAAAGCAGACCACGAGTACCGTGGCTTGATTAGAGGCAGATCTACAACAGCTAAAGGTCCCTGCATGGAGACGTAAAGCCCAGGATAGATCAGAATGGAAAGATGAGCTAAAGCAGCCCTCTATGAGCTGTTTCGCCCCTTGCATGGATGGATGTATACTAATTATGATAAAATTACATGTTTTTTAAATCTAGCAACTATTATTAACCTGACCCCTAATCTGCTGTTGCTACTCGACTCCCCGTGGTGAGGTTGCAATAGCATTTTCGTTCTGACACATACAAATTAGAAAAGAAGGCAACGATTGTTGAAGGCAATAACGATTGATGCGTGGCAAGAAGGGATCGAGTCCATTGAACTTGCGGGTATGATAGAAACCTCCTACAAACATGTCACTATAAACTCACCATTCCTAAAGGCGCAATATCCACCAACTTGAGTAAGGCGATCGCTGTAAATATGGCAGTATAGAAATATGTCCGCAATAGGGGCGATAGGAGTGAAAGGGGAACATGGAATTGGTTTCGTCAATCCTGGGTATGACACCAAATTTATTCTTTCTCCCTGACCTTTCAGAACAAATAAATATTTTGTATTCCTATTGTTAGCTTACATTCTTATCATGGGTTCAAACAGAAGTTGGAAGGAAAATTTTTTGGTGGGTAGAAGTCTGGAAATTTCCAAATTTAGCAGCCAAGTGTCGCGCTACTCACGTGAACTCTTTTAATTTCAAGCACATCGCCAGTTCGCGATCTGACCACACTTCGGATTTGGCCATAACACACACACATATTTCCCACGCTAATTCTTCGAACCTTATTAGCTTTGGATATGCCTCTGCTAAATACTACTTGCTAATATAGAATAGAATTGTGTCGTCTCCTGATGCTTTCATATGACGCTTGCTTGCGTTTTACTTCCAAAACCCCAGCTTTTTTTCTACGGGAGTCTGGCTCAAGAAATACTGGTCGTCCCCACCTCCGTTACATGAGTGTTACCAAACGAAACCTAAAAACAGTGAACATTGATACTGACCATTGGGAAGACATAGCCCTAGACCGCACCACATGGAGAGAGATGGTGACCAAGAAAGCTATAGACAGGGAAGAAAACATGGGCCTCAGCTCTGAAAGACAAGCGTGCCTTACGAAAAATTGGCTTTACCACTAAAGCGAAAGCAACGTTGACCTTCAATGTATGTTTTGGAGAGTGCCTCTCCAAAATAGGGCTCCACAGTCACGTGACAAAGTGTTCTACGAGATGAATCATACTCGTCACGACTGAAGGAGGCCAACAAACCCAGCTTTAATGTTACCATCTGGTGAGTTGAAGCTTCAAACATTTCTTTTGTTCTATCATGGCAACAGTTCTTCTCGCCGCATGGTGTACACTGTGAAGCTTCAGTGAGAACTTCCTTTGCTGTTTTCTGCTGTTTTCAGTAGAATTGAAAGCTTCTTTCATTGGTCATTAATACACATCACACTAAGACACACGAACTAATAAAAAATGGCTGATGAATCATTTCGGCAATAAAAAACTAGTTGTCATGGTGATGTGTTCCAGGAAGTATCAGTGCCCACAAATTTCTAGGACAACTCCTTCAAGTTTCCGGAACTCTCTTTATCTGTGATAACCACACTGTCAACAATCAATCAATGTTATTATTGCATCTGAGTTGTTGTGAAAGATGACCTGCTGTTGAAAGTGGATTGGTTAATTCTGGGAGGGTGAAATTTCACATAAAAAAACAAACACTGTCTACCACCTACTCACTGCTTGTTTTTTTTTACAAAGCATATATCAGATCAATCATCAATCCCTAGCAAAGTTAGCAAAGTGGTTAGAATGTCGGCTTCTAGAGGCGTGAACCATAAGTTCAATTTTAAACCGTTCCTTTATTATTTTTTTTTTGTAAATGCTTTTAAAAACCGATTACGTTAGAACTCAACTCTTTTTTCCAACTGGTCCAGAAAAGGGTACCCGTCAAAATAGCGCGAATAAAATAGCGCCGACAAAATAGCGCGAACAAAATAGCGAGGACAAAATAGCGCGAACAAAATAGCGCCGACAAAATAGCGCAGAAAAATATATATTTAAGTCATTTTGAAAGAAATATCGTAAATATGATTAGAGCCAATCTTTTCTTTTTTTTTTTATGTTTTCATAATTTTTAGTCATTTTACAGGAAACACTTTAGATATCTTAAAACATAAATAAGCAAAAATCAAATAAGGTAAAATGAATAATTTCAAAATATAGCATTTATTTTCATTATAAAAGTGTACTGTGAAAACACGCAAAGATACTTGTCAAATTAACACACACACACTTTCACAAAGTTAAATTGTATGTAATATCACGTAGACATTCCATCACTGACTTCTTTCTGTACATTGGCTATATAGGTGCAAGACGTCTGTAAAGTTGGAGGTACTTGTTTGCAGCTTTACTTCGTTCTCCAGCATTGTACCCTAGAATCGTGTTCTCAGTGTTCTCCTGTTCACTGAGGAAGTAAGAGATTAACTTGTACACATTAGGTTGATGACGGTCAATAGACAGCTGAAATGTATGGTGCCATCCCTCCACTGAATTGTTTGTTCGTGGTAGATTATACTGCACACGATCTCTAACATTCCATTATGCTATCAGAAATCTTGGATTCATTCTGCGGTTTCGTCTCTGGCGACCAATATGGTTGTCCTCTCAATAGTCATACAAATTCCTTACTCCCTGTTTTGATTAAAGAAAGATGCCGCAGATTTCTGATTATAGTATAACACACTTTCGTATTTCCTTTCCTATTTTGTCGGGCCAACAAATTTCAAGATCCTATTTTCAGCAAGTTATACTTTTTAATCAAAGGTGAAAAAAAAATGATATAAAATTTAAAGTACTCTCGTTCTCTGCAAATATTGCATAATTTCAGATGTTTTAATATTGAAAAAGATAGAGACATCAACCAAAATGATGCCCATGACATTAAATTACTAATAATCTGGTACTTTTATACACATCATATATAAGTCCGCGCTATTTTGTCTTGCGCTATCTTGTCGGGAAATTTCGCGCTATTTTGTCGGAACTATTTTGACCGCGCTATTTCGTCGGCGCTATTTTGTCGGTGCTATTTTGACGGGTCACACGAGAAAAGTGATATGATCATAGCGTATTTACAAAGCTGGAATTGCGATAAAGAAAAACAATTGGTCAAAATATTTCTAATCGCTGCACGGATTTATTGTTGTTGGTCAAGATCTATTGCAGATTTAAATACATGACTGATACAAACTAGTTCATACAATGACACATGGTATAAGCTTTGCTTTTTTTTTTAAAGTATTTTTTTAATGTCTTTCCTGTTTGTTTGAGGCTAAGTTGTCAAATCAGTTTCGTAAGTAGAAAATCATAGACTTTAGTCCCATTTGAACAGACAAATCATTAAAACATTTACGAGAAATAGATTCCAATGATTAACACATTTTCTCAATAACCATGACAATCGCGTAATTGTGTCTGATGTCTTATGTACTCGTCTTCCCCTGCACTAGTTCTGTGGACTGTTGCTTTAAACAGGTGCTACAAACGATTTCTTGTCCAGAACTTTTGTGGCCTCTTGATATCCACTTTCTTTCATTGTCCGCCCTTTTATGACATCCATGGAGTCCAGTGTGAGGCCCAACCTTTGTTGGAACTGTCTTCCTGTTACTTTAGTTACCACACTCTCGTGTTTTAATATCGATGTACTTAGCAGGCTTGCTCCACTAAGTATGTAAAACTTAGATCTAGAGTCCATGACTACAAATAAAAAAACAACTTTTCATTTTTTTTTTAACTTTGCATTCCCCTCTTATAAAGAAGTCTCTTATCTTATATAATACAGACGTTTCTTAAAAAAAGAAGATGATTACGTCCTACGCGTCATGCATTTAGTCATGCATATTAACCAATGACCTAAATTATAGATATCTTTACCGTTTCTCAGAGTAAATTTCAATGTCAATCCAGAGGAATTAACGAAAACACTATCTTACCAAAAAAAAAACCCAAACATTTACATACTATTTGGATTCATCATTTAAAAAACAACATGTTTAATCTAAAAACAAGTTCCCTTTTCAGACCACGCGGTATATATGGCAGATGATGTAAAGGTCATCTGTTTCCGTGGCCCACGGTTAAAGAGGGTGTTATGTGGCCAGCACAACGACCAACCGCCTCTACTTTTCCCCCAACTAATAACAGGTACCCATTACAGCTGGATGGACTCAGTGGCATTCTAAAGATTCTGAAATTGAAACTCCAAGTTGAAAATGTAAAATGTCCAATATAAGTTTCGAGGTTGTCGCATTGTTTGCTTACATTTTCTTCTCATTTGGATCAACTGCAGAGTATCTTTGTTGTATTCCAATGAACTAACTTGCTACTCCTGGGATCAACCAAACAGCAATGTTGCTAATACGTAAACAAATTCTTCACATTTTCATGCTCAAAATGTTCAGCTTCAAGTTTATCAAAGAAATACCGAAATTCAACCATGTTGTCTATAATGCAGGTGCTGCCCTTTGATGTTCCTGTTTCTATCGACTTTCAAATTCAACGTTTTCTTAACAAATTTAAAAGAAATACTAAAATGCCAAGAATATTTTAGAAATATTTAAAATAAAAACAAACTTAAAACCTGATATAATTAAACTTTCATAAAAGAAACTTTTTTTAAATAGTTTTTTTTCTAAACTTTATTTAAAGTTTAATTAGCATGGAATCGGATCGAAGATTAAACACAATTTTTTATTTAGAAAGCCAAAAAGATTTTAATAAAATCTGCAAGGTGATAAAAATCTGGCAGGTTCATTTTAAGTCTTCTCATCAATGCCTGTTGTACAGGACAAGGCAAAGAATAACAGTAGTTGACAGTTTGGCACGTTTTTTTTTCGTAGTTTATATGAACTCACTCTGTCTTTCTGTCTGTCTGGTAAAAAGTTTGAACGCGTTTTTTCTCCCACACCCATTCTCGGATCAAGTTGAAACTTTTCACAATTATTCATTGTTGTAGGCAAAATATGAATCAATACCAGAAAAAACAACAACCAATATGTCAATTAATATTTTTTATTATTTTTAGTATCCACAGACATATCGGTTTTCGTCTCCTTAAATAATTGTACACTTTATTTATCCAACAACCGTTCTCAGATCTATGTGAAACCTTAATAATTATTTATTGTAAAAAAAAAACATGAATCAATAAACAAAATTTACCAATTACTCAATTAATTATTGGTAATTAATTATTTTGTTTGGTATTAAATAAGGGCAATAACCTCTACATTCTTGTTTTTTTTTAAAAGGACTTTCATATTTTGCTTGTTATTTTTATTTTACTTACCATTGACTTTACCAGTTTATATTTAGATGCATAGTTTCAAGTTATAGAATCTAATAGACGAAGGGAATTTTTATAATGACTACAATATTTTTAAATAAATACATTTTTGCTATATTTGGTGTACAATTTACGTGTTACTTTATACTTAATTTTAAAAGTATATGTTAATGTTTGAATAGTGTAACTCTTTAGAGTGTAGAATTACATTTTTAGTATAACTCTTAAGTGTGTAGAATTAAATTTTTTAGTATAACTCTTTAGTGTGTAGATTTACATTTCTAGTATAACTCTTTTGTGTGTAGAATTACATTTCTAGTGTAACGCTTTAGTTAGTAGAATTACATTTCTAGTATAACTCTTAAGTATGTAGAATTACATTTCTAGTATAACTCTTAAGTGTGTAGAATTACATTTCTAGTGTAACTCTTTAGGGTGTAGAATTACATTTTTAAGCTCTTTGGCTTCTAGTACTAAATCCTATTAAGATTATGGATTTTGACTTCTTGAAAAATTTCGTTATCAAATGTGATATTTCAATATAGCGACTTAAGCAAATTTTAAAAAATCTTTCTTTCTCTTTTCATATAATTACGTTTTTTTAAGATCAAATTATATCGCCACCACATTTCACAAACACAGTTGGGGTTAGGGTTAGAGTCTACACTTACATTCTCTGGTCTACACTGACATATTCTCTGGTCTATACTTACATTCTCTGGTCTATACTTACATTCTCTGGTCTACACTGACATATTCTCTGGTCTACACTGACATATTCACTGGTCTACACTGACTTATTCAGTGGTCTACACTGACATATTCTCTGGTCTACACTGACATATTCTCTGGTCCACACTGACTTATTCACTGGTGTACACTGACATATTCTCTGGTCTATACTTACATTCTCTGGTCTACACTGACATATTATCTGGTCTACAGTGATATAGTCTATGGTGTACACTGACATAGTCTATGGTCTTCACTGACATATTCTCTGGTCTACACTGACATATTCTCTGGTCTACACTGACATATTCATTGGTCTACACTGACATATTCATTGGTCTACACTGACTTATTCACTGGTCTACACTGACTTATTATCTGGTCTATACTGACATTCTCTGGTCTACACTGATATATTCACTGGTCTACACTGACTTATTCACTGGTCTACACTGACATATTCTCTGGTCTACACTGACATATTCTCTGGTCTACACTGACTTATTCACTGGTGTACACTGACATATTCTCTGGTCTATACTTACATTCTCTGGTCTACACTGACATATTCTCTGGTCTACACTGACATTCTCTGGTCGACACTGACATATTCTCTGTTCAAGTCTACTACTCACATATTGCACTTCAGTTCACTCACTCACCTTTCTCTACAGAGTGCCTCCGACCTTTTCTTTGGTTCCAAGGCATTCATCTTTTATTTCAAGTTGATTTAAGTACGTGGAAAGTTAAAATGACTTCCTGGACTACAAATCATTACCTTGTAAGTTTGTGCTTTTAAAGTTCAGAGCAATCATAAAATTCAGTCGTTAACCCTAACGACAAATATATAAATATTTTTATTTATGTTCTTCAACAAATTAATGCTTTGCTTTAGCTTAATCTTCAGCAACATAAGCTAACCCTAACCCTAACCACTCCTGGCTGTCCAGAAACAAATCAAAATAATGTAAACAATAAAAAGTTGTTCTATCCAATCATTTTGTGGTCTCTATTCTTATGGATTTGCCTCTGAATAGGACTTTTTTTTCAACATGTATTCAAGCCCCCACATTATGTTTTAAAAGCTTTTATCTTTCTGAGTTTTAACGCAGGGATGACTAAACTAAGGCCAGGAATCTTGCCATGGTGTAGAAGAAAGTCGCAGAAGCATGTTTCTGTTGGAAAGGACAATTTTTAGCGCCCCCGAAAGGTGAATAGACGCTATTAGTTTTGTATGGTCTGTCTGTCCGTCCGTCCATCCCGTTTAGATCTCGTAAACTAGAAACTTGACATTTTAGAGCTTTTAAAGTTCTGATGCAACGGCTACTTTTTTCTTTTCTGAAAACTAAAACTTTTAATTTTTAAAATCATCTATCCAAGCAATTTTTTTCAGACAAATACACCATTTGTATAACTATTCACTATTAATAGTATCATATACGGGAGGCTATTTAGTAAGGTAGACGACTATTCACCATATTTCTAAACACATTTATGCAAACGGTTTTAGATTTTTGTCAAAAAATATATTTTTTTGACAATTGTATTGCTAAGCTAAGTAAGTTATGTCATACTAAATACTACATTTTACAAAAAAAAATGTTAACTTTTTTTTTTTAAAGAGAAATAATCTATTTAGTATGCATATAAGTGGAAAATAATTTAAAACAACAATTGATAAGTAGTTTTCATGTACCAGCGTGAACTCTCAATTCGAACACACCGCCTATCATATAAAAGACTGAACTAAAGGAAAAAATATATTTTGTAAGGTCTTTTTTCTTGAGGCTTCGAGTAAGAGATTGACCATTTACAAATCTTGAACATACAGTTTTGTATTTCTGTGATGCTCGTTGTCATATCGAGAAGGAAAGGTGTGCACTGTAATGGGTGGGACGAGAACATGACGTTTTTGATGACAGACTTCTAGGACTTAATTAACAGACAAGATGCTGTTTTTGGTTTCAAGAAGGGAATGTTGCTTTCATTTGTTCTTCAAGGGGATGTCGCTTTCATTTGTTCTTCAAATGAAATGTCGCTTTCATTTGTTATTCGGTGGAATATTGCTTTCATGTGTTTCTTCACTTGTTTCTCTTGTAACACACCTGTATCTATATCATTGACGTTCTTCCCAGTGACTTCTCAACAATATTAAAGACGTGTCTATATTGTCATACAAATGTCTCATCACATGTGTTGTACTACGAGCAATACAAGACTTTCATAGATGATCAATCTTTCATCATGTCCTCATTAATGAATAAATTAAAACAAGAACATTGGTCCAGTCAAACTTTATTTTTTTTTTTAGTTTGTGTTTTGCACTCAAAGATATTGATATTCATGCCATTGCTTAAAGTAAATATTTTACCCATATTTCTTATATAAACATTACATGGCTTCAAAATAAATTCAAACTATTTGAGCTAAGAATGGCATTACGAGTGCTGCCACCTGGATTGTATAAAATCAAGAGATACGTTGGGAAAGGCTAGCGGATGGGAATGGGAAGGTTCAGCAGATAAAGAAACCAATAAACGAATCTAGAGAAATGTGGGATGTGGAAAAGGTGTAGAGGCAACTGCATAGTTTTCTTTAACATCTGGGGCAAACTTTAATGACTATATTAAAAAAAACTCCAGCTACGTTAAAAGACCAGAAGTACTTTTGCAACATGTAAAAGTTTTGCAACGTTTTGAAACACCAGTAGCTAGAAACAATACGTACAAGGAAACGTAAACGCCTTTATTTAAAGAATTTGTGTGTAGTAGAGTAACATCGTGTTCATACATTTTGGTTATAATTTACTATTTTTGGTATGTAACAGGTGCAGTGGCTGAGTGGTAAAACGCTTCACTTCCTAGACGAAGAGTCCCGAGTTCATTTTCCTGGTGAAGAATGCGATTTTTAATTTTGGGATTTTTAGGGCAGCTCTGAATCCACCCAGCGCTAATGGGTATCTGACATTAGTTGTAGAAAAGTAAAAGCGGTTGGTCGCTGTGATGGCTACACGACACCCTCGTTAACCGTGGGCCCCATAAATCGTAAAGAGGAAATCAGAAAGGGGAAATTTACATTACTTACCTGTGGTATGTCCATCAGTAAAAAAAAAAAAGCGATCATGAAAAATTGGCCAGGCCAAAAAATCATCAGAAAAATTATTATACATGCCAGTTAACATCAGTAAGTATGGACTTCACCTATGATAAAGTGATCTATTACCAAATTATAAACACTGAGCGCAGGCATTGTTAAGCACTATGCAATACTTCCCTCCTCTTTTATCTTCGGACTCTAACGAAAGCTTTATTATATATTTTTCTTTTACAGTTACTCTTTTTTTTTCCCTCTTTGTTCTGTAGCATTCTTTCAATGTGACATGCCCAGTGTAATGTGTTCTTTTTTTTTTATTTCCTTCGCTTTAGATGGGCCTTTTATAGAATTAATGTATCTCTTGGTTAGTGCATGTCCACCATCCAGTTTGATCTTGCATAGCACGGTAAGAACAATACGATTGTATACAATTACTTCCGCCATTTGTAGGAATATAAAGACATACAAATGATTTTTTTTTCAACAAGCTACAAACATTATGCATTGTTAGGCTAACTAGGGCAAGTCTTATTAACTAGAGCAAGTCTTATTAACCAGGTCAAGTCTTATTAAACAGGTTAAGTCTTATTAACTAGAGCAAGTCTTATTAACCAGGTCAAGTCTTATTAAACAGGTTAAGTCTTATTAACTAGAGCAAGTCTTATTAACCAGGTCAAGTCTTATTAAACAGGTTAAGTCTTATTAACTAGAGCAAGTCTTATTAACCAGGTCAAGTCTTATTAAACAGGTTAAGTCTTATTAACTAGAGCAAGTCTTATTAACCAGGTCAAGTCTTATTAACTAGGGCTAGTCTTTTATTAACTTCAACAACAACTTAAACGCCACATTCCCTTAAGTTTATACACACATTCTTCAATAAAAAAGTAAACAAAAAAGTAAACTCTGAAATTTAAAACTGTCTGTGTGTGTGTGTGTCTGTCTGTGTGTGTGTGTGTCTGTCTGTGTGTGTGGGGGGGGGGGATCGAATGTAGGTTCAGAAATAATGGATTCATTATCGTCCTCGTTGCGACTCCAAAAAATAGTGTAACTTCATTAAAGGACTGATTTTGATATTCTTAAGACACACCAGCAGCGTTAATCGAATTGTAAAAACCTAATCAGAAATGGAAACAATTAACCTTTTAGACATTTTGTTTGTTCTCTTCCGTGTCTAGGCTAATGGTAATATTGTAGCTGCTATTGGGATGTTTCTTCTTCTGTTATGGAATGATTTATTTTTGTTTGTACTCCAACCTCGTTCTCAAAACGAGACACACTTCAAGCTAATTGAAGAGACCCTACTCTTTCTTTAGCAGTACACCTCATTTGATAAGGAATGTCTTATTCCATTGAGTCTTTCTCTGACACCAGACTGTGCAACAGTTTGTTCTTGCGTGTCCCTACACTCTAGACCACTCGGCTTCTCAGGTCAGACATGATTTACATTTTTGGGTATTTTTTTGTTTAAATCCTTGTTTCTTTGTTTTTGTCCTCGTACCTATGATTTGAGCTGACTGATGGATAATTCATATGGTGCATTTTATCTGGTGTACCCTCCCTCCCCTCCTTTCGCTCCCTCTTCAGCCTCTGTTCCAGTGGCGCCCTGGAAGTACACACCAAATGATTAGACCTCTCCATTGACTCTATCAGCATTCCGTACTGCAACCATCTGAAGTGGAGCCGTGGAGTATCGGACAGAGAGAAAAACAAAAAACAAAACAAAGAAAGAGAGGAAGAACGTGAGGGAACAAAAAAAGTACAAGGGAGGTAAGCACGCCCTCTTTCTTTCTGTAAATCTCCTTCCCCTCCCATATCATCTCCGAATGTCTGCCCCTGTAACGGCATGACGAGTCCAGCCAACAGATACGGAAGTAAAGTTGTTTTTTTTTTTCTTTGATAAGAATAATTGGGGGAGGGGGGTGTGGGAAAAGAGGATGGCACACTTTTTTTTTTTTTCTGTTACTAAAAGAGCGTGCATCGCACGCGCGCGGAGAGCGAGGTAGAACTGGTTGGTGGAAATGTCTGCTAGTTAAAGGAAATGAGTTGATTGTTTTTGGAGATCACATCAGTGTACTTGGGGTACCATGGAGACAATAAAAGCTTTCTGGATTCCTTGGATAGACGTGAAATAGTGCCAGATTCTAGCAACAGTCGACTCTCTCACACAAGTAAATACATAGATCTTATGTAGTTCAACAATTTTGTCGACTCATCTTTTTAAAATTATTTTTTTATTATTATTCTTGTATTATTTTGACTGTCTTCTATATTCATGACTTCATTTCATTTCTTCTTTTTTGTTCATTGAAAGAAATCTTTTTCAAAACTCAGACTACATCTCTCTTGCAGTGATCTGAAGTGACGGATAGAGTTGAAACTAAACATGTATTGTTTTTTTTTGTTCATATTTGAAGTGCTTAGAGGCAAAATAAATCCTGTTACATTTCTGGTCAAGCTTTAAACATCCACACGTCACTTGAAGATCTTGTTGTTGTAGAATTGAACACTTCTGTCCAAAGTTTCCTCGGCAGTATTTGTGTAACTACTAAATGATTTATTTGAAACATTGAATCTTCAAACCTTTAATCGACAAAATTGTAGTTTACGCTCTAAAAATAACTAGCTACTACTCGATGCTAAAGTTCTAATGTTTTCTTCTTTGTAATGCAAACAGCGTAAGACGAATTTCCTCATGGATAATAGGGATGAGGGAAAATAATCACTATATACTATCATTAGTAATATTATCATTGTTATTATTATTATGTTAGAAACGAAAGAGTATTCATTCTGCCAGGGTCGAGTTTCTTTAAAGAGAAATAAAATTTAATGTAGTCTCTTTATTAGCGTCCACTGAGGAGTTTTCTGGTGATGTGGCAGGTCTGCAGCAGAACTGCTTTCAAGCAGGCAACGATAATGAACCTAGAGATTACATTATAATTATTGTTATTATTATTATGTTAGAAACGAACGAGTAGTCATTCTCTGGCGCTGCCAGGGTCGAGTTTTGCTAAAGAGAAACAAAATTCATCGTAGTCCCTTTAACAGTTTCCACTGAGGAATTTTCTGGTGATGTGGCAGGTCTGCAGCAGTACCGCCCTCTGACAGGCAACGAAGATGTTCCTAGGAATGTTAAGGGCCTTGAACGTGTCTGTGAGGTCAGTTGTTATTATCCCCTCGGTTGATATAACAATGGGGTATATTGTTATTTTGGACAATTTCCATAGACGCTTAATCTCCAAGCCTAGGTTCCCATATTTTCTTTGTTTTTCTATCTCATTTTCTCTTAAATTATGAGACAGTGGTACGGCGATATCGATAATGGTAGCGGTTTTTTCTTTTTTATCGATTATTATTATTATTATTATAGCGCATAAATAATATTGGCATTTTGCTTTTTTCTATTTTTTTAAAAACTTTTTACAGACTTTGTAACCAATATATTCTAATGGTAAAGCCTTTGATGCTTATCAACAGTAATTGATTATATTCCAATGTTTTCTCATTTCGGTGTTGAAAGCACGTCATAGGCTCGAACTTGAGTCGGGATGAGTTCAAATCTTTGGCTTCCCCTGTAGCTGTTCGTTTAGTATAGAATCGTCATTGAAATGTCCTCATGTCTCTAACAGTGTCACACAATGGGAACTGCTATCGAGTCCATCAGTTTCTGTTTCTCTAGATCGTTGTCGTTTTAATGAAATACACTAATCGAAAAGAATTATTATTGCATTTCTAAATACCACTTGTTTAAGCAATAAACTATACCGTTTATGAATATATAAGCTTAGTTTTACAGTACTCAATTCATTTGAGTTGTAATGTTCTACCGTTTTTATTTCAGAGCAAGAACTCTACAAGTACTACAGTAATAAGAATGCTACAGCCTTGTGTGTAGAGCGCTACAAGTGCTACAGTACTGAAGATGTCACAACCTTGTATGAATGTACTTGTTGAAGTTAGCGTGACAGCGTCTCCCAGACAGACTTTCCTCATGGTCTGGCTCAAGGCCATCCCACTGGTGCTTCTGGCTTTCCTGACAGTGACCTTCAACGTGGTGGTCCTCTGGATGTTTAAAGTCAAAAAGTCCCTCCGAAGCTGCAAAAACATCTACCTGGCCAGCCTAGCTATGGCCGACCTGATCATCGGTGCATGCATGTTCCTAGCCACGGTGGAGCAGGTGAAAGGCCGTGTGGAATGGCTTCCTTTCATCTCCTGTCGTGTTTACCTTGTCGTCCGTCAATCCGCTCTTTACATTTCTCTTCTAAGCCTTCTCCTGATCACTGGCGACAGATGGTGGTCGATACACTACCCCTTCTCCTACAGAACACGGCGTCGGAAAAGAAACGCCTTCCTTGCCGTCGGATTTGTCTGGTGCATTGGATTCGCCCTTCAGACAATCCCGGTTGCGGTCTGGGACGTCATCGACGATTGGCCTAAGACTCATCCTAATTCCAGCGACAATGATGTCTTGTCTCAGACTTTCCCAACTTGTGAAGTTCCATTTTTGTACAGCATTTCCTTTGTAGCTGCAGTGTCAGTCGTTCAGTACTTCATTCCTCTTGTCTCTATGCTCACCTTAAACTGCAGTCTATATGTTGGCATCCTCTCTCGGAAAAAGATCCAAATTCGAAGATCTTTGAACTCTTCAGAGAGGCTGTACTCGTACGACAAAAGAAACTCCATCTCGTCCGTTCAGGATTTTAGTTCTTCTGCCGAGGAATATGCCGAGCTCTTGAACGGATTCGGCCATAGCAATAAAGCCGTCTCTACTTGCCGCTTAAATACAGCCAGACGATTTTCAGCAGGTCCTGTCCTGCTCCGAACTTCCCAGTCTGGACTTCCGATTACCTCCCTTCACATGTCCACGGCAAGAAGATTTAGTTGGACGCCTAGAAAATGCTCCTTGCGTCCAAGTAAAGACGGGGAAGAACTGGCTAGAAGCCTTCTGGTCAAACAGGACAGGCGTGCGGCCTGCTGGCTCGGACTATTGGTCATCGTCTTTCTCGTCTGCTGGCTCCCGCATACCATCGTTGGTATTTTACTGACCCTTAGGCATAACGGTGTCCCCCACTGGGCCAGGGATGTGACTTTCTGGTTTCTGCTGGCCAACTCTGCGATAAATCCGTTACTGTACGGATTTTTTAACAAGGAGATTCGCGAGGCTTTCAAACAGTGGATGTTTGGTGGAACACAGAGAAGGTTGACTGTGAAAAACGCTGTGTTTGTGTACGGTGTAAGTATTCCTGTGAATGCCAGGAGAATTTCCTCCTTTGACACTGTTCCCGAATAAAGAAAATGTATTTGTGATAATGAAAACAAAAAAAGAAAAAAAATCTTGACCAAGGTGAATCAAAATCAATAATTCACAACACTTTATTTATGACATTTGTGTATAGGTATTATAATATGATGTACATGTGATAGAAAGATTGGGCCGTACATTTTGATGTATAATTATATATGTTAAAATATATAATAATTCTATCTATCTATCTATCTATCTATCTGTCTATCTATCTATCTGTCTATCTATCTATCTGTCTATCTATCTATCTGTCTATCTATCTGTCTATCTATCTATCTATCTATCTATCTATATGCCTGTCTGTCTGTCAATTGGTCTGTTTATCTGTATGTCTATCCAACAGTCTATTTAATGTATGCCTAAATTATTGGTTATTTTTTAATAATAATAATAACAATAATAATAATAATAAAATACTTTATTGTGTCTGCCTTTCAAAAGATCTAAATTATGTTGTTTCTATCAATTTAATGAAATATTCGTATTTCGACACAATGTGTTATAAAGTTCTGAAGATGACGTCACATTTCATTCATTTCAAACTTTCAATGTAGATTGTTTTAAGACCTTCTTAAAGATTTTGTTTTTTTATTTGTTCATTTCTCTATCGCACTCATACAAACACATTTGGAATCACTTTCTTTGTTTCTCTCTTTCTTTATCGCTTTCCTCTCTCTCTCTCACTCTCTCTCTCTCTCTCTCTCTCACACACACACACACACACTCACATACTCTCTATTCTTGACCTTTGACCTCGCTCGTTAGTTTCTCCGCCTTCTGTGTTTCACCAACTCATGACGTAGTGCACTGAAGGCTGGTCTTGCATTCAATGATTCTTTCTAGCTAAATTTCAAATGCGCGGCACTTGGGATCAAATCCAGGTCATTGGACCAGTTCTATAAACCGGAAATGTTTTGTTTTTTTTGTTTCTCTATTTCTCTTTACAAATCTGTTTCATTAAATGCTTTAATTTTGTCATAATAACATAGACACATAGACACATAGAGTGACACAATACTTTGTGCATCTTTTTTTTTTTTATGATAAGGGGGGTGGGTGAGGGTTGTTTAAAGCTGATTTAAGATAAATAGAGCTAGCCAGGACAGAACTCAATCCCGTGATTCGCTTGTGTTAGTGGACTATGAGGTATCAAGTGAAATCAGATTATCTAACCAGATGCATTCCCAGCTATGTGGTCAGCGGCTTGTGTTGTGAAGTTCTAGACTCCAACATCTTGCTGTTGCTCTCCTACTTTCTTGCATTAGGTTCGGACTGAGGTTGCTAGTCAAAGTGTTTGGGTTGGTTGGTTGGTTGGTTGGTGGGTTGTTTGTTTGTTTCATTTTTTTATATTTTTTTTTAAATTTGTTAAAGGAAAGTCTGCAGAAACTTTTCTGATCTTAAATTGCATTATGCTTTTAACAGCACAGGCCTACACGTTTACCACCTGGTGTATCATGCTATTTGAAACCACAGACTTTATCATAAAACAATTCAATATAAATTTTTATTAATTTGTTTTTACATACGTAAGTTTTAGTATGTAAGTGAGTATTTTAAATGCACTACAATTTAAAGAAGTAAGGTTTGAGAAAAGTTAATGTACCAAGCAGCATTTGTCACGTTTCTTCTTATTAGCTTGCAAACAAATAAAGAATGAACCTAGACACGGATCTCGAAAGAAGCTCTAACGATTTACATAGAAATGTACAATTTGGGAAAAGAATTACTGCCTAATTGGCCACAAAGTGAAAACTCTTGTTTGACCATTAGAATTTTTCGAAATATAGATCTAATCATCTGAAAATTCACTTTTTTTTTACAGTTTTAGTTTACAACAAAGATCTATTAATATAGTGTCCTTGAAATTGTTTAGAATCTAAAACTTTTTGTCAAAATGTCCAAAGCTCTTCCACTCTTTTAGTTAAACACGTTTCTGTCAAGGACTTGTTTGAACTCTGCCATGGGCCACCAACCAGCTTCCTCCAAGCGTCTCGGTTTTGGACGAGTCCCCATGTCCTGCCCATCCGCTTGACATTGGTTTCCGAATCTAGGGGCCATATATATCTGGGCCGTCCAATGTCTCTCTTTCCTTTGGAGTTCCAAGCAAGGGCTTGCCTTGTGATATTGGATGCTGACTTGCAAAGGCCCTGGTCTATCCATCACCAACATCTCTGAAGGATATCTACTTTAATGGACTGCTGCTTTCTTCTTTGCCACAGTTCCTCAATAATGATTTTGTCCTGCCAGCGGATCATAAAAATGGATCTGTTCATAGTGGTGACGGTGGTTCTCCTGGTCTCTGCGCCATAGTAATACTGGCTTAACAATTGTGCCGAGGAGCCTGATCTTGCTGGTGGTGCTTATTTCCCTGCATCGCAAGCTGTTGGAAAGCTGCTCGAGCTTTACAGATGCAGGTTCTAATATTTGCTGCTTCATGCTTTTCCTATTATATAGTTATTATATTCCTATTATTATAGTTCCGAGATATGTGAAGCTCTCAATCTGTTCTAGTGCCTGGTTTTGGTTATGATGGATGTGTTGTTTGACGCCTTTATCTTAATCATCTTTGTTCCCTTTTAGTATTATCAGTAAAGGATTAGTCTAATTGTAATTCTTGTTCTATCTCAAATGTTCGCGTCGTTATGTTTTATGTATTGACATGCGTAGATATTAATTTTTTTTTTTAAACTTGAAAAAGATTATTCGATTGTTATGTTAATGAGATTGTTAGATCTCTCATGCTTTAACGGATTTGTGAATTTTCTTTTATACACAATACTTCTTAATTTTCTTTTTTTAATGCATTTAATTGTTTCCAT
The DNA here is from genome assembly GCA_030265305.1 of Biomphalaria pfeifferi. Taxonomy (NCBI): domain Eukaryota; kingdom Metazoa; phylum Mollusca; class Gastropoda; family Planorbidae; genus Biomphalaria; species Biomphalaria pfeifferi. The sequence goes on from JASAOG010000024.1 coordinate 1,760,313, forward strand.
ATTTCCAGTGTTTTTATTTCCCCCCTTTTTTCCCTTATAGTTTCTGCACTTTGACTTTTGAATGTTTTAGCCACATTATCATGTTTCCATGTCCTGGAATCACGGACCAACGTTCGGAACGCACAAACAATGACTGTAATTCATTTCAATCAACGGCAGTGGTGTGCTCATCATTTTTTATTCGAAGGGGTACAATAGAATTGGACAAGGGGAATGGGTTTAATGACCTATATTTTATCCAATGCAGTGACGTAGCAACAATGGGGGAGGGATGGAGCTCATTGCACGAAGTCCAGTAACGTACACACTGATCGACTGCAAGGTATTATTTAAGGTATCAGATATTCAATGTTAGAAACCCCCCCCCCTCCCCATAGTGCACCTCTGCGCAATGTAATATTTCAAACTGTCAAACTTTAACATTTGTGAATGTCAGTTTTAATAAATGGTACCATGCACTTGTGATAATCATTTACATTTTGTTTAGCTATTGTGGACTTTCAAATATGCCCAACGCCTTGTGAAGCTTGCGTCCTTTGTTTTGCACCTGTGGGTCGCTATAACATTCGACTTCATTGTGCGATACATGTATCTGTGCTTCACGTTTGTTTCTGTGTTTGTTATGTATAACATGATGAACATATTTATGTGAAGCAATGACTATCAAAATAACTATGTTACGTACTACAATCAAATGTTATAAAAGTCAAGCATTAAACATAAAAAGAAAAAAAAAAACATTTTATTTTAGTGATTCCATTTGTTGTTGGTTGTTGTTTTAATGTTGTTGTAAACGAAGAAAATGTTTTTGTATAGAATAAAAACAAGTGGTTTTTTAATGTTCATTGCAACTTCCTCTACGGACATGTTGCAAAGACAGCTAGGAACATGTTGCAAGACACCTGGGAACACGTTGTAAAGACAGCTGGGAACACGTTGTAAAGACAGCTGGGAACACGTTCTAAAAGCAGCCGGGAACATTTTTGTAAAGACAGCTGGGAACATGTTGTGAAAACAGCTTGGAACATGTTGTAATGACAGCTGGGAACATGTTGTAATGACAGCTGGGAACACGTTGTGAAAACAGCTGGTTACATGTTGTGAAAACAGCTGGTTACATGTTGTAAAGACAGCTAGAACATGTTCTAAAAGCAGCCGGGAACATTTTTGTAAAGGCAGCTGAGAACATGTTGTTAAGACAACTGGGAACACGTTGTAAAAAGAGCAGGGAACACGTTACAAAGACAGCTGGTAACACGTTACAAAGACAGCTGGGAAAATGTTATTCAATGACGGATAGAAATGTGTTCATTTTAAGGAAAACAATTTCGGTGTAAAGAACATTAGAAACATGATCTAGTAAATGTTAAATACAGAGTTACGCTAGTAACGAAAATATTTGGGTTTCGATTCCCACTATGGCATTTTTCTTTCTTTCTTTCTTACCGGTAAATATTAAATCTGCAATCCGCCGTATATTATTTATTTAGTTTACCATTTATTTTATTATTGTTTATTAAATTATTATTTAGTTTATTATTGTAACAAAAAGTAGGAACAGACTTTTTAAAAGATTATAATACTTGTTTTTGCAAATGTTATGTCAATTATTCCAAAGGTTATCTAGTGCTATTTATGTCATTCATTGTGCTAGCTAAAAACAGAAGATTAAAAAATTAAATATCACATGGTGCATATATTCCAAATCTTGCGTGAGGTTACCTGCAGATTTTTTGTCACTTTTTAACAAAGAAAAAAAAAGCGATCTTAAACAATAAGCAGCTAGTGTTAGAACTTCTCCCCCATTTAGGGAATATTGCAGACTAAACAAAACCAGCTTAAAGATCATTTGTGTCACCCAAGAGTACAGGTAACATACAATCAAAGGGCGGTAATGACATCTAGTCGTAGCTAAGATCTATTGAGACTGCAAGAAGTCATCAAGGACACAAAATGGCCACTATGACAGCCATTGAGTAAACCAGCGGAAAGCGAGAGGGGGGATATTAATCTTTTATCAATAACTATATCAATGAATAATGAGTCTACGCTTGATAGTCGCATCTGGAAATGAAACACACTCACACTCACATGCACACACACACACACACGGAAATAAAATATGAAACTGTGGCCCTTGAATTATCAGGTTAGGAAATTAGAAAAGAATTGTCATCCTTTGTTCACGTCCAAAAACACGGCCATATTGGTCCGGGAGAGATGGAAACAGAGAGGGGGAGGAAGGGAAGTGCTGACTGCCAGGAGAGAGAACCTTTTGATGGATGGAGGACCAGTTATTACGGAGAGTCTAAGTGTCTGGGATGTAATGGACTCCGATGATAGAAACAAAGTAAAGTATGCTGAGAAATGGAGTGAAAGGCCCAGGAACTGAAACAGAGAAAGTGCAAGAACTAGAGACAGAGAAATAGAGAGACAGACAGAGATAGACAGAGAAAGAGATAGAGACAGAAAAAGAAAGAGACAGGTGGAGACAGAGAAATAGAGAGAGATAAAGAAAGAGAGAGAGAAAGGGAGAGACAGAGGAAGAGAGACAGACAGAAAAAGAAAGAGACAGAAAGAAAGAGAGGGAGACAGAGAGAGAGATAGAGGGACTATAGATAAAATAAAGAGACACAGCATGGGAAAGAGACAGAGAATGAGAGACAAGAGACAGAGAAAGAGAGAGAGAGACAGAGAAAGAGAGAGAGAGACGGAGAAATAGAGAGAGAGACAGAGAAAGAGAGAGAGAGACGGAGAAATAGAGAGAGAGACAGAGAAAGAGAGAGAGAGACGGAGAAATAGAGAGAGAGACAGAGAAAGAGAGAGAGAGACGGAGAAATAGAGAGAGAGACAGAGAAATAGAGAGAGAGAGACAGAGAAAGAGAGAGAGAGACGGAGAAATAGAGAGAGAGACAGAGAAAGAGAGAGAGAGACAGAGAAAGAGTGAGAGAGAAAGAGACAGAGACTGAGAGATGAAATGAACTGAACTGAAAGAGACAGGAAGTTGGGTGTTAGAAATAAAGAAAGAGAGAGAGAGAGAGTAAGAGAGAAAATTAGAGAGAGAAAGATGAAGAGTTTAAGTATAAGACTCGTTAGTTAGAGGAGAAAGAAAGATGAGTATAATACTTAAGGAGAAACAGACATAGAGTAAGTGAGAGAGAGAGAGACGGCGAGATAACGTGTGAGAGAGAAATTGAAAATAAAACAAACGCGATATAGAAAAAAGAATACTTTTAAAAAACAAAGCTTATCTAAGGAAAGGAATTGCTACGTACTGCCATTCATCTAAAAATTACTGGGTTTATCTTCCATTCTACTAAATAAAACATATTTATTTCATGAGTACTATATGATTTGCTAATTGGTTACTTTTTTTTGGATTGATTCGTGTATAATGCAACATTTCAACTTGATCCGACAATGAGTATTGGGAGGAAGGACGTGTGAAACGTAATAAGGAGACTGAATACACACACATCTCATTAAGTAGCATTTATTTTTCTTATTTTCAGAACAAACAAAATAATGAATCACCAACAATTGACTAACTTAAATATTTAATTTTGTGATTGATTCATGTCTTTTCAGGTTTAATGAATAATTGTGCAAGTTTTAACTTGATCCAAGAATCAAGAATGGGAGAAAAAAACATGTTTAATTTTTTATCAGACAGCCAGCCAGACAGACAATCGGACAGACAGGCAAACAGAGTGAGTTGATATAAGCTTTGTAAAGAGAGAAAGAAACAGAGATAAATTTGGAACGGACTGTATTCTATACGAAGCTACAATCATGATTGTTCTAGTTGGATGTCTGCATATACGAAGCTACAATCGTGATTGAAAGACCATCTCACACTGTTCTAGTTGGATGTCTGCATATACAAAGCTACAATCGTGATTGAAAGACCATTTCACACTGTTCTAGTTGGATGTCTGCCTATACGAAGCTACAATCGTGATTGAAAGACCATTTCACACTGTTCTAGTTGGATGTCTGCCTATACGAAGCTACAATCGTGATTGAAAGACCATTTCACACTGTTCTAGTTGGATGTCTGCATGTCGCACGTGTTTTGGCAGTAATGTCACATGAAACATTAACACATTGAGCACATGAGCGCATTGAACGCGTGGAACAAATTAAACACATCAAACACATTGAACACATGAAACAGATTGAAAACACATGGACCACATTGAAATTCATTGAATACACTGAACACTTACAACACGAAAAGTATATTTTGTAAAATTGCATTTTTTATTTTGTTCATTCCGTGTTATTGACCTTTTACAAAATGTATATCTACCTGTCTACACCCTCTTTTAGCAATAGCCACACACACACACACAGAGAGAGAGAGAGAGAGAGAGAGAGAGAGTGAGAGAGAGAGAGAGAGAGAGAGACTACGTCAAAAACAAATTATAAATGTTTTCTGCCATAGAAAAAAAATCCCTTCCGGTTTCCTTGTAAATGAGTCCCATACAGATTAAAACCTAAGAGTAGCAAGTAGTAGGCGTCTTGTCAATGAAATCAAAAACTGTTTGAAATATTACACGAGACAAAATAAAAACGAACCCTAAAATGCTAACAACAAACAAGACAACAAACAAGACAACAAACAAGACAACAAACAAGATGGAGTGTTGGATAGTCGATGTCTACGTTTGTTTCATAAGAAGTGGATTAAATCAAAGAATAATTCAATTGGAAAGTTTTCATTAACTCAATTAAATATTTTAAAAATAAAAATAAAAAAATTTTGTTAATGCTGCACGGAAAGGAAATGTTTTCCCAAAACGTATTGTAAAGTAGTTTGTGCAGTGGCAGGAGGCGCGGTGACTGAGCGGTAAAGCGCTTGGCTTCCAAACCGGGGCCCGGGGGTTCGAATCCTGGCGAAGACTAGGATTTTCAATTTCGGGGTCTTCGGGCGCCTCTGAGTCCACCCAGCTCATATGGGTACCTGACATTAGTTAGGGAAAAGTAAAGGCGGTTGGTCGTTGTGCTGGCCACATGACACTCTTGTTAACCGTAGGCCACAGAAACATGACGTTTAAATCATCTGCCCTATAGACCACAAGGTCTGTAAGGGGAACTTTACTTTACTTTTGTGCAGTGGCGTGTCTTCAGTGTACACAAGGGAATTATTTTTTGTTAAAGGCAGCACGGAAAGAATGTATTGTTCCAACATTTAATATAGTTGTTTGTGCTGTGGCAAGCTTTCCATGTATACAGGGAGCTATGTGGATTTCCCTGCACCCCCCTCCCCAAATGTTTTTAAAAGTTTCAAATAATCTTTTTTTTCAACGGCTCTTGTATGATGTAAGGCCTTTATTAGCTTTGTCTTTCTGTCACAATCAAATTTTTAAAAAATGAGAACACATTGAAAAAATTATTTCTCCTTTTGATAAACAAATAAATGTAATATAATCTGAAATGTCACTATCGATGATAAGCTGTTCATTGTATTAACGTAAAACAATACCAAAACATTAATATTTAGTTTTGTTGCCAAAGAGTCTAAAAGTCTCTTTATAGAATAAAGGTTATTCGGTTTGTTTTTAAGTTAAAAGAAAAGTAATGTCAATTGATTCTTTGAAATTCTATTACTTCAGATTATTTTTGAAAATCGTAGCTTGAATTGGTTTTTGCCTATTGGCGGATTCTTTATAGGCCGCCTCTGAGTTTGTGTTAATAATACAAACTCGGTTTGTAATCTTGTTTTCCTTCTTCAGCCATCGTGATGTTTTCTTGTTGTTTTTTTTTCTACATCTATGTCAACATTGAAAAAAAAGGTCCTTTAGAAACTCACTGACGTGGTGACTATGGCTTAGGGTAGAACATGATTAAATATTTTAGTTATAAATGAGTTGATGCTTTTCGAGAAGCACTTTTCTTGCAGCTAGATGTTTCTAATATCAGGGTGAGTGTGAGTTTGTCATATGATGCTACTGCTTTGATTGTTAAGGAGAGTGTGTGTGTGTTTGTATTGTATGATGAAACTTTCAGGAGGATTGTCGAAGTTTACAAAAGAAGTAGAACACAAAGGAAAGTAAGAGACAGAATGCAGTGTTTCCCAAACTGTGTTCCGCGGAACCCTAGTATTCCGAGAGGCCTGAATAGGTGTTCAATGAGCTAATGGAATTATTAACTACTAGGTCACCACGTAAATTAATCTCTCTAAAATATAACTAAAGTGTTCAGCTAAATACTCAAAATGTGCGAAGTTTTAGGTTTAAGACAAAGTTTGGGATCCACTGGTTTAGTGTATGTTGAAATCAGTAGTTATAAATTGAGTTGAAGTATACTTTGGAATCATTTGACATCCTGTCATTTAATTACATAATTTTACACAGAAATTTAAAGCTTAAATGAAAGTCAGGTTTTACAAAATTGAAACAGGAAGTTTTTTTGAACTTTTCAGTTTAAATATTAATTAATTCACCTACAAGTGTATGCTGGGAGGTCACAACCCAGCACTGAGTCCTATCAACACTACTTTTCTTAATCTGCTCGTTGTGACAGCGAAACATGTTGAAATTCGTTTATCTCAAACTTTAAGTTTTCGTTCCCAGCTCAAGCAAATCTACATCTTTTAGTATTAAATCCCATCAACCGAAATTTGCTGAAAATAAGAATGTTGAATCCATTGCTCGAATTAATTGACTTAAAAATCATAGTAGTTTCCCCTGTCTTCTGTTCTTCTCTTGCCATAAACGAGAGTTCCGTGCTGTTTACAAAGGTGATGACGTCATAGATTTCTGCGCCTTATCTTCGTTCCCATGTAATCGAGACACGTGGTACTATTTGGCCGGAAGTATTTGTTTCGTTTTGTTTTCTTTGAAAGATCCGCTTCAACTAGAACACGACCAATGAGATGTTAGGTCACTGCCAAATGGTTTGGAGTAGAAATATTGGTGACATTAGGATCTTGTCCAGTTGCTCTCTCTCTTTCTCTCTCTCTCTCACTCTCTCTCTCTCTCTCTCACTCTCTCTCACTCTCTCTCTCTCTCTCTCACTCTCTCTCTCTTACTTCGTCATTTGTTTTTACAAATATTCTCTTTCACATCCTTGTAATCTATCCTTACTTTTAGTTCAGGGTCTTTGACCTGCCAGTCTGTCTCTCCTTACATTGAGTGTCTTTGACCTTCCAGTCTGTCTCTCCTTACATTGAGTGTCTTTGACCTTCCAGTCTGTCTCTCCTTACATTGAGTGTCTTTGACCTTCCAGTCTGTCTCTCCTTACATTGAGTGTCTTTGACCTGCCAGTCTGTCTCTCCTTACATTGAGTGTCTTTGACCTGCCAGTCTGTCTCTCCTTACATTGAGTGTCTTTGACCTGCCAGTCTGTCTCTCCTTACACTGAGCGTCTTTGACCTCCCAGTCTGCCTCCTTACATTGTGTGTCTTTGACCTTCCAGTCTGTCTCTCCTTACATTGAGTGTCTTTGACCTCCCAGTCTGCGTCTCCTTACATTGAGTGTCTTTGACCTTCCAGTCTATCTCTCTTTACATTGAGTGTCTTTGACCTCCCAGTCTGCGTCTCTTTACATTGAGTGTCTTTGACCTTCCAGTCTATCTCTCTTTACATTGAGTGTCTTTGACCTCCCAGTCTGCGTCTCCTTACATTGAGTGTCTTTGACCTTCCAGTCTATCTCTCTTTACATTGAGTGTCTTTGACCTCCCAGTCTGCGTCTCCTTACATTGAGTGTCTTTGACCTTCCAGTCTATTTCTCTTTACATTGAGTGTCTTTGACCTCCCAGTCTGCGTCTCCTTACATTGAGTGTCTTTGACCTTCCAGTCTATCTCTCTTTACATTGAGTGTCTTTGACCTTCCAGTCTATCTCTCCTTACATTTAGTGTCTTTGACACCCAAGTCTCTCTTTATATTGACTTTAGTGACGAATGTCTAATTCCATTTAAAATGCTATCCACTAGAATGACTAGATCTCTATGTTAGATGATCTAAAAGGTCTCATTTATTTTAATATCAGGAAAACTCAACGGATGTTTACATTGTTCAATTATGGAACGTTTTTAAATTCTAGTTTTATTTTTGTCTGTCATACCGTGCCTACGGAAGCTGTAACTTCACTGTCGTGCCTACGGAAGCTGTAACTTTACTGTCGTGCCTACGGAAGCTGTAACTTCACTGTCGTGCCTACGGAAGCTGTAACTTTACTGTCGTGCCTACGGAAGCTGTAACTTTACTGTCGTTCCTACGGAAGCTGTAACTTTACTGTCGTGCCTACGGAAGCTGTAACTTTACTGTCGTGCCTACGGAAGCTGTAACTTTACTGTCGTTCCTACGGAAGCTGTAACTTTACTGTCGTGCCTACGGAGTCTTTATATTTTCTGTATCTTTTCTGTATTGTTTCCAGTCTGTATCCTTTGTGTCCTGCCTACGGTGTCTTTTTCTTGCCTATCAAGACTACGGAGCAACTATCTTTTTCGTCGCTACCTAAGCGACAAATGTTTATATTTGTATACGTCCGTAACATGTGGTAAAAAAAAAGGTATTATTTTTTTTTATAACATGGCGACGTAGATTTAGAAATAGGTCGCTAAATAAATAATTATTTTGACGCTTGTTACATTTGTTGGACGCCAAATAACTAGCTTATAAGACGCTAAAATACTTTTTTAGAACCTAAATAACGAAATATTAAAGAGATAACTTATGAGACGTTAAAAATTTATTTATCAGTAATTAGACGCTAACTAAATCTTTTAGGAGCTAAATAAATGAATTACGTGATGCTAAATATTGACGTTAAATTAAATTAAGGAAATAATGAGATGCAAGAGGTGTTAGGGTTAACAAGAGAAACGCATTCCCTACAGCGTGCCTTACACAATCAGTTAGATCACTGGACAACCAAAATACAAAAATACTTTTTTTTAAATGAACAAAGCTTATATCAAGTGTATCAATTAATTTGGATCAGTCATTTGATTAAAGTTGTAATAGATTTAGATTAACAATAAAAAAAAAATCTGTGCCATTAGTAATATTTGTTTACCAACTGTTTTTGTTTAGCGCAATGTCATGCTTTTAGAGTTCTCACTACGCTATGATCCTATCACTTGTCTGGACCAGTTGGGAAAGGGTAAGGGGGAGAAAGAACTGAGTATCTGGGTGATCGCTTTTTAAATGTATGTTTTTTTAAAGGGGGGACGGCCTTACTTCGAACTTGTGGGCCTTCTGAGGCTAGGGTTACCTTCTGACGCGGTAAACACTCTACTAGTTCATAAACGGGAAAGATTGTTTAGTTAGATACAATTTCATGCTTTGTGTTCCAACAGACGACAAGCTAATATAAAGATGACTAATTCAGCTTAAAGCCACCACTTCAGTCCAGTACTATTTCCTTCCCTTGTTTGAGATATCAATAGTCAATTTTTGTTAATTTTGTATGGCTTCTTGTGCTGTCAGGTAAAAGAAATAATTGTGTGAAATTTCAGCTTGATCTAAGATTTGGTGTGGGGGAAATAATGAGTACACAATTTTCTCCAGGCAGACAGAATGAGTTGATATAAGCTTTGTAAAAACCGATAGAAAGCTAGAACTTTGCTTTTCAAAAAAGACACACCTCCTCCTCCTCCTCCAGTTGACATGAAACAAAACATCCTGTTCTCTAGGGTCTTATTTGACTTCAAACAAAAAAGTTTCATCCGCAGTATCCCCTTCCCCCCTTGTGATTTTGTCCGTTAGACACTAATTAGTGTCAACTAAAAGAAACATGACATTTAGAAGTTACTTTTTTAAACAGCATTTATGATTGAATAAAAATTTCAGTCTGTTATTAAATGTAATACAAAATAAAACAAATATACCAACAACAAAAAACACAAGAAACTTAGGCTAATTAGTTTGCAATTTGAACATTTGAGTTCCTTTTTTTGTTTATACAACCCTGATTGAGAAGTGACTTATACATAATATTAGATGCTAAATCTTTAATTGGCAGAGTTCTACGCCAGACTGTAATGCAAATGTGCTCAACCTGTGTCGACCTGGGGTTCTATAACTTTATGTTACGCGTAACAGAGGCATATACATACTAAGACTCTGAACCTCCATCATGCACAGTGTGCATGCATTTCAAGAGCCCAGATAGCATCGCAGCTGTAACATTTGATTGCTAGATTTATCGATTTCCAACAAGGATTTTGAGAATCTCTTTATCTATAAAAACTTGTACATATGGATAAATTATTTTATTTAAAAAAAGTGTTTTGAAAACACTGAAAATTCTGATAATCTCGATTAAAGAATTTTTTTTGTTGGAATTAATTGCTGGGACTTCTTTTTCTTGGGCGTCTTCAAGTTTCATCGATTTCTTTTCCTTTTCTCTAGTTTACTTCTTTGTTATGATAAATCTTTTTCTTTGTTTTGTGTTCACTTTCTTTGTTTTGTGTTCACTTTCTTTGTTTTGTGTTCACTTTCTTTGTTTTGTGTTCACTTTCTTTGTTTTGTGTTCACTTTCTTTGTTTTGTGTTCACTTTCTTTGTTTTGTGTTCACTTTCTTTGTTTTGTGTTCACTTTCTTTGTTTTGTGTTCACTTTCTTTGTTTTGTGTTCACTTTCTTTGTTTTGTGTTCACTTTCTTTGTTTTGTGTTCACTTTCTTTGTATTTCTTCTTTCCTTTATTTCATTTTTATTCTTCGTCTTTCTACTTTTTTTCTCGCCGTTCTTCTTCTTATGAGGCGCTGTTGCTGAGTGGTAACGCGCTTGGATTCCGAGTTCGAATCCTGGTGAAAACTGAGATTTTTTAATATCGGCATCTGTTATTGTTAGAGAATAATAGTTTTTTTTTAGGCGCCGTCATGGGTTCAAATCCTGGGATTTTTAATTTTCGGCATCATTGGGCGCCTCTGAGTCCATCCAGCTCTAATTGGTACCTGACATAAGTTGGGGAAAAGTAATGGCTGTTAGTCGTTGTGCTGGCTACATGACACCATCGTGAACCATGAACCGTGGGCCGTATCGTCTGACCTATGGATCGCCTGGTCTGAAAGTGAAACTTACTTTTTTATTTCTTTTTCTGTACTTCTATAGAGTCCATGCAAGAACTTTAGGCAATCAATGAACTACACTAAAAGGAAAACATTAAAATGCAGTTTCTTGGATTATGGGTAATTTCAACCTGCCTGATATAAATTGGAAAACACTCACCATAGATAAACACCAAAACCTTAAGGACATAAATGATCTTTTTATAGAAACTTTACTCAACCTAAGTTTAGATCAAATTATTAAAAAACCAACTAGGTTAAACAACACATTAGATCTCTTCTTAACCAACAGACCTGGATTACTAGTAGATTATAATATTATCCCTGGTCTATCAGACCATATCATTTAAATGAACAGTCAGATAAAAGCAGTAGCCAATATAAAACCCAAAAGAAAAATCTTACTATAGAACAAATGCTAGCTAACACAACTACACCAAGCTGCATTAAACTTTCAACAAACTTTCTTATCAGAAAAAGACATTAACCAACCAGTCGATGAACTCTGGAATTTCATTCAAAACTATCTTAAAAACATTATAGAAAATCATATACCAACTAAATACACATTAAACAAAATTAATGAATGCTGGTTTAATAATAGACTAAAGAAGCTTTGTAAACAGAAGGAAAACCTATATAGAAAATTCAAAGAAACTAAGGCAGAAAGAGTTTATAAAAAGTATATTAAAATTTAACACCTATTCCAAAAAGTAAACAGACAGTTGCAGAGTAAATACAAAAACAAGGTAATATCTAAGGATAACAACAAAAACGTATGGTCATACATTCAGTTTAAGAAAATGGAAACAACAGGCATAGCACCATTAAAAGGAGAAGATAATTTAACACATAATGATAATGAAACTAAAGCAAACATCCTAAACAAATACTTTGCATCAGCACTCTCAGCTGCAGGAGACAAAGACATATCACTTAATTTGAACCAAGTAGACAACATAGGAGATATAGAAGTACATGAAAATGGAATTCAAAAACTATTAGCCAACATCAAACCAAATAAAGCATCTCGACCTGATGGTATTCCAGCTAGATTACTCAAAGAACTAAGCAATGAGCTAGCACCAGTGTTCAAAATACTTTTTCAGGCATCTCTTAATCATGGCAGAGTACCAAGGGACTGGAAAGAAGCTAATGTCAACCCCCTATTTAAAAAAGGAGAAACATCTAACCCAGGAAACTACAGACCAGTAACACTAACCAGCATCACATGGAAAATCCTAGAACACATCATATGTAGCAACATTATAAACCACCTAGATAAACATAATGTTCTTTTTCCATACAAACATGGCTTTAGGAAATATAGATCATGTGAAACACAACTATTAGGACTAATCGCTGATTTCTCAAAAGATTTAGATAATAGTGAGCAAATAGATGCTATCTTATTAGATTTTTTCAAGGCTTTGACAAAGTTCACCACCATAATTTGCTTAAAAAAGTAAAATATTTTGGCATTGATGGTCCATTGCATCAGTGGATCAAGGATTTTCTGATAGGGAGAGAACAAACTGTAAAAATAAATGGCTCTAAATCAACATCAATAACAATAAACTCAGGTGTACCTCAAGGAACAGTCTTAAGTCCAATGCTATTTTTAATTTAAATAAATAATTTACAAAATTGCATTAGTTCAGGAACAAAAGTCAGATTATTTGCCGACGATTGCTTAATATATAGAACAATAAAAACAACACAAGATACAGAAATTTTACAAAGAGAATAAGTTGAATTACAGAAATGGGAATCTAATTGGAGCATGTCTTTCCACCCAGAAAAGTGTCAGTTATTAAGAGTAACAAAACAAAAACTAAAACAAATTAATTCCACTTATCTTATTCATGGTAAACCAGTAACACAGACTAAAAACGCAATATACTAGGTGTTATAATAAATGAAAAACTGTCATGGAATTCTCATATTGATGAAACTATCAAAAAATAAAATAAAGCATTTGGGTTTATCAAAAGAAATTTCTATAAATCAAGAGATTCATAACAAACGAATATTTACAATTGACTAGAGTAACACCTTTAATACAATCACTATATTTAGAAAGCCTTCAGGATGGAAAACTCAAAAGTAAAGTAGCAATTATACATAAAACGCTGAACCATAATCTTCAAAAGACAAAATTTAATAAAATACTCAGAAAGATACAAAGATAAAGGCACATTATGCTAGGACAAAATTGTACAAATACTCCTTTTTCCCTAGTGCTATTAGAGCATGGAATGGGTTGCCTGAGCTAACCAGGATAACCAGTGACTTGGCAGAATTTAAGTCATTGGTTAATATGCATGACTGAATGCATGACGCGTAGGACGTAATCATCTTCTTTTTTGAAGTAAGGTCTTTATCTTATAAGATTAGAAGAAGATAATTCACTTTAATTCATCTTTTACCTAATGTTTCTTTTTTTATATTAGTCTCAATACTTTTTTCTGTTCAAATTATTTTTTTTCTTTTTTCCATTTTCTAATGATTAATTTGTGTTATTCATTTTGTGACTTCCCCCCCTCTGTGAATCTTCTTTTGTTCCACCTCGTCAGAACCGCAACAAACTCTCTAAAGTTTAGTCAGTAAAACCCTTTGGTTAATTCATTATTTGCTTCAACATGAAGTTTCATATTGCGGTTGCTGGGATTATCTATTGAGAGGTCAGTGCCTATAAAACAAAATGAAATGTTATTACATGATGTTGCTACAATGAACTCCACTATCATTGCCATGTCTCGATCACTAATCCATATAACATCACTAGGCTCCACTCCACTCCAAGACCAGTAGTCGAGCCCAATCTTACAGACCAACAGGACGTAGTTGGCTAGTGCTCTTTCATATACCCCCCTCACCCTTAACAATCTGCAATGGAAGCAGTGGCGTACCAAGGGATTGGGGGCCAGGGGGTGTGGCCTCTTTAGGGGGTTTTCGACATTCGACAACATGACGTGAGATAACCAATTTTGTGTGTGTGTTTACGAAATTTTGGGATCTGAATTTTAAATAATAATACGTTGTAATTGTCAACCCACTAACGACCCTCTGACAACCCAGGACATGTTTAAAAGTGCTAAAAGAAAAATACTCCTAAGCTTGCTTTAGACTTTAGACAAAGCAGGCCGCTCATAATAACAATGTTAAAACAAAAATAGAACAAACAACGTTATTTCTGTAATACTAATATTGAGTCCACTAAAATAGGATGACCAGTATGTCGCGTAGTTATTTTAGTTTTTTATTTCCTCTACTCGTAGTACTTGTACGGGGCGAGAGTGTCTTGTATTTTTGTTTTGAATTGTTTTGCTACGTCACAAAGTCTGGTGACATCTATTGGTCATTCTTTGTCATGAGGCAGTTCACCCTTTTTGGTTGAAACGGACGGTGTGTTGGCCCGTAAAACGTTCTTTGTCTGTACTAGTTTCTCGGACTTATTATTCAGTAGGATTTTTGGGACCCCTGTTTAGGGTGAGTTATTCGTTTGTGATATCTATTATTGTATGTTGTATGAGGTAGTCACTATTTCTATTTTTAGTGTAGAAGTTGAGAGTATTGTGTTTATTTCGTTTATAGGGTGCCACTGTTGGAGTTGTGGGCGTCGCTTGCCGTCTCAGAAATATATATTACAGTTTTTTCAGTGTCATTGTCAAATTGGCGATCATCTGAGGTCTAACTTGACTATTACAGAGGCTGGCAGTTTTGTCACGCCAGTCGGTCATAGTCTGGTGGACTATGCAACCAGGGTGACAAGTTGATAGCAGTAGCAAAGGTGCTTAAATTAATTATTGAATAATATCTTTATATATACCTATTATATATAAATATATATATCTAATATATATATTGTCTATTTATCATCCTCATTGTATATACACATATATCAGTTTCATACAATTAAATTCATTTATTTTTGTTGTTATTTAAACTATTCACCTAGTTGGTTACTGTATGTACGACTGTGTGTGAGTGATGTTCTTGTCAGGTTGAACCCCGGGACCTTAATAGTATACGGCTATTTAACAACCCAAATAAATCCTAAACCTGACACAGTAGAGCATTAAACGTTATTTATGTAATACTAATATTGAGTCGACTAAAACAGGATGACCAGTAGAGCTTTAAAATGCTACGTTAGCAGCTTTCTATAATTAATTTATGTTGTTCAAAATATTTCATTATCCAAAATGTATAAACTGTTGGAAGTGGGAGAAACAAAGCTAAATTTCTGCTACAAATAATAACATAAACAAGCTGACATGTTCATATCACTTAGCCCGGAGCTGGACATAATTCTCACGTCAATTACTTGTCAACAGTCATATTGTTTAGAGCAAACTTGTATGGAACAAATTGTTATTTTTAATATATAAAATAAAGCCATGAGCTTAACAATATAATTATTTGTCTAGCGAGTCTGCTGTAATTTACATCAGCTAATTATATTAGTATTAAATGACTGCAGGACACCCCCCCCCCCACCCCAGTCTTACAGTATGTACATTGAAAAAAAAACTTTGAAGAAGAAAACACTAAATGATGTTCACCAGTCGACTCTCCTATTGTACGTGAAGTTCGTTGTCCAGAAAAACATTGCAGTTTCATTGTTATTGCAGCATGATCGTCCAAATGAACTGTATCATGTTAACAAATGGCGCGATTGGGATCGCCCCGGGGAGTCTGTGACTTTAGAAGACTCAGACAAACAGCTGCTAAATGCGGGCCATGACATGGAGAAATAGGAATGATGAAAAGTTGTGCATGTCTATAAACAGTAGTCATAACAACCAATTAACTGAAATTATGGACGCACCAAGCATCAGCAGACGTGGGACTTTTTTTGTAACTTAGAAAACTAAAAATTTAAGAATATAAAAAAAAAAAAACAATGTAGAAAAGAATTACTAATAGAGATTGCGTTTCCACTCAAACTCTGGGCGACTCATGCGGTTTCTCTGTTTGGTAAGCAATGTAGGTCAAAAGACTGGTTTCGATGTATCTAGCAATACGTACATGAAATTAGATTCTAATAGAATTATTTTTTAACGTTGACCTTCTATAGTAGCCGTTGTAATTATAACATATATAGTATATATAAAAAAAAAGACTTGAAAAAATGCAAAGCTTTTATTGATGAAATTCCATGAATTATTTTAAACAATCATATAATTAATTTGAGTAGATCTTGACTAACAATATACTAAAGTGTGTGCACTAGGAAATAGTTTTATTACTCGTTTTTGTTACTTTATTGCTAATAGCATGCTCAGTGCGATATGGTCCAGTGACTTTGGTTGACTAACGGGAGAGGGTAGGGTGTGGGGGAGGAGTGTATTTTAAAAAAAAAAAATATTAAAAAATTGAACTAGCCTCCACTTATAAAAGTCAAAGATTGTATTGTCTATTGTTAGTTTGAAAAATTTAGTGAACGACTTAATTCTCTACACAATGCTTATCTCCCCCTAGCTTTGCAGGCACTAAAACAAGAAATGACGTATTTATTGACTTATTGGTTACTTTTTGTTTTTGATTGATCCCCACGTGGTCGCCGACCATGCAATAGTTGTGGCAAAGTTTCCATTGATCCGAGAATTGGAAGTGGGAGAACTAACGCGTACAAGATTTCTACCAGAAAGACAGACAGAGTGAGCTTTGTGAAAAACAAAGCAAACTTTTGGACTTAAAAAGTCATAGTAGGCCTCAGTATGTGGCTACCTGAAACTAGGAATTACAAACAATCACAAACAATAATGCTTCATACAAATGTACATTTCAAACTGGATTTTTTTGCGATCACATCACGTGATTATTCTCCTGAATATGCCCGGCGTGAATATCACAAGATTCTGTACATAAAGAGATATAGACAAGACAATTCGAAACTATTATGATATGGACTGGGACAGTGGGCCTGCATAACCTGCACCCATTAAACCACTGCTACATAAGATCTGAACGGGGGAAGTGGTCCTCTCCTTTCCATTAGGACTAAAACAGAAAGATTTAAAAACTCCTTTATCCCACTATCGGTCAGAGTGTTACAAGATCAGCTGTCGTCATAGAAGTCCAATTCGTAAAGCGCTGGTTGTGAATGTGTATGTGTTTCGTGTGTGAATGTTGTTCGAATTTTTCATCCGTATTGTTATTGTACAGTAGTTACGCTGAGGTTGTCAATTGTAGTCAAACTGAATTTCCATTTGATTGGATCAATAAAATTATCTTATCTTTCTTCTTATCTTATATAATACAGATGTTACTTCAAAAAAGAAGATGATTACGTCCTACGCGTCATGCATTTAGTCATGCATATTAACCAATGACTTAAATTCTGCCAAGTCACTGGTTTTCCTGGCTAGCTAAGGCAACCCATTCCATGCTCTAATAGCACTAGGGAAGAAGGAGTATTTGTACAAATTTGTCCAAGCATATGAGACGAGGAATTACCGTTGTCTTTGTGTCTTTCAGAGTATTTTATTAAATTTTGTTTTTGTATTTGAAGATTATGGTTCAGGGCTTTATGTATAATTGCTACTTTACTTTTGAGTCTTCTGTCCTGAAGGCTTTCTAAATTTAGTGATTTTACTATAGGTGTTACTCTAGTTAAATGTGAATATTCGTTTGTTATGAATCTCACTGCTCTATTTTGTGTCTGTTCCAGTTTCTTAATGTTTTCTTGAGTTGAGGGATCCCAAATGGAGGATGCATATTCTATTATTGGCCTAACCAAGGTTAAATAAAATTTTAGATTTATGTTCTTATTTGATTTATAGAAATTTCTTTTAATAAATCCTAATGCTTTGTTTGATTTTTTTATAGTTTCATCAATATGTGGATTCCATGACAGTTTTTCATTTATTATAACACCTAGGTATTTTGCGTTTTTAGTCTGTGTTACTGGTTTGCCATGAATAAGATAAGTGAAATTAATTTGTTTTAGTTTTTTTGTTACTCTTAACAACTAACATTTTTCTGGGTGGAAAGACATGTTTCAATTTGATTCCCATTTCTGTAATTCAACTAATTCTCTTTGTAAAATTTCTGTATCTTGTGTTGTTTTTATATTATGCAATCGTCTGCGAATAATCTGACTTTTGTTCCTGAAGTAATGCAATTTTGTAAATCATTTATGTAAATTAAAAATAGTAGTGGACCCAAGACTGTTCCTTGAGGTACAGTTGAGTTTACTGTTATCGGTGTTGATTTAGAGCCATTTATCATTACAGTTTGTTCTCTCCCTATCAGAAAATCTTTAATCCACTGATGCAGTGGTCCATTAATGCCAAAATATTTTAATTTTTTAAGCAAATTATGGTGGTGAACTTTGTCGAAAGCCTTAGAAAAGTCTAGTAACATAGCATCTATTTGTTCACTATTATCTAAACCTTTAGAAAAATCATCAATTAGGCCTATTAGTTGTGTTTCACATGATCTATATTTCCTAAAGCCATGTTGGTATCGTGTGAGGACATTTTTATCTTATCTTATCTTATCTTAATACTACAAGTGATTAAAGAAGTGCCTTATATATCTAGTTTTATTAACTAGCTATTTGCATACAAAGTGCACATATATTTTACAAAGAGAATTAGATAAATTACAGAAATGGGAATCAAATTGGAGCATGTCTTTCCACCCAGAAAAATGTCAGTTGTTAAGAGTAACAAAAAAACTAAAACAAATTAATTTCACTTATCTTATTCATGGCAAACCAGTAACACAGACTAAAAACGCAAAATACCTAGGTGTTATAATAAATGAAAAACTGTCATGGAATCCACATATTGATGAAACTATAAAAAAAATCAAACAAAGCATTAGGATTTATTAAAAGAAATTTCTATAAATCAAATAAGAACATAAATCTAAAATTTTAGTTAACCTTGGTTAGGCCAATAATAGAATATGCATCCTCCGTTTGGGATCCCTCAACTCAAGAAAACATTAAGAAACTGGAACAGACACAAAATAGAGCAGTGAGATTCATAACAAACGAATATTCACATTTAACTAGAGTAACACCTTTAGTAAAATCACTAAATTTAGAAAACCTTCTGGACAGAAGACTTAAAAGTAAAGTAGCAATTATATATAAAGCACTGAACCATAATCTTCAAATACAAAAACAAAATTTAATAAAATACTCTGAAAGACACAAAGACAAAGGCACATTCCTCGTCCCATATGCTAGGACAAATTTGTACAAATACTCCTTCTTCCCTAGTGCTAACAGAGCATGGAATGGGTTGCCTGAGCTAGCCAGGAAAACCAATGACTTGACAGTATTTAAGTCATTGGTTAATATGCATTACTAAATGCATGACGCGTAGGACGTAATCATCTTCTTTTTTGAAGTAACGTCTGTATTATATAAGATAAGATAAGTGTATACGCTGTTTTGTTTTCTCAATAATAATGAGTAAGTTTTTTTGGGTAATGATGTCACAAAACACATGGTACTTGTCTTGGTGTATAAATTACACTAGTTTTAAAACAAAGTTACACCCAAATATATACATTTTTTTTGATAACCACGATACCTATTAGATAAAAATTACTGGAACATTTTATAAAGGCTCTAAAATCCTAATGAAAAAGTTGTAGATCAGAAATGTTTTCAGATAATTAGCCGTTGCACCTATCTTTAGCACGCTTCTAAATATAACGATATCAAATGTTCGATAGGACTAAGTTTTTGAGACCTAACACAACAGATACAACTACCTATTGTTCTATTGCAGCTTATATTCCACGTGGGGTCTTTCAAAAGCCTAAATTAAGTAACTCTTTCTCTTCTTGTTTTTTTTTTAGTGATAAAACTTTCTTTAAAATTGAGCCTTATTTTAAATTTAGGTACTTTAAGGTCAAAAACATTTTTATAGATTTCCGAAAAGGGGAACAACCTGTTATCAAAAGTTTAATAATTTAACCCATCGATCATCCTGGTACACAATATTTAAAGAGAAAAAAAAATCAATCCTTGGCAGATGTTTTGTCATTCTGTGAGATTGTCTCCTCTTTAGTTTAAACCAAGGGGAATTCACTCCCTTGGCAATGTAAAAAAATGGGAGGGGGGGGGAGTGGGGCTGTTGATTTATTGCTTGGACTGTGGATGCTGTTCGTCATAGTAAATACTGTGTTTAGAGACATCTTGGAAAGGTTAAAATTATAGGGAGAAGTCTTGGAGAAGGATGTAATGAACGACCAGTTTCAAGAGAGAGACAGGGAAATAGATATTTGAAATAAAAAAATACAAACTTTGGTTCTGAAAAGGGATAAAGCATATAAATTATTACTAACAAGACACTAGCCAACTGTTAAAAAAAATTGCAGATACGCATGCCACAATCCATCCCTAAATCCCTGTGGAGTTACAGCCCATGCAGGGATCTTGTCTGATTCAACACATCACTCCATTCAGATTTCTCCTGGGCCTTTCGTCTCCACGTCCGAACCCCAAGCTGTTGTAGATCTGCCTCAACATCATCAATCCATCGTATTCGTGGTCTGCCTTTGGGTCGCCAGCATTTTGTTGTTTTTTTGCCGGTATACAATTTTCGCTCCTCTGTTCTCTGACATTCTTTCAAGGCGACCTGCCCAACGTAGTCTGTTCTTTTTTTTTTCTGTCACTATCGGTGGGTTATCATACAATTGATCTATCTCATGGTTACTGCGTGTGCTCCACCACGTCTCATCTTGTACAGCATCATATATTTTCTAAGAATATTTCGTTCCCAAGTATTTAGCAAAAATTCTACCCTAACACAATCACACTCAAAGGAAATAATATTTAATTTAAGCATAAAATGTAAGATTAGAAGACTTGGTTATTGCTACATTTAGAGTACATTATTACCTGTTTTTTAAGGTACAGAAATATACACATTAAGTAAATACAGCCTAAATATTGGAACATAAAGTAGGTATAAATATTTGAATATTATTTGTTTTTCTTTTGTAATCTACTATTTTCTTTCTCCATGCTTACCGGAAGTGATGTTTCTCGAAAATGTGCAGCAAGTATCTATGTTTAATAAATTATCAAATGACCTTTTTGACGAAGTGTATTCATGAAAAACGAGCAAGCGTAAATACAAGTCGGATAACATGGACGGAAGGACAACACTGGCCTATATCTCTAGAAACACAGGCGGACAACAAAGTGACTGTTTTTATTTATGGCATGTTTACACGGGATCATGGGATAAGTCTCTGATAAGTGGTTCGGAGCACATGACCTTGAACGTATGTGTTTATTATACATCAACGATGAGCCTTTGTTTCACCTTGAACTCTTATTACCCCCCCCCCCCCCAAACCTCAAGGACGCTCCCACGTTTTTAAAATTTCTTTTTGTTTACATAAAATTTACGTAATTTTTTTTTTAAGCTTTCAGTTTCCTATTTTTAAAACTGATAACCGATTTGCAGGACAATATTAGTAATGAGTATCATAGAGACAAAGACATGCTGTATAGTCTCCCTTGGCTCACCACTCTCCTTTTTCTCTTACATAGATGAACAATTTTAATTTAGGGAATGGAGACCTCTCTTCCGGAAACGGAAATACTTCTTTCTATAATAGATATTACAATGTGGTAGCGAAATAATATTTATTGGAATTGTTTCACTTCGATTATTGAGTTGTTTTACCTCAACAAATGTTAGGAAAAAAATATAATATTCCATCTTTGTTCGCCTTATATATTTTAGACGTTTCTTGCTGAGTTATTACGTCCTAGTCCAGACATTCTGCAGGGGAAGGGTTCAAACCGAAACCATTCGTTATAGAGGGCCACAACACTGACTTGCAACGTCGCAACCAGTGGGCTGTAAAATACCAATAATTAGTTGACCATGTCGTACAGATCAGTGAAGTGGCATTGAGTCTATTGACGTCATACCACACGGCCTTGCTTACTACTGTTAGACGAAGCTGTTTATTAAACATTTCTCTTGTTTAAATCATGCTCATTTTGTACATATTTATACAGAGTATACATTTGTTACTCAAGTATACAAACGAATATTATTTGAAGATGATATACTAGTTTTGATCTTAGGACTGACCAGTCAACAGATGCTGGACTATTGTAGCGTTTATGCCCCTTTCCCTTACCACCACCACTTGCTTCCCTTTGATGTATCAAGATTGGCTCCCCGAAACACTCTCTATTCTAGAGGGGAGAGAGAATGGGGGGTTGGGATGTGAGGGGATGGAGTGATTGAGCGGAGGGGGAGACCATGAGTGAAAACCAAGCTTAAAACATCATGCGGTTGTTTGATGTGCTGATCATAGGACACCCTCGTTGACCGCCTGCCATAGAGACAGATAGCCTTTATATCATATGCTCCATAGACCACAGGATTTGAATGGGAAGTTAATTTGTTTAACTTACTAGACATGTCTGGAGAACTTGTAAGTAAATTAAATAGTTCCAATCTTTAGTATGTTCATATTCTGTCTACGTATTGTAGATTAACGAGAAAGTAGAAATATAACTGGGTAAGGAAATTAGTTTTTGTACGCCACAGCGGCCCTGCCTTGTTTAGAGTGTGTATTTTCTGTAAATAGATCAAAATATATGTTGTAAAGTGGGTAATGGGGAATTTTCATAATACATTTTTAACATGATAATCTCTTTGTTTAGTTCCCGATGTTGAAGATACAATTCGGATTATGTAAGAAATAGCACAATCAAGAAAAAGAATAAAAAGAATATGAAGAAATGTAAGGTAACTTAGAGAGAGTGTAAAAAGTAAAAGTATGAAGATAAAGAGAGATTTTGAGAGTCTAACGAAACAATTCGAAGCACGCCATTTTGAAAGATCTCTGGTATGAAATTATTTTTGTTTGTTCTACAAGGGAAATAACCTACTGCTGAAGATGAAGAAGTACACAAAAATTATCATCGTATAGCTTTTAAAATACATCGCTTATCTACCTCCTATTTTCTGTACACCGGATACACAAAAGAGATAGCTTTTTAGTCCTTGCAATCCATGGGGCAAATGATGTAATGATCGTCTGTTTCTGTGTCGTGACAAAAGAGTGCAAAATTAACAATTCCTGTCTTGGAACCCGGACCCCATGTTCGGAAGCCAAGCCCCTTACCACTCAGCCACCGCGCCTGAAATAATCTAGGGTAAAAATCACGCATTTTCATCCACAACTATAAATTATCTTTTGATAAATGGTAGAGAGGTTGAAAAGAGCTTCCTACGTTGTCATCCAGGGTTCACTTCTGAGAATGTAGAACTACTGCTTTGCATTCTCTAATCTGGCTGCTGTTAACTTAGTGTTCGTCACTGGTCACTCGTTACTATCACAGGTCGTTGTTCACTGGTCTTCGTAAAGTGTTAGTCTTTACACAGCTGCTGATGGATCGCTTTCTTTTTTTTTCGTTCTCATTTTGATGTTGGACAATTCATACAAGTAGTCACGTATCTAAGCGAAGTGGTTTCCAGGTTAGGCAGCTCTCCATATAGTTTTTGTTCTATGGGATGGGGGGGGGGGGGAGGACAGCGTCGGAATAAATTATTAAAAGTTTGTGGTGACACTCTTCATCCTCCTGAGCCTGGAACTAAGTAAAATCCTCTTTAATGGACCTGCTAAACTTCAGTACTTTTTAAAGCCATAAATGTTGCAAATATTCCTTCACTTTAAAACTGTTCCTCTTCAAAACTTTGCCAAATAGAATTATAGGTCAGCATCCCATGGCATTAGCTTGTGCACTTTTAGTGAAGAATAGAATCCATTTGAAAAGAGGAGAAAAAAAATCTCTTGCAGAATTCTGTTGAGTTGAATTAAGGTAGCATGTGGCTACATGTACTCCATGTCTGGCTTTTGTTGTCCCCCACTCCTGCGTCTACAACTCCATCCACCTGTTAGCAGATCATTATGCAGACGACTGATTCTATCTCTAGTCAGGTAGGCCTACTGATCCGAATGATGTCCGGTCTGGAAACTTGTTCTGAGATTTTAAACATTCATAGAGAGAGAGAGAGAATTTTTTGTTGTGTTCAGGGTGCCATTTGACAAAAAAAAAGTTTTTGCAGAAATCAAGAGTCTGGGTAGGGATAAGCATAATGTCAAAATAAAGATTTTGTATTAGAAAATACATTCTTATACATTTTTATTAAATGAGAGGTGTCAATGTCTTTAAAAAAAATCGAGAGTACGATTGGCACCCCAAAATGACACTTTTGTCTATTTTTTTAGGAGATTTTAATAATTTCAGGACATTTCCATGAGAACCTGGAAAAATCAGAAAGTCTCGAAAAACCTGTTATTTTTTATAAGTTATAATGGTCTAAGTTAATAATTTACACCTAGTATTTGCGCTGGGCCTATTAAAGTGCGGGCCCACTGCGCCCGCATAGGTTGAAGTGGCTTAAGGCAGGCCTGCCCTGCTGACAGCACATATGACAGCACGTTTCTCGACAAGCATTTTATGGCCTGTTAAACTATGGCTCACTAAAATAGGTCGGAGGACTGGGGCCTTTTATACTAAACAAAAAAAGCAAGACTTTCTTACCACAATCTATGTCTAAAACTTGGTCTTTGTAGAGGTCATCGACACTATCTGCCCAATAGTATCACTTTTAACATCAACAACAATGTATTAATGTCATTATCTACATTGAATTTATTGAATATTCTAATGTTCATTTATCTTATATAATACAGACGTTACTTCAAAAAAGAAGATGATTACGTCCTACACGTCATGCATTTAGTCATGCATATTAACCAATGATTTAAATTCTGCCAAGTGACTGGTTTTTCTGGCTAGCTCAGGCAACCCATTCCATGCTCTAATAGCACTAGGGAAGAAGGAGTATTTGTACAAATTTGTCCTAGCATAGGGGACAAGGAATGTGCCTTTATTTTTGTGTCTTTCAGAGTATTTTATTAAATTTTGTTTTTGTATTTGAAGATTATGGTTCAGTGTTTTATGTATAATTGCTACTTTACTTTTGAGTCTTCTGTCCTGAAGGCTTTCTAAATTTAGTGATTTTACTAATGGTGTTACCCTAGTCAAATGTGAATATTCGTTTGTTATGAATCTCACTGCTCTATTTTGTGTTTGTTCCAGTTTCTTAATGTTTTCTTGAGTTGAGGGGTCCCAAATGGAGGATGCATATTCTATTATTGGCCTAACCAAGGTTAAATAACATTTTAGTTTTATGTTCTTATTTGATTTATAGAAATTTCTTTTAATAAACCCTAATGCTTTGTTGGATTTTTTTATAGTTTCATCAATATGTGGATTCCATGACAGTTTTTCATTTATTATAACACTTAGGTATTTTGAGTTTTTAGTCTGTGTTACTGGTTTGCCATGAATAAGATAAGTGGAATTAATTTGTTTTAGTTTTTTTGTTACTCTTAACAACTGACATTTTTCTGGGTGGAAAGACATGCTCCAATTTGATTCCCATTTCTGTAATTCATCTAATTCTCTTTGTAAAATATCTGTGTCTTGTTTTGTTTTTATTGTTCTATATATTATGCAATCGTCTGCAAATAATCTGACTTTTGTTCCTGAACTAATGCAATTTGGTAAATCATTTATGTAAATTAAAAATAGTAGTGTTATTTTTGTTTAGAAATTTCAATTTTCTGTAGTTTTTGTTTCCTCAACATTAAGCTCTATGGCGTTAAACATGATAATGAATCCTGGCCAGAAAGCAAACTGCTAAGAGTTACGTTAGAGTTAGGGTTAAGAAAGAAAGAAACTTTAGATGAGAGGTTTATTCTCATGTTATTTCGTAAGTGTAAGTCTTAGCTCCTCCTTTAGAGTTGAAACTCAAAGACACTTGACTTTGAGATGCAAAACACTATTCCATGCAGCTAATTGTTGGTTGCTAATTCTGTTTACTTTGCTTCATCCACCAATTAGGTTGGAAAAAAAAAGGTCGTCACGTTATGAAACTATTACGTCATCAGTAGGCTGACTCGCATCCTTCTCATTATTTTAATTGCAATGTTATTGTAATTCTGTTGTCTGTAACGAGGGGAAGATGGAATGTATGTCAAAACTGATTGAATTGTTTAAATATAAAGTAACTGACATAGATTTTTAAACGGCAACTAGCACACACACACACTCACACACATATACATACATTAATATATATTATATACATACATACATACATACATACATATATATATATATATATATATATATATATATATATATATATATATATATATATATATATACTTTTCCCCAACTAATTTCAGGTACCTATTAGAGCTGGGTGGACTCAGAGGCGACCAAGGATTCCGAAGTTGAAAATCAAAGTCTTCACCAGGATTCGAACCCGCGATCCCGGTTATGAAGCAAAGCGCTTTACCGCTCAGCTACTGCGCCTCTCTTGGCCTAACTGAAGTCTTACAATTGTGTAATTGTTTTGAAAAGGTTCAATGTCTTATTCGAATCCTCAAAAAAAAAAAAAAAAAAAAATTTTCCGCATAAAAAAAATCTTGAAGAAAATGCAGTTTATATATTTATAGAGAGAGTGAGAGAGAGAGAGGGGGGGAGACTTTTCATGTGATCTCACAGATTAGATCTGTATCTAACATGCACTTTATAATAAAGGTTAAAAGGGCAAGGGCAAAAAATGGGGCAAGATCAATTCAAGGGAAGAGCACCGTGCACATTGAGAGTTTGAAGTGCAACATGAACGAATTACCTCCCACTGAGTATGACTCAAAATTTGAGGGGAAAAATCACACCATTTCGTGAATTGAAATCGAAATGTACAAATAGGCATACTCACATGAATGCAAACTAATACAAAAAGCGAGTTAAATTTAGGCCTATATATCATCTTTGTTATCACTAAGGCCTTTATTATCATCTGTATCATCATCACTAACTTTATTGTTAATAATATTATTTTCAAACTATTTTTTTTCGATGAACTTGTTATCAACGTTCTTTGCGGAATTTTTGAAATCTATAGAAAAATGGACTTATATAGAAATTGGTCCTCTATTGGACATACATAGAAAATTAGACTTCTTTAGAAATTGGACCTCTATAGAAAATTGGACCTCTATAGAAAATTGGACATCTATAGAAAATTTGACTTCTATAGAATATTGAAAATATACACAAATAAAAAAAATTAGACCTCTTTAGAAGATAGGACTTTTATACAGAATCTCTTGGCCAATCTTTTGAGCCAGTCTCATCTCTCCCCCCCCCCCCCCCATTCTTTGCGTTGCTCAGTACATTTCATTGCCATGTTTTCTTTGGTCATTCTAATGTCTTGTGCTCTTGGCATTCCATTTTTTACTTGGTGGCTTTTCGGCCATCTTGCCTAAAGGTGTCACCTATCTCCATTGTCGCTTATTTTACATGTGCGCTTCTGGATGAATAGTTGTGTGCGAACCTATCTCCCACTGTTTCGTTCATAGGACGTGTGGAGACTAAACGTAATGATGCACAACATTCTAAAGCGTGTTTATGTCTCTTTGGAAATTAGGTGTTGTTCAGGTTCCTGCTCTGCATTATAACTGCAGGAAATTTGGTACAGAATATAACAAGTATATGTGTGACAAGATACACTATCTCTTTCCTTACTTCAGGATATGCATGTGTCAAATATATAAAGCTTGTCTTCGAGTCCGAAGATTATCAAGTAATGCAGTATTCACGCGGCTTAACAGCCCCAGCTACGCCCTACATATTTTGCCATAACCAGCGTAAATATAATCAACCATTGTCTGTTGGTGGTCGATTTAGATTCTCTAAGTCTGTTCTCGGCAGTGAATTTTCTTTTGGGATCAAATGAGTATCCTGCGACCTATGTGAGTGATCTCCAGCTGTCTCGTTCTGAAGTCGACTGCAACAAAGGTGCTCTCTTTTATGTCAGTTAAAGCAAGTTGGCGCCTAAGCTGGTAAAATATGGTATTACATGTATAGTTGTACATTGTCATATTATATTCTTATGATGAAAACACAATAGAAATGTTTGTATATGTTTTATTTATACGACTATCGTAACAAAACAATCGCATCGTAAAAGATAATGGAACATTTTAGTTGTCTCTGTCATGTGTCAAACAATATGACACCAGAATGACAAGAACATAATCTGTGAAACTCGTCAAAATAAATTTATCATAAGTCTTTCATTCAGCCTTAAAACAAAAACATACACAACATCTATATCTATCTACTTATTTATTTACTCTATTTATCTATCATCTGGCAAAGTGCGAAAGTGATTAGTTTTATTTTAACTGGCAATACTTACAATACAAGATAGTACAATAATATATCAAGAAAAATGGCCGTTCTCAAGTGATTTCTCCACAAGGTGCACTACACTTGACCTGACTGCAACCATCGGGGGCTGGGATTGGGACTTAAGAAAACTCTTGCTGATTAACTACTGATTTAATGTATGACGGATCCAATACAAAGAGAAACGTACAGCTAAGTGAAATATTTGTTGAATGTAAAAAAAAAATATTCTAACAGAATGAATCCTAAATATTTAATTTAAGAACCTTCTATCCCGCAAAAGCAATTAAATTAAGTGTCCAATGAGCGTTGAATCGTTGACTATTTTCAATTCCTTCATGAAACCAAAAAGATTCTGGAAGCAAAATGGAAAGAACAGGTTGTTCGATAAAAATGTCAAGGCCAACCAGGAGCTAAAATGTGCTCTGAACTGTAACGTATTTCAGTTCTTTCACATCTGCAGGCTGGGTGAAATACAAACGTCAGAATGTAAAAGAAATACAAAACACAAAAAAAGGACACATATGTGTATGACATTTAATAGACCACACAAATGTAGGATCCATGACAGACTCCATGAAAAGACACAGTAGGGACTCCAGACACAACGTTAAACGCAAGACACTAAAGAGCAGGTCAAGTCTTCCGGTCAGTGTGTCCAATCACAACTCTGTGTGTACGTGTTTGTGCAAGATGACCGTGTCAGCTTTGTCTCCTTCTTTCAACTGTTGCTCTTTCGGCTGCGACTTCTTGGCATCTTTTGGTCTTGTCTTCTTTTCCTCAGCGTAACGTTTGTCCAAGTTCTTAAAAAAGATGAGAATGTTTCTCTGTCTCTTCAAGTTTTCCTCTGTCTTGGTGGACGTCTCTGTAGAGCAAATATCAAGTTCAAAAATATCATGTTCAATACGTTTCAGATGAAAATAAAAGACTGTAGAGAGAGAGAGAGAGAGAAAAGAGAGAGAGAGAAAGAGAGAAAAGAGAGAGAGAGAAACATGTTCAAATTATTTTTAAACAAAGAAAACAATTTTTTGTATTTCTTGACCAGAACTAATCTCCTGTTATTTCTTCAAGATAGGTAATATTGAAAACGGCATTGTCTTCGATTCTGAAGATTAAGGATGAGTGCAGTGTTTCAAATGATTTTGGCTAAATACTTTATTTACATGACACGATTTCTACACACAATATCATCTAGCCAGCATTTCCGCTGTTTAGCTGTAGGCCATCCGTGAGTGTCATGGAAACGTAGCGTGCCGTATCTAGCTGCTACACTTTGGTATGGAGGATTTTGGTTGCGCTGGATTGTTATGGTCTCGGGGCCTGTCTCAGGTGGAATGAGTTGGGACATTCAAATACAAGTGATAGAACTATCCTGTTCGGCTTATAGTTAGTTCAAAGCAAGCGTTCATTCGCTCAGTAAATGTTTATGTATTCTTCCTACGCTCAAGCTATCATAGTTGATACGTTAAAATGTTGTAATTCTTTCAGATCTGTAGGCTAACATCCATTGCTTACAAAGCGCAAATTCATGCTACTAAAGAGCTTCTCATAATGACACAAAAATAAAGGCACATTCCTTATCCCATATGCTAGGACAAATTTGTACAAATACTCCTTCTTCCCTAGTGCAATTAGAGCATTGAATGGATTGCCTGAGCTAGCCAGGAAAACCAGTGACTTGGCAGAATTTAAGTCATTGGTTAATATGCATGACTAAATGCATGACGTGTAGGACGTAATCATCTTCTTTTTTGAAGTAATGTCTGTATTATATAAGATAAGATACGAATGACTCCTGCATAAATCATCTACAGCAGTAGGCTACTCATGTAATTGAGAATCTAGCATTCTATTGTAGTATGTCTGTAAACTATAAATCTACATAAAGTAAAAAAAAAAGTATTGTTCCCCTTTCAGACCTTGTGATCAATGGGGCTGATGATGTAAAGGTCATCTGTTTCTTTGGCCCACGGTTAACAAGGGCTTCATGTGGCCAGCACAACGACCAACCGCCTTTACTTTTCCCAACTAATGTCAGGTACTATTTAGAGCAGGGTGGACTTTGAGGCGCCCTAAAGACCCCGACGATAATTATTTCCAGTCTTCAACAGGATTCGAACCCGGTGTTATGGATTGTATGTGTGTGTGTGTTTGTATGGTGATGGTGTTAAGATGTTAGTGATTGGTTGTGAATAAGTCAAGATAAGTAACAATGTTAAGTCATCAGTTTAAGTTAGGACAGACAACTCCAGACGTCAGACTGAAAGGTTGTGTTATTGTAGAGAACTAGATTTTGTTATACCAAAAAAGAAATTATTACTAAAGTCTAGTACAGTTATTTTATGTCATATCATCTTGGTTTTGTTTATATTATAATAAATGTTATATTTAGTGCACAACGAAATTATTCAAGGCATTTCAAGTTTTTATTAGTTAAGATAAATTACGCCTACAGCCGTTTAGTTGTCAACCAGCCAGTGTTCTGCTGTGTCCCAACGATTCTAGTAATAACAACAAGCAAAATATACGATATGATTTTTAAAAAAAAACAAAGCTTATACAGTGAAATAGCCGCTCAATTACTGCCATTTCTATCAATACTGCAGTATTTATTTCATGTTTTTCTATAATAAAACAAATTAATTGATTATCACTAATTAATTTTAAATTATGGGTTAATTTGTTTATTGATTCATGTGTTGTCATCGACAATAAATAAATGAGTAAAGTTTCAACTTTATCCGAGAATGGGAAGTGGAAAAAAAGGTGTTAAAGAATCCAGACAGACATACAGCCAGACAGACAGACTGAGTGAGCTAATATAAGCTTTGTAAAACAAAATAAAACACGCCTGCATTTGTGGGTATCCTACTACTTTAAAAACAAAAAGGGAAACAGAACATGAACACCACTAAGCAGACGAGACGCGATTCAAAGAACGTCTTCACCTGTTAATGGAGAAACATTGTTAAGTGTTAACAAGGAGGTAGGGAACATTTCCCCAGGTGTTCTGGAGA
This sequence comes from Biomphalaria pfeifferi, assembly GCA_030265305.1. Lineage (NCBI taxonomy): Eukaryota > Metazoa > Mollusca > Gastropoda > Planorbidae > Biomphalaria > Biomphalaria pfeifferi. The sequence continues at coordinate 1,791,632 of JASAOG010000024.1, forward strand.
CCTGTTGCTCTGAAGAGAGATGCACCTCTAAGGGGGAGGTTTATTGATGCGATGGAGGTTTATGTTTACGTCTGCCTGTGAGTTGTCTACATCGTTAAGTCTGTAATCTGGCTTTGAAGGTCACTAACTACTCCACCACACCATCCTACGCATTAACACAGTAGGTAGCAGGACCGAAAGAAAAAAAAAATTCTATATATAGATAATTATAGATGTGGTACGTCCAAAACCCGAAATGGGTCAACCTTGGAAATGTCCACCTGGTTGGGAAAGGACCTAAGGCCACTTTCACTGGACTTGCCAGGTTTTCGGTACACGTTGTTTTTCCCTTGCTACTATTTGGATTCAGCAGTTAGACACACACATACACAGATAAATACATCTATATACAGGCACACACACACACAAATACGTTTTATCTTCAGGCACACACACACACAAACACGTTTTATAGTCAGGCACACACACACACAAACACGTTTTATAGTCAGGCACACACACACACAAACACGTTTTATATTCAGGCACACACACACAAATACGTTTTATATACTTAAGACTTAAGATCTGAGTAAAAGAATTGCACCAATCATTTAGAATCAATCATAAATCTACACCATCGCCTAAGTTACTCTCCAGGTCTTGCGACTTGTCTGCGTCTCCTATCAGACCTATCTTACAGGTTGACTAGAAGCTCACGAGCGCTTTTTTTTTTGGAAAAGGGGGGGGGGGGGGGAGAGCATCGATCACTCGCTACCATATCTCTCAATATTGCAAGGCTTATCTCTCGTTAGATTAGTATATTTTCCACATAAAATAAAATTAAGAAATTACTATTTATTTATTATCGAATTGCTTAATTTAAAAAAAAATTATTCCTGTGTTGTGTTAGTGAATAAATAAGTGCGTGCGATGTTTCAACTTGATCCATGAATAGGAACTGGGAGCAATAATGTGTACAAGATTTCCACCAGACAAACAGATACAGTTGGATACAATCCAAGTAAACCAAAGAAAATAGGAGACCAACTAAGGTGTGGACAACAGTGTGTGGGAATCTCTAGCTATAAAAAAACAACAATTAATGTTGCTATGTTTTTTTTATCCCAGTGTCTCTCAATCTTGATAAAGGGCTAATTCCCTCCCCCCCCCCCCCCGACCTACCCCTGTGAGATGTATAAAAGTAAAAAGTTTGAACATGTTTTTTTTCCCCAGTTCGAATTCTCGAATCAATGTTAAACTTTGCACATTTATTCAATGTACCTGACAAAACACGAATTAATCAAAAAGTGAACCAATTGTTAATTAATTATTGGTGATTAATTATTGTGTTTGATCTCGAAATTAGGGGAATAAACGCTACTTAATTTAAGATGTGTATGGGTATATATATATATTCATTCAATCCCCTTGATGTGCCACGGCCGGCCGGCCCTACCACTTTCTACGCTCGGATAAAATTGAAATTTTGCATATTTATTCATTGGGCTTTGGACAAGATGGCTTAGATCAATGTCAATTTAATATTCACCTTCTCTCACCTTCTCTCATAGATCTTTTGGCTAGGAAAACAGTTTTTACAAATTGTTAGAAATATTTTAATATTAAAAACAATGGATATTTTCAAGTTGATTCAACAAATAGCCAGTGTTTACTTAGATAAGTGCAGTATGTCTTCAATATGGGCATTGGGCGCCTAATAATGTGTTGAAGGGAAGAAGATCTTAAAGATTTGTTAATACACACGAGTGGCCAGAGGTATAAGAAAAGGGGGAACGTAGTAACATATGGAGTGTGTGTGTGTGCGTTTTAGGGAGGGGGGGGGGGGGACAAACTGAACTTAGCTCCTGGTACTCTTCTCGACCTCAGTCCAGGATGCCATTGAGTTTAATGATAAAAAGTTCACTAAATTAGAGAGAGCGGGAAAAAAAAGAAACAGGTTGACAGGTTAAAAATAGATGTAGAACTCTGGCGTAAATATTGACGGAACAGAATCTAAAGTGCTTGCTTATAACCCAGGAGGGGTTGAGCTCTTACAGAGTCCGTGAGGGTTGATCCTTGTGAGTCTGTTTGAGCTGTGCTTGTTTGTGTGAGGATAGATGCCTGTGAACATGTGTGTGTTTGTGTATGCGTGTGAGCATATGCTGCCAATAAAGATGGATTTCTGTGTGTGTGTGTTTTGTGTGGAGATGGAAGCCAACTAAGGCTTTGTCATTGAATGGTATGCGTTACATGTGGGGGAATGTGGGGACAAATACAAATTGAACGTGACACAATTCTTCTCGAGGGAATGGTTTCTACTCTCAATTATGATGCATATGTTGTTTTTTCTAAGATTTAAATGTATGCAGTGCTTTATTGTGACGGTACGCACCGGAACGGCGTACCGGCACCTTTTTCAATGTAGGGAAAATGTATTACTTTTCTTGTATTTTAACGTTTATTATTAATTTATTAGTAGCTAAAAGTTAGGCAATCCATCACTGAGTACTAGTGTTAGTATTTCTTTTTTAACAAAAAGAGCAGTAAATGTATGTATCATACTCTTGGATGAAGTACAGATAGATGTGTATATAAACACTACTATCGATAGTCTGATGATTATTTAAAAACATGTGTAGGTAATATCTTGAAAGAATTCACTTCATGAAAAGTACACTAGTGAGTACTATATAAACAAAGTACTTTATAAAAGATTAGGAGTCTGTGAATTCAGCATTTTTTTTTTTGGATGGACACGTTTTTTTTTCTCTATTTATTTATCTGTCAAGTTATCTCCCTCGACAAGGGCGATGACATGTGCAAAAAGGAAAAGTGAATCTTCTTACACGGTTACCTCTCTTACTTTGTTTGTTTTTAATTCTTAACAGGTAGTTTTTAAAATGTTATCAGCATCTGTGTGTGGAAAGAGAAAGAGATACAGACAGAGAAAGGGAGAGAGATACAGACAGAGAAAGGGAGAGAGAGAGAAATTGAGAGAGAATATGAGTAAGAGAGAGAGAGAGAGAGAGACGATTTAGAAAGCTTAGCGGATGTAATCTGTCTCTTGGACTCGAAGATGTCTGAGTAAATATGTTGGTCTAAAGATTGAAATAGTCTAGTTAGGTCAGAGGTTCTCTAACGATTCTCTCAGACGATTCGCTGAAGATTGAAATAGTCTAGTTAGGTCAGAGGTTCTCTAACGATTCTCTCAGACGATTCGCTGAAGATTGAAAAGGTCTAGTTAGGTCAGAGGTTCTCTAACGATTCTCTCTCAGACGATTGTTAACTAAGTCTAGTTAGATCAATGAATGCAAATAGTTCGTGTCTTAATCTTGTCATATATCCCTTCTTGTTAACAAAAAGAAAAGCGATCACGTTAGCTGACTGTAAGTTTGCTGCACTTGCGTTTTGAAACTACTGACCACTTTTACACAAACTCACAGATTCAACTACTGACCACTTTCACACAAACTCACAGATTAAACTACAGACCACTTTCACACAAACTCACAGATTGTTGATTATTTTGTGTTTGGTCAGGCTAATCCTAGGGACCTAATTGATTGTTACCTTGATGTCCAAACAGAGTGTCCTCAATACCATGAATCAGTTCATTCACCACAGTCACACGACCTGATATGGCGATACTGTCTACGATGTACTGATAGAACTCCACTAACCTAATGAAGGAAATATTCACTTAATGATCAACAGAATTGATACAATGATATAATGACGTTACATTTCTTGTCATGTCTACTATTTACCTTAACATTCAATTTTGTTTTGATCAACAAGCTAGTGAAAGATATTGGAGATTTTCATACATTGTGGAAAAACTATAAATAGCTAACTTTTTGGTGTATCCGGTGTACAAGACAAAGAAAGAGTTGATAAACTATTATGCATATATATATATTAGCTTTCCAGTTTTTAAATTTTATTAGATCTTTCGTTTGTTACATAACATAATTTCATTATGGATCACCGGATACACCAAAAAGCTAGCTATTTATAGTAGTTTTTCCGCCATGTAGGACAGGGGCGCATCTTATCTCCCTTCCTCTTCCTCCTAGCCATCGACTACATAATGAGGAGAGCAATGAATCAGACTGCCTTTGGTATTCCATGGCGTGAACAAAACAGAATGACGGACTTGGACTTCGCCGATGACGTTGCACTACTCGGGGCTACAAATAAAGGCATACAAGAAACGACGGAGAACCTAGATAGAGAGGCACTCAAAATTGGCCTCCGCATAAACTTGGATAAGACTAAAATTTTGCGAGTGGGATATAAGGCAAAGGGTGCCCCGTCAGACTTGGCGAGTCAAAGCTTGAAGAGTTGGACAAGTTTACATACCTTGGCAGCATCATGACAAACGATTGGGGTGCCTACCATGTGGCTCAACAAAAATGGCTGAGACGGATTTTGAGAGTCAGTTACACAGATCGGGTCTCAAACAAGGAAACTCTATGCCGAACTGGAAGTTTTACACTTAGTGAGGTTGTGACAGAGCGTCGCGGGAGGTTTAAGGGACATGTTTTCCAACAAAATGAACTACGCATACCAAGAGTTGCGATGACATGGAGGCCAATACGAGGAAAACGCAAACAGGGACGTCCTGGTATAACTTGGGGCCACACTTACATGGCAGACCTCAGAACAGTGGACACTAGGTTGGAAGGGGCTTCAGACATTGCCAGTGACAGATCTTTGTGGAGACAGCACCGAACGGCACGGGAGGACTAAGTAAGTCTAAGTAAGTCTAAGAAAGTCATTAGCCTTTCTCTCTGACCTCAAACTTATTTCAAATCAAGGAGACTTGAGAGCAAGACCAACTGCCAAGCGTGACCTATATATTAAAAGTTATAACACAGTTCTTTTTTAGTTAGTTGGCAACAGAGAAGTTCAATTCAGCGTCCTTGAACTTGATTAGTGAATCGTGAAAATCTCCAATAACAAGAGAGTTGATTATCATACATTGTGCACAAATGAAACTAGCACTTCAAATTAGACATATGCACTTGATGCTCTAGCTGTCTCAAGCAAAAAGAAAAATAAATGAAATTACTAAAAACAAAAAGGTGGGTAACAGTAACAAACTTGTCCCTGAGTGCTGAATTCAGGACCGGTCTTAGGCCACTGTAATCTATGGGGCCGAAGTGGGTCCCGCACTTTCATAGGCCCCGCGCGATGCGAATTCTAGGTGTAAATTATTTAATTAAACCATTTTAACTTATTATTGAAGGGTACCTGGAATTCTGAAATTGCAAAATATACACACATAAATAGTCTCGAAAATCTCCTCAAATTATTAAAATCTTCTGAAAACTCATGCAAATCTCCCTTAAAAAAAGACAAAATGAATTGTCATTTCGGGGTGTCATTCAATATGGAAAACGTCCAGGGCCGGTCCTACAGATTGCGGGGCTCTATGCGCGAGGCCTAGTCTGGATAGGGATAAGGATAATAAGTGAAAATTAAGATTTTTTTGTTTGAAAATAAATACGTCTTTGCATTTTATTCCTACTTTACTAAGTACAAAATCACGGTCAACTTAAATTACGAGCCATCTACAATAAGCAGATAAACATTCAGATCTTTAGATTTAGATTTTAGATTTACTATCGACTAGCAAAATAGCGCTTTTGATCGAGATCGAGATCGAGATAGATTTAGATTTAGATTTACATGCCACGGACTATTACAGTAAATAAAGTATTGGAACTTCTTGTTTTGGTTAAAATTCGCCTTATTATTTTTATTGCCTTTTTTTTTTTTATCGCGAGTAGGATTGGCGTTTTCCATCTTGATAGGCCCCAGAATGACAATTCTGTCCATTTTTAGGACACTTTTATGAGTTTTCATGATATTTCATGATATTTTAATAATTTCAGGAGCTCCTGGAAGCTCCTGGAAAATCAGGAGGCAGCAGAAACCCTGTAAAGTTAAAATGGTTTAATTTAATAATTTACAACTAGTGTTAGCGCGGGCCTATGAAAGTGCGGGGCCCACTGCGGTTGCATAGGTTGCAGTGCCGCTGCCAAGGCCGGCCCTGAAAATGCCTATCCTACTCGCGATTAAAAAAAAACCGGCATTGTCAGCTTTTATATAAAAATGTAATAATAAGGTCAATTTTAACCAAAGCAAGAAGGTCTAAGGTCATAGTCACTGGCATACAAATATAGATCTAAATCTATCTCGACCTCTTAAAAAAAGCGATAGTAGCTTAAATCTAAAAGGCAGATCTGAATGTTTATCGGCTTTTTGTTAGATAACTACTATCTTCTGTAGATGGCTCGTAAAGTTAATTTGACAGTGATTTTGTACTTAGTAAAGTTTGAATAAATTGCAAAGACAAATTTATTTTCTATTACAAAATCTTAATTTTCACATATTATTCTTATCGATACACAGCGTGGGCCCTGCGCAATCCGTTTCGCATAGGGCCCCGCAATATGTAGGACCAGCCCTGGCTGAAATAGTGTGATTATTTCTATTATTGTTAAAATCTAAGTACTTATAGACTATTTTAACAACCACTTGGAAAATATGAAAAAATTTTGAAAGTTTTATTCATTCATAAATTCTGCTAGTTTAACTTTTTTTTATGTTAATTTCAAAAACTTTTTAAGAAAAGTGAAATTAAAAAAAATGGTCGTGTTTCAGGAGAAACATAGAGAAAAACGATGGACTGGAATCTATTTCAGATTTAGAAAATGAATGGAGATACACTTTGAGCGATAAATTCCCAAGTACTAACTAAGTATGTTGTTCTAGAGAGGGGGCGTTAAGTGATGTTGAGTGTTGGCGTGACAATATAGGTCTTTGACAGACTGACAGACCATAATCTTCAGCTGTCAGACGCCAATAGGAAAACCCATAATATCCGTGACCTAAATTCAACAAGAGGTTTTTATCTGACAGCTTTCTGGCATACAACTTAACACCGAATTGTGAACAATTATTGTGAATCTCGTCGGCCTGCTTCGCCTACTTATTTAGCGTAGGTCAAGGTCGATACTCACTCTTGCTGACGTGGGTCCAGAGAGTCTCTCAGCTTGGTCAACTCGTTGCTAACGTTTTTCTGGTGAGCAAGAAAAAAAAAAGATCAGATGTAAAGTACTTTTTACTGTGACAAGAAAGCAAAAAGATGGGAACTAGAATTTGTCGTGTGAGGACCATAATACATTTAATGCTCTTCAAGTTTCTTTACACAAGACATCAAAAACCACACATCCAAATTGTATTTTAAATAATATTTATTACAGGTTGTTTTTTTTTTATGTCTTTCCATCTTGTCAGGACTGAGTTCTGGTCAGCCTGGGTCTCCTGTTTACTGTAGAGGAGAAGGGGGGGCAATTCAGGTTGTTGACTTCAAAACTGTTATTGTTTTGGGTTGTTTTGATTTGGTGAGATGTTTTTGTTGAAAATAATGTAACTCATAATAAGGCAGTGTGGTTTTGTTCCTAGTCCAGGACAGTTGGACTTTAGGATATAGATATAGTCGAAGTGTGGACTCTAATTATTTCTCTGTGTTGTCACTATTCAGTCTATGGAATATTAAGCTGATATATTTTAAATTGATACTGGATATTTCAAATGTCTGAACTGATTCTGTATTATAGTACAGATAATGTAATAAACATGTTATATGTCTGTGAGTTGGCATTCTGAATATTTGTTCTATCGTTGTATGTGTCGTTGTGGTATTGCCCAGGATTTGGGTACATTTAGTAATACACATATGTATATTAGAGAAGAAATGAGTCTTGACACATCTAGTCTCATTTGAAAGATGACTTCAGTTTAAGTCCCAGACTCTACAGGAAGTTATTTAGATGATTGACGAAACGATCCATCTAAAATTGTCCATTTAGATTTTTATATGACAAATGTGTTTATAAGTTGTGTAGAACAATAGTTATATGAGTATTATTGGAATATAAATTATTATGGTTGGTTTAGTTCAAATCCCAACTGGTTAATGACATAATAGCGGCGGATCTTTGAGATGACCACAAGAACACTTCTGGGCTAATTCATTACAAATAACCCTTACATAAACTATTCATAGTTCATAGTAAATAATCTTTTCATCAACTATTTTTATTAAATAACCCTTACATCAAATCTCTTTTGTAAATAATCTGTACATCAACAATCTTTAGTAAATAACCTTTACATGAACTATCTTTGTAAATAACTCTTACAACTATCCTTAGTAAATGTGTGTGCTTAAATGAAAATACGAGGCAAATCTTCTTTTGCAATAATAGCTTAAGTACTATCCTCTAATCATGTACAGTGTAAATGATCTAATCTCAAATTTAGCTTTCTTCTGCGCCAACTCATTGGGAGAACGACTCTGAGATTCAGTTCACTATTTGGTTACTTTCTTATCGTATCTAAGGATTTTGGATTCGCAAGAAATGCACATAGATGATAATGTTATCTTTTTTTTTTTACCTACCCAATGACTGTTACCCCCCACTCCTTTTGCCAAAAAAAAAAAAATGACAACATGTTTGTACTCCCACCAGGTCGTTTAGAAAAGAAAAAATTCTTACAACAGAGAGTCACCTTGAAAAATGTATATTCATGGCGGTAACTGACGTGACAGAAGATTTCATTACATAAAGACAAGTCTCCAAGTTTCAGCTATTAGGAATTGTTACGAACTAGACGAGAGTAACGAGAAGTCATACATCGAAGTGGTCATAAGATTGAAACCATGGTCTACACTAACTGTGGTGAACGTTTTAAGCGATTTTTTCAAGTCCAGGATTCTAGAATATTGTTTTGAAAGAAACACATACAATTTATGAACAGACGAGAAATTGTTTCTTAAAATATGTTATAGCGTAGGAAGTAGTAGACAATCAGCGGAGTTGTGAACATGGGAAACATGTATATAAGACTTCAGCACATTGTGCGCATGTTGTGGTAGAGATGATATTAGCCTATAAGACTTCAGCACATTGTGCGCATCTTGTGGTAGAGATGATATTAGCCTACAAGACTTCAGCACATTGCATACATCTAGTGGTAGAGCGGCTATTAGCCTACAAGACTTCAGTACATTGTATACATCTGGTGGTAGAGATGATATTAGCCTACAAGACTTCAGTACATTGTATACATCTGGTGGTAGAGATGATATTAGCCTACAAGACTTCAGTACATTGTATACATCTAGTGGTAGAGATGATATTAGCCTACAAGACATCAGTACATTGTATACATCTAGTGGTAGAGATGATATTAGCCTACAAGACATCAGTACATTGTATACATCTAGTGGTAGAGATGATATTAGCCTACAAGACATCAGTACATTGTATACATCTAGTGGTAGAGATGATATTAGCCTACAAGACTTCAGTACATTGTACACATCTAGTGATGGAGATTATTCTATTTGGTGCATTCGGCAGAATGTTATTTACACAAATCTAATGAGGCGCTTGACCAAGTTTACACTAATCAAATTGTTTTGAAATAAAGTAAAAAAAAAAAAAATCAAGTTCCAATTTTAAAATTCCGTGAAGTTTTACAAAAATTTCAGAGACGTTTTGACATTTTGTTGTAAAAATCTTTCCTACAAGCATAAAAACTTTCTCGACGTATTGATTATAGAAATATGACAGTTTTTAATTTGACAGTTTAAAATTTTAAGTTTTTTTTTATTTTCTGTACTGTACTAGGAAATAAATGTTGAAGTTTTCCTCCACAAGATAACCTCACGTGATTAAAGGTCGTTCTTAATGAATAGATGGTTTTCATCATTATTACAAACATTTTAGCAACTCTGTTTATTTGTCTGTGTGTCTCTCTGGTACAATTTGTACGCGCTATTTCTCCTATATCCAACCTTTGGTCATTTCGCAAAATTATATTTTTGTACCTAACATAACAAGAATCAATAGAAAAAACAAGAATATATAATTTACTATTAATAATTATTTTTGTTTGGTGACCTGAAGTGAAAGAAATTGTACTTGATAGATAAGGCGGTATATGATGAATTTCCCTTTATAGCGTGAAGCTGTGAGTCTCGGAGTATCAAGATTTGAAGCAGGAAGATTGGCCAGGGCGAAAGAGCGCCGAACCAACAAAAAGCTGAGAGAAGAAGCAGGCCTGTCTGACCAAGCCACCCATGCCACGAATGCGGCCTACTTTTAAATCGAGGATAAGACTTTACAGCCATCTTCGAGTCCATGGGAAATGAGAAATGTGCTCAGCTTCAATCACGAAGGAGGAGCTATAGAGTGTATTGACTTGAAGTGGCTTGATTCCTTGAGTTCGAGTTCAAGTGTTATAACTTTTTTTGTAATAACAGTGAAAAAGTGATAGGATCATCGTGCAATGATAAAATGATAGGATCGTAGCGCAATAAGAAAGTGATAGGATCATAGTGCATTGAGAAAGTGATAGGATCATAGTGCATTGAGAAAGTGATAGGATCATAGTGCAAAGAGAAAGTGATAGGATCATAGTGCATTGAGAAAGTGATAGGATCATAGTGCAAAGAGAAAGTGATAGGATCATAGTGCAATGAAAAAGTGATAGGATCATAGTGCAATGAGAAAGGGATAGGATCATAGTGCAATAAGAAAGTAATAGGATCATAGTCCATTGAGAAAGTGATAGGATCATAGTGCATTGATAAAATGATAGGATCGTAGCGCAATAAGAAAGTTATAGGATCGTAGTGCATCGAGAAAGTGATAGGATCATAGTGCATTGAGAAAGTGATAGGATCATAGTGCATTGAGAAAGTGATAGGATTACAGTGCAAAGAGAAAGTGATAGGATTACAGTACAAAGAGAAAGTGATAGGATCATAGTGCATTGAGAAAGTGATAGGATCATAGTGCATTGAGAAAGTGATAGGATCATAGTGCATTGAGAAAGTAATAGGATCATAGTGCTTTGAGAAAGTGATAGGATCATAGTGCTTTGAGAAAGTGATAGGATCATAGTGCTTTGAGAAAGTGATAGGATCATAGTGCTTTGAGAAAGCTAAAAGCATGAAATTGCACTAAACAAAAACAATTTGTTAAAATATTTCAAATCGCACAGATTATTGTCGTTGGTCTAGATCAGTGTTTCCCAAACTGTGTTTCGTTGAACCCTACTGTTCCGTGAGGTCTGAATATGTGTTCTACAAACAGCTGGAATAATTAACTAGTAGGCCCCCACGTGAATAAATCTCTGAAACAAGTAAGTGTTCCGCTAAGTATTCATAATGTGCGAAGTGTTCCGTTAAGGAAAATGTTTGGGAAACAATGCGCTAGATCTATTAAAAATTTAAGTAATGACTGATCGAAACTAACTGATAAAATTACACTAAATATAAGCTTCCTTAAAGTACTCTAATATATTTTTCTTGTTTTCTGTTGACAAAGTCAATGAAAACAAAAACAAAGCATTTCTCACGAGACGAGAACCACTGAATTAAAATCTTAACGCAAGATTTTACACAGAAACAGAGGCGCTGTGGCTGAGCGGTAAAGCGCTTGGCTTCTGAACCGGGGTCTCGGGTTTGTATCCTGATGTAGACTGTTTAATTAAAGATCTTTTGGCGCCTCTGAGTCTACCCAGCCCTAAAGGGTACCTGAAACGAGTAGAGTAAAAGTAAAGGCGGTTGATCGTTGTGCTGGTAACGTAACACTCTCGTTAACCGTGCTGCTGGAAACAGATGACCTTCACATCATCAAGGTCTGAAAGGGGAAATTTTACTTTTTCAACACACAGAAACACTTGCAATAAAATATACAATATTTTTGTAGTGAATAAAATTATTCTGTTTGTAATGCTGCTTCATTGTACCAGCATAGACAATTGGTCTAGTATTAGTTAGATCGTGTTCATTCTAACAACGTAGACAATTGGTCTAGTAGTAATGAGATCGTGTTCATTCTAACAACGTAGACAATTGGTCTAGTAGTAATGAGATCGTGTTCATTCTAACAACGTAGATAATTGGTCTAGTATTATTAGATCGTGTTCATTCTAACAACGTAGACAATTGGTCTAGTATTATTAGATCGTGTTCATTCTAACAACGTAGACAATTGGTCTAGTAGTAGTTAGATCGTGTTCATTCTAACAACGTAGACAATTGGTCTAGTATTATTAGATCGTGTTCATTCTAACAACGTAGACAATTGGTCTAGTATTATTAGATCGTGTTCATTCTAACAACGTAGACAATTGGTCTAGTAGTAGTTAGATCGTGTTCATTCTAACAACGTAGACAATTGGTCTAGTATTATTAGATCGTGTTCATTCTAACAACGTAGACAATTGGTCTAGTAGTAGTTAGATCGTGTTCATTCTAACAACGTAGACAATTTGTCTAGTAGTAGTTAGATCGTGTTCATTCTAACAACGTAGACAATTGGTCTAGTATTAGATCGTGTTCATTCTAACAACGTAGACAATTGGTCTAGTATTATTAGATCGTGTTTAGAGAATTTCGAAGCGATTTTTCTTCTACGACGACTCTCCGGTGAGTACCGACAAAACACCTAAAGATACCCGTCTCCAAGTTGAGCACATCTTCCCAAGTGTTTTCTCACGTGCAGAGTGCAATGTCAGTTTGGCAGACCTGTAGAGTGGCGGCAGGAATATGGGTCACATAAACCAGCTATCTCCTGGTTTAACCACAGAACGATTTTTTTATGAGTCTTATTAATGCAATAAAATGGGAGTGTTTATGAACAGTCAAGAGATGTTGCTAGGTTTATGACTCGGAAACAGGGAGAGAACTAGATGCAGTTGATATTGTTCATGTGTCAGCTTATTCAGAGAATCAAAGACGACAGTATTACACGAATATTTCATAGTGTTGTTCTCTCAATCAGAGGCAAGAGTGTTTTTTGTTTTTTTTTGTAGAGATAGCATGTCTGTCTGTATGTATCAAAGACCACAGCACAAACGAAGAGATAAGAAACAGGATCACAGCTGCGATTGGCTCCACGATGACCTGCTAACCAATGTAAAAAAAACAAACAACGCAAACTAAATCTTTATGGCCTTATCACGTCCTCAGGGCTAGCAAAAACCTTCCTGCAGGGAACAGTACCATGAAAAAGAAGAGACAGACAAAGAGAGAGAGATGGACTGGCCTTTCATTTAAGAGATTCTATCCAAGGCAAAAGACAGAAGAATTGTGAAAAACAGCCGTGGTACCCCAACGGGTCATTAGACTAATGGAAAGGTGAAGGTGAATTTTAATAATACTTTTTTTTCATATATCAATTCACTAATTAAAAAAAAAAAAGAGCGAAAATAGAATTCAGGGTAACAAGAACGGGAAGTTTACCTCCCTTAGAGATATTTGAAAAGCAAAGTACCAAAGCGCCTTTGTTTGAATTTAGTTAGTTGCCGTAAGGAAGAGATATCATAATAAAGGCTGAATGTAAGTGATGAATAAACAGATGATTATAGTGGAAGATTTCCAAGAGCTCAACACAATTAAGTTTGATTCGTCAATGTAACACATTGCAAGAGTTCATCCCCAGATCACAATGAAGCGCAACTTAAGTGACCTTTAGTTTGTAGGTCATCGACTGAAATACCCGATGAGAGTGTGTCAAAATAGCCAAATATACTTCTAAAGACTAAGGTTATTATATTTCAAACATGTAAAACAGTCAAACCAGAGTTTTCAGTGTGGCCAAATAGCTAGTAATGTTGTTGTTGTTTTTCAAAAGATAGATATATAAATATATAAATTGTCAGATTTCTAGATAAAATCGTTAGAGCCGTTTTTGAATGTCGAGTGTCTGGGTTCCAGTGTCCACCCATGAAGTGTTTGTAAGTTGATAGAGGAAAATAAAAAATATATTTTGTGTTGAACTTGTACAGTTAGGATAAGATTTTTTAAAATATATATCGGCAAGGGGGGGGGGGGGGAGTACTTTACCAATGTTTGAGGTAAAGAAGTGTACTCATAGTTTGAAAGGTCAAGTGTCACAATGAATAAATGACAGGAGTATTAATATAAGTTTAGTTTTTCATGGAGACTTTTACTTGGCACGCTTAGCAGATGCTATAGTTTAAGATGCTAGTTAGTGGTGTATACACTGGTTCCTGCTAGTTAGTGGTGTCTACACTGGTGTCTGCTAGTTAGTGGTGTCAACACTGTTGTCAATTAGTTAGTAATGTCTACACTGGTGTCTGCTAGTTAGTGGTGTCAACACTGGTGTCTGCTAGTTAGTGCTGTATACACTGGTGTCTGCAAGTTAGTGCTGTATACATTGGTGTCTGCTAGTTAGTGCTGTATACACTGATGTCTGCTAGTTAGTGCTGTATACACTGGTGTCTGCTAGTTAGTGCTGTATACATTGGTGTCCGCTAGTTAATGCTGTATACACTGGTATGTGCTAGTTAGTGCTGTATACACTGGTGTCTGCTAGTTAGTGCTGTATACACTGGTATCTGCTAGTTAGTGCTGTATACACTGGTGTCTGCTAGTTAGTGCAGTATACACTGGTGTCTGCTAGTTAGTGTGTATACATTGGTGTGTACTAGTTAGTGTTGTATACACTGGTGTCTGCTTGTTAGTGCTGTATACACTGATGTCTGCTAGTTAGTGCAGTATACACTGGTGTCTGCTGGTTAGTGCTGTATCACTGGTGTCTGCTAGTTAGTGCAGTATACACTTGTGACTGCTAGTGAGTGTGTATACACTGGTGTCTGCTAGTTAGTGCTGTATACACTGGTGTGTGCTAGTTAGTGCTGTATACACTGGTGTCTGCTAGTTAGTGCTGTATACACTGGTGTCTGCTAGTTAGTGCTGTATACACTGGTGTCTGCTAGTTAGTGCTGTATACACTGGTGTCTGCTAGTCAGTGGTGTCTACACTGGTGTCTGCTAGTTAGTGGTGTCAACACTGGTGTCTGCTAGTTAGTGCTGTATACACTGATGTCTGCTAGTTAGTGCTGTATACACTGGTGTCTGCTAGTTAGTGCAGTATACATTGGTGTCTGCTAGTTAGTGCTGTATACACTGGTGTCTGCTAGTTAGTGCAGTATACATTGGTGTCTGCTAGTTAGTGCAGTATACACTGGTGTCTGCTAGTTAGTGCAGTAAACACTGGTGTCTGCTAGTTAGTGCTGTATACATTGGTGTCTGCTAGTTAGTGCAGTATACACTGGTGTCTGCTAGTTAGTGCTGTATACATTGGTGTCAGCTAGTTAGTGCTGTATACATTGGTGTCAGCTAGTTAGTGCTATATACACTGGTGTCTGCTAGTTAATGCTGTATACACTGGTGTCTGCTTTAGCCCTTTAGTCATCACTTACATTTCTTTATTTTTAAAAAGGGGAGATAATTAAAGCTTGTTTGTAATGCTAGTTAGTGGACCTATTACAACAGCGACGAAACGTTTGTTTAGATGCGGGCTGGTTGTCTGCACTTGGTAGTTTTACAAAGTCAGAAATAAAAGACAACTACTGTGATTACATAACTTAGAGACTAGGGTAACGCTGACATGTTTATGGCGTACATAATAGTTGTCTGAGCCTGATAGTGTCAGGGCTTCCTTAATGGTGGAGTAGGTGTCGCTAAGAGAGGTAACGTCTGTGTCTGTGGTGAGAGACAAGCTACGTTTGGGAACCACTGACTTTGGCAACACCATCTTATCCTCTGCTAATGTTTGTAGATATACATTCTCCTGGTTCTTTTTTCTTTAACCATTCCTCTCTTTCTCTTTCAGTCCCTCTAAGTCACTCTCTCTGTATCTTTATCTTTGTTTATTTTTTATTTTATTTTTTAATCTTTTCTTCCCTAAGTCTCTCTCTCTCTTTTGTTTTCAATTTCATTCCATTTTTCTATTACTTTTTACATTAATTTCTTTATTTTTTAATATCCTTTTTTTAAACCCTGCCTCTCTCTCTCTCTCTCTCTCTCTATCTCTCTCTCTCTCTTTCTCACTTGCCTTCTCTATCTTTTTTTTTTCGCTACTCTCATTTCTGTTACTCTAATTCTCCTTCATTTTATCTCTTCCTTCTCTCTTCGCTTCCTTCTCTTTTCCTTTTCTTTTCCTTCTCTCTTCCTTCTCTTTTCCTTCTCTCTTCCTTCTCTTTTCCTTCTCTCTTCCTTCTCTTTTCCTTCTCTCTTCCTTCTCTCTACTTTTTCTCTTCCTTCTCTTTCCTTTTTTTTCTTTTCCCATCTTATCTGTCTCTCTCTCTTTGTCTCACTTTTTTTCAGTATAATATTTGTATCAACTAGAGACTAACAAATAATAAAAATATACAAGAAACCTTTACCGAAAGAATAACAGCAGTAAAGTAAGTAACGGTAGCCATGTTTACATCCAGAATCTTTCAGTCATTCTATAACTCTCTGTGAGAGTCATTTATTTGACGTCAGTCAATTTCAAATTCAACTAGATCTTTACTCTTTACTTCTCGACACTTTAGACTTTATGATCTAAGAATTTAGACTTTATGATCTAAGACTTTAGACTTTATGATCTAAGAATTTAGACTTTATGATCTAAGAATTTACACTTTATAATCTAAGAATTTACACTTTATGATCTAAGAATTTACACTTTATAATCTAAGAATTTACACTTTATGATCTAAGAATTTAGACTTTATAATCTAAGAATTTAGACTTTATGATATAAGAATTTAGACTTTATGATATAAGAATTTAGATTTTATGATCTAAGAATTAAGACTTTATGATCTAAGAATTTAGACTATATGATCTGAGTTTTTTTTAAAAATCTGAACCACACAATTCCTCTTTCATTTGTAAACACATCAAGAGGATATAACTGCTCAAATATTTACTAACTAATCTATTCATCTGGAAAATGCATCAAATAGTTTTCATATTTGTTCCAAAAAAAAAGTTGCACTTACATAAACGTCTTGTTGACCTTCAGCCAGACCTTCAAAATTGTTTTGTATAATGTCGTCTGCTTCTGGCAATCTTCCGGCCTGCAAATCAAGGGAAATAAGAATTGTTGTTTTATTCCGACTCATGTCTAAACAAAAGTTTTAGTAGAGTGACGTCATTTTGTTTACCTTAACTGACAGAAAGGGGAATGCACTCTTTCAACAAAGACTAGTTCATTTATCTGATGGACATTTACAGTTTGATCTTATCACAAAAAATATTTTTTTCGACAGACTATTTCCCTTTATCGGAAATTACGTCAGAGAATTGAGCATTACATTTCTTTAACTAGCAGGCGAGATAAAAGTAAAGTTACCTTTCAAAATGTGTGATCTATGGGTGGGGGGGGGGGGGGGGGGGGGGGTAACTGATGTGAAGATCATCAGCTTCTATGGCCGAGGGGATAAGGAGAGTGTCGTGTCGCCAGCACAACGACCAACCCCCTTTACTTCCCTAAGTCAGTTGGTAAGAATTGGCTGGACTCAGGGACGTCCGAAATAAAGCTAAGTTCAACACCCTACTCTTCATTAGGATTTGAGGAGATTTACCCCCTTGGCCACCATATGACATGGCATAACAGATTTTATATTTAAACATATAAATCAATTGATCAGATGTTTATTTAGAAACTATTGATTAATTAATAATTAATAATTAATTATAATAATTGTATTTATATATATCTCCTCCTTTGTGGTCGAAGATAAGCACAATTTGTCATTTGCTACGGACTAGAAGATGAGCACATTTCGCATTTGCTACGGACTCGAAGATGACTGTAAAGTCCGATATTCGCTTTAAAAAGTCGGCCGCATGCGTTGCATGGGTAGATTTGGTCAGTTGCAGATAGACCTGCTTCTTCCTCAGCTTTTTGTTGGTTCGGCGCTCTTCAACGCTGGCCACTCTTCTTGCTTCCAATCTCGAGACTCCAAGACTCACAGCTTCACGCAATGAGGAGCGATCAAGAGCTAGTGCTTCCAAGCTGTGAATGTTGATATCGCATTCCACGAAGGAGCTCTTGAGAGTGTCTTTATAGCACTTGTATTGACCTCCTTAGGAGCGCTTTCCTGCTCACAACTACCTGTACAGAAGTTGTTTTGGAAGGCGATTGTCTGGCATGCGGACTACATGTCCCGCCCATCGAAGTTGGGATCTTTCACTGTCGCATTGATACTGGTCATGTTGGACAGCTCTAAGATCTCTGTGTCTGGTATGTGGTCGGACCAATGCACCTTATAAATACTCCTTAGACAGCGTAGGTGGAAGTTTAACTTTTTGATGTGGCGGGAATATAGGGTCCAGGACTCAGATGCATATAGGAGACCTACAGCACTGTAGACTTTCAGTTTTGTGAATTTGACACCTGTCAGCTTCTTGTTCAAACGATGCTACCCAACCATTAGGCCAGCGGGCATTGTAGAATGGATTAATTATTTATTGGTAGTTTCATTTTATATACATCTATATACAACTAAATATAGATTTCTGATTTAGAAATCTTAAGATCTAGTCTAGATCTAGAATGCAGATGTAAATCATGTAATCTATGTTAGAATTACTTTAAAATATAAGCAACGCTTAAATAATCGAAAAATAAACCTAAGCAACTATAAATTTAATAAAGAAAACTCATCGGTACACCACGGCTGATTCTGCCATGTGTTTTTTACTCCAATATATAGCTAAATTTAAATATTTTTTTTTTTTAAATATTATAACGGTCAAACCAGAGTTTTCCCCGTGTGGCCAACGAGCTAGTCATCCTTGTCTCAGTGCTAGACTGTTAAACTCTAGGAAAACCGTTAGAGCCTATTTTGAGATCGGCATCTCCACCTTCCACGAAGTGCTGACTTGAATAGAGGTTTTTGTAACAAAAATAAAGAGTGTTTTTGATACATTCTTGCATCTACAGTTTCTTCACGATCATTTTAATGACTGTTATGTTTTGTCTTATGTTTGCTATACTCTCGCAGGTAAAAAAAAAAAAGATGAGCTTACGTCTGCCAGCATTGATCCGTCCTGGTCTCTGTTCAGACCGGTTCTTTCGTTGACAAATTGGACCAACACCTCGTCAGAGAGAACGCCTCCAAACTGTTGGAATACAGAAATACATTTAGCGAAACCTTAGTTCAATAAAGAGTCTCATACCAAAAAGACTATAGACTCCATTTTGTATAAGATGTAACGTATAACTTTTTTTTACTATTACGGACATGTTTCATAAAGTACTGTGCAGACTTAGGAGAAGTCTGAGACTCATTATTTATATATTCATTGAAAAACAAAACAAAAACAAGAAATAAAAATACATTTTTAGCGGCCCCCGTAAGGGGAAAAAGCCGCTATTAGGTTTGTGCAAAATGTCCACCTGTCCGTCTGTCGCACCCAGATCTCGAAAACTAGAAGAGATATGAAATCATTAAATGCTACTTGAAAAGTTTAGGTGCAAACCGTTTGATTTATAAAATTAATTATGCAAGCGATTTTTTCAAAAAAATACACCAATTCTAAAACAATTACGTAAATGTAAAGGAGGCAATGTTACAATATGCTAACAAAGGTCAACTCTGTACATGTATTTTCAGTATCACTAAGTCAAATATATTTATAAAATGTACAGGAAATGTTTACAACAAATATAAATAATAATTAAAGATGTTTTTTCTAGTCAACTAGCTGTTAAAGTTAAAAGAAAACATTTCTGTTTGTTTATGAAGGCTAATATTGCTTTTTGTATGTAAATATCACGCACATTTTTTAAAATGGACTTTTTATGCAGCGACTTTCGTGCAGTAGCGTAACGTCGCAACATAATGTTGCTAAACCAATTTCTTAAACTTTTTTAAAAAATCAGATTTTCTTTATTTTTTGTTTAGTGCCCCCATCCGAATAAAAAAAGATTATTTTTGTCCGTTTTGTCTGTTAGTCGGTCTGTCCATCACGATTAGATTAACAAATAACACTAGAGGCTCTTCTAAGTTTTTGGATTTTATTTCCATGCTTAAACATTGCAAGAAACACATGATCTTTAATATATTGTTCCGGTTTTTTAATGTAAATAGCATATAAATGCTAAATAAAAATACCTATATTGATTTATATTTCATTAACTATAAATTTGTTCCGGATATTGTTTTATAAAAAATAAATTGTGTCAAATGATTGTTTGAAATCGCATAATTGACTAATATTACACTTATATTCTTTGACACTACGTCACTATAGTTTATTTATCAATATCAATTGTTCCGAATTTTTAACTTAAAACAAATGTATCTCAAATAATTTTATTTTTTTCAAAAATATCGACAATAGGTTATTCAGGATTTTAAAATAAGAAAGTAATTTACTAGAAACGATTATTGAAAATCACTTTTTAGACTTATTTTACAGCCGAAGCATAATAAAAGTTGTTTAATCGGTAAAGAATGTTCCGGATTTTTTTTCGAAAAAGAAATCGACCTACATTACCTTAATTTTCTTACAAATCTTCGCCAAAAATTATCCGAATTTTATATGAAAAATCTAATAAAGCTAATAAATGTTTGAAATCCCTCTTCTAATAAATAAAACACATAATTTTCTCATTTACGAAAATTGGTTGTTCCGGATTTTTTATGAAAAATAGTTTAAATCTATTTATGTAAAATCGTACTTCTCTCTTACACTACATTTAACTTTCTAGCTAAAACGTTAGAAAATCTAATTATCGTTAATATTATGCTCCGATTTTAAAGGAAAACCACTTCCTAACACCAAAGTATGGTTTGAAAAAATCTCCATAAGGCTATTAACATCTAATTTTCATAACAGACTATCCCACAAATTTAATTTACAGCATTTGATTAATCTGGTATTCTTTATTTTCTCTCACTATAAATATATAAACATCCGGAACAATCTATTATAGAAACTTAAAACTAATGCGATGTTTTGGAAGGGAAATTAGATTTTAATCAGCTTTTCAATAGCTTTTAGTCTTTTTTTTTCTCTCGCAATTAACATGACGGACAGACAGACTGACGGACAAAACAAAAAAAAAGTGTCTTTAATCCTTTTATATGTATATTAAGTCCAAGTAGCCCATGAAATGAAATGCTAAAAGAACAAACTCGGGGCACCAATGTCTATGATCCCTCGAGAAGCTGCTCGTATAGATGAAATTTTTTAGTCAAACTAGGACGTGTGACGTAATTTATATTTTTTCCTTTGACGTCATATGGAGTTAATTCTTTAAATGAAATGCCAAAAGAAATCACTCGGTGCACCAATGTCTATGAACCCTCAACAAGTGGCTCGTATAGATGATATTTTTTAGTCTAACTAGGTTGTGTGACGTAGTGGATTTTTTCCTTTGACGTCATGTGGAATAAATTCTTTAAATGCTAAAACAACTCGGTATAGTAATGTTTATTAAACCTCGTAATGTGACTTGCATTTTAAAAAGACATAATAGCTAGATTTAGATCTAATCTAGATTTTTTACACTAGATCTAGATTTTTTTTTACACTAGAGCTAGATTTTTTTTTACACTAGAGCTAGATTTTTTAAAACTTGATTTAGATTTAAGTTCTAATTAAAATCATTGTAGAATCTAGATCTAGAATTTCTTGGTCTAGTTTAGAATGTTTGTTGTTTTACATGTTTCGGATGTTCCTTCAGAGTTGTAGTCGAAACCTCCTTCAGGACGACGGGGGATGGGAGCGGGTAGGGTTTGAACCTGGGACCATCGATGAGTCCAAACGACAGTCCAGCGCGCAAACCACACTACCAGACAGCCATGACTTAGACTAGATCAAGATCTATAATTTTAATTTCTATGCTTAAAGTGTAGATTTTTATTTCTAAATTCTAGATTGTCAATATGTCA
Organism: Biomphalaria pfeifferi; assembly: GCA_030265305.1. NCBI lineage: Eukaryota > Metazoa > Mollusca > Gastropoda > Planorbidae > Biomphalaria > Biomphalaria pfeifferi. Next base: position 1,813,414 of record JASAOG010000024.1, read on the forward strand.
ATATTGCAATGTTATAAAATACTAAAACTAATCTACTATTTTAATATTTCATATTGCAATTAGTCTATAATTTGATTATCTATTGTTTTTTAATATATAAATCTTATCTAAATTACATCTACATTATCCCAAATATATATTTTAGATCTAGATCTAGTAGATATAGATATTGAGAGTGCTAAATTAGTAGTTTAATTTAGGTAGATCTACATGCTCATGCTAGTTTCATTTAAATGAAAATGCTCAATACCAAAAGATTATCTAAAATCGCTCTTCTGACATATTGTACATTTCCGGTAGTTGTCATTTTTTAATGTGTAGGTATATTATCAATAGTAGGCTATTAGTTTGTAACCAGTTTGTCACTAAGAGCAATGCCTGGTCGTGCGGTTAGCGCGCAGGACTGATTATCTCTACGGTCTCGGTTTCATACCCAGCTCGATGCCATCCTCCGTCGACCAGCGAATATGCGGATCCGACAGGCATCCGTCTCCCACGGGGCCGCCTCTGAGTTTGTGTGGCAACACAAACTCTATTTGTAATCTTGTTTTAAAAAGACAATACCTCTTTTTAGCAACTTTAGCAACTTAGCAGACACATGTGACTAGCTTCCTCCTTCTCTTGTTGTCTACACATTGGAGTATGACACATTTAAACTTAACTTGCAAGATCTAGTCTTTAGCTAAACGTGAAATTGAAATAAGTCAGAGAGTTTTTTGTCGAGGGTTATAACGGAAACATGAGCAACAAAAATAAAACATGACATCAACAACTGTTTGAAGAGAGGCAGGTATTTAGAGATATGAACTTTTGATGGCATTAACAATACAAGGCAATGAAGTTTGGAATCAATTACGCAAATGTCGCTTGTCGCTATAAATTTTGAGAGATACTCAAATGAACATCATGAGCCTAAATCCTTACATGATCAGTATCCGTCGCTGAGAGGGTGATGAATGAGCTTAAAAAGACATGTCAGAACAAAGCAAGAGTGCAAACAAAACAAACAATGTCATATGTAAGTGTAAACACAACAAACATTGTCATTTGTAGGTGCATACAAACTATTCGCGTATATTTCTAGACATTAAAATATTATTTGTTTTTTTTTTATATTCTTTTTGCGAAAATAAGCCTCTCCTGTGAAGTGGGGAACAAATTAGTTTCTTAGATCAAAATGGCTGAATCATGTTTAAATGTAGGCTAATAGCCAAACTCTATTCAACACCAACTTCAAGTGTTCGAGAAATGAATAAAGAACCGGATGTTTGGTAAGTTTCATTCTTAATACCTGAGCCATTAAAATGTCAACAATTTTATTTTATACTGAATTGAAATCTTTCATGGAAATAGAGCAATACAGAACTTCTTTAATTCTTTCCCTTTTTCTAAACTTATTATTTGTATAATCTAATATATCTATATATCTATCTAATAGTATTTCTATCAGATAAACTGTAAAAAAAAAAGTCCATTTCAAATGTAAGAACATTGTCTACTCTAAACTCTTCAATAATTTATTGTCAGAAAAAAGCCATGAATGAAAACGCAAGTGTAAACTTCTTTTCTAGGAGAACTCGTCTTTCTTAATTCCCTTCAAACGAATCACCCAGGGACAGCCAAAATCCATCTGACAGGTAGTTAGCCCTCTGCTTCCTCCGTTAAACTCCCCCCCCCCTTTTTTTTTCCAAAACACACACACACACATACATGATGACGAAACTGATTAGATGTTAAGCCTTTAGCTTCTAGGTGTATGTACTAGACACAGTTCTAGATGCATCTAATAAACACAGTTCTAAATGTATGTACTAGACACAGTTCTAGATGTATGTACTAGACACAGTTCACAGTTCTAGATGTATGTACTAGACACAGTTCTAGATGTATGTACTAGACACAGTTCTAGATGCATGTACTAGACACAGTTCTAGATGTATGCACTAGACACATTTCTAGATGTATGCACTGGCGGATCCGGGGGGGGGGGGGGGCGGACGAATTTTAGTATAGAATTCACACAATTTATATACGAATTTATTACATATGTTAATAATATTTGCTAATTATTTATATTTCAACCTATTTTTAAATTATTTCGCCCCCCCCCCCTCAGGTATGTTGGCCGATTTGGTGGGGTCGGGTGGGGGCGATGGCATCAATCCCGCCCCCCACCCCATAAACTTTCGAGTGGGGGGCGGTCCAATAAATTTGTAGAAATCACAGCTTGCAAACAGAATCAATTAAATATCTATATGATTGAAACGTGTTATTGGTGTTTTAACCGATCTTTATATTATGTCGTTCTCCTGTTTTCTGATTGGGTGGGGGGGGGGGGGCGAATACATCTACTGCCATTCCCACCTAAACCCTTTGAGTGGGGGGGGCGGTCTTACTTTCATTGTAAAATCATAGTTTGTGAGCAAAATTAGTTGAATATCTATATAATATAAGCTACGTATTGACATGTGAACCTATTTGTATGTTATGTCGCATACACACACTAATCTCAAACTTTATCAGTAGTAAATATTAAATGAAAAAGGGTTGTACCAGGTGGGAGGGGCGATACATGCAATCGCATTCCGACCATCGGACAAATGAATATTTTTTCTTTTTGAATTATAGTTAAGAAATTACAAAATAATAACAAAAATCTGTCACTAATATACTTTATATGTGCTATAAATTAAATTCTTGTATCGAGTCGCACAAGCCCTATTCTTTAATGCCAAACGCAATCATTAACAGAAATTATAAAAAGGAGCGAGGATTAATCGTTTTCATTCTACTGCCCCTCACCTTTTTCCGACGAAAACATTATGTTTTAAAACAGAATAGTCAAGTATGACGACAGAGTTTATGTAATTTCACATAAATTTATCATAACTTTTTAAAGAAAGACATTTTGCTTTCGAAAATTTCGAATTCATACTAATTTTTTTAGCATAAAAGTAACGATAGAGATAAGTTCTGGGCCCAAATATTCTTTTCCTAGTCGCCTTTTTCCAACCTTTACTCAATCAGCTTTTTTTCTAGTTAAATAAATTTGGGACTATAGCTTATAATTTATTTGTCAATCCTAAAAATGCAAACAAATTTAGAGTAGAGTCTAATTGGTCCACTTCATTTCTCCTCCCACTTTCGATATTTTTTGTTAGAGCTTTGAATTATAGTTCTGTAACAAAACAAAGTTACAAACATGCTAATTGAACAAAATGTATCACTTAAAAATGAGCTTTTTTAAAAAAAATTATTATTCTAATTTTTTTTTTCGTCGGCGATCTTCAAAGCCAAAAACTAAATCGTTTTATTTGCAATGTTGTATGGGTCTTTCTTATTCATATTAGAATATTTTTTCAAGTCAAACATTATTGAAAAGGTCATTTTTTTAATAGGATGAATAATGATCTGTAGATGCCAGGAGAATGCGTTTGTGCAGTGAAGAATGCTTAAAAACGCTTTTGGCTTCGCCCCGAACCCCACTAATAAATAATGAGCTGTAAATGTCAGGAGATTGCGTTTCTACAGTGAAGAATGCGAAAAAAAGAACCCACTAAGGAGCCTTACAGCGCTGCCCAAGACTCCCAAGCTATCAAGAGAAAGGGCACAAAATGAGTGGGGTTTTTTCTTCGCAGAAAGTTGAGAAACACTGCTTTTTTTTTATTTCTCATATATATATATATATATCATGAGCGTAGCCAGGATTTTTTTTCGAAGCCCCACCGCCATGCACTATTTCTGGCATTGAAAGCCAACAAAATGCATATTCTGAGGTATCTACACTGCATTTTCCTGCTATTAAAAAGGTTTATTTCAAAAACCTAATGTGCTATTCTTACTGACTTAGACTCTCCCGCGCCGTTCGGAGAATTTGACGTCAAGTTGTTTCCATAAAAATCTTTCACTGGTAATGTCTGAAGCCTCTTCCCACCTGCTCTCAGGACCTCCATGAATATGTGGCATCAAGTTGTATTAGGATATCATCGCAACTCTTCTTATACGTAATACATTTTGTCGGAGAACATGTCCCGCAAACCTCATGCGACGCTCTGTCACAATCTTACTAAGGGGTCGACTCCCAGTTCGGCATAGGATTTCCTTGATTTAGACCCGATCTCTATAACTGACTCCTAAAATCTGTCTTAGCCATCTTTGTTGAGCCAAATTTAGTGTTTTTCAATTTCGGCAGATGACTATTCGCTGCAGTTTATTATTGGAGCCCTGCCACTGGTAAAAATGTGTAACCTATCTTGAATACGCTCTTGGAATTAAGTGACTGTAATTTGCTTTAGATTTTATATCGAAAAGAGAAGTTTTATCGTCAAAATCATCTGTTGGGGGTTTTCCACCTCAAAATGCTCTGTAGGGGGATCTTAAACTCAAAACCATCTGGAGGGGTTTTTAAACTTTAAAAAAAAGCCATCTGTAGAAGAGGGGTTTAAACTCAAAACCCCCGATTGGATTGGCTACGCTCAAATAATTTTAGTGTGTAATTTGCTTTTTTTTTATATTAAAGAGGTATTTTTAGCATCAAACCCCTCTGAATGAGGGTATAAACTCAATACCCCTTTTGGCAACGCTCATAGCATTTTGAGTGCGTAATTTGTTTTTTTTTCTTACACTGAAGATGTATTTTTTAGCCTCAAATCCCCCTGGGGGGGGGGGGGGGGGGGTTAAACTCGAAACCCCTTTAGCTACGTTCATAGATTTTTGAGTGAGTAATTTGCTTTTATTTATATTGAAGAGGTTTTTTTTAGCTTCAAACTACACTGGTGGGGAGTTTAAACTCAAAACCCCTTTGACTACACTTATAACAAATGTTTCAACAATTTCTTTTAGTCACCTCCAAGTTTGGTTTTCATTGTAAAACTAAACTAAACGAATACTTGATCTAGAACTTGTTCTTTAATGTGTGTCTAGTATTTATTATCCAAGTTAATTTCTTCTTCTTGGTCTACTAAATGCATTGTATTGGCAGACATGGAGAAGTCTTGCTTTGTACATGGAGATGTCTTGCTTTGTACATGGAGAAGTCTTGCTTTGTACATGGAGATGTCTTGCTTTGTACATGGAGAAGTCTTGCTTTGTACATGGAGATGTCTTGCTTTGTACATGGAGAAGTCTTGCTTTGTACATGGAGATGTCTTGCTTTGTACATGGAGATGTCTTGCTTTGTACATGGAGATGTCTTGCTTTGTACATGGAGAATAGGGTGGCCCAAAAAATTGAAAGTTAAAAATTAACAACTCTCACCCTCCCAAGTTGTTCCAATTGCTATAAAAATAATTAGTGCAAAACATTTCTGCAATTTGACAATATTTAAAGGTGGCCCACTGGTGATAAAGTTTTGACATAGTGTTTCCTTTGCCGGTAATTCAGGGCGAGTTATTGGTTTGTTATATAGCAGTGACTGAGAGAGTATGGATGATTAACCTATTTAAGTGTTACTTATTTATTGGTATCTTATTGAATTTATTAGACATTCTTTTCTAATTCTCTTCTGTTTATGTTTATATTTGTTTTTCATTTTTGAGACAAAAAGTCAGCTGTTACTCACCAGTCGAGATGTAATTATGCAATCTTTGTTCTCTTCATGTATTAATAGTCAGTATTTTACTTTGCTGAATTAACTGCAAAAACACATCGTTGTTAAATGCATTTTACAATGTTAAATGTACTGGTACTCTTGTACTATACAGCAAATTTAAAATTTTTCAGTTGTTCATTCAATTATGCCTAGTGTTTTGCTTAACCTAATCGTCTCCACTCTCCATGTTATTGTGTTTCAGATTTAACAGAATGGAAACAAGATCTAATGATAATGTTTACTTGATTAAATCATATGTTCCTGAAATTCTTGGTGCAAAGCTGCCATCGTATTATCAGACATTCGGGTACTTTCTACACCTACATAAAGTAGAAAAAATGACTGTTCGCGAAGCCAGTAAACTGACAATCAACGTGATAATGGAGTTCTGGAAAAAAGCAAGCATTCCGACAAGAGCAGAACAGCACTGCATTCAGAAGCTTGAATCAGTCTTTTATGAATGGAAGGGTCTCCAAAAACACAAGTCGAGGTCTGGTGAAGCTCACAAAAAACAGGAGCATGAATTTGTTTCTCATCTTGAAGATCTGTTCAACATAGCCCATCAGGATGCACTAACTATCATTAGCAACCCAGAAGACAGGGCATTCCTGTTACGCCAGAGAGAAAAAGGGCGTCCAGGATCAATTAGTGTCCGGGATAAAGTTACTGAACGTAAAGCTAGAGCAGCTGGTGAACCTGTTGCATCCTCATCAACAGATCCTGCTGACTGTATCACAAAGCCAGTGCCAAAGAAAGCTAAGACTGATGTATTGACTACTGGGCTAATGGCAGCTCTGGACAGAACACAGACATCCTCCAGAAATGCTGTTTATGTGTTGTGTGAAACAGCATCCAGCCTTGGTCACAATGTTGATTCCCCCAACATCAGCAGGAACTCAATCCACCGAGCCAGGTGTAAAGCTAGAACAATTGCAGCATCACACCTGAAATCAGAATTTCTATCTGTAAACCATCTGACTGTCCACTGGGATGGAAAGTTATTAGAAGATTTGACAACTAGAGAACACGTCGACAGGTTACCAATTCTCATCTCAGGTGTTGGTTGTGAACAGCTGCTTGCAGTTCCAAAACTGTCATCTGGAACTGGTGAATCCCAAGCTACTGCCGTGGTCAACGAGATAAAGCAATGGGGCATCGAAAAGCAGGTTGTGGCTTTGTGTTTTGACACAACAAGTTCAAACACTGGTGATAAGCAAGGTGCTTGTGTCTTAATTCAACAGATGTTGGCCAAAGATCTCCTATACTTGGCCTGTCGTCATCACATCATGAAACTTATTGTCGGTGCAGCATTTGACCAAATGCTACGAGGTTCATCAAGCCCTGACATATCAATCTTCAAAAGATTCAAGGAGCACTGGAAATTCATAGATCGTGACAACTACCAGCCGGCAGAAACAGATCCATTCATCGACAATCTCATTGCTAATAGTAGAAATGAATTGTTGGAATTTGCTCGCATGCAACCTGAAGAGCAGCAGCCACGAGATGATTACCGGGAGTTCCTGGAACTGTCTATGATTTACCTTGGCCAGGCTCCTTCCAGGGGGATTCACTTTCAGTCTCCAGGTGCAATGCATCGAGCAAGGTGGTTGGCTAAAGTGCTGTACAGTATCAAGATGTGGCTTTTCAGAGCACAATTCAAGATGACACAGAGTGAGCTGAAGGGAATCACAGCTGTTGCTGCATTTGGTGTGCTTGTCTATCTCAGAGTATGGATAACAGCACCACTGGCAATAAATGCACCATTGAATGATTTCCTGTTGATGAGACAGCTCCTTGAATACCCCGATGTAAACATTTCATCTGTAACCAGCAAAAAGCTGGGACTGCATCTGTGCTATATTTCAGAAGAGCTGGTAGCACTCGCTCTGTTTGACTCTAGAGTTCCAGCTGAAACCAAGAAGCTGATGCTTGCAGCCATGGAGAATGCTGCACCTGAGCATCCACCTAAACGTCCCAGAGTGGAAACATCAGCCTTCACAAACAGCAAGGGTCTCGAACAGTTCTGCACAGCCAATTCAATGACCATGTTTCGTCTTCTGCAGTTACAGACGTCATTTATGTCAAAAAATCCATCAGAATGGGATGAGGATGAAACATACCAATGTGCACTGAGAACTGTTAAAGGGTTGGCTGTTGTGAATGACAGAGCTGAGAGAGGGGTAGCCCTCATTCAGGACTACAATAAGAAGCTAACCAAGGATGAGGAACAGCTTCAATTCATGTTGCATGTTGTTAGCGAACATCGCCGGCTGTTTCCAGACTGCAACAAATCCGGTCTCATGATGGCCATGTCATCTACGCCAACGACACCTTAACTATCAAACTCGGACTGATCTTAGTTAGTAGTTACGACTAAAAACTGTGTTCAATCACCATGTTTTCAGTTTCCATGTTCCATGCACTGTTGTTATTTTACCCTAATGTGTACTGACTGTGTGACTGATAGTAATGTTCGACTTATGAGTTTGTCGACTTTGACTGGCTAGTGACTATAGGCCCAGTGATAAACTAAACTAGTAAACTGCTTCGGTTGTTAGGTGTGTTTATTGTCAAATATGTCTGTTTTCACTACAGTTAATGTTGTAATAAAAATGAGATAATTTTGCTGCTCATAATTTCGTCAAACACAGTACAAGTAGCAAAAACGTATAAAAACCACTTTAAAATATTTGTACTTCAAACTTCTAGATTGTTGGGCCACCTCTAAATGTCGAGAAATTTCAGAAAATATTTCACAGAAAATTTTATTTTCAACATTGGAACAAGTTGGAAGGGTGAGAAGGTGAAGTTTAAAACTTTTATTTTTTTTGCTATACTGCATGGGCCACCCTAATGGAGAAGTCTTGCTTTGTACACGGAGAAGTCTTGCTTTGTACACGGAGAAGTCTTGCTTTGTACACGGAGAAGTCTTACTTTGTACATGGAGAAGTCTTGCTTTGTACATGGAGAAGTCTTGCTTTGTACACGGAGAAGTCTTGCTTTGTTAATATGTAACCTCTACTTACACGTTTAGGTGCAGACTTTTCATTCTGTCCCATCCATATCACAGCTGGAGTCTCCCTGGTTTTAAATCTGTGGTACAAAATTATTTATATAATTAGTAGTGGACTCCTTCATTACAAGAGACAATTAGTAACCCTATTGAATTAAAAGCAGTGTTGGCGTATCTGAGTGATACTGCATACTTCTCCATGGAACTAGTGAATTTCAGAAATCGCGGACACGATTACAAGAAATGTATTTGTGGTATTGGTGTATTTATTTTTATTCGCCATATTTAATACACCGATTTCCTCAAAATTGTCTCTATTGCTGCCACGAATGTCAACAGGAAGAGACATGATACATTTCAGGACAATCATTTGGCTATGCAAAGGGAAATTATCGTTTATAGACAGAAAATGTATTAATTGAGGTTACCTCCCTATTTTTTTTTTACAAACATTGTGTTTCAAATTCTCTACTAGGTGATGTGCATTATTATATAATTAATGTGGTATTCACATTACAACTTAACCAATCGGCAATGTAATTAATGGCCATACAGAACCTTGAGTGTGTACAAGGTGTAAATAAATTTGCATATTTCGATTGTATATGAATTTTAGAAATGTGTAGATAAAGCCTACTGTGTTTGCCATTAGTATGTAATCTGTTTATGTTAAATCCTTTAAAAAATACAATATCACGAGTGTTAGTCATAGCCCAACTTTTTTCGTAATAACTTAAGACTATTTGTAGAACCTCAATGTTGATTCTTTCACAACCTTATGTTTTCTGTTGTACCCAAAGAGTGTGTAAAAAGAAATCAGTTCCAAATATCAACTCATCTGCACATCCTTAGTATCTTCTACCTGGTAATGAGCTTTGTAGGAGTGCTTTCCAAGGTATTCTAACTTCGTAAGATCTAGCTACAACTTACATTGTTAGCCATGGCACTCTTAAGCAAATCATCAAAACGGATGATCAAATGTAAAATAAAGGCAACGTCTCCGACTCCGAAGATTAATGTGTATCACATGGCTACGCAATCCCAGTTGCGACCTGCATATTTTTTTTCACACCTGATGCAGACAAAGCCGTTGTCCGCCGGGGGTGATCAAAAGGTATAAGTTAATTAAATAGACCAGCATTCATTTGTTCAATGCAGCTACAGCGTAGAAAGAGTTTAACATTCATTAAAAGTATTTCATTTCTAGTGCCCGGCTTATGTTGTAAGAATCAGCAGTAGGAGCCCAGGCTTCTTTGGTGAAACAGAGCAATACAGGCAACTTATTGATTATAGCCAGAATATATATATTTTAAAAATACTTACTTTTGGTCACGTAACAACCCGTATTTCTTGGCATCCAATGTAGCAAACAGAATCTGTGATTAACAATTGGTATAGTGTTTAAAATAGTAACACCATCATCTTAGAAACCCTTGTCTATTAACTTAAAGTCTCTAAGGGAGATCATTCGCTATGAGATGGGAGCTAAGGAAAGTAACTATTTATTCTGTTTTAAAAATTACTAGATTTATAAACACTACTATGATACATGATCCGTAGGACGTAATCTTCCTTTTGAAGTAACGTCTGTATTTAATAAGATAAGATTACTAAGATAATGGTGATAATTCTTTTATCAACAAATGATAATACAGAACTGGCTGAGAGCGTTACTTTATATCCAGTCTATATGCGGCACGTTATACTTTTGAATAGCTAATATTTTTTTATTTTTTTTTAAATGTGTTTTCGTTTCAATCCCACTCTCGCCCCGGCACATTGTACCAACTGCACAGTGAAATTAGCCCTTGACTATTTTCTAGTATTTATTCTAAAGAAGAGGTCCCTGATCTGAACGAGTTACTCACCGCGTCATCTTTACGGAAGGCGTAAGCGACTTTCTCAAAAGTATCAATGACTTCTTTCTCTTCTGTGTTGGGGGAGGAGGGGGTCGATAGAAATAAAACAAGACTATATTAAGACCAAAAAAAATATTTTTAGACTTGGAATGACATAAAGTTTTAAATTCACTAATTAGTAACTTTATTTAAAACACAGGTAGTTGTAAAAGAGAAAGGTACGCTCATGGAAAGAGACAAGATTTAGTGGCATCAGATGACATCCAAAAATGTACATGTTTTTACAGGCACGGGTACCCGAATATTACCATCTTAATGACATCATTGAATATCATATAACTTTCTAATGTCAACTGCACAAGTAATATGTGAGACTGTGGTATGTTTTGTGTGTAATAATTCACGTCTATTATCTTATAATGTTTTGTGTGTTATAATTCACGTCTATTATCTTATAATGTTGTGTGTGTCAAAGAGTCCGTGATTTCTTCACTTAACAAAGAGCTCTGGCATACAATCAGTTTCGACTTTTGAAAATACAAAGACATATTTACCACACAACTCCATTGTAACAACAGACCTAAATACGATGTTTTTACAATACCTTTATTCAACTTAGGACTTAGTGGAAACTTCTGTTCCACTTATTATAATCTAGCATTCATCACGTATTGAGAGAAAAATAATTGCTCTAAACGATGTATAAGGCCGATATCGTATTTTAAAAAAAGTATTTTTTAAATGTTTTTCTTGTTAAAAGGATTATATTAGTTTCTTATTGTATTAATGTATTTCTCCACGTCTGTCTCTCAACGTTCAGAAGGTTTACAGTACTTACCTTTAGGTTTGGAATAGATCAGCAACAGGACGTTTTGTTTTGGCGTCACAATCAACTCGTCGTAGTTTTTATCATTCAAGTGAACGGTGTAGGAGCGGCTCAAGCCCGCGAAGTTTCCCTGTAGGACTCTGGCGATCTGGTCCATGATGTCATCTACGGTGATGTCAACTGGCATGCTGACAAGTAAGATGGCATAGAATTAGACAACTTTCATAGAGTGGCTGAAGAGTTAGACCACTAACAGATACTTTTTTTAAATACGTGTAAATAGATTTAACAGAGACAGAAAAGCAAATAACGCCAAGAACTCTTAAAAAGATCATATTTTAAAAAGTCAAGGATTTTTTGTAGAGCTGGCCCTGGGTAATTTAAAGTTTAAAAACATTTATAACCTAATATTCTATGTTTGTGTCTTTGCACATCACTTGGTCAACAATGCTTCAAGGCTTCAACGCTTGGTATATGGACGATAAGGTGCTACAATCTATTTAAGACCAAAAATAAATGCTTCTATACTTCTATTGAAATGAATGGAAGAGTCAATGAGTGTACATACACTTCGTAATTAGATATTCCATCTCTGTGGTAGATTAAGGCAGGTAACTCTGTAACTCCCCAATCCTAGCGAAAACAAAGAAAACAAGCAGAAATGTTTTTAAAATATTTGAAAGTAACTAATTAGCTGTGCCAATGACATAAAACAGAAGTCGTAAAAGTGACACCGAGAATGGCACAAACCCCTTGGCTACCTAACAAGGGGGCTAGATCTTGAATCCTGACTGGAGCAGAGTTGTGTTTGCAGCATGGAAACATCCCAGATATCCCTTCCCCCACTGGTCTACACATGAGATAGGACCACAGCGCACTTAGCTTGCTGTAAGCGTGAAAGCAGTACTATACATAAAGTTTTGTTTGTTTTTTAATGTGAATAGCAAAACGCTGACGTCAGTCAAGACTCTATTAGTATGAGAAAAAAAATATTTCCTGACAACAGACTAGTATAAAAAATAACATTCAGATAAGAAAATATATTACTTTTAGAAGAATGCTTCGAATTGTTATATTTGTTGAACTAATATTCAAACTAAAGCAGACGACCCATGAATGAACAGCTAAGAAAAAAAAAGATGTCCCATAATTCCAATGACCTACCATCATCAGATTCTTGTCATGAGTTCGTGTAAAGAAAATCTCCGGGTCATGAGGAAAGATCTGTGAGGCCTGTACGTAGAAAGGCAACAAGACTCGACATCTGGAGCATGCTGAAAGAGAAACACTTGACTAGAATATAACAAATAACAGATTCACAATAATATAACAGAGAATCATATCAAGACTTTCAAGGCAGCTGAACTAAATGTGCACATAGAGGTCTAGATGCTTTCAACTTTTTTTTTTCATCGAGTAGTATGCTGGATATCAGATACCACAAAAAATACCATTAAAAAAAAACTCTTCTCTATTAAAATAAATAGGGTCCAGTGACACGGAATACAATTCCAATGATGATCTTATTGAACAGAACATTCATTGTAATCATTGTACTTTAAAATGTAACTATTTAATTTGTACGCTTACTAATAAAATATGCATCTTTTTGTTAATAAAAAAAAAAAAAAGAGGCCAATAGCCCTAAAAAGAGGCAAAGGCCCAAGGATTCCTAGGATGTAAACAGCTCGACAACTGAAGTCAAAAGCTAAAAAGCTGTGAGGTATCCTAAAAAAAAAAAAGAACAGAACATTCTGGAGAGCTCAGTGCTGTTTGTTCAAGGATAGTTCATCTGATTCACTAGACGAGTGACTAAAACAACGACCCAGTGTTCGTACCAAGGAATTATTTTCCTCCAGATGATGACGACATTTTATTTTAATTATTGCACCCAGCGGAAATAAAGAAAACAAATATCCGCGCGCTATAACGGAAGAAAAACTTTAAAATGAGAATCTCTTTAAGTTTAAGCGTGCAAAACAAAATAATATATATTTCTAAATATTAGATTAACATTATTTTTGAGTGAAGCAAAAAAGAATCCCCTTTGGGGTGCCTAAGGACAGAATCCATTGGACTGGTAGGAAATAAACCTTGGATATGAGCCATCAGTAATATGGATGTAATAATTTACATCTTCTTTGGATCATTCTGAGAAAAAAAAATGTTCAGACAATCAGATGAAGACAAAGCTTCTATAAGCCTGGAGTTCTAGGAGTCATAGACTCAACTGTTAGGACACTTAGAAGGAAGGAAGAAAGACGTACACCCTTGACAGGAAACACCAACAATATATTTACAACTCTGGGAGAGACGGAGCAGAGACTATCATATACAATTAACATTATCCCTTATACTTATTGCTGACCTAACATATCCACCCATGAGCCAAAGGCACATTACATAATACCCTTGAAGTGTAATGCATTCATAACATTCATTCAAAACATCAAGAAACGAGAACAAATACAAAGTAGAGCAGTGAGATTTATAACAAACGAATATTCAATTTGGTTAGAGTAACACCATTAGTAAAATCACTAAACTTAGAGACACTTCAGGACAGAAGAATAAAAAGTAAAGTTGCTATAATACATAAAACACTAAACCATAATTTACAAATAGAAAAACAAATCCTAATGAAATACTCTGAAAGACACAAAGATACATTTCTCATTACATATGCTGCAACAAATTCGTACACGTGCTACTTCTTTTAAACTTCTTCCACAGTTCCATTAGAGAATGAAATGGGTGGCGTGAATCAGCCAGGAGAACGTACGCCAGCAGTTCAAGTCATTGATTAACATGCATGACTAGATTGACACATGAAATGCTTAGGACGAAAGTATCTTCTCTTTTAAACTAGCGTGTGTAATACATGCATTCTAGCGTACCAGTGTGTGCCCTAAACACAAGCGTAAGTTGGAATAGTCAACTTTGGTTAACTTTGGCAAAGACTTTGAAAATTTACCCAATGTCCAATACTTCAAGAGAGATAATAACACAGACCTATTACGTTTGCTATTTCCTTGGTTAACTACCCTTTATTTTCACTGTTGCCCAATTATTATATAAATAGAAAAAAAAATTCTTTGGACCGGACCGATTTATCTAATATTATTGAACAGGAATGTTTAAACATTTTCGTGTAGTGCTTATTTGTGTAGCGGCGGCGCTGGAGTGCTTAGTCAGAAGTGAAACATCCGTTTATAAAATATAGAGATAGCATTTATTTTAATGTAATGCTGCCGAAAAAAACGAGTAGTTTTTAAGTGATCGTCTAAAACTTTCGTGTATTTGGAAACCAATGTTACAATGTTATTAACTGAAATTATATTACATTATCAATTTACTACTATTTAGTTTATTATAAACAATACATTTTTATAAATATGTTATATTGCGTTCGTTACATCAATATAGGTCTAAGAAATTGAAATGTAACTTTGCTTTTATTTTTCATCATTATGAATATTATACATAATTATTTTGGGTGATTTGTATTTAAAAATAAATTTCCTAAATGAAAAATCTAGTTTAGAAACATCTTTAGGGTACATTTCTGTTGGGAAAAAAAAAAGCAAAAATTAATAATTTTTAAATTGTCTTTAACCGGTAGGATTAGATTCAATTTCAAGAATGTTAGCATTCTTTTAGAACCTGAGTAGCTGTAAAAATTGCACTATGCATACAATACATAATGTCTTAGACATTGTTTTGATATCTGTCAATGGTTGTATCATACACAAGTAAATACATGTCTCAACAAAAGTGTACAGCTAACTGTACACCTCTTTACTAGACCCACACATTAGATTTGAAAAAAAAAAAAAAAGACATTTACTTACTCGGTGAATCAACGAATGTCAAAACAAAAAGTTTGCCCTGGAGAAACTGTGAAAATTAAATGAAACAAATCATTTCTAATACACCATCTGAGTTTGATATATCTATATTCTATTGCAAGGCGTAAGAAAGAAAGAAATCTAATATTTTCGATTTGTGTCTGTTGGTCACAGTGGATGTAATCCATTTTATTGAATTGTCTATTGTATTTCAAAACCCAGATCTTGTTTGAAAAACATTTCAATAAGTTTACTGAATCTTCTAATGATCTTAATCATGTAGATGTGTAAAAAGTCTACCTTTAAAGAATCCACAAATCAAACATAGAAATGAAATAAACATTGATAATTGTTACTAAACCCATTTTACATTTTTGCAAGTGACAAACAAAATTACTAAAATGATTAGTGAATGTATTTGGAACACTGCTGACACCAAACATTTGGTGAGTAGATATGCATGTGTTTGTTTTAGAATACTACGTCTTAGACTAATTGGAAGGAATTTCAGTTTTAGTTTTTAAAATAGATCTTAATGGATCTTTTTGTAACATACTTCTTAAAATAGAGCTAGTGTCATGTAAAAAAAAAAATAGAAATGAGAAAATAAATTTCTGCAAAGAAAAGTTTACCTTTTTAAGAGAGCCTTTATTTATTTCATGTACAAGACTAACACTCGAATAAAAACAAATGGACAAAACAAACACCACAGCGATAGCAATTTCGAGTGGCTTCTGGTGGACGGCAGCCATTTAAAACCCAATTAAAATTCAACTCTAAAGCAGCAAAATAGTAACAACCGAGATGCTCGATTTATGTAGCAAGATTCTAGTAACTTAACTTTTCTTTGAACTTGTTCACGTTTTAATGTCTGGTCTTTTCATTTTTTTAAAACAAAATTTACTCGTTTGGCAGAAAGCATTAGCCACACTGTCATCTCCTGGTCATAGCATAACCACACACACAGAAATAATCGTATTTAGTATTTCCAGTACATACAAAACACTATGACTCTAGACACACTAGTTTGTACTATCGACGTAAGTTAGTAATGAGTGTAAGATCTCTGTTCAACTCTAGAAACGGTGACACTGTCCTGTAGCCCCCAATCCCTGAGCACAACGTGTACAGCTATAAGACGTGTACAGCTAAGACGTGTTCACTATTTCATATCGACCAACAAAACCTTTTTTTTAAATGTCTTATTTCTACATGGACATTTGTTTGGGGGGGGGGGGGGAGATAATCTATGATTTCACTCAAGGTATGGCAGCTGGAGCGGATTAAGACCACGTGACGGATATGACGACAGCTGTTGTTTTTTTTTTTTTTAATATTTAAAACTATAAAATGATATAATTGAGCACAAAAACGAACATTTTAGGTTAATGAAATTTTATTCTGGGACCATAAACTTGAATTACTCTGTCCTGTATTGCTATCACAAAGCCTTCAGTTTCAGTGTAAAGATGACCTGCTTTTAGCCATGTTAAGGAAGCAACCTTGTCAATGTTGTCCCCATGTAATAAAGCCGGGAATTTTCCGTGAAGTGTTTTTTCTTCCCATTGGCGAATCTCATGCCCGACGTCGTCCAAACCGACATTAACATCAAATTTCTTTAGGTTCAGAGGGGTTGCATCATATTCATATTTGCGTAGGAAGGAAACTAGTTCATTGCTGGAGGCGTGCAGTTTTGATCGTATTTTGGAAACTTGCGTCATACACAGTTTGATTTTGTTAAGAATGTTCGCGGACTGGTTGTTTCCAAGATATTGTCCAATTGTATCCATTTGGCTCCTCAGCTGATTAATATTGTCTTCAAGGCGCTTTTTCCATGCTGGCATATGTTGTTTTGGTCTCTGATTAATTGGGCCTAGCTCGAAGGTCTTTTGTCCAGAGAGCTCCGTGACAGCCACAGCGGCGCAGTATGTGGCAAGGTGTGTCTCAGAGAAATTTCTTGCTGTTTCAAAATAGTTATTATTATTATTATTATTATGTGCTAAGGTCTGGTATCTAATTACCGAGAAGTCCATCTTCCGTAGCCTCAAGTGGTTCAACATTGCACCTCCGTGCCAGCCGTGGAAACGTCTAGTGGTGGAACCAATGACGGGTAGAGAACAAAACCTCCGTTCCGTTATCGTGGTTAAGCTTTTTTTTTTTTTTTTTTTCCGGGATGAGGATGGAAATTACCAACCCATTTCAACAAGTCCACCGCATGTCCACGAGGAAGCATCAACTAGGCAAGCTGGTATGGCGGTCCCGAAGGATTCCAGCTACCCGTCCCCTCAGCGTGGCGCCTCCTAGTTGTGGAACTAGATAGGCGAAGTACGAGTAGCGAACCAGGCCCGGCCGGACTTCCCTGTGTGAGCTTTTGTCATCAGGACCAGAGGCTGGAGTAGCGGTCCCTACACGGAATAGTGGCGGTAACAGTCTAGGAATATGCGATAATCTCCCCATAGTTCACTGTTATAGTGGGGCCCAGGAACGTCTACTGGAGCAGAATGAAGTCAGCCCGACTTAAACAATAATAGTTCGTTGTAGTGGAGTTTTCAATGTAGCCATTATACTAGTATCTTACAATACTATTTCTAACAATTAAAATCTCAAATGTATGTAGACCAGTCACTTACAAAGAGTGATTGATATTCATTTAGATTTTAAAAAAAACTTATCTAAGGATAAAGAAAAGACCCCCGCCCCCCCCCCCACACACACAAACACAAACAAACAACCCCAAAACACTATATACTAACATTAATACAATTGTGTTTTAATCTTTGTTTAGGAGAATCCCGAAGGTCAAAAGACAGAATGACCATTGCACTCTGTCTCCTATCAGGACAAGGACTTGTTGATGTAACACTGTGTCAACAACTTGCATTCAGATTAGCTAAACAGTGGAATGGGTTAGAGAAAAAAAAGTGACCTATATTTTAGGCTCTCAAGAATTTCCAGTGTTTCCAAAGTTGCAAGAATATCATGTTTTATCTTCACTTTACCTTCATTATATATAAATTTATTTATTGAAAAAAAAAATTACGCGTCTTTAAATTTAACGAGACCAATCGTCATAGAAGGCCTAAACACTGACCTGTAACGTCACAACCTGTGGACAGTTTAGACCAATGGCGTGTTGCCACGTCACAGGCCTGTACGACGTGGAAACTGGCTAATGGTCTCCACGCCCACAGATTACGACGTCGCAGGTCAAAGGTGAGGTCTTCTATAACGAGTGGTCTTGTCTCCTAAAGATCACTAGTTATGTAAAAAAAAAAATTTGTGTTTTATAAACGTTGCACACATTGTTTAGTACACCATTGACACACCATTGACACACCATTTCTAGCGCATCCATGAGGTCAAAAGCCTATATAATTACTATTAAACTTATGCACTCTGACTGCGACTGTCCGTTCGACTGTGAGTCACTTCTACAGCTCAAAAACTAAAAAGAGCAATTGAAAATCTGATTTCGTCTATAATATTGCATCTTAATTTCCTGTTGGTGTTGTTAACACTGGTTGTCAGGAAGTGAGACAATCGATAGAATGTTTTTAGCTCAATCTTGATCAATATGAACTAGTTTATCATCGTGTCTATTTCAAATCTGATACATATCACATCATTGTCTATTTCAAATCTGATACATATCACATCATTGTCTATTTCAAATCTGATACATATCACATCATTGTCTATTTCAAATCTGATACATATCACATCATTGTCTATTTCAAATCTGATACATATCACATCATTGTCTATTTCAAATCTGATACATATCACATCATTGTCTATTTCAAATCTGATACATATCACATCATTGTCTATTTCAAATCTGAGACATATCACATCATTGTCTATTTCAAATCTGAGACATATCACATCATTGTCTATTTCAAATCTGAGACATATCACATCATTGTCTATTTCAAATCTGAGACATATCACATCATTGTCTATTTCAAATCTGATACATATCACATCATTGTCTATTTCAAATCTGATACATATCACATCATTGTCTATTTCAAATCTGAGACATATCACATCATTGTCTATTTCAAATCTGAGACATATCACATCATTGTCTATTTCAAATCTGAGACATATCACATCATTGTCTATTTCAAATCTGATACATATCACATCATTGTCTATTTCAAATCTGATACATATCACATCATTGTCTATTTCAAATCTGATACATATCACATCATTGTCTATTTCAAATCTGATACATATCACATCATTGTCTATTTCAAATCTGATACATATCACATCATTGTCTGTTTCAAATCTGAGACATATCACATCATTGTCTGTTTCAAATCTGAGACATATCACATCATTGTCTGTTTCAAATCTGAGACATATCACATCATTGTCTATTTCAAATCTGAGACATATCACATCATTGTCTTTTTCAAATCTGATACATATCACATCATTGTCTATTTCAAATCTGATACATATCACATCATTGTCTATTTCAAATCTGATACATATCACATCATTGTCTATTTCAAATCTGATACATATCACATCATTGTCTATTTCAAATCTGATACATATCACATCATTGTCTATTTCAAATCTGATACATATCACATCATTGTCTATTTCAAATCTGATACATATCACATCATTGTCTATTTCAAATCTGAGACATATCACATCATTGTCTATTTCAAATCTGAGACATATCACATCATTGTCTATTTCAAATCTGAGACATATCACATCATTGTCTATTTCAAATCTGAGACATATCACATCATTGTCTATTTCAAATCTGATACATATCACATCATTGTCTATTTCAAATCTGATACATATCACATCATTGTCTATTTCAAATCTGAGACATATCACATCATTGTCTATTTCAAATCTGAGACATATCACATCATTGTCTATTTCAAATCTGAGACATATCACATCATTGTCTATTTCAAATCTGATACATATCGCATCATTGTCTATTTCAAATCTGATACATATCACATCATTGTCTATTTCAAATCTGATACATATCACATCATTGTCTATTTCAAATCTGATACATATCACATCATTGTCTATTTCAAATCTGATACATATCACATCATTGTCTGTTTCAAATCTGAGACATATCACATCATTGTCTGTTTCAAATCTGAGACATATCACATCATTGTCTGTTTCAAATCTGAGACATATCACATCATTGTCTATTTCAAATCTGAGACATATCACATCATTGTCTTTTTCAAATCTGATACATATCACATCATTGTCTATTTCAAATCTGATACATATCACATCATTGTCTATTTCAAATCTGATACATATCACATCATTGTCTATTTCAAATCTGATACATATCACATCATTGTCTATTTCAAATTTGATACGTATCACATCATCATTTTCTCTCGTTCAATCCCTGCTCTGTCAGACTGTAGGCCTACCATCGCTACTCGTTAGCCAGGAACGTGATAAAGACTTTGGTGTAGAGTTACTCAGTGAACTTCTCTGTGTGTTGTGTTTATTTTCTTTTGTGGGATGCTCTCGTTGCTGTTGTTGTTTTTTTATTGAAAAAAAAAGAGTTCTTGTTATCACAACAAACTTTCGATTAGGATCAATAGAGCAAAAAAAAAATAGGGCCTACAGGATATGGTGTCAGAAGTGGGAGAACATCTTTTGAAACAGGAACTAAACCTTCGTAAATGAAACCATGAAATGAGATTCTGCGTAGGAAAATAAACTTTCAGTGGACACTCTACAGAAGAAAATACTTAAAAGAAAATATTTTGATCACTCTTGAGAGAAAACACGTCAGAGAAACTCTTTAAATAAAAACTGCGAAAGCCAACTTTGATAAAATCAACTTTGTGAAAGGCAAATTGGAAAGAAAAACTTAAATATTGATTTAAATAACTGATTATTGCCATTTAAAAAGCTTAATAAATATTTGTTTTCTTATCAACTACTAGATCTACTTGCATTAGTACTTGAATATACTATAAAATAAATTGAAATTAATTGGGTTAATGTTTTTAAACTAATTAGCCACAATAAGAATTTTCCAGCTCCATTGCTTTTTTAAATGTGAGTATTTGTAATGAATAAAGATAATAATGTCTCCCCCTACCCTGGCGTAACCTGATAGGTCCTCTAGGTCTAAGTAGGTCACGCTCCACTGACCTTTAAACGCAGCCTGAGTTACTGTGCACTACGTCACGTCTTGTCCCTGGAGCGAGCTAGTCAACAAATTGTTTCTCGGGCAATCAAGCCCTAGATCAGGAGCGAGGCCGCGTGTGGAGATTGACCTCGCTATCAGGGGAGAACACTCCGGAAAAAAAAAATTCAACATAGGTATTTCCTCAAGGTCAGGTCACTGTCTGTAATTTGGTCCACAAATCAGATACTAACATAATGAATGTAGATTACTAGAATACCCCCGTCCGCCCCACCCCTTTTTTTTCCCAGTCGATCTTTATCTCCCTCTAACATTCATATATCTATAACATTTTCAAGGCCAAATGGTTGAGTTTGTACGTAAATACACGCACACGAAAATGGCCGAATTGCAGGATTGGTAAGACGTTTAAATACCTAGACTAGGACTTGGAATATACCAGTAAATAGGTAAGGTATCCCCCTTTACACATTGAATTCTAGTTATAAGCTCACTAAAACCCAAACAGGCTTATAACTACATGGTCGTGCGGTATGCACTTCCCACTGGCGACACTATGGTCCCCAGTTCCAACCTTCCACTCCCATATTACAGGAAGCTTGATTTAGGACGTCAAAAAATGGAACTGCGAATGACAAACTGTATCACTACGGATGTAGATTAAATAAATATAAGGAAAAAACAATAATCTATTTACAACTGGAGGTGGCCTTAGTTCTCAGTGTAAATGTTTTTCACGCTTTCTCAGTTAAAAAGGTTTTTTTTTAAAAAACAATACCACTATTCAGCTAACAAAAAAAAAAGTATGGGCACTGTGTGTGGGTGGATTGATAGGTAGATGGGCGTGGTTCTCGAAAACGGCTCAAACGATTTTCCTAGGAAATTTGACAGTTAAGAAAAAGAATCACTAGCTATTTTTTTTTGGCCACACTTGGAACACTCAAGTTTGATCGTTTTAAGAATTTTTTTCATTTGTCTAGAGCATGCGTGGGAAAATTACGACCCGCGGGCCATGTGCGGCCGCTGGAGTATTTTATGCGGCCCGCGGACACCTACAGAAATAAGTTGTGCCCACGTATATACATATAAATACAAATATATTCAAAATTATTCTAAATACTCTATAAAGTATTGAAACTGTCTCATTATAAAAAGTTTAAAGTAAACGAAGATTATACTTAATGGTTATACTTCAGTACACTCATTCTAAGAAACAATATAGGTCAGTATTTATTTAATGCTATGAAGAATTGTGTTGAGTGTTGGGTATGCTTGAAACAAGATGGTAAGTGTAACAACTGATGGAGCTCGATCTTTGACTGAGAAAAACAGTTTGTTAGTATTTTGTTGTTGTTTTAAAGAATATACCAACCATAAACTCTAAACAGGAAAGTTTGTACAAAGCTGCATAAAATATCTAATATTCATGTTATTTATAAAATGTTTTACATGTTTTGGATGTTCATTCAGAGTTGAAGGTAGTTTACTTCCTAGTCCAAACCTCCCGCAGGACGACAGGGATGGGAGCGGGCAGGTTTTGAACCCGGGACCATCAATAAATCCAAACGACAATCCAGCGCGCAAACCGCACGACCAGGCAGCAATCCAGGCTTTAGACACAGGCAGTTCCTACAAGTACTTGAAGATTTAGAAACAATATATTCCTATACATCCACTGGCTTAGCATGGGCAAGGTAATGAGAAGAATATAAAATCTCAAGTAAGAAATTTGTATGTTCCTTGAAGGACATTGGACTGTGACCTTGTTACCAATATTTCTAATGAAAAGTGAAAGACAGATTTCATATTTTTCATAGTAACATTCGAATTTCTCCAGGCAAGCAAGTGAAAACAGGTTTTGTCATTTTCCTTTGCTGAAAGGGGAAAACTATTTCTAGTGAAATGATTAAAAGTATAAGACTTATTTTAGATTCCTTAATTATAGAATTCATAAGAGCAAATTTTCAGACGCCAAGAACCAGTTTTTAATACCACCAGCCCACCATTTAGCGCAGATACTGACTCAGCTCCAAAGAACATAGCTCAGTGCAAATTTTGAACTGAAAGAGAAGTTCCTGTCAGTTCTTCCACGGGAGCTTAATGGTTGTCAGAAGCTGTATTTCCACAGTTAAAAAAACTTTGATGCTAAACTTACACATTATTTGGGTAAACATACATTTGTCGACAAACATTTTTTTTTTTGGAAACTAAAGAAATGTAATCAAAGGTTGATGTTGACTGACTGTAATTTGCCACCAGTCACAAGGATAACAACTAGTAAACTAGTTCCACAGTTCCGGACCATTACGAACAAGTGTAAACAGTTAAATACTTCACATTAAGTACAACTGTAAATTTGGGGCTAAAGGTTGACATGTAAAAAGACAATAGCAAATTTTTTTTTTAATTGTAAAATTGGTTTCAGGAATTGCTCACTCTTTTTGTAATTCCTCAATAAGGAGTGTGAAAAAAAAGAATGTATAATACAATATAAATTAAAATACATTATACACAGTTAGCTAACGTGTTTTTTTCTAAGTTGGAAGTACATATATATATGCGGCCCCCCTTTGCCTCGATACAAAAAGGTTACCCACCCCTGGTCTAGAGGACTAGAAAAACTTTATCTTGAACAGACTAAATTGTCCGCATGAGCTAAAAACACTAATTGACTTTAAGAAACATTTTGCGCACGGTCTTGTAAGTCTAGATCTACCGTATAGGCCTATTTGTATATACTAAGTCTAGATCTAACGTATAGGCCTATTTGTATATACTAAGTCTAGATCTACCGTATAGGCCTATTTGTATATACTAAGTCTAGATCTACCGTATAGGCCTATTTGTATATACTAAGTCTAGATCTACCGTATAGACATTTTGTATATACTAAGTCTAGATCTCTTATCTTATCTTATCTTATATAATACAGACGTTACTTCAAAAAGAAGATGATTACGTCCTACGCGTCATGCATTTAGTAATGCATATTAACCAATGACTTAAATTCTGCCAAGTCACTGGTTTTCCTGGCTAGCTCAGGCAACCCATTCCCTAATAGCACTAGGGAAGAAGGAGTATTTGTACAAATTTGTCCTAGCGTATGGGACGAGAAATGTGCCTTTATCGTTGTGTCTTTCAGAGTATTTTATTAAATTTTGTTTTAAGTATTTGAAGATTATGGTTCAGTGTTTTATGTATAATTGCTACTTTACTTTTGAGTCTTCTGTCCTGAAGGCTTTCTAAATTTAGTGATTTTACTATAGGTGTTACTCTAGTCAAATGCGAATATTCATTTGTTATGAATCTCACTGCTCTATTTTGTGTCTGTTCCAGTTTCTTAATGTTTTCTTGAGTTGAGGGGTCCCAAATGGAGGATGCATATTCTATTATTGGCCTAACCAAGGTTAAATAACATTTTAGTTTTATGTTCTTATTTGATTTATAGATATTTCTTTTTATAAATCCTAATGCTTTGTTGGATTTTTTTTATAGTTTCATCAATATATAGATTCCATGACAGTTTTTCATTTATTATAACACCTAGGTATTTTGCGTTTTTAGTCTGTGTTACTGGTTTGCCATGAATAAGATAAGTGGAATTAATTTGTTTTAGTTTTTTTGTTACTCTTAACAACTGACATTTTTCTGGGTGGAAAGACGTGCTCCAATTTGATTCCCATTTCTGTAATTCATCTAATTCTCTTTGTAAAATATCTGTGTCTTGTGTTGTTTTTATTGTTCTATATATTATGCAATCGTTTGCAAATAATCTGACTGTTGTTCCTGAACTAATGCAATTTGGTAAATCATTTATGTAAATTAAAAATAGTAGTGGACCCAAGGCTGTTCCTTGAGGTACACCTGAGTTTACTGTTATTGGTGTTGATTTAGAGCCATTTATTATTACAGTTTGTTCTCTCCCTATCAGAAAATCTTTAATCCAATGATGCAGTGGACCATTAATGCCGAAATATTTTAATGATTTAAGCAAACTAAGGTGGTGAACTTTGTCAAAAGCCTTGAAAAAAATTTAGTAAGATAGCATTTATTTGTTCACTATTATCTAAACCTTTTGAAAAATCATCAATTAGTCCTATTAGTTGTGTTTCACATGATCTATATTTCCTAAAGCCATGTTGGTATGGTGTGAGGACATTTTGTTTGTCTAAGTGGTTTATGATGTTGCTACATATTATGTGTTCTAGGATTTTACATGTGAAGCTGGTGAGTGATACTGGTCTGTAGTTTCCTGGGTCAGAATTTTCTCCTTTTTCAATAGGGGGGTGACATTAGCTTCTTTCCAGTCCTTTGGTACTCTGCTTTGGTTAAGTGAAGCCTGAAAGAGTATTTTGAACACTGGGGCTAGCTCATTGCTTAGTTCTTTGAGTAATCTAGCTGGAATACCATCAGGTCCAGACGCTTTATTTGGTTTGGTGTTGGCTATTAGTTTTTGAATTCCATTTTCTTGTTATACTATATCTTCCATGTTGTCTACTTGGTTCAAATTCAGTCATATGTCTTTGTCTCCTGGGGCTGAGAATGCTGATACAAAGTATTTGTTTAGGATGTTTGCTTTAGTTTCATTATCATTATGTATTACGTTCATCTTTTAATGGCGCTATGCCTGTTGTTTCCATTTTCTTAGACTTAATGTATGACCATAGGTTTTTGTTGTTATCTTTAAATATTACATTGTTTCTGTATTCACTCTGCAGCTGTCTGCTTACTTTTTGGGTTAAGTGTTTAATTTTTATATACTTTTTGTAAACTCTTTCTGCCTTAGTTTCTTTAAATTTTCTATATAGGTTTTCCTTCTGTTTACAAAGCTTCTTTAGTCTATTATTAAACCAGCATTTATTTATTTTGTTTGATATGTATTTAGTTGGTATATGATTTTCTATAATGCTTTTAAGATGGTTTTTAATGAAATTCCAGAGGTCATCGACTGGTTGGTTAATGTCTTTTTCTAATAAGAATGTTTGTTGAAAGTTTAATGCAGCTTGGTGTAAGATTTTTCTTTTGGGTTTTGAATTGGCTACTGCTTTTATCTGACTGTGTATTTTTATGATCTCATGGTCTGATAGACCAGGGATAATATCATAATCAACTACTAAGCCAGGTCTGTTGGTTAAGATCCAATGTGTTGTTTAATCTAGTTGGCTTTTTAATGATTTGATCTAAACTTAGGTTGTGTAAAGTTTCTATGAAAAGCTCACTTATGTCCTTAAGGTTTTGGTGTTTATCTATGGTTAGTGTTTTCCAATTTATATCAAGTAAGTTGAAATCACCCATAATCCAAAAAACTGCATTTTTATTTGTCTCTTTAAGTGTAGTAATCTGATTACATATTTCCTGCATGTATTCTAAACTAGAATTTGGTGGTCTGTAAATGCTGCCTATTATTAGGGATGTTGAGGTGATATTAATTTTACAAAATGTTGATTCTATATTTTTTGAGTTAGGTAATGTAATTTCTTCTGCTATAAGAGTGTTTTTTATAGCTAGAAGAACTCCTCCATGATTATCAGCCCTATCTTTTCTAAAAATTTCATAATTACTATTGAAAATTTCTGCATTATAAATTTCAGGATGTAGCCAAGTTTCTGTTCCTGCAATTATGTCTGATTTCTCACATTCTAATAAAATCTCTAAGTTTGCTGTTATGTTCCTAATGCTTTGAAAATTTATTACTAAGGTTTTAAGGTATTTTGGTATTACTTCTTTAGTAGTTTTGTTTAGTGAGGCTGTTGTATTAATTTTAGTAGATTTAGGTTTAACAGGAGTGGATCTGGCTAGTGGTTGGTGAGTTTGGTTTGGGATGGTGTTTAGGATATTGTATGGGTTAGAAGTGTCTGCATCAAAGGAATCAAACAGTCCTGATGTAAACTGAGGTAACCCACACAGTACACAGTGCCATGATGCGTCTTTGTTGCCTAAGGCATAATACACAGGTGTATTTATATGGAGACATGATGCATGGTACCATTCATCGCAGGTGTCACATTGAATGGCTTTCTGTTTCATGGTGCATACTTTTTTGCAGATGTTGCATCTATCTTTAGATCTAGGCCCTGGATTTGACTCTACATCTCCTGCTATTAATATTAACAGTGATAGGTATTTATTTCTGCTGTGTCTGATTGAGAACTTCCATTTGTGATGGGTGATCTTCTTTAATGTTATGGATGTGTATGTTAGGTTATTTTTTGAAGTTGCATTGATCTAGTGTGTGATGATTGATTATGACTGTTGTTTCCTTATGTTTCAATATATTTACGTGTATAACTAACTATTATTAAATATATAGAATATTACTATTAGTTACTATTAGTAGTATTAGTAGATGATTAGTAGATCTAAAGCCTTAATTAAAGTCTAAGTGTAACACTAGACTGAGTAGATCTAAAATCTAAGGATACAATAATAATATAAATAATATTAAATATATACATTCTAGATTTATTCAATTATATTTAGATCTATAGTATATAAGTCTAATAACAAAAGGATTAGTGAGACAAAATAGTCCTAAACTAAGAGTTGCTAATTTGAATTAATTAGTGGAAAAAAATGCTGAATTAAGTTAAATATATAATTTAAAGATATTAGTTTATTAGTCGAATAGCTTTTTAAGGAATTTGGTTTGATTTTAATACAACAACACGAAAATTTTAACTCATCTCTGATAACAGTAAACATGGAGCAGCCATCTTGCCAAGAGCGCGTATCTACCGTATTGGCCTATTTGTATATACTAAGTCTAGATCTACCGTATAGGCCTATTTGTATATACTAAGTCTAAGAATCTGAGTAGATTTTTACATATTCTTAACCAGGATTTGTTTTCTTGAGGAGCCGAAATTGGGGCGGGATAGAAAATCTTCCATTATTTTAAAATCTGTAATTCATTTGTTATTAAGAGAAAAGCATTCGCTTGTACGAAACAGTCCACAGCTTCATAAAGAATAGAGGGTCTCGAGGATGTTCTTTTTTATATTTTATTTTACTTGCTTTGTTCATGTTACAATAATAAAATATAATTTTTTTTATTGAATCTTTTTTTTAGAATAAATATTTTTTGTAACTAAACGAGGGGGTTAAATAAAAATCACTTATAGTTACTCCTGCATGTACTTTCTTAATGTTAACATCTAATATTTTAAGCCATCAACATTGTTATAGGTGTTTCATATTTCATTGCAATGTTGACTGTCTACTGTCCTAGTGTGTTCACGTCCAGGGGATATTACCGGTGCTGTTTTTAGTGACTTTACATTAAAAACGTATTTACATGAGTTATGAAACTTTACAGAGTTAAACAAAAAAAAAAAACAACAACCAATGAGCCAACACAAAACTTTAAATGAAGGAAAGTAGAATAGACGATCGAGAGATGGTCTAGTGACTTGATCTAATTATTTAGCTCAGTGGTTTTCAAATTGGGGTACGCGGACCCCTCAGGGATCCTCGAGACGACAGAAAGGGGTCCGTAGAAAGATGAAAATTGTATTCAATTAAAATAATTTCTTCGCTAAAAGCCAGTTTATCCGATGGGATAATTTAAATAATAATCAACTTGCCACACACTACTGTTTACTGCTGTTAAATATGCCTTTTTCTTTGTGTACTATTCTATGACAACCTAAACTTCAGATTTGAAAACATTCTTCACTTGGATACTCCCCACACTGGGTATTGAAACATTTTGCACGTGAAGAACCTCAGATCTCAATCACAGATTCTTCTTCTTCTTCGTTCTCATATATATGTTGGAAGGTTCAGACAAGTTGTCTTATACTATTGCCATGGACTGCACATTGTTTCCAGATTTGGAAGCTCTTCATATAGTTTTTGTTCTATTGGGAGTTCCGGTACAGAGTCTTGTTCGGGCCTCTCGATAGAGTATGCAGCTTTGAAGAACGTGGTCGGCATTCTATGGTGATACTCCACAATGGCAAATCTCGAAAGTCCCTATTTTTACCTTCCGGAACATACATTGTCTCATTCTGCTGTTTCGGTTTCTAAGGCGAAATATTCTATGTTGGTCATGTCGGGACAAGCTTGTAATGGGCATCTTTTTTCTCGAATGTCCATTTCTTGTTTATTGAGCTCTCTATTTTTTTTTTATTTCTTACGGTAAGAGAGGGACTTTGTATTGTTTAGTCATTTTCCAATCTTTGGCCAATATGTCTGCTTTTCAATCGCCTTCTATTTCAATGTGGCCTGTGATCCAAAAAAGAAATGTTACCTTGTTGTTGTTGAGATTCACAAGAGTTGTCCTTGCGTCAGTCAGGAAGACAATCTAGCTTTTTGGCTTGCTTGGCTGGTTTATTAACGTGGTTGATGCTAGCTCTAGGGCTCCTCTTTCTGCTCTGTGGCTGTCCAAGAGATCACCAGTTGCAATGGACCAATCACAGATGAATCCATACTAATGTAAAAGCAGCTTATTGAAATATGCTCTAAGGAGGAGCTTGAAATCGATGTGTTGACAAGGATCTTTTGCAGAGCCCATCAGTAAAATAGGGCTAGCATCTTGAGGGTCGGATCGAATGGTAGTGACAGGGTCAATTTGGAAACCCAGTTTGCCCAAGAACAAAATCATCAAAAGATACGAACTTTAGCTTCATACAAATTTGCAGCCCTGATAGAAAACTATATTGTTATAAACCTGGTGGTGGCACAGATGGAGGTAGTGGTGTGAATGTAGTCAGCCGACGCAAATCGCCCCAGGCCAGCGCTAGACAAGCGGTCAACCGTGACGAGTTACGACAGTCGGCCAAGACGAGTGTCAACATGATGGTTCTGGAAGGATCGACGTCGTGAACAGAGCTCAGTAGCGTCACGAGAGTTGTAGTCATCTGACCACCTAGAAACGTCGAGCGGCGTACTGTCCGCTTCTAGAAGGCCAGTAGGGACCTTATATAAAGAGCGGAGGTGTCGCAGTCAAGACGGTTCAGAGCCCGGTTCACTACAGTCCTGTCGACTACAGCACAGTTCAGCGATGTGGTTCTGTACGGAGCATTACGACGGTTCAGTGCGGAGTACTGTCAAGTACAGTTGAGACGAACGGCGTCTTGATCTTGGTCTGTGATCGAGTCCGACACAACGAGCCTAGTGTGTGAAGTCAGTCCTGAACTGTTGAACTCAGTGCAAGCCCGGAACGAGACGGAGAGGCCAGTGCAAGAGTTGATACGGCGGTACGGCTATTAACGGGAGAGATATTTGTACAGTGTACGTGTTGCCAATTATACAGTATTGGCTGTTATGTATTCAACTATTAAAGTGTTACGTTACTTTGGAGCTTGAGTTGTCAAGTTCTTTAAGTTGGTGGTGTATGGTGCATTTTGCAGAGAGCCTGGATAGTGAGATTCGTAACAATATTTAGAACTGCAGTTCAGAAAGAAAACTATAATTAGAATGCATAAACAGATTTTACAGGTCTGTTTCCATTAACCCCAGTAAATCTTTTTACAGACCTGACCGGCCGTAACCTCATTATCTATGCTGCTGACCCCTAGGAGCCTCGGGTAAGTAATTCACTATTTCATTTCAGCAGCTCGCATGTGCGCAATTGAGCTGACGCCTTATCAAAAGTCTGCCCTAAATAAATTACATGAGCAGGTAGATCTTCTTTTAGAACACTAGCGACACCTGGTGGTCTGTTAACACGCCTGATCTCTGGAAAAGTTGTGAGTTTTCACATTTAGAATTAAATCAACACAAAGGGGGTGGGGGGGGGGGGGGGAAGACGTTCTCTGCAAGATTCCAGCAATGCTGGAATTTCAAGGTCTTTCGTATGTAATACCTTGCACAGCTACTTGTTTTGATTTCTTCTGTTTGCTTCATCTCAAATTGAGACTGTCACCTTGTGCATGTACTTAGGTAACAAATGAGGGAATGTTGACGTTTGTCGACAAAGTGGTGATAAAACAGGCTCTTCATCACCAAGTGTTCAATGCAACTTCCTGCAAATTCTTAATGACATTGCCGCCCCCCCCCCCCCCATCAGCAATTTCATTCCAAACACCTGCTACGCTTTTGTAATTGTGATTGTGTGTTTAGGAATGTAAAACCTAGATATGCACGAATCTAACTTTAGCCTTATAAGTATATTACGAAGAAGAATTACGTGGCTTCCAGCTGAATAGCAAAATGCAGGGACTCTTGTCTACAAAACATATGAGTTGGGCTTTCGAAAACCTGGACAAAAAGACAAAGTCCCATGTTGCCCGTTGCAAACGTTTGTTCTATGCTCTGGGATTTCGTGATGACACTTAAATGTTTTCAGGAAGTCAGCAGTGTTTCAGGGGGATGGCTCCTTACAAGAGGAGACCCTCGTTCACGACTGTCTAGACGCATGCCCAGATTGAGCTCTGAATAATTTAAGTGATTTGAAATTTAGCAGCTGTGTCTTAAAGGTTATTCCTATTACACTAGAGTGTTAGAGTGATAATTGTCGCTGTTTTTTTTCTCTGTGTGACATCAACGTTTTTCTTATTTCTCTCATCCATCTGTTTCTGTAAAACTGTCAATGGATCCATTACAAGACCGGGGAGGGCAGGAGCAACAACAAATGGGAGTGCCATCAAACGTCCATGCCTACGAGCTAATTGATTAGGTCAAACACAAACTCGAGGACATCAAAGCAGTGTTGAAGTCTATTTCGCTGATTCATAGCATGGAAGAAAATCAAAGTACCGGGAAGATGTGAGGGAGACAGATAAAGCGATGGGAAAACAACATAAAAGAATGGACAGGCCTGTCATTGAATATTCTATACAAGGCAAAAGGCAGAGAGGAGTGGAGAAAGACGATTTACAGATCGTGTATGGTGCCCAGAATGGTTCAATTGATTAAGGAATAGGTTATAAGTGATATTTGATATAAAATAATGACAAATTAAAACTATGGTTTCATAATAATTATTATTTAATCAAATAGGAAATAATGCAATCTTAAAAAAAAAAAAAATAAGGAAAGTGTTCCGCTGAATGACTCCGAAGAGTGTTCCGTTACAACAAAAGTTTAGGAAGCACTACTCTAGGTCATGCAGACTAAAGCAAAAAGTACCCTTTTCAGACCTTGCTTTCTTTATGGCAGATGATGTTTATGTCATCTGTTTCTTTGGACAATGGGTAACGACTCAGTAACGAGTAGGGTGTCAAGTGGCCAGCACAACGACCAACCACCTTTACTTTCCCCAACTAAATTCAGGTACCCATTACAGTTGGGTGAACTCAGGGGCGCCCTAAGAGTCCCGAAATTCAAAATCCCTTTCTTCGTCGAGATTTAAACCCAGGAATACAGGTTCGGAAGTTCTTAACCACGACTCAGCCACGTCGCAGACTAATATATGTGATTACTTGAACGCTTCGGTTCTGCAAGTTTGTAGGCCTATGAATGAAATGACGTCACACGCCTATATTTTATAAGTCAAATAGGCCAGGTGTCACTGGGATTTTCACAATTCAATAAACGTTCTTTACAAGCAATAAGGCCAAAGTTCTTCACGACACAGCTTACGGACTGTGTAATCATCATGTTTGATTTCTTCTTTTCTTTCGTTGTAATGTTTTGCTTATTTTTTTAAATATTCAGTCAGAGATTTACATCTAGAACTGTCACGTTGACTATTTCAGTCAATCAAGCAATGAACCCGACCTCTCGTGGGGGTCAGTCTAATCAGTTAAGCATGCGACGTGTTTATTATTTACACGGGGTCACGTGACTATATAATGCCGCGCGCGACCTTCAGCTACACTACCGATACGTGCACCAATGTCATAATTTCTGCTCCATGAGTTTAGTAGAAACTCGTTTTAAAACTAAGATTTATTGCAGACAAAATGCTAGAGATTTAATTGTACTGTATCTCACCATCGAAAACCAAAGAATTCGAGCTTTTAAATAAAGAACAAGCGAATTTATTCCTCTGTTTTCTAGATGTTTCAGAGGCGACCTTCATTCGCGCGTCCTTAACCCTCGGCTAGGTTATTTTAAACCCAATGTATTGTGGGGTATGTTTGGCTCCGCGATCGAGTGTGTGTGTGCGTGTCAGCAGGCAGACAGCACATCTTTAACACCGTAAGCAAAGTGTTGTGTACGGCAGACGAACAACCAACTTCTGCTTTAGGGGAATAAATTTAGTTGGCCTATTTTTTTCCCCCATTCGTTAGTTGTATAAAATAAAATAAAAACATAACAGAGGAGACTGTTCACATTGAGTGTGGTCCAGGCCGGCCGCTGTGATCGCCCTCGATGGTGTGTCGTCCAGGACCTTAGCAGACGACATAAAGGGAATGTAAATGAAAATAATTGCTCATTATTGTTCACATTCGTCACGAAACTGTTTTCGGAATATTTTAGCGACTGAAGAGACACTGTACGTACCAGTGTTGGAAGAATTCTTTGAAAGTTTCCTGCGTCTAAAAAATTGTGGTTTCTTGTGGAGCAAGTTAATTAATTATCAAGTTGAATCAAGCTCATCTTAACTTATAACAAATGTAAGTAGCATGATTACATTGTCTATTATACTTATTTTAATACTAGGAAACTGGGCTCTAGATCTAAAATTCTAAATCTGTATACATATACGGTACTCAATTTTAATTAGATCTACATCTTTAGATTTACCTAGAGACTAGTTGTAAAACTAATTATTTATTTATTATATGTAGATCTAACATTTTAGCACTTATATCTAGTGGTACTTTGTCGGGAATTTGTCAATATAGACTATTATCAAGCTCTTCTTCACATACAGAGTCTATAGGCCTATTTAAGCAATATGTTCATAGATTTTCTTTTTTCTAAATAATCACGTAATGGTCCTAAATTTAGTTCTTTAACTAGATCTAGTCTATAATATTAAATTCTCCATCAAAAATATTATATAATAATGATATCTACAAATCTAGAATATCTTTTTTTTTTCGATGTTATAGAGTCGAGATCTATTCTACGCATTGATTTGTTTTGGTGCCTACCGTTGTTCTGGCACGAGCTTAGCGCGTGCATGTCGTGTTTTTATTCTTCCTTCGTATCCCTCTTTGACCTATTTCCATGAGTGAACTAGGTCACTCGAATTGGCAGGATTCTCAAAATAATTGTTTAAAAAAAAAAACATATGATACTGTGCAATGCGTGTTTTGTTGGCTCGGCTGTTTTCTCTGACTCAACACATTTTCACACTTCTTCCAGATCTAGTCCACTCAATCTATTTCTTCCTGAATCTATCGATTTTAACTCCCACTCACTAGAATCCAAATCTAGCTGCGTGGTCTTGAGGCAGCGATGTGAGATCAGCTATGTTATACATAGTTTTATATTTAGTTAGTGACTTTGTATTTTTAAGCTTTAATTGGTTATATAAGAATGGCCATTATATTTGTGATGTGATAATGGGAAAAGGGGGGTGCATTTTCATGACACTGTTTAACGATATTTATCTCTGCTACCGGTTAAATAATATTACACAGAAAATTAAGGTAACTTCATAATCATGGTGCCTGATTACGATGCACCAATTTAAAGGCAATGATTTATAATGACTTATAAAAGCTATATGGCAAGAATGAAAATTCAGGATATATGAAGAACAAGAAGAATTAGATTTATTTAATATTTTTGGTCTACACCTGTATGAAAAAGTCATCATGACTTTTATTTGTTTGGTTAAAAAACAAAGCTTCTTGTTCATGAAAAATCTTTTAGCTAGAATCATTTAATTCCTCTCTCACCTTCTTATTTAGAAAAGTTTTAAATTGGTTTAATCAAAGTGGTGTTGCTTTTTTTTTTTTTTTTTTTTTTTTTTTTTTTTACAAAACCTCTATTTAACCTGCACTTTTGTGGAAACCTCTGGGTAATACTTGGGCTCACAAAACTTGGGTGGAAACGGATCTCCTAAAACGGCTCCAAACGATCTTTCAAGAAACTTGACAGTAAATCGTTGGGAAAAAAATTGCAAGCTCGTCGGCCACACGGTGAAAACTCTCTCTTTTGACCGTTATAATTTTTCAGGTATAAAAAGAAATTAATTTCAATTCGGCTAGAGAACAAGAAAACATTTCTCTTAGACGGGATACATGTCTTCGGGTATTTCCGCATTCTTTTTCACGAGTTTAACTAAATGAATATTTAGGAGCGTTTTGGGCATCGTCTAATAAGTCAAGCTCATAAAGGTCTATCGTTGAGACATTATGAAGTCTGCAGGTATGAAAAAGGTCTGCCTGTTGTTGTTTTTTTTAATATAATTTATTTTTTTAAAGCATAAATAAACCTGACCAGACTTGAATCAATTAAAAAAATAAACAATTACATAATTAATTGTTAATTATTTGTTTTTGACTAATTATTTTGTTTGATTTTGAAATAAGGGAAATAAATGATGCAGAATGAGTGATGTGTGTGTGTCTTAATCAAAATACCATTTATTCAGTGAGGCCCATACTTTTTTAATTAAACGCACTATGTATAAAAAAGTAGTCTACTTGATATGATGTGCTCTCATTGTGAACCAAATCCACTTTTCAGCAGTTGAATCTGGTAACCCATATACAATTGTATGCGGATATTATTCTAATTTAGATAAGAAATTTCAGATCTTTACCAAATAGAACAATTTAATCCTTCAAGAAGAGATCATGAAAAGATTGCAAAACACTATACACCAAGCAGTAATTCACTTCATAATTCAAATTTAATACCAGATTCACAATGGAGGACTTAACATAAAGCTTGAAACTTACTAACTGAATGGACCCTGATATAAGCGTGTCTCTTCTATTTATAGTTTTTCAAAGTGAAAGTTCTATTACATTTCAATAAAAAATACATTGTGAACAATTTTATTTATTATTTCCCCTTCAGTATTTACGCTTCTGTGTGGAAACTCGAAGCTACTATAATCCAATGTGTAAATATCTTGTTTACACACTTTCATCGGCTAGCTTGACGCGTACACCACGTGACTGTCAATAAAGCATCCTGCCCTGATTGAGGCAAATGCCTACAAATACCTACGTCAGCATAGTATACAGGAAACCTTTCATAGTTTTAAAGAAACGTTCAAAAACACAGGATCAACTCTCCAATTGTTGGCTATTTAATGATTCAAGAACCTAATAAATTGTTTTTCTATATTTACCCTGCGAACTCGCAAAAAGACTTTTTTTTTGTTTTTTTAATAACCATAATGTCTGTTATAAATGCATCCAAACTCTGGGATGAATTGAGAAGCACTGCAGATGTATGCACATTCAGATTTAGACATTTGTTGACCGAGAAGAAAATAAATTGGCTTGACTTTGGCTTTTGACATTAAACTCTTGTCTTTTTTTTTTTTTTTCAACTGGGTCAGTTTACAGTCTTGTTGACACATCTCAGGGATAAAAAAAAAGTGAAACCATAAAAACAACAAGGGGTGGGGTGGGATACCATAACGTGATAACAGTTGTTGGGGGTAGGGGGGGGGGGCTGTGCTATATTTAGACTAGTCTGGTCGACTTAGAAGGTAAAAATTGTCTTGTGCTCGTGAACTTTCAAAAATGACTATTTATACTAATCCTGCTGTTTGTAAAAAAAAAACAAAAAAAAAAAACAACTCTAAAATAATGACTTTGGTTAGAGAATGAGTCATTCTGTGAAACCCATTGCAGAATTATTTGTAAATAGAATTTCGTTTATGTAATCTTGCTTACCTCCTGGTCATTGCATTGTCCAGCCAACATTTTAATGTCTGCATTTACATGCACGTAGTCTACAACTTGTTTAGAAATTTATTGAATTTAAGTTTCTTATGTCTTCAGAATGTAGTCGATGCCATTTTCATATCATAGCTAGGGGTCAATTTTATGTTATTTTAAATGGCTTTACTTGTAAGTCCCTGCTCTAAATGGATCCTGGTCACTCTAGGCATCAGTTGAACTGGTCTGTTTTCTCTTATTAATGTAGCCAAGACACTCTCCCAGTCATTCCTCAAACCTCCGGGGATTGTCTATTTAGTCATTAGATTTCATGGCTTATTTACTCTGTGAGGGAATGCAGCAATAACAAAAAAAGTTTCTTGCACTAGATGATTAGTTCTGATTCTGCGTTTACTGCTGTCATTAATCAGTAGACGAATTCGATTGTTGTATTTTTATTTTGAAGGTCGAATCTGACACTCACTATTAATTATTTTAAATTTTTATTTTCTGTATCGATTTAGAGATGTGGTTGTGATGTTTGATTTTTTCCGCCACTGTTTTGGGTTTAAATCAACTACTTTTAGACTGTTTCATTTTCGCACTAGTAATGATACTAGACTGATTGTCTTATGGTGCAGTCATCTTTTCAGAGTTATGTTGTTTTAATTACCCAGATCTAGCTCTTTTTTTTTTTACGTACACACCATAAATTGAAGCATCACGTGACATAGAAGTCATAGTATCGTACTTAGTGCACGTTCTATATATCTCATATTGTACATCAATAATTTTGTTAGGGGCGTAGCTAGGAATTTTCCATCGTTTGGAGGCCCGGGGGGCTTGACCTCTTCCCCTGTATTTTGCGTAATATTTCATATTTAATGTAAAAAACACTCATTTAATGGCCCCCCTCATATGGGGGCCCGGGGGGTCAAATTAACCCCCTCCTCCCCCCCACCCTATCTACGCCACTGAGTTGTGTTATTAGAAACATGTCTATGTATATTAAGAATCTGTTTAGATTACGACTTGGTCTATGCAGACATCTCTTTCACACTCAGGTGCATCGCTTAGCATCATTCTGAACTCTTTAAGGAACCGGATTTAATCTGTAAAAGGGATGAGTTCATTAATGACTCCCGTGCATGTTTGAATCAGTCTTCTACTTGCCCCATCCCGACTTGTTTATCTAGCTTTCTCTAGCGATAATAAAACTCAACAGCCTGCTCGTGTGATGCTTGCGAGGCGGGGAGAAAGGGAAAGCAACAATCTTGGCACTTAACGAACTTACTTGTTGGTTCATTTGTTGTGTGTTATTTGCTACAGGATCTGATGAAACGTGCTGTGTGCTTACATTGGTGAATGCTGTGTACACATGTTCGCATGCAGAGTCGATTCAAGCGCAAGTACCAAGCAAACAATTAGTCAAATTCTTAATTCCGTTGTTTTGTTCAACATGTTATCAGTGGGTCGACCTTTTCTGCTACGACTGTTTCATTGCAGTGCTAAAGCTCCGCTATATAGAGGCAAAGCAAAGGTTTATGGTATACTTAACTGGGAAGTGTTTGCAATTTGAGAGTGCTGGAGTGTTGTGTCCCTTGGAAGTGGTCCATGGGAAGATGTATTTTATCCTTAAAGGTCCATAACAATTAATGGGTCTCAAATCGGAAGATAGGGCGTTACACTACGGACCGTTCCATCAAAAAATTGGGGAAAAACGGGGAAGGGGATGATTTCTGTAAAAAAAACAACAACATATAAACTTTGTCAATATAAACAACATATAAACTTTGTTTAAAATAAACAAATATAAACTTTCGTAAAATAAACAACATATAAACTTTGTTAAAGCCAACATTTTGTTTTCACATTGCATAAAATACACTTGTTTTACCTACGTTTCCAACATAGCCAATTGTGTAAGCATTTTCTTAAAACACACTTTAAGATGCGAAAGTAATGTTGTGTAACGTTTCCTTCATGAGTAGGTCTAACCGAGGCGTCAACGAGATAAACTCATTCTTAGAAACTTTGTTTTTATATGTACCAATCCATTTTAGTCCAACCTTAATAACAAAATCCTAATGGTAAACATATTGCAATAGGATATAAAGTATTCTAGTTTAGCAACCCATCCTAAGCTATATAATAAGTGCCATTGGTATGTGTGTGTGTGTTTTAAACGCATTTGAATCGATGGGCAGAAAAAAGGCTACATTATACAGAAGCCATTATTTTGTGATTCCGATAATTTCATGCATAGGGAAGACCACCCATTTTTTTAGATTGAATATCGAACAGAATAGAAAATCTTTAAAACACAAATAAATGAGCATATTATGTTAATAAATTAAGCGTTCATTTTCAGGCTGATTCACACAAGAGATGAACATTTGCTGACTCCTTGATTACATCCTTTGCGTGCTCATGCCAAATTTTATCAATTTATTTTGTATTTAATCAGAAAATTTGTGTGTGTTAAGAATGGTGTAACCCGGGAGACATAAAAGTTTACAACTAAATTCATTTCTGTTTGTCATTTGACTCATCCTTGTTTGTACTTAAACAAAACAGAGATATCTAATGACGTGGCTAGTGATCTGATGTTAGAAAGTAGAAGTTCATAGCTCACAACGGAAGTACAAAACTCGAGAAATAGTTCTCATACTTACCAATGTGGACCGGAAATCATTTTTATTTGCAAGTCAATATGTTTGTTGTTTTTATTTTTAAAATACTTTATTCAATGTGAATAAAATAAATCCATGTGTTGTATAAAAATATCATTTTTAGAAAAGTTCTATTTTATTGTTTTATCATCTCAGAAATAGACTTTTGACGTGGTTAGTTCGTTGGGAAAGCTCAATTAATCTTTTGGTGCAGGCGAACGTTTGCTATTAATAGCAGAATGTGTTAAAGTTTTTTTTGTTTGTTTCTGTAATGTTAATTCTAAACCTTTAAAGGGAAAAAAAAACACGTACATTTTGAGCTTTCCAAAAGTCCCTCTGGAACTATATGTGAGCACTGAGTTTGTTACATGTCAAGTCCAAAAACTTCATCATCTGCCATGGCAACAGTTTGTGTTTGTCATGTTTTACCTGCCTAACCAATTCATTAGGCCATTTACCTGCCTAACCAATTCATTAGGCCATTTACCTGCCAACCAATTCATTAAGCCATTTACCTGCCTAACCAATTCATTAAGCCATTTACCTGCCTAACCAATTCATTAAGCCATTTACCTGCCTAACCAATTCATTAAGCCATTTACCTGTCCCATAACTCAGTGTGTCAGTCATAAAATTAAAAAAAAACAAAACTTAAGCCTTGAGCGAAGTACTTAATTTGTTGCCTTTATTTCATTACAAACTATTTTCATTAAAAAAAAATTATATCTAGTTCTATTTTATTTACCAAAAAATGATGCATAGCAAATGATTGTGAACAAAATCTGAAATATCTACATCACAAGCAACTGAAATATTTACATCACAAGCAACTGAAATATCTACATCACAAACAACTGATATATCTACATCACAAACAACTGAAATATCTACATCACAAACAACTGAAATATCTACATCACAAACAACTGAAATATCTACATCACAAACAACTGAAATATCTACGTCACAAGCAACTGAAATATCTACATCACAAACAACTGAAATATCTACATCACAAACAACTGAAATATCTACATCACAAACAACTAGCTAATGCAGTACAAAATAAAACCAAAACGTCACGTGAACTTTTTTTTTTTTTTATTTTTAAAGCTTATATCAACTCAATCTATCTGGTAAAAAGTTTAAACATATTATGCTGCCATTTCCCATTCTCGGATGAAGTTGAAACTTTGCACACTAACTGCTCTACTTAATGACTGAGAGATGTGGATACAAGGGTTCAATCCCCTTGTTACATTTTGACACGTGTTTTGTTCCCCTCCCCTCTCTAATCAAGTTACATAATTATTTCTTAGTCGATGACAATACAGGAATAAATCCAAAAATCAACCAATTAATTTATCAATTAGTACTTGATGGTCACTTATCTCATCCTGTTTTCTTGTTTTACGGTCCACTCGATAAAAATGACCTACTTCTAAATCTGCACATGATTTGTTTCTTGCTAAATGACAAGATTTTAAATTTTAGTTATATGATCGTTTTCTTGTTTCTTATGTGTTGTTGTTGTTGTTGTTGTTGTTTGTTCGTTAAATGTTTTACGTGTTTCGGATGTTCCTTCAGAGGTAAATATAGTTTACTTCCTAGTCCGAACCTCCCACAGGACGACAGGGATGGGAGCGGGCAGGGTTTGAACCCGGGACTATCGATAAATCCAAGCGACAGTCCAGCGCGCAAACCGCACGACCAGGCAGCCATCCTGGTAATTCAATATAGGACGATGTTCTAAAATCGGAAACGTGAGTCAGAAAACTATCAGGTTTAATTGTTGCTGGTCTATATTGTTCATTAGTGTCATCCTGGTAGGTCTATAAAGTTCACCCAGGAAGTATTTAGTCTTGATGATATAGGTCCAGAAGTAAATGCCACATTGTGATAAACATTCATTCGATGTGAGAAACTATTCGATCAGCTAAAAGTAAATGTTGAAGGGAATGCCATTTTTTGTCTTCACTGACAGACTATAGGAGCCAATAGTTTACCATTGTATGGAATATTCTCATTTACTAATTAAAATAAATCCAACTGCTTCTACGACATGGTAATATGGTTTCTAGTTGGCACAAGAAAGACGATCGGCCTGTTAATGTATAATTTGAATTTAATATTGGAATTTTATGAGCACGAAACGCTATTTTGTACATTGTTTTGACGTTTCAGTCAATGTATTTTTTTTTTTTGGATGCATTAGAGTAACATCTTTGGCTCTCACTTTTATCCAGGTTAATGTGTCAACCGCTTCCCCCCCCCCCCCCCCCCCCCCCCCGCATATATTACATAGTAACTTAGTTGATATAGAAACATGATTTAATTCCAAATCGAATTATCTTGATACGGTCAGATGGTCTGATGAGTACAATAACCTTTCAGCCGCCATGACTATTTTTTGACCATGAAACATTTTCTGACTAGATGGTTTCGAAAGACAAGGCAACAGCTTTAACAACAAAAGTACTTCAATATAGATTTTAGAGTTTAAAAGCATGCAATTAGTGAAAGTGTCTGTAACACGATCACTTGGCTATCTCTTAAGTAGGCTTATACATGTGATCTATATATTGTCAGCATCAGTTAGCGTTTAAGATAAATGTGTTTTGGAATTATTAAGATAAGCAAAACTCTACCTACTTTAGGGACATTACCTTGTTTGTTTTTTTATTTCGTAAATGTCAGAAATGTGCTAAGTTTTGTAACGCCTATGTAAAGATGTTACATGCAAACGTTATGATTTTACATAGTGCTGCTGGTCGTTCTGTCTTGACGTACTAGACCACAAAGTGGGGACTATTTTGTTCACATCTTTTAAAGGTTGTTTTATCATATCATACATGCAAAAGTCGCATTTAATTTTGGTGACCGAACAAGATGTACACTTAGAAGCCTCAATACGGATCAAGCTAAAACACAAACAAGATGTACACTTAGCAGCCTCAATACGGATCAAGCTAAAACACAAACAAGATGTACACTTAGCAGCCTTAATTCGGATCAAGCTAAAACACAAACAAGATGTACACTTAGCAGCCTTAATTCGGATCAAGCTAAAACACAAACAAGATGTACACTTAGCAGCCTTAATTCGGATCAAGCTAAAACACAAACAAGATGTACACTTAGAAGCCTTAATTCGGATCAAGCTAAAACACAAACAAGATGTACACTTAGAAGCCTCAATACGGATCAAGCTAAAACACAAACAAGATGTACACTTAGAAGCCTCAATACGGATCAAGCTAAAACACAAACAAGATGTAGCTTTAAACTACGCGTCATTTCTAGTTTATTCCATACTTCTTTTTCTTTTTGTATTTCTTATAGAGATGTTTTAATGATGTTTTAACGAAATAACACTTGTTTCAACATTTCCTTAGAATGTGTTTAGTGTGTGTGTGTCTCTTTTCTTGTGTACACTATTAAGTATAAATGTTGACCTCTTTACCATAGAACTGTTTACTATAGGCAGTAAACACTTCATGTATGTACAGTTTATATCATCTCAGAAAAAGCAGGAAAAAAAAGTTTTCTCTGATCTTTTTATTAAGCTTTCTAAAAATAGCTTTAAAATGGTGTTTTTTTTTTGTTGTTTTTTTTTTAATTGTGGGTTGTTTTTTATAATAGAGCTACTTTATATTTTCTTATTTACCTGTAACGTTTCTCGGTACCTAAAGATATTCTAATAACGCCCTAGAGATCAAAGTTGCTTTATATAAACAACATCCGTCTTTCTACGAGAATTTAGCAAGTTCTAACCATGGGGTGTATGCATCTGACGGCCCTTGCTGGCTCAACCAGCTGGTTATGCTGACATGGGTCATCGACACTTGCAAATGGACGGTTAAACTTGTATAGTAAATAGTCCATCGCGGGCGGACTGCAGCTTATGATCACGTTTGCATTGAAGATTTTCATCTAAAAACAATGGCAATGACGTTGTTATTACCGTCCATGTTGCCAACTAATTGGAAATAATTGAGCTAAAAATTAAATTGAGGAAGAATAGTGCCTGTAGACATGGTCTTGTAGGAAGAATAGTGCCTGTAGACATGGTCTTGTAGGAAGAATAGTGCCTGTAGACATGGTCTTGTAGGAAGAATAGTGCCTGTAGATATGGTCTTGTAGGAAGAATAGTGCCTGTAGACATGGTCTTGTAGGAAGAATAGTGCCTGTAGACATGGTCTTGTAGGAAGAATAGTGCCTGTAGACATGGTCTTGTAGGAAGAATAGTGCCTGTAGACATGGTCTTGTAGGAAGAATAGTGCCTGTAGACACCAGGAGAATTTCTGAAGCTCAGAAGGCAAGACAATGCTAACTTAGGAAGAAATCAACATGTTTATTTTTATTCTGTCCATTGTTTGGTCTCATTGGAACACAAAACCAAAAGAATCTTTAACAGTGTTTCCCGATATGTAGAATTAAAGTGGTTTTAAAAATATTAAATTTGAAAACTTCTCTGTACAGAAATATTCTACTGTATTTTGTACAAATGTCTTTTATTGAAAGTAAGGTCTTCATGTGAGCAGACAACGTGAATCAAGTAAACACAGGACAAGACGGGGCTTGGATGGTGTAGTGGTACTTCAAACTATTATTGCATTCACCTGTAATTAAATATAATGTAGTAATAATTCTCACCTGTGCACCAATCTTGTTATTGTTGTTTGCTCTAGACGTCTAGTTTTTTTTTTCTTTGGATTTATTTTTTGGAATTTTTCC
Organism: Biomphalaria pfeifferi; assembly: GCA_030265305.1. Classification (NCBI taxonomy): domain Eukaryota; kingdom Metazoa; phylum Mollusca; class Gastropoda; family Planorbidae; genus Biomphalaria; species Biomphalaria pfeifferi. The sequence continues at coordinate 1,857,832 of JASAOG010000024.1, forward strand.
AACTAATAACTGTTTATAACTAAGATGCATATGTTGATCTATCCGTTTAATCTATCTATCCGTTTAATCTATCTATCTATCTATATGTAATATATTATATGTACAAACTTGGCTATGCATGCTTACTGAGGAAGTAGCTCAATACTCATGTATATAAAGTTAAGTTTCAGCAAAACAAATACAAGGATTGGTGTCTACACTCAAAACATGTTTAGTGTCTCTACGATACAGGAGAGCTTTCATACAGAAAAGTGACTATCGCAACTTTAAGACTGTCACTAAATATAAACTTTAGACGTCAACAAATGAAACTTCGGACTGTCACTCAATTTTGCTGGACACTGAAATATGTCGTATCGTACCAGATCAGGCAAATGTTGGACTAGCACCCGAAGCTCTAGACCTCGGTAAGCAACAGTTCATACTCCACGAGGTGTGTACAGTCCAAGGGCTAAACGTTAGCTAGTTTTTTTTCAGCAATATTATCGGCCTCCTTCAGTCGTGAAACGACTATGTTTCATCTCGAACACTTTTTCATATGGCTGTGAAGCCCTATTTGGGGGAGACACTCCCGTCCACATATATTACATGTCAAGGTGGCTTTCGCTTTGGTGGTAGAGGAGCTGGCCATTTTCCGTGTGGCACGCATTTCTTCAAGAATCAAGGCCCATGTTATTTCGCTGTCTATAGCTTTCTTGGTCAGCAACATAACCACAAAGTTACTTGCATCTTAGCATTGCCATTACTGAACTTATTCCTAGTACGTCCAGGGTTAAAAGATGTACTTCTAGGGTCAAAAGAAGTTCATTCAGGGTCAAAAGAAGTTCATTCAGGGTTAAAAGGTGTATGTCTTGGGTCAAAAGAAGTTCATTCAGGATCAAAAGGTTTATTCAGGGTTAGAAGATGTACGTCTAGGGTCAAAAGAAGTTCATTCAGGGTCAAAGAAGTTCTTTCAAGGTTAAAAGATGTATGTCTAGGGTTAAAACATGCGTTCTGTGTTTGACGCTGTTTTATTTTTTTTTTGGATAGATTTTTATTCTAAATGTCATAGAAGATATAAAAACTTGTATTTCAACAAACACTTTCCTAGAAACATATTCAGTGTTTTAACTATTAGTAAACACGAGTTCATTAAGTTTATAGTAATCGACTGTATTTTTTAAAAAATATCTTCAACTGGCACGACAAATATGGCGCACCTTTTTACAATATCTGATTTCGGCACTTAAAGTGCTTTTACATGGTTCAAGTCACAAGAGTCATTCAGGTAGTCATGTTCGGGTTTGACGAACTCCGGGGCAGGTTATATTTCATTTCAAACCTTCCTAAACTAAAACCTTACACACTGGATGAACCTAAACATGTGTTGCCGGTGTTGAGAAAATTACGCCGTTCCCGTTAGCCACAGCAACCACAGCTCTACCCATCGCCACTCTAACTTACTGTACGTTAGAGGCATGTGTTTACTACTGTATACAATGTTATATTCTTTATAGAGTGCAACTTTTGGTCTCAATTTATTTGTCATCGAAATGTTTAAAACGAGGGCAAACAATTGAACGAGACATGGCATCAAAAATACACATATCAAGATCGATGTACAAGTATGCATCTATGTGCCTGTGTTGAGTTCGAGTTCCTTGTAAGTAATGAGAAATGATTGTACAACGCTGTACATCCTTCCGAGATTCCTTCAGATTCTGAAGACATTTCTATACTAGCTCAAACTTCCCGACGGGGGATGGCACCGGCAGGACTCGAACCCGGAATCTTCGAGACCACTGAACGTCAGTCACAGAGCGTATACCACACGAAAAGGCAGCCTCCCTTAACCCACCTAACTCCTATGTTTACCTAAGACTAGTTTGGAGGAAATAAAAGCAGTTAATCGTTGTGCTGGCCACATGGAACCCTCGTTAATAGTCGGATAGAATAAAAAGATGAACTTAACATTAATTGCTATGTAGATGGCATGGTCTGAAAGGGTACCTTTTACTTATGTTGCTCTAAGTTCTGCGTGGGCAATTACCAATCATCGTACACAGTATTGTCCTTTGGAAAGTGGCTTCATCGACATGCTAGCCGCGCTGACTGCCGAGTGCTTCAATATCCTGGCCCACAGAAATATTTTAGGAAGTTAAAAGCTTAGGAAGTTATATCATGAAAATGCTTTTATATTCAAAATAAAAATTGTTGTAATCATACCTGTGTACCTGTCCCTACTCTTTCATTACTTTTTTTTTGGGGGGGGGGGGAGTATTCTTTCAGATCTTATTGTTATAGATCACATCTCGTAATGTGCCTAAAATTTGAGACGAAAATCTTCCGGGGATTAACCTTTGTTTCGGTGTTCTGTGATGCCAGCAACTTGAACAGTTCCCCATTTCAATGGGGCTGAAAGACGTGACCTCATTTTTAAGTTTTTATTTGTAACCGTCAGCAAAATTCGAGTATGAAAGAAAGCTAGCACATTGAAAGATAGTCAAGTCCTGTTTATCAAACACGTAGCCACAGTGTATATGTGGGATCACGTCGGACATAAAAATAGCGTACACAAATACACACACACACACGCACATTTTGTAGAAAGGAAACATTTCCAGCTAATAATTAGCACTTTAAATATTTGCAGTGGTTCTCATAATTTAATATTAACTGTCCTCAATGATAATTCCTCATTGAAAAATGACAGAACTTCCTCATTTGTAAGGCAATGTCATGGGATGTGGAGTATAGAGCCCCGAGGCTTGTACTCAACTGCTGGGAACAAACAAATGGAATGGTTCTGAATGTGCCACAATAATTGTTCTACTCCTCGATTCTCGGCTGGCTCACTGTATTCAGTCTATCTTATGGCTTCATCTTGTACATGAATAACACAGCCAACTAAATTGTAAGCAACGATCTCTTATTACTATCCTCTAAACATTTGCCGAAGCAATCCTAATATCATTGAGAACCATAGGATTAAGTAAAACCAATTAGTTGAATATTTTTAGGGGAAAAGACGCTATTAGTTTTTGTGTGGCGTGTTTGTCCGTCCGTCCGTTTAGATCTCAGAATCTAGAAGAGAAAATGAAAATCGGACATCACATTTTAGATCATTCAAAGTTCTGTTTCCACGGCTACTTTTTTTTCTTTTTCAAAATTTAAAATTTTAAAATTATATATGGAAGCAGATTTTCAAAAAATTACATATGGAAGCAGATTTTCAAAAAAATTCACCACTTTTCAATGAAAAATTTCAGGGTAGGTAACTTTTTCTTAAAAGGTCATGGACTTCTTCATTAATAAATCAAGCTTCATTCATAGATTCGCGCATTGGTACTAAAAAATTGCATACAAGGTCACAATGGTAAAAGTGTCAATGTATCATTATAAATATATTTTCCATTTATTTACTAAATCATTGAATAGAATACTGATTCAAATGTTTTTAAAAAAGAATTTTGATACGAACTACGTTTTAGTTATCAGTTTAAAAAATAACGACCTACTTTTATAGCGCGCAATTTTGACATATCCTCGTTATAGGGGCCTACACTAAATAAGACTAAATAGAGCCCAGATCTAGATACATTTATATATATCATAAATGTATTGATAATTTTAACAAAATTTTAATTATTAAGGTTAATTATTAAGGAAATAACCTTTCTTCTGACAGCTTAGGGGTGCTTACGTATTATTATGTAAGCAATAGTATCACATTAAGAAATAAATCGGATACGAACAGCATAGTACATCATTACCCGGTAACAAAAGGCTTACTATTCATGATCATAACATTGGCCTAGGTATAGTAGTTGTAAGATTAAACGTGTAAATTCATACGAGTTCCAGTCTAGACATAGTAGATTATATATATCAAGATTCTATATCTAGGTATAGACTTAGATATAGATAAAGACTTAGATCTAACTCTAGATCTAGACTTACATCTATTTCTAGATCTAAACTGAGATCTAGTTCTAGACCTAGACTTAGATCTTGAATCAAGATTTAGATCTAAAACTTGGTCTAGATCTAGCAGGATCTATATCTAGTTTGTATGACAAATAACAATAATGGAGATATTAATTTTTATTAGCGAGGGGAAAGTTTTGTAGTCACTTGCACACAATTGTAGCTTAAAGTAGGTCAAGAATTTTTTTTCGTGTTGCCAATTTATCTAATTTTGTTAGAAGAATAAATCTTTTTTAGTTTCTCTTTATTATATGTAACGTTATTAATTTTGAATGTATGGATAAGATTAATAATTATTTTAAAAAATTATAAGTGTACGCTAGATGGAGATGCTGTGGCTGAGGGGTAAAGCACTTGGAACCTGAAGTCCCGTGTTCGAATCCTGGTGAAGACTCTAGGTGGATCACTTTGGGGGCCGATTTTGAGTTAAGTGTTTCCACACAAACTGTCTTTGTAACCTTGTTTTTTATATTGTCAAGTTTACATTGAGGCAGTCACGCTACATTTTATTACAATAAATAATGACTACATTTAAGAGCATAGTTCACTCATAATGTTTCTTCACAAATCTGCTTTTTGAACAAGTTTGATGGAGTTCTAAATATTTATTCTTTCATCCACAACTCATACCACTTCTTGATTATTTGACAGAGTGCTGCCAACTAAGAGAAGGTAGTGGATTATTTTAGATACAACTTGTATATTTTTTTTTTATTCTTGTAATTGTATCTTTGCGTTGACTTTGTCGTGTGTCAGTCTGTGTCGCGAGTTCACATCGTATGTTTGCAGAACTGCACCGGGTCACACTGCGTCCCCCATACGCCGGTGCAGCTCAGTAGTTCTCACGTTGTTCTTACAGACGACTCATTTGTTGTATTGTACACAGTCATTTTACAGTGAGATGCCAAATAACAGTGGAGATATGACTTGGAGCTAGGCAGCTATCATGTCATCGTCTTAACTTCCATCACTACATCAGCTTTAAGTAGCTCTCTCTCCCTCTCTCTCTCCCTCTCTCTCTCTCTCCCGTAAACATGCAAGATATGTTGATCCTGTTGTACTCAAAGATTATCTTTTTAGTTTCGTGCATGCACATTTTGTTGCCCGTTCTTTTATTATTTTCCTTTTATTCTGTTGAAGCTGCTGCTGCACCTTTTTTCCGGTATCATTACAGAATCGTATCTTAAACTAAATTAAGCAAGACTTTGATGGTCAGGCCAGGAACCGTTACTGTGTGCTGATCCATCCTAGCCATGTGTCTCTTAGCCACAAAATCTCTAGCCTTTTTGTTCCGTAGCCACAGATTTTCGTAGCCACAGGATCCCTAGGCTTTTGTTCCGTAGCCACAGCCTTTTTGTTCCGTAGCTACAATATCTCTAGCCTTTTGTTCGTAATCACATATTCCGAAGCTACAGGATCCCTGGCTTTTCGTCTCGTAGACCCGTAGTCACGCCCGTGGCTACGTCTTCCGTTTTCTTAATGTTGTTCTTTCTTTTCCTAAAACATTTTCCTTTGAATGTTTGTTGGCAGTGGTTCAAACTATGGAAGCGAGGCTCATATGAACTGAAGATTCAGAGTGACCTGCCATTACTTTGTTATTGAAAGCTGAGCGGCAGGCCCAACACACCAACATTTCCTCAATTTTTATTTCCCAGCTGCAAGCGTGTCTAAAGCTATCGATTGATTACTGGCTATTGAAACAGTGCCAAAAATCTTTTTATTTTTTTTATTTTTGAAATCTGTGTAACGTAATTGGTTTCTGTGTGTGCGTAGATTAAAAAGTAGAATAAAAAGACTTACAAGAGTTGTGTTGACAATGAACAGCTTAATAACTGAATTGTGTAATTTGGACAAAGTAATACAGGGTGTCTGGCAACATACTCCTTCACCTGATGGGCTTTTATTACACGAATGGCTACAGCATGCAGCTAGTCCATGAATATTTTATATCATTTAAATTTACCTTTGAAGACAGAGAGAGAGAGAGAGACAGACTGAAGAAAGACAAAGAGAGAGAGTCAAGAGTGAGCGAGCATTAGGTAATGTTTTGTTGTTTGTTTTTTGTGCCTTGTGTTTTAATTTTCACAAATCAGCAAATAATGTTAAAAAAACGAATGACAATAAAATGTCTTAAAACAAAAGTTCGAAACCAATACTTGAACTAGATTGTTAGTTTTTGGCCGATACAAATGATTTCCCCACTGCAATAAATGAACTGTCTCCTTTTTTAGCATTCTCTCCTTTTAAGCAGGTATTGTCTTGACTGACATTTGAACTGACCTCCTTTACAATTTACATTTCAAGACCTATAACTATAATTTATCTCCTGGCACAGATTTTTGTAAAACAAAGCTTCTATTTACACAAGACATGGAAATATTTATGAGGCACCTCAATTCTCTTATCTGGCATTGATTGCTGTTCTTTACATTTCCTATCAGTACTTCCAGACATTGGGTTGCACAAGTCTAGATATACATAGCAAGATTGGTTCTTGATGTAGCGCACAATAAATGTTTAAATTTTAAAGGCGTTAACACCTGATGATTAGACTTCTGTACTAAATTAGTTGTCTGTTACGCGCTTCCTTCAGGAAGGGAGATTATTTAGCAAGTACAAACCTGATGCATGCCAGCAATGGGTGATGGCTGACAAGATAAAAGATTAGAATCACAACAAGATTTCAACAATAAATTCATTCTGTTTCTATGTACTTTTGAGTTTAAATTTTCCTTAGCCTCTTCGGTAGTGGAACGACGATGGTCCACCTCATAGAAAAAAGAAATGAAATACAAACCTGTCCATTAGCTAAGTTCAGAACATTGTAGCAGACACAGCTGTTCCACCTCCTCAAAGGAATGGCTGATGCCGAAACTGTTTGGATTCAGTCGCGGCAAGGTGCAGTCAGAGTGTAGCACTGTGTGCTACAAGCTTCTAAAGTGTCACCAACTCTTGATTTTTCTTCCTCAGAGTTGTCTCCCAAAAAATTTCGGTTAGAATTCAGTTTCCTTCTTTAAAGTGGGTGGCCAGCCGAGGCTTTTGATTCCCTACCGCCAGTGGCTTACTGGTGTAGGTGCTAGTTATCAAGACTATTCGTTTATAAAAGGCCTCATAACTGTCCTGCGATGTCGCAACCTATGGGAAGAGGAGACCAAAAGCGCGTTGCCACGTTGTACAGGCATGTTACGTATCAACGAGTTATTGGTCCAAACTGCCCACACGTTGCAGGTCAGTGTTCAGGCCTTCAATGACGCTTGGTCGCAGTTATTCTCCCTCTCCGGACCCAATGTCTTAAATAACACGTGAAGGTTAGTTTTCAGGAGTTGGTGTCACAGTCTATTTAAGACACATGACATTATTTAAAGATTATGGGGTGCTTTTATTCATTACCACTTCCAGAATTAACCACCTTACGAACCAGTGTAAATGTTGGTTCTTAAAATTCGAACATAATTCAAACATTATTGTTTAGCTTTCTGTTTTTTTATTTTATTTATTTTTTAACTGCACTGGGTGACATCTTGACGAAGTCTGACAAGGCGACCTGACAAAAAAGGTATCTACTTTAAAAACAAAACCTTGTGAACCTTGTGCCGATGTGCCTAAACTCAAACTCAAACTCTTCGGTTGCGCATCGAAAAAAACAAATTCAATCATGAACAGAAAAACACGAGCTCCAAACATTGCTATGAACGGAGATATTTATAAATGGCGAATTTCTAAAGCTATGAGTAGGTTGCTTGTCGGTCTCGGAGACCGACAGAGATGACTAAATAGGCCTACACAGAACTCAGTTGTCTCACAAGTTCACAACTTTAGGCAATAAATATATGTGTAGGGTGCAGCAGGGTTAGGTAATTAGACATATTAGCCATATATTCGTATTGTTGCTTGATCTAGATCTACATCGAATGTTGCAACTATCCTGCTAAGTAGTAGATATATAAGAAATCGTAATTTTAAAATATATTAATCGATGCTGCTCATTGTCTATTACATATATTTGTCTCAGCAAAATAATAATTAAAATACTATTTATAGTATAAAACGTTCCATGTATAAAACAAATTGTATAAAAGACAATTTCTGGGCATGGTAGAACGAAATAGACACAAAATGGTATTTTTATGCTTCAAGTTCAGATGTCATATATCAAGTTTAGATGCTACGCTTCAAATTCAGATGCCACGCTCCAAATTCAGATGCCACGCTTCAAGCTCAGATGTCAAACTACAGGTTCAGATGCCATTCCGCAAGTTAATTCAAGTTTCAAATTCAAATTTCATGCTATGGGTTCAATGATAGCTAACAGAAGAATCTATTCAATACTTAGTGGTGAAAGAAGCTTGAGAAATCCTGTACTGGTTCCTAGAATCATTCAATGTACCTTACAGATAGCACGCAGAAAAGGTCTTAGGGAGCAGCGCTGGACAGACAGAAGTGCCGATTTCTTCTACCCGCGAGACGTACAGAGCGTTCAAATATCGCGCTCCATTTCAAATACATTCTACCCTTATGACTTCTTCGCTTTAGGTTTCAACATAACAAAATTGTATTGAAAGTAGAATGTATAGATCTAGACTAAAATCTGATTTCCATCTTTTTTAAGCTTCATAACCGCAGTTGTCTGGTGTCCATCTATCTCCTCTCATTTCTGCCTGTGGTCCCTTCTGGGGCATAGGCCACCAACCAGCTTTCTCCAGGCATCTCGGTTCTGAGCGAGTCTCTCCAACTGCTTGGCATCTGATTCCAGATCGCGGCGCCATGTGTCCATCTATATGGTGGGGAGAATAGTTTCATAGTTTGAAACATTCACCCATCTGACACAATGCTTTAAACCCGATAATAGGATGATATTGATGGTACTATAAATATCTGACATGGCCAGTGCAATACAAGAGCTGAAAGGCATTATAAAATCTTATGTCGCTATGAATAGAGGCATCAACTTATATTTAGCACTAGAGTACATTACAAGTGTTTCTAAAATAAATGTGCTGTATCAGGCGTTAGAATAGCTTACTAGTAATGTGACTTGTTGATTTTGGTAACTGGAGTTCCAAGAAGTCTAAACAGTATATATAGACACACAACCAGCTCGAATAGTTGACTTTATGGATCAATGGGATGGAGAAATAAAATTCAATTTTAAGATTCATACAAAAATTCTACTAAGCCATCCATTTGACTGCTTTCAATAAAAATTTTTGTTGTTTCAATACGGCTGAAAACATTTTAATTGTAACAATTTAGGACTATATAAAGAAAAGAATTCATCCAAAAGCCATGGCCAGAATAAAATGTCCTACAAGTCATTACATTATCAGTTTGATTGTATACATTACTGTTGCAGATCAAGTAGGCAGTCAGTCAGCACTGGAGAGCTCCTTAATACGCATCTATTTCCCAACACCTGCGTTATGTAACACCGTTACGTTCGGCCAATTTTTTTTTTAGGTCGGCTGTGACATAGTGGCTAAATAAACTTACTCGGTACGTTAAGGGTCACAGCATATGCCCGATATCATTTCAAGCTCTGGGTTACGTAAAGAGGTCATCGGTTCCGGTTAGAGCTATGACCCCCTTGTTCCATTGCCCCGCATCGTTTATTGAATCAGTGTGGCAATACGTGTGTAACTGCACTCGCGTATACATATAGACTCTTGTTGTAGAAATGTATTTGACTTTTGATGTGAAATACCTGGATCAATTTTACGAAGAAAGCATGGATCACTCATGAAATATAAGATCCGGTTTACCATTTTTAGAGAAAAAAAAGTGTGTGTCGGAAAAGGGGTGGGGTGGAATTAAACACACAAACGTGCTGGGTTCAAATCCTGGTATGTTGGAATTTTAATATTTTTCATTCTTTTTCAATGACTAGGGTTATCTGAATGTCATATAGGCGGTTATGTTGGTGCTGTACACATGAACTAAAACATTGATCCAAATCATTATTGTCCACTGAATCCTGTCACGTACAATTTCTATGTGTAATCATTGCGCCATGTTTGTGTGAGTTGAGTAGCCGCAAGGCGTATTGGAAACTGGCGCACTCTTTATTGTTATACGAATTTATCAATCTGTACCCTCGCTACGTCTGTGTCGTAGTGAGAGGAGGGTCAAGCATGTCTGAACTTTTATTTGGTCATCTGTAGGCATCGTGAAAATATCGAAAAACAAACAGGCCCCTATACTGATTTGATTTGTTTCAAATATTTACTTAAGAATAAGTATTTCGAAGGGCTGGAGTGTAGATTTTGAAACATCATCATTCATTCAAGTTAGGGAATTATTGAGTCTTGAACAATTCTGTAGCTCTAAACTGTTTTGTAATAAATTCTTAACGCATATTTTTATATAAAAAAATATTTTTATAAATGCTTATGCCCTGTTATATTTTGTTAGCCCTTCTATATAACCTGATGATTAAGTACGCGCTCTTGTTCATTGCTTGACTGCCGTTAAGTAAATATTAATTTTAATCATTATTTTTGTTTTCTTTGCAGGTGTAACAGTCTGAAAGGTTCAAAAAGATCATGACAAGACACCGCATACTCTAGTCAGTGCATAGATCTACCCACAGTACACTAAATGGATTTGCAACTATAATCTTTAGTTGTCGACAGTCATAAACATTGTCACAGAAGTTAACCCCTCTTGTGTCTACGTGTTGCAAAGGATAGCCTGCATTGATTGGTTGATTGAACACTAAAACAACTGGTCACTGGACGTTGTATGAACATTTTTACAAAACTTCATTGATTCAACGATTTAGAGACTGGGGGTCATTGACACTATCGGAGCGGGTCATTCCGCTTTAGTCTCAGCATCATTCAGTGCACGTGCTGTGATTGACCTCTCTAACAAACTGGACTTCTTGACCACGTTACCTCCACAACCATACCTAATCAGCCCGTGGATGACCAGGTCAGCATCGGCTGACCATGTATTTTTGTCCGTGCTCTTGCAACGACCCTGTTGACCCGGACGTGGACGATATCGCACTGGTCACTCTGCCCAGAAACTTATCTTACGTTCAGGATAGCTACCTGGACAGGTATAGCGTAAGCGCGCGCTACGTCCACAACCCGAAAGCGGAGAGGAGGCTTCAGTACGAGCTCAACCAGGCCAATATCAACGTCGGCTCCACTGAGGAAGATGAGACCATTGGACTTCTCTCTGTCATAAAAGCACAAGACTACCCGGTCCATTGTAGCGGGAATAACGTTGAATCTTTCAAGAACACTTTATCCCCTACTGAACATTTGTACTCCCAGCCAGAGTCGCCGACGTATCACGGTGCTTTCTCCATTTACGCTTCCGGTTTCTCCAAAGCGTCGCCAGAACGATTGACGCCAACATCGTATCCCAGTGTTCCCAGCGCGGTGTGCTCCACTCTACTGGGTCCCGCCGTCAGAGTCACCTCTAAGCTAACATCTCTCTTGCACACGCCGCCCAATGAATCGATGGACTCTGCTCGAGATATAGGTAGTAGCGTCGATGGTGATTTCAGTCTACTGAGAGGAACTTGCTGCAAAAGAGATTCTACTACTCCACTGAATTGCCCGGACACTCTGGGACAAGACATGGACAGGGGTGTGGGTGAAACCAACACTTCTGACTCCAATTCCGCGTTGAGTAAGGAACATTCTTTTGAAGCCATGAATCACAAAGACTCTGAGCCCGACACGGAGCCACTTGTTGTTTTCAACAACACTTCGGATGACGAAAACGAAGAGAAAGTCCAACTTGACCACATTGTGTCACTGGCCGTTAGCGACGCCATACATGACGATCGGGAGGATTATCTTAACCCTTATGGCGTCGGTGCTAAAACGCACTACCCGTCATCGCGATCATCTTCGCGCACATCTCATGAAGTATCGGAAAAATCTGAGCTTAAAGAAGAGCAAGACGGACCTAGTATACCATTCGGGTCTCCAGACTCCGACGGGTTTAGCGAGGAAGGTGTTTTCCTCAACATGGACGATCTGGACAACACAGAGAAATCCACAACCGTAAGTGAGGTAAGTGACGATACGTGCGTCTCTGTGGACTCGGTCATCTTAAGCCCTGATGAGGCGGATCTGGAGGAGGAGGTGGTGTCCAGCGCGCCGAGGAAAATGACCCTGGAGGAAGCCATAAACCGCGCGGCATCGGACCTCAGCAAAATGACCGCCGATCTCTACGGCGAGAGTTCTAGTGACGCCAAAAACTGCAAAGAGTCTCAGAAGAGCGACTCGGATGACGAGGAGCCCCACCAACATTCTAAACTGGCTAGAGCTGGCAGAGAGTCCCCTATCAGACACTCATCGGGCTTGAAGATACATATTAATGACCTGTCTGCTGGACTCAAAGAGACCACATTGACGGATTCAAAGTGTGATCTTAATGACAGCCCGGTATACGAAGAGAATGAATTCAATTTTAACAGGGTGGCATTGCGGAAATCTTCTTCTCTCAAAACGAACAAAACGCCACCCGGAACACCACACCGGAAGAAGGTTGTAAGGTTTGCTGACGCCATGGGGCTAGACCTGGAGTCAGTGCGTCACGTTCTTAACATGGAGTCACCCCCTAGGATCCCTTCGTCAGCTTTGGCCGATCTGAAAGCGGGTCTTAGTGAGGAGCGCAAGGAGCTGGGTTCTAAGTATCTCTGTGCGTGCTTTAACCAGCCCGGCGCCTCGGATAACTTTGTCCAGAAGGTTATTAGTCAGAAAGTATGCTTGGAGAACGCCATCCTTACTGACCTGACCATCACCGGGGTCGTGCGCGTGTCCAACATCTCCTTCCACAAGAGTGTGAGGGTCCGCTACACTCACAACTCGTGGGCCACCTTCCACGACATAGCGGCCAGTTACGTCCAGAACTCATGTGACGGCCCCACTGACCGCTTCTCTTTCAGCATCGTGGCGCCGCCGTACTTTGGGCCTGGATCGCAGCTGGAGTTCGCTGTCTCTTACAACGCTGGCGGGGTAGAGTACTGGGACAATAACGAGGGAAAGAATTACGTCTTTGAGTGCTTCGCCAAGACTATCCCGACAGACAACGAGGTTGTCTGGTTGCACTTCTTGTAAGAGACATCCTCAGCCATGTTTCTTGTCCTTGACCTACTCTGACAGTGTATGATGCTTTAACCACTCCAGTTTCACGGAGAAGTGGCTTGTCGTTATCCTACGACATTGGAATGTTGGTGAAACGTGGAGACTGAACGCTATTTGTAGGAGTTCTAAAACAAACAAAAATCCATTATTTGCATTGTTGTGATATAAGACTAGTAGAAACAAAAACATTTATTTAAAAAATTGCACATTCTTTATCCAGTTCTAAGTAAGTCGTGTAGATAGCGTGCATAGAGAACTAGATTTCATTGTGTAGATTTAGAGTGTTTTTCAGAATGCCAAACAAAGGTCACGTGATCATGTTATTCCTTATACATTTTCTTTCACCACTGTCTGGTCTTGCCATTCAAACTGGGACAACCACCTAGCTGTACATGGGCCAACCACCTAGCTGTACATAGGACAACCACCTAGCTGTACATGGTCGATATCATTTCATAAATGATGCCTCATCCACATATTTTATTGACCAACCGTCAACCGGTTGGCTACACTGCCCCAAGCCACTTGTTCAATTATTTCCAGAGAACTGCTGCACTGGGCTGCATATTTCAACTGATTTTTTGTAGAGAATATTTTATACAAAGTTACTTAGATATATAATACATTCTAAAACTGTGATTGGCTTGTTTATTTTTTAAACAAATTTTCTTTACGATTGTATGTGTATGGTACAGAGCAGTTGGTTATGAATTGTGTACTAATCATTACTGTGAATGCATTGATGAGTGTCGAATCACATTTATTGTCACATTTTCACTTCCAATCATTTCATTGATCATGTCAGTATGAACTGGCACTTGATTGTAAAAGCTCGTGCCTATGTTATGAGCTTACGGTTCTGAAACCACCATTTTCAAAACTAGTATTAAATTGTTTTGTGATTGTTGTGTAGATATTTACCCCCTGACCTCCTGGACGTTTAGAATGTAGATAAATTATTATGTTCAAATCATTGTTCATTTTGTCTATGAACTACCAAAAAAAAACCATTTCATCTGTGATTTAGCGTGGCCAGATTTTTATTCTGTTTTGAAAGTGTGTGTTTTTGTTTTTCTCGCTTTTTGATATTTATTTATTTTTCTTCTTTTTTTAAAAAAATATGTCTTCGTTGTTCATTGCTATATATCTATACATTACTTTATGTTATTGCATCTAATTGAAATAAAGATACTCTACAGAGAAAACTAGACAGACTCGCCGAGCTCGTGTTTGTTGTCATACATACATTGCTTACGTGGTGTTTGTCTGTTACTAGTGTCTGTCTGAAGTATACACCTGTTTTCTTACCTTGAATTACTTTAAAATAATATTGCAAGTTTGTTGAATAGGTATCAGACACATTTTGTTTTGTTCGGTAATATATACCGGTACAGGCTTATTTACAATAAGTAGATTATCATATACAGAAGACAGAACAGCAGAAACTAAAGAAATAATATATAATAGATATATTTGATAATATAAAAATTTCTTTTTTTTTATCAGGGTATAATAATTTATTTTTTTTGTTTTTCTCTTAAAAGCAATGTTTAGGAACTGTCTTAGTTTGTTGTGCTTTTTAAAATCTCTTTGTTCTGTATATGAGACTATATTTGTATTATATTTTACTGATACAAAAATCAACTGATACTAAAATGAACTGGTGCAATTTATGAAATCCTGATAACGGAAAGACTCCTAAATATCTATAGTATATAAAAAGTCTATATCTTTAATACAACTTCAAACTAATGAGCAAAAAAAAAAAAAAAAAAAAAAAAAAAAAGGTCAATGAAATTTGTTACTACGAGATTTAAAATAAACGTTTTAAAACAATAAAGAAATACAATATCCTTATTTCATTATGGATATCGTGATGGTTGATAATTCGAATTCAACTTAAATAATAAGATTACAAAGCGAGTTTGTGTTGTCACGCAAACTCAGAGGCGGCCCCGTCGGAGTCTAATGCCAAGTCGGATCCGCCTTTTCGCAAGGAATATTCAAGACGTGATTTTGTTTTGTCAAAAGTAATAATGTTTCAAAGATTCATTTGGCGTTGTAAAAAATATTTTTTTCTGTAAAATATTTTACATGTTTTGGATGTTCCTTCAAAGTTAAAGATAATTTACTTTCTTATCCAAATCTCCCGCTGGACGACGGGGTACGGCAGCGAGCAGGGTATGAAACCGGGACCGTCGAGATAATCAGTCCAGCGCGCTAACTACATGACCAGGCATTGCTGTTAACTTAATAACAAACATCCTATTATAGAGATAAGAGCTATATTACACATTACGGCATGACAACTACCGGATATGTACAATATGTCAGACGAGCGATTTTAGATAATCTTTTGGTATTGATTTGTAATTGAAAAAAAAAGAAAAGAACAAGGCTTGTACTTCGGCAACGTCTGCTCGATGTCCCAGCCCAGTTACCAACAGTGCTACAATGAGGATGTAGATCTATCTAATTTAAGCTTCTAATTTATCACCCTTAGGATCTATATCTACTAGATCTAGATCTAGAATATAAATTTGGAAAAATGTAGATGTAATTTAGATAAGACTTGTGTAAAAAAAAATAGCCTAGATAATCTATTAATAGACTGAATGCAATATTAAATTAAAAAATAGATTAGTTTTAGTATTTTATAACATTGCAATATTGATCTGGACATTCGGAAATAAAAATCTACAAGTCTAGAAATTGAAATTATAGATATTGATCTAGTCTAAATCATGGCTGCCAGGTCGTATGGTTTGCGCGCTGGAGTGTCGTTTGGATTTATCGATAGTTCCAGGTTCAAACCCTGCCCGCTCCTATCTCCCGTCGTCCTGTGGGAGGTTTGGACTAGGAAGTAAACATCTTCAACTCTGAAGGAACATCCAAAACATGTAAAAAAAAAAACATTCTAATCTAGACATAGAAATTCAAGATCTAGAATCTACAATGATTTAAATTAGAATCTACTTTTAAAAATCTAGCTCTAGTGTAAAGAAAATCTAGATCTAGTGTAAAAAACTAGATTAGATCTAAATCTAGATATTGTCTTTTTTAAAGACGAGTCAGATTACGAGGTTTAATAAACATTACTATTCCAGTTGTTTTAGCTATTCATTTGAAGAATTTATTTCATATGACGTCAAAGGAAAATAATCCACTACGTCACACGGCCTGGTTAAGACTAAAAAATGTCACCAATACGGGCATGTTGTCGAGGGTTTATAGACATTGATGCACCGAGTGAGTTCTTTTAGCATTTCATTTAAAGAATTAACTCTATATAACGTCAAAGGAAAAAATCCACTACGTCACACTTCCTAGTGAGACTAAAAATGTCTTTATCAATACGAGCAAACTGATTTGTATAACTTTTATTGCTACTTGTTACGCTACTGCATGAAAGTCGCTGTATAAAAAAGTCCATTTTAAAAAATGTGCATGATATTTACATACAAAGTGCATTCTTAGCCTTTATAAACAAACAGAAATGTTTTCTTTTTTCTTTTAACTTTAGCAGCTAGTTGACCAGAAAAAAAAACTTTAACTAATATTTATATTTTTTGTGAACATTTCTTGTAAATTTTATAAATGCGTTGGACTTAGTAATACCGAAAATACACAAAATATTGTCTTTCTTTGTTAACATATTGTAACATTACCTCCCTTAATTTATGTAACTGTTTTAGAATTGGTGTATTTTTATGAAAAAAGTCGCTTGCATAATTAATTTTATAAATTAAACGGTTTGCTTTTAGAAAACCAAAAATAGCCGTTGCACCGAGACTTTTCAAGCTGCATCGCATGGTGAAATAATATTTTTCATTTCTCTTCTAGTTTTCGAGATCTGAGCGTGACAGATGGACATTTTGCACAAACCTAATAGCGGCTTTTACCTTACGGGGGGCCTCTAAAAATATTCAATTGAAGATAGATTTTAACACATTCTAGCTCATTTCAGATAAAAAAAAAGACAATATTATTATAAATGAACTTATCTTACTCAAATAAGTTTTCCCCAAACTATAGGCATGCATTCATCGTCTAAGTCATTATAACATGTGTTATCTTCACTTAAATCCTTTAGTTTATAGATGGCATCACAAGCGGCACAATAGAAAAGTCATCTCTAAACTAGACACCATGTTACGTTCTACTGCGCAGTCATTTCTGTAGGCCTAAACATTCCATTAGTTTATGCTAGCTACACGCGTTGCTAACAACACGCACTTCGAGAGAATGACACATTAAGATGCGCTTTTGGTTTTCTCAGATCTATGTCTGCTTGCACAAATCACGTGCAGATGATGAATATATGCAAAAATTGTTGTTAGGTCGGGGTGGGGGGAGGGGGGCAATTTTCTTTAAGATAATAGAAGGCTCACCCGAGAATGAAGTTTTATGTACGTTTAAATATTACATCTGTTTTGTGTTTCTTTGTAGCTGTAACTATCTCTCAGGTCAGAGACATTGAACATGCCCTACGTGTTCTTGTGCAGGTCAAGCAATATTTAGTTGAGTTCTTTGTGGTTATGCATCTTCTAAGGGCCTATAATATATGACAAAGACTAGCACAGACTTCAAACTCAACACAGCCATTAGGAGAGAACAATGATGATTGAGCTATGATTAGCTATTTCTTATTACATACTTTATGACGTAAGTGAGACCCGACTTCAGCCTTTTGTTTTGGTTTGCTTCTTATCCTAACATTTGGAAGTCCAGAATTTCTTATAATTTTCAGTACACTATGAAATACATTCAGGATGCATGTTTAATGCTTATTGTAGATAAATCAAATGGTTAAGTAAAAATCAAATGGTTAAGTAAGAATCAAATGGTTAAGTAAGATTGAAGTGGTTAAGTAGGAATCAAATGGTTAAGTAAGAATCAAATGGTTAAGTAAGAATCAAATGGTTAAGTAAGAATCAAGTGGTTAAGTAAGAATCAAATGGTTAAGTAAAAATTAAGTGATTAAATAAAAATCAAATGGTTAAGTAAGAATTAAGTGGTTACGTAAAAGTCAAATGGTTAAGTAAGAATCAAGTGGTTAAGTAAGAATCAAGTGGTTAAGTAAGAATCAAGTGGTTAAGTAAGAATCAAGTGGTTAAGTAAGAATCAAGTGGTTAAGTAAGAATCAAGTGGTTAAGTAAGAATCAAGTGGTTAAGTAAGAGACAATTCTTTCATCACTCCCCCCTCCCTTCTTTGTACTTTGTAAGAATCCTGCCAGGTTCTAAAAGGCTACAATGTCTCTGAGAGGAATCCATCCTAAGTGAGTTGCTCTGCAAGCTTCCTCTCTGCTCCTGGGTCAGACTGACCCTTGAGTTACCTTTTCACGATTTAGCTACCTGTTAGCCGACAAGGGCAGTTCATTCTGATGTGCATAACTTGGATGATTTGCCAGTGAAAAAAAAAAAGAAGCGTGTGTAATTCTGAGAGGGTTATAGATTGTACATCAAACTCAGCTTCAAGGTTGAACTATAGAAACTTGGAACAGTTAGAGTGGAAACTATCTCACACTTTAAACAGCTTGATTTATAGACCTATAGATGTAGTTTTGTTTGAATACCTTCTTAGCGTTGTTCTCTCTCTCTCTCTCTCTCTCTCATTAATTTCTCTTTCTCTCTCTTTCTTCATGGTTCTCATTATCTCCCTCTATCCCAGTTCTCTCTCTTGTTCACCTTTCTAATGTCTGATGCACCTGACTTTTTCCGAAGTTCTGCTCCACATGTTTGTTTTAATCTCTCTATCTAGCTATCAATTAATTCATTGCCCTCTTCCGCTCTCCCAAACAGCGTTTGATATCCCCCCACTTTCTCCCCAAGCCCCTGCCCTAATACAAACCAATGTATTACACACGTGTGAGGTATCAAACATCTGACTTCTACAAACATCCTTTCGTACATGTCTAGTTCATTTCCACATTTACCCAATACAGTGAGCGGCCTAGCAGTACCCACAGTCTCACGTTTGCTCCCGTTCGTGAGGCGCATAAACTTTGGTTCAGGCTAATAGCTGTCAAAACAATTCGGCATTCAGATGTGACCTAGTTCGAAATTCAGAAGCATTCTGGCAATGTCGGCTGCTACAGTTGTCCCCAATCCCTCTCTCTACTGGAAGACCTGTATTCTTTTTTTTTTTTTCTTAAATTATTATGCTGTCTGCCATTATCTAATTAGTTTCGTTTTCCTTATATATGATATTAGTATTTAGCAATAATATAGTGAAAGTGTGTCAACATTTTAGAAATATTATTTTACAAATGTTTTCAGTAGCAACTCTAAAGGTTATAAACTTATTGTGCGACCAGGTGATGTGGTTATAGAGATAGGATCGGAATATGTTGTTTTTCATTATTATTATTATTATTCATTTATTATTCATTCATTAGCATTTCCGAATGGATTGATATTCTGCAGAATAACACGTGGGAGGTGACATATCACATATGTTACTATTAATTATTGCCTTTTCTTTGAAGAAAAATAAGTATGATTCATCCCAACAATGTTAGTAAAAAGTATTATTACTGTGATCTATAGAAGACATAGGCAGATAAATTGAGACTCAATTGCCACATTTTTAAAATGCAAACAATCTTGTAAGCAATAATAGAAACAAGAAACTCCCTTCATTAATCCATTGTCTGAATCTTGTGGCCAGCTGAGATAACTGAATAAGATATATTTTCTGTAGAGCTAGAGACCAAAAAAAAAAGGGTCCAGACTTGTAATGCTGGAGGTCCAGACTTGTAATACTGGAGGTCCAGACTTGTAATACTGGAGGTCCAGACTTGTAATGCTGGAGGTCCAGACTTGTAATGCTGGAGGTCCAGACTTATAATGCTGGGTTTGAAAAAACAACAACATTAAGTAAGCTAAGTGTTATTGACACGTCAGATAGTCTGGTTTAGCCGGCCACTTCAAACCTGTTGCTGGGGTTTGACTGCTGCACAGATTACAGCTACTGGGACTGAAAGACACAGGTGTGAGATGATGCGGTGGACCAAAAGTAGACCAAGTCAATCTCCAGAGAGGATACGACTGTCTGGTCACAAGAGGCGGAGGAAACCAGCTCCCGTCGCCTCAGTGTGGCGCCTCCGTGGAAACATCTGCCCGGGAAAGCGGAAAAAGGCTAAGAAAGAAAGTGACCTTAGCCTCCAGTAGGCTACCACGAATATGCTCCAGCCATTGGACTTGCACATGATGAGAATGGAAGACCATCGGAGACATTACAGGTTGTCATGGTTCATTCACGAACCGCGATGGTACAGTTTAGAAATATGAAGTTTAAATGTACTATACAGCAGCAGCATCCAATTTGAGATTCCTAAATATAGATTATATTGATTTTTTAAAATATTTGTATTTTAAAAATTTATATGATTTATTGTTAAACGTGTAAAATGTTTTTTTTTAAAAATCATCCTTTTTTTTATGTTAGATATGAATTGTAATACATCACGTGACGGGTGATAACTGCAATGTGCATCATGCGCTGAGAGCGTGACTCAATCACGTGATATCACAAGAGTGCTTGTACAATTTCTGTCATACACAACAATTTTTATCGTTGAATTAACTTAGCGCCTTTTTTTTTCTTTTCTTCTCTCTCTCTCTCTGTCTGTCTCTCTCTCTCTCTCTGTGTGTATCACAATCTAAGAAAACAAATAGTCATATCTCAATGTGTTTTTTTAATGTTTATAACAAGAACCAATTCACCGCCGCACATGATGTACATCAAAAGAATTTATTTCTAGAAGGTGCTGGAAAATGTAACGAAATGTTCTCTAAACGAAGCATTGGAAGTTTGGCCTGAACTTGTTTTTAAATGCACTCACGAACACGTCGATGTATCTACACATTGCATCCTACCTTAGTTGGGTCCAGATCAAATCTACAAGAGATTCTTACCTTCATTTAGACGGGCACGCGAGTGAGAGCAGGTCAAAGTGTCTCCAAAACTCAAGACAAACTTGACTTAGGTCATTCTTAGGTCATTCTTAGGTCATTCTTAGGTCGTTCTTAGGTCATTCTTAGGTCATTCTTAGGTCATTCTTAGGTCATTCTTAGGTCATTCTTAGGTCATTCTTACATCATTCTTAGGTCATTCTTAGGTCATTCTACCGACGGAAAAAGATTTTTTTTCTTAAAGACAGAAAATCGTCGTTTTTGTTTTTTTTTATTTGTCTGAGGATTTCATCAACTGAGTGTAAGCAGATCACCAGTGTAAGCAGATCACCAGTGTAAGCAGATCACCAGTGTAAGCAGATCACCAGTGTAAGCAGATCACCAGTGTAAGCAGATCACCAGTGTAAGCAGATCACCAGTGTGAGCAGATCACCAATGTAAGCAGATCACCAGTGTAAGCAGATCACCAGTGTGAGCAGATCACCAGTGTGAGCAGATCACCAGTGTAAGCAGATCACCAGTGTGAGCATATCACCAGTGTGAGCAGATCACCAGTGTGAGCAGATCACCAGTGTGAGCAGATCACCAGTGTGAGCAGATCACCAGTGTGAGCAGATCACCAGTGTAAGCAGATCACCAGTGTGAGCAGATCACCAGTGTGAGCAGATCACCAGTGTAAGCAGATCACCAGTGTGAGCAGATCACCAGTGTAAGCAGATCACCAGTGTGAGAAGATCACCAGTGTAAGCAGATCACCAGTGTGAGCAGATCACCAGTGTGAGCAGATCACCAGTGTGAGCAGATCACCAGTGTGAGCAGATCACCAGTGTAAGCAGATCACCAGTGTAAGCAGATCACCAGTGTGAGCAGATCACCAGTGTGAGCAGATCACCAGTGTGAGCAGATCACCAGTGTGAGCAGATCACCAGTGTGAGCAGATCACCAGTGTGAGCAGATCACCAGTGTGAGCAGATCACCAGTGTGAGCAGATCACCAGTGTGAGCAGATCACCAGTGTGAGCAGATCACCAGTGTGAGCAGATCACCAGTGTGAGCAGATCACCAGTGTAAGCAGATCACCAGTGTGAGCAGATCACCAGTGTAAGCAGATCACCAGTGTAAGCAGATCACCAGTGTAAGCAGATCACCAGTGTGAGCAGATCACCAGTGTAAGCAGATCACCAGTGTAAGCAGATCACCAGTGTAAGCAGATCACCAGTGTGAGCAGATCACCAGTGTAAGCAGATCACCAATGTAAGCAGATCACCAATTTTAAGGGTTATTGATATTATGTTTTTCAAAGTCAATTATGAGTAGCTCAGTTGTATCAGTATATTGAATTGTTGTTATGTTGTAAATTTATGACTTCAGAGGTTGTGTAAGAATATCTGTCAAGTAGTGCTGTATTGTGAATTATTGAATTTATGTTTGGAAGGAGTTCATGAAAAGAAAGAAAAAAAAAGTCTAGAAGTTTTTTCAGTGTATTTTAGTCATTATTTATTTTCCCGGCAAAGGATTTTGTTCATGCCATTATATATACACAAGAAAAAATAAATATTGTATTTTTAAAGACATTTCTAAATATAAAGTCATCACAAAATAGGGACTAAATCAGTAATGTGCCATACGGGTTGGCCTTGGTTTGTAGCTCTAGCACCACTAAAACGGTGTGGGTGTCTTCTATTCTTAATGTAGAACTTGAAAGTAACTTCAACTTCTTTCCAAACAAAAGTATTTATAGGCTTTATTAATAAATAAAAAAATCTACACAGCTGTCAACTGTAAGGTAGATGTAGAGAGAAACACAAAAGAAATAATGATAATAGAAACAAAATACGACAGTAAAGAATAGACAGGACTGTCAGTGAATGAAATTCTATCAAAGACAACGGACAGAGAGAAATGGAGAAAGAAGGTTGACAGATCTTGTGTGGTACCCCCAATATTCCAACAAAGGCATGGCAGGGCAACCTTTTTCTACCGAGGGCTGCATTAAAGAAATGTTGGGAATGGAGGGCCGCATATATATAATATATGTTTTCTTGAGCTGATGGGTCCCAAACAGAGGATGCATATTCTATTATAGGCCTAACCAAGGTTAAATAACATTTTAGTTTAATGTTCTTATTTGATTTATAGAAATTTCTTTTAATAAACCCTTTCAAAGTCCACAATCAAGGAATCTAGATAAAATTTGACTTCCAAACCATTTCACTAGAAATAGTTTACCCATTCAGCAAAGAAAAATGACAAACCTTGTTTCCACTTGCTTTCCTGTAGAAATAGGAAAGTTTTGTTTGAAAAAGTTAACATGTACATACATTTCATGAGCAAACAACTCACTGTTATATTATCCATGGAAAAAATAAAGTCTGTCTTTGACTTTTCACTAGAAATATTAGTAATAAAGTCACAGTCAATGTTTTTGAAAGAATATAACAGTTTCTTCCTTCAGATTCCATATTCTTCTCAATACATTGTCCATGCTAAGCCATTGAATACTACTGTAATACCAAACATCGGAATGTATTGTTTCCAAATCTTCAAGTACTTCTCGGAACTGCCTGTGGTTAAGACTCTTAGCTCTGATAAGTTTGATCACCGAGATAATTAAGTCTATAATTTTTATATTTAATAGGCTTTGCGTAAACTTTCCCGTTCAGAGTTTAGCGTTGGGCTACTGTTCTTTATTTTATTTAGAAACTGTTTTTCTCACTAAATCACGGGCTCCATCAGTTGTTACACTTGCCATCTTGCTCCAAGCCTACCCAACTATTTCAAAACAGTTCTTCATAGCATTGAATATATACTGGCCTGAGCTTATTGTCTTTGAGTGAATGTTTTGAAATATTGTCAATAAGAATAATCTTCGTTTACTTTAAACTTTTTAGAATGACGTGTAGAGAACATGTTTCTTGCCTCTTCATCCTGGGTGATAAGAATCAGAAGTCTCATTAGTCTCTACAGATATTTAAAGTTATTTATTTTTAATACCTTTGCATTTTTATATGTATAATCTGTGGGCACACCTGATTTCTGTAGGTGTCCGCGGGCATCATAAAACACTCCGGCGGGCCGCATGTGGCCCGCGGACCACAATTTGCCCATCCCAGGACTAAGAGATAAGTGAAGGTGATAACAGTAAAGAATACTCGTCTTTCTCTTAGTCGTTTCTCCTTGTAGACTTTGACAATCTCATTGCTTGACTTGAAGTACGAGGGACCACCTCGTGGTTTGATCAGAATCAATTCAGCCTACACAACCAAATCACCCGCCAAAACTTTACATTCCATCCGAAACAAACCCATACACACTCCGAAACAAACCCATACACACTCCGAAACAAACCCATACACACTCCGTCACAAACCCATACACACTCCGTCACAAACACATACACACTCCGTCACAAACCCATACACACTCCGTCACAAACCCATACACACCCCGTCACAAACACATACACACTCCGTCACAAACACATACACACTCCGTCACAAACCCATACACACTCCGTCACAAACACATACACACTCCGTCACAAACACATACACACACCGTCACAAACCCATACACACTCCGTCACAAACACATACACACTCCGTCACAAACCCATACACACTCCGTAACAAACACATACACACTCCGTCACAAACCCATACACACTCCGTCACAAACACATACACACTCCGTCACAAACACATACACACACCGTCACAAACCCATACACACTCCGTCACAAACACATACACACTCCGTCACAAACCCATACACACTCCGTAACAAACCCATACACACTCCGTCACAAACACATACACACTCCGTCACAAACCCATACACACTCCGTCACAAACACATACACACTCCTTCACAAAACACATACACACTCCGTCACAAACCCATACACACTCCGTCACAAACACATACACACTCCGTCACAAACCCATACACACTCCGTCACAAACACATACACACTCCGTCACAAACCCATACACACCCCGTCACAAACACATACACACTCCGTCACAAAAAGGGTCACCGATGTAAAGACGGGTACCCATGCGAACATTTCTGGTGGGTATGGACTGGGACGACGAGAGATACAGGAGTTAGTGCCCCTTCACTTTATCCGCAATGTCGTCCTAACAAGGGGATATCTGAAGTGCAGTTTACTTGGTATATATATAGTTCGTCCATCGTGGTTCGATGATGACCACTTTGTCATCCAGGGGGCTGAGGGCTTTGCACTGGGATTTTGTCTCCTCGTGTGGCTGGTGAGACCTATATGAGCCGGAATGTTCGGCCGCACACTGGGCAGGTTATTACAGCTGGAGCTAGCGTCGTTTGCCTTGCTTTTCTTCTCTGGCGTTTTTCTTCTGCCAGCGTTGTTCTTTTTTCCTGATGCTCTGTCATGTGCCTCTATCTCCCAGGTGGCTGGGTCTATGCTGAACGCCTTCAGAGAAGCTTTGAGGGTGTCCCTGAAGCGCTTTCTTTGACCACCGTGCGAGGGCTTTCCTTCGCTGAGTTGGCCATACAAGAGGGATGCGGTGATCTTCCATTCTGTAGACGTGACCTGCCCATCGCAGCTGGGACTGCATCAAATATTACTTGGTAGTCTGTCCGTGTCCTAACGGAGTTCAAGACGCTACGCAAAATAGTCTCGACAACATTTTTCTTGAAAACATTCACTTAATGACTCGCTAAGGTGTTACACTTCCCCAAATACATAAAGGGGCCTGCTATTGTAACGATTTAAGTTCAAGTCTACTGATCATTCTGAATATTTTCAAACGATTTAAGTTCAAGCCAGACTTCTACGCACAAAGGAATCTCCTCAAACTAAACAAAGTCTGTCGAGACATGATGTACGAGTTTACGTCAGATAATTCTACCATTTTGTTTCTAAGGAATCAGTCTGCGAAACAATGGCGTCATAGTCTGTCCAGAGTGAAGTCATACAAGGGAAGTAAACTTATTGTTATTCTTGTGTGACGACATCCGTTTTCCGTTTTGACCGGAAGAGTTCAACAGACTCAGCTCAATGAAGTGAACTCTGATACCATACGTTAAAGCTGAAACTAACATAAAGGTTTGATCTCAGACGTTGTCCAATTCGTGCCTGATCACAGCTTAGAATTATATTTTAATATTAGAGTCAATGCAACTCACTAAGTAAACAAAACAAACAAACAAGTATAACTTTTTACTAATTCTTTTATTTTTATTGACATCTTAGTATCACTTCTTATGTCTTGATCTAGATGTAGATTTTAGTTCAAATTTGATAAGAAAATGATATGGATGTGCTCACATTCATTGATGAGTGGCGCGAATCACACGCTACAAAAATCATGGGATTACTTTTTTGTTTAGGTTAGTCATTTTAACATTACTGTAAAATTGAATCCTATACTCTTAAGCGAGCAATTCTTGTATGTATGTATTACTATCATACTATGTATGCATATATATATACTTATATATAAATTTTATTTCCAAAATGGCTCAAACGATTTTCCTTAAAATTTTTAAGCAGTGATGCCCAAAATACGGCCCGCGGGCCACTTCCGCCCGCGATGCTGTTCTATCCGGCCCTCCGAAACTTCAGCTCTACTGTAGAAAATCCCCCCTTCATAAAAAAAGGCTGAAAAATGCAACTTTTCCTACGTTAGGGCCCCCACTATTAATTTGTAGCACATGTACGTTTCTGAAATGGGACTCTGAATGTAGAATCAAGCACGGAAAGTTGAACGGATCTTTAATTTTTTTTGTGGAACATGATAATAAGCCAATATCTTTAATTTATAAAGACATTGTGGCTGTTTAAACAATATTTATAACTCATAAGCAAACAAATATGGCGGCATTCATGGTTTGAACCGCCAAGAAAAGGTTGCTAAATTACGCCTAGAGCTTGAATGATTTAAGGGAACATTTTAAAAAAGAGAGAAGAAAATGAGTTGGTGGTAAAACTAGCTACAAAGTTGTTCACATTTTAAGTAGAGAAATGAAGCCATTTTCCGATGCCTAAAAAAAAAGGTTAAACTTCCAATGTCTCTTTAATTATTTGTAAAGTTTCAGATCGATTTCATTTCGTTTTTTGAAACTTTTCGGTCATGTGGCCCGCGATACGAGTGTTGGAAATTAAACTGACCCACATGTGGAATTAGGTTGGTCATCACTGTCTTAGAGTAACCGTTGAAACTGGCCTATTGAATTGCAAAAGCCAGTTAAGTAAAGTGTGGGTTGGCCCATATCAAGACGACAATAATGAAAGGGGCTGCAATAGTGCTAGCTGCTGGGTTTGCAGCATAGTGGTTGAAGCGACACTCTCAGACTTAAGAATTCTTTCAGGATGTACCTACCTCAGTAAGTGTCCATTA
Source organism: Biomphalaria pfeifferi (assembly GCA_030265305.1). Lineage (NCBI taxonomy): Eukaryota > Metazoa > Mollusca > Gastropoda > Planorbidae > Biomphalaria > Biomphalaria pfeifferi. The sequence goes on from JASAOG010000024.1 coordinate 1,885,204, forward strand.
AGGGTCCAGCTGGAGCCCTGTTATGAACTTCGACCAAAGGTAAGGATTTTACCCAGATGCCAGGAGTGAGAGATGGCACTTTCCGGAGGCTCCCCATCAACTAGATGATCTCATCACTTCCGATGTTGTGACTGTGTGACGAACAGATTTGCCGAGCGATTGTATTAATAAGTTGATAAATTCATATGAAATGAAGAAAGAAACATCTCTCTGTATTTTCTTCAAACTTCTTTAATAACTTCTTCAACTTTCACATCAAATTAACTTCTTAATTCAATAACAACTTGACTTGATACTTCATAAATAAAACTTAAATGATACATAAAACTTCACTTAGTACTAAAACTTTACTTAATGGACCCGCTAATATCATAAAATTTATTACTAATCGAGGACTGAGCGAGGAACAACGCTCTATAAGAACTACTACTATGCGAGGACCCCGTCTAACTCACTTTCTCTTAATTTATACTTTCTTTGTTCGTACGTTCCAGAATCATGGAACCTTCTCAGATAATTATTTTAGTAGCTTTGACCTTCTAGAAGCTGACGTGTGCTATTTTTTTCCCTTAACCTCTTTCTTCGATTGGATATCTAAAATTAACTTGTTTACGCTGGACACTTGCACTGGTTTGAACTCGAGCTCCTAGAAACTTGTCGAAATAGGTCACAGACTCGACTCGTGACATTACCCCCTTGCCTTTTTAGCATTTTGTATGCAATATAAAATGCGTAAAATAACGTTATTACTATTATAATATATGCACATAAAACCAAAAAAAATTGTTCTATAAAGTACAGAACTGATTATTCAAATAATTGTTGCATTACATTTACATTATTCAAAATTCAAAATATTGTACATATCCAACATATATGATTAATATTATATAAAATACATCTTAGCTCCATACATCACTTGTCATGAAATTTGAGTATGAACTTTTCTAACTTTTGTAACTCGAGAAAATTTCAAAATTATACAACTTCACAATACTGAAAAATACATGTCATCTCACCATATTACTTGATAATACAGAATATCTGAATATTAACTTATTTTTCAATATATGACATCTAAACATGTACAATGCCAAATTACTCATTTCTAAAACTATTATAACAACAATACTAAGGTAAATATACTCAGTAATAAACTATTGCATGACATAATTATTAAAATAAATCTTGACACAGCTGTACAGTCTTAATAAATGTGCAACTTTCTTCTTTCCGGATACGTGAAACAATTCTAGTCTGTCTGTACATTTCTTCTGTTCGGGCACTTGAAACAATTCTAGTCTATCCGTACATTTCTTCTTTCTTGGTTCTTTATAGTCCAAAATACGTTTAACAATATTGTCCAGTGTTGTCAGAGAGTTTTGTTCAACTCTGCAGTTGAAAAATGTCACTTTTGGTTTCAATACAAACTTGCTTGGTTTAGCTAAAAATTCACGTTTTTCCAATTTGAACGAAATGTCTCTCAGTTCATGAATATGTTTCATTCTAGCTTTAAGTAACGTACAACTATTGTCCTTATCATATTCATTGGTGTTCATATGTTCAAACAAGAACTGTCCAACATCGACACTAAATCTTCCTTTTAGTGATAGTTTACGTTGTAAAACGATTGAAGTTGAAAACGTTGAGTTCGAATGTTCATGTATGTATTGTTCTAATAAATCAGTTAAGTCTTTCTGCATTAAATCTCTATTGTGCAAAGTTAGAGAATAAACATTTGAGTTGGCAAGTTTGTCAGTTTTTAAGTTAATCACATTGTCTATAAATGTTGATAAGTCAGGAACATCATGAAATATCTCAGTATATTCTTCCCTTGTATTCAACAGGTCTTTCTTACTTTTCAGCTTTAAATGATCTATGTCAATGTCTTTGAGAGATTCAGTTTGTTTTGATGTCGTTGGTAATAGTTCATTTATATTGTCTTCATTTTCCTCTTGAATTGTTTCTAAGCATGTAACAGTTTCTTCTAGTTCTTTTGATAAGTTCGCTTTATCTGTATCCTCGTTGTATTCTTCAAGCATATGAACATGAAACAGTTTGATATATTTGTTAATGCTGATTTCATAAGTTACGTTTGAAATCTTTCTGATGATAGTAAATGGACCTTGCCATGTATAAATCAGCTTGTTGCTCATGCCAGGTAACCATAACTTCACTTTGTCTCCTTGTTTAAAATTTCTAAGCTTTCTGTATTCATTTAATATTCTTTCACTTTGAATATTGACTTCAGCTTCTTAAGTTTTTTCACATGGCTTTATGACTGTAATATTTGTATCAAAATCTTGTTGAAATTTTTTCTTTTCTGATTCATCTTGTTTTGATTTAGACAGCGATTTATTCGAAACAAATATGTTCGCATCTGTATTTGATTGACTTTCTTTGTAAGTACTTATGTTACTTTGTTGCTGAATCATAACACGTTTATTGCATGAATTGTCCATCAATGTCAGACGACCTTCTGTCTTAGAGTTAAATGTAGAATTGTTTAATTCATCAACATTTGATTCATTTTTGTCTAGTATCATATTTTCAACAGATTGGTAACTTTGTTCAACATTCGTGCGTTGCTCTTGAACTTTTGTCTTAGGATTGTTCATCTGACAAATTTGACATTGACTAACATGTTTCTTAACATCTTTCGTAATGCTCGGCCAATAAAATTTGTCAAGAATTCTTTTCTTTGTCCTCATCACACTTTCTAGTTTAGTATGTAGAAAATTGTGATTTTTTTCGATTATGTCTTGAGTATATTTCAGTGGTAAAATGATTTGTTCAACAAACTCATAGGTATCATAATTAACACTTTTCTTCACAAGTATTCCTTCTTTGAAATAAGGTACATTATGTTCTGGCTGCTTTACAATTGTTTTGCGCCTTATTGTACATTCTTGTCAAAGTTGTATCTTTCCTCTGGTCAGCTTTAAATTCTTCATTATTAACTAGTTGAAGTTCAGTAGTATTCTTGTTGTACTCATAAACAATGTCACAGGCTCCTTCAGTCATGTTTGTCTCTTTCTCTGCAGTTTCATTTCTTTCAGTTTCTTTTAGTTCTTGAAGTTTTCTTTCTTCTGCTTCTCTTTCTTCTTTACGTTTCCTCTCGTCTTCTTTAATTTGTTTTTCCACACCGTTCCCACTGATGTTCTTGTGGAATACCAATGTCCTTGGCTAATTTTAAATATAATTTAAATAAGTCTGCTTGAGACGCCATAGTATTAAATTAACGACAGCAGAAATGTAAGTGTTTAAATGTTCTGCCGACACTCTCATCAAGCAGAATCTAGCCAGCGAACAAGCGACTGCGTTGGACAGGTAAAAAGTGAAAGAGGGATGACCTAGTTAAATATCAATCGTTTGTCTCCTCGTGAGGAATGCGAAAGGTCAGTATTTGTAAACAAACTAGTGTACACCTAGCTTTAGTAACGTTGCCTTCGTGAAAGCTTGGTACATATAGCTTTCACAGCTTATTAAAGGTAGCTTTCACAGCTTAGTAAAGATAGCTTTCACAGCTTATTAAAGGTGGCTTTCACAGCTTAGTAAATGTAGCTTTCACAGCTTAGTAAATGTAGCTTTCACAGCTTAGTAAATGCAGCTTTCACAGCTTAGTAAATATAGCTTTCAGAGCTTAGTAAATGTAAAATGTAAGGTACTGACCTTAAAACAGATGATCTTTCCCGTTTCGTTGCAATGATCGCACGTTGAAGTTTTCTGACAGAGGCTTTTTTTGTAATGCTTGATTTGAGGCTTTGTCGTTACGAGAGGCTATGATTTATTCGTTATAGGCTTTTCCTTTAAAATTCGTAGAACTTGCTAAAATGTGCCGACGTTATTCTTTGAAAATGCAGTATGTGATACTTGTCTTCGTCGGTGCCTTTATTTATAGATGCCTTTTTTCGTCAGGAGGTGCCAATATATGTGACGTATTTATTCTTCGATGCCTTTCTTTGACGGAGATGCCAATATAAGTGATGCCTTTTCTCTTCGATGCTCTTTGTCGGAGGTGCCATATATGTGACGAACAGGCCGAAGGATTGTATTAATAAGTTGATAAATTCATATGAAATGAAGAAAGAAACATCTCTCTGTATTTTCTTCAAACTTCTTTAATAACTTCTTCAACTTTCACATCAAATTAACTTCTTAATTCAATAACAACTTGACTTGATACTTCATAAATAAAACTTAAATGATACATAAAACTTCACTTAGTATAACTTCAACTTCAACTACTAAAACGTTACTTAATGGGCCCGCTAATATCACAAAACTTATTACTAATCGAGGACTGAGCGAGGAACAACGCTCTACAAGAACTACTACTATGCGAGGACCCCGTCTAACTCACTTTCCCTTAATTTATACTTTCTTTGATCGTACGTTCCAGAATCATGGAACCTTCTCAGATAATTATTTTAGTAACTTTGACCTTCTAGAAGCTGACGTGTGCTATTTTTTTTCCTTAACCTCTTTCTTCGATTGGATATCTAAAATTAACTTGTTTACGCTGGACACTTGCACTGGTTTGAACTCGAGCTCCTAGAAACTGGTCGAAATAGGTCACAGACTCGACTCGTGACAACTGTTTCTTTGAGCTACGCCTGGCTCCCCACCAACTAGATGATCTCATTACTTCCGATGTTGTGACTGTTCCTTGAGCTACGCCTGGCTCCCCCCCCCCCCCCCAACCAACCAAGCCATCCCTGACGTAAGAGATCACGTCTCTAAAGTGTACCCCCCCCCCCCCCACTAACTACCTGCCGGACTTTAGTAGAGCCATTGACCTTTGTAGGACTTCCTTACCTCAATAGCTATTGGTCAGTGATAAGATAAGTAATGGCCGCTTAATTACTGGACACGTTCAAATTCAATATATCTATTCTTTTCAAAGTACTGACAGTAACCTCAAAAAAAAAGTAAAGTTGGTCAGAAATAAATTTGTATTTCCTAATTTCCCCATCAAGCTACATTCAGCTCCATCTCAAAAAGAAGGACCAGATAATGAAATAGGGCAGTGATGCCCAAAATACGGCCCGCGGGCCAGATCCGGTCCGCGACGTGGTTCCATTCGGCCCGCCGAAATGTCGGCACAAAGTGTAGACAACCCCATTGAAAAAAAAGCTGACTTATGTATCTCTACCTACGTTAGGGCCCTTAATTTTTCTTTAATTGATTGGTACTATGACCTTAACATTAGTGTGTTTATGAAGTGAGAATCTAGCAGTAAAAGAGAACGGATCTTAACTTTTTTTTTTGTGGATCATGATAATAAGCCTACATATTGGATCTATAAAAAAGTGTGTCCGTCTCCAAAAAGAACAGCATATAAACGTCATTATGAAACAAATATGACGTCATTCTTGGTTTGAGCCGCGAATAAAAAGATTGTTAGACTACGCCTAGAGATTAGAGGATTGTTGGAAATATTTACCAAAAAGCGACAAGAAAATGAGTCGACGTCAAAGCAAGCTACAATGTTGCTCTTTTTTTAAGTACAGAAATTAAGCCATTTTCTGACGCGTGAAAAAAAATATCACTTCAGATATTCAATTCCTTAACGTAAGAACTAGCTCCACAGTTTTCTAATCTAATAGTTTCAAATTTATGTAAATTTCATTTCGTTTGTGTGTGTGTGTGTGTGTGTGTGTGTGTGTGTGTGTATGTGTGTGTGTGTGTTTGTGTGTGTGTGTGTGTAAGTGTGTGTGTAAGTGTGTGTGTGTGTGTGTGTGTGTGTGTGTGTGTGTGTGTGTGTGTGTGTGTGTGTGTGTGTGTGTGTGTGTGTGTGTGTGTGTGTGTGTGTGTGTGTGTGTGTGTGTGTGTGTGTGTACACACACATTTTCGTTCATGTGGCCCGCGACACGAGTGTCAGAAATTAAAATGGCCCGCAAGTCGAATTAGGATGGCATCACTGTTTTAAAGTATATGTATATAAATGAGAAAAAAATCTTAAATCATTGGCTACATCTCGAAAACTCGATGTCGACCGTTGTATAGATTTAAAAATATTTCATTATTGTAAAATTATTTTTTGGCTTTCAATTTTAAAAAAAGGAATTCCCTCTCTCGTCCATATATATATATTATAAATAGAAACACACGAACGTTTTCAAAATGAGCTCGGAAAACAAATCATTCTACCGAGCAAGACTCGTTCACCTGGTATTTATTCTTAAGAAACATTTGTGGAAAAAAAGTAAAAACTTCTCCCTTTAAATTCAAGGAAATAAGCGACTGATTACATTAAAGCTTTGCCCAGTGTCTGCCTATATATATATATAGGTCTGCGTTCAAACGTTTTCAATACGTCAAATTCCATATAAAAAATATCATTTTAATTGATTAAATTGTTATTTCAGAAACTTGAACCGAACTGAAGTCCATCTGAAAACGAGATGACTAAGTCTCATAATGCCAGAAACATGGACTTGTTTTTTTTTCTCTTGATACTTCCGGTTGGAAAAGTGAAGTCAAGAAAAGATAACTCTTACTTTTGTTTTATAATGAAATGCTGACTTGGCAGGCGTGAACGCCGAGTGAGTTGAGGTATAGCCTATATAACATGCAGACGTTAGCTGAGCCCAGGAAAAGGTCGAGAGAGAGAGAGAGAGGGAACTGGTTGAGCACAATGTCGGTATGTGTGTGTATATGATAGAGAGGAAGAGAGAATTTCAGTCAGATAAAGACAGAAAAACAGATGAAGTCGCGCACAATAAGAGAGAGAGAGAGAGCGTAAGGCTACTTAACTTACGGCTGAATTAATATGCTAATGTGACGTCAACAGTCATAGGTCAGCTGATTTTGAAAGCATGACGTATTGCCGGAAGTGGACTTCTGTTGTGCTCGAGACAGATTTGAGTTAGCCACACTTTCTTTAACGTTAGGTAGAAAATCAATATGTGTGCGTGTGTGTGTGTGCATGTGTGCATGTGTGTATGTGCATGTGTGTGGTGAGAATGTGTTTTATATGTATGTGTGTTTGTACAAGTTTGTAGCAAACCTCGTGCCTGCTTGTTTGTATTCGCGTAAATCACCAGGAAACCAGATGACGTATTGTGGCAAGGTACCAGACCACAAACACGTAGTATGTTTTCTTTGAGTTCAACCTCTCCCATTTCTGATCACAAATATTCTTTCATATTTGACTCGTATTTCCTGGGGTGGGTCTGGCAGGGCGTAAGTCCTGGGGTGAGAGGGCTTTTTGTCTAAGAATATTGTACACTAGTAATATATATAGTACGTTACTAGTAATATATTTGGTCTACAACCTTGAAGACTAGACATCCAGTAGAACCGGCCCTGATAGAATTTCATATTCAAACTCTCTCTCTCTCTCTCACTCTCTCTCTTTCTCTCTCCGTATCTGATACATGAGCACATAAAAATAATTCTATACACACCATCCTTTAACCCTTCTCTCTCGATGATGGAATACCTCTGCTCCCGAGGCAACAACTTGCGACTCACATACTTGACGGAATGCAGAACACCATTCACGCACTGACTCAGTATACCGGAGATTCCTTTGTCAGAAGCATCGGTCTGAAGAACAAATGGCAATGAAGGATCAGGCAAACGAAGAATGGGGTACCTACACAGATACGCCTGCACCCTGCTTAAAGCCACCGCGCACTCATGATTCCAGTGCACCTTAACAGACCGACCCCGACAAAATAGATCGGTAAAATGAAGCAACTCCGCGTACCCTGGCGAACCTACTGTAAAAAACCTCCAAAGCGATTAAAGATTACAGGTATTAATTTTTTTCAACCCTCTAGACCACTTAAAGCCTTAAACATTCCTTTACCTTAGATATCTTTAAAAGAAAAACAGTTGAACAAGATAATGCTGATATTATACCACCCGCGGTACAATTATGCATGTCATTAGTATCTTCATCCTATACGACAGAAAATGCAACTAGATTCGTAACCCAGATCCAATTGCTAAATTCAAATAGGATAAGATTGTACTTTTACGATAGTATATGCTCTATTACATGAGCTTCATTATGTACATTTTACTCTACTACCAATTTCTCAACCAAATAGTAACGCAATACTTCCATGTGTGTGCTAGCCTATCAAACCAAGCCCGCAAAATTTACCGATGCGACCAGATCACTAGCTTAATCATCACGTCAACCTCTCGAGCTCACACGATGAGGGACCACCACAACAAAACGCACTTAAAAGAAACTACTTCCGATACGCTAAAACACCAATATTAAATGCAAAGAAAACTTCAAGCGCGCACGAGGTAGGTAATTTAGATCAATAGCTGACGTCACGGCTAAACTGTATTAGGTCTTTGATGGAATTGTAGAAATGTTTTTAAATAGTAACAATGTATTATTATCAAATTCAATCTTTAAATGAACTGTATATTTCTAGAATGTATTTATGTCATATTTACTAAATTTATAATACACATTTAAGACAATTTAAGTAATATTTAACTCAAAGTCGGAAAGCTGCATGCAATTGCATTTATATCATGTCGTCTAGTACTAAATATTCTAATATCTAAATGCATATATTGTTATACGAATTTAAAAAGTGTAATATTGAAATTATTGTTTAATAAAAATATTGATATTTCCCCTAACTTAAAAAAATGGATTAATTATCCCTCGCTCCCTGCGTTTCTATATCTAAGAAATGTGAAATCTACACATTATTATACAGACTGGCCATTACAATTAGACTTGGCTTAGATAACTTGCAATTATAGAATGTTGTATTCAAGTTTTTGCGTTTACCATGTGAGTTATTACCTAGTCGAATATTTATTATACAAAAATATATCCTCTAATGTAGAAACCTACAAAGTTAATTTAGATTTAGGCCCAAATTATTTATTTATTTTTAATTGCTTTTATAAAGCGCGTGATGGTTAAATCTTTTTTGTGGTCCATTGATGGAAAAGAAAAGATTTCCAATCTTTATTAGCCTTATAAATAAGGCGAGTTATTCGGCTCGAAACCGTTATAAAATGTATAAAAGGTTTTTTTGTTTTACATGTTTCGGATGTTCCTTCAGAGTTGAAGATTATCGACTTCAAAGTATAAAACTCAACCTCCCGCAGGACGACGGGGGGATGGCAACAGGCAGGGTTTGAATCCAGGACAGAACCGATAGTCTAGCACGTGCACAGCACGACCAGGAAACCATACATGAAATAACTAAAGATTTAGAGCTTAGTACACTGAAGAAAGACTCTAAGACTAGACTGAAGAAAGACTCTAAGACTACACAGAAGAAAGACTCTAAGACTAGACTGAAGAAAGACTCTAAGACTACACAGAAGAAAGACTCTAAGACTAGACTGAAGAAAGACTCTAAGACTAGACTGAAGAAAGACTCTAAGACTAGACTGAAGAAAGACTCTAAGACTAGACTGAAAAAAAGACTCTAGACTAGACTGAAGAAATACTCTTAGACAGCGGTTCTCAACCTTTTAAGCTTGGCGACCCCTTTTTACAATCCCCATCTCTGCTGCCACCCCACCCCCCCCGCACATACATACAGCAACAGAAGAATAGACAATAACAATCCATTTTTTCGATGGTCCTAGGCGACCCCTGGCAAATCGTCCATCAACCCCCAAGAGGGTCGCGACCCACAAGTTGAGAACCCCTGCTCTAAGACTAGACTGAAGAAAGACTTGACTCTAATACTAGAGATACACACACACACAAACCCTCCCCCCACCCCACACACACACAAATCCAAGGAATCTGTAAACAAGGAAAAACAAGTCGGGAACATTATATATAGAATGCAGATTACTTTGGAGTCTGGTAAGCATATCAAATAGTTCGTTGACCTAAGTCACGTGATAGCTAAGTAGGTAAAGCTCGTCTAAATTTTTTCCTTCGAGATGGGGAAATAACCTAGTCTCATTGCATAATAGGACAAACCAACAAAGACTTCATTGCACAATAGGCCAAGACAAAAAAGACTTCATTGCACAACAGACCAAGCCAAAGGGGACTTTATTGCACAATAGGCCAAGCCAAAAAAAAAATACTTATTACATAACTTACCACGACAAAGAAGACTTCATTGCACAATAGATCTAGACAAAGATGACCTCATTACACAATGGGTCAAAACAAAGATGACCTCATTATACAATAGGTCAAGACAAAGATGACCTCATTACACAATGGGTCAAGACAAAGATGGACTCATTACACAATGGGTCAAGATAAAGATATACTAATGTCAGTACACAATTAAGATAAAAGTGGTGTCGTTATGAGTTCCTCCCAGATCTCCCCCTCACTGGACTTGTCCACAAAAGAGATTGGACCATAGCGTACTGAGCATGCTATAAGCATTAAACGTTGTGCTATACAAAAGCAGCTTTACAACCAGTCCAGCCTCAGTTCACAATCTTTTGTCTACATTTGAATGTCTTCGTTGGTCACAGTGGTTACTTTTGTACCACACATCGATGTCTAACCCATCCATTTATCTCTTTAATAAAGATGAAACTTATATTGAGTAAAATTGCATCAATTATTTTGAATCTTGAATCATTTCATTTTAAGTAGTTCTAGACTAATATTAATAAATTTGCGCTATTGGAAATGTAATTTTTTTTTGTTCAACACAACTTTCATACTTATAGCACGCTCAGTGCACTATGGTCCAATCACTTTTGGGCACCAGTCAGGTGAGGGAGAAGAAAGTTTTTTTAACGTTGCTCAAGTCTATATTCCAACTCGAGCCTCCACTATGGATGGTCAACTTGTTACCCACTGAGCTATTCAAGTACTTATAAAAGTAGAAGGTTGCATAGTCTACTGTTAGTTAAAAAAAATTGCGAACTAACCACCTTAAATCTCTACACAAAAATTATCTCCCCATTGCTTGGAAAGTCCTATTGACTCTATGTAAAACAAAATTAACTACATATGGCTTATTGATTAACTAATTGCTTTTATTTTATGTTTATTGATTCATTTGTTGTCATCGACAAAGAATAATTGTGCAAAGTTATCACTTGATCAGTTTACAGTTGGAGAAATAAATTGTACAAGATTCCACACAGACAGTTAAAATGAGTTCAAATGCAGCTGACGTAGTTTGAAAAAAAAAATCGCTCTTTAAAAAGAGTATGTTGATTTGCTGAACTCTGAGAGAGTCGCGCAGGGCAGAATACTTTGAAAACTTGTGTCTACATAGTTATAGAGTTTACAAAGTAATCTAACAACAAATGATTGCCCTATGCAAAAGGTTTGCGTGGGGCCAAAATGTTGGAATTTAGATTTTGTGTTAGAAAATGCATTCATCTTTCCAATAAATTTTTATTAAAATGAAAGTTGACAATGCCGTTTTTATCTTGTCTATTTTTTCAGGAGATTTTTATGAGTTTTTAGAAGATTTGTAAAATTTTAGATTTCCAGGACTTTTTCGTAAATTTGTTATTATAGGAGATATATTGTATATAAGTTATAATGCTTTAATTTAATAATTTACACCTAGAATTAGCGCGAGGCCTATGAAAGTGTGGGGCTCACTGCGACTCCATAGGTTGCAGTGGCCTAAGGCCGGTCCTGCTGCATGGTCGTGCGCAATGCGGTCGTATAAATGGTCACTGATTCATATCCTGCCCGCTGCCATCTCCCGGGAGACTATGATGTAGAGTATCTTCAACTCCGAAGGAGCATCCGAAACTTGTAAAACGGAGAAAAGAGACATACCGTATTGAAACAAAATCTATGACTGTATTGATTGCAGACAATGTCTATCTTGTGTATTGTGTAAATATATGACTGTATTGATGCTGACAATGTCTATCTTGTGTATTGGGTAAATATATGACTGTATTGATGCAGACAATGTCTATCTTGTGTATTGCATAAGCAACCGACATATATGTTGACCTAGTTCCAAGTTTTTAGTAGATCTACTTGGCAAACTTAGTTAAGGTGAAATACTTTTTTAAAAAAATTGATTATATATATGCAGCTGACGTACTTAGTGTCTAGGCCGGAACAAAGAAGATCTGTGCTTTTTATTTTATTTATATATATCTACATTTACTTTGTTTTCAAAAAAGCTTTTTCTTTTCTGAATAACAATTTTTTTTTAAAGTTATAGATTACTTCTTACTTTAACAAACGATTGTTTAGATAGAAATAAAGAAAACAAGACAAACTGTGACCGAATAATTAATGAAAGTATTTCACATGCAGCAAAGTGGACATATGCTGTCAAGGTTTCTGTTTCTGTAACCACCATTACCGAGAGTCCCGTGTGGACAGCAGAAAACCGACTAACTTTATAAACCTAGTTTAAAGAATGCATAAAAACCACACAATGAACAAGTTCGGACAAAAGTTTCAGAAACAGTGTCACAGAGTTGATCTAAAATAAATCTTGTTGGACTTTGTCTTTGATACTAATATTCACCTAACCCTTAGTCTGTTGGACCGTTGGGGCACCACACAAGATTTGCCAACCGGCTTCCTCCATTTCTCTTTGTCTTTAGCCTCGGATAGAACCTCTTTTGACGACAGACCCCGTCCATTTTTTGTATGTTGGCTTGCCATCGCTTTGTCTTTCCATTCTTCTTTCACCTGGTACTGTTCCCTGAAGGAAGATCTTTGCAAGCCCCGAAGACCTTGTAATATGACCATTTTAGTTTCCGAGTTATTACACTAGTTAGCAGGTCATCGTGGGCTCCAGTCTCTAGCAGGTCATCGTGGGCTCCAGTCTCTAGCAGGTCATCGTGGGCTCCAGTCGCTGTCCAAAACTTTCCAAAACACTCACGATTCTTAAAGATAACCTTCACCCCTAAAAACAACTGTTACATCAGATCTGAACAAAGTGGTCGTCTCCTTTCCATTAGGACTAAAACAGAAAGATTTTAAAACTCCCTTCATCTCACTTTCGGTCAGAGTGTTACAAGATCATCTGTCGTTATCGAGAAGTACATAGAAGTCTAACTATAAAAGAGTGTGTGTGTATGTGTTTCGTGTGTGAATGTAGTTACGCTTAGGTTGTCAATTGTAGTCAAACTGAATTTCGATTTGATTTGGATCAATAAAAATTATTTCATCTTATTTTATCTTGTAACCCTGTCTCTAATCTCGTCGTTTGTGATATGGTCTTTAAATGTGACACCTAGGATCCTTCTCACAGCATCATCAGATAACAAGAGAACTAAATAAAAATACTTTTAAAAAATAGGTTATACGAAGTGTAATTGTATCAATTAGTTTGGATCAGTTATTTAATTACATTTGTACTAGGTCAAGACTAACACTAATGGCTATGTGTGAATAGAAGTGTATGTGCCTGTAGTTTGTGTTGAGCACAAGTTCATGCTTTTAGCTTTCTCAATGCTAAAGTCTTTGCGGTTTATAAAAAATGCTTACTAAAAAAAAAATAATAAGGCTAGTTTTCGAGTACGAGGATTAGTGAGGAATGCAGTATTTCCCGTGGCTGCGCAGTCCCAGCTGAGACCTACATATTTTGCCACATCCAGGGCAAGCATAACCATTGTCCGCTGGTGGTCGATTTAGATTTTCTTTTCGCCGTCTGCGTTTGTCCTAGGCACTAAAAATCAAGAAACAATCTAACAGATTCATTCATCGCAACAGAAGTCAATCCAATTAGTTTCAGATCACACTCGAAGGTAATTAAACTTCTTACATAATGCTGCTCACTACATCCTGGACTTTATTAGAGTTTCCAGTACTGTTGGATTACTTCTTCACACTCAATGTCATGCTTATGATGTAGGATTCTAGTCAATGAAATAAGAGATTAATAATGAGAACCGCCAGACTAGAAGATCAAGTCAACCAGCAAGCATTCTCCTCCCAGTCGCTAGACTAAAGGCTAGAAAGAAACCAATTATTCAAGTCAAGAAACTCTAAACATAAGAGCAATTTTTTTCTCTCGAGTTGTTTAGTTTATTTATTCATCTGTTTATTAGTTTTTCTTTTTTGTAGATCAGTGTTTCCCAAACTGTGTTCCGTGGGATCCTAGAGTTCCGCGAGCCCTGAACAGTTGTTTCACGAACTACTGGAATAAATAACCATTTTGACACCCGTAAAGTAACCTCTACTAAAAGAATAAGCAAAGTATTTCGCTAAATATTCAGTATGTGCAAAGTGTTCCGTTTAGGAAAACAGTTTGGAAAACACTGTTGTAGGTGAATCTGCACATAAAGCAATTTTGTGATCGCCTCTCCTCTATTTCTCTTCTTTGCGCCATCTCTATATCTCTCCTTTCATTTTATACCCCTCCCCGAAACCCGTATAAAGACAAACAGTCAGTCAGACAGAGAGAGAGAGGGGGGGGGCGGGAAAGTAATTATAATGATTGTCACGTAATAATAAGCATCAAGGTCAAGATCCAATGTCCTTTTCATTGTATTGTTATTACTGCGTCTTGTTTGTTAACAGCGCTGTAAAAATAAAAGTATTATTATTATTATAAACAATAAATAGAATAGTTACATTTAAAAAAAGAACGTATATTTCCATTAGTACTAATAATAACCAAAAGAACTAAAAATAAAGATTAAGTTCTTCCTTTTATGTTGGAGATTAAATTTGGAGAGGATTCAAGGAAAGACATTAATAGGGCCGGGTAGGGGGGAGTCGTTCAAGAAGTTTCAGTGAATCTAGAATTGAAAGGTTAGTTTTAGTGTGTGTGGGTTTTTAGTGTGCGTTGAATTTTTTCGTCTTGACGATTTCAGCAGTACTTCTTCCTTCACATGATTTCTGTTCTTTCTTCGTCTTAACAACATTCTCTGGCACTGGCAGATGGGTTTAAAATGACACTGGCAGATGGGTTTAAAATGACACTGGAATGTGGGTTTCAGGATCTATAATTTAGATCTAATCTTTCAATATCAAGACGTATTAACCAGACAATATTTGTAGTTACTATGATCATATCAAACAATCTGGTCATACAATAAGAGTGGAGGGGGTAAGTGACGCTCGCGCTGATAAAGGAATGCTGTAAGTGTTCTCAATCGTGTACAATAGCTATACCTTTTTTCTAACTGCTGAAACTCTATTATGCTCAGTGGATGCTGCCACTATTTGATTGATTACATTTGGAGAACAGAAAACAATTTGGTCTTCAGTATCTCAATGAAAATGACATCAATTTTAGAAGTGGATCTTTTCTTTCCCTCTCTCTCTTTCTCACACACACACACACTAACACGAGCACACCTGAGCATACTACATCTATTCTATTCCTGATCTACATTTTCTTAGAGGTGCAACGCTTGGCTGGGGGGCTTAGGGAGTCGAACTCAAGACATATAGGTGAAGACACTAAATATTTATCTATGAGTAAACAGCTTTGGTTGACTCATTTAACTAGAAAATGTTTGCCAAGCCCCGCACGTGGCATTGTATATTGAGTAGGTTTGATTTTAATTAAACACGATCATTTTTAAAAATTAATTACATATCTTAGTCTTTAGCACCGAAACACTCAATAATAATGGATTTATAATATTAATAACTGTTTTTATGCATGATTTCAACTCAGAGGAGTGTCACAAACAACTCCCTAGACAGTTTCATTCACGTCCCTTGAAAGTACGTTACCAAGCCTGTTAGGTGTGTCATTAAGCTCATGAAGAATAAAACTTAGGATGAATGGATACAAACAATATGTTTCTACTTCCAACAAGTTTTTCAAAGGGTAGGAACAAAACATCAGTTTGAATGTCTAAAGTACTATTTTTCTTTCTGTCTAGTTTCTGTATCATATTAAACCAAGGCAACGAACAATCTAAATACTGAAACATTTTAGAATGTTCATGTTAGCAGTTTTATTTGAGCATTATATGCTGAAGTGTTTTTTTATATGCTTGTCATTCAAAACACGTTGGCCTTGACCGGACTCATGGCTACTTCGTAAATAGTCAAATCCCAGTGGATTTAGTGCGGTCCATCTTTTGCTCCTGTTGTATTCTTATGAACTAAGTGCCGTGGGCAATTACTTAACTCAGTGACCTTTGAGAAATTTTATTAATGAAATCGACTATTTTCCTTGTATTGCTGATGATCTATAACAATCATTAAGTCAACAAATTAGTTCTATTGTCTGTACAGTCGTTTCAGGTCGAAGTTTTTGTTGACAACTGCGAACCAATTGCTTGCCAAAAACTAGGAAATACATCACAAATGAAACAATCTTAATCTTTGAAAAGCGTTGAAACATTGAACATTGAAAATGAAGTATTTAATGTTGATATGTTTGGTCTCATTACAGCAAACTGTTATTTGACTTTGTCACATGCTTTCAAAGACAGCCATGTTTTCATTTACAGTTGAGAAATATAAAACCCATACGTTTGCTTAGTTCTGGCGCTTTCACACTACTGGGAACGTTATTCTTTTATTAGTGTACACACACACTTTAACTAAAAGGTTTGTCTTAGCGCCCGAAGAGAAGTGCAGTATTTCCCGTGACTACACAGCCCCAGCTGCGACCTACATATTTTGCCACACCCATAATCATTGTCCGCAGATGGTCGATGTAGATTCTCTTAGCGCGTCTACGTCTATCTTCGGCAGTGAATTTTCTTTTGGTTTCCTATCGCATAACCCGCATGCAAACAGGTGCTCTCCTGCCATGTCTTGCAAGTCCATGATAGAGCGCAAACATCTTTGGTAAATTAAGAAGTCTTAGTTGCTTTCTGTATAGTACCCATGTCTCAGATCTACACAGACAGATTGGTAGACAGATTTTTGATGGAAGGCGGAGTCCTGTACCTGATTATGTTCAAATATAGGATCACAACTTTTACGAAATCAAAAGTAATACATTGGATTGGTTTGATTGATTTCAAATTGAATAAAAGATACTTAAAAGTGTTATTTGTGTGTTGGGGGTGAAATGTGGCTGATGTATTTCTGAAAATCTCCCAACACTGTGCCTCTCTTATTAAAAAAACGCTTTAGTGTTCTAGACTGTGTAAGGTGTGCTATAAGAAATGGGAGATAATTCGTTCGAAGTACACGTTTACTTGGTATCATGACGTTTTGATACTTGTATGAATGGCCCCGCCAACAATCCATCCTTTCTTCCCACCCAATCTCATTTTGTGAGTTTATCTCCCTTTCACTTCCATGACGAAATGATTAAACCAATTGATTCTCTAAGCATTACACAGTTTCAGTAGATATATAGCTGTTGACAGGAGACTCTATAGTCACCTAGTGTATTTCAATTAAAGAATGTATTCCGTGAATACAAAATATTTTCCTACAAGTGTAACCCTTTGCACGCCTGCATTCAATATTACAAGCCAAACCCTCCTCTGGAACCCCTCCCCCCAAAGGAAAGAGTGAGACGGGAAGACCCAGAGCGCCGCGATATGGAAGCAGACGCCATGCAGAAGGGAAAGACTTGGGGACAGCTAGAGAGATTCACCTTTTTTGTTTTTAAAAAAAAAAGGATTTAAAAAGATATTTTCATTGGTTAGTTTGGCAGCTTCATCTAAAGCACCAGGGCAAAAAACACCACGAAATCTCGCCAGGAGAAAGCTGATTGAAGACTTACGCCCTAAATGGGCCCCCCAGGCACATAACCAAATGTATCAGAGAAAAACGGACTACCTGATACACTTGTTTCAGCAACATTTCCAAATTATCATCAAGCAATAAAAACAATAAGATTAAACTACTACAATGTAATAACAAAGTCAACAGTAGTCACCCCTGAGATTTATTTTTTGTTTAGTTTTTAGCTTGGCAGTTTGTTTTTACAAATAATTCTTTGTTTCTAGTTACGTCTCAATAGGAAGCTCCAATGAAGAGGATTTAATTAAAGGACAGGATCCAGTCGTCGTCAACAGGTGTTCATTCATTGACATCTGCTTGGGTTACATCATCTGCTAAGTTTGAGAAACACTGGGCATGGAGTAAAAGATATTTAGATTTTTAGCTCTCTATATTGAAATTGAGAAAAAAAAAACATTTGACAAGTAGACACACATACACACACAGAAGGACTCACCATTTGACAAGTAGACACACATACACACACAGAAGGACTCACCATTTGACAAGTAGACACACATACACACACAGAAGGACTCACCATTTGACAAGTAGACACACATACACACACAGGACTCACCATTTATTTGACTGCATTTCTTAATCAGTTTCTGTGAAAGAGATGAAAATGTTGAGCAGTATTATTTGAGTGTCGCACACATTGTACATGGAAAGTTAAAACGTTTGAAATGTACGAACAAAAGAACAAATTTATTACAAAGCTTATATCAACGCACTCTGTTTGTTTGTGTGGTAAAATGTTTGCACACATCATTTCTCCCGCACCTATTCTCAAATCAAGTTGAAACTTTGAATAATTATTCGTTAGCAAAGACAAAATATGAATCAATAAAAAAAAGTAACCAATCAGTCAGTTAATTACTAGGCCACACTTGAGGACTTTACAGCACTTTCCAAGATCTCTAAATGTCTAAAAAAAAAAAGGAGGGGGACGCGAACGTGATTTTTTTGCGGTTGATGTGCGAGCATTACTACTAAAAACTTGGGAAACACTAAAATATCGTCGAAATATCCTACAATATTATTAAATATCCAGACCACTGCTAATATTTGCAAGTCCTAGAACTTGTCATGATAGTTACGAAGCAGCAACTGGCAAAACAATTAGCCTTTTTTTTTGTTGTTTACAAAGCTTCTATCAACTCATTCTGGCTATCTGTCTGGTACAATGTTTGTACACGTAATTTCTTATTCGCCCAATCTCGAATGCATTTAAGAATTCTGCACAATTATTTCTTTACTTGACAAAGCAAGAACTAATAAAAAAAATGTTCCGATTAGTAAATTAATTATTGGTAATTAATTATTTTCTTTGGTATGTTGCTTAAAAGTTTGAAACTAACAATAGATAGCTATGAAACCTTATATTTTCATAAGCACTTTGCTGACACAGTATTTAGAGTGTTGGCTTTAGGAGGCTTGAGTTCTGGAGTTTGTAATCAAGACAAAACTTTTTTTTAAAATATAAAATACATTGAACCATGGTGACCTTCAACCAGATACCTCAATCTTTCTTTCCACTTCCCTTCCCAACTGTCCCATGGCGTATTAAGAAAGCTCTAGAGCATGAAATAGCGCTAAACAGAAACACTTGGTAATCTTTCTAATCGCGCAGGATTTATTATTGTTAGTCTAGATCTATTACAAATTTTATAATTTAATGACATGACTGATTCAAACTGATACACTTACAGTTATGTTTTTAAAAAGTATTTTAAAAATATTTTTCTAATTTGTTTTTTTTTTTGTTTTTTTTACTCAAACGTACTCTCCAAAATGTGTCATCAGAATCAAGCTTCTAGTTTGTAACCGTCTTCATCGTAATACATAAACTTCCTTTTTTAGATGAGACTCGAACCTTCTACTTATGATGGATCCAGTCAGTCAGCGATAAACATTACAAACAGTTTGACATGTTCAACTAAACTGAGGCAATGAGCTGCTTTGAACAGAATCAACTGTGCAGGCGCTGGAGACTAAGGACTTACTTCTCACCTTCTTCTGCCTCTTCGATGATTTCTTTGCTGGCCTGTTTCTGGGCGGCTTGTCTGAAAATATGCAAACAAACAACTACCTAAACATTAACGTACTATTTTTACAATTTAAAAGATAATTCTCTAATAAGATCCACATATCAACAATTATCTTGCCGCTTTTAGATTACACACCTCTCTTCAATAAATTAAACGTATCAGAAATCTTGCAATGGACTCTTTTACACAGTTTGAACTTCTCAATCAACTAGATCTAGTTATACTTAATTATCATAGTGATCTACAGATAGCACGCCACGCCCTGAGTTCAAATCCCAAACAAAGAGCTAACAATCTAACATGTTGACACAAACTTGACACAAACTGATGTTGTTTGTTATGTACAAACATTTTAGAAGCCGTAGAAACGTTTATCATCGTGAGAATGATATGTCATAAGGATGTCACTAGACAGTGGATAGGGCTTCTTTTTCCCATTTAAGGTCACGGATTGAAGATATTATTTCTGGACAAGTAAGATCTACTAGTATGTTCCAAGAATAGAATCTGCGCTACTTTCATAAACCATGAGTTAAGAGTCATATAGACAGAGTACAACGTTTTTTAAATTACGATAATCTAGACAATACAGCATATTTTAACTGGAACTGTCAAGTTTCTGTACTAAAAAATGTTTGATATGTCTCAAGATGTATTGCCAAGTACTTTTGAACTTTTGTGTGCTGACTACGTAATCTTCACAAAGAGTTTATTTACTTGATTGTCCTGGTTCATAACATCTCATTACGGAAGATTAGGGTATACTTTGCATTGATGTCCTGGTTCATAACATCTTATTACGGAAGATTAGGGTATACTTTGCATTGATGTCCTGGTTCATAACATCTCATTACGGAAGATTAGGGTATACTTTGCATTGATGTCCTGGTTCATAACATCTCATAACGGAACATTAGGGTATACTTTGCATTGATGTCCTGGTTCATATTATCATTTCATTACTGTATTTTAGGGTCCATTCCATTTGCATTCTGTTTGAGTAAGCCTCAAATATATTTCCCAGCACTCTCTTTGTGATCTTCACAAGATACCCCGGAACTTTTCGCCCCAAATCTTTCAACTGCACGCTGCGCGGGACGTCCAAGCTAGCTAAGTGTCATGGGCTGCACTGTGTTGTCCACAATGTCATACTGTATTAAATCATCAGCTCAGTTCTAAGCTCAGTCTTCCCATCCTAGTTTCTACCTCTCCCTGAATATTCAAGAATTCTTGGTTCATAATTGTATAAAAGTTTACTTTGTGCACTAGAGAGTTCTTCTGACTTCTCACGTCATATATTTAGTCATTGATATCATAGTTTAATAGATTTACGAAAGAAGGAATGAATGCATCTTTTTTTCTTTATTAAAACTGTAAAATAATATTTATGAACCTTACTACAAAACAAAATGTAAAATCTTTAGAAGTTGAACAAAAAGTGTGCAATCTAAAAAGAAGTGCGTCTTGTAATGACACTATAGCAAGACGCGTAGAAGTTTGGGTTTCATCGGTTATTTCCGTAGTGACGTGACAGATCCTTTAAAAAGTTTGAACGGAAATAGAAGAGAACTAACGGACAAACGACGACGAAGGAGACCTGCTTGTAGTTCTAGATCTCTACGACGTAGACTGAGCCCTTATTCAAAAAGAAATTGTTTTTCAAGTTCATATCTGGATTTATGCTTTCTTGTTCTGTTGGTTGTTACTATAAATATAAAGAACTCGCTTATGTTATCTACATTCAACTAGATGATTGATCAACCAACCATATCAACGCATCAGCCGCCGTCAACAGTCTATAGGATATTTTCCTACATGAAGCAGGGCCGGACTTAGGGAATTGGAGTCCCTAGACAAAGTGAATTTGAAGTGTAGTTGGAAAATTTAAAAAAATGAGTCGAAGAATACGCAATCAAATAAAAACCTTCCTGTATCTATATGTATCTATATGTATCTATATGTATCTATATGTATCTATATGTATCTATATGTATCTATATGTATCTAGATGTATCTAGATGTATCTAGATGTATCTAGATGTATCTAGATGTATCTATATGTATCTATATGTATCTATATGTATCTATATGTATCTAGATGTATCTATATGTATCTATATGTATCTAGATGTATCTATATGTATCTATATGTATCTAGATGTATCTATATGTATCTAGATGTATCTAGATGTATCTATATGTATCTATATGTATCTAGATGTATCTATATGTATCTAGATGTATCTATATGTATCTAGATGTATCTAGATGTATCTAGATGTATCTAGATGTATCTAGATGTATCTAGATGTATCTATATGTATCTATATGTATCTATATGTATCTAGATGTATCTATATGTATCTAGATGTATCTATATGTATCTATATGTATCTATATGTATCTATATGTATCTATATGTATCTATATGTATCTATATGTATCTATATGTATCTATATGTATCTATATGTATCTAGATGTATCTAGATGTATCTATATGTATCTAGATGTATCTATATGTATCTATATGTATCTAGATGTATCTAGATGTATCTATATGTATCTAGATGTATCTATATGTATCTATATGTATCTAGATGTATCTATATGTATCTAGATGTATCTATATGTATCTATATGTATCTATATGTATCTAGATGTATCTAGATGTATCTAGATGTATCTATATGTATCTATATGTATCTATATGTATCTATATGTATCTATATGTATCTATATGTATCTATATGTATCTATATGTATCTATATGTATCTATATGTATCTAGATGTATCTATATGTATCTATATGTATCTAGATGTATCTAGATGTATCTATATGTATCTAGATGTATCTAGATGTATCTATATGTATCTAGATGTATCTAGATGTATCTAGATGTATCTAGATGTATCTAGATGTATCTAGATGTATCTATATGTATCTATATGTATCTAGATGTATCTATATGTATCTATATGTATCTATATGTATCTAGATGTATCTAGATGTATCTAGATGTATCTAGATGTATCTAGATGTATCTAGATGTATCTAGATGTATCTATATGTATCTATATGTATCTAGATGTATCTAGATGTATCTAGATGTATCTAGATGTATCTATATGTATCTAGATGTATCTAGATGTATCTATATGTATCTAGATGTATCTAGATGTATCTATATGTATCTATATGTATCTATATGTATCTATATGTATCTAGATGTATCTATATGTATCTATATGTATCTATATGTATCTAGATGTATCTAGATGTATCTAGATGTATCTATATGTATCTATATGTATCTATATGTATCTATATGTATCTATATGTATCTATATGTATCTATATGTATCTATATGTATCTATATGTATCTATATGTATCTATATGTATCTATATGTATCTAGATGTATCTAGATGTATCTAGATGTATCTATATGTATCTATATGTATCTATATGTATCTATATGTATCTATATGTATCTATATGTATCTAGATGTATCTAGATGTATCTATATGTATCTAGATGTATCTAGATGTATCTAGATGTATCTAGATGTATCTAGATGTATCTAGATGTATCTAGATGTATCTAGATGTATCTATATGTATCTATATGTATCTAGATGTATCTAGATGTATCTATATGTATCTAGATGTATCTAGATGTATCTAGATGTATCTATATGTATCTATATGTATCTAGATGTATCTAGATGTATCTAGATGTATCTAGATGTATCTAGATGTATCTATATGTATCTATATGTATCTATATGTATCTATATGTATCTATATGTATCTATATGTATCTTTATGTATCTATATGTATCTATATGTATCTATATGTATCTAGATGTATCTAGATGTATCTATATGTATCTATATGTATCTATATGTATCTATATGTATCTAGATGTATCTAGATGTATCTATATGTATCTATATGTATCTAGATGTATCTATATGTATCTAGATGTATCTATATGTATCTATATGTATCTATATGTATCTATATGTATCTAGATGTATCTAGATGTATCTAGATGTATCTATATGTATCTATATGTATCTAGATGTATCTAGATGTATCTATATGTATCTATATGTATCTATATGTATCTAGATGTATCTATATGTATCTAGATGTATCTAGATGTATCTATATGTATCTATATGTATCTATATGTATCTATATGTATCTAGATGTATCTAGATGTATCTAGATGTATCTAGATGTATCTATATGTATCTAGATGTATCTAGATGTATCTATATGTATCTATATGTATCTATATGTATCTATATGTATCTATATGTATCTATATGTATCTATATGTATCTAGATGTATCTAGATGTATCTAGATGTATCTAGATGTATCTAGATGTATCTATATGTATCTAGATGTATCTAGATGTATCTAGATGTATCTAGATGTATCTAGATGTATCTATATGTATCTATATGTATCTATATGTATCTAGATGTATCTAGATGTATCTAGATGTATCTATATGTATCTATATGTATCTATATGTATCTAGATGTATCTAGATGTATCTAGATGTATCTAGATGTATCTAGATGTATCTAGATGTATCTAGATGTATCTAGATGTATCTATATGTATCTATATGTATCTATATGTATCTATATGTATCTAGATGTATCTAGATGTATCTAGATGTATCTATATGTATCTATATGTATCTATATGTATCTAGATGTATCTATATGTATCTATATGTATCTATATGTATCTAGATGTATCTAGATGTATCTAGATGTATCTAGATGTATCTATATGTATCTATATGTATCTAGATGTATCTAGATGTATCTAGATGTATCTAGATGTATCTAGATGTATCTATATGTATCTATATGTATCGTGATGTATCTAGATGTATCTATATGTATCTAGATGTATCTAGATGTATCTAGATGTATCTAGATGTATCTAGATGTATCTAGATGTATCTATATGTATCTATATGTATCTATATGTATCTATATGTATCTATATGTATCTAGATGTATCTAGATGTATCTAGATGTATCTATATGTATCTATATGTATCTATATATATCTATATGTATCTAGATGTATCTAGATGTATCTAGATGTATCTATATGTATCTATATGTATCTAGATGTATCTAGATGTATCTATATGTATCTAGATGTATCTAGATGTATCTATATGTATCTAGATGTATCTATATGTATCTATATGTATCTAGATGTATCTATATGTATCTAGATGTATTTATATGTATCTATATGTATCTATATGTATCTATATGTATCTAGATGTATCTATATGTATCTATATGTATCTAGATGTATCTAGATGTATCTATATGTATCTATATGTATCTAGATGTATCTAGATGTATCTATATGTATCTAGATGTATCTAGATGTATCTAGATGTATCTATATGTATCTAGATGTATCTAGATGTATCTATATGTATCTAGATGTATCTATATGTATCTATATGTATCTATATGTATCTAGATGTATCTATATGTATCTATATGTATCTATATGTATCTAGATGTATCTAGATGTATCTAGATGTATCTATATGTATCTAGATGTATCTATATGTATCTATATGTATCTATATGTATCTATATGTATCTATATGTATCTAGTTGTATCTAGATGTATCTATATGTATCTATATGTATCTATATGTATCTATATGTATCTATATGTATCTATATGTATCTATATGTATCTAGATGTATCTAGATGTATCTAGATGTATCTATATGTATCTATATGTATCTATATGTATCTAGATGTATCTAGATGTATCTAGATGTATCTATATGTATCTATATGTATCTAGATGTATCTAGATGTATCTATATGTATCTAGATGTATCTAGATGTATCTAGATGTATCTATATGTATCTAGATGTATCTAGATGTATCTATATGTATCTATATGTATCTAGATGTATCTAGATGTATCTAGATGTATCTAGATGTATCTATATGTATCTAGATGTATCTAGATGTATCTATATGTATCTAGATGTATCTAGATGTATCTAGATGTATCTAGATGTAAATCAACAAAAAAAAAGTGAAATTCATATAGCGCCGAGGGACCGAATGTACTTCATGGACGATTCATGATCACCAGACTAGAAATAAGGTTTTAACATCTCACTAAAAGGACGAAACCTTGGTCTTCTAACATATGTAGTCTAACATATCGTTCTAATCATTTGTCAGTAAACATGAAATTATAATACAGACTTAGAGCTAGGCTAGTAGATAGAGCCATTGAATTATGCTATTTTTAAAATCTGATCCATGTTTTGCATTTTTTTCTACAAAAAAAATTCTTTAGTCCTGTGCGAGGCCCCCATCAAAAGGAGGCCCAAGACGGCTGCCTTGTTAGCCAATGGCAGGCCCTGCATGAAGACATTCCTAAATACCCACTTTGTTTAGTTTGCATGCATCCAGTAAGAATTGATTTAGCAAGTATTTTAATAAACCATAAAATAATTTGTGTGAACTTTTTAGCACTTTAGACTCAAATTTCCCAGCTCTCTAGCTTAGATTGCAAATATTTTTTTTCATTTAATCGGCAATAACCTGGCGTCCTTGACATTCTTTATTTTGTCTATTTATTACAAAATCTCTCCCAGTCTTCTTGTTTTTAAGCTTTATCAATTTTCTTGAAATTATTTCGCGACCACTGAGTCACTGACTACCTTTCATTTCTTGCCCTATCTTCCTGTAGTTGCTTAAAGAATGTAAAGCCTGATCTTTAGAAATCCAAATGTAAACAAAGAACAAATTACTCTGATTAACTTAAATGTGAGAATCTCCAAAAGTCGCACGATCTCTAGTAGTCCCAACATCAACAAAACAAAACAAAATATTGACTACAGTCCAATGATAGTCCCTAAAGTTGCAAGCAGTACGTACCTAAGTTGTCGTATCTCAGCAAACACATCGTAATCCTTTAATATCGAGTGCTCGTGTATCCCAGGGTCCATGCCTTTAGCTCGTATCAAATCTTCCAAAGCTTGAACTTGTTGCTACATGAAATAAAACTGCTCGTTTCTATTCAAATGTAATTTTTTTGGGTGTAACAGAGAGACCTTAAAGAAATCGAAGCTAGTGTGTATTTTATAATAATTAAGATATTTGCTACGAAACCCAAGTGTCTAGGACTTGATTCCTTCTAATGGAATTAATTACGTCAGCATACATTAATGTGTTAAAGACTTAACGCAAAAAAACTGTTTTCACATATTTTTTTACATATCTAAATTACTGTGATAATGAACTAAGTCCATGACGATTACCAAACTAAACAGACAGTTAAAAACTATTTTAATTTCACAGAAATTTCACGGGACATAAGACATACGTTTGCTAATTTTTCTACAATTTAGACTTTTAAGTTGTTTTCTTGTTATTAAAGAACTGCAATAAGTTAGTTGAGTGGCACAGTCTTTTAGTGGAGTAGTACAATAAGTTAGTGGAGTGTTGCAGTAAGTTAGTGGAGTGGTGCAGTAGTTAGTGGAGTGGTACAGTAAGTTAGTGGAGTGGTGCAGTAAGTCAAGTTAGTGGAGTGTTGCAGTAAGTTAGTGGAGTGGTGCAGTAAGTTAAGTTAGTGGAGTGGCACAGTGAGTTATTGGAGAACTGCAATAATTTAGTGGAGGGATGCAGTCTTTTAGTGGAGTAGTACAGTAAGTTAGTGAAGTGGTACAGTACATTAGTAAGTGGAACTGTGCTTTGAAGTGATGTAAGTTACCGGAGTTAGCCGAAGCCATTTGCAAGCCAGAGCTTCCTCTGGTGTCAAGAGTGGAATGAATTTTTTAGCATCTTGCCTGAGAGAAAAAAAAAAGAGAGAGAAAAAATAGAACTTTGGTCATCAATATTTATGTTCAATATAGTAGACTGAAAATATGGAAAATGAAAGAAAATAGAAAGTTGTGTGCATAAACAACAGACAAGTACAGTTGAAGTACAGTATAATTGAAAATGGAAACCTGCCAAAGTTTCAGTCCTTTTAGAAGTAATTGATACAAAAATAAAATAGATTTGCCTTAGCAGAGGGTAAAAGTGACGGATGAATTTAGTTGGCACTATTAACACTAGATGGATACTTAAGGTTTAGGGTTCAATTCTGCTGAAGGATATATCGAGGAGAGTGAACTGTTTATAATTAGACTGTAGTTTGTAGCTAATAGTTAATTTAGGGGCCATAAAGAATGACACAATATTTGTATCATTTTTTGATAGCGCCATCCTAGCCAGACACTTTGTATCAATCCTACTACTTACTTTGGTTTTTGAGATTGGCCGCTCTCATCATCATGTTGTTTAAAATACTGCGCTTGTATTTCTGCCATTAATTTTAAAGCTTTCATGTCATCTTTCTAAAGAATACAAGAACATTTTCATATCAGCAAGTTAGTGCATATTTCATTAACAAGTAAGTGAGAGAATGCACATTTCATTAACAAGTCAGTGACAGGGCGCACATTTAAATAAATATAAGTCAGCGATAGAATGCGCATTTCAATAACAAGTCAGTGACAGAGTGCACATTTCAAAAACAAGTTAGTAATAGAGTGCACATTTCAATAACAGGTTAGTGATAGAGTGCACATTTCATTAACAAGTCAGTGACAGGGTCCACATTTAAATAAATAAAAAGTCAGCGATAGAATGCGCATTTCAATAACAAGTCAGTGACAGAGTGCACATTTCAAAAACAAGTCAGTGAAAGAGTGCACATTTGAAAAACAGGTTAGTGATAGATTGCACATTTCAATAACAAGTTAGTGACAGAGTGCACATTTAAAATAAGTCAGTGACAAGAGTGAACATTTTAACAAGTCAATAAAGTACTAAGCCATAAAAAAGAAATATTGTATAGTGTATACCTCAACAAAGCTTAAAGCTACTTGACTACTTGAACTCTAATGCCTTTTATGATAAATGTACAATGTTTAGCTATATTTCTTTTTTCAACAAACAAACCGGCTACATTATTCAAAACCAGAGATTTTCAATGGATTACATTCTTCCACCTTCCTTTTTAAACTTTAACGGGATCTGGGATAACCACGAGCGCAGAGCGTTTTCTGAGCATCTACAACTCACTAGTTCTCTAAGTCAAAAGATCGCAGGACCAAAATATAGAAATAGTGGGACGGGCAGAGACTGAAATGTGAGAGAGACATTCGAGCAGTGGAGCGTGAGTGTGAATCATGAACTTAATCGTCGTCAGATCAAGACCAATCGTTAAAGAAGGCCTGAACACTGACCTGCAACGTCACAACCTGTGGGCAGTTTAGACCATTGCAAGGTCTGTGTTGAGAAGTTCTATAACTAATGGTCTCGGTCAGATCATCCTCATGTTTAGCAAGACTTTGTTCATGAGGAAGCCATGGGCAACAGAACAATGGGGTTACTCAGGAAACATTGGACCGTTCTTGCGCATGTTAATGGGGAATTATACACTACGATTGTTGAAGATGTATTGTAATGTCTTCTTTCAAGAACAGTTTGAATAACATTTGTTGCAGAAGCCTCTCAAAAATATAAATAAATAAAAAAAATAAAAGGTCTAACGTAGAAGATGAAAAACTCGTCATTTTATTTTGAAGTCATTTCCTTTTTTTTTTTTGTTATGTTTGGAACATATTAGAATGCATTGAATATTCAAATGTGCCTTTAGGACTACACAAGGCAAATACAACACAATGATCACCCCTTCAAAAACTAAGAAAAGAGACCGCCTCCGTAGCACCCCATTTGTCACAACGTTTGGATTCTAAATATTTGAAATTACAATATTCTAAAACAAAAAATTGAAAGACATATTTCTCCAAAATTCCAAGCACATATCTAGACACTAGTTCAGATCTAACACATTACTTCCAAGCATTAAATACCTACTTCAGCGTTGGATTTCCGGCGGTACTTTTGTTTTTAGATAACCGACAAGAAGAAAAAAACAATTAGTATGAAAGATTGTTTAAAATTATATTTTAAGAAATAAAAAACATGAAATAGTTTGAAAGACTTCCTCTAGTACAAGGAACGTACAAAGTAACTAAGCCGGTCTACGGCCAGGTCATCGGTGAACGAAAAGCCTCAATGATGTCGCCTAGAGACCTGGTCACGTCTGCCCTACTGTCTCGTCTCTCTGGCTTCTAAGCTAGTTTCTTCTATTGGTCACTCTCTTCCTGCCCAGCCACTTCTACACCCCCTCCCATTGAACAAGTAAACAAGGAACGTAACTCTAATTCAAATACTATTAATAGTAACAATAGTAACATTAATGAAACTCTGTTCAAGAAGAGCTTCACTTACAGAGTCATCAGGAGCAGCTCCAGCGTCAGCTGAAACATAGAAAGCAAGAAATCACCAATGTTTAAAGTTTCGCGGTAGAAGAAAGCAAAGCAACGAGTGAACGTGACATGTAGTTGTAAAACCTGAGCCAAAGCCTGAGGATGGCGAGCTGCGATAGACCTACAAAGTTGGCAGAGACAACAAACGCCTTCAAGTTCACATTATACATTTTTTTTTTTACAATTTTCTAAAAATATATATATATATATAAATGTCAAGGACGCCAAATTAAAAGATGACTGTTACCAACTAGATAACGAACTAAACCACGTTTTTCCGTTCCAAGCGTAAGAGTTTAGACATTTGATTTAAGAATGCTGAAAAGTGCATTAAGTATTTTATGGCATATTTCAATGCTTGGCTAATCATAAAATGCCTTACTCTGTAGACTGGATGCACGAAAAAGCTTGCTATTAATGGAGTAGATACCATGACATATATGAAAATATTCCATATAGTTTCAACATTACAGCCGTGTTTCGGTTGAAACCAGTCACACATTTTGTATATGGCTCTATATTCTTTTATTTCATTATAAACGGTCGTGATCAAATGTTTTAATGCATTCATTCAAGTGTTGTCTACCTTTTTAAAAAGTAGGACAACAAAATGTGGAGATCCTCTTGGTGAGATTCTTAGTCAGACTAAACTCTTGGATATGTATGGGAAGTAACTAAAATATGGGCACATGTAAGTTCACTCCCTTTTATAATTTTAGTTACATGTATTTGATTCGGCTTAACCAGTTAAAGATAGATGCCTGGTTTACATTTGACTTTTTTTTTCATCCTCATGATCATCTGTCCCTTGACTTTGTGGTTGGGTCGATTCGATGTTCTCGGTTCAAACCTTGCCCGCTGCCATCCGGGGCCTGCGGGAGGTTTGGACTAGGAAGAAAATTATCTTCAACTCTAAAGGAACATCCGAAACATGAAAACAAACACATTCCGCCACTCTTTACTCTTCCAGAGTTCTATAGAGTCGAATGGCTAAACATTCAAAAACGTTTTCTCCCTTCAATACATCGGTTCAATCGTAACAACATATAGAGTCTCACTAAACGAGATGAAAGCCTGTTTAATTAACAACATATAGAGACTCACTAAACGGGATGAAAGCCTGTTTAATTAATAACAACATATAGAGACTCATTAAAAGAGATGAAAGCCTGTTTAATTAATAACAACATATAGAGACTCACTAAACGAGATGAAAGCCTGTTTAATTAATAACAACATATAGAGACTCACTAAACGAGATGAAAGCCTGTTTAATTAATAACAACATATCTCATCATTGGCCTCCTTCAGTCGTAGGACGACTATGGTTCATCTCAGAGCAAGTGAGTTGAAAGCCTGGGCATTGCTTATGGTCGGAACGACGTCGCCCACACAGCAGTTCCCTCTCTCTCCGCGCAGCTGATTTGACCAAAGGAACGGAGTATCCAATACAGTTTGGGATCAGTAGCGCCGCAGGATCTGCCAGGCTATAGAACAGTGTGCCACAGTCTGCCTAAGGGTCACCAGCTCCTGATTTTTCCTCAGGATTGTCTCCCGAAGCCTTTCCCGTGTTTGGGTATAGCCGCAGGGCAGTGGAGGTTTGGATTCAGAGTTTCCTTCTCCTAGATGGGTAGCCAACCAAGGCCAACGAGCCCTCTCCTGCCCGAAGCTTACTGATTTAGGCGCCAGTTGCTCGCCTTTGCCCCTTCTCCTGTCTGTGGTAACGGTTCCGCCAGGATCAGTAACTGAGCCACACGTGAAGGCCAGGAGTTGGACTGGTTGTCAGAGGCTATTTGAGACGCATGCCATTGGAAGCACTTTGTAGGTAATGATGGGCTTAAGACCATTACCACTTCCGGCGTTAACAACCTTGCGGAACAACATATAGAGACTCATTAAACGAGATGAAAGCCTGTTTAATTAATAACAACATATAGAGACTCACTAAACGAGATGAAAGCCTGTTTAATTAATAACAACATATCTCATCATTGGCCTCCATCAGTCGTAGGACGATTATGGTTCATTTCAGAGCAAGTGAGTTGAAAGCCTGGGCATTGTTTATGGTCGGAACGATGTCACGCACACAGCAGTTCCCCCCTCTCCGCGCAGCTGATTTGACCAAAGGAACGGAGTATCCAATACAGTTTGGGATCAGTAGCGCCGCAGGATCTGCCAGGCTGTAGAACGGTGTGCCACAGTCTGCCTAAGGGTCACCAGCTCCTGATTTTTCCTCAGGGTTGTCTCCCGAAGCCTTTCCCGTGTTTCGGTATAGCCGCAGGGCAGCGGAGGTTTGGATTCGGAGTTTTCCTTCTCCTAGATGGGTAGCCAACCAAGGCCAACGAGCCCTCTCCTGCCCGAAGCTTACTGGTTTAGGCGCCAGTTGCTCGCCTTTGCCCCTTCTCCTGTCTGTGGTAACGGTTCCGCCAGGATCAGTAACTGAGCCACACGTGAAGGCCAGGAGTTGGACTGGTTGTCAGAGGCTATTTGAGACGCATGCCATTGGAAGCACTTTGTTGGTAATGATGGGCGTAAGACCATTACCACTTCCGGCGTTAACAACCTTGCGGAACAACATATAGAGACTCACTAAACGAGATGAAAGCCTGTTTAATTAACAACATATAGAGACTCACTTAACGAAATGAAAGATTGTTTAATTAATAGCAACATATAGAGACTCACTAAACGAGATGAAAGCCTGTTTAATTAATAACAACATATAGAGACTCATTAAACGAGATGAAAGCCTGTTTAATTAAGCTTGGCAGACGATGTCTTTTTTTTAATTAGTAATGTTGAAAATACGAACTGTAGCTCAAGTTACTGGTATCCTAAATGGCGCGAAGTTTATCTAAAGTCAGAAACTAGAAAAAGATAATTTTCAGATGTATTAGACTCTAACATCTATTGTGTGAAGTTCTTTGAGAAAACACGCCTGGTGATAAGGGTCTATAAGCAAATAACAAAATACTATTTAGCTCAAAAACAGTTCAAGGCTTCCTAATAGTTTGCTTGGAACAATGATCTATATTGATATCATAAAATCTCATCATCAAAGTAAGTTAAATTTCTACATGTTTTAAGAATAAGGTTAAAAGAGATCGTAATAAGACAGCGACAGAAACATAAGCACAATCAGTGAAATCGTGTGCATTCAGACAGGTCAGTGAAATATTGTGGTCCAAACAGGTCAGAGAAAATTGTGTTCCAGACAGGTCAGTGAAATATTGTGGTCCGGACAGGTCAGTGAAATAATTGTGCCTTCAGACAGATCAGTGAAATAATTTTGTGTTCCAGACAGGTCAGTGAAATATTGTGCCTTCAGACAGGTCAGTGAAATAGTGTGTGTGTTTCAGACAGATCAGTGAAATATTGTGTATTCAGACAGGAACAGTAGCACTCGAGTCAGTGGCTGTAGTAAGCAATGTACTCGGTGGATGTAGCATTTGTTTAACACAATGTCGGTATCATGATAAGACAGTGACACTACCATGTGATAAGACAGTGATAGTATCATGCATGTCTAAGACAGTGACAGTACCATGTGTTAAAACAATGACAGTACCGTGTGTTAAAACAATGACAGTACCATGTGTTAAGACAATGACAGTACCGTGTGTTAAAACAATGACAGTACCATGTGTTAAGACAATGACAGTACCGTGTGTTAAAGCAATGACAGTGCTATGTGTTAAAAAATGACAGTACCGTGTGTTAAATCAATGACAGTACCATCTGTTAAAACAATGACAGTACCACGTGTTAAAACAATGACAGTACCATGTGTTAAAACAATGACAGAGCCGTGTGTTACAGTTGTACTTCTATGTATTCAGTCCATGTCAACCTAAAGTAGAAGGTCACTTACCTGTACCAACTGAAATTTGTTTTCTATCAGATCGTTCATCTGTTTTCGTCCTGTCGATCAGGAAATTGTTTCAAAACACTTTTTTAACTACTTTTCATTTATATAAAAAATAAAAATAACAGCACACGCTCTAACGTCTTTGAGTTGTTCTCTTAGACTCTTCAGTGCTTAGAAAAATGTCTATTTTATGATTAGATCAGTGACTTGTTAAAGAACAACAATTCTGGTATACGGGAATAAAAGTCGATTGAATTGACTCTTCTAATTATACAGACCTGGCTTGTTTGCTGGTCCCCGCAGGTTTT
Source organism: Biomphalaria pfeifferi (assembly GCA_030265305.1). NCBI lineage: Eukaryota > Metazoa > Mollusca > Gastropoda > Planorbidae > Biomphalaria > Biomphalaria pfeifferi. The sequence goes on from JASAOG010000024.1 coordinate 1,919,422, forward strand.
AGAGCAGTACTAGAAGTGGTGGCAGTGGATTCTGGGAGCATGCCCGGGTAGACATCAGATCTACATTGATCAGGGTACGATATCAGTGTGTTTAAACACACAGAGAAATCTCATATTTTGATGTCACTGTCAAATGACATGTATATGTCAGTATCGATATACTTACCGAAGTATTCGTCCCATGCCAGGTATTCTGAAATGTTGATAATTTATTCATCAGAAGATAATGCTTAGAATATAGACATCACATAAGTACACACTTTTTTCATTCTATCACTTTGTATATCTGTTGTACATATATATATATATATATATCTTTCTCTCTCTCTCTCTCTCTCTCAAACACACAGCATACAGGAAAATATTTTGATTGAATAGATTAAATGTGCTCATCATGGTAAGATAAGATTTCAATTGTCAATGACACTCAATGTACACCTGCCTCTAAATCACTGATTTCACTAACTCACTGATATCTGACTATCTGATATCCCTAAGTAATTACTCTGACTCACTGACAACTCTAGATAACTGACAACCGATTTACTAACTCTGACTCACTGACAACTCTGACTCACTAACAACTCTGACTCACTGACAACCGATTTACTAACTCTGACTCACTGACAACTCTGACTCACTGACAACCGATTTACTAACTCTAACTCACTGACAACTCTGACTCACTGACAACTCTGACTCACTGACAACTCTGACTCACTGACAACTCTGACTCACTGACAACTGACTCACTGACAACCGATTTACTAACAACTGTTATAAAACAAAAAAAACAAACTAACGAAGCACTTCTAAAGGAACACCAACAAAGGGAGAGCAGTTATAACCAACTTTAAAGAATCTATTATTTCTACATGTACAAGATTTAAAATCATTCCATTAATATAATCGGATTGTCATTTGTTAAATGGCAAGAATTTGTTTGCTGATTCTATTTTGTTTGTTTGTTCAATAATGACTACTGTAACATTAGAAAGTGGCCACTTACGTGATATAACTCATACGCGGACCTCTCGTCCTGAAAACAAAAATATAAAACAAGAAGGAAACTTCCTGAACATTCTGGCCGTATCTATTTATAGCCATCTACTGTCAATCTGTTCAAGTATTTCATAGTTTGTAAAGATGTAACAGAGGTAAGTAGCAATAAGAAAAAAATGATACTGAAAAACTGATACCATTTTTTGCCAACCTGGGTGGTAGCGAACAATCCAGATTCAATTTAAACTATACTTCAGATGACCTTGTAAAATGTTTTGTAAAATGTTTGACATGTTTCAGATGTTCCTTCAGAGTTGAAGATAGTTTACTTCCTAGTCCAATCCTCCCGCAGGACGACGGGGGATGGGAGCGGGCAGGGTTTGAACCCGGGACCATCGATAAATCCAAACGACAGTCCAGCGCGCAAACCGCACGACCAGGCAGCCTTAAAGACTACTTCGTTAACAAGATCTACATTCATTACTTTTTTTTTACTGTTAGTGCTAGTGTTACTTTACATAGTGCTAGTGTTACTTTACATAGTGCTAGTGCTACTTTACATAGTGCTAGTGTTACTTTACATAGTGCTAGTGTTACTTTACATAGTGCTAGTGTTACTTTACATAGTGCTAGTGCTACTTTACATAGTGCTAGTGTTACTTTACATAGTGCTAGTGTTACTTTACATAGTGCTAGTGTTACTTTACATAGTGCTAGTATTACTTTACATAGTGCTAGTGTTACTTTACATAGTGCTAGTGTTACTTTACATAGTGCTAGTGTTACTTTACATAGTGCTAGTGTTACTTTACATAGTGCTAGTGTTACTTTACATAGTGCTAGTGTTACTTTACATAGTGCTAGTGTTACTTTACATAGTGCTAGTGTTACTTTACATAGTGCTAGTGTTACTTTACATAGTGCTAGTGTTACTTTACATAGTGCTAGTGTTACTTTACATAGTGCTAGTGTTACTTTACATAGTGCTAGTGTTACTTTACATAGTGCTAGTGTTACTTTACATAGTGCTAGTGCTACTTTACATAGTGCTAGTGCTACTTTACATAGTGCTAGTGTTACTTTACATAGTGCTAGTGTTACTTTACATAGTGCTAGTGTTACTTTACATAGTGCTAGTGTTACTTTACATAGTGCTAGTGTTACTTTACATAGTGCTAGTGTTACTTTACATAGTGCTAGTGTTACTTTACATAGTGCTAGTGTTACTTTACATAGTGCTAGTGTTACTTTACATAGTGCTAGTGTTACTTTACATAGTGCTAGTGTTACTTTACATAGTGCTAGTGTTACTTTACATAGTGCTAGTGTTACTTTACATTACGTAAGCATATTTCACTGTTTAGTGTTTTACTCGAAGAACCAAGCGTACGTCTGGTCTTAAGTATTTCTTTCTTTTTAAACATGACTCCTTGATATCTATGTAAAATCAGAGGCGGCCTAAGCAGTGGGGCCCCTGGGTGTATTCCTTTTGCGAGACCAACAAGATTCGTAAGTGTAAGTTATATATATAAATACCTACCACAACACTCACGGGCTTGTCCCCCTCTAGCATAGTAAAAAATGTACGTACAACCTTCTGCGGGGACCATTACTATTGAATTTAATTTGCTCTTTTATTGATTTCTAAAAAAGACAAGTTACAGTCGATGAGATTTTTTTTCCAGAAAATTCCACCACGCCAGTTTAAAGGGGAATACTGCGGTGCATTGCCTTTATGGCAGAGGCCACTACTATTAGCATCACTATCTGGCGATTACCGAAGGTTCTTTCTATCGCGGGGATCTTTAGGCTGCGGGGCCTGACGCGGTTGTCACCCCTAAATACGTGTCAGTGTAACTCTAAATCCATAATTGTACCTCATATGTAGCTATTACTTTCTATGGTTGACTTTCTAACAGACTTACTTGGAACTGTCCAATACTGAAACTGTCCCGACATTTTCAGTTGGCCTTTTGGCTGCACGCCTGGAGTATACAGGAACTTGGGTAAGCAACGGAGGGGAGAGGGCGTCAATAAAATATGTTAGAACATTGGAGTACAACACGTTACTATGGTCTGAGCTAAATATACGCATACATACTCACATTCACACACACACAGATGACGAAGAGTAACTTCACTCATCTAAATTACCATTGTTGTCATTGTTGTTTATACTTCAAAAAGGTGTGGGGGGGGGGGGGATATGTGTGTGAGAACAAACCAGATTCAAAGAAATATTGTATTATGATTTACATACAAAGGACTTTTGTTCTGGACATGCCTGGCGATATGCGCTTGGGGCTGTGGTTACAATGAGCTTCAGTTCCAGCCTTGGATGTTTTCATCAACAGGACTGGGAAGTAATGCATTGGGGGAAAGTTCGAAACTAACAAAATAAATACACGAATACACACGTCTTCATTCGTCCACTAAGACACAAATAAATACGCACGTCTTCATTCGTCCACTAAGACACAAATAAATACACACGTCTTCATTCGTCCACTAAGACATAAATAAATACCCATGTCTTCATTCGTCCACTAAGACAAAAATAAATACACACGTCTTCATTCGTCCACTAAGACACAAATAAATACACACGTCTTCATTCGTCCACTAAGACACAAATAAATACACATGTCTTCATTCGTCCACTAAGACACAAATAAATGCCATGTCTTCATTCGTCCACTAAGACATAAATAAATACCCATGTCTTCATTCGTCCACTAAGACACAAATAAATACACACGTCTTCATTCGTCCACTAAGACACAAATAAATACACACGTCTTCATTCGTCCACTAAGACACAAATAAATACACATGTCTTCATTCGTCCACTAAGACACAAATAAATGCACATGTCTTCATTCGTCCACTAAGACACAAATAAATACCCATGTCTTCATTCGTCCACTAAGACACAAATAAATACACACGTCTTCATTCGTCCACTAAGACACAAATAAATACACACATCTTCATTCGTCCACTAAGACACAAATAAATACACATGTCTTCATTCGTCCACTAAGACACAAATAAATGCACATGTCTTCATTCGTCCACTAAGACACAAATAAATACCCATGTCTTCATTCGTCCACTAAGACACAAATAAATACACACGTCTTCATTCGTCCACTAAGACACAAATAAATACACACGTCTTCATTCGTCCACTAAGACACAAATAAATACACACGTCTTCATTCGTCCACTAAGACACAAATAAATACACACGTCTTCATTCGTCCACTAAGACACAAATAAATACACATGTCTTCATTCGTCCACTAAGACACAAATAAATGCACATGTCTTCATTCGTCCACTAAGACAAAAATAAATACACACGTCTTCATTCGTCCACTAAGACACAAATAAATACACACGTCTTCATTCGTCCACTAAGACACAAATAAATACACATGTCTTCATTCGTCCACTAAGACACAAATAAATGCCATGTCTTCATTCGTCCACTAAGACATAAATAAATACCCATGTCTTCATTCGTCCACTAAGACACAAATAAATACACACGTCTTCATTCGTCCACTAAGACACAAATAAATACACACGTCTTCATTCGTCCACTAAGACACAAATAAATACACATGTCTTCATTCGTCCACTAAGACACAAATAAATGCACATGTCTTCATTCGTCCACTAAGACACAAATAAATACCCATGTCTTCATTCGTCCACTAAGACACAAATAAATACACACGTCTTCATTCGTCCACTAAGACACAAATAAATACACACGTCTTCATTCGTCCACTAAGACACAAATAAATACACACGTCTTCATTCGTCCACTAAGACACAAATAAATGCACATGTCTTCATTCGTCCACTAAGACACAAATAAATACACATGTCTTCATTCGTCCAATAAGACACAAAATGCAGTTCTCTCAGAGCTATTGTTTTGTTGACATTTACAGTTTAATACTAGGAGAATACGCCCACTCATTTTTTGTCTAAAATATATTATGTATTTTTATTAAAATTTCGTTCCCTTAAATTCAGTAGTCTAAAACAGCAGTTATCCAACTTTTTTAACCGCATGTAAACGGCCAGCATGGGCTCAAAAATCGTTCAGTCCAATGGAACCTCACCTCAGCAGCTTCATGTTACACTGCGGGTAGAAGTCTGAAGGGGCTGTACCGCGTCACGAGCAGGATAAGATAGTTTGGGCCTATGTTATAGTCTCAAAATGTAACGGGCTCGCAGAGTGACTCCTATCATGATACATAAGAACAAAACAAAACGTCTACTTACATATTAACATTGGAACCCACACCAAGCAAAGAATCTTTACGACGGAGGCTACTTTTGGCCAACTGCAAACATAAGATCAAATAATTGTCCATTTCACTTGTAATAATAATGTGCAGCTAATAGTTTTTTGTTCTTCCTAAGATATAATTTATTAATGACAACATAACCAATTGAAGTGAACAGCCAAAATGCATACACATAATGCCTCCTACATTGGCACAGAAAAAAAAATAAACAAGGATTGGAAGATATAATACAGAAAAAAATTTAAAGGCGATACCATACATTTAAAGCTACAACTAACCCAACGTTAGAAGGTTGGGTGTCATATAGAAACTGTTGGTCAGGTCGTCAATATATCACACACATAAAGACATATAGAGTCAGTCACACATTCAGACACTCAAACAGTGACACTCGTACATTGATACACACACAGAGAGACGCTAGTGGTCATCTGTATCTATGCTTACTTCGGCATTATTGGTCAGGTCGTCCAGATACCAGCCAGAGCGTTGCCCAAAGCTAACCTCGCGAGGCAGAGCGTTGTTGTTCATGTGGTGTAGGTACTTCCGGTGTTTCTTAGAGTCCATCATTGACTTGAGAGTTGTCATGCAGATGTCAGTGATTCTGAAACAAGGCTCAATGTTACACTCGACTCATTTATAAACCGTGTATCCACTTTCTCATAATTTATGGTTAAGAACGAGAGAGCGAAATAGTCGATTTTAGCGTGATAAATTATTTGGGGTCAAGAGAAAGAGAGAGAGTAAGAGAGAGAATGTGATGAAAGGAAAGGGGGGAGGCACTTTGAGAAAGAAGATGAAGAGGGGACAAAGTGCGTGAGAAAGACTAAGGGAGATAATGTGGTGGAGGGATACATTAATCCTAAATGCAGAACAGGCCAGACACTACAAAATTAGAAATAAGTCAAAACTCGAGTAATTTACTACTTGTATCGACTCGTCATTCACCAGAAGGCAAGGGTCTAAACTGATCAGAAGGAATGAACGAACCAAAACATTGTTTTAGTAAAACTACATTTGGCTTTTTTTTCAGAAACAAGTGAAAAGGTTTAATCAATTTGGAATTTCTCAACTCCACACCGTAATAATGATATTCATCCAATAATCAACATACTAATACAAGATAGCAACTTCAACTGTCTCAAAAGTGTTGTTGTTTTTTTATGCCAAATTCCTAAATACAGGGAATAGTTGAAAGATTTAATAACAATTTTATCTTCTAGTTTACTAGTCAAACGAAATTCATAATGGCTATTTGTAAATAAAGGCATTGAGTCACATTGAGAAGAAATATTTTTCTGCTGAAGAGTATTTCCATTACTACCCGTAAAGAAATGAAAAGATCGGGTTTTGAATTAAGGCTCGAGTTTTGGTCACACAAAGCCTAAGCAGGACAAATATTAGTAATAGAAATAAAAGTAATTTTTTCGCCATCTTTGTTTTCTAAAGACCTACAAGAACATTGACTGACCTATCCATATCAGATATTTCTTCAAGAACAGTCGTATTGACACCTTTCTTGACCTCCTTGTGAAGATCAAACACCATTTTCCTCTTCAAATCTTTGTGCTTACAGGTGCCTGACAGCTTGCTGGTTGTTTTTAAACAGCTGGGTCCACCAATATCTGTCTCCATCATCTGATACCCTGGCACTCTGGGACACACACGATAACTGTTAGCATACATAATTCATTTATACATTTAATATTACACTAAGACACAAACGACTTAATAAGCGAGGCCAAGACTAGACGCTGGGTACATCCGACTCTTTAATAGCACACTCTCACTTTACAGAGGGTCAACACAATTATAACATGAGCTTTCATGCCAAGCGGTAGAAGTATAAGTCCTAACAACAAATACATACACATAAACACAATGTCAACAATAACATCTAAACATTAATATTAATAATAATATTATGAAGTATTATTATATTTATAAGTAATTCAGTTTCTTCTTTCAAACTCAAGATATTTCCCTTCAATAATGGGGATATAAATATTTATTTTATTAAATGTATATTAACAGGCTGTATCACTAGTTAATTTCCAATTAGGTTTTAAAGTCAAGATTAAATGATTTGTGAATTAATTTTTAAGTATTAAATGTTGCATAAATGAGTGTGTTTTTCATTTGACTGTGTGGGTGATTTAATTATTATAATCGGCCTCATTGACGACATATTTAACATCGTCCCTGCTAAAAAAAAAAAAAAAAAAGATGACCAGGTTCCTGCTAAAACAAAAAAAAGATGACCAGGTTCCTGCTAAAACAAAAATAGATGACCAGGTTCCTGCTAAAACAAAAAAAAAGATGACCAGGTTCTTGCTAAAACAAAACGCTCTAAAATATTGGGACGAGTTCAATTTTCATAAATTGACTGGAAACAGTAGAAGGCTGAGATAGTTGGTTCGAAGTTACAAAAGCATCAGCAGTGATACCCAGCGAAACCTCAAGGGTATTAAGGGCTAGACTAAGGGAGTGACCCTGCTCTAAACTAAGCTATAGACGTGGACTGAAGATATTTACTTGGAAGTGTAGATTGTATTCCAGTTCTGAATAGTGGTGAGACGTTTGAAATAAATTTTACTGGTCAGTTGGTGGTAGGATGGGTCTCGTGACAGTCTGGGCGAAGTTGTCACAGACCTGGACAGTAGAATGTGAAAAGAGGTTTGAAATGATGTCACAGTATAGACCTACAATTCTCCTTTTGTTTCGGCTCTAATTTTATCCATAAGAATGAAATCTTAACCAATTGCATTATTTTACTTTGAAAGGCAATAAACTCAATAAATATATATAGACCTAAGTCTTCTACTGTGGGTACGAGACGTTTTGGCTCAGCCGTTTTGGCGTGAGTCGCTATTACACAACAAGTTGTGACGATAATTTGTAAAACGCAAAACTTTTTATACTAAACATTATTTTTCACTGAACTGTACTAAGTATATAAATAGTAGACATTCTCTCCGCCTCAAAATGTAATAACTATTTCCTATTGCGAACTATTGATGGCTACCTGGGCGTGTGGAATGTGCGCAGGGTTGTCGGCTCAATAGTCCCGGGTTAGAACCTTCCCCGCCGGCTTTTCACGCATCCGGTTGGAGGTTTGGGCTAAGATGTAATAATATTCGATTCTGATGGAAACAAAGTTACAAACTATGAATGGTCCGATTCCTACCTGAGACCATGATGCCTCCCCCCACCCCATAAATTATTGATGAGGTTTTTGAAACACACGCATGACATGCATCAGTTTTCTCTTTTGTTTAGTTAGAGATACCATACATTTTAAAAACATTTTCGTGTGAACAAAAAGTTCTAGCGATTGTTTTATTTTGTTGTTGGACAATATCAAAACACACACGTTAATGTTAGTGATAAGCCTATGCAAATAATTACACAAACTTCATTCCAAAATCTAATTGACAAAAGTAACCTTTGTTCTTTACATACATTATACGCTTGAATACAAAAACACATGCCAGATATAGATAAGTAACATTCTTGTCAAACACATAATAAAATGAATTCAGATAAAGCGGCTAATGCATTTAAAGCCAAAATGCCCAGCGCCAAAACGCCCTTTATCTACTTCCAGTTTATTACCAATTTTCTATTTTCCGTACTAATATAGGTTTTTGAAACTATATGAAAATATTCTAGTTTATCTGGTATTATAGTGTTCATAACAGAGGTACGCGCTTAATAAATACTGTATAGTAACTTAGTAGTTTAGCAGTTTATTTCTTCAGAGTTTACACTGAAACTAATCATTGGAATGTATGCTTTTTAACTTTGTTCATCTAATCCATTCTGTTATGGGCATGAAGAAAAGTATTACATTAGTGATACATGCCTGTTAATCAACTGGATATATAAACTAATTCCGAAACTGTTCATAAAGACAAAACATTTACATCTAATTGTAGTTCAACCAAACGGGTAAAACACCACTGCATGTTAATGCTGAGGATAATGTTCAAAGAGAAATTAGAAATATCTTCATCACATACTATCTAAGGTTTGTATAGTCATATTTGTTTTAGATACTGCGTCACAATGTCACACAATGAATCGTACAAAGAATGTCTAGAGAAGTTGAAACTTTGTGATGGGAGGAAATCTGTTCCCAGTTGGCAACTCTAGAGAAGTTGAAACTTTGTGATGGGAGGAAATCTGTTCCCAGTTGGCAACTCTAGAGAAGTTGAAACTTTGTGATGGGAGGAAATCTGTTCACAGTTGGCAACTCTAGAGAAGTTGAAACTTTGTGATGGGAGGAAATCTGTTCACAGTTGGCAACTCTAGAGGAGACGTTGAAAAAAAAAAGGGTACGGTTGGTTTTAGTGTTGGGAAGACTCTGTTGATAGCTACACGGACACAACTTGACTGTTGGCTTACCTTGGACTGTCATGAACTGGACATCGTGAAAGAGAGCCCTGGAAAGAAGACACTTGTTACAATGAAAAGTGAAGACTTAAGCAGACAACTGAACCAGCCATTTTTATTAATAAATAATTGGCACAATACATGATCTTCTTAGGTGGGGCCTTTTTAAAACTGTTTTTTCGTTAGCGCTAAACAAACATTGAAAAGACTATAATCTTAAATGGAATTCTTTTATGAATTAATTACCAATCAATTATTCGTCTAATTTTGTTTGGTCATGTTGTAAAGTCCGTTGGCATTGAAAAAACAAAGGACGGATTCGACCATATAAACATTTGTCAAAACTTATATAATTACAATTAGAAAGAAAACATGAAGGTGGGCTTAGTTTCAAAAGTCCAAAGCTCAATCCATGCAATTTAATGGACTAATATATATATATATATATATATATATATATATATATATATATATATATATATATATATATATATATATATATATATATATAATTCCCCTACTACCACCGATCACAAAGTGTGGGCTGAGCGTTTATGTATATCGCGTTATTTCCAATTTACTTCTTAAACATTGTCACTAGGGCACCAAGCAAGCCATGCTTAACAATACCTGTCAGTAGGGCACCAAACAGACCATGTTTTACGAGGCCTTATCACTGCCACGCTAGTACTTGGCATCTCATATTTGTTGTATAAATCTAAAACTTTAATGTAAATAATGACCTTCTCAAGCCTACTTACATCCAAGCCAAATTCAGATCTGTGGTAGTGGCTGCCGTAGAGAGAAGTAGTATCTCTGGGCAAGGATTTAGTTCTGGAATTTCAAAGACATTTAGATATTATATATACTATAGAACTGTGTATACTATAGAACCCATTCTCATATTTTGTACGATTCAACAATAAAAAAAAAAGTCTAGTTCTTTTCGAGTTGTGCTGATCTTTTAATTCTCTAACTTGAGGGTTGAAGCTCATTGTAAGTTCAATGACCAGGTCTATATATTTTTGGAGCTAATCAAAGTATTCTTTATGCTAGCAGACAAGAACGCTTGTTAACTGTCATACATTAACTCTGTAGGTGCACACTTGTAATGGTACGTCGTCCCCTGTTATAAACTAGAAGATCGACAAGACAAACTAATGGAATCCTACTGTGTGTATCAGTCCATTGACAAATGTAAAAATATAGTTAAAATACTTTTAAAAATAAGACAATCCTCTTTTAAGTAGGTGGTGACTGTTCTGTAAGAGCGAATATTTTACTCGTTAATAATTAATGAATGTTAGATTTTAAAAAAAAAAGGAACATTTTTTACCCCGCACCCATTCCCGTAACAACGAAAACAAAATCCCGGTTAAGCGACTTTATTCATCTAATTAGTGTACATAAGATTCAAATGACTAAAAGTCTCTAGAACCAGAATGACAAGACTGGGCGCGTACGTCTATTTATTCTTCAAACTCTTTAATGACTAGAGTCTACATGCTGAAAAAAACACCCGCCGAGATTTTCAAGGACAAAATCAATTTTAGATGATTTAGAAAACTATAACGATCAAACTATTTTTTTTATTAGTGTGGCCATTGAGCTTGTGATTTTTTCCCAAAGATATAAACATTGCTATCTAATTTCTAGGAAAATCGTTAGAGCCGTTTTCGAGAACCGTGTCCATCCAGTTTTAAAAATATTTTCTGAGCCGAGGAATTCGCAAGCTGAATAGAGGAATTGTAAAAAAAAACAACATTCAAATTTATCTCCCTTTTTTATGGCTATCAATACGTTTAGTTTCTTAAAAGTAAAACAAATGACCCCCCTCAATGGACTCTGTTTGTCATTATTAGCATCTGGGGTTGATACGCTACTGACTTTACAGTTATTCTTCATCCTGAGGTGTCCATATCAATGATTAGCTTACCTGGTTTCTGGAGTCCTTGGTGAGATCATTGAGTCAGGGGAGGTATGCCTCTTTAGCATAAAACTTTTGCTCATGTTGGCTAAGTCTGAAAAGGTGGCTACTGAAGTGAAGGGAAAGTTTGGCTGCAAAGATTCTGGCGGGAAGAGGGTGCAAACTGCCTGAAGGGAGGAAGGGTCGAGGGAGCAGAGGTGGTGAGCTTATTTCCGGCGGTGGTGTAAGTCTGATGTCATCAGTGACATTCGTAATGTCAAGAGGCTAAGGTCCAAGAAATAGAGAATGAAGACAAGATCCTAGTCGGTGGATTAATGCATCTCAAAAGTGAAGCTGAAATGCAATAGACGTCTTTAGTAAAGAGCAAGTTGTTTCCCTTTTATCTAGAGTTGTTTTGTTTTTTTAACTTTCTATAAAGGAAACTTGTTGTGTACTAAATCAAAGAACATAATCTTTCAAACAATTGCTGGCATTTGCGGTTGCTGCTAGTAGGCCTAATTTATTGGTTAGAGATTAGATCTAGCATCCAACTCACCAGATGTGAATGCAACTTGCAAGGTGGTGTCTACTATACAGGTTTTTAAGCTCCTACAACCATTATAGCAACGGCGACACTGACCATTAGTAGGATTTAGGTGGACTATATTGGAGTAGAGTGGAGTAGAGTGGAGTACTTCGGATCCCCATCTCTCCCACCCCACCCCCCTTTTCAAAGTGAGCTCAATGAAGAATGAAAGATTAGATTTGGACAGCCTCTATTTCTTTCCCTAGACTTGTATAGAAAGTCATTTGCAGTGGTGTTATATGTCAAATCAATGCAACGTTATAAGAGGCTGTACCATTGTCGATACTTCGTTTCATTTGTGTTCTCGTCTAGCCGTCGAGCCAAAATTAAAAGTAAATCTGGAATTAACTCTAGATTTAGATCAAGGTCAGATGTGATGTCAGTTCGTTTCCAAAGCAGTCTTTTACAAATATTTTCTATTTTCTTAAACATTTTTGCTTCGACATTATCATCTATCTTTTAACCTTTTGCGTTAAATTGAAGAAGTGCACTTTCTTCATAATCATTATATTTGTAATCCAGATCTCGTGTATAGGTCTTCTCTAATTCTATCCACAGCTCTTTGTTTCTTCTTCTTCCTCGTTCTCATTGTTATGTTGGAGTGTTCAGATGACTACACCAATACATGAGATGAACAGCGCAGTGGTTTCCAAATGAGGGAGCTTTCCATATAGTTTATTTTCTATTGGGGTGTTTCGGGGCCAGTGTCTTCTTCGGGTCTCTTGGTAGAGAGTGCAGTCCTGAAGTGCATGGTCAGCATTCTCTGGTGACACTCCACATGGGCAGATTTCACAGGTTCCAACTTTGAGCTTCCGGTAAATATGTTGTCGCATTCTGTAGTGTCCGGTCCTGAGTCGAAAGATTAGACGTTTATCCAGAGCTCATTTAAAATGTTGACTAGAACTTGTTTAGGAGGTCTTTTCTAATTCTATCTAGAGCTCTTTAATATGTTGACTCAAAACGACACTCCAGAGCGCTTAACACACAAATTGGCAAATCATCAAGTGTTATGATTTACTCTTGAAATTATATAAAAATAATATAATAGACTAATTAAGATTGTGATTGCACTGTAGATTTTTTTTTGATTTTTTTTTTGCAAATTCAAATTGAGATTTCCTAGTATAGCTCTTGGCCTAACTGCCTAAGTCTATTTAAATATAAAAATACAAAACGTTATTGAAATCCACGTTTGCATACCTTCGTTCAGTTTTACACATAAAATATTTAGATCTAGATCTATCTGCTGCTTGCCAGAAGTTCGGCTTAAACATCAGTCAAAGAAAAACTAAGATACTTGTCCAAAACACAAACACTGCGCCTCAAGTAAGCATTAATGGCCAACCACTAGAAATTGTTGATCACTTTTGTTACCTTGGCTCCATCATATCCAACAACACTCTACTGGATAAAGACATAGACAACAGGATAGCCAAGGCAATGGCCACAATGTCACGGTTGCAGAAAAGAGTCTAGGACAACATATTGCTGACTAGCAGTACTAAAGCCCTAGTCTACCGGACCTGTGTGTTGAGCACCTTGCTGTAAGTGAAACATGGTCAACCTACTCATGGCAGGAAAAAAGCTGAATGTCTTCCACCTCCGATGCCTAAGGCGGATCTTTAAAATAAGGTGGCAAGATAAGATAACCAATGAGGAAGTGTTACAAAGAGCAGGGTGCCAGGACATCCGCTCTGTTATCAGCAGCAGACGCCTTGGCTGGCTTGGCCACGTTCGTAGAATGCCAGTAGGTCGACTTCCACAGGACATCCTTTACGGCGATCTAACAGAAGGCAGGAGAGCCGCTGGTCGCCCACTTTTACGTTATACGGATGTATGCAAACGCGACATGAAGCTCTTCAAAATCGCAACTGGGAAGAGGTGGCACTGGACAGATCCACATGGAGAGAGAGCATAAAGGAAGGGTCACAGATTGCAGATTTCATAAACAACAGAAGCAGAAAGAAGGGTGAAAATGCAACGGCGCCTGGTGATTATATGTGCCCAACCTGCGATCGCAGCTGTGTATCAAGGATTGACCTCTTTAGTCACACAAGAAGTTGCAAAGGGAAAAGATTGTCTCTCGAGACGTAAAATACCACAAGATCTAAATATGCAATCAGTTTTGGGCCGAATTGTAAGGTAATGCCTAGGCCGATTTCGACATCCAGTTCGCCCCTGCCTCTAGTTGAATGCTAGATCTAGATCTAGAATCTAGTAGATCTAGAAATCTTGTAGCTGTTGCGGTTGAAGGCCGAGATCGCTAGTGGGACTCTAGCTAATCTAGAGTCTAGTAGATTTATAATGATAATGATATATATAGATCTAATTTAAAATAGTAAAAAAAAAAAATCTTTCAGTTTATATAACTGTAAAATCAAAATAATCTAATAATCTAGATTCTAGATCTTCCAATTTCATGGACATGACGATGACATAGGGCGAGGACTTAGAAGAATAGATGATTAGATCTAGACTCTACTTAGATTCTAGTTAACTTAGGCTTAGGTTAGGAGACGGGTGTTGCCCAAAAATGCAGCGTAAGAATCAGAGCAAACAACTTAAGAGCTACACATATTACTACACTATGATTACCTTGACAGACTGTTCTGAGAGGCCTTGATCGGTAAAAATTTACCGAATCAACTGCCTATGAAAAGGCTTTCAGCAAAGCAAAGGGGACACCACCGCCATGTTGAAATTCTGCTACTCTTTCAGGATGCCTTGATGACGTCCTTGTTGAATTTTGACGTCATTTCGAGTATGCCGGGATTTCGATTCCACTTCCTCTTCTTCTTTTTCGAATGTAATTTTTTAGGTGTACAGAAAGTAACGTATTGATTGATGGTGCGAAACTTAATCTGTGTATTTCTTACGTTCACAACGATAGCGATTTATCAAAAGCCAAAAGTAACAAAATAATTGAAACCCATTCTGTGGTATTTTACGTCTCGAGAGATGATCTTTTCCCTTTGCAACTTCTTGTGTGACTAAAGAGGCCAATCCTTGATACACAGCTGCGGTCGCAGGTTGGGCATATGTAGGCTAATCATCAGGCGCCGTTGCATTTCCCTAAGTCATTATATTATTTAAATTAGTACATAAAGCTAAGCAAAACAATTTTTGTTTAGGGGCCATATATTTATTTTACTCGACGGAAGTGGGAAGGAAGGAAGAAGCACCACTGCTGACTCTTTCACAACAGCACGATTTTTTATTCCATCACCTCTGATGATCTTTCCTGCACAACGACTAACCGTCTTTAATTTTCCCAACAAATGTTGGGTGCCCATTAGAGTTGGCTCAGTTCAGGAGCGTCCTAAAAATCCCGAAGTTTACAATCCCAGTCTTCTCTGAGATTCGAACCCGACATCGATCGGTTCGGAAGCCAAGCGCTTTACTGCTCATCTACCTCGCCCCCAACTTGTTTATGTGGAGGTCATAGATGCTTAGTGCTCCACACCTCTTTTTGAACAATTTGTTATTTGTAATTCTATTCAGTGATATTTAGTCTTAAAAGCATATAATGAATAGGACTTCAGGCTGATCTGTCAGCTGGTAAACGATCCAACAAAATCATTAACTATGAATACTTCGACCTTGTGATGAACATGACTAAGACTACAAGATTGTATACACAAGCCTCCCCCACAGTTTCAGAATGACTGAGTACGAACAATGCATCATCCATAAAAACTTCTGTGTGTGTGTATGTGTACCAGAACTGTTGGTCGTTTCTAGTAAATAAAGACATTGACCTTCAAAACTTCGGAGATCATGCATTTCGTGTGAGGTGTAATCCCATGTGGGTTGTATGCGGACTGTCATGCATCTAGGGCAGGAAAAAAGGACAAGCAAATGAAAACAAGAACTATGAACAATTTCTGAACAAAGTTTTTACATTTGTTGTTGTGATACCATTAATTCTTTTTTTTTTTTTGCAATGTATCTTTTGGAAAATAAAGTGGAAAAAAATTATTCGTTTGGAAAATGACACAAATAAGTAAATTGTAAACCTTTGACCCAACAGTGTGTCAGTTTTCTGTGAGAGGTTTAGAACAAACTTATTACTAGCTTCTCTAACTTCTTAGCAAGCAAAATATTAAAAAATACTTTAAAAAAAAGAAAAACAAAGCTTATATTAATGTGTATCAATTAGTTTGGATCAGTCATATAATTAAATTGGTAACAGATCTAGACTAACACTAATGAGTCTGTGTGATTAGAAATAGTTTTTTTAACCATATTGTTTTTGTTTAGCGCTATTTCATGCTTTTAGCGTTCTCACTGTGCTTTGTTGGTCCTATCACTTGTCTGAGCCAGTCTGAAGCAGTTGGAAAGGGAGAGAAAGAACGCGGTAATTGGGTGATCGCATGTTAAATGTTGTTGTTTTTTTTCCTCAGGCCAACGTGGTAACAATACTCTGCTAGGGAAGAGTCTATGAACATGGAAGATTGTATAGTTATCTATTGTTTCTATTTCATGTTTGTGTTCATTAAGCCTAAGACGGCAGCCTAATATAAGGAAACTAAATCAACTTATATCACCACTTCAGTCAAGTACAATTTCTTTCCCTTGTTTGAGATACCAAACAAAATAATTTATTACCAATATTTAATTAACTAATGGGCTAATTTTATTTTTATTTTTTTAAATTGATTTTTGTGTTTCAGGTAAAAAAAAATAGGTGACCGGTCATTTCATCCCCTGGTCACTTCATCTCCTGGTCACTTCTTCCCCCGGTCACTTCATCCCCGGTCATTTCATCCCAATTAAATATTTTATATATAAATATGATTATGTAGAATGCTTTTTTACACTTTATGACATATTACTAATGCGTTTATAGTGTTTCCTCTTCCACTTTGTTTTCTTAATGAGAAATCTAATACTATAGTGTAAATCTGGGTGTGCACTTATCTATAGCGCTTCTATTGGATGTGGGGGGTTGTAATATCATAATATTATCCGGATCGAAAGCCAAGGTTTGGTGGAAGTAGTAAAAAATCATTTGAGAGATAGAAGTGCGATTAGAATAATTATGATCATGCCGCTGATAACTTATCATCAAATGCCAAGGTGTGGTGAAAGTACGACCATGTTTCACTTTTTTTTTATTTTTCACTAACTCTTTCTTGAAAATGGGCGCGTCATTTTTAGCCATGAAATAAGGTTTTATTTTGTTCTACTAAAGGCGGAGTTCACCCAATCCTCGTGCTCTCATGTCGCCTGTAGAAGTTTGGCTTTAATTCCTTTTAAACATGAACGTGTTACAATTTTGTCATTGAAATAAAGAAATGAATTCATTAATTATTGCTGTCATGATTTTTTAAATTACAATTTGTTAGATAAATATGATCAGATGATGAAAATATCAGGGGATGAAATGACCGGGGAAGAAGTGACCAGGGGATGAAATGACCGGGGATGAAGTGACCGGGGGATGAAGTGACCGGAGGATGAAGTGACCAGGGGATGAAGTGACCAGGGGATGAAATGACCGGGGGTGAAGTGACCGGGGATGAAGTGACTGGGGATGAAGTGACCGGGGGACGAAGTGACCGGGGATGAAATGACCGGGGATGAAGTGACCAGGGGATGAAGTTACCGGGGGATGAAGTGATCAGGGGATGAAGTGACCGGGGATGAAGTGACCAGGGGATGAAGTGACCGGGGATGAAATGACCGGGGATGAAGTGACCGGGGATCAAGTGACCAGGGGATGAAATGACCGGGGACGAAGTGACCGGGGATGAAGTGACCGGGGATGAAATGACCGGGAACCAAAGAAATAATTGTGCAAAATTTCAGAGCTAACTTTTTCGTTTGCATCGTGTTATATTTTGTTTGATTTAAAAAAAAAAATATCCGGGACAATAACTGTACATTTACTAGCAGCAGACACAGAGTAGTGCGCCCGTTGGTTTGTTTCTCCGTTTTTATTCATTCCTGCCTTTTACCTTGGCTAGAACTTCTTTCATTAGCAGGCCCGTACATTCTTTTATGTAGTCTTCCCATTGCTTTCTCTGTCTGCCTCTTCTTTTTTCTCTTGGTACTGTTCCCTGAAGGAAGGTCTTTGCAAGCCACGAAGACCCTATAATATGGCCATACATTTTAGAGTCATAGAGTTTTATTTTGCGTGTTTTTGTTTTTACATTAGTTAGCAGGTCATCGTGACTCCAATCGCTGTAGTAATTTAACCTTGTCTCTTAACCCTTTATTTGTGATGCTGTCTTCAGTCTTACTTAAATCTACTGACACCCAGAAAATAGTAAAATAAGACTTAAAGAGTCACATAGGCCTACTGGAATATGAATTTCATAAGTTGTAGAGCTGGTTGAAAAGCAAAACAATTTATTCTATATATACACTCAAAGAGTATTGTTATTACGGGGAACTATAGATTAATGTATATTTTTAAAACCCAAACGAAAGCATCACAGTCGCCCCTTATTGATTAGAGATTAGTTGTTGAAAATGTAGAAGCTAGTAATAACTCGCCCTCGGCCTTAAACTGCGGTTCGATCCAACACACACAACATATAATAAATTCAGAAAATAATTTGATATATGTTTGTTTGACTTAAAATATACCTTTAATTCCCGATTAAACTAATCCCGTTCTAAACATATAACACTATAAAAAAACAGTATAAATCGAATCACTTGGGTCTACAATGTGTAAGCTAGACGATACCCCCCCCCCCTCACCTTTGAAGAAAAACAGCTCGACACTTTTACACAATAATATGACAGTATTAAAAGTTATAAGACCTCATGAAAGACCTCCTCATTAGTGATAAGCTTAGCTTGACTTAGCCTACACTAATCAATGTATAGTTATCCAAGACAATAATAAACTTGCCAAGCCTTTTTAAAACTTGGGCACTTACAGTGTCATTGGACTTTAATTATCAGGCTACAAATAAAATCGTTACATAAATTAATGACATTATTAACAAATTTAGATTTAAATTGTATTTCACAAATAAACAATCCATTAAAATCTATAGTTATAAAAGTTCTTATAAATTTTTTAGAAATTGTAAGAAATTAATATATAGAACTAGATAGATGTACATTGATATTAATATCACAAAATCGTGTTGTAAAGGTAGAGACAAATCGAACTAGAAAAAAGATTTCAACGAAAGGAAAGTTACAGCTATGCTGTTGAGAAACAATATTTCGTTACTGCAGAATCATTTCCAAGATGGCGCTTGCCGATGTTTGTGGCTTCAAACTCAACGAAGATTTCGGTAACGATTATAGCTTCGGTACTTTACCAACAGTAAATGATGCTTTAAAAGCATCTCTTAATTTTACCGTGCCGGCAGGAGTAAATGTAAGTTATTTTTTTGCTATCTACTTGGATTCTAGTCTAGATCTAATTCTAGTGAGTAGACTACGTCTACAGACACTGTGAGTGAGACGAGTCTGACACTACTGACAGACACTGAGACAGTAGTCGAGAAATTGAAGTCAATGAAATTATTGAAATAACCCACAAATTTCACAAACTGTCAATCAATAGAAATATTAAAATTCAGAATAGAGATTATAATTCTAGATCTAGACTAGATTCTATTATTCTAGATCTAAGATATACAGATAGCAGACCTGCCTACCGCTACCGTTATGCAAAATGTGTTAAATACGCAAAATTGCTAAAATCTCCCAAAAATGACCGCCAGTAGCCTAAGTAGGCAAATGCGGGTTTAACTCGTTGCGTTACTCATTTCATATAAATTTTGTTGTGGTCACGGGGGTCACTCTAGGCCATCCTACTAAGTACTATCAAGGGAAAAAAAAACAGAAAAGGTGGAGTGAACACATTGTGCCCAGATCTATAGATATGTTGGGTTGTTGGTAAATCTATGTATGTACGTTGATTGGTTCTTGATAGTAATTAGATCTAGTAGATTTAATCTAGAAATGAAGAACACAAGAGTGGTGGAGTGGCGGGTTGGTACCGTTCAGTTAGCTATTATTAGCTATAGCGCAGAAGAAAAGGACTGATAGAGATTGCGTTTTTGATGTTTTTTTTACCATAGGCCGCACTAAAGTTGTGTTATCGATTACTTTAGACAATGGCCTAATTAATGCTTAATGAGAATTTTTTTTACTTATTAAAGGACATTGTATAATGAAAATATTTATCACTTTTTTGTTTTCACCAACACAGAAGTTAGGATATTTGAAAAACATTTTTTCAGACAATTTGTTTATTTCCTTCAATATTTACATTCTAAACAAGTAAAGTTCATAAATATAAATGAAATTTATAAGCTTTTGGACAAGGGGTGTGTCTCGCCAGCGACAAGCTCTCCTCTCTCTTCTTCCATGTCAACCGATGTTAGGTCAAAACGGCACCAAAAAAAATCATAACTTTCTAACTGTTAAACATACAATCATAATTTATACACCATTGGAAAGTTGCTAAAGTGTTTTAATGATGTACTAACGAAAAATTATTTTTTCAAAGATAGATATTTTTATTTCACATCATTACTATTACACCACTGCGACTCTTTATTTTTTTAAGTTCATTAGTAGAAATTAATTATTCAGTGGTGGGAATTTTCTGAAATTTTTCGAGATTCCAAAAATGTCTTCTGATCCGATTGTCTAATTTAAAAAATCCGAAATTTTCCACTTTTTTTTTTTTTTTTTTTTTTAATCAGAATTTTTTTCAATTTATTTTGTATGAAAAAAAATCCGATTTAATTATTTGTCTATTGCGGAAGAATGCAAAATAAGATTTTTGATTTGTTATGAACACATTTTTGACACAGTTATAAGTTCTATTTTTTTTTAAAAATCTCGTGTTACCGTACTATTACTATTGTCTGTCTAGACTGGAGTGGTTTGAATCAGTCTAAATAGATATATTCTAGATAAAATATCTAGTTTCTTTAATTTGAATACTTTTGATCTAGATCTAGAGCGTCTAGACAAGGCAATGAATATATATATATTCAAGTTTGTGAGTCTGTTTTGACTTGACTATTTTTCTAGTTGCAGTCAGATGTTTACAGTGCTTTTAATGATGACAGCAACAATGTGAAAATTCACTTTGAACATGGCACCACAACCCTGGCATTTAAATATCAGAATGGAGTCATTGTGGCAGTAGACTCCAGGGCTACAATGGGTCCATCTATTGGTAATTTCTCAACATTGTGCAATTATGTTCACTCTATTTGGTTGTAATATAAGATTTGATATAAGATAATGATTTAAAACTCTTCATGAACATACATTTTTCTTCACTTTTTAACATCACATTAGTCTTCTGATTGAAGGGTTGAACAAAAAACATATATATATTAACTATTTTGTCACCTTTTACATTAACCATGTTTTATATATATATATATATATATATATATATATATATATATATATATACATATTTGTTCAATTTTAAATTGGTTGTATGTATACTATGCTATAAACAATGTTCTTTATGCTATCTCAAAAAGAGTCCCAGAATGTGAAGAAAGTTATTGAGATCAACCCTTATCTACTGGGTACCATGGCTGGTGGTGCTGCAGATTGTATGTTCTGGGAAAGAGTGTTGGCTAGACAGTGCAGGTCAGTGATGCTCAAGTTTAGCAGACATGTTTTCTTACTGTCTTTTTAGCACCCATGTACACTGCTGACTAGTAAAAATTGTATTCCTTGTCATTTCACCAATAAATATTATTTCAGAATCTATGAGCTCCGCAACAAGGAAAGAATATCTGTAGCAGCAGCTTCCAAGCTACTGGCAAACATTGTGTATGATTACAAAGGAATGGGTCTTTCTATGGTCTGTATTAGGAGCATATTACATTATTAGTAAACAGAGCTAGCATGTTTAATCCAAATTATGGATAGTGTTTAGAGAAATTAAATCTGTGATTAAATTTCAATAATAAATGAAACTCACTCATAATATTTTCACTTCTAATTATTTATGCAATCTAATCATTTACTTCTATTTTGTTTTCAGGGAACAATGATTATTGGTTGGGACAAAAAGGTATGGCCAATTATAGATTCATTAAATTTTTTGTTTTACTTTTGTACAAATCTATGTTAGTAAGTAATGAACAAAATAGATTAAAAAATTTGGTAGGAGTTTGTCGTGTCATTATTTAATATCTATGGTGGAATGCTATTATCATTAGTTTTAAGATTAATCATTATCAAATAATGACTAAAGTATTGCAATCTCTAGTCATAATTGAATATTGTGTTTGAAGGTTCTGAAATGTTTGTTTTTTTAATCTTCTGTAAATTCCATATATAGGGCATGTACCTGCTATCAGTATTAAACATTTTTTAACTTGAAGAATGTGTGAAAAGCTTTTCACTATTCCCCAGCTTTGTTGCATTGAGAATATTGGGGTAGGAAACAGTTTGGTAGACAGTAGACACAGTTTGGGAGCCTTTATTGAAACCATCAGCTAGCCTTGTTTTTGTTGTATTTTAGGGCCCAGGACTGTATTATGTAGATAGTGATGGTGACAGGCTGTCCAACTATGTGTTTTCTGCTGGCTCTGGCTCTGTTTATGCCTATGGTGTGATAGACAGTGGTTACAAGTGGGACCTATCAGATCAAGAAGCCTATGAGCTAGGCAAGAGAGGCATCTACCACGCCACACACAGGGATGCCTATTCTGGTGGCATAGTTAGTTGTAAGTCATGGTTAAATAGTTTCAGTATTCTAGTTCTACCTATGCAGATAGATTGGGGTTCTCGACCTAGGTGTGTCTTAATAAAAACAGGGCAAGCCTTGCTAACATTGTTGAAGTCCTAGGCATGAAAATGCTTCCTTGTCCAAGACAGATGAATGAATTTGCTGGTGTTGAATGTTAGATGTAGCCTTATTTACTTCATTCAACCATTAACTTGTGTCCTGTGATCTTTTCCAAATTTCATGATCTGCTGACTAGCTTCTTTATTTATGGATAAAGACCCCAAGTCCTACATTTGGTTTGAACTCATCTATTCTGGTCTTATTAAAAGTATAGCATTAAATGCCCTGGATTATTGCTGGTGCTACAATACTAGTCTGAAAAACAAATGAGATGGTTTGCTTTAAGTTTATAATTTAACCTGCTCTACTAGATAGGCAACCCAAGTCTAAACGCTGTAATCTCCCGATTTTACCTACTACAATTTACAAAAAAATAATGGTTTTGTATTAAATGGCCCATCCTGTTCCTCCATTTTCTAAGTCTAGTTTACTCACTTGTTTATGACTGTGTAGTGAAGACATCCAGATGATTTAATGCCAGCCTAAAGTTATGAAACATCCTTTAAACCAAAGGCTTTTTGTGGGTTATTCAGAAACATATGTTAAAAATGTTAAAAATAAAAGCTTATCTAATTGTGCCAACAAAATTTGACTTATCCAACTCTTGCACCACAAGCTTGATCAAATAAATCTAAATTTAAAAAAGATTAGTGTTTTATATACACATAATTTTTCTTATCTGTAAATCTGTTGTCATATTTGAAGTAGAAAAAAAATATCTTCTTTCAAATTTAAGGTAGACATTGAGTATACCAGAATTCTCATTTTAAAAACATTATCATCTAAAACTCTACCTTGTCTATCTTTGCCAACTTTTGTGTGATATGTTGTAGATATCCGATAGCTTAATTTAAAAAAAAAAAATCTTTTGTATTTGATACATTTTAGATAGTCTTGTTTTTTTTATTGGTTTTAAATGTTTCAAATTCTATTCTGTCCTTTCCATTCCAGTATATCACATGAAACAAACAGGTTGGGAGAAAATATCAATGACTGATGTGACAGATTTACATTACCAGTACGCAGCAGAGAAAGAGAAAGCTAGGAAATAGAAACAAAAAACTGTGTGTTGTATCATTTTGATCCGTTTGTTCATTTTAAATTGATTCTTTTTTCTTCTGCTTTTTGACAACAATGGTTCCTAAACTAAATCTGTGTAGTCAAACTTTGTAACACCAAACAGAATCATTGGTTTATAGGCTATGGAAATCAGCTCTTGTGTACTTTCTATTTGTTGTTAGATATCATGTCTCATTATGGATGAGTCTTTTAGTAACTGTTCTAGTTTTATATAAAATATTAAAATTTGTTCCATGATCTTTCTTTAAACAAATGTGAATGTAAGAAAAGGAAAATATATTTGCAAATGAACGTTGATTGAATAAAATTTGTTGTTTTTTTGTTTTACAATGTTTCTTTTGTTTTGTTTGTGTATATCTACCTGTATTAATGCGAGTATATATATATTTTTTTGTATTAGTTTTAAATATTGTAGACTTCAGTTAGGATGTGTGGCAAAGACCACTTGGTTACCTATCAAAGGGGCTTCAGTTCAAATCCTGACTAGCAGAATTGTGTTGAGCAGCTTAAGGCAGCACCCTAGTCCACACAAAAGATTAGACCATAGTGCTCTGAGAATGCTCTACCAAAGCCATTATTTTTTTTTTAAATGTATTACAATGACCATTTAGTAAGTGACCATTAAAAAAAAAAGTGAAATTCTTAGTTTTATATATATATAGAGAGAGAGAATATATATTTAAAAATTGGCTTAAAACTTTAACCTTCATAAAATTCTAATGTATACAATTCTGAACGTCAGATTTCTTTTAATAGTATACATTTTGCACATAAAAACACATTGTAAAGTATTTCATATAAGGAAAACAACATAAATCTAACAATTTTAGAACATGTTTAATATTAGACCATAATTTGTCATAGTGCAGACACAAGAATTAAATACATTTGAACTTGTCTCAGTCTTGTAGATACAGAATAACAGAAAAAAAAGTTTTTTTCCATTCATAAACATTATCATGCAGTATTATACATAAATAAGAAACCAAATTAAATTGTAACCACCCCCATGATGCCACATAAAATGTTTGTGCATGTTTTATTTCCTAAAATTGACCACTATGGGTTATCATAACTGCTCAAGCAGCCATTTTTAGTCTTGTGTTATTTTGTATTGATGACGAGTTACAATTATCTTATCTTATATAATGCAGACGTTACTTCAAAAAAGAAGATGATTACGTCCTACGCGTCATGCATTTAGTCATGCATATTAATCAATGACTTAAAAGTATCCTAGTTGAAAGTGATTTTGTTTGATACACAAGAAAATCCTTGTAAATTATTCAATGGTTGAATGATGAAAACATAGTGCTGAAATTCGGCCATGCAGTCATCTTGCTCACCGGATCACAAGTTTAGTAGTCTCACTAATAAACAAAAGTATACAGTCCTCTAAGAAATGACTCGAGATCATTTGAACTCATGTGGCATAAAAAGATATTCTGATTAATTTGAATTAGCTTCTTTTTTATTTTTCTTCCTTCTATGTCATTACTGGAAGAAAAAAAAAAGACTATTTCTAAGTTTATACCCAGTTCCTAATAATAATTTCAATAAAATATTGTCAATTTTCCATGTGCTGTACACTGTTTCTTTACTCGCCAATAACAAGCCATCATGTCTGTATGTTAAGTTCCCCTCTCAGACCTTGCGATTTATGGGGCAGATGATGTTAATGAGGTTGTCATGTGACCAGCACAAAGACCAACCCCTTTGACTTTTCCACAACTAATAATAATAATTGTCAGTTACCCAGAGCTGAGTGGACTCAGAGGCACAGAAAGATCCTCAAATAAAAATCAGTCTTCATTAGGAGTTGAACACAGGACATCTGGTTTGGATGCCAAGCGCTTTACTGTTCAACCAATGCTCCTCCAACATATGTCTAGTGTGGTACAATGAGTGGTTGACACCTCTTATATTGCTGTTTTATCAAACACACACCAGACAATATGCACTATATGGATATGTTAAAGTTCTAAACAGAATGGCATGGTTAACTTCTTCAAATTAGAATCAATACAAATCTCTTACAATTGAAATGAAAATGGCATAGCTGCAAGACTTGACCAAAAAAAACAACACCCAAGAGAGATGTTGCAGAGAAATATGATATGCATGCAGATGCTTTGTGAAAAAACAAATTATTAAATCTTTTTTTTTTTTTTTTTTTTGAAACAGAAGATAGAATACAAAATACCCTCACATTTAACACCACTAACAACTGAAGTAAATATGTATATTGCTCATTTATTTTTCTTGTAGAAGTATGATTAAAAATCTGATAATTTGAAGTCTCTCTATTTCCTTTACTTTTTAAAAATATTTTTTAATTGGCTATAAGTTTATAACCCTAATTTTGAACGTTCAGAAAACAAAGCACTTAAAATGCAGATCACCTTCACCTATCCCTTAGTCAGTTGAGCACCACACAACAAATGCAGATTTTAAAATGTTATTTGAGTTATGAAAATTCCTATGGAAAACAAAGCTTGATATGAACATTATTTTTGATCCTGTGAGAGTAACATATTGTTATGGTTGAAAGATTCTTGTCTCTCAACATACAAAAATATATTTGTCTACCAAACTGTTGCTGAAGATTTACTGTAGACAACAAGAAGTAGACTTTCTCATTTCTTTCTCATCAAGTAAATCTCTGGAATCAGCACCATCGTCTTCAAACTCAAAGTCATCCTCACTGTCTCGTGGTGCATCCATAGGCACAGGAAGATAGTCCTTTCGTAATCCATCAATACTTAGTTTGTTATTGGACCTTTTAGTTAGCCTGGACTTGACAGCGTCAGGAAAGTTGGCCAGGTGGGCAGCCAGGCTAGGTTTGGAAGGGGTCAGTTTATGAAGTTTCGTGTCAGAGACAGACCTATACTTGTGAGACTTGGTCAATGGGCTGCCAGGGCTAGATGCCTGGATGACAGCAATATCTGTGTTGGGCAGGGAGGAGATGTGTCGGTGAGCACCCACGTGGGAGGTGAAGTCTTGCAGGTAGCCCTGATGTCCATCAGAGTGGTTACATGAGTTGAGGATGTAGTCAATGATAGGAATAGGCAGTGGTACACTCCATGGGTCTGGTTCTGGGTGAGTAAAGTCCTTTTAAAAAAAATAGAAACATACTTTTAAAGCTTGCTGTGTTCACTATAGTAACAACAATAAATATATGACAAAACAAAGGAACAAAATAATAGATTAGAAAGATCTTGTTCATAAATTTAGAAACTTAACAAGCCTAAGTGATGCAGTTAAAGAATACTAATGTCAGTCTGAGGTCATGCATACAACTATAGTTGAACATAATTTCCATTTTTCCCTTCATTAAAAAAATAGTGTAATGTTCATAGGTAATTTAGAAAACAAAGTGTGTTAGCTATTTCAAGCATGATAAAGGACATGGTGAGACAGGATTTTCAACAGGCTATTTGTATTTTCTTTTTCAAACTTAATTTAAAAATGAATGAATGTGTTCATAATACCCTAAAGTCACAACTATTTCAAGCCTAATGAGTGCAAAGATAAAATCAAATTAGAAAAAGTGCTTTTTATTTTGTAAATGAAAATACAATAAAAAGCACTAACACAAAAGAGATTATTTTTCTCAGAACTTGCATTTATCAAATACCAATTTCACCCATTTATTTCTTGAAAGATATTCCTACTACTTATCCAAAGTAAAACAAAATGAATGGTCACACAATCACATCCAACTTCCAATGGTGCAAAAACTGAAGGAAGTTGATCAAGATGAAATAACACTGTAAGAATGGGTAAGGAAATGTTTGAAGTCTCCATTGTTGCACAAACAAAGCAATTTTAAAAACTTCCAACCTGTAAGTACTGATACTGAAGTAGTTCATTCATCCTTTCTTGACCTTGTCTATCTTTAAAAACAAGAGGTGACCGGTTGTCCTAGACAAAGTACAGTGAAAGAAAGTCACAAATATGTCGAAAAATAATTTTACATTGAAGTTTTAAATTTCTAGATGTGAATACACTTGAATTTATCTAGCTGAATTAAAAAAATAAAAGATAAAGCTAAAAAATCTCTTTTGAGTTTTCTTTGTATATAACATAAAAGAGTTAATTGAAAACATCAATGTTTCAAGTCAATATTTTAAGGAACAGTTTTGTTAAAATCTTGAAAAGCACTTGTTTGATTAATACAATCATAATTAGAAAAGAGAGTTCAATTTAAGTCATATTATGTATTATTACCTTATTTATTAACTAAGTGGCTGATTCATTTATGAAATTATCATCCACCATAAGTAACTAAAAAAAATATAAACCTATCTACAATTCACATTGCTATAGCTATACATTTGTATATTTAGGGCTCCAGTTTTTACCTTATCCATTGTAAATTCTGATGCTCCATAATCTAGTAAAAGACTTACAAGTTCCTTGCCATCTTCAAGACCATATGCATAATGTAAGGCCGTACGGAAATACTGAAGATAAATAATAGACTAGATTAATATAAAGAATTGAAAAAAAAAAAAAGAAAATAAAGAAACATTGTTTTGTTTTCCTTTTTATAGTAAAGAAGAGAATGATTTAAATAATTAAAATACAGCCTGATCTCATTAGTAAGTTCCAAATAAGCTAATTAAGTTATTTAAATGTTTTGAAGGTTGTATTCAGATTTACGTATGTGTCTTAGCATTTGAAAACATTGCAAGTGTACTTTTTCTATGACACAATAAGGAATTGTCTTATGATAAGAATATATAGAGAGTCATAGCCACTTGTCATTTTTGTAGTCAATTGAAATCAATAAATGGAAAAGATTGTCTGAACTTACTCCCTTGTTGAACAGTCCCACACTGAACTGTATAATATCACTCTTGTTCATACCAAATAAAATGCTAATAATAGTTTTAGTTTTATTACAGATGTTAACATGTTGATTTTAAGTATTCAACATATGCACATTTTCTATGAATTTCATAGTATGATTGTAACATTTAGGACTGTAAAAAATAAATGAAATTAGCATAGCATGTTTGAAACAATGGAATCGGATACAGCTGATATAGTTTAATTTTACCACAAATATAGACCTACTGATGTTCTAAGCAATACCATATTGAACAAAACATTCTGGGAATTGTATTTAATGTTCAATTGATATTTTAAGGTTCATAGTTAAATAAGTTTTTATAATTAAAATAAAACAGAGAATTTATTGGATAGACAGAAAGCAAAAATTAAATAAAAGTATTTCTTTTCATAAGCAGCATTTAATTTGTTTTTGATTTGACTCATCAGAGTACAATGTTTTCATCTGATTATACATTTTCGCAGACCTTGTATGGTGAGAGAAATATTGAAGTATAAATCATAAAAATGATATAACATCATAAGATGATTTCACCTGATCTCTCACTGAATCTAGCCTCTGTTTACGCTGATACACCAAAGTCTCTGCCAACAGTTGAGTGACTCCTAAACTTCCCCTTAGAACTGCTTTGTGGAGGAGAGGTTGCCCATCACCCTAATGATAACATTAGAAAAAACTTACAGAAACTATTTTAGGATGAGATCATCAAACAAAACAAGAAGTATTGGAGATTCGCAGACATGGAGGAAGAAAAAAACAGATAAGTAAAGTATTTACATAAGCAAAATAATTTTTATTAGTTGGTTGGCAACAGTGACCTATCAATATGGTGCCCTTGACATTGTTTATTTTGTCTGTCTCTCCCAATCTTTTTTTCATTTTCTTACATTTTTCTTTAGTTTTCATTGTATCACCATCACATTTTATCATATTGCTTTATCTTCTTTTTCTCTCTTACTGAAAATTATTACGTAAAGAATGCAAACAGGTTTTTAAAATCATAGTGATAACAAAGAACAGATTACTGTGATTAAGTTTTAGTGTGAAATTCCCAATAATGAATGTATACATGTTTGAAAAATAAAATTATTGTTCATTATCTCTGATGACTTTTCCAAATGAAATCATGCCTGAATGTATGCACAAAACACAATCATATGAGGTAAAAAAAAACTTAAAAGAACGTTCTATTAAGTTCTGTACAATGGCAACATACAGGCTTCCTACTGTCTGCAAGGCAAGGGTCAAGGCTGTGATCATCTGGATGCCTAAAGTAAATAATGTGTCGCACAGTTTCCTCGTCACTTTCCTCCACAGCTTTATGTAAGGCATTCACTTGTTCCTGGGCAAACACAGAAATCATTTGTTAAATGTTTGTTTGTAAATGTTTGACATGTTTTTGATGTTCCTTCAGAGTTGAAGATAATGTACTTCTTAGTCCAAACCTCCCGCAGGAAGACAGAGGATGGCAGCTTGCAGGGCATGAACACGGGACCATCTAGTCAACTAAATGACAGTCCAGCGCACATAGTGCACAACTGAGTAGCATTCAGAACTAGATAATGTCAAGAATACAATCAAAACCTTTATACAACACATTTTCTATGGGAGATAATTTGCATAAATGCATTAAAAAAACTTTAACAATGAAAATATTTCTTGTAAAATTGAGTATTGACTTTTGAAAAAAAAAATTGAGATTAATAAATTGTATGCAATTATCTTTCAACCAATGACATATAGGACTCGCAACACATTTTAATCAATTATTAAAGACAAATTTAATTGATATGCTAAAAATGGTTTAAAATTTAAAAATAGATGCTAATATTTTTTTCTAATCAGTCACCTGATAGAGAGACAAATATCTATAGAAGATATCAGTATCATCCTCCATGTTACTGTTAATATTCTGTCAGAAGTAAAAGTGAGAATAAGATCATTTCCTGGAAACAAATTAACATCATTTGGGTGTGGGTTGTGGACAAACTTTTTTTTCCTACCAAAAATAGTTCACTATTAAAGGGAGATTACTTACCTGTAACGCTGCAGGAATGTATTGATAACCCTGAAGAACCAATACCTGTCGACTCAGACCCTCTTCTTGATAGACCCACCTGACTACTGCCTGGACAGCAGATGTATTAAACAAACAAAAATATATACAAGATACACTATAAATGACTAGGATTGATACAAGGCACTAATTATTAAATATTAAAATATACAAATATTTCTTTAAAAATTAAACTAATGCACAACTCTTTTGTCTGCAAAAATGAAAGCAAAGTAAAAAGTAAGAAGTTCTCATTTTAGACCTTGTGATCTATAGGGCAGATGATGTAAAAGTCATCTGTTTCTGTGGCCTATGGTTAAAGAGGGCATCATGTGGCCAGCACAATGACCAAACAATTTTACTTGTCCCCAATGTCAGGTACCCACTAGAGCTGGGTAGACTCAGAGGCGTCCAAAGATCCTGAAATTAATAATCCCTGTCTTCACCAGGATTTGAACCCTGGACCCCTGGTTGCAAGGGCTTTAAACTCAGTCACTGTGCCTTTGCAAAAATGAAAGCATTTTCAGAATCTATGTAAAGCTAACATGCATAAACCAATTTCAACCACTGAAATAAAAAATGAAATATACAGAATCCCAACACTGTCTTACTTACAGCATCTATTGCTTTGATCATCCAGGAACAACCTCTTTCTTCAGCCATTTCTCTAGGGCAGCGATTCATCTTTAAGAAAGGCATACAGATTAACCATGTATCATACATTAAAAAAGAAAAAAGATGTTAAAAATCAAATAGTATTTGTGCACCACTAGAAACAATGCACAAAAAGAAAACCAAGACCTTTGTGTTTTAATGAACTAGAACAGATGACAGAAGTAAAAATAGATAATTGAAAGAATGCTTAATAGAAACTGTATGATAATTGTTTGAATAAGAGGGTGTCTCAAAGCTGAATTGGTGAGGCTGTTCGGATAAAAAACTGAAAGGCTTATGATTATTAGTTAAAGTTAAAACAACAACCTACACCACTGAAAACCTTTCTGGTAGATGACTTGAGTAAAAAAAGTGAAAAGTAAAATACCCCTTTCAGATCTTGCTACCTATGGGACAAATTACTGAAAGATTATCTCTTTCTAAGGCAAACAGATAAAGAGGGAATTATGTAGCCAGCACAATGACCAACCACCTTTACTTTTCCCTACCAATGTCAGGTACCCAGTTGAGTTGGGTGGACTCAGGGGTGTGACAATCACACTTGCCGGGGACTATATTATCAATACTTGACGATTCAATGAAATGAAGAAACATCTCTCTGTATTTTCTTCAAACTTCTTTAATAACTTCTTCAACTTTCACATCAAATTAACTTCTTAATTCAATAACAACTTGACTTGATACTTCATAAATAAAACTTAAATGATACATGAAACTTCACTTAGTATAACTTCAACTACTAAAACTTTACTTAATGGACCCGCTAATATCATAAAACTTATTACTAATTGAGGACTGAGTGAGGACCAATGCTCTACAAGAACTACTACTATGTGAGGACCCCATCTGACTGACTTTCCCTTAATTTATACTTTCTTTGATCGTACGTTCCAGAATCATGGAACCTTCTCAGATAATTATTTTAGTAACTTTGACCTTCTAGAAGCTGACATGTGCTATTTTTTTTTTCTTAACCTCTTTCTTCGATTGGATATCTAAAATTAACTTGTTTACACTCGACACTTGCACTGGTTTGAACTCGAGCTTCTAGTTGAAATAGGTTACAGACTCGACTCGTGACAGGGGCGCACTAAAAAATCCTAAATTCAAAATATCAGTCTTCATTGAGATTTCAACCTAGGATCCCTTGGTTTGGAAGTCATGTGCTTTTCCACTCAGCCACTATGCTCCTAAAAATACATTTAAAAAGAGAGGGGAAAAAACAAACAGTTTTAAAACAAAAGAAATGCCTAGAGACATTATAGAGACATTGGAAACAATGAGTCAGACAGAAACAGAAATGTTCAGTGGGATAGAAACTTTCAGATATAATGAGATGGACAAATACAAATGTGATATTTGTTTCCTTTCAATGAAAAATTATATGTTTTTAATTGAAAGGAAAATTTATATAGGTACTGTATTGTTTTAATAATATTATTTGAAACATCTATAGTCAATATATTTCTCTAGCTAATGATTTTGAGTCTAGAATAATTTCCTAAGACTGATGAAAAGAGTAAAAAAAAAACTTGTTCAAAAACTAACGAATGTGTTATGAAAAGTTCGACAAAGACGAGAGAGAATTTCTTAAGCATCAAACACATTACTGAACAGGAAGAATATCACCTGCATGAAAGAATAGAATGTTTATTCTCTCCAGTACAGTCCCCTGAGATGTGCACTGTATTCACTTTTACTTCCATTTAATCTTTCATCCCTCTCTTTCAGTTAGAATTAAAATATATATAAAAAAAAAAAATTTCTAATTCTGTACCCCAGTTTCTCTCTGCACCTTAAGACCTCAATCACAGTAAGTGCTATTTCCCACCTGCACTTGATTTCACCCTCCTTAAACCTACATTGTACTTACACCTACTCTCTGTGTCACCAGGTAAGGTGAACTTTTGCTTAAGATATAGTCTACCAGCTGTTCTCCGACATTCTTCTCTATGCAGTGAAACAAAATATTTCGCCCCTGGAATAGAACAGATGGATGGATAAAAAGTGAGTTCAATGTCTATTTATGTTGTGTTAACACAGATGAACAAATAGTATCATGAGAGCTATTAGTAACACATGGACAGAATAACTTTAAGGTGTGGCTATGGAGAAGTTCATGAACAATAATTCCATTGTCCAATGACAGGTTACATATGTTGCATGTTTCAGATGTTCCTTCAGAGTTGAAGATTATTACAACCTAACTCAAACCTCTCAAAGAAGGGTGGGGGATGGTGGCAAGCAGTGTTAGAACCCAGGACATTTAAATTGATAGTCCAGAATGTATATCACAGTATGAAGCAGCCATGCCAGAATGTATATCACAGTATCCTTGCTAAAATGTAAGTTAAAGGTAAAAGATTATGAAACTTTCTAAGATTTTAAAGCTGCATATCCATGTTAGTGTGATATCAATATCATCATCAATCCCCTGCGTTAAAGGGGTGCTATAACAACTCCACTAGTCAGCAGTTGTCCTTAGAGTATCAAGAGAGAGGCAGGTCCATTCTGTTACATTGTCCAGCCAATTAGTCTTAAGAAAACCCTTTCTAGGTGCATCCTCTACTGTAACTTGAAGGATGATTTGATTTGATTTTTTTGGCAGTGAGTTATGTCATATGACCAATCTAGATCAGTTTTGTCTCTTGACAGTGTTGAGGAATTCTTCCACTTAACTAGCCAGAGTGTTGACTTAAGAAAGTACAAACTTTATTTCTTTTTTTGGTATTTGTACCCAGGCATCGCTTAACCAGGGCAGAGTACCAAAGGACTGGAAAGAAGCTAATGTCACCCCCCTATTTAAAAAAGGAGAAAAATCTGATCCAGGAAACTACAGACCAGTATCACTTACCAGCATCACATGTAAAATCCTAGAACACATAATATGTAGCAACATCATATACCACTTAGACAAACATAATATCCTCACCCCATACCAACATGGCTTTAGGAAATATAGATCATGTGAAACACAACTAATAGGACTAATTGATTTTTCTAAAGGTTTAGATAATAGTGAACAAAAAGATGCTATCTTACTAGATTTTTCCAAGGCTTTTGACAAAGTTCACCACCATAGTTTGCTTAAAAAATTAAAATATTTCGGCATTAATGGTCCACTGCATCAGTGGATTAAAGATTTTCTGATAGGTAGAGAACAAACTGTAATAATAAATGGCTCTAAATCAACACCAATAACAGTAAACTCAGGTGTACCTCAAGGAACAGTCTTGGGTCCACTACTATTTTTAATTTACATAAATGATTTACCAAATTGCATTAGTTCAGGAACAAAAGTCAGATTATTTTCAGACGATTGCATAATATATAGAACAATAAAAACAACACAAGACACAGATATTTTACAAAGAGAATTAGATGAATTACAGAAATGGGAATCAAATTTGAGCATGTCTTTCCACCCAGAAAAATGTCAGTTGTTAAGAGTAACAAAAAAACTAAAACAAATTAATTCCACTTATCTTATCCATGACAAACCAGTAACACAGACTAAAAACGCAAAATACCTAGGTGTTATAATAAATGAAAAACTGTCATGGAATCCACATATTGATGAAACTATAAAAAAATCCAACAAAGCATTAGGGTTTATTAAAAGAAATATCTATAAATCAAATAAGAACATAAAACTAAAATGTTATTTAACCTTGGTTAGGCCAATAATAGAATATGCATCCACCGTTTGGGACCCCTCAACTCAAGAAAACATAAAGAAACTGGAACAAACACAAAATAGAGCAGTGAGATTCATAACAAACGAATATTCACATTTGACTAGAGTAACACCATTAGTAAAATCACTAAATTTAGAAAGCCTTCAGGACAGAAGACTCAAAAGTAAAGTAGCAATTATACATAAAACACTGAACCATAATCTTCAAATACAAAGACAAAATTTAATAAAATACTCTGAGAGACACAAAAATAAAGGCACATTCCTCGTCCCATATGTTAGGACAAATTTGTACAAATACTCCTTCTTCCCTAGTGCTATTAGAGCATGGAATGGGTTGCCTGAGCTAGCCAGAAAAACCAGTCACTTGGCAGAATTTAAATCATTGGTTAATATGCATGACTAAATGCATGACGTGTAGGACGTAATCATCTTCTTTTTTGAAGTAACGTCTGTATTATATAAGATAAGATAAGTTTTCAGAAGTATTTACTCTTAAAGGCTTGGATTCTTCTTTCAAACTCAGAATCCTACTTTCACAATCCAACAACTCGCAAAGCTGTGATACTTAACTTTATAAAATAAATTGTCTACTTTTACTGGTGCTAATGAAATCACAATTGTAAGCAATACTAACTTTGTAAAATAAACTATCTACTTTCACTGGTGCTAATGGGATGATAGTCTTTAGCAAGGCTGTAGATATTGGTGGACTGTGTTCCAAGGCAGCAAAATAAAATGGAATGTCAATCTGTGGAGAACATATCAGTCATTAGCTAGAGATAAACACTTTATATTATGTCAATCTGTGGAGAACATATCAGTCATTAGCTTGAGATAAACACTTTATATTATGTCAATCTGTGGAGAACATCAGTAAATAACTAGAGGTAAAAACTTTATAATTAAGTATATTTGTTAGTACTCTAAATAAAACACAATGGCAACACACATACAAACACTATCATAAAATATAAAACTGGTAGTCATAATTTTAATTGTTTAAACATCTCAAGGTCATAGCTTTGCAAAATTAAAAACCATACTGATATTCAGATATTCATATGTAGATCTAATCATTAAGTGAATATTCAAGATAGTTTAAGGCATGGGTCTAGCAACCTCTGATGGTGTTAGCTCAAACACAAATAGTAAAGTGATGTAGTACCTATGAGTCTTTTTGTATTGTAATGTATGTTTTAGTGTTTATGTATTATTAATAGTTTACTATTTCATCTTTTGTCCTAGAAAGTCAACACATTTGATAGTTACTAAACATTTTTTGGTCTCATTAAAGTTGATTTTGTTAAAGTTAGTCTTAAGATATTTTCTTGGTGCAATATTTCAGTTTCCAAGGTTATGTTTATTGCTATTGATATACTGAGTAGTAGGGCAGACTCTGCAGATTATCTTCCATTTTGTTCCAGGATTGTAAAATTATTTTCATTTTAATTAGAAATAGAACTAGGGTAAAGAGTAAGAGAACATGTAGAGAGTGTATGGAGTGAGGAGAATAACAAAAGGAAGAGAGTGGGAGGTATAAAAGGGAGAGTATGAGAGAAACACTATTTAACAATTTGAAAGTGTGATAGAATTACCAGAGAGAGAGACAGAGATAGAAAAGTATGCTGAATAAAGATAGAAAACAGAGAAAGCCTTAATGATGAAAGTCATGCAGTCAACTACTCTCTGACAGTTGATGATAAAGTCATGCAGTCAACTACTCTCTGACAGTTGATGATAAAGTCAAGCAGTCAACTACTCTCTGACAGTTGATGATAAAGTCATGCAGTCAACTACTCTCTGACAGTTGATGATAAAGTCATGCAGTCAACTACTCTCTGACAGTTAATGATAAAGTCATGCAGTCAACTACTCTCTGACAGTTGATGATAAAGTCATGCAGTCAACTACTCTCTGACAGTGGATGATAAAGTCATGCAGTCAACTACTCTCTGACAGTTGATGATAAAGTCATGCAGTCAACTACTCTGACAGTTGATGATAAAGTCATGCAGTCAACTACTCTCTGACAGCTGATGATAAAGTCATGCAGTCAACTACTCTCTGACAGTTGATGATAAAGTCATGCAGTCAACTACTCTGACAGTTGATGATAAAGTCATGCAGTCAACTACTCTCTGACAGTTGATGATAAAGTCATGCAGTCAACTACTCTCTGACAGTTGATGATAAAGTCATGCAGTCAACTACTCTGACAGTTGATGATAAAGTCATGCAGTCAACTACTCTCTGACAGTTGATGATAAAGTCATGCAGTCAACTACTCTCTGACAGTTGATGATAAAGTCATGCAGTCAACTACTCTCTGACAGTTGATGATAAAGTCATGCAGTCAACTACTCTCTGACAGTTGATGATAAAGTCATGCAGTCAACTACTCTCTGACAGTTGATGATAAAGTCATGCAGTCAACTACTCTCTGACAGTTGATGATAAAGTCTTCTGACCATTGGTATGCT
Source organism: Biomphalaria pfeifferi (assembly GCA_030265305.1). Classification (NCBI taxonomy): domain Eukaryota; kingdom Metazoa; phylum Mollusca; class Gastropoda; family Planorbidae; genus Biomphalaria; species Biomphalaria pfeifferi. The sequence continues at coordinate 1,957,295 of JASAOG010000024.1, forward strand.
ATAAAAGAGAATCCAAACATTAAAATATTGAAGAAGAATTTTTCTCTTATTAATTTATTGTCCTTTATATCTCTCTCCAGTCTTACTACTGACACTCTGGCCTATATACCAATGTGACATATACCAATGTGTACAGGTCTTACTACTGACACTATGACCTATACTAATGTGTACAGGTCTTACTACTGACTCTGACATATACCAATGTGTACAGGTCTTACTACTGACTCTGACATATACCAATGTGTACAGGTGTTACTACTGACTCTGACATATACCAATCTGTACAGGTCTTACTACTGACTCTGACATATACCAATCTGTACAGGTCTTACTACTGACTCTGACATATACCAATGTGTACAGGTGTTACTACTGACTCTGACATATACCAATCTGTACAGGTCTTACTACTGACTCTGACATATACCAATCTGTACAGGTCTTACTACTGACTCTGACATATACCAATGTGTACAGGTCTTACTACTGACTCTGACATATACCAATGTGTACAGGTCTTACTACTGACTCTGACATATACCAATGTGTACAGGTCTTACTACTGACTCTGACATATACCAATGTGTACAGGTTTTTTTTTGGTGGTTCAAATCATTTGCTTTAATATAATCGTGTGTATCGATGTCACAATATTTTTTTTACAGTAATACGTTTTCACTAGTAATAATATAATATCCTTCAGAAACGCCTGTGATGAATAGGCCAAAACCTTCACAGGCCTGCATTCAATATCACAAGACAAGCCTTAAACTGAAACCCCCAAAGAAAGTGGAAGTGGAAGGTGCTCGAGATATAGAATCTGATGCCAAGCAGATGGTCAAGATGTGGTGACAGTTGGAGAGACTCAGCCTGAACCAACTAGAGAAAGCAGCTTGATTACTTATGCTCCAGACAGGACCACAGGCAGAGTTGAAGATGAGATATGATACATATTACATGTACTTTTTTTTTGGATTTAGACAAAAACTAACTAAAATTCCAGTTACTTAAAATTACTTCAAACAGTCATAATAAAAAATGAAGTTCTGTAATGTATTACTAACTAGGTTCTACTATTCTCTAAGCTGTTTAATGAATTAATGACCTCGTCTTCTCCTTTCAGTGTAATGTCCACTCTTGCTCCTCTGTCCAACAGGGTGTGAACCAGGTCAGTGTTATCTTGGACAAGAGCAAAAAATATAGGCGTCTTACCTCGGTCACCCTGATAATAGATCAGATACATCAATGAAAATATTTTGACTACCAAATAATACATAGTTACATTTATATTATCCATTATATCCTAGAATAAAATTTCTATTTCAAATCAAATAAAGATATTTATTAGTTTATTTACAAACTATTTAGTGGATTTTTGTTCATTTAAAAACTCTACTACCAACATATAAGAATGTACACATTTTTCTAGTACAATTAATTTCTATACTTTTTTTTCTATAGTTAAAAATAAAAAGTTAATAATTTATCTCTCTAGGAATAGTAATAAACATATTGTCTATTAGATTTTAAAAAGTCAGTAGAATTCCATCTCATTATAATTGTGAAGTCTGGTCAATGATTAGCAGCAATTAGTATTATATAATCAAGAACATATCATTAATCTATCCTATGGCAAACATGTAAAATGGGAATCAACTAAGAAATTGTCAGATTAGCAAGCTACAACCTGGCAAGTTCAGATTTGAAAAGTCCAGATCTGTTATTAGCTTTGTATCTAAATTCATTCTTTAATAAATCAAACAACATTACTTTTAGCCTTGTTTTTCCAAATATCTGGTTACATCAAAACTTAAGCTCCAGCCAAGGTAATAAAAAGTTTTTTTTTTCTCTTTGTTTACATTGACGTCAGATATTTATGATCAAGCCAGTTCCTAAAAGTTTAATTGAATGAGCTTTAAATGGATTGAAAACTTTCGGTTAAAACTAACAGAGATGCTCAAGACAAAATTGTTATCTTGTTAAGTGGGTCTGCCTTGTATAAATACTTAGGATGTCCCATGCCACAGTCCTCACCAAGTTTCTAAAGTTCACATTGATCTTCAACTTGAGCCGAAGCATTCTTCTTACAATCTGTGTATCTCCTGCTAACACGCTGTGTGCAAACTCCTGAATTTAAAACCAATGTCACAATTAAATTTTTTTTTCATTTCTGTTTGTTACATTGCATTTCACAAACACTTATGTCCATTAATGTCCATTATATATACAATGATTACATATGAATTGTAAAATCATTTATTTTGTAAGAACCCTCAAAATCCCAATCTGAGCATCAAAAATATAATATTTTACTTGAATCCAGGGACATAGTCATAAGTATCTAAGTCCACTAGCATCCATATGGTTATAAGTGACATTAGTATGGGAAATTCTTTAGAACTGGTCATTGTCTTGAGTGGCTTTAATGGTCAAATAAACTTAGGGAATCCTATTATAAAATAAAAGGTCAAGCGTTATATATAATTGTTTCAATTGAGCCATTTTCTGGACAGTACATTGAAAATTCATAACCCTACAATATATGTTAAAATATGTGACTTTTTTTAAAAACAATATGTAACACCTAATTTAATGCTATTTCAATAATCAAAAAATGATCCTAAAAAAGATGACAACTTTCATGATCTTGTAAACTATTTAAAGTAAGACAACAACTTGCCATAGAAGATCTGATACCACTGACAACTCGAATGATGTTCTCTGTTCCCAGCTCAAGAGCCAGTTGTAACAAGGTTTGACCATTCTAAAGAGAAAATAGAAAGTGAGTACAAACATTTATGTACACATTAGTCTATAGACACTGGGTTGACTAATACATAAATTGATACACACATGGCTGACTAACATATAAGTTGATACATACATGGCTGACTAACACATAAGTTGATACACATGGCTGACTAACATATATAATTAAAATTATTTAAAAGAGTGATTCCTACTCTGAGTTTGTTACAGTGTGTGCTGAGTCAGCGTGTTTTGGGTAAGAGTGGAAAGAGTTGCATTCATTAAAAAAAACAACAAAACATTTCTGTGTTTGTAAATAATACTGACTGATCAAGGGGAGGGAAGCATTATGTTGATGAAGTACAGACTGAATTCTCTCCTCTGGCACTATTCTGGTGACTAGTAATAAAGCCAATGTTGTGTCACTGGATAGTGTTCTCTGTTTTCTTCTTCAGTGGTATAAGTAAATCTTCATTCACATTATTTGTAAATATTTGTATTTACTAGGGGTAATTATAAATTTGCCAAATGCTAAAAAGAATTCAAATGCTTTATAGGCAGGTGATCATGAAAATGTTATATAGGTCAACGGGAGTGGGGTGGCCATCCAGGTCAAGGTCAATATATATCAGCCACATACCTTTTGTACATCCACCCTACACCACTCATTAATGAGTCTACGGACACTCATGGCATCATCTTTAGCCACAGCTTCCCATATACCTGGCTGCAAGAGAGGAAATATACCTGTGTTAACGAAAGTGTTAGTAGCAAAGTATATATACTTATATATAGGCCTATATATTGCATACACTGTAATGCCATTGTCAGGTACACTCATTTTGAAAAAAAGTCCATAAGGGAATTAGTGAGTTTATGTGTCCCTATTAACCCATTGTCCGGATTTCTCCTAACGGACAGGTGTGGACTGGGCTCTCTACACCCCTTTGCATGTCACATTCTGGTGTAAGAGGAATACTTCCCTTGTGAAAAAGTTGCACTAAAATAAATGTAGGGATACATATTAAAGTTAAGTATACGTAATATGCCTCTCAATCATTTACAGTTATGCACTAATAGATAAATTATACATAAGTTTTATTAAAGGATGTGGGATGTGTGGCCGATTGGCTTCAAATGCCTATCAAGGGTGCTTGAGGTTCGACACCTGACTTTAGCAGAGTTGTGTTTACTGAGCGCCCAAAGGCAGCATGGAAAACATTCTCCCAGATACCCCCTGCCCCCAATGGTTCACAAAAGAGATTGGGCCATAGCGCTCCGAGCATGAGAATGAAATATGTGCTATATAAAAGTTATTATAAAAATAAAAATAAGCAAAAAAAAAATGGTGAAAAACTCTAAGAGATCCATGTTCATCAATGCCACGTTTGCCTTGTAGATCAATCGGTCCCATGGTGATCAGATAAATAATGAACTACATAGGAATACTGCTCTTCGACGAGAACAACAAAATATGACATTAAATGTTGTACAAATAAATACATTTCTACTGTCTATATATTATCATCTTGGTTTTGACAATGTGTTCGTTTAAAAAATTAATATTCTCATTTTACCATCTCGCTAAAGTAGTTTCCTACCCTTTATTTAAATTCCATTTTGGATAGTCCTAGCGTTCGTAACAATTAAGTGTTTATTATGTGTAGATACATAAGAGAACTGTTTCGAGCACCAAAGTCTTGTCTTACAGAATCAAAACAATGAAAATATCGAACATGTTTCTTGAGTTATTCCAACTCGTACAAAAGATGTCGAAATGCCGTCCATAAAGTTGTGACCTCGTTCTGGCTGTTGTGACGACTGTCACGGTTGAATTGCTTTTGTTTTGTTTGCAAGGAATCTCATCAATAATCAACTAACTGTTTGACACTTGGGCATGTACTATTGAAGGTTTTGAATACTGGGAAGATTTGGTCATGAGATAGAGAGAGAGAGAGAGAGAGAGAGAGAGAGAGAGAGAGAGAGAGAGAGAGAGAGAGACAGAATGAGAGAAATAAACAAGAGATGAATAAACAGACAGAAGGACAGATATAGATAGATAGATAGATAGATAGATAGATAGATAGGTAGATAGACAGATAGATAGATAGATAGATAGATAGATAGATAGATAGATAGATAGGTAGATAGATAGGTAGATAGATAGATAGATAGATAGATAGATAGATAGATAGATAGATAGATAGATAGATAGATAGGTAGATAGATAGATAGATAGATAGACAGAACTGAGTTACAAATATAGAAAGAAAAAGAGGAAGACAGGAAGAAAACGAAAAAGCAAAGCCAAGGGAGCTAATCGTGGTTTCAATAATTGATAACAGCGGAAGAATTTATTATTTTTTTGAAAATGTTTTTGGGATGGGTTGGACATCTGGAACATAGCATGCACTCTGAGGTTGGGCTTCTGAAACATTGCATGTACTCTGAGGTTGGACAAACACTTACACAATTATAGCAAGTTCTATGCGTGTTGAAGAAAATTTAACTTTATAAAAAATGGTGGACAGTAGGTATCTCTAGTTGAGGCCAAAAAGTTGAGCATGGTATTTTTATAGTCCAAATAATATCGCCTTATCATACTAGTAGGCAGCTTTCACTATCTTATTTCAAATTCCCCTTAACCAGATAGATTTATTTAGTCATACATCACCTTACATTCGACTACTAGATCTACCACTGACCTATAAAGCATACTAAAAACAATGATTCATATAATCATACACTACTCTGCATTTAATCAGAAAGACACAAAGATAAAGACACATTCCTCATCCCATATGCTAGGACAAATTTGTACAAATATTCCTTCTTCCCTAGTGCTAATAGAGCATGGAATGGGTTGCCTGAGCAAGCCAGGAAAACCAGTGACTTGGCAGAATTTAAGTCATTGGTTAATATGCATGACGCGTAGGACGTAATCATCTTCTTTTTTGAAGTAACGTCTGTATTATATAAGATAAGATAATCATCATATCTCAGCATGCTAAACATCAACTAAACACTGATTCATCTAGTCATACTCTATCCATCAACTGACTACTATCTCTAGACTATACAGCATCCTAAACATCTACTGAACACTGATTCATCCAGTCAAACTCTACCCTCCAATCGACCACTATCTTGAGCCTCTACAGCATGTGCTAAGACTGTAATCAGATGCAGCGATGTGATCGCCAAAGAAACATCTAAATTTTACATCAGATTACGCCGCCACCACCTCCTACCTACCCACACACCCAACACTAACCAGCAGTGGAGAACTGAGTCCGATCAATACAAGTTTAAATCATATTAAGCGGCATTAGTACCGGCATTTTACTTGGAGGCGGCGACTCTTGTCTCATCTCGTCCAGCACTTGGTTACATTCTCTTGACTTGGCCTGCTCGTTAGAGGTGTGGGATAGGACTTGCTGGTAGGGCCGACATCTAGTACATGTTTACACCAGTAAGCAACAAACCTTTCAACTTTACTATACTTGTTTTATTTTTGATGACATTTTTTAACTTTCCATTATTACACCATATGAACTGTCCGTTTGCAATCAACATTTCTCAAACTGTGGTCCACGGACTCGTTACGACCCTACGCAATTGCTCTCTCGATTTTCGAGCAAAGTGCTGAGTTTTGTAACATAGACATGCAATGTGCTGAGTTTTGTAACATAGATATGTAAAGTCAAGAGTCATTTAACATAGACATGTAAAGTGCAGAGTTTTGTGACACAGGTATGTTGAGAGAAGAGTTTTGTAACATAGACAAGTCCATGTCAAGTGTACATATTTTGATAAGCCTAGTCCAAGACTGTCTGGGCAAGATACATAATTTTGTTCCCAAACGCGTGAAGAAAATTGTTTGATTCAGATCAGACATTTTTTTTACCTTTTACAGTTTTGTCTAAAGACTTACTCGGTCACGGAGAGCAAGAGAACAGAGATTCCGTTGCAAAACATTTAATGTTGAAATAGCCTTAAAGCAAGGACGTGTTATAAATATGTTTTATGTACATTAGCGAACAATTATGTAAATCGACCACATGCGCTGAGTGTGGCAAAATATGTAGGTCACTGCTGGGGCTGCGTAGGCACGGGAAATATTGCATTCCTCATTAATCTTCGGACTCGAAGAAAAGCCTTATTATTTACATCAGCAAACAGTGTTATAAAAATAATACATAATACATACAAAATAAACAAAAAAAAAAAGCTTTAAATCCTATTACATAGACAAAACAGAAGCCCACCAGTTAATTGCACACTTTTAGATTGGAATTGAATTTAAAAAGACAGACAAAAAAAGTTAGAGATCAATATCAAAACAATGAAACAAACTTTGGATCCTATGAACATTTGTTTTGACTATTCTAACTATTAGCTTAAGAGCATCCAGCTAGTAACGCGAATGTCGTGGGTTCGATCTACATACCGACAATTTGTTGTCTTTTTTTTACTCGATGAAAAATAAAAGATGAAAGTTTAGTTTAGTGACATTTAGTCTATGACTTGAACAGTTTAATCTATGGCTTGAACAGTTTAGTCTATGACTAGAACAGTTTAGTCTATGGCTTGAACAGTTTAGTCTATGGCTTGAACAGTTTAGTCTATGACTTGAACAGTTTAGTCTATGGCTTGAACAGTTTAGTCTATGACTTGAACAGTTTAGTCTATGGCTTGAACAGTTTAGTCAATGGCTTGAACAGTTTATTTATTTATTAGTGTAGATTTAGATCTATGTCTACCTCAAGATCTACTTTACACTTTAACACATGAACATACAAAATTAAGTCTATTCATCTCAAATTTTAATCAAATATATTTAGGCCTACAAGCAAATGTATTAATTTGAAAAAATGGATATAAGCCAATTAGCTATTTTTATTTGATAGCTTCGTTCACACTATTTTTACATTGACACATTCGTTTTACTTATTACATTATTATTTTGTTTAATTGTGACTATATCGACAGTAATGCGCAAATAAAGACCCGCGGGTCGCGGGTAACATGTCTAGTAAAATATGAAAGAAAACTAGTTCATTGGATATCCACAAAAAGAAACTATGAAGTGAGCCGTTCACTGCCTAGATTGAAACATGATGGCCGTTATGGTCTTGTCTAGTGAAGTCACGTCCCTGGCTCTATCAGATAACGTCCAACCAGCGTAATGACAAGACGATTTCTCGATAACATGTCTAAGATTTAGTTGGAAAAAATAGACTAAAAAAATAATGTAGAAGCAATTTAAACTTTCTCATTAGTTGAAAATCTGTTAATACAAAGTTATCACCGGAAAGTGAAATAAATATAACAAAAAAAAAACAAAGAACATAAACTGATTAGGACAAATCTTTTATTTTTAGCAATTGAAAGAGCGTTAACCTTTTCAGAAAACTTTTTTAAAATGAACTTAATATTTCCAGCAAACATTTTTAAAAAATCGCCTGACTTGTAAACCTTTACTGGCGGACTTCCTGGCAGACGTGGGCAGCAGACTAGAAACAACTTTGATTTCAAGGGCCCAGGTTTTCAAGATCAACCTGTCAAACTTCATGACCTCTCTTCATGTGGTCAGACTGGGCTGGAAAGGAACGGAACAAAAGCGTTGCCACTCAAGTTTAAAAACATGACGTTATGGTAGGACGATTCCAAATCAAAATTAGTTCCCAGAAAATATAACAGCGTTGTTCATTGAAGCACTAAGTCACTCTGTTGATAGTCTTGTATCATGTCTCGGAAAACAGTCAAGGGTAAGTCTTAAAGTCCGATGAAATCAGTTGAAGATTAATTCGTAAGTATTTTAAATTGGAGGCGCAGTGGCTGAGTGGTAAAGCGCTTGGGGGTCCCGGGTTCGAATCCTGGAGAAGACTGGGATTTTTAATTGCAGGATCTTTGGACGCCTCTGAGTGGCTCTGAGTCTATCCAGCTCAAATGGGTACCTGACATTAGTTGGGGAAAGTAAAGGTAATTGGTAACTGTGTTGGCCACATGACACCATCGTTAACCGTTGGCCACAGAAACAGATGACCTTTACATCATTTGCCATATAGACAGCAAAGCTTGAAAGGGGAACTACTATTTCAAATTAAAAAGACAAAACCAAAAAATGAAAAAAAAAAAAAAAAAAAAAAAAAAAAGATTTATTTCATTTTATGTGTGCACAGTTCACAAAGTTAAATTTATAACCCCAAAAAATATTTTTCTTTTAAAGAATTGAATCATTGATCACTTCAAGCTACTTTGAAAGAAAGAAAACAACATTATTTTGAACATTATCTAGCACTTTGAGTATTATCTAGCATTATGAGTATTATTCAGCACTATTAGTATTATCCAGCACTATGAGTATTTTCTAGCACTATTAGTATTATCCAGCACGATGAGTATTTTCTAGCACTATGAGTATTATCTAGCACTTTGAGTATTATCTAGCACTTTGAGTATTATCTAGCACTTTGAGTATTATCTAGCACTATGAGTATTATCTAGCACTTTGAGTATTATCTAGCACTTTGAGTATTATCTAGCACTTTGAGTATTATCTAGCACTACTGTGACATTGAGTTCTTGGTTTTGTTGACAAGAATAAAAAGTGAACTGTGCAACATGCGCGTGCCTTATGAGAGATTCTACTTCTTAGTGACATGTGTGAAGTATTTCTTGAACTTACCACATATCTGGTGAAGACACCTCTGACCACAGGTGTGACATTAGAGCTGGTCATCACATACTCCAGGGGGAACTCCCCAAGCTGTTTGTGATACAAGAAAGAAATTGTCTCGCGGTGGGCAAACAAAATTTGAGGCGCCGTCATTCAAACGAGAGCACGTAAAGCTACACATACATTTCTGACTGCTAGGCTAGAACAAAAAATTCCATTCAAAGCTAGAAGCAAACAATTTGTGCTCAAATATCCTTCATGTAAAAGACGGGCCTAAGATAAATTCAAGTCTAATTGCTAGGTCTTCTTAAAGGGCTTAGAGAATTAGAGATGCTAGGTCTTCTTAAAGGGCTTAGAGAATTAGAGATGCTAGGTCTTCTTAAAGGGCTTAGAGAATTAGAGATTGGTTAGAGAATTCGAGATTGGTTAAGTTATTATGTACGTTTCTTTCAAGTGGAAATATAAGTCACCCTCACCCTGATGCTGTGAAGAGTCCAACACAAAATGTCCTATCTCTCACAGTATTGATGTCTCAACACCTAACCCTCTCCCGATATGACAAATCTCGCAACAGACACTATTTTTGGAGTCGCAACCCGTATACTTGTAACCACTTCTTTAAAAAGGAGTATAATCCATTGAACACTTACCAGAAAGTGTACCTGGACTAGCCATAACCTTATACATAGTTCTTTCACAGGGAGAAAAATTGCTTTGTTTTCCTTTACCTTATTGGCAATGTAAATGTCAGCGTTACAGCGAAGAAATGCTTCAACAATATCACTGTCGGGATTTCCCGCTTTCAGGTAGCACATCAATGGAGTGTTCCCGTCCTGAAACAACACAGCACAGCATGAATAGAACAAAAGCTAAGAAAATATGATCCACGGTCATAACAAAACCAAAACGTTAAGCAAAGAAAAACCCAGTTGCTTTCTGTGATATCTAGTAATGAAATAGAGCCAAATTAAAATAACAAAATCGTGCCTACTTTATGTTTAGACTAGATATATGTTACCCGCGGGTCTTTATTTGCGCATTACTGTCGATATAGTCACAATTAAACAAAATAATAATGTAATAGGTAAAGCGAATGTGTCAATGTAAAAATAGTGTGAATGAAGCTATCAAATCAAAATAGCTAATAGGCTTAAATACATTTGTTCAAATTAAAACATTTGCTTGTAGGCCTACATATATTTGATTAAAATTTGAGTGGAATAGACTTAATTTTGTATGTTCATGTGTTAAAGTATAAAGTAGATCTTGAGGTAGACATAGATCTAAATCTACACTAATCTAGAGTTAAAAATTGGCTTTTATAGAGTTAATTCTGTGTTGCGCATGCGTGATCTTTTTTTTAATGAATGAAAATAGGCCTATATCAGCACGGCTACGCAACTTTAGCGAACAGCGAACGAATGTATTAAAAATGCTTTAGAAAAACAAATTTGAATGTTAAATTGATTAAAATATCAAATGAATGGACAATAATTAGTATGTTTATGTGTTAAAGCACAAAACTATTTTTGCGAAAAGAAGTTTTATCATCTTAGAGTTCAATAAGAGTTTTAGACCTAGACCTAGGAATATACATATGTTGAGAGATGTGTTAATGTGTTACCAATTGTTAATGTCTAATGAAAGAATGTTCGCCAGGAAATCTGTAGTCACAGATATGAGGAACTAATTTATGTAAAAAATGCTTTTGAAACACAAAATTGAAGGTTAATTTTATTACATAATGAAACAAATGGATCTTCTTTTGTATTTTCATGTGTCAAAGTAAAAAAAACTATGTGCGCAAAGTGTATTTCTTAAAATTAGATCTAGGTCTAAATCCTTTCGATCTTTTCTCATGTCAACATTGTTAACCATGGCCTAGATCCATAAAATACTATAGCTTTAATAGAGTCGGACAACTTTATTTTTTTCTTTTTTTTTTTTTTTGAGGGTCTTAAGTTGGTTTTAGGGCTACAATACATACACTACGGTCTAAGTTAGTACTTAAGGAACATTCCTGCCTAGTTTTATCAAGATTGGTCAAGCGGTTTGGATGTCTATAAGTAACATACAAACATACATACGCCTCACATTCTACTTTGTAATATAGATAACACAATAAACTAAACATTCCTCTTTTATTCTTCATACAACAAATACGTGAGTAAATACAGCACGGGATTGTTTCCCTTACTTTTTTCTTTTTCATATGATTGAGAAAACAAAAATGTAACCTCTCTTGGTATTGAACCCACAACATTCGTGTTATTAGCAGGACACTCTGCTAACCGACCAGAAAACAAAGAATCCAAAATAAAAATATAGATCTAGATCTATGATCTATAGATAACATCTAAATCAATATTTATTTTTTAATTCATTTCGCTAAGCGTGAGCTAATTTTTTTTGGTTTAATTAATTTAATAAATTAGGAAGTGATCTTTCTGGAATAAAACAAACTGTGGAATCAAGCATCAAGAGTTGATGTGGGAAAGAGGTTAATAAAAAGTTGTCTAAATAAAATTAATATTTTTCTTACTTTTGACTACATGACAAAAGTGTTAGTGGGAAAAAAATACTTTAAAAAAACATAGCTTACATTAAGTGTATTTCTCATGATTTGACTGACCTAAACATAAATCTGTGCAATTGAAATATTTTTGCCAATTTCTTTTGTTTAGCCTTTAGCTTTCCCAATGCGCTATGATCCTATCACTTGTCTGAATCAGTTGTGAGAGGGGGAGGGAAAAAGTGGGTATCTTGGTGAATATTTACATGATCGTTTTTTAAAGGCATAAAAAATGTTCACTCAGGGCTCAAGATTCCCCAAGGGGACTAATTCAATTACGATTTCTTTCCCTTGTTAAAGATATCAAACAAAATAATTAATAAACAATAGTTAATTAACTAATTGGATTTTTTTTTGTATTGATTCTTGTATTGTCAGATAAAGATAAATAAATAATTGTGCTAAATTTCAGCTTGATCCGAGATTGGGTGTGGAAGAAATAACGTGTACAAACTTTTTACCAGACAGACAGACAGACGTAGTGAGTTGATATAAGCTTTGTAACACGCAAGACCTAATCTAAAAAAGTCTTAGATCTACTTTAATTACTTTCGATAATATTGTTATATCGGTATCAAGCTATACCAAAATATCGAAGTCAGAAAACTAATTGCGTTTGATCAAAGTTAACTTGGGGTGGAATAACGATCTATTAGTGATGGCTGATTCTTAAAGCACTTGGCTTGCCGAAACGAGGGGTAACCAATTCGAATTCCTGTGAAGACATTGATTTTGAGGTTTCGGGACGTCCCTTAACTCATGCATTCTCGTGAAAGTGGTTCATCCTATGTCCTAACCGCATGACACCTTCGTGAAATCGTCGGTCATAGTCTCCGTACCAGACTAACAATGGAAGGTCTCTTGGAATGTAATAGATGTCCAAGAAATGAAGATAAAAGACCGTGCTTTCCAACCATTTATCATTTTACGTTTTCAGCACGCTACTGTACGGCAGAGTCGTAGACTACCTATGCAAAGCAAGAGAGAAAAGTAAACTCATTCCACTGTCTTTGAGGGATCTGGAATGTCACAGGGCAAGAGAGAATGTGCAACACTGAGATCCTTGCGCGAACGTGTCTTCCCAGCTTCTTTACAGTCCTCAGACAACGACGCCTGCGCTGGCTTGGTCATGTTCGCCGAATAGAGGACAACCGTATCCCGAAAGTCAACCTTTGTGAGCAACTCGCGACTGGCTCAAGAAAAACTGGTCGCACCCACCTTCGTTATGTGGATGTTATCAAACTGGACCTCAAAGCAGTAACTATGGATACTGACTGCTGGGAGGACATAGCCCTAGCCCACACTATGTGGAGACAGATGGTGACCAAGAAAGTTATGGACAGCGAAAAAAACATTGGCCTAAGCTCTGGAAGAAAAGCGCGCCAAACGAAAAATGTCTGGCTCCTCTGCCACCAAAGCGAAAGCCACATTAACCTGCGATATATGTGGACGGGAGTGTCTCTCCAAAATCGGGCTCCACAGTCACACGAAAAACTGTTCCACGAGATGAATCATAGTCGTTACGGCTGAAGGAGGCCAATCTTGTTCTGATCCTGTTTGAGCTGCTTGCTGTACTCGTACACAGAGAACCCTTCTAGAAGGTACGTCCACAAAAGAGACGAGGTCAGAGCGCATTGAGCTCTCTATAGCATGGAAGACACAAAAGTCATTGAACAGTTTCAAAAGTGAGGCAACCGACACATCCGTTTAGATATTGGCTGTTTAGTCATCTCCCACATTTCCCAGACTCTGCCCCCCCCCCCTCCCCGCTGCTAGCGCCCCTCTAGCGCCCCTTCTCCATTCTAAAGCTTTTATCCCGCCAGAAATATAAATCTAGTAGCACTTGAGAAAGTGTTCATGCCCCCCCCCCCCCATTTTTCTATGTTCCAGCACTGACGTCATTTCTCACGAAGAAGTGGAAAAAGAAATGAAGCAATGTAAAAAACGTCAATGACGTCATTTTTTACGCCACGCGTTTCAAAAAAGTATGCAACATCCGGGTTACATTCAAGTTATACGGTTTTCAGAGAGTCTGTCTTATTTGATCCTGAATAGGAACGCGTATCACAGTATACAAATTCACCAAAGAAAGAGATATTGTGCCGGCAGACTACATATTGTCTTGTGTCGTTCCCATTCTGTTCCTCGTTAACGTTCCTCTCTCATTTGTATCTAACCACAAACATGTCGTCATTTCCTGCCTAACCCTAACAACTTTTGGTTCCAAGACTACTACGTACTATATAAAACTATCCTCTATTCTGTATGTCCAATTCTATACTTTATGTTACATTAATGTTTGTAAAATATTTTACATGTTTCGGATGTTCCTTCAGAGTTGAAGATAGTTTACTTCCTAGTCCAAACCTCGCGCAGGACGACGGGGGATGTTAGCGGGATGGGTTTGAACCCGGGACCATCGATAAAACGACAGTCCGGCGCGCAAACCGCACGCCTAGGCAGCCATCCTCTCATTACACAATAAGACTTAGAACTCAATTTAGTCTCAGAGTAACACAACACTATTTAAACATTGTTTTATTCAATAATGTTTCGTGAAAATAGTGCGATCATTATTGTACAAATAGAAATTGTATTCTCTATTAGTTTCATGTTTCTATATACTGGCAGTAAGCCTGTCTACATTTCTGCTATCAATTACTTTGCTACAGTATTCTCTGGATTTTTTCTGGAAAAAAAAAGCAACTTGGGATGATAGTACTTTTTTTTAAAATTAATTAGGGGTAAATATTTGAACGGTATAATTTTCTAGTACACAAGCTTGTCAATTAATTAAAGTTAACATCTCTATGACTTGATTATGTTGACTACTGACTTGGAAAAACAAAGAATAGTCCAACGATTACCGAAACGTACAACTATGCTCTGTACATTAACCAAGGCAAGAGATCGAATAAAATCTATCGGCCAAGTTTCTTTGAATAAGTTTCCAAGTCCTCAGCTTAGTATAGTTCTTGGTCTCTAGAGACTTGGCGGCACTGTCCGTTTGTCCAGTCTGCACTTCACTTTAGAACAACACACAGAGCTGGACAGCTAAAAGTAGATCTATATCAACAGACGTCACAACTTAGGGTCAGCGTGCCCTGGGGGAAGACTGGCCAGTAAAGGAAAAAAAAGAGGGGGGGGGGGGGAACACTCTAAAATAAATGCATCAAATGGCAGGGGGCTGCTAAGATGAAACTAAGATGAAACTAAGAAATTGATTTGTCTGTGAAAAATGATACAAGAGAAAACTTAAAAATGAGAAATGTATTTGAAGTTGAGACGAAACAAAACATTACGAAACAATGAGGTCAGGAAATAAACTGAATATTCTCACGACTAGGGTTTTGTATTGGAATGACTTTCTGGAATGTCCAAAACATACATTAATACGTCTGCAATCTACGTAGAGTATACGTTTAACAAATTTAGTCAGACAAAAGGCCCATGAAATATCTATTGTATGGCCAGAGTTTTCCTTCTCCGAGGTGGGTAGCCAGCCTAGGGTAACGGCCCCTCCTACCCGAATCTTATTTGTTTAGGCGCCAGTTACTCGCCTTTGCCCCTTCACCAATTGGTGATAACAGTTCCGCCGGACCCAATATCTGAGCCACCATGTGAGGGACAGGGGTTGGACTGGTTGCCAGAGCTTATTTTAGACGCATGCCATTGGAGGCATTTTATAGGTGGCGCAGTGCTATTTTCACGACCTGTTAAGTCTATAACAATCTTACGAAACCTACTAAGAAATAGCTTAAGGGGGACAATCTGGAACTAGATTATTGGACATGCTCAACCAACGAATATTAAATAGACAACCAAGTGTTATTTTACAGACGATTTAAATTAACTTACTGTACGGGAAAAAAATATTAAGATTTTTCTTTCAATATAAAATTTTTTTAATTAAAAAAAAAGCCAATGATGCACGCGCGTGTACACCAGTAACAAAGTTACGTAACTCCAGTCACAGTGATGTAACAAAATCATAGCAGACTCCTCAACTTTTTATCATATTCATCAACAGAATTATTTCCAGACGTTTCTGAGATCCACAAGGGAAATTATGAAAAGCGGGACAGGGCGCGGGAGACAGAGGGGTGTTTCCAAGGGTGAGGATCCGCAGCCTAGTTATTACACGGGGTAATTGAATGAAGCATTGGCGAGAAGCAGGGTGGCGGTGTCTGGGCGCCTCGTAAGGGAGAACTGTATTCATAGTTAGACTGGTTATGTCGAAAATAGTTATGTTGGAGCTGACGCAATCACACGATATATCAGACAGTAAGAAAAGGTTTCAGTGAGAAGCTAAGCTAAAGTGAAGCTGTTCGGGTAAATTTAAGTTTAGATATCAGGATAGCGCTAATTATAGAATATCTAAAAACAAAAGTTTTATCATTATAATGTTGACATTGTCAAACTAGAGAAAAATGAACATGTATATCGGAAGTCGACTTAAAGTAAGTGTCACATAAAGTAGGTGTCACGTTATTGGGGAATGCCACGTTTTAGTGTACATCACGGTCGCGTTAAAGTAGGTGTCACGTTACAGTATGTGTTAGGTCAGTCACATAGTGTACGCGTCAATGTCTCAAGGGACGTGTAAACAGGAAGTTGACTCACACATTGGTTTCACGAACATTGAAGTTTTTAAAAAGAAGATTGGAGAACGAAAGGGAGTTAATTAGAACTGAAAAGTTTTTACTTTATTTCCTGTTCAAGATGTTTCTATTGGAAAACCTCTTAAAAAGTGGAGACTTATATTAGGGTGCTTTAGCCAATTAATTTCAAACTTCAGGTTAAATATTTTTGTGAATCTAATGCTTGAATAAAGTAATATTGTGCGTTGATATTTTGTGTTCAATTCTTTCAAGATTTCTACTTGGAGAATCAAATGTGATTTAATTCATACAGACGTTTGTTTGTTAGTTATTTACCTAGACAAATATCTCCCACATAACTTTGGACATTGGGTCATCAGATTTGATATTTGAGAATAAGAAGACGTAATGGCTACTGGATACTATCGTATCAGTTAAGTTACGGCAACTGTCACGTAATAATAAGTGTCACATTAGAGCGGACATCACGTGAGTCAATGTGACGCTGTAGCGTCAAACTGCTGGTAGACAACTAAACCGCTGTAGGAGTATTGTCGTTTAACTTGTAAAACTTGAAATAACTTCTTTTGTGAACCAAACTAAATCTAACTGTGGTGATTGTGTTTGTATATAGTATTGTAAACAGCACTTAATAGAATCTTGAGTGTAAAATTTAAGAAATTCTATTTTTATTTTTGTATTATTTCATTGGTCGATTAGTTAAAGTGGAGTGACGGCCCTTGAGATATTGTTACTGTTGTCAGAGGTCTGAGTTTAGTGATTAATAGGACAAGTAGAGTATAAGGCAGTTGTAATAGTTTATTTGTGTTGGGGCTCTTCCGCGGTGTCGAATGTAATCAATGACATGATCAGGAGGTAACTTTCAAACTAATTCAGGAACACCAGCGAAATGCCAAAACAATCCAGATGTGTAGTGGACGCTGATGTTGGTCAACTAATATGTTTACTGATCACGAAGGGAATCGTCCGATGTCAACTAGGTCCGTAAACTACTTCTTATTCTTGCTGTGATAGGAGAAGCGTCTTGTCTCTATCCAATCCTAGAGCGTTCTTACTTTTTAACAAACTTTACGTCAGCATCGCTAAGTAAGACTTTCCCCCTATTCCCGAAACAAATAACTAAATCCTAATCATGTCAAAACAGCTGTATATTTAATAGTTCCACATATGTTGGCATTATATACAGTTATAGTTATTCCAATTGCTTTATTAAATATATATTATGTTCTTAATACATCCCTGGTGCTTCTTTGAAGTGTTGAATTACTTCCGTTATGTGTCCATGTCAGAGCCATAGGCCAGGAGTTCACAACAATAACTTGGATTACAATATAGACAATTCAACTTGAGATCAAATAAAATAAATGTAGTAAGACCTTAAAATAATAGAGAAGATGTTTCGAATAAAATCTGGCTCACTACAAAAACACTTCCGGCAATCTAAAGTAGTCTGCTGTACCTGAGACCGCTGACAACTATGTCACTTATCTTGCATCATTCACAATCATTCTCTAAATTCTTCCCACGGTCGCCATAGAAACACACACTCCATTACAAGGCATCAGGAAAAAAAAAGTAAGGCTTCAATGATTCTTTCCTTTTGCATATCAAACAAAAGAGTTCCAAGCCAAGGGATATTATTTTGATCCCTTTTAAATTATTCCTAATGAACAATGGCACAGAGAGTCAACTTTAAAGAACTTGTTCGTTGACTGTGGCCTAATCTTTCTATCCAGTTGACTGTGACCTAGTCTTTCTATCCAGTTGACTGTGGCCTAGTCTTTCTATCCAGTTGACAGTGACCTAGTCTTTCTATCCAGTTGACTGTGGCCTAGTCTTTCTATCCAGTTGACTGTGGCCTAGTCTTTCTATCCAGTTGACTGTGACCTAGTCTTTCTATCCAGTTGACTGTGACCTAGTCTTTCTATCCAGTTGACTGTGGCCTAGTCTTTCTATCCAGTTGACTGTGGCCTAGTCTTTCTATCCAGTTGACTGTGACCTAGTCTTTCTATCCAGTTGACAGTGACCTAGTCTTTCTATCCAGTTGACTGTGGCCTAGTCTTTCTATCCAGTTGACTGTGGCCTAGTCTTTCTATCCAGTTGACTGTGACCTAGTCTTTCTATCCAGTTGACTGTGGCCTAGTCTTTCTATCCAGTTGACTGTGACCTAGTCTTTCTATTCAGTTGACTGTGGCCTAGTCTTTCTATCCAGTTGACTGTGACCTAGTCTTTCTATCCAGTTGACTGTGACCTAGTCTTTCTATCCAGTTGACTGTGACCTAGTCTTTCTATCCAGTTGACTGTGACCTAGTCTTTCTATCCATAAATCACTTCATTTGGGGAACCAAAAAAAAAGTGTTACATAAAAAATAAAAGTTTATGCCATGACATTCCGAATCAATGTCTCTCAATACAACTTTCCGATTCAATCAATGATTGGGTCTGCACATTTCAGTGTTTGATTAAACTTGCATTGATCTCGCATGCAGGCAAATATTAATTCGTCTCTCTTAGAAACTGCCCAGACAGTATTCAACTTAGATGTGCCAAACTATAATGGGGTGTTTATGCTGATTCGTTCTGACCCTAACAACATTGAATACACAAACAAACGCGCTTTGTAAATACTAACCAATTACCTATTAATATCAATTAAAAAGAGAAAATATTTGTTGAACAATCTATTGATCAAACGCATTTTCTTTTCTGCTAGCAATCTAGTAGCACTAGACCAGAACATTGAAATAAGGCCTTTTAGTAACTAACTGGACGTTTGTTACATCAATGACAGAGAAATGTTTCAATCACGGAAATTACAATTATATTTGACGCTAAATGTTTTGTCGTTTTATGAAAGCGATTGAGGGTAAACCTGAACCAGTGTCTCTTTAATTCTTGCTCTAGAGGACAAATGACTTTTATGTCTAAGCTGGAGAGGTAAACTTGGACCACTTGGTGTTCATTTGTATGATAGCCTAGAAGCCAAGCTGAAAGATTCGGTGTTCATCTGCTATAAAAACGTAATGCATTAATGCAAATGTCCCTAAGAGATACCAGGTCACGGCTGACTAGGTTTATTTAGTTCATCGATTTATAAAGACTTCATAAATTAGAACAAGCAAAGTATAAATAAAATCTTTTTTTTTAAATAAATCTTATCTAATGGAGAGAACTCTACACTTACAACTATATCTCTCAATAATGTAAAAGTTATTTCACCTATATGATATGAAAAAAAAAAAACAATACTTAATTCACAAATTGGTTACTTTATAATTGAAGCATTTTTTGTTGTTGCTAGAAACAATGAATAATTGTTTAGGGTTTCAACTTAATCAATATCTATGAATAGTGAAGGATTAATTACCCTTGTTGGTATCAAATAAGATTATTAACTTCCAGTAATTAATTGACAAATTGTTGCTTTTTAAAATTGATTCATGTCTTGTCGACGCCAATTTGTGCAAAGTTTCAACTTGATCCAAGAATGGATGTGAAACGTGTACAAGCTTTTTGTTAGACAGACAAAGAGATAGACAGACAAACAGACAGATAGACAGAGTGAGTTGATATAAGCTTTGTTATAATAAGAAGTTTTATCAAAGTTAGCACCTAGCCTATGGTCTATTCTGCACTCTATAGCCTCCTTCAATCGCGAAGCCTTTATAGGTCATCACATAGAAATGAGATAAATCCATGAGCTATAGTTGGAACGATGTCGCCACACGGCTCTCCGGCTCCTGATTTTTCCTTAGAGTTGATTCCCGAATCCTTTTCCAAGTTTAGGTATGGTATAGCTGCAGTATAGCAGATGGGTAGACAACCGAGGCTAACGAGCCCCTCCTGATCTAAGTCAGTGTCTGTGGTCATTTCTTGCAAAACTAGAGCAACACAAGCCAAACTGAAGACTCACAAACATAAATATTTGGAATAAAATTGAAGAACTAGTAATTCAGTGTACGAAAAGAAAAGAAAAAGTTATAAATGATTTGTTATGGAAATGTCATTCGGTGCGAAGTGTGTTCAAAACATGGATCCACATTGTCTAACAAAAATAACAAAGTCATTATGTGTGAAGCTAGCCTTAAATTGACAGCGACAATGACTGTCTAGAATGTGATAGTCCGAGTCAAAGCCACAAGTCATTCAGTGGTCACCGTTCATTCACTAGTTTATTTTCCCATTCCTTGATTTATTCCTAGCCCCATGAGGCCACGTACGTCCTTTCAAAGACAACTCTTTGGATTGTATTGATCCAAACTCTCTCAGTTGTTTCCCTTTGTTTATGACTTCCAGGGGCAGATTCGAGATTTTTTTTTTTCAATTCTTTATTTCATTATTATTTTATATGTGGAATACATCAGCTGTTATTATCGGACTTCCACGGACACACTCTTTCCTCCCATCTCTGGCCTTGATTTATCCGGTCACGCCGTCATGGAGGCCGTCAAATTCAATCGTTTGTGTGTGAGAGAGTATGTGAGATTGTTTGTTATTTTTGTGGGTATGTGTGGGTAGATCTGTATTGCCTTTAAAACGAGATAGATGACCATCGTTAAGCTGTTTCTAGAGTTTCGATAACTCATCGTGAATTACTGGTTTTTTTTTTATTATTCACTTTGAATTACTTGTTCTTTTTAACACAGTTTTAAGAGAGAGAGAGAGTTTTCACATAGAAACAAGCTACATATAAAAAATCTTTTTTTTTTACAAAAACAAAACTTGTCTAAAGGGGAAGAACTCCGCCCTTAAAACTATATCTATCAATAATGTATAAGTTATTTCCCTTACTCGATACCAAACAAAATAATTAATTGCCAATTCACAAAAAAAAATTTATTGATTCATGTTTTCTTAGTTACAATAAATAGCGTTAAAAGTTATTAAAGGGGACTAAACCCAACAAATTTAGACATATCTGTGAATACTGAAGGATTACCTTGTTTGTATCAAACAAAATAATTAATGACCAGTAATTAATTGACCAGTTGGTTACTTTTTTATCGACTCATGTCTTGTCTATGCTAATGAATAATTGTGTTTCAACTTGATCCGAGAATGGGTGTGGGATAAATAACGTATGCACACTTTTTACCAGACAGACAGACAGAGTGAGTTGATAGCTTTGTAAGAAGTGTGGGTTTGTCATGTACATGTATTGAGAATGACTTCATGAAATTGTCAACAATAGCAATGTCCAAAAGAATCGGACTATAAGGACAAACAAAAGAGCTCTTGACATAAAAACATTTCCTCTTTGAAACATTTAGTTCAACGAAGTATGGTTTTCAAGTGAACAATAGTTCACAATAGTACTTCAGTTTTGTGGCTGATTATGCAGGTCAAAACTGGCTTGACAAACTTATGGCCTGTGAAATCTAGTATCTGTTACATTGAATTGGAACGAACCCTCACAGTCGACTATACCTTTTCCTCGTGAATATCTGACCCGGACCCTGACTATTTTACGGCTTTTCAATTCAATATTGAAATATTTGATAGGTTCCATGCTGGTTTTGGCCGGACAGCCACCCCCCTCCTTTTTAATGCATATTTTCTGTCTCTATTTTTACACCTTGTGCATCGTAACGCTCTCCCACATAGTCTTTTGAAGTTTCATTTAAACCTTTCTCCTCCCGTTGAGCAGTTCAAAAAGGACATCACTTTTCATATTTAGTTCGCTTTTAAGAGGCAAATACGTACACACTTTAAAGATAAAACACACATACACGTTTTAAATAGGCCTTGACCTTCAATGTGACAACTCTTGGGAATTCTAGATGTAGAACTCATGTACCGGTAGCTCTAGATTTAGGTGTTTTTTTTTTATAAACTAGTGCTTTACATTTTCTATTGCTACAGACTTTACATTTCATATTGTTATACGTTTGTACACACACACACTCGTGTGCGCACGTATCTTCATACAGATATTCAGTGTTCTCCAGAAAAAAAAATGAAAATGCCAATTGAAGCAACAAAGATTTATTGATTTCAGATCTGCGATCTCTAGGGTAGATGGTGATGTAAAAGTCATTTGTCAACTGCCAGATTGAATAAGGACGGAAATATAATTGATGCAAATCAAACATTTGTATTTAAGCTTTTTATAGAGATTTTTAAAAAATGTGCCGCTGGCATGTTGTGTAAATACCGAAAATTAACTACAAAGGTTTAATTTAAAAAATATTCTATTTTTCTAGAATTTCTGCGCTCAGATTGCGAATCTATTTTTAAAAATCCGTTTATTAGCGAGCACCTAAGAAATTTATATAAAAATATGCAAATCCGTTCAGCGGTTCCAATGATATTGTATTTGTAATAAATGAACGATTGACATTTCGAGTGTGTGCATATCTATTTCTATCTATCATCGTAGGCTATAAAGTAATTCATCAAGTATACAATACATCATCATTTAATAATATTATCTTCAACGTTTAGACTAAATTATACGTAAAGAGACAAGAGACAGACCTATGCTTGACATCAGAAAAAGACACATATGACATTGTACTACACTCTAGACGATTATCTGACACAGCCAATGTCAACAATCAACAAGATGTTACCTCGTTTTGTCTATTGATCTGGGCGCCGAGGTTCCGTAACAAATAAACAATTCGAGCGCTCTGCATGCCCGAGCATGATGCCTGGATCAGGCTGTCCACTGCCACAAAGAAAAGAGTTCTCATCTGTAAATAAAAGTAAATACATTTGGTAATAAAAATTAGGAATATAATATATCGTTTTAACACTGTTATATCTTTAACGATGCCCAGCTCTATCTTGTATAGGCAATCCATATTGCGTTCTATTTAATGGCAAACAAAAAAAAGTAAATGTGAGCCAATATTTTTCCTGCTTGGAGAGAGCATTGAAACCTTTCCTACAATCCATTCCATCAATAAAGATCTTACACTGACTATATCTCTGAAATAGCGGCAGGGGGGTGGGGCAGCCACTAGTCAGACGTTTCTCAGATTGTCGTTATTTGTTGTTGTCTCTCTCCGCAGTCACAAACGCTAAGCTCTAGTTTTAGATCTACAAACTTATTAGCTCTGGTTCAAGTCAAGAGACTGATACGTAGCCAGTTGACAGAGCTGATAGGCGTGAAACAGAAAGACTATAAATGGAAGAATGGACGTGGTCATTTATCATAAAATAAACTCATAAAATAAACAAAGTTATGCAACTTAAGCGCAATGTAAATTCAAAACATAGCAAGCAAAATATAAATAACATATATTTTTTTTAAATGGAAAGCTTATCTGAGGGGGGTGGGGGAGAAGTCCGTTCTTAAAACTATATCTACCAATAATGTACAAGTTATTTCCCTTAGTCGATATCAAACAAAATAATTAATTACCAATAATTAATGACTATTAGAGTATTTTTGTTTATTGATTCATGTTTTGTTAGGCATAATAAATAATTGTTTAACGTATCAACGTCATCGAAGAATGCGTGAATGAGAAATAGCGTTAACAGTTATTTAAATGAACTTAACCCAACAGATTTAGCCATACCAGTGAATACTCAAGGAGTAGTTTCCCTTGTTGCTATCAAACGAAAAAAATGAATTTACAAGTAATTAATTGTCTAAACGGTTACTTTAATGAATGATTCCTGTCTTGCCTAGGTCAAAGAATAATTGTGTGAGGTTTTCTGCTTGATCGGAGAATGGGTGTGGGAGAAATAACTTGTACACACTTTTTACTAGACAGACAGAGTGAGTTGATCTAAGCTTTGTAAAAAGAGAGTAATAAAATAGCCTGAAAGTATTTCTGAAAGTCACAGTTGTTGAGAAGCTAACGTTTAGAAGCACCTGTATCTCTAAACACAGAAATCAACATACAGCTAAAGATAGACATACACATGCAGCGAACTAGACTCAAAACACAAGAGTTCATTCATCTAGACGTGAAAATGTAGCTTGTAACTCTATTCCCTAGGAAAGACCAAAGACAACGCCATCACATTGCAAGGGAACAGAACACAAAATATGTCAATAAAAATAAAAGTATTAAATGATTCATTCATTTCCTTTTCTTTGACAGACAAAGTAGATTCAGGGTTGGTGACACAGTAAGCTCAGAAACAGAAGAACTAGCTGAATGAATATTTAATGAGTGCACTGCTATCAATCAAAGGTAGGACGTAGGGCAAGTAACTGAAGCCAGTTAATGTGTTAATAATCAGAATTAATAGTTGAACAATGATCTGCACCTTTGTTCTTTATTCAAGCGTTGTAGTATAGGATGTGTAGGTGAGCCTGTCGAGGACATATCAAAGTATAGGAAAGAACATATCAAAGTGTAAGTGAGGACATATCAAAGTGTAGAAGAGGACATATCAAAGTGTAGGTGAGGACATATCAAAGTGTAGGTGAGGACATATCAAAGTGTAGGTAAGGACATATCAAAGTGTAGGTGAGGACATATCAAAGTTAGGTAACGACATATCAAAGTGTAAGTGAGGACATATCAAAGTGTAGGTGAGGACATATCAAAGTGTAGGTGAGGACATATCAAAGTGTAGGTAAGGACATATCAAAGTGTAGGTGAGGACATATCAAAGTGTAGGTGAGGACATATTAAAGTGTAGGTGAGGACATATGAAAGTGTAAGTAAGGACATATCAAAGTGTAGGTGAGGACATATCAAAGTGTAGGTGAGGACATATCAAAGTGTAGGTAAGGACATATCAAAGTGTAGGTGAGGACATATCAAAGTGTAGGTGAGGACATATTAAAGTGTAGGTGAGGACATATGAAAGTGTAAGTAAGGACATTTCAAAGTGTAGGTGAGGACATATCAAAGTGTAAGTAAGGACATATCAAAGTGTAGGTGAGGACATATCAAAGTGTAGGTGAGGACATATCAAAGTGTAAGTAAGGACATATCAAAGTGTAGGTGAGGACATATCAAAGTGTAGGTGAGGACATATCAAAGTGTAAGTAAGGACATATCAAAGTGTAGGTGAGGACATATCAAAGTGTAGGTGACGACATATCAAAGTGTAGGTGAGGACATATCAAAGTGTAAGTAAGGACATATCAAAGTGTTGGTGAGGACATATCAAAGTGTAGGTGAGGACATATCAAAGTGTAAGTAAGGACATATCAAAGTGTAAGTAAGGACATATCAAAGTGTAGGTGAGGACATATCAAAGTGTAGGTGAGGACATATCAAAGTGTAAGTAAGGACATATCAAAGTGTAGGTGAGGACATATCAAAGTGTAGGTGAGGACATATCAAAGTGTAGGTAAGTGTCGTGCGCGCTTGAAGTTTTTCTTTGCATTTAATATTGGTGTTTTAGCGTATAGGAAGTAGTTTCTTGTAAGTGCGTTTTGTTGTCTAGAATATTGTGTGTGTGGGTGTGTGTTTACGTCATCCTTAGTTTCCGCAAGAGAGAGAGAGCTGCTTTTGTGAGCTGGGTAGCTGGTTTTTGGTTCCCCTTGTAAGGGTACGTAAGTACATAGTTTTATTAAGTACGCTGATCTTTCGGTACGGGTGTCGTTATTGAAAAGTTCTTTCTTGTAGCGGCAGCGCTAGATCTAGGTTGTCTTTTCGTTTCAGGGTGTTAGGCTTTGGGGCTATGGGAAAGTGTGTCGTCTTTCTGCCCTTGGAGTTGTGTAGTAACTATCGGTGTTGAGGTGTAGGGAGTTGAGCTTCTGTTGGGCGCTGAGATGGAGTGTGAGCGTGAAGGTGTGTTACGGAAACCTGTTGGTGTGATACCAGACTAATTAATAATCAAATGCTAACTTCAATGATATTGATGTACCTGTAAATATGTTTGAAAATTACAACTAAGTCTAATTAAATATTGTTCCTGTTGGCAACTGTTGTTATTCACTAAAGGTTCAGTTGAATAACTGTTATTCAATGTTTGTAGTTTACATGCTATTACCTTTGGGTTCTTGTGTTACTCTGTTCAGGCTGGGTATACGGGACCGTAATGTCACATCATACCCTACCTAAGCGACAAAACCCACCTGACAGTAAGGACATATCAAAGTGTAAGTAAGGACATATCAAAGTGTAGATAAGGACATATCAAAGTGTAGGTGAGGACATATCAAAGTGTAGGTGAGGACATATGAAAGTGTAGGTAAGGACATATCAAAGTGTAAGTAAGGACATATCAAAGTGTAGGTAAGGACATATTAAAGTGTAGGTGAGGACATATCAAAGTGTAGGTGAGGACATATCAAAGTGTAGGTAAGGACATATCAAAGTGTAGGTGATGACATATCAAAGTGTAGGTGAGGACATATTAAAGTGTAGGTGAGGACATATCAAAGTGTAGGTAAGGACATATCAAAGTGTAGGTGAGGACATATCAAAGTGTAGGTGAGGACATATTAAAGTGTAGGTGAGGACATATCAAAGTATAGAAGAGGACATATCAAAGTGTAGGTGAGGACATATTAAAGTGTAGGCAAGGACATATCAAAGTGTAAGTAAGGACATATCAAAAAGTAGGTGAGGACATATCAAAGTGTAGGTGAGGACGTTACGCGTGCATTTAACTTTAAGGTATGTATTGTCGATGTCTTCACGACTCTAAACGCTAATTTGAGCTACATTACAATGCAAGATGACACAAGCTTCTTACTTTATTGAATAGGTCTTGGAAATTAGTTTTAGATCATTTTCTTAGTGTTCACATTTTTATAGCCGTCACAGATTAAAAAAATGTGAACAACATTGTAAAGACATTTTTTTCCTTTGATAACGGCAATTCCTAACATGAGAGTATAAACGTAGCAAGAATAAGAGAGAAAAAAAAGTCTTTGAAGAAGTTTGAAGGGGCATAATAACTCTCTGATATTGACGCTAGAATGATTTCTTTGGGAAAAAAATGTTCATTCTATCCAAATGACCAGGTCTACAGACGGACCTCCGGGATGGTTCCTCAATCCTTTTTCATCTCTCCCTCCTCTAACTAGTCAAATATTTATCCTGCTCCACACCCCACCCCCTCCCTTCCTCCTAGCCCATCTCTATCTCACGCTCATTTTAACTTTGACTGTAATCCGCGCAGGGGAAGACAACTATGTTTAGAGAGAACAATAATTAAAGAGATAAGATCACAACACCAGAGAGTTAGCTGCCCATTGATTAAGAACCATTCAAGAGCAACCAGAGAGTAACTCTTTTTGGCAGGACCTAGACATATTGATTGATATCTGGGTGAGGGAGTCCGAGAAGAGAAAGTGTACACTTGACTATGGGGCACGTAGACCTTCTCTTCTGACCACATGTGTCTATGAGGCAAGCAGACCTTCTCTTCTGTACACATGTGTCTATGAGGCAAGCAGACCTTCTCTTCTGTACTGTACACATGCGTCTATGAGGCAAGCAGACCTTCTCTTCTGTACACATGTGTCTATGAGGCAAGCAGACCTTCTTTTCTCTTCTGTACCCATGTGTCTATGAAGCAAGGAGACCTTCTCTTCTGTACACACATGACTATGGGGCAAGTAGACCTTCTCTTCTGTACACATGTGTCTATGAGACAAGCAGACCTTCTATTCTGGACACATGTGTCTATGAGACAAGCAGACCTTCTCTTCTGTACACATGTTTCTATGAGGCAAGTAAACCTTCTCTTCTGTACACACGTGTCTATGGGGCAAGTAGACCTTCTCTTCTGTACACATGTGTCTATGAGGCAAGCAGACCTTCTCTTCTGTACACATGTGTCTATGAGGCAAGCAGACCTTCTCTTCTGTACTGTACACATGTGTCTATGAGGCAAGCAGACCTTCTCTTCTGTACTGTACACATGCGTCTATGAGGCAAGCAGACCTTCTCTTCTGTACACATGTGTCTATGAGGCAAGCAGACCTTTTTTTCTCTTCTGTACACAGGTGTCTATGAAGCAAGGAGACCTTCTCTTCTGTACACACATGACTATGCTATGAGGCAAGTAGACCTTCTCTTCTGTACACATGTGTCTATGAGACAAGCAGACCTTCTCTTCTGTACACATGTTTCTATGAGGCAAGTAAACCTTCTCTTCTGTACACACGTGTCTATGGGGCACGTAGACCTTCTCTTCTGTACACATGTGTCTATGAGGCAAGCAGACCTTCTCTTCTGTACACATGTGTCTATGAGGCAAGCAGACCTTCTATTCTGTACTGTACACATGCGTCTATGAGGCAAGCAGACCTTCTCTTCTGTACACATGTGTCTATGAGGCAAGCAGACCTTCTTTTCTCTTCTGTACACACGTGTCTATGAAGCAAGGAGACCTTCTCTTCTGTACACACATGACTATGGGGCAAGTAGACCTTCTCTTCTGTACACAAGTGTCTATGAGACAAGCAGACCTTCTCTTCTGTACACATGTTTCTATGAGGCAAGTAAACCTTCTCTTCTGTACACACGTGTCTATGGGGCAAGTAGACCTTCTCTTCTGTACACATGTGTCTATGAGGCAAGCAGACCTTCTCTTCTGTACACACGTGTCTATGGGGCAAGTAGACCTTCTCTTCTGTACACATGTGTCTATGAGGCAAGCAGACCTTCTCTTCTGTACACACGTGTCTATGGGGCAAATAGACCTTCTCTTCTGTACACACGAGTCTATGGGGCAAGTAGACCTAGTTTTCTCTTTTCTACATTCGCAAGTGTCTATGGGGCAAGTAGACCTTCTCTTCGGTACACCAACATAAGAGCTCTTCGGTAAGAGAATAAAAGAGAGAGAGAGAAAGACTGAGAGAGAGGGAGAAAAGAGAGAGAGAGTCAAATAGACAAGGAAAAAAGTTGCTTGTGAAGGAAGAAACTGTACATAATGAAAAGAAGATTGTTTAGATGTAATGTCAAATGTCCAGCCCAAGCGTCTAGCTCAGCAGCTAAGTAATGATTTTTTTTCTACACTCACTGCTCACTGGCATCTCTGATTGGGGCTTTCAGAAAAGAGACACAACTTAGCGATATAAAATAATTATATAAGGGCCTCAGTTCAATCAACATATAGAAGGAAGCGGCGGTCTGGGCTATTGTACAGACAACAACACAGACAACCTTAACACAGACAGGAACAAATCCATCAGCCAACGGCGATGTTAAGACCACAATGAAAGAGGGCTGGGTGAGCTCCATTGACGATTGAACTTACTGGGCAAACACTAAACCAGTGACTCTCAGAATATTCTTTTTTTTTTTACTATACCTTTATTCAAGTCACTCCTTCGTGGAGGGTGGACGCTGATCTCGAATACTGCTCTAACAATTATTCTAGAAATTTAACAGTTGATGTATATCGCTGAGAAAAGAATAACTAGCTCGTTGGCCACAAGGGGAAAACTCTAGTTAATTTTTCAAAGTAAAAAATAAATAAATGTAAATTTGGCCAGAGACCTATAAACCTATTTAGTTCTAGAGCCAACAATGTGTAGTCAGCCGTATTACCGTAATTATGAGCTAACGGTTAATTTAAAGTTGCTTCAATTTTATTAAGTTTATAAGCGTTGCTTATATTTTTACATAAATTTAATATAGATCACATCTACATTCAAGATCTAGAGGTAGATCTAGACCAGATCTTAAGAGTTGTAAATCAGAACTTTAGGTCTAGTGTTAGACCCAGATGTCCACATAATAAACATACCAATAAACAACCGCTGGTCTTCCCCGCTGACTGATTCAGAAAATGCAGACCTTCGACTTCAAGAGAATCAAGCAGCTGACGGCATCACGGGTTCGAAATCCGAATTGAATCAAATATTTTTGTTCATTTTTAATTATTTTATTATATTTGAAATTTAATGATGGAGGGATGTCTTTTAAAAAATATATTTCACAAATATTTTTCTTGTTTTTGTTTGACACACTTGTTGATTACCGGATCATTCAGCGACTGATTCTTAATAGATCTATAAGAAAATGTAAGTAATAGCTCTCAGTGGGCTACAACAAGTATGGTCGAGAGACTGTACACTGCACGTGGTAGGGATGTAACAAAGGCTCGCTAACCCGTCCAACCCCCCACCGATTAGTTCCCCATCGGGGGCCATACGCGCTGTGATGGACCCTCGCACGGGTTCGGTGGGACATTATAGGCATACGAAAGGCCCCCACGCGGCTCGGCCTCCGGCCTCGTACGAGAGGGGGAAACTCGTGCGGGGCTCAAGGGGGTCGTGGGTCGTCCGACATACCGGACGTGAATATATGATCGTTTCGGATAAGGCGGGATTTCGGACAGAGGGATTGGTGAAGAGCCAATGCCTCATCCTGGCCATGGATAAAAGCTTTTCCTTGGTCAAGAGGTCCTTTAATAGGGAACTGGACGTTCTCGGACATTCAGGACATCTGTATCAGTAATAGGTAGAAGTTGTGAGACTGTACAGACCGGCCGTAGACACAGAGGCAAAGTAGGCAGCCGCCTAGGGTCTCTATTCGCTGGGGGCCTCGGACAGGTCTAAAAAAATTCAGGATAAAAT
This sequence comes from Biomphalaria pfeifferi, assembly GCA_030265305.1. Classification (NCBI taxonomy): domain Eukaryota; kingdom Metazoa; phylum Mollusca; class Gastropoda; family Planorbidae; genus Biomphalaria; species Biomphalaria pfeifferi. Next base: position 1,988,380 of record JASAOG010000024.1, read on the forward strand.
TGCGAAACTTGGATATGATCTCAAGCATTGCATAGAACCATGACTCTATGTTTACTAGTCCAACTCTACCACTACGGACATTGAGATGTATGAATTTGGCAGAATTTAAGTCATTGGTTAACATGCCTGACTAGATGCATGACGCGTGGGACGTAATCCTCTTCATTTGTGAAATAACGTTTGTATCATATAAGATAAGATAATTACTAACTACTTCAGAAGAGAAAACGTAGGTCCCCAACCAACAAATATCTCGCATATGAAGATGACATTGCCTTATTGAGTAAAGACACTTCTGACATTGATAGAGCTTTCACACAATTGAAGCATCTCGACCAGCAGGACTTGGAATAAATTACAACAAAACCAAGTATGTTTAAATGACAAGAGAGAATCAGGCAGAAGAACAAAATAGTAAAATTAATAAATACAAATTTGATAACGTAGAAATGTTTAAATATTTAGGATGCAAAATATATTCCAATGACCTAATGTCAGAAGTAAAGAATCTTAGGACCCTTAGAGAACTCTATATACATATGACCCTTAGAGAACTCTATATCACAGGACACTTGAAGAACCTTTGGACCCTTAGAGAGCTCTGTATCTGATTTCTTCATCGCTTCATTCTTATAACGTTTCATTAAAAACGAGGTTACAAAGACAGTTTGTGTCGAAACACAAACTCTAAATATTTTCAGAAAGAATATCAGAAAGAATATCAGAATGAAATTCTATCAAAGGCAAATGACAGAGAAGAATGGAGAAAGAATGTTGATAGATCCTGTGTGGTCCCCAATGGTCCAGAAGACCAAGGGACAGGTGAACGAGAAGGTGAGATTAGATGCGAACCTGGCCTAACTGTTGTCATATAATGATTACCTAATTGATCGAATCGTTTTCTTAAGGGTCAATTCAAAGTCTCAAGAAAAAAAAATTTCCGTAAAAAAAAAAAAAAAATTCCTTTAGTTGTGTCTTGTACTTTCCCAAATGTAGTGCAATTCACGCGATAATATGAAAAACTACTTATTACTACTTTTTTCTCTTTAAAAATAAAAGTAATTTTTTTGTTGTAAATGTAACAATTAGTATGACAACTTATTTAACTTAGCAATACATTTGTAACAAAACAAAATTTTGACAAAAAGTCTAAAACCGTTTGCAATATTGTGTTTAAGATATGGTAGATAGCCTTCTCTCTTACTAAATAGCCTCCAGTGTTGGCTACTATTAATTAGGGACTAGTTGTAAAAATGGTGTATTTTTATGAAAAAAACTGCTTGCATAGTTGATTTTAAAAATGAAATATTTTGCTTTCAAAAAGGAAAAAGTAGCCGTTGCATCAGAACTTTGAATGGTCTAAAATATCATGATGTATTTTCAATATCTTTTCTAGTTTACAAGATCTAAACAGGACGGACGGACGGACAGACAGACCACACAAAACTAATTGCGTTTTTTCCGCTTTCGGGGGCCGCTAACAAAAAAAACGAATAGAAACAAATGTTACTCTAAACAAGATCCCAATTTGTGTCACGCCATCGCATAATAAGTCGATAATGAAATATTTAGCACTTGTTTAATTCCCAAAGAAATATTTCATTCTCTCAGTCAAACTGCCAGGAAATGTAACCAAAGATTTGTTCACACACTCAGAGACGAACACCCACACACACAGAAGAGGAAGAGATTGTTTAAAAACAAAATTCAAATCTATTGCACGCCCACCCCCACCACCACCACCCCCCCCCCCCCCCAAAAAGCTGCTAAGCAGTTAATGAATTTCTTTGTCAGAAAATAATTCTGAGCCAGAAGATTTAACTTTCCAACATTCTTCATCACACATTGGACAGCCACAAAAAAAAGCCACAAGATGCAGCTACAAAAGATTCCTTTGAGCCAAGTTGTTCACGTGTGGGACACGATGATTCAAATCCAGGAGAAATTCATTTTTTTCTCCAAACAGCTTGAGTTTGTAACAGTGAGCAAACAAAAGTTTGTCGCATTTGGTGAGATCCTACAAAGACGTGGAGGTGCGCGCGCGCGTGTGTTTATATTTTACATACTTTAACTGCACATATTTCTTTGAGACACTCTCCAACCAGAAGAAACAATTTTTAACATTGTTAACAAAGCAAGAGGGACAGAAACACACATTGCCAAGAGGAAAAAAAAACACGCTCTGTCAACTTGTGCTCTATTCTATTAGATCGAACATCTGGGGGAAAAAAAAGAGAGAAAGAGCGGGAAAAACGATTTTGCTGTAAATAAATCGGATCAGAGCAGAAAATGTTTCTTGATGTGTTCATCGTCTGGCGAGTTTCTTTGTGCCATGACTCCAACAAACAAAGAGTTTAATTTTTTTTTTTAAGAAATTGTAAGAAATGAATATTTCTTTTTAGAATTATAAAGCTTATAAAAACTCACTTCGTCTGTCTGTCTGTCTGGTAAACATCTTGCACACGTATTTCTCCCACTTCCCATTCTCGGATCAAGATCAAATTTAGCATAATTATTAAAAATCGATGGCAATACACGAATCAATAAAAAAAAATTGCCAAGGAATTAGTGGCAATTAATTAATTGTGTATTATATAGAAAAGGGAGTTAAAACTTGCAGTATTAAGTGATGACGGTGAATATTTGCATTTCTTCCCTAAGATGCAATTTCTTTCTTTCAAAAAATAATTTCCCTATATTTTGCTTGTTTCTGTCTTATTTCCCATACTTTCTTCACTAGTAAAAAATGACAAATAGATAAATTGTGTAAATATGGATAGGTGTCCCTGTTTAGAGATTTTTTGTTCTAGAATAGAGTAACAGTACTAGTACTAAGTTCATGCTAAAGATAAATAAATATAATGATCTAGAGATCACAAGTCCGTCCAACAGTTATAACGAAAAGCCAGAATGTGGGTTGTGCTTGTCGTAGTTGTAGAGTGTAGACAAAACTGTAGATATAGAATATTGTAGATCTTGACAGACTGAGACGGCGACATAGCCATGTTAGTGTCACTTGTTGCAGTGAGTACGGCTTTCTTCAATTTGTCGTATGGGAGCTTACAGACACTCACGTTTCCAACAGAGATAGTTGTGGATTAAGAGAGAGAGAGAGAGAGAAAATTGACAGGGAGACTATAGCACAAGGTGACACATACAGCATCACGTCTCCACACATCACGTTACCTGTCTCCACACATCACGTTACCTGTCTCCACACATCACGTTACCTGTCTCCATACATCACGTTACCTATCTTCACACATATCTCCACACACCTAGCTAATTTCTAAACACAAAGCTACATAGTGTGGTCTGGAAAAGTTATCCAATTAGAGTTCTAATCAGATTCCCAACTTATTAGCTAAAAGCTGAGTAACATAATAACATTGGGCCAAGCCAACCAGCTGTTTCCACAACCAGCTTTTCATCTCAATGATTAAGTGTCACAGTAATCTATAAGCAACCAGAAGATGATATTAATCAAATATCCACCAGCAATAACGTTTCAGCCATGAAAACATAGATCTAAATATAAATAAATCAATCTAACTATAAATTTATACTACCCTTAAAAGTATCGATGCAAAACTTGCTAATAATACTATTACTTCAACTCTTAGAACTACAGCAAGACATTGCAGTTAACCTTAAAACCAAATCAATAAGTTGATCCTTTCAGTGTAATGCCCATCAACTCAACACAGAGTACTGTAAAATGAAAAGGAATCAGTAGATAGTTAAGTTCAGTCCTAAAAAGGAAATAGTTAGAATAGGGAATAGTGAAGTAGTTCAGCAGACCGGTGCGACTGCCTGGCAATATTCCCTGTTGATTCCTGCCAGTAACTTTGCCTTTGAAAGCCGCAGAGAACAGCTCCCTTCAATCAAAGACCTCACCTGCTGACAAGAGCATTTTCCCCCTCTTTTATTAAAATTCTAACAAGCTCAATTCAACATTTCAAATATTAAAAAAAAAAGAAGTAAAAAATGATATCAAAAAATTCAAAATTTGATTCAAGACTTGATTGCATTCGTTCTCCTGCAAGTTCAATTAACCGCTAGAAAAAAAAATCTACACAGACCTGATGGAAATCATTTCAAACGTTCGAGACCTTTTTTTTTTCTTAAAATCGTGTTTTAAATTTTGAGAATAGAAGTAAGGGCTTACAATAGACTAGCCTCATATATTTCAATTGAAGAAAGAGAAACCTAATAGTATCTCTTTTGAAAAAAAAAAGATAATTTTATTTATATGTTGAGAAAAAAGGAAAGTTACACTTTTAGACCTTGCGATCTATAGGGTAGATGATGTAAAGGTCAACTGATTGTGACCCGCAGTTTACGAGAATGTCGATAATAATGTAATCTAGATATAGATCTAGACAATTAAGTAGCAGGATACAAATTTCTTACTGACAATACACTAATAAAATTTACATTGTTAAAAAGAACTTGAAAATTAAATTTCCAAATTCACCAAATGTATCATTGTACGACTAGAATTGGCGAAGACATTATTTTTTTTAAGATCCAAAATATATTTTTATTGTGTTTCGTGCAGTGCTGTGCCTTCCGTGTAGTGGGCTAGTCCGAAAAAAAGTCTCACTTAATCAGGTTTTTATTGTTTTTGTTTTTTAGCGGCCCTTTTTGGACAAAAAAATGTGATGTAAGTCAGAGATAGGTTGTAAGGTTTGTTTTCAATGTGATGTAAGTCAGAGATAGGTTGTAAGGTTTGTTTTCAATGTGATGTAAGTCAGAGATAGGTTGTAAGGTTTGTTTTCAATGTGATGTAAGTCAGAGATAGGTTGTAAGGTTTGTTTTCAAGTGAAAAAAAACAAACAATGCCAATGATTCTTTGAACTCTCTGTTCTGACTTAGACTGCATTTAATGTTCCTGTCCAAAAGTCCTGAAGTCGCATTATCGACAATAGGCTGTAAATTTGTTTCCAAGTGAGAAAATAACGTCTATCGATTCTCTGAAATCGCTCTTCTAACTTATATTACAATTGATTTGATTACCAAAAGGACCAGAAGTATCATTACTGATTATATATTGTTCAATTTGTTTGCAAGTGAAAAACAAGGTCAAATGATTCTTTGAAAAAAACTGTGATGTAACCGTAGGCAATCAAAATAAAACCATGGCATGAATATTCCTTGTTCATGGGCCGCCTCTGGGTTTCCGATAACACAAACTCTATTTGTAGGCTTTCTGGGTTTTGTTTTCAGACTTTTCTAAACATGAACACTCTAACCTATATAGATCTAGTCACATGGTGATATTCACACAACAATGAAACTGCATAAAGAAAACTACACTTTAAGCGACTGATTTTCTTTTGTCTACTTGAGCACAAAACTTTCAGAAATAGAAGCAGCCTTCCATAAATACTGAAGAGACAATTACAAACATCATTACAGTCGGTGGTTCACGGCTGGCGTGTGTTAAAGGTTGTTAAATTTAGTAACTTAGCACCAATAGGATTCGATAAGTCACTTGGTTCAAGAAACACTCAGCTGTGTTGTTGCTTTTGTAATTTCTTATTCCATTCCAACTTAATCTTGGGGGGCGGGGAGCTTGCATTAACGCATTACGTATTTCTTTTTCCCGTGACGAATTGACAAAGGATTTGTTTCAGTGATTCCCATTGACAGCCGATGGAGTAGATCTGGTTTTAAAGAAACAAGAAATGAACATAAAAAACGTCCGAATACAGTAAAATAGAAAATAGGCCTTTTTTCAATATTTCGCTGTATACTCTACGACTTCGAACCAATGTTTCAACTTATCTAAACAATTATGTAACGAAGTTCTGGTGTTGAAAGAGTAGATCTAGTACATGCAATGTCTTCGGTAACACTTCTCATTCTAAGATCTAGTACATGCAATGTCTTCGGTAACACTTCTCATTCTAATTACTTTCAAAGGCAATCGATGGCTTGCTCTTTAGAGTTTAGGGTATAGGAGTAAGATAGTTTTTTTTTATTTTAACGCATATAGCATTGCAAATATGCTTCATTCATTTCATTCAGAAAATTAACCTTCAAATTTGTGTTTCAAAAGCATTTTTACATAAATTCGTTCCCTAATGCTGCGACTTTATCCTTCTTGACGTACATTGAATAGCCATTCATGATATCGCACGCGTCTTACATTAGAGCTATAGAAACAAATACATTTAGCGCACCGTCTTCTAAGTCTGGATCCATAGGTCTATATTTAGAATTGTATTCTGAATAAATAAATGAAGGCGCTTAACCAGGATTTGTTTTTCGGGGAATCTTGTCATTTATAACATGCATTAGTTATCAAGAGCAAATTAATCTCTCTTACAAAGTGTAGATTACTTCTATACGGAGGAACTTTATTTTTATAAATCAACACTTTTTTAATGTTACTTGTTATTGATGTTTGCCGATTGCAGTGTACATGTTATAGTACGTTTTGCTAGCTTTGTTTAACTAGTCTAAGCTTAAAAAAAAGGTATTATGATTATTATGCAGAATGCGTGGATTTCATAATGTACATGTAACATCTACATTATTACAATGTGTACATTATAACAGTGCATTTATATTGAACTTTCAAACTTCAATAATCTAGCGCTGGTCGTTGTTTACTAATGAATGCAACATTTCTATGGAATCGTTCCCCTTTGTTTGCCATGACATTCCCAATGGCGCCAGTATATTTGAACAAGTCAAACAATAGGAAAGACACGCACGATGTGACTGTAGGTCAGCTTCACGATTCATTCCAGCATGTCCATTTCATTATCTTATCGAGGGCTTGCAAAGTAAATGCGACTCACTAGTTTTGGCGGCTCCCGAAAGGAGAAAATGACGCTATTAGTTATGTCTGTCTGTCTGTCCGTCACGTTTAAATCTCAAAAAGTAAAAAAGACATTGAGAATACGATTTTATGCTATTTTTATGGTTGAAATAGTTTTGATGCAAGTTCATGCAACAGCTACTTTTGATCTTCCAAAAGCGAACCATTTAGAATTAAATATGTAAGGCATTTTTATTTTAAAAAATTATATTTCAAACTATTTACTGTTACAGGGGGGCTATATAAAGAAAGTGGGTGACTTGTGAATACTTTATAGAGCATAAAAACACAATGCTATCATTCTCTAAAATACAGTTATATAGTCAGACGTCAAAAGACTAACGTTCATCTCATGGAGTCCTTGTTGTATGACTGTAGAGCATTATTCTGGAGAGTCATTCCCGTAAACACATAAGTTACTAATTGGTGTGTTTTCTGATTTACAAGCAACTAATATTTGCTTGAATAGTTATGAACATTAACAATGTAATACTAATCATAACTAATAATAACAAAGGCTTTAAACAGTTAATATATTCCCAGCTAACGTCTATTTTTGTAAGGAGGGAGGTGAGATTATGGCTGTGAATAGTTTATACTTCCGATTTTCTATTAATCGCCAATTAGATAAGCCACGCCCACTATTTCACTTGAGATCTATAATAGCCACTCTGAGCTTTTTTTTTGATAATACTTCTCTGAGAAGACTGAAGACTGGGATTTTTACATTCGGGATCTTCGGGCGCCTCTGAATCAACCCAGCCTAATGGGTATCTGATGTCGTTGTGCTGGCCACATGACACCCTCGTTAACCGTAGGCCACAGACACAAATGACCTTTACAGCATCTGCCCTATAGACTATAAGGTCTGAAAGGGGAACTTTACTTTTTACTTTTTAAACATACTGTATTACAATATGTAGTTAATTTTTACTTTTTAAACATTCTGTATTACAATATGTAGTTACTTTTTACTTTTTAAACATACTGTATTACAATATGTAGTTCTAAAGTCGTTATATAATTCTGTAGTACATTAAAAATGAGGGGGGGGGGAATCAGTTTAAATGTTGAAGTTCATATTTATGTAAGACTTTTTAAAAAAAAAGATAATCTGGCGGACATGTTCGCCTCAGCAAGTTCAATTTAATTCAAGACTCGGCTGGCAGACGACACCGCAGACAAGATCAGAACAATTTCAAGGGAACAAACTCTTGTCGTCTGCCGACTAGCCATCTAGTGTCTTGACATTTTGCGGTTGTTGTATACAACAACAGACTCAGTGTTCAAGGAAGGTAAGAATAAAGGGGGGGGGGGGGCACGTCATTTTCCGGCCTTCACACCGCTTTTAATAAACAAATCCAATTTTGAAGCCCACACGTTCACAAGACCGGGTGAGAGGAAATTATTATTGCGCCTCGAAATTTAATTTCTTGCCTCTTTTTCGTTTTTCCTATGAATATTCTACACAGTTTTTTTATTGATATATTTTAAAAAATGTGTATTCTATAAGTTCCAAAACTTAAACGCAGGGATGGGTCATTAGTGCATTAGCCTCTTTAAATAATACATAATGTACATGCTTATGCTTCTAAAGAGACCAACGAAGGTGTGATTTTCAATACAAGATCCTATGGAAACATTTTTTTTTAATGTATTTATGGCGGAACTAAAGTTAGGAAAGTGCAGATCTTCTACGCTGATGATGCAGCTGTTATTGCTGAACCTACTACTCAACGTAAGACCCTGGTTGACAAACTATTCGCAGCATGCCAGAAGTTTGGCTTAAATAGTAGTTCAATATTACTATATGCTCGAGTGGATATTCGAAGGCGTGCCAGTAAGTTGATGTTTCAAATCCAAACAAAAGAAAAAAAAAGAACTGATAGCGGATTTATTTTCTCTCTGGTCTAACAAAATGTTTATGTTTATTGGGATCAAGTGTCTGATCAATACAAAAAACAAGGAAGCCCACTTATGACCAAACAAATGCAGTCAATGAAGACGCGATTTTTAAAGACTAAACATAGCTGACACTCCCACTCACTGAGAGATTCTCGTATCTAATAAGGTAATAATTCTTCTGGACTCGGCCTTGGCACCAATACAGAAGAAAAGAACAGACAATCAAGGTAAACGAATACATTCCCCCCCCCCCCCCCAAACTACGCAGCTTCGAGTATTTGTACAAAGCTTCTATCAACTCACTCTGTCTGTTTGTCTGGTACAAAGCTTCTATCCACTCAATCTGTCTGTTTGTCTGGTACAAAGCTTCTATCCACTCAATCTGTCTGTTTGTCTGGTACAAAGCTTCTATCCACTCACTCTGTCTGTTTGTCTGGTACAAAGCTTCTATCCACTCACTCTGTCTGTTTGTCTGGTACAAAGCTTCTATCCACTCACTCTGTTTGTCTGGTACAAAGCTTCTAATCACTCACTCTGTCTGTTTGTCTGGTACAAAGCTTCTATCCATTCACTCTGTCTCTTTGTCTGGTACAAAGCTTCTATCCACTCACTCTGTCTGTTTGTCTGGTACAAAGCTTCTATCTACTCACTCTGTCTGTTTGTCTGGTACAAAGCTTCTAATCACTCACTCTGTCTGTTTGTCTGGTACAAAGCTTCTATCAACTCACTCTGTCTGTTTGTCTGGTACAAAGCTTTTATCCACTCACTCTGTCTGTTTGTCTGGTACAAAGCTTCTATCCACTCACTCTGTCTGTTTGTCTGGTACAAAGCTTCTAATCACTCACTCTGTCTGTTTGTCTGGTACAAAGCTTCTATCCACTCACTCTGTCTCTTTGTCTGGTACAAAGCTTCTATCTACTCACTCTGTCTGTTTGTCTGGTACAAAGCTTCTAATCACTCACTCTGTCTGTTTGTCTGGTACAAAGCTTCTATCAACTCACTCTGTCTGTTTGTCTGGTACAAAGCTTTTATCCACTCACTCTGTCTGTTTGTCTGGTACAAAGCTTCTATCCACTCACTCTGTCTGTTTGTCTGGTACAAAGCTTCTATCCACTCACTCTGTCTGTTTGTCTGGTACAAAACTTCTATCCACTCACTCTGTCTGTTTGTCTGGTACAAAGCTTCTATCCACTCACTCTGTCTGTTTGTCTGGTACAAAGCTTCTATCCACTCACTCTGTCTGTTTGTCTGGTACAAAGCTTCTATCCACTCACTCTGTCTGTTTGTCTGGTACAAAGCTTCTATCCACTCACTCTGTCTGTTTGTCTGGTACACATTTTGAACACGTTACTTCTCCCACTACCACTACCACTATACAATTAATCAATGTTCCTAAAAAAAACATGAATCTATCAAAAACAAATTACCAATAAGTTTATTAAATGGCGGTAATTAATTTAATTGGCATAAAAAGAAAATAAATATTACAGTATTGAGATCTAAGTCTGTAAATGCGGAGATTTCCTCCTAGATACTATATCCTTTTTTTTTTTTTTTTTTTTTTTTAGTATTTTAATTAGTTTGCTTGTTTAGTTACATTGTGAAGTGGAAAAGAGACTCGACCATACTGCTTGTAGACAACTTTAACTGCTGTAGGCGTATTATATCTAAACTTTAAAAAACTTGAACTAACTTGAATAAACTTCTTTTGTGAACGAAATTAAATAAAACTTTGATAACAATATAGATAAATTCAACAAGAGAGGAAATAAATGTAGTAGACTTGAGTAATAATCTAAAATGTATCTTAAACAAAATCAAACTCCCTACAAAGACACGTCTTTACACTCTGGCCTTCTGTAGTCCTCCAGCGTACCTAAGGCAGCGTGCATCATTGATATCGCATAGCCATCGTCTCATAGAAACACACACACACACACACCATAACAAGAGGGGGAACTGTGGGCGCCATCGTTCCGACCATATCGAATGCCCTGGAATTCATCTCATTTCTAGGAGGTGGTGCATTGTCGCTTCAGGACTGAAGGAGGCCATAGAATTGTCTTTGTTCTAACCTCTTGATTTCTTAATTATGTTTGAAACAAACATTATACTCTCTCACTGGGTCATTTGATACAACCACAACGTTAACCTAGACTCACCGAAATGACCTCCCGAGTGCTCGATGTCCAGCCAAATGACCTACGTACGGACCGAGTTTGATCGGTTCACTCGCGTGGCCACCATAAAGCGTCAAGGTCAATAGAACCCGTTCAAAAAGACCATCGCGTCCCAGGCCATCCATTCAGTGACCGGACCGTACAGACTTTTCTGGAAGAGAAGTTTCCAGTGGATAACGTCCATCAAAAGATCGTTATGGCAAAAGGATAGCCCTGCGATGAAAGATGGCCATTGATTGGTCCGCACATGTCAAAAGTGTGCCAAAGCTAAAGCTACGAAAACACACAAACACACATACACAATGCAGATGCTTTAGTTTTATCTTATCTTCTTTTCTTATAATTTAGAGACGTTTCTTTAAATAAGATGATATAACGTCAGACTCCTACTCGTCATGCATGTCAATTAGAGACTTAGTCATTGGTTGTCGTGGCTGACTCGTGTGTGTATTGCAATATGAAAGCATGGGACGCTAGGAAATGAATACCACGCGTCTAGATCTATGTCCTAATGTTTCTTTAAACACACACATTTCAAGCTCATATTTCTAACTGGAATTTAATACATTAGATCTACGTCTTGTTAAACAAGGGATAAATCCAATGGTTACAGTTGTTAATTATGGGCAGATTTCAGGAAGAGCCATGACATCATCTTCACACATTTGTATTACCTCCCTTGAAGTAAGGAGACCAAATATGCCACTGGTAGTCCTTAAGTAAATACAAAGTACATCAACCAAACGTTATCATTTCTACAACAAATACTGTACAAATGACATGCGGGTGAGGACCACAGTATACTGTACATAATACTTCAGATTATCAGGTAACATTGTCTTACTTCGTTTAGAATTAAATTACCCAAGGAGAAAACATACTGTCTCTTTCTTTTTGTATGTGTGTGTGTCTCTCTCTCGCTCGCTCTCTCTTGCTCCCTATGTTTCTGTGTGTGTGTGTCTACATGTGTTTTTGTCTATTAATCTCTCTCCTTCTCTCTCTTCGTGCATGTGTTTCTCTCTTACTCTCTATGTTTCTCTTTCTCTCTCTACCACCCTCAAATTCTCTCGCTCTATTTCTGTCATACATCAATGCCATAAACTATGTTAAATTCAACTAAAGCCAAAGCAGCGAGTCTCACTTTGTGCTTATTAAGCCTTAAGATATGTCTCGTAGAAATTTCCCTAGCATCCGTAACAAGTTTCACATTTTCTTTTTGAGGACAAAACACACAGAAGACAGTAAGTATTTTTATAAAGGTGGCCGGGAAAGTGGAATAACAAATGTCCAACCAATAGCTCAGTAAAAGGAACTTCTGAGTGTCAAACGAGTGCCGTAGGTAAGAATCCGGTGCAGCATTTAAAATCTTAATTTGAAAAGATTAACTAGTTATAACTGCAACAGAGTAATTATCAACTAAAGTGATTGGTCATTTACGAGACCGTTTATGTGTTTCGTGCTATTGATAGCAGATATTATTTAATCGTCATGTACAGTAAATATATTAAGTTGGAATTGGTTTTAAAAAAATAATAAAATATCTAATAATTGGTGAAGTTCTCAAAACCTCCAAGCCAACAATGTTTAAACTACATCCTCTATGGCATTATCCCTATTTATAAATATAAGAAGCCTAACTGTATCAACATCTCAATGCTGCATTCACTTGTTATTCCACATAAAGTTCAACGTGATCTGACAGAGCCCACTATTTAAATATGTGTCCTATTATGCAACGGTATGCGTTTTTGAGATCCATCTATAGTTATGCAGTCACCCATGAATCCGAAATAAAAACGCAATCTATTTACTGTAAACACTCCAGCCGATTGTTTATCTGGGGAGCCTATGACGTTCTCTTTACAGTAAACCCTACATATGTGCTGCATGCTTAAGTACTTAGTGCACATCATTTATGGCGTATGCAATCATACTTAATTCTAACGTCCATGTTTGTGCTAGTCTGATGTTTACCCATTATACACAAAGGAACTCCTGGCACTCTAATGGATTATACAAATAATATATTTGTATATTTGTGTGTGTATATATTCATATAGATAGATAGATAGATAGATAGATAGATAGATAGATAGATAGATAGATAGATAGATAGATAGAGACAGAGAGAGAGAGAGAGAGAGACAGAGAGAGAGAAAGCAAGGTTAAAAAGACAGTTTGTGTGGAAATACAAACTCAAAATGAGCTCACGCTACTAAAAGGCAGGTTTCAATATTCACAGAAAGAATATCCAAAACTATGAACTACAAACTATCACCAACTACAACCCTATCTCCGTCGACATGCTCGTTTCAAAGGTTAGTTCGACTAAATACATGATAGCACAGGATACAAAGATTTACTGTTTTTATTTTTCCATTGTTAATATTCATATGTATTTAATGTACTGATAGTTATGAAGATATGGTTCAATGTGAGCCTGGCCTAACAAATGCTATTGAAGGAGTATCGCATTGATTTAATTGTTTTGTATAGTACAAAGATAAACATTCGGTTTATCGCTATATCTTAGAAATTTGATATTTTAAAACATTGTCCCTATGCGATCAGCTGATAATCTACAACAATAACAACCACAAAAAAGTTGTGTTTCACCCATTTTATGATTAGATCCAGTGTTAACTTTTTGTGTGTATTTTTTACGCAGCGCCAATCAGAGCTCGACGATGTATGGATAAATCAAGCAAGCGTTACTTTTGGGGAAGCTGACTGAACTAGCACAGTACATGTACATTCTTGTAGATTAGAATGATGTTTTAGACTAGATCTACTTTGGGTCAATAAAACTCTGGACTATTTCTGAAGCAGCAAGATCTGAACAAGTCATTTACATTCAATTGTAAAGTCATTTACATTCAATTGTAAAGTCATTTACATTCAATTGTAAAGTCATTTACATGCAATTGTAAAGTCATTTACATTCAAGTGTAAAGTCATTTACATTCAAGTGTAAAGTCATTTACATTCAAGTGTAAAGTCATTTACATTCAAGTGTAAAGTCATTTACATTCAAGTGTAAAGCAGATAAGCTTGAAAGACAAGAACATGACTGGGCTAGTTGTAATGGTTGCAATGATTCTCAAGCCAACTATCGAACACATTCAGTCTGTAGCGTCACTATGAACTCAAAACGGGTCTATAATAGTTCCAGACTTCTCCATAATGACCAGATCATCTGACCCCTTAGTAAACTTTTCATGTGCGGCTGCCTCTCCTGTTTCCTACACCGCCAGTTACCTAAGTTGTATGTATTGATCATGTATTGAGCGGCTAAGGCCATTGTAAGGGGAAAGAACAAACGCCTTGTGGGAGCACAGTCGAGTTAAGAAGGAAAGAAAGGAGGATACAGGTCTAGCCCCCATAGAGAAGACCTCGATCTTAACATTGTCAAGTCTAGGAGGTCACCCTGAGTGTTTCTCTCTCACTGTTTTTTTTTACTCCTTTTCTCCCGTGTCCTCTCCATGTCTTACTATCCTCCCGTCAGCCTCCGAGTCCATCAGTTTTTGAAAGCAAAGTCATAGTATGAGTAATGCGAAGAAGAAGATAGATATTTACTGGACAAGTACACTTTAGGGAGTATTGATCCACTTCGTAGCGCTGCTATCTAGTCATCATAAATTGCTGCAATTTGTTCATTCATTGCAATAGAGTTATCTGCAGTTAGTTGGTCATTCATCACAATAGATTTATCGGCAGCTAGTTGTTTCTTCATTGCAATAGAGTTATCAGCAGCTAGATGTTTCTTCATTGCAATAGATTTATCAGCAGCTACATGTTTCTTCATTGCAATAGAGTTTTCAGCAGCTACATGTTTCTTCATTGCAATAGAGTTATCAGCAGCTATTTGTTTCTTCATTGCAATAGAGTTATCAGGAGCTAATGGCTTATTCATTACAATAGACTATTTCAGCAGCTAGTTGTTTCTTCCTTGCAATAAACTTATCAGCAGCTAGATGTTTCTTCATTGCAATAGAGTTATCCGGAGCTAATGGCTTATTCATTGCAATAGACTATTTCAGCAGCTAGTTGTTTCTTCATTGCAATAGAGTTATCAGCAGCTTTATGTTTCTTCATTGCAATATAATTATCAGGAGCTAATGGCTTATTCATTACAATAGACTATTTCAGCAGCTAGTTGTTTCTTCATTGCAATAGAGTTATCAGCAGCTACATGTTTCTTCATTGCAAGATAATTATCAGGAGCTAATGGCTTATTCATTATTATTATTATTATAGCTTTTATATAGCGCTACTTTCATGCTTATAGCATGCTCAGAGCGCTTTTGGTCCAATCTCATTTGTGGACCAGTGGGGAGGGGGTATCTAGGAGTTGGTATTCCGTGCTGCCTTTAGGCGCTCAGTAAACACAACTCAGCCCGAGTCGGGTGTCGAACCTCGAGCCCCCTTCTAGCCAAGCCAAGTTCAAGCGCACTTGGCCTCTCGACAATAGACTATTTCAGCAGCTAGTTGTTTCTTCATTGCAATAGAGTTATCAGCAGCTACATGTTTCTTCATTGCAATAGAGTTATCAGCAGCTAATTAATTCTTCACTGCAATAGAGTTATCTACAGTTTATGTATCAGGGTTGTTGGTCAGTGAGTTTTTCATTCATCACATAGAGTTATGTGTAAATTTATATTTGTATTTTCAGAGCCTATGTAACTATCGGTGCATCTTTCATTTAGTACTCAAGACATCTTACAACTATCAATTCAAAATAAAAAAAAAAGCATCTATAAGAATTCAACTTTTAAAAATCTAACTGCTTTTGTTTTTATTAGACGTACGATTTTAAAAATATGTAATACTAAATTTACACCGACCAAAGCAAAAAAAAGATTACAAAGAGAGTTTGTGTTATCGCACAAACTCAATAGTGCTTCGAAGGGTCCGCTCTTGGTCCGCAATGCAGATGGAAAGATAGGTTTTGCCATGATCAACAAGAGTACCAGAAGTTATGAACTACAACCTCTAATAACCGACATCATTCCTCCCCTTATACAAAATGTTAAAGCATGGTTGGCTGCGGTCATTAAACACTCAATGCGCGAGGTCCAGCTTCTAGCGAGGCCATTCATTATAGACCTGGAACGTCATGGTGACCAATAGCGAAATATATAGGACGAAATTGGATCAATTATTTTGAATCATTCAAACAATAATTAACGTGTACGATTGGAAATATGTTTATTGTTTTTGTTCAACGTAACATTCAAGCTTACAGCTTGATCAGTGCCGCTATGGTCCAATCACTTTTGTGGACCAATAGGGTGTTGGGGTGGGGTTGGGAGGAGGGGTATTTGAGAGAACGTTTCCGTGCTGCCTTTTCAACAAAAAAAAAACAATTACACACACACACAAAAGTCTGAACTTTAATTTGAGCCTCCACGATGAAAGGACGACTTGAGCCCTCCAAGTATTTATAAAAGTAAACGGTTTTATAGTCTATTGTTAGTTTAAAAATAAATTAAAGGCTTATCTCTCCTTAACTTAATTAATTAATTACGACTAATTGATTAACTATTTATTGTATTGTTTAGTTAATTATGTGTTGTCATCGACAAACAATAATTGTTGCAAAGTCTCAACTTGATCCGAGGATGTGAAGAGGGAGAACTAACGCGTACGAGATTCCAGACAGATCGAGTTGATAAAAGCTTTGCAATAAAAACTTTTTTTTTACTACTTTTACTGTCAGTGACATTCATTGTGCCTCCTATTTGATCAGTCCACAGGTGTAAAAAGGTCTGTACGGCGGCAGCCATTGATTTAAAGCACAGCCTTTTGCGATTATTTCCCCTGGGACGACATTCAATGTACAAGACTTGTAGACTAAAATACTTCGTAATGGTCAGATTGTCAAAGCAGAAGTTCCTAAAATGTGTTCACTACATGAAGATGAAATGTTATTTGAAATCTTATAGAGTGGCTTGAATTCCATTGATTTACTTATATGAACTTATGTCATTTCAACAACACTATGACATCTAAAAGCTGAATCACAACGATACTGGCTATAATCGAATACAGTCTGGCGAATAAATGTCCTCAAACAAAACACTTGCCTGATTTCAAATTTCTCAAGGTCTTCAAGACAGACGCCGACTTTGTCACGGTATTCCAGCCAGCTTAAAAGTCCAAAAATAGTCATTTCCAAGATGAACAGTGGCTATTTTTAGAGAAAACTCCTATTGTGGGGAATATTCGTTTGGGCTGTCAACCAAAAACAAAGTCTCTTAGAAATTGTAAGATCTCGTATATACAAGAAAAATATTATTCTAGCCTGTGGATTTCAGAATTATGTTTTAGTTCTTTAAAGTTCAATAAAACAAACTTTAATAAGAAAACGATATGGTGATCATTTGGACGATTGTTCTTTCTATTCAGTAGTAATAACAAGGAAGAATGTTGATAACTATATTGAAAACTTGTAAGTCATGAGTTTTGGAGATTGTTTTTTTTTTTTTTTCAAAAATAATTTTTTGGAGTCACAATACAAATTCAAGAAACATTTACTGTTGCAAGTTAAAATAGACAAATAAAATATGTGGAGAAAAAACAAACAGCTGCACCAAAATTGTAACAAAAGAACAAATGGAAGCCTGGAGACACAAAAGTCTTTTAAGTTTATTTTCAGTCCAGAAGAGTTTTTTCTGTTTATTAACACTAGAGATTACCCAAAGAAACAGTAGATCTAGATTTGAAAGTTGTCCGGTCTTTATGTGGAACTATTTAAAACGTCATAGTTCATCCTTATGACAAAAAAAGATGAGACTTTCTAATCAATTTAGTTTCCACCATTTCTATTTCGGAATGAGCAAGTATGTATGGTGTTGATTCTATACAACTGTGGTTCCATCTACAACAGAACAGATTTTTACTGCCGTTTTAAAAGTTAAAATATCTAAACTGTAAATGCATTGTAGAACAACTTATGGGAGTATCAGAATAAATGAGTAGGTAAGAATTTGATCTGGCTTAGTAGGCATGAAAAGCCCACGGGCCGTCGACGATAAGCACAAATAACATCTAATAACAATAATAAGGTTTCGAGTCCGAGGAACAATGAGGAATGAACTATTTCCCGTGGCTACACAGCCCCAGCTGTGACCTACATATTTTTTGCCACACCTAGCGCAAGGCATAACCATTGCCCGCGGTGGTCGATTTAGATTTTTTTATCGCCGTCTACGTCTGTCTTCAGCAGCAGATTTTCTTTTGGTCCCAAATGTGTATCCCACGGCCTTTGTGAGTGACCTGCAGCTGTCTCGTACTGAAGCCGCATGCAAATAAGACATAACAATAACAACAGTTAGTCTAGAGTTCCTGTCTTGACAACAGGTCACGAGCTTATAGTTGTAAAACATCACTCGTCTTCTCGTGCTCACAGCAATCAAAGCTTTCAACGATTGATCGGAAGTTGACTAGAAAATTGGAAGCTCCCCCCCCCCCCCCCCCGCGTGGAGTATTTGACCTTTAAGACAGTCGTAAAGGAAGATGATATAAATATAAAGAGATTGTTTAAAGCGTTCGGTCATAGCATAATAAATTGTCGTGTAATGTGTTGGAGAACGACGATAAAGTCCCTTGGCAATGAGAGGAAGACAGAGAGAGAGAATATCGAATTTATGGATGTTTTGGCCAAGTGTATAATGGTGCAAGATGAGAACGCTGCTGTGGGATCTTTGAGAACAAAAATTTAAAAAGAACAAAAAAAGGAGGAGGGATTAAGGATTAGGAAATTGACATTCTGAAAGTGGGAGAGAGAGAGAGAGAAAGAGAGAGAGCAAGAGAGAGAGAGAAAGAGCAAGAGAGAGAGAGAGAGAGAGGAAGTAAGAGCGATGAACTGTGATGAACACATCAAAGGATGTGAGGTATGAGATGGATGTCCCACAGATAGATCATTTCGGAAGGACAGCTCAAAAAAGTCTAGCAGTAATAAACTTGGGTTCATTTAGTTCAGTGAGAGATGAACACTTTGACTGACTTTATTCAGGCTAAACATTGCTGACACAAGTTCGTAGGTTTCAAACACATTTATGGAACAAACCGACCCGTAATTTTTTTTTTTTATTTCAGTTCGACAGGGTTTGTTTATTTCTACGAAAAATATTGGAAAACATTGGAATATTTCTATTTTGTCTGACACTGACCTACATATTGAGTCTAGTCTGTAAGATTTGCTCATCAAATATTTAATTCTGAAAACGAGGCTGTGTTTGCCTGATGCTAAAACTTATAGACATCTTCAATATATCAAGAAAAAAAAACAACAGGAAGGCTCTTTTTTTTTTCAAACTCATCATAGGCGTAATCTAATGTGGGTCGGGAAGGTTTTTATATATAATATTTGTTCAATATATTTATAGCGTTACAATGTAACTTCAAATTATTAAAATAATATTTGGTAAGTATCAGAAGTCTGTGGTACTTCTCAAAAACATTGAAATAAGTATTCTATATTAAAAAGTCATTTCATTATCAGCGCTAACTAGTTATCTTTGTTCGTGACATACTTTTGGGGGTACAACGCCTATAGCGTCTCTAGTGTATTAAAAAAAGTTTCATCCCCCTCAAAACCAGGCAAGAGTAATCCTCCTACAGACATACTTTGTTTATATATGCCTTCCTTGTAAGTGGCGCAGGTTTCCTGGGGGAAGGACGCCTGCGGTTTATACAATATTTACTGAAGACTTCTTTGTAGACAGAAAAAGGTTTTGGGGTGATTCCCCTGCACAGAATCGAGCCATACATTATTTACTGACACCGACCGATGAATCTTTTTTTCCGAACTGTCTTTGACAAGAGAGTCAGGAACATGTAGTTCATTAGTGTCAACTAAACTTTACAGTTGATTTTACTCATAATGACTTTTTTATGTTTTCGTTGATGTTCACAAAATCATTTCTGTTCTTATGTACAAGAATATGGTATCTAGCTTATCATTTGTGTGATATATAGTTGAAATTTAATGTAAAAAAAAAACAAACAACAAAACTTAAGCGGTAGGAATAATTGCCTCGATTTCTAGCTATAAATGGCCATTACCATCCAAAAATAGGAAGTGTCGTGAAAAAAAGCCATTTATAGATATAAGCAGGATATCAGAAAGAGCTGGTATATAAGGCAGGCCTGGTTGAATAAAGAGCAGGTCAAACATTAATGAATGTTCAAGTAGTTGAATTCAGTCTCCGCTGCCGAGGACAGACGCAGACGACGAAAGAAAATCTTAATAGATCACCGCGGACAACAGTGGCGGACTGGCTATATGGTCATTCGGGCCAATGCAAGGTGGGCCGGTACCCAATTGGGCCGGTAGTGCCAGCTAAAAGGCCTTATGAATGCCACTATAGAAAGTATTAAATTGTTAAATGTTTTATAATATTCTGCTGTAGGGGGGTCCTCTGAGCGCCGTGTTAAAACAACAACAAAAAACAACCTTTAGCAGACTGTACAGTGTAATGCTAATGTAATCTATCACATTTTCCTTTAGGACGTTATCATCTTCTTTTTTGAAGTAACGTCTGTATTTTCTAAGAAAAGATAATAGGCCTATAAAGCCTACACCCGTAGAAAGTGCAACTAGTAGCGATTAAAAAAGCAACATAAAGCCTATTTTTCTTATAAAGATATAGAGTTCACTGTTTGCATGCGTAAAGCTATCGATACGTTGTCAAATAGAACAAAATCATTTTTAGGACAGCTAGAACTAGCAATTGATGCCCATCATATGGTATACAAATTATGGCCCGAATGGTATAAAAATGCCCGGGCCGATTTTTGACAAACAGTCCGGCCCTGAAGACAATGGTTATTCTTGCCCTGAATGTGACAAAATATGTAGGTCACAGCTGAGGTTGCATTCCTCATTACTCTTGGGACTTGAAGACATCCCTTATTATCTATCTATCTATCTCTCTATCTATCTCTCTCTCTCTCTCTCTCTCTATATATATATATATATATATATATATATATATATATATACCCGGTATATATGAATTACCAAATCCAGGTTCTATAAAGTGCAGACATTTCTAAAAAAAAATGTCAACTATCTTAAGAGGAAAATCTATTGACACTTATCTGTAACATTGAGTTATTTTGTTCTAATGGACAGTTATAATAGGAAAGTAATT
Organism: Biomphalaria pfeifferi; assembly: GCA_030265305.1. Taxonomy (NCBI): domain Eukaryota; kingdom Metazoa; phylum Mollusca; class Gastropoda; family Planorbidae; genus Biomphalaria; species Biomphalaria pfeifferi. The sequence goes on from JASAOG010000024.1 coordinate 2,009,457, forward strand.
TATAACAGAAGCACGAGCTCAGCAAGTCTCCCCTGAATTGTCAGACATCAGTTCATACACAGACACCGACAGCAAAGAGACTAGAGGATAAATCATTAAATGCAATTCAATTATCTGATATAAACATGTCACATGTAAATTTTGACTGAGTCTGGGGTGAATCGTTTGGTTTTCTATAGTAACAATGTTTTGTTTGGTGTAATACATAAACTGTAAGACAAATTTCTTTATGGATAATAAAGATTATTATTATTATTTATTAATCTGTTAAGTATTTTTTCAAGACAATACAACGTTGTTCCTCTTGTATTCTCTCTTTTTCTGTTACTGTGGTACAACCATTTTTTTGCAATTGGTCACTTTGTTTTATTCAACAGAAAAGGGGAGGAGCAAACTTAGTCAAGGGTAACTTCTTCTTTCAACCGCCGTACCAATAAAATATTTCACCATAACAATGTGCATTAGAGCTGGATGGACTTTGAGGCGCCCAAAGATCCCGAAATTAAGTTACCGCTCAACCACCGCGCCTCCGTGAGGCTATTGGTTTGTATAGAACAGTTGACTTCTAGACGTTAACTGACCTTTGACCTAGTGCCATCAGAGGTTTCAAAAGACAACATGAATCAAATGACGAGGTGAACACGGACGGGCTCAACTGCTCAACTTGACGGAGGATGTTGCTTCAAGGGTTTGCTTAAGGTAGTGTTTTTGGCGTGAATTCGGAGAGAGGATTGGTTATAGATTACTTACCAACTCTAGAGACAACCTCGGCTGTTGACTACTGTCTGGTATGAGTGACAGGAAAAGGTCACAGTCCAGATTTCTAACGGCTTCCATCACTGACTCCTGGAAACAGAATAATTTGTGGTCATAGAAAAAAAGAGTTAACGAATATAATGTGAACATCTCTCCCTCTCTCATTCTTTCTCTCTTTATTCAACTGAATTTAAGATGGTGTTAGTTTATTTTAAAAATAATAATAATTAGGTAACAGATCTAGATCAAAATTATTTATGTTATGTTGTTAGTAGTTGAATAACTCGGTTGAGGTATGAACAATGATAAGAAATATTATTATTGTTTATAGCAATGATGCCCAAAATACGGCCCGCGGGTAGATCCGGCCCGTGACGAAACGTCGGTATAAAGTGTATAAAATATAAAGGTTGAAAAATGTATTTTTACCTACGTTAGGGCCCTCATTTTTCCTCTGATAAATTGGTACCACTAGCTTTAACATTTGTGCCATTATGAAAAGGAAATTAAGAATCTACCAGAATGATTGAACGGATCTTTTTTTGTGGAACATGGTAATAAGCCAACAATTTTTTTTATAAAAAAAAAGTCTGGCTGTTTCAATAAACAACATACAACAACAGTATCATAAAAACAATTATGACGTGGAGGATCCATATTGACCAAAAAGAGACAAGAACATGAATTAATGGCTAGGCTAACTACTAAGTTGCTCACAACTGAAGTAGAGAACTAAAGCCATTTCCAGACCACGTAAAACAAGAAATAGATTAAAGATAAACTTCAACTAGACCAAATTGTGAATGTAATCACTAGATCCACGGGTTTTTAGTGAGATAGTTTCAGGTCAATTTCAAGTTGTTGTTTTTTTTAACCTTTTTTAGTCACGTGGCCCGCGACAAGAGTGTCGGAAATTAAAATGGCCCGCAGGTTGAATTAGGTGATCACGAGTTAATAACGATTCGATAACATTCACGTCAGTAGTTCTTTTCAGTTATTGTTTAACAAACAATAAATTGTCATTGAAAATCCAACAAGTAAACCCTGACATGGTCTCTCTCTCTAGACTAGACATATATACAAATGTGTGTGTGTGAGAGAGAGAGAGAGAAGATGGGCCGTACATTGTAATACTGTGAAAATATTAGCACCATTGGGTGTGGGTGTGCCATTGTGTGAATATTTTAATCTTCTACAGTTACATGGGAACACATAGTAACTTAATGGCTTCGCGTTGGTTGTGGTTTTGTTGTAAGTGAAATAATGTAATAAATTATTCTACATTGCTCAATTGACTACTGATGCAGCCTTGTATATTTTTGTACATTATATTTTATTTCTTTTATCTCGGCTGATCGCCTTGATGATCTTTGTAACGCATTGAAAAAATGAAAATAACGCTTACAAAATAATACTGAATTATCTCCCATTGTCGATTTTTGTTTAGACAAGAGTTGCTCCCCTTGAACGGGCACTCTCTACATTTGAGGTTCATTCCTTTGTTCATGTCTTATCTGGCAGTATGTAAGCAATGACGTCATGGTCGCTGGCCACTGTCCACTGTTCATGTTTATCCCTCCTGCTGCGTTATGATCACCCCCCCCCCCTTTTGTATCGATCTGATCTCGTTGACCTGCATTGCTTATAGGTAACAATTGAACTTATTGACAGCTTATGCCCGAGTAGAGTACAATGCATTATCAGCAGTCAATATGATGATATTATTATCTCATTTATCTTAATTTTTAGGCATATTACTTTAAGCTTCAGTATTATTCTACCCCCCCCCCCCCACCACCATTGTTATCCATTTCCTTTTTATTTTTTATGACATGAAATATTTTTTATCTTGTTTACAAAAGTGAGCCTCTTCTTTATTGTGTGCTACCTGTGTCTTCTGTTTTCCAGCCCTGTAGTGCGCGTTGATTTACGGTATCGTTGGAAACCTTTATAGACCTAACGCTAACTAAGAACAGGACACGCACCTCTGTTAACTTGCCATCTGAACAAAATAAATCCCACACACCTAACCATTTGCAGACACTACGCCCATCATTAGGAAACCGTAAACCACATCCTCTTTGAATGCCCCTTCCTAATCCACCTTACTAAAACTACAGCCAAGCATAATCAACACCCTGTACGGCAGTGCTGAACAACTGAAGAGTACAGCACACTATTTTTCCTTGACACAGTCTGCAAAAGAGGTCACAGCTCAGCAGCAAAAAGCTAGCAAGAAGAAGAAGAATACCCAACGTCACCAAACTCAAATATTTTAATAAATAATTGATTTTAATTACATACACCCCCAGAGGCGCGTGACGATAGGGGCATTTCCCAGCTGTGCATGACAAAGCTATATTTTTTAAAAATGTTACAATGTTTATGCACATTCTAGAACTACAAAATAAAAATTTCTAAGGTCTTCCATTTGTAGCACAAAATCATTTCAATACGGAGGCAGCACTAGATCTCTAGGACCTCAAACTTATTTAAAAACACATGGGCAACTAAGTAGAATGAAGGAGACTTGATTCGAAGATTAACTGCTACGCATTGAGATAGTGTTTAATTACAACTAAATTGCATTTTATTTTTGTTTAGTTCAGTTGGCAACAGTTGAGTTTAATTTGGCATTTGCATTTATGGTCAGTTTATCGTAAAAATCTCCAATATAGCACAAGTAAAATGAAAGTAAAAACAGGTCATACAATATGTACATATTTTAATGCCAATAAATGGTAGCAGGATTTTGTTTGTAAATCAAGACAAAAAGAAGAATACCATTTATTTAAAGCTACTCGAAAGTGTCGCTTAAAAAGTTCTGCCATTAGTTTAAATCAGGCATGTCAAACATAGTGTTTGCAGGCAGCATGCGGCCCGTGACCACTTTGCATGCGGCCCGCTTACTCACCTGAAGAATTATCAAAATAATGTTAAATTATTAAGCGTTTAACAGTCAACACTAATTGTCAGCTAAAATTCAGATTAGAAACCAATAATTTCTCGAAAATGTATGTTAAATTGAATTAGTTGTGGTAATGTCGTTTATTCATTAACTTCAAGTTATCTTTCAAGTTATGTGTTGATAATTATTATTAATTGTTAATAATGACCATAAATAAGCAATATGTTAGACTTTCAGAAAAACTATCAGTGGTTAATATTGTCATTCTATTTTATTTCATTGACAACAAAGTTCCTATATATTCAGTTTATTCAACACTGTTTGCAGTCAAAAGGCAATATACACTAGTCTATTGACAATTTAATTTCCCAGAATAATGGATTTAAATAATGAAGAATCAGTAACAACAACAGCAACTGCTACTAAAAGAAAAATTTAGAACGAAAATAGATCGTTTCAAGAAAGATGGGAGTCAAATTATTTTTGCACACTGGTATCAAATAAGATTCACTGCTTAATAAGCAATTCCTGCATTAGTGTGCCCAAAGAGTACAATGTCAAACGACATTTCGCTAATCACAAAAAGGCATATGATGCTTACACCTGGAAAATGAGGGATGACAAGCTACTTGAATTAAAAATTGGTAACAAACAGTATTTGTTAAACGGGACAACGAGAGTGAGTCTGCAGTGAAAGCCAGATACACTTTGTCAAACTTAATTGCAAGCCATAGCAAATCATTTAGTGAAGGTGATTTTATTAAGGATTGTGTCATTAAAGCTGCAGAAGTAATTTGTACAGAATATTCAAAGAAATAACATTAACTAGGAACACTATGGCAGATTGAATAAATGACATGTCAGTCAGCTTGCGTTAACAATTAAAAATAAAATAGTTAATTTTCAATTTATTTCATTGGCTCTCGACGAGTCAACTGATGTAACGGATTTAGCAGTGTTGGCTATATTCATAAGGGCCTGTGACAGAAATTTTGAGATTTACAAGGAACTAATCGAGCTCTGTTCTATGCATAACACAACAAGCGAGAATGTTTTTGAGAACTTTCAAGAGGAGATACTGCAGTACAATGTACCTTTGGTAACGCTAGCTAGCCTAGCAACCATGATTGGTGTTAGAAATGGTGTTGATGCAAAGCTGCTTTCAAAAATAAGAAAGAGTGATGCTCATTTTCAGTGCAGCGAGAATTCTTGTTATGTTTGCAAGCACCTATCCCAGTGAGCAGTTCTTTTCCATAACGAAAGGTACAAAAACACTTCACCGTTCGAGATTATCTGATCGAAATTTGTCATCAGTGATGAAAGTGTCAGTGGCAAACAAACTCTAACCTGACATTAATAAACTTGTATCCCAGAAAAGATGTCAAGCATCAGGACAACGAAAATAATGCGTAATCATAGTCATTTCCAATCAATAAAATTGTACTACAAATTTAGCTAAGGGACAGGTATTCCATTAATTTTTGTATTCTATTGTTTTATTTCTAATTTACATAAAATTAGTAGGCTTTGTTTTCCAACCGATTTTTGGCTGCGGCCCTTCAGGTTATAGTTAGTTTCTGGTGTGGTCCATACACGATTTAGACATGCCTGGTTTAAATCAAGAAGACATAATTTATTATTCAGATGGGCAAGTACTGATCGCAGAGAACCAACTTTACTACATCACTGGAAATAGTAAGTTTTAACCCTAACGAACGACTACACATCTGACACATCGACTATTTTATTGGATTCCAACATGAAACTCATGAATAAAACGTTTATCGTGTCAGACATTTCTTCATCTCTCTGTGGGTCTCTTGGGACAAACGTTAAAACATCCTAGAAACAATCTGATCAAGTTCTCTATGTCTATCAGTACTGAAGAATCTAATTGGGAACCCTAACCAACTATGTGGACACACGGTCTGGGGGGGGGGGGGGCAGTTGGATAGAAACGTCTGATAAAACACAGTTCTAACTTTCAATCCTTTACGATATATTTCTGTCTTGTAGAAGTTTGAATTGGTAGAGGTTTGAATTGGTAGAGGTTTGAATTGGTAGAGGTTTGAATTGGTAGAGGTTGGAATTGGTAGAAGTTTGAATTGGTAGAGGTTTGAATTGGTACAAGTTTGAATTCTTAGACTCCAAAAAAAAAACGTTACGACGTTCAAAGTGATTGGAAAAAAGAATTTAAAAAAAAAACAACTTTTGAGTTCGGACTGGACAATTTTGGAGTTTCGACCTGTCTCGTGTGTGCCACTGGACGCCTATCAATTAGATGAAGAAATGTTTATAAGAGTGATGGACATTAGGACAATTTGAAAGGAAACAAACTGTAGATGTTCAAAACTTTTTCAGTGTTAGTTAGCAAGAATGATTTTTCATTGAGGTTTTTTTAATATTTCAGGGGCTATTATAAAGTAAAATCTTATATTTTAAAACTATGAAAACAAGGGGTGTTTGTTCTTTTACAATAACTCGTTAGCGACCCCTGTGAGTCTGTGGTTTGGTAGCAGTACAGGTCAAAAGGCAGGTTTTGATATTTTTTAGCGCAACGAACATGATTAATAGTTTTAGACATTCAGTTATTTGGTTTTAAAATAAAGATGTTATGTAATAAACTCAAATAAATTTAGCTTTTTTTAGGCCCCACGTTGACAAATCAGAGTACTACGCAATGAAAATAATCGTATTGTATTGAAATGAAATGATCGAAATTGACCTTTAACTTACAACGAACTTCTTTTTGTTTTTCTCTTTCACCCCAGGTCCCCGCCAAGGCGCGTCCCTCCTCCAAGCATCGTTTCTTTTGACGCTCTACCTTTTTTTATTCCTAAGTCTGTTTCTTTTCAAGTCTCTAGGTAGCACACCTTAAGTTTTGCACGTCAGATCACTCTCAGATTAAATTTATCTCATCTAAAAGCCTTTTTTAAACTTAAAAATCAAGTCATAAATGATAATCCGTTTCCCATGCACCTAAACACAGAGCCCCCAAATCTGATATTTCAACTTGCTAAAACCTAGTAGCACAGAAGGAAACAAAATTCGATCTTCTCAGCCCCCCCCCCTTTTTTTTTCCCTTAATACATTTATAAATAGCAAATTTGTCTTTAAAAAAAAAAATCAGAATTTGGCCAGTCCGGCGGAGATCTTCAATCTCAGAAGTCACACACACACACACAAAACAAAAACAACTAACCAAGAACAGAAGTAAAAGGATTTGTTTTCTATTCTGACGAGATAAAATTCTAGACGTGACGTTGAAAAAAAATGGAATATTTTCTGCAAACAACTGGGAGGGTGTGAATGTGGAAATATTAGAGACAGGTTTTAGTTGTACGATCACGTGACTACAAGAGACATCATGCTTTGTGCTAGATGTAAAGCTAGAAGTTAGGATTCAATGTCATGTCGGGTTGCAGTAGAAGGAGGCATACATCAGAAATATTTAGGGGGTTGGTCATGGCTGGAGAGTCATAACATCATGCTAGCTGTTATAGTATGTCTCGCTGAGTGATCTTCGAGAAGCCAATCAAACTCAAATCCCTCTTCAGATCTGTAATGAAGAGATAGACATAATAGGCATTGGGTTAGAGAGAAGTGATGTAGATTTTTAAGGCAGTTACCGCTAGGCTCTTGAAGGGATAACATCATATTTAGTGACTGACTCCACTGCGGCCCATTCTGTATTAAAGTTCGTTATTCTATCTCATCACGAGTGATCTTAGTTACTGTGCATTGATCCTTCTTGTGACGATGTATGTTTCTTGTTCGTAATTGCATACGTAATACATCATACAGTATACCCAAGCATCTAAAGATTATTATCAAGATACTGTAGAAATACATTAATCACAACTCACACATAGAAATAATCAGGTGTATTAGTTTTTTTTTATGTAATCAGTTTCTCCAAACTAGATTTTTTTTTCAGCGAAATACTTTTGTTATTGTATTCCTAGCTCGTACCAAAAGATTAACTAGAAAAAAAAAACTTTGCGATATTTCAATGTCTAAGCAGTAAACCAAAGTCTCAATCACAATCCAAACAATTCGTTTATTTTCAAATAACAACGTCTTAGAACCACCCAAAACCTAATAGAAGAATTGATCGTCGCCAGTCTCCATCGGAAGGATATTTCTATCCCTCACAGTATGGTGTTTCCCACACTCTAATAGACATTTACTGGGGTTTAAAAAAAGAGTAAGTAAGAGCTCGAGTCTACGTCAGGGTTTATTCAGACATGATGATTGGTAGATTTAGCTGGATAATCCATTGGCTTCAGAATTCTACTGAATCTATTGCTCCTGTTAAAGACACACATAAAGACTGGTGACGTAGCCATAGTGAATAGTGGGGCAGTTTTGGTTAGAAAACACAATTTGTGTTTTTCTTCATGAAGTCCATTCCAGTCAGGAAATGATCACAGAGAAATATGAACAAATATGTGGTATAAACCTCATCTTGTAAGACAAGTACCTCCACCATGTTATAAACTTTATCCTGTAAGTACCTCCACCATGTTATAAACGTTATCATGTAAGTGCCTCCACCATGTTATAAACTTCATTCTGTAAGACAAGTACCTCCACCATGTTATAAACTTTATCCTGTAAGACAAGTACCTCCACCACGTTATAAACCTTATCCTGCAAGTACCTCCACCATGTTATAAACTTCATCCTGTAAGTACCTCCACCATGTTATAAACTTCATCCTGTAAGTACCTCCACCATGTTATAAACTTCATCCTGTAAGTACCTCCACCATGTTATAAACGTTATCATGTAAGTGCCTCCACCATGTTATAAACTTTATCCTGTAAGTACCTCCACCATGTTATAAACGTTATCATGTAAGTGCCTCCACCATGTTATAAACTTCATTCTGTAAGACAAGTACCTCCACCATGTTATAAACTTTATCCTGTAAGACAAGTACCTCCACCACGTTATAAACCTTATCCTGCAAGTACCTCCACCATGTTGATATTGTTTGTTGCACAGCTAGTTGTGCTTTTTTTTATATGAAGCTATTCAGCTTGAAAAAACTTAACAAAATCTGGTCAACGGGAAATGTGTCTCTAAGGGTTGCGCTTATGTGTATGTGAGAGAGAGGCAGGGAAGAGAAAAACAGAGATAGTAAGAGAAAACGAAAAAGAGAGAGAGAAAGAGAGGAAGGAAGAGGTAATGAGAACGGTGATAGAAAAACAGAGAAAGAAAGAAAGAGAGAGAGAGTAAGAGAGAAAGAGAGAGAGACGTGATATATTAAACAACAAACCAATGAGAACTGTTTCTCATGTCAGATTTTCGTTTCATCAAACCTAACGAGAACCTGATCGGTTTGTAGACTTTCAAGTTTAAAACGAGCTGTCAAACTCAAGTGGTTTGGAATACCCTCCACAAGTCTTCTGCTCCACCAGCAGGAGTAACATATCTATGTCAATGTAGGAAGGTCAAGAGCAGTGTGTGACCGACACAGCATCAAAGTCAAACTCAAATGAAAGACAAATAACATCGAATTGACCCGTTGAGATTCCACACCAAAAGTTTTATTCTGAGACCAAATTTTTAATACTGTGATCAAAATGTTTTTACAATTTTGAAATCTATATTTCTGATGGCTTGGTTGATTTTAATCCCCTGCTAGCGGAGATCTTTAAAACTAAAGAAAGACCCGGTAAACGTTTGATTGATGGAACAAAATCCCAGGGGAATTTTCTATTTTTCCTCCACACAACCATAGCTACGCCAATGCGTGTCCTATTCTCTCTTAGCGATACCTGATAGCAACGGGCACTAGATCTATAACATTAGTGAATGTACATCATACAAGTGTATTCTTTTCCTACACACAAAAATATTCATGGGTTGTCTTACCAAATATTAAACTTCTGATATCTGTTTATTACATTTGCCAACAGCTATTAATTTAGTGTATAAGGTATAGTGAAATATAATTCAGTTTGCAGAAATGGCACAATCTTTCAAAGCACACTTCTCAATATCATTTAGATAGAAAAAAAAAAGGTGTATTTGACGAGTGAAACTGATTCATTCATTTCTGCGCAGAAAGTAAAGTCTGCATTTGCTAGCCTCCAACGTGTGGAAGAAAATGCATCTGTGAGCAGTTGAGTTACACTGACGGCGTAAGAACCAAATGTCTAGAGCACTTAAGTCGTTCAGCGTTCCCCTCAAACTTGTTTTTATTGATCTAGTGATAACAGATTTACACATTTTTAATAATAATTTAATTTAATAAGTCGGGTTTTCTTGGTGTAGCCAATTAGTTGTACATTTTCCTGTGGCATGTTAATCAGCTGTCAACTTTTTTAAGAAAATAAACACAAAGAATTGTTATTTCAGATTGTAGATATGAATTCTCTAAATTTAAATTAAAAAAAAACAAAAACATGATGCATTAACCCAAATCTAAAGCCTACCGTAATAATCTTGTTCGGAAAGGGGTGGGGGCTGATAGTATTCTCAGCAAGTTTCCAAGAAATGACCAGTTGACTTGTACGCCACTAAATTGACCTAATTCATCACGTGTCCTCTAAGGCAGTGGCCAAGAGTATCTAGCGCCGCTAGCCAAGAGGGTCGTGACTAACCACTGTATTTACTTAGCTGACCACCGAGTGAGATGACCAGAGTGATGACCACAAGTGCTGTTAGAACGCGATACATCGGGTGTCCCTAACTACAAAATAACCAGAGAGAAGAGACTAGAGTCTAAATGAACAGTAACAAAGATGGATTGATTTCGTCTATGGCGCTACCCTCATTTTCAACAAACTTGACATTATAAAAGAAAGCATCCTAGACATCTATTTGTCCATTTCAAATTGCTTGTCAACAAGACGTCAGGGGGCGCTGTCGTTCTCATTCAGAGAGAAATAAAAATAGAAAACTTTCCGATCCTGTCCTATTTAATGATTGCCTGGAAATGACAACGTCAAAATTAAATATTAATTAAAGATAAAAAAAAAGTTTTACTTTGACATGATCGGGACATGGCTGATCCCAAAAAGAGACAAAATGATCAAAATATTTTAATTATTTGATAGTAAGTTTATGTTTTATTAGATATAAAGCGTTAGTATATATATAAGCATGTACAAAGTTGTTCAAGTGTTTCTCATCTTTTTTTTTTTATAAGTCGAAACCATGTAAATGTTTCATTAATGTCGGTTAACCAACAGTTAGAAAGTACATTATTAGGTTGCATAGGAATTTCAGTAGTGAACAAAGAATCAAGGCACATCTTACAGAGTTAACAAGAAAATGGCCGTTCCAGTAATGTTTGTCATGCGCATCCTCGTAACTTGGCATCGCGAAATGCTTTCGCATTGTTATTATACTTTGTTTACGTAATACATTCTTCTTCTACCTTTGAAGTACAAGTTGTTGTTTGTTAGTGCTTTAGGGTGGTACTGTTCTTGTTCTGCATTCTCGGGTAAGTTTATATATTTATGTACCTTAATAAGAGTTGCTCAGGTGGCAGCGTGATTGGAATCGTCTTTGTTCCTCGAAGAGTCTTTCAGAAGGGTGACTTCATGGGGATTTGAGTTTATTGTTTTAGGAAACCAGCTAGGGGCCGGCTTGCGGTGCCAGCTGAGAGACTATGCTGTATCGACCAGTACAAGTCAAGAGATGATTATATTATGCCTAGAGCCACTACATGAGCATGAAGTAATTGTATATATGCCAGAGTATTGATCCATGGCGTCGCCTATATAACATCATTGTAAATAGAATATTAATTTATCAATTAAATGCTTGATAATGATAAGTCAACGCCTATTGTGCAGTGATAGGAGATAATTAATTAAAAAATGGGTTAACTTTTTTCCTTGTTAATAAATGCAAGGGGTGCCCAGGCAGACGAACCAAGGCGTAAAATCTACCCAGACAGTGTTGAAGCAATAAGATGACTGTCCTGTGTTCAAACGTTATAGATAGTGACCTACTTCTTTCGTCACTTTTGAACTAGAAACTATGAAAACTTATACTAGACGAATATATCAGTGAATCCTTCTTTTACAAAGCTTATATCAACTCACGATGTCTGTCTATCTGTCTGTCTGGTAAAAAGTTTAAACATGTTATTTCTCCCATTTCCCAGTCAAGTTAAAACTTTGCACAATTATTATTGAAGCTGACAAGACATGTATCAATCCGAAAAAAAAAATTAACCAAGTATTTAATTGATTGTTGGTGATTAATTATTTTGTTTGGTTTCGAAATAAGGGCAATAAATGCTACTTAATGAAAAATGTGGATGTATATAATATATACAGTTAATCCTCTTATTACATATCAACACGTTTTTTCCCCACTTCCAATTCTCAGATCAAGTTGATATTTTTTCAGAATTTTGCCTTGTCGATGACAATAAACGAATCAATCAATCCAAAAATTAACAAATTAGTTAAACCCTGTAATTTTCAGTAAATGACAGTAATTAGCGGTTCTTTCCCTTAGATAAGCTTTGTTTTTAAAAAGTACTCTTTTTGTATATTGCTTGTATTTTACACGTATTCACGTGTTAGGACTAGATCAGATCTGTAGGAAGAGGTCTGTGTCAGTAACCTTTGATGCGTAAAACAACAACACATTTACATCAACAGAAACTCGGTTGAGATCAACAGCAGAATAAAATCCCAATGGTGAAGTCCTTAAAGTGATATTACAAGTGTAATGACTTCAAATGGAGATAATAGCATTGTATTTGTTCCGTAGGATCTTGAAAGTCACATGGAAAGCAAAAGTGTGCAATACTAAGATCCTTGCGCGATCAGGTATTCCCAGCATCTTTACATATTCGCCGGATAGAGGATAAGCGCATCCCGAAAGTCATCCTCTATGGACAACTCGCGACTTGCACAAGAAAAACTGGTCGCCCCCACCTCCGTTACATAGATGTAATAAAACGTGACCTCAAATCAGTGAACATCAATGCTGACAATTGGGAAGACATAGCTCCAGACCGCAACAAACGGAGAGAGACAGTGACCAAGAAAGCTATGGACAGTGAAAGTACATGGGTCTCAGCTCAGGAAGAAAAACGTACAACCCGAGAATCGGCCAGCTCCTCTACCACCGAAGCAAAAGCCACCTTAACCTGCGCTATCTGTGGACGGGAGTGTCTCTCCAAAATCGGGCTCCACAGCCACAGGAGGAAGTGTGCTCTGAGATGAACCATAGTCGTTCTACGACTGAAGGAGGCCAATGATTTGGAATTTATTGATAATAGAACCATCAAAAAATGGTCTTCAAATTCTTCAATGTCTGACAGTAAGAAGAAAGTCACTGAGCTAGAAACCTATTACTTTTTTTTGATAGCTGGGAAGGGTTAATTAGGAAAATAATGCATTGTACATATTACTTATTTTACGTACATAAGCAACCGACGACTAGCTTATTCTACATAGCGGTACAGGCATTGAAATGGCCATTTAGTATAACACACTGTCATATTACGAGAACTTATCCAATCAGGGCTAAGTACAGCGTTGAAACCTAATTTCAAAATGACTCCAAACCAACGGGATTTTAGCAGGATCATGTCATTAAGGCATATAAATAGGAGGGGGGGGGGGCAATGGCTGTCACTCAATACGACTTACGTATGAAAAAGAATAAGAAAAAGGAATGTTTATTGGGGAATTGTAAACTTTAACTAAAATGTAATCAGAGTCATCTGCTCTTGGTTTACATTTCAATTTTTAAGGTCCCGCTTTCAAACTTTAAGAAATAAAATAAAGTTAGAGAGAAAACAAGAAGAGAAAGCGATATGAAGAAATGTGATTGCAATATGATGGAATCAAAGGGAAAACGAAAAAAGAAGGTTTAAAATAAATAGGGAAACTAAACAATGCTGCCATATTGAAAGACATCTGCTGCCAACTTTAGAATAGAAAACCAAAAAGTAAAATAGTGATAATACATAGAACACGGAGCGCAAAAAAATACAAATACATAACTTAATACAATACTTATATAGACACAAGGATAATGGCACATTTCTTATTCCATAAGCTAGGCCGAAGTCGTACAAGTACTCATTTTTCCCTAGCGCCGTTAAAGCATGGAAGGGGTTGCCTGAGTCAGCCAGAAAAAACAATGACTTGGGACAATTTAAGTCATTGATTAACATGCAAGACAAGATTGATCTAGAAACACATTTAGGACGTAAGCATCTTTTTTGAAGTCTGTTTTTATAAGATAAGATACATGTACATCATATGAGAGATATGTGTACATCGTATGAGAAATATGTGTACATTATATGATAGAGAAACGAAAAGAAACGGCTTGATGAACTATATAAATGTTTATGCAGATATTGTATTTCACTTTTTTTTCCTAGATATAACTTCTTTTTTTTTCCTTTTAAGTTGGCATAGAGCTGGCCAAAGTTCCAAGATCTCAATTACCTTGTCTCCATGGCAACCGGTAATCCCGCTATTCAGGTGAGGACAAACAAACAAACCGGAAGTATTGTACCAGAACTTTTCATGTCTGTTTGCCTCGTTCTTTAGTTGAGTCATGACGTGACTAACAATGTACTGTGAGGTTCGAATCAATGCAATATCAACTCAGCTTCTGGATGACATTATAGACCTACGTACTGGTCTATCCATAGTATCGCATTGCACAACAGACTATAGCAATCATTGTGTCTGTTATTTAATCCACTTTGTTAAGTAGGTAAGTCTATATGTCAACGATTACCCATTCATGCTCAGGACTTCGAATGGAAAGCTAGAAAGAGTCTGATCAATGCCTCAATAGGGAATGGGTTAAACTGTCCTCTTTTTCGAGTTCTTCGTTTTGAATGCTATGTTTGTGTTCTCCCTCGTCGAGCCCTTCTCCGACCTCGCTCCCCGATATATTTGTCTAACTCTATCATCAAGTGATGGTCAAAGCATAGTTTTGGGCCCGAATATAGGTCTAACTCTACCATCAACTTATGGTCAAAGCATAGTTCGCGGCCCCGATATATTGGTCTATCATCAAGTTATGGTGAAAGTATAGTTTTGGCTACAATATATTGGTCTAACTCTACCATCAACATAGATCTGGGCACCAATTTATTAGTCTAACTCTACCATCAAATGATAGTGACAACATAATTTTGTACCATCAGAAAATTATCAGATTTTAGTTGTAGAGAATACATTTTGATATTGCCTTTATTATTTATGTTTCATTTTATTATTGAATCATTAAATGCAATATTGTTAACTATTATAATTTTAAAATACCCCCCCCCCACACACACACACACAACCATTTGTTTTACGTTTTTAGATGGAAATGTTCTAGATCTAGATGTTCCACAGACATGGAGGAGACGTTGCAGTGAACATGGACAATTAGAAGACAATTTAAAACTACTGTATTGTTGTGCGTGAATTGTTTACAATTTTTGTTTGAAAAGAAATGTAACTTCATTGGACATTGCACCGATTTGTTGTTACAAGAAGAAATGTTACAAAATACTTTTTATTTGTCGCAGGTCAATTTGCAGAAGCATTGTCTCGATCTGACCTGGTGATTAGAAAGCATCGACTGTTTAGTTTCTCTATTCATCAGTTCATCTTGTCCACACGTTCATGTACAACTTAGTCTTTCAGTGACCTCACAACCCCCCCCCCCCTCTCTGTAGTTGTAAGAAATAGGGGGGGAGCGGGCAAAAGGAGGAAGTGACGTATCAAATCCTGCAGAAAAACGAGATCAGAAATGCGAGACTGATGATAATGGACCAATCACGACTTGAAGCAAGAGCCAGCTCTGTAAATGGCAGAAGAGACCAGAAGAGAAATTGTGGAAGTACAAAACAAAACATATATATATATCAGAAACACCCGCGGGGTTTGTAGTCAGGCGAAACATTGAACTAGGACAGCAGTCAGAGCGTGCTTAGTGCATTCATAGATAGATCAAATGCTCTTTGATTGTCCTACAAATTATGCTAATAAGAGAAGTTCTCTAGCTACAACAGTTCATATTGTAAAGTAAACAAAAATTCTTGATGAAAATTGTCTACTCGGAACCCTTAAAATCAAAATGTAATTTTCTGTTGCCAACTATCGAAATTCTTCAGGAAAGATGTATCTTTTCAAACTCTACAAGTTATATGTTCTAACCCTTCATTGTTATGTTCTAACTCTCCAATCAATATGTTCAGTCTCTCTAACCAATGTGTTCTTCTTTTCTAATGTGTACCTCTCTAATAGACATTTTTTTCCTTTTTTTTTTTAAATCTACATTTATTGCCCAGGTGTCTTCGTGAGTCCTTAAATTTATTATTAATCGTCTGCATGTGTTGTTTATTTCAATACAACTTGATCTTATCATGTGTTTTCGCAAGGCAGATACCTTGAAATGCGCTCATCTCGACCAGACGTTCTATCTTAATACATCCCTGGCTTCACGAGAACTTCTGAACATCCAGTTCTATCCTCTCATCAACAAAATCGATCCTTAGTTTTGTAAAACCTTTCATGATTAGATCATTTCATCTCTCCGCCATCTTTTTCCCCCGTCATAAACACATCTAGTTCAGTAAGCAAACCAAACGCATCACTAAATGCTCATTTCCTGCCGCTATTACAAACGAAGCTAGATGACGAAAAGAACTAACAGCATTACACGCCAAATTGTCCATATTTCTGTTAGCGATAATGGAGTTTACCTCCGGAAAGAGAAATAAAATATAGTTAATTATAAGAAGAAATCAGGGATTGACCGGAAGTATCTTTACCATCAAAAGAAGTTTTTCAGAATCCTGACATGCGCAATCAATTGGGCTGCATTTTGTTATTGGGCGTGCTTACACACACACACACACATAGGTTTCCCTTTAATGAATTCCCGAGCATCGTCTTTATTAAATTATCATTTTCATTCTCAATAGCTTCATCCGTTTACAGTCCTATTGAGTAAAGACTTTCGTTCGAGACCCAAGACAAAGGAGAAGTGCATCATTCTCACATGGCTACGCAGACTCTGCTCTGGCCTACTATTTTGCTACATCCAACTCAGAGAAAGCTAGAGAAATTATTGTTTTCTAAGAGTCGATTCAAATAATAACTATGGCTACATGTACTAAGCTGTGGCCTACTTATTTTACCACACCCAGCGCAGACAAAGCTATTGTTTTCTAGGGGTCGATTCAAATAATTACCATGGCTACATAGACTCAGCTTTGACCTACATTGTTACGATGGACACTTAAATATGAATACACTTGAAATAAGAACACTCTCAGGTAAACACAAACAAGTTTAATCAACCATCTTGGCTACCTGAGTAGTTTCCCCTGTGCATGGGCACAACTCTTCCTAACATATAACATTCTATCAACATACATATTTTACCACATTCAACGCAGACAAAGCTATTATTTCCTAGGGGTCGATTCAAGTAATTACCAAAGCTACATAGAATCAGCTATGGCCTACATATTTTGCCACAACCAACGAAGATAAAGCTACATTACATTTGTAAATATTACACTGTTCTAAACACATTTTCATAGCTTTGACCTGAAAATTCCGAAATTAAACATCGCAGCCCTAACCAACATTCGAACCCGGGACCACTCCGCTAGGAATTCAAACGCTTTATCACTCAGCCACCATGCCCCAACGTGATGGTAATTGGTTTAAAATTTACAATTCTAATCAGAGGCGGAAACATTTCGTAATCATAAAAGTGTATTCTCTCCACGCCTGCCCCCTCCCAGGAAAACAAATCTAAAAGAGACTAAATAGTCATTACTGGTACTAGTGGTAGCTATCAAGCTTTTTTTTTTTTCGATTACTTTACCCTGGTGCTGAAACGTGATGCACACAATTTAAACGTGATGCACACAACTTAAAATGTTCCGTTTACTTTTCTTGTACTTACATCTTCCATTTATTGCTTTTTTATTTCAAGGCATCACATTGACAAAACTTCATGTACCTGGGCAGCACAGTGTCTAACGATGCGTAACTGTCTAGAGAAATAGACAATTATCTTATTTATTACAGACGTTACTTCAAAAAAAGAATATGATTACGTCCTACGCATTTCATGTGTCAATCTTATCATGCATGTTACGCAAAGACTTAAACTCAACTAATTCGTTGGTTTTCCTGGCTGATTCAGGCAACCCATTCCATTCTCTAATGGCACTCGGGAAGAAGGAGCACTTGTGAGAATTAGTTCTAGCCAATGGAATAAGAAATGTGCTTCTATCTTTGTGTTTTTATGAGTATTTCATTAGGTTTTGTTTTATTTTATTTGTAAGTTATCGTTCAATGTTTATGTATCATAGCTACTTGACTTTTTATTCCTCTGTCTAAGTTAAAACTAGTCTATGGCAACAAGATGCATAGATCTGCTTCAAAATTAAGTTTTGTTTTAAAGCAATGCAAATAATGTGTTTTGTAAGTGATCTCTAATCTTATTCATGTTTAGAAATGTATTTTCCTCATATTGATTGGAATAATAAAGTTTAAATGCGCAATTTCTGAACATACAAAGCAATAGCTTTTGCTGTAGCTGGTAATTTTAAATGTTTTAAAAAAATTCCAGGTGGGACTTCTTTTTCTAGGTGGGACTTCTTTTTCCAGGTGGGACTTCTTTTTCCAGGTGGGACTTCTTTTTATGTTTTTATTTGTATTTTGTTCGTTTTTACGTCTGCTATTGCTTACTCTACGAGGTTTACGAAGGTCAAGGCTGCAGACGATTTTTCTTTGAGTAGTTCGTCGATGTGTACACAAGTGAAACTGTGAAAGTTCACATGAAACAGACAATGCTTAGGAACACTTCCTTATCCTTTGCTTTGTTCTTCATAATATCATCCGGGTAGTTTTAAAGGCCAAACAGCACCCGTGAATCTATGTCAGTGAGACACAGCCTCGACAGACTGACATGGCAACCAGTTCCCCAGCTTGCCTTGTTACGAAACGAAAAGAAACAAGTGTTACCTCTTTGGGGTGTAGCAAAGGGTTGTAGATCTAGATCGTTTTCCAAAATGTGTATTTGTTCAAAACAATTCGTAGAACATTTTCACGCATTATTGTTAAGTAATAATAAGATTTCATGAATGTATCACTATAATCTTATCTTAGATATTACAGACGTTACTTCAAAAAAGAAGATAATTACGTCCAACGCATTTCAGGTGTCAATTTAGTCATGCATGTCAGCATCAATGGGCCAATGTTATCTGGCCGCCTATAGCATTTATTAAATGTAAATATGTTGCTATTCATACTACTAAAAATAGACTATGGATTCTTCAGTGTACTAAAAATATTTTTTTTAGCTATTTCTCAGAACTTGGAGAAATGAACATTTGGAATGGTATTTATACCAGGAGAAGATGATAAGTGGTGTCAGAGAGTTGATCAATTTAAGTTTGTATTAGATATTACGTTTACTTTGTGAATGGAAAGTCAATTCTATTGTGTGTTTGTAGAGTGTGTTCAATATGTTCATTATTTCAAGTTGAGAATTCAAATTGTTATAGTTTAAATAGGATTTCTGTTCTTTTTCTTCACTTAAATAAGTATCTTAGGTAATACGGTGGAATTCCGGTCATCGGACATACTACTGTTGACTGCTGGCTAAGCAACCCCACAATTCCATCGTTACAAGTAGGCCCCTTACAGATGGATGGACTTCAAGACGTCAGAAATGTCCGGAAGTGAGCAATCCTAATCTACATCGGCCTCCACTACATGTCATTGAAATGTTTTAAAAATTCAAAAGATGAACTACCTCGCTATGATCCCCGTTTAGATGTGATTATTCTCTTTCGATTAAAACAAGAGCGAGGATGAGGTCAGACATTTTCCAGAACCAGCCAAATCCTGGTGAAATGGCACTAGATAATGCAGAGCAGTCTTTTTTACAAGCTTCAGCCTTCTCACAGGTCATTCACCAAGACAAACATATCTAGTATACTAACTGGTCATTTACTAAGATAGTCTTACAAACAACAAGTGCACTATTCAGAAGCACTAGATTGTGACTAGATCTACTTATTTTTCTGAATGTTTCTGCCTAAGTTTAAAACAATGACGACACACATCTCGATTAATGTGTGCTTCTTTTTAAATTTCTTTGTACATTTTGTAAGCATTTCTAGTGTGGCATGCAATATATGCCTTGAAAAATAAATGAATTTACAAATATGATCCTAGTATCCATCTAAGAATGTCCCTAAGTAAACAATAGTAATAGGGGAACATTTTTTTTTGTTTCATCGGGGTATTTTCTCATGTATCACATTAAAACCAGTAGCCATTTTCACCAGTATCGTTATCTTCAATGCACTATTGAAAAGCCACAAAGATGCAATCTTTTCTCTTGGAGTTTTGTCAAGCTGCCTCCCATGCACCAGTAAATGATAGTGGTCGTGGAGGTCGGCGGGGAAGGGGGTTTAAGTCCAAACAAAAGAGAACAAACAAGGCCATTTCAAGATGTAATTACTGCAAGAGGCAGACGTTATTGAAAACACAAGGTCAATACGCCCTTTTACGATCTCTATCTTACATTTTAAAAAATTTCCTTTATATTTTATAGAACAAAAAAAACTTCATTAAATCACAACAAGCACAATCTAGAACATGAGTCTGAGCATCGAAACATGAGTTTGATCATCGAAACATGAGTTTGATCATCGAAACATGAGTTTGATCATCGAAACATGAGTCTGAGCATCGAAACATGAGTCTGAGCATCGAAACATGAGTCTGAGCATCGAAATGGATCAACAGAAAAAAAAAAAAACGCTTTCTGAGTTTCTAGGAACAGAAAAGGAAAATTAAAATAGATATTTTTATAAGATGATGTCAGAGCCGTGATGGAAACGCTGAATGTACAAGTCATTCTTGTCCAGGTTTGTCTGTACGTAAATACAGTATCGATTTTTTTTTATCGTGGTCCCAGAGGAATTAGTCTACAAGACAGACATGTTTATGCGAGTTATATTCAAAACTTACACCCGAGTTATTTCTAGACTAAGAACATCATACGAAGATCTTATGAACTTCAAGCCCCAATTGATTGAATTGATTTCAACTCTTGCAAGTAGGTCAAGACAGTGCTAGTAAAGAAGGACGTTCCTATTTGAAAATATGGTCACACTTACACTTCAAAAGAATGTTGAAATCAAAAAGACATTTTAAAAAAGCATTTCCGTTAACGAAACAAGGGACGATACTATAGACATTAATTATTAATAGATTTTTTACAAGCTATTTTTCCTCACTAATAATTATATAAGCTCAAATGAGATTCTTGTGATCACTTCTTGCGACGGCAGAAAGTTTTATGCATATTATATTTCTCACAGATTGCATATGGTAATGCATCTTGATGTGTGGCTGAGTAGCAAAAACAACGCAACCTATCATGGTACTCAGTTCGGATCCCAAGTAGAGCAGAGTTATGTTTGCCGAGCGCCTAAAGGCAGTACGGAAACCTCTCCAAGATACCCATTCCCCTTCCCACTTGTCACCAAAAGGAATTGGACCAGAGTGCTTTGAGCATGCTATAATCATGAAAGTTGCGCTATATAAAAGTAATGAAAAGAAAAAACGTATTCACTTTGTTACAACCTGCTCGATTTGAAACTATGGGCCATTAATTGTATCTTTAAACATCGTATTGCTTTGGTTTCAATGGGATTTTTTTTATCAGGTTGTGGTGTTAATCAAACAGCACCAGCTCCAACTATTTGCAAACGCAGTGTCTGGTGGCTTTCCCTCAGATCCTGGGTTGTTCTACGGCTCAAACGAAGCAGAAATTCTATATCTGTACAGTGAAACTAAGGGAAATAATTTTATTGACAACTACAAATGATTTCGAAAAAAAACAAAAACTTTTGCGTCTAATAGCAAAGGTTACTTAAAACATTTTCCATAGACACAAATAAACACAAACACCTCCTTACAAATAACCACATACATCACCCTACAAATGAAGATATACATAAGTAATATTTGTATCATAAAGATAATGCAGAAGTTTCATAGCAAAAGTATAACAAGAAGTGTACCCTCTACATAAGAATGAAATAACAATGAATATATGCGCCGCAATGACGGCACAAACACTATCAATCCCAATGCAAATCATTTATTTATTAATTATTTTATGGTGAATATAAAGAACAAAAAAAAACGCACTGTAATTGTTGTACAGCTATTTCAATCACGTGACTGTCTTCTCTGAATACCCTTCCAGCAAGAGGCTATTCCCGCATTAGGTCAGTTCCCACTTTGAAATACTCGAACATGAGGTGAAAGAAGACAAAAAAAAACCTCTTACAAAAAGGCCGATCGATGACCACTGGGCAATCATCGTAAACCGTGACGTGCTGGTCATCGTTGAGGATGTATGGTCACTAACAAAGAGACAGGAAGATGCTAAACAAGAGCAAGTAATCCGAACACTTAATGTGGCGTTTC
Organism: Biomphalaria pfeifferi; assembly: GCA_030265305.1. Lineage (NCBI taxonomy): Eukaryota > Metazoa > Mollusca > Gastropoda > Planorbidae > Biomphalaria > Biomphalaria pfeifferi. The sequence goes on from JASAOG010000024.1 coordinate 2,031,603, forward strand.
CATCGGGTTATTGAACTTGGGAACTTGCTCGCTGCATACATCAGGCGTGAGGCAGACGATGTCGCGTCCAGATCAAGAATCTAACTCGACCACGCTAAGGTTTTGTCTCGGCTAATAGGCTGGACATCATGACCGAACAACTAAATGTGCTCATGCCATAAAGAAATAAAAAGATCATTGTAGCCACACACACACGCACAAGGTAGACCAATTGGACAAAAAAATATCCGGCATTCTAAAGAATAAAGTAAATAATGGCAGGATTTCGCACTATGTCGTTAACATATATATGAATCAGTTTATCAATCAATCTATCAATCTACTTATCAATCAATCTATCCATTAATCCATCTGTCCATCTATCTACCTATCAATCAATCTATCTATCTATCTATCTAATCTATGTATCTAAATATATATCTTTTTCTGCAAAACAAATACCTCTCCTTTTCTCTTGATTATATTTCACCTGAGCTGTCCATCTATCATGAATTAACCAATCATGGAGACATACCTGACCAAATATTCCTGACAGAGGGTAGGAAGAATGGTGACGAAATGCTAGAAATTTAAAGATCTGATGTTTCATCACTAATCTTACAGTAATGTAAAGTGACGCTGTGGTAGTTTAATTAAGTTTAATTGACGAGTTATTTAATAAGAGATGGCGCTATTAGGCCTAAGGTGTTCTAACAGGTGGCGCTTTTAAGTCTTAGGTGTTATAAAAGATGACGCTATTAGGTGTAAGGTGTTCTAAAATATAGCGCTATTAGGTCTAAGATGTTATAAAAGATGGCGCTATTGGGCCTAAGGTGTTCTAATAGATGGCGCCATTAGGTCTAAGGTGTTCTAATAGATGGCGCTAATAGGCCTAAGGTGTTCTAACAGATGGGGCTATTAGGTCTAAGGTGCTCTAAAAGATGGCGCTATTAGGTCTAAGGTGTTCTAATAGATGGCGCTATTAGGTCTAAGGTGTTCTAAAAGATGGCGCTATTAGGCCTAAGGTGTTCTAACAGATGGGGCTATTAGGTCTAAGGTGTTCTAAAAGATGAGGCTATTAGGTGTAGGGTGTTCTAACAGATGGGGCTATTAGGTCTAAGGTGTTCTAAAAGATGGCGCTATTAGGTCTAAGGTGTTCTAACAGATGGGGCTATTAGGTCTAAGGTGTTCTAACAGATGGGGCTATTAGGTATAGGGTGTTCTAACGGACATCAAGACCAGCACACAGTAAAGGTTGTGAAACTAGACACACAGATGACATACACTAATAAAAGCGAGAATGGCTTAAGTTAAGAAGAGAAAACTATGTAATGAATAAAATATAGAAACATTGAGAAACAGATTGGGTGATAGCGATTTTTAAAAATCTGAAGCAACCTAAGTATTTATAAGAGATAAGTGAGAGAACTACAAAATCATCACATTCACTGCTTAATACATTGACATGCCTGTCCAAATTGTTTAACTTAGCTCCAGTGTTTCAGCAGGTGTCTAATTGTTGTTCTCTGCGGTCGTTCTGCGGGTGGGTGCTGTAGGCTGGTCAAGCCTGTTAGCGTGAGTGTCAGGGTCGGGCGGCACCTTACAACTTACAAGATGTCCTACGTCATCTGGCGCTCAGAAGTCGGGTTAAATAGACAACAAGGAAGATGATCCTTGGGCCTAATTGTCTTGCGATATTTGATCAGACGACGAGATAAGCGCGCCGCGACATTTGAACAATACAAAAGGGCGAAGGGTGAATTAGCCAATATGGTGTGACCTGGTGTGATATACGCGGGGGACATTATAAAGGGGGAGAGGTGAGGGAAATGAGTTGGACGTGAAACATCAGCAATGAAACACACACACACGTGATACGGCGCTTTACGGCAAGAAATAAAAGAATGATCCTGCGTGTTCCTGAGGCTCGATTATTTTTGCTCAGCGGACGGCTCGTCACATGTCATGTCTTGTGAGATATTTAAACTTGACAGTAAACGATGTCTCCAAACAATATCTCATTGAATGAACTCTTCTAACACTTGTTTCCAGAAAGAAAACAAGGTCAGAAAAAAAGAAAGAATGATGAAAAAAGAAACAAACAAACAAAACCTAATCAGAAAAACCCAGAAGGAGTAGACTGGTCAGAACAGGGCGAAATGTTTTCTTATATGAGAAAGACATTAATATTCTAAAAGTTGGTCTAAGTATAAAATTCAGACAATCAGGTGACAGTAATGAAAGTCCACAGCTCAGAAGTCCGCAATCCTATTTAATAAATGTCAAGATGATTCAATACGTCTTTATCCTTCCAGGCATATTCACCGGAAGCTGTATTGTAAAGGAACTATACAACATTCTTTGCTAGCAGACGTACTTGGTGATCTTAAGAAATGTCGAGTTCTAAATCTGGATCGATTGGCAGCGTTAATGAACTATACAGACAACAACCACTGGTTCATGTAAGGGTATTGTGTCTGTCACAGACATCGCTTTGATTCGTTGTGACAAGACCAGACTTGCATTCTAGACATATTTCTCTTAAGTGGTGTACAGAAGGTGCAACTAGCTTGTACCTGGCACCCTAATGGCAATATATATATGTTGACCTCTCTATCTCACCCTTTTTATTTAATGCAAAGCCAGAACTAGAATATTTCTAAAAGCATTGATTCGAAGAAGGAAATGTACACACAGACAAACGCTCAGCTTTGTGTGTGTGGCGCACAGAGCTAGATCTCAATCGAACGTTTTCATTTTTATTGGCTTGTCATGTTTCCTTCCGCAGTAACGTATCTGTATACAGCAGTAACACATCGTAGAGACAGCCTCATGCCATAGAGACAGCCTCATTCAAAAGTATCGCAGCCTCGTTCCACAGAAACACAGCTTCATTCCACAGTAACACAGTATCATTCCTCAGTAACACAGTATCATTTTACAGTAACACATCATCATTCTACAGTAATGCAGTATCATTCTACAGTAACACATCATCCTTCTACAGTAATGCAGTATCATTCTACAGTAACACAGCATCATTCTACAGTAACACAGTATCATTCGACAGTAACATTTTGAAGTGGCATAGCCTCAGTCCGCAGAAAGATCAGAAGTAAAAAACTAGAAAAGAGTGTCATTTGTTCAATGTACACGCTAAACTCAACTTTGTTCAGACCAAATTCCAATGTCAGACTTTGGCATGGAGTGACCTGATGTCAGAGAAATCTGGCACAAATTAATTTTGATGAAATCTGATTCAAGCGGTTCACCGTAAACCTCTTTGACACCAATTCCGTCATCACGTGCAGTTTGACCTAACATTTCTAAGGTTATAAGAATGCAAGTATAAAATAAGACGCTATAAAACTAATGCAATATGTTAAAGAGGAATAAACATGATGCTTAACTCTTTGGCATCGAGCTGTGTAACATTTGCGTGTGGAGGAACTGCTCAACTGTGACATAATACTGTCATGTTCAATCATAGAGTAAGTGTCACAAAGTCTGGCTGACACAGATCGGTTCTTCTTGTTTTTATTCTACAAGATCACGCTGACATATTTGTCATAAAGTCTTAGTTTTACATGTAGATCTAGTCCTTAAGGAGGCTCATTTGGAGCCGACTATTCGTTGGTCGATGAATTACAATGTGTGTCGGTAGTCTTTACATGTCAATATCATTTTGGCACGCGGTAAAAAACGAATATTTGTGTCTGTTTTAGTGAAAGTGCAAAAAAAAAAATAATAAATAAATAAAGGAGAGAGTATTACGGTCAAAGTAAAGCCTTGGAACAAAGTAACGGATGAAGCGTCACGTAAACATCCTTATGTGAGCCTAGCTAATGGCAGGTTATTATTTTCAACTAGGTCACTGTGCCGACAGCGCAACACCATAGTTACTTTTAAACTAATCTTAGTATTTTGGACGTCAGCTATCGAGACGATTAAAATAAGATATTTCAAGCACAATTCTATCGATCAAGTTTAAAAGTCTAAACTGCGCTACTCTGTGTTAATATCTACAAGATGAAATGACTACTCATACATTCATTCATTCACTCCTAATAATAATAATAATACCTAATTCTCCCACTTATCGTGGACGATAAATACGTAAATTTAACCTATTCTTATTTAACTAAAACTTAAGACAACAAAGCCATTTTCTAGATCGAAACCGCAGCGGTTAATTCATCAAAAAAAAAATGCTTTTATTCGCAGTTTTACCAAATATGTATTTGAAAGCCGACATTTTAATGTCTTAAGTACAAAACAATAGTTCTTTCTGCTTTAAGCACTTATTAATGCTATTTTTTGGAGCATATCTTTCATCGTTCGAATTTTTTTATATATGTAAACTACTTCACAGATCTAGATCTTTAATATAATTCTCCTCAAGATTGCAAATAATTGTCTTCGTGTGTGCAAGGAATTAACTATAAATCATTGTGATTATCAAGTTTTTACATCTATATGAAAGGGTGGGGGGGGGGGGTAGTTTTTTTCTTTTGCGAGGGGGTATGATACGGTTTGTGGAGATGGGTTAAATAAGGTGCCTCACTAGATTATAAGGTCTAAGACTGGCAATATAAAAATAAATATGTCAAGAGTGGACTGAGTTGGGAACAGTGATGTTATTTGAATATATTGTGTGCATATGTGGAGGGCATTATAAGGCAGGGATAAGGAACTGATAGGCCTAAGAAGTGTTTGGGCATACTCTACAATAAGGGGGGGGGGGGGGGGGTTGGGATCCCTTCGTTTGTACGTTGATATTCAAAGATCTGTCTAGACGTTGATATAATTAGTTCCTCATCAATTTAGTTTTAACGAGCTCATGGTCTTTATTTGAACATTAAAAACTCATTTATAACCTTTTCATTTCTTATTATGAATGTCGTAAACTGTAAAATGACCTTCTGACTACATGACGATGTACAGATGTCGAGAAAACAAAGAATTCGGCTATCTTCAATGTTGAAAGGATGCAGAAATCGACTATCTTCATGTGTTGGATCGACTATCAGTAGACTACTATTACAAGAATACAAAGACGGTGTATTCAAAACTAAATAATGATTTTCTTGCAATCCGATACTCCGTCTGTGTGAGAACTAGCATTTGGAGACCATCTCATCAAATCAGACCACGGCGTAGCTCTCATTAATCATTTGATAAAGCACCCCAACATGATTAGGTAACAGCAGCCGGGACAAAGGTCGTTACATTGAAACACAATTAGAAACTCGGCAAGAGACAGACAGCCGAGGCAGGAGACAGACAGCCGAGGCAAGAGACAGACAGCCGAGGCAGGAGACAGACAGCCGAGGAAGGAGACAGTCAGCCGAGGCAAGAGACAGACAGCCGAGGCAAGAGACAGACAGCCGAGGCAAGAGACAGACAGCCGAAGCAGGAGACAAATCTTAAGGCTCTGGTTCATCGCCCAACGTTTGATCGACTTTCTAAATCATCCAATTCAAAGCAACACACAAAAAAGCGGAGGGAAAAAAAATGGTCTCATGAAATCGATTTTTGAACAATACTTTCGCCCAACTTTCAAATCGATTACTCGAATGTCATGAATGTTTCGTCAGAGCCACCGATCAGATGACCATTTCTGAAAGGCCAGGTCTAGAATCTAGATGCCTGGAATCATAGTGGACTGTGGTCATTTCTTTCTCTCCCGAGACAGGTGTAGAACCAACAGATCTGACTTGGTCACGTGGAACAAAGCTCAGACTGGAACAAAAGAGTAGTCGAAAAAGCAGCGAACCATGACTCTAGAAACAGTCCCAAGAGTTTGTTTAGGGATGAAGTCAATGTCGAAATTTTTTTTTTTTGTTTGGGGGGGGGGGGGGGAGAAGTCAATGTCGCAAAGATTGTATTTTGTCGAAAAAAATTATCAAATTTTCCTTGTAATGAATCTGCCCTATCATACTGTATATGGTCGACGAATCTTGCAATATGTCAATGTCAATTAAAACATCCCTACTGAAATACTCTATAAGAGGATGTAGTGTCAGTCTGTGGGAGAATTCTCAATGAAAGACTTTACAAAGGCAGTGGGTGTAATCAAACATGGCTAAAACAAAACTTCGTATGTTTTAAACTTTCACATGGAAAGATGCTCTATATAACATGAAAAACGTTTTTAAAAATACTTGTATCAATTAGTTTCGATCAGTAATCATGCATGACAGATTTTGACATACTAAATCTATGCGAATAGAAATATTTTTACGCATTGTTTTTGTTTAGCTTTTAGCTTTCTCAATGCGCTATGACCAGGGATGGCCGTAACGATTGCGGGGCTCAAAACGGAATGGATTGGGCTGGGGCCCAGTCAGGACAGGGATACAAATATGATGTTAAAATTAAGATTTTGTTTTAGAAAAATAAATTCGTCTTTGTTGGCATTATATTTTATAAAATGAAAGCTGGCAAAGTCGTTTTAGTTTTCATCGCGCGTAGTACTGGAATTTACCGTAGTTAATGACACCCCAACAGGAAAAATTGGTCTATTTTTAAGGAGAGTTATTGTTTTAATAATTTCAAGAGATTTCCAGGGACGTTTTGGTACGTTTGGCTATTTCAGGAGATTTCAGGATCTCATGGAAAATCTGGAGGCAGCGGAAACCATGATATAAGTTATAATGGTTTTATTTCAGAATTTACACCTAGAATTAGCGCGACGCCTATGAAACTGCGGGGCCCACTGCAGTCGATTAGATTGCAGTGGTCTAAAGCCGGCCCTGATCCTATCACTTGTCTGGATCAGTTGGGAAAGGGGGAGGGAGGAAGGGGGTATCTTGGTGAATGTTTATGTGATCGTTTTCTGATGCATAAAAAAATGTTCACTAAGGGTTCAAGAGTCCTGAAGGGGGATAATTCAACTTATACCACTACATCTGTCAAGTACGATTTCTTTTCCTTATTCAAAATACCAAACAAAATAATTAATTTTCAATAGTTAAAAAACTAACTGTTTAATTTTTTTTAAAAAGATTCTTGTCTTGTCGGGTAAAAGAAATAATTGTGAAAATTTCAGCCTAATCCGAGTTTGGGTGTGGGAGAAATAACGTGTACAAACATTTTGCCAGATAGACAGACAGACAGAGTGAGTTGATGGAAGCTTTGTAAAACTATTAAACAAGAGAATTTTCCTCAAAGCAATCGTGCACTGATCTACTGTGATCCAATCAACATGAAGTATAACAACCACGGAGCTAGAAATGAAAGGCGTGAATGGAAACTTGAGTCATAGATATTTTTTATAGTCTGCTATCTTCTTTAGAACTGTGATCATGCCTCATCTAACTCCCTCAATCCGTTTCAAAATCTATTAAAATGTTTCGCCTTGGATTTTTTTAAAGACAAGGTCATTAATTTTTTTTATTCCCCTCGTGCGTTGAACTCCTAGGTTCAGCCATTTAGCTACAAAGAATTACCATATGTGATAGCTCGATAATCACTGCAGAAAGTCTAGCAGCAGATTCATTAGTACACCTAAGCATACTAAACGTTAGCATATATCTAACATTAAGGGAAAAATCAAAAGGTTTCTTTAAGCAAGGGAGCATGCATTCACACAGTGGTGGTAAATGTAAGGTTAAAGTACCCCTTTGGACCTAACGATCTATTGTGGAAGAGTATGTAAAGCTCATCTGTTTCTATCGCCGCCGCTTGCCGAGGGTGTTATGGGGCCAGCACAAAGACAAATGGCTTTTAATTTCTCCTCATATATCAAGTACCCACTAGAGTTGGTTTGAAGCAAGGGCGTCCTAAGAATCCCGAAACAAACCCTAATCATCAGTGGGATTCCAACTCGAGACCTTCGATTCGGAAGCTTAGCGCCACTACCACCACGCTTTCTTCCCCACTCCAACTCTCAACCCAAAAAAGGATGTTACCTAGACATTTCTTTTTAATTTGCATATTTTTGATTGATGTTGGGAATGAACTATTGCTATATTCCGGCACCAGTGAGCACACAAGATAAAAACTGTTTAGAAAGCTTGACTTGTAACTTTTTGTAGGTATAGGTTGGTGTCATAATAACATAATAACAAGACTCTGGATATAAATTATAAGACTTGAAATCAGCTGTTTAATCTAACGCCATGTTGGTTGACAACAACTGTTACAAGGGATGTTACTCCCAAACACCGAGTGGTACAACCTATATAAAACACACATCAACAACTTCCAAGTCTAACAAGCGCTGATGATACCTAATAAATATTTTTTAATCAGAAAGATAATGATAGAGTTTGAGCTAGATCTAACCACTGACTACGGAGGTTAATAAAATTTGGGGCACTATTTATAGCCAGTAAAAAGAAATGTCAACATTTAGCAAGAACTGTTTCCTACCTCCAACTCTCCCCCCCCCCCTTTTTTTTTTCTCTTTCTATCGTGTCAAGACGACTTTGTCTAAGGAGATCATTTAATAGGACTTTTCAAGTACTCATCTATTGTTGACTGTGTCGGTCGCATATCAAGGTCAAAATTCAATGACTTGAATTATCTCAATGAAGTGAGATTTTATATTTTCTAAAGTTGTCTTCTACTACAGAGATGCACAAACTACGGCCCACGAGCCATATCTGTTCGGTGACACGCCGCTAACCTGTCCCTCAAAATTCAGCTTACAAGTCCAAAAGGATGATTTTTTTGGGCGGAAGGGGGGGGGTTGCATGAAATACGTAGAGGAAATTAAGTTTTAGCAAGATTACAAAGAGAGTTTGCGTTATCATACAAACTCAGAGGCGGCCCCCGTCGGAGTTCGATCCCTGTCGGATCCGCCTATTTGCAAGGAATATTCAAGACGTGATTTTATTTTGATGGTCAAAAGAAATAATGTTTCAACGATTTATTTGCCATTCTAAAAAAAAAAAAGTTGTTTATATGCTTTTGCTATTTTCAATGTTGACAAAGTGGTCCATTCGAGATTTGACAAACCCGAAGTAAAAAAGAAAGCTTATCGAGTCTGAGTTCAAAAGCCTTCGTGATGGATGGCCAACGTGTTTTGCCACTGAGCTATTCAAGTACTTAAAAAAAATAATTTTTATAAGTCTATTTACGATTTTAACGAACGACCTAATTTTCAAAATTATTATGGTTATTGTCAAAGCTCGGCTATGCCAATTTAGACATTTTCCATATAACACAAAATTAATTAATTTCGACTAACAGATTAATTAATTGTTAGTTTGTTTTTTAATTCGTGTGTTGTCATCGAAAGTGAATAATTGTGCAAAGTTTCAACTTGATCCTAGAATGGTTAGTGGGAGAAATAACGTGTAAAAGATTTTGACCAGACAGACAGAGTGACTTGATATAAGCTCGGTAAGAACTGGAGGGGAGAATCCAGCTAAATTAAACTCTATAAAGCTTGGGATGAAATCAACGGGCGTAGCTGGAATACAATGCTAGTAAGAACATAACAATAAGCCGTCTATCTAGATCTACCAATAAAAACCAAGCAATAAATTATCAGATAAACATCCCAACTGATGCACCTGACAGAAAAGAAAGAAGACAGTTACCTGATTGTGTGAGTGTGTCAATAAGTGATGTGAGTTTGAAAGTGCATGTTTAATATGAGTGTGTGTGTGTAAAAATGCATAGCCATTACTTTCGTTAGAGATAACGTTGTTATAATGTTTATGTTGATAATAAAATAAACAAGGCAACAAAAGAGTGGATGGCATATCCATTAATGATCAATTACAAAGTCAGCCCAGGACCAGGAGCTCTTCAAGGTATCTGGAACATTACAAGATGAACACAAATGTGTGGGTTTAAACAGAAAACAATGAGAACTCTTCTTGCTCGGGAAAAGGCCAACACATTTCTTAAAGTAGAAACAAAATCTCTAGCCAAAGCCCAGGTTATGTATAAAGCATTCGTTTCTGTGACCATATCCTATAGCGTTGGCATTGTTTTGCTTGACCATTTTAAAATCTCTGTTTAAATAAAAGCGAGAAAACAAATGCTTGTCTGAAAGCATTTAGTAAATCTACATGGCCAAACAGATTTCTATTCAATGATTTGTCTACATAACACGACCCAACGTGAATAATGATATATTCAAGTTTTTTTCTCGGGCATAGATTGTAGCATCGGAGAATGCCTGCAGTATTACCTAACACTTGAAACTCTACACTCTTTTATATGACTGTATAACATAATGTAAGAAATAGATGGATTCGTGCGGGGGAAGTAGTCCATTACCAAAGAATGAATTTTTTAATGAAGATTTTGCGAATTAAAAATAATGTTAAAGAGTTGTCCAAATATGTCAATAATAATAATAATGGTAGCCATGTCTTCGATTCCAAAGATTAAGAAGATTAAGAAGTGCGCAGTGTTTCACATGACTACGTAAAACCCAGTTGAGACCAATTTGAAACTGTCAGGTAGAGTTGAGCTCTTGAAATTCTAGGCCAGCAAAAGCGAAGAGCTCCCAATCATCGGCCCGATTGAACAGTGTGTTCTGTCTGGCGGAGGGCCTTACGAGAGTCTACTTTGACGTTGTCATTTTCAGTGACACCTTCACTTCGGGACTTGCGGACCAAAGACGCGGCCGGAGGCCGTGTACACCGGGAACCTCCGCTATTTAATATTCAATCAGCGTATTTTTCCGCTTTTCGAGAAGACAAAGCCGTTGTCAGCCGGCGGTCTATTTATGTTTTCTTTCTGTCTGCGTCTGTCTTCAATAGAATGTTAATGAGAAATATTTAAATCCAGAGTTGTCAAAATTGACGAATGTAAAAACCGAGAATCAAATGTATAAATAACAAATATGTTCGTTAAAACAGCATGTGTACATTTACCAAGTGTTTGCGTTGAAAAAAAATGAACACGTTTCCTAACTGGAGATTTTTCACGATGACTAAACAATGTCAAGGACACTTAATTAAACTTGACTGTTGTCAACGCTAGACTAGATCTATATTGACAAAGTCTATTGAAACTGTTGAGAGAGTTTAGAACAAAGGATTCTGCTCAAAAGTGCATCAAAGTTATCAATACAGTTTTTTTTTTAAAAGCAAAGCTTATCAACTTTTATTTTGTACATCGGATACACCGAAAAGTTAAGTATTTGTAGGGGATTTTTTTTCGTCACATATAAAAATGTCTAGTACATAGTAAAAAAAAAAAAAAAGAATCTACGTAGGTCTATCTCAAAAATTCTATGAAGAAACTTCAAGGTGTCTCAATTACCAAATACCAAATCTATACTGTAATATTATGTTATCTTAAATAATAAGTCCACACACGTATGGCCTCTGTTAGGTTTCTCAAACTAACATACAAAGCAAATTACTCAAGTTGGATGATAGCTGGTACGACAGTTAGTTCCAGTGGCATCATTTTCGCTGTCATAGGGCAGTATTGATCTCTCAAACAATCAAGCTTCATTTGATCCGGAGCAGGGAGTGGACATCTTCACAAATAAGCAACGTCTGACTGGCCATTAGATGACCATTACTATAAATAACTGGTGTCTGACAAGCTTTTTAATGGAAGCATTATCAGCTTAAGGACACCAATATATACTGACAGAATACTTTCGCGTCGTTCGAGCTCCGAGGCCACAAAAAATAAGCTGCTTTATGCCCAGCCCTGTCTCTCTCCCTATTATTCTATGCTAGGTCACTCTGGTCCACACATGGCCGATCATACATCAAAGGGCCCTGCTGTGTCTACGCATATAAATGTCCGGCTGGTCGTGACCCTTCCGTGGCACTCCTCCACCCTGTTTTTGTCAAGCTCATTTGCATGATGCCATTATTCATCAGCACGCGCGCCAATCGTTGTATACTCCCGCCTATTAGATGAGAGCAGACGGCAGACAGGAAGTGCTGTTTGTTTGCTTGAACGAGAAAAAGACAAGGGCAGTGGCGGCTAACTCAACGCGTGGCAATTCATTTGACACGCTTAAATAAAACGGAACAAACCATAAGTATACATCTGTTTAGTAGACATTACTAATTATTAAGAAAGACAGGAAAGTTCATAAGCATTTTAATAGTAAGTAAACAATTTTAAATTTCACAAGTATATAATCTGTTCCATTCAATGGACTTTTACATTCAGAAGCTAGACAGAGAAATCTTCGACTAGTGTCAATTGAAAAAAGACTAGCCACCCCGTCCCCTTTTCTTCATAAATTTGATTTTTTGTTCTTCTTTCTTTTATAGCGGCTAGTAATTATTTCTTATTTTGATCATATTTATGGATTTTTTTTCCTTTGTGTGTGTGTGTGTGTGTGTGTGTGTGAGTGAAGTCATCTAACAAGAATTTCCTTTTAAAAGCGACAGCATTGACAATTGATTGAGCAGGAAACAGGGTTTTAGTCTTAGCATCTACCCCTAAAGCTACCCACCTTTTTTTTAACGAAAAAGCACATTATAAGAGAGAGAGACAGAGACAGAGTGAAGTACATAGTAAACACCAGCCTAGCTAAAGTATAATAATTGACAATGTCAGCACAAACGTGGAAAAAACAAACTTACAGTTAATATCAATAGCTAATGAAAAGATTGGATAGATTGGCAGCATACAAGCTGAGCAGCTTTGGAAATTAAGAAACATTACTATTTCCGCTTTTATCAAAGAACTTCTTTTCTTATGTCAGTTTTCAAAGTAATCACTGAGATCAATTATCCCATAATTAGGTAGAATTATTATTGCATGATCACCTATTATAGAGAAAAAATCTCTAAAAGTAAGGAAGTAAAGAATATCTAAACGTTGTTTGAACTATATAGTACTAGCAGCAATGGCGTAGCTAAGGGAGAGGGCAGAATTTGAACCCCCCCCCTCCGGGCCCCCACTTGAGGGGGGCTCCCAAATAAGTGTTCGAATTTGTTTACATTAAATATTATGCGAAATGGAGGTCAAGCCCCCGGGCTCCCAAATGATGGCAAATTCCTTGCTACGCCACTGACTAGCAGTGCACACCGTCTACGCCCGTTTATTTTACAGGCTTTATATTGTTTATTATGGCCACAGAATATCCCCCTGCATTTTTTAAATAAACGGGCCCCATGTTAAAGAACATACTTTTGAACCCTTGATTTATTGTAATATGCTCCAGTGAAATGAAACGGCCATCTGTCTGTCTCTTTCCTCCTCCACCTCTATCTCCAGAACCACACAATTTGTTTGGGTTTTAGTAATCCTACACATCGTTATTTCTCCGACAAAATCTTTTGAGTTTATTTGGAAAGACCCGCTTTATAGCGCGGTGCAGACACATACACGCACATACATGCTTTGGGCCCCATTTGAAGTCTCTCTGACACTTTCATACACAATCAACTTTTGTTTCATGTTACACATCATTTTAGGATCGAGGTTATAGATTCAGTTTCAACTGTTATGAAAGTAACAATTGCGAAAGAAAGCTATATAAAATAATATTTTAAAAAATTTAAGCGATTAGGGACTTGAACCCCTGTCCCTCAGATTTATAAAGTCTGATGCTCTATCCCACCTACCAACTAAGCTAAACCAGTGTTATTAATATCCGAAGAAATTCCGTACAAAAAGTCAAGTGCTTAAAAACTGAAGCATAAACTTGTACTTACTTTTCAATACATTGGCTCAAGAAAAAAAAAACATGTTGGGTCGAAATTGCAATTAAAAATCGTATTTAGTGCATTTAGCCGCTGCGATATCTATCATGAAAATATCTTAGTTGTCCTAGAGCCAAGGTAAGTGAGAACAGGTTACATTTTCTTATTTTTTGTCCACGGCAAGTGGGAGAATTAGTGTTGAGTAATATATCAATCAGAGCCTTTCTAAATATATAATAGATTTACCATAAATTTTTTAAAAACTGTATTTTTGTTATGGAGTGTTTTTATTGACTGAAGTAATTTTATGAACTATTATGCTAGTTAGGAAGAAAACAATGGATTGCATATAAAATGTACTTGTATAACTGAATAGATACTGTCCTGAGACAGGAGCTAGAAGTGGATGAAATAACGGACACTGGAGAAGACGAAATGGCGACATCAAGGAAATTCGAGAGAGCTGAATAATGGATGAAAATCTAACAATAACTTGTAGTTAAATTTTAATTCTGAAAATGAATACACTGGTATAGAAAGTCTGTAGAGATTTGTCAATACAAGGAAAAATTATTTTTTTTTTAAAGACAAAACCTCTTTTATACAACTTATATATAGATCGATCGTTTTTCTCGTAATAACTAATGAACGTTCGATATTTTAGACAAAAAGAAACATTTTTTAGCCCGTCACATTCCCTTCACAATCCCCTCTGGTTAATTGAATGTCTGGTTAATTGAATGTCTGCGTGTATTAGACTTTGAAATATTCGAATGGTAGGCCTCTAGATCTGGACATTCTAGACTGTGAAGATGGTGCACAAAATGTTCCTGAATATTATTTTATTTAACTTTTTAATGAACAGGGTCAACATGCGGAAATACACATAATAGTCTGTTCAAGATAAATATTTTCTAATCCTCTAGCCAAATGTAAATTATTTTTTTATATACTTTGAAAATTAAAACGGTCAGATTTGAGTTTTACCGCTCGCTATGGCCAACGAGCTAGTAATTCTTTTCATAACGATATACAGCAACTGTCAAAATTCTAGAAAAATCGTTAGAGCCGTTTTCGAGAACCGTGACCAACTAGGTTTTGGCTTTTGCTCGCCCATTCGGATTGTGCGACTTGAATTGTAAAAGCCAAATTCATTTTGTTTTTGAAAAGGAATTCGAGCTTTAATCCAAATCCTTGTCTCATTATAATACCCTGTTCAACTCATAACTTCATGAAACCTAGAACCGCCTGGGTGGGAAATAACTGGACATTGATCGGTTAGTGAGACGGGTAAAAATTTTTCAATGTTTTAAAATCAAACATTCACTAGTTATTAAGTGCAAAATAATCGTCTATAAGTTGTGTAAAAGAGGTATTGTCTTTTCTTTTTTAAATTTTAATAAAAGTATTTATATGTTGTTCTTATTTTGGCCTATTCGCATATCTAAATGTTTTTAAATTATTATCTAAAGCTACATCACAACAATGTCCAACAACAATTATTATTATTTGCCTGACATTGCTTCTTGACGACCACTACAACTGAAGTCCATTTCTTCGCGCAGTCCTCGGAGCCTGACATCATCGCCGAGGATCATCTATCACCACGACGGAAAGGACCCGGTGTTATCCAATCGATACTGTATTGGCATGTTGACATGTATAAATAAACCATCCATCTGTATCTTCAGGATGATTAGCAAATCCAATTACGTGGCTGGGGCAAGTCAATGCCAACGCTGCCCCCTCCCTTCATTCTCCCCGCCCCACCCCTCTCCACTCTTCCATCTCACACACGCAAGCAATCACACAAAACAATCTTATCAAAATTATGGATCAGTAAGTCAATTACCTCCCTTGCCTGGGGACAGCATGCTCCGACAGAACACATACTCAGGTACCGATAGCCCAGTCAAGGCGTGAAAGTAAATACACGTGGGTAATAGGCATTTAGTCATTTACCATTTGAGCTACAGAAGAGAGAGAGAGAGAAAGAGAGAGAGAAGAAAGATGGGAGGAGGACAGAGCGAGAAGAATGAGGGACGGGAGAAAAGAAACAGAATAAAAAGAGATGAAAGAGAGATCGAGAGGGAATGAGAAAGAAATTGCAATGAAACTGGAATGGGGCAGTGATAACTTTATTGACTGCGTGACCAAATCGTTACTAGAATGTAATAGCGAATAGTGACAGAAAAACAGAATCTCGCTCAATCTAATTCCCGCTGAGCAAATAGTGAAAACAGGTTTTGTTATGTTCTTCTACAACCTAAAGTACATCTTGATTTAGCCATTGATTTGGAAGGTAGAACGCGAAATATACGATATTTCACATGGAACCTAGCGTATATGTTGTAAGTAGAAAGTAATTAGACTTAACAGATCGTTTTCAGGTCTTATGATGAAGAAATTGTAAATATTTGTGACCTTTGTAATTACTTGTAAAGTGGCAAGACTACACACACACACGCACATATATGCACACACACACACACACACATATATTTTGTGGTGAAGACTAAAGTGCAAAGTACTTCAACGTATATGAAGTGTTATAGAAACAGCTTTCTTCTGATTGTGAGCATGATCTGGAACTCACTTTCTGGCGTTTTCTCCTGATGTGGCAGGTCTGTATGCCCTCTGCCTGATATCAAGAATCTTCTCATGTATATTAAGTATTATTGTAATGTTATTTGGCACATAATATGACATTATGCTTCATTCAATATGTCATTGTCTGCCTATTCTGTCCTTTTACTGTGACATCCTTACCAATACTTTCTTCATTAATTATTTACAGTAGACTTAAGAAGAAACCTAATACTTCCTTATTGAGATGGTCACTAGTTTCCAGCATTTAACATAAAATATAGTCACTCTGCATGACACTGATGATATTATGACCAATGGACCTAAGGTCAAGCCTCACACGCAAATGTGCACTTTGACAAGAACATGAAACATCTAGACCTGACGCAATGCCAGATTACATATCCTTTGAAAACAAACTTAACATATTTCTTCTGCCTTGTAAATAGCTTAGAATCAATTCTTTTCACTACGATAGATATGTCATTATTATTTATCAGATAAGCTGGCTGGACGCTGGAACTGAACACACAGATTGGGAAATTTGGAGATGTACCTCGCCGCGATGCGCAGTTTCCAGCTCACCTGGACCCGGACGTAGCTCTAAGCGCAAACATTGACGTAGATCTAGGCGTAGATATTGACGTAGCACTAGGCGTAGATATTGACGTATATCTTGGCGTGGACATTGACGTAGATCTAAGCGTAGACATTAACGTAGCTCTAGGCGTAGATAATGACGTAGATCTAGGCGTAGACATTGACGTAGATTTTGACCTATAATAGGACTAGAACTAAATCTCTATGTAAAGTTGAGACGTGTTATGGCCATGTAATGAGATTCTTGGGGGTCGCAAAGACCTTTCTGCAGGAAACAGTACCAGGTAAAAGAAGTAGAGGCAGACAAAGGAAGTGATGGGAAGACAGCATCAAGGAATGAACGGCCCTGTAATGGGATCAGGCTGAATGAAATATTATGGAAGAGACTCGAATCCTCACAAAATGAAATTTTACACCATTAGCAACTAGTTTAAACTTTTCTACTTAGCATAATTTAAAAAAAAAAAAACTAACAAATTATTATATAGCGAAATATAGCTGTGAGGAATAGAATCAATATTTACTGTTAATGTAGCATCAGGCAAGCTTCATATATTATGTGTAGACATACTAAATAGGGCTTTATTCAATGTCATGTGAAAGCTGTGTTTTGACTTTACTAAATAGGACATTATTCTGCATTGACTAAGAGATATTCTTTACTTGACTAAATAAGACATTATTCTGCATTCACTAAGAGATATTCTTTTCTTGACTAAATGAAACATTATTCTATACTCTGTAAGTGCTGTCTTAGACTTGACTCAATAGAACATTACTCTGCCCTACGTAACGGCTATGTTTTGCCTATAATAAATGGCCACAAAATAAATCCACAAGTAATTGTTTCTTTCAGTTCTATTAGCAACATGTACAATTACCTGCGAAACTGCTTGTCCTCTGTAGTCTATTCAATCCAGCAATGAAAATTGATTTGGACAACAATATATATAAAAGGAACAAAGGTCAGTAAACAGCTTAAAAGAGAATAAAGCTGACCCTGTACGGAAGTAGACGCATTCATTAAAGGATAAGGTAAACAGGAAGTTCCGTGGAAACTATTTCGGCTAGTGAAAGCAAAGTCGTCAAAGTTTTAGCAGCGTGAGAATGTCTTCCCATCTAGCTACTAGTTTATAGTCTAGGTACTAAGTAAGTAGTAAAATTCGCCTTTCAGACCTTGCGATCTATAGAGCAGAATATGTATCGGTCATCTGTTTCTGTACCCCACGGTTAGCGAGGGACACATGCGGCCAGCACAACGACCAACCGCTACCACTTTTCCACGACTAATGTCTGACTAGTCACTAATGGCACATACCCAATAGAGCTGGGTGGACTCGAAGACACCCAAAGATCCCGAAATAAAAAATCCCAGTCATCACCAGAATACGATCCCGGGACCCCCGGTTCAGAATCCAAGCGGTTTACCACTCAGCCACAGCGCCTCCAGTCTAGCTACTGGTTTATAGTCAATTCTGACCACACTCCATTGTAATAGCCGAAAAACAAGTCACATTTTGTTTAAATCAATTCCTCCTTAATGACGCTCGATGATGATCTATTAGTTCTCATTCTAGTTATTTCTGATCATCTCTATTATAAAGGGCCCTCATTGATTGATTCATGGACGTTTATTGATGTATTCAAATCTTTAGTAAAACACTGGAGTCGAGTGCGGGAATATCCGCTGAAAGCGTGGTACATTTCCAAATTTGATTTTAAGTTGATAATAGTTTTAAAAATTATAACGGTCAAACCAGAGTTTTCAATGTGTGGCCTATTAGGTAATATTATTTCCCTAAAAATGTATATAAACTGTACAATTTTTAGGAAATTGTTAGAGCCGTTTACAAAATATCCGTGATGTTCCCAGATTCCGATTTTAGCGCAGTTATTTACCTTTACCAAGTTGAGTTTGAGGTAATTAAGAGGAATTGTAATTTTGTTAGTTAATTTAAATATATCAAATATTTGTCATTTCACAATGAAAAAAAGCATCATCGTAAAAAAAAAATCGAGAACTCCACATGGACATTATCTCCCTTGTACCCCTGAATACCTCTTAAAATTCCACAACATGTGTTAGGTCCAGGAGATGACCAGATTCCAGACATCAAACACTCTAACCAGTCGTCCAGTGATTGACTTTGTCAACTCCCTCCCTGTGGCCTGTGAAGCGATCGGAAGAGAGGCCGAGGGGAAGGCCTGCAATTGATTGATCCCCCGTGGCGCTTCTAGACAAGGCAAATTTGCACGTCCGGGCGAGCCGGGAGATAGGAGAGTTTAATTGAAACCGCCCCACTCTGTGCTGTATCTCTGGACCTGACGTTTTGATCAATTTAAAGAGCTTTAGTAAACCTTCCATCACTTGTTGAAGAGTGTACTCCCTTTTCCCAATTCAACCTGCTCATTGCAACAAAAAAAATCTTTCCGACAACTAAAAGTCCCTTTATCCACTTCCGAGATCCTCTTAAACTTATTACCAATACAATTATTCTTTTTTTTTTCTTTTCTAATTAAACTTTCATCGCGTGATTAGCTTTACTCATCACAAAAAAACACAGCCTGAGTTTTTTTTTCAATCACACCAATTATTCTCCATAACTAATTCTTTTCCTTTAAAAAAATATTGCTCTTGATTTTTCATTACAAAATGACCTTTTAATTTGTTCCGTTATAATATTATTAGACACTTTTTATTTTGTCCTTCGCAGAATGACACCATTGGTGATTTTCACACTAAAAGTGAATCACAGTAACCTGCTCTTTGTTTACACATAGATTGGTGAGATCTTTATGCAAATAAATACAGTAAGCAAAAAAAAAGAAGACAAAGCAATATGAAGAAATGTAGTGTCGATATAATATTACCTTAAGAAAATGTAATAAAATGAAAAGATGAGACATTGTAAAAAGACAAATTAAGCAATGTCAAGGACGCTGTTGCCAACTAAATAATGAACAAGTGAAATTCCGAGACAAGAAGGTTAGAAATTAGATATTTATGTGCTAAAAAAACTAGTAAGCAATTTATATATTTTATGAAAATGCCTTGCTTATCAATATTTCCTTATTCTGTGCACCATATACACACAAAAGACTTCCTATTTATGGAGTTGCTTCTATGTGTGAAAATCTGCAATAACTTTCATCATTGACTAAATCAAACTAATTCTTTCTTATTTAAAGCATCACAATACACTGCTCTTTTTTGTCAATCTCTCTTGGTCTTTACATTTAGATTCATAGGTCGGTGCACACAGGCGCTTGTTATTTGAAACGAAGGGAAACATCCGGAACAGAACTATGCATGTTATTTTCAATAGAAATACCCATTCACACCACACCACACACACACAAGGGTGTGGGCACACGATGAGTGTAGCCGTCACCAGCTGCTATCTCAGATAAGTCTGGAGCTCTGCTGGATACAAAGAGTGGTTTGTCTTCCGAAATGCCCACGGCTGTTTAGCGGCAGTAATCAAAAATGTCTTTCGGTCCATGTAGACTTGGAGTCGACTTTTGAATTTCTAACACAACCATGTAGTGTGGGTTGATATCAAGAAATGTGTTTACCAAGGGCGTTGAAATGAGATTCTGGTTGGGGGCGAATGGGGTGGGAGTTTCTTCATGGGTAAACAAATCAACTTCTTAATAGTAAAACAACATCGTCACCCTGTCCCCCCCCCCCGGGCCTCATTCTTATTTCGGTTATCTAAGGCCTTACATAATGACTTTCTATTTTTTTTTAAATTAGAAACACTTCTCTGACAGTGATTGTATTATTCTTTCCACAGCTGACAAGTTTGATCCTTGGTCAAAAAGTAGTGCAAGTTTAAACTGGAACTGAGTCCGAATTCAAGCAATATAGTTCAATCCATTTTTGAGAAACTTTTACTCCCCTTTTTTTTTTTTTGCGCATATTTAAATGTTTTAAAATTCTAGAAGAGAATCACAGAATGTTCTGCTCACATTCATTCATTGGCCTCCTTCAGTCGTAGGACGACTATGGTTCATCTCAGAGCGCACTTCCTCATGTGGCTGTGGAGCCCTATTTTGGAGAGACACTCCCGTCCACAGATAGCGCAAGTTAGGGTCCCCTTGGCTTTTGCTTCGGTGGTAGAGGAGCTGGCCGTTTTCCGGTTTGTGCGTTTTTCTTCCTGGGCTGAGACCCATGTACTTTCACTGTCCATAGCTTTCTTTGTCACTGTCTCTCTCCACCTGTTGCGGTCTAGAGCTATGTCTTTGTCTTTGATATCAAGAAATGTGTTTACCAAGGGCGTTGAAATGAGATTCTGGTTGGGGGCGAATGGCGAATTGTCAGTATTGATGTTCACTGATTTGAGGTCACGTTTTATTACATCTATGTAACGGAGGTGGGGCGACCAGTTTTTCTTGTGCCAGTCGCGAGTTGACCATAGAGGATGACTTTCGGGATGCGCTTGTCCTCCATCCGGCGAACATGTCCAAGTCAGCGCAAACGGCGTTGTCTGAGGGCTGTAAAGATGCTGGGAATACCTGATCGCGCAAGGATCTCAGTATTGCACACTTTTTCTTTCCATGTGACATTCAAGATCCTACGGAGACATCTCAAATGCTCACATTATATTACAAGAAAAACAAACATTTTTAAAATAAAAAACTTATACGAAGTATAATTGTATCAATTAGTTTGGATTAGTCATGTAATTAAGTTTGTATGTAATTGAAGTAGACCAACAACAATAAATATGTGCGATTACAAATATTTCTTTTAATTTGTTTTTGTTTATAAAAACTTATTTCTTTCAGAAGACACTGTGTTTTATTGTGCATATAGAACAAACATACGGGCCGCTATTTAAATGAAGTGAGAGATTATAATATTGTTATAACCTCGCCATGCACACCGCCATCCAAGATAGTGCAGAAGGTGCGCACTATTAGTGACTAGACTAGAGAAGGATGTTGACATTAGAGAAGAGAGAGAGCGATTTCCGCCCAAGTCTAGAATCGAGATGAAGATGCTTTGCTCAAGGCAGATGTCCTATGTGTTTGTCATATCTCCATGTAAATAAACATCCATATCTGGTTGAGTTGCCTCCCTTCAGTTATTACTATATACTTATCTATCTTGTCTTATAAAATACATCCGCTTACATCCTCCTCACTTTCCAAACAAAGTCATAACAAGAGTCTATTGGTGGATTTACAGTTTAAAACTTGTCGTGTTCAATGTTTACGAAAGCGTGCGATAGGTTGTTACCTATTAAAAGATTATGCCAGGGTCCGCCGTCGAGTTGAACTCTTATTGTAAACTTTACATTTTATAAGAACAAACAAAAATTGAAAGCACTTATACACAATGTAAGCTAAAAAAAATTGTAAAAGAACAAAGGCCATCTTTAAGTTGACTTTGTTAGCCGATTAAAAAATGTCTATTTCCTTGTACGGGCCAATAGATTCCTTAGTTCCTGATGGGCTTGGCCCATTGATTCACTTTAAAATAGACATGTACTGAACTGAAAGAGGCGTTCAAATGTCAGCAGGCGAACAGTTCAAGCTAAAACATTGGTCGAAATAACATTTATTTTTTGTTCTCCCTCCTAGCCAGACATTAGCATAAGAGAAAGAGAAAAGAAGAAAGACTCAGCAATAAATAAAAGGAACTGACTATAAAGTCGTCTCTGACATTTGAACAGCGGGCAGACGAGACTATGATGTGAAATCGATTATATGACACAGTAAAATGGCTGCTGGGAACGACGGATATGTGTACGCGAAGTTTGGGTAGGAAACATTTCAATAACGTATGGTGGCGTCTCAGAACTGTTACTGCCATTACATAGTGTCATTTTCACACGTTACACAAACGTTGTAAGTAGTCCAGGTGAAACACATAACAATGTGAGCGCATGGATACAATCAAAGGTGACGAGCGATAACTTTTCACAGGTTACATGACAACAAATGAGCCCTAGACGGGTGTCGATATAAGCCAAGAATCACATCATCATAAGTTTTGATTGGCAACGCTTTCGATAAATTTAGGTTTTACTTTAGAGACATTTACTTCTTTACGACGCTTTTGATAGAAGACCGCGTCACTCCAGAGAGCGCGACACACAGTTTTCGAACCGATCCCTTCACTGACGCGACAGCTAGTACAAAATGTGTAAAATATTGTGGAAGAAATTATTTATTAGAAAAAGCAGAAATACGTTAGCAATTGTAATAACACGCTTAATATAAACTCATTGAGGGGGGAGCTAGGAATTATCCATCGTTTGGGGGTCCGGGGGGGCTTGACCTCTTTGGGGGCACCTGCATTTTGCGTAATATTTAATTTTTAATGTAAAAAAACACTCATTTGGGGGCCCCACTAAAGTGGGGGCCAGGTTCCTTCCCCACCCTAGCTACGCCACTGTATAAACTGTCAGGAAATAGTCCATTTTCAGATATCTCTTAGGATGTTGTGTTCAGTAACCAATGTTAATGTAGTTTATGTGTAGATAACTTTTACTGGACTACGAAAATTGTGCTATTTAGACAAGCGCGAGTTCTCAACGCCCGTCTTTTTAGAGAACTTAATTAAGCCAAGCACTGATTTCTTGTTCTGATCTGCTGTTCTAGCCTGCTGTCATCATCGGCTGCTTTGACTAGCTGTTCCTAAATGCTGCTCTGATCCGCGGTTCGTTCTAATCTGGTGTTCTGATCTACTGTTCTGATCTACTGTTCTGATCTACTGTTCTAATCTACTGTTCTGATCTACTGTTCTAATCTGCTGTTCTGATCTGCTGTTATGATCTACTGTTCTAATCTACTGTTCTGATCTGCTGTTATGATCTTCTATTTTTATTCGCTGTTCTTAGTTACTGTTCTGATCTACTGTTCTAATCTGCTGTTCTGATCTACTGTTCTGATCTACTGTTCTAATCTGCTGTTCTGATCTACTGTTCTGATCTTCTATTTTTATTCGCTGTTCTTAGTTACTGTTCTTATCTACTGATCTAATCTACTGTTCTTTTCTGCTGTTGGCAACTGTGACAAAAGAAATGTGTTTGTGTGTGTGCATGCGTGTTTGCTGGGAAAAACTATACATTCGTTCCAAATAGCTCCACAACGGCGAATATTTCGGTAATGACGCTATGATGATAAGAATGGCGTATCCAACCAACATAAAAAAACACTGCAATTAGACCGGAAAATGAAAATGAAGTCGCTTGAGCTACAACCACTACCGCCTTTCTCATTTATATTTCATGACATTGGAAATACGAGGGCTGGAACTTAATGCGTAAGATGATATTTTCTATCTCTTAGTCACCTTTAAGCTAGAGCTTGGAGTACTCACAGGCACTCAAGTAGAAAGAAAAAGCAATGCACTCTCTCGTCGAAATGGGGCAGAGGGAAACATCGTTTTGGCGCAACCATTTTGTCGCCGACCGCTTTTGAGCTGGAACTTAAAGCGCAAGACGTTTTATATATCAAACAAACAAAACCTTTTATAATCAACACGTTTTTTAATATACTATATAAAGTAAAGTAGAGTTTTCCTTTAAGACCATGCGATCTATAGGTCATCTGTTGGCCAATGGATAACCAGCAGGGTGTCATGTGGCCAGCGCGACGACCAACCGCCTTTAGTTTCCCCAACTTAAGTCAAGTACCCAATAGGGTCGCCCTAAAAATCCCGAAATTCAAATTCCCAGACTTCAAGGAGATTCCAACCCAGGACCTCAGGTTCGGAGGCCAAGCGCTTAACCACTCAGCCACCGCACCCCTCACTATACTATACTACATATAGCCACTACTTCCGAACCCCCCATCCCACCCCCCAAACAAAATTGAGTTGTAATTTAAAGTTTTGACTGCTTCGTGAATAAATATCGCAAACTGTGATAGCTCAAACCACTACCTGATACCATAATATAAAATATTTTTGAAGATAATAATATTCCTTTAAATATGCACGCTCGCGCAAAACTTTAAGGCATATTAAAGTTATTGTTCAAAAGCACAAGCATGCATGCATAAAATGATAAGGACAATATTAAAACCGACACAACATTATGGCCTTCTGTGACAGAACAATGCACAACAAAGTTAGTTCCAAAATCTCCACATAATTAAAAAATGCGTTTGAACTTTGAACACTAACGCACATACAACACATAGATATATATCATTCTTATTAAAAAACAGAATAAAATAGAAAGATATAAAAACAGAATAAAATAAAAAGATATAAAAACAGAATAAAATGAAAAGATATAAAGTCTAAAACTTCAAGCACAAAAATGCCCGGCGCCATAACGGAGTCGTCAAAACGTCTCTAGCTTCGGGAAAACAGAAGGTGTGCAACGTTTTCAAGAGGTTTGAAGAGAATTTGAAGGACGGAAAGTTTAGAGAGTGACACCAGAGTGCATGGAACCTCAAGCCTGAACTCTGTGCACGAGACGAGAAGTTTGCAAGACAGGAATTTTAATGTGATATTGAAGCAAAGTATTTGAAAAATACTTTTTAAAAAAAAAAGGGTTATCTAAGGGGTAGAACTCTGCATGTCCAATGGAAAAAATCTCAATTCTGTAAGATTAATTTTCCAATTTTCGACATCGGACAAAATTAATTAAAGTTTCAACTTGATCTGAGAATGTCAAGTCGGCGAAATAACGTGTTCAAAATATGTACCAGACAGACAGACAGGGTGGGTTGATATAAGCTTGGTAAAAAATAAACGTTTGTAAACGTTACGAATGAATAGCCAAACTATAAAACAAAAAAACATGGTGGTGGGAGGGGAGAGGGGGAGAGAAAATGTAGACACACTGGATAAGATCTACATTGGAATTGTATCCATTTTTTTTCTCCCTTAATGTCCCCTTCAGTTTTCGTCGCTATGACAACCACTTGACAAATCTTAATTCCAATTCCGAAACCTAATTCTGTATGAATATTTAACATTAGCAATCTGGAGAACGAGGCTAACGGCTATCTGGTGAATGAACTAACATTTCCGGGCAAGTGCTCTGCACTCTTTGGTCAACATCTACCAATAAGTGGCCAGCGTTTCATCCTCAAAGTTAGAGAGAAATAACTCTTTGATCAGAAGAGCTCTCCTCCCTTCCGCCGGCCAGAATCGTCTTCAGAGTCTCACGTCCATATCAGTCAGGTCAATAAAGTGACGGGCGTGTGGCTAGCTTCCCAAAGAGTTAATTACATAGTGCCTTTTCTCAAGCGCTACTCCCATGGACTTCTACCTTTATGAATGTGAATGGAACGGCAGTTGATGAACACGGTAGGACAACATCTTATATCATACATTTTAATGTATTCCTTGGCGTTTAAGGCGTAATTACTTGCTTTTTGAAATATAATTATGGATACTACCGACCAAGACATAATAAGTCTGTGGGATTAAAAATATTTTTACTAATGGATTTTGTTTAGCTTTTAGCTATCTCAATTCGCTATGATCAGGGGAGGGAAAAAGGGGGTATTGTGAATGTTTCAAGAGTAATCAAGGGGACTAATCAACGTATACCACCACATGTCAAGTACGATTTCTCTCCCTTGTTAAAGATACCAAACAAAATAATTAATTACCAAAAGAAAAAAAAATGTCAAAATTTCAGCGTAATCCGAAATTGGGTGTGGGAGAAATAACGTGTACAAACCTTTACCACACAGACAAACAGAGTTGATATAAGCTTTGTATTAATTGAAGAAGAGAACACACAATTTCTGTTTTAAAAAAAAAACGCATCTAAGGAAAATAACAGCAAAATCAATGTCAGGAATAAGCTCTCTTTTTCTATATACAACAAAATTAATTAATGACCACTAATTGATCACATAATCGGTGAATTTGTTCTTACTGATTAATGTGTTGTCATCGGCTATAGATATTGCCGCCAAATTTACCGCTCAGCCACCGCACCTGTTGATATAAGCTTGGAAATAAAAGGAGGGGGTGGGGGTACCAGTCTTTTGTAGTTGTAAGTTGAACTTAATGATCTAGAAGAGACCAAACTAAACAGATGTTACAATGTCACCTGGAAGTTGGTCGTTCGTTTCTTATGTGCTACAGGAAATTATTAAGACAGTATATCCATATAGTGTGTAGAATCAGGATCTTGTGTAATCACGTGACTTAGACCTGACAGAACTACGTTCACTACCTTTAATAGGATTTTAATACATACAAACACACACACACACTGTGGTGCTGTTAAAGAACTAGTTAATGCCACAGTGTATAACGAAAGCGATCAGACGCTCAAATAGCATTTCTTTGACTTAGACATTGCGGTGATGTGAATTTATGACTATAAATAGAAAAACAAACGTAGAGTGCGCGTGTGTAAGTGTAATTATGTTACGTGTGCTTGTAAGTGTATCTGTATCGACTACGTTTGAAAAGTAAAAGTAAAATCATCTATCTTTTTTTTTTACTTAAAAAGTCTTTAGCTGACCTTCGATCGATTATACGCACAAGTCACGTGACCAACACTACCAAGATCGGCAGACAGATCACAGTCCCAGCGACAGAACTATTAGTCCAAGCGACAGAACTAGGTCAAACAAGACCTAAACAGGTGAACAGCATCGGCCTGTACGTTGTACAAAGTACAACTGTGAGGCTGAGTGGCATAGACCTGTTGGCTAGCTTTAAAAGTCCTCGAGTTCGAACCCCGACTCAAGCTGCAGTTGTATTTGTTAAGCAACTGAAGGCAGCACGGAAACCTTTGAATTGCAAAAGACAAACCTGTGCCATGTTAACGAAATAAGTCAATCCAACCAAAACAGAGTTCCACTACGCTCCACAACACTTAGTTCTTTAATGGGATACCACAAAGTGATCAGGAAAGTTGATTTGAAACTTTCTCAACTTTTCAAGAGCATGTGAAGTGAAGTCGGTAGAGCGTGTTTTAGAAGACAATTTGAAGCTGGGTTTAAAAACGTTTAAACTTTCGTCTCTCTGTCCCCTCTCATTACGTGGGAAGCTTGAACTTGGCTTGGTTAGGCTACCTATGAAAGTGGCTCGAGGTTCGACACCCGACTCGGGCAGAGTTGTGTTAACTGAGCGCCTAAACGCAGCACGGAAAACCTTCTCCCAGATACCCCTTCCCCCCCCCCCCCCCCCACTGGTCCACAACTGAGATTTTATTTATTACTTTCACTTTTTTTCTCTCAGTCTCTCTGTACTTCTTTCTCTCTCTTCCTTTCTCTCTTTCTCCCTCCCACACACTCTCTCTCTCTCCTTTTCGCTCTCTATCAACATATGAGGGATTTTTTTGATTATGTAAAATAATATAGTCCTAGTTTTCATCAACCTTCTACAACCGAATAACGCGTATTCCCATAAATGATTGTCTGAAAGTCAAAGTCCAAACTCTGAACGAAAGCGTAGAACAGAAAATGTATGGAAAAGAGAATGTTTACACAGGTCTAGAAGCTGTCTGAAACGTATGCCATCTTTCTGCTTGCCCTTTACACTCTTGATAAGTACTGCAATAGAGTTATCACAGAATAGAAAATGATGTGTTTCAAATAGAATTAGGGTTCCAAGGGGAGACTATGAGTAGACGAGATGGATTGAAAAAGAAAAAGGCCAGAATGAACCATTTTTGTCAGAGCTATCAGAGTGACCTCCCTTAATCAGAAGGAAATCGAACAGCGTCCACTCTTCCGGTGGTCCATCTCCTCAGACTCCAGGGTAAAAAAAAAACACACACACACACAAAAGATGTTGAACCACTTCTAGGAGCGCGTAAGGTGGTCAGTCTGAAAGTGGGTGCGCGTGTGTGTGTGGGGGTCCAAAGTGCTTTACTGTTTGAACTCTGGTCATCCGACTGACCAAGAGATTGTTAGGGCACATATCTGGAGAACGAAGGATCATAGCATTTAACTTGAAAGGACAATCTGGGAGAACAAGAAAAATAGTTCTGAGAAATACTTTTATTCGAGTTTTAACAAGTATGTCGCCATGCGAGCTTTTCTACACATTCTTATCTTATCTTATATAAGATGGTCATTCTAATGAGGCCAGTCTAGAGGCTTTAATTTAAGAAAGCCTTGGTTACTTCAGGAGGTATTAAGTGTTTCTAAAGTGAAATACCCATTCGCTAAGTGCATATCTTCCCTTAAAATGTCCATATGTCCATACAAAAACAGAATCTAATAAAATACTCAAAAAGACACAAAGATAAAGGCACATTCCTCGTTCCATATGCTAGGACAAATTTGTACAAATGCTCCTTCTTCCCTAGTGGTATTAGAGCATGGAATGGGTTGCCTTAGCCAGCCAGGAAAACCAGTGACTTAGCAGAATTTAATTCATTTGTTAATATGCATGACTAAATGCATGGCGCGTAGGACGTACTCATCTTCTTTTTTGAAGTAACGTCTGTATTATATAAGATAAGATAAGTTATGAAATCGCAAACAAACATTGTCAAGAAATTTATGTAACTGTTTTTCTAGAAATGACTTAGTCAAAAAGTAAATGTTTCTATGTACAAAGACTAAAAAGTAAACTATCAATACTTCATAAAACACAAAACCCATAATTTAAGAATTCAAAATCCACAACGTGATCAAACGTTTAAAAAGACATCAAGATAAAAGAACATGTCGTATTTCATATGCTAGGACACATTCACAAAAGTGCTCCTTCTTCCCTAGCGTCATTAGAGCATGCAACAGGCTGCCTGAATATGCCAAGACAACCAATGACTTAGCAGAGTTTGATTCTCTAAGTACTATGCATGACTAGATGGACACTTGAATACACGTAGGACGTTATTTATCTTCTGATAAGAAAGAACGTCTGTAATGTATGTTATAAGACAAAAGTCACGTGATGAAATAAGCATGGCCAGCCAAACTAAAGCCACGTTCGTGACAGTTACTGCAACTAAAGTTGTTTAGCTGCTGAAACTAGATGTGCTCGGCCATCGTGTGCAGAGTGTATATACACCAACACACACACACACAAAACACGCGTTTGTCAACACGCTCTGTCACAAGCACATAAACAAACCCATTACATTATTGACATAGACATCAGTCAATGCAAAGATAAATCACGCTGAATCTAGATAACTAATGGAGAGCTCTGTTCCTGTCTTCTTTTTTTTTTTTCTTTTCACATCCGCCTTTTTCCCGTCTGTCCAGTTGACCTGGTCAACAAGAAAAGCTAATGGGCCCTGGGAGCTGGGCCGACCTCCACGTTAATGGCTCCCCGGGTTCACTGCCAGGTACGTGCACTACTGTATGGACACATAGGACATTGGCTGTGGTATTTCCCCGTTCCCAACTGTCTTCTGCTGGCTAAGCGAGTTTCTACGGACCTGTCACGTCCTAATGCCATGCTTATCAGAGAGATGGCAATCTCCATCCCAGAGATCAATATGTGGAAACTTGTCTTGAAATGACGTGCTCCAAGACGTTTTAATGGGAGGATCACGTCATTGCAATTTGTTTGAAATCCATAATTGCGTTTTTGAGCTGCCAACTATGTTTTATTTAACTGTATTTTTTCTTACTGGACAGTTTTGTTCTGTATGGATATAAATGGCACTTTTTTTTTCTCGACATTGTCAGAATAAAGACAATTTATAAGGTGTTGATGTTTAAAAAAAAAACAACCCACACACACAATGTATCTAGTGCCATTTTCAAAGAAAACCTGGTCCTGAGGTATGTGTTTTGGACTGTCGTCGCGAAGGTCCCTGACCCCCCACCGTTTTTTTGTTGTTGTTTATGTATAAATCGCCGTTTCATAGACATGTGTGTGTGTGTTCACTTGATGATACTATACTATTACTAATATTCTTGTTATAGCGATTGGGCTTAACTGTGAAGTGTAAAGACTTGATCATGACAGCCATGATAGTCGGAGCTCCAATGCAAGGAAAATCAAAACTCAAAGAGCGGAGGTAGTGTGTACCTAAGAACGAACGCACCGTAGCCTTTACGATGTTAACTGACCAATGTCCGTGTAGCCAACCGAAAGACAATTTACTAATTGGTTATTTTTTTTTGTATTGATTCATGTTTTGTTAGGTACAATAAATAATTGTTTAAAGTTTCAACGTGATCTGAGAATGGGTGTGGCAGAAATAACGTGGTCTAACTCTGTACCAGAAAGAGTGAAGTGATAGACGTTTTGTAATTTAAAAAATAGCGCCAAACAACTGATGAGGTGAGAAGATTTGGGAGACGTGTAACGCTTTCATTGGTGTCACTGTTTTGTCTTGGCCACACAATCTTTGGCTCCTCCATGTCCAACGCTTTCATTGGTGTCACTGTTTTGTCTTGGCCACACAATCTTTTTTCTCTTTAAAAAAAACTGCTTGCATAACTGATTTTAAAAATTAGATTTTTCGCTTTCAGAAAAAAAAAGTAGCCGTTGCATCAGAACTTTGAATGGTCTAAAATATTGTGATGTCGGATTTTCAATATCTTTTCTAGTTTACGAGATCTAAGCGGGACGGACGGACAGACGGACAGACATTTCGCACAAAACTAAAAGCGTCTTTTCCCCTTTCGGGGGCCGCTAAAAATTAACTCTAACCGGGTATCGAATTCGTGATTTGGACACCATCAGCTCCTTGAGCGAACGCTGCTATCCATTAAGCCAGTGGGCATTGCATAATGGAGTAATGATTTATTGGTACTTTCATTATATAGACATCTATATAGAACTAGATCTAGACATCTGATTTAGAAATCTTAATATCTAGATCTATTTCTAGCTTGGATAATCTATCATTAAACTTTAATAAGCTACTTTCAATTTAATAAACAACTCAGTTCTCGATACACAACTGTTGACTACTCCATGCTTTTTTTTTTTACTCCAAATTTAAATTTATTTATTTCTTTTTTTACATTGAAAAATTATAACGGTCAAACTAAAGAATTTCCCGTGTGGACAACGATATGCAGCGATATGCATCAAATGTTAGAAAAATCGTTAGAGCCGTTTTTGATATAAGCGTTCAGTTTCTGCCCACCCACCCTCCATGAAGTTGTGACCTGAATAGAGGTATTGTAAAAACCACGTGGAAATTCATTGTATCCAACAACAAATGGCATAGATATATGGATGTAACTTTAAGGGTCGTTTCAACGAGAGGAAACTCAACAAACTGAAGAGCAAAAGGGCAAATTTAGTCAATCATCAAACTCTTTCATTTCTTCCTTGGACCCAATTCAGCCGGTACTAGGGGCCGGAAGCTCTGTCTCTGGTACAGTGAACAATATAGTGCAGGATGGCTGGCTACAGAACAGAATCACAGCCGTTCTTGTTTCTTACCAATATAAAAATGAAGTTTTATCATTCTCGGTCTTTTATTCTCAACAGCACTACGCAATCTGACTATACTTGTTCTTGTAGTAATTAAAAACACAAGAGTCCATGACATTGAGCAAAAATAACTCGAAAAATGACCTCGTAGTTGGACAAAATGATAAAATATTTCAGAAATATAGACAATTAAAAAAAAAAAAGGCATCTTGGCCAGATTTTTTCTATTTTTTGCGAACGTGCAGACTGCGATGTGCTCCCGTTAAATTTATTGGACTGTTTTGAATTTTTACCTAAAACATGCATCAACACAACCACACACACAGGCAGCCTTGATAGCCCAAGGAGAAGCGGGCAGAATCGAATTTTCGCGTTAATCTAATTAGAAGATTACAAGACTATTTTTAGCAATAGACGCCCCTTTCATACGCCCCTGGACCCACCTACCGCCACTGCCTAGACCTAACAGAAATGTCTCTCCGCGAATATTTATCCGTCTGCACTGTAATGACACTCACGTATGCCTGTACATCCGAGAGATAAAATAGTCCTCAGGAAAGATAAGAGACATAAAGTACGAAGAATTGGATGCAATACAGATTTGTATCAACTAGAATTCCTTCTTTTGAATTCCGCATTCTATACGTGCAGCTTAGCCGAGCTCCTTTTGCATTTCTCAGTGAACTATTATGTTTTGACATAGGTCTGATCAAATTATACAGCCTTGTGTTGAAATGGAAAAGCAAAGAATAAAGCGGTTATGGAAGTTGTCTAAGATAAAAATATAGCTTTAATACATCAGCACCTGGCTTTGACACATAACCTGATAAGAAAAGATAAGCCTCCTTTCTAGAAATACTTGCCACGAAAAGTTCAAAAGCAGTGGACAGTTAAATTGAATATAAGGAATTTGATTTTCTTTCAACAAAGCTCGATTCTAGCAGCGCCAGATAATGAAAAGGAATACATTTCCAAAACAATAATAATAAAAATAATAATTTCTTTTCTACTGGAACTATCACGATACATTTGAAACACAGTAACCTCTTTATTTACCCTTCACTTTAACATTCGGTTTAAATTCTTTAAGTAAAGCAAATATAGTAACATTTATAAAGAATGGAAAGCGATGGTCAGAAAGAGTTAGTTAATGTAAGGAAACCTGAACAAAGAAATGGAAGATAGGGAGCCAGTTTTAAAATAGACAAACTAAACGATGTCAAGGTCAAGGATAGATCACGTGTTGCCTACTAAACAAATACAAAAATTAGTTTATGCTACAAGCGAAAGAATTATGAAATTAGATTTTACAGTGATAAAAAAAGAGGGGGGGGGTAGTTATCACTAATTTCTATATTATCTACACAGAATACACCAAAAAAAAAAGGGCTAGTTATTGAAAGTTATATTCCCTAGATGAACATCTATAAAGGCATTATGTAATACAATTATAATGCTATTGGAATTAATTAAAGAAAAAAAAACAAGATCATATCTACTGTATATTTCTAAGTTACCACTGACGCACTCTTTGATCAAGAGATCTCTTAAGCAGTCCACTGATCAGCATGAAATTTCGCACAGATGTTTCTTTTACCTCCTATGTGCTAGCTAAGAATAGGATTTGACATACTCGCTACCAGACCACCGTTAATATAGAAAAACAAAAGTTTTTCTATCAAACCTTTGTATTTTATTTTATTTTTTCCTCAAAAATGTAGCAGCCTACCTATGAAAGCATCTTTTAAAAATATCACACAAATTCCGAATTTTTAAAGAATTTTTTGTTTTTTTCCCTAAGTCTACTTATTTTTGATATGCCATACATCATTTCCGCTCCCTATTACACGCGGTGTAAATAAAAACAAAATCAATCCTAACAGCTTAGCATTAATAAGAAAATTCTAGAGTCTTTTTCTCTTTTTTTTTCGAGAGAGAGAGAAAGAAAGAGTGCAAGGAATGGTACTTTGTAACACTGTCAAAAAAAAAAAAGCTAATACTAATACATTAAAAAGATGAAATATAGATCTGTTGTCATTTGGCTACATTTTAAAAGGGATGATATAAACTATCACAATAATTGAAGAAATAAAACCTAATTGATATTTCTTTTCATTTATAGAGAAAAATTCCAAAATAGATGTAGAAAATGGAACGAGAATGTGGAATTTAATTGGGGCCTTTTTTTTCTACCTCTAGGCCTGAAACTAATGGTATGAAGAAATGTATTCGGTGTGTAGTACCGTACATTGCTCGCATTAACATTAAACGTATGTAACAGAGACACTAATTCAGTGGCTAAAAACGTATATTAGGTTGATCGCTAAAATGTGACACTTTTATTACAATTCAAAAAAAGAAAAGAAACTAATGTTCCGGCCATAATAAACAATATAAAGCCTGGGAACAAATTAACAGGCGAAACCGGTGTGTACTGCTAGTTTATTATAACGTGTTATTACTAGACAACAGTTGCGATTTAAAAATATATATTATAATATATATATAGCCACATCGAGTCCACAGCACAAAACTTTGAAATTTGCTCATTCTATGATAAGCAGCTTTGTTGTTATCCAAAAAAAAATGGTAAAATACGTTTCGATTTTTTTTTAAATTATTTTTCGTAAAATAGCTTTAATCTTCATGTCATTATTTCTTCAATGCAATCAGCTCCATGTCAAAATATTTAGATTAAAACATATCATTCTGGAATTTAAAAACAGTGTTTCTATTTGAATGCATGTATTTTTATATCAATTTTTTATCCATGACGTGAGAAATAAGCCGCATTGGTGGAGATTTTTGAAAAGATTATCAAATGATGGACTGGATTAGGGTAATGGAATTAAAAGAGGAGAAAACTAAAATCAAACAAACATTTCTTTATGGTCAACGTTCCGGTCAAGAAAGTGTTTCTCTTCGTTTCTAGATCAAGGGCATTCTGTGAGCGCCATCCAGTTCTGGGTCAGGGATCCATAAGAGTGCTATTCATACTTTCATCCTTGAATTATACTTGCACTCCACCTTTGATTCCTAACGTAAAGGTTATATGCACCTGAATCGTGTTATTTAGCGATTACTTTAATATTTAAAAAGGATCCTAGGCAGACTCTGTCTACGTTAATGTGGCGAAATATATAGGTCGAAGTAGAGCCTGGCTCTAAATTTGCAGAGGAATTACTACACTCTGGATGGCTGCCTAGTCGTGCAGTTTGCGCGCTGGACTGTCATTCGGACTTATCAATGGTCCCAGGTTCAAACCCTGCTCGCTCCCATCCCATAGTACAAGAAGAGAAAGCGATGTTGAGAAATGTTGGAGCGCTAATAAGGTAACCTTAAAAAAAAAGTAAAAAGAGGAAGATTGGGAGATATTTAAATAAAAACCAACAAACTAAGCAATGTCAAGGGTATCCTATTTAATGATCACTCATTTAAATAAAAATTGACAAACTAAGCAACGTCAAGGTTATCCTATTTAAAGATCACTGTTGTCAACTGAAAAATAACATTTACTTTGTGTAAAATGGAAAGAATCCGACATATTTATTTCACAGCACTTACAAAAATAATGCACAAAACTTATCGTATACTTTTTGAAATGAATAGAAAATCAACACTTCCGATGTTCTGTACGCCGGATACACCAGTAAGCTAGCCATCTGTAACGATCTGCCGTGATGGGAATCTCCATGACATCCATGAGATATTACAGTTTAACATTGTTTTAAAACTATCATTTTGTTTTTAGATAAACGTTTGTAGATCTGCGCAGGAACGTGACAGACTGAAGATAGCAGCAGTGTGATTTTGTTTTTCTAGCATTAATTTAACTATTAATGTTGAGTTAAATTTTCTTCTAAACAAAAGCTTTCAATAGCGCTATTTTAAAATATGAGCCCTGAGCTAAATGGTTATGGAAGATGCTGTAATAATGTCTCTGTATTGGAGACAAATGGTTGGTTAAGCTAAAAAAAAAAAGACAAGTCGCTTATAAACTAAAGAACAAATCGTTTTCCTTTTAAACGCTTTAGTTCCCAAAGGAGACTTAATTAGAACAACCTAGAATATAGGCCTACTCACTGGTACAAACAATACCGGTATTCATAAATATTTTAACCAAAGAACACATTTTGGAACCTTTATTATTCTGCTTTATATTTAGCGCACCCTGCAGTTATGCAGAAGAGGATAGGGTACATTGTTCTAGGCCAATACTTCCAAATACATATTATAAAAAACAAAACTTTATTGGTGCACGATCTTTAAAAAATAAATTTATTGGAAATTACGGGAAGAGGAAAAGAGTTATGAAAATAAAGCCCAAAAGCCTGCTAATGCATTATTGTGATGGTTTATTCAAAGCAAGAACCAATTGGTATTTTTCGTTTCGTTTCTTGGTTAGCCCTCGCTATTCAAGAGTGAATCCAGCAAGCGAGTACTACTTGTATTCGCCAATTAATTACTGAGCAAATATCTCGGAGATCCAATTAGTTGTGCTGTGACCTCAGCGATAAGACGCTGAGCTCTGGAAGAGTCTGGCCATGACAACTGTCACTTATGCCACTGGGAATGGCAGGAGTAGATAAAAGAAGACCCGGCTTGCTCTTTGAGAGAGGGAGATTGGTAACACGAGTTTAATAATGATAAAAATTGGTATTTGAAATTACTAAGGATACTTTTAGAGACATTTTTTTTTAAGTTCATGAAAAATAAAAAGGTTCGAACCCCCGTCACTCACTGACAAATGTAGAATAAGAGAGTAGTCGATTGGCAAGAACCTTATTTGTAAAATTGTGCTTACAAGAAAGCAGTGACCTACATCTCAACGTTGTTCAATTATTGAACTAATTATTAATAGCGTACTGCCTTTTTTAGCGGCCCCCGTAAGGGAAAAAAAGCCGCTATTAGGTTTGTGCAAAATGTCCGTCTGTCCGTCTGTCACACTCAGATCTCGAAAACTAGAAAAGATATGAAAAATATTATTTAACCATTAAATGCGGCTTGAAAAGTTTAGGTGCAACGGCTACTTTTGGTTTTCTAAAAGCAAATCGTTTAATTTATAAAATTAATTATGCAAGCGATTTTTTCATAAAAATACACCAATTCTAAAACAATAACGTAAATGTAAGGGAGGCAATGTTACAATATGCTAACAAGGATGGACATTGTAGGCTTATTTTCAGTATCACTAAGTCAAATATTTTTATAAAATGTACTAGAAATGTTTACAACAAATATAAATATTAATTAAAGGTGTTTTTTCTGGTCAACTAGCTGCTAAGATTAAAAGAAAACATTTGTGTTTGTTTATAAAGGCTAAGAATGCACTTTGTATGTAAATGTCACGCACATTTTTTAAAATGGACTTTTTATGCAGCGACTTTCGTGTAGTAGTGTAAAGCCCGGCCTCGACATGATGCAAAACTAATTCCTTAAACTTTTTAAAAAATCAGATTTTATTTATTTTTTGTTTAGTCCCCTCATCAGAATAAAAAAGGTTTATTTTTGTGCGTTTTGTCTGTCGGTAGGTCTGTCCGTCACGATTAGATAAAAAAAAATAATAACTCTAAAAGCTATTGAAAATCTGATTTACCCTTTAATGTTCCTCCCGTAACATCTCAATAGTTTTAAGTATCTAAAATTGATTGTTCCGGATTTTTTCGTGCATTACTAATCAACGCCAACAAATGTTTGTTTGCTCTTCTAACTTATATTACATTCAATTTCCATGTTTAAACGTTGCAAAAACACATTATCAATAATATGTTGTTCCGTTTTTTATGTAAATAGCATATTAATGCTAAATCAAAATCTCTATACTGACTTTTATTTCATTAAGTGTAAAAATGTTCCGGATATTGTTTTATAAAAAATTAATTATGTCAAATGATTGTTTGAAATCGCATAATTGACTAATATTACACGTATATTATTTGACAAAACGTCAGAATAATTTGATTATCGATATCAAATTGTTCCGTATTTTCATCTTAAACAAATTTTAAAAATATCGGCAATAGGTTGTTCAGGGCTTTAAAAAAAGTAATTTACTATAATTGATTACTGAAAATCACTTTTTAGACATTTAATTTTCTTGCTGAAACATAACATAAAAGTTTAGTAATCGATAAAGAATGTTCCAGATTTTGTTTTGAAAAGAAATCGACTTACATTACTAACATTTTCTTACAAATCGTCGCCAGAAATGTCCGAATTTATTTAAAAATCTACTAACGCCAAATAACTGTTTAAACTCCCTCTTCTAATTAATAAACAAATAATCTTCTCATTTACGAAATGTTATTCCGGATTTTTATGAAAAATATTTTAACTCACTTTTCTCTTACAGTACAATTAATTTTCTACCTAAAACATATAAAAATCTAATTATCGTTAATATTTTGTTCCGATTTTTAAGGAAAACAACATCCAAACACCAAAGTATGGTATGAATATCTCTCCACAAGGCTATAGTTCTTCTAATTTTAATACGAGACCATCCAACAAATTTAATTAACGGTATTACATTTATCTGGAATTCTCTTTTTCTTTTACTATGTATACAAACATCCGGAACAATCTATTATATAAACTTAAATCAACTGTGTTCATACCTAAAATTATTGCGATGTTTTGAAACTTAAAATAAAGGTTAATCAATTTTTAATAGCTTTTAGTTGTTGTTTTTTTTATATTAAGATGACGGAGAGACCGACTGACGCACTCGGTACACCAATGTCTATGAACACTCAATAAATGGCTCGTATTGATGAAGGCGATTTTTTAGTCTAGGCCGTGTGACGTAGTGTTTTTTTTCCCCTTTGACGTTATTTGGAATTAATTCTTGAAATGAAATGCTAAAAGAACTCGGTATTAGTAATGACTATTAAGCCTCGTTATGTGACTCGCATTTAAAAAAGGAATGATATCTTGATTTAGATCTAATCTAGATTTTTTAAACTAGATCTAGATTTTTATTACAGTATATTTAGATCTGGATTTATATTCTAGTTAAAATTATTTTAGAGTCTAGATTTAAAATTTCTAGATCTAGTTTAGACTAATATAGACTAGATTAAGATGTAGAATTTCAATTTCTAGACTTAAAGTGTAGATTTTGATTTCCAAACGTTTTGATCAATATTGCAATGTTATAATATACTAAAACTAATATACTATTTTTAAATTTAATGTTGCATTCAGTCTATTGATAGATTATCTAGGATATTTTTTTACACAAATCTTATCTAAATTACAGCTACATTATTCCTAGTTAATATTTTAGATCTAGATCTAGTAGATATAGATCTTAAGAGTGCTAAATCAGAAGTTTAATTTAGGTAGATTTACATCCTCATTCTAGTTCCATTTTTTTTTAAATGCCGATATCTCTGTTGATAGGCCTAACTGTGGGGCTGAGACATCGAAGTACAAGCATGATATATCTGTTCTTTTCTTTTTTTTTTTTTAATTACAAACCTCCCGTAGGACGAGGGGGAAGGGGGGGGGGGGGCATGCAGGGTTTGAACCAGGGACCTTCGATAAATCCGAACGACAGTCCAGCACGGAAACTAAACACTGCCTGGTATCCTCCATTCCATCGTCCAGCGCGAAGTTAATTATTTTAAACTTAGAAGTGAACACCCGAAACATGTAAAACAAAAACAAACATTTCTTACAACGTCAAATAATATTTGAAACATTATGACTTTTGACCATCAACATTAAATAACTTCTTGAATATTCTTTGCGAATAGGCAGATCCGACAGGGATCCGACTTTGACGGGGGCCGCCTCTGAGTTTGTGTAACACAAACTCTCTTTGTAATCTTGTTTTTACTATTATCAGTTCTTTTTTATATATATATTATTTATTACGCTGCCGCAGGTGAAAAGCTCACAAATAAGTGTAGAATATTTTAATTAGAAACTAAATCCTGAATCCAAAATCCAAATGTAAAGAATGTTTAGTATGTGTCTATTCAGGACCAGATTTACGACAAAAAAAAGAATGTTTAGGAGGTGTCTATTCAAGACCAGAATTACAGTGCAACATATATAAAGACTGCCAAAACATTCAGAAAATGTATGTGTTAACAAATAAATGTATGTTAACTTAAAGAAACTAAAGGAAATAAGATGACAAGCTCTGTTTCCTTCTTCACAAACATTGCATACTTTACGATTAAAATATTATTTATACATTTCATTTAGGCTTGTACTGCAGCTTGAAGAGGATATGGGCCTGTACGCTGCCTTCACTTACTAAACTCCGGCTCTGTACAGTCCAAAAGATGTCTAGTAGGCCTATTTATTTAGAGTGTCTAGTACTTCTAGTAGGTCTATGTGTTTAGTGTGTCTAGTACTTCTAGTAGGTCTATGTGTTTAGTGTCTAGTACTTCCAGTAGGCCTATGTGTTTAGTGTGTCTATTACTTCAAGCAGGCCTATGTGTTTAGTTTCTAGTACCTCTAGTAGGCCTATGTAAATGAATAAATGAATGATTGAATGAAAGGGTTGAATCTGTGTAAGAGCTGAAAGAAAACATTATCGTAAAGAGTATTTTTAAAAAAAAAAAGAAAAGCATATATTCTAGGTACATAGAACTTGAATCAGCCTAAGACAGCTAAAGTCAGCTAGAAAACTAAAGACTTAGCAGAGTTTACGTCTCTTCTTAACAATAAAAATAAGGCTTGTCCGAAGTGAGGAATGCATTATTTCCCGTGGCTACGCAGTCCCAGCTGTGACCTATATATTTTGCCACATCCACGGCAAACATAGCCATTGTCCGCCGGTGTTTGACTAAGATATTCATTTCGCCTTCTGCGTCTGTCGTCGGCAGCGGATTTTCTTATGAATTACCAAGCAGAACTAGATTGACACGGATACGCGTAGGAAGTAATTATCTTCTCGTCTGAAGTAAAGTCTTTAATCTATAAGAAGATACGATTTTACAAGAGTAATTTGGTTATCAAAATAACGAGGCAACATCTTTGTCGCTAGTCATTGGTTTACCAACATTATACTACTATATGCCTATAGTGGCATATATGCTTGTCCTTGATTTCAATAGATCCTATCATTCCCCTTGGCCAATATGTATCAATGTGTCTGAACGCTATAACATAACAATGAGAACGTGGAAAAAG
This sequence comes from Biomphalaria pfeifferi, assembly GCA_030265305.1. Lineage (NCBI taxonomy): Eukaryota > Metazoa > Mollusca > Gastropoda > Planorbidae > Biomphalaria > Biomphalaria pfeifferi. The sequence goes on from JASAOG010000024.1 coordinate 2,072,805, forward strand.
AAGAAATAAAAAGAAATAAGATAGTATAGTATACAAATTAAGAGCATTATCGTATTAATAATCAACTTTGAAGCAAAGGGGAGATAATTTTCCTTCCTTATTTTTTTTTAAATACGTAGCAGACGTTCCTTCAAAAAAGATTGCTAAATCTGGACAAACGCCTTAGCCCAGGGGTCCTCAACCTGAGAGTCGCGACCCCCTTGGGGGTCGATTGACGATTTGCCAGGGGTCGCCTAAGACCATCGAAAATAAATATTGTTATTGTCTATTCTTCTATTGCTGTATGTGTGTGGGGGGGAGGGGGGGTCGCGTCAGAGTGGTGGATTGTAAAAAGGGGTCGCCGAGCTTAAAAGGTTGAGAACCGCTGCTTAGCCCGATCCCCATGACTTCTATAGGACATCATGGGATAGGATTCGAACTCGGGACCATTGTGACGACAGCGCTTTTCACTCTCACAAATGGCCTGCATCTTGACAATGTCTTAACTCTTTCTCTCCTAACTGACGATACCAGCGTTGATTCCACCAGAATGTGTTAAATAATTACGGAGAGAAAGAGTTAATAAATAAGGATTAAACTGGATACATCTGGACGACTAGATGGGGATTATATCGAGATCTAGATCTCTATAGATAGGCCTACATATATTGGTTATGACTATAAAAAAAAGTTATGTTGTATAAATCTTTCTTTTTATTTGTCTAATAGTCTTAATTAATTTTACTTTTTTTCCCTAGATTATAGATATAGACTAAATCTAGATTCATCTTATTTTTATTTATTTTTATATCTAATATTTTATTTTAAATATATAGGCCTAAATGCCTTGATCTAAATCTACTCTATTTTAAACAGATCTGTCTTGATCTAAATCTATATTCAAAATCAAATCATCTGAATAATTATCTTTTTCTGAAAATGATGGTGATATAGAGATTAGTAGGCTTAGTGGCAATGTCTATGTATCTATAGCTATATTACTCTTTAAAAAAAAAGGGGGGGGGGGGGATTTTATTCAGAAAAAACAATAAACTGGTTTGTGGAAGAAACGAAACAAAATTAAACTAACCTCCATCATAACTTTCCTAAGAATATAAATCTTTCCGATGGGTTCCACTTATCCTTCTGTGCTCTAATGTCACTAAGCAAAAGGTAAACAATGGAACCTATTACCTCCACTCTCAGAGATGAAGATGCGAATAACAAATGAATGTTTAAATTCAGAGGAGTGAGTAGTCAAGTCGCTCACACATAAAAACTTGGATTAGCGCCATCTGTTGAGTTTGGAACCTGGTCGATGCAGGGGAGAGGGGAGGAGTCGTTATAATGGAAACTTAGAATCTGTATCTATAACTTCTCTTTACTTTAAAAAAAAATATTTTTCAATAATAAGAACTAGTGTATTAGCAAATTAAGAAGTAAATTATAATTAACTATAAACTTTCTCTAATTTTTGTGTTCTTTGATACTATAAAATGTAAATTATAACCTTTTCCAATCCAGACTTTTCCATACCAACGAAAATAGTTTCACAATGGCGGACAGATCACTTCAGGTTTTGTATTTGTATTTTCAATTTTAAACAGAAATAATTAATACAAACCAGCACTAAAATTTACGTAGTTAAGTTTCGCCGTTAAAAATAATTTTTAGGAAACAATGTTAATATTTAATTTGCTAGATTTTATTGATCTGGGGGCTTAAAAGTTTAGATTAGATTTTAATTTTACCAATTAAAAAGGTAGGTAATTTAGTTTACTTAGATGATACTTAGTTACTACTTAGTATTATACTGATACTACTATTACTAATACTACTAATAGATTTAGATTAGATCTAAAATCTAAATCTATCGATAAAATTTCTAGATCTACTAGTTAGATCCATCAGATAATCATCTATCTAGAATCTAGAGGTACTTGACTTAAATAGATCTAGAAGAACAACTGGATAAAGTATAAAGTAAAGACAAGTCACAATCTTATTGGTTTATTATAGTAGAAATCAATAGAATAGATTTAGATAACTAGATCTACTATCCAGTTAGTAGTATTATTGAATTTACTTTTCATTCTATCAGTACTATCATCAAGATGTATTATTAAAATTGTTTTAAATTAGTTTAAAATATACATCTACTGTATAGATCTAATCCATATAGTAGTAGGCCTAACAGCAGATAGACATCATCTTTAAAAAATATATACATGTATACATTATATAAAGCCTAATCATGATAGTGTGATAGCTTAAGAGATAATACTAACAATAGCAAATAAAATTTGATACTAAATGTCACAAAACTTGAGTTTTAATTTTATTATTTAAATGCTTGGTGAGACTTTAGCTGAGTCAAAACCACTATTAAAACAAACCAATTCTCTTTATTTTTAAATAAGCAAACAAAAAATATTATTAAATTATTCAAATTTTAAAAAAAAAAGAAAAAAAGATAATCTATTGATTGAGAAAACAAATATATCCACAAATTTAAAGTTTTGCACTTAATAATTTTGCCAATAATCATTAACCCAAAGATTTTCCTATAGTCATCAAATGTATACAGAAAACTTTCTTTTTAAGTATTAATTTTGTAGATCTAAATTTATTTTTTCCCTTTTCTAATTCTAGAAACCATCTTCAGATCAGACAGAAAAAAAAGTGGCTATACCATCAGTACCTGTCCCAAATAGTAATGCACGACCAAAAAAAGGTAATAATTACACCTGATGATGTTTGGCATTGTTTTTTGTTTTTTTTAAGATTTATTTTAACAAAGCTTATATCAACTCACTTTGACTGTGTGTCTGTCTTTTAAAATTTTTTTTACAGGTCATTTCTCCCACACCCAATAAGTTGAAACTTTGCACAATTATTTCTTATACTTGGCAAAACAAGAATCAATTTAAAAAGTTAACCAATTAGTTAATTAATTATTGATAATTAATTATTTTATTTAGTATCCAACAAGGGATAGAAACTTTACTTGACAGATGTGATGGTATAAGTTGAATAAGTCACCTTTATACTTTGTGTAGAAAATTTAGGTCCACAGATTTATTGTTAGTATTGTTAGTCTGTATCTGTGACAAATTTAATTACTTTACTGATCCAAAATAATTGATACATTTACACTTAATATAAGGTTTTTTTTAAAAAAGGTATTTTAAAAAGTATTTTTCTTGTTATATTTTTTTTATTCATTTGTTACTGTGGTACTTGGTAAATATTTTTATTTGTTCAACATTTCTGACATATTCTGAACCTTATATTTGGATTGTTTCTATTATGAATTTAGCCCCTGAACTTCCTGTATTTGAAAGAAGAAATTGGTTGATTCATCTTCATTATGTCAGAAAAGAATTTGATACATGCAAGGCTCTCATTCGCGAGCAGCTCTCAGAAGCTGGAGGCATGTGTGAATATGCTGTCTATGTTCAAGGTTTGTTTATTTTTGTTTCTAAATTAGTTTCAAAGCATCAATTTTTTTTTTAATTTAATAAGAACTCAGTTGTTAAAATTTTCAAACTATTGAATTTTTTTTCTTTCTATTCACTATATAATCTTTTTCATTAATTCATTCTTTTTGTGATTCTCTAAAGAAACTATTCAAAATATTCAATAAATTTGTGAAAATAATGTCATAATTTTCTTTCATATCACCTTTATCAATCCCTTAGTCTGTTGGACCATTGGGGCACCACACATCATTTGTCAATCATCTTTCTCCATTCCTCTCTGTATTTTGCCTTGGCTAGAAACATTTTCTGTCTGTCCATCTTTTATGTTATCTTCCCATCACATTCTGTCTGCTTTTTCTTTTTTCTGGTAGTGTTCCCTGAAGGAATGTCTTTGTACGCCTATAAGTCCTTGTAATAGGGCCTTAGAGTTTTAGTTTGCATTTTTTACAGTATATATAAAGAAAGAAATAGAAATTTTTTTTAAAACTTTCATCCAGTAATATTTTGACTTATTAACATTTTAACCTGCTGTTATTTAAATGTATGTTTCATGCATTTAAAACATTTTTATTGTTTATTAATTCTAGGGTTAATTTTGAGACAAGAAGGCAAGATACAAGAATCTCTTGATCTTTTCCAGACTTGTACAGTCCTTAATATGCAAAACCCAGAAAATCTAAAACAGGTTGCACGGTCATTGTAAGTGGAATTTTTAAAAAATATTTTTTATATTAATAATGAACAATCTATAACACTACATATGAATTGAAATATATTACATTGACCAAAATACACACTGTTTAGTTCAGACTTTACAATGAAATAAAAGAAAAAAAAAATATTAAAAAATAGAGATTAAAGAAAAAATGAAGTATTTTAAAATCTGAACTAAATTCGTCATAAGGTTTGACTAATGAAATCGTTATAACTTTTCTTTAGATTTTTATTGGCAAGACATAAAGCAGCCATTGATGTTTACAATCAAGCTGCTACCATCAGTGAAAAAGACTGGGTAAGGATTAACATTGAATTCAGTTCAGGAAAGAAAAATGTGAATATTTGCATTGATATTTGTGTGTGTGTATGTGTTGTTTTTTTTTAATTTGTGTTTGTTCAGAGAAAGCTAACACTTTATAGCATGACTTTAACTTATTTACAGGAAATATTCCATAACTTGGGAGTTTGTTACATGTACTTGAGGGACTATACAAAGGTAGTAACCATCAATCTTTTATTTGTGCTAGCTTGAATACAATGTAATTTCTCACACTTTTGAGACATTATTCTGTGCCTATTTTATAGGTGAATCTTTTATGTTGTTGTGTTTACAAGCATAAAACTATTTTCCTTTTTGTTTATTTGCTTGAAGTGCATATTTATTGCTATAATTGTTAATCAGTTAAAATTGTATTTTATGTTTTGTTTGGCAGGCTAAGGACTGTCTAAAGCAAGCATTGAGTCTTCGTCGCCATGAAGTCACCTATGTGGTGTTGGGTAAAATCTATCTCCTGGAGAGAGATATCAATGCTGCTATAGACATCTACAGGAGTGCTGTGGAGTGAGTTTTTAGTTCACTGATAATCTCAAGACTCAAATATGTATCAAAGTAAATTTAAATACTTAGCATTGGTATGATTGCAATAGCTACAACTAAATTCCAAATCTGGATTGTTCTAAGATTCTTTAAAGATTTCACATAGGAGCATGATGACTGAATTAATAGAAAAAAGTCCCTAGTTCCGGTCTTGACTGGGATTTTGAACATCAGGATTTTTTGGACGCTCTGTGTCCCCCTAATTTTAAAGGGTACCTGACATGCCTTGGAAAAGTAAAGGTTCTTTGTGGTTGTGATGACCACATGACATTCTCATTAACCATCTGCCATAGAAATAGATGAGCTTTACATCAATTGTTCCATAGATTACAAAGTCTGAAAAGGATATCCTCCCTTTTTCAAATAAATTTTCATATTAAATTAACTTCTACCATCTTACGTAGTTATTGGACAGGTAAAGTTACTCTTTAATAAATTAAATGTCATGTCAAAATGGGGTGGTATTACTTTTCAAAAAGTCATCTTATACTTTTGTTTTAAAGTTGATGGATCTTCCCTCTCATCATGGTTACATCTCATCTAAAGCTCATTATTTGAAAAAAAAATTCTGTTGATGAAAGGGCCATAATAACCTTCTTTAAATTAATAAATTAAATTTTATCATTTAAACTAAATGAACTAGATAAATAACTAAATGAACTATATGTGAGAAATTCAACTTATTATGCTTGGTAATGGCTAACAATGTATTTTAAATTACCATGTTGAGTATAACTTGTCGATTTTGTCATGAAACTCTTTAAGGAAAACCTACTAATACTAAATATTTTATTTCTATGAATAGTAAAAAAAAATGTCTATACAACATACCCATATGTACATTTTGCTGTTTTGAGATTTTTTTCAAAGTCATTTAAAGTTGTAGATTCTGAATTTTGCACATTGACATCCATTATATAACAACAGCAGTATGATATATTACTATTATTGGCTGTCCTTTCAATACCAAAATTTCTCTAGGTAATCTATTTATAGTTTAAAAGGATTATTGTTATTTTGTAGCTATAATAGCAAAAATGTTTTTGTGGGCTTTAAACCATGATTTGTGGTCCGAAAATTATTTAAAATAAATAAATATATTTATTGTCCATGACACAAAAAGAGGTTAATATTAATTTTTATTAATATCATTTCGATAAATGAAGAAAAAAGTTTTGGGGCTGAAATATTTCTTTTTTTTAAATAACTTTGTTGAACGTTAGATGACTAAACAGTTATCTTTCTTCACATTATTTCTAGGTACTTGCCTGAGAACCCAGACCTCCTCACTACTCTAGGACTGCTTTATATGCAAGTAAGTAAGATGTCTTTATTAACCCAGTAGCACCTATGGTGATAGGATGCTTTGTTTATGGTAGACTCCTCATGTGGTAGGATGCGATAGGAATTTAGCAGTAATTTTTTAAACTTCATAAAAGAAGAGCTCATCATGTCTTTTTCAGAAGGAAAAACAATCCCTATTTTTTTTTAGTGAAAACAAACAACTTTTGTGTTGCTGTTTTATTGTTTATTAAAATGTTGAATAAAAAATGTAAAGTTGATTCAGAATTTGAATTGAAAGTTACTGATTGCTGTAGAGAGGAAGGGTGAGTTTAATAAATAAGTTTTTCAGATCACAATGATTGCTAACAAACCCTTAGAGAGATGCTCATTTTTTTAGATGTAAAATTTCACTAGGTCTTACCAATCAGTCATTAAAGTTTCAGGAGATATCCTGAAGTTGGAAGTTAATATTGTAACAGGTCTTACCACCAATCGTCAAAATTTTTTATTTTTAAGCTATTAAGGAAATGTCTAAAAAGAATTATTTTTAAAATCCCTTACTAAAAGATTTCTTTCTTCTTTCTTTTTTCATATTGATATTGAACTACTCAACTAAACACAATTTATCCTTCAACATTTTATAAGAAATAAACACAGATGCACATTGAAATGGAGTTTTTTAGTACTAACAAAAATTAGCACTAATTGTCACTTTAGATTTTTTTTTAATGCACTAGAAATAGTATTAATTAAATATTTTGGGTTCTGCACTATAAACTAAAAAGCACAACTGCTAACACAATGTTGTCATTTTAAAGAAAAAAAAGTCTTGGTCCTGTATCCCATTTACAACCAAAACAAAGAACAATCACTTTCACAATTGGAAAATGTATTCCAAATTACTCCCTGAGAGTAATGCCACACTTGCCACTGCTAGTGAAGTTACTCGCCGAGATTAACACGGCACTGAAAGAGTTAAAATAAAGTACCAAAATTTATTTTTTTTTAAAGTAAATTAAATGTGCATTACCAGCATTCTATAGAAAGAAAAAATCACTCTCAAATACAGTCAAGAAAAAGAAAGAAAAGCTAATCATGTACTAAGTTACTTACAGTAAGGACACAAAAACAAACTTAGCATCTTAAAAAATTGTCAGTTTTAAAATAATATTTGTTCTAGTAAATTGTAACATTGAACGGATCTACAATCAGATGTTTTAATTGAAATGCAAAGTATTTTAATTGGTGGTAACAATTGTATTAAAATTTGAAATAAAATCAAAATCAGTTTTCTTAAGCCACCTGAAAATTCATATTTAAACCTTGTGGGATAACAAAAGGAAAATCTTAGAGAAACAAATAGCTGATAGATCTTAAATTTAATAATAATAGTAATAATCTTTATTGTTCGTAAGGAAATTTGTCTTACAATTTGTGCATTACACCAGACTATATATTATAACTATAAAAAAAATGAAGCTTTATATCATTAATGTCTATGTTACTCTGTTTCTTTTTGTTTTTCAGGTCAATCAATTTCAAAAAGCTTTTGAAAATCTAGGTAATGCCATGGCCTTCAATCCTAGTCATACAAAGGCCATAATGGCTGCAGGCAGCATGATGCAAAACCATGCTGACTATGATGTTGCCATCACAAAGTACCGAATAGCTGCAGCCACTATTCCTGAGTCACCTCCCTTGTGGAACAATATTGGAATGTGTTTCTTTGGCAAGAAGAAGTTTGTTGCTGTGAGTTTATGTGATTATTACATTAGAAAAAAATTTTGGTTACCTGTTTTTGATTTTGCTAAACTATTTTTTAGAAGAGAAGTGAAAATAAAATCTTATTTTATTTATGGATTATGAAATGAAACAAATACAGTTTGGGATCAGTAGCAGTGCAGTGTCTAACAGGGTATCATTGTTTTCTGCAGGCTGTCTAAGGGCCACTTTCTCCTGATTTTCCTTCATGGTAGACTCTTGAAGGCTTTTCAATGTTTGGGTATAGTCATGAGGCAGCAGAGGTTTGGATTCAGAGTTTTTCTTCTCCTAGGTGGCTAGACAAAGATAACAAGCCCATTCTACTCAAAGCTTATTGATTTAGGCACCAGTTTCTCACCTTTCTTTTTCTTCTGTTAGTGAATATAGTTCTGCCAAATTCTGTATCTGAGATGCTGTGGGATAGACTGGTTGTCTGAGGCTTTTTTAAATGCATTCTATTGGAAACATTTTATAGTTAATTGAGCATTTTAAATCACCATCACTTCTAATGATAAAAACCTTGTGGAACCAAACCTTACTTATACATACTATCCTATATTTCTCAACACTAAACTATTGGTTCATTGAACCCAGCTTTTGATTTTCAATAAAGTTCATTATGATACTTTAAAAAAAAATTATGGAGGACCTGCTTTTTTTTTTTTCAAATGAAATTAATTTAACACTGCATAATTAACAGTGTAGCTTTATTGTTTAAGCCTGCCTTAAAAATTCCATGAAAAAAAAATGAATATATTTGAATAACTTCTTTCAGGCTATCAGCTGTTTAAAGAGAGCCCATTATTTAGCTCCATTCGACTGGAAGATTTTGTACAACCTTGGCCTGGTTCATCTCACAATGCAGCAGTACGCTTCATCATTCCATTTCATCTCGGCTGCAATAAACTTGAAGTCAGACATGGCTCAACTGTACATGCTCCTGGCTGGTGAGTTCATTAAATAATGTTTGTGTCATTAGCGTACCAACAAACCATGGGAGTTTATTGGAAAATTTCGTTTTCTGCTTAACATCTGGCATCTACATAGATTACTGTTTCATTTTGTGTTAGTATATATCCATAGTTCATTAAGAAATTATATCTTTGTCTTGAGCTGCCTTCACAATAATTTTAGTTGTGACGTTTCTGGTGGACTGACTTTTTCTTACTCATTACATGTTTGTGGAAGAGAATCCAAGACCTTTCACTATGTACCTTGCTGGAGATAAACCTCATTTTATCTAACATGTTTACTTATGTTTCTGTTGTAGTGTTTGACAATACATGTGCAGATCCCTGAAGGATTAAAAGATTGTAATTTATTAAGTTAAAATATGAGATTTAGCATATATTATAATCTGTCTTTGAGACTTATATAAGACTTTCACATTTCCAGAAATTATTTTGTCTTCCCATCACTGACTATTTTATAAACTAAAAACAATTATTATTTGCTTGTATGTTTCTCTTGATGACTTTTTAATAATTAAATCTTAAAACATTCTTTTTTTTTTCAATTCAGTTTTCACAATATTTTAAATGGCTGCAAGCTACACAACTCTAATTTTTAAACAATGTTAGGAAATACCTTATAAATTACAGACATCTTCTTAGCAGAAGATAATTATATAATTATGCCGTCAAGTTTTGTTTAGCATTTAATGATGTTTTATTTATACAGTTTCACTGAGCCACTTGGAGGACCCAGAAGATGCTGCCCAGTCATATGAGCATGCTCTGAAACTAGACAAGTAAGTTGTGAGTTGAAACTACCTGGACGTGTAGCATACAATGGACTGTCATTCAATGGTCTTGGGTTCAGACCCTACCCACATCTATCTCCCATGGTCCTGTGGAAGATTTGGGCTAGGATGAAATTATCTTAAAATCTGAAGGAACATCCAAATCATGTAAAATATGTTACAAATTTTTTTGTGTGAATAGGTGCTATAAGTGATGAGTATGATTCTCTATGTGATCTGAGGTGGACATTATAGAAGGCCTCAACACTGACCTGCAACATCACAACCTGTGGGCAGTTTAGACCAGTAGCACAGGATGATTAGAAAATTTGGGCCCATAGATATGGCAAATTTGACTGAATTGTATGTAGAGGCCATTTATAATGCACTGCTTATAAAATGTTGTTTTAAATTATATTTGACTTATAAACATACTAAATGCTTTCTTTCTCATTTAAAACGAAAGTAAACATTATATTTATAATATAAGTTACTTGTTTAACAGAAAACACTTAATTTAGTAATATGATATGTTTTAAAATTGTTCAGAAAAAAAAACATATGCAAAAACTTTTTTAAATGTATTTGAAAATTACCTCCCTTTTAGTATAGTCTCCCCTGTTTTTACTATTTAAAGTGAATAGTGGTAAAAATGATGTTTTTTTTATTTAAAAAAAAATTAAAAGTTTTGTCTTCAGAAAAGAACAAAAGTAGCCATAGCACCAGAACTTTCAAAAATTTCAAATATTATATCGGATTTTTCTAGCAGACCACACAATACTAATAGTTGCATTTCCTCTTTCAGGGGGAGTACTAGGACTTACTTAAAAAGTGAAATGCAAATAATATTAAATGTCGTGTTCGGGAAATTCTCAAAATATTCTGAGGAGGTTATAAATAAGGAGCTAACTATAAACTTATCCTATAGGGCTCTATAAGCTGTGCTTTAATTTGATTCTATTTCTAAGGATTTGTTATTCAAATTAATATTTATTTTAATGATATTTCAATATTGAAATTCAGAAATTGGACTATCCAACTATGTTGCCGTTTCAAATATCCCTTGCTACACTTGGTCATTGAACTTAAAAACACAGATCGCTGATTCTTCATACAATATCAGCTACACAATAAATAAATCTTAAGTATATCTAATTTTGTTTATATAGTTATATAATTTCAGATAATTTCCCTTCCCAGATTTTACTAAAATTACTTTTGAATAAATTCATTTCATGCCAAATACTTATCACCTTTACACAACCCATTTTTTCTGTTCTTTACCTTAATTTTTGTTATATATATATTTTGTGTGTAATTGTTGACAACTATTTCTTTGTATTATTTAGTAAAGATCCCTCTATTCTCATCAACTACACTGTATTTCTGTTCAACACTGGGGACAGGCGTAAAGCCAGCCATTACATGGCCCAGTATGAAACTACAGTGGCAATGTTAAGAAGCACAGGAAAAGATGTTGATCAAGAAGTTTGTAACTCTTTATATTTATTTTATATTTCATTATCTTTAAAATAATTGATTTTTTTTAAAAAGTACATTGTTAGTAACATTTTTTGTGTCATATGTACAGAATTACATTTCAAATTAAATTGACTTCTGACACAACTATCCACAGTTGGCAGAATTGGCAGCCAAGTTGGGTCCTGCCATCCAAGTTGGGAGACCCCTCACAGAACCCTCTCCTGCAACATTACAGCCTTCTGCTCCAGCAGAAGATTATGTGTACAGTACAGTGAATAAACAAAGGCTCTACACTGATACTTGTAAGCACATTGATACTTGTAGCATACTATGAAATTGTGATAAAAAGTTTGGGAAACAAAGGTCCAAGGGGCAGGTGAAGTAAAGGTCATTCAAAATGGCCAACTGTCTTTAATAGTGCTCTACCAGAAAAACTCAGTTTTTTCACCCACCCAGTCCTATTAACTCTAAATAATATGATTGTAAAATTGTTGTAATGAGTAGTATGCTAGTCTCTTATGGTTACTGGTAGATTGAGTGTAAATCTTATATGCACTCTGGACCATCGAACAGTGGTCCCAGTTTTAATCCCTGCCCTTTGGGCTAGGATGTAATTATCTTTAAATCTAAAAAATGTATGTTTTCAATGAGTGATCACTCTGAGTCTTTACCTGTATAAAGATGTTCCAGCTAAGAAGGCTTTAATCAAACTGTCAACTATATCATTTATTCTTCTGTATTGTTAAGTTCAAAGAAGAATTTTATTAATTATATATTGAATAAGAATTTATAATCTTGTGATACAGAAAATTTCAGATTCTAATAAATATGTTTGACTTGCTATATTTCAAGTCACAATGATTCTATCCCCTCTTTAGATAAGGTAACTGGTGTTGAATATTTAGACATAATTTGAATTTTGAATTGTTTGGAAATGTTTGCTTCTATCATTTTATTTTCTTATTGCTCATCTCCTTAGCTTACAGTGCTACAAATACAGAGGGCTCAGGTCAGACGTCGCAGCAGAAAATAAAGCCATCTCTACCCTATGAAGAAGAACCAGATGTGAAGAGTGAGTCATCATTAATGCAGTCCACACAAGAGATTAGTCCAGACACAGAGTTGTACCCAACTTCAAAGTTAAATATGTACAGTGAGTTGAATTTCTTTTTTTGCACATGTTTTAAAACAAAATTGTATGATCCAATGATTGTTACTCCAGGTTCATTTGGTTTCAAAAAACTTTATACAATTGTCACTTTGTATGTAGATTTGGCATGACCAATTTTGTGAATATTATTGCTCAAATAAAGTCCTGACAACAAAATCTAGTGGCAAAACCTACCGCACGTCAATGTCACATGACTATTTAGTGTTAACCAATCCATAGATTAAGCAGTGACCATACCCAATAAAAAACTGTCCATATGCCACTTTTGGGACTTGCCTTTATTTTGTCAAATTTAATTCAACATTTTCAAAAGCAATAAAATATTCTAGTTGACTTATTATATGTATTTGATATGTACATCATTCCTTGTTTCACCACTAACCTTCACATTGATTTTTTGTATCTAAATGTTGGTGAAACCTGTTTTAAATAAAATAGTTGTATGATTGATTCAATTTCAGAAAATGAAATAAGGGAATCTGAGTCCAGTCATTCTTTGTCAGAAATACACCCAAGAAAACTGGTAAGTATTGACCAGGTTCCACTGCCACCAACACACCTGCCTGAAGATGATGACATACCAGAAGAATTGGAGAGTGCAGTTAGAAGAAACCACAGAGGCAAACTACCTCCACTTGCCAGTTAGGTTTAACATACCAGTTTGATTGTTCTTTTTGCCCCAAGTAGGCATAGCTGTCATTGAATAGGATTGTTGACTATTTCCTGGCAGGAACTACACCTTTTTATTCCCATTTTTGTTTTTTGCATTAATTTTCTAGATGGATACAAATTTGACAAACTGTGATTGAAAAAAGTTTTTAATTTTAAATTTTTCTATTTATGACTACCTGGTTGTGAAATATGTGCTCGAACTGTCACTTCAATGTTCCTGGGTTTGAACCTGCTTACATCCAGTGGGAGCCTCAGGCTATGACATAATAATCTTCATTTCTTGGAGCTTCATGCTATGACATAATAATCTTCATTTCTTGGAGCTTCATGCTATGACATAATAATCTTCATTTCTTGGAGCTTCAGGCTATGACATAATAATCTTCATTTCTTGGAGCTTCAGGCTATGACATAATAATCTTCATTTCTTGGAGCTCCAGGCTATGACATAATAATCTTCATTTCTTGGAGCTTCAGATTATGGCAAAATAATCTTCATTTCGTAAGGAAAGTCTGAGACATAAAAAAAAAAATAGAAACAAGTTGAAACATTTGTTAAAAGGTTGAGATCAAGACTTGTTGAATGAGGCTATAAGAAATGTATGTATGATATTTTCTGTATGCATGATAGCATGTGAGCTTTTGAAAATGTTCTTTCAGTGTTAGAGAGTTTCTTAAAGAAGTTTGCTAGTCAACATTTATTTTGAAGGCACTTTATTTTGTTCATTAATAAATAAATAATAAGTTACATAGAAGTCAACAAATAGCCTACCACAGAAGTTAACAAACAGCTTACACTGTATTCTGGAGTTTCTTTTCATCCTCTTCATTGTACTCCATGAGAGTGAGGCCTTACAGGCTCAAGTTCTCTCTTCCTCTCTAAAAACAATCTTTTCCTGCACTAGCCTATAAAAGCTTGTTCAGCCCTAGTGTGGAAGGCAGTTTGGACACTTTTTGTGCACCCAGACTGTGTTGTTGTTTTTTTGGAACTTATCCCAGAACCGAAACCATTTCCATGTCTTTAGAACTGAAACCATTTCCATGTCTATCCTTTTGTTTGTTGCTTCACCATGATAAAAAGATCACAGCTGCTCCATGGGTGATGTTATCTCTCACTGAAACGCCAGATAGTCTGCATCTGTTTTGCGACTAAAACCTATTTAAGTGCCCACTACATTCATCATCATCATCAAACTCCATTGGAGTGAGGGCTCGAGAGGCTTAAATCATCTCTTGCAAAAGCCCTGGACAGAAACCCTGCTGTCTTGCGTAGTGCATACATGTCACGCCTACTACAGTAGATTTTTATTTTGATTTAATACTTTAGTTCTTTGATTTTTGTACTACAAAAATACTTAATGTTAATTAATAGATTTATCTAGCTTGCAACCATTGTTTTAATTATGGATTTTTATAATCTACAGATGAAAATCTTTGTGTTATGTGTAATTATTTTTATTATATTATTAGCTTTGAAACCGTCCATTTCTTGATGCTTTTATAAATACGATAAAATTATTTATTTGTTATTGATTAATTGGCTTTTGTACAAACCAAATTTTAAAAAATTAAATATGTGTTGCCTCCCCTTATTTTGCTGGGTTAGTTTAAGCAATGTGTTACATAGCTAGAACTCTAAGACTTGTCATCTAAAATATATTTAAAAACAACACACAATACTGCCAGCAGCAAAGAAAATTATCTATGCACGCCAAGGCAAAGAGGACAACCAATAACTATGCTAATGGTCTGTTGTAAATTTCACCAAAAAACGTCTGTGTGTTCCTATCCCACAAACAGGGCCGGTCTTAAGAATATTAATTAGATCATGACATCAACATTTATTATAAGTCACGCACAGGAAGCAACTCCATCGCAATAGGTGCCTGTGGGTTAAAGTTACGTCAATCATACTATAGGCCTACACTAAATATGTTAACCCTTTAAGTTCTACATCTTTAAAAGCCCGCGGCAAGTGCCATGACTGATGGTGATATGCTTAATGTAAAATGCAGGGCCCTGACAGGCGCGGGCCCAATTGGAGCAATCTGCCTAAGGGCCGGCCCTGCCCGAAAAAGAGTAGTCTGTTATCAATAGTCATGTAATCAGGTCAGAAAGTGTTGCTGTGTTACATTTGGATTTCTTAATTGACTTTTTGTTTCTATTGTTTGAATAAAGAAATGCATAACTTCAATATTTTATCTGTCTGCTTTCTTTCTAAACATTTAGATCACACTGTTCTATGAATGTTTTGTTCTAGCCCCTAAAGTTTGGGTTACATCGCCCTCTCTCCCACTCCCTCCCTACTCTCTCTCTCTCTCCTTCCTTCCTTTTCCTCCAGTGGCAGGCTGTGTGAGTAACCTAGGAAACCGTGACAATACAAACATGGACTTGGAATCATCTTCTTTTTTGAAGTCACGTCTGTATGTTATAAGATAAGATGCCGGGCCGGATTAATGACAGTGCAATAGTCTGACCTGGGTCTTCACTCTTAAAGAGGACCTTATCAAAAATATACCGGTATCGTTTTAAATCAAATATGTAAATGAAATATAAAGAAATGAGAATAAATGCACGAGTAGTTAGCTTCTTTCTCCACAAATATGGCGTACTTTTAGATCGAGTGATACATCTTAGAAGTATTTCTAGTGGCGCCACCTACACGTGAAGGACAAAAGAAAAAGAGAGATACAATGTCTTGAAAAGGAAGACAACGCGAGAAAAGTACACTTACAAATTTTGTAGCATTACAGTGAATCGTATGCTCTTCGATGTAGTTCAACTTTTTTTTCAATTTGTATATGAGAAGAATGTTTGTCTTTGAATCAAGCAAAAGTCTGTCTCGTGTACACCAAGCGTGTTGACCAATGAAAACGCTGGTCTTCATACTTCTCGAAAATGCACAAACTAAACTAAACCTCTTGATGAGCTCTGAGTAACAGGCATCTTTGAAACAGCTTTGTAGAACCTCAAGAAGGTTGTCACAACCCAAGTGCTCATCTTTTTACTCTAAGTTCTAGAAGATAGGATTGATTTCTATGGATTTATAATTTGGTAAACAACAGAGTAAAAGTCCAGTTTGCTGGACCGAGTACACTACCCCAAAAAGGAGTACACTGAAGCTTGAAGAGGCTGGGTCCTCCACAAAAAATCCTGCCCAGACACTCCACGTATTAAAATCTGTTACAGTCTATGTAGTTGAGACCAAAATGTAAGTTTTAATTTAAGCTGTGCATAAATGTTAATGTATTGAGTTTGGTACTTCCTATTTTTCTGATATGTTTTAGAACAAAGCAAAGATTTTTTTCTTTCTGGCAGTTTCTTAGTTGATGTTTACATGGTAATTGCATTTGGGATGAACTCGAGATTTTGTTTGCCCGAGATAACTTATTTTTATGTGAATTTTTTCACCAAAATTGTTTTTCTTTCATGTCCCCACACTTTTCTTATCCTGTTTTGAAAATGTTGGTGGGAGACCGAAGACGTCTGTAAGCAACAAGGACCAAGGTACCTGTGAAGTGTATTCTTAACATTTCTTACCTTGTTCTTGTAGAAAAACAAAACATTCATTCAAGTAAAAATAAGTTGTACTTTTGTAACTGTTGAAATCTGAGAAGCGATCAAGAGATGCAAATGAGGTTGGCGAATATCTAGAGGCGCTACCTGAAGTTACGGACATGTTCTCTTTTTTTTTTTTTTTTTTGTTACAAACCTTATATTAAATTACTCAAACCCTCTGTCTGTCTGGGTGCATTCGTTTACACTCTTTTTTTTCCACCTGCCTACCTTGGATCAAGTTGAAATGTCGCTCGATTATTTATTGTCGATGGCAATACATGAATCAATTTAAAAAAAAATAGCTAATTATTTAGTGGTAATTAATTTTCTTTTATATAGAAATATATATATATAGAGAGAGAGAGAGAGATTGCAATATTGAGATATGACAGCATTAGAACTGTGCCCTTCCTTTCACTCAATATAAGCTTTTTAATATGAGCACAGGGCCGACCGTAGTTTGAGCTACTCCACTAGTAGAGACTTAGAGCTATGACGGTAGACAAAGGGCATAGAGTTCTGCTATGTTTGAGATTCGATCCATGTTTTGCATTTTTTATGTGACAAACTTAAAAAAAAAAGTTTCTTTGACTCCTGTGCAAGGCCACCACAAAACGGAGGCCCAAGGTGGATGACTAGTTTACCTATGCTTAAAGCAGGCCCTGATTAGCATGAGCTCGAAAATAAAGATAGGAAGGGGGGGGGGGGGAATTTTTAAAGTAAAAGAAACTAACTCGACACTGCTCGCCCTACTTCTTATGTAGGCCTAGATCTATCCTAGATTAATCTTATCTAATCCTAGACTATAATTGAACATTGGTTGAATAATTTCTAAAAAAAACAGCATTTAGGCCTACATAAGCCTTGCGAAAACTTTGAGTAGCTGACGTCACTGCATTTCTTAGAAAACAAAATCATTCGTTTGATCTTTTCATAGAAGACCCATTATTTTCAATTTAATTAAAATCAAAGGCACTCTGCCAACTTCGTGTTTGTTACTAGAAGCGAGTTCGACTATACGGAGAGTTCTTGACATATACGTGAAATGGTTTTGTTCAGTACAATCTATATATCAATAATTTTCCTTTAAAAACGATTAGGCAATCGTTTCTAATGTTCCTACATGGTCACGTCCTGAGCATGTCCTTCTTCTTTCACTTGTACTTGTTCTAAATAGTCCTGTTCTTACAAACACACACACTAGACTTGGACAACTTTTTCAATTAAGGCTGACATGGGACTTATTTCTGACGAACTATACAATCAGTGTAATGCTTTGTTAATGTGACCTGAATTCATTGAAATGAACAACAGCGTTATGGGTTTCCCAAACATTTCCTAACAATTCATTATGTAACAGTCTAAAAAAAATGTGAATTGGAAGAAAGAAAGGAAAGGCATTGAAAAGTAAGTCTTTGCATCAAGTTTATGTTTATTTCTTTTTAACAGCATGACATTGAAATAAAACTATTTGACAAAACGCAGTCATCCCATAGCATTTTTAATTTTAAAAAAAAAAACATACATTAATTTGTTAATAATTGTTATGGGCGGAGTATGTGTGTGTGTGTGTTTATGGTGACAGCAGGAAGAGGTTAGCAATCGGTTGTACAATGATGCAAGATAGATGGCATTGTCATCAGTTAGATTTTGTTTAAAATACAATTTTATTTTATTACTAAAGTCTACTATATTTATTACATTTCATCCAATAAAAGTTATATTTACTTTTTGTTCACAAAAGAAGTTATTCAAGTCCCACAAGTCAAAATATAATATGCCTACAGCGGGTTAGTTGTCTACCAGCAGTTTGGTGCTACAAGTCAACACTAATTATAGCTACTGAAATCAATATGAAAAACAATAACATAACAGTCTTTCTCTGCCGCACAATAGGAAGTGACTAGTGTTGACAATTTAAGACATAAATTCTTTCCTAAATGAATCACAAATGATTTTCAATTTTTTTACATTTTCTACTTATATCTCATTTACTAAATACAGTGACAGAAGGTACGAGAGTTCTAATATAGCCAGAAGTGGGTCTTATAGAAGGGCTAATTGTTGTTATATTTCTAATACAATATTCATAAGGCATTGTTAAAAATCAGTGTTTATACTGTCTGGATTTGTAGTTATATCATGTTGCTCGGAATTCATTGGATTCTATTTGTCTTCAAAATGCAAAGAAATAGTTTTTAAAATTAACTTTGTTTGAAGAAAACGTTAATAACACACAAAAACTAATCTTGAAAGAATCTTTATAGGCCTTTATATTATCTTACATGTCTAATGAAACGTATGTTAAAAGCAGTCCTATTGACCTATTCATAGTGATGTAGGCCTGTGGAAATGTAATACTTTGAATATTTTTGTAGACAACTGATAGGACAAGATTTATTAGATAGAATTACAGTAGCCTACAGTGTGGGTCTGTTTTTATTGTCAAGTGACTGTCTGGGTGTACACACACACACACACTCTTATACACCGCTATTTCTCCCATTTCCCATTCTCGGATCAAGTTGAAACTTTGCGCAATTAATCATTGTTTAATAAAGCAAAACATTAATCAATAAGTTAATGAAATACTGATAATTAAAATATTTTTAATACAGAAAATGGAGATAAATCTTGCAGAATTGAGAGTAATTGTGTGACTCAGCTTTGTTTTTAGAAAAAAAAATTATTAGGTTTATGTTTGAGTTACAATTTGGCTGTAAATTTATTCTAAGCACAACATCTTGGAGTCTAGTTCCGGTTCTAGAAGAATTTCATTAGTTATAACTTACATTTTGTTTAATCTTTGGTCAGTCACGGAATTAATCAAATGATATTAAAACAATATGTACAAACTATTTTTAATTATTTAAAAAAATAATAAATATTTAAGTGTGTTCACTTTGGTGGAAGTCTCCAAGGTCTGCGTTGCCCTCTGTCTCTATTGCACCCAAAAATTCTATATATTCCCTTGGTAAGGCGTGTTGCCTAGCTCCTTCAATAAGCAGACGCATGTATTGTCTGCCAGGTTTTGGTATAGCTTGTTCTCGGTCTTCAAACTGCTCTTCAAACAGCTTATATGCCCACATCTTTTTGACTACTTCATTTACCAATATTGGGAGGAGCACTCTTTGGTAGCCTTGTTCCAGCCTGTATAAGATAAGATAAGATAATTTTTTACTGGTCCAATCAAATGGAAATTCAGTTTGACTACAATTTTACCACCTCAGAGTAACTACTATAACAATAACAATATAGATGCAAATACGAATCAACATATATGCGAAACACATACACACACTCACAACCAGCGCTTTGTGAATGACACGTCTCTGTACTTCTTGATGAAGACATATATAGTTTGAAGAGAAAGAAATGTGATTGTTTTACCACATCCCAATATGAAGAGAAACAACAGAATAGAACGAAAAAGACACCGGTGTCTTTACTGTGCAATCACCGATCAAATAGTTGGTCATAACCGATACAAAAATAAACAGAAAACTCTTTCAGTATTCTACTAAGTCTAAGCACTGACATTAACTGTAGGCCTATATACAATAGTGAGGTTTTATTTAATATCCAAAGTGCTAAAAGCCAAATAACCACCACTCGAGCCTTTTCTTGTAATTACTTTCAGTTAGGCCAATCCTCGCACTTATTTCACATTATTGACTTACTGGCGCCGTTGTAAAGACGGGGCTCAGCATAAGCATCCCAGAGAAAAGCGAGACGTCCATAGTGCATTACATCTTCACAACTCTGGACGTTTTGAAAGACTTGATATTGAAAATCCTTCATGACTTGTTATATTATTACCACTCGTTGCTACACTTTAACTGGTACCAGGGGTGGACTGGGTGTCAAAATCGGCCCGGGAATTACCAATACGATCTGGCCCACAACTTGCTTGCCACATGAAATGTTTCTTTTTTTTCTACCCTCTTAATAATGAAAGTTTTATAATGCACCGAAAACTGAAGGCATGCATGCAAACCTAGGTTTACATAATGTATTGTGTTTCTTCCTATAAATAGACTTAGGCTTAAGCTCTACAAGAATTCTCAATTTGTAAAAAAAAAAAAAAAAAAAAAAAAACACTATAAAACAATCACAAAGATTACTATTAAGTTTATTACATTCTTTGAATATTACTAAAAAAGTAAGGCCTAACATTTGATGACAGCCTACTTAGTGTGTAAAGAGAATTGAAAGTACGGGTTACGGGTATACGCTGCTCCATTATCTCGGAATTGAAGGCTAGTATTACAAACTGAAGTAGACATAGATCTTTTATAAAAGGTGAAGCGAGGGTAATCACCTTTACAGGACCTTTACAGGACAGGCATTTAAAGTGGCCCATTCGGCAGCCCCACCGGCCCAACAGGGCATTTGCTCTGTTGCCCATATAGCCAGTCGGCCCCTGACTGGCACTGTTTCGTAAGTCAAAACAGTTTTATCAGTGTTGATATTATTAGAAATAGCTTCGGGAAAGAAGCTCTATGCTGATTATATTTTCAATTAGTTTTGTAAATAGTTTTACACGCATGATTGAACACAACCTCTTTAGCTAGGAGTTCCTAAATAGGAGACGTGCAGGTTTTTAATTTGTGACAAATGTTTTCATTTGTTTAATCCTACTGGCTCCATATCTCTATATTTCTCTCTTTCTCAGTCTTTGTTTACATACTGTAGACCTATTTTATCCATTGATTATAATCACTTTTATATGTGTGGATGTTAACTAAATAAAAATATGTTCTAAACCGTTCGAATAATCGTGCATTTCCGAGTCCATGATATCGTTATACTTGCTCAGGTCATGCACACACCGAAACACACATTTGTCCTAGTGAACGATTTGGGGAGGGGGGAGGAGTGTAACTCTTAAATATCTGGTTTATTTAATGGGAAACCAGTTAATAATTAGACTCTTTCTTACCTGTCCATTACGCTGAATTGCGTCTCAGCTACATCATAGACCACGCCCCAGACGGACTGCCCTTGTGTACTGTATACGTTGGCTGGAGCTCCGCCCCATTGATTTCTGAATTCTTCATCTAATGGGATTGTGAATCCAAGGCTATGGTCCTGAAAATAAAGAAGTACGCTTTATATGTCTTTAGTAGGCCAGTTGAGTACATGGAGCTCTAGTCAATGAAAAGAGCGAACTCTTTGGTTCGATAGCTGGAACAGATCAGGGGCAGACAACTAAGGACGAAGACGAAGAGACCAGACCACAATACATCTTCATTTGCAAGAGAGCGTGGAGTGTGCCATGTTTTTACTAGAGCCCTATGTTCCATGAGTCTTTTTCGCCTATTAGTATAAATTAGATACTTTTATTTCACAATGTGACAGCTATTTGTTATTTAAAGTAGCTCTATCTCGATTATTATAATTATTATTATTGTTACTATTATTTTTACTTTCATTTTTGATTACCACTATTACTTTCATTTAGAGAAAAACGAATGTAGCATATTAATTAATTATATATTAAAAAAGCAACATCTTACTAGGAGTTGACCAGGTCCAATCGGATTCGCCTGTGGAATGAATTGCCTCATTCGGTCTAACGACATATTACTCCCGTACGCAAAGTATAAAGAAGACATTTGAGTTACTTTGTTTTGTTTTCTTGCTGTTTTTCCTTTACCCTAACCCTAAAATGTTGTGCATGTGCACCAATCATTTATAGCCTATATGTAGCCTTAGTGCTTCTAATTTTGAATATTACATAATATTTTGAAAAAGTCATCAATTATAATTATAGCAAATAAACGAGATGACAATAGAGGTTAGTAAACCGTGAAGTTGTAATATTACTGTCGCTTATTTTATTTTTTTTTCTGTTTAGTTTAGCAGTAGTCGATTGTATATATATATTAGAAGTGTTAAATTTATTCCAAATTTACATGGAAGTCTATGTTATGCAACAGTTATTTTTAGAAATATAATATCACAAAACTTTGTGTGTGTTCAAAAAATGCGTGAGATTTGTTTTTCTTTCAACTCATGGTTTAACTATGTAAATAAAAAGACTATTTTTGAATCTCGAGTAGGTAAGAAAAAAAAATGAAAATGAAAAGATTTATTGGGTGCCCTAAAGATCCCGATGTTAAAAATTTAGATCTTCACGAGGATTCGAACTCGGGACCCCCCGTTCGGAAGCCAAGCACTTTACGACTCAGCCATCTCACCACCTATTGAAAATATGTGACCTTGTCAATAAAGTGTATGTATTTTGTTTTTGTTATTTTCTTGTATTAATGTTTTGTGTATTTCTTTAAAAGGGGCGCGGTGGCTGAGTGACTAAGTGATTGGCCTCCGAACCTGGGGTCCTGGGCTCGAATCTCGGTGAAGACTGGGATTTTGAATTTTTAGGGCGCTTTTGAGTCCACCCAATTCTAAAGGGTACCTGACTTTAATTGGAGAAAGTAAAGGCGACAGGACGTTGTGCTGGCCCGCTCGTTAACAGTTGGCCAAAGAAACAGATAACCGTAACATCATCTGCGCTATAGATTGCAAGATCTGAAAAGGGAACTTTATTTTTTACTTCGCTATTTCTTGAAAGTTTCAGGTGTTTTGTCCCTCTCCGTTGGAGATGTAAGTTTGGGAATAAACCTTTTAAAAAATAGTTTTTAAGGATTTTTTTTATTATTGCATAAGTTTCACTAAATTAAAAATTATTGAAATAGTAATAGAATTAGAGAAAAAACCTCCACTGAACTTCGGTGGCTGTAAATCACTTCATATCTATATATATGTCTATCGTTTTTTAAATGGATACAATTATTTATTGCAATTTGTTTTTAAAGTATGAAGTTAGTATGTGGCGTTTTTTTTTAGGACTTTAATTTGGGTTTTACGCCTCAGAGGTTTCCTCAGAAATAGGGAGGATAGGATTGAGGAGGTAGGAAGGGTTTCACTCTAGACAATTATCACGGCAGTCCAGAGCGTATGCCACATGCGATCAGTCATCATGCTGACTGTGTCTGTATTATTTGTCTATGTATAACTACTGCTCCAGGCTTTAAAAATAAAGCATTTTAGGAACGACCAACTAGGAGACTGCCTACCGTAAGGGGCTGTCTGCACTGGGGGAATGTCTGCGTTTTAAAATGGAATATTTTTCATAATCCTATACAAAATTGAAATAACGTAATCCAATATTTGTTTACAATTGACATTTTATTTTTCGGGTATTCAAAAGAATGATTGCGTCATGACGGCATTGTTAGTTGGCATAAAACAGCCTTCGAAAAGAGAAAAGTCTCTTTTAGTTTTGTGTCATTTGTCTGTCTGTTCGTCACGTTTAAAGATCAAAAATAGAAAAGATATTAAATTAGATTGCATGATATTGTGCAATTAGCAAATTTTGGTGCAACGGCTACTTTTTATCTTCAGAAGGCGACCTTTCAGTTTTTTAATTAAAAATGTTAAGTCCTGTTTTTACACACACACACACACACACACAGTTAAACTACTTAATTTTAATAGTTTTAAAAAAAAGGTATTGAAGACCTAAAAAAGTAATGGGGAAGTTTTGTTTTTTATTCTAACATTTATGTCAATGGTTTTGTTATTACCCAAATAATGTTCTAAAATAGTTATAGGCGGTCACTAAACCATGTGTTCTTTTTTTAAACCATGTGTTCTTTTTTTAAACCATGTGTTCTTTTTTTAAACCATGTGTTCTTTTTTTAAACCATGTGTTCTTTTTTTAAACCATGTGTTCTTTTTTTAAACCATGTGTTCTTTTTTTAAACCATGTGTTCTTTTTTTAAACCATGTGTTCTTTTTTTAAACCATGTGTTCTTTTTTTAAACCATGTGTTCTTTTTTTAATACAGACGACTGACGATACAAAATAAAATTTGTCGTTCCGTAAACAAAAGAATACAACTTCAGCTACAATATTAAAGAGCATATTTCTCAGACAAAGCAACTAGTTCATCATTTGCACGGACATTAATTATATGTGGAACTCCATGCATGACATTTCCTTTGGATATTTCTTTGTGGTGAAAAAGGAAAAGCCTCTCAATGAGTCAAAGGCGAGTCCATTTTCTCTTGTGTCCACTCATTAGCGAAAACACACTTTCGACTTCAACATAATACACAGAAATGCACACACAAAAAAAAAAGAAAAAAAAGAGGTTTATTCTTCTTTATGAGAATTAAAAATAAATCATTTTTCTTTAATGTTTGTTTGGTTTAACTACAAGACTTGAAGGGTTACTGTCAAACAGCAAGTACAAGCAGAAATGTTCCCCTTTTAAGGCCGATACCTGCCGAGCGAAGGTCAATTTCTTTTACCAGACGTCTGGTAACGGTGACCGATCATTTCATCCTTGGTCACTTAATCCCCGGTCATATCATTTTCTTAGTCATTGTGTAATTGTGCTGTTCAGACATTGGGTTTAAGCCGTCATTTCATCTAATAAATAAATATGTTTATTTAGATTACTTTTTAATATTTTTGACATGTTATTAAAGTGTTCCCCCTACTCTCTCTAGAATTGAAACGAAAGAATCTGCTTCAATAAGTAGATTTATTGTAATGCGGAACTTGTATTTAGTTTGTAATTAGTTATATTGTTTCTGTTTGTTGTAGGGATCTCAATATTATCCTGCGCTGTGCATATAACATGATGTAATGATCAAAGGTCAAGGTATGGTGGAAGTAAGGAACATCTTTTGAGAGATAGAAGTGCGATTTGAATAATTATGAGCATGCCGCTCTGCTGTCCTGTCCGAGGTGTGGTGGAAGTAGCGGATATCTTTTGAGAGATGAGAACGATGAGACTACTTCTGATCTTGCCGCTGAGAACTTATCTCCTGGAAGCCGTCTGTCACTTTATTTGTCCATCATTCTTTTTGAGCGTGTCATTTCAAACCTTGATAGAACTTTTGATTTAATCTAACCTCAAGCTATACGCAACACTGGCCAAGAAATTACAAATGATGTACAGCAATACAAATCAATGGGTCGTCTTTTGTACCTACTAGCAATAGCCCGTCTTATGGATTTCAATTAACACGCAAAAAAATTTATCACATAACTCTATATCTATTGATGTTAATTTTTTATATTTTTAATGACATTATAGTCTATTCTTATTTATTAATGTTAACTCTTTTTTCCATGTAAATAAAAATAAATAGGCATGTATAAAATAATGTTAATTTCATACTTTTTACAATTATTATTTGATGGATTAGAGGATGAAATGACCAGCGGATGAAGTGACCAAGGATGAAATGACCGGGGATGAAGTGAGAGGGGGTGAAATGACCGAGAACCCTGGTGACTCTACACAAAGTCAGTTACTAGGGAAATTAAAAAGTGGCGGGTAAAAGGAAACATTGAATGAGAACGTAAGAAATGGAT
This sequence comes from Biomphalaria pfeifferi, assembly GCA_030265305.1. Taxonomy (NCBI): domain Eukaryota; kingdom Metazoa; phylum Mollusca; class Gastropoda; family Planorbidae; genus Biomphalaria; species Biomphalaria pfeifferi. The sequence goes on from JASAOG010000024.1 coordinate 2,098,925, forward strand.
GGACCCGAAGCAGGTCGTTTTGACGACGCCGTTTTGGAGCGAAGGTCATTTTGGCGCCGCCGTTTTGACGACGCCATTTTGGCGCGAAGGTCGTTTTGGCGATGCCGTTTTGACGACGCCGTTTTGGCGCGAAGGTCGTTTTGGCGCCGCCGTTTTTGCGCAATGGACGTTTTGGCGCGAAATACATTATGCACGTTCATTGTAATATTTCTTGAAAAAGAATTATTTAGGCTATATTTATGTTTTGCATGAGTGTTTGTGTTAAGACATATTTTTCACGTACAGAAGAAGAAATTATTTGTCCGCTATTTTTTATATTTAAGTTTGTTCTGTAATTATTGTTAAATCTCTAATATTACACAACACCAGGCTGCCATCCATACTTCATACTTAAAGTGGTCTGTGCTAAACTTATCAAAAACATAGAGATATCCTTCATGCGAAATTTTGTCTTTTCCTCGCTTCGACTGGACTTTTCCCATTGTTTATATAGGCTGCCACAGGTTTTCAGTTAAAAATATAATAGAATGAAATGGCGAAAGTTTTTCTAGTCGGTCAGCGTGCTGGACAAATGATTAGTGAATGATCCAAACTACGCGAGCTTGTAAAGACGTAGGGGCGAAGAGATTGAAAGAGAGGGGTACACCTTGGGCCGCTCTCGGAATTAAAGATAAAGGGTCATAAATTTGCACCTAGGGATGTCAAGTGTAGTGCTAGAAACAGATTATCGTCTTATCCATGAGAGAGGGGAGGGGTGGAGGAAAGAGTATATACAAGAAGTGAAATGTGCCCAGAAGAGAGGGGGCGAGATAGGTGTCACAGGTAATGACCAGTCCCAAGGAGATGTTCGCTAGAAGCATGACAATAATGACCAGTGCTCGGTCCTGGCCTTGTTTAACTACACCTGCCTCAATGCGAGCTGTGTCACCCAAATCAGCCCTACCCAATTTCTCAAAATATATCTTTTCATAGTATCTTAGTGTGAGCTTGCGCTCCTAGATCTAATTTAATTTATATTATTTACATAGGCCAGGGCTATGATGTTTGTTATTTAGTGTCCTTTTTTATTTTTATAGTTCAGTGCTGATTATTTTGTAGTTTCCGCTATTTATAACTTTCTGCTAGTTTTAGTCTTTTTCTGTTATTTGTGTTTTACCCGTAGAGGAAAAGTAGTTTTTAAAATAGTTAACTAGCCTTGGAGCTGTGGATGTTATTTTCTATTTTTTGTCCCAGGTTAGTTCTGCTTATTTTTGTCTTTGGCATTAGTGTTGGAATAGTTGTTATTTTTTTATATCAGTTTATGTGCAGGTCTGTAAATGGTATAGAGCCCCCATATGAGTTTAGAATAGAAATAACTTTTTATATTCCTTTTTGTCTTTTTATAGGTTTAAATTTTAAGATTCTCTTTTTAATGCTGTTTAATTTGGTATATAATGTTGTGTAGTCCGTGTCTTTAGTAATTTTCTAGGTTTTATTGTTGTGTAAGGCTAGGTACAAATTAGGGAAATAGGTAGTCCAGTTTAGTTTTAAATAATTAGTGTGACGTCATGCTCTCCGATACGTTCGCGCTGACCAGTTATAGCTGGCTCCGGGACCACGTTGAATTCTTTTTTGTCTCGACCAGTGGTCAGTGCGGACAGTGGTGTTTGTGTAGAGTTAGTTTTGTGTAGTGCTATTTCGGCTGGGACCGCCTGTAAGTTGTGAATTGTTTTTATTTTTGCTTTCTTTTATTGTATTAGTATTGATTGTTTCTGCATCTATTGCTATAGTCTAGATGCAGACTGATTAGTGTAGTGGCATCACTGGCTAGTTAATTAGCCATGATTGCCTCTGATGGAGCCGGAAGCTCTGTAGACTTGGGTAGTGTCACCCAATTGCCACAGCTTAATGCTTTTGCTTTTCTATACTATGTCTATGTGTAAATATTTTATTATTTTATGTTTCTTAAATATTTTTATCGTTAGGATATCCCCTCTATTGAAGTTGTCATCTTGTCCTATTTTTTTATGTAAAAGATGGCTGCGGCCTAAGCATCGCTGTCATGGCGGCTTGTTTAGTGTTAATAGTATCATTTAGATCTAGCTTGTGCATTGTAGTCTAGCCTGACCTGTGTTGGTTGTGGCTGAGACTTTAGTAATTCATGTATTGCTTTTATTAGCTACATGTAGGTGATTGAAATTACCTCATGCTTGTATGTGCTAGACTAGGACTAGGTCTAGTTCATATTTATTTTTTATATTTATCATTATTGTTTTATGTTTGTTTATTTTGTAATTGCAGGCTATAATTCCTGCCAAACTGCATAGCTGCTGCTACTGTATAACTGCATAGCTACTGCATAGCTGCTGCTACAGTTATTACTGTATAGTTGTCTAACTGTTCTAAGCTGCTGTTGTAGATTTATTTTGTTTCTGTAGGTACTAGTGTAGTGTTGTAGTGATTTAACTAGATAGTTGGGTTAATCAGTTGGTATTAGATAGTTGGCTAGTTTGTTAGTGTTTGTAGTGGTGTAGATTTAGAGTGTTTTAGTTAGTTGATGGGTTCAGTAGTGGTGGTTTGTCATTTTAATGTATATATTTTATTATTGTTTCATTTATTTTTATGTAAATAAAATTTCGGTTTGTTTATTTTTCTTAAACTAGAGTTTCGTTATCTTGCTTTCATTTAGTTTAGTTTAGTTTAGTTTAGTTTGCTTGTGCTGTCTGGTTGCTTAGGCTACTATAGCCCCTTGGTCACCATACCGAGGTGCACAGATTGGGCCCACCCAGTAGAGCTACCATCTGCCTACTGTAAAATGAACAAATGTTGAGCAGCAAGTAACATAAAAAAGGAGGCCTCACTCAGGTAGCGCCACCATGACCTGCTCACATTAGTGTCGTGAATTTGTTTCTATTTATAGTCGCCTCTAGTGTTTGTTTACATTGGTGGATTAACGTCAGAGTTTGTACTGGCTGCATTGTATGTCTTGATCTTTACTATGTGTGGAGTTATTGTCGTCATAAAGCTTTAGATGTTAACATGGTTTTCGTTATATGAAAGTATTACACTAATGTCAAATAAAAAAATTATCTCTTGGAAAGAAATCGAATAATGTCATCCAGTGCGATTAGCAGAACTCACATATAAATAAAGGGGAGGGGATAGAATGTCATTACCATTCAGGAATCTGACTTCTTATAGGCCTATATTCATGAAATAAGCAAAACCTTTATATTTATAAAAAAAAAAAAAAACAAGTCGCTGGACGGTGTTAGAATTCATACTTTACATACAATATTATGGTAGAGTGAAATAAATACGTTATAAACGCTACGTGCTTATTAAATTATCGTCAAATTATATCTCGCACCAAAACGTCCCCAGAGCCAAAACGGCGGCGCCAAAACATCACGTACCGGGACCCGAAGCAGTTTAATCAGACACAGACGATGGCAAGCAACGGATCTCTTGCAATGCCCCAATTGATCCCAGACACTATTCAACAAGTAGGCGCTATAACATAAAAATCAATTCTATTAACTACGCCTATTATAAATAGCGCTTATAATTTCGTTCTGCTGAACTATAGGTGCAGAGATTATTTGTGTACTACATTTCTCAGAAATTGTCAGCTTTATATAAAACCTTCACCACTTCCGCTTCTCTAATAGCGAGTTTGTAATAACAAAGTAAACATTCTGGATAGATCTACGTGTATTTCTTCATTTAAAAAAAAATAACTGGTGATAAATTGAATAATAAAGACATATTTGGAGTCCTTGGACTAGATCTAGAACCTAACGCGTTGAACAAGATTATATATAACTAAAACCAATCTCTATAATCAATATATTAGATTTTGATCGATTCTATTCCCATCCTCATCCATGTCTTGAAATCTGAAGTAGACCAAGGCTCTAAAATCTAAAATGTCTAAAGATCTAAACTATATAGATTAATATGGTATATCTGATTTTTTTTTTAAAATAAGATCCTATAACTAGATTTTAGGTAGATTAATCATAGATGACATCGTCTAGCTGGGTTGATTTGATTCTAGGGCTGCGTCTAGAATTCTAGAATGGACATCATCTTATCTTATTGTTACGTTCCTTTTTAAGATGAGACTCTTTGACACAGTACATGAACACTAACACAACCACGCCCTCGTTTAGAACTCATTTAATGTCCATCAACACTAGAACACTATTTCGTTTCTATTCCTCCATTTTGGTTCTCCTCTCCTTTCAACACGCATTCGCACCGTTTCACATTTACACTAACATGCGCACGTAACAACCCTCCTGTTCAACAAGTTCGATGTACATCGAACGTCCAAAATACAAATTACTGAATACATTATCAGACTATTCCAAGTTTTAAAAAAAATTATAAATTCTCTGTCACATACAGAACCATAATGTAATAACCAAACAAAATCATACTCAATGTCATGTTAATACCAATACAATTCAATAACGTAGGAACAATTATATTCATCACATTAATAACTGTTATTATGAGCAATTGAAACAACTTCTGTTAACATATATCTATCAATGATTTCCTAAATAACATTGTATCACATTTCATTCATACAACTCCCCACTCATAATTTCATGCCTGTACAAAACACCCTCATTCCAGCCGCAATTAAATAGTTCACAACAAAACCCACCTTGCTCCATGCATATTGTACCCCCCAACAATACGACTCTTAGTATCATCAGGCCTATATAATGATTCTAGTCTTGACGTTTCTTTTTATAGATTTCTATCACACCATTTCAATAATTTTCTTAATTTTCTTAATGTAATTTTAATAGAATAATTATAATCAAACAAGATGACACAAAAAAAATAAATACATTGTGCACAATCTACGTATCTACTTTCCACTACTTATACTCTTTTACATTTCCTATGTAGCCTTTACTAAACTTCTATAAAGTAGTAAACTTAAACTACATGAATATGTAACAACAATATCCAGTTCATTACACATTTATTTATTCATTGTAGAATAAAACAATAATTAGTATCCATCATTCCCACCTTTTCTAATCCTATCTATATAATTCTAACATTATTGACATGCCATCCTTTCCGCTTCCCTCCTTTGCAATGATGTCCCATTGTGATCCCACTACCGAATGATCTAGCTGTACTGTTTACTAGTCTGCTACTATCCCTCTCTTTCTCGCATACACCTCTCCACTATTGTACCTTAATTCCTTAACTCTGATTAACTGTTGACACTGTCTTCTAATATGCCCCCTTCTCCCACAATTAAAGCATACTATGTATGGACTTGTACGTCTGTATGTGGGTTTAAATCGCTTTCCCTGTACCACTGATTGCCTTACTTTACTTTGATTTTGACTCATACAATTGCATTGCTTTCTACCTTATCCATTACTTCTTTCTTCTCGTGCTCTCTGCTACCCATGTCATCTGATTGCTGGGATCTTATGTCTTCTTCCACATCCCCATTTCTACCTCGCGTAGACTTTATCCCATAATATTTCTTCCAATTCTCAATCTCCCTTACTGAACATATTTTCACCCCATGAATGTTCTCAATAATTAAATCTATCTCACCCTGCTCTACAACACAAACTTCCACTGTCCCCTTAAAATACGGTGTGTCTATACTAACTTTATCAATCGGTAACTGTACAATATTCCCATTAAACATAACACACTTCCTAGATTCGCCTGTATATTCATGGTCTTCCACTAAATTCTTATTCACTCCAATAATAGTGCTCCCTGTATCCCTGATGGTCTTGGCTGCCTTGTTCCCTACGAATGTCTGTAAAACCTCCAATGTTCCAGTCTCAGATGACAATGATAAGCCTTGCTCTATTCCACCTTTCTCCCAGTCCTTTCTTTCCTGTCTGTTTCCTTGATATCTTCCATTGCGGCTATCATATTGTCTTTCATCTGTACCACGTCTATACTGTCTATCCTGTGTCTCCCTTGTTCTATGAGAGTTATTCTGTGTCTCACATGTTCTGTTAAAGGCAACTATTTTTTCTATATCACTGCCTCTAGATAATTTCTTCTCGGGATGTGCCACTTTATAAGCCCTTATCAGTCTTTCTATGTCTTCTATGGATTTCGGTTTCCTCTCTAACAGAAATATTTTTAATTCCTCCTGACACTCGTAAATCACTTTGTCCAGCATGAGAAATGTCTTAAGAATGTCAAAGGTTTTTTCTACCGCAGCTGTTTCTATCCAGTTATCGAAATGGCTGCTCATTCTGTCCAGGAATGTCTGCGGGTCATCCTCTGGTTCTAATTCACAATTGACAAACTGTTGGCGATAGAAAGCCTCTGTTTTCCCGAAAGTTTGAAGTAGTTGTTCTTTCACAACATTATAGTTACCCTGGTTCATACATATTTTTGACGGCACCTCTGCTGTAAATGATCTAGACAATAAGAATGTCCATTTGTCTTCAGGGTATTCCAGTTCTCTCATTTCTATTTCAAACCTTTTCAGAAAAATGACAATGTCTATTTTATCTTCGTTGAATATCAAACCTTTATATTTCGCCAGTTTATTCCCTATAGTGTCAATCTTTCTTTTATCACTCTCTTTTCCTTGGTCTGTTTTCAACTTTTTCTCTGCCGTCTCTTTTTCAAACGCCAATCTCTCTCTTTCAATGGCTAGCTTTTCGTTTTCTTTCTTTTCCTTCATAGCTAACTTTTCTCTTTCTATTTTGTCCTCCTTGTCTAATCTCTCCTTTTCTTTTTCTCTTTCTCTTTTGTCCTCCTTGTCTAATCTCTCCTTTTCTTTTTCACTTTCTCTTTTGTCCTCCATGTCTAATCTCTCCTTTTCTTTCTCTCTTTCTCTTTTGTCCTGCATGTCTAATCTCTCCCTCTCCATCAACCTTTCTTGTGCGTATTTTCTTAGTTCTGCCCCTTCAAGCTCCAATAACCTCCCTTCTTCTTTCAACGCTGCTACCTCAGCCTTGTCCGCCATTTTCTATTACTACTAATAAAATAGAATAGTCTCCTGTCTCTAGATCTAGACTATAATATCTCTACAGTCTGTTGACAGGAGATCCACTGTATCTAAAGGACTACGTGGGTTTTACCTTTACGTTGGGTGCCACTTGTTACGTTTTTTTCTAAGATGAGACTCTTTGACACAGTACATGAACACTAACACAACCACGCCCTCGTTTAGAACTCATTGAATGTCCATCAACACTAGAACACCATTTCGTTTCTATCTCTCCATTTTGGTTCTCCTCCCCTTTCAACAGGCATTCGCACCATTTCACATTTACACTAACATGCGCACGTAACACTTATATATTACAGTTTTTAGTTCAAAACAGAAGATAATTTACGTGCATGTGTTAGTCTTGTCGTGCATGTTAATTAGCGACTTAAACTCTACTAAGTCATTACTTGGCCTGGCTGATCCAGGCAACCCTTTTCATGCTCCAGTGATTTCCTAGGTGACTACGTGAGAAGGAGCGCGTGCATTCCTAGCGTAGGGAACAAGAAAAATATAAAAAGAAATACTTTTAAAAAAATACAAAGCTTATAAAGATAAAAGAACTGAACATTTACAGCCATATCTCTCAATTTTTAAATATTTTTCCCTTTTCTAGATCAAACAAAATTAACCTATTACCACTAATTAATTTATTAATTGGTTAAGTTTTTGATGGATTCATGTTTTATTATGGACAATGAATAATTGTGCAAAGTTCCAACTTGATCTAAAAATAGGAAGTGGAAGAAATAGCATGTACAAAATGTGTACCACACAAAATGTGTACCAGACAGACAGTAGGAGTGAGTTTTTTAGAAGCTTTCTTATAAGGGTCGTATAATGATCTAGATCTAGATTTTGTATATGAATTTTCAAAATAGATTCCAATTTTATACGTTAGACCAGTGGTTCCCAAACTTTTTTGTTTCATAGACCCCTTGTCATGTTTTCTGGTTTGCCGTAGACCCCTTGCTTAAGTTATATTAAATTTTTGAAAATTCATCTATTTCAAATTACACATTTTGTTTAAAATAATGTCTAACCAGTGACACGAGGAGTGAAAACGTTATTTAAAACTACATTTTAAGCTGAATTTTTTTTTAAAGACATTGATCAACAAAATTCAAATTTAAACCCATTATATAACAGTTAATATGTATCGTTACTATCACTATTCACATTTTGTAAAGGTTTGCAAGCTCACCATCCATTGCTACGTAGATTATTTTTCATATAGGGATTTGTTGTTTTATGAAGTAGTTCTTCAAAACTTTAAATATTAATGTGCCTTAAGTATCATAATAAAAGTTTTCACAAAGAGCAGTTGTTGTTTTTTTTTGTGGATTTTGTAAGCCATAATAATTTGAATAAAAAGTGCATCATTACCAGACAAGGTTGACTCAGCCAGCTGTATAGAGAAATATGTTGTTTGCAGAAATATGTCGTTTGCAAAGACTTACATAATGAGAAAGATATATTTGACTGTATTTCAAAAGAGCTCAAGAAGTAAGTGAACTCTTCTACAAATCTATTGCCCTAACAACCAATGGGTCAGAGGTTGCATGGAGGGTTCTCAGAAAGCCACCACAAAAAGAGAAGCTGGAGTACTCATTGAATGGCCCAATGGAGAAAAAATAATTTAAAAATTAAGTTCGTTGCAACTAATGAGCTCCATGACAACCACAGAGAAGAAATGGGAGCACTGGAGCTAACAGCTATCATGCTAGCAAATCAGCCAAGTTCGCCAAACAGTTAAATTTTTTCTTGACCAATATTAAAAATAGTCCTTCAAAGTTTGACAAACTCTGATGCCTCCTAAATAAAACAACTCATGATGCCTGGACTGATGTTCGGTGGTCACCTTGCCTGCTCGCATCTCCCGTCGGGAGATTTGGGCTAGAATGTAATTATCCACATAATCTGAATGAACATTCAAAAGATTTTATACAAAACATATTGTGTGACCTTGTAGAGCTCAAGAACAACAGCAAGAACGCTGTTCTCCAATGTTGAAATAGAAGGAAATAGATGGCTGACACACTTGCCAAATGTGAGAAAACAAATACACACTTGAACATCGCACTCTATCAGGAAGAAAATAAGAAAGTAATAGTGAATTGTAAAAACGAGAAATGGACAAGCTTTTATTCGATATACAAGAAAGATTAAACCTGGTATAAACTATCCCAATAGGACCACCTTTAATTTTTCACATCAGAACCGTTCACATCATAATGAGAAAACCGGAAGCTCAAAATTGGCACCATAGAAATTTACCCTTTTGGAGTGTCACCAGAGAATGCCGACCATGTCTTCAAAGTTGCATTCTTCATCAAGAGGCCCAAAACAAGACACCGGCCACAAAACCCAAACATGAAATTCTTTTAATGATATAAGTTTGTGTAAGAGTTTTTACAATTTCTTCAACGGCTGGTAAAATTAATAATTTGCCTATCGTGTGAGGTTTTCAGTATTTTACTATAATCATCTTCTCAATGTCAGGTCTAAGAGAGATTTTGTGGGTGTATTCTGAACTTTATCTTTGAGTATTGCAAACTTTTATCTTTTTATTAGGGTGGCATCATCTCAAATGATCCTCCAGCTTAATTGGTTTCATAGCATCATAAAAAATGGCACATTAACACTCTCTTGTTTGACAAGGAAGTAATAAAGTTCAATTTCAAATACTTAACGCTGTACAGTTTACATTTTTTTAAAGTTATAACTAGACAGAACTACACTATTTAAATGTAGTTATTAAATTAAACAAAACAATTTTTCATTCAAGCAGCAGGGTAAAAATTTAAGAATTTTCTAATGTACAAATCATATTTGTGTGTATTAAAAAATTCCAATTGTCAAAATTAAAGTCACGCCAGTCATGCTGAATTGAGATTCTTTATCGTAGACCCCGTGCACATCTCATAGACCCCCAATTTCCTTTTTAACTTTTGTAGACCTCCTTGGAAGTCTTCGTAGACCCCTGGGGGTCTATATAGACCACTTTGGGAATCACTGCGTTAGACAAATGCATCCCTGCATTTCTGTCAACATTTTTTCATTTTTAAATTTCTGTATAAATAAGTTTCTGGCGTTACTTCCAAAGATATGTTTATTACACCCTAGTGCAAACTTTCTTCAGGGTGGCTGGGAATGGAAGTGGGCAAGGGCAAGGTCCGAAGAGCATACAAGACAATCATTCAGTTATTAAAAGGGTGACTGTCGGGGAGGAGAGGTTAAGGTAGTCCCGACAGAGGGTGGGGACACCAGAAGTGTAACCAAAAAAAAAAAACTTTGCAAAAAGCCAACGTTTGTTTTAAAAAATGACGGTAACAACTAGATTTGTTATGTATAGAAACTTTTTAAAATCATTTTGTGTGAAATTTTTTTTGGTGTCCGGAACGGTACACCGTACTTTATATCAATTCTTTTCAAATTTAGATACGGTAACACTGGGGGAGGGGTGTACCACTGGGCGTACTTCAAGCCACTCCAGGCGTTACTCGATTGATACTTCAAGCCACGCCAGGCGATTCTCGATTGGTACGCACAACTCTACAATACAATTTCAGATGATGGTACTCGTGTGGTACTTCAAGTCACGCCAGATGGTACTCGGGAGGTACTTCAAGCCACGTCAGATGGTTTTCCTGTAATACTTCTAGCCATGTCAGGTGGCACTCGTGAGGTACTTCAAGCCACGCCAGATGGTACTCGTGTAATACTTCAAGCCATATCATGTGGCACTCGTGTAGTACTTCAAGCCACGCCAGATGGTACTCGTGAGGTACTTCAAGCCATGTCAGGTGGTACTCGTGTAATACTTCAAGCCATGTCAGATGGTACTTGTGTAGTACTTCAAGCCATGTCAGGTGGTACTCGTGTAATACTTCAAGCCACGTCAGATGGTACTCGTGTAGTTCTTTAAGCCACGCCAGATGGTACTCGTGTAGTACTTCAAGCCAGGTCAGATGGTACTCTTGTAGTTCTTTAAGCCACGCCAGATGGTACTCGTGTAGTACTTCACACCACGCCAGATAGTACTCGTGTGGTACTTCAAGCCATGTCAGATGGTACTCGTGTAGTACTTCAAGCCAGGTCAGATGGTACTCGTATAGTTCTTTAAGCCACGCCAGATGGTACTCGTGTAGTACTTCACACCACGCCAGATGGTACTCGTGTGGTACTTCAGGCCATTTCAGATGGTACTCGTGTAGTACTTCAAGCCACGTCGGATAGTACTCGTGTGGTACTTCAAGCCATGTCAGATGGTACTCGTGTAGTACTTCAAGCCAGGTCAGATGGTACTCGTATAGTTCTTTAAGCCACGCCAGATGGTACTGTGTAGTACTTCAAGCCACGCCAGATGGTACTCGTGTAGTACTTCAAGCCAGGTCAGATGGTACTCTTGTAGTTCTTTAAGCCACGCCAGATGGTACTCGTTAGTACTTCACACCACGCCAGATGGTACTCGTGTGGTACTTCAGGCCATTTCAGATGGTACTCGTGTAGTACTTCAAGCCACGTCGGATAGTACTCGTGTGGTACTTCAAGCCATGTCAGATGGTACTCGTGTAGTACTTTAAACCACTCCAGATGGTACTCGTTTGGTACTTCAAGCCATGTCAGATGGTACTCGTGTGGTACTTCAAGCCACGTCAGATGGTACTCGTGTAGTACTTCAAACCACTCCAGATGGTACTCGTGTGGTACTTCAAGCCACGTCAGATGGTACTCGTGTGGTACTTCAAGCCATGTCAGATGGTACTCGTGTGGTACTTCAAACCACTCCAGATGGTACTCGTTTGGTACTTCAAGCCATGTCAGATGGTACTCGTGTGGTACTTCAAGTGCTGGTATTTGTTTTTAAAAAAAGTGTGAAGAACATTATTTTATTTCATGTGCAAAATGTTAAACAATCAGTTCTCAAACTGTGATGTGTGGATCTCATAGGGGGGGGGGGGGGGGGGGGAGTGTGGATAAATAAAAGGGAGAGGCAGCGAAGGCGACCTTTTCATTCAAGGTCAAAAATCTTTTGTATTTGCCTAGTAGTTCCTACCAAATGATGGTGTACCTAAAGGCTTAGTTAAAAAGAACAGCAAACTTTTGTTTATTTATTTATTTTTTTCCTTGAACAGACGTAAAACACTTATGCAAAGTATGGTAGCGGATTCGAGAGTATTTTTCTCTAACTGGCACATGGAGAGTATTACGGTAGCTGTGCTGAAGCTAAAAGTGGCTCTAATAGTTTTAGGTATTACATTTAAGTTTCTCATTTTTTGTTGTTTTGAATGATCAGTTCTACGTGCAAGTGTTGTTTACAGATACATTGAAAGCTTCAGTGGTAATCGTTACTTTCAAGATCTAGGTGTGCTCTTTGTATCGATACTACTTAGTTCATAAGACATCGAAGCAAATCACCCGTGGAACCTTTAAAGTTGCCTTTATCCCACTAGGAATGAAAGATTGGGTCCTCATTCCGTCTTAACGGCTGGGAACTCGTTTCCTCACCAAGTTTTGAGACATTGAGTTCACTTTAGTTTTCCCCATCTGGTGCTAGTTTTGACAATAATTTATAATCAATGTGGTGATGTAGGTGTGCTGATCAACTTATTTCAATATGCGCCTAACATTTGGGAGTTGATACGTTCAGTTCTGTTGTTGTTGTTTTGCTACTTTGGCTGCTGTGAATTGGAAGCCTTAAAGAGTAGTTAGTGGTTTAACGTCATAAACTTAGTAACTGGTCAGTTGTAATGTTTTGTTATGGCACGATTAGAAATTAGTTATTTGTTTCGTATTTGCTCAGAGACACTGATGCGACTAGTAAAAACAAGAATAAGATTTGAGGGGAAATATCAAAATATCAACCGACTGTAAACAGAATACTTTTGGACGCTTTAGAGAGGAGCTTTTTATGAACGTAGAGATTTAGCTTGACGACATTCGACGGTTCTCTTTGTTATTATTAAACTTATTTGTTTATTGTTAGCTTTTACCTTGTTATTGAATTTCGTAATCTTCGTGTTACCTCCGTTGGACTTAGCTGCATTAGACACAGCGCGGAAGAGCGTAACAGTTTGCACGATACATTTAGATATATACACAAAATTTGTATGAGTTGATCATCAAAGTCTTTTTGATTGGAGCTTCTTTCGAATTAGATAATATATCTCAGAAATTAAGGTAATCGATTGGTTAATCCAGAAACCTCTAAAAAGACTCATAATTTCTTTCCCCCCACAACTCCGTATTTCAACCTGTATTTTTTCCAGCCGTATCCTGCAACACATGGCCCACAGACGTAGTAAAAGTTTACGCCATTGAAGGAAAGGAAGTGGAACTCTTCTTTGACTTGGGTACGGATGTAAACCAAGACGTGCTGAGCATCAAGCACAAGCAGCAGCTCAACTCAACTTTTGTCGTCGTCATTTCCGTGAAAGATCTCAAAACTATACCTGTGGCTTCTCCCTTCGAGGACTACAAGAGCAAAGTCACTGGCCTACAAGTTCAGAATAAAACCATTACGATGAGGTTAAGCAACGTAAACACGACTGACGCTGGTCTTTATCGATGCATCCACACGACGGACGTTGAGTTAGTCAGCTGTGGAGCCTTACTTATAGTTGTTGGTAATAACATTGATGTGACATTTTCTTTTACCTTTTAGGTACGCCCCTGGTAGCTCCATTTTTAGATGATATCATAAGCCATATCTTCACCCCATATCTCAACACACACACACGCATAAGGCATATAAACTCCTACATAGATTTACACACACGGCTGCCTGATCAATGTTCTCGGGTTTAACTTTTAAACTTGCAAGCTGACAACCCTTGTCGTCCTGCTGAAGGTTTGGGCTTGGATGTAATAATCAACAAATGTGAAAGAATATCAGAACCATGTAAAACATGTGACAAAAAGACAAACACACAAATACACATCGTTACATTTTCTTCTTTAGAAAACATTAACCCTAACTTTCTTTCTCCATCTGCAACCACTCCGCCAAGGTGACGCCGGGGTACCCTATATAAGGTAAGGAAAGACTGAAATGTTTCATGCATTATTTTAAATACCAAACAAAAATAAATAACAAAACAAGAAAAACATTTTTAAAAATACTTTTTTAAACAAAACATATACAAAGTGTAATTGTAGCAATTAGTTTGGATCAGTTATGTAAATACATCAAGATCAAGACCAACAACTATAAATCTGTGCGATTATAAATATTTTTACCAATTGTTTTTTTGTTAGCTGTATTTCATGCTTTTGGCTTTCTTAATATGCTATGATCGGATATGATCCTATCCCTTTATCTGGACCAGTTGGAAAAATGTGGGAGGGGGGGGGGTAAAGAAAGAAATGTATATCTAGATGAATTTTACCTTTAAAAAAAAAGGGGGGGGAATAACCTGAATTCGAACTCATGGCTCACGGCTCCTCAAGCTGACTTACAAGCCAGTCTGCTAGTGAGGTGCTTATTGTGTAGTTAAGTATTGTTTGTTTCAAACTTACTTTTTGGTGGCAACCTGTAAAGGGGATTAATTCAGCTAATACGATCACTTCAGTCAAGGATAATTTTCTTACCTTCTTTGAGATACCAAACAATATAATTAATTACCAATAGTTAGTTAACTAATTGTGTTCTTGTATTGTCAAGTAAAAGAAATACTTATGCAAAATTACAGCTTAATCCGAGATTGGGTGTCGGAGAAATAATTGTTTACCAGACATATAGACAGATTGAGATGACATATGCTTTTGTAATAAGATCGTTGGGACTAAAGTTTTTATAAATTAAGTTCTTTTTATTGATTTGTTTCTTAATGTCTGTGAACAACAGCAAAACCTCCACCACCTGATTTGAAGATTGTGAGTGGACTGGACAGTGACCAGAGAATCCCGTTAGGCTCTAATGTTACGCTGAGCTGCTTCTACCGTTCACGGACCAGCCCGGCTGACTTCCCTCGTTTTTACAAGACGAAATTTTATGATGAAAGAAATCGAGGTCTTCCAGTTCCTGAGGGTTTTAAAGTTGGTAGTCTTTCACCTGTACTGTCTTTGTGTGTGTGTGTGTAGGGATTATAAAGAGAATCTTTTACAAATCCAATATAAACATAAAACTAAAATGTTGTTTAACCTTGGTTAAGCCAATATTAGAATATGCGTCCTCTGTGTGAGCTGCCTCAACTCGGGAAAACATAAAGTAACTAGATTAGATGCAAAATAGACCTATGGGATATATAACAAATGAATATTTACATTCGACTAGAGTAACGCCATTAGTAAAATCACTAAATTTAGAGACACTTCAGGACAGAAGACTAAAATGTGAAGTAGTAATAATACCATAAACACTAAACCATAACTTATGTATACAAAAACCTAATAAAATTATCTGAAAATCAAAAGGATAAAGACACATTTCTTATTCGATATGATAGAACGAATTGCATTTTCTTCCATTCTGCCATGAGAGCATGGAACGGGTTGCCTAAATCAGACAGGAAAAAAAATTTAGTAGAGTCTAAGTCTCAAATTTACACCCATCCCAGATTGACACATGAAATGCGTAGGATAAAATTATCTTCTTTGAATTTACGTCTGTCATTGTATAAGATAAGATGATGAGACGATGAGACTTGTCACACTTTTAACAAATGGAGACAATTACCATTTGATTTATTCAACGATTTATCTGCTGATAAAATTAACAATGTGAGCGTGTCTTTTTTAAAATAAACCCAAGTTGTAAATCCTCAAATTAACACAGATTCACAAACGCAGACGAACTTATATTTTTTTTTTATCTCTCTTTGCTGTATCTTTTTATTGACATTTCAGTTTGGCTACACTAACTTGACTCAACTTGTTGTCAGAAACATCCAGAAGTCTGACAACATTTCCATAACATGCAAGGCAGCAGATATTTTAGAGAACTTTAATGGGACCATACTCTATTCTGAGCCGAGTCTCAAGGTAGATATCACCCCCACATGTAAGTATAAAAAAAAACAACAGATAACTCAGATCTAGGTCTAACACAGTCTAACAGGAAGAGATGAAGGTCTAGTAGACTTGGTGGAAGAGATCAAGGTCTAGTAGACTTGGAGGAAGACATGAAGGTCTAGTAGACTTGGTGGAAGAGATAAAGGTCTAGTAGACTTGGAGGAAGAGATGAAGGTCTAGTAGACTTGGAGGAAGACATGAAGGTCTAGTAGACTTGGTGGAAGAGATAAATGTCTAGTAGACTTGGAGGCACATCAACAAATCATCATCAGCATATTACATGTAAAAAAATGATGCAAAAAAAAAGGATTACATTTGACCAACAGACTACAGCGCTTTACCGCTGATCAGCAGTCAACATGGTTTCGTCACTGATAAACAGTGTAAAGTGATAAACTTCCGATGAACAGTGTATACAAAATAGGATTTCATCTTTAACTACTAATGTAAAAAGCTTCAACATAATGACTATGTGCTGCTGTAAATGATATGTCTCTATTCCGTAGGTGCTGCTATTAATGATATGTCTATACTCTGTAGACGCTGCTATATATAAATGAAATGTCTATACTCTGTAGACGCTGCTATATATAAATAATATGTCTATACTCTGTAGACGCTGCTATATATAAATATGATGTAGACGCTGCTATATATAAATATGATATAGACGCTGCTATATATAAATGATATGTCTATACTCCGTAGACGCTGCTATATATAAATGATATGTCTATACTCCGTATACGCTGCTATTCATAAATGATATATCTTATATTCTGTAGACGCTGCTTTACGTTTCATATCTATCGTAAGTCTGGAGTAGAATAGTTTCAGCATTTTGGTTTAGAAAAGGACCTTCCCCCTGTTACTTTAACACAACCTGGTAAAAATCCTTAACTTAGAAAATGTCATTGTTGAAGACACAATCTTTGACTTGAGAGTTTATCTCTAGGTTGTAGACCCTAAAACTTCACTGTGTGTCGCTGAAACGAGTTCCATTTACTTACATCTAACAGTACTGACTGGAACTCTGTTGCCAATGTTTCAGACGGTCCTGATGAAGGTTCCATCAAGTTTGATCCCCCTGAAACAAGTGTAACTAAGGACGAACATGATCTGCTGGTGTACACATGTGATGCAGATTGTCGACCACCGTGTACTGTTAGCTGGCACTTCGTTCAGCGAAACGGGTTGGTAGTCATTTTTTTTTTGTTGAGGGGGGGGAGGGGGTTGGGTGGAGGAAGGGGGTGGAGACTAGTCGATAATGACCTTGGAGATAATATTTGAATAACAAGTTGTACCACCAACATTGGCTTAAATCACGTGTCACCAGAAAAGATATGTTAATCTCATTGAGCGATCGCTTCATATACTGCTATCGGATCCAGAACATGCTTATATTTTGTACACCACAAATATTGATACTACTGATATCGCTTCAGTTTATCTTGTTTGACGCCAATTTCATAATTACCTTTTGTATCTAGCTCAGGTTTAGGATATTTTGAAATCCATATTTACAAAGCTGATATCAACTCACTCTGTCTGGTAAAGAGTTTGTACACGTTATTTTTCCCACACCCATTCTCGGATCAAGTTGAAACTTTGCACAAATATTCATTGGCATAGACAAGAAATGAATCAATTTTTTAAAAATAACCAATTAGGCAATTCATTACCGGTTATTAATTATTTTGTTTGAGACTAACAAGGGAAATTAATACTTTAGTATTCACAGATATGGCTAAATACTTAGGGTTTTGTCCCGTTAGATAATTGTACTCATAATTTCTCCAACATCCATTCTCTGATCAAATTGAAACTTTTAAACAATTATTTATTGTATTGAAAATGGCATTAATCAATAAAACAACAACCCTAAGTAAATTGGTGAAAAAATGACTAACTTATGGTTTGCAGATGACATGGACTCGTAAGCACAAAAGACGAACTAAAGGACTAGGTGAAAGGTATAGACAGAACCTCCGCACCAGATGACAAGCAACTCGATGTCCCCATTTCCAAAATATAAAAAAAATTGACATCGGAAGCAACACTTGCGATTTTTTCTAAGGGGTGACTCCCAAAGCCTGTCCCGTGTTTGGGTATAGCTACAAGGCAGCAGAGATTTGAATTCCTAGTTTTCCTTCTCCTAGGTGAGTAGCCATCTAAGGCTAACGAGCCCCCACTACCAGAAGTGAATTGGTTTAGGCGCCAGTTACTCGCCTTTGCTCCTTATCTTTCTTGTGAAAACAGTCCCTCCGGACCCAGGAGTTTAGTCCGACTTAAACAAGGCACAGTAAAGTGAACTGATCACTGAATATTTGAATCCTTCTACCCAAAGGAATAAGTAATTCTAAATGGTAATTTTATTAGCTCTATTTAGAGCTAAATATAGCTTATAGTTTAAATAAAACGATTTTATTGTAATGTTTTATTTATCAATGAAATTATTATTAAATTAATATTGCTGTCAATTAGTTCCGCCCTTGAACTCATCACCTCAACCAATATGCTGAGGCTCAACGTATCCAGACTCTACCACGGAACATTGAAATGTGTCGCCTCTGCTAAGACGGTCATTGCCTCTAGATCGCACAATGTCTCTAAAGAGTTGCAGCTTGTTGTACAATGTGAGTTGAGAATGTCGCAGGTGTTTATAAAATCAAAGAATCGAGACTGATTCTAGATCTGAGTTTCTTGGGGCCCAACGTAAGAATCTAAAGCAATAGAATAGACATCTTAGAAAGAGGGTACTCTCCACCCCCTTTTTTTTTCCCGTAATTCATTACGAATTAATCAAACTATTAATGTGTAGTTCTTAAATAGTTCTATATATATGAGAATGTAGAAGTGCAAAAGATGTGCGTTATATGCTGAATACATAGTTTGAGAACTAGTCTAAATATTTATAAGAAGTCAGGGGATTGTGTCTGATATTAGGTGAAGTGTCCAAATCTTTCTTACTTTATAACTACATGTTCTTTTGTGTACTACCGTAGTCACCCATCTGTATATTACAAGTGTAATGTAATGTGTAGCTAGATATATGTTTTATAATAGGTATCAATGTGTAGGTTTTTTTTAAGAATATATATATATCACTGATCTATTTATTTCTCTTGTTAGACGTGGAGTCCCCCAAGGTGACGGTAGATTCCTTGGAGACCCATCAAGTTGCAATGATGGAAGAAAGTGTTGGGACACTGACTTGTCAAGTAAACGCCCTACCAGCTCCAAACATAACGTAGTAGTTTTATTCTTCTGTTTTCTTTCTTGGCTTTTTAAAACCTATTCAGTCCTGCAGTCTTTGAACTGTTGGGACACCATTCATGATCCGAGTATCGCTTTTCTCCATTCCTGTCTGTTTTTTTTTCCCAGGATTATAGTCTCTTTCATTGACAGGCCGTTCATTGATGTTATTTTCCAATGGCTTTTAATTTTATTTGCCTCGCATGGAATTGTCCCCTGCCTAAAAGTCTTTGCAAAACCTGGTGATCTCGTGATGTGTCCATACAGTCTTAGCTTGCGTGTTTGTTTTTTGTTTTTTTAACAATACTCAGAAGATCATAATTCTTTAACCCATTACTCTAAATACCAGGCACCTCCTTACCCCCAGGCTATTCCTATATTTATACTTGAACTTTGTCACTCATACCCTCCTCTCCATACATTGCTCCCTTCACACTTTCATTAACGTCAACGCTAAACCATTTTTTTTTTTGTGGTCATAGAAATTCCCGAGACATTTCATCAGAAACTTGTGGAATCTAAAGGAACCAAAACTCTGCAGCTTCATTAGGCACTGTGGGCACAAGTTCCGATGGGTCGGATACCACCATTTATCAGGCCGGATATCCCCCACGTGACTTAGTCTGAACATTCTTGAGTTAAACCAGTATATTGCGTTCTTACCATTTTATTTAGTTCCATCCCATCCAGTTCAACACTAATGTGCTTATTGCTATCTAGTTCGACATCCTTCTCATGAACAGCAATCCATCAAGTAATCATCTAATCCAACAAATTGTTTCCCTTTCCCGTTAAATCAGCTTAAGAACTTTAGACAACGACTTGATGACAGTGGAGGGCAGAAATCCTACTGTCACCGTGTCTGAAAGGGGCTACACTAATCACCGATACACAGCTAGCACCACTTTCAAAGCCCCCAACTGCACATCGCGTATGATATTGACTTGTACTGTGACTCACAAACTCGCCAGAGTGCAGGGGAATCAAATTATATTGAAGTTATTATGTAAGTAGGTGAAGTTTGGCAAACCTTACGTTCATATCAGTGTAATAATTAACGCAGTCATTACTCTGTTAAAGTGATGCATGTAGTAGGTCAGCGCGACATTAGTAGCATCCCGTACTAGCAATGTAACTGAAAAGTGTGCAGTTATTGCCCTTTATGTCTGAAAACTCTGTACTATAACTCTTTGGAGACATTTTGAAACGGTTCCAACCAAACATGGTCTAAAGATGAAATTATGACCCTATAATATTTACATAAGATTTTTACTAATTATTAAAATTTTTTCTACCTTTACTATTTTAACTGTGAATAGACCTTGTTTTTAATGATTTAACTGTATAGAATTTATCTCTTGTAAAGGAGAGTAGAGCCTAATCCTTGAAGGATTACGGGCACGACATGGCCTAGATTGTGCTGATGTGCCAAAACTAAAAAAATACTCAGACTCAAACTCTTTACCATTGCCAAATGGTTCGTTCACTGACTAATATGAAATAGAAAAAAAAAGGTGAACCACTATTTACAATTAATACGACTTTAACTGAATCTCTGGATGGTGGAATATTATGTGGGCCTTGTTGTTATTGTAATGTATGAACATTATGTGGGCCTAGTTGTTATTGTAATGTAGGAATACTGTGTGGGCCTAGTTGTTATTGTAATGTAGGAATATTATGTGGGCCTAGTTGTTATTGTAATGATGAATTTGTAAAATGGGATTCTTCTAATTAAAGAAGAAAATCTGTCCAGGCTGAGAAGATCGCCAGGAAATTGATTGATTAATCTATCACTTCAAAAAAATAATAATAATTTGTCCCCAAAGTTTTGCTAAAGGCCTTTATAGAGATGGTTTCTTCTAAGAATACAAATTTAAAAAATGAAACGTGTATCACTGTATTTACAGGCCCTCCCAGGAGAGCAACTATCGAAGGAGTGGAACTTATGGACGATTATGAATATTACAAAGGAGAGCAATTGAATTTCTCGTTTGTACTCATCGCTTTTCCTGTTCCAGATGTATACTGTGTTACCTCTGAACTTAATGGGAGGTAATGGATGCTACTGAATAAAATGCATATAGCGATATGTTCCCTTTTAGCAAGAATGTTATTATTAGCAGAGTGATGTTACTGAGTCAAAGAATATAGATATAATCTTGATGTGCCAGTCGAAGCTTTAATGTTGATAAACCCGTCAGATAGAAATTGAAACAGTACTGAGCTCATTATAAATGTAACAGAGAGATGCTGATACACATGTCAAAGATGGATCGCAGGACCGGATTTAGAATCTACATCTAGACTTGGATTTTTGTATGTATGTATATCTGTGTATGTGTGTGTAAGTATAATTATTCTTAAGTACATTCTGACCCTTCATTCTTTCGAAAAACGTTTATTGTACCCTAGAAAAGGTTCTTGGTGGAAAAAACTGTAGACACCACTCCCTTGTCAGGAAAGGGTTCTGGGAGAGTACTATGAGCTCCCACAGCGGTGTTCGGGGCGGATCCCCGCCGCCAAGCACTATTTCCGGTATTTAAAAAAAAAAAAAAGATATTCTGAATCTGAGGTAGCTACAGTGCATTATCCTACTATTTAAACATTTTAGTTCAAAAACCTATTCTGCTTTTCTTACTTACTTAGGACTTAGATATTCATTAGCCGTTCGGTGCATCGAGCGGCTAGCTGTCTCCACAAAAATCTGTCACCGGCAATGTCTGAAGCCTCTTCCCACCTAATGTCCACCGCTCTGAGGTCCTCCATGAAAGTGTGGCGCGAAGTCCCCATTTGCAATTTCCTCGTAATGGCCTCCATTTCATTGTAACTTTTGGTATGCGTAATTCATTTTGTCGGAGAACAGTCCGCAAACCTCATGCGACGCTCTGTCACAACCTCACTAAGTGGTCGACTCCCAATTCGGCATAGAATTTCCTTGATTGAGACCCGATCTCTATAACTGACTCTTAGCAATCTTTGTTGAGCTCTTGGAATTTCTGTAGTTTGCTTTAGATTTTATTTCGAAAACGGAGGTTTTATCGTCAAACCATCTGTTGGGGGGTGGGCGGAATTAAACTAAAAAACAAATTCTAAACCCCTTTAGTTACGCGCATAGAATTTTGTGACTGTAGTTTGCTTTGGAATCATTTTGAAGAAAACTATCTGTAGGAGGATTTTAAACTTTTAACCATCTAGAGGGGTTTTAAACTTAAAGCCTTCTGGAGGAGGGAGGGTTAAAGTCAAAACCCTCCTTGGCTACACTCATGGAATTTTGTGTAATTTGCTTTTTTTTTTTTATATTGAAGAGGTGATTTTTAGCTTGAAATCCCTTGAAGAGGGGTTAAAACTCAAAACCCTCCTTGGCTACACTCAAAGAATTTGGAGTGTCTAATTTTTTTCTACGGAAGAGGTGGTTTTTAGCTTCAAACCCCGATGGAGGGGGTTTTAAAAAAACCATCTGGAGGGTTTGTAAAATTAAAGCCCTCTGGAGGATGGGGGTTTAAACTCACCTCCCCCCCCCCCACCTTGCATACGCTCATAGAATTTAGAATATGTAATTTGCTTTTTTTTTTAAAGATTGAAGAGGTGGTTTTTAGCTTCAACCCGCTCTGGAGGGGGGTTTTAAACACAAACCCCCTCTTGGATACGATATAGAATCTGAAGGGGTTTTAAAGTCAAAATCACCCATAAGCTTTGCTCTTGGAATTTGGGGATTGTCGTTTGCATTATTTTTTTGGTTTTATAAAAGAGTGTGGGGTAACTTCAAACCCTCTGGAAGGGGTTTTTAAACTGAGCTGGGGCAAGGGATGGTTTAAATTAATATTAAAATCTCACCTAAAATAAAATCAAAGCCCAAAAATTAGTCACAAAATACCACTACCCCCCCCCCCCCGCAAGGAAGGAATTTCATCTCAGGAGGGGGATTTGAACCCCGACCTCCCCCCCCCCCTCGGCACGCCCATGCATGTGAGATATGGGTTCCTGTATGGGGCCAAAAATGTTTTACCTATGTCAGTGCAAAATAGAATTTTTGCATACCTAGCGGGTTAAACTGATATACAGTTGTGAAGTATGTAGTTAGTAAAATAATACATCTTTAAATCTTTAACATAAAATCACTGTTATTCAAAACACGGATAGTATTGGAGAATGGAGAAAGGCAGTGTCCCCTAAGAAAGTGGGTGTTTGGTCTTGTCTAATGATAGGTCTCACAAATGTCAATCGAAGTTCTGTCGCCACTTTCTCTAGACGGCTAATAACTGTGAGGGAAAAGATTTATCAATTGATAACATTATCTTGGTATGTTATTCTTATGATCCTTCTCAGCCATTACTGCTCAGCCTCTTTTCAGCTTCCCACGTCTCGAAGTTAGGTGGCCGTTCATCTAACTTCGTCCTGTAGTTATTAGTTCATCTAACCTTTTTCTGTAGTTATTAGTTCATCTAACCTTTTTCTGTATTTATTAGCTCATCTAACTTCGTCCTGTAGTTATTAGTTCATCTAACTTCCTTCTGTAGTTATTAGTTCATCTAACTTCCTTCTGTAGTTATTAGTTCATCTAACTTCCTTCTGTAGTTATTAGTTCATCTAACCTTTTTCTGTATTTATTAGTTCATCTAACTTCTTTCTGTATTTATTAGTTCATCTAACTTCGTCCTGTAGTTATTAGTTCATCTAACTTCGTCCTGTAGTTATTAGTTCATCTAACTTCCTTCTGTAGTTATTAGTTCATCTAACTTCCTTCTGTAGTTATTAGTTCATCTAACTTCCTTCTGTAGTTATTAGTTCATCTAACCTTTTTCTGTAGTTATTAGTTCATCTAACCTTTTTCTGTATTTATTAGTTCATCTAACTTCGTCCTGTAGTTATTAGTTCATCTAACTTCTTTCTGTACTTATTAGTTCATCTAACTTCGTTCTAAACGGACGAAACATTTTATTCTATTCTTAATTAGTTTCAAAATAGAGCAAATGCCATCAGACGTTGAAATTTCCAAAGAGACCAACTACGAAGGCAATCCTGCTCAGATAAAGTACACGTTCGTCTGCCACAGAGTGTTGACGTCTGCTGACTCTGGCACCAATTTTACCCTCCATTTCAAGTCTGATCATTTCACGAATCAGTTCAGCTTTGCGGTGTGGGCTACAGGTAAAAGAGATGAATGCTTGAAATGAACGAAAAAATAAACAAGAGAACATAGATAGTCGGTCAAGAAGTAATATCCTGTGGGTCACTGTGGGAGTTGGTTGGTCTAGAAGTAATATAATGTCTAGTCTAGTTTTTTTTCTAGTTCCCCTTGTGGTCTATAGGGCAGATGATGTAATGTTCATCTGTTTCTGTGGCCAGCACAACGACCCGCCGCTTTTACTTTTCCCCAACTAAAATCCGTGGCCAGCAGCTGTGAAGAGGCTGTGTGAGTCGCCTATGACCGATCTATATGGAAAGAGCTTGCCAACCTTTGCACCAAACTGCGCTGGAGAACCTCAGTCTAAGTAATTTAGTTCGTCAAGAAGTAGTATTATGTGGGAGCTGGTTATTCAAAATGTATTACGCGCAACGTCACTAGACATGTATGGAAGGTATTAGGCTCAGCGCTGACCACAATGTTCTTACTATGGTATCTTTAAATGTTCTTTTTCTAATGTTGTATTCAATATTTTATTAATTATGTTGCTTCGATTTTAAACAACTAAAATTGTATAAATTAGTCTACATTTTCTTAGAGCAGCGCTTCTCAACCTGGTTCGCACCCCTTTGGGAGTTCTCCTAAGACTATCTGAAGTGTTGTTGTTGTTGTTTTTTACTATTCTAACGAATAATAATATTATGTAAAGTTTTTCCCTTGACGTTTCCATTTTTTTATAACTATTCATTCGAGAATAGCTGCTCCAAACAACTGCCTGGTCGTGCGGTTTGCGCGCTGGACTGTCGTTCGGGTTTATCGATGGTCTCGGGTTAAAACCCTACCCGCTCCCATCCCCCGTCGTCCTGCGGGAGGTTTGGACTAGTAAGTAAACTATCTTCAACTCTGAAGGAACATCCAAAATATGTAAATCATTTTACAAAACAAACTGAATTAGAAAAATTTTCTAAGATTTTAATTGTCGTAGTATAAACATTAATAACAGTTTACCTGAGGTATGTCAATGATGGCCACATTAAAGACCAATAGCTCTTTTCTTGCCAATTGTAACGTCAATATCGCCAAACGTCAAGTGTAAAGCTGTTGGGAAAATATTTGTGGTTTCTGTGCAGATGATATCTTTGGTATTCTTCGATGTTCTTGATTTCGAAGCCACCAGAAGTCTTTGGAACTCACGGTATGAATCATTGAGGAATATAAGCCACGAAGACACTTCCACGAGAATTACAAGAAGTCATGAAAAACGTAGTTAGTTATTCAATTTGGTGAAAGCTGTTTTCAAAGCTTGATAGTGAGTTTAAAGCGTCCAACAACAGTCTGCGTTTTCACTTCAAAACGCGATAATTGTTTTGATAAACTCATTAACAGCGAAAATGAGTTCTCCTCAATGTATGTAACACAATTCTGGATCAAGTGTTTGCAGACGTATCTTTTTCTGTCTTCATTGTTTTGCCATTTTCCTTCATTTCTAACCTCATATCGTTTGCGAAGAAAATCGTTCTCCAGCCTATGAGTTATCTAGTCGAAACACAGAAGCAGACTTGATGCTGAAGATGGCATTCTTTGCGCTCTTACAAAGAGTGCCCAAAGACTTCCTGATCGATGAAAAAAGTAACAAATCGACCATCACGACGACTTTGGCTTTCAGTCCTAACAGTTTTGTAACAATGTAGTTTACTGAAGCCGTAACAATTGTCCGCCATGCTTATCAAAAATGTTGCTAAGTATGCAAAATAAATAAGGTGATAACGCAGCAGAAAACAAATGCAAGTCCTGATAATAAAATCTGATTTATTTGTTATTAAATTCTAAGCAGAAACTTATTTTACACTGAATATAATCGCATAATTCGCTATATTCAGTTTCTAACAATAAAATAAATCATGCCTGTAAGTTTTAAAATTATAATTACGATATTATAACACCACAGTTACGTAGGCCTAGGAAACTGAAATAATTTTATGGTTGGGGAAGTTAGCTTCAAGTTGGGGCCCCGTACTGCGATTTCAAAGAGGTCACAGAACTAAACAGATCGAGAGCCGCTGCCTTAAATGTTAATTACATTAGGTCGTAAAAACAATTATGACTCTTGTAGACCTTTGGTCTGGAGATCCTCAGTTTTAAACGTTGTTACGTTGTTACACCCAGAAAAAAAATCTAACACTTCGTTCTGCATCTTTTTTTTTCAAGAGATAACCGCATTAACTACAATACCGATAACCATAGATACTGTCTATGTCACCTCACCAACGACTGACGTAGAGTACAAGACAAAGCCTCCCAAGAAGAAGAGAAAGCCGAAGTATGTAGAGACGACATTCAACACGATATGGATCGTCATCATTGTCTTAGTCGTGACGGTTTTGACCGCTCTAGTCACCCCTGTGACTTACATTATCTACAGGATAAAACAGGGTAAGCTGCACGTTGACAGTCAATAGTTATCAGGCCGAGTCATTATGAGCTACGTTTAATTGGCTTGGAATAGTTTCAACTTCATAGCAGATCACATAGCACGAAGGCATTGATAAACACACACACACACAGATGGATGGATAGATTGATGGATGAACAGATAGATAGATAGATAAACAGACACAGACAGACAGAATCATATATACAGTGCCTTTTGTAAAAAAAAAAAAAAAATAGGTGCGGTACTCAGTGATGGATTGCTTAACTTTTAACTACTAATAAATTAAGAATAAAGGTTCTTCTTCTCCTTGAAACTGTCAGGTAGAGTTGAGCCTTCGGCTCTTAGAACTCTAAGCCAGCAAAAGTGAACAAGAGCTCCCTTTCACCTGGAGCCACTATGAGGCAGGGTAGCATGCCCGGGTATAAAGGTTAAAATGCAAGAAAAGTGATATTTTTTTACCAACATTCCGCCGTACCGATGCGTACCGTCAAATAAAAAAAGCACTGGTTATATACATAATAATATATAAGTATTACGTATGTAGAGTGTCCTCCCTCTAGTAATAAACAAAAACAAAAAAAGAAAAAAAAAAACGAAACTTGAATCTGGTTTTATGGACAAAGCATAGAGAACAACTAAAAGCAATTTTAAAGTTTCGAAATCGAAAAACAACTGCTTGGGGCAGCTTCCAAATTTTTAATTTTTTTGAAGCCAACATGAACTGAATACGTGTTTTGTGTGCAAAAAGTTGTAAGAACAATTGAAATGTAGGTATAATTATATTTTTTAAAATTCTTGGGTGAGAGAGCACTACGACGCCAGGGTGATTTAAAAAAAAAAGGGGGGGGTGTCCGACCAAAGAGCATCATAGAGCTTATTAAATATTTTAATATTGAATTAAGAATCCGAAGAAAAGTCAGTGATTGTATGTAGTACAAATTGTTGGTGGGGTGGGGTGACGGGGAAGGGGGGCGGAGTGAGTAAAGTGATACTAGAATTCTCAGGCCAGAAGTATGTGTGGGAGGTCGATATAAGCGGGCCGTTCTAATTGAATGGGAAGAGGCCAACTAGAATTCATAGCCAAAAACGATGTTAGGGGAACGTTAAAATGGCTGTGAATGACTGCTCGGCCAAAGTATTGTTTCAGCGTTCGATACGTAGAATTTAGTAATGTAAAATAAGGTTCTGGCACCACAGATAAAGAGCTGAAAAGTCGTAGAGTACTCACAGATTGTATGTAGGAATAGTTTGCAAGGGGTATGGAGACGCGGGATACACGTGATAAGCCTTTAGCTAATCGAATTCAAGAGCAAAATGTTTGTGAGGGGGGCGATATCAAAGCGGGTCTTTTATATAAGACGTAACAGTTACTAACATTCAAGCTTGTTTTTTTTTTTCGGGGGGGGGGGGGGGGCAAACTAAGTGATACTAGAATTCTTAGGCAAGAAGTAATTATATCTGTGAGGGCGTTTTAAAGCTGGCCGTTCCAATTCAAAGCAGCGTATACTAAAATTGACGGACCAAAAGGGGAATTGTTGAAATGCTAGCAGTTTATTGAAAGTGCACACCCCATCCCCTAAAACATGAAAGGGGTGGGGTGTCCGGGGGTTCCTGGTTAGGGTCTGCGTTGCGATATGCAGGATGAAAAGGGCCATGGCCAAAACAAGAACATTGAATCTTTACAGGGGTTCGTTTTTACAGTCTTTTTATTTTGCTAGTTAAGTTTTGCTTTTTATGTCTGTAATTGAGCTCGTGACTCTAGTACTGAAGAGTTACCTCTCAAACGAAATATTTTGTTCATTTTAATTTCCTTCCTTTCATTGCAGTTTTCTCTCTAACTAAATGTATTGTTCTTTTTTTAGTTTACTTCATTCGTTATTTTAAAAATGTAATATCTGCCTTTCGAGCCTAAAGTTGTGCTTATCCTTTAAGTTTTTGATTAAATAACTAACGTAGCAATCACAAGCCTATACATTGTTTTGTTTGTAATTGGCAGGCAATGAAACCAGTTGCATTGAATTTGTTTGATTCGCAGGTACTGAGCAATCGTCTATCTTTATCGCAAGACTGTCTGAAGTGACAAAGTCTTCGCATGAATTACCAAGTAAACCTTTTCATGCCAGTGAAACAAGTCTTTAGATGACAAGCGGGTAAGATAGAACGCCGATTTGTCTTTGACTGATGCACAATAAAATGGGACGCAGTCCAGTTTGTTTAAGGATGTAAATCTAATTAAATATGTTTGCTAGCTATACTTTAATTATTCACTTAACACTGGACGTAAAAAAGCATTACCATGAGTTCGCAATCAGAAACGAGGCTTTACCCAAAAGGAGGCTCCATTTGCATTTTAGTGTAGTCTCCTCTAGTGGATGCTAGATATTTGTACGAAGCTTATATCAACTCACTCACTGTAACACATGAAGGCTCGGAGGCTGAGCTGTAAAGCGCTTGGCTTCCGAACCGGGCGTCCCGCGTTCGAATCCTGGTGAAGACTGGGATTTTCAATTTCGGGATCTTTGGGCGCCTCTGAGTCCACCCAGCTGTAATGGGTACCTGACATCAGTTGGGGAAAAGTAAAGGCGGCTGGTCGTTGTGCTGGCCACATGAGTTAATCATAGACCACAGAAACAGATGACCTTTGCATCATCTGCATCACGAGGTCTGAAAGGGGGCTTTACTTTTTTTTAGCAACACATTAATCAATTTAAAAAAAAAAGATTAATTGGTTAATTTGCGGTAATTTAGTTTGGTATAGAAAAATGCAAATAAATCTTACAATATTGAGTATATGGCTGTACATTTGTAGTTCTTTCCCTTATATAATCTTTGTTTTTTTAAAGAGTTTTTTGTTTTGCTAGCTTGGACGTTGGTGATTGTGCTGGTCACGTGATACGTGATCCATTCATGTCCATAGTGTCCTCTATATGCAAAAAAAACGCGTTTGTTTTTTGTTTTTTTTTTTGGAAGAGCTACCGGTACACAAACATTAATTTAACTTCTTTTTATTTTCAACTACTAATGCAAGTCATTTCCAATGACAGATGCTGACAAATCTTTGATTAGTACGGACTTTGGAGCCATCTTACAGTTTTCACAGATGATGGTCCATGACTGACAGAGTGGGACTTGAAGGAGATTTCTGTTAAAGATTAAACATCCCAAAAAAAAAATCAAGGCTTCCTGGTTATAAATTTGTTTCACTTGTGTGTATATTGTAAATAAATATTTATTATCTAAACGCTATTTAAAGGCAGTTCAATCCAATTAAAATAAAATGCTCTCACGAAACAGGCGTTTTAAAATATCAAAATCTGGGATTAGTAACGAAATGGCTTACATCACGTTTATTATTGTACTATCCCTCCAATCAGCTTGAAAACTTTTCATTGATTCACAAAGAAAACAGCTCTAACGATGTTCCTAGAAATTTTGACAGTTTATGTATATCTTTGGGGACAAAATTAAGACCTAATTGGCCACTTTGATAGGTCTTGATCTGGTATTTGTATAATGGCTGTCTTCGATTGATTATTCAGAAGATGTTTGAGTTTCTTATACGGCTGTATTAGATGTGTCTGAACTATTTATGAATAAGACCTGCACCTTAGCAAAATGCAAGGATTAAATTCAGACTGTTATATACTTGAATGAAGTTTAATGCATAAAAGTCACAGTCGAATCTCTGTCCTCGACGTTCCGGCCCTTGATCTCAAACACTAACTGACTAATAATAACAATTAAACTAAAACCCACTAATCCACGACGTTACCAAATGGTTATACCATTCAAAATATTTTTGTCTTAAAGTTTAATTTGGTTTACATCTTTTTATGAGCTGATAGAAGAACTTGATTGTGTAAAGCACACCAGAAAGACTCCCTGCTGTGACGAACCGTTTTTGCTTACTCAAGGTATCACTTAGGTCTAAGCATTTAATTAATTATTTGCACTCTATTAATCATCAAATTTACTAATTTAGCGATCAAGCGCTAAAAACACGGCCACCACCCCTCCAATCCAACCCGACCACCCTTGGCAGCGATGTCACATTTTACTATCCCCACCTTGACACGCGCCACACTAGACTCTTGACAAGAGTACACTCCCTCCATCTATCTTGGCAAACATCTGTTGACCCCCCCGCCCCCTTCCGGGAGCGGATGGTCCCTTTAAAGAGCCTATTCAATTCAACGTCTCGGGCAACGCTGTTCGTCTAGCACTAGCCACTATTAAGGTATAATCTCCCTTGATACGGCCGAGCTCTGATAATCCCCCCCCCCCCCCTGTTTATATCCTCTGACCACCTGGGCGAACTCCCTGGACTTTCAACTCGCGCCTTCGCGCGGTGTCTATCTCCCGGAAACGCCGTCACGGTCAAGCGAGGATCTCTCTGTCAAAGACGCCGGATAGTCTAGACCACCTTTGCACTTATCTCCCGCCTCAGCCCCCTCTCCACGTGTATATGGACAAGACTTCATCGTCCGATCTCATTCTCGCAGGAGAGCTGACAGGGAGCACATCTATCTCTTGCTTGAGCTCTGGACTATTTTCATTCCCTTATTTCACTTTGGATTGGTGGTACGTAACTTTGCAGAGTGCTTGGGAACCATTTTACTTAATAATATATATATATATATATATATTTGTGCATTTATTACTACATTATTTGTGTACATATTTGTGCATTCTTATCATGGATAATGTAAGTAGATTACTGTATACTTATATTTTATATCATGACTTTGGTGGCTAAATGTTCAAGCCATCTGGACTAGAATTTAGTAACAATTCTTACCAGATGTATTTAGCTCTTTAACCATTATTATCCTATTGCTAGGTACGAGCCTTTACTATATTATAATTGATTAATTCCTTTGCAGGGAATTATCAAAACATTTCTGCAAACATGTCTTATTACTGAGTATATATTTACTTATGCTCTATGTTTGCTTATGTGAAAGCATGGACGAGTATCAGTCGTTGATCTCCCCTTCCCTTTCATCTCATTTATCTAAGCGATGTATGTACTCGCTATTCACCGTGATTGGTGAACGTCACTTATATTATCATGTATCACTTATTACTGTTTGTTATTTCCCTTTACAGGAGTCCCCCACTATTATTGTTATCTCCCTTGATGGAACACTATATTCATTTGTTAGTCCCCTTTGATGTTTATGAAACTAGCTTTTGCTTTCTCTACATGTCTGAAGATGTCCTTCATGGAAAGGCATCTACCTCCCAGTGTTATCATTATGGCTAAACCGACGTATACATCATATCGTTGCAGCTTTTATCTATAGGCTACATCCGCCTGAAATCTTAGCAACATAAGGCTGATAACAGATTTGCTGGCACCAGATCTGCAGACATCAGTCCCACTCATCCTTCAAGAGTCCAAGTAACAACGCTAACCACAGACTCGTCACTGGCTTAACTGATTGGTAGACGCAGCTTAGCTCTGCAACCATACAACGTTGGACTGCACCCGGAGCCTGGATCCACTACGCCAGCCCACCAGCAGACAGCATCAGTACCAGCCACACCCGTCCCATCAGTGCAGCACCGGTCCAAAAGCTAAGCAACCAGCCTAATGACACTCAAACCACTTGGTTCTCACATCTAGTGATGATAGTCTCCTACATGTAAATACGCTAGATCCCATCCTAGCACCTGTACAGCATTTCACTTTTGTATAATAAACTGTACATAGTTTTACATCTAAATATAGTATTTGTTGCCTGCATTATAACGCTGTGCTTGTAGTTCTTATGTGCAAGTGTGGATTCTCAAACCATAAAATCCCCTAGACACCTATAACGGCCAATACTTTAATCCAACTTGTCACACCTGCAATAGAGCTGACAAGAAAATAGAATGAGAACCTATAAGTGACATAAGCTTCATAAAAGAGGAATTGATTTACAAACTGGTGAAATAAAATTAAAAAGTTAAAAAAAACAATTCATCCTTTATGAAGCTGATGACCTTTTGTAAGAGCACTTCATAACAAATGAATAAAAAAAAAGTAAAGTTCCCCTTTCAGACCTTGTGGTCTAGAGAGCATATGATGTAAAGGTCATCTGTCCTATGGCTAAAGAGGATGACACAACGACCATCCTCCTTTTCCCCATTATCCATTAGAATCAGAGGTGCCCGAAGATTCCGAAATTGAAAATCCCAGGCTTCAAAGCCCGGACTTTACCGCTCAGCCACTGCGCCTCTAGTATAACTAACGAATGATAAGATAAAAAAAACAACCCGCCCCAATTCCCCCACCCGAAAAAAAAAATCCTAGTTACACCCATGTATAATTTAGTCTAGTATATAAAATTCTAGTTTGGTGCTCTACATCCAGAAATAGAAACTTAAAGGACAGTCTTCTAGACTAAACTTGACTAGAATAATGGTAAATATAGCATTGATATTGTGTAGTAATAAAGTATATTACTCCAGTACCGGTATAAGTATTAATATTATTTAACTTGTCACCAATGTATTGTGTGACGCTACTGCAAAATGTTCCTGAATGTCTATTCCTTTATTTAACTCTCTCTATTGAATACATGCTGGAAGGGGGGATGGATTCCATTTGAGGTATTATAATAAAAATACGAAAGCCAAAATTTAATTTTAAAATGATTATATTTTGAAAAATTATAACGGTCAGCCTGTGTGGCCAATTAGGTATGTATTTTTTTTTAAAGATATTCATAATATTCTGAAACGTCACACATGAACATACGAAACACAAACGTATGAAACTAGATTAACCTTTCCCTAAAAAGCAGTTCATTGAATCTATGTCATTTTGTATAAAGCAGTGTTTCTCAAACTGTGTTCCACGAACTACTGGAATAATTAACTAGTAGGTCTAAAAAAATAATTTAAAAATTCAGAATGTGAGAAGAGTTCCATTAAGGAAAAAGTTTGGGAAACACTGGTCTAAAGGTTTAGGTACCAGAACAATTCTCCTAGGTTTAGGAAACACTTGTCTAAAGGTTTAGGTACCAGAACAATTCTCCTAGGTTCAATGGTAAAACAAATAATTAGGCTACAACACTTAGGGATGTGACAAATTCGCGCTCAGTTTTCAACATTGCCAATTACACCCAAGCATACACATAGGACTAATTACAGGCATAGCATAATGACAGTGTCTTTGTTTTGGTTGATGTTCTGTCAGAGTCAATGCAACATAGTGTCATGTAGTTTAAACAATTTTAAAAGGTCAACCTTACACAATTATATTTCTTCGCCTCGCTACTTTGAGAAAAAATAAATAATAAAATGGTATGTACACAATATTTAGCTTCGTTCAAGAAAAAGACAACCCGTATGGCAGCTCAGAAACTGAGGAGAGAGAAGGCAATGCTGCAGCGATGTGTTGGTCATTTATTTCTCTTTATCTAAAAGGACACTGTTTGGTCAGTCATTTTTCCTCTTTTTCAATTCTAACTTACAATAACGTCTTCCTTTAATTCTTCTTTCAAATGTAACCTTAATTAATTATTTCTGTTTTAAAGAATGTACAAAAGTTGCTTAATGGAATAATGTTGATAATAAATTATTGCATATTGGAAAAAAAAATAACATTAGTTTATTGTTTGTCCTAAACATTTCAATATATTCTTAATTATTATATACATTAGCTCAATGCGTTTTGTTGACGAAATCTCTCTATCACTTCCCTGATTTTAATGTATTTGGGTGGCGGGTCCATGTTTCCATTGTGTTCCATCGCCTCCAGAAGACGTATGTACTCCTCTGGAAGACCGTTCTGTCTAGCGCCCTCTAGGACGACCTTCAGATAGTAAGGGCTCGGTCGCTTGTCGCCATTGGTCTCCATAAACATTTCGTATGTCCGGCAGTGGACAGTCTGTCCGTTGACTAAAACAGGCACATTGAAGGCGTTGTAGCCCGTTTCCTGTCTGTCAATATATAAATACAATATCAGTTTGCATTTTAAAACCAACAAAAGTGTGGTTTGTGAGGGGAGAGAAACGGATAGGAAGAAATGTGCAGGGGATCAAGTGGAATCGAAAGAAAAACGTAAAAAAAAGAAAAGAGGAAGATTTGGGAGAGATTCAGATTGTGAAATAAAAGGTCAAAGTAAACAAGGTCAAGGACGCTATTGCCAACTAAAAAAATAATAACTAATTAGTGCTGCAAGCTAAGAAGCATACAAATTTGATTATGCAATGCTGACCATACGTGCTGACAAGTGCACACACCACGCACATTATTATACGATTTTTAAAATACGTCGCTAATCAATTATTCCGTACTCTGTGCATATTCTAAATATGAATAAAAGCTTGCTATTTATAAAAGTGCTACTATGTATGAAAATCACTAAAACGATGTATGGTTTGTTTGGAATGTAATGTTGTTAATCGTTGTGTGAATAAATGAGTTTCAACACAGTTGCAGAAATTAGAATATTTGGAACTTCACTGGTTGTTGTGGTCGACATTAACAAGTAGATCTAGTCATTACATCTTTATATCAATCCTCGCCGACACGCGCTCCTTTAGCAGCAACTAGTTGTAGATAGATCTATCATGACATAATTTAAAGAATTTCCGCGTCTACATCTCCACAACTAAATATATCTAACTATTTGCTACATTGCTAAATACAGGAACATGAGGAAGGCGAAAGAAAAGATAGAAGAATGAAGATCGAGAAATACATATTGACATTATTCTTCTTCTACAACTTCAAAAATTTAGGCCCTATCATTCACACAAGATGCGGGCAAGCGAGTGAGACTAAGAAAAAAAAAGAGAAATGATTTAGATCGAGTTACTTAAATTTGTTTATTTTTTTGCATATTTCTCGAGAGCACTAGAAGACAAACACTTTGAACTTAGTTTGAACATACCAAGATCGTGATGTCCAAATGTATGCGATGTGGCCAAAGCTGCATTGTCATATGATAACAGACTTTAACTTTCATTAATCCTTTTTTTTTTCTTTTTTGAAGACTCTGGTGACCCTCCATTTAGTCCTAACTTTGTATTTGAAAGGTTTAATGTCGAAGTATCGAACTTATCACTACAAGTATTAAATAAACACACGAATTTCCCCCAAACCTCTACTCCAGTCTGATTGCATTATTAAGAATGACTTGAGACTTGTGACTATTCTACAAAGTATTTTTTTTTTAAGGAATTTAATTGAAAATACAACTTGATCGAAATTGAATTTTTGCATCTGGGACGAAGTCTCGAGAAACAAAGGGCTTCTATTTATGAATTAAAGGTTTGTTTTTTTTATTATGTTTGAACAATTATAATGATGCTTTGATTTAAAATAAATACATCTTATAAAACAGTCACTACTGAAAACCATTTTTAGCGGCCCCCGAAAGGGGAATAGACGCCATTAGTTTTGTGTGAAATGTCTGTCCGTCTGGCCCGTTTAGATCTCGTAAACTATAAAAGATAGTGAAAATCCTACATCACTATATTTTAGACCATTCAAAGTTCTGATGCAACGGCTACTTTTTTTTTTCTGAAAGCGAAAAATCTAATTTTTTAAATCACTTATGCAAGCAGTTTTTTAAAGAGAAAAAGCTATTTAGTGTGCATTATAAGTTAGACCTAATTTAAAACGAATAGTAATCTTGTAAACTTTATTTTCTTATACATTTTTTTTAATGTAAGGGAATTTTTTTAAAAAAAAGGATTCGTTTGTTTGTTGTTTTTTTTTGCGCTATTCAATTTTAGCTTTATCATCATAGGAATCCTTGGGGCCTTAGGCTTCTTTTCTTTGCCTCTTTTTTTGGGCTTTATGTGCCCATTTTGTGGGCTTTTTTTTTAGGCGCGGTAACTGAGCGGTTAAGTGTTTGGCTTCCGAACCGGGGGTCCCGGGTTTGAATCTTGGTGAAGACTGGGATTTTCAACTTCGGAATCTTTGGGCGCCTCTGAGTCCACCCAGCTCTAATGGGTACCTGACATTAGTTGGGGAAAAGTAAAGGCGGTTGGTCGTTGTGCTGGCTACATGACACCCTCGTTAAACGTAGGCCACAGAAACATATGAACTTTACATCATCTGCCCTATAGACCACAAGGTCTAAAAAATGAACTAGTTAGGCCAGGTTCACATCTAACTTTACATTCACTTTCACCTATCCTTTGATCTGCTGTACCGTTGGGGCACTACACAAAATCTGTCAACCTTCTTTCTCCATTCATATCTCTCATTTGTCTTTGATATAATTTCATTCGGATGTTCTTTCTGAAAATATTGAAGCCTGCCTGGGTGGACCACTTCGGGGGCCGATTTTGAGTTTGTGCTTCCACACAAACTGTCTTTGTAACCTTGTTTTTTTGTTTGTGTTTCTTTGTGTATGCGTGGAAAATAGTTAAAGGGGGATAACCAGAAGACTTACTCATCTAATGTGGAGAGATTCTCTAAGCTCAGGTTCCAGACCACACCCCACACGTGATGGTCTTCGCTGACTCTTCTTATGGTAGCTACAGCTCCATACCATTGGTTCTCCAGCAAGTCTTTAGGGGTGTCAAATGTCAACTTGTAACCCTGAAAGTAAAAGAATTGTAACAATATATATATATGTTGTTTTATTTATCATCAGGGTTTAAACACTGCTGCTCATAATGTTGCTACAGCCCTGCGTCTAATATAGGTCTATCTATCTATTTTGAACCTTTTTTTAAAAAAAAAAGAGGGTGGGGAATTTTCTACACTTTTTTCTTAATTACGTTTAGGAGGGCTGGATGAAATCACGTCGCAAGCCAGATGTGGCCCGCGGGCCGTATTTTGGGCATCACTGCTTAATCTCTGGATTATTCACAATTTATTCGAGACTTTGCTACCATCAAGGCATACAATTATTTTTTTTAATTCAAGATATCTGAAT
This sequence comes from Biomphalaria pfeifferi, assembly GCA_030265305.1. NCBI lineage: Eukaryota > Metazoa > Mollusca > Gastropoda > Planorbidae > Biomphalaria > Biomphalaria pfeifferi. Next base: position 2,136,639 of record JASAOG010000024.1, read on the forward strand.
GAATGAATATGTCTGAGACGCATACTGAACGCTATGGACAGAGAAATTTCAGTTATTAATATTTATTCGAGACTTTGCTACCACCAAGGCATACAATTATTTTTTTTAAGTCAAGATATCTGAATGAATGAATGTGTCTGAGACGCATACTGAACGCTACGGACAGAGAAATTTTAGTTATTAATATTAGATCTAGATCTAGTTGATTTAGAATATTTAGATACAGATCAGGTCGGTTTATATAAAATATGATTAAAAAATCTATTTCATTTGGGGCCACCCAATTAACTCACTTCGCCTCAAATTAACCTAAGCCTAAAGCCAGCTCTGCTATTATATTATAGTTAATTAATAGACTATAGACTAGATCGAAAGTTCTGCGAAAAAGATTTAGATCTAGATTCTAGACAATCTGTGTAACTCTAATCGAAAGTAGGCCAAGTACCTTCACTCTATTACAATAAAAAAGTTTACAAAAATAGAATTTAAAAAAAAAAAAAAAAAAAAAAGAGAATTAACTTCATAGGCCTATAAAAACTATATGAATCAAACAGCACACGGGCATTAAGACTGTAGAACAAGTTGACCAACGCTATAATAGCAGTGCGCTTTGGTAAATAGATCCATATAAATATAAACATGACCTACTTACAATTAATTTTCCAATTCCATAAAACACTGCGGAGGGATTGTTGACTAGAATCCTCTCCCTCAGCAAATTACTGCCGTACGAGAAATACTTGAATGTATTCATTACTATTACTGTGGACGCCACCTGAACTACTTGACAATAGATCTATATGTAAACTATCTATATATATATAGCCTACTGCCACTAAACAGATAGTCCTACACAGATCTCCATGGCTAGGGCCTAGGCGATAGCCTACGCTGCCTAAAACTAGATCTAGACTCTAGAATAGGTGTAATATGTGTACGTCTACGGTCTAGTGCTCAAAAATCAACTCAACTAGAAAACTAGATCAAGGACAAGAATCGTAACTCTTTTATTAAATTTCAATCTAATGAAAGTCCTTAATAGATCTACATAGCTCGATCTATATTTTATTTTTCAACAAATATAAATAGATATCTGTTCTAAACGGAGGACGAAAGCAATACTCTACACACTAGATTTCACTAAAACGAATGTGTTGCTTTGACATAGTGATTTGCATTGATTGACGCATGGGAAGTTAACCCCACTCCATATTGACCGTGTTGCCAAGGTTTTGTGGAAAAGTGCCGTAAATCTAATGGGCAATATTTATATTTGGAGATTTTAGTACGTAGTCACTACAAACTAACAATTTTCAAAAATGGAAACTTTAAAAAAAAATGTAGCTTGACACAGAAGTTTGCTTCCGTAAACACCAAGTACGAAACTATATTTTTATTGGAAATTTTCATGATAAGCTTAGACAATGTCAAGGACACTAAATTATCTACCACAGTTACCAACTGAATGAAAAAGAATTGAGCTATAATTTTAACACTGTGTACATGTATATCAAATCGTAGCAGATTTTTCCTGATCAAATCTACTATATTACAGCCAGATATAGATCTAGTTGCCTATTTGTTAGTAAATACGTTTTAAAGCAGTCTTATAGTATAGGCCTATATACTTCCTCTAGATTGAAATAATTTTGTGCTACTAGAAGAGCTTATAGAAAATTGGATTCCGCAGAGCGAAAAAAAAGTGCATAACAATGATCATAGGCCAATTCGGCCGTTCGGCGCATTAGCCGTCAAGCTGTTTCCACAAAAATCTGTCACTGGTAATGTCTGAAGCCTGCTCTGAGGACCTCCATGAATGTGTGGCGCAAAGTTGTACTAGGATGTCATCGCAACTCTTCTTATGCGTAATTCATTTTGTCGGAGAACATGTCCCGCAAACCTCATGCGACACTCTTGTCACAATCTGACTAAGGGGTCGACTCCCAGTTCAGCATAGGATTTCCTTGATTTACACCTGATCTCTATAACTGACTCCTAAAATCTGTCTTAGCCATCTTAGTTGAGCCACATTTAGTGTTTTTCAATTTCGGCAGATGACTATTCACTGCACTTTATTAATTAAGCCCCGCCACTGGTAGAAATGTGTAACCTCTCTTGAATACGCTCTTGTAATTAAGTGACTGTAGTTTGCTTTAGATTTTATATCGAAAAGGGAAGTTTTATCGTCCAAATCATCTGTTGGGGTTTTTAAACTAAAACATCTCTGGAGTTATGGTTTGTTTGTTTTTTTAATTCAAAATCCCATTTAGCTATGGTCATAGAATTTAGTAACTAGTTTGCTTTAGAATAATATTGAGGATAGAGGTTTTCCACCTCAAAACGCTCTGTAGGGGGATTTTAAACTCAAAACCATCTGGAGGGGTTTTAAACTTTTTAAAAAGCCATCTGTAGGAGAGGGATTTAAACTCAAAACCCGCAATTGTCTTGGCTACGCTCAAATAATTTTAGTGTGTAATTTGCTTTTTTTATATTGAAGAGGTATTTTTTTAGCATCAAACCACTCTGAAGGGGGGTTTAAACTCAAAACTCCTTTTGGCAACGCTCATAGCATTTTGAGTGCGTAATTTGCTTTTTTCTTACATTGAAGATGTATTTCTTAGCTTCAAACCCTGCTTTCGGGGGGTTTAAACTCAAAACCCCTTTTGCTACGCTCATAAATTTCTGAGTGTGTAATTTTCTTTTTTTTATATTGAAGATGTATTTTTTAGCTTCAAACTACACTGGAGGGGAGTTTAAACTCAAAACCCCTTTCTTCAAACCCCGCTGAAAGAGGGTTTAAGCTCAAAACTGAGTCAAAACCCATTTAGCTATGCTCATAATATTTTGAGTGCATAATTTCCTTTTATTTTCATATTGAAGAGGTATTTTTAGCTTCAAACCCACTGAAGGGGGTTTAAATTCAAAACTGAGTCAAAACCAATTTAGCTACGCTCATAACATTTTGAGTGCATAATTTGGTATTTTTAGCTTCAAACCCTACTGAAGAGGGGGTGGGGGTTAACTCAAAACCCCTTTGGCTACGCTCATAGAATTTTGAAGAGCGGGTTTATAGTAAATTTTGGAGGGGGTTAAAAATCAAAATCTTCCTTAACCGTGCTCGTGAAATTTGGGGGATTGTCATTTGCATTTTTTTTGTTTTGTTTTATAGAAGAGGGGAATTTAACTGCAAAAACCTCTGGTAGTGGGGTTTTAAACTCAAGGCCCCCTGGTAGGGGGTTTTTAACTCAAACCTCCTGGTAGGGGGTTTTAAACTAGAACCCCCCCGGTAGGGGTTTTTAACTCAAAAACCCCTGGTAGGGGGTAGTAAACTCAAAACCTCCTTTGCTGTGCTGGGGCAAGTGATAGTTTAGTATTAAAATCTCACCTAAAATAAACAAAATCAAAGCAAAAAATCAGTCACTAAATTCTCCCCCCCCCCCCCCCCCGGGATTTCATTTTGGGGGGGGGGGGGGGGGGTTGAACTCCCAACCCCCAACCCCCCATGGCTACGCCCATGTTAATATGCCCTAGGCCTACCTATATATATTTTATCCCTGTCACTTCATCAACTGGTCATTTCATCTCATGTTCTTTTCATCATCTGGTCATTTTATCTAACAAATAGTAATTGTAAAAATCATGAACTAAGCAATATTTAAGATATTCATTTCTATTTACATCACACAAAGTGTAATGCATTAGATAAGAATAAATTAAATGCCATTTAAAACTAAAATAATTTAGCATAAATAAATATAGAGGTAATATAAAAAAGTGTGTTTTTTTTGTGTTTATCTACATCAATAAGATAGATACAGAAGACTATCTATTGATTCATATTGCTGAACAGAATTTGTAATTCTCATTCTATAACACAATTTAGAATCTTAATGTGTAAAAGGAATTAATGCAAAACTTATATAGGTGACATGATATCCTGAGGATGGGTAAAGTACTCCTTTATTTGAAAAAATAAAACCTTCTCATCTCTTAAATGATTTTGACTACTTCCACCACACCTTGGCCTTTGATCATTATGTCATGCATAGAATAATATTATAATATTACACCCCCACATTCAATAGAAGTGCTATAGCTAAATACACAGCCAGATTTACAATATATTACAAGATTTTTCATCAAGAACGCAAAGTGGAAGAGGAAACACTATAAACGCCTTAATAACATGTCAAAAAATATCAAAAAGCATTCTACATAATCATATTTTTATATTAGACTAGGTGAAATGAGGATTTTAAGTCAAAGCCTTAACAGCACAGTTAAACAATGAATAAGAAAAAATATTTAATTGGGGATGAAGTGACCTAGAATAAAATGACCGGTCACAATATATATATATATATATATATATATAATTTATTGTATGTATAGTAATACAGTTATTACATCCTGCAATTTAAAAAAAAGTCTTCAAATGTACTTTTTTTCAAAGAATCTTTATTTAATCAAATTAGTCTATTTTCTTGTCATAAGACTTGACCTTCTATGAACATTGAATGGCTACTCAGAAAAGTATAGACCTACACACAAATCTACCAATAAATAAGTGAAAAGATAAATATATGCTCTATATAGATATAGTTATATAAACAGGTGTACAAGCAGGTGGAGGATACAGATCAGAATTCATACATATCTCTCTCTCAGTGTATTCAATGGTTACATAGGTATAATCATAATAACATGTATGCACCATATTGACATTATTTTATAGACGTCACATCTTATAAACTTTTTTTTTGTTTGTGAATCACTAAACTCATATAGACTACAAACAAGTTTTGATAATATACAAAAGAAGAACGACGTTTGAAAAAAAAGATTTCTTAATAGTGTATATAAATAATAGACTAAAAAGTACATCTGAAACAGTATCATACTATCCGTACCGGTATATACAAATTATGTAAATAGAAATAAATTATATATCATCTGGTAGTCTATACAAATTGAAGATATAATTCATCACAAAAGAAATACATGAGGGTGTATAAAAGATAAAAGAGAGATCACAAGGTCACAAAATAAAGTGATCACAATACAAAGCTAAGATAAAAAAGGTTTAAAAATCAATTAAAAGTTGAGTCTAAATGGAAGAAAAAAAAAAGAATAAATTAACACAAAATGAAAAAAATTAACTCTTTAATACTAAAGGAAAGACTACAACTTAGTCTCCTAAAACCTCGCAGATGAAGCAACAGGTACCGTAGCTAAAACAACAATTGGAGGCTATCCTTTTATTACCTACATAAATGCCATTGATAATGTATCTCTTTAGTATTGAGCCAGCTACTAGCTCTATCAACAAGCACTTCAAATCTTGTTGCTATGTAACCTCTAGATGGTGAGATGCTGAAAAGACATGCTTAATTACTAGTACATAGAGGCCTACACTCACTTTTACAAAGCTTTTGATTACAGTCAGGAAGTTGGCTTTATTTTTACTTGACCAGTACTTAATGATTAGGCATATATATTAAACATATCCTACCATTAATTAAGACTAATGCATATTGGCAAATATGAATGGTGAGTCTGAAGTGGTAGAGATTTATATCAAGTACATTAATAGAACAGTCAAACAGAGATGTACTTCAAAAGTTCTAAATCAAAACTTTTCTATCCAACCAAAATCATGTGCAGCCAGTTCAATGAGCTAAGACTAAATGTCTTTGTATACTTGAATGATTCATGAACTGTTATTTTATTTGTTAATTCTTTTTGATAAAACTCTCTAGACCCTTGGTCCAAATATTACTCATTTTTACCTTCAAAAAAAAAATATATATTATTGTTCCCACACTTCTAAATGTGTTAGTCGAATTGTCTTTGACTACGGTATTAAAGATTTCAATTAGTCATTAGTTTTCCTGGTTCATTCAAGCAATCTATCTTGTATTTGAAAGGAACTATGCTTTCAAATATTAGTACTAAAGAAAATTAAAGGTCTTAATTTCTTAGAAAATTCTTAATATACTGGTACTACAGACATTCATTTTAAACTGAATATTTAAATAAGCAACACTGGTCAATGCTGACTGCTAAATATGATTGCTAGGCAAGAAAACATTTTTATACAGGCCAATAGAAGTACAAACAGGATAAATACAAATCAATCACACCCATTTTGTTGTCAGTTCGAGCTGAAAAATGTATTTTGGATTAACATGTTGTAGCAGTTATAATGAGCTTGTGTTTTATCCAACATGTTGAGGTTGTATAGAATAGTACCCTTTACATGATCCTTGCATCAAGAACCTTAACAGACAGTAACAGAGGCCCTATACAAATGTAGAGCTAATATTGAGGTATATCATAACAGATTACACGTCAAACAACATTGTTCAACAATACATACAGAGGAGAAAGTTCAAAAAATGAACAGGTGTTTGAAATGGAAAGAATGAAATGGGAACTATTTTGTTTTAAACAGAGATTTCAAGAAAGAAATTGTTTTTATCAAAGGACCTGTGATGCTTCTATGCCTCTAGGACTAAAGATGAATGGAGTGTTAGAGAGGGGGCAGGTTGTCAAAAAAAAAAAAAAAAAAGAGACATAATTACATGCATACAGTAAATAGAAAAAGACTGAGCTCAATCACATAGAACTTCAAGAAAGTTATACTTATATAAAATGTATATTATAATGACTATATAGCTAGTTTATTATGTTAATATAAGGCAAGAGGCACTTAAAGAACAGAGTTGATGCATACAGTTGGATGAATGATGAGAATACAATGTTATAGCATCACAGTACATTGGTTGACCTTGCATTAGTTGTACATTTAGTACTTAACAATAATGTTTATTTCAATGAAGTCACAGACAGTTGAAAAGTAGAAAATACCTCAAAACCATATCCAGCATGTCTTAAAATATTATGGAATATGGAAAAGTTTCTATTACTTTCAAGAGTCTACTCTGTAAATTATTTGATTTAAAATTGTGTTACACAACATTTAAAAAAAAAAAAATGACTAAATTGAAAAGAAAATCCCTAAAATACTATTGTATTTATAAAGCACAAATGTTCAACTAATAAAGTTCAAGATGATACTTGTAAAGGTAGACATATTTGTTTTAAAATAAATTATATGAAAAAACACATTCATGAAAGGAAAACAATAGCAACATTTATTTAGTTTGATTTATGAAAAATAATTTGATATCTGTAATTGAAAAAAAATAAAACTATAAGAAAATTGACGTATGATATTTTGAGAAAAAACAATTATTAGTTAGAATAATAAATTACAGTTTATAATTAGGAACATATTTTCACCTAGTTCAACACCTTTTCATTCAGTATATTCCAATTTATAAATTGTTGGCCAGTTTAACTTTGTATATAAACAAACTATTTTGATATGTATTCCTGACACTGCCATATTTAAACGTACTCAGCATTTGAACATAGTAAATGCTATTGAATTTTAAAATGCAACAATGCTTAAAAACAATTTTATTTTTAAAAATATTAAAACTATAATACATAAAATTATCTAAAATAAGTTTTATAGCTATAATTTGTAAAAACAAAATATATTCAATTTAAAAAAATATCATTGAAACAAAACAAAAAAATTTTTTTTTTAGATATCTCTTGAGTGTAAAAAAAAAATCTGACCCATATAAGGATTCTAAAAATAATCAAAAAATGTTTTAAAAAGATTGTTTTACAATACAATGTTTTAAAAAAGTTTAGAAGTTTGAAAATTAAAAAAAGGACATAAATATATATAACATTTACATCCATCTGCCCTGTAGTAACTGCCTTTCTCTTCAACAAAACAATTTTATAAACATTAAACATTTTTTGCATAATGTAACATTTTTTAATACGGTATTAAGACTGATTTAATAACATTTCCAGAAGAAGAAAAAAGGAGATACACATTTCAAAAGCCAATTGGGGAAAAACTGTGATTACCTATTTGGCATATAAATGTACAGCAATAAATTAAAACTCCACTTCAATTTTTAAAAGTCCACAGCAACAAGAAATGTTAAAACTAAATAAAGTGAGCTGTCACGTGAATAGTATAAATACAAATATACAAGAACAAAAAATGAGCGATTTAAGAAAGTTTTTTAACATACAAAATCAAGGTAAAATACAAGCATTTTGCAGTTAAGGAAGGAATGGCACACAATGTATACTACTGAATCTGACACACTTCTGAAAGTCATTAATAATTATTTTTTGGGGAAACAGTCATAGTGTGCAGCAGCTGTGTGTTGACATTGAAAAGTAAAAATGTGATTCTTTTCTGCTCATTAAGTCACTCCAATTCATTTCTAAACCCTCTAGTCTTTTAGGACAATTACACACACCTTTACTGAGGGGTCATGACACACAACAGTGTGCGAAATGTAGATAGAAACAAATAATAATTTAAATAAAGACAGATGGTCAGTTAATTTGTACAGAGCTGCACATTCAATGGCTTGCTCACAGAAATAATGCAATTCCTCAAATACAGATTTTCTCCAATAATTATTAGATAAGAGTGGCTGGCTGAGTGGATCTGAAATTGTTACTTAAACATCTCATCGATATTGGACACTATCCTAATTTTGGCTGTCAACAAAATGATGTGTATTAGAATAAGAAATATTCACACTTTAAGCAGCAAGTTTGTTCAAAGTCTTTGTGTTCCCAGAACTACAAAATCCTAGTTTATACAGACAAATAATTATTCAGTGAAAAGCATTCTCTGATGGCATTATTTGTTAGAGCAAGCCAAAAGGTTGTTTTTATGGTAACATATGGGGTACATGATCTCAATCAAGACAAACATTTATTAGATGCCATAGACCGGAGTACATGAAAACAAAAAATACACTGTGCTACCTCTAGAAGTGAAAAGAACAAGCCACAGAGATCTGCAATCAAATCAAGAACTAAAAATAATTCACCCCGTATCATGCTCCTAGATGACCAAGGGGTTAACTGTTATTATTGCTTTGGGAGGCCAATCGGTTGACCACATCCATAACCTTGAGGTAGTTGGGTGGTGGAGAGGCAAGCCCATTGTCAGGGAAACCTTCCAAGTAGCGTATATAATCTTCAGGTAGATTGTTCTGTTTAGCTCCTCTCACAATGATCTCTTTGTAGTGAGGGCTGGGCAGATGGTTGCCTGATGTCCGTTGATGCATTTCATAGCTACGACATTTCACCAAACGTCCATCGCTCAGCTCAATCTGCACCTCTATGGGTTTGTACTTAGTTTCTTGACTAGAAATTATTTTTAAAAAAATAAATTTTCATATGTGAAATGAACACAAACTGTAGCCTATTTAACTGGCATGCATTTAGTAGGTTTTAGTTAATTGTCAAATTTCCCTACCAGTAATTAAAATGTTTAATTCAAAATATTATACAACTAGATATCACTTAAATGTTTAATGTACATACTAACTATATCACATGAGGGCTCAATCATTTTAACTGATATTTCAGTAAGATGGGGAAAGATTTTTTATTTATTTTTTATTAACAATGACTATAGTACCGGTAAAGTGGGAATTGTGGTTTGCAGTTCTTTAAACAATAATGAGGCCTATGGTGAAACGCACCACTATCTATAAGTGAAATCAGAGTTAGAAGGACTTACATGTGGGTCTAGTAATAGAAATGCCACATGCGATGGTAAGGTCACAATGGGCAACTACTGTGCTTGTGAATATGGGCCAAGTAGTAGAAATTGAGCTATGTGAGATACACTTCTTTTTAGTCAAACTCTGTCCTTCTAAACAATAGCAGATTCAGGACTGTAAATAGGGCATTTATCACAAGGCAATCAAACTCAGTGATGACCTTCTGACCAGTCGAAAAATGGATGTTAAGACTGTACAGCCATATATAACAAAAACTCCACAAAGACTTTTTGTGGGGAACAGTACCAGGCAGACACAGAAAGCAATGGGAAAACAACAATAAGGAATGAACAGGCCTGTCTAGAGAAGAGACTGTAACAAAAAAAAAAAAAAAAAAGTTAATATCAGATCATGAGTTGTTCACCAACCTGTCTTACAGACTGGGAAATGTGAAGGTGAAATAGCCTATTGTAACTTGTTCAGAAATTACTATTTGTTCTTGTTTTTAATTTTTTTTTACTAGTGACTAGTCGTACCTGTCTAAGTATGTCATATCCTCACAATTAATTTTCCAAACAACTCCATAGACATAATCATTGGATCCTCCAGGGCGTATGGTAGCAGAGGCCCCATACCATTGACTGGGCTCATAGTCTAAGGGTACATCATAGGTCAGGTGCCATCCCTGAAACCAAGTAAATTTAAGACAGACTATGAAGAACCTTGCTACCCTTTTTACTATAAATATAGAATAAATGTCCAGTTAAGTGCAGCTATTAACCTTTCCTAAGTGACAACCTTTTTTTTCTCAACATATATATAAATTGTCTTTGTTAAGATGGAAAGTCTGTAATTTATAAGATAGATATACACAGGGATTAAAAAAAGAATGTGCCAAAACCACTGCGCTATATTTCAAAAATTAATTTTAAGCTATTGATACCTAGCTTGATATAAGTGTGGTATATAATTTTAAGACATCAAGCTGATAAGAAAATCCCTCCCAAACTCACAATAAGGTGTCCCAGTCCACTGTGTTGATTTGCAACTGTTATTTGATCTTTCCTGTTATTGATATTCACTGGCAACAGTGGAACAAAAACTTTGTCTTGATCATATCCCCACAGGAAGAATCAGACAAAGTGAGGTTGGGGAGCTGATATGCTGCAGAGAGCAAGGTCAATACACATCTTCTACCTATGTGCTGCTAAGGCACATTTTCATTCAGTTAAGTTTGAACCCTGAGATGCGAATGTAGCGGTGCCCCCATCTTGTTGAAAAATAAAGTCATTTCAATCAGCTTGCAGTAAAGCAAACAACCAGTTTTGGAGCATTATAAGCTAGGCTTGTCTTGTAACAGTGTTTCCTTCAAAGAAAAAGGTACCATATTTCTTGTTTTGAGACACAGCATAGAAGATTAGGACTTTATAAGAAGATCAGCACTTTAGGAGAATGTCTTTGATGTTCAGTTGTTTCATGTGGAGGATTTGTTTCCTAAATGTGACCATTAACTGTGCCATGCAAGTGGAAAGTCACTTCATCACTAAAAACTAGATGTGAAAAGAGGGTCTCATCATCTTCTACCATCACAAGCATTGACTGACAGAATTCCCTTCCCATGTCCTTGTTGATACTAATAAGTACTTGGACAAGACTAAGTTTGTATGGTTCCATATGTAATCTTTTTAATACACGCCTGACAGGGGTTTGAGGAATCACAAGCTAACAACTTGCTCAACATGTTGCTGGCTCATCTCAAGCGCATCAAGAATCTTCTCTACTTGCTCTTCTGAAACGTTGTCTTCCAGAACTCATTCCTTTACACAGGCATCCGATCTCTTTAAACTGTCTAACCCACTATCTGTGAGAATTGCCTTCTGTTGAGGAGTTGCCATTTTGAGGATAAAAAAACAAAAGATTTTCCTATATAGACAAATTGAAACTGACACCCAGCTTAACAAGAATAACTCCTGTATCAAATGACCACTAATTAATTCCATTACAATGCCTTAGAAATGAATAAATGTGTGATGATTTTGGTGCATTCTTTTTTAATTATCCTCTATATGTGTTTGTCAAAGAAATAGGTTTTAATTTTGATGCCTACTTGTTGACAAGGCTGGTCAAGTTAAAGATTTGTGGCAGAGTGGCACAAATCCAAAGGACAGCCAATTCAAAAAGTATATACAATTTATCAATGCCATTTTCTGTTTGCCATGAAGTTTATAAAAAAAATTCCAAAAAATAATTATTACTTCAACAAAAATGTAACACTCTACAGTTAACTTTTGAGGCTGAAATGAAGTATAGGGTACTTACAGTCAATTTTCCCACTCCATACATTTCAGCTGTAGGATTATTGATTTGAATTCGTTCTTTCATTAAGTTGCTTCCATAAGAAAAGTACAGAAATGTACTGTTGTGATCATTTCTTTGGATTTCTCCACTCATGTTCACACTAAGGATGCAAGAGACTGTTCTTCAGACTGGCTGGTCTTTGATTATTGTTCACATCTAATTCTTTAAGACTCTCTGCTCTTGGAAGGGATTCCTCTGTGATGCATGAACAAAAAACAACCAAATAGTGAAGCGTTAACATTTAATTACATATGTTTTTATTTTGATATATAGATAAAATAGTGTGATCTTTTAGACTAGTTTTTGTTATATATGTAATGTAACAAGTAGTTTGTGTTTGCCTCGCTGTCATTTTTGTTTCTTACTTTACTTTTACAATCTTTACCACAAATTTAAAATAAACGTTATTTCTATTAAAACTTCCAAGAGATTTACAGATTTTCAATAAAAGAATGGATAAGAAAAGCAAAAAACTTTTAAGTTTTTTTTGTTAAAGTTGCACTTTTAACCTTACAATCTATAGAGCCATAATGTTTCCGTAGCCCATGGTTAATGAGGTAGTTATAGCCAGCACAAGGATCAACTGCCTTTACTTTTCTCCAACTCCCACTAGAGCTGGGTGGACTCAGGGGCACCCTAAAGATCCAGAAATAAAATCCCAGTCTTCACCAGGATTCAAATGCAGGATCCCCGGTTTAGAACCACTCAGTCACCGTGCCTAGTGTTTTTAAGTAATGCAGCAAAACATATATGATAGGCCTGCTTTGAAACCTGACTTTAACACCCTTAGTGAAGAGAATTTTTACTTCATTGACACAAAGGCAATACCAGCAACCAATTGTAACCCTTGGATGGTTAAAGTTAGCATTCACTTGCAATGCTCAACCAAGGATACAATAAATTGTTGATTGATAAATTTAGAAAATGTTACAACTTACTAACTAGTAAAATAAAAATGGATCTTCTAGATTGTTTGCCATGTTTTTATTATGAGTGTGATTAGCATTCTTAGCTAACAAAAAACTAAGAAATTAATTTTAATAATAAATAAATTTGAGGTTTACAATGGAAGATTATCTAAAAATACAAGAAATAACACACAAAAAAAGTTTTAAAAGTTTAATCAGGTAAATATTACAAAATATATAGTTGAATACATTAGATACATTGACTGTTTGCATTTTTGAAATAATGATTTCAATATTTATACATGTCCACACATAGTTACTAAAACCTTACACAAGAAGAAAATGCAAACAAAAAAAAACAACATTTGTTTAAGTACAGGTTAAAAAAAAATCCATTAAAAAATTAACTAAAATTTATTGCAGTTTATAATTACCTTATTTTATTGAATCTGAAATGCATTTCATATAGAAAGGTTTTAGAACTGCAATGATGATACAGATATATTATTAATCAATAAAGGATGGGATGAGCTCTTAATTCTGTTTCTTGAAATAAATAAAAACAAAAAAAAAAAACAAGTATTGGGTCTATACATTTTAAATATTACTAAGTAGTGTTTTTTTACTTAAGACCTGCAGATCGATTGGCAGAATAATTCTATTCAATAGTTGATATGTTGTTAAAACTGACCAATGCAATTTTCTAATTAAACAATAAATATATCTACGGCCATCATTTCAGGAAAAATATGGAAAGTCCAACACATGAAAAACATTTATTCTGTAAAATTGTACTCATACTGGTTTCAAAAATGTCTCAAAACTAAAGATATACACAATAAATTATGGATTAACTAGATCACAATTGTTGCACTCATTCAACTAGCCAATGTTAGAAAAAGATGTAAATGTAACTTTTTTTTTTTGTTGTAAGTTAATCAATAATGCATTCAGATGGTATTTCAGTAGCCAGCTGGTGCACTGTTAACATGTCCAATTTATATAAAACAAAACAACAAAAAAAACATCCACTTAAAACAGTGGAATATTTTAAATCTAAAAAGATATTTTATACAATCACAGATCAATTATTTTTTTTTAAAAAAAAAAAAAAAAGGACTTTTTTTGTGTTTGTTAGAAAATATAGACGTGATGTTATTTCTTTAATTTACCACCATAATAATCATTTCGTTCAGGAAAATTAAAACCTTTTTTGTTTTAGTTCTACTGGTAAAAGAAAAAAAAAAAGTAAAACTTACAATTAGTTGGGCATTGATGTTCTACTTAAACAAAAAACTGATACTATTTCACAAAAGTCGAAAATTGAAGAGTTTAATGTTAATCATTTCATTCAATTGTTTTCAAGTTGTTTTTCATGTTACTTGCACACTGTGAGCTTCTAAATTTATTTGCTTCACAGGGTTGCCCAGCCTGCTATTCTATACATTATATGATTTCAAATGAATAACATTTGCAAAAAACAGCATTCAATTTCCAAATGTTTTCTTACTAGTTACTACTGTATTCATTGTAATGTGGTTGGGTTCTTTAAACAAAAAGGGAGAAGAAAAAAAAACAAGACCACTCAATGTCACAACAGATGATCATCTTAAAAGAAAAAAAAAAGAAAATGTGCACATCATTTTAGGAAGTATTCATTGAATGATTTATTAAAGAAAAAGCAATAAATTCAAACAAATAAACAAAAGTGAATTCAAAAATGAATTTTAAAAAAAGACCAAGCTACAACTGTTGCATGTTTACAGCCATCTATTAGTTTAATAAATCAATTACTATGTCAATGATAACAAGCACATGCCACAGCACAGAAAAAAAGATATATATATATATACTGATATAAAGGTGTATAATAGAAAAAAAAACTTTTTTTTTAAGCACTATGTTTAAATAACAGCACAGCCATAAATATTTATTATTTTTTTCTGCAAGCATAAATATAAATAACAGTGTTTAAGATCTGTATCAATTGATGTACAGTAATATATACAATAGATAGTGTCTCCATTATGTTAGCCGATACACATTGTTTAGGAATATGTATCTATTAATATCTTAATACCGTAAAATACTAAGAATTTATTGTTTCTACCATGACTGAGTAATAAAAGCAAAATGAATTATTTCATAGAACATACTTATGTCTAGCATTGACTCCAACAGTTCAAACATGAACAATGATTTTACAAGAAATGTAGTTGTTTTTTTTAAAAAAAAGGTTTGCTTTTTTTTTTTTTAAGAGAGCTTTATAGTTAAAGGTTAATAACAGCAACTGCAGATGAAAAATGCTTAGATAAATACATTTAACCTAAATATTTTCATTTACTTAAGCTTTTATAATACATCCTTTTAAATGGTTAATCCTTGTTATTACTTTAATTCCTGAATAAATAGTTTGGTGAATATTGATATTTCTTTTCTATAATAAATAAAATCTGAATGATCAATCAGTAATGAGATAATTAGATAAATTTGCAAAAAAAAAATCTATAAGTCTACTTTAAGTTAACATCACTTTTAACATTGCTTAATCGTGTCATATATTGTTGTCATTCATCATGACAGAACTGCCTTTAAGAATGTATGGACCTTAATGAGATGCTACTTTAACAGGGCTGGATTTGTGGGAGGGCAAGTGGGGCTATGGGTAATCAACTTTTAATTTTTGTTTTGTCTTTATAAACTATACTTACAATACCGGTGCTTAAAATCTTACTGTTGGCAACAGTATCATGGTTAAGAAGTATCCACTTTTTTTTTATAGCTTGCTTGAAATATACAAATGAAGCACCAGATTTATGGCAGTGCATTAACCCAGGGCCTTACCCTCCACAAACTCAAAAACATGCTTTTTTAAAACTAAAATATGAATATTAAATTAAAAAACAAAAAGAAGGAAAATGAGATAAAATTTACAAGTATCTTTTTTTTTCTCCAAACTATGGCACGCTTTAAGATGTAAGTATTATTATTAATCAATGGATTTCATTCAAGCTTTCAAAAAAGTGTAGGGGCCTACACAAAAAATCCTGCCCAGGGCCTCTCCATTTACTTTATACAGTCCCTGTACTTAAATATTAGTTATAAGATAGCATGACCAATTATTACAAGTGGATGACAGTAACATTTCAACAACATAATAGTTTATTAGATTATGTCAGTTAGGATATTTAAATGTACCATGTAAGGCTAAACCAGCCACTTAGTGAAGAAGGTAAATTTTCTTTTTCCAAAAACATATTAAAGTAATTTCAGCTTAAGATTTTATTTTTTTTTTCAGTATACAATTTTATGGGGCCTAATTATTCATAAAGTAGAATTGAGATCCATCTTCGTAATCAACTTGTTACACTAATAGACTGGCTTGTTACATTGTTGCTTTGAGTCTTTATTTTAGTCGTTGGTTTACAGAAAAGAAAAAAAAGGTGATGTTCAAAACAACCAATTTTTGTTTTTTACAAGGTATCCGTGGAATACAACTGTTCAATTCAAATGAAACACTCTTATTTCTCTTCAATCAAAGGGAAGGATAGATTTACCAAAAGAGAATCAAAGTACTGTCAAATTTCATTTTGTCAATGATAAAAAAAATAAATTCTAAATAATCTTAAGAGCGAATGGCTTCATTTGATCAAAAAAAAGTCTCAAGTACAGATACTGACTTCAAGCACATCTTTCAAACCACTGAATTTAACATTCCTTTAAATAAAATAAAATGATGAACTTTTTATGAAGAATTTTTCCGATATTTGTCTGCATCGTTGCTATTGTCCTCGTCATTTCTAAATGTTTCAACCATATCCATGACTTTACGGTAATTGGGGGGAGTCTTTGTCACACCATTGTCCTCAAAGCTTTCTAAATATTCTACATACTCTTCAGGAAGACCATTCTGACGAGCTCCATCTATTAAGACCTTTTTATAGTGAGGGCTTGGAAGGCAGTATCCAGTTGTCTTTTTTTGCATCTCATAAGTTCTGCACTTCACCATCTGTCCATCATGTTCTACTTCTACTTCAATAGGGTAATAATGAGCCTCTTGACTGTCAAACAAAAAAAAAGTCTTTTCTAAATAAACATTTAAAAAAGTATAATGATCTATTAGACAATTAAATCTCAGTTATTTCAATTAATAAAATGTTAAGTGATCTATAGGGCAGACGATGTAAATATCATTATCAATTGAAAATCTCAGTCTTCACAGAGATTCCAATCTGTAACCTCTCAGGTTGTTAGGCAAGCACTTTACTACTTAGCCACCATATGTGCCCATATACAAATAATCCCTAATTTGGTTTAAAATGTGTGTAGATCTAGTTATAAAATAGCTTTCTTCACTTTCTTCAAAGTTATATTTTGTATAAGAAGTAATAAGCAAATCCACTTCTATCTATTATGAAATACCACTGAATGTTTAGGGAGATTTCAACCAGGAAATTAGTCCCAAGATCAGTAAAGGTGACATACAAAAGGATTCAATGTAGTAATTGTAGTCAGGTACTAAAGATGATGGTTTGTAAATGAATGTTAATCTACTTATCTAAAGCAAAGTGGTAGTTAGATCTTCAACTTTAAAAATAGTTACGGGGATCTTAGAGAATCATTTTCATAAGAACACAATCAGGCTTCTAAAAACAAAAATTATGAGCAAATTTAAATGTTATCATCTACAATTTGTACTACCTATCTAGTTTTTCCATATCTTCAAGGTGAACATCCCAAATAACACCATATACAAAGCTTCCTTCTTTTGGACGAACTGTTGCTGCTGCACCATACCATCGACTTTTTCCACAACCAGCAGGTGTGTCAAACTTCAAATGATAGCCCTAGTGAAATAAAAGTTAAAAGCTGATTACAAATTTCATAAGAAAATTATGTTTTTAGGAAAATCATTTGAACACTAGTTAGCCACTAAGGGGTAATTTTTTATTTTTTTAAAGTTTGGTTGAAGATTTCTATAAATAAAGATAAAGTTGGCCAGCACAATTATGAAGATTCTTTATCTTGTCTAAGGAACATGGTGGTGAGTAGTAAAGTAACTATTTAAGGATGATTACTTTTGAAAACACAAAAGTACTCAAAGGAAAAAAACTAAAGCCACTAAACTGAATGTAATATAATGCTTTAAAATGGCTTTTAATTTGAAAAAGAACAAATGAAAACAGAAGACTACTAAAAATAACAATCTAAAAATTCAATACTTTTGACTCACATGAAGCTTTCCAGTGCCAAAAACTTGTGCTGTTGGGTTATTGATGAGAATCCTTTCCTTCAACAAATTGCTGCCATACGAAAAATATTTAAAAGTTTTTGGTTTCAGCTCCCCATTCATTGTGAAACATTACTTCTCTGCAGAAGACATCTAAAGTCAGAGCTCAGCTTTATTTAGTGAGAAGACACTCGTTTGTTCAATAATAATATTTGCCATCTGCATTTAAGGATTAGGGCAAACGTTGAGAAAGTGTGTGATGGACAGTTCTTCAGGTCTCGGATACCTGAGGAAATATAAGCAAAACTATGACAAAGACACCCTGATATTCATCAAGGCTCTGTCATCTCCTGTTCATATATTTCCTTTCTCCAAATTAGCATCCGAAGTTAAAATTTAAAATGTCCATATTCCATTTTTTTTTTAAATTATCAAAAATTTACTCAACAAACTTAGAACGGACCACACATGTATGTACTGGCATAATTTAGTCATTCAAGAGACATCTATGAGATTTGAAATTCATAATAGATGTCATACTAAATTTGTCCTGCCTAATTGCCCTCTTTCTAGTCTAAATTTTCTTTACAATTTTGTTTTATTTGAAAATCTTAAACTAAGAAATAAATTATTTCTTTTATACTCTACACTCTAATCAAATTTATAATTGTAACTGCAGGTGTGGGAGTATATTCCAGAATGAACATCAAATTGTACAGAGCAGGGTACACTTGATGAGAAATGTTATGAAACAAAGTAATTAGGTACAGAAGTCAATTTTATTATTAGTATGTATTAACACATTATTATCTGTACTATCAGCCCTTCTACTTCTATTCTACTTTGCTTGGCTATCAACAAGTTCTATCAGAAACTTTAGGCTTAAGGTATTTATGCTCTTCATTATATTTCAAATTTTTTAAAACTTGTTCATACTTAACAGTCTTACAGCATCAACATCTATTTTTAGTGGCCATGCTTTCCCACTAATGATAAGTGAAATTATGTTTTATTAAAAAAAAGCCTTACTTCAACATTTAAAAAAAAAAGGTACACCACGAATGATACAATGCACAACAAAATAACAAATGTACATGTCAGCAATGTACAACTAACTTTATTTCAATAAAAAAAATATAAAAAAACATGAATTCATAAGATGACTTAGTCAATGCAACATCAGAGTTATAATGTTTGGGGGGAATTTTGTAGAGAGGCAAAATTAAAGCTGCAATAATTTAAGCATGCATAATATTAATCAAATGAGATTCATACAAAAAAAAAAATGTTACAATTAAGCTTTTTTTTTTAAATAAATGTATATTAAATCTCTTTAAGAATGGCCTTTTTTTTATGTAAACTGTCAATGATAATATTACTAACATATTATTTAAGGATATAGGCTTTAACAATCAAAGTGACTGAAAAATATATATCTTTTTAACATTCACACCCTAAGTCCTGCCCAGGGTCCTTAATGTCATTTATATTGTAAATGAAATCTATGGAAAGCTGTATAGATCTATTGTAAAGATATTTAAACTTGTCCTTATCTGGTGCATATAGATACAAATATATATATATATATATTGTCTATAAATATCATATTTATATAACAATTTGTATAAATGTTAAAATTTCTGCATTTATTATTGTTTTCTTTTGTTTGTTTTTTTTAAGCAGCACACTTTCTAGACAAACCAAAATGTGTGTAGAGAAAGTTAAACCAGAGAAAAGGGAATAGAGAAAGTAGAATCAAGGCTGACCAACCAGGGGAAATAACAGGTGTGACAAAGTGATAAAAAATGAAGCATGCTTTATTATATTATCATTGATGTGTGAGAAATTAATGGGGTTAAATCAAGTTCACCAACCAGTTGAAATATTGGATATGACACTATAACAAATCAAATGCATACCAGGTTAGAAATGTTATCATTAATATATTACTGGAATAAACAGCATTAGAAAAATGAAATACATGTATTATTTTATATCTGTGTAATGTATCAGCATATTTTCTTTGCATTCTTGCATTGTAGTTAGCAGTTTAAAATATAAACATGACAGTATCTGCAAGTGGAAGTTTACACTAGGTTATAGGTAGATGTAGGTTGAGGCTTATAAAGAAATGTTAGATTAGATAGTTGTAGATAGAGCAAGAGAGAATCTAGATAGGTATATTTTAGACCTAGCAAACAATGTATATCTACTAGATCTAGATTTATAATCTATATAGATCTATTTATAATCTATATAGATCTATTTTTATTCTATATATATTATAAAATTCCGAATTAGTATTTTACATTAAATATTACACCACTGCAGTGTAATCTTGTTATTCATTGGTATATAAGTTAGTGACCCTGTTGCATATATATAACCTGATTGGAGTTATATAGAAATATAGAATCTAAGTCTAAATACTCTAAAATAGTAAAGAATAGATCTAGATGTAGATTTTAGATCTAGAGTCTACTATGTATACATATTCTATAATGACTAGTAGATATAGAGTAGTTATTATGCTATTCGGACACCTATAGGCCCAAATTTGAAAGTTTGACTTTGACAGCGCATTATTTTACAATAGTTCGACATAGAAAAGAAAATGAAGTATCAAAATCTTCTTTAGTTTAAGGAGAATAAGGATGACTAATTATATTTGTACCCCTAAACTATATTTGTTATTTTATTTAAGGTCAAAGAGGCCCACATTATTTGATTCCGGACACCATAATTTACAGTCTCTATATCTCTCTATAGGCATCAATAAACTCAGATTTTAATTCTATATTAATATTAACTAAATTTCAAGATCCCCAGGCATAGCCCCTCACATTAAATCATTAAGATGTTTTCAAATTATGCATAAATACGAACACAAAAAATAAAAATATGAACACACTTATTCTACCTAAATTAGGTCACTGGGATACTGACTTCTATACAGACTTTTAGACTTATTTTATGTTTGCATGATTAGATGTGTGTTCAAGGTTTGTGTTTTTTGTTTATTAATTTAATAAATTTCTAATACAGATAATCTTTTGTAGTATTCTTGCCTAACTGAATCCTCTATATTCTCTCTCTATAAATCTAGATCTATCTAGTAGGTCTAGATCTAAGCATTTAACTTCATTCAATGTGCCAATGTCACTCCAAACATTTGCCCATTTATTCTCTAAAAAAAAAAAAAAAAAAAAGAACAAATATAGTATAAGATCATTAACACTGATGTGACTGATGTCCAAAACTGGCTGTCTGAAATAAATTTTGGTAAGAAAATCGTAATTTAATTCGGACACCCTATTATTTATTTTTTTTTGAATGGAATCAAACAACTTGGCTTACGAATCAAATAAATCAGCTCCAAAAACAGAATAAATATTATAGTAGTATATTAGTAGTATAGACTTAGCCAATCAAAAAATATAGTGTTAACCCTAGGAAGAGGTAAAGTCATCCGGGTAACATAGGAAAAAACAACATAAAAAGACAGCTAAATGGAAGGAAATTGGGTCAGAATCATTGGAAAAAGGACAAGCACATTATACACTATATAGATATGTGAAAATCTGTAAGACCGGAAGTAAAAAAAAATGGCATCAAATTTTGAGTTCCGTTTTTCTTACTTTCTGTTCATAGACCCTTGATAGAAATCGATTATGATTTTAAATCCATTGAAATCATTGCTAAAATGGGTGAATATGGATACATTTTATATTGAGGAACATTTTTTTCATGTGGACTTGTTTGCACTGCCCCCTATGGGATTTTTTTTTTTTTTTTGAAAACTAAACTATTTTAAGAATAAAATCATGCATAGGCTAGTAGATATAGCAATTATGTATAGGTCTAAATAGATTTTAAAGAGTTTTTTAACTCGCTTCTATTTTTTTTTTATTTTAAAGCGCATTTTAAAAAAATTGTTTCAGGCGATTTTGATCCCACTTTTTAAATATTTTGTTAATTTCTCCCATCACAATGCCGCCATTTTGTCCACACCCCTAAGACACTTCTTGTAGCTCTAGACCAGATAATTTGTTTATTTTATCAATTTTTACATTCTAAACAAGTGAAGTTCATAATTATAAATGAAATCAGATTTGTGAGCTAGAAATTTACTTATAATACTAGATCTACTATTAAATTTCTTATTTAATAAGTAGATCTATCGTCTATGAAACTCAATTCCAACTTTTTAACTTTTTGAGCGGGGGGGGTGTGTGTCTCACCGGCTGAGCCAGCCAGACGCTCTCATCTTCATTGTTCCATGTCAACCAATGTTAGGTCAAAACGCCACAAAAAAAATCATAACTTTCTAACTGTTTAACTTACATTCATAATTTATACACCATTGGAAAATTCTTTCAAAGTATTTGAATGATGTACTATTGTTTTTTCAAAGATAATTTTTTTTATTTCACATCCCTACACTATACAGTGCGCTAGTTTTATAATAAATATTAAAATAATTATGTAATGACCACAAAAACAGAATGTCCGAATTCATGCAATGTCCAAATTAAATACACAAAGTAGATCTATGTCTATGTACTTAAGTTTAAGACTAACTAGTAACTAGACTAGCCCGCCCTAGATCTATATGTTAAAAATATGTATATATTCTATGATAATAAATCTATCATAGACATAACATAGTCGACATAGACTCATTCTATCTTATAATCTATAATAATAATAATAATTTAGACTTCGATCTAGAAACACTAGATTCTACTAGAATTTCTAGATTAGGCCCTATAGCCTATTAAGTCTATTATTAGTATTATCCTGTAGTAGGGTCTAGATCTAGAACGTAGATTGACTAGATTCTAGATCTACTAATCTAGATCTAGGTCTATCAGTATCTTGACTTGTAATCTACGATTTTTTTATTGAAATCTAGACTTAGACTCTATTATAATTATGATTTAGATCTAGCAGCAATCTAGCTACCTACCTTTTAAAAAGCCATCGGTTATTTCCAACTTTCTGACATCACAGCTGTTTCTGTGATTGTCAGGGTCGTTCACCCGATTGTCCAGATTTTAATGTTATTAATGAGCCAAATTTATTAACACAGATGTAGGACCATTATTAAAATAGAAATAATATTAGGTCTATTAGTAATATTAATAAAGAATTTAGATGAAATTGGTGGGTTCTTTTTTTATTTTTAGTGCATCAACATTGAAAAGTTGTAATTCGATCTAGCCTAAATTCACAGCGTTTAATTTCTGTTTGCTTGTTTGTTTATCATTGCGACCAAATCGCTGAGTCACCTTCACAAGCTATGATGTTTGTGTCCGATTTGCTGTGGTAGCATTTTTTGTATTCAACGTCCAGTTAGTTCAACATTTTCGTATACTCAAATGATAGTCAAATGGCATAAACTAGATCTACTTGTACCGAAATAAGCTAAAAATAAATTTTGTTGTATAGATCACCTCTCTACATGTATTTTGAAAAAAAAAAAAGATGTATGGCCGCATTCACACTTTGCTTTGCTTTGAGAAAAAAAAAAGGGAGGGGGAGGAGTAACTATGAGACGGACACTTAGGCCTATATATATAGGTAAGGCCTGCCACTAGAAAAAAAAAAAAAAAAACATACTATATCCTACTAGCAGTAAACACCGGCTACCCCCTTTGATTTTGTTTCCAGGCTTTATAATAATGTTTATTATGGCCGATCACTTCTTTTTTTTTTCCTTTTCTATTTTTTTTCCTTTCTTTGCTTTCTTTTTCTTTTTAATCCCGTGAATTAGTTTGTCTGTTACAATAAAATTTCACGTCCCGCACTCTTCCCTTTTCTCTCTTCTTCTCTCTCTCTCTCTCTCGTTCGCTCTCTGGAACGCCCATTTTGTTCTTTTAACCTGCGCATCGTAATTTCTCTTACATAGACTTTTGACTTGATTTTGGTATGACCCGATTCATAATGCGACCCCAATGAACACTGTTACACACCCCCACTAACAACAAAAACTTATAATAGTCCTTCGTACAATGAATTTTCTTCGGCTTCTCAATTCAAAATATATTATATTTCAACACTAACCCCCCCCCCCCCACCCACACACACAGTGACACACACACAGACAACCGCTTATTAGGCTATACACTTTTCGGCCAATTTTTATCACAATGACAACTTTTAACTTTTTAATCTCCCTCTAATCAGGTCCCTTTAAATAGGGGTTCTCAACCTCTGATCGCGACCTTTTTTTGTTTTTTGTTAGTTTTTTTTTTCTTCTGGCTTCAATGACTCTTCATTGTCTGACAATACGTTCCAACATTTTTGGACCAGTCGATATCTGCGCTTCCCATTCGTTCGCGATATTGCGCATCGAGCCTTCACAAAGAGTCCGTCTATGTATCATCTATGTTCTCAAAATCAGTTTCAAGTTTCTTCAGAAGTGCATCAGATAGCATACATTCCTAAAGATTTGCCAGTCTGCCTTCGCGTACACCCACTTAACGCTTAAGAAAGACACCTCGCTTGGTCTTTCCGAGATCAATAGCAACCTAGGGTTTTTAATTTTGGGATATTTAGGGCGCCTGAGTCCACCCAGCTCTAATGACATTAGTTGGAGAAACGTAAAGGCGGCTGGTCGTTGTGCTGGCCACATGACACCCTCGTTAACTGTGGGCAACAGAAACAGGTGAGCTTTACATCATAGATCGTAAGATCTGAAAGGGAAACTACTTTTTTTTTTTACAGCTGCGGCAAGTGACCCCACGTCCTCAAGTACGTCTACCCGACTTTTTGCAACTACATCAGCGGATACCAAACACACCCATGACTGGCATTAATAAACGTTGATGGCGAGTCTGCGTCATTTAGGAGAACCAGACTTGTTCCGTCACATATGTCGAGCAGTTTACGACCCGAAGGATCGGTTGTGGAACAACCTAACAGCAGTCCTGGTACTGAGGAGGCAATTGATATTAAGTGAAAATACACTTTTGCAACTTCCTTGTGGATTATAGACATTTAGGCATTCAAATCGCTGTCCATCTTTATATATTTCAAGCAATAGCGTGTCAGTCTCTTCGCATTCTTGTGATGTGGATTTCTTTACACGAGCAAGTAAAGAATTCCTTACAAATGTACCGAGAGCAAGGGAACACTGTTATATGATTCCTCCCAGTGTTGCCAGCTTCCTCCACCAAGACTCCATCGATCTCGTACTTAGACTCAAGATTCTACGTTTAAGGCCTCTTTAAGCGTAGTTTCCCGTTGACGTTAAATTTAATGATTCTGAGTTGCCCTGTACCAAAAACATGTTTGGGCTTAGAGGAACCTCCCTCATTGACTCTATGACTATCTGGTTCGCGGGTCAAGACCTTCCTGTCCATACGCATTCATAAATTCTATTAGGTCGTCTGGGCTAGGCTCTCCCCGAGGGGCGTTGACCGCCTAACAATAGCTCCTTAATTAGTTCTTAAGGTCACTGTCGGTAAGCCTAGTGGACGTTCCTCTTGAAGATCGCCAACGGTAGCCCGAAAACGAGGCCTAATCAATTCCATTGTTACAGTTACCTATTCATGTGTGCCTAGAATCTCGTTTGTTAAACTGTTTGAGATCTACACAGTGTGTTATGTTCCCACATCCAAACGATCTCCAATGTAAGTTAACTGTGTTTCATAAACTAGAACAAGTGAAATCACTTGAAAAATGTTTACACAGGAAGGCAAGTATGTATTGCAAGGCTATTTAAACAATAGACAATACTTTTCAATATATTAGCATAAAATAAAGAAATTTAAAGTAATGTTTTTTTCTAGGAAAAAAATCCTTTAAACTGTAAGATAAACAAGACAAATAACAAAAATATATAATAAATGTAAATAAATGTGTACAAACAGAAAACAAGAGTTTAAACATTATTTATTAAAACACAGCACAAACATACATGCTTAAACAAATATTATTGTTTTTTAAATTAAAACTTTGGCTTGGTTTTCTGAATTAGTACATTGTATTTTGTTATGAATTGTAAAAAATAAATAAACAACATAACTTAAATCAAATCTAAATAATGGTTAACTAACAGATCTGATAGCAATCATTTTAAAAATAAGCATCACAAAATATACCTCTGGGTCCAGTATTTATAACAGAAATAAAAGAGACAAAAAAAAAAAAAGCAAGCACTAAAGACAAATCCGAAAAAAATAATTTTATTTTGATTAAAATGTTCTAGCTTCAGCATGAAAAAAAAAAAGTCCATTATAAGTTAGGTAATCTAATTGTTTCCTTTCTTTGATAATCCCATAAATTTCCTAGCACTGCTAAATCATTAGTAATAGTTTAAGAAAGCAGGAGTTAGTGTCATACAAGTTAATACTGATTATATCATTTGTATTAGCACATCTATTTCACTAAATAATGCTTAAATAATTTGTACAAGTATAATCTTTAAAACAAAATCTGTTCCTAAGTTGTTGAGTCTGAAAATAGTGGAATAATAACAGATTTAGTCATCATTAAAGAAACAAAGCATGAATTAAATGTTGTTTCTTTTTTTGTGTGCTTGCAAACTAATAGAAGGCAAATAGGATATGGAAGATCAGATGCTATTCAGTAAACACTTCATTGATAAACACTCAACACTGAAATGATCATGCATTAGAACTCCACATAGACTGTCACCATTTTCTATATCTCTACTATATACACAAAAGTCTATCAAAATGTTAATTACAATTTCAGTTATTTGAGAACAAAAATGTATCTGAGATGATTGCAAATGTTAATTTCACAGTCAATAGTAACTGTGATAGTAAAATACTCTTGCCATAAATATCACTCAAACAGCAATCAAATGCTGGTGGACCAAAATAAAAAAAAAACAAGTGTGACATTTTATAAACCAAACATTAATTAGCCATTGCCAGATAGGAACAAAGATTATTGACTGACTGACAAATACACATTGCATGTGTGTGTGGTACTATGTACATTAGTTAGCCATTGCCAGATAGGAACAAAGATGACTGACTGACAAATACACATGCATGTGTGTGTGGTACTATGTACATGTAAAAAGTTAATAAGTTATTCATGAAAATTGTATCACAAAAATTAATATTCATAATTTTTAATAGTATCAATTATTGTTAATCCAGATGCCAGGAGCCACCGGTAATTCTTTTTCTCTTTTTTAAAAAAGCTACATTTTCACTTGTGTTGGCACCATACAAGTTATGCAAATTATAGTCTAACAGGGCAATTTATAATGAACAGTAAGTCAAAAACTTATTCAAGAAGCAATATTACCTTTTACTTTTACCCACAGCTTTTTAATTTTACAGATTGGTCTACAAAAAACACACCTAAAGATTAGTAATGAATGTGCATTTCTCATTGTAGACCATTATTCTGTAATGAAAGCATCAATAATGAAGAACTAGCTTGACTTAGACATAGTATTTTGGATTGTTGAATGGTCTAGGTCCTATTGGAGGTTTAGGCTAGGATGTAATAATGCTCAATTCTGAAGTGAAAGCACTTGAAAAATGTTTACACAGGAAGGCAAGTATGTATTGCAAGGACCTAAATCAGGTCCTGAGAAATACAATTTTTTAAAATTCTGTATTTTCAACAGAAAATGAGCCCTAACAAACTGTTAAAACATCAGTTTTGATAATGGTTTATCACTACATTTTGAAATTGCTAGCCATGTCAATCTTTTTTTTTCTATTTTATAACCCAGTTTTGCAATCTGTCTACATGGCGCTATGCTATATAGGACTATCGCTGGCGCTATGCTCTATTTAGTCTATAGGACTATCTTAGGTCATTTGATCTTAAAACATGTCCATACTATCTAAGCTTTCTTGTTCTGACATGCTTATCTAATTGTATACGGATTTTATTGTGTTTATAATTCTTTGGAAATCATTTTGTTGTATGTTTAGTATATGTAATGTATGATATGTCTTTGAATATCTTAAGTTATTGTCCATACTATACAGAAAAAATGACATGACCAACCACCACATTAAAGTTTAAAAAAAAAATAATCTAAATTTTAAAATGAATGTTATAAATTAATATGGCAGCATGCTTAAATCATTAGCAATACAAAAAGGTTACACTCCATTACATACAGTAGCCAAACAAAAAAAAAAAAAAAAAAAAATTAAATAATTGTTCATAAATATATTTTAAAAAAATTCATACCCTGTTTAACACTGATTAAACAATTTAAAAAACAGGACTGGCATGACTTTGGTTGAGTTAAATGAGTATTACTAGAAACTTTGAACAATTCAGGCAAAAATGCCATAGAAATGCTTGAGTAAAAGGCTGGGTACAACACAATGAGAAATAGAAGTCAACAACTTTCAAGCAATTGCAATTTTTCTCATATTTTTAAAATAAGAATTCCTAAAAAAAAAATTGATTTTACAAGACCTGTGAACACAAAAGTATTTTTATTTTTTTAATGCCTCATTATAGTAACAGTAAACAATGAATGGGTATATGTTTATCATAAATTATAATAGCTGAACAGAGCAGCTGACTTCTTTTCCTAGACAGGGTTAACTATAATTTGCTTTGAATCAGAACCACAATACAACAGCCTAATATGATCCTAATTTGAGGCTAGTCGTATGTAAAACATTTTACAATTATGAAGATAACACTTTGCTTAGGTCAATCTGAACTCTTTTTTTTTCTTCAAAACAATAAAATGAATAAAATATTACTAGGACATTAAGCTAAACAACAATTTTCATTAAAAAAAAAAAAAAAAAAGACTGAAAAATATATTACAATTACATTTTTTAAGAAACTGTATTCATTAAATATTTTTGTTCAGTGGAAAAAAAAAGTATGTGTTATAAAATAAAAAAATAATAAAACTTCACATCACATTCATAAATTAAAGATAGATCTTTGCAAAAGAAAGCAACAAACTACAATGTATATAGATTTATGAATATCATAAAACTGGGAAATAAGGGGCCATAAATACTATTATAAAATAATTATTTATATAGATGAATAAATACAATTGAGAGGGTAATTATTTATCTTAATAAATGACTAGTAAAACTCAAGGGTCACTAGAGTATTACAAATAAAATTCAGATCTTTGTAAAAGAAAATAACAATAGAAATAAAAAAAAACAAGCTTAGCTAAAGCAAAACTAACAAATTGAGTATTTCATTATCAATAACATTCATTGGGAAACATTCCCAATTGAACCAGCAATATACTGGAAGTAAAATATATATTGCTAAGTGTGTCAATCTTTGTGTGTGGGGCGGGAAGGGAGGCCAAAAAAAAAAAGTGAACAATCTTTTATATTCAAGTGACCTGCACCTGTAATTATCCTCTTTAGTGTTTGTGATTATTTTATTTATAATGTTGATTGTTGAAATAATGGCAAAAATATAACCCCATATTACATTATAATTATCTTCCTAACTCATAAACAAATTAAATCTCGATATTAATTCTGCTTTTTTTAAAAATAGAACACATCTCCCTATTATAGTCAAATTTTCTTTACACTTATTAATATAATTTTGTGTAAAAAAATAAGTTTGTAAAAAAAAATTTGCCATTAAAATAGTAATTCGCTGCATCTTTTCAGCTGTTGAAACAACAATTAAAAATGTGTATTAGATAATGTGGAACAGGAATGTATTTCTCTACTATAAATAGTCCTAAAGTGTTACAGACATTAAAAAAACAAAAAACAACTACATTCCAGTCATAATCTAATTCACTGTAGTCATATTTTCTAAAGACCAGAAATAAATAAGCACAATGACATCTACATATATTAAACAGACCGAGTTTCATGTTCAGTTTCTGCAGATGCCAATAATGTAAAATTAGCTTGGATCTATGTGAAGACAACTTTTTAGCAAATGGCCATGATCCATATGCTTTAGAATTTCCACAGCCTCTTTGTGAGACTAAGAAAAAGGAAAAAAAAAGTTTTAACTATTTATCATTCTTTTACTAAAATGTACAAATGTGTCAAGAACAATATTTACCTCTTCGTCATCTGGGGTTCGAACTTTAAATTCAGTAGCCTTTTGTAAGAACACGATAGCCTTTTCTTTATCGTGAAGTTTCAAGTGTGTTTTGCCTATCATCAGCAGATTTGTGCACATAAAATTTTCTTGAACTAAAGTTTAAAAAAAATATTTCTATTTATTTGTAAGTTACAGAAAGGAAATAGACATATTTTGCACAAAAAAAATCTGTTTCAAATTTCAATAACATTGCATAATATATAGCAGGATTTATAGTGGTACTGTACAGTACATATTGATTCTTGTAAAAATTACATAAGTTTTAAAGTTTAAAAATTTAGAACTGTATACAACTAGGTTTATAAGGGGTTGTTCATAAGGTCTAAAATCTATAACACTGAAGAAAAAAAGAACAACATTATTTCACACATTTTTATTTACAGTGGAGAGTCAGAGTTAGAAGCATAGCCTTTGGAGTAGAATGAGGAAATATTATATTTAGAACCCAACAAACACCACACAATTTAAAAATCTTTCATACAGATGATACCCAATCATTAACAAAAGAGAGTTATAGTTAAAAGTTCCTGATTGATCCAGGATAGAATTTGATAACTTTTTTTATTTTAATCTACAAATAGTTTTTGTAAAATTGCTTTTAATTTCTATAAATGAAGATGCTCAATAAAATTCATTCTCTTTATCATAAAATGCCTCCAACAGTGGCATAGCTAGGGTGGGTGGGGATTTGAAAATTCACCCGGATTTGAATGATTTTTACATTAAAAATTAAATACTACTCAAAATGCAGGGGCCCCCAAAGAGGGAAAAAAGGGGGAAAATGTATAATCAAAAAACATTAATACATGTAGATCTAAAAAAACAACAACAGGAAACAACAAACTTACTTTTCTCTGCTTTCATGAACCATTCTAAAGCCTAAAATTGAATGAAAAAAAAATGTGTGTATAATAGAATGCACACAAAGTCAAGTCTTATTCATGATAATTTCCTACAAAAAATTGATACTCAACTTTTACAAAAAAAGAATACATATTGTCAATTGCTAGGATATAAGCAATCATATTTCACATAGATGAAATGAAAAATAAAGTCAACATGTATTGCTACAAATGTGCTATATGGATTCAAAAATGAGGTCAATCAGAACATTAAAAATAACACAAAAAAAAAACAATATAAAAAGGTTGTAAAAAAGAAAGGCTCAGTTCTAAATAGAAGCAGTAGTGAACCTAAAAGAGAATGAGTGGGGCAGCCACCGGGGTGCAGAAACATGAGCTCCAAAGGGGTATCAAAATACTACATAAAATATCACATATTTCTGTTCCTAGCTTTATTTCATTTACATTATGAGCAAGTTTCATAGTTCTTACTGGTGACTTTTTTTTCTACAAATATGAATTATATACACAATTGGGAAATAAGAAGGAGGAGCGGTGCAGACAGGCATTGACACCACTGAATAGAAGGTGAATTTCATAAAAAAATGAGCATTTCAATAAATAAAGTTCTTGTTTCTATGTTTCCTCTATGTCTAAGTTAAGTGTTAAACACAACAATTTAACAATGTATGTTATTTATACCTACTTCATCATAGGTTGTTTCTGGAAGAGCTGCAAAAAATGTTGCAGCTATTTTTCTCTGGTACCAAGGTCGCTCTGCTAATGCAAAACACCAATATCCAATAGAGTGAAGAGAAATGACATCGTCTGGGTCAATTTCAAGGGCTTTCTGTACAGAAGGATAAATGTAAATCTTTCACAGAAGACACAATCCTTAACCATAAGGTAACAGTACTATAAACAAAATTGAGCTACACAAGTATATTTAGACTAATTATGAAATATTTAGTCATGTTGCTAGTTCTTTTTAGAAATACATTATTTTCTAAATATAAGTTTGAAAGGGTATGCCTTATTAAATAAGTTCTGAATGACAACACAAGCTGGTTATTCATCCAAAAGGCACAAAGAAAAGTAATCAGGTAAGAACATAACAGTGACTGGGTTTGCTGCTCTAAACATTTATTAGGGACCCCAAAATGGGGTTTTGTTCAGACTGTCTGTCCATCTGTCAAAAACTATGAAAGATATGGAAAATCCGATCTCATATGCTTTTCAAAAATATTTATTATAAATTGTATTAAAATAGGGGTGGCTATATGAAGTAAGGAAGGTGTTTATGTTGTATATTGTTATGAAATTAGTAATGAAAGCAGACTATGAAAATTGGGGTCTACTCGTTTAGACGATATATTCATAGCTAATAGAAAATACTGTGAAAATAGGTTTACTTGATTTGTTAAAAAATTTTGTTCTTCATTAGAGATAAATTTAGGTGTTTTTTTTTAACTTTTAGGGCTGTCTTGTGGGAGAGACATTCATCATTAGCTACAATCACTGCCGTGATCTAAGAAACATTCATGCCAAATTTTATCAAGATTGGTCAAACAGTTTTCATTTTTATAAGTACATTCTATACTTACATATGGGGTGTGCTAACTAAGCGGTTAAGCGCTTGGCTTCCAAACCTGGAGTCCTGGATTCGAATCTGGGATCTTGAATTTTTAGGGCACTCTTAAGTTCACGCAGCTCTGATGGGTAAATGACTTTAGTTGGGGAAAGTAAAGGTGGTTGGTGGTCAAGCTGGCCACATGACACACTGCTCATTGGCCAAAAAAAGAGATGAGCTAAAGATCATCTGTCCTATTGATCAAAAGGTCTGAAAGAGGACCTTTATACAAACATATATAAATATATACTCCTTATATTGTACTTTATATGACTTCTTCGAGAGGCCAGGGATGAGAAATTGACTATTCACTAGCCTATTTGTGCATGGGTCTATATAACATAAATAGGATGATCATTTAATCACATTCTTTAGGTCAGGCTCACACTGGACCATATCTTCATAACAATCAGTTCCTTGAATACTTATGGTTAGTAACAATGTAATTATAGTAACAAAGTCAGCTGGCCAAGCATTACAATCATGTCTTCAACACTTTTACAGCAGATGTGACCCATCAGTGGACCCTTCAGGAGCTGCACCTGAGCTTGTGTGAAAACACAAAACTTTCTTTTTAATTGTGTTATTAAGAACCAGTATCTTAGGAAAAGCTCTAAGACGTTTCGAGAAAATTCTAGTAACAATAAAATACTACAACCTGGATGTTTTTATTTGTATTTTTTAACTTTCTCAGAATTTTATTGCAAAGAATTAATCTAATGGAATTTTGCTTAATTTTTTTTTTAAAGTTTAACTAGTTTTAAATTTGTTCTAGCATTTGAAAGGTAACTTTTTCTTCAATTTCATACAAATGTAGACCATTTACACCTACATCAAAATGTTCTCTAACTTTAAACGCAGACTGTATTTTATGTTTCACTCCTATTCCTTCTGTTGTAAAATATAATAAGGCAGCATACCACTGTGCAAAGGGAAAAAAAAGATCATTACTAAACACAATGAATTGAGACAGTATGTACAATACTTTAAATATTTAAATTGCTAATTATTGGGGTGGTTTACTAGTAAAGGAAAATGTTATCATTTATTTAAATTTATATTGTTTGAGGTTTTAAATTTAATTTACAAGTACCCTGTGGCAGTGAGCACTGTTGGGGTTTAACTCCAGAGCCTTCTCTGCATATGAAAATGCCTCCAGCATAATATTGTGACGTTTATGCTTGTCCTTTTCATACTTGGCTTTATCATGTGTCACTCTCGCCAATCGCCACTGTATTTCATCATTTTCTATCTCTGTATAAATATTTATTTTAAAAGAACATTACAAAAGAGCATACATCAGAGCTTTTCAAATAGTTCTTAGTTATCATTTTGCAAGATCATTTAAACATCAGATGTCTATCAGCATAGCAGAAAAGTCTTGTTTCCCCCTTGGGATGAGCTCCCTTTCTTTCATAAGAGACAGAATAGAAAAGGTAAAACATTAATTCGACCACAACCAAAAGGAGCTCAAGGAATTGGTAAACTCATTACCCCAACAACCAACGGGTCAGAGTCTATAAGAATCCTCTAAAAAAAATCCAACATAAATGGAGGAGCTGGCATACTAATTGAATGGCTCAATGGAGAAAGACTAGAGAAGTCAATTGTAACTGGCAATCAACAGCCACAGAGCATAAAGGTGAGCACTTGAACCAGCTACCACACAAGTAAACTACCCAAATATTCCAAACGTCAAATTGTCTTCCTAACCAATGCCAAAAACTGTCCTTCAAAGCCTGAAAAACTCAGATACATAAAGCAACTCAGGACAGCTCTTGTTAACCTCAACAACAACAGCAAGGAAACTGTTCATCAATGGATACCCAAAACACATTGAAATAGAAGACAATGAAAAAAAAGAAATTTTGGCAAAAGATGGGAGAATGAACCAACAAATGAAAATTCCTTTCTACCTGGAAAAAATTAAGAAAATAATAGAGAGTAGAAAAGCGGAAAAATGACCCAACTATCACCCCTATTTCAAGAAAAGCGATGCCTATTAAAAACTGTCCCAGATGACACAACAAATGAGACAACATATGTTCTGGAAGCTAAAAATTGGGACTTGCATAACTAGCCCTTGTGGGGCATCAACAGAGAATGCTGATCATGTCCTAAATAGCTGCATACTCTACAGAGAACCCAAACAGGACACTGGCCCTAAAACTTCCAATTAAAAAAAATATTTGGAGAACCTCCTGATATGAAAATTCATCTTCTCAGATATAGGATTACTTGTCTGATTACTTCACAAAATGAGAACGAAGAAGAAGAAGATACACATCTTGCGGTGATTACAGAGAAATTAATCGTGAATTTTTTTTAAACAAAATTTCAAAAATCAAATTTTTCAAGTTCCTAGCAAAATAAATAATCATCAAAACACATAACTGAACAAGCAACAATTAAATTAAATTTTTTTTTTTAAATTTGTGTTTCTACAACTAAACCTAAATTTAAAAAAAATCATAACCATACAAACCCACCAAAATACTAAACTGGATGCAATTAAAATTCATAATAATTATTACAGGATTAAAAAAAAAAAAATTGGCCTAGAGAATACATTTAAATGTTGCATTTTTAAAAAGGATTATTTAATGTTACCTTTGTAAGCTGTTAAATAATTATATAGATCATTTATTTTATATGTCTGGTAGAGTTCATCTGCTTTCTCTGTTACATCCAGCATGGTGAAATGACCTTGCTGAATGCAGTTCTTTTCAACAGGTTGTGTCACACAAGTGTCTAAAGGGAAAGAAAAAAAACAAATATATAATAATTTGATGTTGTAATATCTTATTTGCAGCATTCAAAAACTTAATATAAAACTATTATAAAAAGCAAGTATAAACAAAGTTGCTCCTAAACTGTGGGGTGCATTAGCTGAGTGGTTAAGCGCTTGGCTTCTGAACCTGGGGTCCTGGGTTCGAATCTTGGTGAAGACTGGGATTTTGAATTTTGGGATTTTTAAAGTGCCCTTGAGTCCACCCAACTCTAATGGGTACCTGACTTTAGTTGAGGAAAGTAAAGGTGGTTGGTCGTCGTGCTGGCCACATGACACCCTGCTTGTTATCTGTTGGCCACAGAAACAGATGACCTTAACATCATCTGCCCCATAGATCGCAAGGTCTGAAAGGGAACTTTTTCCTATACAGTATGTGCAAACAAGCCAACATCAGTGGGAAGGTTGGGCTTGTTAGTTTGACTGGACCAGAGCACAATGAATGTCTTCTGTCACATCAAGTATATTTCTGCATTTAGAGTGAAAAAAATCTGATTGGTGGAAGAAGGCCCAACACAATCTCAAACAAAAAGAGAAATGACAAGATATGCAAATTCTTGATCAAGATTTATGTAACAAATTGGAGAGAAATCCCTTTTTTTGTGGCATTGCTATTAATGAGTTTAATAACTCTTGACTGTTGATGAATTTCTGATGTTACTGGAATTACAAAAAAAGATGTCAGGTTGATTTGGAAAGTAAGATGAAATTTCTCCAGTATGCATGAGCAAATGTATCTTTTTGTCATCTTCCTCAAAGAAAGCAGATAATGTTGGCAACATGTATATATTATTTCAATCCTAATTTTGTTAGCCAAGACTTAATATATTTTGTAGGATCGGATTTCTTCAGAAAAATTGAGGCATGATGCATTTGATCCTAGCAGTGTTAAATTTAACTCATTCAAGATAGCAAAGATGTCAACCAGGAAGTTATTTTCTGTAGTTCACTTTTATTGCTGGCATGAGATATGTCTAAACTGCTCACATACTGCGAAATCGCAAGTCAGTGTTGAGACCTAGCTCCTATAATGGTCTCAACCAAACTCATTATAAAGCTAGAAAGCTATCAATTTTTTTAAACACTAGCTTTCACAAAATTGACAGAAACAATGTTTTTCATTACTTCTTGTAATTCTTGTGGCAGTGTCTTTGTTGCTTATATTCATACAATGAGTTTTAGAGACATCTTGCCCCAGACGCTACATACTGTGGAGCAACAAAAGTTCTCCAAGAAAAACAAGATTTTCCAAAAATTTTCTTTTTTTTTTACAATTCACTCTGTCGGCTACAATTTTTTTATAATAGATATTTCTCCCACACATAATATCGGATCAAGTTGAAATTTTGCAAATTATTTCTTGTACCTGACAAAACAAGTATCATTAAAAAAATTAAATCAATTATTTTGTTTGGTTTTGAACTAGGGAAAGAAATAGTACTTAGCAGATGTGGTGGTATAATTTGAATTGTGTACAGAATTAGGTTGTTGCTTGAAAGTTAAAACTAACAATATTTTTATGAGCACTTTGCTGGCACAATGATTAGTGGATGGGCTTGAGCCCTCAAGTTTGAATCAAGTCATACAACTTTTATTAAAAATACATTTAAAAATCGCACAGTAAAATACAGACCGTACTACAAAAAAGAAGATGATTACATCCTACACGTGTCCTTAGGTCAATCTAGTCACGCATGTTAATCAATGACTTTAACTCTGCCGGTCATTGGTTTTCCTGGCTGACTCAGGCAACCCATACCCATTCCATAGCACTAGGAAAGAAGGAGTATTTGTACAACTTTGTCCTAGCATATGGAACAGGGACTCTTAACTCTACATCACTCTAATTCAATGACTCAGGAGCTATAATCTAGCTAAGATATAGACGCTAGATTAGGTCTAGATTCTAGTTTTACTAGTATAGACAGTATATTCTTCTTCTTCTAGCCAGCTTAATTGCTGCTGAGCTGTGAGCTCTTTTGCAGACTGTGTCAAGGAAAAAAAGTGTGCTGTTTTCTTCAGTTGTTCAGCACTGCGGTACAGGGTGCTGGTTATGTTGGGCTGTAGTGGAAGTAGGGTCTGCCTAAGGTGGATTAGGGAGGGGCATTCAAAGAGGATATGGTTTACGGTTTCAAAGGGGTGGGCGCAGTGTCTGCAAAGGGGGAGTTGTGTGGAGTTTATTTTGTTCAGGTGGTAATTTAATAGTGGTGTGTGTCCTGTTCTTAGTTGGAAGATTGTAGATTGTTCTTTGCGGGGGATGAAGTTAATACTGTCCAGTTTGTTAGGCGTAGTCATTTCTTTGTACATGGCTCTGCCTGTGTTTCCTGATACCCATTGGTTGAGCCACTCCTTTTTGTGATTGTTGACTAGCATTGACCTTAGGGTGAGGTAGTTAACAGGTCTATCTGGTTGTTCCATAGATGAACCTGCCTTTGATAGCTTATCTGCCTTTTCATTTCCCATGATGCCAATGTGTCCAGGGATCCACTGTAGTGTGATATTGATATTTAATTTTGATATTTCTGATGGATTATCACAATGAGTGTTGTCAACTCTCTTGGGCTGTTTGAGGTGCTGCTGTTAAGTGCATGCAGAGTAGATTGGGAGTCTGTAAAGACAACAATATCTGATGGTGGTTGCACTCCTTCATATAATTTGTTTTCCACTGTCTGTAGTGCTATGGTAATTGCCTCAATTTCGGCTTGGAAGTTTGAGCAGTAATCGCCACAGTGTGCGCTTATCTCAAAGTGTTTATTTTTAGGGAAGACCAGGAAGGCACTAAGACCAGCATTGATGGTGGCTTTGAATGCCGATCCATCTGTATAAATATGGATACCTGTTTTTTGATAACTTTCAATTGTTTCAAGCGTGCCTACTTTGAGCTCCAGTGGATTTGATTCTTTTGTTAAGGTGTTATTTAGTAAATGTGTTTGATGGTTGGCTGTTTGTAGTTTAGTCCGGGTGTAAAATGTTTGAAAATCTGGTAATTTTTTCTGTTATTGGGTAGGTGGTGTTTTAGGGCTAGTTCGTCAGTAAGTTGGATCAGAGTCCTTTGCTTTTTTTGGTTGTTTTTCCTATTTCTCTGTGTTAGTAATTTATTTGGATGATCGTCCACCAACCTTCTGTATCTCTTAATAGCTTCTAATGCTGCTCTGTTGCACCTTAACTTAAGAGGTTCAATATTGGAGTCTATTTCATAGTCTGCTGTACGAGTAGTTCTCATACCTCCACTAATTAGCCGCAAGGCTTGGTTTTGGATTGTATCTAATGATGATTGATAGGTTTTGTTGCAGCTACTTGTATGGAGAGACAGTTATCCATTACAGATCTGACGTATCCAGTGTATAACTGTCTTAAGGTTTTCTTTGGGTTCCAAAGGACTGTCAATGCGGGGGTGAAAGTGGGGATAAGCACCCACTTTCCTAGAAATGCTCCCATGGCTTGCGTCTCTAAATGCCTCTGACAGTCAAATCCAGCTCCTGGCCTTCACGTGTGATTTTCCCAAAAATCCGGCGGAACTTGTTCTTACAAACAGACAGGAGAAGGGATGAAAGGCAGAACACTGGCACCTCAAAACCAGTTTAGCTTCGTGTTGATGGGGCACGTCAGCCTAAATAACGCAACTCATCTAGGAGAAGGAAAACTCTGACTCCAAACCTCCACTCTGTGGCGATACTCCCCCATGTGGGTATTGGGGCTTGGAAATGACCAAGAGAAATAAATAACCCCACTGCCTTTCCACTTGCATTTCACTAAGTGAATAATAGAGGACCTTCCCCCCCCTCTAGGTGCTTTTTGACAGAGGTCTGGATTGCACTACACCAGACGGAGGTCCTTGTCTCACTACATTCTAATACTAGTGTTTTTTTTCTGGATCTGGTGAATTCCACAGGGCATACCCAGGGCACAGTCCACTTTAAGCGCTTTCCTTGTCCCATGGATATTGCGGTTACAGTCTTCAGACCTAGATGTTTCCTTCTATGTCAGTATTGGAGAAAATTGCCAAGACCAAAAACTCCCTTAAAATGCGGGGGCTATATATTTATATATTTTTTAAAAAGCCTGAGGAAACACTCAGCCTACACTAAATAGACAGTATATAGTTGAGTATAGACATAGATCTATGATAATGATATCTTAACTTATCTAGACTCTATATTTATATTAGCATAACAGATCCTAATTATTTAAATTAATATTGTATTTATAGATCAAGACTATACTACTTTAAAAAGTTAAATTTAAAAACTTG
This sequence comes from Biomphalaria pfeifferi, assembly GCA_030265305.1. Lineage (NCBI taxonomy): Eukaryota > Metazoa > Mollusca > Gastropoda > Planorbidae > Biomphalaria > Biomphalaria pfeifferi. The sequence goes on from JASAOG010000024.1 coordinate 2,176,342, forward strand.
TATAGAATCTAAGATTCTACTTTGTCTTAGTATTATTTTATTATACTCAAACAATACACACACTATACTTCACTATATATCACGGGCGTAGCCAGAATTTTTTTTTAAAGGGGGAATCCCCCCGCCAAATTATAAATATATATTATATACATTTATATATGTGTGTGTGTGTACATAATTAATCTTTATTACATTCTAACCCTTCATTCTTCCGGAAGACGTTTATTGTACCATAGAATCTAAGGGTTCTTCCTGGAGTTAGTGGGAAAATTGTAGACTTCCCGCAGCCAAACACCCCCCCCCCCCCCCCCCCCCGGCTACTCCCATGCTATAGATCAGACACTATAACAACAGATCTAGTTTCTATCTAATTAACTTTGATTAAGTAGATTTCTTAAACTTCTAGTTGATTTACCTTTCAGTTCCAGCCTTACACTCAACTGTAACTTACAGTCCTTACTTAACTTTTAAGTCTTAACCTTATGATATAAATTTAATAATATAATCTAGTCTAGTATTCTATAGTCCCTTATAGTTATAGTGACTATACTGTCTATAGTGGTATAGTAATCTATACTCTATATAAACATCTAGATCTAGACAAGATCTAATCCAAATTAAATCACAACATAATCATGTCTATAATGATAGTAGGCTAATAATAAATAAGTCTTAACATCATAATCGATGATATATATATAGATGAATATAGATCTAAGTAGATCTACATCTATATAGACTACTATACTGACTATAGACTCAATATAGAGTAACAGTATAACTATTAAGTTCCGGTTTTCTGACTCAATGAATGATTAAATAATTGATTGATATGAAAGTGGATCTAGTCACTAGTGTAGACTAGCTTTTAAGTTCTTTATTTAGATTAAAGACTAGATTCTAGTTGACCGATACGGTATTAATGAAGGACAGTTCATAATAGACAGCAGATCTGTGTTGTTATGAGGATCTATCTCTAGGCTCTAGATAAGATCTTGAGTCTATATTCTATACCGTTCTCCAAAAATAGATCTAGTTTAGTATGGGACAAGCATGTTTTTCCTATGACCTCATTATTGCTGTTGCCAAACACAAAACTTGTAATGTAGACTAAGTACAATTTTACTAATTTTAGGATAGCCTTTTATAAGTTTCCATCGTGTTGCAATTTAGATTGTAGTTCTAGATTTATGTTGCCACAATTTAAACTTTAAACAAAAAAACATCTCCATGAACATGTACAAAGCATAAAATAAAGGGTAATGAATTTTGAGTTTAATGAGTATATCACATCATTACATTAAATAATTTGTGAACTTTGTAGGCAAATTTTAGCACTGGAGAATCAAATTTTATTATATCAACTGTTACGTTTGTATCACAAACTAATTTCAATACAGAGAAAGTAACAGCATTTCTGTTCAGTTTATGACTTAAAACTTATTTTAAAATCAATGGGTAACAAACTAACGGTATCTGCCACTCATTGAGATATTGCTAAAATTGTAGCATTTTTTTTTATTAGTTGGCAATTTAACAGTGACTTTTAAGCGTCCTTAACATTTAGTTCATCGTGAAAATTTCCTATCTCCTCCCTCCCCTAATTCATGCGCTTATTATATAGGAATATCTAGAAAAAGGCCGAATTCCGACGAAGGCCTTTACCTATCATCCCTAAGTCTGATGGACCATTGGGGCACCACGCAAGATTTGTTGAATGTCTTTCTCCATTCCTCTCTGTCTTTTGCCTCAGTAAAAAATATACTGTCGATTTAACAGGAGGTCGTGGAAATATTCTGAAATTGCAAAATATACGAAAAAGTCCTGGGAATATCCGGAAATTATTAAAATCTTTTGAAAACTTATACAAATCTCCTGTAATATATAGACGAAAATTGTCATTGTCATATGGAAAACGCCAAACTCAAACTAATGAAGAATTACTTGAGGTCAACAATTCTTGTAGATAGGTTAAAACATTTGGTAATTCTTGGTGATCTATGTAGAAAATAGAATTTTTATGATAGCCCGGGGGGGGGGGGGGGCGGAATTCTGTGACTGATTTTTTGTTTTCGTTTTGTTTATTTTAGGTGAGATTTTAATACTAAATCATTGTCATTTATTTTAGATGAGATTTTAATACTAAATCATTGTCATTTATTTTAGATGAGATTTTAATACTAAATCATTGTCATTTATTTTAGGTGAGATTTTAATACTAAATCATTGTCATTTATTTTAGGTGAGATTTTAATACTAAATCATTGTCATTTATTTTAGGTGAGATTTTAATACTAAATCATTGTCATTTATTTTAGATGAGATTTTAATACTAAATCATTGTCATTTATTTTAGGTGAGATTTTAATACTAAATCATTGTCATTTATTTTAGGTGAGATTTTAATACTAAATCATTGTCATTTATTTTAGGTGAGATTTTAATACTAAATCATTGTCATTTATTTTAGGTGAGATTTTAATACTAAATCATTGTCATTTATTTTAGGTGAGATTTTAATACTAAATCATTGTCATTTATTTTAGGTGAGATTTTAATACTAAATCATTGTCATTTATTTTAGGTGAGATTTTAATACTAAATCATCACTTACCACAGCACAGCCGAAGGGATTTTGAGTTAAAAACCCTCTACCAGGGGGTTTTGAGTTTAAAACCCCATACCAGAGGGTTTTGAGTAAAAAAAAACTATCAGGGGGTTTTGAGATAAAAATTCCTTTTGAGTTTAAAACCCCCTACCAGGGGTTTTGCAGTTAAATCCCCCTCTTCTATCAACAAAACTAAAAAAAAAATGCAAACGACAATCCCCAAATTCCAAGAAAACAGCTAAGGAAGATTTTGACTTTAAAACCGCCTCCAAAAATTACGATGAAGCCCCTCTCAATATAAAATAAAGCAAATTACATACTCAAAATTCTATGAGCGTAGCCAAAGGGGTTTTGAGTTTAACCCCCACCCACTCCAGTTTGGATTTGAAGCTAAAAAAATACCTCTTAAATATATAAAAAAAAGCAAATTACACACTATAAAATCTATGAGCGTAGCCAAAGGGGTTTGATTTTAAATCCCCCTTCAGAGGGTTTTAATGCCAAAAAATACCTCTTCAATATAAAAGAAGCAAATTACACACTAAAATTCTTTGAGCGTAGCTAAGCTAATGAGGGGTTTTGAGTTTAAATCCCCCTCCTCCAGATGGCTTTTTAAAAGTTTAAAACCCTTTCAGATGGTCTTGAGTTTGAAATTCCCCTACAGAGCGTTTTGAGTTGAAAACCTCTCTCTTTAATATTATTTTAAAGCAAACTACAGTCATCAAATTCTATGACCGTAGCTAAATGTGGTTTTGAATTTAAAAAAAAAACCAAAAAAACTCCAGAGATTTTTTAGTTTAAAACCCCTCAACAGATGATTTTGACGATAAAACTTTCCTTTTCGATATAAAATCTAAAGCGAAATACAGGCATGTAATTCCAAGAGCGTAGTGAAGAGAGGTTACAAATTTCTACCAGTGGCTGGGCTCCATTAATAAAGTGTGAATAGTCATCTGCCGAAATTGAAAAACACTAAATGTGGCTCAACAAACATGGCTACGACAGATTTTAGGAGTCAGTTATAGAGATTGGGTCTAAAGCAAAGAAATCATATGCCGAACTGGGAGTCGAACCCTTAGTAAGGTTGTGACAGAGCATCGCATGAGGTTTTGCGCGACATGTTCTCTGACAAAAGGAATTACGCATAATAAGAGTTTTCGAAACAACTTGCTGGAAAATGCGCCGAACGGCGCGAGAGGGTCTAAGTCAGTAAGAATAGCACATTAGGTTTTTGAAATAAAACTTTTTAATAGCAAGATCTTGCACTGTAGATACCTCAGAATATGCATTTTGTTGGCTTTCAGTACCAGAAATAGTCCTCGGCGGCGGGGCTTCGCCCCGCGCTGGGGGAGCACTGCGAGCTCCCCCAGACCCCCTTGCTCGCAAGGGCGAGGACTCTACAAGATTTCCACTAATTCCAGGAAGAACATATTCTAGGGCACAATATACGTCTTCCTAAAGGGTCAGAATGTAATAAAGATTAATTATGTACACACACACATATATATAATTTTTTTCCGCGGAGGGGGGGGGGGCCCAGGGAGGATCCCCCCCAAACCTCCCCCGAAGAAAATCCTGGCTACGCCCTTGTGATAGACTGTATGACTTTGGTACACGCAAGGCTCGTAAAGTAATTCTGTACATAGTAAAGAATGAATAAAATGCAAAGACGAATTAATTTCCCAAATTCCACCCCCTCCGGGGCCATATAAAGGGCCTACACACACATAAATGTATGTGTGTATACGTAATTAATATTTATGACATTCCGACCCTTCATTCTTCCGGAAGACGCTTATCGTACCCTAGAATAGGTTCTTCCTGGAGTTAGTGGAAAGACAGTAGACACCCCGCCTTTGCCAGCCAGGGAGTCTGGAGCGGAGCCCCGGCGCCATGCACTATTTCCGGTATTTAAACAAAAATGCACATTCTGAGGTATATACAGTGCATTTTCCTGCTATTAAAAAAAAAAGATACTTCAAAAACCAAATCTGCCATTCACTGCACTTTATTAATGGGGCCCAGCGACTGGTAGAAATTTGTAACCCTTCTTGGCTACGCTCATGGAAATTGGTGACTGTAGTCTGCTTTAGAGGGAGTAGCTATTTAGAATATTTTAAAACATTTATGCAAATAGTTTTAGATTTTTTTGTAAAAAAAAAATGTTTTTAAATAATGTATATTTCTAAAAAAGTACTCTCTGTCATATTAGCTAATTAATGGCAATATCTTCGATTTCGGATTAAGGATGAGTGCAATGTTTCATATGACTATGCAGACCCAGTTGCGACCTACATATTTTTCCGCACCTCGTGCAGACAAAGCCGTTGTCCGCTGGCGGTTAAGTTTCCTGTCTGTCCCCTGCGCCTGTCTCAAATGTTTGTCCCGCATCCTTTGTGAGAGCTATTAAAATTTTTTTAAAGAGAAAAAAAAATCTATTTTGTATGCATATAAGTCGAATATAATTAAAAACAACAATTAATATGTAGTGTTTCATATTATACACGTGAAGTGTAAAGCACCAGCAACTACATATAGCACAGAAAAAAAGGAAAAATTTGTTAGGGCTTTAAATGAGAGATAATTGTTCTTTACTAAACAATTAAATCCATTAGATAACATCAGTTAGGCAGGTTCACGTTTAACTATATCTTCATAACTATCAATTCATTGAATTCATATGAATATTATATTATTATTATTATTTTATAATATCTGGATGAAAGAAGAGAAATAAAAATCCTTTCCAATTCACTAAATTGGAATCCTTGGAGAGTCACCCACTCAGAACAAAAATCCACAAAACTGGCACAAAAAAAACGTCCCAAAAGGACCAATTTCATACAGGAATCTCTAAACCTAAAAAAGAAACACCAGCTTGAAAAAAATTACTCTGGAATCCTCGATACACTATAATGAATCTCCACCCTGGGACGGCCCTCTTCCTACTATAAGGGATCATATTGAAAACATAAAAAGAAAATCTGATTACAGACCAACAGAGCTCAAGGAAATAGTGAACTGTTTTCTACATACCAATTACCCTAGCAATCAGTGGATCAGAGTTTACACGGATGGCTCATCCCATAAAGCCACTATAAATGGAGGAGCTGGAATACTTATCGAATGGCTAGATGGAGAAAAACTAGAAAAAACATTGCAACTGGAGAGCTCTCTGACAGTCACAAAGCAGAAAGGGAAGCACTAGCACTAGCTGCTACCATGTTAGCAAATCATCCAAGTTCCCCTCACAGTCAGATTGTCTTTCTAACAGAAAGAAACAGAAAACAACCCTCCAAAGCTTGCAAAACTCTGATTCCTCTTATATTAAAAACCTCAGAACAGCACTTACAAAGCTCAGCAACAACAGCAAAAAAAACTGTTATTCAATGGATACCAGCTCATATACGACTAGCAGGAAATGAGAAGGCTGACACACTCGCCAAGAGTGGGAGAACAAACTCACGAGTAAACTTTGCACTCTATCCAGAAGAAATGAAGAAATTAATTGTAGATAAAATAAATGAGAAATGGACGAGCTCACATCCAAATCACAAGAAAGATGACGCTTACTATAAGCTATCCCGACAAGACCAACGTCTAATCTTTCGACTCAGGACCGGACACAACAGAATGCGACAACACATGCACCGGAAGCTCAAAATTGGAACCAGTGAAATCTGCCCATGTGGAGTATCACCAGAAAATGCCGACCACGTCCTCCAAAACTGCTCTCTTTACCAAGAGGCCCGTATAAGACATTGGCTCCAAATCACCCCAATAGAAAGAAAACTATATGAAGAGCTCCCTGATTTGGAAACCACTGCGCAGTTCATCTCATGTATTAGTCTAGTCATATGAACACTCCAACATAACAATGAGAACGATGAAGAAGAAAAAGAACATATGAATATTAACAATGAAATATTAACAACATTAATAAATCTCCACATCCTGTGGTATCAATACAACAGTATCGATAACGCTTTCACACGAGCACGTCTCGATTTGTTTCCGCCGATAAATTTGTACCTAGTTGTTGATAGTTTGTAGTTCATATTTTCTGATATTCATTCTGAAAATATTGAAACCTGCCCTTTTACCTGCCTTACTGAACCACTTCTGTGCCGATTTTGAGTATGTGTTTCCAAACAAACGGTCTTTGTAACCTTGTTTTTTTTTTTTTTTTATTTATTTGTACTCATATTTCTATATTGTCATTGAAGAATTAACATATAAGCTATATGCCTATATGGCCTACCAAAAAATCCAGTTGGTATAACTTTCAGCTAAATCTTATTAATCTCAGCGATTTTTGTTTTAATTTATTGTTTTACTATAATATATATATATATAGGTCTAATTAAATGTAAGCCCTAATTTAGTGTTTCTTTTGAAAAGTATATAACGAAATATTATTAACATAATACCCTAATTGCTAGTTACTGAAGTATTTGTCTACAGTCTACAGCATCCTTGGAAGAATCTACTGTACGTAGTATGCAATAATGATTTGAGAAGTAAAATAAAAATATTACAAACCTAGTGCTAATTTGGGAAAATAAATCATTCACTTACATTTGATAGCGAAATTCAATTTTTGTTTGTCCAGATACACATTGGCAAGAACTAAACACGGGTTTACCAGTCGAGACATCAAAAAGTTGGCCATTTCCAACGAGAATGAGAAAGCGGATGACCCGGTCATTAGGACTGCAACGTGCATCTTTCATGGTTCCTGCTGAGAATCAACCTCTTGAGATTTAAGCCATGGCCCAAAATAGAATAGGCTACGTTGTTCACTCGGCGCACTGGGAGATCGAAAATTAATTATTTTTGCTTCCATGTTCTCCTGATGGCTTATAGCTCTATAATTTATTTAATTTAAATAGTCTACCTATTTGTTTCAACAGTCGAATTCCGTTAAAAAAAAATGTAGTGCTTAAACTTTGATACGCCTAAATTGCTAAGATTGCTTAATATATAAAGTATTATAATTGCATTTTTGGGCTAATATAAAATAAATATATTGCAATATATCAGGAATTCTGATACCTTATATATTACGTGGGGGCTTGGTGGCTGAATCGTAAAGTACTTTGCTTCCGATCATCATGTACCCCATAGATCGCAACGTCTGAAAGAGGCAATTTAATTTCACTTAAGCCAACTGTGTATCAGACAATATGCCGTCTATGTTAATTTACTTGATTACAATGACGTTTTCCAGGAGTCGGTTTTCATATTATATATATATATTATATATATATATATATCTGTGGCATTTTACGTCTCGAGAGACGATCTTTTCCCTTTGCAACTTCTTGTGTGACTAAAGAGGCCAATCCTTGATACACAGCTGCGATCGCAGGTTGGGCATATATAATCACCAGGCGCCGTTGCATTTTCACCCTTCTTTCTGCTTCTGTTGTGTATGACATCTGCAATCTGTGACCATTCCTTTATGCTCTCTCTCCATGTGGATCTGTCCAGTGCCACCTCTTCCCAGTTGCCAGTGTCGATTTTGAAGAGCTTCATGTCGCGTTTGCATACATCCGTATAACGTAAAAGTGGGCGACCAGCGGCTCTCCTGCCTTCTATTAGATTGCCATACAGGATGTCCTGTGGAAGTCGACCTGCTGGCATTCTACGAACGTTGCCAAGCCAGCCAAGGCGTCTGATGCTGATAACAGAGCGGATGTCCTGGCACCCTGCTCTTTGTAGCACTTCCTCATTGGTTATCTTATCTTGCCACCTTATTTTAAAGATCCGCCTTAGGCATCGGAGGTGGAAGACATTCAGCTTTTTTTCCTGCCATGAGTAGGTTGACCATGTTTCACTTCCGTACAGCAAGGTGCTCAACACACAGGTCCGGTAGACTAGGGCTTTAGTACTGCTAGTCAGCAATATGTTGTCCCAGACTCTTTTCTTCAACCGTGACATGGTGGCCATTGCCTTGGCTATCCTGTTGTTTATGTCTTTGTCCAGTAGAGTGTTGTTGGATATGATGGAGCCAAGGTAACAAAAGTGATCAACAATTTCTAGTGGTTGGCCATTAATGCTTACTTGAGGTGCAGTGTTTGTGTTTTGGACAAGTATCTTAGTCTTGCTTTGACTGATGTTTAAGCCGAACTTCTGGCAAGCAGCAGATAGTTTGTCAACCAGGGACTGTAGCTGAATATCAGAATCAGCCACAATAGCTGCATCATCAGCATACAGGAGTTCCCTGATGAGTAGCTTCCTAACCTTGTTTTTGGCCGCAGCCTTGATACATTAAATAGTTTTCCAGAGGATCTTGTATGGAGAAACACACTTTCGTTTATGTCGTTGTACGCATAATGTAGTAGACAGGAGAAGAATATGCAAAACAGAGTAGATGCGAGCACACATCCCTGCTTGACACCACTGCAAACCTCAAAAGGTGCTGATTGGGCTCCATTGAATTTGACAGTACATTTAGTTTCCTCTTGAAAACACTCAATGAACTTCAGTAGTTTGTGAGGGCAACCTATTTTCCTCAGGAGTTTGAAAAGGCCATTTCTGCTGACCATGTCAAAAGCTTTAGTCAGATCAATAAAAACAATGTAAAGGGGTCTGTCTCTCTCTCTTAATTTCTCCTGCAATAGTCGTAGAGAAGATATCATGTCTATAGTGGATCTACCACTCCTGAATCCACACTGAGACTCTGGGTAGACTCTAGAAGCTATCACTTGCAGCCTGGATAGTGCCACTCTCGCAAAGATTTTGCCCACTATACTGAGGAGAGAGATACCCCTGTAATTGTTGCAGTCACTCCGATCCCCTTTGTTCTTGTATATTGTGACTATAGTTGCGTCACGCATATGCATGCATGTATGTATGCATGTATGTATGTATGTATGTATGTATGTATGTATGTATGTATGTATGTATGTATGTATGTATGTATGTATGTATGTATGTATGTATGTATGTATGTATTTATGTATGTGTGTGTGTACATGTGTGTGTGTGTTAATGTTGTTATATAGCCTCAATGCAACGACAAAAGCGTTAGTTTCTGGTAGAGGAGCCTTCTTTCTGTGCACTTCTAAAGTTATTCGTCAATGGCTGGAGATATCAAGAGCTCTGACTATCTGTCACTCAGCCACAATTCAGCACACGGGTTTTCAAAGTAACTTTTGTCTTTGCGGGAAGCCTTTTTCTTAAGACAAGAAACTAGGAAGTAATTTTACTAGTGTCTCCACTGCAGGCACCAAAGATAACGAGTTTCCATAGCAGGCGGTTATGCTGTATCGAGACATACGCAGAGTACTTTTAAAAACTATACGTGAACGGTTTAGAAAGCGTCATTTAGTACATGGGCAGCACAAGGATCGATCGTGTGGTCACCTAAAGTCTTATTATTTACTAACGATGATCCTTCGCCTACTTATAAATATTCATACACATCTCCCACAGTTTTGGCCCCACTAAGAGTATGGAAAATTTAAAGATGTCAGGCAATGTTTACTATCAGCATGTAAGACATTACGTTTGATGAAAACAGTACGAGATATAACAGGATCTATAGTCTATACTAATCTATAAGTTGTTCCCCAATTTTTATTCTATAAGGCCTATAGTTTAACAATGGTTTAACTTTTTTTTTTTTAAATACATGCGTTTTAAAAAAAAATATCTAAGAGTTCAATATATGATGTAGAAAAAAGAAACCATTGTGGTAGCCTGGTAGGAAATATGGAAAAACACACACACACGATTAGGTCTACAGTGTTTTTCCGAAGTACGAACAAGGACTACTACCACAATTCATAATAAAGATTTAGCTTGTAAGCTTGCTATAACCATCCGAACAATTTTTGTGCCACACCAAAGGTCAGAGCCTTCGCTAGCATCGCGCATTGCCTACTTGGGCGTTGAACTAAGAAGATTATAGAAGTGTCCTGCTGTTTAGCCAGACTAACACTGCCGTCTGCAGCACTATTCGCTCCTTTAGTAACAGTTTAGTGCGTCTTACGTGTTAAGCAATTAAGTGAAAGAACTTATGAAGTTATATATATATATATGACCATCAATGGGTTAAACGTTTAGAGCATTTTGTGTCAAAAGAATACTGCAACCCTTATTTTCTTATTTTGGAGCAATTATACAGCTAAAAAAATAGTAAAGTTCCCCTTTCAGGCCTTGCGATCTATGGGGCATCTATCTGTGACCCACGGTTAACGAGGGTGTCATGTGGCCAGCACAACGACCAACCGCCTTCTCTTTTCCCCAACTAATGTCATGAAGGCTTAGTAAGGCTACCTATTAGAGCTGGGTGGACTCAGAGGCGCCCAAAGATCCCGAAATTAAAAAGCCCAGTTCTCACCAGGATTCGAACTCGGAACCCCCCAGTTCGGAAGCAATGCGCTGCTCAGCCACCACGTCTCCAATTCTACAAGTACCACCATTCTAGTTTTGGTGAGGTGGGGGCAGTATTTACGTTGACAAATCTAACTTTACTTATTAGTTACATAGTTTTAAAAAATCCAAAATAAAAAAAAAGGTTGCCTTTAAAGTTGTAATAGCAATTTAGAAGTCCATCGGAGTAATGGAAGAACTACTGTCCTCTACATTTAACCATGACACCTTCTCGATGAAGGCAATGTATATCATATATAGGCCTTTTCTACATATAGCTCTAATAATAAATCTCTGGATCGTACACAACAATATGTCTAGCAGACATGTTTTAAAATGTAAACAATAGCAGAGTGAATTGTTTTATAAATGAAATGTAAATTAAAACTGTAAGACTTGATGAAGAGAATTTTGAACAACATGAAATATTTCATTAAGATCTAGTAGACTATTTATAGCTACCAAACAACAACACGTGGATAGACATTTTTCAACAAGACATGATTTGGCCCTAAACCAAAAAATACAAAACATGTTTTTCTAATTCCCATTTAAAGATCAATAGGTGTTTTTTATAACGAGTTTGGGGGGTGGGGGTAAATAGGTTATTTACAAAGTGCGAAATCCGGTATTCCATAGAATGCCTAAAAACGCCAAGGCAAAATACGAAATTAATTCTTGATTTCCTACTTTTCTAGGCATTGCATAGAATATACCTAGTAATTCTATAGACAGGCCTGGGAAACCCAAAATTCTTGACCTGTATGGCGACATTTATGCACTACGCAAGACAGCAGGGTTTCTGTCCAGAGCCTCTCAAGCCCTCACTCTAATGGAGTTTGATGATGATGATGACGATAGAATGACTATAACTGCTTTAGGCAATGTGTGAAATATTGATTAAAATTAGTTTAATTATAGCATTAATTTCTCGAAATACTATTTCTATTTGGCCGTCATCTGAATAATTAAGTCTTGCTCTTTAAAGTCTAAAGTTTATTTAATTACGACTGTCTTGGTGTACCGGTACATGCTTAGTTTAGTCAACTGTAATACGTAAAAAGTTGATACAAGAGATGTTCCATATTGTGGTGTACGAAAGAAAAAATGCGCTCAAATATGTAACCATGACATGGGCGTAGCCAGGATTTTTTTTCGGGAAGGGGGTGGGGGGGTGGGGGTGGATTTCCCCCCCCCCCGAAATTTTTTAAAATATGTATTTATGTGTGTGTGTGTGTGTGTACATAATCTTTATTGCATTCTGACCCTTCATTCTTTCGGAAGACGTTTATTGTGACCTAGAATAGGTTCTTCCATGAATTAGTGGGAAAATTGTAGATTCCCCGCCATTATTAGCAAGGGGGTCTGGGGGAGCTCTACCAGCGCGGGGCGAAGCCCCGCCGCCAAGTAATTTTTCTGATATTAAAAGCCAACAAAATGCATATTCTGAGGTATCTACAGTGCATTTTCCTGCTATTAAAAAGTTTTATTTCAAAAACCTAATGTGCTATTCTTACTGACTTAGACCCTCCCGCGCCGTTCGGAACATTTGACGTCAACCTGTTTCCATAAAAATCTGTCACTGGTAATGTCTGAAGCCTCTTCCCACCTGCTCTGAGGACCTCCATGAATGAGTGGCGTCAAGTTCTACTAGGATATCATTGCAACTCTTCTTATGCGTAATTTATTTTGTCGGAGAATATGTCCCGCAAACCTCATGCGTCGCTCTCTCACAATCTTACTAAAGGGTCGACTCCCAGTTCGGCATAGGATTTCCTTGATTTACACCCGATCTCTATAACTGACTCCTAAAATCTGTCTTAGCCATCTTTGTTGAGCCACATTTAGTGTTTTTCAATTTCGGCAGATGACTATTCACTGCAGTTTATTAAGGGAGCCCTGCCACTGGTAAAAATGTGTAACCTCTCTTGAATACGCTCTTGGAATTAAGTGACTGTAGTTTGCTTTAGATTTAATATCGAAAAGAGAAGTTTTATTTCCACCTCAAAATGCTCTGTAGGGGATCTTAAACTCAAAACCATCTGGAGGGGTTTTAAACTTTTAAAAAACGCCATCTGTAGAAGAGGGGTTTAAACTCAAAACCCCGATTGGATTGGCTACGCTCAAATAATTTTAGTGTGTAATTTGCTTTTTTTTTTATATTGAAGAGGTATTTTTTAGCATCAAATCCATCTGAATGGGGGTTTAAAATCAAAATCCCTTTTGGCAACGCTCATACCCTTTTGAGTGTGTAATTTGCTTTTTTTTCTTCAACTGAAGATGTATTTTTTAGCCTCAAACCCCCCTGGCGAGGGGATTAAAGTCAAAACCCCTTTGACTACGCTTATAGATTTTAGAGTGAGTAATTTGCTTTTCTTTATATTGAAGAGGTACTTTTTGGCTTCAAACTCCACTGGAGGGGAGTTTAAACTCAAAACCCCTTTGACTACACTCATAACATTTTGAGTGTATAATTTGCTTTGTTTTTATTATTAATTAAAGAGGTATTTTTTTACCTTCAAACCCCGCTGAAGTGGGGTTTAAACTCAAAACTAAGTCAAAACCCATTTAGCTACGCTCATAACATTTTTAGTGCGTAATTAGCTTTTTTTTTTTATATATTGAAGAGGGGGTTTATCGTAAATTTTGGAGGGGGGTTTAAAATCAAAATCTCCCTTAACTGTGCTCTTGGAATTAGGGGATTTTCGTTTGCATTTTTTTTTGTTGTTTTGTTTTATAGAAGAGGGGGATTTAACTTCAGGGGGTTTTAAACTCAAAACCCCATTGGTTGTGCTCGGGCAAGTGATGGTTTAGTATTAAAATCTCACCTAAAATAAACAAAATCAAAGCAAAAATCATTCACTAAATTCCAAACCCCTTCAATCCCAAGGGGGGGGGGATTTTATTTCTGGGGGGGGGGGGGGGGGTTGACCCCTGGCTACGCCCATGAACCATGATGTAGCCAAATACAACTAGTAGGAAAGAATCACTTGACTAAATATTGATTTAAAAGCTGATAAAACGTTTTGTTGAGTGATCGTTGAAAACACACGTTAATTTATCATATTAATCAATTAAGGCTTCAGTGCAATTAATTTTTGTCTGAAATAATGACACATTTCGCCATTGAAAAAAAAATGCTTATGCCCGATGATTATATATAAACTCGTCTTGACATTGTGCTTAATAATTAACTCAGTGGCTGCTATCTTACAACAAAAGAAATGTTTAAAATAATTAGAATAAGGTATTTTCTCATTTAAATTCTTGCTATCAGGTTGATCTAATTGAGGTTAAGTCTCACCCAGATTTAAACAAAATAGAATAATATTACACAATGAATTCAATTGTGTGCAACAAAATGCAGAAGGTTCACCAGCTCCAGATTTTTCTACAGGGTTGACCCCTGAAGCCTTTCTTGGATTCAGCTATAGGAAATTAGTTACAACATAGTACAAGAGTTTTGTTGTTGAAAGAAACTACTGGGGAAAGAGGAGGATTTGATAGGGGCGCAATCAACTTTCTGAAAACTGACAAATTATGTCAGGAATGGCGTTCAGTACTAGAATACACAAATCTGTGTTTGGAGTAAATTTATGGAAAAAATAAAAGTCATCTACGTTAATCATTGTGACATACCGGTAGTTTATTCTACAAGATAATCTGTGGCATAGTTTACTCTACAAAATACTCTGTGACGTAGTTTACTCTGCAAGATACTCTGTGACATCGTTTACTCTACAAGATACTCGCTGACAGTTTACTCTACAAAATACTCCGTGACATAGTTTACTCTAGAAGATACTCAGTGACAGTTTACTCTAGAAGATACTCAGTGACATAGTTTACTCTAGAAGATACTCAGTGACAGTTTACTCTAGAAGATACTCAGTGACATAGTTTACTCTAGAAGATACTCAGTGACATAGTTTACTCTACAAGATACTCCGTGACATAGTTTACTCTAAAAGATACTCTGTGACATAGTTTATTCTACAAGATACTCCGTGACATAGTTTACAAGATACTTCATGACAGTTTAGTCTACAAGATACTCCCTGACATGGTTTACTCTAAAAGATACTCTATGACATAGTTAACTCTAGAAGATACTCCGTGATATAGTTTACTCTACAAGATACTCCCTGACATAGTTTACTCTAGATAGTCTAGAAGATACTCCATGACACAGTTTACGGTACGGTACTCTAAAAGGTAGTCCATGACAGAGTTTAGTCTATGAGATACTCAGAGACATAGTTTAGTTTAAAAGATACTCCGTGACATAGTTTACCCTACATTATTCTCTGTGATATATACTTTATAAGATAATTGTACAAACTGTAATCACAATCAAGATGGTAAAAAAAAGGTGGCCTGCCTAGGGCAAAGAAGCTAAATGTTGATAGGCTGGCTGACGTACGAGAGCACTTCATATTGCTACTCGAGGCTGATCTCCGAAAGCCCCAGGACGATGATCCAGTGAGTAACTGGAGCCAGCTAAAAGCGATACTTCAGGACGTGACAGCCAAAGTCGTGGGATACTGCAGTAAACCCAACAGAGGCTGGTTTGATGAGAACAATACCGCAATTCAAGAACTGTTAAAGAATAAGCACAACTATTATCGCTCTGTTCTTGCGAACCCTAATAACAACGCAGCAGAACTCTCTATAAAACTTCTTGTCGCACTCTGCAGCCAAAGGTCAGGGAACTAAAAAATAATTAGTAGCTTGAGCTGTCCGTAAACATGCAGAGACATGCTGATTCTGGTGACACACGCTCTTTCTATGAGTTGCTTTGATGTGCCTATGGCCCAACTTACCAGACTACAGCGCCGCTAAGATCATCCGATGGATCTACCTTATTAACTTGCAAGGCGGACATTAAATCGATGGACAGAACACTACAGTATGCTATTTGGTGATAAAAGGCACGTATTGGAGGAATCGCTGGCAAATGTCCCTCAGTAAATTATGAGAGAGGAGCTCGACGACCCACCGACATTTGAGGAAATTGACACAGCAATATCTAAACTAAAAAAACACATCTGGCTCTGATGGACTTCCCGCTGAAATATTTAAAATGGGTGGTGTCGCCCTAACCGAGAGGCTAACAGACTTGTTCGCTCTTGTGCTGGGAGAAATGCGTGGTCCCACCAGAACTTCGAGATTGCGTAATCGTATCCCTATACAAAAATGGTGACAAGTCTAACTGCTCCAACTATCGAGGCATTACACTTCTGTCAAAAGCAGGAAAGATCTTTGCTCGACCGACTAACCCACACTTTAGTGGACGAGGTCTTATCTGAACGCCAATGTGGTTTCAGAGCCGGCAGAGGTACATCTGACATGATATTTGTTCTGCGACAATTACAAGAAAAATGCAAAAAGCAGAACCTAAACCTATACGCTGCCTTAGTGGACCTCACCAAAGCTTTCGACACGGTCACTAGCTATGGTTTGTGGAGGTTTTGGTTAGGCTGGGATGCCCACCTAAGTTCCTATCTATTCTCAAGAAGTTTCATGTGGAACAAAAAGGCCAGACACAATGGTGACCTGTCTGATCACTTCCCAATAGAAAATGGCGCGAAGCAGTGCTGTGTACTTGCTCCTACTCTATCTTCTTTGGCGAAATGCTGGGTCAAATGAGGCAGCGATTGCACGAAGGCATCTTCATCCGGTTTCGTTCAGACGGCAATGTGTTCAATCTTCGACGTCTACTATCCCATACAAAAACAAAGGAGATGGTCATAACGGAGCTCCTCTATGCCGATGATTGCGCCCTGCTAGCTCACAATGAACATGATCTCCAGAACGCGGTAAAAGAATTTGCATACGCTGCCGCCTCTTCCTGTTTAGGCTTATCTATAAACCTCGGGAAAACAAGCCAAGTTCCAGAAGTCACCCAATAAAACATACTCAGCCCCAAAGATCACCATAAACTGACAGCCCCTTAACGTTGTAGACCACTTCACATATTTAGGTAGTATAGTGTAAAATGACGCCTCACTTTCAAGAGAAGTTGATAACCATATGGTTAAGCCAGTAGCGCCTTTGGACGCTTCAGACGAGAGTTTGGCGGAACAAATCTCTCTGCCTGCCTACAAAATCAATGTCTACCAGGCGATGGTTCTCTCAACCCTTCTATATGGCTCTGAGATGGACACTATACTGAAAACAACTAAGACTTCTTGAGCGCTTTCACCAAAGATGCTTGCGCTCTATCATGGACATACGGTGGCAAAACCGCACTACAAACAGCGATGTCCTTGCGATCGCCGTTATGGACAGTATAGAGGTCCGACAGTTACGCTGGGCAGGGGACATATCCTTTATGGGAGACGAACGTATGCCAAAGGCAGTCTTTTTTTTTTATGTGCTAAAAGGTGGTCGACGTAACAGAGGCGCCCCACGGAAACGCTTCAAAGACCAGCTTAGGCGTCAACTTACCTTTGCTGACATAGAAGAGAGCACCTGGTTGCATGCGGCCTCAGAACGAGACAGCTGGAGGTCACTCACGAAGGCCGCGGGATACACATTTGAGACCAAAAGAAAATCTGCTGCCGGGAGCAAATGCAGACGGCGACCACCGGCGGACAATGGTTATGCTTGCCCTGGATGTGGCAAAATATGTAGGTCACAGCTGAGGCTGCGCAGCCACAGGAAATACTGCATTCCTCACTAATCTTCGGACTCGAAGACAAGCCTTATTATTAATCACAATTATATAAAGTACTGGGTTATTTCTTCTATTGAATCACCACATTGGTGTTTCAGGAAAGACTTCCGGATTTTACAATAAAATATTCAATATTCAGATTTTACAAAACATCTCAAAAGTGCATAATTTTTTAAAATATAAATGTTAAGAATTTCTTTACCCATATTTGTTTGCAATGTGAATGAGTGTCTTTTTATCTTTTTTTTTTTTTTTTTAAGAATGTAGTTCAAAACATTGAGAAAGTGTAAAAAAAAATAATAATTAGTAGATTTCCTAAAACTCTACTGGTATAAATCCAATTCAATCAGAACAAATATTGAATTAAAGTACCTTTTTTTTAATATAAATAATCTTTGGAAAACTTAGATTTCATATATTTGATATTAAGGAAAAAAAATGTATTAGCTTCTCTCAGTATACAAGTGAAATCTCTATTACATACACACGACAGTTTTTAGCAAACATACAAGCAAAAAAGAAATACAGCAGTAGAAAGTATTGACATTTTAAAACTAACAAGATACCTGTAATAATAACCAATCAGGCTAATCAGTTTCTATCACATGGTGAAATATTTTTTTTATAAAATCACAATGCACAACAACTTCTAACAACAGAACTAGATATCTAATTAACATTGGTAATAAATTAATGGAGAGTAATGGATGCTGTTACATTCTTTAGCTTTGTAAACAATACATTATTTTCTTTTTTTTTTGCAATTTTTACTCGCTACTTAAAATGTATGTTCCAAGTAAAATATTGGCATTTTATAATGGTAACACCTTAACAGCATATTTTTAATGCTGCAACATCTATCACACAGTGTTAGTGAAACCTTTTACAGATGTGTCAGCTCGGATCTATAGTGTAATACCAATTAATTCTATAGGAGTTAAAGTTCATCCATTTACCATTTAAAGTCAGACAAAAGATGCATACCTATTAGCATATGAGTTGTCAGAAGGTCAACAAGACTTATTTCAAACATTTAAATATGTAAGAGAATAAAATACTAATTTAAAAAAAAAAAAAAAAAAAAGCAGTAAACTATTACAGGAACCATACCAGAAAGAAATATTAACATTCCAAATACCAGTCTAACATTTTGAGCCAAGGTGCCAAGCTAAAATGAAAGTACTCTGGATGATTTGTCAATTATCTCAAGTGCATACTTTATCCTATTTTTTTAAAATTCTGCCTTTAACCCTATACTAGAATGAACATTTAAAATGTTCACACGTTATTCCGTATCGCAACAACAAAAAAATATGTATTCAACACAAACTATTTTTTTAGAGAGACATTATAGTTTCTCGAACATATTTAATTACTTAATGGTAGCTTTTTAACCACAGAACACTACCAAGCACATGCATTACAGATACTTGATACAAAATTAGACCTATTAAACCTATCAAAAAGCTTAGCTTCAAAAATCACAAAAAACTGATATTTTTGTTTTTGAGGTGGATGTCAGGGAACAAATTCACAATGAATGCTGCTACCTTTGTACTTTGAGAAAGTAACAACTGTGAATGGTCTTCATCCTGACCACATAAATTTATTTGAAAATCACTGGGCTTGGAAGTGACAGAATTCTTCTGAACCTACTATATATGGAGATATATTTATATGTCTTAAAATCTTTGGATGGACAATTCTTGTAGTGTAAATAAAAGTATGTTGAACCCAGCAACATTTCATCATTAGAAATTAATAATCATAAGTAGTACAAATATAGTTCACAACCTACACTCAAAGTCACAGTGCATATGACGGCCTATGTGCATGATGATATTTCAACATGAACAAAAGTCATATAGCCAGTTAAAAATGCTTTTGAAAAAAATTACTGATACTCGATTGACAACTTAAAAGACTGAACTAAACTAATTCCCAACTATATTAACCTGAATATTTAATATACTGTTCAATCTTCTGAACCAAAATAACATTATTATATCTTTATGTCTTACAACAGTAGTGAAATTTTTTTTAAAAATCAACACTAGATAATACGTCATGTAATGTCAAAATGCATATCCACTAAGTTGCACTTGATAAACATGTCACAATGCAAATATTCTTCTTCTAGAATTCTTTCTGTTATTGAGCTGTAGGCTCTTTCCAACAATAAATATAATTGAAAAGTTAATGTAAAATTGTTTTTAGATATCCAGGATAATAGGGTTAACTGCCAAATAAAGAAAAAAAAAAAAACAACAACAGCACTAATATAATTTAATTAATTGACTTAATCATGTCACAATTAATGATATGTTAAAAACACAAATGCTTTACCAGAAGTTTTTAAATAAAACAAGATTTGTCACTAAAATATTTCTATCCCAACCTGACTTTTAAAACAAATGTATGTTATTCATATGACAAAAAATTTATGTGTGATTAAAAAATACAAGTTCTAAATTGCAATAAATTAAATAATACATCATTCAATTTATAAAACTAAATAAAATAAAACCTTAAAAAACAAACAGTAGGTGGTACATGTAACAAATATCTTATTAATTTTGATCAAATTATTTATAAAGAGTGATTTGTTTTATTCTAATGAATATCACAAAGCAAATTTTAGACTCAATCGTCAACTAGATACATTTTCCCCTCCTTTTGTCCCCACACTATGCAAGGCAAAAGCATGAGATAACATCTTTCTAACTTGATATTAAACACATAATTAACTAATATTGGTCACCGCCAGCAAACCAATAAAAAATATATATATATATAACACACCAAGCTTGCTTGAAATGCCAACTTCTCTCTAACCTTATGTAATGATCATATTAATTTCAAGTTAATACTTTTTAAAAAAATCCTAATAAATAAATTGTGTATTTTCAATCTGTGTACACTTTGAAATTGCAAAAAAAAAAAACAACAACTATATTTCTATATATTTAAACAAAGGACATAAAGTGCATAACTTTTGTTGTAAATTCTTCTACATTTTGAATTTTTGCCAAAGTAGACATCTGACATCTAATAGTGGCTAGTATATAAAAAAATATATATATAAAAAAAAAGAACAATTAAATTAAGCAATAATTTCATTGACTGATTATATGTGAGTACTTACATTTTACTTAATTGATTAGATCAGATTTTCATTAACAATGAAACTAAATAATTAGCTTAATTTGGCACAAAATACGCTTTGTAGCCTTATTTAAAAGTAGCATGCATTTATAATAATAAAAGCACTTTTGATAACATCAGTATGATCAATTAGAATCATTCTTTGATCCTTTAGTCAGCTTTGACTTTCTGCGAAGTTTCTTAATACGAGCCTTAGACTTAGTTTTTAAGTTTTCTTTTCCTTCCTTATATAGTGACCTCAGTCTATCCTCTTGAGGAATTTCTTTCATTTTGCCTTCTCTTCTTAAATATCTGTAGATAATATTTACATATTAAAAATTGAAATGAAAAAAATATAATAAAATATAGTGTACATTTTCTAAACACAATGCAACCTGTAAAACAAAACAAAATTATCATTTTTAAATGAAATATAAACCACAAACAGCGAATATAACATTTATCACAATTTTATGTATTGGTATCAGTGTTGTTGTTTTTTTATACATATTGTCAAAATCACTTGATTTTTTAAAAAGCATTCTACATGTTGCAAAAGAATTTTTAGGTTGCTGCTTTACACATCATCAAGTGACCCTTGACTTTCATTGTAGGTGTGCTATGACAGATCACAAAACCAAATCTCTCCACTTTTTCAGATCAGCAGCAGATACAAACAGCTTTTTCAGTTTTTTTGTAGCATTTACTGTCAAAGGCTTGAATTCTTCTTTCAGCTTCAGCATCCAACTTTCACAACTTTACACTTAAAAACAATGATGTCCAGGTTACAAGCTCCATTTCATACTTTTATATGGCTCCTTTTTGTCTCGAAAGGCAATGGATGCGCCCAGATGTCACTAGTTTTGGTTTAGTCTTGAGATGGGGCAGAACCCGGTGTGGCTAATCAAGCCAATTCTATAGTGGCAGACTTCGCCACAATTCATGCATGTGTATGCATATCTGATTCAGGCCTAGCGGACAGGCCAGCTTTTTTTCCCTTTTGATTAAGGCCGCTTCATTTCTTTTGCTCTCAGCAAGGATCGTCCCAGTATGCACAGTCTGTCTCCATGCACTCTAGTCTTTGGCTATTTCTACCCACATACTTTCGTTGATGCCTGTGGCTTTCATGTCTCGCTTGCAGACATCTCTATATATGTTAGTCTTGGGCTGCCCTTGATTTCATACTCAATCAAGAAAGAAAAACTATATAGTGTTTTCAACTTGGCCTGTGGGTATGCACTACAAATTTTAATGATAGGTTATTAATTAAAGAAAGACTGTTTAATACAAACAAATGTAAAAAAAAAAACACACACACACAAACATACTTACTTAATAGCCAGGTTGGTACCTCCAAGTGTAGAAGCATATCGCACAGGTGCAATCATTTTGTACAAAAGTAAAGTAACAGCTAAACTTCCCAATCCACCAGATCGAAAGGGACTAATCACTTTTTCACTTATGTTCCATTTTTCTAAGTATGGAACAATATCTAAGCCACTGAAAAAAAAAAATTTTCATTCCAGAACTTTGGTTGAGAATTGAATTGATCAAACATTATATAAGAAAATTTTCAATTTTGTTGAAACACAAATTTAGTAAAAAATTACCATTACTATATAATATTCAAATAATAATAAAGGCCTCTAGAAGAAACAATTATGCTAGTATTAAATCTATATATCCACCTTCTAATAAAGAGAAACTAATGGTTTTAGAAATTGTGAATGTGTGTAAGTTTTCAATTACAGATGAGGAATATATTATTCTTTTTATTTTATTTTCAACAATAACTTAGTAATTGATGTTTTTCTGATGTAATTTTTCTGCGCTTCCAAACAGTCAGATTTTTTACTGGGTTTTTATGTGACGCCAGAATGTCTAAAACGCGTAGCTTGCGTATATTTGACCAGGTTGTTAATATCAGTCTGACTCGCAGCCTATTTACTTTTTCAGCAGGGAGGGGTATGGATAAAATTCTTTTTTCCCCTAGATTTGGTTATTATAATGCTTTGAGTAGATCTACATGATTGTAGAGATGTAGACCTAGATCTCAGCAGTACCGACTGGTATGATGGTATCTATTATATACGCTTCGGCACCACATATCTATAAAAGATGTGTGTTACTAACCATATTGCACAATAAAAAAAGGATGTGTTTTATATGTTTATTTTTGCCCCCTTCAATTCAAATTTTCAGAAAAGTGACTACCTTCATTTTTTTAAAAATTCTATTGGCTTACTGTATAGCAGAAAACCATAAAGTTAAGCTTACAATATTGTAAAAGAAACAGATCTAGTCCCATGCAGGTAGATCTTGTAAAGAAAGAAAAATATATATATAGGTAAAGAGTAGATCTACATGCTTGACTAAAATGTCAGTGTGTATTTTCTCGACTGACCACTTAACATACAACAAACAGTATGGCATGGTGGTCTTATCATAACCAACTACATGTAGCCTACTAAAATTCTAGGCTAGGCCTACACTGACTAGTTTTTGGTTAGAATCATTTGGACACACTGTTTGTTTACTTTTTGGGATGTGAGGGGTTTGGATAAAAAAAAATTTTCTCGAGTTGGTTATCCTAATGAGACTAATGCTTTTAAATTTAGATCTATATATATAACTGTACCAGTGACTATGATAGCTATGGACTAGGCCATCATTAAGCCTAACAGCCACTGTAAGAATGAAGCAATATGATTGATTAGATCTAGATATTATATTCTATATGCTTTCAGTATTGTTGAAGGAAGTGATGTATGCTGAAGTTAAAAACAAAATCTCACATAATCACATTTTTTTTTAGAGATGTCAAGTATTTACTGTAAAATTATAAATATCTCTAAGTATTTTTCTGCACATTAAGGCTTTTAGTTAGGTAGATGTATTTGTCATGAAGATTTAATATATGAGTACTGGTGCCAAAAAGTGTCACATTATGCTAAAAATTAAAGTTGAAGTTTTTGGTTTCATTTCAACTGTATTCCTTCTTCAACCAGTTCACTTTAAGAATTTATCAATAGAAAATGAATTGCAAGATGTAGATTTTGACAGCAGTGTCTATTCATGGGGTACCCCCTTTTGCGTCACAGGTGCATCACTAGGACACCACTTGATAATTTAACAACTACCAATTGATAAATTCATTGTATTTTAGCATAATAAAACTGTCTTTATTGTTATTAGTCTTTAGATACTGAAATTTATGCTTTTGCATAGAACAAGTGGATTAGAGCTCAATTCAAAAATTGGGACACCGTAGCACCTGTGACACTACAAGTTAAAGTTTTATTAAAAGATATTCTGTGAGAATATAGAAATTATTTTATTTTTGCACTAAAGTGATCCATTAGACTTATTATTAAGTTCACTATTCTAGTCATAAAGTACTCATTTGTAAAAATGCTGCTTTAATTTCACAAAATGTCAGGGGTGCTTCATGGGACACCATTTTTTTAAATAATGTTTATAAATGTACATTTTTGTCTTATGTGCACAAGTGAATGATCATTATTATTTTAAATTATTGACAAATATATATTTTATATCTTTTGTTAGTTTTAACAAACAGAAAAAGGTTTGAAAAAAAAAAGAAAGAAAAGAAAACACATAAAACTGTGACACAAATTTTATTTGACAAATTCAGAAATCAAAACATTCCACTCTATTGCCATTTGGTATTAACATCACTTCAGTAACAAAGTAACAATCATGTCTGCATACACTAACTGTATGTCCTGCACTTCTGGATATACAGATATATTTTTATTTCTGTGCCTTTTAAAAAATTATTTCTGCGCTGATCATCCAGGACTTCTATCACAACTCCTGTTAAAATAAATTACCAGCAATGTTGAAAAGTTAATACTTCAATCTAAAACATACTTTGAACTTGTTTATTTAAATTAAAAGGTACAAAGTGCAAAAAATTATACCTGGATAGAATATTTCTCCATACTTAACAATCACACAGCTATTTACAATGTACTTTTGATTAGTGAAGGAAATTGTTTGGGCCTGAAAATACAAGAAAATGGGGCTGAAATACTTAATTTCTAAAATGAGTCTAAAATTATTTAGCAGGGTATATTATTAAAAAACAACTTATACAATACAGGTAACAAAAGATTCAATGAAAATTTTTAAAATGTTTATATGTAAAAGATCTTTACCTTTGAATTTGAGCATATGGGACTGACATCCAAAGAGTCTTCAAGATTTGACTGAGATTGCACTACTGAAGAAAAAGAAACAATTTCATTTAGAAATCAATTAGGTAATTTTAAAATGAATAATGTTTTTTCTCAGATAATTGTAAAGTGCTATTTAAAAATAAATAAATACAAGTACTTACCATTTTGTTTCTGAAGTTTGAACACCTTCCAAGATCCACATATTTCATCATGCAGGCACTGACTGCCATATTAATTTCTGCATGGAAAGCAGAAACAGCTTCTATTTCTGTAAGCAATAGTGTTAGGTGTAATACCTCTCACTAGGTCATTGAAAGATCCTTCTTTATTTACTGTTTGCCACTTTGTTACCTTTCGCAGTGTACCATCACTCTGAACATAATCATCCGTCATCTTTGACCATATACTATACTCCACTCTGCTAATTCATCCGTGCAATTTTTTTAAAGGCTCAATACTTGTTAATTAAATCCACACCACAGTTGCTACATGATCTTTCAATGCACTGCAGCTTATGAAAACAATTGGCATTAGTTCTTGGGCATAGAGTTAAGTTGAGTGGTGAAGCTGGATTTTTAATGTCAGCTCTCTGTGTCCTTTTTTGATCAGAAAGTTTATTAATGCCCTCTATGTAAAGAAAAATCTTCAAACAGAACTCACATAAGCAAGACTGCATCTTATGTTAAGTAGCTTTTGCATGAAACGTTTTCCTGTTTGAGCACTAACAGATGATTGAGAGGGATCAGTTCTTGAGACATCCTCTCTACTGTAAAAAATGAATATTGTTTCCAAGGCATTTTGTGCAATGCAATCCCTCGTTTTTTTTTCTTGCAATTTGTTCTGATTTGCACTTGGACATAAAACTTCTTGGAAGACCAAAATGTTAGAAATGAGTGGCACAACCTCTGAGTTTGTTGTACTTACTAAGGATACTTCAGAGTGCTTGTCTATGAGCACTAGACATCTGACTTTTTTTTTTTTTTTGCTGGTGGAGTGTAGTTAGGTTTTGATACTTTCTTTAATGTTGTTTAGAAAGATGAGCTTTCTTCTCTCAGGTAGGCGCAGGAAGCGTATGTCATGGACAGCTTTACTTTTTCTTGGGGAGCATATTTGTGTGAGACCATCAAAAACTGCAGCATATTTCTTGGGTGACCTAGGTAATTTCATCAAAGCCCTTGAAACAGCCATTCTTTTTGCCACTGGAGCCTGGCATCCAGTACCTAGTGATTCACCAACCTCTGCTGAGATGACATTAAGTGGACTATTAGCTTGCTGTTTTCTTTCTTTGCGGTTTCTGTTTATCCAAGCTTTTTCATGTGGGCTTAACTAGGCCCTGTATGCAGCTTTGATGCTTGTAAATTTAGAGTCTTTCTTGGCTTGTAGACGCCTTGAAACTCTAACAGATACTCCATTACTGAAATCTGTAATTTATAAAAATGTATAAGTTAAGTATCTAAATAAATAGATCTATTATATATACTAATAACTTTCATAAACATATATTATATATTGGTGCATTATTTAAATCTAGTCTAGTAATGCCCATAATTGCTTGATAGGGATAGACTCAATCAATAGTATAGGACAAGTACTGTTAATTATATTAAGTTATAATCATTCAGTGGTAGACTGAAAGAACTGAATACAATATAATTGAATATACTGTATAAACAATACAATGGAAATTAAGTGCAGGTTAAACCAAACTTTGTTTTAGATACAATATACATTTTAATATAGAATAGGTCTATAATATAGATCTAGATAATTTTCTAGATACTTGTCAATTTAAAGAAAAATATATTATTAAATCTAGAATTAGATTCTAAATCTAGAATTAGATTCTAAATCTAGTCATTAATGACCTAGTCTAGAGTCACTAGTCTAGATTCATAAAAGATCTAATGATTTCTTATCTAATAATCTAGTTTAGATCTAAATCTAGATATTGAATTAGATCTAGACTCTTGTACTCTACTCTAGGTCTAGATCAAGAGTAAATCTAGCTATAATATAATGAATTACATAATTAGTCATAATTAGATCTAGGTCTAGATCTAGAGTAAATCTAGATTTAGGTCTAGTCAGTCTAGATTTCTAGATCTAGAGTTTAGCCTCTTAGCTCTTTAAAGTTTTAAAGACAAGTGTCCAAGATGCGCCTCATACGAAAAATCAAATAGATCTAAATCTTATTTACAGTAATAAGTAAATTTTTATTATTTAATATTTCTTAAACAGTACTGCTTTATTTCTTTTAGATGTAGCTAATATTATCTGACACTGTAAAATCTTTAACAAAATATCACTAAAATCTATTTGGACTTAACAGACGCAAACTAGGACACCATTTGTAAACAAACGGAGTAGTGTCCACTGAAACCCCCCAAACGATGTAAAGTAAAATTACAAAAAATATAAAATAAAAGATGTCAAACAAAAAATGTTCATTTAAAATGACTATGAAAATAGTTTATTACATATATTA
Organism: Biomphalaria pfeifferi; assembly: GCA_030265305.1. Taxonomy (NCBI): domain Eukaryota; kingdom Metazoa; phylum Mollusca; class Gastropoda; family Planorbidae; genus Biomphalaria; species Biomphalaria pfeifferi. Next base: position 2,203,842 of record JASAOG010000024.1, read on the forward strand.
AAATCATTTAATCTTAATTGAAACTTTCCATGAATACAGAAAACTTAACAAATCCTGAACTCGTATTAGACGTACATGTGACGCCATAATTTATGCATGAAAAACACCAACACTTTGGACTTTGGCAACACGCGGGTCCCATGGAGCGCCTCAACGCCTAATCCAATTTACTTCTCAAAATAAAAACAAATTAATTATTTTAAATCCCTACACACGTCTACTATTACATCAACATAATTGTTTTAGAAATATAAACTTTTTGTTTAGTGACAGGCTTTAAAATTGATTAACTTTACGATTTAAGACTAAATTGTATTCAAGACGTTTCACGTGACATCATGATTGAATGGTTAAATTTAATAACCTCGTAATAAAAAAGCACTTCGATTAGGATATTGCAATCAAACTTATTTGTAATAAGCTTAAATTTCAGTACAATAATGAAATATCTACGTACCTGATGGGTTGTTGATTCACAAAAGATCACAAAAAAAACAGATTAAATGAGATTTTTGTGCAAGATTGCCGGCGATTGATCGTGTCGACGCTTGAGGCGCATCAATGGTTAAAGACCAACTGAAGAGGTTTTTATCGAAATTGAGATAACTATTGATTATGATAGTAGATGGTATCAAATATAGTTCCTAAAAATTTGAGTAAAAAGAAATACATATTTATACTAGAAAAATTCATTTGAAAGTGTAAAAAAAATAACGAGATTTGAAATGGCTTTGTCATGGCCGAAAGTGACGTTTCAGTATGGAAATTCGTATTCTTCTTATATAATACAGACGTTACTTCAAAAAAGAAGATGATTACGCCCTACGCGTCATGCATTTAGTCATGCATATTAACCAATGACTTAAATTCTGCCAAGTCACTGGTTTTTCTGGCTAGCTCAGGCAACCCATTCCATGCTCTAATAGCACTAGGGAAGAAGGAGTATTTGTACAAATTTGTCCTAGAATAGGAGACAAGGAATGTGCCTTTATTTTTGTGTCTTTCAGAGTATTTTATTAAGTTTTGTTTTTGTATTTGAAGATTATGGTTCAGTGTTTTATGTATAATTGCTACTTTACTTTTGAGTCTTCTGTCCTGAAGGCTTTCTAAATTTAGTGATTTTACTAATGGTGTTACTCTAGTCAAATGTGAATATTCGTTTGTTATGAATCTCACTGCTCTATTTTGTGTTTGTTCCAGTTTCTTAATGTTTTCTTGAGTTGAGGGGTCCCAAACGGTGGATGCATATTCTATTATTGGCCTAACCAAGGTTAAATAACATTTTAGTTTTATGTTCTTATTTGATTTATAGAAATAAACCCTAATGCTTTGTTGGATTTTTTTGTAGTTTCATCAATATGTGGATTCCATGACAGTTTTTCATTTATTATAACACCTAGGTATTTTGCGTTTTTAGTCTGTGTTACTGGTTTGCCATGAATAAGATAAGTGGAATTAATTTGTTTTAGTTTTTTTGTTACTCTTAACAACTGACATTTTTCTGGGTGGAAAGACATGCTCCAATTTGATTCCCATTTCTGTAATTCATCTAATTCTCTTTGTAAAATATCTGTGTCTTGTGTTGTTTTTATTGTTCTATATATTATGCAATCATCTGCAAATAATCTGACTTTTGTTCCTGAACTAATGCAATTTCGTAAATCATTTATGTAAATTAAAAACAGTAGTGGACCCAAGACTTCCTTGAGGTTCACCTGAGTTTACTGTTATTGGTGTTGATTTAGAGCCATTTATTATTACAGTTTGTTCTCTCCCTATCAGAAAATCTTTAATCCACTGATGCAGTGGACCACTAATGCCGAAATATTTTAATTTTTTAAGCAAACTATGGTGGTGAACTTTGTCAAAAGCCTTGGAAAAATCTAGTAAAATAGCATCTATTTGTTCACTATTATCTAAACCTTTTGAAAAATCGTCAATTAGTCCTATTAGTTGTGTTTCACATGATCTATATTTCCTAAAGCCATGTTGGTATGGGGTGATAACATTATGTTTGTCTAAGTGGTTTATGATGTTGCTACATATTATGTGTTCTAGGATTTTACATGTGATGCTGGTAAGTGATACTGGTCTGTAGTTTCCTTGATCAGATTTTTCTCCTTTTTTAAATAGGGGGGTGACATTAGCTTCTTTCCAGTCCTTTGGTACTCTTCCCTGGTTAAGCGATGCCTGAAAGAGTATTTTGAACACTGGGGCTAGCTCATTGCTTAGTTCTTTGAGTAATCTAGCTGGAATACCATCAGGTCCAGATGCTTTATTTGGTTTGGTGTTGGCTAATAGTTTTTGGATTCCATTTTCTTGTACTACTATATCTTCTATGTTGTCTACTTGGTTCAAATTCAGTAATATGTCTTTGTCTCCTGGGGCTGAGAATGCTGATGCAAAGTATTTGTTTAGGATGTTTGCTTTAGTTTCATTGTCATTATATATTATGTTATGTTCATCTTTTAATGGCGCTATGCCTGTTGTTTCCATTTTCTTAGACTTAATGTATGACCATAGGTTTTTGTTGTTATCTTTAGATATTATATTGTTTATGTATTCACTCTGCAGCTGTCTGCTTACTTTTTGGGTTAGGTGTTTAATTTTTATATACTTTTTGTGAACTCTTTCTGCCTTGGTTTCTTTAAATTTTCTATATAGGTTTTCCTTCTGTTTACAAAGCTTCTTTAGTCTATTATTAAACCAGCATTTATTTATTTTGTTTGATGTGTATTTAGTTGGTATATGATTTTCTATAATGCTTTTAAGATGGTTTTTGATGAAATTCCAGAGGTCATCGACTGGTTGGTTAATGTCTTTTTCTAATAAGAATGTTTGTTGAAAGTTTAATGCAGCTTGGTGTAGTTGTGTTAGGTTACATTTATTCCAGAGTAAGATTTTTCTTTTGGGTTTTGTATTGGCTACTGCTTTTATCTGACTGTGTATTTTAATGATCTCATGGTCTGATAGACCAGGGATAATATCATAATCAACTACTAATCCAGGTCTGTTGGTTAAGAAGAGATCTAATGTGTTGTTTAATCTAGTTGGCTTTTCAATGATTTGATCTAAACTTAGGTTGTGTTAAGTTTCTATGAAAAGCTCATTTATGTCCTTAAGGTTTTGGTGTTTATCTATGGTTAGTGTTTTCCAATTTATATCAGGTAGGTTGAAATCACCCATAATCCAAAAAAACTGCATTTTTATTTGTCTCTTTAAGTGTAGTAATCTGATTACATAGTTCCTGCATGTATTCTAAACTAGAATTTGGTGGTCTGTAAATGCTGCCTATTATTAGGGATGTTGAGGTGGTATTAATTTTACGAAATGTAGATTCTATATTTTTTTAGTTAGGTAAGGTAATTTCTTCTGCTATAAGAGTGTTTTTTATTGCTAAAAGAACTCCTCCATGATTATCAGCCCTATCTTTTCTAAAAATTTCATAATTACTATTGAAAATTTCTGCATTATAAATTTCAGAATGTAGCCAAGTTTCTGTTCCTGCAATTATGTCTGGTTTCTCACATTCTAATAAAATTTCCAAGTCTGCTGTTTTGTTCCTAATGCTTTGAAAATTTATTACTAAGATTTTAAGGTATTTTGGTATTACTTACGGAAAAATGTCAAGCTCAAGACACTAGATTTGACTAGATCTAGCTAGACCGCCTAGAGGATTCTAGATCTTATTTTTTGTTATTAAGATCAACTTAACGTGGACAATTTAGTCTTATTATTAGATTGTAACTAGATATGGATTTAGATATCTAATATAGATTTGTAGCTACATATATTTTTTTTACTTGTCTTAGTTTAGATGAAGATCTAGTCGTAGATCTAATTTAGTATAAATAAATTACTATAAAAATTAAATAAAAAAAAACACAATAATATAGGAATATAAAAATATAGTATTGTGACTTATATAGTGTCTAGCCAAGGCTATAGGGCTCGGTCACTTCACTAGTGGTCTGTAATATTAATATACATGTCCTGGGGAAGGTTCTGTCTAAATCTTTAGTTGGTCTATTCTTGTTTTGTAGTAGGGCCTACTACAAGATTTAGAAGACTATAGTGTCTATAGTAAGAATAGTTTTGGAAAGCATATAATTTGTACATATCATTCTTTAGGAAGGTATAGATCTAGATTTATAAAATCTAGACTTACTTTAAAAACTCTTTCATCATTAGACTCCGAGAATTATAAGAATTCAGATAGATCTACTATAGTCTATACTGACTATAGACCTTTATAGTATATAATCTAGTTATATTCTAGTAAAGTAGCACTAGATTCTTCTAGGCTGATATTAATGTTCATATTCATTAAATATTACTTAATTTTTCATTTGTGTATCTATTACTAAATATATATATATAAATATATATTTTTTTATTTAATTGTAGAAACCTGACATTGGCTAAAAGATCATCTGACGCGTCCAACAGTGGATGGCTGCCTGATTGTGTGTTATGCCAGCTGGACTGTTATTTTATAAGACTATTGAGCATCTTTTACTTCCATATCTAAAAGCTGATGCTATGACACTCAATGGCTTAGAAGAAATCCTGTCAGTTTTATATGGTTATGACAATAATCTTTAATAAATAAGTCTTATACAAGGACAATAAAGATTATTATTATTATTATCATATTTTCAGTTGGTTAGTTTTAAGCTAACATTGTCTTAAATTTTTAGAATTAACAAATTTGTTACATTTTCTTTATAAATACTCAAAAGTGAAAAAATATTCTTTCGGATAAATTTCAACTTTGTGGGACATGCCCTTTATATTTAATGCAAACATAAAGTTATAAGGCATTATCTTCGATTCCAAAGATTAAGGATGAACGCAGCATTTCTCTTGAACCCAGTTGCAACTTGTATATTTTGTCATATCTAATTCATTATGCAGACAAACCAGTGGTTTCTTTGGCATATAGGAAAGCAGATTGCCTTTGAAAAAAACAGCTGAAAAGCTCTGACGAGCTTGCTAAAGACAGATGCAGACGACAAAAAAAAATTAAATTATTATAAATGCGGAATGCATACTTTGTTTATATTTATAAATTAGTTAATGAAATGTAAATATTTCCAGTAAGACACTGTTTACAAAGATATTTTAAAGAAAATTTAGCACCCAAAAGTTATTTAGCCAGATAAATAATTTAATATTAGAACTTGAAATATTTAATAGCTTGAACCTAACTGATCAAATATATTAGCTCAGCTGTTTCTGCTCTTACTATCTTATTTAAATTAAAGTATTCGGATAATATTCTAATAGTTATAATGTTTTTTGTTTTGACAATAAAGATTATTATTATTATTACTTTGAAAATATGTTAATATAAGAAAAAGTTAACTATTAGTTAGCAATTCTGCTTTATAACAGCATTACGAAAAACAAATTGAGCTAACTGCTTCCAATATGGGGATTACGCTTAAATTTTTAAATCATATAAGTTAAGGAAGCTGTATTTGTACTTAGTGTGCAAGTAACTATCTAGCTTTGACTTGTTTCTCCCCACCCCATCTCTACACACAATTACACATTATCATTCCAAGGGCATTTGAATAAGTGAATTCCATTAGTCAAGGAGCTGTTTCTACAACCATAGTTTCTAGCATATAGATCTATTTTACTATCATTGTTATCAGAACGAAAGAATTGGTGATAAAAAAAAATTACAGGTGTACTGCACGACATAGTGGACAGAAACACTGTGTTGTGGTCAAATACTGGGTACGCATGAATGGATCCAAGTTAAACCGGTTTGCTAATTGTGATTAGCTTACACTCATAGTCATAAAAAACCACACGTGGACTGTAACAAGAGATATAGCAGACTGATTCACGGTGGACTAAAACTCGATAATAGTAGGCTTGACTAGATCTAGGCTAATCCGGCGAACATTATTTCTCTTACCTCTAAATTTAGTAGCGTGACCTAATTTCCATACTATGATGTCACGGACCAGTGTAGTGAGGGAGAAAGACATCTCGAATGGCTACGAGACTAAGACTTTTTAGTGTCCCTAAAACCCACATTAAAATGCTAATATCTCATTAACGGCTGAAAAGTTATAGAAAATATTTTGCATACACGTTTTTTTAAGCATTATATTACAGAAAACAAATATTAAAACGGTTTCTGTGATTGACCCCAAAACCTGTTCAGTTGGTCTTTAATTGTGGGACACGCTATTGTTTACATACTCCTGTTAATTACTAAGCTAGTATTTCCAGCGGAAACGGCACTTCTTTTGTTCTACACAATACCTGTGATGCTCAAAAGAACACTCATTCATAAAAAGTAGTGTCGTGGGAAAAATAATCCCATTCTTAACACACCCAGCACAGGCGCTTCATTTGGGACACCTCGACCTATTTTAAGCTCGTTATGCATGTTAAGAAAGCTTTTAAGAAAAAAAAAATACTTTACAATAAATCTTTAATGCTTGTTGTAACAGAAATGCAATGTTGAGCATATTGTTTATTTCTTGTTTACAATTCATAGAGGATTGTAATTCCGTATAAAGTGGGACACATCGCGATGCGCCTCAAACGCATTTTTGTGGCCGTGTTCAATCAATATTTTGATAACCTTGAGAAAAACTAAATAATGACATTGAAATATGAGGATCTTGTTAACATATCCCAACAAAGATGGAAGTTTTATGCCCCTTGGTTTTAGTACGATATTAATTCAATCATACCATGGTGTTCCGTTTTACATCAAAAGCCGCCATTTTGGGTAGTAATTTCACACATTTTTTACAATTTCAATATTTCCCTAGCACCTTATGAGCTCAAAATTTATAGATTAACCATTTCTTAATGCAATGTAATGTAAATTGTCACATTTGAATAACAATCTTATGAAATACAGACTTTTTAGTGAACAACCACCTAGTTCTAACCAGTACTAGAGAAACACTCTTATATCAACAAAGAATGCTCCAATCAACTATCCAGATGAACATAGAAAATACATAAATTCTAAATTTTGCTTTAAATAAAATTATAGAAGTACTTTTACTTTATATTTTATCTTTTTATTTTAATCCTGTGCTTTTAGAAATGTTTTTTAAAATAATAAAAAAGCTAAGAAAGGTAAAAATGACATAGATCATATAAAATACATTATTAATTATAATTGTCTATTATAAAGTACTCTATTTCAAGATAGTTATTACCTTCTCACAGATAGATAAAGGGAAGAAAACCAAAAAGCTGAGGTGCAGAGATGAACAGCTATTAAAATCTTGCCATGTTGTTTGTAAGTTTGCTTGAACCTTTGATAGAGTGATGGTTTCTCTGTAACAACAGTTTCTGCCACTTCACTTTCTTTAGTATTGGTTTGATCTTTTTTATCAATTTTCTGTATGTTAGCAGTGACACTTGCATTGTTGATATCTTTTTTTGTCTGATCCTGGTGTTGACTTCGAATTTGAGTTTTATAACGTATATAACGTAGGTTTGTAAATTGCACAGGATTAATTGTCAATAAATCAAATAGATTGGTGTTAATAGTATGGATAGGTCTAGATATTAATTTATACTGTTCATCTTTATCACAAGATCTAATGCTACTCGAGCTAGAGTTCTTAGATCTAGTACCGGTAATATAGATGAATATACTTGAAGTCCGACTAATTGAATGTAGAAAAACTGTTGAATTTAAGTTAAATGATTGTGATCTGGATACATGTGAAAGAATCTTTGTCTTATTAACAGAGAGTTTACACATAAATCTGGATGTTGGTGAGCTCAGAAGTGACAAAACTCTTTTAGGCGAAGTCATTATGATGAAAGGGAATGGATTCAATGGCAGTGATTTTAGTGATCGCGATCCGAAAGTAAAAGTCACTAAAGTCGCAGATACACGACGATCGAATTTGTTTGCATGTAGCACCTGTGCAGAGCGCGAAAAAAGAAGTAAACTGGATGACATAGTCGAAATCTTTAGCAAGGAAACTGATTGGAATAGTGAGTACTAAAATACAGCAACATTACATCATTTCAGGAGTCACCAATCATTCAATGTCTATGACTATGGTTTTATGCATGTTCATGTTGAGAAGTGATGATAAATAAAGTATAATGCCATTGGTTCATTTCCGGGGCACTAAATAACTTTCATAAACTTTTTTGACAAGAAAACAAATCTATAGACAAATAGATCTATATAGGTATTGATCTAATATAGATGGAGATGCATAATTAGTCATTAATAGTGTCTAGACTAGACTCTAGTATAAATAATAAAGCTCTTGAATAGATCTAATCACTTCTAATCTAGATTCTGTTTATTTAATATATCTAGTGCCTAGTATGGTGTGGATTAACCTACAAAGATCTAATCACTTCTAATCTAGATCTAGATTCTGTTTATTTGATCTAGATCATAGATTTGATAGATTATCATAGATCTATCTAGAGAGTCATAGATTTATCTAGACTACTAATAATCTAATTACTAAATTAGTCAAATATTATAGAATCTAGAGTACCGTAAACGTAGATCTAGTAGACTAAGTAGCAGTAGTCTGAGTAGATGTAGATCTAGTAATAGTATGGACTATGGTGTGGATTAACCTACAACTGTGTTTGTAAGTTATACTGTGGCTGTAGTGTAGTTATCATCTAGTTAGATTCTAGTATGATCTAGTCTAAGTCTAGTGATTTTTTAGTTTGTTGTTTTATATATTTATGATAATTTTAAATTTATAACCACTTAAACCAGTCACAGTGCTGAGGCTGAGTGTCTTACCAGTGAGTGAGAGTGTGTAACGTAAACATGTTTTATTTACTTAGTCAAGCTTATTTATTATTCATTCATTGTCTGATACATTCACATTGTTGTTATTAAATTTGTTAATTCGCTTGCTTTCTTAGCTTAACCACTTTAAGTCTTAACGTAAATCCATTTAGATCTAGTCTTAGAATTCTTTTAACTTATATATATATATAATAAAAGTTATATTCTTCTTATAGAGTCTAGAGTAGAGTCTCGATTGACTCTAATATAAGTATATCTAAATTATTATTATTACCTAAAAATAATAGGCTCTAGAGACTAAATTACTATTTTCTATTTATAGCTAGATTCTAGTCTAAGTAAGCTAGCAGCTAGATCTTTGATAGAAATAGAACTCTCTAAACTAGATCTAGATTCTAGACTCTAGTTACTTGTCTGAAAATAGTCTCTCTAGGCTTAGTCCACTTTGTCGTTACTACTTAGTCTTAGAGTAGCTGAGTAGCCTTTAGTAAGACTTTAACTAGTAGTAGTCTAGTTACTCTACTCAAGTACTAGATCTACTGATCTAGTATCATATTATTAAGTCTCTAGAGCTAGATCATTTAGGTCAGGGGTTCTCAACCTATGGGTCGCGACCACCCCTTTAGGTGTCGATTGACCATTAGTCTGGGGTCGCCTAAGACCATCGGAATTAGGGTTTTTGGTCTATTAGTCATCGGAAATTTGTTTTGAATTGGTTATTTTTACAAGCATATTTGTACCTTAGCTGGTATACATAACAAAGGGACATTACTTGGATTGATTTCCACTTTCGAAACTATGAAACGACCATCAAACAGAAATTAAATAAAATATAATAATAAATTATGGTGACATATTTTGGAAGACAGATATTTTGATAGTGAATACAGATGACATTTTGAATTAGTGATCATCATTGTTTGAAGGTAGACATACAATGTATATTTTATCAATAGTTACTTCTTTGTAATGAGTTTGATGCATTCAACGTGTTCTGCCATTTCACACTGATTTCTTTTCAATGTCAGTGACACAAATCTGAACCACATGTTTGCAGCCATATCCTTCTTAGAGATTGTGTTTCGCATTCATCATCCATTTCTAACATTAAGCTTATCTTTGCAGATCAAGTTTTTCCAGCCTGTTAGTTATAAAGTCTAAATAAAGAAGTACACTTGATGCTGAAGATTCATTCATTGTGCTCTTACAAAGACTCCACATCAATCCAATTTTCCCTCTAACGTTGGCGTATTTACAAATTTGTAGCAATGTAGTTGACCTTATTTAATATGTCCTCCATGCTTCGCCAAACATTTCACATTGTCACACAAGTATACACATGAATAGGGTGAATACGCAATAGAAAAATTAATAAAGGCAACTTATAAAGATAATTTTTTTGTTAGAAATTTATTTATAAAACACAATTATTTTACACTATTTACAAAAAGCTTTTTTCTGTGTTTAGCATCTATCAATGGAAATACAAACGTCAAAGATCAGATATAGACATTACGATAACGATTTTATAACATTAGCAAATTTACAATTACCTTGGCCTATGAACAAAAAAAATTACGTTGGGGTCGCTGCCTAGTGGGAATCGTATTAGGTGTCGCAGCACTAAAAAGGTTGAGAACCGCTGATCAGATCATCTAAAGTGACTTTAGATAGTAAGCCTACTTATAATTGTAGTAATATAGTCTGGAGTCCTTATATTCACATTGGCACTGATTTCTCACTATATAATAAAAATAACATGTATATATTTATGTATCTAAGACTAATCTGCGCACTGTTTTTTTTTTTTTTTTTTTTTTTGGATAACAGATCTAGATCTCTAGTCTAATCTAAATAAAAAATTATCTAGATGTAATTATATTTTATAAGAATTAAAACGTCCATATCAGTGGCATAGCAAGGTATCCCTGGGTCCCTGTTCAAGAATTTCTTGGTGGGCCCTGTTCCCCCCCCCCCCCCCTCCCCCCCCCCCATGAGACAAATTTAGTGTGCGACAAAAAATATGGGTACAATCCAATAGTATTGGTACATTTATCATATATCTGTTTATCAAAGGAAATTCCAATGCAAGGATTGTACCTTTTTTTTTTTTATAGGTAAAAAAAAAATATCCTCCCCTCTCTCATTATCATTTGAATTTGAAATTAAACTGGGCATTAATGACTCAAGAATTTGGACAATTTTATATGACCATGAATCTGTCAAGTAATTGAAAAACAATGGCATGATGTTGATAGTCTTCTCTGCGTCTAGAATTTTCTCTTCACAATAGTTGTAAGCTCATCAGGTTGTCTTTTTACTTTTTAACTTTCCGCAGTAGTGTTTAATAGAGAAAAAAAAACTGCGTCAAGAAAAGACAAGATAATTTTATTGGTCCTTTAGAAATAAATGGAAATTCTGTTTGACTACAATTGTCCACCTCAGCCTGTTATAACTACTATAACAAAAAACATTGATAGACTTCCTTCTATTTTTCACTCTTTAAATACTAGACGTTGATTTTGTAGTGTGGTCTGTCTAAAGTATCCTTGAAGGATTTGAGCTTCATCCTTGCTGTTGTAATTAGCTGATAATTATCAGAGGCCACATCTACTCCTCTTCTCTTCTAAAGGATACATCTGCTAGGCTCCTCTTCTCTTTGGCTACATCTGCTTGTCTTCTCTTGACATCAAGTACGCTCCACTTCCGAAAAAAATTTAAAATGGTCGATTTGATTTTCTGTTTTACCCTCTGGAAAGTCCATGTTGTCTCTTGTAAATATGGTTTTGTATGGAAATATGGTTCCTCCAATTAGCAGAAATCTGGAAAAATGTCCCCAATTTCATTGCATGTGCCTGAACCATGTTTTCCATGTAAAGCTAAGAGATCATTTGTCTCTTAAAAATAAAAAAAACAGTTGAACCTTGTGTTAGCTGCATTATTCTGTATTTGTTTTTTAGCGGCCCCTGAAAGTGGAAAAGATGTTTTTAGTTTTGTGTGGCCTGTCTGTCCATCCCATTTAGATCTCAGAAACAAGAAGAGAACATGAAAATCGGACATCATGATATTTTAGATCATTCAAAGTTTTGATGCAACGGCTACTTTTTTCTTTTCTGAAAGAAAAAAGCTAATTTTTTAAATCAATTATGCAAGCAGTTTTTTCATAAAAATACACCATTTTTACAACTATTCACTATTAATAGTAACAAACACTGAAGGCTTTTTAGTAAGGGAGATGTCAATTTACCATTTTTTTAAACACATTTATGCAAACAGTTTTAGATTTTTGGTCAAAAAATATTTTTTTTAAAAATCGTATTGCTAAGTTATGTAAGTTCTATCATACTAAATACTACATTTACAAAAAAAAAATTTAACGTTTTTTTAAAGAGAAAAAAAATCTATTTACTACGCAAATAAGTTGGACATAATTTAAAACAACAATTGATTTATTTTTCATATTACTGAATGAACTGCATAGCGTCCACAGTACAGTGCAACACAAAACTAAAGGATTTTTTTTTCACGGAAATGTTTTTTTTTTTCTTGTGGCTTTGAATAAAATAATAACCCTTTACAAAACAATTAGATCAATTAGATTCATTATAAGACATCTAACTTCACATTCACTTTCACCTATCCCTTGGTCTCTTGGACCTTTGGGGCACCACACAGGATCTGTCAACCTTCTTTCTCCATTCTTCTCTGTCATTGATTGGCCTTTGATAAAATTTCATTATGATATTCTTCTGAAAATATTAAAACCTGCCTTTTTTCCTGTCTTGGTGGACCACTTCGGGGGCCGATTTTGAGTTTGTGTTTCCACACAAACTATCTTTGTAACCTTGTTAATTATTATTTTGATGCATCCAGAAAAATTTAACCTGGTTCTTTCTTTTCAGCAAAGAATAAAGACTTTATGAAAAATGCCCCCGTCTCCAAGGAAACAACACACTGCTTATGTCTCTCGCAGTACACAAGCATCTCGTTTGCGCTTTCTGGACAACACTTGTGATAGCTTGATGCAGTCCCAAGAGTTTCCAATTTTAGGTAAAGAATTCAAAATTCTAGATTAATTTTTTTTTACTCTATTATCATGGCTGTTTGCTTTCATTTTGCAGTCAAATCTGTAAAATTGGATTACAACAATGCATGATCATTTTGGTCCATATAACTGACTGACCCATTTTCAAACATGTTCTATATTACATGGTCTTCTAAAACATGATTATACCCAGTGTGAAAAGTCATTTTTCAAAGAGCTGTACTTGTACAAAAATCACCAAAATCATTCAATGCAGCATATTTTAAATCTCTCATTATCTTGAATAGTAAATTTTTGCTATAACATTGAGTGTTTGCTAATTGATTATTTTGATTGTACAAAGACACACTTTAAGTATTTGCTCACAACTCTGCTACAATAATAATACATCACATAATTATAAACATTTTGTATTGATATTGGATATTAGAATATAGTAACTTTTAAGTATATACTTATGGAGCTCAGTGAAGAGCAGATGTGTACACCAGAGATTATTCATTTATTAACTTAGTTATTCTGAGAGGAGTTACCTTTGGAGTCCGCCACTTGAGAAACATTGTGAGGATGGTGGATATCACTTGAATTAAACATCTTGACATGTCATTTTAAATTTCTTTACTTTACAAGTATGATATGATGATGATGTTTTGATTTCTCACATTTGTTATTACTTTTTCACCTGAATCAATTTGTACATATATGTAAATGTTGATGTTGTAAAACTCAACTGACAAATGTTTCAGTTGAAATAAAAAAAAAATTTTTTTGGTAAAACTTCTCACTGATCTTACTAAACACAATTTACCATTGGTGATGTAGTTTTTTTTTTGACATGTCCATACCAATGAATAATACTAATAATAATTACATCTACTTATTATTTAATGGTGATAACATTTGATACATATTGATATAGGAAAGTCAACATCTATTCTTGTAAATATGTTACAGCTACTTATGGATGATACCCGACCATTGTATCATGTCACAAAAGATTTGGGGGGAGAGGGCTTATGTCACGGCCTCATGTTAACCTAGTAATGACATTTAGGGTCATAGCAGTCATGCAATCATATACATGCTAGAAGCATAAGTAAAACCTCTTGGGTTTTAGAGAGAGGAAGTGAAATTTAATATTTTGGAGCTTAGAGAAGAGCTGACTTGTTCACCAGAGATTATTCGTTTATTAACTTAGTTATTTTGAGAGGAGTTACCTTTGAAGTCCTGCTAGAAAGGGGATATGTGTATTAGATTGGACTTAACGAAATTTGGTACTTAAAAAGAAAGCTGTGTTCAAACTTGGATTATATTTTATTGTAACTATTTGTATATATACAGTGGCATATCATCGCTGCATATGTCTAGATCTTCATATACTGCATATGCTATTTATATTTATTGTATTTGATTAAACTTAATGTCTGCTATATCTTTACTGTACTGTCCTTTATACACATCTGAGTAGTCTGATCCTTGCCTGAGGATTCACTTATATCACTACACATGCCTTAGGATCCACGCACCATGATCGATTAAAATATAACAATGTGACATCACCTTTTAATTGAACTTGTGGTTTTTGGATTAAAGTTCTTAGTAATTTTCTATCCTTTGCTTTTTTTCTCTTATGTTTATTTTCTCCTGATAGGCGAAATTTCTGTCCTAATAGTAATAATATAAAGTTTATGTTATGTAAGATTCATCCTTCTTAAAGTAACTGTGTTGAACCAAATGAGATTGGACCAAAAGTGCTCTGAGCATGCTATAAGCATGAAAGTAGCGCTATATAAAAGCTATAATAATAATAATAAAAAATAACCAGTGTAGGTTTAATCTAAACTACTAACATATTTTTTCCTTATGTTTAGTCTAATACTTTACATGGTCCGGCGACAGTTTTTTATGTAATGAAGTATGCATCTATTCTCTAACAGCGGAGGCTCTGCTTTCATTATGCAAAAGTGATGACACTCCTGGTCCATCCACAAGCTCCAGTGAGAAAGTTGTGTCCAGTTACATACCATGTTCTACAGAGAATCATTGCTGTGCATTGCTTCATGGCTTGCAGGAGTTACGCAAGTCAAATACATTGTGTGACTATACTTTAATAGCAGATGATCAGGTATACGGTAGTTTCATTACTAACTGAGAAATGTATAATTTAGAAATATAAAATCTGATATTATTGATCAAATGTTACCTCTTTTACCAGCTCCAATTTTAAAAAAGCCCTTATTAGTTTTGTGCTGTCTATAATGTTTAAATTTCAAAGCCTAAAACTGCTATTAAAAATCCAATTTTTAACATGATTTGAAATCAGGACTAATGCTAATTTTTTTTTAGTCTTATAAAAACACACATATTCTAAAAACTTTAAACAGAGTTGAGAACATAGTTTGTGTTATGCCACACATATTTGATTTTGAAGATAAACTGTTGTTATGAAATTAATGTTTCTATAAAAATACTTTTTTTTAATGAGGTATAATATATATATATTATATATAGTTATATATACATAGTTGCTTGAGAATCATCTGAGCCTTAGGACTTATGACCAAGCTCAATGCCTTTGTAGTATTAGTAGTAGTATTAAATATAGGCATAAATTTTTTTATTGGAATCAACTACTCTGAGATTCATTGGACTAATTGCTTAGTTCAGTTCAAAATTTTCATTAAATATTTATGCTAAGAATTTTAACTAATTTTTTTCAAGCAAAAGGATTTAAGGAATTAGTTATTTCTACAAATGATTTTTTAGAGATCTACCTGGTACTCAAAATGTTTATCTCTATGTTTTATAGTTATATCTGTAAAGTCATTTGTCTGCTATGAAAATGATGAAACACTGAGTGAAAACTCTTTTAGTTCTTAGATGTGTACTATGAGAAATAGCTGTTTGCTGTTTTGTACACATTCTAAAATAGTTTTGTAAAATACCCATGAGTAATAATACTTTTATTTCACAGAGCATTCCAGTTCACAGAGTGGTCATGGCAGCCTGCAGTGATTACTTTAGAGTGATGCTGACTGGGTTCATGAAGGAAAGCCGTGAACAGGTGGTGGTGTTAAAAGGTGTTACTGCTGGAGGTCTGAAAGTGGTGGTAGACTTTGCCTACACTGGAAGGCTTGAGCTAACAACAGACAATGTGGAGGAAGTGCTTTCTGCTGCCTCTCATTTACAGGTTGGTGGCTCCAGTGAAGTCTGTCTATACAATTGAAATGAAGCATTATTATATAATGTACATTTAACTCTCAGTGTAACATAGAATTATTACTATTAAATTATTCAATTCCCTTTATGTTTTTTGTGAATCCCAAATGCGCTATAAACATCAGAGCCCATAGTTTCCAGCATGGAGTTCACTATAGAGAGATGATGTGGATAACATCAAAATCTTTAGTAAAGCTAAAAACAACTCTGACGCAAGATAATTAGTCCAAATATGTAAATAAATGTTCGTGCTAAACTGGTGCTAAAATGCCAAAGAAATCTATTTGAAAAGAGCTGTTTACCTTACATGTGATGATTGTGCAGGAGATAATTAATGAAAGTAGAAATAGAGTGAGTCACTTATTATCAGCTCAGTTATTAAATAGTGGTTTTACTTTAAATACATTCTGTATTTTTTATGTTGTTTTACTATTTTGAATCATTGTGCATTGAGCAATAACTATTTTTGTATGAATTGTATAGTACATTCAAAATATTTAAAATTCATCTTATCATTGTAATTTAGGTTCCTGTGTAATGTTTTTGTTTTCTTTTTAATTAACAAAATATTTTTTTTATAGGTTTGATTGTTAACCCTGATTTAGAAAAATTTTGAAATGATCTCAGCATTCTAGTTGTACTGTCAAGGTTTTTTTTGTCTAAAGGCACATAGTTCAAAAGAATAAAACAAAAACAAACCAACTACTAATATACTCCAAAGTTACTTATTGACTTATTATTGCAAACCTGATTTGAAGGGATACATATTATTTGGATTTTATCAAGCACTTATTCAAAGTTACTTTATACTGACTGATAAAAGTTGTCTGCCATGTATATTCAACTTGCATGAATAATTGTGTACAAATACATTTTGTTAATCCTTTTTTTTATTGAAGTATCTCTCATTTGTTTATAATTACTCAAAATTAGCATGCTGCTAAATTATTGTGGATAAAGCTTTGAGTGTTTAATTTCTAGGTGAGTGTTGCTGTGGAGCTGTGCAGTAAATATTTGGAAATGGCTTTGACGATATACAACTGTACTGATATCCTAAACCTAGCCCAGATGTACTCTCTCAGTTCCACTCAGACTAAAGCGTTACAGTATATGATGGACAATTTTGAGGTTCGTCTCTTTGCTTTCTTTGTTTATTTTAAACTATTACACTTATTATTGCACTTCTCAGGGTCTACCATAGATTATTATTTCGAGGTTCGTGCGGCCTCCTGATTTTTCAGGAGCTCCTGGAAATCTCCTGAAATTGCAAAATATACAAAAATGTCCTGGAAATGTCCTGAAATTATTAAAATTCTCCTGAAAAGTCATAAAAATCTCCTGAAAAATAGACAAAATTCTCTTTTTGGGTGTCATTCAATATGAAAAACGCCGATCCTACGGGCAATTAAGAAAGAAAAAAAAACGGCATTGTCGGCTTTCATTTTTTAAAAATGTAATAATATGGTGAATTCAAACCTAAAATTACTATATATATTTTATATAGAGTCTAGATCTAAATCTAGAAAGACTTGATATTAAAATTAGAATTAGAATGAAATTGCTAGATCTATTTTATATAAATCTAGATGATCTAGATCTAAATTTAGAAAGACTTGAATTTGAACTGAGTTGAAGTTGATTATTATTGATTAAATTGATATTAAAATTTGAATTTAAAATTAAGACTAGACCTAGATTTAGATCGTAAATCTAGAATAGATTAGATCTAGATCTAGACTAGTAGAATGTCTAACTTAAGAGTTAGACTTAGACTTGGTTGTCAAATGATTACAGACTGTTAGATCTATCTAGACTCATTATACTAATATAGAGACATATAAGACTATTAAGACAGTGACAGTACTGTACTAATCTAGTGTCTCTAGATCTAGATTTTAATCTAGATCTAGTTAACTAGTAAGTACAGTCTTAGACTTAGTCAAGTTAGTCTTTAAATTTAAGATTTTAACTGTTCCACATGTTAGTCTTTAAATTTAAGACTGTAACTGTTACATGACTCACAGAATCACTAGCAGTGACTAGCTATACAGCTATTTAGTATCTATACTATATTCTATATATAAACTTAGTCTTAGTTACATATTCAGTTAAGTGACTTAGACTTTAATTTAGTTACTTAGTGAGGGACAGTTAGTCACACTTAGTGAGTTAGATTTAGAATTCTAGATCTGTATATTATATACCAGACTCTATAGATACTATATATACTAAATTTTACTAAATAGCAGTCTAATATAGATACAATCTATCATCTAGTAATAAGTCTAGTATTAGTCTAAAGATCTAGTAGCCTATTCTAGCCTACATAGCCTGACCTATAGTAAAGATATAAATCTAGATATAATCTAGACAAGATTTAAATCGAGGACTAGATCTAGCTACAAAGTTAGTTTTATAAAATTTTAATTTATAGATAATGATATTAGAGTAAATCAATTTATTTAAAAAACAACAACTAAAGTTTCCCTATCAGACCTTACGATCTATGGGGCAGATGATGTTAAGGTCATCTGTTTCTATGGCCAACGGTTAACATGCAGGGTGTTATGTGGCCAGCACAATGACCAACTGCCTTTACTTTACCCAGCTAAAGTCAGGTACCCATTAGAGTTGGGTGGACTCAGGGACGGGGGCCTAAAATCCCGAAATTCAAAATCCCAGTCTTCACCGAGATTCGAACCCAGGACCCCAGGTTTCAAAGCCGAGCACTTAGCCACTAAGCCATTGCGACCCTAATTTAGATTTTAGTTAGATAATATAGATCTAGTTGTCTAGCTAAACTCTACCTCTGAGTACTCTCATCAACTCAATAGATTGAGTTGAATTGATATTGATAGTGCGTTATACATTGCCATTTGTTTTTAGAGATTTTAATTAATTCCTAATGCTGAATTAGAAAAGGAATATATATATAGAGAGAGAGTAGTGCAAATAGGCTTATTGGTTTACCAGTACTTTTTTTCCTCAACCAGTTACTTTAAATTTGCTAATTTGAAAAAAAAACAAACAAAAAAAAAACGTAATTTTATACAAATGTTGATTTTTATATTTATTACTAAATATATAGTTTGCATCAAGGTTTTTATGCTCCTGAAATCTAATATTTTCTCCTGGAAATCTCCTGAAATCCTAATCTCAGAATGGTGGGGGAACCCTGTTTAAAATATTTAAATCTGGAATAGTAGAAATGTGTCTAATAAGGGTAGTTTATAAATAGAAATGTACTATACACAAAATAGTAATTATAATATTTACGTATACATTAGTTAGTGTGTGTGTGTGTGAAAATAAAAACTTTTACATGTATATATATATATATATATATATATATATATTTATAATATATGTGTGTGTGTGTGTTCTTCAGTGCCTTGCTCCGAAAGATGCAAATGTCTTATTGACCATTTCTCTCTATTCTTTACCATCTATTAAGTCTCACTCATTCTGAGGTCAGTCTTCCAAGTATTATAATAGCTTCTCACTTTCTCCCTTGCTAGTAGCACCAAGCCTTTTAAAAAGACCAAAAGATTGCAACAGAATTTAAAGCCACACAGGAGCTTGTCAAACTTATCTAAAAGAACAATTTGTAGACTTAGAAGTATAGTTGATATGTTCTGGTACTTTAATGCTAGTCATTAAAAATAAATTAAGTAAACATACATTTTATTTTATTTTGTATAACATACTAGGTGCTACATGTTACAATTTGAGCTACACTTTGAAAACCATATTACCTCTCAGACAATCTTTGTTAACAGTACCTTATAAATTATTATTACTCCTGACATTTTTGAAGAATAATTTTTGTGTCTTTCAGAATGTATATCTCATTCTTTTAAACAGTATTATCTAAATAAGTTGATAGGTTCTCATTTTTTGGACATTGCAATAACATTACAGGTAGTGAGCTCCTCTGAACAGTTTACCAAGTTGACTCACAAACAGTTAGCCACAATGTTGAAAGATAACAGCTTGAAGGTGCCCTCAGAGTATCAGCTGTTCACCAAAGTTCTGCTGTGGATAGATCACAACAAAGCAGAAAGGCTGAAGCATCTGCCAAAGCTTATGAAGAACATCCGGCTGCCACTACTGGCTGGGGAAGAGCTGGTAGAGAAAGTAAGAGATTTTCATTTTTTTCAGAAATGATTTTACTGAGTTTAAAGGAATTCTACTTTGGTAGTAGCCTAAGTTTACAGTCAATAATTTTTCTTCTCTTTGATGTCCAGGTCAGCAAGGTTGAAATGATGCGCACAAACATTGAATGCAGTGATCTACTTACAGAAGCCAAGGACTATCACATAGTGACTGGCAAACAGCCTATGCTTCAGACACCCCGCACCCAGGTTCGGTCCAACCATCTGAGCATTGTTATGTCACACTCCCAGAACCTGGAATGCTACACTTTTCACAACAAGCACCATGGGTTTTTACGGGACTCTCCCATTCCGCTGTTTAACCCCAGTGTTGCAGTTTTAGACAATTTCATGTATGCCTGTGGTGGAAAATATGACAGCACAGAAAACAATGAGATTGCAACTGCACGCTGCTTTAGATATGACCCCAGGTTAGTCTCTAATTTCCATGTAGATAGTGAAACAATTGCTCCTTTACTAAACCCTTTTTAAGAAGTTAATAAAAAGCAAGTTGGTTTCACTTACTATCAAGAGGTTTATACAAGAATATTTTTTGCTTTAATAATTTTGTTAGAAAAAGAGATTTAAAAAGAGCAATATTAGTAGCATCACAGATTCAAAGTTTGACAGATCTGACTTGTTAAAAAAATAATTAGAACCAAAATAATTAGAACCAAAAGAATTATTTTTTATTGTGGTTTCATGGAGATTTAAACAAGACTGAATTCTATTCAGATTCCTATAAAAATAATAACAGCTTATAAGGGGAGGAAAAGCAGAAATTTTCTTTGAAAGAACTATTTGAACTTTTCAGATTTGATTCCTGGTATGAACTTACATCCATGAATGAAGCTAGGAAAGATTTTGTTGTGGTTGCTTACAATGGAAAATTGTATGCTGTTGGTGGCCAGGATGAAAACATGGTGATGTGTACAGTAGAGTGTTACACTGTAGCCACAGAAGAATGGGACATGTGTGCATCTATAAGGTGAGTTAACACACATGCAGTCATGGTATAAATCTTGTTAGAAATTGTCATTGCTATTTGATTCATCAGTGTACAGAATTTAAGAAATGTTGATAAACTATGTATTTTAAAAGATTTTTAATTAATTTTTTGTTTGCTTTTTTTTTTTTTTTTTTTTTTTTTTTTTTAGCAACCGTAGAATTAAATTTCTAAGCCTCTAATTTATTTGTAATATTTAGTTGCCAGCAATGATCTTTTAATATAGCGCCCTTGACATTTATTGTGAAAACTCCCAATGCTAACAAAGTCTTAACATTTTTGTTGTTGTTGGCTTTACAACGTTTATCAAGATGATGAAAGTTTAATATTTTTCTTAGGGCCAAACAAAGTGTTCTGCTGACTAGTTCTTTATTTATACTGTTTTTTTTTTTTTGTTGTTTTTTGCTATCTTTAAGAATTTCTGGTATGTCTGCCAATCTTGAACTGTCGCTGGAAAAAAAGACAGCAGTTCAGCAGAGAAAGTATTTGATAGGATCAGAAGGGTTGATTTGGCATAATGCTAACTTTGAAAGACTTGCTGTAGCATTGTTTAAAATTAAATCACATACTTCTTTTTTTTTTTTTTTTTTAAATCTTTACAGCCATTCTTGTTATGGCCATGCTGGGGCACTGTGCGCAGATAAAATCTACATATCAGGTGGTCAGAGGTTCTCAGGGTGTGCCAGCAACATGAGTTGTTTTTCTCCTGTCACTAATGTGTGGGAAGAGAAAGCTGCTATGCTGAATGGTCGATGCAACCATGTCATGATGGAGGTAAAGGAAGTCTCAATAACTTGTTATTTTTATGAAGTATGAAGCTCTTCGTGTATGAATTTAAAACTGTTAGGTGATGGATTTTTAAGTCAACTTTCTGTATTTCTAAATACTGTTAGGCTACAATTATTGCTTCTTTGAAGATTTGTATCTGAAATTAAAATATAATTTTTTATTTTATTCAATAACATTTACACCATAATTCTGGCTTTATAGGTGAATTTTTGTTGGCATTTTTTTTTCTGGCCCATCTAAAGTGACTCTACATTTCAGCATCTCTGTTCATGGTGTACCTTTTTATCTTCCATTGCTTTTTTTTATTATTATTAAAATTAGATAGTGCAAGTTAGATTCATAATTTGGCTTTGGAACAATTTATAATTGTGTGATTTGAATAACTAATTACCTTTTTCTAACATTCATTACTTATGATTTACTTGAAAATAAAGGCAAAAGTCCATCATTTTGGAGCTGAACAATTTTATACCAATTAGATCTCTAACTGGGTAAGACTTATTATGCACTAAAATCCTGAAATTAAAATCATGCCTTCACTAAGAATTGAACTCAAGGCTTTGAAAGATGATTTTTTTGCCAGTATGCAACCACTCTCTTTAAAAACTGTTTGTTTTACACTAGATACATCTTAATGTATATTTTTCAGACTTTTTTTTTTCTTTTGAGGTACAAAAAAAGCTGTATGTTATTGGAGGCAACATAGAAGATAGCTATGGATTTCCTGTTCCTATTATTGCCATGGAGTACTACGACCCAGATACTGATCAGTGGTCTAACTGTAAGACGACATGCAACATCAGGGAAGCTGGGGCATCTACCCTGAACAACAAAATTTACATTGTAGGTGGAATCAATGGTGAGCACTACTACTCAGACCTGCTTCAGGAGTATGATGCTGCTAAAGACACCATGACAATTGTTGACAGGTTTCCAACAAGGGTCTACGGAAGGGCATGCTGCATTCTCACACTGCCCCACTTTCTTTCTGCCACTGGGCCAATCTGACTATGGATGTTCAAGTCTCTTTAGTATTTGTTTAAATTATTCATGAATTTTTATTTTTTTTTCAAATATAAAATCAAAGCTAAACTATGTGTTACCATAGTTGTGTACTACCCATAAATGTTTGTATTTACAAGCAACTGAGTTGCTAACAGCTGGACTTTTCAAAGAGAACTTGTATGAGTGACTTTAATCAGATGTACTACAATATAATGCTTTTTTTATATTGGTTTCAAAGCTTTTAATATTATTTTAAAAGTACCATTTCCTCAGCATTTTGAATGTGTGTGTAAGTGTGTGTTAAAAATGGTCTTATCTAAAAAAAATATTCTGGTTGTAGTCTGCCTGTTGGGTTATGCCAGTAAATTAACTTAGGTCAACTTTTTTTTTTTTTACCTTAGCTGACTTGTACAGAATTCACTGTTTTATTTCTTTCCCTGAATGGATCCTCTTTTTGTGTGTGACTGTGAATGTTACCATTTTCTTTGTGTCAGTCATCATCAATTTTTCTGCATGTCTTACATGCATACATGGCAACTAGTTTCTCTTGAGATAGCTTTGCTGGATGTGTATGGAAACTGGTTTCTCTTGAGATAGCTTTGCTGGATGTGTATGGAAACTGGTTTCTCTTGAGATAGCTTTGCTGGATGTGTATGGAAACTGGTTTCTCTTGAGATAGGTTTGCTGGATGTGTATGGAAACTGGTTTCTCTTGAGATAGGTTTGCTGGATGTGTATGGAAACTGGTTTCTCTTGAGATAGGTTTGCTGGATGTGTATGGAAACTGGTTTCTCTTGAGATAGGTTTGCTGGATGTGTATGGAAACTGGTTTCTCTTGAGATAGGTTTGCTTGATGTGAATGGCAACTGGTTTCTCTTGAGATAGGTTTGCTGGATGTGAATGGCAACTGGTTTCTCTTGAGATAGGTTTGCTGGATGTGTATGGAAACTGGTTTCTCTTGAGATAGGTTTGCTTGATGTGAATGGCAACTGGTTTCTCTTGAGATAGGTTTGCTTGATGTGAATGGCAACTGGTTTCTCTTGAGATAGGTTTGCTTGATGTGAATGGCAACTGGTTTCTCTTGAGATAGGTTTGCTTGATGTGAATGGCAACTGGTTTCTCTTGAGATAGGTTTGCTTGATGTGTATGGAAACTGGTTTCTCTTGAGATAGGTTTGCTGGATGTGTATGGAAACTGGTTTCTCTTGAGATAGGTTTGCTTGATGTGAATGGCAACTGGTTTCTCTTGAGATAGGTTTGCTTGATGTGAATGGAAACTGGTTTCTCTTGAGATAGGTTTGCTTGATGTGTATGGAAACTGGTTTCTCTTGAGATAGGTTTGCTGGATGTGTATGGCTACTAGTTTCTCTTGAGATAGGTTTGCTTGATGTGAATGGAAACTGGTTTCTCTTGAGATAGGTTTGCTGGATGTGTATGGAAACTGGTTTCTCTTGAGATAGGTTTGCTTGATGTGAAAGGCAACTGATTTCTCTTGAGATAGGTTTGCTTGATGTGAATGGAAACTGGTTTCTCTTGAGATAGGTTTGCTTGATGTGAATGGCAACTGGTTTCTCTTGAGATAGCTTTGCTTGATGTGAATGGCAACTGGTTTCTCTTGAGATAGCTTTGCTTGATGTGAATGGAAACTGGTTTCTCTTAATGTGACAAGTGCTATATAATGCCAGCTCTCTTTCAACTTTTTTTTTTTTAAATACTGCATTAGGGTCATTTATGGAATTATGATTGATTCTATATATTTAAAATATTCTACTTTTTTCAAGTGACAATTAGTTTTCTCTTAATGTTATTTCAAACTTTGTCTTATTATCATTCCCCTCTCTTGTCTCCTAATCAAGAAGTGTTTTCTACTTATGTAAAAAGCTATCAGAATATCATTACTTTCCTACCCTACCAAAGCAATGCATCAACATATATGACATACTGTTGTGTGGTTATCTGTATAAAATTACTGTTTGCTTTTATTCTTGCTTTGTATCCTGAGTATCTCCAGATGTAAACTCCGTAATTTTTTTTTTTAAATTAATTCTGCCACCTACAACTGCATCCTTCTATCATTATGTTATTATCACTTTACCAATCCCAATTATGTTCATTTCAAATGTATGTTAATAAGTTTCTATCAGTAGTGGAGCTTTGGGAATGGGTCAATTGTTTATGCTGACCAGGCTTTACTTTTTTGCAATTAATGCATTGCATTGGACAGAGATACAAAGTTTATGTTCTTAAGAACATCCGTCTCTTACAGGGCCATCTGTTTCCATTTGGTTAGTATTAAGACAGTGGACAATGATCTGCTTTGTTTTATTTCCTAACAAAATCTGGCTTTTTGTGTTTTAGATTTTCAGTTTATGAGTACAAAGAATCTCTCCACCTACATGTGATATAATTTTTGCTTGTATATTGTTTGAACATTCTAGTGTATGTAATTTAAAATTTTGAAATTGTTTGGAAAACTCTTGTAGTTTTTTTTTGCATGAAAAAAAACAATTTGTATAAAAAAAAGTCACATACTGCTATGATAGTTTAATGAATGAACAAGTCACATGTAATTTCCACCCATATCCTTACCTTTATTTGATCATATCTTTTATATTCAGATTTTATCCTTTTGTCAGTAACCTGGTGAAAGAGCTGTTTTGAAAATGAAATAAGTATACATATGATGACTAACAAACACATATTGAGTTATTTCAGTTTTAACAACAAAATTTAATTTCTACAGTAGGTAAAGAAGTAGACCTTATTCATTTTGATGGCTATTAGCTACCAGTAAATGAAATAATTGTTTGACAAAATGTACTTTAACCAGTCTGTTGTGAAGGAAATATCCTAAGCTGTGTTAATGTCCACTAGTACATATTAGATATCCCACTTCATCCCAAGAGCCATTTAAGCATGGAACATGTCAGAATCAGCCAGGAAAATCAATGACTTCATACAGTCAAAATCTCAGTAACAGGATTGACTCTGCTGCAACACATTGATGTGGTTAAAACATTATCCCCCTTTTTTTTGGTTTTGAAAGAATGTAATTGAAAAGCTAAGAAGATCTGTAAGAAGATTGACTGAAGATTCCATTAGGTTTGTATTAAGTTTCTCTCTATTTATTTGGCTAGACTTGTCTCTGTAGATAGATTTGTAAATAATGGATGTTCATTGTCTCATAAGCTAACACCTTCCTTGATTCCAATGTCAACATGTAATATAGGTTCTTATTCCAATGTCATGTTATTAAATTAGTCAATTTAGAATGTAATCCACAAAAAAGTGAATAATGTACACAAATTAATTTAAGGGAAGTTGTTCTATGAAAATGGCATTTTTTAAAAAATTGGTTGTTTCATTTGTACTTCCTGTCATTTAGTTTTGTTGAAACTTAGTGCAAACACTGATGAATGTTAGTGACTACAAGTCAGAGTTAGTCTTTTTAAACAGGGCAACAACTGTTTTACTTTTACTAAATATATAGGAGATGGAAGGGTTACAGCAAATTTTTTTCATATCTATCCTCTGGGTCAGAGAATTTTAAAAATACCTATTTACTATCAACAAGTGTGTTCAAACTTCCATGGGGGCATCTTCATGAATATAGTTCTTATATTGAAGTAATAGAAAGTTTTGTGTTTAGCTGTTCTATTTGAATTCATTATTTTAACCTTTTGACTGGTTTAGGATGTTCATCTGAAATGTTCCTGCAATAAAATAGTGTCCAAGTTTGTGTTAAAACTTTGAAAGTCTTCCTGTTATATTTATTCCAACAAATTAGCAATAATAATGACTACATTTGTTTACATTCATTATCGAATTATAAAACAGAAAAAATAGTTTTTAATATAAAAAATAGTAAAGGCAGACGAGAACAACTGAAGAGCCTAAGAAGTGTTTGTAAATACTCTATATTTGGGGCTTGCTGGCGTTTGATTTCAGGATGAAAGAGACAAGTGATCTTATAGAATTTGGGGGGGCCAGAAAAAAAAATGGGGGGGGGGGGGAGCGGTGTAATGCAGTTTGTTTTATTGAAGAATTAAAAAGTGTAATGGGCAAAATAAACATATATAAACTATTTCAATCCTAGCACAGCATGGGTATCTGCTAGTATATATATTTACAGAAAATTTAAATACAAATACAAAAGCTTTACTATAACCAAACTACTCTATATAGACCTGCTTTAGTGTAATGACAAAGATAGCAATTGCTATAACATAAGTAAAAAGCAAAAAAAAAAAAAGCAAATTCTTTGGCATTTTAATTTTTTTTTTAATTAACAAAAATATTGTGTGTAGTTTGATTGTATATTGTAATAGTATGCTAAACAAACACAACACTTTGTTGTTTTACTAAACTGTTACAAAAATAGCCACAAAAAAAAATTGTATTTAATTAGTTTTAATGAGCTTTAAAAGTTGAAAAATAGAAAGCTAGATCTAGAGCATGATCTAAATCACAAACACTTACAAAGAAAAAAAAAAGGTTAGTATTAGAAGATCTAAATGTTTGAAAAAAAAATTTAAAAATGTATATTCAAAACAGAAAAGTTATATTTGATTAGCTTATTGTCATATTGTTTTGAAAAATAAATAACTAAAATATAGAGAATATATTGCACAAGTATGTTTTATCATTAAGAAGAATTTTTTTTTAATGTAAATATATTTATTAAACTACCATTCTCAAGGTTTTTGGTTTAACATCAAGGCTACAAAAGATAAAACAAAAAAAAAAACTAGAACGAGATCCCAAACATTTTATTTATGGCTGTCACAACTTAAATGTTCAAAGGAAGAGCAGAAACATCATAGATAATTTGCAAGCACTTTATCAAGCTATTTCTTTTTTTTTAACTTAAGAACAAAGATATCCACAATATATGTACAGAATGGAAAACTTTGTATCTAAAAACATTCATCAAACAAAAAGACTAAAAACAAAAGGAAAACAAAAAATCAGCAGTGCACAGAGAGAGAGAGATGAGATCACAGAGAAACATAAGTTTTCATATTACCATTGACTTTTTCAATTTTCAAAGTCTTGCTCATTTACTAAAGCTAATTCAAGGTCAAAAAGTTTTTAGCTGAAGCTCTTATATCATACTAACCATGGAAGTATTCCTTGGATCAACTTCGTTTCCCCCCCACCCCTTAAAAATTTTTTTTTTGATAATTGCATACTGATAAATAATCGAAATTTATCACCTTTCCTTTTTTTAACCAAAGGGTCTTCAATTTGTTTAGTGGAAAGAAATGAGATTTTAAAAAAAGGATCTAGAGAACCTCCCTGTTACTACACAGCTCCAAAGGATCTGCTGTAACTTTTTGAGAAAAGTAAAAGAAGTTCATAAAAGACTAGACTTCTCATCTGTGCTGTACGCAACATACAATTGGCTACAGAAAAGAATTCACTTCATAAAGTATTTCAATAATAGTAATCAAATAATAAACAAATACAGTGGAGACTCTCTAAACTTACTGGCACTTTTAAGTATGATCACAATAGGAAGAAAAAGTAATTGCAAAAAAAAAAAATATGAAACAATATCAAGTTCTTGTTAACCTACAGATATCCAACTATTTATTAATTATTTATTATAACTTTTAATATGGATGTTTATTCTAGAGATTTTTGGAGCTATTTTTAACATCAACTCAAAGAGTATATTTTACAAATACTTTCCAATTGTTTCTACTAAAAGGAAGTTCATTTTTTCCAAAATAGGAATGTATTGACTATAGCTAACTGTAATTAATATTTGTTTACAAAATTAATACCAACTCATTCAAACAAAGAAAGTACAACACAATATTGACTTAAAGCTACTGAAATAGGAATGCTCAATTTATTTGTTATACTTTTGTTCAAAAGAAAATCCAAGAACAACATATTTTAAGTTGTATTCTAATAAGTTGGTTATAATCTTGTCTGTTTCATTGTTACTAAAAGTAACATCAACTCTCTAACAATGAATCTAACTTATAAAAAAAATAGTTTACTTTTATCAAACTTTAACTGAGGTGTGCTTTTATATGACACATTTCAATGACTAGAAAAGAAATGCTTTGCTAACATGTTCATTGTATATGCCTACTGAAAAAACAAAATCAGAACCTGTGACAGCAGTGAATGTCTATGAAATGATTGTTTTGCAATAATGTAATTATATCTAATAAATCCTGTGCTGTAGCACTTCAAATTCTGGATCATATGACAATCATTAGCAAACAGCATGATTAACATTCACCTGCATAAGAAGAAACTGTAACAAGCCTCTCTAAAAATGTGCTCATAAAAGGGCAACATAATCAACCCATGCTTAAAGTCAATTTTTTTGGGATGTATCTGTATATACATTTTTTGATTTGAGAAAATAATCATTACAGAGTTGAGAATGGGTGTGACCGTAAAGAATTTAAAAGCTAGGGATGAAAATAAGATTTTTGGGAGTTGGCATTATAGACGAGATGACATTTTGCCCCAGTGATAAATTATTGAAAATGAAAGTATTCTTTAACATAAGTCAAGCAGCAGATTGGAAGTGCTTCTGAATATATTACATTTTCTAGTATTTTATAAAATGCTAACCGCAATCGTATAGATTTGTTGTTTTGCTTTTTTTTTTTTTTTTTTCAAAGTTTTTTTCTTTGATAGATAAAACATAAGAAAAAAAAAAAAAAAAAAAAAGGAAACTACACAATATTTCCTTGAATTTTTAAACACTAGTAATGCTGCTGAGTCACATTCATGCTGGCCATCAAATTAAAGCATTTGAACCAAAATATAGTGCAAACTAACATCCATTATTTATACACCAATAGAAAGCCAAACAAGATAAAGGCTACATTTAATATAAAACCAAATATAAAACTCTACTTTACAAGAGCTCTCACACTACAAGCATACACTTGTAAAAGATTGTAAAGCATACATTATATATTACATTATAAAACTGCAATTTTTCATCTGATAAAAAAAAATGTCTATAAATAAGTTTTGAAATTATAATCAACATTGTTAAAAGATAGCTTGATATGAGTGCTCATATTACAAAATGCTACAACTTGCGTGAAAACAACTATCTTTTGATTCAATGAGTAGACAAGCACCTTAGTAACTTATAAGCTACTTACAATAGAAGCACCAATCAATAGATACTGTATTTTTTTTTTTATTCACACATGGCAAGTGTAAATAGGTAATTTGCTATGGCCAAGCCAACATGCAAGATGTCCACTCTATAAAATGGTCCCATTTTCCCCTCTGAGCCAACTACTTTTCCAGAGATGACATAGAGAGCAGTAGCTAGAAGACCATAAATGTTCCAAGACCTCAGACAGATCAGTATTATGGTTAGCATGGCAAATCCAGAGCAGGACTGTACGGCCATTTGTCTCATGCCAGAGGCTAGAAATCTTGATCCAATCAATACACCTATCATAATCATCAAGTTCAAATTCATCATAATAGGCAGGTCTTTGTGGCAAAATCCTACTGCCAGAAGGGGTAGGCCCATCACCTATTTAAAAAAAAAAAAATTTAGAATAGTAAAATTATCATTGAAGTTATGATATTGGTGAGTGGAATAAATGAAATGAAAGCTAAATGCTCAAGTAATTTCCAAATCATTTGATAATGGGTTCATTTCAATGATGTTGTATGCTACACATACTATGGTGAATATGCTGCAGGTTGTTGTGACTATGCAGTGCTCTATTTTGACTTAAAAAGGCCTTCTCTTATCTTATCTTATATAATACAGACATTACTTCAAAAAAGAAGATGATTATGTCCTATGCGTCATGCATTTAGTCATGCATATTAACCAATGACTTAAACTCTGCCAAGTCACTGGTTTTCCTGGCTAGCTCAGGCAACCCATTCCATGCTCTAATAGCACTAGGGAAGAAGGAGTATTTGTACAAATTTGTCCTAGCATATGGGACGAGGAATGTGCGTTTGTCTTTGTGTCTTTCAGAGTATTTTATTAAATTCTGTTTTTGTATTTGAAGATTATGGTTCAGTGTTTTATGTATAATTGCTACTTTACTTTTGAGTCTTCTGTCCTGAAGGCTTTCTAAATTTAGTGATTTTACTAAAGGTGTTACCCTAGTCAAATGTGAATATTCGTTTGTTATGAATCTCACTGCTCTATTTTGTGTCTGTTCCAGTTTCTTAATGTTTTCTTGAGTTGAGGGGTCCCTAACGGAGGATGCATATTCTATTATTGGCCTAACCAAGGTTAAATAACATTTTAGTTTTATGTTCTTATTTGATTTATAGAAATTTCTTTTAATAAATCCTAATGCTTTGTTTGATTTTTTTTTATAGTTTCATCAATATGTGGATTCCATGACAGTTTTTCATTTATTATAACACCTAGGTATTTTGCGTTTTTAGTCTGTGTTACTGGTTTGCCATAAATAAGATAAGTGGAATTAATTTGTTTTAGTTTTTTTGTTACTCTTAACAACTGACATTTTTCTGGGTGGAAAGACATGCTCCAATTTGATTCCCATTTCTGTAATTCATCTAATTCTCTTTGTAAAATATCTGTGTCTTGTGTTGTTTTTATTGTTCTATATATTATGCAATCGTCTGCAAATAATCTGACTTTTGTTCCTGAACTAATGCAATTTGGTAAATCATTTATGTAAATTAAAAATAGTAGTGGACCCAAGACTGTTCCTTGAGGTACACCTGAGTTTACTGTTATCGGTGTTGATTTAGAGCCATTTATTATTACAGTTTGTTCTCTCCCTATCAGAAAATCTTTAATCCACTGATGCAGTGGACCATTAATGCCAAAATATTTTAATTTTTTAAGCAAACTATGGTGGTGAACTTTGTCAAAAGCCTTAGAAAAATCTAGTAAGATAGCATCTATTTGTTCACTATTATCTAAACCTTTAGAAAAATCATCAATTAGTCCTTTTAGTTGTGTTTCACATGATCTATATTTCCTAAAGCCATGTTGGTATGGTGTGAGGACATTTTGTTTGTCTAAGTGGTTTATGATGTTGCTACATATTATGTGTTCTAGGATTTTACATGCGATGCTGGTAAGTGATACTGGTCTGTAGTTTCCTGGGTCAGATTTTTCTCCTTTTTTAAATAGTGGGGTGACATTAGCTTCTTTCCAGTCCTTTGGTACTCTGCCCTGGTTAAGTGAAGCCTGAAAGAGTATTTTGAACACTGGGGCTAGCTCATTGCTTAGTTCTTTGAGTAATCTAGCTGGAATACCATCAGGTCCAGTTGCTTTATTTGGTTTGGTGTTGGCTAATAGTTTTTGAATTCCATTTTCTTGTATATCTTCTATGTTGTCTACTTGGTTCAAATTCAGTAATATGTCTTTGTCTTCTGGGGCTGAGAATGCTGATGCAAAGTATTTGTTTAGGATGTTTGCTTTAGTTTCATTATCATTATGTATTATGTTCATCTTTTAATGGCGCTATGCCTGTTGTTTCCATTTTCTTAGACTTAATGTATGACCATAGGTTTTTGGTGTTATCTTTAGATATTATATTGTTTATGTATTCACTCTGCAGCTGTCTTCTTACTTTTTGGGTTAAGTGTTTAATTTTTATATACTTTTTGTAAACTCTTTCTGCCTTAGTTTCTTTAAATTTTCTATATAGGTTTTCCTTCTGTTTACAAAGCTTCTTTAGTCTATTATTAAACCAGCATTTATTTATTTTGTTTGATGTGTATTGAGTTGGTATATGATTTTCTATAATGCTTTTAAGATGGTTTTTAATGAACTTCCAGAGGTCATCGACTGGTTGGTTAATATCTTTTTCTAAGAAAAATGTTTGCTGAAAGTTTAATGCAGCTTGGTGTAGTTATGTTAGGTTACATTTATTCCAGAGTAAGATTTTTCTTTTGGGTTTTGAATTGGCTACTGCTTTTATCTGACTGTGTATTTTTATGATCTCATGGTCTGATAGACCAGGGATAATATCATAATCAACTACTAATCCAGGTCTGTTGGTTAAGAAGAGATCTAATGTGTTGTTTAATCTAGTTGGCTTTTTAATGATTTGATCTAAACTTAGGTTGTGTTAAGTTTCTATGAAAAGCTCATTTTTGTCCTTAAGGTTTTGGTGTTTATCTATGGTTAGTGTTTTCCAATTTATATCATTAAGGCCTTAAGCTGTTTGAGACATGGGACTCTTTATTAAGTCCAGATATAAAATGTCAGTGCTAAATATTTCTTGGGAGCCCTAAGCTTTAGCTTGTGTAGCCTATAGACTCATCCAGCCTTGTGATTATGCTATAAATAGTAGACTATCATGTTACAGAGTGTAGAATGATTGTGTCAGATTTTGTAGGTTGATTTTATTATGACCTCAAATTGAATATTATCTATTAACTGAAAAATTTTATTGGTAATTTTATTGTAATTCTTAACAAGCAAAATATTGTTTAAAAAGTTTGAAAAAAAAATCAAAGGTTTTTTAAGGGGAATAACTGAGAAAATCAGTGTAATATGTTTTAACACTGCAGGAATAAGCTCCTATTTTTATATAAAACAAATTATCACTAGTAAGCTAATTGGTTATTTTTTATTCATGTATTGTCAATTCTTATGAATAATTATACAAAATTTAAAAATTGATTCGAGAATGGTTAGTGGGAGAAAATACTTGTACAAATTGTTAAAAGGGGAATAACTACAAAAATACAACCACGTCTCTGATGATTGACATTTATTTCCCTATTTGATAATTAACAAACAAAAAATAATTACCAATAATTAAATAACTAATCATTTAATTTTTTTTATTGATTCATGTTTTATAAGGTACAATAAGTGTGTAAAAAGTTTCACCTTGATCTGAGAGTGGTTGTGGGAGAAACAACATGTACAAAAATTGTAACAAAAATCATTTGATATTATCTTTGTAAAAAGTAACAAACCTGGGCAAGCCATGACAACATTTGGTGATAGTCATACACTTGTCCTCCAATTCGACTCTGTGCAAATCTAATGACACCCACTGCAGCAGCAGCACCTTGAATACCCAAACCAATGCAAGCGAAGAAATTCACCCAAAAGACATGGTAGATAAAGTAAAGTACCGACCATGTCAACAAACCATCTGACAATGATGTGCTCAATTGTCTAGCCATTATGCAAACAGGAACAGAAATCTCAATGAATAATAATCAGCTGAAAAGGTTTAGAAAAAAAATATATTAAAACTTGTGCTTTCTTTGGGAATCAGGTTTTTGCTTTACAATTTTTATAACTTCAGTGGAATGGAACCTAACCTACATGCATTTGCTTGAAAATATTTAAAAGTAAGTAGCTAGATTTATAAAGCTGAGATCGGGATGATCATGTTCAGGAGATTCAGAAATTTTCTGGGGTTTTTCTTTTCTTTTTTTTTTTTTTGAGGGGGGGGGGGGGGGGGGGGGAGTACATATGGGCTGGCATACTTTTATACACTAATTTAAAAGTATCTTTAAACAACTATGAAGAACAAAAAGGGGGAAAGATGTTTATTAAATTTCATGGTCGGAATATTGTTTTAGAAAAAAATAATCTTTAAATATAAGAAATTATGTTTTGCAGCATACCCGGTAATGCTTATGAAGGATTCAAATATGTTTCTAGTATTTTATTAATTTTTACTAATGTTGCTGATGAGTTTTCACTTTTTAAAAATATAATGGTCTTTATTTGTTAACCATAATATTCTACCTTATTCAAAATTG
This sequence comes from Biomphalaria pfeifferi, assembly GCA_030265305.1. Taxonomy (NCBI): domain Eukaryota; kingdom Metazoa; phylum Mollusca; class Gastropoda; family Planorbidae; genus Biomphalaria; species Biomphalaria pfeifferi. The sequence goes on from JASAOG010000024.1 coordinate 2,238,579, forward strand.
CGGGGTGGAGGTGGATTTTGTTTTTGTTTTTTAGCGGCCCCTGAAAGGGGAAAAGCTGCTATTAGTTTTGTGTGGCCTGTCTGTCCGTCCGTCCCATTTAGATAGGATATCATGATATTTTAGAAGTTATTATCCAAAGTTCTGATCCAACGGCTACTTTGAACAAAGAATCTGAAAGTGAACAATCTAGTTTTAAAAATTTTTTAAAAAATTACACCACTTTTCAATGAAAAACTTCAGGAGAGGTAACGTTTTTAAAAAGGTCATGGACTTCTTCATTAATCACTCAAGCTTCATTCATAGATTCGCGCATTGGTACAAAAAATGGGCATCTAAGGTCACATATAAGTGTCAATGGATCATTATAAAATATATTTTCCATTTTTTAACTAACTCATTGAATAGAATACTGATTGAAATGTTATTTTTAAAAAAGAATTTTAATATGAACTTCGTTTTAGTTATAAGTTTAAAAAATAATGAACTACTTTTATAGCATGCAGTTTTGACATATATAATCTCATTGTAGGGGCCTACACTTGACAATCTAAATAAGATTAAATAGAGCCCAGGCCCAGATCTAGATATTTTTATAATATATTATTATATAGATCTATATTATAAATGTATTGATAATGTGAACAAAATTATAATTATTAAGGCAATAACTTCTGACAGCTTAGGCGTAGGCCGCCTTAGGGGAGCAGATTTATTTATTATATAAACAATAGTATCAGTATCACATTAAGAATTGAATCTGATACGAACAGCGTATAGTGACTAATAAATTATATACTAAAAAATGGTAGAGACTCTAGAGAGTACTAGAGTTTATAATTATATTATAATTACTATATTACTATGAGTATAACTATATACAATAGAGACGTAATAGTAATTAGTATTATTTATAATTTATTTCTAGAGTAGAACCAGAGACCCCTAGGCGTATATGGTATAACTTCAAGTATATATATATATATAGTCATATAGACAATATAGTATAGTCTATTAGTAATACTATAGTATAATTATAATAATAATTAGGTTATATTAATTAATAGTATAAAGTTACAATTAGACTAGTTATAGCTTGCTATCTAATACAGTTTATAGTTACTAATAGTAATACTTTCTTATCTTATGAATCATAATGAATGTCAATCATACTAAGTCAATGTGACTGTCACTGTCTTTTATTTTATTTAATAAAACTCACTTCAACTTTTACTTTTAGCTAGATTTAGACCTAAGTTAGTATGTATATGTATGTCGGCTATGTAGATCTGAGTACTAGATCTGTAGATCTACTAGAATCTAGACCTCTATAAAATGTAATACTTTAATAGATCTAGATCTATATATAATATATCTATTTAGTACATCTATTCTAACTCAGTAATACTGTAGCTCTCTGTCTATACTATAGTAATAATAGTAGTATTAGTAGTATAGTAGATTCTACTTAAGGGACATAATTATGAATCTTGGTGATTGAAAACAAAAAATATCTGAAACTGGAAAATTTAATTACCGAAAAGTAAATTCTATACTTATATATACTATACATCATCCCGATTCTAGAATCTAGATTATTTTTTCATTTCATTGTTTATAGGCCTACATGGCTCCTTGTGTCTCGGAAGACAATGAATGCGCCCACATGGCTTTGGTTTTGTCTTTAGACGGGGCAGAATCTGGTGTGACTGATCAAGCCGATTCTGGGTCTGCAGAGGGCAGAGTTTACCACAGATCGTGCATATGCATATATGTGCATCTGACTTAGGGCTAGTTGACGCACAGCTTTCTTCTTTCTCTTGACTGATGCAGCTTCACTTCTTTTGCACTCGGCGAAGTTCGTACCAGCACGTACAGTCTGTCTCCATGCTGTCGATCTTGGGCTATCTTCTCCCACACACTTTGTTAGATGCCCGTGGTTCTCATATATCGCTTACAGCAGTGTTTCTCAAACTTTTTTGTCTGGCGGCAAAGTAAAAAAAACTACAAAAATTTCGCGGCACACCACGAAGAGCAACAGTTATTTTTATAAAAAAAAGGAAAAAAACGTATTTTACCTGTTTTGAAGTATTTCATTTAATGTGAAGGGTTTGCCCTTTTTTTTTTTTTTTAGAGCAAATGCGATCTAATCGAGGCTCCAGAGTCGACAAACAAACTCGCATTTCATCGTCAATTGTTCTCTCTTTTCTTAGATTTGATTTCAGTCAATGCTGAAAATCCAAACTCACAAAACTATGAAGATGTAAATGGAAGAATTATTTTGATTTCTTTTAAACTGATTGCAGGATATAACTTGTTAATTGAAATCCAAAACACATCCAGGCTTTTCTCGGCAAAACTTGACTTAAGAACTGCATCGTTTTTTAAATCAATGAGCTGCTCTGCTTCTTCAGCTGTCAGATTTGTAGCTTCATTGTTTCCAAATGGATAACTGATCCATCCATATTCATTACTTCCAACTGTTGGAAAGTAACGCTGCAATGCTGACTGCAAGTGGGTCAAAGTGACCAGAATTTCGGGGGTGATTTCTTTATTTGAAGCACATTCATAGTAAGTAGGAAAGCAGTCGAAGACTCCTTTCGAGATCTTACTTTGCCACAAAGACAATTTTTCACCAAATGACTTAAGTTTTGAAGATGCAATGATGATGGTTTCCGATGGTCCTTGAAGACTTAAATTCAATGAATTTAATTTGTTAAATAAATCAGAGAGAAATGTCACCTTAACCCACCAGATCTCGTCATGAATAGAAAATCTCCTAAGTCTTTTTTTTTTCAGCCTCCAAGAATGAAATCAGCTCAGCCTTGAGTTGGACGACACCTTTAACACTTTTCCCCTGGAGAGCCAACGAACGTTGGTGTGATACAGGAGACATTTGTAGTCTGAATCCATTGCTTCACAAAGCTCTGAGAAAAGTCGGGGTGCAAGCAGTCGAGATTTGATGAAGTTTACAACTTCAATCACTTGATCCAGAGCAAACATCAATAAAGATTTGAAGGCAAAAGCTTCTCTGTGGACCATGCAGTGAACAACTAATACATTTGGATTTTCTTGACGCACAAGAGTGACGAATTCATTTCCCTGCATGGAAGGACAGCCATCGGTGCAAACGGTGATGCAGTTTTTCCACTGTAGTTTGATTAGGAAAATATTTTCGTTCACCACATTGAAAATGTCTTCGCCTTTGGTCGTAGTTGGTAAGTCTTTGCAAAATAAGAATTCGTTGACACATTTTTCATCCTTTATGAACCGAATAAAAGCTAGCAGCTGGGCTTTGCCGCTAACGTCGGTGGAATCATCAACTTGAAGAGACCACAGCAGAGACACTTCATCGTCAGTCACGTCGAAGTGTTCGCAGATTTGATCTAGTAAATCTGACGATAAGTCTTCAATTCTGCGCGAGATAGTATCATTTGACAAAAGAACTTTTTTAACTTTTACGGCGGCATCGGGTCCAAGGATAGTTTCAACAACTATTGCTAAAGCTGGTGCAATGATTGATTCAACCTCTGTGTGTGCTTTCTTGCGTTTTGCTAATAATTGAGCAACCTTAAAACTTGCAATCAATCCCTTTTCTGTCAGCTTTAGGTACTTCGTAAGTTTCTTAGCTTGTTTATTTTGTTGAGCCTGATGTTTTCAAAGTATTTTTTCGGTTGCGCTTTTACAGCTGGATATTTTGTTTCCAAGTGTCTCTTCAATTGGCTTGGAACAAGCGCCTCATTCGACAGAGTTGCATTGCAGATCAGACAGAATGGCAATGGAGAATCTTCAGGTCCAGAAGATATGAAACCATATTCGATGAAATCTTCTTTGTACCTTCGTTTGGTTCCTTGCTTTTCATTGAACGCTTTCGCAGTTTCATTCTTGCTAACGTATTTCTCCATGGATAACAATGAATAAGGCTTAGTGATAATTTGTTATTATTAGCGTACACCTCAAATTTTTACATGAAACGCATCGCTTATTATTATCGTTACCAATTCAAGAACTGCTGTGCGTTTGCTAAGGAGGCCTACATTTGAGTAATTATAATAATATATGTATAGTTTAAAAAAATTCCATAACCCGATTAAATAACAGCCCTTTCCGTCATAATGGAGCGATCCACTACTACTACTACTGGTCATTGCAAGTGGAGATGTCATCGCAACGTAAAATAAAAATGTAATAGTAGGCAGGCTTGTGTAACGCCTGCACTTGTGTGCCGCCGAAGATTTGCAGGTGTGCCGCGGGAGTTTTTAGCCACTTTGCAGCAGCACCAGAGTTTCATGGGCCTTAGATAAGGGGTCATGGGTGGCCCATTCGTCATGGTCTCTCTCTCAACCTCGCTAATGAGATCCAAAGGAACGCTTTGCGTTACATTTGGCACCAACTTCGTTGCAGAAGCTCTCGGAGGGAATTTCACAGTTGATACTCCCAATGCCTAAGGGGCTTAACTCCTTATTTTTCCTCGAGGTTGTCTCCTGAAGCCTTGTTACCGCAAAGGCAGCGGGGGCTTGAAGTCAGAGTACCCCCCTCCTAGTTAAATTGCCTTACTAGGCAGACGAGCTCCATCTGCCCGAAGCTCCCGGTTTTGTGGCGCCAGGTTCCGCCTTCACCCCTTTACATGTTAGTAAGAGCAGTTTAGCCGGGCTTAGTACCTAAGCCACACGACCAGGCCAGGTGCTGGACTTAGTAGTCAGACCTGCTATCTGAGACGCATGCCTTTGGGAGTATAATACAATAGGAGCTTATCCCCATTGACACCCCCGGCCATGACAATCTTTGAAACCATTGTATAACACACTACAAAATCAGTAATTCTAGCTTTTTGGGGGGTTACATCTAGATCTACATCTAGATATTAGATTGCTAGAACTAGATTTAGGTCTGTAAATAGACCTGGCAGTAATATGTCCAGGGTAATCATCGGGTAATGTAGGCCATGGAAGGCTAGTAACGGTAATTACGACACAATATAATTCAATACAGAAAACAAATGAATTTATTATTAAATTACTAAGAATGAAATGATCTTAATTATTTGAAGTTAATATTTATTCGAATTTTTATGGAGTGAAATGCGGACCATGAGCCTACAGATAGGGTAAAGCCTCATCATTGGGAGGAGGGGTGACACAAACATGAATGATAACATGTAAGAAACATCCAATTTAAACCCAAGAAAGTTAGATCCATAGGCATATAAGTAGTATTTAAGTTGGTATGATGTCATAGACAAGGTCGCAGCACAACAAAACAAATCCTAAACTTCAGAATACTCTGTGAAAAATACATCTATCACCAAGAGAATCTTTTCCATTTCTCTATTGATTTCAAGAAAGCTTTCGGTCGAGTTTGGCATGGTGCATTCTGGGCGACAATGAAAAAGTACAACGTAAATAAAAACATAATTAAAATTATCCAGAACATCTACAAGGAGGCCACCAGAGCGGTGTACTTCAACAATAATATTGGGACTTGGTTTAAAACCACAGTTGGAGTAAGACAAGGCTGCCTACTTTCACCAACACTTTCAATATCTTCATTGAAAGGATAATGGGAGATGCTCTTGAGGGCTATGACGGTACTGTTAGCATTGGAGGAAGAAGAGTCACTAACTTGCGCTTCGCAGATTACACTGATGGCCTAGCAAGGACAGAAGAAGAACTAGTTGATTTGGTGATGCGCATAGACAAGACTTCCTCAGCATATGGTATGCAAATAAATGCCGAAAAAAAAATTATGACCAATAGCCAACAGGGCTTTAAAAGGGGCATCAGTATTGGAGGTGAAAAGCAGATTAGTAGTGTCAGTAGTTTCAAATAAGCTTCATCGGAGCTATTGTCTCAGATGAAGGAACGAAACATGATCGAACTACTGGCCCGAATAGCACACTCCACAGCTTTCAAAACTTAAAATAATATAGAAAGACAAAGGCATAGCCCTCGGCACCAAAATCAGACTGATGCGCTCACTGATCATGGCCACATTTTTATAAGCTTGTGAGTCTTGGACGCTGACTGCAGAGCTAGAGAGGAGGATCCTAACAATGGAATTGAGATGCTACAGAATGATCCTAGGTATCACATTTAAAGACCCCATTACAAACCAAAAGATTAGAGACGGGGTTACTGCAGCGAATGGGTCCCATGATGACCTGCTAACTATCGTAAAAAAACAACAACGTAATCTAAAAATCTATGGCCATGTTACAAGGTCTTTGGGGCTTGCAAATAACTTCCTTCAGGGAACTTTACCAGGAAACGAAGAAGACAACATAAAAGAATGGACGGGCCTGCCATTGAAAGAGGTTCTGGCTAGAGCAAGAGACAGAGAGGAATGAAGAAAGATGGTCGACAAATCTTGCGTGGTGCCCCAACTGTCCAACAGACTAAGGGATATGTAATAGGATGTCATACATGACCAACAAGCAATTAAGGCACCTTTTGGCCAAGCAAAATACCGTACGCCAAAAGTACGTTAAGTTCGACGCTAGATTCGCTTCTTCGTGACTAAGACGGGTAAGGTCGCGTTGGAGAAAACTTATTGAAAAACATCTAGATTCTTCAAAAGAACGTGCTTAGTCAGTCTTATTGAAGATTTTCTAAAGAATATTAACGACACCTCTTAATTTAGGCCTAATTAGGCATATAAATACATGTTTTAAACATGTTTTTAGTTAGCTTACTTTTCACCCGACCAATGCAAATACAACAAATATTTTGCCCGATGAAAAATAAAAATCGCCATCTTCGCGCTCCTTTGGTTAGCATGTCGTCGTGCCGAGCTTGTTAAGAAGTACTGATAGAGGAAGGGAAGTTTATAAAGGAATTATACCAAAACAATTAATTTACTTTAACACGTAGGCCTATATATAAAACTTCATTTTATAATGCACACATAAGTAGTCTTGCAAACTTCTAAAAAAAAAAGACTTCCTTTGTCTTATTGTAACTAATAATTAATGTTAAGGTTTTAAAAAAACGTAGAACGTGCGAAATTATGCATTCATTCTTGCAATATTTGACTATCCTGTTTTAAGAGTCGGTTAATTATGACGGAAACATGGGCGGTAAAGTGGACATTATTTATTTGGTCCTCTCCCCTAATTTTAGATTTACTAATGATTGAATTTTTTTTACCATTAGCGACACAGTATAAAAGTGTATTGAAAGTCTCAATAAATATAAATGATTAACAAAAGTCTAACAATTTTACTTTAAATGTGTTGTTTTTTTCACAAAATACGACGCCCCCTCACCCGCCCAAAAGATTTGGGTTGTTAAGAAAGAGCGGCCACCCACCACCACCAAGACAGCTTTTTCATCAATATTCGCCTATGTTGCAATTACCATACCCTTTTTGAGTCTTATTCTTCGGGGCACATGGAGGGATGGTTAAATGAAAACACTTATTGTAGGCATCGCCCTCCACCTTTCCAATATATAAACAATATAAGAAAGTGTGGAAATATCTTTTGCCTTGGATAGAATTTCATTCAATGATATGCTTCTGTTCATTCTTTTATGTTGTCTTCCCATCGCTTTCTCTGTATGTCTCTTCTTCTTTTCCCTTGTAATGTTCCCTGAAGGAAGGTCTTTGCGAGCCCTGAGGACCTTATATGATGTGGCCAAAGAGTTTAAGTTCATGTCATCGTGGGGTTCAATTTCTGTATAAATCCTGTTTCTAATCTATTCATCTGTGATGGGGTCTTTGTAAGTGATGCCTCGGATCTTTTTACAGTTCCATTCTCGAGATCTGCAGTCATCGTCCAAGATTCACAAGCATATAAGAATGTAGCCGTCACCAATGAGCGCATCAGTCTGGTTTTATTTATAGTTCGTCCATCGTGGTTCGATGATGACCATTTTTGTGGTTAAGGGCTGAAAACACCGGGGTTTTGTGCCTTCTCATGTAGCAATGTGAGCTCGGAATGTTTGGCTGCACACTGTGCAAGTTATTTCAGCTGGAGCTAGTGTCATTGGACTTCAGCTGGAGCTAGTGTCATTGGCCTTGCTTTTTTTCTCTGACGCTTTTCTTCTGCCAGCGCTGTTAAATTCTCTTGTCCTCCGCTATTTATGCGCCAATTTTCTCCCAGGTGGCAGCTCAACGCTGAAGGCTTCCATAGAAGTGTTGAGGGTATCCCTGGAGTGCTTTCCTTCCCTCATGCAGAGGTCGTTTAGGGATGCGGGAGTTCCATTCTGTAGATGTGGCCTGCCTATCGCAGCTGGGACTGCATCAGGATTGTGTGGTTCTTTGCAGGCCCCTCTTCGAAGGACTTCAGTCTCATATGTATTTTTTTCTTGCAATATAACATTCAGTATTTTTCTGAGACAGATCATGTGTAAGTCCAAGTCTGATTTTTAGTATTGAGTGCTATGCCTTTATCTTTCCAGATTGTTCTGAGTTTTACATGTGCTGCTGCCGTGGACTGTGCAATTCTGGCCAGCAGTTCAGGTTGGTTCCTTCACCTGAGACAATTGATCCAATTAAGGTATTTAAAACTATTAATTGGTACTTGATATTCTCTTTACAGCTCTGCGAAAATTGGGTATTGGTCATATAATTAGGGTACCGAAATTTGTCTAAATAAAACAGTTTTAAATGACACCAAAACTTGTGCTACCAGTTGTCCTGCAAAAGGAGGACATGTCCTTTTTTAAAATGGCATATCTATCGCTTGACAGCCAAAATACAGCTAAATTTGAAAATGTCCGGCTTTCACTCACTTAATTGCTGCAATAATATATTATGCATGTTAATACGGATATTAAAAACTCCTTAATAGATTTCAGACCATTATTAGATCTAGTCATGCCGTTTTTTTATCATTTTCCCAATGCTTAATTAAATTTAGATATAGACCAGAGTTGATTTAATATAATGTATTATAATTATGAATTGTATTTTCACTATTACAAGTTATACCCTTTCCCCCGCTGCTATTTGAGCAGCTTTTGTTAATTAGACAGACCAGAAATTATACTACTGAATTTTTTTTTTTTTTGCTGTGTGCAAGCCTCTTGTTTGTTGTTTTCTTTCTGGACTTTATTGAATAGACTCATTTGTTTCTCAATATATTGCATTTTTGGAAATAGAGAATACGAGATCTAGATATAAAACAAACGATATGTGAAATACTTTGAAAAGGTAATTGAGATAGTTCTAGATCTAGAATAAAGTTCTTGATCTAGAATAATCTATTCTATCTAGATTTAAAATTAGAATCTTTCAAGTCAAGCAACTTAATTAATGAAAGTTTAGTAAATCACTTAATCAGTGCTCTTCTCTTACCCAGTCTTACTCTTATTCAAGTTATTGACACTTACTATGACTATAGTATACTTTATAGAGAGTCTAATAATTTACTATTTTAGTATTTAATAAGTATTTGATCTACTAGTAATCTACTTATCTAGTCTAGAAATAGATACACATCTAAACACTAAATCTAGCAAGACTCTCAAGAGTTCTTTTTTGAAGTATATCTAACTCTGTATTATATATCTAGTCAATATAGATCTATTATAGATCTATAAGATAAAGATCTAGATTAGTCTAGTGTCTTAGATTCTAGATCTAAATCTAGTAGATCTCTAAGACTTATTGACTTAGAGTCTTAGATTAAACTTAATCTTACAGACCTCTACTCTACTGTTCTATGTCTTAGTCTTCGAACTTAGAACTAGATTCTAGATATAGAATTTAGATCTACACTATAGTAGACATAGACTCTAGAAGATGACTGATGTACAGACTATTTAGTGTTACCCTATATTAAAAAATATATTATATTGTTATTAATACTATAGACTCTAAATGACTGATGTACAGACTATTCAGCAATTCACTGTTATCCTGTATTTAAAATAAATTATATTGTTATTAATAGTCATAGTGTAGTCTAAAAGTGACTTATTTTATGACTAGATTGGTCAGGATTCTAGATCAAGTCTAAATCTAATTGAAATTGAAGGGAGAGGCTAGCAGTTGCAGGCATCTTCAGATCAAGAGTTAGACTAGAATCTATTCTAGAAGATCATTTGATCTCAATTAATGATTATAATTTTATAATCTTGATCTATCTAAACTCTACATTACTTTTCAATTGTTCGTGTCTGTGTAGGATCAGTCGTTCCATTAAGGGCCAAAAAGTTTGTTGGTGGAGAGGTGTTTCATTAAAAAATTGTGTGTGTAGAGGGGTTATAATGCTGGCAGACAAAAAGGCTACAACTGATAAGCATAGGAAGTGTTTGTGCATGGTATATAATATACACTATTCAGGGCCAGACTTAAGTATAAGGAGGCCCCAGGGCAAGATTTTTGTGGAGGCTCCTACACTCTTATGAAATCTAATGAATAAAAAAACTTATTATATATATCTAAATAATTGTTATATTTTGGAAGAAAGAAATAGAGTACTTGTAAAGTTAATCTCACTTTCCTTTTTTGTAAAAATTTATAGTTTTTAAAAAGTGTATTACATAAGTTTGAGTTTGTGGAGGGTAAGGCCCTTGGTAGATGCACTGCCGTAAATCTGGAGCTGTACCAGTATTTGCATATTTCAAGCTTGCTACACTTACAAGCAGACACTTCTTAATCATGACATTGTTGCCACCCGACTTAAGATTTAAAGTGTCATCATTAAAAATGAAAAAAAAAGGCCTTAAAAGTTTCTGATCCGTCAAAATTTCCTATTTGGGTAGACCCTGGAGCTGTAGCCTGCCTGCCCTCCCTTAAGTCTGGCTGTCTATATTACGGGGTTGTGGGTGTTTAGATTTAAAGATGAAAGTCATAAAGGGGTCTATATAGAATTTGAGAACCATAAAAAAATTGTGTTGGGGAAGTGTTGTAATGTGGGCCATTTATTAAAGGATAAAAAAAAAAGTGTTCTGGGCAAAATAAACATAAATACCAACTATTTCAACCTCAGTGCAGCAAAAACACCAAAAAGAGAAAAAAAAAGTTAATTTCCCCTTTGGGATCTTGTGATCTAAAGAGCAGATCATGTAAAGCTCATCTGTTTATTTTGCCCATGGTTAACGAGATTATCATGTGGCCAGCACAATGACCAACTGTCTTTACTTTCTCTCATCTAATGTCATGTACCCATTACAGCTGGGTCTTGATCCAGAAAGTAAAAATCCTAGTCCTCACCAGGAGTTGAACCTGGGACCCCATGTTTAGAAGCCAAGCGCTTAACCACTTGGTAAATAGGGTCGTCCCCCATACAGGATATGTGCTCTGTAGCTGTCAAACTATAAGCAGTCCCTATATGCTGTATATACCAACATTTGCAGGAACATCACTATTTGTGGTGCAGTCTTTACATCCCATGCTTATACTGAGCGCCGACATCTTTGGTGAAAGCGTTCAAGAAGTCTTAGTTTCTTTATGTTGAAAGAACCACTGCTTAGTAGATATGATAGCTGCCTGGCTAGGGCCATTAGTGCTTTTGGACATCTTCAAGTGAGAGTGTGGGGGAATAAATAAACTATCTGTTTAAAAAAATAGGAAATTTAAAAATAATAATTAAATGTTCCCACCATTGTTTCCAACAGCAATCAGCAAGACTAGTATTGTAGGAAGAGATATAAAGACATCTCAACAAAAATGCCTACAAAAGCCATACGAGTAATTGGCTATTTGCAGTTCAGAATAATTCTGCCTATCATTTTATTAGGAGGTAAGTTTTATTGAAAAGTTTTCATTGTATCATTTAATAAACTAATAGAGACAGATATGATTTTTGTTTGATCAAAACTACAGGCAAGTGTTTTTCAAACATATATTTTTACCTTATTAAATAAAAAAAGTTGTTTAGCCTTCAGAGATAGAATAAAAATGTTTGATTCAATCTGTTCTGTGTTTTCATTTTTATACTTGTGACTTGTAAAGCTAAATTCTATCAAATTATTTAAAGACATGAAGTACCTAAAGGCTGTGCTTTTGATCTGATAAAATAAAGCAATTAATAAGGAAAGTTAAAACGATTCTATTTTTATTCATCCATTCGATGAAAAACAAATCTAATAATGAACATAAAATCTTAATTAATAACTTTTTATTTTATTTTTCAGCATCAGTAGTTCGTTTCAATGGAATATCATTGATGTATTTAGCATGTCTACTAGTATCGCCACTGCTACCAATTCCAAATCGAGTAACAATGAGAGGTTAGTTCTTTGTATAGTATATATAGCTTTATTAACTATAATTGCGCCATAAAAGTGCCTCAGTTATTGTATATGTTATCCAAAGCTAGACACTTAAAGGGCTCAAGTTCATAGATGACCCAAAGTATTAATGGAACACAATTATGATTATAGAGGCAGGCCAAGACTGGTCAACAGTCCAGTAAAGTTATATTTAATAGAAAATGTACACTTTGTTCTTTCAAGGATGTTTGTACTTGTTAAAATGGTTGAAATAGTCCATGATCAGAAACATTGCAAAACTTGAAACTTTGACTATGTAACAATTAGCCTTAACAACAACAACTTTAACAAAAAGCAACCCAATAATAGCAATAGAAAAATTAATGTAGAAACCTTATGTTATCAAACATCTTGGGACTTGGTCATTTAAAGGTTTTCATCTAGAATTCATTAGATCTATGTGCTTCATGGATCATGCAAAAGTAATTATAAGCATTATGGATACTTTGATAGTCCATGAAACTAAACCATTCAGCACTAAAAGAAATGAGATCTAGTGTGAAAAACTAGATCTTGTTATCTCAAGAGCATAGAAGTTGGGTTGAAAATAAAACAATGCTAGATGCCTATAAATAAATAGATTTGTTTCTTTTTTGCATTCTTTTGTTAAATAACACTTTTTCTATATTAAAATACAATTAAGAATAAAAAACTTTGCTTCTGGGCCTTTATAAAAATAATATTTAAAAAAAAAAGCCATACAAAACATATTTGTTATTCTTCTACCATAAGCTTAATTCAAACTTCATTTTATAATACCAGTTGCTTAGATTATGAAAGTGAACATTGTTCCGGTTAGAGATTTCTTCATTTAAATCAAATGTGACTATCAAGAAAGTCATTTGGCATGTCCTTATCTTTACAGCCTTTTGTATTTATAGATCTACATTAGTGGCATGAATATAGGTTTGCACAAGTTAGGAATTCTGCTTTATAGAACGGCTGGTCTTTGTAATTGCCGTGTCTGTGTGAGGGGAAAAAAAAGTAAAGGAGGTTGAAACACCTGCCATACGGTTGATTGAGTCTGATAGGCAAGCACTGCCAGCGTCCAATGGTGACAATCCATCCAGTCTAGGATGGCGTCCCCCGCCAATCGATACATAAAGACGCTATGATGCACCGGTGTACTCTTTTCTAGTTTTTTTTCCCCCTCCTGAATGAATGTGTGTTCAATCAACTATTGGCATCTTTTAGTTTGTAGTTGAGGAGGGGGGAGCAAAGTGGACAATGCAACGTAGAGCCATGGTCATGTCCAACTAAACTGACTCCATCAAGCAGTCTCAGAAATTCAATTCCGTTTCACCTTTCTCATTGTTGTATTGAATTAGTAGTTCCAAATTAAATTCCGTTTCACCTTTCTCACTGTTGTAGTTGTTCCAAATTAAATTCCGTTTGTTTTGTTTTACATGTTTCGGATGTTCCTTCAGAGTTGAAGATAGTTTACTTCCTAGTCCAAACCTCCCGCAGGACGACGGGGGATGGGAGCGGGCAGGGTTTGAACCCTCGACCGTCGATAAATCCGAACGACAGTCCAGCGCGCAAACCGCATGACCAGGCAGCCATCCGATAGTTTCGCCTTTCTCACTGTTGTATTGAATTAGTAGTTGTTCCAAAAGTGCTAAACCTTTAGATGTGTATTATACGTTGTTATTTTAAACCGTATCTGACTTGATCAATTTTGTCAAGAGCCAGCAAAGAACTGAAAGTTGGGACGGATAGCGCACTTGAATGTTTACGCTATCATATTACAAGGATTAAGGAGGGATGCAAAGATATTTGTTTTATGTAGGCTTAACTTGTCTCGGACCAATTGTTATAATTACTCTTGGATGATGACACATTTATGTCATTAGCGACACTTTAATTCTGTGAGAGTTCACACACACGAGTATTAGAAACAACAAAATCGATGCTCTGATTACACGTCTCTGTTACATCTGGGCTCAGCCAACTCAGTCTGTGACATCTGGCGTCTCTATTTTATTTTTTTTCTATTGGGGAAAGTCTTTCAGCCTTTTGTGGATACTTCCTAATGTGTTGACGTACCTGTGAGCCCACTAAAACCAGCCTACAGATCTACTGTCACCCATATGATAGTCATTGCTTCTAAGCTGTAAACTTTCTGTATCAATACATTGGCCTGATTAAAAAAAAATATTATGAAAAATTTATGTGAGAATATATGTGTAGGCCCGCAAGCAAATTTAGTTCTGATTGTTGTCATTCATTTGTAAAAATGTTTTTCTTTTCTTTTAATTAGTATAAAGGCTGATGTAATATTAGTTTCAACCGGACATATAGATCTAGAGTTTACTTTGTTCGTATATTTTCTTCCATAATACATTTTTGCTTATTTTCTGACATTAAAACAATAAACAACTAACACCTTGCACGAGTACAGACCACGATTCCCATCTTGTTAACTGAGCTATGAATGAAGCTCATTGAAGTTGACATTTGCCAGGTTCTACTTTGAAACATCATGCGGCTTGGTGCTCGTATGCTGCATAGTTTCCCCTAGCGCCCTGCATACATTAGCTTCTGACGTCCTCTGCTGTTCACTTCACACGGTCTTATAACTTGGCGGACTTTCCCATTCTGTTCAGTTGATTAGAATTGAGACTGGGGATACTACAGGGAAGGCTACACTCGTAGTCGTGTTTTCTGCTTCCATTGCCTTATTTATAAAAACGCTGAAATAGAAAAGTTAGCGATCTTGTCAAAATGTGTACGATTAAGAAATTAGGCCATAATAGATGTCTCAAAACGTTTTGTTGGATTTAAATAGTTTCCAAATGTAAATAAAAATAATGACGTCTTTCGTATCACTTTCTGTAAATGTCTTGATTAGCCATGGGTAATGTCAACTAGTCATGGGCCCGTAGTTTCATTCTCTCCCTTTGTTAAACACCACTTCTTCTAAATTGACATCTTCTTCTTGAATCCTCCAACTTGGTCAATGCAACTATATCTTATAAACTACAAACCTTACTTCAAAAGGGAAGATAAATACGTCCTATCTATAATTAAATCGATGCAAATTCTTCATCAATGGATTTTTCAAACCACCCTCCCAGTTCTCCTGTTCACTTTGTATTTCGCCTTTAAGCTACACAAACATTGTGGAAATAGTTCGTGTGTAACCCGAACCCTAAACGTTTTACTTCAATTGAAGTTCCTGGAGCTGCAACCTTTCAAAATGTTTTTTGTTTCCCTTCTTTCCTAGAGCAATGTTTTTATTTTTTGAGGGCTTATCATTGATAGGCCTTAGAAATACAAATCATTCTTGCCTTTCTTGGTTTATCCAGTGAGACACGCGTGTTAACTGGCATAGAAAAGTTGTAACATGCTGAGTTGATTACAAATAATGTCAGTGCTTCCCAAATTGTTCAGCACGGGTTTTGCGTTTAAGATGCATCACGAACTAGTTTGAGATGTCTTCCTAATGAGTATAGAAATAAAGTAAGTATTTACCACCCTCGACTCTTCCTAAGCACACTGAGCAGTTCTATTGATTAAAATTTTTTTTTCGATAATCATTTTTGTTAGGCCCATAGAGCATCGATTATATCTATTTAGATATCTATAGATATCAATGCAATATTGTAAGATTGTAAAGTTTGATAGCCAAGGCTCATAAAGTATCCGCAACCTTCTGGACTGTCAGTTATGAGAATCCTTTAATTTGTGTGTGTGTGTGTGCCTGTCCTTCACTAGCTTTTCTCCCTCCATACATGAGTTGCAAACACTTCAGCATCCTTTAGAGACATTGTCTGAACTCTATTCAGTGCTGTAGCGTGGAAGACCATTATGGCACTAGAACCCAGGATCTTACTTTTTCTTTTGGACCCTTCTCCTGGACATAATCGAACCTTATTGGAGAAAATGAATGAAATAACGTGACATTGCCACGAAAGATGACTCTATTTTATACGTTACTCGTGATATTAATTTTGGAACACTCAGTATCTTATTAAACTAGACTCAAAAGAACTTTGCTTTTATTTGACAAAATATTTACGAATTTGTTTGTGTCCATTCAAAAGAGAGAAAATTGAAGGGCATCTTAAAACATTCCAGTACTTAAAGACTTTTGAATATTCTGTTTTCTTTTGTCAAAGGCAAACTTGATATTGTCCAAATTGAGAAACCCTGCCGTAGACAGTATTGTATTGAGCATTGTTTGCACTCTACAATCCAGTAGCGCCATGAGATGGCCCGCTACTTCTACTTTGTGCTCGATTGTAAGAGTATATGCACGGATTTTGTGGTATTTGCCTCCCGTGTGTATGTGTGCGAGCATGTGTGTGGTATTTACCTTGAGAATTTGAGCACATGCCTGATAAACGGTGTAAGTTGCATGCCGCTTTGGCCCGTCAGTAGGTGTGTGAATTGAGATTTGACGTCAGAATTACACAAGGTCAACTGTACCTCCCTCACCCCACCCTAACGCTACACGCAACGTGTGGGCTTCCCGAACTTAGGTTCTCTCTGGCCCGGTTTATGTGTACTGTTTCCCGACACTCCTCTGGTAGTTGTCCCCCTTTGTACTGATTTTTATATAAAGTAATCTGTTGGACCACAAACAGTTGCCTTAGCAATGGGACTACAAGACTATTTTTTTCCAGTCAGTGTAGAAGGGTGTGTGCATATAAATTACGAATAGAATGGTCCTATGTTGTTTGTTTTTTAATCACAAAATATCACCATTGCCAATTGGGCATATTTATAATTTTAAACGTTACATTACAGAACGGTATAAGCTTGTAATACATTCCATTTGATTTCATCGTAAAACTGTTTTGAAACGTACCCAATGTACGTTGCCTACACAAAAAACGTCAGTCTATTGGATGACGTAACACCTAAATCAGTATGTCTCTACATTTCACTCATGATGTCGCTTCCCCATTATACAACGAAACAAATAGTATACAAATATAGGCTATCAACTCCTACTTTCTGTGCAAAATAATATAGTCAATTTTACCTTCACGTTTTAGTTTTCATAATTTTTGTAACAATTCTAAATAATATGTTGTGCCTTACTTTTGCATATGGGCGGGCGACCAGATGAAAAAAGAAATTACTCTGATAGATCTATTCAGCAATAAGAAAAATTCAATATAATTGTTGGTTCCCCTTAGTCCCATAGTTAGAACATTGAACTTCAACGGTAACAAAAATGTGTAAAACTTAATGGAATGATGAATGAAGTTTTAATCAAATGTGTCGTCACGCAGCACGATTTCATGGGCCGAATTTCTGCTCGATAGTATCATGAAAAGTTGTCTAAATAAATGATTCAAACTTTGGATTAGAATGAATATACATAGTTAATGCTAGGAGTTGAATGAATAAAAGCCAGCTAGACAGTCTGCGCTCTTAATTGTTCAGCATTCTTATCTGAGATTCATATAATGATCTGGAACGTTCAAAAGCGCGCACACACACACACAAAACAAAAGTGAAATAAGAAGTGTCCGGGACTGTCTGATAAGACTGATGTGTGACAGACATTCGAGACACTTGTCTGAAATTCTTGTTCGTGTTAAGCAAGAAGTATTTTATCGGGCTTCGTTTGGAATTGTCTAGTGCCAGTCCATTCACAACGTTTCAAAGTCACAAATGTCAGGGACGGTAAGAGAACGATGGCAAGGCTCTTGGATGCAATTTTGTCGTGAGCTGAGAATGAATCGCATTGACTGAAATAGACTCAAGTCTTCTGCAAAAAAAGCACTTGAAGTCGATTTTGCTACAGATATTTCTCACGAAAGCGGCCCTTTATGGATCAGTAACTATAGACAACAGATTTTTTGTTCGTCAGAAAAACAATTGGCCTACAGCATGTTTTGTGTTTAACTGACATCTATGTGATTCTGACATAGAAGAGAGCACCTCGTTGCATGCGGCTTCAGAACGAGACAGCTGGAGGTCACTCACAAAGGCCGCCGAATACACACTGGAGACCAAAAGAAAATCCGCTGCCGGGAAAGACGCAGACTGCTAAAAGAAAATCTTAATCGACCACCGGCGGCAAAATATGTAGGTCACAGCTGGGGCTGCGTAGCCACGAGAAATACTGCACTCCTCAGTAATCTTCGGACTCGAAGACAAGCCTTATTATGATTCTTGAACTTGAACATAGAATCACGATGTGAATAGAACACTTGCATTTGTCCAGTTTTTCTTCTGTTGGTCAGTGTAGGTTTCATCCAGTTGATCACGTCGTTTAAAAGAGATTTAATTTGTTTTTTTAATGGCTTTTTGCTTCTGTTGAATAGACCTGTGGGGAACTATGTATAACTAGTGCCTTTTTTATTTCATGTTTTTGTGTCATTTTGTTTTAATTACCGTTACCCAACATTTGAGTTTAACAGTCTATATAATAGAAGACTGTAGCAATGCAAAACAACAACACTTCTGTGTGTGTCTCTTTTTTTTTTTTTTTTGTGTGTGTACCTTTACCTATCCCTTAGTCTGTTGGACCGTTGGGGCACCATGCAAGATTCGTCGACCTTTGCCTTTGTTATCACCTCTTTCAATGGCAGGCCAATCCATTTCTTTTATGTTGTCCTCCCATCGCTTTCTCTGTCTGTCTTTTTTTTTTCTTTTCCCTGATACTGTTTTCTGGAGGAAGGTCTTTGCAAACCTCGAAGATCTTGTAATATGGCCTTAGATTTTTACTTGCGTTTTATTTTTTACGATAGTTAGCAGGTCATCAAGGGGTCCAATCGCTGCAGTAACCCCGTTTCTAATCTCTTGGCTTGTGATGCGGTCTTTGAATGTGATACCTAGGATCCTTCTGTAGCATCTCAATTGCATTGCTAGGATCCTCCTCTCTAGCTCTGCAGTCAGCCTCCAAGACTCACAAGCATATAAAAATGTGGCCATGACCAGGGAGCGCATCAGTCTGATTTTGGTGCCGAGGACTAGGCGAGCCCTAGGCTCTTAGGCATCAGAAATCTGTATTTTACATTTTGTAAAGTAAAGTAAAGTACTCCTTTCAGACCTTGCGATCTATGGGGCAGATGTTTCTGTGGCCTATCGTTAGCGAGAAAATTATTGCCACCACAACGACCAAACGCCTTTACTTTTCCCCAGCTAATATCAGAGAGCTGGATGGACTCAGAGGCGCCCTAAAGATCCCGAAATTAAAAATCCCAGTCTTACCCAGAAGTCGAACCCGAGACCCCTCGTTTTGGAAAAAAAGCACTTCACCACTCAGCCAGCTATTTACAGTTTCTTTCTGCTATGTATAAAATCTCCACTAGTTAGTAGAAGAGTTTATCAACATTCCATTACATTCATCCTACATTCAGTTGAACTCATGTATTATTATTTTATATTGATTTACCTATATCGAATATGTATTTGAACAGAACTTCAATCAAAGCTTATACTTTTAGTAGACACTAACGCTATCATCAATTTTTTCAGTGCTTTTTTAAATGTTTGGTGTTAATAAAAAAAATCTTAATCTTAGAACAAAGTATTTAAGCTTTGATATATTTTAGTCGGGTAGGTTACTGGGGCCAATAAACAGATAGTGATACAATATTGTTTATAGAATTTCTTTTTTTTTAAAACTCTTGAAATCATGGCTATTTATAGAAGCACGTTAGACCCGACGTTTGAACTTGATGTATCCAGCTCATAACTCTATACCATCCAGTTTTTTTTTTTTTTTAATTAATTTATTTTATCGAAACAAAAACAGTAGCCGTCATACCCAGCCAATGGCTTGGTAAGTAGAACGAATTTATCCCCGACTTGTCTTGAGTGATTTCACTGTGACAGTTGAGCTGGTCGTGGTGAGTCATACTAAACTTTGAATCACGTCAACCACTCACGCGTTCCTTGTGACTTCATCGTTGACTAGATTTCGTTCCTGCTTTGATTCCAATCACAACGTATTTCGTGTATGAAAAACAAAGGCACGTTCCCAATAGGCTCAGCGTTCACTTCTATGGCAGAGCACGGGGAGAACAGTTTGAGAACACTTTCAGAACTGAAAAGTAGGACGTTGGAAGGTAGTCGCACCCGAGTGGACAGCGCCTAGCACATTGTTTTTTTTTTTGGTCATTAAACGACACCAGCTAAACGCAAAGAAATCCACCATTCTACTAGCGAAACAGCCATACATGTAGATGATATTAAGTTCCTAATAAAGTTAGTCCTTACGTTTGATGTTTGAAGAAAAAAAAACATTTTGGGAAAGCGTTAAAAATGCACATAATTAACAAAAGAAGTGCATCGTGTAACTTATACTTTTGTTTCTTGCAAGATGTGTACTAGATATCTCCGTCCTTTAGAGTATCAACTGGAATCAGTTTCTATCACAGATATGTTCAACTCTTAGCGCTTACTTTGTTCTACTTGTGTTTTACCATTTAGCACAACTTCAGAGTGGTATCCTCAGTTTCTGTAGGATTTGATATAGCTCTATACTCTTTTTTTTTTGCTCTCTCTCTCTGAACCTTGTGAAAAAAAAAAGGCTTAGAGTATATTTTTACAAGGCGGGTGACTTGGAAGTGACGTTTCACGTTATCAGATATTGAAATAGAGAGGAAAGCCCAGTTCACGCCAACAATGTAGTGTTGAGCCTGTGACAAGGCTCAGTCAAAGATATCAGTTACACTCAACAAGGACACGGGACATGGAGAAACTAAAAACCTTGGAATTTGTGTCTAGTACTATACAGCATCTTTGTTTGTCTGGGGAACAATCCGTGTCGTACGCAGATCTTTAGGTCACCTTTTTGTTTCTCTCCTGAATTGATTCCAATCCATTCCTGTTAAACTGGGTTCTAGATTATGCTGTTATCATGCAGTAACGCAATCATTATATATACATTTACACCAATAAAATCGTAGAACAAAGTATTTACACACATACACACACACACACACACCATTTTCTATTGTTTTCGGCAATACTGTGGCTAGTGCAACATCTATGGGTGAATTAAGAATGCATTGGAGGCGTAGCGTCTAGATCTAAGTGTTTTTAAAGCATTTATTTTGTATGCTCTTTTGTTAATAGCTCTCTCTGCTCTCTCTCCCTCTCTCTCTCACACACCTTCTCTCTCCCTGTCTCTCACTCTCTCCCCCCACCCCTTTAGAGTCGATGATAGAATTGGAGGTCGAAGGACATGAAAAGTCTAATTACATAGTTCTGTTAATCCCGAGTTGGTATTCGACCAGTCGATTTGTATTCTAGTTAGTTTGTTGACTTGAAGACAATGTTAAGTGTTTTAATACAATCCATCTATTTTTTCCCCATCTTCCAAATACAATGTTCCACTCACACAAACTCTAAAGGTCGTCATGCCTGACAATTAGATCTAGTTGACATGTGTGCATTTCGCATTGTTTTGTGACATGAAAAGTACGTTAACTGTGGAGCTTGGTTCTTTTATTGTTATCCAAAACAAAAGGTCGTCGGCTTTTCCCCGATTCAAAAACAACAACAACAAAAGCAAAACAGAATGTCAACTAGTTATTTCAGTGTAGCACTGCTTCATTAATTAATGTACCCTTTCTAAGCCATTCCCTTCCATTCTACTAGCTCACTAAGTGGTTATTTTTGAGTGGTCATTTAGTGGTCATTACCTGCCAATTCTAATTGACCTTTTTGAGTGGTCATTTAGTGGTCATTACCTGCCAATTCTAATTGACCTTTTTGAGTGGTCATTTAATGGTCATTAAATGCCAGTTTTAATTCTCTTTAATTGTGAGGACATTCCTGCCAGTTTCTATTTACTTCGTTGAGTGGTCACACTGGAATTAAAAAAAAACAACTATTTTCTAAAATTCTTAATTCTTTTGTTGACTGAAGGGAGAGAGAGCATCGCCCAATAGTTGCAATAACTAGTTCTCTGCATGTTATGGCACGGTGCGACTGCTTGATTGCTGTTACGGGCCGCCCGCCGCCAATTTAGGACATCTTCCATATAAAACAGAATTGATTAATTACGACTAATTTTTTAAATAATTGATTTTTTAAAATTGATTCATGCGTTGTCATCGACAATTAATAATTGTGCTCAGTTTTAACTCGATCCGAGTATTGGAAAGGGGAGAAATAACGTGTTCAAGATTTGTACAAGACAGACAGACGGACGGAGTGACTTCACTTGATATACTAAGCTTGGTAAAAATCCTTTTTTAGTTGTAATCTAATCTTTCGACTCAGGACCGGACACAACAGAATGAGACAACATATGTAGCGGAAGGTCAAAATTGGAACCAGTGAAATCTGCACATGTGGAGTGTCACCAGAGAATGCTGACCATGTCCTTCAAAACTTCTCTCTGTACCAAGAGGCCCGTATAAGACAATGGCCCCAAAACACCCAAATAGAAAGAAAACTTTATGGAGAGCTTCCTGATTTGGAAACCACTGTGCAGTTCATCTCATATATTGGTCTAGTCTGCAACATGAAAATGATAACGAGGAAGAAGAATTTGTAAAAAGCAAAGGATGACTAGCCCAATTGTATTAAGCATTGTTCTTTTAAATATTCGTTAGTGACAGTTAAGAAATATTGTGTGAAAAAGTTTAACCCTTGACTGCTGGCCCGAAGAACACTATGGTTGGAGTAATGTATCACAACTTTCAGGGAAAGATTTTTTTTTTGTTTACATAGTTTTTGGGTAAAGCTAAAAACAAAACGAGAATTTTGTATAAATGTTAGAAATGTATCTCTTAGTGAAGACACTCTGGGCTCAATATAATCCATTTCACAGAATGTCTGCCTGGTTATGAGGTATGCGCTCTGGACTGCCGAATCGATGGTCCCAAGATCGAATCCTGCACGCCTCCATCCCCCGCCGTCCTGCGGGAGGTTTGGGTTAGGATATAATAATGTTCAACTCTGAAGGAACATCCAAAATTTGTCCAACAAAACAAATGTGTCAACGGGATAGGGCTGATTTACACCAAATCTGCTTGTGTGTGAACGACATCTCAGTTAATGTAGGCTTATATAATACACTCCGTATTATCCATTAGAAACTGTAAGATTTTCGAGGTCGTGTTTATAGAGTGGACTTGTAGATCGACCTTTCACTTAGAAAGCACTGTTGACTAATATAATAGCCCTAAACTCGAGCAAGATAATATAAAATAACGAATGTCATATTGCGACACCTGCTTAGCACAGGTGCTGTCACATTTCAGTAGCTAGATTGATGTATGCAATTGGTTTAGCGGGCCATCAGCGTTGACTTTATATTGATCGATATTTAATCTAATCATAGCTTCAATTTATATGTTCGTTGCATTTTGTTTTAATGCTCATCACTTGCCTCATACATTATTGATGATGTGCTTCGTGGGATATGATTAGATAGATTGTACATTTGTTTCATTAAGGAACCGTGTCCTTGAGAAGAGAACTATTATAGCGTTCATGCGCCCCTCTCTTCGTAGTGTTATAAAGAGTAACGTTTTGACCACAAGGACGTTATGGTAGCAGAGGCTGTACTCACCTCAGATCGCACACAAGTTGTGTGGGTGGGTGGGTGGGTGGGTGTGTGTGTGTCTTTACCACATCCCCATTTTTGTTTTTCACACGTCTACCCTCTCGATAGACAGATGAATGTACTCGGGGAATCAGCGTCATTCATTTACCAGTGGAAACAAGAGTTTACAAACACAAGACTTTCTGAGGCACAATGCTCACAAGTAGATTACATCGTGTTAGTAGCAGCGGTGGCGTATCTCAACCTTTTCCACGACGGGGAAGTTAGAAGGTGCCCAATAGAAACATCTTTTCAGTTGTCCAAGAATATCATCTCTTATAAAAATATAAAAATGGGCAGTTTTTTTGTTTACATTGAAATAGCCTTGGGTGCGGACCCTATGCACGGGCCAGCTACGCCAATGAGCTGTTCCTTAGCCTGTGGCGTAGCTAAGGTGGGGATGGGAGGGAAGAGAATTTGAAAATCCCACCGGGCCCCCACCCGAATGAGTGTTTTTTTTTACATTAAATATTAAATATTACGCAAAATGCAGAGGCTCCCAAAGAGATCAAGCCTCCCGGGCCCCGAAATGATGAAAAAAATCCTAGCTACGCCCCTGTCCTTAGCTGCTTGTTTCATTCTTGCCTACAGTTGGAAGTAGACTGATGAGCTTGTCCTTTTGATCAAACCGGTTTATAAAACTGCATTTCTTTCATGAGCAACTCGGGATATGAGCTAAAAATAGGTTTCCCTATTCAACACATGTGACATCCGATAGAGTCGCTATTACTTTATATTATAAACGTTTAGAATACGCTTTCTCTGGTCGTAGCTGCTTGTTGATTTACTATCGACTAGCAGTCGACATGCAAGGAAGTACAGCTTACTTGTAGTACACACACATAAACAGATTCGCACCAGACTGGGTCATGATCTAGGTCTAGAGCCAAGGTCAAACAAATGCACAGATTTTCTAATTCATTGATCTTACTGTGATATCCACGATGCAAATGTAGTCTAGAAACAAACGAACTGGACATAGAGTTATTTAGGGGCGGGTCTATTCCTGTAGCGGTCCATGCGTCTGCAAATGCCACTTCTTATTGTTTATCTAATATGTCATCAAAAGTAGGATTCAAGTCCTGATTGTTCTTTTTTTTTTTCGCTACTCTGTGCATTTACTGTTGAGACGTGAGAAAATGTTGTTGCATGTCTCTGTTTAGAACTTATTGATTGGCAGCTGATCTAACGACACCCACTTTAATATTTTTGTTCTTGAAATACTTTGATTTGATAAGTAACCTAAGCCTTGATTTATTTGGTCTTGAAAAACAACTAGAGCTCCCTATTTAAGCGAACTTATCTTCAGTCCAATCGAACATGGAAAGATGTCTTGCTGACTATTGAAACATACACCTTTCTTTCTTTCTTTCTTCCTTCCTTCCTTTTCTTTCTTTCTTTCTTTCCTCCTTCCTTTTCTTTCTTTCTTTCTTTCCTCCTTCCTTTTCTTTCTTTCTTTTTTTCCTTCTTCCTTTTCTTTCTTTTCTTTCTTTCTTTCTTTTTTTCTTTCTTTCTTTCTTTTTTTCCTTTCTTTCTTTCTTTCTCATTGTATCAATGTACTTTTTCTATGTCCACTTTTCATTCATATATATCAAGGTAGATGTTTCTGTTTAATCCTCTCTCAAATATGTTCTGTTATCTAATAGCTCCTGCGAAGTACACCATCAAGACCTGTTAAATTAGCATGGGAATGATTGACTTAATGAGTGCCTTATTAGCATAATGAATCATTGGAGTAAGCTCAACTCAAGTGATTATATGTTTCGAGCTATCATGAGAGCACCAGCAAAATGTAAGCCAGAATACATTATACTTGTGCTTAAGCTTTGGCTTGGAAAGCAATTATAGAACAAGTCAGCTGTTGGTTATATGAATGGCAGTAGGTAGCTTAGAAGGCTTGGCATTTTCCTATGGACTTATCATTCAGGATTGAACCTTTACCCCATGGTATATAGAAAAGAATTCCACAGTCATGGTTGGAAGATAGAATACTTACAACTATAAGTACTTAAGATGGGTACTATTCTCTGTGAGAAGATATAGTTGTTGCAATGGTCTTGGGTGTTGAAAATGTCTTCTATTTTTTTCAAACTTTAAAATCTGATCAGGCAATATCCAACTGTGTTCCAAGGGTTCTAGTATTGGTGTAGAACCAACAGGACTCCTCTTTTTGAAATAAAAGAATTGAATTTCCCAAGTTAAAATGATAAAACCAGAGAATGTACACAATAAATCACAAGACATTCAAAGGAGTCAACTTACAATGAAGCTTGAAACTTATAGACTCAATGAACTGAGTGTAACATTGAAACCAGCTCTTTACTTGTATTTATAGTTTTCTCAAACTCAGAAATCAAAGTTGACAAATCTTCTCTGCTATTTGCATTTTTTAAAAGTATTTTGAGTTGCTTACACTTGAGAGTGTTTTTGTCTCATGAGCTCATTTTTTTTGTTGGAAATTTTAAGTATCCATATATGTAATGTTGAGGGTTAATGAAACTTCTATGGTTTTCTCATAAATTGTTTTTTTGTAATCATCTTAGATATAAGATTTACATCTTTATCATTGTTAGCTAACATTTCAATTTCTGGTTTAAATTCATAAAAAAAAAATACTTTCCTTTTTCCAGAATTTATTGTTGTTACCAGTGTAAAGTATTGTTTAATCCTTAATCCTAAAAATTTTGGTTGCTTTCCTTCTGATCTCATGTAATTCTATAGTAGGAAATCTTTTGTTCTTTCATCTATTCTGTTAGTCTGACAAGTACGACTGTTTTAAACAGCATTAAATGAATGATCTGTGTTCAGATATTGGGCGTTTCTATTCTTTTTTTGTGTGTGTCTATTTTAAAGTGCTGTAGCTTTTGTAATGATTTATTTTAGTGTGTTGGATTGTTAGCACTCTGGATAGGTACCTTTACTTACATGTAAGTGCCACTATGACGTTCATACTCTCAATTTCTTTGTTAACTTTGGTCCACTTCAGGTATTTATTTCTTACCTTATAATTTACAGATGTTACTTGAAAAGAGAAAATAATTACATCCTACTTGCATGTTAATCATGCATGTTAATCAGTGACTTAAACTCTGATAAGTGATTGATTTTTCCTGGCAAATTCAGGCAACCCTCTTCCATGCTCTAATGGCACATTTGTCCTAGCATACAGAGTAAGAAATGTGCCTTTAATTTAAATGTGCTTATTTACTTTGTACTCATCATATCTGAAGGGCATTCACCTTTCTACCACAGGGAAATTTACTTGATGGGAGATATACAGCAATACACAAATGTATAGTTGCACAAGTTCTTAAATGGGTCAAAATGATGTTTGAAAATCATCAATGTTGTTTATTTTATGCATGTTTTTTTTTTTATATGTGCTATATTTTAACTGAAAACTGTCTCATCTAATTTATTTCAGGTGCTACTGGTATATTTCTCAAGCTGCTGATGCCACTTAGTTTGCTGCCTATATTAGGGCACATCATTTTTCATGTGACACTGGTAGCCATAGCTTCAAAAGAGAATCCATATGGCAGCATGTTCCATAATTGTAAGTCATAATTGATTTATCTTGATGTGCAATGGGTTTTTAACTAATAAATACTTTTATCTTTTAACCATTCATTTATAAAAGCATACATTCAATTGTTGATTTTTTAAATTTCTTTTTTTACAGGCTCTTTTAAAGAAAGCTTATGTCGACAGATAGGTTTTCAGAGGTAAATTGATGTTAAATGAAATGTTTCTATATTTAACAAATGAGTACTAGGAAATTATTTATATTGTACTCTTATTGTGAACAGGTTGGACAAAGCTAGCATACCAACAGTCATCAGGCTTATCATACCTGATGTGGTTGTGTTCATTACCTCTCTGGTGGTGCTTGTGGCTTCACTGAAGATAACCAGGCAGACATCACTTATCTCTGGAACAGAGATGGAGATTCCCTTTGCACCTGTCATCAAAAGCAAGCATGGTCATGGCTACTGGAAGACCTTTCTTCACTTACTAACCAATATTACTCTATTAATAGCTGGCGTCATTTGGCCTTCAGTGTTTGGAGGGGTAGGTATTAGTTCCTTCTCTTTTCATTTAGCATAAGCTACCATACAATGATCATGACATTGTACCAGTCAAACAAACATTTGCAAGAAAAATTAGTTTGTCTTTTGGATTGAAGTTATTTGTATATACCATTCAGCTCTAATGTGTCTGACATCTGTTTGATAGATTTAAATTGTTCTATTTTCCTATAGTCTTCATTAATTTTTTATTTTAGACAAGAGAAAAGTCCCCAATACTATTTCTTGGTTTATCAATCTGCACAGGTGTATTTCATAACATTTCTCATTGTCATCACCCTGTGGGGATGCTACAAACCTATGGGGAAAAAGTTTGGCTTTGTGCAGAGAGTGTTGCTCTTCTACACAGGCTCTCACATTCTCCTTTTGCACCTTTATCAGTTCCAGTTTTTTCAGGCAGAGTTACCTCCAGACAATTTTGTTGCCAGGTGAGAGTTTTACTTGAAAAAATTGCCATAATCAGTGTTTTTATTACAGACATGGTATGAAGTATGAAAAATCAGAACAGATTTAGCATATGCACCAAATATTTTACAGATTGCCAATTCACTGGCTAAAAATTAAGGAAACTAAAAGCTGCAAATGAACAAAACTCAAGCAACGAACTATTACAGTACGAGGAATGTTTTCATGAAAGGAACTCGGACCTCTTCTAAGCAATACCAATAACATTTCTGATTTCATGAAATTGTTATATTTATTTTAATATATGAAATAAATTATGTTTCTATTTCCTTAGACTACTGGGGCTAACTGGTGTCGTCTATACAGACTGCTCTAATGTGGACAGCCTGTACTTCCATCCCAACTTGCGATGGTCTGTTTTCCTGAACCCAGCCATTCTGCTTGTGCTTTATTGGGTGCTGGCTGTCTACTTTAGGCATCCATTATCAAAAAATAAAGTATGTTTTATTTGATCTCCCTACTTTTTAATATGTATAAAAGCAATTGTTTTTGGATGTATAATGTACTGTACAGTTTTTATGTTTGAATTCTCCCTCTCTCTGTTTTCAAAACTTAAATGTTTATTTACAATGCATTTTGAAGGTGCTCTAAATAATCACTATTCATATACTTTTTTTTTCTGAATTGAGTCTTGAACCTAGTGAAAAATCATGCCTCTGATGGAAAAAAAATATTTTTCAAGGACTTGCTGGTGCAAAAATTATTATTTTTTTTTATGGAAAATTAATTTTGTAGCAATTTTTAATAGATTTTCTCCACACAGTAAGCTGAAAGTTTCTAAAGGCTTTTTATTGCTCCTAAATTTTTACAAAAAAAATTCATGCATTCCAGTCTGAAATATACTATCATCAATATAGAAAAAATAGATTTTGGGAAAAACTAAGGTTTGCTTAAAGTCCATTCTTTACCATCATCTATTTAGGAGTTGACTGTGTCTGACCATGTTACGTTATTGATGCAGACTTTTCCCAGAAATCACTTTTACCTTTTCAAGAAGCTATGGTCCTTCCTCAGACTAGTGTAGCAAAGACCTCTGTCTTAATAGTGCTATCTGGACATCCAAAAAGCAGCATAAAATGACAGGGTTTCAATACATGCAAGTGAAAGAAAACTGGGTTTTTCTTACATATGATTCTTCAGAACAAAATGGTTGTTGTTGTTTGATACTTAACAGGATTAGATTATCTACATTAATTAGACATTTCTAAGGAATTCCCTTTTTAAAAAAAAAAATTCATTTATGGTTTAAAATTTGTTATATAGTTCTAACTGAAAACTATCCTTAATCTAACTTCAGTCTGCCCATGAGGAGCACAGAATGTCAGTCATGCTCTCTATCAATCCAGAAAGACAGGTATTCCTTCATCAAAGACAGGATGAGGTTGGCTAGAATTTTTTCCCTATTTTATACATTGTTCATAATATTTGATGTTGTAACTTTCTTTACATCAGCCTAAATTCATTACATTGAAATCGGAAAATTGTTTAAAAAAAAACAAACTAAACAGGATCTTAAAACTATTTATTTTGAAATAGGTTTAAAAAAAAGAACAGGCTTTAAGTGAACAAAATGAAAGTAGGAGTAGTTTTAATAAACTATTTGATGAAATAAAGAATGTAAGCTAGATCCTTTTGACACTTTTTCTAAAATTAAAATAAAATCTTTAAAATCCTTTGTCTAAGTTAGATCTTTAAATAATTATTAAAATTTCATTTGATAACATAAAAATACATAAATGAAAAAGTCTAAACTATCCAAAAAAAAAAAAGGGTTTTAATGTTCTTCTTTATTGTAATGAAATGTGCAGTTGTGCACAAGTAACATACAATAAATTCTGTGACCAGTGTATAGATTTATAATTCTTTTTTTAACTTTTATGTACATGCATTCTTAAAGGTCGTTCATCATTTTTATTCCCCCCAACATCTATATTTAAGTTGATGAAACTTTAGGTTTTGGAAAGGAAAATGTTTTTTCCATTCCAATACATGAGTGTTATAATTTTAAATGCTTAAAGTAGGATCATGTTTTAATTTTCTGAAATGTTTTGGATTATTAATCCCCCGTAAGATTATTATTATCTTGTAAAACATCATTTTTGCTTTCTTGTTTTTTCTAAGTACACTTTTAGTAGATTTCTAAGTACTCTCCTCTACCCTCTTATTGTACTGATGTATTGATCTGCCTATCTGTTTTTGGACCAATTGTCCTCCTTAAAATAATTATTCTGGAGTAAACTTACAGCAAGTATAATTAAATCTTGGCTTATTAGTGGCTTACTTTTAATCTATCAAATTACAAGGGTAGATGTTTTTGTGCTTTTTTATTTATTTTTTGAGCCCTAAACACTTAATAATGTTAAACACGCAAGTCTTTCATTGAAAATAAGTGACTGACATTTTGGAATGCCCAATGACTTAATTCATGGTTTTCTCTGTTTGACTGCAACAGAAGTTCAAAAAGATTTACATATGTTGAATTAGTTGTTTTTTTCTATTAAATCCTTTGCATACTGCATATCTCTTTTTTCTTTTTCTTTTCTTGTTATGACATCAAAATGCAAAATTAACTGAAAGACAGGTTAAAAAAAAAGGGGGTGTATTTTGATATTTAAGTTCTCCTGTTTTTTGTGTGTTTCTTGTTGTTGACAATCTGACATCTGTACAAAACTTTGTAGTGGGAAGCAAGTTACCAAATGTGTTGATTACTTTTTGTTTATTATAATTTGAGAAGGCCTGTTCTTTTTGGATAGAAAGGAGGAAAAAAACAACTAAAGCTGTTGCATTCTATCTGAGCATTCTACATATAAATCTTTTTTTTTTCTCTCACTTCTCAGATTGAGTGGAATGATGAAAAACAACATTTTGACACTGAGGTATTTGGGTTTAGTAATGCTGAATGAATTTTACTTGAAGTGATTTTGAATGTTAAAAATTGTACACCCTCTTTCCATTTGAAGTCCTACCATTACTTAACTCCTCCCTCAGACAGAGATATTCTTATGGCAAATTGATGATTTGACTTATGCAGCTCAATTACAGTATCCAGATTTCCCCTGCAGAGTCTTTTTATGGAAATGGGATGTAATTTTGATGTGTGCATGTCGTTTTCAGATTTCATTTTCATTGTCCTGGTTAATATTCATTGAGGCTATGAATATCAGAAATTCATATATAATGGCTTAGATCTTGTTTGAAAAGAACAGCTTTTCATTATTTTTCCTATTGCTATCTAGACAAACTCATGAAATAGCTTCTTTGATTGTGTCTTAATTAAAACTGAAAGAAATAAGTTCAGGAGCCAAAGCTTTACATATTTTTAACTAACCACTTGTCCACAGTGGGAAGAACCCAAGCGCTGTATAGACAGCGAGGTAGAGTACTGAGAATGGTTTTACTTCAGTTGTTTTTTTTATATATCCCTGTAGGTCAGACTGACAACAAACTTATTATGTCTGCTCAAATTGTCAGTTTCAAATTGCCTCCTTTGTGTTCTAACCTTTTTATTGCTCAGTTATTTTTCACCTGTAGATCTACATCATAAAATAACATTGTTTTGCATTGAATCATTCAAAATCATCTTTTTTTTTTTTACAAAAAGAGCCAAAAAGTATTAACAAAGTATGCAGGTTGCTGTGTTATGCCCTGTTCATAATGAATGCTTTAATGTTCTTTAATTGCTTGATATTATCCTTAAGTTTCAACTCTAGTTTGACAGTTAATCTCTGTGGACATTATGAATTGAAAACATTTCCAAAAGATAGTCACAATTGATATCTAAATATTGTTCTTACTTCTAATTCTTGTCCAAATTTGATATGCTGGATACATCTTTTTTTGTTATTGTTCTTAACAAGTATTTTGCTGCAACAGATTCTCTGCTGTAATAAAATATTTTGCAGTTAGTTAAAATTTGGAGGCCATTATAAAGTATTGTTGAAAGTAATTTTATTAGTTAAAGACAAAATCAGTTTTCTTGTTATTTTCAAATGTTATGTCACACATTAGTTGTTTTTTTAAAATTCAGTTTCTAAGGTTATTAGTAATAAGTCTAGGTAAGGTTTTTTTTTAGAGTATTTTCTTTGTTTATTGAAATACTTTCTCATAAGCTCATGGACTTGTATGTGCTTTAAAGAAGGTTGATTTCAGAAATATGAATTAATTGCAAACATTGTTTCTTATGGTCCATTTTTCAACCAATTCTGACAAGACTGTTTTTTTTTGTTTTTTTTTACATGTAAGGATATTGTTGGACAGGACAATTTTATTCTGAAATGTGTATCTGAATCCTATTCTAAAATTATTTTATTTAATCATGAAAACTAATGCCCTCATCCTCTTAGGTACAAAGCTTATCTTAAACAATTCTGACTTTTTGATTTAGACTTACATAATTCCTTCCTAATCAGTTTTTACCTTGGAAATCCATGTTTCTATTTTCTGCAGCATGCCAGTTATGTAAACCTGTCACTAATCTGTGAAAAAAGTTTTGCACTAAATAAAAGTTGCATCATGATGCACCAAACACAAACAAAATACAACTAACAAATGTTTTTTCCAAATTGGTTAAATTTTTTGACATGTAAGAAAAGTTTTCATCTACCGTTGGACTAAAACCAAGTTTTATTATTAACATTTTTTGACATTTTTTTCTTCTTATCAAGAGCTTAAGAAATGAGAGTCACTTTATACTACTCACTTCCTAGTATATTGTTCACTTTTACATATCTTTCAATGCTACTCTGAATTTCTTTGCTTTTCTTTAACCTTCAGTATCAAAAGTCAGCTCTAAGCTACAACTATACAAGGGAATTTCAGACTATGTTTTGGCCTTTTCTGTAATAAAACAAATATCATAGAATTTTTTATTTTAATATGGTCATTGACACTTGTTAGCTGTAGCTTACAACAAAGTATCTTACATAATTCTTATAACTACAGACAGGAAGTATGGTGTTCTCGGGATCGTTCAATGGAGATATGGACCCAGGTGAAGATGAGGTGAGGCTCACCAGCTTATCTGGCATTTTATCAGATATTTCTCATCAATTAATCTGGCTATGTAGTTAGTTTATTTTCTAAATAGTGCTCTTTATTGGCTGTTGTAATTGTGTGGATTTTCACTTATTTTTTTTCTAACAAATTGCTGTTTGTTTCACATTTCTTTGACAAAATACAAATTTGTGTAGGTTTGTGCATGCTCATTAATCTATCTAGTTGTTGAGATTAGAAGGCTAGCTGTTTTGCAGTTTGACTTTTTTTTTAATAGATATTTATTCTTTTAACTTTCTTTTTGCTTGCTACTCACCTTTGTTTAATACTAATTGTCAGTCTATGTGTGTGTTTAAATAGATCATCAGTGTTATCATTGTGCTAATAGCATTTAAAGAATTCTGCAGTTCTTTTTCTGTTTTTTTTTTTATTATTACCCATTTGTTGGTGGAAAAAAAAACATTTAGCTTTAGCTTGAATTTCTTATCTTGACATTTGCATTTTTTGTGTTGACTTCATCAATAAAACTAGTCAATTCAGTATGCTTCTTTTCATATTGTTATAGTAGTATTGTTTGTTAGTTTCAGCTCTTAATGCTAATAAAATCAAACTACTTAAATAAATCTCTTTATTTTACTCAGTTTAGTGTAGTTTATGAAATTCTCTTATTAAACTGTATATTCTTTATACATGAAAATCTTTGAAATTAATTGCCTCAAAATATTCCTCACCATAATCTGTTGTTTTTTTCTGACGTTTAAGGATTTTTGTTAAGTTTAAAAGATATTACTTTCATTTGGAAATGATTTCTGAAAAATGCAGACAAAAAGGTCATATTGAAGAATGAGTAAGATAGCTGACCCAGCTTAGGCCTACTAGCTAGATACTCTTTCTTCTTCTCATTTTTAAGTTGGAGCGTTCAGATGACTAGATCAGTATATGAGATGAATTGCGCAGTGGTTTCTAAATCAGGGAGCTCTCCATATAGTTTTCTTTCTGTTGGGGTGTTTTGGGGCCCGTGTCTTGTACGGACCACTTGGTAAAGAGAGCAGTTTCGGAGGACATGGTCAGCATTCTCTGGTGGCACTCCACATGGGCAGATTTCACTGTTTAGGCGTTGATCTTGTTGGGTTAGCTTATAATAGGCATTACTATTTAGATGAATGGGATGCTTTGCTCAGGATTGATTTAAAATCTCATTGTCATTATTTCCCTTTCCTTCATTCCAGTTTATCTTTGGGTCTCAAAGTTACTTGGTTGGATATTTTAAATTACTGTGCTACAGTTGTCACTTTCATGAGCCAGTCATTCTGACTTCTTAAAATTTTGTTGTGATAGTTTGTATTCTTTAGTGCAAGGATAATTCTAACAGCTGCGATTTTTAATATTGATAATTATGTTTTAACTTATCTACTCTAAGCTTAAGTACTTTAATGCTCAAAATGTCTTTTTCATTTATTTCAGTACTAACCCTACAAAAAAAAAACTATCAATATTAAACCAATTTAAAATTTAAAAAAATACATCTAAGTCATAATAGTACATTATTATTAGTCAAATGTCTGTGTGTTGCAATGTCTTGTTGGCCTTCTCCTTGTTTTAAGTTTAAATTATTTTGTTAGCATTTGTTTTAGTTGTGAAGTATCATCAAATTCTTCTGAACCCATCAGTCTTAGTTCAACAGTGTGTCAAAGATTTGATTCTTAAAAGTTTGAATAGCATAGCATTCTTGTCCACTGTACTAGCAACTATTTAGGGTAATCCATGCATGCAATCTTTTTAGTATAGTTTTTCTGCACATTTTCTTTTCTTAAAGAAAGCCAATAAAATTATTGTTACTTCTTTTTTTTTTAGCACTGGTCACATATACACCTATACTTTTCAAAATGAAAAGATCAAACATGTATGACTTTATTACAAAGCATTTGTTTAACAAAGTAGATCATAATATTCTAAAAGTACTTTAGGCTGTCCCAGCAGGCAATAAATTAATAGCTTTGAAATAGGAAAAAATTAAAAGAAAAACCTAGCTAGAGTTGAATTTGAATTTAGTTGGCATATAATACTAACAAAATAGAAAATGCTTTAGAAGTGTACAACAGCGAGATAATAAATGGTATGTAAAAATTGTACCCTAACCCAAAAAAAAAAAAGAAGCTCTATTTAGGCTGATTATAAGAAAACAGAATGCTATTTTTAAAATGATTTAACTATTTTCAATTTTGTAAAGTAAAAAAAAAAAAAAAATTTGACTCATTTAATGTAAAATGTCATTATAAAAGTGGAAAAATTGTAGCCAGCTTCAGTCTTATGTTGTTTGTTGTGGTGTTGTTGCTATAGCATGACTTGTCTATTTTGCTGTTGTAGAGCTCAATAACAAAATGATACTGGCAGGTTTTAGTATTTATATTAGGAAGATGGTAGTTCTGCCATTGTATGATTTGAAGGTAAAGTAGACTTTCTTTATTTCTACCTTTTTTTTTTTTGAGAGGGGGGGATGGGAGAAGGAGGGATGACAACAGGTAAACTGCATGGTTTTCACTCTTGGCATAAGCATGTTATATGTTTTTAATGTCTTTGTTTTTAATGGAATGCTTCTTAAATGTTTAAGATATTCCTGGTGTTAAAATACAATCAGACCTCTCTAAAATCCAGAATTATACGTTGTTTTTTTTATAAAGAATAATTATCTTTTTTTTTTTTTTTTAACTATGTAGGCAGAATAATTTAAGCATTAACTTTGCATTGCTGATATTTATTGAAAGGGTTATGCAATATTTTAATCAAAGGAGTCTTTCAAATGCTGACTCCTCGATTCACATGCATGCTTTAAATTAAACATTGAGTAATTTCAAAGTGAATAGGTCCATCTTAAAGGAGCTTCAGTAAGTCAGTAACTAGATGCATGTTTTTTCAGAAAAAAAAAGTACCAACATGTTAAATATATGGAGGTTTGACTGGTGTGTAGAAATGTGTTCATATTTAATTTTTGTTTGCTTCTGTAAACTGCAGAAAAAATACATCACATTTTTGATAATCTCAATATTATTGCTTTAAAGTTGATTTAATTGTAAACAATTATTATTATTATTTATTTTTTTTTTTGCTTGTTCAATTCAATAATGACATGAATACCTTCACAGCCAGGCCGTCCATCTACTCCTGAGGTGAATGAACTTCAATGTATATGTATTTATGCTAAGCATTAACAACAAACTGCTTCCTTTTCTTTTGTGTGTTTAATGTTTGCAAGTTCGTTTGTGTGTTGTCATGGAGATGTCCCCCCCCCCCCCCCCATCCCCAATCATACTTTCACACATTCTAATAATTGATAAAGAAGGGAGTTCAATTGAGCTGATCAAAATGTGAAAATGAAGCAAAAACAAAAATAAACTAACACAGGACAAAAGTTTAACAGAAGTATCTCCAAGTGTTCATTACAGTTTGATTCAAATTTTTTTGTTTAAAGAGAGTTTAGATATATTGATTACATCACTTGGAAACATTATAGATAGAAAAAAATAGTTTTCAAGCTAGAAAAACATTTTTTTTTAATCTTCACATTTAGTCATTCTATAATTCAATTGAAATCAATATTATAAATAGAAAAGTCAATAAATATTATTGGTTAAAAAAAGTTTTTAATGCTACAATTTGTATTGAAAAGCTGAAATTGTCTGCTCCCATTAATAAGTCTTATAATGGAAACAATCATGTTTTTATTTTATACATATAACTTACTTTGCTCCTGAACATGCTATTGGAACCAACTGTTTGCCAGTAGATTTATGTTTGGTTACGCTGGTCGTAAGATAATTTATTTCAGATCTAGTTGTCACATTCCAACATTGCATGATGACTAATTGGTTCACTTGAATAACTACTGGCATGTTTTAGTCCATTTCCAAGACTTGGAACCACTTTGAAATGCAGCATTACAACAGCATGTGTGTGTGTACATTGTTATGGATGAAGAGTTCAAATATATCCACTTAATGACTCTATCTTTTTGTACCAGTTTCAGATTCCAAATGGCATTACTTTTGTCAATGAGCATGCAACTATGAGAACTCTCTTCATATATACCTTCAAAAATGTCCTTTTTAACAGCATGCATCCTGTTCCTCAAAGATATTATTGCATTACATCTTGTTTCATTCTAATCAGCTTAGAATTAATGATTATTTATAAAATAATTCATATAATTCTGCATGTTAACCAAAAATGACTAGATAATTTAGAAGACATCTCAGCATTAAAGAAATTTGAATCCACCCAGAATGACCCAATGAGTGCCTGATGAAGTATTTTACTATTTTCATTTCTTTAAATTGTGAACTAAGATATTTATTTAGTTTATTCCCTGAATGCAGTGTGTTTACGATAGGTTTACTGTTAGAAGTGTGTTGTTTTATAGTTTGAGTTGTGTATTGTAAGTTACAAGTTCAAGTCACCTCTTCACAACTGTGTAACTTTGGTGCATGAAGTCATAAGACTTTTATCATCTTCTTTAATGCTGCATATGAAATACAACAAACCTCTACAACCGTTTGTTTGAATTTCAAATAATCAAAGCTCAAAATGTAAATAATTTGTTCAAAAGCGTGACTCTTTTCCTCTTCAGCAAATTTTTACCAAAAGAAGTACACAACTTTGTATGCAATCTGTTCAGTATTGTTTAAGTTCAGTAGCTCTTGCAGTAGAAGAAAAAAACATTGAGAGAATGACACATGGAAAAGAGGTCACTTCTCCCTAATTTGAATTTCACACAATGAGTTATGTGCTCATTTTACAGAAGGTTAAATTAATCCTTATACTACTGACGTATATAAAGCTATAGTTGACATTCCTTTCAAAAAAAGATTTATCAAAACAAGAGTTACTGGCTAAATAAACTGTTTTTTACATTGAAAAGAAAACAGCAATGTGCTTGGTTGGTTTTAGATGTATAATACTTTGTATTGCTACATAGTCACTTTGAACTCTCAACTTAGGAATATGTGTGAAAGTGTCTCTTTTGTTTAGGGCTGTTGTCTGTACCACCTATTGGAACCATTTGCATTTCAAATATCATCCACTTAACTATATATCAAACATCTTTCAACACAACCATCTAAAATAAATATTGATAATTTTATTTCAGTTTTGAAGACTAAACTTTCTTATTTGAAAAATATATTAATAGATCTTTGAAAATGTAAATAAATCATTCTGCTATTATGTTATAGTTATTTGTGTAATGTATTTAGATGTACATACATCTTTTGGTATTAACGTGCAATTTTTTAAAATGTGAGAACAATGTTTCCTATTTTTAAATAAGCGTTTGGTGGAGAATGAAGAACCCCTCGGAGGACGCTATGGAGGTATTGCTGAAGTACACGAAACAGAAACAAAGAAAGCATCTATTGGCTCTGAAGATGATAAAAAACGAAGGCCTTGGGTGTCTGTTCTTTTCCTGATCATGAGACAGAGCTACATTCTGTCTCTAATTGCAATGATGGTAAGGGAGATAATCTATCAAAACAAATATGTCTCTTCCTCCTAATGAAATCAGTAATTATCTGTGTGAATGTGAAGTATACAATGCACTCATTCCCACAATCATTGTCTCTGGTTCAAGTCTGTTGTTCTAAATCTGGTATATACAACTAAGTCTACTCTAAATGAACACTTGACAGGAGTTTCAGAAAATTAAGGTGGCACATTGTCAAAACATGATTGCTTTTGTTTGTTATGAAAACTGGTTAATGCTACTGTAATATGTTAGAAGAGTTAACTAAATTTTAATCTTTTCAATCAAACTTCATTTCTATGTAATTTTTAAAAGAAATTATTCAAACCTCAAATACCATTGAAAAAGATGCCACCCATTGAAGAAAAATATTCCACTCTTAATATTTCTAGAATCCACAAAAAGTTAATACTTTAAAAAATATATATATTGTAAAGTCTAAAGGGCTGTAAAATTAATTACTTTTTACATAGTTGCATTTGGAATTTTATATTTTAATAGATATTTATGTATTATAGAAAATATTTTAAGAAAAAAAACATTTTCCCAACTTGTGTATCATTATGGGGTTATCATAAGATTTGCATTATTTACAAAATACACATTTAAAACATGTATTGTTTCAAATGTTTTCTTCTTCCTCTAGGCTTGGAGTATCACTTACCATTCATGGCTGACATTTGTTTTCCTACTCACTGCATGTCTTCTGTGGATGTTTCCAAGCTCCAGAACCATGTGCTTAAGATCATCTCCCTTTGTTCTCTTCTATGCCGAGGCCCTACTGTTGGCTCAGTATGTCTTCAGTATGAACCTTGATAAGGAGCTGCCAATGGATGCTGGCACCTACAAACTGGATGAGATAGGACTGAAGAGATTTACTGACCCAGGACTCAATTTAGCCCTACAGGTGTTTACAAATTTTTGTTTCTATTGGAATGTATATACCGTAATATACTAATATATATACTACTTAAGAACATATTCTAGACTAGCAACCTGCAGAATAGGTACCCTAAACTATTTTCCCTTGAAGAAATTTTCTTTATGTCTTTGGCTCAACTTTTTGTTTCTTTGACTCTCCCATTTCATTAACGCACAAATATTAAATGGTATGGTACCAAAAGAACAAGAATCAAGAGGATGCACTAATTATGCCCTTATGATGCCCTGTGTAGCACACACGAGGTGTCAAGGACATGGCCAGCTCAAGATAGCAGCAAAATTGTCCAAGAACCAAAAATAATTGTCAACTTTTGTTGCCAAAAAAAAAGTTGTGTTTTTTAGAAAAAAAATATATGAATATTAGAATACACTAGGTTTGAATGAAATCAATCAAAGTTCCAATCCTAATGTAGGGAAAAAAAAATTCAACTTTAAAAAAACTTTTCTACACTTTGTTTTGAGGTTTTGGCGGGTCAGATAAAAACAGGATTAAAACATGATCCGGACCACAGGCTATAGTTTGGGCATCTAGAGTGTGACTAATATCTGTTGATTTCAGTTCTAGACCAAAATAGGAAAAATATTTGTTTATTTGTTTAAATAAGAGATATTGTTCAAAATAAACATATTTACATTTATTATTTCATCCTAGTTGAGATTTGTTAAAAAAAGCTTTAACTAGATGTTTCAATCATTTGACATCCTTAGTGTTTCTACACTTTCTTCATGGTTTTGACCTTGAGGCAATTTATTAGTGAGAAGTGCTCAGACATTCAGGATGGCATTAACATGGAACAGCGACAAAACCATCGGACTTCTATGCTGGACAGCTTTCGTAAGTCTGTACTGAACTGTCTTTTAACAGAGCTATCAAATAAACCAAAGTCTAACATATATAGTAATTTACTAAGTAAAAAATAAATAACATTTACAAGAAAATTTTTTAAAACAAACTTCTTCAGAATTTTTTTCTTTCTATTAGCATGATAAGTGTTCCAAAAAAAAAGAAAAAAAAAATCTTACATAAATAATGTAATTTGCATGATTCGTGATTTTTTTTTATTTCATATTATTTGTTTTATTTTTTTTCTTTTTGCTTGACTGGCAAATTGTTTTATTTCAAAACTTTGCATTTCTGTACAGTCTTGACTCATCAAGCTTAACACTTTATACTATTCCACAATGTTGTCTCTGTCATTAGAAACTTCAGTGCTAACAAACATTAAAGACATCATAGCTTAAGTCTTGTTTACTCAAGGATTTACAATTAGATCTATAATGTCTTTTTAAATGGAAATCCTGCAAATTATAAAATACAAACAAGACTAGCTTGACTAAAAGCTTAGTGAGTCAAACTTGTACATAATTATTGTACACCTTGTTCTGGTTATTACTTTTACTTGGTCTGTCTGCAGAGTTTCTTAAAAAAAAAAAATTTATTTTTCTAAAACAAAAT
This sequence comes from Biomphalaria pfeifferi, assembly GCA_030265305.1. Taxonomy (NCBI): domain Eukaryota; kingdom Metazoa; phylum Mollusca; class Gastropoda; family Planorbidae; genus Biomphalaria; species Biomphalaria pfeifferi. Next base: position 2,279,782 of record JASAOG010000024.1, read on the forward strand.
GCTTAAAGCTAAACAACACTGCTACATGGTGAATTTTGTACCACTGATGTTTTGTGCATCTTGACCAATCTATATACACTAGATATATGTGCATGGCCTTATTGAACAGGAGTGACAAAATATCAGAATATTGATTTTAAAGTAAGAATACAATAGTTGTTCAAAGGTTAAGAAAAATGATTTTTTTACCAAATGACGACTTTACTTTCTTAACATTTATGGTTTGCATAGTCCCCATTTGTAAGTTGTGTCTTTTATTGGCTTCTTCCTTAAATACTTTCTCAGACCCCTTCCAACCGAAAAGGTTTACAGTAGGTTTCATTTTGCACAGATCTAATCTTTACTTCATCTAAACTTTGGGTCATTGTCAGTATCTCCTGGCAATGTGGACACAAAAGTTTGTATTTATTAAAAGTTTTTTTTACACAATAAATACAGCTAAAACTTAGTGTTTACCCATTTCTCAAGCCACAAGCTACAATGCCACTGCATTTCTAGCCCATTGTTCAACTGCATCAGATGTTAAGTGACCAAAATTAAAACTGGTTGAATTGGCTAACATCCTCTAAAATGTGATAAGTTGATTTGCATGGCATTTGAACCTGTGACATTGAAACTTTTAAGTGCATTTCTCAGATTTGGTTGAGTCATTGACTTGAAAGTTTTCAGAAAATGCTGTTATGTAATAAATGTTAAAGTATGTTTTAGTCTCTTGTTTTCCTCAATTTTATCTTCTCTACTGCTAGAAGCTATTGACTCAGAAGGTAATTGAACAAGCTTCTAGTTTCGTGGTGTCATGTTTGTAATAGTCACCCAGCCTTCTAATAAGAACCTTTTTATTAAATCGCTTAATTTAAGATGCGAAGAGTTCGATATCGGGTGAAGGTGATAAACCTATACGATGATTTGCTTACTTAGGCTGTTGGTGAACGGTGTATGTAATGGATCAACCACCAATTCATTGACCCCACTTTTTATGCATACAATATATATTGAATATATGTATTGCATTAGCTGATACCCATATTTTCCTACATTAACGAATATAGTTTGTGTATGTTTACTATTATTTGGTCTGGAACACTTTTATTTGTCATCCTTCTATGGAATTGCCATCATTATAACATCCACACAAACTTTTAAGCCAGTAAATTCCAGTTGCCCCCTTTTTTTTCCTCCCATGAAGCAATCCTTTAGGAATGAACTTTTTCCACAATATAGTCCTCACCCCTTTCATACCGACACTCATTTTGCCCCTCAGTTGTAGCTGATACCTGGAAAAAAGTTATGTGACTTTTTTTGTTTTCACTGGAACCCTTTTATTTTTGCCCTTCTTCAATGGAACTAAGGCATTATAATATCCCCATTTCTGCCTCTGAATAACTTTGTAACAAAAAGCATTTGTTTTGCTTCTGTCATGGAACAGTCTGAAAAGGAAATATCCTTTTGTGTGATGGACACAACACTTATAAACAACAAGTTGGGAAAGGTTACCAGTGGCAATTTTTTTATTTTTTCTATGAAAATGCTTCGTTATTGTAAACTTTTTATTGTCCCTTAGTGAGTAGGCGAATGGGTGATGAATGATGCATTTTTATATATAAATATTTCCATTGATTCTTATTAGTTCCTGTAGCTCTTGGGTAGCTATAAAACATAGTAAACTAAAATAATCTGAAAGTCAGGGAAATAAAAAGGAACTATTCCCAAAAAAATCTAGGACAAAAGTTAGCTTTAATCTATTTGTACATAACTAATTTCAAGATATCTTTTGAATTAAACAGAAAATGTGACTTAGTTAGTTTTTTTTGTTGTTTTTTTTTCAAATCAATTTTTTAAGTTTATAAATTGTTTCCCCCTCCCTTTCTTTTTTTAAAATTATTTTTTTACTACAGATTTTTAGTTACTTAAGTATGTTAAAATTGTCTTTATAAATTTATGGTACAACTTTCAAAATGTGACATTGCAAACTGCAACATATATAAAAGAAAAAATAAGGATTTTTGTTTTTCTTTGGCTATGCATTTCCTTCTTAATAAAAAAACAATTCTATTTAAATGTTTAGAAATATGGACTTCATCCATTTAAAAAGCTATTTTCTAAGTGGCATAGTGTGCTTCTGTGAATAGTTAGCACTCCTGTAACTGTGTTGCTTTTTTCCCCCTCTATATGTTTTATATTTGTCTATTTTTAACAACGTCTTCAGTACCTATGGATTTCCAGGGAACTATGCGTGACAGCAAGACAATAGTTTTCATAGGTAGGAAGGTTGTGTTTTGTCTTTGTACTGTATAATTCTGTCTAAATTATACACAAGCATATTAATATTATTTGTTGTATGCCTAAAGTACATGTACATATAAATATATATTATATAACAATATTATTATTTCTCCATATTCTTGGGTACATTATAATTCTTCATTTAATAACAGTAAAACAATGGTGATATTTTACCATATTATTTACCCCTAAAATTATTGTTTCTCAAACCGTATTAGTGACCCCTCCCCAACATAAAATTCATGTTTGTCACTCCCTTATCCACTTTGGGTTTTGGCGGAGCACTTTAAGGTCCCACAGCAGTGTTTGAGATGTAGATCTGGTGTAAAGCCTTTTCCTGCATTGTGAGCTTCATAAATTCAGGTCAAATAAAGTTAAATAAGAAATAGTGGGGCCGGCTGATACTGAAGTGTTAAAGATGCTCAAGGCAGTAGAGAATGGATTTGATCATCGTAAGATCAATGTCAAGTTCAGCCCACTAGGCCTGTTTTTATCACCCAAAAGGCATCAATTGAAAGATGGTATATCACTAGGGATGATTTGTCCATTCTGACTTACAAAAGAATTTAGATTCTCATCTGTAAAGATGAATTGTCTTCTGCTAAAGAACATTTTGAATTAATCTTGCTGCAGGCACATTTTTAGAAAACTGTATGAAAGTTCCTATTTAGAAGATAAAAGGACGTCACTTTAATAATTTCATTTTTTTTAACATAGGTAATAATGGTGTGCTTTAACTTGATTAATTCTCAAAAATATATATTTACATATGTATAATTACAATGCAAACAAAACAGATTTTCATCCTTGAAAAAAAGTTTGAGAAATGCTACCTTAAATAACGTGAGCTGTTTCAGTGCTGAAGAGTTGGCCTGCTCTTCACCTATCTCTGTAGTTAAGTTCAGGAAACATTTTATTTTATCATACACATACCAGTTAATATTATTGTCCTAGACTTTAGAATCATTGCTCTCATCAAATTCATTTATTGTCCTGTTGTTATTTTTTCAATTTGTATGAAGTTGCCAAAACAATCTATCTCTTCCATTGCCTCAGCAACTCTACCATTCATATTGCCAGTCCAATAAATATATATATATATATTTTTTTTTTTACATACAGAATATAATGGCCTGCTTTCTGGGGTAATTTAAGTTGTAATTATTTATATCAGATGAAAGAAAAAAATCCATGCTTTTTGCAGTTGACTTCCAATATTTGTTTGTATCTTAAGGTTTCAATCAGATTTCCCTTAACCTCATTGCTATATAACAAATCTGCAGGATACAATAATGTTTCTTTCGTCATCTCTAATAACCAGGAGTACTTCTTTAATATTTCACTGTATTGAACTGTATTATCCTTTTTTGGGCTCAACTATTAGCTTAAAGCAAACCTCATATTTACCATCTCTCTCATATTTTTAGCTGTGCACTGGAACATCTATAAAATAAAAATCCACATTATATCGGAATTAACAAAACTATGATTTTGTAACATAACAAATTATTGGTAGCTATTAACCAAGACAACTTTGACATTGACAAACATAATAGTTCTAAATAAAACTGAATAAGAGTATATATATCCATAAAACAATTGCATGCTTATGGGAAATAAATCCAAATTTTAGATAGATTTATTAATATGCATGATTTTCAGTGTTATATATAATCAGCCATTATATGAAGAATGACTATTGTGTCTATAGTACTGATAGTTGATGATCTTAGCTTACTTTGCACAAAGCACATTCTTTGTTTGTAAGTGTAATAGCAGCTGCATGAATTTTATTCTAGTCTATGTGTGTAACTCTAGCTATGTTGTGAAGCAATCAATGTTGTCAGTGTGGTAGAAGCAAATGCTAGTTTAAGAATGGAGAAGTGTTGTAAGTGGTTCTCAACCTTTTGATAAATGTTAAGTAGCTTTAACATTTTTTTAAAGTCAGTAAACACATTATTGAAATTTTATAAAGAATGGCCAGGGAAAACAAAGGTTGGGAGCCACTGAGCTATAGGGATAAAATCTAAAGACATTACATCTATTGATTGCTGCCTCTTTTCTGTAGGTCATTTCTTATGGGTGGTGCTATGCAAGTACTGGATCATCTTTTGCTCCATCATGATGGCAGTTATCTCCCTGCAGGATGTTGTTATCTATAGAATCATTTACATGATCCTATTCCTCTTGTTTGTTCTTGCATTTCAGGTAATCAAAATTACTTAGAAATACTAGACTAGACAATTCTGGTTCCTTATTAAGTCAGACTAAATTTTATATCTACATTGACAGTTCTTAGTGTATATTAAATTGACAACTCTTATTGCAATGAAATTACAAAAAAAGGGTGACAAGATTGTTAATTAAAGAGTTCTAAAATAACCATTTATCTCATTGATTGTGTGCAAGATTTTACTACAATTTTATGTATTAGTTCTAATTCTCTCTATATTAACAAATAACAACAAATAGCATGTTCTATTTAGTAAAATTGGATTACAGAATATTACTATGAAATAAAAAAAATAGATAAAGTCTGTATTGTTTTGTTTTGTTCATTAATTTTTAATACCTTATTATCATTTCTAAAAGTTTCCCCATGGTTTTTAAATTATTTTTATTTACCAAGCATTTTACATGACATATTTATGAATGTGAAACATATGACCACAATTGTTTGAACATGTTTCAATATGAAAATCTGTTTTTCAATTATTAGCTCAACTTTACATTATGGAGGAAAATCAATTTTATCTTCTGGTGGATTGTTGTCATCTACTCCATCTTTGTTCTAATCCTTATCTACACCTATCAATTTGAACAGTTCCATATATATTGGACCAACTTCACTGGATTTGATGATAATTTGTAAGTCGCTTATAGTCTCTTTATAAACAAATAGCCTAAATGGAATTCATGTATACAATAGATTATTCTGTTTGACTAAATCAGGACTTTCATCTTTAATTATTGATGAAGTTTTTTGCATTCAAACAAAATGTTTTCAGAAATGATTTGGCAAGTAGACAAAGCCTAATGGTGGTTATCCTTATGGTTTTCATCCGAATTTCGCACACAAAAAACTTCACTCATTTACCACACAGCAACTCAATGAAGAAACCTTAACTCATTGTTAAGCTACTAACATGAACTATCTTTGTTAATGCCAGTCTTTATATAGGTCTTAAGTCTACATGTTTCTAAGACATTACTCATTCAATTATAAACCACCAGACACTAAAATGGTAACCCTAAAGGGACTAAGGTCAGACTGTATGCACATACCTGTTTGTCTGTCATAGTTACTGTTACAGAAATCATATGGCAAAAAAAAAAAAGTAGACCTCTTATTAAAAAGCTAATTCTCCTCCATTCTTGATATAAACTTGTAGCTATTTGTAAAGTTCAAAGGGAAATCTTATCTGTAGTTTACAATAGACAAATTAAAGATTTTTAAAAAATCACAATTACATACAATAATTTAGTTTTATGTTTGAAATTTGACATTCATTTTGCCTATGTCTCTCAGACTGGAAGATATAGGATTGGAAAGGTATGACACTACTGGTCTTTTTGTAAAGCTCCTGACGCCAACAAGTTTCCTTGTCATTGTCATTCTACAACTGCGTTACTTTCACACTCCATTCTTGAAATTGAGTGCCGTAGATCGTTACAAGTAAGAACCAGTATATAATTAGCTTTTATTCCTTATGTAAATAGTTTGTGCTCTACTGATTTGCATCAATTGAAATGAAATGGCACTTTTATCATTGTACACTTCCATGTTTATTTCATGAGGAACAATGAGATTTTCTCAGTGCATATAGCTTTCATTGTCTTTTACAAGATTTTTCTTGTTTTCTTAGCATTCTGATTAGGTTTCTTGTCTTGCACTAATATTTCCTTCACACTACTACTAGTTTTCTTGTCTTCCACTACATATTTCCCCCACACTACTTCTAGTTTTCTTGTCTTCCACTACAAATTTCCTTCACACTACTACTAGTTTTCTTGTCTTCCACTACATATTTCCCCCACACTACTACTAGTTTTCTTGTCATCCACTACATATTTCCTTCACACTACTACTAGTTTTCTTGTCATACACTACATATTTCCTTCACACTACTTCTAGTTTTCTTGTCTTCCACTACAAATTTCCTTCACACTACTACTAGTTTTCTTGTCTTCCACTACAAATTTCCTTCACACTACTACTAGTTTTCTTGTCTTCCACTACATATTTCCCCCACACTACTACTAGTTTTCTTGTCTTCCACTACATATTTCCCCCACATTACTACTAGTTTTCTTGTCTTCCAATTCATATTTCCCCCACACTACTACTAGTTTTCTTGTCATCCACTACATATTTCTCCCATACTAGTATGGACTGCTCTGCCAGGTTTCTTGTCTTCCACTACATATTTATATATATATATATAGCTCCTTCATTGTGGTCAAAGACCTATTAGCTCGAAGATAGCTATAAAGTCAAATCTCTCGCTTTAAATAAGCTAGCCACATCATAGCATGGGTAAATTGGGTTTCTCTCAGCCTTTTGTTAGCTCTGATTTTTTATGCTGGCCACTTTCCTAGCCTCGTATCTTGAGACTCTTAACACTCACAGCTTCATGCCACGAGGAGTGAATGAGTGCTTGTGTTTCCCAGCTATGAATGACATATTACACTCATTAAGGAAGCACTTAAGGGTGTCTTTGTAACACTTGTGTTGACCCCCCTGAGACAGCTTTCCTGCAGGCAGCTTCCCATTAAGAAGTTGTTTGGGAAGGCAATTTTCTGGCCTACAGACTACATGTCTCTCCCAACAAAATTGGGATCTTTATGCTGTGGTGTGGATACTGTTCATATGTGGCAACTGTAGGATTAAAACGTCTGATTAAGGTCAAGCTAATTCACCTAATGAATTTTTCTTAGCGTATGTGGAAGGAGATTAGCTTTTTGGAGAAATTCGGTGCTTCTAACATATAAGGAGGAAATACTAGTTTGTTGGGCTTCAGCACCATCCTCAACTAGCCATCAAGCATAAGTACTGAAGCCATTGCACACCTCTAACAAATCCCAATCAACAATTCCCTTGCTGATCCTCCCTGGCTCAATAAAGTAGTAACTGCAATATCCATCCTCTCGACTAGTAAGAGCTTAGAGCTGAAATGCTGAAAGATGCTTTTAGCGAAGAAATTATTGGAGTTAACATACAATATCACAATAAGGTGGAGACAAAAGTAAACTATGACTGCATCAGAGACCTGCTATTTACAGATGACTGTGCTCTAAATACATTGAATGAAGAGAATCTTCTAAAGAGCTTGTCCCTCTTCTCTAACATCTGCACACACTTTGACCTCAGCATCAATGTAAAAAGGTGTTGCACCAACCTCCTCCAAATAAATCCATTACAGAACTAGACATTCTCAGAGGTGGCCAAAAACTAGCAAATTTTAAAAAGTCTTTCTTTTTGGGAAGCACCATACAAATGCTAATCTCGATGATGAGCTAGACTTCCATGTTGCATGTGCTAGTGATGCTTTTGGCAGATGGAGAGGACTCAGCATATCCACAAAACTGACAATGGATTTGCTCTGCTGCTGCTGTTTTATTGCTTAGCCTCTGTCCATTGTTAACAAAAATTTGTACTTAATGGATTTTGTTTCAAGGGTTTTAAAGGTTATGAAGTACTTTTAGATCAGGATTTTAAAAACTTCTAATATGCTATCTTTGATCTTTGTTATCAAACAGGACCGGCGAAAACAACATTAACCAAAACCGCAGTGAAGATGAAAGACTGGCACAGAACATGACTGAAGATGAAGATGGCAATGATAATCAGAACAGCTCAGAACCCGAGCACACACCCAGTAAACATATTAAATTTCAATTACTAGTTCTTTAAACTACAGTAATCCCTGGCTACTTATGGGGTTCATTTTTTTTTTATTTGCTACTTGGCGAGTTTTTTCAAGACGGTTTATGGCTGATAAATATTGGATATTGAAGAAAAATCTAAGAAAACCTTGAAAGTTGAATTACTAAAATAAACCAATAAATCCATTTTTAGAAGTAACATTCTTATATACATATATGTTTTTATAAATAACCTGTTTTCAGCACATTTTTATGATCTTCCTCTTCTTTTTGGTAAATTTATTATTCTTTATTAGTTTGATAATGTAGTAGATCCTGTACATTCTCTTAGTAATGGAGTAGGTGTGCAAATGAAAACAGTTGGTGGGGGGGGGGGGGGGGGGGGGGATTAGTGTAAATTATTTATTAGATTAGGTGTCTAAAAATGTCATTTTCTTGTGCGTAAATTAAAAGTATTAACAAATATTATTTGCTTGTATTTGACTAGGCCTTAAGATGACAAAGTATCTCATTTACTAGTATTTCTTACGTAAAGTGCATTTTCATGTATTGTTCATGTCCACATCCGAATGAAATTTACTTACGCTAAATCACAACTTAAAAATTACTCTATAGAAGAAACTGGTAGGATATCACATGTTATTCTATCTGAAAAACAGAAAGACTGTTTAATGCAAAGGTGTGGTTATGAACAGTACCAATGGGGCTTTTAAAGTCTAAATACTTGTTAAATACATTAAAATAATCTTCCTCTATGAAATTCATTTTTGCTGCTGGTTTTGGAACTCATCCCCCAAGAACAAAAATAGCCAGGGATAAATGTACATTTTTAAGGTCCTTTTTTTTTTTTCACATTCTAAACTCATTGTCAACTCTGTTTTGGTAATTGAAAAAATTATTTTTTTCAATATTCTTTTTTCTTATGTAGAAGTTTTTAGCACAAGAAACTGGGTCAAAAGGATTGTTGTTGAGACATTGTCACTGTGGCAGAAGCTGACCATTAAATTGTGGCGACTTGGAGAAATTCACATTTTTAAACTCATTACTTTGGTTGTTGTTATTGTGGCAGTAAAGGAAGTAAGTCTTGTCTCTTCTTTTCATCTCTTGTCATTCTCTTATGTTTTTTTTTTCTTTTTGTAATTCCATACTTTATTACTGTCTTTATGCCTGAATTTGATATTGAAAAAAGAACAGTTATATAGGAATTTACAAAACTACATGAGTGCAGTCTGCTTTAATTAATGTCTCTCTTGTTTTTGGCACTTGTTTGAGAACTTCCTGGTTCCAATTCTTAGTTTCCTCATTTGGATTTTTACAATTCCAGCCCACAATCCTGGCAATACTTGTATTGGATAGTTGGAACAGTTGGGAAAGATAATGGTGGTTAACTCTCTCACTGCTGACACTTCATATATTTGAAAAAAGAATGCAATTTATAAAGCATTTCTCTAAGATGTATAAAATAAAAAGCCTTCAAAAGAAAAAAAATGAATTTGGCTAGTTGACTTTATATTATTAGATTCTTTCCAGTTATAAATAAAGCAATATAAGATACATTCTTGACTTGCTAAGTTTTAAATTAACCACTATAGAATATGTTTTAGACTTGCTAATGCACCATTATCTATAGGACCCTACTTTACCAGTAAAGCCTAATGTTGTACCTTGGTTGTAGATGTAAATCTTTATTTAAGTTGTTGGTTTAATAAAGAGGATTAAGCTTTTGTATGGAGTTATCAATGACTGGTTTATCTTGGGCAGTGACCCTGAGAATAGTAAAATAGATGGAATTGACAAAAATATTTATAATAACAGCAGCAGTTGAGTCCCTCCAGTTTGAGTGGTAGATGTGTATATCTGATTCATTAATTCTGCTAAAAGATAATAGAATGAAAACATATTTTTTTCTTCAACTTATAATGTTGGTATTACCGTATTTTTCGCCGTATAAGACGCTCCGGCATATAAGACGCACCCAATTTTAAAGGAGGAAAATCTAGAAAAAAAAGATTCTGAACCAAATACTGTACTAAAATATTTTATATCAACTGTATAAAGTAAACAGCAGTTTAAGAACAATTTTATGTCAACCATGTAACATATCCGCCCAGCAATCCTTCTGCCCATCAATCACGGGCATCCAATCAGCGGGGCGGGGCAGAGTACGGACATCAGTAAGCATTGGCTGAAGGAGGCGGAACCAGGAGGCAGACATGCGGACATTTCAGGGCAGCATGGATTGATCGGGTGCCCGGGAGATATGCAGAGAAGCGGCGAAATTGTGCCAACACTACCCAGCAAGGAGTGAGACTGCTCCGGGAGACATGAGGAGACGCAGCCTGCGCTGATGGATGGAGGTACCGGCAGTAAGCTCAGCATGATGCCCGTGCAGCACATGGTTAGACTGTCGGGAGGGGGGCATGGCGCGCTTTGGAGGGAGAGGGAAGCCCGAACACACACAGCCTGGCCGTGCAGGGAGGGTCACAGAAGTCACCACAGCCCGCAGTACGTGCCCCAAATCCAGCCCGCAGCACACACTGCATAAGGAAAGGACTGCGAGTAAGCGCCACACAAAGTTGGGGGCAGTTTTAATGCATGTAAAATGTGTATTTGCCGTATAAGACGCACCAACTTTTCCACCCCAGTTTTGGAGAAGAAAAAGTGCGTCTTATACGGCGAAAAATACGGTATCTAATTTATAAAGTACTATGTCCAAATGTATGTACCACTATGGTCTTAATAAAAAAATCAATACCATATTTTCTAGACCAGTTCAGAGGCTGTAAAATATTTTGAAACCCTTCATCACCCATTAAAAAAATTTTTTTTTTACATCAGTTGTATTGTGTATTCCTCTAGTTATTTTCTGTTAATATTTTTTATTTTTTTATTATCATCACACTCATTGATTGTTTGTTCCATTCCTAGGTGTCTGCCTTGACTGCCATGTATATGTTATTTGTGGCTGCCCTGACACCTTTAGCTGGTGCACACTGGCTACTGTCTCACCTGATTCAGCTCTGGACTGTCATCATAATTCTAGCCAAGATGATTTTCCAGTTGAACCTAGTTGAGGCTAAATTTTGGAAAACACATTGTTTAGTGAGTTTCTCTTTTGTATTTTTTACTTTGTTTTTTTTTTTTTAGCGGCTCCCGAAAGGGAAAAAGATGCTATTAGTTTTGTGTGAAATGTCTGTTGTCCGTCTGTCCTGTTTAGATCTCATAAACTAGAAAAGATATTTAAAATTCGACATCATAATATTTTAGTCCATTCAAAGTTCTGATGCAACGGCTACTTTTTTCTTTTCTAAAAGCTAAAAATCTAATTTTTTAAATCACTTATGCAAGCAGTTTTTCATCAAAATACACAACTTTTACAACTATTTACTATTAATAGTAACAAACATGGGAGGCTCTTTAGTAAGGGAGATTGATATCTACCCTATTTTTAACACATTTATGCAAAAGGTTTTAGACTTTTTGTTAAAAAAAATATTTTTTTTACTTTTGTATTGCTACGTTATGTAAGATCTGTCCTACTAACTACTACATTTACCCCAAAATAATGTTTACTTTTTTTAAGAGAAAAAAATCTATTTAGTATGCATATAAGTTGGACATAATTTAAAACAACAATAAGTAGGTTTTCATATTATTAAGTGAACTGCAGTGCTACACTACAGTCATAGAATGCTTACTTAAGGAAATTTTTTTTTTTTATGGAAATGTTTTTTCTTTTTTTGAGGATTTGAATTAGAGATTGACTCTATACAAAACAATTAGATCAATTAGATATTCATTATAAGACATCTGTAAGGCCAGGTTCGCATTTAACTTCACATTCACTTTCACCTATCCTTTGGTCTGTTGGACTGCTGGGGCACCACACAAGGTCTGTCAACCTTCTTTCTCAATTCTTCTCCATCATTTGTCTTAGATAGAATTTTATTCTTTCTGAAAATATTGATACCTGCTTTTTTACCTGCCAGGGTGGACCACTTTGGAAACACAAACTGTCTTTGTAACCTTGTTTTATATGAAGTCGGCATATTGTATTCCTCATTAGATACAATCCTATATTATCCTATGCTTATATAATATCCAGTTTTTTAATTTTGTAAATGCACATTTGTAAAACAAATTTCTTTTGCCAAAATCTTTCTCTGCCACATTTTTGTCACTTTTGAAGTGTCCACTGACGAATTTTCTTATCTGACAGCTCTGCAGCCCTCCTCTGACTGGATCTTAAATATATTCATGACCATGAAGATGTCTTAAGAGATCATTGGTGATCATACTTTCAGTTGATATGACAAGGCATACTATTATTTTATTCAACTTGCATAGTTGCCTAGTTTCCAAGCAAAAGTTTTCATACTTAGTTGTTGTTCTTTTATTGATATTGTTAAATAATACTCCAAGATCATTAGTTATTGCAGATTTTTCTTGCCAATCAATAAAAATAGTTCTGTTTGAACAAAATATTTTGGCTTGTTTGCTATTCCAGGAGGTTTATTGTCGACTCCTTTCACAAGTATTAGTATGTTTTATTGCTTTATTGTTAAACTGAAGCTAAAGGATAATATCTAAGGTTGTGTGTTTCAAATGTGAAACTATGAGAAAGAGACAGGCATTTAGTTGATACTAAAGGTATGATTTCCTTTATTTACTCCACTGCAACAGTTGAGACATGCTGGTCTGCTGGAGATTTGTAGGATTAATTTTATATAAAAAAAAGTAATGCCACTATAAGATTGATTTGGTGAATTAGTGTGTGTTTATATCCAGATGAAAAAATTCCCTATATACTTTACTTGTTACATCATTTGAGACAATGAATAAATATGTTTTGGTTTCAGTGCATGGAACAAAGGTTTGAAACTAGCCCCCCATTGAGCTTAGACAAACAACTTTACTATATTCAAGAAGAACATTAAGGCCTCTCTCCTCCAAACATTTGTACATTAGTTTGTCATTTCAACTTTCGTAAAATGAGCCTACCTTATGTTTGTCAACAGCAGTATATAAATTAAATTATTATTATTATTGTAGATCTTGGTTTTTAGTCTTTGAAAATTCTTTAGCCTACTAAGATTCCATCTCATAATGTTTGCTCTGCAAAGGTACAAACATGAAGTCTTTTCTTTTAGCTGTATTTGACTAAATTAGTCTGTCAAGGTTGAATGCAGAGGATATCCATAAGGCATTTTCTGTGTTGCTGTTCACTACCCTTCAATTGTTTCCAAGTTTTGGCAAAAATTTAAACCTATTATTTTCATTAATAAAAGAATTATTATATAATCATAATATTGTGCTGCTTGGCATATATACCATTGCATACACATTTTTCTTTTACCAGAACTCTACAAATACAAGTGGAGCTTTTAACCATAGTATAGAAGTGGACAATGCAGAGTGGTTTGGTTTATCCAAAATAAAGGACAAAAGCATAACTTTGGCCTACTACAGCAGGGTAAGAGTATATTGGTCTTTTAATGGTCTTAGAAATGTTTTTATTACTCTTAGACACAAATAATTTTGTTTTAGTGAGAGAGTTGCTATTATGTCCTTAAAGCAAACATAAAAAAGTGTTGTTTATCTTTCAAAGCTGTTGTCATTTTGTTCATTAGACTATTGTTTCATTTTTTGGAAATGAGCATCTAATTTAAAATAAAAAATGTATGCCCTATAGATGTAAACACAACACTCTGTCAAGTCAAAATCCCAGCTTCTTTCAGGTGTCTGACACTAATTAATTAAAAATGGCCCATCCCCCTCACAGTAACTTCATAACTTGAATTTGCTTTTATACGTGCATTAAGAAATTTGCAATGTGAAAACTTTGTTTCAGTTGTACATCTTAGTCCTGGTGCTGGTTGCCTTTGAGAGCATCATTCGTTACCACCAAAAGCAGTACTTCAATACCCCTGACGTGGAGAAACCTCAAGCAGGCATCATTTTTGCAAAAATTAATCGTCAGGAAGCAGACAGGGGAATCATCAAGTGCTTCAAATTCTTTGCCAACTATTTTTTTTATAAATTTGGTCTTGAGGTATGGGTCACTGAATTTATCTTTTAAAAATTTATATTCATAGCAGAGCTTAAAAATGATTATTATTTCATAATAAAATGCCTGGGCTGATTTTGACATCCAGTTTGCCCCAGCCTATAAGAAGGCAATGATTTATGGTAACCCCAGCAAGCAATACTTTTGTTTGTGTATGTCTGTTAATATCTTTGTGTTCTTATCAGCTAATTTTATGACAAATGTAGACTTAAACTTATAATTGAGATATTTTTCAAATATTTTTTTTAATGTTTGCTCAATTTTTTTCTTTTTTAGTGTTGTTACATCATGACAGCTGTAACTGTTAGCATTCGTTTGGACAGCATTGCAGTTATTTACATCTTACTTGTGGCCATTTTGATGATGATGCCTAGACGCAACATTGCCAGAGTCTGGCCATTGTATAAAATTATTTTGGCTTTTTTGCTTTTAGGCCAGTTTGTTGTTCATTTAGGGTTTCCCAAGGGCTCATGTATAGGTCAGTGTCAATGTTTTAATTTTCAAATAAGAAATACAGCTTATCGCAATTTTATAAAAACTATTTTATACAAATCTAACATCTTTATAGAACACAATTAGCAAGAAGAATAGAACAACAAATATTCACTACAGCCATGCTAAATATTACACTGCAACAATATGGCTTTTGTTTCACTATTATTTTTTATGACTCCATAACATCAACTTTTGTCTTTTATAAATGTTATATCCATTTTACTATTACATTATTGATTATATAAAATATCACTTTTTGTATTATGGAACACCAATTTACACAACATTTTTGTCGACTGTCAATTTGCTTTTCAGATTTTTACCTATTAAATTGTGTACTTTTATTTTTTTATCAATCTGAAATATTTTTAAAGTATGCTTCCATTTATTGATTTAATTTCTGTTTATGACTTTTCATGGAATTTAAAAAAAAAAAAAAAGAATATTTCTGATTTTTTAAAAAGTTTCCATTAATAATGAAAAAAATAATGTTGAGTTTTTTTTATTTGAACTAGCTTAGTAACATGGTGTAACCAGTTATCTCCCATCTCTGTACTAATTGTATAATACATCCAGTTCTTTCCTCATTGATTGTGTAAACTGTAGTATCATGTTTGTCTGCCATGCTTATAGTGTATACCATTGTTCCACAGAGTATCCTTGGTTGATAAACAATGCAATGACCAAGAATCTCAACCAATGGCTGGACCTGCCAGATTATGTCAACAAAGAAATGAGAGGCAAACTTATAGGTGAGTACTAACAAAGTTTCATTTTGGCATTGTTCTATTGATGATACACTTGACTGTTGGTTTGATGGTCATGAGGATGCATAAGCTTGTTTTTTAAATTCAGATAGATATAACATTTTAGGTCCACTTAGTTATTGCACTAGTTAGTAAGAAATGGAAGTTTGGACATAACATTGTATGAGTAGCATAATACTTTCCTTGTTTTTCTCAGGAAAAAACTCTTATAGCTGAAGAAATTATCTTACCTAACTCAATATCCTAAACACCATCCCAAACCAAACTCACCAACCACTAGCCAGATCCACTCCTGTTAAACCTAAATCTACTAAAATTAATACAACAGCCTCACTAAACAAACCTACTAAAGAAGTAATAACAAAATACCTTAAAACCTCAGTAATAAATTTTCAAAGCATTAGGAACAAAACAGCAGACTTAGAAATTTTATTAGAATGTGAGAAACCAGACATAATTGCAGGAACAGAAACTTGGCTACATCCTGAAATTTATAATGCAGAAATTTTCAATAGTAATTATGAAATTTTTAGAAAAGATAGGGCTGATAATCATGGAGGAGTTCTTCTAGCAATAAAAAACACTCTTATAGCTTAAGAAATTATCTTACCTAACTCAAAAAATATAGAATCAACATTTTGTAAAATTAATACCACCTCAACATCCCTAATAATAGGCAGCATTTACAGACCACCAAATTCTAGTTTAGAATACATGCAGGAACTATGTAATCAGATTACTACACTTAAAGAGACAAATAAAAATGCAGTTTTTTGGATTATGGGTGATTTCAACCTACCTGATATAAATTGGAAAACACTAACCATAGATAAACACCAAAACCTTAAGGACATAAATGAGCTTTTCATAGAAACTTTATACAAACTAAGTTTAGATCAAATCATTAAAAAGCCAACTAGATTAAACAACACATTAGATCTCTTCTTAACCAACAGACCTGGATTAGTAGTTGATTATGATATTATCCCTGGTCTATCAGACCATGAGATCATAAAAATACACAGTCAGATAAAAGCAGTAGCCAATTCAAAACCCAAAAGAAAAATCTTACTCTGGAATAAATGTAACCTGACATAACTACACCAAGCTGCATTAAACTTTCAGCAAACATTTTTCTTAGAAAAAGATATTAACCAACCAGTCGATGACCTCTGGAAGTTCATTAAAAACCATCTTAAAAGCATTATAGAAAATCATATACCAACTAAATACACATCAAACAAAATAAATAAATGCTGGTTTAATAATAGACTAAAGAAGCTTTGTAAACAGAAGGAAAACCTATATAGAAAATTTAAAGAAACTAAGGCAGAAAGAGTTTACAAAAAGTATATAAAAATTAAACACTTAACCCAAAAAGTAAGAAGACAGCTGCAGAGTGAATACATAAACAATATAATATCTAAAGATAACACCAAAAACCTATGGTCATACATTAAGTCTAAGAAAATGGAAACAACAGGCATAGCGCCATTAAAAGATGAACATAATACATAATGATAATGAAACTAAAGCAAACATCCTAAACAAATACTTTGCATCAGCATTCTCAGCCCCAGAAGACAAAGACATATTACTGAATTTGAACCAAGTAGACAACATAGAAGATATAGTAGTACAAGAAAATGGAATTCAAAAACTATTAGCCAACACCAAACCAAATAAAGCAACTGGACCTGATGGTATTCCAGCTAGATTACTCAAAGAACTAAGCAATGAGCTAGCCCCAGTGTTCAAAATACTCTTTCAGGCTTCACTTAACCAGGGCAGAGTACCAAAGGACTGGAAAGAAGCTAATGTCACCCCCCTATTTAAAAAAGGAGAAAAATCTGACCCAGGAAACTACAGACCAGTATCACTTACCAGCATCGCATGTAAAATCCTAGAACACATAATATGTAGCAACATCATAAACCACTTAGACAAACAAAATGTCCTCACACCATACCAACATGGCTTTAGGAAATATAGATCATGTGAAACACAACTAAAAGGACTAATTGATGATTTTTCTAAAGGTTTAGATAATAGTGAACAAATAGATGCTATCTTACTAGATTTTTCTAAGGCTTTTGACAAAGTTCACCACCATAGTTTGCTTAAAAAATTAAAATATTTTGGCATTAATGGTCCACTGCATCAGTGGATTAAAGATTTTCTGATAGGGAGAGAACAAACTGTAATAATAAATGGCTCTAAATCAACACCGATAACAGTAAACTCAGGTGTACCTCAAGGAACAGTCTTGGGTCCACTACTATTTTTAATTTACATAAATGATTTACCAAATTGCATTAGTTCAGGAACAAAAGTCAGATTATTTGCAGACGATTGCATAATATATAGAACAATAAAAACAACACAAGACACAGATATTTTACAAAGAGAATTAGATGAATTACAGAAATGGGAATCAAATTGGAGCATGTCTTTCCACCCAGAAAAATGTCAGTTGTTAAGAGTAACAAAAAAACTAAAACAAATTAATTCCACTTATCTTATTCATGGCAAACCAGTAACACAGACTAAAAACGCAAAATACCTAGGTGTTATAATAAATGAAAAACTGTCATGGAATCCACATATTGATGAAACTATAAAAAAATCAAACAAAGCATTAGGATTTATTAAAAGAAATTTCTATAAATCAAATAAGAACATAAAACTAAAATGTTATTTAACCTTGGTTAGGCCAATAATAGAATATGCATCCTCCATTTGGGACCCCTCAACTCAAGAAAACATTAAGAAACTGGAACAGACACAAAATAGAGCAGTGAGATTCATAACAAATGAATATTCACATTTGACTAGAGTAACACCTATAGTAAAATCACTAAATTTAGAAAGCCTTCAGGACAGAAGACTCAAAAGTAAAGTAGCAATTATACACAAAACACTGAACCATAATCTTCAAATACAAAAACAAAATTTAATAAAATACTCTGAAAGACACAAAGATAAAGGCACATTCCTCATCCCATTTGCTAGGACAAATTTGTACAAATACTCCTTCTTCCCTAGTGCTATTAGAGCATGGAATGGGTTGTCTGAGCTAGCCAGGAAAACCAGTGACTTGGCAGAATTTAAGTCATTGGTTAATATGCATGACTAAATGCATGATGCGTAGGACATAATCATCTTCTTTTTTGAAGTAACGTCTGTATTATATAAGATAAGATAAGAAACATCAGCTTCATTGTTCTCTGTTATCAATAGTATCAATAAATAAATTATATATCAGCAATAATGTAATATCCTTCTTTTCTTTTTTAAATGTGCTTTTTTCATTTTTCTGTTGTTTCTGTGTCCCCCAGAAATTTTTTTTTTGATTATACAGATTGTTTTGACATGATTTGAACATTTACTGAAAACATTTTTTAAAATAATCATTTTAAAAAGCTTATTTTAGTAAATGACTTTTATTTAAACCTAAAAAATAAATACTACAAATGAAAATATGTATTTAAAACACAAACCAATGTATTTTTTAAATAGATCACTTAGTTGAATGATTATTATTTATGTTCTTAACTAATAAAATCTGTTTCTTGGTTTATTCAGCTGACTTTCTGCAACTTCTCTTTGTGAGCCTTCAGTCCTTTGTGTTCAGGGTAGAAAGTGTACCAGCATCTATGAATCAGTATGGCGGGGGAGACAATGCTGATATTCTTGCAGATGTTGAGAAGAACATGCCTATATTAGTGGAAGATTTTACTCTGGATACCTCGTTAGTATTTTAGACTTCTTTACTTACTTAGGCTTCAAACAAAAATAAATTTAACTAATATACTTCATGTACATTATTCTATATTGAAGTGAACAAATTATGCCAATTTACTAAGATAAATGTTTAGGATTTAAAATGGTACTCTATAGAAAGTATAGTAAGCATATGTAGTATGTATATTCATGGCATGATTGAAGTTTCTGGATGCCCCTACACTTTTTCAAAAGCTTTAATAAAATCCTTATAATAATAATACTTATATTTAAAATTTGTGCCATATTTTAGAAGAAAGAATCAAAGAGTACTTCTTAATTGAATCACATTTTCCCTCATTTAAAAAAAAAAAATTTAATATGTATATTTTAGTCCCAAAATATGTTTTAAGGGCAGTAACCCTGCCTGCCCTCTCCAGAATCCATGCTTGTTTATATTGTTTTGAAATTCACATCATATCTGCATTAAACCCTTTTTTTCCAGCCACAAGTCATTTTAATTTACAAGGGGAGAGAATATGAATAGCTCCTCCTTCGTGATCAAAGATGAGCACATTTCTCATTTTCTATGGACTCAAACATGACTGTAAAGTCCAATCCTCGCTTTAAAAAGGGGAGAAAATACAGTCTAAATCTTTATTTTATCTAACCTTTTTTTGGTTTATTTGCCTAATGTAGACTGGAGAAAAGTTTTAATGAAGGACTGAAGTATCACAATCTTCCTTTCATTTTGTCCCCTTTACAGTATTTAGAATTTTTTTTATGTTAGCCTTCTAAAAAATGCTGAACTTATTTACATTGTCATTACCTGCGGGACCGTTTAAGCACTCAGATTCATAAACACAGATTCTCTGATTCAAATCCAGGTTCCTGCTGAATACACACAGCTGTAGCTGGAACCTGACAGGTGTGGGGAAAAAAGTAAAGCTTATTTCCAATGTTTTTGCCACAAAAAATCTTGGCCACAGAAATTTTTAACAATATCTTTCTAATCTAGAATTCATTTGAAAAAATGTTTATTAATAACTAATGCTTTTTTTTTATTATCAAATAATTTTGTCTGAAAATATGTTTTTGAATTTTGCTTTAGACATGGGATCAATCTGATGAAATATCTAGTCTTTGAGAACATGTTTTGGGTTACCATGGCAGTCATTTTCATCACTGGTGCTACCAGGATCAATATCTTTTCCCTCATCTATGTGATTGCCGTCTTCTGCTTCATGTGGTATGGGAAAGAGTTCTTCTTGAAACCTCTTAGAGCAATGTTACGATGGTAAGACTTTGCATTTCATACTTTTCAAAGAATCTTTAATAGATAAATAAGAAATGAAATCATTTTTTTTTTTAATCAAAACCATAAATCATGTTGTTGTTGTTTTTTATATTATTTTTTTTTTAAATTTTGTGATCCCACAAATGGACTAATGAACATTTATATTTTGAACATTGAATGGGACTCAAATACTTCTGATCAAGTAGAAATTACCACAGAACCAAGCCATTAATTATATTCTAATTGAATTGTGTGTCAATTTATGAACAGTACAGTCTCACACTTCATTAGTTCTTATACATTGAACCATTTTTAATTCATTTTTACCAGGTGGAACTTCTTAATAGCCTACTGCATACTTGTTCTCTTCTTAAAGACTGTTTTACAGGTCAGTCTTTTTTTTTTTCACATTCATTGAATTAAACATGAAAAGGAGTAGTTATTGTGATATGTTACCATGTCTCCTTGTATATTTTTTTTATACTTTGTAATTATAATTTTGACTATGGATCATCATGGAAATAAGATGAATGCCTGGGCATTAGTTATGGGTTTACATATTCAAGTGAAATACTGCACTCACCCTTAACATTTTGACTCTAAGACATTACATTATTTATTATATTTAAACATAAAAAAAACAAAACATATTTTTTCTATTAAACCAGCTTGTGGGTTGTGTCTATTTGAACGTACTGATTGAAAACCACCATTGCTGGTTGGTGCAGCTATTTGGAATCAACTGTCTTCTTAGTGGTTCTGACAAGCAAGGTAACATTTTGGAGACACCCCTTTTTTTAATCTTTTGCATTCTGGAGAAAAAGGGAAATTTGAAACATTTTGTCCTAGTTGATAAGTTCTAAAGACAACATAAAATCTTTAAAAAATACGCTTAATATGCTTAAGTGAAGTTTTCCCTTCAGACCTTGTGATTTATCAGGCAGATGATGTAACAGTCATCTGTTTCTGTGGCCACGGTTAATGAGGGTGTCATGTGACCAACACAACAACCTACCGCCTTTACTTTTCCCCTACTAATGTTAGGTACCCATTTAAGCTGTGTGAACTTAGAGTTGCTCCAAAGATCCTGACATTAAAATCCCAGTCTTCTCCAGGACTCGAACCCAGGACCCCCTTGGTTCTAAAGCTGCTTTACCATTCAGTTACTAAGACTCCTATAATAAAAAGCTGCTTTACCATTCAGTTACTAAGACTCCTATATATGCTTAGCAATAAGTTATTGTTTTCAGAATCTCTTTAACTATTTGGTTTTCGGTCTGATTTATGAAGATTAAACAGAAAATTTCTCTCTCTTGAAGTGATTTTAAAAAAAAGATAGATTTATTGCCCTTTTTGTTTTCTATTATTCCCTTTATACTTAGTAATTAGAAGATCACACAGCTGAAATTATTTTAAAGTAGAATATCCAACTTCTGTTTAAATAAATTTAAACCATGTGTAAGTTGGACTTACAAATTGATTTTTCCAGCCCTAAAATGTGCACCTTACAGAAGCTGGGCCATTAAATATTTGTAGTATAATGTAAGAAAATCTTCCAGCTTTGAACAAAGTTTGGAGCCACAAAGGTTCTTTAAAACTTGTCAGCATTGAATGTGTTATCACTTTTAATCACAGTGTGTTTTCAAATTGAAATTTGTTGAAAAAGTGTTTTTAGGAAAAACATTGTATACAAATTCTTAATAACACTGATTCCACAGGATTCGCAAGCTGCCCAGTTGAGAAAGATGATGCTGGGCTTGCATGGGATGTAGTCTGCCTGACCTTCTTGCTGTTTCAGCGCCGCATCTACTCTTCTCACTACTTCAGACATCTTGTCATAACTCTGAAAGCACAAAATAACTTGGTCTCTCGGTGAGTAAAATTACCCCACTCATTCTTACATAAAATATGTTACTAATTGATATATCTACTAGTGTTGGGCTAAACATTTTTCAAATTTTAAAGTTAATTTGGATAAATATTTGCTTGCAATAGAGGTGCTGAGTTGATCAACCGTATCATGATTCGAGAAGTCAACAAACAAAATGAGCAGGAACATGAGATACTTGTCAACATAAAGAAACAAATGAAAACTCTCAAGAAAAGGCAGGCCAAGTTGAAGAAGGATTTCAAAGAACCGGAAGAACATTTCCAGGGTGAGTGCAGCCCATATTGACACTTTAGAGGGAAAACAAATATTCTTTCAGGAAGTATTGTGGGGATCTAAAAAATTCAGTTTTAATTCTATAACTAGCATAATTTATGACTCCTGGGAGAAGTAAAAGATATAATCATTTGTTGACAGTCTTTTCATCTGACAAACCTATTTCTTTCTGTCCTCAAAACTGTGTGTGTGTGTCTTATTTCAGCTATCAGAGCCGGTGACTACTACCTGTTTGAAGTTGATGAGGAGGAGGAGATGAGATCTAAAGATCGCCAGGTAGTCACCTCTCTCACTTATGGCACTGAACCTGAAGATCCAAATGCTAAGCCTACTCCTACACAGGTTAGAAATCTTTTCATTTGTAACAAAGCTTAATATTTTGTTGTTTTTTTTGTAATTCAGCATTTTAGGAGACTCATTTAATGGCCAGAAACAAATATAATTTTAAAAAATACTTTATGCTTTTTACTTGTTTTATGTTTTTTTTGTGTGCTTTTGATTGATTTTTTGGGGATTTGAATTCTAAAGTTTTTAAATTTGCAAACAAATACATAATAGTTTATAAATTATATGCTTTTTGTATTTTACAAGTTTATGGTCAAGAACAAAATTTTTAGTAGACAGGTAAAAAACCAACAACTTTACAGTAATATATTGAATTAAAAAAAAATTTATACTAACATAATTTTAAGCCAAATTCATCTCCTTTTATTAATTTTTTTTTTCAAATGTTACATCATTTATATCAAGGGAGATACTTCTTGTATGAAAGTTACTACTTCTTGTATGAAAGCTACATTTATCAAGGGAAATATTTCTTGTATGAAAGTTACAGTTATCAGGGGAGGTACTTCTTGTATGAAAGTTACAATGAATCAATTCTTTATATTTATTCATTTTTTAATAGACAGCACCCACTCTCCATTACACTACATATTTTTGACTAAAAAAAAGTTAATTAACTAGTCACTCACAATTTATTACTAACAATGTATCTAACATAATGTTGATCAAAGAAAACTATGATATGCACAAGTAATCTTCTAATAATATATTTCTATACATTTATATTTATTACCTCACATATGATCCCTGTCTGCTTGTTTCTAGTGTTAGAATGTGTATCTTTGATGTTTTAGCAATCTCCTCATGTATCATTAAGTCTGTTGGACCATTGGGACATGCTCTGTTGACTGTCTCTCTCCATTCCTTTCTTTCTTTTGTCATGACTAGAATCTCTTTCAATGACAGGCCCTATGATTCTTCCCATCACTTTCTCTTCTTCTTTTTCCATGGTACTGTTTCCTGCAGAAAGGTCTTAGTGAGCCATAAAGAAAAAATTATAATTTGCATTTTTTTTTACATTGCTCTTGGTCATCATTGGCCTAATGGCCACTGTGGTCTTGTTTCTGATTTCCTCATTTGTGGTGCAATAATTAGGATCTTTCTATAGCCTCTGGATTCCAAGGGTAAAATCCTCCTCTCTAATTCTGCAGTTAGCGTCCAAGATTGGCAAGCAGACAAGAATATTTCCATGTCTAAGTCTGATTTTAATGGCAAGATTTTTGACGATTTTCTACAGTGTTAATTCATTCACTTATCTGATCATCACAAAGCTCAAATTATTCAGCTGTTGGCACATCACAGACTTAGTTTTATAATAGTTGGAACAAATATTTCTTTATTGATTTATCATAGGAACGTACACTTTTGTTCATAAGGGCAGTTTAGTTCTTTTGTTGTTGTTTTTTCACAAGAAAAAGTAACACTTAGAAATGTCTAAAAAGTTAACTCCACCATAAGGAAATTTTCATTTATTAAAGTGTTTTTTTTTTAATTGTCATCTAAAAACAATTTTTTTATCAAAAAGTCTTTGTTTTTTTTTTTCAATTTTACAGTTAATAAAACATAATAATAAGTAGGTAATGTTCACCTATTCAGTACATTTCATACTGACTACAATCATCATCATCTGTCCCTTTACTTTCGTCGTATGGGTGCTGTGACAGTTGACTTAAACAAATCCTTCCACTTTTCCTGGTCAGCAGCTGTTCTTAACAGGATATCAAGACAGTGTCTGGTCCATTCTTTTAGGTTGTCCAGCCAGTTTTTCTATGGATGACCCTTTATTCATGCTTCCTCCGCTGTACCTTGAAGGATGACTTAGACAAACCGACTAAAATACAACTGAATAATTGTAATTGTAACTTATATACAAGTTCATGCTCTATGTGCATATATGTTTTCATAAGATAGCCTTATATATTCATAATCTTTATTGAAGCATATTCATTTTGATGTTGAATACATTAACCATGCTGTTGCACTTCCAAAAACAATAGGGTTGTGGGAACATTAGGCTAAAAAAAAAAGAGCAACCGTTTCATCAATGTCTGTTCATCTGTTATAAGCTGTGTTGTCAAAAGTAGAGAATGCTATGAATAGTGAGCTGAGAAATTGTGATAATTATTCCACAATCAAAATTTTGATTGAAAAACTGAAATAAACTGTGCAGCTTGGCTTTTTAATTTCCCCACTATTGTTAAATCCTCCAATACATTTTAAAAATAACATTTTCCTTCATCCCTGTTAAATTTTCTGATTATCTTATAACTTTCCCACACTCATAATTATAAAAAGATGGTATGGTTAGAAGAATTTCTGCTAAACTTACATATGTTATGAAGATATGTAAATAAAAATCTATAACCATAGCATAATTAGAATAAGACAGTTCAGAATAAAAAAAAACATTGAACTATGCTTTGGAGATGCATAAAGAAATGTAGGGAAAAAAAATTCCTCCATACTTGTATTCATGATTTAAAAAAAAAGGTTGTTAACGTCATAGTTGTGATAAGAAGTGGAAATGACCCACCAAAATCGACAGTGTGCTATTTAGTAGAGAATACATATTGAAAAATACAAATGTTTGATTTTTAAACTTTTCAGAAAACAAAAGAAATATTTTATTTCAGTAACATTTTGGCTTTTTATAAAGGCAATAGTTTCTTAATTTTTTATATTTTTTTTGTACATTGTCATTAGTCAAGGTCATAAAATATTGATCTTTTCAAAATCAAAACTGTGGTTCTTCATGTAGTCATCCATAAATGTTACTGGTTTGTCTGTCAGTTCATGCAGACTTCTTTATTTGAATATTCACTACCATTTTGTACAATAAACAATTTCATTCAACTTACTGTTTGTACCACCTTAACCCTAACCTTATTCATAACATCTCAGCATTTCATAACGACATTCCATCATATTATCTGTCCTTTCTACTACTCTTACACCTATACTGTCTTTTGTCTAAGTCATTGTTCAAATTGTAAATATTTTCATTATAATCATGGTTCTCAGTTCTCATTATTCACTTATCCATTTTGCACGACAATTGTAAGTTTGATAAAGGATTTTGCCTTTATAGTTGTTTTTTTTTAAAGTAACATTCAGTTTTCATAGAATATTGGTTACTTTTCTTAATTTCATTATTTTCTGTTTCATTTATTTTATCATCAGTTTCAAGTTAAATGATTTTCAGTTGAAATTTCAAACCAAGTTTAAAAAAAAAACAACTTTACTTGAGGAAACAAGGTCTAAGTTTTTCTGTTATTTATTTTTCATTAGCAATCGCTACTAAGAGTTTTGCTTGCTGCTGGCAATGCGTAAGATTTTATTTGCTTTTATTTTGAACATGTTGAATGAAATTTAAAATTATTTGATTGTAACACTGGAATGATCTTCACAATTTTCTTTGCTACATAATAAAAGTATACAAACATTTCACCCATATTACCTGATGTAAGAGTAAATATCCAATTATTTTGCACAGTAACAATGCTGAGTGCCCGTCTATTATCAAAATTCCAATATGAAAAATGTTTTCCTATGTAAGTGGTTTGGGTTAGAAATCAATTCTAAGGAAAGATGTTTCTGTGTTAGTTAATTATGTGATTGTAGTATTGAGAACTGAGACCCTTCGTTCATGACATCTTTACAGGTTTGCATTTCTGTTGAGAACAGTTCTTTTAAAATCTTGATTTTTAGCTTTACATGCATGTGTGTAGCCTATTTATAAACCTTCAGTTTTTTTTCTTTCTTGTTCTTTAAAGAATTAAAACAGATTTGTTTCTTTTTCCTTCATTTCTTGATTCTATAAATGCATGAGTATATCTTATTGAAAGAAAAAGAACATATTTTCTTATTATCTTGCATTGGCTCTTTTCTTTGGAGCATGTCTCTTCTGGTTCTAAGGGAAACAAGAAAGGAGTGATGTCTTCTCCTTTTTTTCCTTGTTTTGTTTGATTCCCTCTAAGTGCTAAGCTGACTATCTTTCCCAACAGATGATCAATACAGCCCTTGACCAAGGCTTGGAAGTAGCTGTAGAAACATATGATTCTGATGCAGATTCAGAGAAGTCACAAGATATTCTATCCAATGTAAGTTTGACAGCTTACTTCATGTGGTGTCTTTTTTTTTTTTTTTTTGTCTTCTTTGTTTTGAAGTCGCAAGGAAAGGGTTAATGCATGTTTTTAAGAAGATACATTTAAAAAAAAAAAAAAAAGCTTTTGTCAACTGTCACTTGAAAGCAAACAAAAATAGTTGAAAGTCTTTCCTCAAGTATAGTTCAATGTTGTTTTCTGTTTTTATTCTGAAAGTGTTGAATGCTGTTTTTTTTTAAATATTAATTTTATTTGTATTGATTGTTGCAAACAACCAACAAACAATATTTTTTGAATATCTGGAAATATTTTTTTAATGAAATTTCCAACTGTTGCATTGTGTACATTTATTGTTCAAGATATTTACTTGCAAGTTTTGCTTATTGATTTCTTTTTGAATGTTTAAAAGTTTTTTTTTTAGACAAAACATAATAGAGATGAGATTGCGATCACTTTATATTTTGTCACTTGAGCAAACATTTAAAATTAATATATAGATACCAGTACCATACCTTAGTAAAAAAAAAAATTTGATCATTTGACATAATGTTGACTTGTAATGTTGGACTTGTAATTTATCTGAACTACAGGAAACTGTCAAGAGAAATTCTTCACATGTTGATCCTTCAGAATATGAAGAACCTTCAAGTAATTTTTTTTTTTTACATTGTACTTTAATGCAATATACTGTCCTACATATTGGTTGTTCTTTATCTTATGATATCAGGTTTTATTTACCTGGTCTCCAGCCATCTCTCCCCATCCTACGGGAAGTTTGAACTATTCTTTAATTTTAATTCATCAGAAACATGTAAAACAAACAAATAATGCTGTTTTTTTTTAAATAGCTTTTTTTATTTAACCTAATAGTTAAATGTTGAAGTAATCCTGAAATAAACCAAGAAGTCAGAGTTTGATGAAATTTTTGTCTGCCATATGGTTTATCAGTGTTATACATTTTAGGCAGTAAAGCAGTTCTGTGTATGATAATGTAGATCAAAGACAAGTAATTGAGACAACATCTGAAGAAAGAGATTTAGTTGAATCATTTACACCTATAAATCCTACTAAACATTTAAAAAGAACATTATAAACTAATACATTTATTCAAAGTTTATATCAACTCACTCTGTCTGTCAGTCTGGTAAAAAGTTAGTACATGTTTTTTCCACACACCCAATATCGGATCAAGTTGAAATTTTACACAATTTTTTCTTGTACCTGACAAAGAAGAATCAATATAAAAAGAACATAACCAAGTAATTAATTAGCTATTGCTAATTAATTATTTTTTTTGTATCCAACAAGGGAAAGAAACCGTACTTGATAGATGTGGTATATTAGTTCCCTTGAGGAGGCTTGAGCCATGAATGAACTATTTTTTTTAAAAATACATTTAAAAAGCAACTGGGCAACATTCACCTAGATACCCCCTTCTTTTCCCGCCCCCTTTCCTTTCCCAACTGGACCAGTCAAGTGATAGGATCACAGCGCATTGAGAAAGCTAAATGCATGAAATTGCGCAAAACAAAAACAATTGGTAAAAGAATTTCTAATATTGTTTGTCTAGATCTATTACAAGTTTAATTACATGACTGATCCAAACTTATTGATACAATTACACTTAATATGAGCTTTGTTTTTTTTTTAAGTATTTATTATGTTTTTTTGTTATTGTCTAAATTCACCAGGTATTTTATTAAATCTGTTTTATAGAGTTAATCATTCAGCTTTAATTTAGTTCTCTTTTTTGGGGGGACTTTAATTACTCAAGGCAACACAATTTTTGTGTCTCTGAAATAACTGATTTCCTGTTAGCTTATACATCCAAATGATCAAAAATAGTATTTGTTTTCCCAAAAGTTTGGGTTTGTGGTCAGGACATTAATAGTTCAGATCACGTATTGGATAGCATTATACAACGTTTAAAATACATGTAAGACTTATAATACACTTATGATGTTTGACAAAGTCTTCACAAACATGGTCCATACAGAAGAATAAAAGTAAAAAATTGCATGTTCTTTTAGACTGACGATTATAGACTAAATCACTATCACGGACTAGGCCCCAGATATAGTCCCCCATCATATTCTCGGTATACAGTCCTTGGTATCGACGTTCAAATTCCTTCAGGTCTTGATGGAACCTTTCTCCTTGTTTCTCTGAGTATGCTCCCATATTCTCCTTGAAATTACGCAGATGAGCATCTAGGATGTAAACCTTTAGCGACATTCTGCATCCCATAGAATGATAGTTTCTCATGTCTCCACCAGATCCACATAATTCTCGGCCTGAACAACTGCAATGAAGCTGCCCCAAGCTGCCTTCTGGATGTCTGTGAGACTGTTAAGAAAATGCTGAGACTCCATTATTTTCTTTATTTGTGGTCCCACAAAGATCCCAGCTTTCACTTTGGCCTCTGACAACTTGGGGAAGAATTCTTCTAGGTATTTCACAGCTGCCGACTCTTTACCCAGAGCTGTAACAAACTGCTTCATGAGCCCCAGCTTGATGTGCAAAGGAGGCATTAGAACTTTCTTAGGATCCACTAGAGGCTCCCACTTGACATTGCTACTCCCAATGGTAAAGTTGGTCCGTTCTGGCCAATCCCGACGATGGTAGTGTTGCTTGGTGTCTCTGCTATCCCAATGACAAAGATAGCATGGAAACTTGGTGAAACCACCCTGAAGACCCATTAAGAATGCCACCATCTTAAAATCACCAATTACCTCCCAACCATACTGTTCATAGTTTAGAGCCTGCAGAAGCTGTCTGACGCTATTGTACTCCTCCTTAAGTTGTGCTGAGTGAGCCACTGGGATAGAAGGTAGCTGATTGCCATTGTGGAGAAGAACAGCTCTCAAGCTGCGGGAAGAACTATCGATGAAGAGACGCCAATCCTGTGGGTTGCAGGGTATCCCTATTGCATCGAACAGACCTTTCACATCATGGCAGTAGCAAAGGTTATCATGAAGGGTGAAAAAGACTGAAAATCTTTGATGACGTTTTCTCTGACATATAACTTGAACACTCTCATCTAACAGGTTCCACTGTTTCAGTCGGGATGTCAGAAGCTCAGCTTTAGCTTTGGTGAGACCAAGATCTCTCACTAAATCATTGAGGTCATCTTGGTTAGGAAAGTTAGGTATTCCTTCATCATCCGCTTGAAAAACATCAACATCCTCAGCATCACTAGCGATACTGCTGTCTTCCGAGGGCAGTTTATCCTGCGGTGGTTTGAGAATGGGAAGATCTGGGGAATGTGGAACTGGGGCGATCGAAGAAGGGATATCAGGATAGAGCACAGCAGCTGCATTTTTGCCAGATCGACGCTTTGATGGATCTACCATGCAAAAATAGCAGTTGTTCAGATGATCTGTAGGCTCTCGCCTAATTCTTGGTATCGCAAACTTCATGCTTCTCTTCTCCCCCCTGAACCAACCTTCTAAAGTCTTCTTGCAGCAGTCACAACTAACATGTGGAGCCCAAGATTTATCTAGATCTCCAACTGGCATGCCAAAGTAGGATTTATATGCTTCCTTCATTGTTGCTGATGTTGTCAAAGAATGTTTCTTCGCACGTTTCTTTATGAATTCGCCGCAAACATAACAGAAGGCATCTGCTGGATAGGTGCAACCTCTAGATGCCATATTTTACATAAAGTCAATGAAGTCACTGATTTCAATCAACAATCAATATTCACAATGATTTTATCTGAAAAATCTAAAAAAATTCAGACATATATTTAAAGGTACAAAATCAATTCATACATGTAAATGCATATACACTGCAAACAGAAAATGTTAGACAGCAGTGACAAAACCAAAGTTTTGCCTGAATAAATGAATTATAATAGGTGTTCTGGACCTAAGAAACAAGAAAAGAACAATTTCTTGTAGGGAACAAGAAAAAAAATTTTTTTTTTGTTGCCTTGTGTTATAGCTTTTATAATTATAGCTTTTATATAACACTGCTTTCATGCTTATAGCATGCTCAGAGCGCTATGGTCCAATCTCACTGGTGGACCAGTGGGGAAAGGGGGCAGAGCGCTATGGTCCAATCTCATTTGTGGACCAGTGGGGAAAAGGGGCAGAGCGCTATGGCCCAATCTCATTTATGGACCAGTGGGGAAAAGAGTGTATGTCGGAGAAGTTTTTTTGTGTTGCTTTTAGGCACTCAGTAAACACAACTCTGCTCAAGTCCGGTGTCGAACCTTGAGCCCCCTTAGTGGGTAGCCAAGTTCAAGCATACTTAGCCTCTCAACCATGTTTCCCACGTCTTTAAATAATGCTTTTCGAAATCAAGATTTTCTTGTACATTTTTTTATTGCAATATCCTAGCATAGAATTTTGTTTCCTTTCTTTTTACCAGCCGTGAATAAAGTACGCCTCATTTGGAACTTTATTACTAAATTGTGGTACAGTGCTGTGGACTGGTTGATAGGATTTTGTAATCGCCTTTCACGTAACTACCGTTTGGTGGCTAAAAAACTAGCAAAGGAAATGATTTTAGAAAAGCAGAAAATTTTGGTAAGTACATCATATGGTCTTCTTTTTAAAAAAATCTTGTAAAAGTTTTTTTTAATAATACAATTAACTCATTCCTATGAATGTATTTAAAATATGATAATTCGTACAATTCTTTCACTCTAAAGGATTCACAAGAACCTAAAAAGAAAAGAGATACTGACTCAAAGATAAGGTAAGCTGTTATCAAATGTGCAATTTTTCAGGGAATTTAAAATCATGTTTAGACATCAGACATATGGTCCTGACTTAAGTCTTGGTTTTCATGTGTTACTTTCATTTTAGACAAAATAACATAAATATTTGTCATGATTTGTATATTAACACATTCATTTTTAAATTTTCTTAAAACTTGTACACTTAACATCATATGTAATTAATTTAGTTGAGCATATCAATAATTCTATTTTATTTAGAGTAAATGGTGGGCATGCTGGCTGAGTGGTAAAACACTTAGCTTCTGAACTAAGGTGTCTCAGGTTGGAATGTTGAAGGGGTTTTGAAATTTCAGGATTTTTAGGATTTCCCTGAGTCCACCTAATGGATACCTGATATTACTTAGGGTAGGGTTGGTCTTTGTGCTGGCCACATGTCACCCTTTTAACAGTCTGCCATAGAAACAGATGACCTTTACGTCATTTACCCTATAAATTGCAAAGTCTGAAAGAGATAATCACTCATGCAATTAAAAAAATCAAGTCTATTTTGATTGAAACTCAGCCTCCCTTCAACTTGCCTTGGGTACATGACTGGCTTTTAGACTTCAGAAATATGTTTTGATTTTTTTTTGAGATGTCTTTTTTTCAAATCAGTAAAACAGATGATATTCGTGTTGAAATTGAAGACTCTACATTTGAACCAAGTGGTTCTTCAACATTTGCTCCAGTCAAAGTAGGCAGTTTGTTGAGGTCAGTAGTCATTTGTGATTGTTGATTACAATAGGAAGTCAATATTTAGTTCTTGAAACTTGATAGAAATAGAAACAGTGATTAATCATTTAAAATAAACTTAGGAAATGATCATCATTTTGTATAATACGGCTCTCTGAATCATAAAACCAAAATATTTAATGACCAAAAAAAAAATGTAAGATTTGTTTACAGTTTACCGAATAAGTATCAAATAATTAAAATATTTACTTTAAATGTTAAAAAAAAAATACCACCTTATTGGATCAATTCAATGTCATTATTTTAATTAGGAATTTATTTTCTCTAAGGCTACCTAAATCGTTAGTTATAGTCTGTTATTGAAATTGTTAGTTTATTGTCTGAGGCTGTTAATTATTGTCTGAAGTTGTTAATTTATTGTCTGAGACCGAATAAAGGCTGCTTAGATAGTGAAATATATAAGACATTTTTCAATAACACTTCTAACACATATTTAAGGTGCCTATGTTACAATGTCATCTGCTCAACAAAGCTGTCTTTAGAATTAGATGAATAGAATATTTGATACAGAGTATGAGGTGATAACTGTAATTATAGTTTTTGCTCTAAGGCAGTGGTTACTTGCTATTTTTAATCCTCACCTGTAGTAAAAAAAAAAAAATTAAAAAATCAGGATTTAACTGAGGACTTTTCAAATCAATGCCTATAAAGTATGTAATCATCTGGTAGTTGTCAGCTTATATACAACTTTCTATTATTATATGCAAGCCTGGAAGATGAGACCACAGGTGCACCCAAAATGAGGTCAGTGTTGGATGGCAGCACATTTAAAGTCACAAATCACATTTTTCTTCAGTATTTATTCTATTCTTGTATTGTATAACAGCCACTTGCCTTTGCCAATATTTGTATTTACACTTAGCAGATTGTCTTACTTTGAGCCCATTATTAGGAAGCTAGTTAACTCATTAAGATTAAAGACAAAAAAAAAAGACTTTGTTATTGTAAATTCATGTGTGAAACAAACTTACCTCAAAATGTAAAATATGATGTAAAAGAAAATGATTTTTAACACTTATGGTAAGAAGGAAAGTTTTTTTGAGTAAAGTGTATATCTAAATAAGTCTTGGTAGCTAAATCTTTAAATTGGAGTTTTTTATGAATAAGATGATCAAAATTAAACACAACTTGTTGCTTTCACACATTGCTGATTTGTGTCTTCATATTTGTAAGTCAGGATTTTGTGATTTTACCATCATAAAAGAGATACAAGACATCAATAGCAAAGACAAACAGACACAAAAACTCTTTTGTTCCCCTGGCAATCAAATTATTAAGTACAATTCAACTTTCTGATATAAACATTTCACATGTAAATTATGAGTGAGTCTGGTGTGAATGTATATTTTGGTTTTCTATACTTATGTTTCATTGGTGTAATGGACAAATTGTAACAGAAATTGTAACAGAAATTTCCTTATGGATCATAAAGATTATTAAGGATTAAATGGAAGTAAAATATTTTTTAAAAAAATAAAATTTAGAATTCTTAGAGCTTAAATGAGCTAAAATGTAGATCAACTTTAGGCCAAGACCTACAGTATATGTTCAATATAAACTTATGGGGGAAGACTTTTGCAATGGCTAAACATGTCGCAATGTAAAATTCAAAAACTAGAAAACCAGGTCAAATATCCGAGAATAAATGTCCAAATGAATAGAAGAATTTCAATTGATACACACATGCATTAACTGTGATCATTTGCAGCAGCAATATATATTTGTGCTATAAGTTGTGTTTTCCTTTGATTGCCTATATTTTGTCTATGTGTTATAAGTTGTGTTTGATTGTCTTTATTTGTCTATGTGTTATAAGTTTTGTTTGGTTGTCTTTATTCTCAGTTGCAAAGAAAGGAAATACTATGAAACTTTGAAATGTCTAATGCACAAGAAAAACTCCAGCAATTCCAAAGACTTAAACTAATAAATCCAATTAGAATAGTAACACAAGTAATCAAAACCACATAAAATAGATTTGTTGAACCAAACTTTTAATTATTGGACATTAGACAAATCAAGCCCCCCCCCCCCCCCCCCCACCCACCCCCAGTACAAGTCCAAGTCCATGTCTATTTAATATAATATTAGTGAGCCTAGTCTCTGCTAGATACATTTCATTCAGAACCTTCTGACCTAGTTCTATCACACATGACATCATACACATATTTTTTTTTTAATTTTTGGTACTACTAGTGAATGTACTAGTACCAGCCAGACATCATTCTAGTTTTTGTTCTGTTTTTTTTTTTTTTAATGGTAAATAAGATTCATGCTTAGGTCTCCTG
Source organism: Biomphalaria pfeifferi (assembly GCA_030265305.1). Lineage (NCBI taxonomy): Eukaryota > Metazoa > Mollusca > Gastropoda > Planorbidae > Biomphalaria > Biomphalaria pfeifferi. The sequence goes on from JASAOG010000024.1 coordinate 2,314,676, forward strand.
CTTTCTTTCTGCTGTGGTTTGTGCTGTATTTGTATTGTAAGAATTCTCCTGCAAGTGCATGAACAAGAGACACAGTAAAAAGATGAGACATTCAACTAGTCAGTTCAATAAACAAATCAGTATTTAGTCTTAGAATAAAGGGGAGTGTTCATGTTGTCTTACTAGTTACTTACTTAACTTGATGTTGTTTGTACAAGAGCTTATTGCATGCTGTATAATTTATGTGTACTCTATATTAATATGGAGTCTAGTCTATCTAAGTTTTGTCACTTTAATTTGGGTGAAAGTTTTACATTTCTATTTGTCTCATAGATTTAATTATCTTTTCAAATTCTTGCCTCTCTGTAACAAAATATTATGAATGGATATATTTTAAAAAACAATTTAGTTTCTTTTTAAGCCATTCCATCCTTTTGGGTTATTTAGACACATTATTGCAGATTTACTTTGTTCATTTTTTTTTTAATTAATTTTTTTTCTTTATATTTATAACCTTGTTTTTATATTGTCTACATTTTATAATGCATATAATTATTTTATAGCATTTAAAGAAAATAATTGTTTATCTAAGAGAGAGAAAGTTAAATTTGTGTTTTTGTATGTCACAAGCAGGTATTTGTTTTTTTGCTTCAGTTTAAATAGGTAGATGTTTTAACACTCATCTCATCATCTCTGCCTGTGGTCCCTTCTGGGGCATAGGCCACCAACCAGCTTCCTCCAGGCGTCTCTGTTCTGTGCGAGTCTCTCCAACTGTCCCCACGTCTTGCCCATCTGCTTGGTATCTGCTTCCAGATCACGGCGCCATATATTCCTGGGCCGTCCCCTCTTCCTCTTTCCTTGGGGGTTCCAGGTTAGGGCTTGCCTTGTTATGTTGGATGCAGGCTGGCAAAGGGTGTGACCTATCCATCACCAGCATCTCTGAAGGATATCTACTTCAATGGGCTGCTGTTTTGTTCTTCGCCACAGTTCCTCATTAGGGATCTTGTCTGGCCATCGGATCATAAGAATCTTCCTCAGGCAGGTATTGATGAATACCTGGATTTTTTTCATGGTGGTGATGGTGGTTCTCCAGGTCTCTGCTCCATAAAGTAGTATCAACTTAACAATGGTGTTAAAGAGCCTAATCTTGGTGGTGGTGCTTATTTCCCTAGATCCCCAGGTGTTCTTCAGCTGATGGAAGGCTGCTTGAGCTTTACCAATGCGGGTTCTGACATCTGCATCTTTTCCTCCATGGCGGTCTATGATACTATTGAGATAGTTTTAACATTACAAAACTACAATATCAAATCCTAACACAGAATCGCCCTTGGACTAGTAATCATATCCAGATAAATTGGCCTAATCACTAGACATGACATTTTTGGCAGTGTGTCTGAGTACTTGTTACTATTGTGTATAAATATTGATACTGTTCTGTGTAAATATTGATAATATTTGTTGCACATTATAATATTCTGCAGCTTGGACAAACTGGAGAAGGAAGATGAAGAAGAAATCAAGCAACAGTTTGAGGAAAGCAAGGACCGTTTGAGCCGACTGACGATGGCTCTGGGTTTACTTTTAGCCTCACGATCAGAATTGCTTTGTTATTTTCTCATGATTCTGAACCAGATGGTCTATGGAAGTTTGCTTTCTCTCCCATTGCCACTAATGGTTTTCCTGTGGGGAATGTTGTCAGTGCCCAGACCATCTAAAACATTCTGGATCACAGTCATTACTTACACAGAGGTGAATATTGTATACACATCTTTTGAATAATAATGTATAATGTATCGTCTGTCTGATTATGAGCAATTTAGTATAAAATGTGTCCCATAATTTCAAGTAAAAAAATTAATTTAAAAAATTCCAAAGCTTCCAAATGATAATATTATTATTTAAAAACAGCCTATTATACTGAACCTACATAAGCAAAAAATAATTTCAGTTAAAGTAAACTTACAAGCATTGCAAAGCAAAAAAAAAAAGTTACACCAAATAGAAGCTTTAAGTTTTAAAAATAGGTTGGGATCAGTGACAACAAGGAGTTAAAATAGAAAAAAAAAATTACAATAATCATAGTGGTTTAGAACACATTTACCTTCTTTCCTAATTATCAAAAAAATGTTATTATTTGTTAGTTTTTTCCGACATGAAAAATTACACTTGTAAGTCATTCTATCTCATTAAATATGGTCAACCAACAACTAATGTTGATCATGTATGTTAATATCAACAATGTTTCTCCTCAGGCTGTGGTGGTGTGTAAGTACATGTTTCAGTTTGGTTTCTTCCCTTGGAATGATGGCAACTATAATGACAACCCTTTCTTCCCTCCACGCATCATTGGCATTGAAAAGAACCCAAGTTATGCTAATGTGGACATTGCCTTGCTCCTGGCTCTCTTTCTTCATAGGTCTATATTGAGGGTAAGTCTGCTGACACAAAATACATTTTGTTAGGTCTTTTGGTTTTTGATTTCTAGATTCAGATGTAGAATACAGAGATTTAGACTTTAAGGAATTTTTTCAGATTTACTTTTATTATATGTTTTTTTTTCATCATGTTTCTCTCTCTTACCTTTTTATTCTGCTGTTCAGATATTTTACAAATGTTGAGCCCTTAAATGCTTTTAGATTTTTTATTTACAGCCATATATTGCCATGTTTTCTTTATTTGTTTTAACAAACAATTTTTTTTTCTTTTAATTATTACAATGACTTGGATTTACAATGAATGATAATGTCTATATATCTTTGGACATTAATGCCTTCTCTATTTTAAATATCTAGAAATATGGTCTCTGGAGAGATGCTGCAGACATAACAGCTGATTTGGAAGCTGCTGGCCAGAAGGAGAAGAGCACACCAAACTCACCTGCCAGGGTAATGGGTATTTCTTTTAAGTTAATAATGTTTTTTATTAAAATTATTTTGTTTTTCCATGCATATGTTATGTTTTAGGTATGAGGTCGGAGGCAGATAGATAAGTCACTTAGCAGATAAATAGAACCCTGGTGGAGATATTTTAAATTGAAAAGAATAAATAAAAACATCTGATGTGTGTGCCCAGTGTCAAAAGGTGACTGGTGTCATTAGATCTTTTTCTTGTCTTAACTCAGAACTACAGAAATGGGTGTACTCTACTTATTCTGCCATAAAGTTTGAAAATGAAATATTTAAAATCTTTTATTTTGAATCAGTATGTTTAAATAGTTGTAATTTTAAAATGTTTCAAAAATATCAAAGCCATGTCAGTTTTTTTGTGGGAGTTTCTATTTGTTATGTAATGCTTCTGTTAATCAGATTACTGAGTCACCGTTACTTCAAGAATCCGCTGCACTAGATACGCTTGCATCTATACCATCAAAGAAGTCAAGATTAGGTCAAGGGTAACTATCTTGAATGTTTTCTATACACTTTGTATAATCTAATTTGTCAATATAAATTACTTAATTGTTTTAATCTAAATTTATTTCCCTGCATTAGTTTCTGTTACTTTTTTTTTTTTTAATTCAAAGAAGTATTGTTGATTTGTCTTGATTCCCTTCTGTTACAGACTGGCTTACATAATCAACCCTTTCACAAAATTCTTTGCCCAAGTCACACAGTCCTCATACAATGCCTCAGCAGATGTTTATGCTCCGATGTTTTTTTGTGACTTTATACTTTTTTTGGTGCTAGTGTTGAGCTTTAACTCATTTGGACCAGCTGTAAGTAATATATTCAAATGCCAGTGAATAGATAAATGTAATATTTGAACATAATAGAAAACCTAGATGGTTATGGCTTTGTACTGAAACCATTTTGGTTTAGCCAGTCCTGAAATGTTCTGACAATAATGAGCAGCTTGTGCACTTACACATTTGTAAGGAAATCATTTGAAATCTTATGTAATAACCTGATGTTGAGAACAAGCAAAAAATGGATAGCATTTCATGTAATGAATATAGTTTAAAAAGACTAGATACAGATTGAACGAATGTTGACACAACAGCTACTTTTTTAACTCATTTTGTAACTCCTATTGATTGCTGCCTGGTTGGGTGGCATGCACTCTTGCCCACTACCATCTTCCACCATGCTAGGGAGGGTTTGGGCTAGGATGTAATAATATTAAATTCTAAAGATACATTTAAAAACAAATAATAATAATACATTCTAATTAACAGTTGACTGTCCATAGTTTTATTGTATAGAAGATTTCTATTTAGAAATTGGTTTTAAAATGGTTTGTTTTAGAACTCAGTCTTAAATTTCTGCTAGTTAGTAAGTTGCTATCAACACGTTTATAAATTGTCTAATCATTTCTTACTTATTGATGGTGTGCTATTCCTACTCTGTTGACAAAGTTGCATTTATTTCTGTAGGAAACTACAGGTGATGGTGATGTGACTAGTTACATAAAGGACAACAAGATCCCAGTACCTTTCCTCATCATGTTAATCCTGCAGTTCATAGCTATTATTATTGACAGGGCACTTTTCTTGAGGAAGTTTGTCTTAGGAAAATTTATTTTCCTCATTTTCCTTGTCATTGCAATCCATGGATGGATGTTTTTCGTTTTGCCGTCCATTACAAAAAGGTTTGTATTTTCTTTTTTAAACTAGCTTTACAAGATCCACTCAACATGATAGCATTTATAGGATGATCATAAAATGTATACTAGACTGTCCTGAAAAAGAAGTAAAGCAAGTTGAAGTTACACTCTTCATGATTTGTTATATTGAAATTATTTGTCTAGTTGTAGTGCACATAGAAATTGTAACAAACATTTGCCTTTACATAACACAACATAACAAATGTACAAGAAAACATACTTTAAATCAATTAAATTGTAGTGAGATAAAAGCTATTAGGAATGTCACCTCTGATTAATAGTGTTTTTTGAAGAAAAAAAAAGATAATCAGCTAATATTGAATTCATTTTACCAAAGTATATAAATGCATGCTTTTTTAAAAAGTTACAATTACTGCATTTCAATATGAGCAGTAGTGCAGTAGAGGTAAGTTAAACAATATCATTGGACTGAGTATTAAAACTGAAGAGCAATTCTGTGATAAGAGGTTAGGGTTAGCATTCTTCTTTAGTCACAACAGATATTGCCTGAACAAAAGTGGTAGAAACCAAAATCAGTGAACCACTTGATTGCATTCATTGTCTTGAGATTTAAAGAGGAAATATAAACAAAATTGTGCTCAATAAGTCATCATATGAATCAACCAGGATAGTGCCGTAAAAGCGATTTCAATATTTCACAAGAAACTATTGTATAAGTCATGTCAATCTTTCCACAACCCATTGTATTGTATCTGATTTGTACACCATCAATGTCAACATAAGCTTGCAATTAAAAAAAAAATGTAACATCCAGCTGTTTGCATACATTGCGCATAAACTTCTATAAAAAGAAATTTGAAATTAATATTTTTTTTTGCAATCCAGTAAACATATACTATTATAAGGTATTTACTTTTGCAGTTTTATTTCCATTCACCAATCACCATAGTTAGTTTGAATATATCCTCAAACATATTAGTGAAACAATCATAATAAAACATTCAGCAGCTTATTTTTGGCAGGCTTCTATTTTATAAACATTTTCAGTGTCCCAATAAGCTTAGTCACACTTTAGATTAACTCTTTCTCTAAGAATTATTTTCCACGTTCCATTGGAATTATTCATTTTGCGCATTTGTGTTTCACTAACCTGTTATGATTAAACTCTTATAACTTTTTTGTATGTAATCAGGAAATGTTTTATTAGGTATATAATTATAGAAGAGTGCTCTTTTATATTACACAAATTAACCTTCTTAAGACGACGTGGCCTATCTGTCGGCCCAAGGCTATTTGTCGAAAAACATTTATGCGCATAAATTATGCAAATTAGCTTGGGTTATTTAAATAAATGTTAATATTTCAAATAAATTCCATAGGATTGTATTAGTTCATTCATTTCTCTTCAGTAATATATATAGTTTTGTGTATGTAAAGTAATTAATTTATTTGTTAGGAATTTTTTTGTATGGGGGTCAAATCAACGTTGGTATTGCCTGTTAGGAGAGAAAGAGTTATCAATAACTGAAGTAGTAAATACACTATAATTAGACATACTATAACTAGTGCTTTATAAATGTGATGTTTCTTTTCAGGAGCTTCTTCAACAATGTTGCAGCCCAGATTTGGTATTTCATCAAGTGCATATATTTTGGTCTATCAGCATACCAGATAAGATGTGGCTATCCAAATCGTATTCTTGGCAACTTTCTGACCAAAAAGTATGCTTATCCCAACTTGTTTTTGTTTAAAGGGTAAGTGATACCAAGACTTTCTCTTACATCTTAAGGCCACATCTCGCATACATTAGTGTCAGAGTGTTTATAATTTTAAAATCACATAGTAGGTCTATTGAGCTAGATCTATTTTGAAAGATTAAAAATGCTGAGTTTTATAGTTTTTTGTTTGTTTCTTTTTGCATTGTTCCTTAAGCATTTTTTAAACAAACACCAAAATTACTGTTAAAATGAAAGTTTATTATTTAACTCTAGAGCTTAGCTGTACCTCTCCTTTTGGTTTAATCTCTTATGGATTGGATTAGCAGATTCTAGTGGTCTTAATTCTCTTTCAGGTTCTGTGCTGTGCTATTCTTACTTTGATGTGTTTTTTTTCTCTCAGATTCTTAGCTGTACCATTCCTGCTTGAGTTGCGTGCCCTAATGGACTGGATCTGGACAGACTCTACCCTTGCCATTGGAAACTGGCTCCAGATGGAGGACATCTATGCCAACATTTTTGTGTTAAAGTGCTGGAGAGAAATAGAAAAGGTAGGTCTATGAGTTCAGCAAAGCTGTATGATACCTATGGATGAATCTCTGAACAAGGACAAACAGTGTAAACCTATTTGTATGACTATTATTTTGTTATGCTCTGATATTTTCTTCACAAAAGTAGTTAGATTAATTGGAAATTTTTTTTTAAATGGAAGTTCGATTGATTTGAATTTTTAAAAAAGGAAGTATTTGAATTTGTATTATCTTTTTCCAGGCATATCCAACTGAGAGAGCTGTCAAGAAAAGAGCGTTGATCAAATACATCTCTGGTGGATTCCTTCTTATTGTTGTGGTTTTCATAATCTGGTTCCCTCTAGTCTTTTTTTCCTTCTTCAATGCTGTATTTATTCCCAATCCACCCTATGAGGCCAAAATGTCTGTTAGCATAGGAGGCTACCAGCCCCTGTTTGTCACTACCACATTAGGCGATAGCATTCAAGCTGTGACAGAGACTCAGTTTAGCACTTTGAAGACTCACTACTCCAAAGACAGAGTAAGTTACATTTAAAAGAGATCCTCTGAAATTGTGTGCACAATGTTGCAATCAGATCTTTTAGTTTTGAGCAATTTTGTGTTTAGTTTGGACGGTGGATACACTGAATTAGATTTAAAGTCAGCAGTATAGAAATAGAAAAATGAACTGGTACTAGCATTTAATATTTAAATGCTTTAGCTGGCTTGGTCTTAGAAACAGAATCCTACATGTTTAAGTTTCACAAAATGTAGTATGTTTTGGTGAGACCTGCTCTACTTATATACATAGATTTATTATCTGAATCACTCTCACATTAATATCAGTAGCTTAGTTAAAGTGGCAGTTCCATCTGAAAGGATCACATTAATATCAATAGCTTAGCTAAAGTGACAGTTCCATCTGAAAGGAATGTATAAATTTGTTTTGTAGAAGAATATGCCAAGTAAAGGAAAAAGCAACAAATCAGTCTGATCGCTATCCATTTCGGCTAGAAACATGCCTCTAAGATTGGTCTCTTCAGCCACTCAAGATCATGCAAGGAAAAAAAAAATTATTTTCCAAGACATAATAGACTAATTTTCTGATTATTTTACTATCAAATTTCAAATTACGAACAAAACAGGCAGAAACTTGAGGGAAAATTATTGTCATTGGTTAGTTATCTTGAAGTAGAAAAAAATCATTGTACACAAATTAAGGGAGTCACAAATGACACTTCTTAGTCATATGATGTTAATTTTTTTAATGTTTAGTCTCTACCACATCCTTGTTTTAAGACTGAGACTGCTTTGTTGATCCTTAATTGGGGGCCTGCACATGCACTTACACTTAAGACCAACAGAATTATAATAAAAAATGTATTTATACTTTGTATATAATTTTATTTTCTTTATTGATAATTTTATTTCAAGATAATTTTTGTTTGAAATGAGTTATCAAATACTTCAATATTCTTTTAAAAGAATTTGTTTTGACAAGGGTTTGGAATGAAATCATGACTGTCGAGTAGAGAAGTTCACTAGCAAGTAATTTTAATGTGTGCACAATGCATAAAATAGATAAATCAACATTTATAAATATTTATTTCACGTTACAATTTCACAGATATCCTCCAGCTTTTTAAGTGGTTATCAAGCATCTGATTTGTCCCTGGTTGCCTTTGATGGTAAATCTCTAGCCATCTGGGGTATCAGTCCAGCCAGTCAGATTGATATGGCAGCAGATCTGGCCAATGACAACACTACAAATAAACTTACAATGACTGTTGAAGCCACATTTAAAAGGCTAGTTTTTTTTATTCACAGTTTATTTTGTTTATTTTTATTAGCGTTCAAATGTCTTTCTGAAATGAAATTTAGGGTTAGGGTATGTGCTCGGCACATTTTGATGGTTGTGGTTTCATATGCAATTATATTATTTTCAAATATGTATGTCCATCGTAGTTAGCTATCAGCAAACAAATTTATTTTTTGCTTAGCCAACACAACTAGAAGACTATAAACTAATCCAATCTAATCACAAAGCTATTGTACACTCATTGACTGATCTTAATGAGACCCCTTTGTTTTAATACAGTGTGTTTTTACAATACCTCTATTCAAGTCAGAACTTCATGGTAGGCTGAATCAAGAACCTGGACAACTGATGTCAAAAACAGCTCTAATGATTTTCCTAGAAATTAAACCTACAAGTCACTCAAATGAAATAGCAATTTTTTCATAGCTATCCCTTGACTAGAACAAAGCAAAAAGTCGTTTCTAATTTTCCTTAATTGAATAAAATCTTGGATTACTGTCTTCATATTTCAGCTATTTTTACTTACAGAGAACCAGACAAAGCTTTACCAAGTGAAGTCACTAATCTATTTGAGATCAACCTAAGGGATCCGAAATACCATAATGTGCGGCATAAATTTGCCTCAATCATACGTAGGGAGAACAACTCCACTAATGATTCTGTGTAAGTAGGATTCATAGTTTATCTCTTCATTCACAGTACTCGAATTGGGTCTTGTGAAATTAAATTAAGTGGAAAACAAAAGGAACAAAATAGTAGAATGAAAAAGCAATTATTGTATTATAAAATTGGAAGATTCTCCTGATAAACTATTGTTTTAAATTTTAGTTTACTTTGAAAAAAACATTTCATTACAATTCTCTAAAATATATAATAAAAAGTTCAAACAAACCTGCTCAATTTTCTGTTGGACAACTTAGTTGCACTCCAAAAAAGAAAAAAATACAATAGCTTATTGTTTGGAATTTTTATAACTGTAGGCTTCACATCTTGATACATATTGATAGATTACATTGATAGTTTCTTTTCTTATTACCAGGGAGATATTAGAATTGTTTCCAAGGTTTATACGGCTTGGCAGTACAACAAAAGCTGTAACTGTTGAACCCCTTATCTCTGGTGAGTAAAAGCTTTCAAACAATAAATAAAGACATAAAAGTGTATACAAAATTGGAATTTTTGTAAAATGTTAAATAATAATAATTGTTCGATTTTTTTTTTTTTTTTTAATTTTTTAAAGAACTTCAAGCCATCAAATTCTGGCAGTTGAAGATTTTGTAAAAGTCTAATATGGGACACAGTTTAAGTGAATTAAACATGATAATCCAGATTTTGGCAACACTGTCAGCTGCCACAAGAAAAAAAACTTTTAATTAAAAATTATTTTTTTGCACATTTTTTTTGTCTCTTGTTAGGTTCTAGTGGTATTAGAAAGAGCAACATTACAATGCAGCTAAAACGTGATGAGTCCAATGCTCTTAGCCAGTGGTGGAATTTGAATGAGACAGTATCTGGTCTCAATCCTTTTGCCTATAAATCAGATTCTAATAAGACTGAAAGTAAAGCATACTTCATCACATTCAATGACAGGAAGGCTCCAGAGGCACTGTCATTTCTTTCTGGATATGGGTAAGCTTCAATGACTCTTGTATATTATTGTATAAAAACAATGTTGACTAGTTGAGCCAAAGTTTGGTGAAAACTGAGGTTTCATAACTTTTCAGATATCTGCTCAGATATCTAAAAGCTTTGTCGAAAGATAAGTGGATGCTAGATGACCACATTGTAAGAAATGTGGCTATGTAATCAAGTTTTCTTTTCTTGATTCATACACCTTCTAGTCTTTTAGGGCAGCTCAGATTTTCTTGCTTATTTATAATCTTAGACATTTTTAAAAATTGTTTTTTTTAATAAACATTGACAATAGTGATAAAATAGTACATGCACATACTTCTTTGATTTCACTTCTTTTAAATGAGACAAACAATGAAGGTTATCTCTCTTTCATTTAATTTCAAATACAAATAAACTTTGTATAATCCTAAATGCTGCTAGTAAGATCATTAGTACCAACAAACTGCACTTTGACAGCTAGTTGAGGAAAACAGCTTAGAAAGCTATACAAATTTTAAGCATAAAACACACCATCTGGATCAGGATCTTAAGATTTTACCATCACAAAGTAGATATATTAGACTGATCACAAAAACAATAGACATAAAAACTTTTGTTCCTTTTTGCAATTAAATTGTTGAACAAAATGTTGTAAATTTCACATGTAAAGTGTAAGAGAAACTGTGGTACCAACGTATATTTGTGTATCATCTTATAAATTGTAATAATATATTGTAATGTGTAGCCAATTCCCTCCCAGATATAAAAGATTATTATTAATTTGAAAGCACAATAAAGGAGGGAAAACATTTCAATATATTCAGGTGTTATGATCCATTTTTCTCACATTGAATCACTTCTCACTAAATGTCATTAGTTAATCTCTACTTAAATAACAATTAGAATTATGTTAATTATGAAATAATGACACATTTCTCACATTATAATTGTTGACTCTTCTGCGAGTTGATCTGTGTCTTTTTCAATCTGGACATATATCCTTGAATTCTCTGGTAATCTTGTGAACCAAAAAGTTTTATTCTGTTTTTTGTTTATTGGTCAAATTAGTTCTTTGTTTTTTTCCAAGTCATCTTCAACTGTTATTATTGACAAGTATTATTTATTTATTTAATTTTTTTTCTAAACAAAGTAGTGGAAGCATTTTAAACTTGACTTAGTTTAATAATAGTATGGCTGAATAATAAGTTACAGCTATACAAGATTTATTTTTAAAATATAAACAACAAAAATGTTGTTTTTTAAAACATCTAAATAGATTTATTCTTCGCAGTACATATTTAAGACGAAAAAAAATTTGCTATAATTATTAAACATAATTGTTTTCGATTTTAAGGTTTTCAAGAATTTTATTTCCATTTGTTGTTATTTTATGCTTGTTATTTTTAGAGTTTCTTTTTCCTATTCAATTACATTCAAATGGTTTGATGGTAGAACAATAATACAATAAAAATTGATGTATGCTTCAATATCTGCTTCAAAGTTTAGAAAGAATGTTTTGTTTCTTATTAATTTGTAAACTGAAGAATTTATTACAATTTCAAGAGTTTATGAATAAATAAAATAGTTTTAAAAATTTTTCTTCATTATTTTAAACAAACAATTGTAGTCAAACTGAATTTCCATTTGACTGGATCAATAAAAATTATTTATCTTATCTTCTAAGTTGACTAACTTAATTTTCCTCTGTTATTGTCACCATCTTAAATATACTTTGTAAAAACTGAACAAATACTAACCAACATATCTCTTGTCTTTTACAGTATCATTGGACTGTACATTTCCTTCATTCTTTTGATTGGTCGATTGATGCGATTGAGTACAACCAACCAGTACCTGACTATCATGTTCAGGGAGCTTCCTGATGTGGACAGGCTGCTTCAACTATGCTTGGACCTTTATCTTGTCCGGGAGATGAAAGAGTTTCAGTTGGAAGAAGAGATCTATGCCAAGATCATCTTCCTGTATCGCAGCCCAGAGACCATGATCAAGTTTACCCGTCAGACAATTAGACTTGGCAATATCAAGAAATTGGATGAGGACAAAGACAAGGAGAAAGCAGATTAATGTTTTGTGGGCATTGAACGGGCTGCACACTTATGTAGATAAAGGGGGAGAGCTATACATTGACTTGAACTTGATTTTCTTATGTTTCCACTTTGTAACCATTGATTGCATGTACAGTAGAAGGAGAAGGAAAACTAGGTCTTGCATGTCACACTTGTAGAGATGATGCTGTAGGAAAGGAATTTTTACTGAGTGCATGTCCTGTAGATCTGGTTGAAACCAGTTTGTTTGAGATTGTAATGAATCCTGAGTGCTGTTTAACGATGCAGTAAATGAATTATTTGTTTGACATTAGCGATGGTTTGTATACACATAATTATAAAAATCGAATCAGGTTCTGTTGCTGGGTTTTTAATTCCTAATTCAACCTTAAAGTGCTGTAGATTTCATTGCCACTGCTGTACTCCGTTGTTTTATATCATGAATAATTATTTGTAAAAGAATATTTGTTATGGCTCTTCATTGTGCTCAAATGACATGGCTCTCTATTCTTTTTTTTACTCATCCTTACTTCATAAACCTTTAAAGACTTTTCTTTTTTTTTTTTTAATGTATTTTTATTAAGTACTCTATGCTTCATTTGTATAGACAATAGCTGTTGAGTGAACTATTCTTATATTAAATTAGCTCAAAAATACTCATATTATTATGAAGTAATTATACATCCTTCAAAGAAAATAACCTTTTGCATGGTGTATTTATACCACAGGTGACAACTTCTTATTTGAAGTTAGTGGTCAAAGCTTATGATTGCTTGCTCAGTTATTCTTTTAAACAAAGATTGTTGTGGAGTTTTTTTTTCAGTTTTAATATTATCACTTTTTTTTTTCCAAATTAGAATTGATTTAGACTAATAGGTACTGAAAAGCATTTTATGGTCTTATTAATTCCCCAACTAGTAAGGAATAAGGAGATTTCTTTGTGTAAACCTTTCAAGTTTATTTTACTTGAGGTTATGATGTTCTAGAGATTATTACCTAATTACTATATCTTTAATGTCATGATAACAAAATTTCACTAGAAGAATCTACTATGACAATATATAAAACCAGTACTTTATCACTTGCATTGTTCTCAAACCAGATTCCTTTTTTTAGTTCAGCTCAATAATTATTTAGTGCACCATTTGTATCACTGATGTACCATTTGACCTGTTTCATTTGTCTTGAAGTTTTTGTAGTGGATGATGCCAGTGCAATATTTCTGTCCTCTGTAGCTTTGTTTTATACAAACTCACACACACACAAAATGTATCTGTTTAACCCATTAGCGCCTATTTCAGGTTTTAAAAAAAAGGAAACTGACCATTTTAGACCTTGCAATCTATAGGGTAGATGATGTAAAGGTGATCTTTTTCTTTCGTTAACAAAGGTGTCATGAAACCAGTACGACCAACTGCCGCTACTTTCCTCAACTAATGCCAGGTATCCATTAAAAAAATTAGATCGACTCAGGAGCTTCCTAAAAATTGTTACCTTAGCTGAAATTCCAACACAGGATCCTTCATCTCAAAAGCCAATTGCTTTACAATGCCCTGCCTCATTTTGAAAAAAATACCCTCTATTTCCTAATTGAGAAAATAAATAAATAAACAACTAATAAAAAAAAAAATTTTATCTTTCAAATTTATATATATATATATATATATATTTAAAACCTTAAAAAAAAAAAAAAAAAAATACAGATAAAAATATTTTACTCTGTTATTTTCTGGGTAGTCTTTATACACTGTAGTCTCTGTCCTTTCATTTCAAAAATTTAATTTTCTCTATAAAAAAAGGGTCAGCACACTCTTGTTCTTGTTCTGAATGAAACATAATGACCTCTTCTTAAAAACTTCCTACTCCTACTCCATTAGGCTAAAACTGTAAACAACGCACATCCTACCTCAATAGGCGCTTTTGGCTTTAACTTCATACATTCTTTAAAGTATTTCATTGTAGATATCTCTTTTACATTGCATACTTTATATACCAAGTCACTATCAGATTCAAAGTTGGATTCTAATAAGTTACTTGACTACTTTCATATTTTTAAAGTTATTAATGAAATCTTTCTCTACTTAAAAAAAAAGCTGATAAAGCATAACTCCTTGTTCTAATAAGTTGCTTTCACCCCTTTGCTTGGCCCTTTTGTGACCTGATCTGGTGTTGTACATTCTCAGGGTTGGCTGATTGACTAGGGTTGTTACTAGGTTATCAAATCTGTTAATTGTAAAAATTCTTAATCTGATATTGTAATTTCTTTTATTGACTTTTGCCTGTTGTTTTCCCAAAGCATCTTATTTCACAAGTGTTTAATTTTATAATCTAATGTTCATTACAGGCTCTCATGTGAGAAATAGAAATATAATGATCACATAATGAAATTAATACATTTTTGTTTTGTTAAGCTGACTAACATTTAACATTAGTTTGAACAAATTAAATAAAATCTAGCACACATTTCTCATATTTTGACATTAATATGTATTAAATAATATTTGTTTATTCTGAAACCTGAATGAAAATGACTAGTGTGATAAAATATAGAAACACTAAATAATATCATTTACACACTTGGTAATGATACTTTTTAGATTATTCTTATCTCTCTCTCTCTCTGATTATATATTTTATATTATCCTTTATGACATCTTCATCTTGATAGGTTGTGACTCTGTTCTGAAATTCTGTATCTGTATCAAATCCTAGTCTTGTAATAGTCTTTTATTGCAGTGCTTTGATGCTTTTTGTTTTTCAATATTCATTTTTTTTTAATACAACCTTAATATCTTTGAATCTACTATATATTGTGGAATTTAATTTTTTTTTTACTTATTTCTAGACCTGAAAAGAAAGACCATATCTGTTCATGTCTGTAGTGTTCACAAAATGTATAACTTTCCCTAATGTTTTCAAAGCAAACAAGTCTGGATCTAATACTGTAGCCTTTAAAGAGCATAATGACAGTTTCATATAGAATCATAATAAGCCTACTTTTGAAACTGCTGGCAAAAAAAATTTATGTTTTGTATTATAAGTAGAAGCTAAACCATTTCAACTTGCTTTGAGATGTAAATGCAAAAATTACCTAAGAAGAAGACTACTCATTGAATCCTCTGTAAAGAACAATAATTATACCATTTTAAATTGAAATATAAATAAACAAATCATATGTGTGATGATGGCCTAGTTAGTCTTCTAATTTGATTTCTTGAAACCAAGCAAAATAGCATGTGAAAAATGTATTGTGATTGTGATTTTTTTTTTATCAAGCAGATTTACATTTTGATATATTTTTGTTTGCAAATATTATATTACTTTTGAAATAGCTTTTTTTGTGTGTGTGTGTTCTCTGAATTAAAATGTGTAAAATTTATTTTTTTAAATTCAGTTCCTTGATTTTAGATTGTTTTCATTAGCATTGGTTGAATAGAATAATGTTTAGATTTGTTTTGGGAACACTTCAATCCATTGGCCATCATCACATTTGTAACTTCTTCTGAAGGAGGACAAAACAAATGTCTTCTCTTTCCCAACACTGTGGCTCTAGTGCAGTGCTCTTAGTTTGACTAGGAGTGAAGTACAAAAACAGTTTAGTATATTTTTTGGAGAGGTGAAATATTTACCAATTCACTGTTGGCAGCTTTATGTAAGGCGTGAAATGTTTGTTATATATTTTGTTTGTTATTCCCTCCCTTTTTTGAACTTTTTTCCCCTCCGTTTTACAAATGCACTTGAATTGGTTGTTTAGTAATATGGCTTTTGTTTTTTTCTCCTTTTTACAGGTGGGTTAGAGGCGGCATTGGTTTTATGTATGTTTCTTTTGTTCTTGTAATATTCAAGTTTATCAGAAGCTCCTTTACACTTGGGCGCATACTCTACATACATTTACACGAAGCCCCAGACGTAGACAGGCTGATGGAGCTGTTAGATCAGATCTACTTGGCCAGGGAGCTCAAAGACTTCTGGCTGGAGGAAGAACTGTACGCCAAGCTCATCTTCATCCTTCGCTGCCCCGAGGTGCTGTTCTACATGACTCGCTTGCGTAATATTGTCTCACTCAAGTCAGATGTGAACAAAATTCCCTCAGAAATAGAGCTACAGCCTGTGATGGAAGTCATTTCACCGTCTCAACAGAGAAAGATGAATGTAATACATAATTATTTTACTAGGATGCCTTTTATCCCAGCCTCTTTGATGGAAAGTTTAGGTGCTGAAGCCAAACCTAAAACTGACTAACCGTTTCATATTAATGCTGTCTCTGTATTTTTATACACCATTGAGGGATTTTAAAAATTTGAACTGTATTTCTGAAAATATTTTTTTTCTTGTACATCTTTTTTATTTACTACCATTTTTCTGCAACACTTTTTTTTCCCTGTAATATTTAAGTTTCATTTTTCTTAGGGTTCTCAGTCTTTAAGTTATGATCTCATTTTATAGACAGAATGCAACTTCTATACATTTAAAAAAAAAGGGTACTAAAATGCAATATAAGACCTTTCTTGACTGCAGAATTGGGTACCACCACAGATAATATTTGATAGTCTGAACTTTAAAACATGAGTAACGCTAGTGAATTTTAGAATAGTAATTTTTAAAAATGTGATTTACTTACTATTTCTTTGTTCTTATAGATATTTCCCAGTCATTTTGTTCCTTTGTGGTCTTAATAGTTTGATAAGAGCATAACTTATCAATGAATGTTTATATTATGTGCAATATATATTATATACTGACATCTAGTGTTCCTTGCTTGATTTTTTCATTCACTTGTGTTAATTCTTTCTTGGATTAATTTTTTACAGGCCATCAAGTTATTTTTTTTTTGTTTCTTTTTCATTCTGATTTTTTCCACTTGTTTATTGTATGATGATGACCACAGGTTTTAATGTACAGTTTGAGTGTAGCGTTTGTTCATTCTAAATTTTAACTATGGGGGTATGTACTAATTATAGATTTTAAGCTCAGTTTACAAAAGATTGATATAAGTAGGCTCTACTGACTTGCATTATGGAGATTCATAACTTTCTAATTAAAGTTATACTAGATATAATTTAATATCATATACACTTGAAAAACAAAATTCAATGGTGTAATTTTTGGAAGGGTTGGTGTTTCTTGGTTAAGTTAGAATCAGGTATTTGTCATTGAAGGTTTCTATTACCTACCCTATTTAAGTTTCTAAAAAGAAAGATTTTTTTTTTAACCTGTTTGGTAAGAACATTAACTTGGCTATATATTTTTACCAGCACAGTTGAACCATATTATATACAGTACTGACTTGTTGAAATATATATAAATTAGTTCATCAAGTTGCTGGTCTCACTTTAGGGGTTTATTTCACTTAGGGTACACTTAAATTTAAACCTTTAATAAAACTAACTTTATTTATGTAAGTTTTAAAAACCAAGATTTAAACTCTCTACATATCTGTTTAATATTTTTATTCAAATAAAATTGTTGCCATATTCTCAATCCTCTGTTGGTTTTCATTAGACTTTTTTTTTTAGCTTTCAACTTTTAATAAATAGAAAGTCTTAACCTGTAAAAAACAGTGAAGTAGCATTAATTCTCTTATCTGGCATGTCAAACGAATAACTCCACCTGCTGTAGATTGCTAATTATTTTCGCCAAAAAAAGTTTTATTTAGAATGTAACCCTCTTAAGCTTAAATTCATAATTTATATGTGTCTATGTCTATGTGTCAGTTTATCTCTAAATATTGCTTCTCTAAATTGTTGGGGCATTTCCAGTGTGCTCAGCCACTATCCACACCTTTTACACCCACTCTATAGAGCTTTATGAACTATTAAAAAAATAAATATTATACTGCCTGTTATGCATGTAAATTTACAAGGTGACACATGTCCACTTAGTGTTCTCAGTGTAAGATGAATTGTAATTGTAAAAGGACACATTTGGTCCTCCTTAAAGGGCATGACCATTTGGCACTTTAGAAGGGAACTGGTGCCACTATAAAATAGGTAGAATCTAAGGCACTATAATTAATGCATTAATATGCATAGCAAGTAGCTGAAGTCTTGTACCAAAAATGTTTCTTCTTTTTGAAATAAATACATTGAATAATAGATACTGGCCTTTTAGTGGGAAATTATTACCAACTTTGTCAATTGTTTTTATGTTATGTATTCCTCTCAACTACTTATCTGTTAGGAAAGTTATTTTACATTTTTTTTTTAAATCTAAGGTGCCTTAAAATTTATTGCAATTTTTCTCTGCATTTGAAGCTACCTTGTAATTTTGTTGTCTATTACCCCTGATCTCACTTGTTCCTAAATTCCAGCCAACTGTAGTGCTCTGTTTCTGTATGAGAGATTTATACAGTGATGACAGTGTTGGAGGCAAACAGTATTTGCCATTGGTTTTGTTTCTAGTTTCACACACTTACTTGTCATATTTTGATTTATATCAGTGCTTCTCTACCTGATGTGCACATACCCTTTTAGGGAAGTGTGGCCATGGCAGATAATTTAGAAAAAGAAATGGAAGGGTGGGGGGGAATGTAAATGCTTAACTAAATCAAAGATTCCTAGGCTTGCAGAAAGTGAGTTACATCATCTCTTTACCACTTAGCATTACTAATACAGATGGAAGTAATGACCTTTATTGCTAACATCTGTCTTTCAGAATAAAACAATGACAATGCCTATCTCTTAATACATCTTTGTTATTTCAATTCTGTAAAGTCAATCCATTTTTTAACCGACATAATATTGCAGACAATGTTCAATATATGTGTTAAATAAAATCTAAGGGCTCCTGGACAGAATACTTATTAAAAAGCATCCCTGATGTGAATCTGCCAATAAATATTTTTATCATTACCAACATTCTTGCCAAAAAGTACAAAACAGAATTAGTAATGAATTCTTTCTTTAAAATCCACTCTGAAGTACTATTGCACTTTAAAAAAAAAAATTTTTTTAAGGAAAGATTAGAGAAATTTTTTTTTTGTTACTGTTGCCCTCTTGTATAACTAAACATAAGTGTGTTCTACAGTGACTTTGGTCTTCTTAAGAATTTCACCATTTAATAAAAAATTATTTCTAGTATTAACTTTTATGAATGCACACAAGCATATATCATAATGATTAAAGGTGTATTAATTTCATAGTTGTACTCCTCTCAATATTTTATGCCATATATCATATATTTCATAGGATTTATGAATACCATATTAGAAATCAACATTCTTTACTTAGTTCAGGTATTAGATAATAGTATTTTATTTGCTATATTAGTGTGTTTTTCTTTCTTTTTTTAGTACTCAGCGCCTTTATAGTCATAATTTACAGTGTTTATCGCTTAAAAACATTTTAGGATCAATAATTAAATGCTTAAAAAAAAATCTATAAATTCACAAATTATGACAGCAAAGGGAAAAATGGGAAATGGTCAGTTTTTTACATGCTATAATATACAGAAGCATTCTTTATCCAATATCCTTTATGTTTCTTAAGAGTAGGTTATCCTGTTTAGTTTTTATTGGTTTAGAATAGAATATATAATTACTAATATCCATGAAACTTTATTATATTTAAAGGCTTACCAGATTTTTTTAAATATAAGTTTCTTTTTAGGCATTTTACAAAAATATTATGTTCTTCAAAAATGAAAGCCAGTTTTTTTTTAAATTAAGCACTGCATTGTTTTGAACTAATTATATTTAAATTGATTTAAAGCTTATTGAAATCATTTGAAAATATTTTAGTGTCATTATAAATGTGTGGGCCATCACACCATATATAATAACTATATATAGTACTAGTTACCTATTCCAATTTGATCTTTTACTTTGTGAACCTACATACTTTTTTTCTTATTCTTTTTTACGAGCTGTTGTTATCTGAATTGTTCTTTAATGTTGTCATTATTGTTAAATTGTAACTGGCATTTCATGTTCTTTTCAATGTCTAATTTAAATTAAAAAAAAAAAAGTTTTAATTGGTCCAACATTGAAATATACATTCTCACTTAAGGGAATATTTTTAAAATCACACCTTGTTTCTAGTACCATTTCTTAGCAATAGTTTGAGGTACACCTGTACCAAAGTATTTTTTTTTTTTTAAAGAAGACAATGTCCTGCAAAGACACATATGAGCTTCCGCAGAATTTTTTTTTCATAGTATGTTCATAACATCACTTATTTTGTACATTTCTTAGTAAGATGGGGACATGGACAAGTTTTTGATTCTATTAGTACTTAGCATCATTTTTTTATGGTTGCTTTTTAATTTGTCTGTGTTTTCATGGACACACTTGGTGTAAGTAATCATGTTGTTTATTGAGGGGCGTGATGCCATTGCATGAGATGAGGCATTGAATGTTGTGAGTGTATTAAACATTTCATCAATTATCTTTTTATTCTTGTTTTACATTTACATGTATTTGGTTAAGTCACTTGTTTGTAGAGCCTTATGTGTGCACATCTAAATAATTGAAGCACCATTAAAATAAAATGACAAAAATCATTTCCATAGTTTTATGGTATTTTGCTACATGAGTAAAATATTTGAACAAATGGTATTATATATATGCTATTTACTTTCTATATATCTCTCATCTTCATATTATCCCATATCATTCTAACAAAAACATTTAGGCTATGTACAAATGGTAGGCTACAAAATACATAGTATAGATCTAGATATCCTTTTTTCATTACATTCAAATATTTATACAACTACAGCTTATTTTTACAAAATATAATATGGTACAACACAATTTTACATTAGAAAAAATAACATGATAAAAAAATAAAGCAATGCATTTGAAATTTAACTGTCACACTGACTAGAAATATCTGAAGAATCTGAACTTTTAGCATCCCTTTCTTCTTCCTCCTCCTCATCCCTGCTGTCATCACTATCAGATGTTTCATCACTTTTAAGTGTCACAACCTTATCAAAAGCTTTCATCAAACTACAGACTTTTTCAATTTCTGTTTCAGTATCATTTTCTGCCATTAATTTCATTGCATCTGCCTCCATTTCCTCTAATTTAAAATTTAAGTCTGACTTGCTGACAGCAATGTTACTTAAGGCCTCAGACATAGTTTTTATTTTCTGTGCATCAGCTATTTGTATCCAAACACAGTAATCAGTGATATAGAGGTCATTTAGAGGATGTTTAACCTCACTTTCTAAGAGTACACTGTGAATACCTAATAAACACTTCAGAATTTGGAGTTTGCCAACATTAAAAATTGACTTAACATCTGAAAGAACTTTTTCAAAAAGCTTCCAATTGCGATAAAGAGGAAAAACTAAGCATCGGCGAGCAAAGCTTACAACAACTTCGTCAATGCTCTGAAATGTATCAAGCCACGAAAGTGTACTGCTAAGTTTACATATTGTCCAATCTGATTCTATGCCGAAATCTCCATGGGTAAATCGAAAAGTATATGCATAGGCAAGCATCAAGTCCACCAGACCCAAATAAGTTGCTTCCAAATTGTTTTTCTCAATGACATAATCCCTTCTGGGTAAGTTTATAAGCTTTTCATTCTCTTTGTCAGATAAAACAATATGTTCACCAACTACACCTGTCAGATCTTTATAGTCAGCTGCAATAAGCTCTTGAATAATATCATCATCAAAAAGGTCTGCCAAATAATGTTCACAATCAAAAAGAGAAGCTTCTTGCTGTTCTCGTAATTCTCTCCTATTTTTTTGAGAGATTTCATCTGGGTTATGTAAGTCTATCAAATCTGTTATTTCTGATGCAACACGGTTCAGGCAATTGGATTTTCTATTTGCAAAACCATACTTCGGACCTGTCAAACTCAAATTTACATGATCATCCTCTTGAAGATTCTGTTCAATGTACCAATTTTCTTCATCCTCTTCTGTTTCCGGAACTTCTGCTGCCGCTACATCACTAGTGAGAACTTCGATTTCTGGAGAGGCGTGTAGAGCTAAATTTGTTTTAGGAGTTAGAAGTTTAGTCAATAAATTTAGTCCTTCAAAATGTTCCGACTTAGTTTGCTTGGTAACTCGAACAGTCAGCTGACCAGTGTCAACATCGTACTTTGAGGTTGATTTTTCATCTTCTTGAATTTTACCGGGTAAGTGTAGACGTAAATAGTATGGGTTCGCATAAAAGCGAAATTCATCGTCATCAACAAAGCATTCAGCCTCTGATAATTTAATGTAAGGAGCATGAATATGAATATATATAAACTCCGAGTCCTGCGTTAACGAGAATTTAGGAGTCAACATGCTCTCAGAATACTTATATTGTAAACAAACCGCTGGTTTAGAACGACTAAGTACCGCACCTGCATTTCCGGTTTTAACAACTCTAAAAAAAATATTTGTGGTTAAGCTAAGTGCCTAAAGATACTAATGAAAGTGAGGCTTCATTTGACACTATACTACCTAGATATGTGAAGTGGTCAACCACGTTAAGGGGCTGTCCGTTTACTGTGATCCTTGGGGCGGCGTATGCTTCATTGGGTGACTTCTGTTTTCCCGAGGTTTATAGATAGACCGAAAGAGGCGGCAGCGTATGCAAATTCGTTTACCGCGTTCTGAAGGTCATGTTCATTGTGAGCTAGCAGGGCGCCATAGAGAAGCTCCGTTATGACCATCTCCTTTGTTATTGTATGGGATAGTAAACGTAATGCATCATCTTTGTTTCAGTACTTAATTGTTACCTACTCAATGGTGCTTCTACATGTAGTCAATCTATGTTGTGCGATTGCTATATTGAGAGTTAAAATGGAGCCAATGTTTGTCTAAAATATGCCTAACAGCTTTTTGTGTTGGCCTTGTTAAGGCAGGGCGGTTTTTATGTGACCATTGGCCTCAGGGTGGCAAAGCGCATGCTGGTGAAACACTAATGATCAGAAATATTTTTTTTTAGGAACTAAATGGTCCAATAATTTGCTTGCTAATACTGTGTTGCTGCTAGGCAGAGTTGTCCGTAGTTCATGTTCTGGTCATAACTGTCCCTTATTTTGTTAAATTTAATTCATTATTATCTCTATTGAAACATTTTGGTCCATAATGCTGCCTTTATATATGTATGCATCATTCATTGTTTCAGCATTTAACTTCACATTTGTATTTTTTATCGTATTTTGTACTAACATATTTTCCTTCAATATAATTATGCTCTAATCTAAGGGAATAATAGATGTTAGGCAGAAAGCTCCTCCTTGGTTGAGGTCGAGTGAAGTTTGATTTTTATTTGGTTTAAAAAGAGTTCACTCTGGGCTCAAGGGTCCTCAATGGGACTAATTTAACTTTTACCACCACATCAATCAACCTTGCTCAAGATACCATACAAAATAATTAATTACTAACAGTTAATTAACTGGTTAATTTTCTTCATTAATTCTTGTGTTGTCAGGTAAAAGAAATGATTGTGCAAAATTTCAGCCTTATCCGAGATTGGGTGTGGGACAATAATTTTTCCATCCTTTTACCATACAGACAGACAGAGTGAGTTGATAAAAGATTTAAAACTCAAAAATTATCTTTTTTTAAACTATATGACCATTTCACAAGGTCCTAAGTACTCGCAAACACCTTCCTTCAAGGAACAGTATCAGCAAAAAGAACAAAAAGAAAAAGAGGCAGACAGAGAAAGCGATGGGAAGACAACTTAAAAGAATGGACAGGCCTGTCATTGAAAGGAATTCTATCCAAGGCAAAAGATAGAGTGGAATGGAGAAAGACAGTCAAAAGATAATGTGTGGTGCCCCAACAGACTATTGGATATGTAGGTGGTGGTAAATTGGTTATTATTAGTATCATTTTTTTAAAAGACACCTACAAATTTCGTTTTTGAAATAAAATAAAATCTCTTTTTGGCATGATGGTTAAGACAGAAGAAAACAATTGACTCTGCTGTTGATGAAGTCCCCAGTTTGTTTAACAGTCCTAAATTATTTATTTTTTTTTATTCACAAGTAATGAAAACTCATAACACTCATATAAAAGAGCATACAAATTATACAGATTGATGGAGGTAAACAACATTAAACATTTCTTCTACATAATTTTTCTTTGTTTAGTGTCTCTTTTGCGTTTAAAATCTTTATTATTCTTTTCATTATGACTCTTATGTACCACTACCAGACTAACACAAAAAAATTACAACATACAGTGAACTTATAGGAAAATTAACAATCTCATCATATTTGGTACTGTATTCAAAACAATAATTTATGCTATATAACAATCTTTTTCTACAAATCTTAAAATTCCAAAAAATTTTTTTTTTATTAAAAGAGACTTTTAGATAGTGGTAATAAAATTTACAAAACAAAAAAAAATGAAATTGTATACTGTCAGTCTCAGTTGACATTGCATGATCTAAAGTTCACGTCATGTTATGAGGTTTAAATACACGTGGAATTCCTGATGTAGAAAACAGGAAGTAGAATGAATAAAGTTGACTTTGAGTTCAGTCAAGTCAAGTAAGTTAAGTCAAGTGAGATACTTTGGACGGGGTGGTCAAGAAAAGTGTTATCCTCTGTAGGAGGCAGTCTAGTATATTTTGGTCCAGGATGGACAGTAGCGACTTAGAAAAGTCTGTAGTAATTTCAGTTAGAAAGTAACTTGTGGGCAGTTGTTGCTAGTGGTCTTTTTGAGACATGTATTAGTTAATCTATTTTTCTGCACAGTGTTACCCGCTGAGATGCGGACGTGATTTGTAATCTAGAGACTTCAACGCATTGGATATATTTTTGATAATGCTGTTATGCGGATAGATTATTTATTATTTCTTGACTTGTAGCACTAACAAGGAGTGCAGTATTATTATTATTGTAGTAAAATAAACTTTATATTTGTCTGCTGAAACGGACTTTAGTCAGTTTATAGTATTTGTCTTGTCACGTGTCAAGAGTACTTCAGGAGGCAACGACATTCTCATTCTTCAACATTACACCATTTAACATCATTTACATATACCAGTATAATTACACAGTTTGTACAATTGAAAGCAAAGTAAACATATTTCATCATTATGGTCTACAAATAATAGACTTTATGTGCTTGCCTTGGTTACAATGAGGGCACTAAATGATGGAAGTGCTATTCTTCTCAAACTTTTCCATTGGTTGGAGCAAAGGTACAAGTGTTAATGAAAGAAGGCTAAATTGGTTCTTATACTGTAGTTTTGGAAAAAGCAAAACAAGAGTTATAAGTTTGTGTGTGAGTTTGTAAGGATTACAGAAGGGTGGACTAACTAAACTGTATTTTTTTGGTTGTCCCTCTTGATTTGTTGCATTGAAGGAAGCAAAGTAGAAGTATTTTATTTTATTTTTATAGATTGGCTACAAACTGTTGTGTTTGTTTACAGCACTGAGGAGTAGGCAAAACACATGTATTTTGTATTTTAAGACTTGTGAGTCAAAGAAATATGTTTGTACAGGGTGTTCTTATTGGACAGTAACAGTTGAGTGTCAACAATATATATGTATATACACAAAGTTTCAAAACAATTTCTTTTCAAGTTGTATGAAATAAAATCAATATAGAGCACTGGTATGATAACAGATACAAAATTAAAACAATTTTTAAATGCATTAAAATTCAAGTTTATGGATCATTCAAATAGGCCAATGCCGCAATAAAATCTCCATGAAATGCTTTCAACAAGTAAAGAGCTTCTAGTCTGGTCAGTCTTAAATGCTTGGTGAGGAACTGAAATAAATAAAAAGTCACTGAAAACAACTTCTACATATTTGTACTTTTACTAGAAAATACAAAACAGAGAACAAAATCAACACAACCTGTTAAACAAAACTGAAATGAATGGATACATTTCTCACCTCAACCCGCCTTAAAAGTGTCGCTTCATCAGCTACCAAATCTGAGGAGTTAACATCAATTTGTGGTAAAACTTCATCAATTTCATGCAGTGACACTTCAGTTTCAGACTGTGATGAATCATCAACTGCTACTTGTGATGTTTTGTCTCTCTCAGATGGTTCTTTAGATGCTATCTGTGAATTTTCATCAATTTCAGACTGTGTAGATTTATCACTTTCAGAATGTGAAAGTTCTTTAGCTATTAGCTCTGGGGATTGATTGACATCTTGAGACACCTCATCAGTCACAACAGCAGCCAACTGTGACAATTCGTCTATTTCAAACTGTGGTGATTCATTATCTACCAACTGTAAAGTTACATTAGCTTCAGACACTTGTGATTTATCTTTCAAAAACAAAAAAAAAATATGAATAATTATCCATACTTTTTATCTAGCAACAATAACACTAAAAAGGACATTTTTAAAAATTGGTTCCATTTCATTTGTATAAAATAAAACAAGAATATACTAAATATTTCAACACTTTGACTTTAAGGAGTTTGAGGCCGCTGTTAGTAGCAGTAGACATGCACATTCTATCAAGCTAATCAAAATCAGTTTTATCACTGAAACCTTAACATATACAGAGCAAGTAAATAACAATACAATCCTCTGCCAGGACTTGAATTTACATTTCATATTCTAACATTATGCAGCTACTTGTCATGACGTAATCATAGCTGATCTATAAAGTCCCTGATAAAATCAGAAAATCCTAACTTAATTTGATTCTCTACAAAATTTATAAAAATATTAAAATACCAACATGTGAATAGGCTTAAGGTATCACAATCTTGTTTAATTATTGTGTATAAAATCATAAGATCAAAAGTTATTTGACTGTTTAAATGAGTTAGGGCAAGGAAGCAATCACCTTGTGTGTGTAATGTAGGCCTACATGGACACAGACCTTCACTTATGTAATCTAATATTGGGGAACAAGTGCCACCTTCCTGTGCCTCTGGTTGTCCTTCTAACAATTTAACATGTGATATTGTTTCAGAACTAGAAGATTCCCTTTGTTGATCCCCATGATGACCATCTGGCATTTTGATTGGTAAAATTAATCCACTCTTTTTCCTTTGGGCTTGCGTTATTACAGGAGAAATTGATTCATCAGACATGGAGTCATAGTCGTGTTTATCTTGACTTCCAGGAAGAACACTGACAGGAGAAATCGAGCCAAAAGAAGGTAATACATCTTGCTGTATCTCCCCATCCATTGACAACCTCAAAGAAGAAACTGAATCAGTTGATGATCCACCAGTAGACGACTCACTTCCAGTAAAGGATGCCAAATCATCATCTGAGCTTTCAACTTGAACATCGACAGAACTTTCAGACATTTTTCTTTTTTTTGTTTTGTTCTTTAGATCTGGAAGAAAATAATTATAATCTGCAAATTTACAAAATTATATTTATAATTAACAAATTACATATTATTGATTTTTTATAAATTATAATTTTTTTAGAAAATAATTTTAAATTTCACATTTATACAAAAAACTACGTCTTTTACATTATCTTATAATTTAACTATACTAACTTGGTTAAAGTGATACAATGGTGCTTTAAATTAAAGTGATTTTAATATATTATTAATACAAGCATTCCTAGGAGTTTACATTAGTGACTTACCTGGCTACTGACCTAGTAATGACTAGCAAAATTATGATATTATGTGATGCCATGGGCTTACCTGCTTCTTTATGATTCCATTTATCAATTACATCAAATAAAGGGTCTTCATCTGAGCTTTCACCTTAAAATCAAATTTTAAAAAAATAAAACATTTTAAATATTCACAAATGCAACTTTTTGTTACTGCAAGTAAACATCCAATAAAAATGATTGAAAAAAAAAATGTTTTTAAAGAAATTATTTCAAAAAAATAATTTAAAGATGAAACAACACTTCTGCATGACTTGAGAATTTAATATCATACAAAAACCATGTGCCATTTTTTTTTTTTTTTAAATTAACTCATACACTTAACTATGTTTATAAAAGATCAAAAAGTTAATAGTGAAACATGAATAGGAGCACAAGGATTTGTGTGTGTGCGTGTCATTAAAATACAAAATTAACATTCCAAAGCATAAAGGCAAATATTGGATGGTAAACAAAACAAAAGTCTTGATGCTGTGTTAATAGTCATTTGGAATAATAAAATAAAAAAAGTAGAAGGATTTATTCAAAGTTGTGCGGAGATCAAAATTCTAAACACTCATTCACACAAATAAAGAAAAAGTAAATAACATTCAGAAACTAGACACTTAATAAATAGTGATCATTTCCTTTAATTTGTTATGCTGATTATTTATCAGGTGTACCTGAGGTTTCACATTTTTTAGACTTTACTCCTTCTAGTCCATTAAGTTTTGCCTTCCAATCATCTGGAATGTCATAATTATCAATATGATTAAGAATCAACTTGAACCGTGCCTTCATGCTTTGGTAAGTATGTTGGGTTACCTTTAAAAAAAAAAAATATATATATATATATACATAATTAAATCAGCCACTATAATAGATTTACTAGTCAAACATTTACAAAAAAAAACTCCTGGAAAGAACAAGAATGTTTTTTTGAGAGTAACAGTTGTAGAGATTGAAATAAAACTGTAGCAATGACCAACAGTTCTGTTGCATAGATGGAGAATGAGAGGCAAATATTATTGGAGCTTATAGTGCAACAATCATTTCCCTTAATAGCTCTATCACACTGGAACTCTATAGAAAAAAAAAAGAGTAATTCAACCATTATAAGATTTTAATAATCTTAAATGAATAACAAAGTGCTCTTCTATCCTCTGCCACACTTACTATATAAAGATATTAGATATGTTGTGAATCAACAAAAACAAAAAAAGATAGTAATGATGTTATCTTAACTAAATTATTAAACTGTCAATTGCAAATCTGATAATCTTGCAATTATGAACAAGGAACTTTCCATGTGCAAAAAAGCACTTCAATAACAAATGCACCCTATTATAAAAGAAATATGTTTTTACTTTACTTTATGACGATGGTTGACATTTTAATTTGAATTCTAGACCTTTAAAGAATCAGATTAAAACATACTAATGCTCCAGACTTTTAAAGAATCAGATCAAAACATACCAATACGCCAGACTTTTTCAAATCTGAAATGTAATTGAGGAGCTTCCTTTCCAGTCAACCAATGAACAGTGTTCAAAAAGGCTAAATTAAATTGAAACAAACTTACTTGGAGTGATTCCATCTGCTTCCACACCACATTGCCCCCAGTTTTAGTGTAAACATCATTATTGATAAGATACTTGATAATGTTTAAGTCATCACTGAGTGTGTACTTCTTTCTTCTGTGGGAAAGAATGAAATAAAAACATAATTAATGGAAAAAATAAAAAAAGGCAGACAATTTTTATTAAGCATACCAAAACAAAATTATTTTTGTTTAAATGTGAGTGAAAAGTTATTTATCATATAGAGGAAAATTTATAAATGAAATTTATACATTCAATATTTTCAGGACTTATTACAAAGTTCCCTCACTCAAAATTCACTTAAATGGAAAAAATAAAAAAGGCAGACAATTTTTATTTAGCATACCAAAACAAAATTATTTTGGCTGCCTGGTCCTTCAGATTTATCGATGGCCCCGGGTTCAAACCCTGCCCGCTCCCATCCCCCTTCATCCTGCGGGAGGTTTGGACTAGGAAGTAATTATCTTCAACTCTGAAGGAACATCCGAAACATGTAAAACATTTTACAACATTTTATTTTTGTTTAAATGTGAGTGAAAAGTTATTTATCATATAGAGGAAAATCTATAAATGAAATTTATGCATTCAATATTTTCAGGACTTACTACAAAGTTCCCTCACTCAAAATTCACTTAAAAAATCCAAGTTAAGGATCTAAAATTCATATCCTTCTATATAATCTATAAAAAACAAACACATGTTAAGGATCTACATAATCTATAAAAATAAAATACATGTTAAGGATGATGGATCTAACATTCAAGGCTACCTACATAATATAAAAAAAAAAAAAAATCCATGTTAAGCATCTAACATTCAAGACTACCTATATAATCTAAAAAAAATATTTACATCTAGAGGATTTTAATATTTGTAATTTCCATTGGTGTGATAAAAAAAAAGTAGTCAGGGTTATGGTTAGTCCTCCTTAATAACAATTAAGAGTGGATTTGATAAAAGGTTGGTGAGCTAGATATCTAATATTAAACATTTTCAATTATTAAGCAGTAACAAAAGAATTTTTGGTTTCGAATATTGATAGAAATGCCAGTATTAAACACTAATACTAATTTCTTCCATCTTAAAAATGTAATGCGATTAGCTGGCAAAATAATTTTCATGTATTTCATTTGTCCAACTGTGTCTATTAATGCTGTTAAGTTAACCAGCGCTGCTTTTTTTTCCACACTTTTTTCTTTTTCAAATTATAAACAATAAAATATTTATCTCTTAATAAATGTTGTTTTGTATCTAGTTTTAATAATATTCAAGATCTTATTATTTTTTACTGAGAGAAAAAAAAATTCTAGCTGTAATAAGGATGTATTTGGGGAGTGGCAAAGACATAGATTGTCTTAGTGATATTTCAGTGTTCAAGTCCTGGAATAGATCAACATTTTCTTCAAGATATTAAAATAATTAAGAGTCTACGAGATCTTATTGATACCTAATCTATGTTGTGGTGACCACTTTTCAAAAACATAAAAGCAAACACAGAAACACATATCTCTGTGTCTTGAAGGCAAGCTTTACTATTTTTTAAGGAGAATGAAATTGTTTTTTTTTTTAATGTTAGTAAAAAAAAAAAAAAAGGTTTAAATTAAAGTAACATATAAGCTCTTACCCTGTAAAGTCATCTTTACTCAACTTGACCCTTGTACTTTCAACAGGACCAAGCACATTCTCATCCCCAGTGTTGTCAGATACATTAATATCTTTTGAGGCGGAAGGATTAAGGCCTAAAACCTCAGCTCTAATAAACAGAAATAAAACTTAGGTTCTAATGATCATAAACTAAACCTCAGTCCTAGTGAACGGAAATAGTTCCTCGTTCTAAAAAAGAAAAATTTTCATTGAAGAAAATGTTATTGGTCAAGTATAAAGGTTTAAGCTTTTAGCTTTCTCAATACGTTATGATACTAACCACACTTCTAGTCAGGTGCTTATGAAAATACAAGATTGTATAGTTATCTATTGTTTGTTTCAAACTCATTTTTAAGTGGCAACCTATAAAGGGGACTAATTCAGCTGATACCACCATTTCAGTCAAGTAAAATTTTTTCCTTTGTTTGAGATATCAAACAAAATAATTAATTACCAATAGTTGATTAAATAATTGGTTAATTTTTAAAAATTGATTCTTGTGGTTTCAGGTAAAAGAAATAATTGTGCAAAATTTCAGCTTGATTCGAGATCGGTTGTTGGAGAATTAACATGTACAAACTTTTAACCATACAGACAGAGTGAGTTGATATAAGCTTTGTAATAATGTCAATGTCTTCCATTCTGAAGATTTAGGATGGGTGCAGTGTTTCAAATGGCTATGCAGACCCAGGTGTGATCTTTTGCCACATCTGATGCAGATGTTGTTATCAAAGGTCTATTTAAGTTTTCATCTTCTGCTCCTGTATTCCACAAGGGCTTTTCTTTAAGTCACAAATGTGTGTTCTGCTGCCATAATGAGAGCTCTCAAACTGTCTCTTTCAGAGGCCACCTGCTGCCAGCAATTGAATTGATCTTTACAGCACTTTTGGGGGGGGGGGGGGGGGTATCACTATATTACGCCATCGCCATCTAAAAGGTTGTCAAAAAAGATGGTCTGTGTAACGCAGTCACCCCCATTGTGGGATGAGTGTCTGATCACACCAGTCTGAATAACATAGTTATTTGTAAGGTAGCCTTGCCAGTGTATACCCAAAATGGAACTAAGGCACCTGTGATGGAAGCATTTGAGGAGCCTTGGATGTCTTCTATAGAGCAACCAGGTCTGACAGTCATACAAAAATGTGATGATAACCACTTCTTTAAAAACATTTATTTTGTAGGTAAGCAAAGAGACCTATTCTATCAAAGGTTTGAGCTATGATATAAATTACTAACTTGCCTGTAATTGTCAGTATGTATAAATCTATTTTTCACAATACAGTCTGTAATGAAGCTGAATGGTAAGTATCCATTATTAATCAAAGGATCAGTTCTTGTTTCACACAGCCTGAAAATAATGACAACACAAAGTATAAGGAAATGATCTTTAAGTAACCACTGCTAAATATAAAGAGCAAACATAATCCAGACCAGGCTAATCATCATTCGACTGTATGCCTACATATGGTTCTATCTAATTCTTTTAACATTTTAGAAATATTTCTCATTAAATCAGTTACAAGGAAGTTGTTTCTTACATAAACATTATTGCAAAATAAATTTTTAAAAAAAAGTCAAAAATAAATATGTGTGCTTGTATTTTTGCCTTGAATTAAAACCTTTAACAAAGAAGGGTACTTTTATTTTTTAAAAGTATATTAACTTTTTATATAATGGAAAATTTTATAAATAGTGGTAAAAAAAATATTAAAATCTCATTAAATAAAATTGATTTAGAATTTCACATTGAGATGTAGGCCTAGTAACCAGAGAATATATAGAAACAAAATTGTATGACTTTTATGAAACATTGGACCTATATAACTATTTAACTAGTTTAACATGCTAAACTAACCATGCTAATGTGTTATTTTCTTGTATGACCACTCACCTTACAACTAAAACTATTGCATAACCATAAAATGCGCTAGGAAAAAATGTAGGGTGGTCTTGTCATTATGGACCACACTCTACTGTACACTAGGCCTTCATGTGTATGCCTATCCTTACCAGGTTGTTAAAATCAGTCGGACACACAGTCAATTTACTTTTTGGGCAAGGTGGGTGTTCAAAGATAGAAATACATACATGCTTAACTAACCATGCCAGTGTGTAAATATTTTCTTGTCTGATCACTCAACATCGAGCAAACACTATTGCATAACGTGAAAAAAAAAAAAAAAACAACACAGGTTGGTCTTGTAGTATTATCAACTACACATGTACAGTACACTAGGCTTAAGCATGGATGTCTATCTGACCAGGTTGTTAAAATCAGTCAGACACAGTCTATTTACTTTTTGGGCAGGGAGGATGTGGATTTAGATTTTTTTTCTAGAGTTAGTTATCGTACAACTTTAGAACTATATAGGCCTACTGTAGATTTAGACCTAGATCTCAGTAAGTCTAAAGACTAGAATCTCCATATGCTTTGGCTTCATTTAAAGTTTAAGATATAAAAAGGGTGTACTTGATGTTCCTGCAGTTAATAAATTATTAATTGCAGCACATGACTAGATTATAACCACTAGATTTGACTAGATAATGACCTAACAAGCTTATCAGATTCCAACTATAAACAGAAATTAAACACCACACTCATAAAAAAAACAAAAACATTTGGAACAAACCCATTCATAATAATGCATCTAATAGAAGTTTTGGGATTTTAACAACATTTGATAATACTGCTACTTTCAAGTGCAGATATTGACTCCCATAAACTTCTACCAGCATCTAACTTTACCCTTCTCAAATGCAGACAGACAAAATAGTTGTTAGCTGCATCATTTTTTTTATAATAAAAGTTGATAATCACATGACCAGAGAACAGGGATGTGCGCTTCAACCGCTACATGTTGAAAAGTTTTACAAATTTTAATTGAACTTTATAGTTTGTAACTAAAAAAAATTAATTATACTATGATTTTAACTAAAATATTTTTTTCTAGTTAAACTTTGGCCTTAATTAAATTTTTTTAGTTAAACTAAAAGTTTTTAACTTCATAGTTAACTTTTGCCCATCGCTAATTTCAGACCATCAACTGGTCATCAGGAAAATGTTTTAAAGGTCACAAACAGCTTCTGTTCCCTGCATCAAGGGCCTGATACATAGTGGCTAAATACTATATATAGTAAGTAATAACAGTAATATATATATATATATAATATATATATTAACTAGGTTCAATTGTTGAGGGATGGATGGAGATTCAAAATTCTAACACAGGACAAGGAAAACCTAAGACATACTGCCTGCTTCCTTCTATGCACTACAAGGGACTGGTCACAACATGATTGTATCATCACAAAAGGTTAAAGGTAGCTTACTGAAGTGTGGTGTTGCTAGATAAATATTATACATGGATGCCAGAATTTCAGTGTTTTCTTTTCAAACTTGCATCACATTCAAGTGTAGAACAAATAAAAAAATTCATTTTTTATGTCTTTTAAAGTGACAGTAATGTGTGTGATGGACCAACTGCAATGAACTATTTATTAGATCTATGGAGTCTAAACAGACTTGGAAGCTTGAAAATTACTTAACAGTCTTTAAACAAAATCCATGCAATTAAAATCAGAACAGTCTAATAATAATGGTACTTACAAAACATCAGCTTCACTTGCATTATCTGTGATGTAACCACCACCCTTCTGAAAAGTGTGCAATTGTTATATTTTAAAACTAAAATTATAGTCTACTTAATAGAAATAATAGATCTATATATAATATATAATATGTGTTGTTGTTTTTTTTGTCAATGTATGTTCTATAATACACATTACTTTGCGACATTTTTTTTTGTTATTAATAATATTGTGAATTTGTGAAATATTGGACATATTTATCTTCTGTGAGTGATGGATTTTTCTCTTTTTAGGGGTAGGTGTGTTTGTCCTAATTTTTTTTATGTTTTATAATTCAATAAATTGTCTGCTTCTTCTGATTTTATTTTCTTTTTTTAATTCCTCTAGGGCAATAAAACTGATATATAATAAGTCAAGAAAAACCAGTTTAAAATTGGTCAAAAAATGGTCCTATAAGTAGAATGCTAAGAGTAGTGAGAGCTCAATCGGTTTTCCACCACTAGAAAATTGATTTACCAATTAAAAGTTATGGTAATAGTTTAGATGCCCAGATACCTATACTGACCACCATGTTGTTTTCAAGCATATTGATCTCCATTATCTAGATTTAACTTTTAATAACTTTTTGAAAGAGAGTTTTTTTAGGTCTTATGCTGTCAACTTATGTTTTTTTACATTTATTTACTGAAATGAAGGTCTAATAAAATGTTAACAGTAATTTGAACTCATTTCTTCTTTTCAAATTATTAATTTACAAAAAATATCTGGTTAACAATTAGATGTATCTATTACGTCACCAAGCAAAGTGAAATATTGATAGAAATAAAAAAAATATGCATGCATATCTACATGTTTAATTATTTTCTTTCGAACAAAGTTATGCTATATGATTTAGAGATCTATAAAGATAAATGACATAATACGAGACTCATATTACTACGATAGAAAATAAAACATTTTATTTTAAAAGGTTAGCATTATCTTAATACTTTTATTTTTATCTGTTGATTACAACTACAGTTAGATCTATACATTTCTAATGAATTTCAAGTGCCATCCGTTTTCGTAAAATCACATCACAAAGAAAAAGATTGATTTTATTAAGCTGACACAGATCTAGTGATGACGTAATCCCCTTTCTCTTAGCCGGCAGTCCTCAGTGGAGTCTACTGTCTACAAGCAGGGCCTGCCTTACGTAATTGGAGGTAAAACAAATAGGGAGGCCCAATGCGAAGTGAATAGTGTGGCCTCAAAAAAGCAAAAAATGAAGACCTAAAATATGCAATGAATTATAAACTGTCCTGTATCACCTGTATCTATATATCAAAACCAACAAATAAGTTAAATTCACATAGCGCCAATGGCACTAATGTGCTTCATGGACAATTCATGATCATTAGACTAGAAATAATGTTTCCACATGTCAACACAAGGAAGAAACAATGGTCTTCTAACATAATATATGTAATCTAACAAGTAGAACTAAATATTTGTGAATAAACCTTGAATCATAGTAGAGACTTAAAATTAGAGCTAGGCAAGAAGACATAGATCCATAGAGTTCTGCTTGCGATTTAATTCACGTTTCGCAATTTTTTCTCTAAAAAATTCTTTGAATCCTTTGCGAGACCCCAACCAATTAAAAGCCAGGGGCTGCCTAGTTTGCCTGTAACTAAGGACAGTCCAGCTACAAGATTGTGTGTGTGTGGGGGGGGGGGGGGGGGTATATGTTGAGTGTAACTTGATCAAGAAAAGAAAACTGCTCCTCTTTCACTAAATTTGTTTAACAATGTCTGGTTGGGGGTGGGTAGCGATTCCACCTACATTCTGTTACGGAGTCCCAAGCCAGTTTTTCTCCCCTTCCGTACCACAGTACCGTACCTGCGGCTTTTTTCTCCCTTTCTTCTTCTGTATCTTTCAACACGCGCAGACACGATCGTAGTATTCACAGCAGAACTAGGTATGATGTAATCACCTCTCCCTGTTCAGAGCTTCCCCGGCTTCGTTGCGGTATTACGTCAGCTACTGTTTGGTGAGTTATCTTGGTCAATACTGATCTAGTTGTTCACTTTCTATGTTGGATCACTGACATACAGTTCAACTGAGGTCTAAATGGAGACTAGGACTAAAATTTTTAGTTACATAAACGATGTCCGATCAAAACTGTTTTGCTTGGATCCTATAATGTCGGCCAGCTTCAATAGATAGTTATATACCACAAAAAACAATTCCCGTGGTTGGATCCTATATTGTCGTTGTCGTGGTTGGATCCTATATTGTCGGCCAGCTTCAAAAGCAATTATGTATGACAAATACACTCTGCTTGTCGTAGAAGTGTCTCCTCCCCCTCCCCATTTGGTCCAGAGAAGTAGTAACACTCGTACTATTTCATCTTGCTGCTCTTTTATCTCATTAAAGAGATTTAATAATAAAGTCTTTGATTTTTATCGGCCCAGTCTCTATTTGGAGCCATCACAAGGTTACTAATGACGATACCACTGTAACATTTCCAGAATCTTCCCTTCCATGCCACAATCCAATCATGATGTTCTCTACTTTGTTGTGGATATTGCTTATTTTTATATTGTTCATTGTTTTACATTCAATAGTTTTGTTATTTCTCTTTGTTGTATTATGGTTTGTGTGTGTCAGGCCTACCGGTATATATCTAATTAACCCTGTGCATTAAGCACTAATTTAAAATTAGCCAATTAGTTTATTAACTATTGATAATTAATTATTTTGTTTAGAATCAAACAAGTCAAAGAAATATACTTGAATGATGTGGTGGTGTAAATATTTTTTTTATTATCATAAAAACAACGAAGATTAAATTACGTTATGGCTAAATTGCCTACAACTGTCAAGCTTAAAGCTAGCAGCTAGAGGTTATTATATAATATAATGTGAATATTTTTTTCTATTAATTTTTTTTTGGCTTTGTAAATCTATGTTATTATTTTTATTACATAATTTATATTTAGTTATTGCTTAAAGTACAAAAAGCTTGTTTGCATTCTAAATAAGTTTCACTATTAGATCTAATACTTATAGCTATTAGAAACAAAGACAAAATACAAACAAAAAGAGTTGGCAATTATATTAAGGGAGATAATTTAGTGTTGAGCCTTAAAAACAAATAATGGCGTATTTCCAATGACTATTTAATATTAAAGGGAAACTCTGATGGTTTTTCAAATTTGAGTTATTGACATATTTAAATTCTGCATAAAAAGTTGTAATAGTAAACATTTCACCATTTTTTATTTAAATGCCTTGAAACATTTATATTTAATAAATTAGTCAGTAAATTCTTGACATCTAAAAAAAAAAACAGGGCTCTTTGAGATTTTGTTTTTAGGTTAGGCAAATGTCACTTCCCTCAACAATACTGAAAGGGAAACTAGATTTGACCAATAGTATCGCTTCATTTTTACAGTAGCTGTTAGGCTTAGTGACGGCCTAGTCTAGAGCTATGGTACAGTTATATATAGATAGATAGATTTAAAAGCATTAGGACAACCAATTCGAGAAAAAAAGTAACATTTTCATCTAAGCCCCTCCCTGTCCCAAGAAGTAAATAGATTGCAGGTCTGACTGATTCGACCACAAACTAGTCAGTGTAAGGTTAGCCTAGACTACGTGTAGTCAGTCATGACAAGACAACCAAGCGATAGTGTTTGTTGTGTGTTGAGTGGTCAGGCGAGAAGATACACACTGCTGTGGTTAGTCAAGCGTGTAAATCTCCTTTAACTTAGTTTAACACGCATTTTTTTCTTTGCTTACAAAAAATTAGACGAAGATATATTTCTTTTACGAGAATGTAAATGTTACTGTATTATTTTCCGTTACACAGTAAGTCAATAGAAAGTGAAAGTCTGACTGTTTTGGATGTGCAGGAAAATTACGTCAGAAAAATATCAATTACTAAGTTATTATTGCAAATAAAAACAAAACAATAATAAATTATATTATCTGTAAATCAAAACACATATATTTAGATCTATATTATTATAATTTATATCAAAAATTGTCAAAACCATTGTAATTGTTGGAGTTTCCCTTTAATATTATGAATATAGTTTTATATATACGGTAATAAGAAATTCAACTTAAAAATATATATTTAAAAAACTATTTAGATCTAATAATCCAATCTCCGAAGAAATCAAATTACAATTTAATTTAATGATTTAACATGCATGATGATGATAATTGTCTATTGATATTCATATTAATTTAATTAATAATTTAATAATATTAAATTAATTTTAAAATAGGCCGTTCAGTCCGAATGAAAAAACATCCGTATTTTTTTGTCTCACTTTGCCGCGAAATGAGGTTAGGGTATCTCATTTTCTATTTAAAAGCCTTTTGTAAATATAAGTCGTATATAGTCATGTGATACACCGTTGCACGCAGAAATGGATGACATTTCTATTACTGTTTGAAATATTAAGATAGCTTAAGCGTGTACAAAACTGTTGCAGGGTGAAGTTTTCTCTTTGTAATATCTTCGTATTCTGTTGACCCGAAAGAAAATTTCCAACATCGTTTTAAAGCTCATCAAAAGCTGGTTCTATGTGTGTAGTTTTTTTGTAAGTATTAACAATTCCAGTGGCTTTTGATTGAAAGTAATCTCTTATTTTGGTCCAATCAAATCACTCGCTCAGCCCTCTTTTTTTCCCTTCGTGTCATTCGCGATGTCAAAAGTAGGTCATGTGACTGGGCCCAGCCAATCCTCTTGTGTTTACCGGCTGTATAAATGGGTCAAATGAATTTTTCCTTTATTATGTTTATCAATGTATTTAGCCGTAAAAACATGTATTTAGCCGTAAAAACAAACATTTTAGTTGATTTTGTATTTATTTAATTATATATTTGATTTTAGGCCATCTTTTTATGACATGGTCATAACTCCAATAAGTCAGATCATGTACATTAGAATTAGATCTAGACATCGCCGGGGGGGGGGGGGGGGGGAGTGGCCATGAATAAATGCCATGTCAGATGGACGTATTTTCTCACTTAAAATTAAAATATTATTTCATAATGTTAATTAACAGTTAAATATCATTAAAAAATCACAGGAATATTAATTTTAATGTATCTTAAAATATATATTTAAAAGATAAATAATATTTAGATCTATATAGATTAAAAAAAAAAATTCATAGTGACAATGTAAGACAAGACTTGACAACCAAAGTGGGACAAAAAAGTATGTAAAATAGTACAAACTTTACAAAGCCTAAGACAGGCTAAGAAGAGGTCAAAATAATAAACTAAAAAAATTATAACTTTTGAACTAATTATCCGATTTTCAAAATTCTTTTTGTGTCATTTATATCTCAAAATTATCTATCTAGCTAGATTATAGTGGTTTCATTGCATTATATAAAGTAAACAACTATTTTATCACTGAACGCCCTAGGCCTAGGCCCTTGCTTAATATAAGTTAAGTAATTCAGTGACGCAGGAGGAGATCTAGAAATAGAATGAATCTAGATCTATTGATTACATCACTAGTCAACCTACCTCTATTAAACTACTTAATTCGTCATCCTGAGTTTTAACAAAGAATATTTTTGGACTAAAATCCTCATAGTTTCTAAACAATATTACGCTAAAGTTAAAATTTAGCATTGATTTCAAGTTGGCCGCCATAGATCCATCATTTTAGCATATCCGGTGTAAACAATAATCGCTCTTTTAGGACTAAACATTAAAAAATGGTAGATTGTGACCACAGACCTATATATATATATATATATATATACTAGACATATTTTACCCGCGACCCGCGGGTCTTTATTTGCGTATTACTGTCGATATAGTTACTGAGAGTGTTTTTAAAACATTTAAACGAAATAATAATGTAATAAATAAAGCGAATGTGTAAATGAAAAAATAGTATGAATGCAGCAATCAAAATAGCTAATCTACTTAAATCCATTTTTTCAAAGTAAAACATTTGCTTGTAGGCCTACATATATTTGATTAAAATTTGAAATGAATAGACTACATTTTGTATGTTCATGTGTTAAAGTATAAAATAGTGCTTAGCAGTAAAACTTTTTAAAAAAAATATCCCTCCCCACCGATAAACACTTTTCCCATTACAAATATTATAAACTAATCATTTAAAAAATGCACCCAAATATTGAAATATTTTTTTAAAATACTTTTTGTTCTTATAAATTAAGCTACATCACTGTAGGGCCGGTTTTTATCCAAACCAGAAATCCACAGGCTAAGGTTTAGAATTCAGAGTGAAACACATCACTATTTCGGTTAAAAAGAAAATACTTTTTAAAAAAAAAGTTCAGCCTGTAAATGACGAAACAAATAATTCTATACTATTCAACTCTACAAGTATTTATATCTCAGCTTGTCTGAGCAAGAAGACTTCTCAGTATGCTACGGTAGCCACAGGTGTTGTAAAAGTCATGTTGACCTTCATATCTTCCCTGATCATTGACTGGGCAGGCAGACAACTATGATTTGACTACAATTATTATAATAACCATCATCAAAGTGTCCATTATTTGTACATAGACAAAGTGATTTAAATTATTTCAAAATTATATCATTTTATACCATATTAAATACTAAGTGATATAACTTTAAGATAAAATAGGCTCTACTAATGTAGATAAAATTTGAGTAGGTTATTAATTTTAAAATATTCAATTATTGTAAAACATTTTCAATGCTTGACTATTATTGTCTTCTTGTTTGGATGTAATTATTTTAAGCATAAAATTTATCTAGTGGGTAGCTAGGGTGGGGGCAGGGGGGGTCCAAATTTGAAAATCCCCCCAGACCCCTACTTGAGGGGTCGTCCAAATGAGTGTCCCAAAGTTTTTGTGCATTAAATATTAAGCCAATGACATTTAATCTTGCTATTCATGTTGTTATGTAAATTATTGACCATCTTGCATGTATTCCACACATTAGACTTATCTATTTATTAAGTACATTATCTCAAGTCATGATGTCAAATGTCAACACAAAGGGACCCCCTTAAAAGGCCAAGCCACCAGGACCCCTAAATCCCTTGCTACGCTACTGTATTTATCAGAGATGATTTTTCATGATTAAAAATTGAATTATTACTAAACTACTTTTTTTTTTCCTTACAGAAGTCACTAGAAACATTTTAGTCCTTTCTCCGTCCTGCTGTTGTTCTTCATCTTCACTTATATGTTTGTCCCAGAGACCAAAGGCAAAAGTATTTCTGAGATTACCCAGCTGTTTAAATCTCCCACTATGGATAGATCAGAATCCAGAAATTCCTACAAAAGCATAAAGAACAGATACAGCACCCAAGTCTTGATAATTGATCCACCTCTCTCAGAAAAAGGGACGGAATATTATACCGAGTCCAGCTACTTAAAGAATTTAGGTGACTGAACAATTTTGGCTGTTGTTTTATTTTTTGAAATGTTAGTCTTTTCATTTACTTTCATGTTGTTGGATAAATTTGTTATTTATAACATTTTATTATAATATATACAGGGCTTTCATTATTATATCAATGCAAATACAAACTATCAGTTTTAAAAAATATATTCATCATTATAAATGACAACTTTTGTTATATTTTTCTAAATATGTAAGATAATGTATCAGCATACCTCAATAAAATAGTGATAACACACCACAACAGTTGTTTATGAGATACCATTTAATACATTTAAAGGAGGCCAGAGACTTTCTTCCAATAAAGTGTTTTAAAACTATGTACCCTATCAGTATTTTTTATTATATTTATAAAACTAATTAAAGCAGCTTTATTCTGGCTGACAATGTCTGCTGGATGTGGCAAATCTGGATGTGGCAAAATATGTAAGTTGCAGCTGGGTAGCCATGGGAAATACTGCTTTCATTAAATCTTCAGACTTGAAGACAAGCCTTATTATTATTAATCTGGTCAGTGATTTCAGTGCAATATGAACACTAATGTTTTTTGTAACTATTTTTCAATAAGATTGTTTTCTATTAAAAATATTTTTATTATAAGTTTCAACTTTTATTAGCATTGATTACTTGAATGAGATTGTGAGATTGTTTTCAGTTATTTAATATTTATATTTTTCATGTAAATGTTTGGTATTGGATGTTCCTTTGTAATTGAAGATTATTATATCCTAGCCCAAACTTCCTGCAGGACAGGGTTTGAGCCCAGGAAATTTGAGATGACAGTCCAGAGCATGTACCACATCACCAGTCAACCCATAGGCCCAATTTTGGTCCTGTTTGAGCATCTTAAATATATACTGGTGACTTGAAAACAAAGTAGAACTTTTTTCTATTTAGTTTTTAGGAAAAATAAAATAATCAAAAGCTATTCCAGTAAGTAAAGTACCATTTCATACCTTGGGGAAGATGATGTTAATGCCATCTATTTCTGTGGCTTCCGGTTAATGAGGTTGTCATGTGACCAGCACAACAACCAACCACCTTTACTTTTTCTCGACTAGTGTCAGGCACCCATTAGAGTTGGCAGACTCAGGTGTCCTATATATCTCGAAAATAAAAAATCCCAGTCCAGATTTGAACCTGGGATCTCTTGGTTCTGCAACCAAGCTGGGACCCAATGGTTCTGCAGCCAAGTGCTTTACCACTCAGCCACTGCGTCTCCTAAAAGATATCCAATCTTACATTAAGCTGCGTAAAACTAAATGTTTCCTGAGCCAATTAGACCATTGAAAAATATAAGAATTATTCTTACTAGATTTCAACAAACAGTTAACCAGAAATTAAATACTAAATTATGTAGCAACTTCTTCATGGTCAAAGAATAGCACAGTCTCATTTCCCATGAACTTTGTTTTACTTTTAAATTGCTTTTGTGTAATGCAACTTTCATACTTGTAGTATGCTCAGGGCACTAAGGCCCAATCTCTTTTGGACCAGTGGGTGGAAGTGAAGATCGGGGTGAAGGTTTCCATACTGTCATTAGGCACTCGGCTAACACAACATAGCTTGAGTAGGATTTGAACCTGAGCCCCCTTGATAGGTGGCCAAATTATTTGGTCACCACCATCATCACCGCTTGGCTGTTTACCAAAGTAAAAGGACTGTTAAAGAGTTTGATTAATTAAATCTATTAATCAATGATTTATTTGATGTCCACCAGTTATTTGTTTTATGAGAAGGTAATGATTTCCCTTTGTTAATAAGCTTTCTAGGCAGCATGTAGTTATTCCTTGAGAATTAGAACTGCAAAACTGTCTGGGTGTATGCTATGTCACAAGGGTCCTAGGCTGAAATCCCACCTGTTGCTGTGCCTTAAGAATTTGGCTTCTCTGGTCACCAAAGAAGTAAAGGGAAAAGCTCATCTCTTTTGTTTATATTACCTTAGACAA
Source organism: Biomphalaria pfeifferi (assembly GCA_030265305.1). NCBI lineage: Eukaryota > Metazoa > Mollusca > Gastropoda > Planorbidae > Biomphalaria > Biomphalaria pfeifferi. The sequence goes on from JASAOG010000024.1 coordinate 2,358,651, forward strand.
CTTATTACGACATAATATAAACACAGCATAATATAAACACAGTCGTGTGTTTTTGTGTTTCTTTGGTGACAATGAGAACAGGTTAGCTATGCAGTGTGAATGATGCAGGATAAGTGGCATTGTTGTTAGCGGTCTTAAGTAGGGGAGAAAACTTTAAGGAATATCAGATTGAAAAGACATGTTATTGTAGGGAGTTAGTTGGAGTTAAATGTCCTGAGGATATGGGGTTGGCAAAACACTAAATAGGAATGAAGCCAAACATCCTAGAAATTTAGGATTGGAAAGAGGCTGTGAGTGAATGGCGCCAAATGTCTTGAGGATGTAGGGTTGGAAAGATGTCTCACCAGCAGACTTGTACAGTTAGACTTCAATTTGTTTCTTCACTATCTCAGGTTTCCAAAAAATGTCCTCCCACATAAAGAAAATCAAACAGGCCTATCGTGGGGTTACAATTCTGGAGTTTTTGGGGGACAAACTGTTGACAATGCTTTGCAATCTGAACCAATAGGGGGGGGGGGGGGTTTAACAATTCTGAGTCTTTGCGAAATAAACTGTTGACAATTACTCTTCAATGAGTTGTAGTGTTTCTCTCACACTCATGTGCACCACATAAACCTAGGAGTGACTCAAGGGTGACATGTGACATAAAGTTGTGTCAGACGTTAAGAAAACAAAAAAAAGGCTCTATTCACAGCAAACTTGTGACCAGATCAAATAAATACACATCGTTTCCTTCTGGTCGCTAGATCAAAAGTCTAGCAGTACAAACTTTTCTGCCAAAGTGTTCAACACAGGTATGTCCACTTCGTTGTTCACTCTCACAGGTCAACGACAGTTCAACATTGCGGATGTTCCTTTAGAGTTGAAGATAATCTATTTCCTAGTCCAAACCTCCCACGCGAGTGTATGGCAGCGGGCAGGGTATGAACCCGAGACCATCGAGACTACCGAACCACAGTCCAGCGCGCATACTGCACGGCCAGGCAAGCCTTTCAAAATATGCTTTATAACTCTCTCTCCTGGACCTTTAGAAAGTAGTGTCCTAACAATACTAGCAGCTTTACACGTGTAGTTTTAAAATTCATGCAGCATCTAAAAGCAGGTCATAACTTCTCCCTCATCCACAAACATATTCGTCGCTGCGTTTCCATTCAAGTCTTTCCACAAGATATCTTATATAATACAGACGTCACTTCAAAAAAGATGATTAGCTATACCACACTTCCAGATGCGGCGCAGTTAAAAGCCTCAAAACCTATAGTTGTAAATCTTTCTCTCTGTGGTTTCTAGTAAACAGACAAGTTTCCCCTTCCTCCTCCAAGTCTTTAAGAAAGTGCAACGCCATGTTTTGAGGCCTAAATAGACCACCTTGCTTTCGTTTTCCTCTTTTCGGCTTTCTACGTCTTGCCTACGAATTGGCCTATGCCCCGTGAACCTAGCACAACGTTCGGTCACCACCATTTCCCTTTTTTTTTACAATAAATTTTCAATGTCCAGTACAAATAAAAACTAAAATTAAGATCATTAAGTCGTGTAAATCTTCTAAGATTTTTATTTTTTTGCTCAGACGATCAAGGACACATTACATAACACGAGAAATATTATTTCTGCCGAGAGACCAAAACTATTAGCCTATTGTCCGGACAGTTTTGTCGAGTCTTTGTGTATGAAATATTATCATTTCGAATAAACTGGCTTTTAGGGAAGAAACTATTTTGTGTACATTTTTCACCTTTCTTCTGACCTCTTACGGGCGTCTCGCGACTTCATTGAATAAATTAATAATTTTTTTAACGTTGGGAACAATGTTTGTTTTTTTTAAATTAATACTCATACATGGATTTAAAAGTATCCTAGTGATGAAGCAAGGGAAATCTATGGCCTCCTTCGGTCGCGAAGCGACTACGGATCATCTCGGTGAGATGAATGCCTGGTCATTAGCTGTGGTCGGAACGATGTCGAGCAAGGGAAATAATAAAGAGATTATCAATTTACATCTTGACTTTTTTGTTTTCTCCCTTCGCTAGTAAACTTGTTTTGGGGGGGGGGGGGGGGGTTGCAAAGAGAGAAAAATCTTTCTGAAGAGGCAATGATTATTAAATTGCATTTTTGTAATGTTTCTCAATTTGGGGACCGCCGTTCCCCCCCCCCCCCCCCCCAAATAATAACAGAGACCCACATAGGCAGATTCATTTCAATTTCTTTGACTAGACAGTATGTCAGGGAGAGGTATGGCTAGAATGAATGTTAGTTTGATATTTTGGTATGATTGTTATATCCCCTTGTTATGGATGCGAAGTGTTGCACGTGTTGTGAACTGAGTGATTAAGTCTTCTTTGAATGTGCGAGAGAATGTGTTAAGTCAGTAAGGTCTTGCTCCCGGTCCAGGAAGGTTGGACGTTTATTTCCTGAACTGGTATTTATGCATTTATAAGTTGATGGACTGGTGTTTTGTGTATTACTTTTTCATACGAGTGATATAATTGTGTGCTTTATTAAGTATTAAATTATTATCGATATTCATGAATATAAGGAGTTAGAGTTGATGTATATTAAGTGTTCGTATTTGAGTTAAGCAAGTATCGATGAATTATAATTGAGTAACTAAGAAAGTATCGAGCAAGTATTATTTAATATTCAAGAAACCCCTAGTGAGCCAAGTTAAGAAACACAACAAGACAAGAGACAAGCAGCAGTATATATATAAATTTGAACCCTGACACAGTACCTGAGAACCTACAGGTTCGGACTGGCTAAATAGGCATTCGGCGAATGCCCGATGGGCGGTGCCCATTTGGGCCTGTAGGGCCAGTGAAATGGCCCAACGATGTCATTGTGATGTGGCCAGACGAAAGAATTGAGGATGAAGAATTGGATTTGTCCGTTTTATTCCATATGCCCGAGAACATAGGAGTTAGGAGTCAAACTGAATCCAATGAGAACACGCAACAGATGATTCGATAAATAAAGAATTTTGATGATGTAAAGTTTATTGACAGGGATGTATCTTTTAATTATGCTGTCTTGTACGAACGAACGAGGTCATTGAATAGTAAATATATATTAAATATTTTTAAAAAATAGGCTGAAAAGCACAATGAAAGAGAAAATTTCATGGTGGTGGCTGTTAAGGACATTCTGCGAGTAATCTATTTGAACACACTCGAATAGCTCATTGATGGGGGATCTTAACTAGCCTTGTATGTGAATAAGAAGGCCTATATGATAGAAGTATTTATTTTTTAACGTTTAAAAAAAATCTCATTTCAAGTGTTAGTTAGTAGTATCAAATAGTTTTAAAAATCATGAAAGGAATTATTCATATAGCAAACCAAGCAGGTGGCTAAGCGGTAAAGCGCTTGGCTTTCGAACAGAGGTCCCGTGTTCGAATCCTGGTGAAGACTGGGATTTTTAACCCAGCTCTAATGAGTACCTGACATTACTGACATTAGTTGGGGGAAAGTAAAGGCGGTTGATCGTTATGCTGGTCACATGGCACCCTCGTTAACCGTGGGCCACAGAAACAGATAACCTTTTCATAATATGCCCCATAGATCTCAATGGGAACTTTACTTTTTTTTTTTTTAAACCATGCAGGTTACCTACTATTAGAAATGCATTATGATACATAAACCCAGTTTTCGTCACAATATCAAACTTAACATAATGAGTTTAAGGATATGTATAATTCGATACTCCTCAAAGAGCACGTAATATGGTGGCCGGATTGCATAGAAATGCCTGGCCCTGTCAAGTTGATACTTTAAACAATTATTTATTGCACCTAACAAAACATGAATCATTAAAAGAAAATACCCAATTAATTGTTGGGAATTAATTATTTTGTTTAATATAGAATAAGGAAAATAACTTGTACATTATTGGTAGATATAGTTTTAAGGACGGAGTTCTTCCCCCCGCCCTTTTTTTTTTTAAATGTCCTGGAACGTAACGATTTACAACAGTCATGACACCAGTTATGAAAAATCACGTTAGCGGGGACGTTCTGGAATGTCTTCAAAAGTTTTCAAAAGCAAATGATGCAGACTCATCTCTCGAAAATAGTAGGCCTATACATTTAAAAAAGTGCTACTTAAACCCCAGAAATTGTTAATAGTTCATTTGGTTGTTCTATTTTCCGGCTGTAGATACATGTCCTCACATGCCAAACGAAGATACAGGGATTCTTCCGAAGGCAGCCGTCTCCAGTTTCCATGGAAGCTTAGGAGCCAAGAAAAAAAATCCTAATACACAATCCGAATTATTTTTGTTGGTGCGTTTACCAGCTGACTGATCAGTACGAATTCCTCTTTTTCTAATGTCCAACACTATATACTTATAACTGGACTAATCAGAAGAATTATATGGTATATGTACTAAGATATGCAAGAAATTCAATTTCTGGCTTGAAATTTGGTTGCGTATTAGGTCACAGATGCAGAATCGGTGTAATGGATAGTTCATCTATAACAATTGCTTCCCTTTTCTTGCAGAATCAAAATCTTCTTTAGTTTAAGAAGAATAAAGACATAACCTATATTTGTTATTATATTTAAGGTAAAAGCGGCCAAGTGTTTTCTTCTAATCCAAACAAATTTTTTTCGCACTTTGATTCGAAACACCGAAGTTTATTCCAATCAGTCTCTATATTTTGGCATCAATAAACTCAGATTTTAATTATATATTAATATTAACTAAATTCTAAGATCCCCAAATTTGAAATTCTGTTTTTTTACATAAAAAAGACAGCTAAATGGAATGAAATTTGGATCAGAATTATTGGAAAATGGACACGCGCACATTATACAGCGCGCTATAGTTTCATATCAAATATCAAAATAAAGATGTAATGACCACAAAAACAGCGAGTTGCTCGGATTCATGTAATGTCCAAAATAAATAAATTACTCTAAAAGGCGTAGGGGGAATAAAGGGGGGGGGGGGGGAGAAATCTCCATTCAAAACTAACTGGAAAGGAGACACGTTTTGTCTACAATATTTATTCGCGGTAATCTATAAGTAATACCAAAAAAACAACAAAAAACATTTAATAAAATATTCCTTTTAAACTATGCTATTTACAATTAATAGTTTTCAGGCTACATAGCTAGGCCTACATGCAGAGAATGTTATTTGTGGACCGGATTATATTAGGTAATTCCCGATTTTTATTCCCAGTCCGACCCTGCTATAGTATGGTCTAGTATTGGATGGCTGCCTGGTCGTGCAGCTTGCGCACTGGACTGTCGTTCAGATTTATCGATGGTCGAGGGTTCAAACCCTGCCCGCTCCCATCCCCAGTCCCCCTGCGGGAGGTTTGGACTAGGAAGTAATTATCTTCGACTCTGAAGGAACATCCGAAACATGTAAAACATTTTACAACAAACAAACATTGGACGATATTTATCGTTTAGAAAAAAAAATCTTATTAGCCTACTATCATTTACAATGAAAACAAAAAAAATGCTAGCAATTTAATCTAAACCTACATAAAAATAAATGAATAAAAAATAAAATAACTAATTTTGTGTCATTGGTAAAAAAAAACTACTTGGCGCCCCTCCCCTTTGTCAAGTCAACGCCCCCTACCACTACAGTGGGGCGGGTTCCAAAACATTGACGTATATGTTGTTTATCCGGAAGACACACTAACCAATCAACCGTTGAAGCACATGTGTTGGTGTATGGCGGCTAGAAAAAGTGAGCTGTGCTCATTTCTTCAAATCACTACCTTAGAAAAAAACACGAAGGATCTAGAATACTCTAGATCTAATACTATATATCCAGAATAGTCCACATATCTTAAACTCGTCTTTTGTGTGTCTTTGTTTAAAACTTTAATGGAGAAAGTAAATCTAGATTCTAGTTTCGTCTAAATCTAGTCTATGCCGTAGTCGTAGTACTAGTAGGTTAGTAGGACGTTATATCTAGAATAGATCTAGTCTAGATCTATCTAATTATCCTCACCCATCTTTTTTTTTTTTTTAACTATTTGAAGTAATGTCTGAATTAGATAAGACAATCTATGTCTATATATAGTCTAGTTCTAGGTATAATAGCTCTTACTATAAGTCTAAAGGCTTAGAAATGCACGGTAGGGACATAGATTCTTTACCAATATGACGAATGTCATCGTCGTGATCGTGATTAGATTCTACTCAATATAGAGAATCTAGATATATGTAGGCCTAATTCAAGAATTGATCATAATGACACAAAAATTGTTTTTAAGTACGCTAGAATAAATTCGTACAAGTGCTCCTTCTTCCCTAGTGCCTTTAAATAAAGAATGGGATGCATTAAACCTTAATCAGCCAGGAAAACCAAGCAGTTAGCAGAGCTTAAATCATGCATGACTCTAGATTGATACACAAAATGCGTAGGATGTTGACTCTTGTCTACTCTAGATCTAGAATCAATATAAATTCTAATTATCTTATTTTTTGAAGTAGGCCCTTACCAGATCTATTGATCTACATTTGAAGCTTTTAATGTCAAAACGTATGATCATATCTTAATACAACCTGTCACTTCACATTGCATTTATCATTTATAGATCCTAAATAATTCAGGAAAATCTAGAAATAGTAAAAATTCCAATTTCTCAAGATAGCCTTAAACTCAATATCTTTGGTATGGCATCACAACACTCCATTCTATATTTTTTTTAGATGGCGATGCACTATTGCTCTAGAAATAGAACATCCTACAGATGAATGAAACCAGCACCTTTGGGCTTGAAAACTACATTAAAAAAGTGCAGCAAGTGTATCTCAAAAATATTTGTATGAGGTAAGTTTTTCTTCTAAATGCTTTAGTTATTTTTAAATTAACTTCATTGCTTCCTTTCCTATAATACAGTACAGGCAAACTATAACACTACAGATAATCCTCAGAGAAGCAAGTGTTGTTTTAAATTTTTTATACTAATATTTTAAGCATGTTAATTGAGAATTTCAGTTTCAATGTTTACATATTTTAAGAATAATTTTCTTAGTTCTCTCAATGTTTAGTAATTATTTGTTATTTTTGTATACAGTTGATATTTTGTTCTTATTTTGTATTTAGAGAGAGATAAGTTCTAGAGTGTTCAAACTAGTTTATTATATATTTCAGTATCCATACAGAGATTTAAACTCAATTTGTTTGGTTAAGTAGTCCAGTGCTCTATTCAATTATCTCATCTTTTCAGGTCAAGTTGTGGAGTACATCCTAGCACTCTTGGACTAAAAGAGCATTCAGATTAATGGAAAAATCTTGTTTGAGTAACAGGCAAGACTTTGGAGCTAGTTATCAAGAACTGTGAAGTAAGCATGTCCAAATTTTATTCTTTGGACTCAACCTAAATTCAACAATTTAGTTATTTTAAATTAGCTTCATTATGTATAAACAGCAGTCTAGGTATAAAACTACAGATAAACCTCAGAAAAGCAAGTACTTTTTTTTAATCTGTTGTTTATTGCATGCTAAAAATATGTTTGTTTTCAATGTTTAAATTACCTTTAACATTTTAAGAATAATTTTGTGAGTTAGTTCTCTCAGTATTTTTTTCTTGTTAGTATAATTTTGATATGCCTTAGTTCTTTTCACTTGGTATTAATAATTTTGAAATAACTTGGTTCATTTCACTTAGTATTAATAGAGCTAGATTAATTCAAGTGGCCAAACTAGTTTAGTACATATTCCATTATCTCTACTAAAACTTACTCATCTTTGATGCTGTATCCATTTATCATAAGATTAAAAAAATTTCAGATCAAGTTGCAGAGCACAATCGATCTTTAGCATACAGCATACAGTTGAATGGAACAAGGATCTACTTAGAAAGTCAAACTATAGAAGCTACATGTCCACAAGTTTTTTTTTTCTTTAAGGCTAGTCTTTTAAATTAATAATAATTATAAAAAAAAAATAAGCAAAATTGTATTTTTTCTTGTTATATTCATAGTACAGAACATGCAAGCTATGAAAATGATTATACAATAGAGCAAAGCAAGTATTATAATTTTACTTTTCTTGTTGCTGTTGTTGTTGATCTGTTGTTTTAGGCATGCTAATTGAGAATGCTATTTTCTTAAATAACATTTGAAGAATAACAATTTCATTCATCTACAATAATTTAGGAGTAATCAACAAGCTTAGTAAAAACTCCATCATCTTCACCAAGATTTAGACATCTTTGGTTAGACTGCCTAATGTTTTATCGTTATTCATTACAATCATAACATTTTGAATTTTGCAGTGTCAGAGTACATTCTAGCACTCTAAAACAGCATTCAGATGAATAAAACCACCATCTACCTGGAGCAGGCAAAATATATAAGAAGAGATAGCATGTTAAGAATTGCAGCAAAGATGTCCAAAAGATTTTCTTCTTTAAGGGGAGTAATCTTCTAAAGTACTATAATTTAGCTATAAAAATTAAATGTTTGTTTCTTTTGACCAATGCATAGTACAGAACAAAGGAAATGAAATTATTGATAAAACTCAGCAAAGCAAGTAACATCCTTTATTTTTTGTTTAGATTTATGCATGCTAATTGAGAATATGTATTATGTTTCAATAACATTTTAAGAATATTTCTAGTAATGCTTCAGTAATTTATTTTCCACATTTGAATAAGTTTGATATAAGCTCATCTCCTGACAAAACATTTTTAGAGCACAATTAATTCCTTAGTAAACAACTACCTTAGTTCAAATTCATATCAACTAAGACAAACACAAATTTGGTTAGACAGCCCAATGCTCTTTTAATTTGTTTGATAATATTCCTCAGATCAAGTTGCAGAGATCTAAATGTTTCATGCATAAATCAAGAAAAAAAAAAGCAGTATTCATATTAATGGAACCATCATTTAATATATACAAGCAAAATATAAAAACTCAAGCAAGGAAGTGTTGTTATAAATGGCAATTAGTCTTTTAAAATGCTGTGTTTTAGCTGTATAAACTTTTTTTTTATGTATGCATTTTATATGAAAACTCTGAGACTCCACATAAACATCAGCAAAGCAAGTAATCTTTTGTTTTTCTCTTTTTTTTTTTGCATGCAAGTTGAGAATATTTTATTGTTCAAATAACAAAGAATAATTTTTCAGAATTGCCAACATGTTTTTATTATTAGTTTTCTTACTTGGTCTAACTTCTCCTCACATAAAATAGAGCTAGAATAATTCAGTAGTTTAGTACATTTCAGTATCACCAAGACCTTCAACTCATTCTCTTTTATTTGGCTGCCAAATTCTCTATTTTTTCATTTTTCAGTTGGAGATCAACAGTACATCACATTGCTCTAGAAATAGAGTATCATAAAGACTACTGAAGCCATCTCCTATGAGTAACAGGTAGAGCTTGCAAGCTACATATAAAGAGCTGTACAGCAAGATGTCTATTTGTTGCTTAGTTGAAGGCACATTTTACTGGGACTTCAAAATACTTTGATTTAAATTATTTAAAATTAGATTCTTTTGATATATATGCATAATTTGGAACAGATTAGCTAAGAAACAACAGGTAAATATCAGCAAAACGTAATTTATTTTTTTAATCTTTAGGTTTCATGCATGCCAATTAATGTGTTTTCAGTGTTCTAATAAATTAAACTAATTTTATTTTAATGATTAGTTTTGTATGTTGGTAATTGATAAAACTCCCATAGATAAACAGAGTAAATACAGAACTTTTTAAATTCAATAATATAAATACTAATGTAGTACTATTTCCAATATCTCCATTTTTAAGTTAACTAGTTTTTGTTTTTTTCTGTTACAAATGCTGATCCTACATAACTAAATTGGAAGAACAGATGAAGTCGAACAGAATAGTAAGGATTTTGAGGCAAGTATTTTATGACTATAGTTCTAAATGAAATAGCAAAGTTTTCTAAAAAAAAATGTTTTAAGTAATATATTCAGTTGTTTTGGACAACTTGTAATTAAGACGTGACTTAGGATGACAGCAAAGATTATGATTTAAGGTGTTGACATTGTTCTATAGATATATTTTTTGTCATATCTGTACTGTCTTTTGAATAGTAGTTACCACAGTATTATTTAATTATAGCTTTACATTTTAAAGTTAACAAGTTGTTTTTTTCTGTTTCAAACGCTCTGCATACATAACTAAACAGGAAGAATAGATGAACTCCAAAACTCAAAAGCAACAGGATAGCAAGGATTTTGAGGTAAGAGTTTTATGAAAATAATTATAAATAAAATATAAATTTTTTATGAAAAAAAAATGTTTAGGTAATATATTCAGTTGTTTTGATTTAAGACCGAGATGAAGTACATCCTGCAGACTTACAGACCAACATAAAGTACATCCTGCTGACTTACAGACCAACATAAAGTACATCCTGCTGACTTACAGACCAAAAAGTACATTCTGCTGATTTACAGACCAAAATAAAGTACATTCTGCTGATATACAGACCAAAATAAAATACATTCTGCTGATTTACAGACCAAAATAATGTACATTCTGATGATTTACAGATCAAAATAAAGTACATTCTGGTGATTTACAGACACTTGCATGGGCTGCTTGTAATAAAAAGTGTCTTTAGATGATAGCCAAGATGAAACTTTGTGAAATTATTTATAAGAATAGACAAGAAATGAATAAATAAAAACATCTGGTAGGCCTAATTAGTTATTTTGTTTGATACCAACAATGGAAACAAATCCTTCAGTATTCACAGATATGGATGAATTGGTTAAAACATTTCTCCCTCACACATTTTCAGATTAATTTTCTAATGTATTATTTACTCTACCTAACAAAACATGCGCAGCAGGAGCATGCTGGGCCCATAACCCAGAGGTTCATGGATCGGAACCTCACTATGCTACCACTTAATAAACTAGAAAAGCTACACTTGATAACCATAAATAACAATATTTAGACTTTAACACACGATACATAACAATCCAACATTCAATCCCTTAGTCAAGGGGAATCATTACAGATACTTATATAAACAATGTCAACAACATGAATTAATTTTAAAAAAACTAGTCAAATAATTATTTGTAATTGATATCAAATCTGGGAAATAACTTGTACACTATTGATATACCTTTTTGGGCAGAGTTCTTCCCCTTTAGTTAAGCTTTTTTTTTTTTTTTACGGAATTTTATAATTTCCTTGTTTAAAAATCTTATTATAGAATGAAGCTGTAGGTGGGACTTAACTTTATTTTTAATAGTCTCAAGTAAAAAAAAATAAAGATGATGAAAAGGTCATTTGTTTTGTGGTCCACAGTTAACAAGGGTGTCGTGTGGGCAGCACATTTAACAACCAATTTTACTTTTTCCATACTATTTCCTAGTACCCAATTTGTATGATAGCAGTGAAAGATTCAAACTTTATAATAGCAGAAAAACATTAAAACTGTATCAATAACAGTCAAGAATTAAAACTTTATTATTGCAGTAAAGCATTTCATTTTAAAATAGCAATGAAACATTAAAACTTTATAATAGCATTGAAACATTAAAACTTTATAATAGCAATGAAACATTAAAACAGTATAATATCAGTAAATTATTCAAACTATATAACAGCAGTGAAAATTTTAAACTTTATAATAACAGTACCAGTAACTTTCAAACTTATTAAAAGCAGTAAATTTAGTGCTCTTGTACTAGTCTAGATCTGGATAAGACTGAATAGACTATATTTTCTATGTAAATTCTAGTGTAGATATTTTATTTCTATACCTAGAATTGTAGAAATTTTGAAACTCTACTTTGAGTGGGGCTTAACTCAAGTTATAATGGTGGACAAGTAAGGCAGATGATATACAGGTCATTTGTGTCTGTAGCCTACAGTAAACATTAAAACTTTATTATTGCAGTATAACATTTATTTATATTGGCAGTGAAACTATAATTAAAAAGCAATAAAACATAGAAACTTAATAACAGTAAAAGAATTACAACTTTATAGCAGTAAAACACTTTAATAGTAGCAAAACATAAGCTATTAGTCATTGTGCTTGCCACATGACACACTGCTTCTTCTTGATTCTTTAAATAGCGCATATATTTTAGGCTTCGAATTTAGTTCACATTTCCCTTGACAATTCATAAGGAGTTTATAACTTTTATTTATTGTCAATTGGGAGTTTCTAAATTGTTCAAAGAACTCATTAAGAGTTTAGTACTTTATATTTCCTTTTACAGGTCATTAGGAGTTTGAAATTTGTTTAAAATAATAATTAATCAAAATAATAATATAGTAATAAAAATAATGATAATAAAAAATTTTGTTCTGCCCATAAGCTACTAGCATAGGAACAACAAGGTTGCATTGAAGAGTCGATGGGCTGTAAATTACATCTAACCATAGATGATACTATATTGCACCAACCTAATAGAAGAAACAGAAACTTAACATGTGCTACATCGACTACAAAAAAAGCAGTTGATTCATTTCCGCGAGAGTCTGGATAACTGGAAGATAAATCTACGTCTGAGGTTAACCCACTATCTAAATTACTCCATTGCACTAGGTACGGACGATAAGGTAGACACTAAATTTAGAAAAAATATATCTCGCCTATTATACAGAAATGATTTAAATCTATATGCAGAAAACGCGCAAAGTTACACACCATAATTTAAACTTACGTGGCATGTTTCTTTTGTCCTGGATAAGTAGACCATATGGTATAAACATTGTAAAAGTGCGAGGCAGCCAACACCAACATTGCATCTGAAGGCATCGAGGGAATTTAACTCTGCCTCTTTTTATAAATATCTTGGAATAAACCAGAATGCCACAATAAACCATAAAAAATTAAAAAGGATTCTTTTTTTAAAGATTAAATTAAATCCTCAACACCAAACTGTCTGGCAGTTATCTCATCACTGCAATAAACAGCTGGGCCGTCCAAGTGCTCATTTACACGTTCGGTGTCACCGACCTACATGACATTGACAGACTCACTAGAAAATTACTAACAGAATTTCGATGTTTACACCCCAAGTCCTCCACCATAAAGTTATACGCCTATGAAGGATGGAGGTCGTGGATTGCAGAACATTTTCAAATTGTGTAGGACGCAAGTTTTAAAAATACGATCAAAACTGCTCGCCCCCAGCAATCAACTAGTTTCCTTCCTACGCAAATATGACTCCAAAGCAACCCCTCTACAAATGCTGATGTTAATGTCGGTTTGGACGACGTAGGGCATGAGATTCGCCAATGGAAGGGAAAAAAAAACACCACGGAAAATTCACGGCTTTATTAGATGGGGACAACATCGATAAGGCTGCTTCTTTACCATGGCTCAAAGCTGGTAATCTCTGCCCTGAAATAGAAGGCTTTGTTACAGCAATATAGGACAGAGTAATTAGGACAAAAAATTACGAGAAGCATATCCTAAAACTCAATGTTGTCGACAAATGTGGGTGAGTCGATTGAACACATTATGGCAGGATGTTCAGCCCTATCAGAATAAGCTTACCTAGGTCGCCATAACCAAGTTGCAAAGTTAATACACCAACACACAATTTGATCGGTAAGGATACTCCTCCTTATTATAAATACTCGCCACAAGAGGTTCTCGAATATACTGAAAATCTGCTGTACTGGGATAGGCCTATTCTGACCTACAATACGATAGATTTCAATCGCCCTGATCTTCTGTTTGTTGATAAAAAAGAAAAAACCACAACCATGATCGACATAGCCGTACCACTGTCTCATAATTTAAAGAAAAACTGAGATAGAAAAGCAAAGAAAATATGGGAACCTAGGCTTGGATATTAAGCGTCTATGGAAATTATATCAACCGAGGGGATAGTAACAACTGACCTCACAGATACCTTCAAGGCCCTTAACATTCCTAGGAACATCCTCGTTACCTGTCAGAGATCGGTACTGCTGCAGACCTGCCACATCATCAGAAAATTCATCAGTGTAAACTGTTAAAGGGACTACGATGAATTTGGTTTCTCTTTAACGAAACTTGACCCTGGCAGCGTCAGAGAATGACAATTCGTTCGTTTCTGACATAATAATAATAATAATACGGGAAACTCGACCCTGACAGCGCCAGAGAATGAATACTCGTTCGTCTGTAACATAATAATAATAAGGCTTGTCTTCGAGTCCGAAGATTAATGAAGAATGCAGTACTTCCCGTGGCTACCCAGTCCCAGCTGTGACCTACATATTTTGCCACATCCAGCACAGACATATCCATTGTTCTATGTAAATTAAATGAAGTTGACACCTAAATTACTCATTTTTAGCGGTCCCCGAAAGGGGAAAAGACGCTATTTGTAGTTTTGTGTGGCCTGTCCGTCCGTCCATCCGTTGTAAAAGGGAAAAATGTTATTTTTAAAATGAACTATTCAAGCATTTTTTTCATAAAAATACACCATTTTTACAGCTATTCACTATTAATAGTAACAAACACGGGAGGCTATTTAGTAAGGGAGATGACTATTTAAATACGGCCTGCGAGCCAGATCAGTCCCGCGAGGTGGTTCTATCCGGCCCGTTAAAACTTCGGTGTATAAAATTGAGTGGTTGAAAAGTGTATCTTTACCTACGTTAGGGCTCTAATGGATTGGCACCATGGCTTTTTACATTTGTGCGTTCATGAGATGGGACTCTAATTCTGAATGTAGGATCTACAAGGAAAAGTGTACGTATCTTTACTTGTTTGCGGAACATTTTAAAAAGCCAAAAAGCTTGTTTCATAAAGAAAGTGTGGAAAAGAACAACAAATTTATAACATTTTGATTTGAGCCGCGAATAAAAGCTTGTTAAACTACGATTTTTACTTTCTAATAGTTTCAAGCTAATTTCATTTCGTTTCTGTATCTTTTTTTTTTTTGACCCGCGACAAGAGTGTTGGTAATTACAATGGCACGCAGGATGAGCAAGATTGGGAATCACTGCACTATATCATAGGACACTTAACTAAGGACATTTTTTTTTTACCGATTTTTTTTTCCCTTTTTCTTGAGACTTTTAATAAGAGATTGACCCTTTACAACACAATAAGTTCAATTAGAAAATCATTATACGACATCAGTTAGGCCAGGTTCACATTTAGCTTCACCTTCACTTTCACCTATCCCTTGGTCTGCTGTACCGTTGGGGCAGCACACAGGATCTGTCAACCTTTTTTCTCCATTCTTCTGTCATTTGCCTTTGATAGAATTTCATAATGATATTGTTTCTGAAAATATTAAAACCTGCTTTTTACCTGCCTGGGTGGACCACTTCGGGAACCGATTTAGAGTTTGGGTTTTCACACAAACTGTCTTTGTAACCTTGTTTTGTTTCATGTTTAAATAATTGTTTACAGTTGATCACAGAATGGGTGTGAGAGAAATAACGTGTACAAAGTGATTTTCCCGTGTTGGTATCAAACAAAATAATTAATAACCATTAATTAGTCGACTAATTGGTTACATTTTCTATTGATTCATGTCTTGTCTACGCAAATGAATAAGTGTGCAAAGCTTCAACTTGATCCGAGAATAGGTGTGGGATAACTTTTTTACCAGACAGACAGGCAAAGTTAGATGATATAAGCACTAAAAATTATACTAACCATCACCCAATGTGTTACTTTGTAGGTAAAGACCCCAGTATTTGGGATGTGTTCGGCAGTGAACCGGGGCGTATTGACAACCACGACAACGCCAAGGTGGCCTGTGACAGCTATCACAAGTACAAAGAAGACGTCCAGTTGCTCCAACAGATAGGCCTAGCTACGTTGTGGCTAACAAGATCAATTTACTAAATCGTATTCTCATCTCCATACTCGTAACAAAAATGCTGCTAAGTTAAATTAATATGCTAGGACAAATTTGTACAAATGCTCCTTCTTCCCTAATGCTATTAGGGCACGGAATGGGTTGCCTGAGCTAGCCAGGAAAACCAATGACTTGGCAGAATTTAGGTCATTTTTGAAGTAACGTCTGTATTGTTACGTTTCTCTCCTAATCAGGCCTTCTGTAAACACAACACAACACATCAAGAACTTGACAACAAGGCTCCAAATAATCTGGTACTTTAATAATGTACAAGTAGATAACAGCCAATACTAGACAATTGGCAACAAACACATCAACAACTAAAGTGTTACATTGTACATCACCGTACAAAACTCTACTGTCTCTCTTTCTGGACTCGTACATCGACACCTGAGGACTCAACCAGGACCGACTTCATGGTCGACTAACAGTCCCGGTCTCAACGCTCTCCGATCTTGAACTGCCGCTTTCCTACACACTGTGTCACTCGTACACGAAGGCTTTCGATCACATGACCATAACATTGGTCATATTTGCGTTTAATCGTAGTACCGTCCCTTGTCCATGGCCCCGCTGACCTGAGTTATTCACGTGTGTGTCAGCTGAGCCTATAGTTAACCATTTTGCGCCGCCACTAGGGTCATAACAGTATTATATAAGATAAGAAGATAATTTTGTGGAAAAGTGATTGGCGGAACATTTGAGTAGATAAGAACTTCTTCTAATGATAAAGAATCTAATTGTAAGCCTATTGTGAGCTGGCGCTCCTAGATCTAATTTATATTATTTATATAGGCCAGGGCTATGATGTTTGTAATTTAGTGTCCTTTTTTATTTTTATAGTTTAGTGCTGAGTATTTTTTTAGTTTCCGCTAATTATAACCTGCTAGTTTTAGTCTTTTTCTGTTATTTGTGTTTTACTCGTAGAGGAAAAGTAGTTTTTAAAATAGTTAACTAGCCTTAGAGCTGTGGAGGTTATTTCCTATTTTTTTGTCCCTGGTTAGTTCTGCTTATTTTTGTCTTTGGCATTAGTGTTGGATTAGTTGTTGTTTTTTGATATCAGTTTATGTGCAGGTCTGTAAACGGTATAGAGCCCCCATATGAGCTTAGAATAGAAATAACTTTTTATCTTCCTTTTTGTATTTTTGTAGATTTAAATTTTAAGATTCTCTTTTTAATGCTGTTTAATTTGGTATATAATGTTGTGTAGTCCGTGTCTTTAGTAATTTGCTAGATTTTATTGTTGTGTACGGCTAGGTACAAATTAGGGAAATAGGTAGTCCAGTTAGTTATAGATAATTAGCGTGACGTCATGCTCTCCGATACGTTCGCGCTGACCAGTTATAGCTAGCTCCGGGACCACGTTGAGCTCTCTTTTGTCTTGACCAGTGGTCAGTGCTGACAGTGGTGCCTGTATAAAGTTATTTTTGTGTAGCGTAATTTCAGCTGGGACCGCCTGCTATAATTCCTGTCTTACTGCCTTAAGGCCTAACTGCCTTATTTCGGCTGTAGTTCTGCTGTACTGCTGCTAGTAGTTTAGTGTTGGGGTAATTTAGGTTATTTGAGGGTTGATTAATTATTTAGTAGTGCGTATATATAGTTTTTGTTTATTTCTATGTTTATTTTCGTATTCACCTATATTTTTATTGCTTTGTAAGTTGGTTGTAAATAAAGTTTATAAAGTGTATATAAGTTCGTTTTATAATTGTAGTTGGTTATTTTATCTTTAGTTAGCTAGTTTAGTGTAGTTTAGTTTGATTGTGCTGTCTGGTTGCTTAGGCTACTATAGCCCCTTGGTCGCAGACCGAGGTGCACAGATTGGGCCCACCCAGTAGAGCTACCACCTGCCTACTGTTTTAAAAAATGAACAAATGTTGAGCAGCAGATAACCAAAAAGGGCCTCACTCAGTAGCGCCACCCTGACCTGCTCACACTATATTGAGAAATCCTTAACTCATTGGTCTTTGGTGTGCTTCATCACATTAACTTTTGGGTATACATTTTAAAAATACATTCGCTTAATGAAAAATTAAAGAAAGTAAATAGTAGCGTAGCTGCGTAAGATAGGCTATTTGATTTTTTATACTCTTCACCAGAAATTTTGGAAATAACAAAATTCTGCTGACTATCGTGACAAAACTGGTCAACTTAAAGGCGTAACAAAGTTGATTCCAGGAACAGGAAGCACAATCAAGATCAGATTAAATAGCATACTTCCATTGAAGAAGACAGATGCCAGCGGATAGTCTATGAAAGAGACAGCTGGAGAACTTTACGTAGGTCACGAGACACATTTGAGACAAAAAAAAGTCCTAACCGAGACATCCGCAGATAGTTAAAACTTTAATAGACACCCATTGACCAATAGCTTTGACTGCATTAGATGTGCTAAATATGCAGGTCACAAATGAGTTCAATTAGAATATGGCTGTGAGCTAAAAAAAAAATTCCATTTAAATGAAAAAACTAAATATTAAAAGAAAAATGTGCACGAGAAGAGTCTATAATGAATATGTTATCGTCCGTCATTTTCTAACCTTTTAGTGGCTACACTGTGACGTACTGAGTTGCCCAAACACCAGAACCTTTCTATCTTCTTTGCTGACCATATCCAAATAAATGGAACATATTTGCTGTTTGGGGTCAGGGGCGGCAGGAGATTACCAGAAAGATTTTTTTAGACTATTTTACCTCTACCTACGGGACCTATCCGCAATACCGAATTGTCAATTTGGGTTTAATCCCTTAGACATAGACCTTACTATGACACATTTAACCTGAATTGATAGTGTCACACAGGCCAATAGGATACATAGTGTAGCTGGTAGTACGGAAGCTCGGCTATCAGGCTATGCGTGCTGGGCACGCCTAGATTGTTGACAAGGTCATGGGAGCTCTTTTGCAACCTCGCACAGTGCACCCCTTAGGCACGCCCACAGGAGTCTTGTTTCTCTACCCGTTTCTTACAACCATACAGCCAGCATGAGGCAGCGTAGCATGCCGGGGTAAAGGGGTACTTGACGTTAGTTGGGGAAAAGTAAAGGCGTTAGAGCCACATGACACCCTGCTCGTTAACCATGGGCCACAGAAACAGATGACCTTTACATCATCTGCCCTATAGATCTGAAAGGGGAAATTTAACAAAAAATCAGTTAAACGATAACTACATAATTAATTGAAAAAAAGGAACCAATAGTGTGGGTGAGATTGTTTTTAAGAGAAATACAAACATGGTTACTAAGGAGCAAAAAAAAAAAAAGAAAACGAGACATACGACCATCTCAAGTAGTTTCAACAAAGAATAAACAATGGTACAAATACATATACTTATTTTATGCTACTAGCATTACCCACCGGCTACCCCCCGTTGATTTGTCCCCAGGCAATATATTGTTTATTTCGTCATGGACCCCCCCCCCCTTTTTTTTTTCTCTTACTTATAACTTGAACCGGCCCTTAACACTTTTCTCTTGGGTTTAAGGGAAGGACAGGTGGGGCCTCCACATAGGCTACTTACATCCGGCCCTGAATGCACTATAGCCTTGAAATAGCTAGAATGACATTTTAATGATTTATATTTTTACTGTTTAATTTGTTTTGCAATGGAAGGTTTCTATAATTATTTGATCTATCATGAATACACATCATGGTCTTATCTTTTTTTCCCCTTTAGCCCACGTTTTGAACTTGTATTCTACTAAGGTCTACATAATTTTACGATTTTCTTTATAGTAATTCATCAACTAAGTAGCGATACTTTACTTTGTGAACTTTGTCGTGTCTATCAACATAATTCCATGAGGTCTAAGAGATAGACCTTCATATAGATCAATATATATTGCCTGTGGTAATATATTTAGCAATGATTCGTTATTGGCGTTCACAAATGGCGGAGTTGAGGGACAAGGATCCACTCTCAACCCCCCTCGAAGCGCTAATAAAGATTCCATGCATGTCCTACAAAACCCACAACCACACAAAACTGGTTAATCTTTTTTTTTTCTATATTAACATTAAGAATTGTGGGACTTGCAAGGCGTAGTTGGCCGATAGTTAAGGAGGTGCACCTCCCTAACCCACCAATTTGTGTTGATGACCCTATTTGCGGTTTCCATTTAAACCCTACTTGTGTTACACTTATGCATAGTTGTAGGCTACGTGAAATAAATATAAGTTTATGAAGAATCTCCACAACGGGTAGCAAAAATAAATAAATAAACTAGCACTCTTGTAGAGATTTTTGTCTTGCTCTATTAGTACTTTTTATAATTCAAATGTTGGCTAGTTTGTAGTTTTTTTTTGCCATCTCACAACATCTTCAAAGCATCGTAGGATTTGCAGATAGAAGCATGATCGAGGAAGGGTCATGACCAGTTACACCTCTGTTTGAGAACTACATTCCAGACATAACTAATCTAGATCTACTTTCTGTTTAGAACATATGTATACTTGTTCGCAACAAATAGTAGGGCCTATACCAAGTAAATCAATGCGTTGTTTTTAGACTACGATGTTGCTTAACTTATTGTTAGGGTGGCTGACGCTTGCAATTTTTGTAGCAAGTTCGACTGTCGCCAGAATTGTATCCACTGTTGATCAAACTTTTTTTTTACAGGACGGGGACAGTGATTTTCTGTTTGATTCATTTCCAGAACATTTTGTTTGGGCCGTAGCCACAGCTGCATACCAAATTGAAGGCGCTTGGAATGAAGATGGTAAGAAAATAAAAAGATTCAAAAAATTATAATTGTTTTCTCTTCAGGAAACATGAAAAGGATCAAGATGCCTGTGTGTAGTCGCTGAATGAACTCTTTACATTGTGTCTGTTCTATTTATGTGTATGTTTTGTTTTTTTATTTTTAGGATTCAAGAATATATTGTGAGTTATGGTCTCAAAATTTTTTATACAATAGAAAAATATCGTGAGTAAAGGTTGGAAAAAGGTGAATAATATTTGGGTTCAGAACTCATCTCAAATGTTACTCTTATGGTGAAAAATTTCGTATGAATATCAAATTTTCCAAAACAAAGTCTTTCTTAAAATAACTAATATAAATTCGTGTACAATTGCATAAACTCTGTCGCCTTATTTGACTATTCTGTTTTAAAACGTCATGTTTTCGTCTGGAAAGAGGAGAGGGCGGTATGGTGAAAATGCATTTGTCATTAAAGAATAGGGGTGGGGAGACTCGATATAAGAATTTAAATTATAACATATAAATTATATTAGTGAAATTTTTTTTAAATTTTGTAATTTCTTAACTAAAGTACAAGAAGAACAAAGTATATTGGTTTGTCCGACGGGCGGAAGGTGATTGTATGTATCGCCCCTCCGGCTTGGTACAAACCTTTTTCATTTTATATTTACTAATGATAAAATTTGAGATCAGAGTCCGTGTGCGACATAATATACAAATGGGTTAAAAGATCAAAATGTACCTTATATTATAGATATTCAACTAATTTTGTTCATAAACTATGATTTCTCCATAAAAATAGGACCGTGCACCCCCCCCCCCCCCCCACTCAGAGGGCTAGAGTGGGGAGGGCAGTAGAAGCAATCGCCCCTCCCCCCCTCACCGAATCGGCTAAGATACCAGAAGTGTAGCGATAAAATAAAAAAAGTATATAGTAATTCAACTAGTTTTGTTCACAAACTATGATTTCTAAATTAAAGTAGTACCGCACCCCCCACTCAAAGGGTTTAGGTGGGAAGGGCAGTAGATGTATTCGCCCCCCCCCCCCCCACCACCAATCGGCTAACAGGGGAACGACATAATATAAAGATCGGTTAAAATATCAATAACAAATTTTGATTATATATAGATATTTAATTGATTCTGTTAACAAGCTGTGATTTCTACAAATAAATTGGACCGCCCCCCCACTCGAAAGTTTATTGGGGGGGGGGGGGGGGGGGATAAATGCTATCGCCAGTTCCCCATCCCACCATATCGCCCAACACACAAAGGGGGGGGGGGCGAAATAATCTAAAAATAGGTTGAAATACAAATAATTAGTGTATATTATTAACATAACTAATAAATTCGTATACAATTTGTGTGATTTCTTTACTAAAATTCGTCCTCTCGTTGTGTGTGCAACCTACTGACACACTTGACTCAGGCAAATCACACAGGTCAACGGTTGTACAACTAGTACACGCAAATATGACCAGTGTCATGTGATCGAAAGCCTGCGTGGACCAGAGACAGCGTGTAAGAAATGGGAGTTGAGTCCAGGACAGCAAGGCTGGTAGGCCTACAATGTGAATCATACAACTCGAGCCGAGTAGTGTTTACTGAAAAACGTTCTACCAGATACCCCCTACCCCCACTGATCCACAAATGGGATTGAACCATAGCGCTCTGAGCATGCTTTAAGCATGAAAGTAGCGCTATATAAAAGCTATATTTTTTTATTTTTTTTTTGTACATACTCGAGGAATCGAGTGACGCAGATACTGCCAGATACCATGGGCCCTTCTCACGGATTTGTGCCGTAGCTTGTAGAAACGTTTTTGATGCTTTGATTCCTAGCTGCTGGGCCGCCGCTTCATTGCCCATCATGCCGGGATGCACTGCATTAAAATCACAGCTCTAATAAATTGACGGATGTTATCAGCGGCGCAGAGTGCTTCTTCTATCGCGGTTGACCCTTCCTCTACGCCAGCACCTAGTGCTAGAAAACTGGAGCAAGAGTCGGCGACCACTGTGACCTCTAGTTTCTGCATTCGAGCTCGGATGCCTTGATCATCCCTTAAGTTAAGCATCACTGGAGCATACAGCGAAGCCGCATGGACCAGAGAGCCTATTTGGTTCATTTCTGGTCCCAATCGAGTTAACTTGGTGGTGTTCCGAGATGGAAAAGAAAGAGCTAGACACTCGGTAACCCAGTCCAAAACATTCAACTCACCGTTCCAGTAGGGATCCGCTTTCAGTGTCCCATTAGCTGAAGTGGCGGTCCGTCCAGGGATCGAAAAATGGATAGAGAAATTTCCCATATAGTGTGAGGTCCGAATTACGTATAGGGCACGATTCCATCTTAGTAATGGTTGATACCATTGTGAAAACTTTAGATAGGACTTGTGGCGAAGAGCTCCCGGCCCACGCCAGTCTTTTGAGGGAAATATGATCTTTCTCAACATTCATGGGATAAGACTTGAATGGAGCGATGCATGGCGGTGCTCCGATTGACTTTTTTTAGGTTTAAAGATCTAGATATCTAGACTAGTAGTAATATTATTATAATAAGGGTTGTCGAGTCCGAAGATTATTGAGGAATGCAGTACTCCCCGTAGATACGAAGCCCCAGCTGTGAACTACGTATTTTGCCTCATCCAGGGCAAGCATAACTATTGTCCGCCGGTGGTCGATTAAGATTTTCTTTTCGCCGTTTGCGTCTGTCCTCGGCAGCGGATTTTCTTTTGGTCTCAAATGTATATCCCGCGGCCTTTGTGAGTGACCTCCAGCTGTCTCGTTCTGAGGCCTCATGCAACCAGGTACTTTCTTCTATGTTAGCTAAGGCATGTTGGCACCTAGGTCTTTAAAGCATTTCCATGGGGCACCACTGTTACGTCGACCACCTTTTAGCTCACAAAAAAGACTGCTTTTTGCATATGTTCGTTCCGCATACGGGATACGTGCCATGCCCAGCGTAACTGTCGGACCATAAGAATTTCCTCTATACTGTCCATATCGGCGTTCGCAAGGACATCGCTGTTTGTAGTGCGGTCTTGCCACGGTATGTCCATGATGGAGCGCAAGCATCTTTGGTGAAAGCGCTCAAATAGTCTTAATTGCTTTCTGTATAATACCCACGTCTCAAATCCATATAGAAGGGTTGATAGAACCACTGCTTGGTAGACATTGATTTTTGTAGGCAGGCGAAGCGACTTATTCCGCCAAACTCTCGCCTGAAGGCGTCCAAAAGAACTACTGGCCATGGCCAGACGGTTATCAACTTCCCATGAAAGCAAGACGTCAGGAAGACTAATAATATAACTCTTAATTTCAATAGGTATAAGCAGGATTACAATTTAATCATCTTATTGGACCTTTGGTTCCTCAACAATGACATCACTTTCATCCAATCATTCTTTCATTAGGAAAAGGTGAAAGTATATGGGATGTGTTCACTAGTGAACCTGGTAAAGTGGACAATGGTGACAATGGTCGAGTCGCCTGTGACAGCTATCACAAGTACAAGGAAGATGTCCAGTTGTTGAAACAGCTTGGAGTAAGTCCTCTAATTCAGTACATTTTTTAAATTCCCATTTTTACACTTGGGCTATAGGCCTAATAGTGTCACACACACACCACACACACAAAGATTTCAATCAATTGGCGTTGTATTTAAAACTTAGATTACTTAGAGTCTTAGATTAGATATTTCCTTCTACCTCGAGTAACTCGGGTACAGGAAGGAAATTTCTAGCCGCAATTGTAAGGCGTAACCCTGTAATTGTTGTCTATTTATTATTGCACAGAATAAACCTTTATCTATCGATTAATGATTCCCTCTGATCATTAATACACCGCTGCCACCATGTTAAGAGCTAGGCTCACAGTCAGCAATAAGCAAACAACCACAATTACTGTCATGGCGGAGAACAATACTTTATTGTATTGAACGCGTGCACCTTTGCGAACCATATCAACAAGTCGCCTGTGACAGCTATCACAAGTACAAGGAAGATAGTTGTTGAAACAGCTTGGAGTAAGTCCTCTAATTCAGTACATTTTTTTAAATTCCCATTTTTACACTTGGGCTATAGGCCTAATAGTGTCACACACACCACACACACAAAGATTTCAATCAATTGGCCTTGTACTTACAACTTAGATTAGATATTTCGTTTTTCACGTGTAGTAAAAAAACTAAATTACTTGTTTCCAAAAATCTCATTAGGTCACTCACTACAGATTTTCCATCGCCTGGACTCGTATCTTACCTGATGGTACAACAAAATCAATTAACCAGCTTGGATTAGACTATTATCACAGGTAGCCAAAACTTGTGACAGAGTGTCAAATAAAGATCTATATATTTATTTGACACTACCTCCAAATGAATTTCTGTTTTTTACTTAATTCTTTCTTTTTCTTCTGCAAATTCTGTAATTTTTTTTATTAGCCTAGGCCATTTTGAAGGAAAGCTATATATCTTCCTCAGAGCTGTTGGAACATGTTTTAATTAAGAAAGAACACTTGTAAAATTATTCACATTCACTAATTAAGTTTATACTATGGCCCTTTTCCACAGTAACTGCCAGTATATATAGAATTGGATGCCCTTGTCCACTTTTAGACTACAAATCTAGTGCAGGATCAGTTTAGGAAAATCATCACCTTTGTTTTGCTATGAGACCAGACATGGAAAGAATGAAAAGCAAAATAATGCTCTTCACATATTATGCACATTTTTTTTTACAAATCGAAATATGAAAAGAGCAATAATTAAATGACAAAAATTCAATTATTTGATAAAAAAGGACTGCACTTTTTTTTCTTTTTTTTTAAAATGAATTTCAGAAGACACACAAAAATAAAGCATATTTGTTGTAAATTATACTATTTTTGGGGGTGCGGTGGCTGAGTGGTTTCCAAACCTGGAGGTCCTGTGTTTGAATCTCAGTGAAGACTGGGATTTTGAATTTCAGGATTTTTAGGGCACCCCTGAGTCCACCAAACTCTAATGGGTACCTGATTTTAGTTGAGGAAAATAAGGGTGGTTGGTCGTTGTGCTGGCCACATGACATCCTGCTCATTGGCCAAAGAAACAAATGACCTTAACATCATCTGCACTATAGATCGAAAGGTCTGAAAAGGGAACTTTGCTTACTTTTTTTTGTTGAGCATATATTCCTTTTTTTTTTACTACTAAGAATAATTTTTATTGTCTGCTGGGAATTTGTTTTTCTATAGTGCATTACACACAACAATTCAATATAATAGCAAACAATAACACACAAAATATACCTCCCATATTTGATGTCTATATGTGTATGTATATATTTTAAAGGTTGATTGCCGAACTTAAGTCTAACGGGATAGAACCTATGATAACGCTTTATCATTGGGACTTGCCTCAGGCATTGGAACTCAAGGGTGGTTGGCTAAATGAGGACACAATCGAACATTTCAAAAAATTTGCAGATCTTTGTTTTAGAGAGTATGGCTCAGAGGTAAAGAAAATTTAAATGAATAATTTTGTCTATACTGTGTGGTATCAGTAATATTACTGATGAATATTATCTGACATTTTGATTGGTAAGAACACAGAATAGTGTTATTGTGTGTATAACTCAAGATGATATGAAAAGAAAGTAGATGTGGAATGACCAGTCAGTAGTAAATCATTCAAATAAGTTAAGATAACAAGATAGGCTTCTTTGTTCTTATTATCAAGCTTATATATTAACTCTGTCTGTCTGTCTATCTGGTAAAAAGTTTGTACTTGTACATCATTTCTCCCACACAAAAATTTTGGATCAATTTGAAATTTTATACATTTATTTCTAGTATCCCACAAAACAAGGATAAAAAATCCCCAAAGAAACAATTAGTTAATTAACTATTGGTAATTAATTATTTTGTTTGGTATCAAACAAGGGAGGATTGAGCCCTGAGTTTAAATTCAAGTCGTATTCCTTTTATTTTTATGCATTTAAAAAACAATCATGGTAACATTCACCCAGACCCCCCTTTCCCAACTGGTCCAGACAAGTGATAGGATCACAGTGCATTGAGAAAGTGATAGGATCATAGTGCATTGAGAAAGTGATAGGTTCATAGTGCATTGAGAAAGTGATAGGATCATAGTGCATTGAGAAAGCTAAATGCCTGAAATTGCGCTAAACAAAAACAGTTGGTAAAAATCTTTGTAATCACACAGATTTGTTTTTTTAGTCTAGAATCTATTACAAATGTATTTCCATGACTGATCCAACCTAATTGATACAATTACACTTCATATCAGCTTTTTTTTTTTTTTTTTTTTTTTTTTTAAATATTTTTGTTTTTTCTTCTTTTTCTTCTATTAGGTTTTGCCAATAGTGACATGCTGGAAAAGATTATATTGAATGATAAAATATGCTCTTTTTTTTTATTTGAGTTACATTGAATAATTATAATGACTTTTAGTTGAAAGTGATTTAAAGCTCTATTTCTAAATCTATCTTTTTCACCATATGGCTGTTAGTTTTTAATCACAGTAAATTCTCTTTGTCTAGATCCCTTAATTTTTTTTTCTGCAAGCTAGAGGCTACTTTTTATCAAATTAACATCTTGTAAAGTTTTAAAACAAGGTTCTTATCTTTGAAAACTTAATATTTGAATTTCATATTCCAGGTAAAATTATGGATTACTTTGAATGAGCCATGGGTGGTCTCAAACCTGGGTTATGGGCTTGACCAGATGGCTCCAGGTCACTGGGGTCCTGGAACCAATGTGTACATAGTTGCTCATAACCTCATCAAAGCTCATGTGTCTGTGTACAAACTCTATAACAGCACATACAGATCACTTAGTCCTAGTGGGCAAGGTTAGTTGTCTTTAGTATTATGTTTTAGATAAAGACTTGTATTTATTTTTTATCTGAAGATTTGCTGTTTTTCAAACTTATTGTTATTGTAAATAAAAATTATCATACATTGTCAGGTCAAATTGGAATTACTCTAGATATTCATAATGACATGCCCAAAAACAGATCGAATTCTGATGATGTTGAAGCAGCGGAAAGAGGCAGACAGTTTCGATTTGGTTGGTTTGCAAGCCCCATTCTTCTGACAGGTAAGTTTAATTCAGTTTTTGTATGTTTATTTTATATCTGTGTTTGTATATTGAAAGAATAATTTGATCAGCAGGTAGTGGTACACAAGTTATAGATCAATAAGGTGACGAGTGATGGTTATGTGTCCAATAGTTACGACCTGTATTTTTTTCTTATGATTACAATATGTGTTTCAGTTTTGCCAAGTTTCAATTGTAAACAGTGTGTTATGGTCGGTATCTGGAAATTTAGGCACTGGATATTTAGGTACCCGGAAATTTAGGCACTCGGATATTTAGGCACCCGGAAATTTAGGCACCCGAATAATTAGGCACCTGGAAATTTAGGCACCGGATAATTAGGCACTTTTTGACAAGGCGGAAAATTAGGCACAGGATAATTAGGCACTCTTTAATTAGCGACAATTATTTTGAAAATAATTTTAAAATGTTAACGTATATTTTATCCTTAGGCTATGGGCTATCGATGTTGTTATAATAAATAGCCACTTAAACGATTCTAGCTAAAGAAAAGCTGACAAAATGGGGAAAAAATGACAATCATGAGAATGTGTGGAAAAAATGACTCTTGAGTCACTATATAATATAGACATCACAGGATTCAGGGGAGGTAAAGATGATTCTCCGCTCAATGGTTCAGTCCATCACCAACCCCTATAAGGTTGACTGGTGAGTTTTTTAAATTTTGATTATGCAATCTGTAAGCGCCACTTGGTTGCAGAAAGAACTCTAACAAATTAACGAACAGGAAAAACACTATAGTAGTCTTTATAAAAAGCTTTCGAACATTGAGACTTTTTTAGTCACAGAAGCATCTTTTATACATTGGCCTGCTGAAAGAGGCCACTAAGACTGGACCACAAATCGACTTTGATGTAGCTGCATAAAAACTTTATAGCATCGGCATGATATTTCATATGGCGCGGAAAAGACTCGATACATTTCGAATCCATGATCAACAGGTGGACCCAATTTCTTTTGAGATACCCGCCCATGTAAAAGAGGCCTGATTCATTGTTTTATCATAAACCGTCAACATAATCATCATATTAAGAACTTTTAAGATTTTCATCTGTTATAAGCAGAATGAGTAATCTGTTTATAACAGATGCAAAGAGACCAATATTCCAAATATTAATATAGAAATTTTCATCTCATCTGTCTTTTCAATAAACTTTCTGTTTTTTAAATTTCAAAAAATATTTTATCGCAATTTCTAGCCATTTTGCAATGTCCAATCATACATATTTTATAGAAAAATTATAGAACATAAATTTGCATATATTGAATATATGCGTAGGTATAGTTAAAAATTAATTACCCCAAAAAAAATTGAAGGAGGTAACACACCTATACACTTACACAATAGATCTTCCTAAAGAGATTGATAATAGAGATTGAGGCTGTTATAAAAAAATGAATACTACTTTAGTTTATTAATATATCAGATCCCTATAAGTAACGCGAGCAAAGCCTCCTCCTCATTCCCATACCCTTTTTAAGGAGACAAGTTTCTCCAGACTTCCAATTTAGCACCTATGCTGTTCCATACCCTTGACCCCAGTGTGTAGCCTTAAGATTCACTAAGTAACTTTTACGACCAAGTTTACATCTATCTGCGAGAAATCCTCTCCCTTAAGTGGGAGTGTGTGCCCCCCCCTCCACCCGCGCCTATCCCATTTTAAAAGTACGACCCCTCCCTTTCCCACAAGCAGAGGGCGATTGCGATTATATTTAACGCCAACACTCCCCGACATAATAAAAATATTTTTATAATACTTTTTAATCTAAAGTATTTACATTAGTAACTAAATATTTACACAAAATGCATAACCATCAATTAAAAAAAACTCACCAGTCAACCTTAGGGGTTGGTGATGGAGGGAAGCAATGAGCGGAGAATCATCTCGACCTCCCCTTTCCTGAATCCTGTGATGTCTATATTATATAGTGACTCAGGAGTCATTTTTTCCACACATTCTCATGATTGTAATTTTTCCCCATTTTGTTAGCTTTTCTTTAGTTAGAATCCGTATAGTTGCTATTTATTATAACGTCACCGATAGCCCATAGCCTAAGGATAAAATATACGTTAACATTTTAAAATTATTTTCAAAATTAAGAGTGCCTAATTATCCGGTGCCTAATTTTCGGCCTCCTCAAAAATTGGCTAATTTTCCGGTGCCTAAATTTCTGGGTGCCTAATTATCTGGGTGCCTAAATATCCGGGTGCCTAATTATCCGGTGCCTAATTTTCCGCCTTGTCAAAAATTGGCTAATTATCCGGTGCCTAATTTTCCGCCTTGTCAAAAATTGGCTAATTATCTGGTGCCTAAATTTCCGGGTGCCTAAATTTCTGGGTGCCTAAATATCCGGGTGCCTAAATTTCCGGGGGCCTAAATATCCGTAAATATGCGGTGCCCAAATTTCCTAAATTCGCTGTTCCATACCCTTGACCCCAGTGTGTAGCCTTAAGATTCACTAAGTAACTTTTACGACCAAGTTTACATCTATCTGCGAGAAATCCTCTCCCTTAAGTGGGAGTGTGTGCCCCCCCCTCCACCCGCGCCTATCCCATTTTAAAAGTACGACCCCTCCCTTTCCCACAAGCAGAGGGCGATTGCGATTATATTTAACGCCAACACTCCCCGACATAATAAAAATATTTTTATAATACTTTTTAATCTAAAGTATTTACATTAGTAACTAAATATTTACACAAAATGCATAACCATCAATTAAAAAAAACTCACCAGTCAACCTTAGGGGTTGGTGATGGAGGGAAGCAATGAGCGGAGAATCATCTCGACCTCCCCTTTCCTGAATCCTGTGATGTCTATATTATATAGTGACTCAGGAGTCATTTTTTCCACACATTCTCATGATTGTAATTTTTCCCCATTTTGTTAGCTTTTCTTTAGTTAGAATCCGTATAGTTTCTATTTATTATAACGTCACCGATAGCCCATAGCCTAAGGATAAAATATACGTTAACATTTTAAAATTATTTTCAAAATTAAGAGTGCCTAATTATCCTGTGCCTAATTTTCCGCCTTGTCAAAAATTGGCTAATTATCCGGTGCCTAAATTTCTGGGTGCCTAATTATCTGGGTGCCTAAATATCCGTTTGCCTAAATTTCCGGGTGCCTAAATTTCCGGTACCTAAATATCCGGTACCTAAATATCCGTAAATATGCGTTTGCCTAAATATCCAGTGCCTAAATTTCCTAAATTCGTTATGGTCATAGCAACTCTAATTCACTTGCACTATATCACTTAAGGCTTCCAGTTTTGTTATTATTTGACTTTTGATATAGTTTTTTTTAGTTGATGACTTTATGTATGTAGATCTATATTATAGACCACAGAAGACTCATGCATAAATTATTATGTATACAATTTAGCATTTATAGTAGTTTTATACTTTTTAGGAGACTATCCAGATGTAATGAAAACACAAATAGCCAATAAAAGCAGGATGTTAGGTCAGCAAACCAGATTGCCAACTTTCACTGCTGAGGAGATAAGGAACAATAAAGGTTTGATATTCATTTCATCTGGGAATAGTGGCTGGTTGGTAAATTGCTTGGCTTCTTAACTGAGTGAGCTTGGGTTTGAATTTGAGTGAAGACTGCAGTTTTTAATTTTAAGGATTTTTAGGATGTCCATTCCATTGGACATTAGTTGGGGAAAGTAAATTCGGTTGGTTGTTGTACTGGTCACATGACATGCTTTACTTATTCCCTTCATTACTGTTAAAACAGTTAGGCATAGAAATAAACTTATAAAAAATATTTACTAATAAATGTTTTTCTCAATAGGTTCAGCTGACTTTGTTGGAATTAATTATTATATGTCCATGTACGCTACACCAGCCATCTTACCCTATGATCCACCTAGTTATGAGAATGATATGGACATCAAAAGAGAGATAGATCCTGCTTGGGTTGGGTAACCATTTTTTTTTATTACTTAATTTTCAATAAATTTAAAATCTTTGATCTGTTGACCTATTAAGATAGACTCCACTATATAATATTGGTACACAAATTATATAATTAACTCTTTTTGAGAATTACTATTTATGAAGTCACACCATTCTAGCAAGTATCTAGAATTATTTTTGAAATAGCAAGAGTTATTATCTATTCACATATAGCTACTCACATTTGAGTAGAGTAACACCATTTATAAAATCACTAAACCTAAAAACGACACTCCAGGACAGAAGACTAAGAAGTTAGCAGCAGTAATACATAAAACACTGAACTATAACTTATAAATGCAAAAAAACAAACTTATAAGCTAGGATAAATTTGTAAAAGGCTCTTTTCTTTCTTAATGCTATTAGAGAATGGAACAGCTAGTTGCCTGAATCAGTTGGGAAAAAACAATGCCTTAGTAAAGTTAAAGGCTTTAAATAACTCCACTTTATAATATTGGTACATAATTTATATAATTATATTTGCTTAAGACATAATTATCTTCTTTTTTCAAGGAATGTAAATTATAAATTATTCTGTTAATTTTTATATATATTTTTAGGTCTGGCTCATCTTGGCTGTATAGTGTACCCTTGGGTTTTCGTGAGATTTTAAATTGGATTAAAACAACATACAAAAATGTTCCGGTTTACATCACTGAAAATGGTGTTTCTGACAGAAACGGTACCCTCAGAGATGCTCACAGAATTACATACTATAGACAGCATATTAATCAATTATTGAAAGGTAAACAAGCTGCGGATTACTTATTGTAACAAGGTTAAATAGATTTATTGAGGTAACATCCTTTTTTGGTATCTCAAGAATCTTTTAGAACAAGTTAGTGAATTGTGGTGAATGTGACTTATAAAGATTGACATGGTTTTTGTTTAAGTGCTTTAATTAAACTATTTTCAAGAATTGGAAGCCAGCTCTAAAAACACATGCCTTAACTTTCCACAAAGGATATGAGGTTTCTTTTATGGCTCAATGTGGCTAAGGGGTATGGCGCTTGGCTTCTGAACTGGGGGTACTAGGTTCAAATCCTGGTGAAGACAGGGATTTTAAATTTTAGGATCTCTAAGTCCACCCAGCTCTAATGGGTACCTGATATTTGTTGGGGAAAAGTAAATGCACTTGGTCATTTTAGTGCTGGTCACATGACAACCTCATTACTCATGGATCACACAAACAGATGACCTTTACATCCTCTGCCCTATAGACCACATGTTCTGAAAAGGAAACTTTACTTTTAACTTTACTTGTTATGGCTCTTTCAATAGTAATTGACCTCATCAGACTGCTAGTACAAATATTAGACACAGTAGCTTGGCCTTTCAACTACTAGCTATCACTTACATTATTGGATTACAACACCAGGCCTACATACAAATAAAAAAAAAATTTACTCACAGAAGGAAATAAGAGAAAAAAATCTTTTCTCTCCCTTTCTGTTATCCAATCCTTGTTCACTAAAGAAGAATTTCAAAGGCTTCTTTTTAATAGTGAACAGTGCTTAATCACACTTTGTATAAAAGATTCTTGTTTTCATTATGTACCCAGATCACAAAAAATTGCCAGTAAGTCATGTCTTATTAATATTTCTAATATACTATATGAAACAGCAACTCATAAACTCAAAAATCACAAAACACCTTACTCTGATGGACTTCCAGCTGAAATATATAAAATCAGTGGTGTCGCCCTAACCGAGAGGCTAACAGACTTGTTTGCTCTCTGCTGTGAGAAGTGCGTAGTCCCACCTGAACTTCGAGATTCCGTAATATATCCCTATACAAAAGGATATATTCTGTCAGTAATAGGAAAGATCTTTGCAAGACCAACTTGACCAACTAACCCACTCTTTAGTGGATGAGGTGCTATCTGAGACCCAATGTAGCTTCAGAGCTGGTAAAGATACATCTGACATGATATTTGTTCTGCGACAATTACAAGAAAAATCAAAGAGCAGAACCTAAATCTATACGCAGCCTTGGTGGACCTCACCAAGTCTTTTGACACGGTCAGTTGTAATTGTTTGTGGAGGATTTTGGCCAGACACAATGGTGACCTATCTGATCACTTCCCAATAGAAAATGGCGTGAAGCAGGGCTGTGTACTTGCTCCTACTCTATTTGTTATCTTCTTTGGCATAATGCTGGGTTAGATGAGGCAGTGATTGCACATCAGGTTTTGTTCGGATGGTAATGTGTTCCCTTAACGTGGTAGACCACTTCACATATCTAGAAAACATAGTAACAAATGATGCCTCGCTTTCAAGGGAAGTTGATAACCATCTGGCCAGAGCCAGTAGTGCTTTTGGATGCCTTCAGGTGAAAGTTTGGCAGAATAAATCACTCTATGCCTGCCTATAAAAATCAATATCTACAAAGCCTCGGTCCTCTCAACATGGATATATATATATATATATATATATATATATATATATATATATATATATGGATTATGTGTTATGTGTATTACACAGAAAGCAACTAAGACTACTTGAGTGCTTTCACCAAAGATGGTTGCGCTCCATCATGGACATACAGTGGCAAGATTGCTCTACAAAAAAAGCGATATCCTTGCAAACATATGGACATATAGAGGGACTTCTTATGGTCTGACAGGTATGCTTGGCAGGGCACGTATCCCATATGGGATACAAATGTAAGCCAAAGGCAGTCTTTTTTGTGAGCTAAAAGGTGGTCCTGTAACAGAGGTGCCCCATGGAAATGCTTTAAAGACCTAGGTGCCAACATGCCTAAGCTGACAAAGAAGAGAGCGCCTGGTTAAATGCGGCCTCAGAATGAGACAGCTGAAGGTCACTCACAAAGGCTGCGGGATAGACTTTTGTGACCAAAAGAAAATCCACTGCTGACGACAGATGCAGACGGCGAAAAGAAAATCTTAATTGACCACTGGCGGACAATGATTATGCTTGCCCTGGATGTGGCAAAGTATTTAGGTCACAGCTGGGGCTGCATAGCCATGGGAAATACTGCTTTCCTCATTAAGCTTCGGACTCGAAGACAACCCTTAGTATAATTATTTATATTTCTTACAATTAAATAAATTTTCATTCTACATACTAAAAGCTTTCAATAAGATATAATTCTATGCTGCATGCATTTAATTTAGCAAAACATTTTAATGTTATAGCTATAAAACTTGATGGCTGTGATGTCAGAGGCTACACAGCTTGGTCGCTGATGGACAATTTTGAGTGGGCCAGAGGTTACTCAGAGAGATTTGGCTTGTACCATGTGAACTTTAATAATCCAAATAAGACAAGAACACCCAAAGCCTCTGCTCAGTTCTACGCTAATCTGATAAGAGATAATGGATTTAAAAAAGGTTATAGGTAATCTTTAGTAATTAAATTATATTAAATACAAGAATGTATTATTGAACTAATTAAGGTGCAAAAGCAACTAAGAGCTTGTTTTAATTCTTTGTATAGACAAATATTTACTCTAGGAGCCTAGATTAGATGAATTCAACCACATTGTATTCTTTGTTAATTGTAAAGGCCATTACACTGACCACATTTAAGTCCGAACAACAGTCCAGCGCCCATACCGCATGACCCTGAAGAAAGGAGAGTGCATGTCCATTTTAAATAAAACAAATCATGATGTTTATAAAACCAACATTAAAGTTTATTTTGAATAATAGAATTAAAAAAAAATTACAGACTGTGGACAAATCTCTTAGTCTCTAAACTAGATCTAGGCAGTAGGCCTATTTTATGATCCAAAAGTATTTTATGTGATAGTAGCTGAGCGGTAAAGCGCTTGACTTCCGAACCGGGGTCTGGGGTTCGAATCCTGGTGAAGATTGGGATTTTTAATTATGGGATCTTCGGGCACCTCTGAATTCACCCAGCTCTAATGGGTACCCGACATTAGTTGGGGAAAAATAAAGCGGTTGGTCATTGTGCTGGCCACATGACACCCTCGTTAACTGTTGGCCACAGAATCAGATGACCTTTATTTGCCCTATAGACCACAAGGTCTGAAAGTGGAACTTTCTTTTTTTTTTTTTTATTCATATTTTCACAAAACTAAACTAAACATATTACATAATTAAATTATTTAAATTAATTGTCTTAGGTCTATGAAAAATAAAAATGGAAAAATAGAGTCTTTTTTAACCCCCAACTCTTTGAAAACATTGTTTTTGGTAATGGAAAAATCAGTTGTTTTTTTTTCCAAAGGGAAAAAAATTAAGATTAAATTATTAGCGATTAAAAACATTTTGGGAGGAAAGAAAACAAAGCAACTGACTTTTTAAGCATTGACAGTAACATTGTCTTGGCTGCTGAATGGGGTAAAATCAGTGATGGTATTGTTGATTAGAAGAAAAAAAGTTAAATCTTGCTTAACATGACCGAAATCATTTGTAATTATAATTTTCTTTTTAAATGCTATTTCATTAGAGAGCTTTAAAAAATTCAAAGTAAAAAAAAGATATTTTACAGGTATATACATATTTTAGGATAAATAATAAACTATTCAATTACTAAAGGTAATTTCTGTATCTAGAAAGTTATTAAATTTGTTTATCTTTCAGTGGTAAGGGAGGCCAATCTACTGGCATTGTCTACAAAGAAAATGACTTTGAAGTACTTTATGATCTGTTTCCTGATGACTTTGCTTGGTCCACAGCAACATCAGCATATCAGATTGAAGGGGCTTGGAACATTGATGGTAAGGGTCTTTTTTTTTCTTTGATGCACTTTATATTCTTAAGACCCATCCACACTTTCACTGTGGTATCAGAGATACATGTTGTTTAAGAATGTAAAAAATATAAACAAAACCTACTTTCAGCAAATGTGTTAAATTATTATTTGTAATATTTTATTATTAACATTCATTCAGAATTTGTAAGTTTTTATTTTTTTTTAAGGCAAGAAATCAGAATCAAACTAGATGATTCTCAAAGTCTCGTGTGCTTTGCTTTACTGACTGTCATCATGATAGACCCTTGTTGAAACCCAGACTGCCAGCATCCTCTGCCATCTGTACATTTCTGAAGGAATGTCTGAAACTTAACAAGTCATCATGATTATTCCTGGTTCAAACCCAGCCTGCCTGCATTTAAGTTATCCACTAGAATTGAGTGATCTCAGGGATCGTACTAAGAAACATGAAATTCAAAATCTCAGTGTTCACAGAGATTTGACCTGAGACCTTTGATTTGTAAGCCAAGCGCTCAACTGCTCAACCCCCATGTGCCACCTCCCATGTTTTCAATGCCATGGAGTATATTTAGTCATTTTTTTTTAACACCTATCTCTATTTTTTATTTTTAGGTAAGGGTCCTAGTATCTGGGATACATGGGCTCATGCTGGAAAAATATTTAACAATGACACAGGCGATGTTACCTGCGACAGTTATCACAAATACAAAGAGGATGTACAACTGCTGAAAAATTTAGGAGTAAGACTAATGTCTAGACATGCCCACAAATGTAAACTTTCATTTCAATATTTTTAATTAAACATAAAGAAAACACATAAATTCATTCTTTTCAGATAACTCATTATCGTTTTTCCATTTCTTGGTCTCGAGTGATGGCTGATGGCACTCCAAATACCATAAAAGAAGCTGGATTACAGTATTACAGTAATGTCATTGATGAGCTTCTGGCCAATAATATACAGTACATTCAATTTAATTTCAGTACACCTTTTTTTTCTTTCAAAGTTTATTGACCTAACCTATAAAAATATAGTCTTAAATGATTGAATTGTTTTTTTAAGTTAAATATTGTAAAATGATTTGATATTTGTAAAGAATTCTTATGTTTGTTTCTTTGCTGTTTTTATTATTTGCTTAGACCAATGATCACTTTGTATGTCTGGGACCTTCCTCAAGCCTTACAAGACAAAGGTGGTTGGTTAAATGCCAGCATACAGGAAAACTTTGTTGAGTACAGTCGACTATGTTTTCAGAGGTTTGGAGACCGGGTATGTTCTAGTGTTCCTTTTTTTTATACAGCATTCATGTTTTCTGCTCAAGACCATTGCTTGGTTTTGATTTTTAAAATACATATTTAAACTTTAGAAATGTTCATGTCTACACAGAGTCCCTCTACTGAAGAAACTGGTATGCTTGGAAACTTTTCAAAAAGTGGTGTATTTGTCTCCACTTTTTGAAAGATCTCTTCAAGAATGTTAATTATAACTTTGCTTTTTAAAATATGTTAACATATTTCTTTCTATTAATTCTTCAATAGACAAAGCTTGTATAGCCTTAGTTATGAACTTAACTATTAACCAAGTGTAACAGATGTAACTTAAAAAAAAAGATGATTATGTCCTATGTGTCATGCATCTAATCATTCATGTTAACCAATGACTTAAATTCTGTCAAGGCATTTGGTTATCCTGGCTGGCTCAGGCAACTGAACTATTTGCATGATCCATTTTTTAATAATACCAGTCCATACTCTAACCTTAACACTAGCAATAAAGAAAAATAAACAGATGATACCATAGAAAAATTTCACTTTTTGAGAAAGTACTACAATGGTGCAAAAAAACAACAAAACTAAACATCAGAATAGAATAACATATTGAACACTTCAATGTTTTTGTTGTTTGAAAACAATGGTAATGATGAGTTAAATTAAGTGGGAATTTGTCTTAATATATACATTACAATTGTTTTCCATTGAGTATTCTAACTGAATACTTGTTTAAACATGGATATAATGACTTCACAGTAAGACATTTAAACAGCAATAGGAGAGCCACAAGTCTAGTTCAATGTACTTAAACGTACATTACAATGGTCTTTAATTTTCTTTCTGACATTTATCTTCTGCTAATATGGAGGATGTAAGAGCCAGAACTAAAATAGTTGTTCTTATTGAAGAAGCAGCTGATATTTCCTAAGATTAAAAACAAACAGGTGTGGCTATAAACAAAATAATTGATTTTTTGCAGGTAAAAAAATGGTTAACATTCAATGAGCCTCCTATCATTGCTATCAATGGCTATGGTGATGGTGATATGGCACCAGGTCACAAAGACCCTGGCAGTGGAGTCTACATTGTAGGTCATAATGTGATTTTAGCACACGCAAAGACATATAGGATGTATGAGCTGGAGTTCAAGACTATACAAAAAGGTTGGTACCGGTACATTTGATGTTAGTATCTCAACTCTTCCATTTTTAGTGGTCCCTCCAGGGAAAAGCTGCAATGGGTTTGTGCTTTCTTTCTGACACATATAGATCTCACAAAAATTTAATTACTATGCCAAGTAGTGATTTCAAAATAGGTGCAACAGATACTGTTACGTGCGCATCATGGCGTGAATGTGGAATGGTGTGACAGCGGGTTAGAGAAAAAGAATAAAAGATGGAATAATGTAAAGGAGGTTATTATTGTTTTGTTATTAATGGTTTCTCAATATTAAAGCATTCATCATCTACTATATATCTGAGTTTTGTTTGTACATAACTAAGAGTCTCATCAGCTTGTAACAAGTGGCGCCCAACGTAAAGGTAAATCCTACATATTTTTCTATACAATTGTCAACAGACAGTAGAGATATTAAAGTCTAGATCTAGAGACAGAATACTATTTGATTCGACTATTAGTAATAGAAAGTGGCGGACTGGGTTGAGGTAGCAGCGTTGAAAGAAGAAGGGTGGTTATTGGAGCTTGAAGGGGTGAAACTTAGAAAATACGTACAAGAAAGGTTGATGGAGAGAGAGAGCTAAGCCATAGAGAGGGAAAGATTAGACATGGAGGACAAAAGAGAAAAAGAAAAGGAAAGATCAGCTATGAAAAAAAAAGAAAATGAAAAGATTGCCATTGAAAAGGAAAAGAAAAATGAATTAGTTGCCATTGATTCATCATTGAAAGAGAGAGATGGGCGTTGGAAAAAGAGACGGCGGAGAAAAAGTTAAAATCAGATAAAGAAAAAGAGATTGATAAAAGAAAGGGGGCAACTACAGGGAATAAACTAGCAAAGTATAAAGGTGTGATATTCGAAGAAGCTAAAATGGAGATAGACATTTTGTTTAAGAAATTCGAAATTGAAATGAGGGAACTGGAATACCCCGAAGACAAATGGTCATTCTTATTATCGAGGTCATTTGTAGCATCAAAGATATGCATGAACCAGGGCAGCTATAGCATGGTGAAAGAACAACTGCTTCAAACATTCGGAAAAACAGAGGCTTTCTATTGCCAGAAGTTTGTTAATTGTGAATTTGATCCAGAGAACGACACGCAGACATTCCTTACAGAATGAGCAGCCATTTGATAACTGGATAGAAACTGCTGAGGTAGAAAAGACAATTAAACAGTCTTAAGACATTTCTCATGTTGGACAAAGTAATCTATGAGTGTCAGAAGGAATTAAAAACATTTGTCTTAGAGAGAAAACCAAAATCGATAGAAGACATAGTAAGACTGATATAAAATGGCACATCCCGAGAAGAAATTGTCTAGAGGCAGTGATATAGAAGAAATAGTTGCCTTTAACAGGACATGTGTGACACAGAATAACTTTCATAGAACAAGGGAGACACAGGATAGGTGTAATAGACATGGTACAAATGAAAGACAATATGATAATGGCAACGGATAATAGCAACGGAAGATATCAAAGAAAACAGACAAGAAAGAAAGGACTGGGAGAAAAGTGGAATAGAACAAGGTTTATCATTGTCATCTGATATATTGGATGTTTTTCAGACATTCGTAGAAAACAAGGCAGCCAAGACCATTTGGGACACAGGGAGCACTATTATTGGAGTGAATAAGAAATTATTGAAGACTATAAGTATACAGGCGAATCTAGAAATTGTGTTATGTTTAATGGGAATATTGTACAATTACCGATTGCCAGAGTTAGTATTGACACACCGTATTTTATGGGGACAGTGGAAGTTTGTGTTGTAGATCAGAGTGAGATAGATTTAATTATCGGGAACATTCATGGGGGGAAAATGTGTTTAGAGATGGAGATTGAGAGTTGGAAGAAACATTATGGGATAAAGTCTTCTCAATTGAGTAGAAATTGGGATGTGGAAGACAACAGAAGATCCCATCCATCAGATGAGGGGTAGCAGAGATCATGAGAAAAAAAAGTTAACAGATATGGTAGAAAGCAATGCAATTGGAAGGGGTCAGAATCAAAACAAAGTAAGTCAATTAGGTTTATGGGAAAGCGAGATAAACCCACATTTAGATGTGCAAATCCATAATCTTATGCTTTACTTGTGGGAGAAGGGGGCATACTATGAGACAGTGTATAGTGGAGAGGCGTAATGAGAAACGAGAGGGATATTAGCAGGCTAAGAAACAGTACAACTAGACCATTCTGTAGTGGGATCACAATAGGACATTATTGCAAAGGGGGATAATGGAAAGGATGGCATGTAAATAATGTTAGAATTATATAGAGATGATAAGAAAGGTGTTAATGATGGATACTGATTATTGTCATAATCTACACTGAATAAATACATTTGTAATGAATTGGATATCATTGTTGCTTATACGTATATGTTAAGGCTACTACATTATAGAAGTTTTGTAAAGGCTACATAGGAAATGTAAAAGAGTATTAGTAGTAGAAAGTAGATACGTAGATTTTGTACAATGTATTTTATTATGTTTTGATCTTGTGCAATTATAATTATCCTATTAAAATTACACTGGTAAGAAAATTATCAAATTGGTGTGATAAAAATACCTAAACAAATGTCAAGACTAGAATCATTATATATATAAGCCTGATGATACTAAGAAGTAAATAGGCATTGGGTTTTAAATCTATGGTATTATGAGTGTGGTGAGTTAATTATATTCAAGGTCATGTTTTGGGTTTAGGATATGTATAGAGCAATATAGACTTATAGAGCAAGATAGACTTTGTTTTGTTAACTATTTGATTGCAGCTGAAATTAGAGAATGGAGATGTTGGTATAATTAATATGTACTTTGTTAGGGTTCTTGCGTTTCTTAGTATATGTTGTTGAGAAGTTAGAATTTCGAATTGCTAACTATTATGGTTGGAAATGGGCTGATAGAAGTTTGATACACATCGAACTTGTCGAACAAGGGGGTGTTACGTGTGCATCATGGCGTGAAAGTGGAATGGTGTGAATGCGTGTTGAAATGGTTAGAGAAAAAGAAGAATAAAAGATGGAATAATGTAAAGGAGGTTATTATTGTTATGTTATTAATGGTTTCTCAATATTAAAGCATTCATCATCTACTATATATATGAGTTTTGTTTGTACATAACTAAGAGTCTCATCAGCTCGTAACACCTTTGGTCTTATGAAAGTGAACTCTTTAATTAAATATTAACAAAGTGATATATAGCTAAGTGTGCATATATGTTTGCATATATACATATAGACATTATTTAAAACAGAATTTAGTTTGCAGTTCAATTTTTGTCAATTCATAAGCTAGGCAAAGATTTGTATGCAAATTAATGTGTGAATAGTACTGATCTAGAGTAGCCACCCATGAGTTTGTGTGTAAACAAAAAAACTTGCTTATTATTTTGTTTCTTCTTGTATTCTGCATTGCGTACCAACATATCATATTGATTTTTTTTACTAAAACAGTTAATTCCTATATTCATTATTGACTAAGTATACTACTTTTGTATTCCATGTAGGTGAAGTGGGAATAATCATAAATCTAGACTGGCCAGAACCATTGGATGCTCTGAATGTTGAAGATATGGATGTAACAGAACGAAGTATAAATTTTTATGGTGGCTGGTTTGGACATCCAATATTTATTAACGGAGACTACCCAGAGGTGACAAATTAATTTTTGACTGTCGTAATATGTTTAAATTTATTATTATTATATTAATAATAGTATTTCAATTTGGATGCATTTTAAGGTTATGAAGGAAAGAATAGCAGAAAGAAGCAAATCACAAGGATTGTCGCACAGTCGTTTGCCTGCATTTACAGATGAAGAAAAGCATATTATAAATGGTAAAAAAATTATGTTAAGTAAAAACTCAGAATTTTCTTTTAGAATTTTAGATAAGTATATTTGTGTTTTGGAGATGTCCTGTTACTTTCAACTTTGAAATACATGAAGAAATTTATGTTTCATTTTGTTCAATTTAAATATAAAAATAATGGGAAAAAAAAATTGTCTGAACTAAAGATATATTCTTTCAGTTGGATAATTACTTACTTGCTTTAGACTTAGATCCTTCCATGCCATTCTGTGCACTGGGTGGTAAGCTGTCTTCACAAAGATTGATAGTAAGCAATTTTAATTAAAATAATGCATTTTAAAGTCTTTTTCTCTGTACTACAACTCATGAGGGTACTGATGAGACACCATTGTTGATTTTTTTTTTTTCAAAATCACAACATCAGTCTGTCTTCAATGTGCTGCAAATGTCTTCCTTCTAGCATTATGTCTGATAAGATTGTTTTTAAACGGCACCTTAAATACATATTTTAAGTAAAGCTAATATGTAATTTCTTCTCAGGTTCTGCTGATTTTTTTGGTTTAAATTTTTACACCTCTGTGTATGTCACTGATGTTCCCCAAGTCCCATCCAATCCACCAAATTATTACAACGATGAAGAAATCAGAAGTGAAACTGCTCCTAATTGGATTGGGTAAAGGTTATGACTAGTCCAATAACAATTAGAAAGGATACAATTAATAACTAAGACAATTCTCCAGTATCAAAGAATTCTTAAATGGGAAATTAATTTAAATTTCAGGTCTGGATCATCCTGGTTAAAAGTGACTCCATTTGGTATTCGTAAAATCTTAAACTGGCTCAAGTACAACTATAACAATGTCCCAGTTTACATCACAGAGAATGGTATTAGTGACCGCAATGGTACACTACATGATTGGCATAGAGTGCATTATTACCGTCTTTACCTCAGTGAAGTCTTGAAAGGTGTGTTATTATTATTAAGCTTTGTATCTTTTATAGTTATAATCACATAGGTCAAACTTTAAAATTTGTTGAACATTTTTCATTTCAGCTATAAATCTTGATGGATGTAATGTCAAAGGCTTCACAGCTTGGGCCTTGATGGATAACTTAGAGTGGGACCAGGGTTTCAATGAAAAGTTTGGGCTTCACTATGTTAATTTTAGTGACCCAAGTCTCCCACGTATACCTAAAGCATCTGCCCAGTTTTATAAAACTCTGATTGCTGACAATGGGTAGGAATTAGTTTAGTTCATTGCTTAAGACTTAAATATTTGTTCTTTAAAAACTATATGTACAATTTTTTGTTAATCTATTTTCTTGGTTTGATCTACATATTTTTTTTACTGCTAAGGTTAGGTTGCTATAATAGTATAACCGATACAATGATGGAATATTTACTTATTTTAAGGACTCTGGTAAAACTGATCAGTAGGCATTGCTTATTGATAGGGCTGCATTGCTATAGGCAACACAAGTTATAGCTATAATATCTGAACTTTTAAAGAGCCCTTCATCTCAATTAACTTTTAGGGCCTTTCAAGTGTAAATATGATAATGCCTGTAATACACAGATGTCTGCACTGGAACAATTAAATATTTGGAAATTATTTACATTCGGACTATGCTGGAGCTGTTCCGTAGGTGGAGCTTGTTCATATTCCATGTTGGAACTGGTCATTTACATTCTTGTGTCTATCATGATGTATGTATATTCAAGATATAGGACTTATATTTTTCTTTTATCTTCTTATCTTATCTAATATAATACAGACGTTACTTCAAAAAAGAAGATGATTACGTCCTACGCGTCATGCATTTAGTCATGCATATTAACCAATGACTTAAATTCCTGTTGACACACTATAGTCTCTGCCACAGCTTCATTAGTCTAAGTCCACTGTTTTGCTCTGTGATGAATAGGCCTGCTTTGATGTCATCCATCCATTTACTTTTCTTTCCTCATTCTTCTTATCTATCTTCTTAGAGATAACAGACATTATTTATGTCCTACACATTTCATGTGTTAATGTAGTCATACATGTTAATCAGTGACTTAAACTCTGTCTATATGCTCATTAGTTTTTAAAAGACCTTTTGATCATGTATTTGTAAGCAGATCACATTATCTGCTCTTTGACTTTGTCATTGCCTATGAATTTGTCAAAAGGACATATTACTTTTATGACACTTATCTAAATGTCTTCCTTTGTTATATTCCACATATGGAAACATTTGTTTTCTAGGGCTTTTATCCATCTCTGGAGATCCAAGCTTTATTTTCAACAGTAAGTCTAAATTACAGGATAGGTTTCACTTCAGATGGCTTAACAAAGATGACCTCAGCAATCCTTATAAAGACTAGCTCAGCTGTCAACTCACACTTTCTGTCTTAGAGCAGAAGACTTGGCAACAAATGATTTCTAAAGAAAAAGT
Organism: Biomphalaria pfeifferi; assembly: GCA_030265305.1. Taxonomy (NCBI): domain Eukaryota; kingdom Metazoa; phylum Mollusca; class Gastropoda; family Planorbidae; genus Biomphalaria; species Biomphalaria pfeifferi. Next base: position 2,403,619 of record JASAOG010000024.1, read on the forward strand.
TGGAGAACTCTTGCAAAGGAAGCTATATTTTTAGATAAGACCCAAAGAAAAGCTACTGACAACAGCAAATGTAAAGGTGTAAAAAATACTTAATGCGACCTTTTGTAGGATGTGACCAAATATATAGGTCTGCAGTTTTCTGTAACCTTTGAACTTGAAGAATAACACCACTAGGACATAGAATATCTTGCTTAATATTCATGTTAACATTATTCTTTAGTTTACATGTAAGTTTATCACCAAATATCAACTGCTTCTCTACTCTAATGATACATTGTACAAAATAGTTTCAAGCCTGGCTACACACAACCTGGTGGATGGGGTACAGCAGTGGCTCTCACTGACAACTTCCTGTATGGCAAATTTCCAGAGTCTTTCAGTTGGGGCGTGGCAACAGCTAGTTACCAGATAGAAGGAGGATGGAATGAAGATGGTTAGTTTTTGTCCAATAAGTCACTTTAACTTAAGCATTGTACTACCTTTTCTTTTTCTTCTTCCTCATTCTCATTATTATGTTGGAGTGTTCAGATAACTAGACCAATATACGAGATGAACTATGTAGTGGTTTCGTAATCTGGCAGCTCTCCATATAGTTTTCTTTCTATAAGGTTGTTTAGGGGCCAGTGTCTTGTTCAGGCCTCTTCATAAAGAATGCAGTTTTGAAGGACATGGTCAGCATTCTCTGGTGACATTCACAAGGGAAGATTTTGCTAGTTCCAATTTTTAGCTCCCAGAACATATGCTGTCCTATTCTGTTGTGTCCGATCCTGAGTCAAAAAATTAGAAGGTGATCATGTCGGGATAACTTATATTGGCGTCATCTTTCTTGTGATTTGGATGGGAGCTAACTTTGATTTGATACAAGCTATTCTTTACATTGTTTCATACATACTTGCCTCAATGTTTACATTGATTGTAGTTTATACTTTATGCTACATCAAATATCTGATTACATAAAAAATGTGCTTGTAATGTTTAGCTTAAGTCTAGACTTATTAGGCAACTTTTCACTATATTGTACTAGTAGAATAAAAGTTCTGAAAAAAGTAAATTGTCAGAAGAGTTTGCTACTTTAAAAGTAAATAGTTTTAATTCAATGAAGTAAACATTCTACCTTATGGTTGTTGTTTGTGAAGGTAAAGGTGAGAGTATATGGGACAGACACAGTCATACACCTGGTCGAGTACAAAATGGTGACACTGCAGACATTACCTGTGACAGCTACCACAAGTTAGAGGATGATATACGAATATTAAAAGATCTTGGGGTAAATATTCAGTTTTTCTTTTTTCAATTTGATTTGGAACAATTGATTATATAAATTAACATTTTCTGTATTATCAATGCAATTTTCACTTATTGCTTTTATTATGATAGCTAATTTTTTGTCATAATTAAATGTTTTATATTTTTGGTGAGGGGTTGAGGGTGGGCTTTAAGACAATAAAAGAAAATATTAGCATTCAAATTTAAATTTGAGCTAATTACTCTGGCCATTTTGTAAAAAATTTGATAAAAATAAATAAATATAAAGATATATATAATGTAAATATAATATTAATTTTGATATAACTGTTAGGAAAAAAAATGGTTCTATGTCCTGGTGTTGTGATTCTTTTTGTTTTCCAGGTGACACATTATCGTTTTTCCATATCTTGGTCCAGAGTCATGGCTAATGGACTACCTCCCTCTAATCCTGCTGGAGTGGCTTACTATAAACAACTTATTGATGGGCTTACTGAGCTGGGTAAGGATAGAAACATATTGGATATTGTCTCCCTCTGTCTGCCTACCTAAAGTTTGACAACTTTTTTACAAATTACACTGGACTCAACAGCATTGTAATATGTGTCAGCCACTACCTACTGATTTATTGCATGTAAAGATATGGATAAAAAAGAAACACCTTTTGTATATCCACTTGATGACAAAGAAGCATTTTTATACTTACTTAAGTGTAAACTAATTCTTATTTTTATGCATTATAATGGGTATATATAATACCAGCCTTAATGATATTAACAATTCAGGCATAACACCAATGGTGACTCTATATCATTGGGATCTACCCCAAGCCTTGCAAGATAAAGGTGGTTGGTTAAACCCAAATATTACAAGTTGGTTTAGAGATTATGCTGACCTTTGTTTTGCAGAATATGGCTCTAAAGTAAGACATTCTTTATCATTTTATTGTTGTTTTTTTGTGCACAAACAAGCTTAAAATAGATTTAAATTAAATATGTTTGAAATTTTTTACTGTGTGGTCAAAACATTGAAAGCTTTTTATTTTTTTTTAATAAAAGAACATTTATATTTCACCTTTTCTTTCTGGAACATGGGGATGTCAAACTAAATTTGGTAAAGCTTTACAGATATTGTATTAACATTTCTTACTTCTTCATCCTGTTGTAGCTGTTATAACTATAAGAATGAATTAACACTAGCGTTGTCACAAAGATGTAACAGCAACTCCTTACTACTAATCCAGCTCATTCTTTTCTTGCAATATTTTTATACACTTTCACCTGTGACAATACAAGGGTTGTCTTCTAGTCAAAAGATTATTTAGGAGTGCAGTCATTCACTTGGTTATGCAGCCTCAGCTGTGAACTATTTTGCCACATTCAGCATAGACATAACCATTGTCCTCTTGGGGTCGATTTAGATTCTCTTTTTGTCATCTCAAATGTTATTCTGCAGCCTTTGTAAATAATCTCCAGCTATTTTGTTCTTGGGCCAACTGCAGCAATGTGTTATCTTCTATATTAATTAAAGCAAGTGGTTGTTTAAGCTGTTCTTTAGAGCTTTTTTTGTGGGGCACCTTTGTTACACCGACCATCTTTCAGCTTACCAAAAAAAGACTGCCTTTGGCATACATTCATCCCACATAAGAGATATGTGCCCTTCCCAGCAAAACTATCAGACTATAAAATCCTTTTATACTGTCCATAACAGAAGAACATTGATGTTTGTAGTGACAATATTCAATTCTAATAAATAAAGTTTGAGTTTAGTTTATAGATTTCAGCACAATTCTAATGTGCACATTTACGTTTTGGCCCTATTGTGAAGGTTAAAAAATGGATTACATTCAATGAGCCCTGGGTCTTCACCATTGCTGGTTATGGTAGAGGAAATGATCCACCAGGACAAACTGACATGAAGAATGGGCCCTACAGGGCTGGACATAATGTATTGAAAGCTCATGCTGAAGCATATCATTTGTATTATGATAAATTTAAAGCCACACAACAAGGTAAATTAGTTAATAATTTTTCTAACTTGAATGATTCATGGCCAGTGTTTTAGCATGTTAAGAAATAGTATTAGCTTTGAGACAGATGTTTATAGACAATTTATAGATTATGATTTTACATAATGAAAACATTATTTCAAAGTTTTTTAATATGCCACTGCAAATTTTTATGTATCCTTTGCTTGCAGTCTTTGCTAACCTCTTTAAAAATACTTATAGTTACAGATTTGTAGTAAGCATTGTTGATCTTTATCTTAACATGCTTATATAGTCTGCCAAACAGTTAAATGACATGTTCTGAAATTCTTCCCTACTTTCTTTTGTTCTTAAGATTCTAAATGTTTCTCTCAACCATTCTCATGGGACTTTTCCATATGGGATGATCTTGGAAATTTTAAACACTATGATTAATGCCTTTGTAGGTGAAGAAAATACAATAAACATACTTATAAGTAACTCTTCCGGCAGATTTATGTATGTTTATTGTATTTTTTTAATACAGTCATTCACCCCTAAAGAAGTAACTCTTTGTTAACTCTGTAGGTGAAGTTGGCATAGCATTGAACAGTGACTGGTTTGAACCTCGAGACCCTGTGAACCCTAGTGATATTAGGGCATCAGAGCGACGCCTTCAGTTCTGGATGGGCTGGTTTGGTCATCCTATCTTCATCAATGGTGACTATCCTGATGTGATGAAAGAATATGTTTTAAATGCTAGTCTTGAGGAAGGTTTAAAAATGTCTAGACTACCAGAATTTACTCCTGAACAAAAACAAAGGATTAAAGGTAAAATGTCTTTCTAAATATACATCATTTTTTTGCAAAAAAAGTGTTTTTTATAATTATAATAATTCATTTGTATATTTAAGTGGAACTCATTTTCATTAAAATTAGTTAATAGGACAAGTAAGTTATGTTAAGCAATTCTTGCAAAATGGCAAACACTGCTAACAGATGCTAAAGCCATTTATTCTTTGAGTCAAACTAGGTTGAGGTTGAAAACATTTACTGCCTGCACACATTTTTTTTGTCTAGTTTTATTTGACAGGGCATTTTTAAGCACGTTAATTGTTCTTTTCACTAATCTGATGCAAAGTAGGTTGGCAGCAGTGATTCAAACACTAATAACACATTTCTTATCTAAGTATACAGTCACAGCTGGGGCTACGCAGCCATGGGAAATACTGCATTTCTCACTAATCTTTGGATTTGAAGACAAGCCTTATTATTATTATACAATCACAACTGGAAAATAAGTGGAAAGCATAGTGTATTGATTATATTCCTTTGTCCGTGAATTTAAATTTTTTCTCCAGGTACTGCTGATTTTTTGGGCATCAACCATTACACAAGTACAGCAGTGTATGAAGGAGAAGGGACTGATCCTGGATATTTCAATGATCAGAAAGTTTTAGAATCTAAAGATCCTTCATGGCGCACGTAGGATGTTTTTATTTTACTATAGCTATGATGTTTTTGTTCTGTTTACAGATAAATAAAAGCTGAAAGTAGACAGGTTTAGTGTAAAACATTTTAAATGTTAATATTTTACAACTATATGGGCCCCCAGACAAAGCCAGACATTTAAGTTTTAATGATAAACTATTTTGCATAATGCAGCATGTTGATGTTAAGCAAGGGAAAAAAGTAGAGTGGTGGCAGATACAAGGTGAAGGCCTATATGACTGAGGATAGAAAAAGAAAGTCAGTGATGTGATTTGAATTTAGTAAAGGCATGTTAATAAACATATCTAATGTACATGTTCATATTTAGTCATGGGGAATCATTGCATAAATCTTATATGTATCTTTGGAAGAAGTTACACATTAATAGAAGCCATAACTATTGTCTATAAAAACTGTTACAAATGAGTAATAAGGCTACAAATTTGTAAGTTGAACATGTAAACAATATAAGCTTCATTAGTTTACTCAATGTAATATTTGCAAGAAGATTGTTGAACCAGCTTTTATTATTAGTATCAATATGTTATCATTTGAACCCAACATTTAAGTCTATATGACTTTGATAACACTTTTTGTGATGTTTATTGTACTAAAGCAGTTGTGCTATAAAAGTGCATAGAACTTTTTTTTTCATTAATTGCTTATTTCTGACTTTGTTTTTATGTATTATCTAGTTCCTATTGGCCATATTCTTTCATTAATCCACTTGGTATGAGGAAGATTCTAAATTGGATGAGAAAAGAGTATGGAAATGTAACAATATACATCACAGAGAATGGGGCAGGTGATGGCAATGGAACTTTAAATGACAACCATAGAATACTCTACTTGCAAGATTATATAAATAATGTACTTAAAGGTCAGTGACATTTTTAATGTAAAATTAACTAATATCACCATTTTACTGTATTGATTTCAATGCTTACTAGACCAAATCCCAAGTTTGTATGTGTTTTAGTTTAAATAGATATCATTACACTATATCACTAAACAATGAATTTGTTGTTGAGAATTGAAAAGGAAAATAAAAACTGTAACTGCAGATATAATTAGTTACACCTGTTTATAACTATATCCACTTTTACCCAAGCCTTGTGATGTACAGAAAATTTCAAATTTCACAAGGTCATTAGCAGCCCCTAGTTTGTCTAGAGTAAATTTTTGTTTTTTTTCCCATTCAGCCCAAGTTTTCTCTAATCCTTTGAAAGGGAATTTATTTTATTCACTTTACTCTTTAATTTATTGTCAAATTTGAAAGGAAATTTAATAAGTTAATCTAAATATTTTTCTAAGTACCTTTAAAATCTACTCATGTATGAGTAAATAAGATTATGGTTGTTACTATGAAGAGATTTATTTTGTAAAAAAAGCTTTTACTTTGATAATGTATTGCTTGTAAATTGGTATTTATGTTACTAGAACTCCATCTGTACCAATACTATATTTGTAGCAAAGTTCCACTTCCTTGATGTTAAGGTTTAAAGGCAAAAGCTTCTATTGTAAATAGACATAGGCTTACAAAGCTACTTCATAAACTTAAAATGCAGTTATTTTCTAAAAGCTATTCAACTGGATAAGATTAACATCAAGGGCTACACGTTGTGGTCTCTCATGGACAACTTTGAATGGTCTAGCGGTTATTCTGTCAAAATGGGCTGCTACCAAGTCAATTTCAGTGATCCTACAAGGACAAGAACTCCCAAGTCATCAGCCAGATACCTGTATGAGTTATTCAGGTAAAAGTTTTGTTGTTCAGATCAAAGTTAAATTTTACACACATGATAATATTGGGGGGATTTTCACACTAACAGCTCATCAGTTATTTGCCCTTCATTTACACTTAGATTTTTAAGATCATGTTTACATTCTTTAAGCAATAAAATAAAGTAAGAAAAAAAAAAGAGAAAGTGATATAAAGAAATATGGTGGTAACATAAGATAACCAAAAGAAAAATGTACAAAAATAAAAAGAGGAAGACTGAGAGAGATTTTCAAAAAAATAGACAAAATAAACAATGTCAAGGATGCCATATGGAAAAATCACTGTTGCCAACTTTATAAGAAATATTACTATGTGCTACAAACAAAAGACCATAGAAATTAAATTCACAGTGTTTAAAAGTGCACATAAATTATTAGATGTTTGATTAAAATACTTCGATTAAAATACTGGCTTAACAATACTTTTTGTACACCAATAAACTAATCTTTTATGGATTTGCCTCCGTGTCTGAAAATCTCCAATTTTTTTATAGATTTAAATGTTTTTTTGTAATATGTTTTCTTAGGTCCAACGGCTTTATTCAAGGTAGTGCTACAGACCCAAAAGTCAGAGAAGGTCTCAAATATGAGAATTCATTTTACTATGGTCAATTTCCAGATGAATTTTCATTTGGTGTTTCATCAGTTGGAGTTGATGTTCAGAGTATAGTTTCAAGTGAAGGTACGATTTGATTTATAGATTTATGTTTGCTGCTGAATTATTGAATGTTAAGAATAAGGTTGTTTTTTTTTAAAAGGAATCTATTCTGTTAGCCAAGTGTCAGAACATTGGTGACAATCCCTGTTGCTTTGATTTTATTTAAGAGTGGAAAATATTTTTTTAGCATTCTCTGACAACTCCTTAATGGTTATCAGGAAGATCTAATTGCCAAAACAATAACACAGTTATAGCCTGAGTGAACCATGTAGAATGGGAAATTCAGTTTGTTTGTGCTTATCTTATCTTATATAATTCAGACGTTACTTCAAAAAGAAGAGGATTACGTCTTATGCATCATGCATCTAGTCATACATGTTAACCAATGACTTAAAGTCTGCCTAGTCAATGGTTTTCCTGTCTGGCTCAGACATATATATATATATATAGTATAGCAAGGTAGTCAATACCCTTGTTCAATATTATGATCAAGCTCTCCACGTAGACATCTTAGAGACCAATAGAGAGAGAAAGAGATATTTTTGTGAATTTTATGCTTGACTGTTCACTTGGGTTAAGACAGCAAATTTCTAATATAGGTTAAAGAAAAAAATATTTGTTTAAGATTACAAAATAACTTTTAATCTAAGACCTTGACCAGTCCATGTGTAAACAAATCTGATTGACCAGCATGAAAGAGTCAAAATTCAATGTGGATTCTTGAAAAATCTTTTTAAACACTAAAAATGAATTTTGTGATTGAGTTCAAAGTTCAAAGCCTACTAAGATTGATTTATTTGTTAATTATTAACTTTCGTTTGCCTTATCATGCTCTGTTAGGTTGAGGGAAATTATACATAACTTTGTTGTATTCTTGTTTTCTTTTTCTAAGGCAAAACTTTAAGTACATGGAGCTTAGTAGCAAATGTATCCCAAGTCAATCACAGTCTGATAGATGTAGGGAGTGAATTTGCTCAGGATATCTCTGCTCTCTCTAATATCAAAGTAAGGAAAACAAACACCTTTTTCTAAAAAATTGTTTTTAACAAACATTGATGCATTTTATTAATTTAATATTGTTTTATTGAAGGCAGAGCATTACTACTTTACCATTACCTGGTCACGTCTGCTTCCTGATGGCAAGTCTGCAGGTGTAAGCCCAACTGGTGTCAATTACTACTTGACTCTCATAGACCAACTACTGGATGCTGGGATAGTACCAATAGTGGCAATCAATCAGTGGGATTATCCAAGTGCTTTACATGTAAGAACAAAAAAAAAAAAACTTTTATCAAAAACGTTATAAACTGAATATCTAAATTGTAAATATTCATATTTTTAATATAAACATTTTTGTAAAATCATATGCTGTTCATTTTTTTAGGTCATTTTTATATTTGTCTTCTGTTCATTTCAGAGCACTAATGGTTGGCTGAATGACACTATGGCTGATGAGTTTATTTTCTTAGCCAAAACATGTTTTGATTACTTTGGAAGTAAGGTTAGTTTTTTTTTATAATATAAATGGTTTGAGATAATAAATTCAACAACTAGTAGAGTCAGTTATTACAAAAGTATGACTTTATTAAATATTGAGTATTGTAAATAAAGAGTTTGTCATCTGTAAACAATATATTGTGAATCAAATTTTTATTACTATTTTGTTTAGGAGTGTTCAGTTTGTTACTTCAGAAATTGAAATTATTACATACTAGCCCAAACAATGAACCATTGTTACTACAGTCTGAAGCACATACCATGTGGCTTAGAGACTATTTCTAAACTCTGTAAGTGTGAATACTTCTCCTGGTAAAGTAAAAAAAAAATACTTCTCCTGGGGGAGGTATTAAAATGATGGATTTTTTCATTTTGCTTATGTTATGGCAAAAATGACACTCTAGATAGAATGACACAAATGTCTTCAAATCTTCTTAACATATTTAATTTAAAAACTTAAAAGAAATAAAAAAAATTAATAGTTTAAAAACTGATATTCTTTTTAAATGGGAAAAAATATTTATTGTGCTCTTGTTCAATATTATGTTGGTGCAGTGAAGCTTACTAATGATTTTTACAAGAAGATTAAATAGCCTACATTTTCAATGTACTAATGACACAATATTTTTTTTGACACAGTAGTCATTAAAAGATCCTACTGAACAGACTTTGTTAGGATAAAGATTGCTATTGAATTAATTATAAAATGTAGTATATATATAATAAATTTTATTTAACATTTTGTGCAATATGCATAGAACTTGAATGATGAAATAGACTATCCTATTGTTGCTTTTTAAGGTGAAAAATTGGGTGACCTTCTCTCTTCCTGAATACACCCCGTATGTCATGTCCTTATTCAGCAAGGCACAAGTGTATAAGGTATACAGTAACATTTTATGGGCACATGCTAGAGTCTACCAACTCTACTCATCAAACTACAAGGCAGCTCAAGAAGGTACCTTTCATAAATTACTTCTCTATTGTTACAAGAGGCCAAATGGTGTTACAGTTGACCATCAGAGTTTGAGTGTTGGCCAAATGGTGTTACAGTTGACCCTTAGAGATAGAGTGTTGGCCAGACGGTATCACAGTTGATCATCAGAGATTGAGTGTTGGCCACATGGTGTCACAGTTGACCATCAGAGTTTGGGGTAGGCCTGATGCTATCACAGTTGACCATGAGAGACATAGCTTGGCTCCAAAGCTGTGAGGCCTCTGATTTGTATCTCAGAGAAGACCAGGATTATGAATTTTTGGATTTTTAGAATGCCCTTGAGTCCACCCATCTCCAATGGGTAACTTACATACCTTGGGGAAGTAAAGGTGATTGGTTGTTGGACTGGCTACATGACACCATCATTAACCATCTGCCTTTGAAAAACAGAAGAGCTTTACTTCATCTGTCCCCATAGATTGCTAGGTCTGGGTTGGGTCTTTACAAATTTAACATTTTCGTTTATTATCAATTCTTAGGTTATTTTTTTATTAAACGGAACATAAAAGATAAATATTTATTTCATTATTTTCCTAATTGCTTAATTTTCTATAAATGTAAAATTAGTAATTTTGTTTTTTTTACAAAGGCTCAGTTTTAATTTCATAATTTGTTTCTATGTTCAGGTCAACTTGGAATTTCTTTACAACCAGCCATAGGTCAACCAATCAACCCAAATGACCCCAGTCATGCAGCTGAAGCTTATGCCCTCATAGATTACAGCTTAGGCCTATTTGCTGATCCAATTTACTTGGATGGAGATTTTTCATCAGAAGTGAAACAAGCTGCTGGCTCTAACTTAAAGCAATTGTCAGAGTCTGAGAGACAGTTGATTAAAGGTGACTTTTTAATTTTACCTTTTCATATAAACTATAGCTATTCAATCTAGCTAGACAGAAATTACATCTTTCTGTTCAAACTACTAATTACAAGGAAAATTTGCTGTGAAACAACTCTGATAAAGTTCTTATCATGAAAACATCCTATATATCTATATATATACAGAGAGATAAACAGGGATAAGAGCATGTAGCCTCCAGTGTGTTTCTGTAGCTCATTCTAGCTAAACTTGTATGTGTTGAGATTGAAAGAAAGGCTTGCTAACCCTGTTCTATCTGCCATGCTGTTCCTTATTGGGGCTGCACACTGGTGTGTCAGTGGCTGTATAGTGAAGGAATGGCTGTATAGTGAAGGAAGGCAGAGTTGTTCTGGGGGTGGCTGAAGGAGTCATGACCCCAGAATATATCAATTTACTAAATGATCATTTTCTTAAATCAGCACCCTTAGGCAGAGGTGTTAGTGAAAAGCCAATTCTCATTTCTAGCCTCTGGGTAAAATCCTTCCTTTTGGTTTGTTGTCCTAAAGACCCTTGACTCTAAATGGACAAATCAAGTAAGAATTTGACTAATGCATCTTTTAGTGACTATTGGCATAATAAAATGTAAAACCATTTATTTTAAGTTGTCCTAACTCACATGTATAATAATGAGCACATTTTGTATTATCTTGTAGATGAGAATTTTTTTTTTAAAAAAAGTCACGTCATTGCTGCAATTAAATTTTGCAGTGTCTCTTACAATTTTATGATGTTATTTATTGAAGTTGATGTGTTCTTGTATTTGTATTATGATTCTCCTTTATACACACACAGATTCTGTAAATCATTCACTGAAAGACCCAGCTTTTAACTAAATTGAAGTTTAATCTTTTCAAACTCAACCCACAGAATAAAAATATAAATCCAAATGTTGAAATGAAATATGAATTTGAACTCAAAAGTAATTAATATTATAAAGGAGAAAATTAATAACTGACAATGACTGCTTAAACTGATTTGAACTGACCAACCAACCAACTAGATCTGTCCATATGTCATTCTTTAATAGTTATTCAAAAAGATGTTTTCACAAACCACACTAACTTTCCAATCTTTTTTTTTCTGATATTTTTCATTTTGGCCTGTTGGACCTGCTTACAAAACAACAGGTCAAGGTCCAAAATTGAAAATTTGCTGGTCATCTATGTGCTTTTGTTTTTCTTTTTGCCCTACTTTGTTAATATGCCTTCTGTTCTGAATGTGTATTTGAGCCATAACACCTTTGATACTGAAAGCAAGGCCTTAAAATTATTTAGTTACAAGTTAAACATGAGTATTATTGTCCTCTTGAATTGAAGTTGCCTTTTCTTTTTTTCATTGTGTGAGAAGTTATTGGCTTTTTAGTGAGCATTCATTAATGTCACGTTGATTCAGCATATATAGTCTTTATGTATTAAATGTGATGTTTGAATCAGGTAGTGCTGACTTCTTTGGTCTGGAATACTATGGCACTATGGAAGTTGAAAGAGAAGGATCTGGACAAATATATCCTAACTTGTCTGGAGTAAATCCCAAAGGTCTACGCAGACTTCTGGGTCTTGTACAAGAGCGCTATGGCAACATCCCCATAATGATAACTGGAAATGGTTTTGGAGAGACTTCAGACAATGAGTCAGACAGCTTAAGATCCAGTTTTTTAGTTCACCATGTGGATGAAATTCTAAAAGGTAATATTTTATAATGCAGCCAGTGGGGCTTCACTTTCACCTATCCATTAGTCTGTTGAACCATTGGGTCACCACACATTTCTGTCTTTTGTCTTAAATAGAGTCTCTTTCATTGATAGGCCTGTCCATTCTTTAATGTATTCCCATTTATTTCTCTATCTGCCTCCTCTTCTTTTTCCTGGTACTATGTACTGTTCCCTGATGGAAGACCTTTGTGAGACCTGTGGACCTTGTGATAAGTGTTCTAATCTGCATTTTTTGAAAGTGGTCAGCAGGTCATGGTGGGGCCTAATTGCCATTGTGATTTCCCTTATAGGTGATACATGTGATGTTACTAAAATAGTTTCAATCCAATATGAATTTGAATATATTTTTGCATTAAGGTAATTAAAATTGGAGTTACAAGTTTACGTTAACAAGATAGTGTTTGTGGAGTATGCACAATTTTATAAGCACAAGTAAAACAAACAAGCGAAAGATAAAACCTACTTTAAAAAAAAAGAGCTTATCCAAGAAACAGAACTCCACATTTACAACTATAAATAATGTAGGCATTATTTCCTTTTTTTTTATATCAAGCAAAACAATTACCATCGACAAATTGGTTAAGTTTTTATTGATTCAGGTTTTGTTAGGTACAATAAATGTTTACATTTTCAACTTGATCCGAGAATGGGTGTGGGAGAAATAATAAGCTCTAAATTTTACCAGACAAACAGAGGGAGCTGATATAAAGTTCCCCTTTCAGACATTGCAATCTATAGGGCAGATGATGTTAAGGTCATATTTCTTTGGCCAACAGTTAAAGAGCAGGGTGTCATGTGGCCAGCACAACAACCAACCATCTTTACTTTCCCTAACTTAGTTCAGGTACCTATTAGAGTTGGGTGGACTCTGGGATGCCTTAAAAAATCCAGAAATTCAAAATCCAAGTCGTCGCCAAATTCGAACCCAGAGACTGCAGGTTTGGAAGCCATGCTCAGCCACCGCAACCCCAAGCTTTTGTAAACATCATTGCTATCTTAATCCAAATACTTGTTATGGTAAAAGTTAGTGAAGAAAGATTTTTAACAAAATATTAATATTCTGTTTTCAGCAGTCACTCTTGATGGTATCAATGTGAAAGGCTACACCTACAGATCTTTAACTGATTCTTTTGAATTCAATTCACTTTATTCACTCAAGTATGGATTGGTCAAGGAGGACTTCACTGATTCCAGTCATTTGAGGACATTTAGAGATTCATCTAAAACTTTTAGGGAAATCTTAGAAAACCATGGCATTTTAAAGTGATGCCATTTTGTTTATACCATAGACACTCAGCCTACACTATATAAGTTTTGACAAGTTGTTTTGTAACTAAAAATGTTTCATGTTGTTTTCTGTTAATGAGACAATAAAATGCATTTAAAAAATATTTTTTTTTTGCACATTATTATATCAAATAATAGATACATTTGTTTTTGTTTTTTTTATTTGCATAACTTTTTGTTAGTTTTATCAAACTAATATGAAATATTAAAATATTAAGCAACAGATATATTGAAACAGACTAACACATAATCTATGAGTCACTATTGTAAAATTTAAAAAATATAGAAAATAAATGTTGAACAAAAACAACAAAAAAAATAGAGTGGAACCCCCATGGTACAAGATGTAGAGGAAGGCCAAAAAAAACGTGATGTACTGTACTAGAGGAAGCTGAGAGGACATTGAAGAGCTGGGAAGCCATTTAAAAAAAATAGCAAGAGACCATGGAGAGAACATGTTTTTAGCTGTTCCAGGAGGAATGCAAAGGAAAGATGATGATGATGATGTAATTAAGTTTGTAATAGATCTAGACCTACATAAATAAATCTGTGATTGGAAATATTTTGACCAATCTTTTTTGTTTAGCGTTATTTAATGCTTTTAGCTTTCTCATTGTGCTTTGATCCTATCCCTTATCTGGCCAGAAGGGAAAATGGGGGGGGGGGGGGGGGGGGGGGAAGAAAGAGAGGATATCGGGGTGGGTTTTACAGTCATGGTTTTTTAAAAGCATTTATAAAAAAAAGGAAAAAACTTAATTCAAACTCATGGCTCAAGCCTTCTTAAGCTAACATTCTAACCAATCTGCTAATGAGGTGTGTATGAAAATAGAAGATTGTGTACTTGTATATTGTTTCATTAAATGTTACTTTAAAGCGTGATCTAAAAAGGAACTATTTTAGCTTATGCTACCACTTCAGTGAAGTACAAATAATTAATTACCAATAGTTAATTAACTAATTGGTTAATTTTTTTTTATTGATTCTTGTGTTGTCAGGTAAAAGAAATAATTGTGCAAAATTTCCGCTTGATCTTATCTTCTTATCTTATATAATACAGACGTTACTTCAAAAAAGAAGATGATTACGTCCTACGCGTCATGCATTTAGTCATGCATATTAACCAATGACTTAAATTCTTCCAAGTCACTGGTTTTTCTGGCTAGCTCAGGCAACCCATTCCATGCTCTAATAGCACTGGGGAAAAAGGAGTATTTGTACAAATTTGTCCTAGCATATGGGACGAGGAATGTGCCTTTATTTTTGTGTCTTTAAGAGTATTTTATTAAATTTTGTATTTGAAGATCATGGTTCAGTGTTTTATGCATAATAGAGTCTTCTGTCCTGAAGGCTTTCTAAATTTAGTGATTTTACAAATGGTGTTACTCTAGTCAAATGTGAATATTTGTTTGTTATGAATCTCACTGCTCTATTTTGTGTTTGTTCCAGTTTCTTTATGTTTTCTTGAGGGGTTCCAAACGGTGGATGCATATTCTATTATTGGCCTAACCAAGGTTAAATAACATTTTAGTTTTATGTTCTTATTTGATTTATAGAAATTTCTTTTAATAAACCCTAATACTTTGTTGGATTTTTTTTTTATAGTTTCATCAATATGTGGATTTCATGACAGTTTTTCATTTATTATAACACCTAGGTATTTTGCGTTTTTAGTCTGTGTTACTGGTTTGTCATGAATAAGATAAGTGGAATTAATTTGTTTTAGTTTTTTGTTATTCTTAACAACTGACATTTTTCTGGGTGGAAAGACATACTCCGATTTGATTTTCATTTCTGTAATTCATCTAATTCTCTTTGTAAAATATCTGTGTCTTGTGTTGTTTTTATTGTTCTATATATTATGCAATTGTCTGCAAATAATCTGACTTTTGTTCCTGAACTAATGCAATTCGGTAAATCATTTATGTAAATTAAAAATAGTAGTGGACCCAAGATTGTTCCTTGAGGTACACCTGAGTTTTCTGTTCTCGGTGTTGATTTAGAGCCATTTATTATTACAGTTTGTTCTCTCCCTATCAGAAAATCTTTAATCCACTGATGCAGTGGACCATTAATGCCAAAATATTTTAATTTTTTAGCAAAATTGGTGGTGAATTGTCAATAGCCTTAGAAAAATCTAGTAAGATAGCATCTATTTGTTCACTATTATCTAAACCTTTAGAAAAATCATCAATTAGTCCTATTAGTTGTGTTTCACATGATCTATATTTCCTAAAGCCATGTTGGTATGGTGTGAGGACATTTTGTTTGTGTAAGTGGTTTATGATGTTGCTACATATTATGTGTTCTAGGATTTTACATGTGATGCTGGTAAGTGATACTGGTCTGTAATTTCCTGGGTCAGATTTTTCTCCTTTTTTAAATAGGGGGGTGACATTAGCTTCTTTCCAGTCCTTTGGTACTCTGCCCTGGTTAAGCGATGCCTGAATAAGTATTTTGAACACTGGGGCTAGCTCATTGCTTAGTTCTTTGAGTAATCTAGCTGGAATACCATCAGGTCCAGATGCTTTATTTGGTTTGTGTTAGCTAATTTTCTTGTGCTACTAAATCTTCTATGTTGTCTACTTGGTTCAAATTAAGAAATATGTCTTTGTCTCCTGGGGCTGAGAATGCTGATGCAAAGTATTTGTTTAGGATGTTTGCTTTAGTTTCATTATCATTATGTATTATGTTATGTTCATCTTTTAATGGCGCTATGCCTGTTGTTTCCATTTCCTTAGACTTAATGTATGACCATAGGTTTTTGTTGTTATTTTTAGATATTACATTGTTTATGTATTCACTCTGCAGCTGTCTGCTTACTTTTTGGGTTAGGTGTTTAATTTTTATATACTTTTTGTAAACTCTTTCTGCCTTGGTGTCTTTAAATTTTCTATATAGGTTTTCCTTCTGTTTACAAAGCTTCTTTAGTCTATTATTAAACCCTCATTTATTTATTTTGTTTGATGTGTATTTAGTTGGTATATGATTTTCTATAATGCTTTTAAGATGGTTTTTTAATGAAATTCCAGAGGTCATCGACTTGTTGGTTAATGTCTTTTTCTAATAAGAATGTTTGTTGAAAGTTTAATGCAGCTTGGTGTAGTTGTGTTAGGTTACATTTATTCCAGAGTAAGATTTTTCTTTTGAGCTTTGTATTGGCTACTGCTTTTATCTGACTGTGTATTTTTATGATCTCATGGTCTGATAGACCAGGGATAATATCATAATCAACTACTAATCCAGGTCTGTTGGTTAAGAAGAGATCTAATGTGTTGTTTAATCTAGTTGGCTTTTTAATGATTTGATCTAAACTTAGGTTGTGTAAAGTTTCTATGAAAAGCTCATTTATGTCCTTAAGGTTGATCAGAGATTAGGTGTTGGAGAAATATTGTGTACAAACTTTTTACCAAACAGAGTGAGTTGATATAAGCTTTGTAAAAAGGGAGTTTTTCACATCAATTAGTAGACTGATCCTGTGTGTCTCATTCCATAATTAAATGCAATCAAAGGGCAGGTTTTTATATTTCTTAGAGTGATATAGATGAGGGGTTAAATCAGATTTCAAAAGTGTTTTTTGTTTAGAGATAGAAGATAGAAAAATGTCACTAATGAAATGTTACATTGTTAGTATAAAGAAATAAGCATACATTTAAGAAAAATCTACATGAACCCTTCTTGTGCAGATATGAATCTAAGAACTAAAAATTATCTTCTTCCATACCTAATCATATTTAAAACTAAATTTAAAACATAATTTCCTGGGATCATATCCAATCTAGGACCTGTGAAAATAATGCGAAAGTTATACAAGTTTTCTACCTATGTGTTGAGATAATTGCATCATATACAACAATTAATGAACATTAACTGCCTATTAAATCTAGTTTTCAAATCTATGTATTTATGAGCATACCTGTTTTTTAACTGAAAACATTTTTGGTAGCACATAGATTTTTTTCTGATCTATAACTGTCATAAGCACATTGTATAATATTCTTTTAACTTTATATAGAAATTTATAAAAATATAATACTATGTTCAGTATATTTCATTATAGTATACTGTGTATACTATATGAGACATAAATTTTGTTTTAAAATTTGTGTATGAAAAAAAGAATTGCATCTATCATTTAAAAAGGGTTTGTGTTCAGAAGACCAAAAGTAGTTATTTGCACCTAGTTTAAGCATGATACAGGACATGGTGAAATCAGATTTACTGTTGCACATTTTCATCTTGAGATCTACTTGTGGCATAAAAAAAAATAAGCACGAGTGGTTTTACCCCTTTTGTGAGCTATTGTCCAACACTAAAGAAAATGTGGAAGATGAAGAACTGGAGGAATCTAAAATTAGCCACCAATAATTTTGTCCAGATTGAAAAACAACTTAGACAGAGGATGTGAAGTTGTAGAGGGTTCAGAAATAGTCTTCCACTACCTTCAATAAGTGGATTTAGGTAACCAACCTATCTATAAGATAACATGAAGCTAGATAATATTCAGGTATTTGATAGGATTATGCTAATTCATGGAAAGCAGGCCACTCACGCGTTTTTTAGAACCTCACCACAAAAAACTTTTGGATTTACAGGATAATTGTTCAAATGTATCAATCATTATATTTCAGTTGAATATTTTTTATTTCCTACAACTTGTGCAAGGATTGTTGGGTGAAACCATAGTCTTCTTCTAGCCAGCTTTTTGCTGCTGAGCTGTAGGCTCTTTAAAGTCTGCATGTTTTAGTAGTTCAACACTACTATACATACAGAGTGCTGGTTATGTTGGGCTGGTGTCGACAGTGGGATGGTTATATGGGATTCCTAGCACTTAGTGTTGGCTGGGTGTTTTCTCAAGCTTTTTTATAATCCCCACATTTTAAGGAAGTTTTCACCATGTATGTTGATCCTATGCTTAAGAAAAGAAGGTATGCTCTGTAGAATGGCCACGTCCTGGATCCAGGCTGCTTCACACTATCACTTTCACCAATTCCAAAATCCCTCATGATGGGTTAACATCCAATATTAGTAAAACACAGTCCCCTGTTTGGGACTGTGCAATCCACACCTTCAAAAAGCACCTGGGCAGTGTCAAGCATTATTCGCTTTAATGAAATGCATTATTTGCTTTAATGAAATGCAAGTGAAAAAGGCAGTTGGGTTATATTATCCGTAGTCACTTCCAGGACCTCAATACCCACATGGGGGAATAGAGCCACAAAGTGGAGCTTTGGAGTTTTCTTTCTCCTATATGGGTTGCATTATTAAAGCTTACATGTCCCATCAACATGAAACTAATTGGTTTTGAGGCGCCAGTGGTACACCTTTTATCCTTTCTCCTGGAGATGGATTAGACTGGTGGGAGTTTATCCCCACTTTCACCCCAGGCATTGAAAGTCCTTACAACCTGCAAAATTAACAAATACAAAAAACATGAAGAGAATAAATATTATAAACACAGTCTTTTTTATTGTGACCTCATTATAAACAATACATAAATTAGTAAGAAACATCTGAATTTAAATACAACTTCATTTTTTTATTGAAAAAAAAAAAAGAAAACTTAATCCTTCTATTCTCACACTGAATGAAGATTAGTTTTAAAACTCAGTTGCTCCTAAGAATGCCACGATTTTCAACAATCTTGGTAAAGGTTTTTGCTGAATTTCTTAGTGTTCTTGCTTGACTTGGGTCATCAAAATTAACTCCATACAAGCCAAATCGTATTTTATAACCTGATGACCATTCATAGCTGTCTTTTAAGGAACGATATGTGTATGCTCTGACATCACTTCCATCAATACGTACAGCTGAAAACAGAAAACTTAAATTGACATTGACAATCAGCACAAACAGATTTACTTAACAGATTGGGTTTCATAAATAATAATAACACTATTAATTAAAAAGTAGAGGCGAAAAAGCCCTTAAGTTCTTTGACCATTAGAGTCAACTGCTTTCAAGATTTGAACCTATAATAGCAACTGTCTGCTCTATCACTAAAATATCAGTCAATAAAAAAAGGAAATAAAGTGATTTCTTTTTATGTGATTTCTTTTTATGTGATTTCTATTGCAAAGTTTACCTTTTAAAACTTCATCCACATGATCAAATATAAATTTTCCCCTGAAACTGTCTTCTATCTCGCCATCGGTGTCCCACAATCCATTGCCAGAAATCATAACAGGAACATTGTTATAACGTTTTCTTATATATCCAAGAATCATACGCAATCCTCTGGGATTGGTATTATTGATGGTGGCATTATTGCTCAAGTCTGCACTTGCTGTCTGGACAATATCCACGCCTCTTTCAACAGGTACAGTGTTGTAATATTCCAGACCAAAATAGTCAGCACTTCCTGAGGGGATGAAACATTAAAACAAATAGAAGAATACATAGTTATAAATTACTCATTAGCAGTGATAGTGTGAAATATATAAAATGTATACAATAATAGTAAACATCAGACCAATTCAATTGATTCTTCCCAGTAAAGTTAAATTTAACAAGGCATGAATGTATTTGAGAAATAAGTAACTGCCAAAGAAATCATCTAACCTAAAGTTGATTAGGTATTTCAGAGAAAGAAATTATTAACAATATAACTACCATTCTAAATTATCAGATAAAATACTTAATCTACATATTTGGAATCTAACAAATAAATGCAAAAAAAAAATTTGCAATGTATACAAGGAGAGTATTAAGGTGAACAAGTCACTTAGCCCTGTCATTTCGTCAGTCAGAAATAGGAAATCTCAACCTGGCAAAGACTTGAAAAAACAAACTCAGAATTGTAATTGTTAAGTGTTTATGAGAGTATGCTATTTGTGACAGCGCAGAAGATTGCAGATTTTTTTTACTGTTCTAAAAATAATGATTGTGAGGAGTTCAATGTTAAGCTCAAGGGTCCTACTTTGTAAGGAGTTAACATTAAGCTCAAGGGTCCTACTTTGTAAGGAGTTCAACATTAAGCTCATGGGTCCTACTTTGTGAGGAGTTCAACATTAAGCTCAAGGTTCCTACTTTGTGAGGAGTTCAACATTAAGCTCATGAGTCCTACTTGTGAGGAGTTCAATATTAAGCTCATGGGTCCTACTTTGTGAGAAGTACAATGTTAAGCTCATGGGTCCTTTGCAACTTTTCATAGGCATCTCAGCTATTGCTTAATGAAGCTAGTCAGTGAAGTATCAATCCAAGTACCATAAAGAGAGAGTTGTGACAGGATTACCTTTGACCCAAGATTTTTCCAGTTCAGACAGTGGTGACAAGTAAGATCCACCAATCTTCTTCACAGTGTCAGAGTAGTCTCCACTCAGATAGATGGGATCAGCAAACAAACCAAAGCTGTACTCTGTGAGTCTTTCAGCAGACAAAGCATGACTTGGGTCACGATAATTTCTGGGCACAGCCAAGATAGGAGCAAGTGAAATACCCACAAAACCTAGAAAAACAGTAATTTATAGTACAGTATTTTTTTATTTGTTAAAATTCTTACCTGTGAGCAAACAGATGTAAACAATAACAATAATTTGTCAATTTACATGGTTGCCTGGTCATATGGTATGCACTCCTGACAGTTGTCACCATAGTCCCAAGTTCAAACACAGCATGTCCCCATTCCCTGCCATCCAGCAGGAGGTTTAGGCTAGCAACTAATCAATATTTCTAAAGGAATGTCAGAAAGTTCCAAGTCAGTGATTATAATAACACATTCAACTCAGTGAGTATAATAGCCATTTCAAGTCAGTGAGTATGATAGCATATTCAAGACAGTGAGTATAATAGCACATTCAAGTCAATCAGAATAACAGCACATTCAAGTCAGTGAGTATAATAGCCCATTACTTTGTTCAACATGAATGGCATTCTTATTAACATGTTTATTTAAAGAAAAAAAAAAGATATTAAACCTAGTTAAAAATTGTTTTTCTTTTTTTTTTTAAAGTTTAATAAGTTTTTATGTTAAGCTGATCAAAAAAGATCTTTAAAAAAAATATTAATTTTCAGGTTTTAATAATAAACTAAACTCTAGCACTAACACTTCCAGTTATGTATACATAATGATTGCCAAAGAATCAAAATGTGAAGCTTCATTTCAGATATGAAGATGAACAAAGCCAATGAAATGAAGTTCTTTTTTCTGCTTTTCTTTTTTCAAACTTAAAAACTTTTTCCGATGTGTTAGCTACAAAACCAGGGTGGAAGATGCAGAATAATTAAAAACTATGTCTCTAAAAGAACTAAAACTTTGATGACTAGGTTCGCTAATAAAGTAGACTAACCAAAAAAAAACCCATTCCCAATGATAGTCATAAGTGAGGTTGTATTCTAAACAGCTAAAATATTTTTTTGCTTTAATATTAAGTAATGCACTATTGTTAAATGAACTTTGATCAAAATTCAAAAGATATACTGAATTCCATTACCTTTTTGTGTTGCTTTAAATTCGTTAATATATAGCTGGTAGGCTTTAGCATGAGCCAAGAGAAGGTTTTTATAAATTGTATACCTCTGCCCATCGGAGCTAACCTGCTCGGTAAATGGTGTATACTCTGGTGTAGAGAATGTTGTCCAGTATTTCACCTATTTAAAAGATACAAAAAAATGACTGTTGAGCTAAGTTCTTGGAAACACATTCACATTGTGTTGATAAACAAATTAACTCATCAAAGTTGACATTGAAAAGTTACATTCATCCCATTTTACCTTAGATCCAAAATGCTCAAAACATGTTCTTGCAAGGAAGATATATTCATCAATCATGCTACTTTCTGCCCAGCCTTTTGTCTTGAGAAATGAAAGGAAACTTGTTAAGTTTTGTTGAAATAATAAATAATAATTATATATATATATATATACTTTTGTTAAAATTGTTCAAAGAAAGCTAGAAATAGAAGTCTGTGTAAATGTTAAGTTTTCTTGAAGAAATCTAAATTACCTTTAATATGGTGTGAAAAAAAAATGCAGTAAATTAATTGACAAAAGTTTCTGCTACATTTATTCTTTAGAGTTAAAGTTTTTTTTTTATAATATTATTCTTTTTACAAAGATAAAAAAAAGATAAAGAAAAATTGTTTTTATATAGTTTAACCCAATTACTACTATACTAGTTATAGATTTAAAAAGTGAAAAATGGAACAGTATGTCTAGTGTCTGAAAAATATACAATACTTTTAATACTTTAGAATAAAAACAAGCTAAAAATATACCAAACTTTAGACATATCAACACTTTGGGTTCAAAAAAGCTATACACATTTGGATTTCGTTTAAAAAGAGTCATAAAGTTTGTCCTTCTTTATAAAAATGTACAAAATGCTGATCATTTTCTATCAGATTGTACCACATTTGTAGTCTACCTTAAAATAGCATTTTATCACAAATACAGTTAAAATAAACATCTAAGTTGTTATGTATTGTTAAAAATGTCATTCATTATAATATTACCTTTAAGACATTAGGATAATCCCATTGGTTTATAGCAACAGCAGGGAAAATGCCAGCATCCAAAAGCTGGTCAATGAGTGTAGAATAGTAGTTTAAGCCAGTTAGGCTAACACCTCCAGCTTTGCCAGTTGGCAGCAGACGTGTCCAGGTAATGGTGAAGTAATAATGTTCTGCCTGCAGGTTAAAATTTCAAACAAGTTTTTTTTATAGAGATGAATTAAATCAATTTTTCATAACTGGCCTAAACTGAATGTTTACAGATAAAAACATTAGATAGTTAATTATTTTACCTTAATGCTTAAAAGATCAGAAATATCTTTTGCTATATCTGTAGAGCTGTCAAAATGTTTTGCAATGGTCGATGTCTGTGCTATGGTATCCCATACACTCTTGCCTCTGTCTGCATGTAAGAAACAAAAATAGAGACAGAACAGATATAGATAAAAAGATAAACAGAACACTGCTAACAGGCTGAAAATAAATTTTAAAAAAATTGACCAATGTTATTGTTTAGTATACAATAATGCTAACCATTGTCATTGACCTGGCTAGGTATGTCTAACCCAACTGAAGAAACACCAAAGGAAAAGTTTGCAGAAAACTGTCCATAATAAGTCTCATTTCTAAATGGCAAACGTTGAGTGGTCTTTGGATCATTGTAAGAGCCTTGAATGAATCCATTGTTTCTAGAAAGAAAGACCGAAATTTATTTTTTTAAAATAATAATTTAAAACAAATATGCAAATGAAGAATGAGTTATTAAAAGTATGTCTTTAGTAAAATAAAAAGGATTTGATTTCCAATGTGATACATCTTTTCCTTTTGTTTCTCTACTTTGTGAAACAAATTTGGTGTATTTCTTAAAGAATCAAGTGCTTACTTGAACAATTCATAAAGATATCTAGCTGAAGCTTTAGGTATTCTTGGTCTATTGGTATCATTGAAGTCTACATAGTAGACTCCCAGTTTTTCTCCATAACCTCTTGCCCATTCAAAGTTGTCCATTAGAGACCAGGCAGTGTAACCCTTGACATTCACCTTGTCAAGTACAACAGCTAGAACACATTGAAACTAATCAATTATAACAGCAAAGAAAATGACCACCATATCGTTAGGGGTTAAAAAAGAACTCCATTGATTAATAATCATTAATTAAGAAGTACTTAAATTATACATAAATATGCAAATACATAAGCACATGCAAACTAAAAACAATTTCAGAAAACTTCAAGTGTATCAAGTCAAGCTAAGATCAAGAACTTCTATACATTATCATTTTATATTGCAAACTAAATCCTTTATTATAACAGAAATATAAATACAAATTCACTAACATATTTTCATTACAATGAAAGCATATTGCATTGTAAAGCCAACTTGCCTTTTAGAAGGTTATTAATGTAATCTCTGAAATAAGTAATTCTGTGAAAGTCATTTAATGTGCCATTTCTATCAGACAGTCCATTCTCTGTAATGTAAATGGGAATGTTTCCATACTCTTTCCTCATCCAATTCAGAAGTTTACGAATTCCAATTGGATTAATGTTCAGCCAATAGGAAACTGACCTGTGTTCATGGAAAATACAAAGATTTATACAGAAACCAGATTTAATGGTTAAGTACTTCACAACCTATTTTTTTTTTTTTTTTTTGTTTCCTAGTAACATCCTCCACCCATTTTCAGTCTTTCACCAACAAAGCTAAATTTTTAAATTAATTTTTTTTTTAAATTTATTTTCTATATTCCTTACTATGAACTGTATCCTTTCATAACAATAAGGTTTATTTATTATCTGTGATCAAAGTGGATGAATACAAGGTTTCAGAACAATGTCAAGGTCTAATCATGAGCAAAGGAGATGACTACAAGATTTAGTGGTGCAGACTTTGAGACATTAGTGTTCAGAAAGTAAATCAATTCTTAGTGTAAACTGAAAGAGGTGAAAAGCACTTCAGTCAGTAAAACAGAATCCTGTTAATCTCCAAATACAAAATATCTTTCAAGCCCTATCTAGCCTTCACTACTAGTTTGTATTCTGAAGTAAGCAAGTCCTTTAGGTTGAGAAAATCTGGTTTAACTTACTGTTGCCAAGATGGATCCCTGTATGTGACAATTTTTTGGTCCCTCCAGTAGCCATCACCAACGTAACCTTCATAGGCTACATTGCTGCTGTAGTGGTTGAGTCCTAAGAAGTCGGAGGTACCTGTCATAAAGCAACCATAATGTCACATTAAAATCATGAAAGTCTGTTTGACAAATTTATACAGTACAATTTGAATATTGTTTTAACTCTATTCAACATGGTACAAAGACAGTACAGTTTGGAGAGAAGCTTCATTGCAGAGTCTATCAATTATCAATCAATCATATCAGTTCTGCATACCATGAGTATTAAATACACAGTCTAACTAAAAATAGAAAGATCACAAATTTGTTGACCGTCTTCTTAATCATGCAGGTATCTGGTAAGCCTATGATGGATGAGCTAAGCTATAGGCAGCTGAAGCAAGAGCTCCAAAAGATATGATCAGCTGGTGCAAAGAAACATCAGAGCATATCTCCAGCATGCCATAATTGATGAGCAGAATTTGAACTTCCTATCTGAGGTAGAACCTTATGTCAGTGAGCTCCTAAATGTGATGCAGAACAAGATAGAAAAAATGTTGGGATACCCTAGAAGACCAGATAGACTCAATTAAGCAGAACAATGAGCCATTACCCAACAAAGGCTGCAGCTGCACAGGCAGTTACAACAGAGGCACTGGTCTGTGACTGTGATTTTGTAAACATGTGTCTTCCAAGACATGAAAAGTGACCATTTGCTGTAACTATCCCAATGGTAACCTGAGGATTTCAATCTGATTCTCACCTACCTTACTAAAATTTATAACAATGTTTGATAACCTATTGAAAGATACAGAATACCATGAATTTATATTCATTTATATTCTATATAACAGATTAAGATAATACTTGTTAGGCAAATCAAATTTTTTAAAGAGAATTTTAAACTAGAAAAACATAAAAAATGCTTTTTAAAAAAACAAAGTTTATATGAAGTGTAATTGTATCAATTAGTTTGGATCAGTCATGTAACTAAATTTGTAATAAATCTTGACTAACAAAAATAAATCTGTGTGATTAGAAATATTTTTACCAATTGTTTTTATTTAGCGCAATTTCATGCTCTTAACTTTCTCAATGCACTATAATCCTATCACTTATCTGGGCTAGTAGGGAAAATGGGGTGAGGTGGAGGGGAACGTAGGGGTTGTCTGGGTGAAGGTTACAATGATCTCTTTATAATACATTAAAAAAAAAGGTTGTATGACTTAAATTCAAACTCAAGTCACCACAAAGGGACTAATTCAATTTATACCACCACATCTGTCAAGTACAATTTCTTTCAATTGTTGGGTACCAAACAAAATAATTAATTACCATTAGTTAATTAACTAATTGGTTAATTTTTTTTTTATTGATTCTTGTTTTGTCAAGTACTAGAAATAATTGCACAAAATTTCAACTTGATCCGAGATTGGGTGATGAAGAAATAATGTGTACCAACTTTTTACCAGACAGACAGACAGAGTGAGTTGATATTAGCTTTGTAAAAAATGACACACCTACAATCCTCTTCTTCTCATCCGCTGTGAACTCAGGAAGCCTGGAAGTAGTCAAACCTTCCTCTAAACTGGCATTCTTGACATATTCTTTCATGACATCTGGGTAGTCTCCATTGATGAGCACAGGGTGAGAAAACCAGCCCATGAAGAACTGTAAACCTCTTTCTGAGGCTTCAATGTCACTAATGTTGACAATATCTCGTGGCTCCAGCCAGTCACAGTTCAAGGTTATTCCAACTTCACCTGTTGGTCATATAATTTTACACAGTCAAGAACTTAAGAGAATTTTGGAAATGAAAACAAAATAGTGATAAAGGAACTTTCTAGTAATCACATGGAGACTTTCTAATAGAAAAGAAAATAATCTTTAATTTATTTATGTATCCAGTACAATAGCTAACCTAAAAAATCCCCACTTCTACTTAGTCAACTAGAAAAAAGAAATAGGTTTTATTTTAAGATAGACAAATCTATAAGGAATACATCAATATCTGAAATGATTATCATTTAAGTCAATAAAAATCTCTTGAAACTATTTCAAAACCAGCATGTGTCTGGATGACATAAATATTTATTGTGTGGATACTGCTTTTTTAAAATTATTTTCACCATAAACAAAGTGTACTCACCTTGTTGGGTTGCCTTGTATTTATCCTGATACAAATGGTAAGCCTCAGCATGGGACTTGATGATATTATGAGCAGCTTTGTAGGGACCATTTTTAATGTCCTTGATGCCAGGGGCATAGTCTCCTTTGCCATGACCTTGGACACTAATGACCCATGGTTCATTGAATGTGATCCACCTCTTGACCTTGAATACAATAGTAGATGATTGAAACTTTAAAATACCAACGCTCAATAACACCTTTCCTATCCTAGAACATATAATTAAGTAAAATTCTAAGAACTCATACTATATAAATAACTTAATAATTTAGTAGACATAAATCTATCACTTGAACTCTGCTATCAGCATTACATAACAAAAATGCTATGAATCTTTGAAAAAGTTAAACATTTATTGTACTTTGTTGCCAAACTGTGAGAAACAGAGATCAGCATAGTCTTTGAACCAGTCCACAATTTTAGGATTAAACCAACCACCTTGGTTTTGGAGACCTTGAGGGAGGTCCCAATGATACATTGTCACCATTGGTGTCACACCTGGAGATCACAACAATCCACATGTTAGTTATTTCAAAACAAACTTTGTTTTGTTAAGAAGGTATTATGATAAACATGAAAATATTATGAAAGAGTATGGATATAGGACTGCTAATTTGAAAGAGACATTAAAATCTAGTTAAAAAAGATCTCAACAATGTAAACTTTATAAATTATATGTTAAAAATGTAACAGTGACATGAAAAATGTCATTATTTTTCCCCTGCTGATTTTAATTGTATGTACTCTACAATCACTGGATTTACATATTAACTTGTAAAATATTATCTGAAACTAACCTATTTCACCCAGTTTAGTTAATAAACGGTTGTAGTAATCTATTCCAGCAGGATTGGAAGGCAGCGTTCCACTTGGCATAATACGAGACCAGGAGATAGAAAATCTGTAGTGAGTCATCTGAAAATATAATCTATTTTTGTTGAGATCTAACAAGCTTTAAAATATTGCTAGTTGTAATATAGACTGAGAGTGTTCATTATAGGAGTATAGACACTGTTGGATGTACTTAAATTGGTGTTGGTTGTAATATAGATTGATATATATATTTATATATGAGCATAGACAAGGTTGGGTGTTAGTTGCTTTCAAGACAGATACCTACATTCATATCTTTAATAATTTTAATGTCCTCATCAAGTTTGTGATAGCTGTCACAGGCCACATCTCCTGTGTAATTGTCATCCACATTTCCAGGTGTGTGACTAAAAGTATCCCAGATGTTGGGCCCTTTACCTTTATAGATGGTTACGAGACTTGGTCAGATATACAACAGACTAGGAAAGGCATGAGTAACTACCATTAAAAGGTAATAAAAATGACTATTAGAACTCTACTTTAAAACTGCTTTCTCTTTCAACATACCATCCACATCCCATGCCCCTTCTATCTGGTAAGCTGCAGTAGCTAATCCCCAGCTGAACTTGTCTGGAAATTTTCCATAGTAGAATTCATTGGTAGACTGAACAGCAGTACCCCATCCTCCGTTCCTGGTGTAGCCATGTTTAAATCTGTAGAGAAAAACATGTTCATCAGTGAAAGTATTAGTGAGGAATAAAAAGTTCATTCAAACTGTTATAAGTAACATTTTGTGGTCATCTCAACCAAGGCAGGTCATTAAAATGAAGTAAATGTTAACAAATTTAACATCATATTCAAGGATTAAAATACAGTTGTGAAACCACATTCAACAATATAGGATACTCTTTTATTTTTTCAATGTAGATTTAGTGCAAAAAAAACAAACTTGAATGAAATTGATTTAAACTTTTTTAACAACTTCATTTAAGTTGACTGATAAAAGATCTCCTCTAGAGTTGTTTTACATTTCAACTGTTAAAACTGACAACACTATTAAATTTGAATTTTAACTTTAAAATATTATACTTGCTCCAGAGTACTTCTTAAATAATATATAAACATCATAAACCTAAAGTAATGATTTCTTTCATTTACCTGAATATTAGGTGTTAAGAAAAAGGTTAGACAAATGAAACAAACATGAAAAGTTTATATGCCAGTTCATCAATGAAAATAATAAAATAGAATACTTTCTGGGATGCTTTTTTTATGTTATATATCAGAGCTACTTCTAAGCTTTACCCATTGTCTGCAAGGAGAGTTTTGAAGAAGTAAGCTGAAGCTTTGGGTGTTCTTGGTCTGCTGGTATCATTGAAGTCAACAAAGTGCAGCCCAAATCTTTCATCATAAGCCATGTTCCACTCTAAGTTATCCATCAGGGACCAAGCAGTGTAGCCTTTCACATTGCATCCATCCAGCTTGATGGCTTCAAACAGATATAAAGAGTTCTGAACATGTTAAAAAGGGCGCTAGAAAAAACAATTCCATGAATTGAATTTATATCAAAAGAATGGTGTTTTTTTTAATGAAAATTCCAAAAGAATCTAGCTAACAATAATGCCATTATATCAATGTACAAATAATTCTAAAGTGAAATGACTTAAAATTGATAGCATCACAAGAAAACTAAACCAAAGATTTGATGCTATAAAGTAAAAAAAACAAGGAATTGATAAGTCCTACCTTTCAAGACTTCACTGAGATAAAGACGGTAATAGTGCACCCTATGCCAGTCATGTAGTGTACCATTGCGGTCACTAATACCATTCTCTGTGATGTAAACTGGGACATTGTTATAGTTGTACTTGAGCCAGTTTAAGATTTTACGAATACCAAATGGAGTCACTTTTAACCAGGATGATCCTGAGCTAAAAAAAACAACCAATAATTACCTAATATTATAACTCTCTATAAACTTATTTTTCTTCAAGCAGAAAATTTTTTAGGATAATAAAAAAACATTTTGTTCTACAATTTGAAACAAAACATTACAACCAGAGATGAGTCATCACTGAACTTACTTAGATTCATTCTTGAAGACTATCCAGCTTTGACAAATAAGATGAAGAAAAATAAAGTAAGATAAAGTAAATAAAGTGGATTGACCAGTATGTTAGCCACAGCCTAGCCGCATAAACATCAAATGACAGTTGCAATGAGTCAGACACCTATTCTGTATAGGAGACAACCAAATGCATAGTTGAGGTGACCCCCAATAGAACTATTAAAATAAGGTCAGGCATCATTTCACCCTGGCATCTAAACACTCAGAGAACACTTACTAATCATGAAAAGATACCTTTAATAGATTTGCAGACAGTAGCTTTGTCTGTGCAAAATGTGGCAAAATATGCATCTCACAACTGGGTTTGTTTGGTCAGGTAAAATTCTGCACCCATGCTATTCATCAGAATAAAAGAGAATGCCTTCTGGTCTCATGAACAATCAGTGGAAGAAACTGAGAAATATCAAACCTACAAGCTAGCAAGTCCTTCAAAAAAATTCATTAGTAGTGCAAGAATTCACATTTGAATCTAACCACCAGTCAATCATTGCTAGGGTAAGTCTCAAGGCTATAAATAAGTATGAAACAAAGAAAGTGAAAGACAGGTATTTTAAAAGAAAGAAATTAATATTAAATTACATCATGTAACATGCAACCAGACTAAACCTGCAAAAAAACTAGGTGTTATCATAAACTGTCATGGAATCCCCATATTGATGAAACTATAAAAAAATCAAACAAAGCATTAGGGTTTATTAGAAGAAATTTCTATAAATCAAATGAGAACATAAAACTAAAATGTTATTTAACCTTGGTTAGGCCAATAATAGAATATGCATCCTCTGTTTGGGTCCCTTCAACTCAAGAAAAAATTAAGAAACTGGAACAAACACAAAATAGAGCAGTGAGATTCATAACAAATGAATATTCATATTTGACTAAAGTAACACCTTTAGTAAACTCACTAAATTTAGAAAGCCTTCAGGATAGAAGACTTAAAAGTAAAGTAGCAATTATACATAAAACACTTCAAATCCAAAAACAAAATTTAATAAAATACTCAGAAAGATACAAAGATAAAGGCACATTCCTCGTTCCATATGCTAGGACAAATTAGTACAAAAGCTCCTTCTTCTATAGCGCTATTAGAGCATGGAATGGGTTGCCTGAGCTAGCCAGGAAAACCAGTGACTTGGCGGAGTTTAGGTCATTGGTTAATATGCATGACTAAATGCATGATGCATTGGACGTAATCATTTTCTTTTTTGAAGTAACGTCTGTATCATATAAGAAGATAAGACTCACCCAATCCATTTAGGATCTGTCTCTCCTCTTGTCTCCTGATCATTGTAATAATTGGGTGGGTTAGATGGTGCTTGTGGATCATTTGTTACATAATTAGCTGAGTAAAAATTGATACCAAAGAAATCGGATGAACCTGTATAAAATTTAAAAAAAAATATAATTTAAAAGAGAATTACTTAGTTTAAATTTGTGTAGTTAAATTTTCATCATTCAGATATCAAATCTGATTTAAGTTATTCCATATTTAAAAACAACTTTTTTCTATGCATTTGATGAGTGGTTTTCTTATTTTAAATATTTTTCAAAATCCTTTGTCTTAATTTTCTTTTCTTTGTTATTCATCATAAAAATATGTTTTGTTTTATTAAAATTTCAATTCTTGTCTTTCTTTTTGTTTTTCAAACAAACCCGAGATTCAATCTGTCAATTATTCAATTTTAAGCTAAAAACACCCCGTGCAAAATTAAAGTACTTTTCACCAATGGACTAGTAAAAATTAAGAGTAAGGGTTTTTATTCTGATACCAGTACTTACAAGTTATTCAATTAATCAGATTTTTTAACAGCCATTTTGATAGCCAGTGTGTCATGAATTAGACCTCATACATGATTTTTATCTATAGTATGTTGGATTTTCTCCTGAAATTACTATGACCAGACTTCATCCCCGCAGATACAACATTCCTTAAAGTCTAATTATCCAATACAAATACCCTTTTCCCCCCTCCTTTCTAAGATATCTCCCATCAGGTCAGAGACTGGACATAGATGCAACACTGTATGTTTAAACACCTGAAGGTCAAATTTCAATTAGTGGCAACAACCATTAAAAGGAATAGGCAGATAGAGACAGAAACAATGTTTCCTGATTGATAAAACCTAAGCTACTATTTTGTATATTTAAAACTAGTAACTTTGTATATTGAATTTGTTGTAATTAAATATTGTGTTAATACTCACAAAGGCAGAGGGATACACATTTGAGATCAAAAGAAAATACGCTGCAGAAAACAGAGGCAGGTGGCGAAAAAATTTTAATCAACCACTGACTGACAATGGTAATGCTTGGATGTGGCAAAATATGTAGGTCACAGCTGGGGCTGCGTAGCCATGGGAAATACTGTACTCCTCATTAATCTTCAGACTCGCAGACAAGCCTTATTACTATTATTAATACTCAAAGCCCTGTCAGTTTAGAACCTATTTGTGGCACTAAGAACACTTCATAACCCTATCTATTTAGGACCAATTATCTAAAGTACTAAAGAAGCATTTGTTTTCTTGTTCCATTCTTATGTGGATGATGCCGTTATCTATTCTCCTCTAGACACTGGCATTCACTTGTTTATGATGTAGGTCATTATATTGAAGAGTGCATTAAAAAAAAGGTCAGAATAAACCAACTTTTGTTATGTAGCTATGTACAGATGTTGAAAAATATTTTAAAAAAATAAACAGTGCCTATAGGAGTGATGCCAAAGTTGTGGAAAGTGATGGCTACATGGGACTGTTCCATGGAAGGAAATACAAAGGTATGTCATTCTTAAGCCCTACAAGAAGTGAAGGCCAAAACTGCATGTTCACGGATGCAATAACAAGTTTTCAAGTCAAAATAATCAAATAACTTTTTCAATGTAGTGAAAAAAAAGTACCATGGCTTCAATACATAAATATATTACTCACAAAATGTAAACCAAATATTTAAATTAGAAATAATGATTAAGTTTTATATTTACCATTAACAATTTTCTTTTCATCCTCAGTAAAAGGAGGAAGACGACTTTGTGATAATCCCTGAGCTTGACTTCTATCTGCTACTCTTTTCTTCATTTCCTGAAAGCATAAAAAACAAAAAAATCATTTCAAAGCTTCAAACAATCAATTCCTATTATTCATGTAAATTATATGTCAATTCTATTTTAAGCAAATGGCAAATAATATCACAAAGAAGAGATACATTGATTTTGATTGATATTGATACATATTTTTCTTTACGTTTTGTATATTCTAGCTTTGTGCTAAGATATTATTTGAATGTCATTGTCAAACAGCAATCATAAAGAAAAATGGCTCAATCAATGTGCCTTTGGAAGCACAAGTTGACATATGTACAAAGAAATGACCATGCCCAATAAACTAGACATTATCTACTTCCTTTAATCGAGATAGCAGCCTTTAATTTCCAATTTAAAACCAGACAAAGTGTGGGAATATCACAATGCTTTTCTATGGCACAAGGTTTAGACTAATGTTTTTTTGTCTCTGCGAGTGCAATGAAGAGATAAAAAAAGAAGTTAATTGTATTATTACCTCTGGGTAGTCTCCATTAATAAATATGGGATGTGCAAACCAGCCACCATAAAAATCAATGCTGCGTTCACTAGCCTCTACATCTTTAATGTTTAGAGGATCCAGTGGTTGAGGCCAACCCTGGTTGATAGTGATGCCAACCTCACCTAAGAGATTTCATAAATCATAAAATGAATTATTTTACAAATTTCAAACTCTACATTTAGTACAAGTAAATTTTATCTTGTTGATTTTCATTTGATCAAATCTTTAAATATATCCATGAACACAATTAAATCTTTGGCCTTTTATTGCTAACATTAACATGGCAAATTATCTAGTGAGAGAGAATTTAAAAGGTAACTGCTTCTACTGACAACTAACTAACTATGTAATAATTTTATATGCAAAAATATTTTCATTTTTTCATAATAACAAATGTCTGTAGCTTTTCACAAGTTCTTGGGTAATAAGTGGTAATTTCCTAAAAATATGTACAATGTAATATTCTTAATATTTTAAACTTTTCTTTTAAATATTAGATAACATTTCTGTATTTAATTATATAATTGTGAGATGCTTACAAAATATTTTTTTTTAAGTTAAATAATATATATCGAAAGATACATTGCAATTTAAAATAAGTAAAACAATCATAATTGAGATTTGTCTGTTTTTTTATCCAAAGGAAAAACATAAAAAAAAAGGTAAAATATTGCATAGATGCTCTATGTTTAAAGTTTTCTGAATAAACTAAACAAAAATAAAAAAACAAACACCTTTCTGCGTGGCCTTGAAATCACGCTCATACAGTCTATAAGCTTTAGCATGTGACAGAATCAGATTATGACCACTGATGTATGCTCCACTGCCAGGATCTTTGTGGCCAGGTGCTGAGGTGCCATCTCCATAACCCATGATTGTTACAATAGGTGGCTCATTGAATGTGATCCATTTTTTTACCTAAATATATTACATAGTGTTGTAAGGGTAAAAGAAGATAAGATTATTCTTCGGCCACATGTCTTAAGTTACTCCGTAGAGATAAACCACTGTTGTTTGCAAAGGAAAGAAGAATATGATTTTTTGCTTATGAAAAAATATTTCTTTATAATCAAAATATACATGAACATTCTGTTTGACTAATTAAAGACATCAATGTTGAAATACATAAAGTAAAACTTTCCTGTCACAAACTGTTAATGAGGTCCATAAGAAAACAAAGAGACAGTATAAAGCATAAATTAGAGATCAGCTTTCATAAGGCTTACATTCCTTCAAAGAAAAGATGATAATTAGATGTTCTCTCAAAAGCCTAGTACCTTAACACCAAACCTTTTATATTTATATTTTTTGATAATTATGTATATTGAAAACATCAATGTTAAATACTTCTGAATTTTTTTTACTACTCAGCTCAATGAATAGCACATTTCTTTGATTCTTCATCAATAACACTGAGCAAGTTGAAATTTGAAAGCATGTAAACAAACCAAAACTTGTAAAAGCTGATAGTGCCGAAAAGATTAAAAACATACCCTGTCTCCAAACCTCTGGAAACACAATCGACTATACTCCACAAAATCATCCTGTATGCTGGAATTCAGCCAACCACCTTTGTCTTGTAGGGCTTGAGGAAGGTCCCAGTGATACAGTGTAACCATTGGTCTGTGAAAAAAAATAAACAGGTTTGAAGTAGTCAAAACTAAAAGTAATAAAAAATTGTAAAATAAAATATTGTCTAATGGGATTAAAAATATTTTAACAGACATTTACATTTAGTAGCAAAACTATCATAAATATTATTTAAATATTAACTTCTGCAAATAGATCAAAACTTGAAATAATGAAAAAAATAGGTTTAGGTTTATTTTTTTTAAACTTAGATAAAAAGGACATGGCCCTGATAAATAGTCAAATATATTTTTAAAGACATTCCTTTCTCTTTTTAATGAATGTATCTAAAAAGACTTACTGTATATTGTTAGCTAACAGTTCATTAATTACATTATTATAATATTGTATTCCAGGTTCATTGATGGTTTTTGGTGTACCATCAGACATGACACGTGACCAGGCTATGGAGAAACGATAATGGTTGACCTGAAAAAACATTTTTATATTAGTTAAAATCTGTACACTTCAAATGAAGTGAATTAAAATACAAAGTCATTTAAGATTACAGTGAACTGTATATATATCAAATATATTTCAGATTTTTTTTTTAACATCACATATTCCTTGGTATCCAGTGGATATCAATTAGCACACACTATAGTGACATTAAAAGATCAAAGAAGAATGAATGCCATGGTTTTACTGTATATTTTCTAAACAGATATCTACAATATCAATCACTTTTGATTAAACAAAAAGTAGATTTCTTACCCCAAGATTTTTGAGGAGTTGAACATCTTCCTTATATTTGTGATAACTGTCACAGGCCACATCTCCAGTTTCATTGTGAGCAATGCGTCCTGTATGGGCCCATGTATCCCAGATACTGGGGCCTTTACCTGTAAATGGATTAGTAATTTAAACTTTGACTGATATAGTCATTAGTTGTGTATACAATGAAAAATAGAGGCATTTAAATATAAAACAAAACTATTTAATTTATCATTTCTCATAGCCAAAATGTATTCTTATAGAGGAACAACTGTCTTTTAGTCCAGGATTTCATTTAGGTTATAATTTATACAAGTACTTTAAATCTCTTAAAGACATTTAGTGAGTTATTGTTGTGCAGGCAAATTGATCTTTCTAATTTTAAGCATAATTTAAGTCTTCAATGAGAATATACAAAGACTAGATTGAAAGAGACCAAAACAAACATGGAAGAGATCAGTAGACCAAGAAGCAAAGATGTCAGGATGGAAGACTAATTTCCTAATTGATAATAAAGATTATTATTATTTTCAGAATTATTATGAATGAAACACTACAGCACACATACTACATGGTGAACTAAACATAGACCTTACCATCAGCATTCCATCCACCTTCAATCTGATAGGAAGCTGTTGCAGTGGACCAGGCAAAATCATCAGGAAATTGATCATACAGGACTTCAAAATCATCCTCAACGTAAACTATGCCAGTAGATTGGCCTCCTTTACCACTATACACACAAATAGAGCAGTTCACTAGTGAAAAGTTTACCATAACACACACATATTGAGCATGAAGCAGTTCACTAATAAAAAGTTTACCATTATACACACACACATTGAGCATGGAGCAGTTCACTAATGAAAAGTTTACCATAACACACACACATATTGAGCATGGAGCAGTTCACTAATAAAACATTTACCAATAGACACGAATAGATCAAGGAACAGTTCAATGCATATCTACCTCTGTAACATTAACACTAGAAACTTTAACAGCAAAATAATTATTCTTTGTTAATACAGGGTAATAGAGCATGGAGTGTGTTGCTTGAATCAGCCACAAAAACCAATGACTTAGCAGAGTTTAAATCTCTAATTAACATACACAACTAGATTAACTTTTTTTTTTTTACAATTACAATAAAATTTTTTAAAATACTAAGTTTCCTTCAGGACCAACTTTTACCCTCATATAAACCAAAGAATGTGTATTCTAATTCTTTCATATTATTTTTGCATTTCTATAGCACACCTTTCATACTCCTACAACACTCTCAGTAACTTTATGGTCGAATCTCTTATGTGGATATGTGAGTGGGAGGGTGTACTTGGAAAAAGGTTTCTGTGCTGCCTAAATTTAGTCGCTCAGCAAACATCTAGCTCAGTTTGAGTCAGAGTTAAAATTAACTCAAGACCCCTCAGATATGAGACTTGGCCACACATCCCATTGTCGATTTACATTAATACCTATATTTTAGCATATATATAAGACTGCATATATTATAAACTGGTTTGAATTAGCGATCTCTCCTAGTGTTTAAATGCTTTAGTTTCTTTAGGGTTAGGATCCTTTAATTTTTAACTATTAACTTTTACTTTCAAAGTTCAACTTCATTATTATCTATTTACTATTGAATGGACTTATGTTTGTGTGTGTATGTTAAAATACAGAATGAACAAGTATTGTCATACCTATAGCCTTTTTTGAAACCATTATCTCTGATGATATTGGAGTAGAACTGAGCCGATGCTTTAGGGGTCCTGGTTCTATTGGGGTCAGTGAAGTCCACATAGTAAAATCCAAATCTCTCCGAGTAGCCTCTAGCCCACTCAAAATTGTCCATCAGTGACCAGGCTGTGTATCCTCTGACATCACAATCATCAAGTTTGATTGCTGAGATTTAAATAGACTTATTTTTAACAATCAAGTAACAATGAAATGATATTTCAAAATTACAGATTTTGTGGAAACTGATTTTAGATATTTACAATCTTTCCTTCAATAAAGACTATACTAGAAACTTGGCCTTTTTTTAGCATTGTATATGCAAATAAAGAATGGATGGTATGGTAAAGTTAACCAAGTTTAATTTATATCTACTGCTACAACATTACAAAAGTACACTTCAAACAAAATATTACTGTTTTGTTACACATTAACATGTTAACTTCAATCAGAGACAGAAAATACAGTTTTAATAAAAATATTTTTGGTGCAGATAAATTGGTCAAAATTTGAGGTAGTTCAATAGATTCCCATATTGCCTATCAAACTACCAAAAAGACATGATTTTATCTAAACAGAGCAAAGCCATATCACACCTAAACTGCTATGTTTATAGCAATGGTTAAAATTATTTAACTAATCAATCTCCTATTTAAAATATCTATTCACCTAAAATTGGAAAAGAATGAGTCATTTTTTTGTATTTTTTTTTTAAATTACTGAAAGGAAAGTTGATGCTTTTGTCACCTTTTAGCATCTGATTGATATGTTGCCTGTAGTAAGTAATTCTATGAGCGTCTCTCAGTGTTCCATTTTTGTCAGATATTCCATTTTCTGTGACGTATAAGGGGATGTTGTTATATGTTTTTTTAATCCAATTGAGAACCTCTCTGAATCCTGTAGGAACACTAAACAGCCAAGATGATCCAGAACTGTGGAAAAAAAAGAAATAACCAGTACAAAAAAAGCCAACTGATCACATAAATGAAGAGGGTGGAGATACACTTTGTTTTACACAATGAAATTGTTTAAAAATATACCAATGTAGAAACAAAAGTATACCATGATAAGATAATTCATGTGAATACTGTAGTGGCAAGACAAGCAGAAACTGAATGAAACAATAAATGAGAAAACCATGGCAAAACTAACCCAGTCCATGAAGGATCTCTGTCTCTAACAATGTCCTGATCATTGTCCCAACTGGGCGGGTCATAGGGTAGTTGACCTGGACTAGCATAGATAGATGTGTAGTAGTTCAACCCAACAAAGTCAGATGATCCTAGCAAATATTTAATAAACTTTATAAGTTTCTGCTAAAAAAATTATTTGCAGGCTTCTTAAAAATAAAGAGAATTGGTACATTTTATCATAGCTCATGTAATGGACTAACTTCACACTGACACCATTTGGAGAGCACAACACATAGAAAAAGAAAGCAACAAGCCAAACTTGTGACAGCCCTAATTTTATATTAACAATGCTCATTAATTTAAAAAAAAAACAATGAGAGAAAGGATATTTACATAACAACATAATTCTACAATTCCAACACAATACAATTATTTTCTAAACAGAAGGCAGGCAGCACATCAAGCTGTCTCAGTTTTTCTTTGATTAGGTTAGTACTCTCAGTTACATATGTTTGAACATTTTCGAACAAAGTACCTTTATTTTGTAAGATTTCATCAGGTGTAAAGGAAGGCAATCTTGATGTCTGACCTAGTTGATGACTCTTTTCTATGATCTTGGTCTTCATTACTTCAGGGTAGTCACCTGAACAAGTTCAATAAAAAATTTTCTATTGCCAATTATAAGGTATGAGAAAATTTTTTAACAAACTTAGCTTACACTTATTGCAAAAAATTAAGTATAATAATGTCCAGACATAGTTATAAACAATAATTAGTAGATATTTTAACTCAGTTATAAGCATACCTGTTTTAAGTATGGGGTGAGCAAACCAACCAAATCTAAAAAGCTTGCCTCTTTCTGCAGCTTCCACGTCAGCAGGATCGGAACTGTTCTTGGGGATGTCATTGTGAATGTCCAGTGTGATGCCAATCTGACCTTTGGTATTTAAATTAAGCAAATTTTGACATTCAATAATATTTAATATCAAATATATAATTTTAATTATAAAAATTTGAATGAAAAACACAAAAAGTATTTTACTGACCTTTGCCACCAGGGCTCTGTGACCTGTAGGTACTGTTGTACAGTTTATACGCAGCCACATGAGCCTTAATAAGATTGTGTGTGACAATGTAAACATTGGTTCCAGGACCCCATCTGCCAGGTGCCATTTGATCGATTCCATAGCCCAAGTATGATACAACCCATGGCTCATTTATTGTAATCCAATATTTCACCTTAAAAGAATAAGTGAACAATTACATAGACTAAAAGAAACATCACACAATATTCATAGTTCTAGATCTATATTGAATTCTCCCCTTAGAAGTTTAAGATGTATTTGTTAGTTAATGATTTAAGAACTAGATAGCCTATAGTAAATATAGATATATGCAGGGCTTTTTTTTGTGACAGTATGCACCAGTACGGCGTACAGGCACCTTTTTGAAAAAATTATTACTTTTCTTGTATTTTAACGTATGGTATTAATTTTTAGTAGTTAAAAGTTAGGCAATCAAGTACTGAGTACCGGCACCTATTTTTTTACAAAAAAAAAGCACTGGATATATGCCAAGTGCAGCCAGGGCACTTATCAACAGATTTCTCAAGAATAAGTCTAAATCTTATTCTAGAGGTTCTCCAGTCTTTTTTTACAAATCTTATAAATATATATTAAGTACTTTTATAAAAATGTTAAAATATTTAATTTATTTAGATAACAGTTTTTGAGCCACGTTTAGTGATACTTCATTTATGTTTCTAAGTTAATTAAAACAGAAGTTATAGACATAGTTATAACAATTTTAGTGGCGAAAATTTTGCTAATATTTAAAAGAAAATTGTGACAGAAAAATTTTGCAATAAAAATGTTATAACTTTTTAACTGTTAGAAATATTTGCATGAAGATTTCACCATAAATGCATGATTATGTCCTGATATTTATTGTAATTTCAAACAAGTGATGTTCAAACTTTGCACAATAATTTAAACTCAAGAGTCGAAGATAAATATTGCAGCACTGAAATATGTAGCAGTAACTGTGTGGTTATATATTCCCTCATCATAGATGTCATAGTCTATATTTTAGAGGTATATCTATATAGATAAAATAATTTTATTGATCCAATCAAATGGAAATTCATTTTGACTACAATTGACAACCTGGCGTAACTATTGTACAATAACAATATAGATAGATGCAAATCTATTATCTGTATATATAAATAATTTAATAAATGTGAACTCTGACACAAAAGGGTTCTACCACTTTCCATTTCGAAGTACACTATAGAAGGTAAAGGTACAATATAAAATGGTACAAATCATATATGTGTAGAGCCACAAACAAAATCTCATGAAATTTTAAAAGTGTGTCACTTACATCAGCACCAAACTCTTTAAAAATAAGATCTGCATAATTTCTAAAATGGCCAACCACATCTTCATTGAGCCATCCACCTTTTAATTCTAAAGCCTGTGGTAAGTCCCAGTGATACAAAGTAACCATGGGCTCTATATTGTTAGCCTTCAACTCCGCAATCAACCTGTGTTTGAAAAGATGACACACAGATAAAATAAAAACACTGATTGATATAAGACAAAGTCGTAAGATTCAAATAAATGGTATAGCTAGAAATTAATTTTAAATGTCCAAATTAGTTAATTAGTTAAAAGTGGAAGGGTTATTAGAGCCTACGGAATTAAACTTTAAACTTGATTAATTTGACTGTTTGCTCCCTACTTGTGGTAATATTCCAGGCCTGGTCTGTTGGTCGTTTTGTTAGTCCCATCAGGTAAAACACGAGTCCAGGCAATGGAGAATCTATAATGGGTGACCTTCAAATAACATAATTAATAAGATGGTGAGAAAGTCGCTAACATCATTGTTCATCAATTATCATTAGAAACTAAGTTTAGGCAGACAGGAGAGAGGAAAAACATTGTCATAATCCAGTGTTCCCCAAACTGTGTTCAGTGGAACACTAGGGTTCGCGAGCTATTGGAATAATTAACTCTATTAGGCCTGCAAGTAAATACATTTCTAAGTAAATGCAGAAGAGAAAAGACAAATTAATTGTATTAGCTCTTCTCTGTAGCATAAAAATTCTATAATAACAAAACTATGAACCTTGAACTGATCTATAATATATCCAAATTTTAGCAAAAGATTCGTTTCCATTCCAACGTTTAATGAATATAAAATGGCAGGTCTCCTAGGTGGAATTATTAGATCTAAGTTCTTAGAACGGTTTGCAACATTTAAGCTGCACTATTTGACGAACATTATTTTCATATAAATATAGGCCTAGATCTAGATTTAGATATGATTTTATTACATATCAACATCTTATCTTAACAGCAACAACAAATAGACCTATAAAGAAATGTTTTAAATTTTAAAATGTAGTCAGTTGTTGCTTTTACTGAAGGCGCATAATAAATAAAAAATAATCCAACATTTAGGCCTATAAGCAAAGTGTTCTACTACATTCTCGGAATGTGTGAAGTATTCCGTTAGAAAAAAAATTTGGGAAACACTGTCATAATCAAACTGCTATGCTAATGCGTTTAAAATTTTGTCATTAAGTAACATTTCCAATGGGGTGACATTAGAATAGACTATAGTTAAGTGGGGGGGGGGGGTTAATTTAGGCTGTATGCCTACTAGGTACTTTCCTAATTACTAGGTAATTATTTCCAAAATTTCTGGTGAAGAGTATAAAAACTAATAGCCTATCTTACGCAGCTACGCTACTATTTACTTTCTACAATTTTTCATTAAGCGAATATATTTTTAAAATGTATACCCAAAAGCTAATGTGATGAAGCACATCAAAGACCAATGAGTTAAGGATTTCTCAATATAGGCCTACAATTAGATGCTTTATCATTAGAAGAAGTTCTTATCTACTCAAATGTTCCGCCAATCACTTTTCCACAAAATTATCTTTTTATCTTATATAATAGGCTACAGACGTTACTTCAAAAATGACCTAAATTCTGCCAAGTCATTGGTTTTCCTGGCTAGCTCAGGCAACCCATTTCATGCTCTAAAAGCGCTAGGGAAGAAGGAGCATTTGTACAAATCTGTCCTAGCATATTAATTTATCTTAGCAGCATTTTGTTTTTACGAGGCTGGAGGCGAGAATACGATTTAGTCAATTGATCTTGTTAGCCCCAACGTAGCTAGGCCTACCCCTAACTGTTTGAGCAACTGGACGTCTTCCTTGTACTTGTGATAACTGTCACAGGCCACCTGGGCGTTGTCGTGGTTGTCAATACGCCCCGGTTCACTGCCGAACACATCCCAAATACTGGGGCCTTTACCTACAAAGTAACACATTGGGTGATGATTAGTATAATTTTTACAATGCTTATATCATCTAACTTTGTCTGTCTGTCTGTCTATCTGTCTGGTAAAAAGTTTGAACACGTTATTTCTCCTACACCTATTATTGGATCAAGTTGAAGCTTTGCACACTTATTCATTTTTGTAGACAAGACATGAATCAATAGAAAATTTAACCAATTAGTCGATTAATTAATGATTATTAATTATTTTGTTTGATACCAAGAAGGGAAAATCCCTTTAAATAATTGTACACGTTTTTTCTCTCACACCCATTCTCGGATCAAGTTGAAACTGTAAACAATTATGTAAACTTGAAACAATTAAAACAAGGTTACAAAGACAGTTTGTGTGAAAACACAAACTCAAAATCGGCTCCCGGAGTGGTCCACCCAGGCAGGTAAAAAGGCAGGTTTCAATATTTTTAGAAAGAATATCATTATGAAATTCTATCAAAGGCAAATGACAGAGAAGAATGGAGAAAGAAGGTTGACAGATCCTGTGTGCTGCCCCAACGATCCAGCAGACCAAGGATTAGGTGAAGGTGAAGCTAAATGTGAACCTGGCCTAAATGATGTCATATAATGATTATCTAATAATCTAATTGAACTAATTGTTTTGTAAAGGGTCAATCTCTTATTCAAAGTCTCAAGAAAAAGGGGAAAAAAAATTCGATTAAAAAAATGTCCTGAGTTAAGTGTCCTATGATATAGTGCAGTGATGACCAACCTTGCTCACCCCGCGGGCCATTTTAATTACCAACACTCTTGTCGCGGGTCAAAAAAAAAAAAAAGATACAGAAACGAAATGAAATTAGCTTGAAATTAATAGAAAGTAAATACCGTAGTTTAACAAGCTTTTATTCGCGGCTCAAATCAAAATGTTATAAATTTGTTTTTCTTTTCTTTTTAAACAGCCACACTTTCTTTATGATTGATTAACCAAGCGACAAAGAG
The DNA here is from genome assembly GCA_030265305.1 of Biomphalaria pfeifferi. Classification (NCBI taxonomy): domain Eukaryota; kingdom Metazoa; phylum Mollusca; class Gastropoda; family Planorbidae; genus Biomphalaria; species Biomphalaria pfeifferi. The sequence goes on from JASAOG010000024.1 coordinate 2,447,894, forward strand.
ATATTAGTCACATGGTAACGCCCAAAGGTCTAAAAAGATTCTAGATATTACCGCCAGTCTCGTGTTGGAACTCAAAGGAAGATGACATAATTATTATATTGTGTAGATCATTTAATCTAGTAGAAATATACATATTCTGTTTTATTCAATTACAGTTAACCATTGTAATTATTGTGAATAGCTTTTCCAAGTTTTGAATTAAAGTATTTGTATTAGACGAGGACAAGTTTCTTCATTGAATGTAATAATAATATACTTAGATCGTCTTATCGATTATCAACTTCTAAACGATCCTCTTATCAACTGGCAACTTCTAGACGATCATCTTATCTACTAGCAACTTCTAAATGATCATCTTATCAACTGACGATTTCTAGATCCTCGGCAATCACGATCATTGTTTGTGCAGTTTAGATCAAGTTCAAATTCAACGTAACATCTAGCACATCATTGATGATCGTGACAGCTTGAATAGTTGATTTTAAAAATTACATTTTTCGCTTTAGAACGGATGGACGGACGGACAGACCACACAAAATTACAAATAGCGTCTTTATCCCTTTCTGGGACCGCTAAAAATTAGTCATTTAGGCGTCAACTTGCTTTAACTTACATAGAACAATGGTTATGTCTGTGCTGGATGTTGCAAAATATATAGGTCACAGCTGGGACTGCGTAACCACGGGAAATATCGCATTCTTTATTAATCTTCGGACTGGAAGACAAGCTTTATTATTATTATGTTACGGACGAACGAGTATTCTTTCTCTGGCGCTGCCAGGGTCGAATTTCCCCTTTATTATTATTATTATTACTATTATTGGTAGCTTATTATTTTGTTTGATATCGAAAAAGGAAAGGGAAATAACTTCTACATTACTGACAGAAGTACATGGAAGTCTAATTCATAAAGTGCTGGTTGTGAGTTTGTATGTGTTTTCGTGTGTGATAGTTGTTCGTATTTGCATCTGTATTGTTATTGTTACAGTAATTACCCTGAGGTGGCCAATTGCAGTCAAACTGAATTTCCATTTGATTAAACTAATAAAAATTATCGTATCTTATCTTAAATATAGGTGTAAGTGTGGAGTTCTTTCCATTAGATAAGCTTTATTTTTTTTTAAAGGGTTTAAAAAATATTTTGCTTGCTATATTTAATATGTCATATTAGGAAATAATGATTGAAAATTGATCTAGCACTTAGGCCTACATGAAAAATATTTTATTGATCATGATATTTGTTAAGGGGGCCTATTTTTATCTCCAATACTTTAGCTAATTAGTTAAATTAGAGCAACTATGATCCCATTAGAGCTGAGTGAACTCATGGGCGTCCATATAAATTCCGAAATTAAAAATCCCAGTCATTACCGTGATCCTCTCGGTTCGGAAGCCTAGCGCTTTCCTGCGCAGAAAAAATTGCATATCTGTATATATAATTCTCTACGTCGTCCTACCATACGGGACACCACGCACGCACGCCGACTCTCTAACCCCTTCTTCCGCCTCCTCTCACCCCCTCCCGCCCGCACCCGCGCTTTCCTTGCTCTCCAGGCATGCACACACAGTCGTTTGTCCAAACCCACCCCATTTGAACAATTGTGTCTTTCAGGAAGTGTTCACCCGTCACTTAATAGCGGCGTATGCTACACCGCGGGTCGGCTAGTTGTGCTATATTTTATGAAAATAAGCCGTTGTCCGCCGGGAATCTATTTATTTTCTTTTCGTCGTCTGCGCTTGTCTTCAACAAGAACTTTTCTTTGGTCTTAAATATGTGTCCGGTGACCTTGGTAGGAGCTTACCTGACCAGCTGTCACTTACAAAGACCATCTGCTTTCTTTATGCCAGTGAGAGCGAAATGGTGGCTGAATTATCTTATAATGGTTCCAAGTGACATCTCCATTACCTCGTCCTCTTTTAAACTTGCTTGAAGGCTTTATTTACAAATATCATTATAAAAAAAAAGACTGCTTTAAATACGCTACTGTTTAAAATATCCTTACCGTCTTCATTCCACGCCCCCTCCACCTGGTGAGCTGCAGTGGCCGCCGCCCATACAAAACCATCAGGAAATGTGTCGAAAAGGAAATCTTTATCTCCTTCCTGAAGATCTTTGTCAAGGTCGACTCCGTCCGATGTAACATTGGTCGCGATCTGAGATGCTAGAGACAGAATGAGGCACAGGATTGACAGGCGTCTCATCAAGTTGACATCCATGGCTCCTGTTAGTTGGTTCTAAACTAAAATAAAAGTACAATTACAAGAAAATCTAAACTAGCCTTTCGTTACTTTTTAAATATTGTTTAATTTTTTTTTCAATTGGAAATATTACATTTCTGTGATGATTTTTATAATTATAGCAATGGGTTGGGGCTAAAATAAAAATAAAAAAAGGAAAATGCTTAGAGTCAAGCTGACCCATTAAACAACTTCTGACAGAACTTAGGCTGGTGAAGGTCCCAAGCTCTAATCAGTTATTTCCCTATTCTTTGGACTCAACGTGTTAGGAGGGGGGACAGATGTGTGGACATCAACGATCCGACTACTGTTTATGTCCTGGCTTTCATCTCATCACTAGTAGATGATTCATATTCATCCAAAGAATGGCCAACACATATGGCTATTTTATTTCTCTTTGTCCACCCTAGCAACCCTTACAAATGACTAAATAATTTAATGCTTATAGGATTGAATAAAATCGAAGAGATTACCGTAGAAAGAAATTTGATATCCCTAAATCATTAGCTCCAAATTATGCTGAATTAAAACTACTGGAATTAAAAGCAGCTCGACTGTTTTTTACTTTCTCCAACCATGCAAATTGTTAGAGAAATTTTGCTTGGCTCTTACAACTATATAAATATATATATATATATATATATATATATATATGTATATATATATATATATATATATATATATATATAGGCATTAAGGTAAAGAATGCTATTATTGCGCTTTGTTAGATTAGAATTTCTTATCTTCGTCTAAGGTCACCATGGTACTTGTTTCATTACTGGTGCGGTCAAGAAATCAGACTATTTAAGTCTGGGAATTAAGATAGTGGAGGCAACACATATTGATAGTTAATGTGTGTTTAGCTTTTAAACAACACACTTGTCATTAACTATTCTTTAGTTAAGATCGCTGCTGTCCCAATGTGACCTATTATTATCTAATTGTCCTATAGACAACATAAAAAATAATATCCTGGCTAATGTCAATGTGGACAGTATAAGACAAAGTTTATGTTGGATAGTTGTGCTGGATGGGATCCGGGTCCAATCCCTGTGACGGATGACAGCAAAAGAAAAGCAATTCTAGTGAGCTTACAGCGTAGGCCTAATTATGGCATCCCACAATACCTTTATAAGACTAACTCTGACGTTAGATTACTTGTACAGCCATGGAAGAGGGACAGCTAAATGTCTATTACAAAGAGTGTTGCAGGTTTATTTAGAAACCGATAGGAGACGAATGAATAAAACAAGCAAAATAAAAAAAAATTAAAAGTTTTGATTAGGGACTTAGGGAAAGAACCGCATAGTTACTGCTATATAAATATATATATATATATCAATACTACAAGATTTATCTCCCTTTGTCGATATAAAACAAAATTAATTAATTGCCACTAATTAATTAATTTGTATTTTTTAAAATTGGTTCATATGTTGTCATCGACAATGAATAATTGTGCAGCTTCAAGGTGATCCGAAAATGGGAAGTGGGAGAAATAACGTGTACAAGATGTGTACCAAACAGACAAAGTGAGTTGATATAGGCTTTGTAATAATGTCTAAGAATCGACCTCCAGCTATTTGACAGTTGGGCAAAATAATATGGTCAAATCTAGTTAGGCTCATAAAATACTGCATTCTTCCTCCATTTTCAGACTCAACGACAATGCTTCCCTACTACTTAGTACTTAATACCTTTGGCTACTAAATCTAACCTCTAATATAAAGGAATGCTTATCATACAAGAGCACCTCAAACATCTAATAAATATTAAAGTTGCCTATTCCTTGTACTATCCCAGGTGCTAGCAAACTATTCTAACCCATGTCCTTACTAGCCTAACACATATCTTACTAAGCTCATGTTCTAAGCCTTGACCTATCTCATCATAACCATTCTTGCTTATAGGCTACACATATAGAGATCTACATTCACGCACCGTCATTAAAGTACATTGCTAATATGAACAAATTTGTATATTGCGTGTTGAATATCTAGACTCCCACAACAAAATTAAGTGAACAACAGCTAACAATCCATGTAGGTGTTATGTGAAAGATCAGCTTGTTGTTCAGTTCTACCTCAAGTTGACAAAGTAGAGACAGTAGGTTAAAAATGACTTAAATAGGTCTGAGTTTTTTCTTGAGCACACAATCAAGTTAAGTACAGTACATTGTGCTTGCTTGATGTTTGGTTTAATTTAATATATTCCTAGATGTAAAATGTAACTTTAAAAAAGACAGGAACGTGTGGTGGACAAAAAAACAACATAAAGTATTAAAAATAAGAAACAGATGTAACAAAATAAGAAACAGATGTAACAAAATAAGATACAGATGTAACAAAATAAGATACAGATGTAACAAAATAAGATACAGATCTTATCTTCTTATTTTAATATTACAGACGTTACTTCAAAAAAGAAGATAATTACGTTACGTCCTAGGCATCGTTAATCAGTGACTTAAACTCTGCTAAGTCGTTGGCTTTCCTGGCTGATTTAGGCAACCCATTCGACTCTCTAATGGCACTAGCGTTTGAAATAAGTTTGAAATAAAGAAAATCTTTATGTCTTTCTGGGTATCTCACTAGGTTTTGTTTTTCCCTTTGTAAGTTATGGTTTGGTGTTTTATGTATTATATATACTTTACTTTTTATTCTTATTATACTTTTTACTTCTCTCTAGAACGTGTAGTTCAGTTATTTTTTCTGATAATGTAAAAAAAATGAGTAATTGGTTGGATAATGTTACAAATCCATTATTGAATTTTCTTTTCATTTAGATATTCATAAACATATTTGAAATTTACTACAGAGCCTTACATTCAATACTTTGTCCACATATCGTGGTCTTCGTTCACTAAACATCATACACTATTTAAAATGTGATAACATTTCTGAAATCAAGCTAAGACTACAAATGAAGGATGACTGTGATGTTAGGAGATCTGCATTCCACATCGACTTTGTTAAGTCCCCAACGGAATGTCTCAATCAATATTTCCCATTTCTCTGACATTAAGCTCCTCTTTCCGAATCGGAGGTGGTCTCTTACGATGGTCAGTTTGAGGTGAGCGGATGGCTCAGTATTTCTGACACTTAGTACTTTTAGTAGCCCTACTGTAACATGGACTATATGTTTCAACATATTCTTTTCATTACTTTAGGTAACAAAATATTACGTACATCTTTAGCCTATATGCATGTATTTTTTAAAGACGCAATAAAAGTTCTAAATTAATATATTTTTTTAAATAAAAAGTATTGATAATTACCTATCAATTAAGTTACCAGACTCTCTCTCTCTCTCTTTCTCTCAAGTGTAAAAGCATATACAATAGGAAAATTATTGGATTCAAAATTCGCTGTTCGTTAAAATAATGTGAAATAGATAATCAACAGTTATCTATCGCAGATACCTAGCTGCTTGATCGTGTGGTATGCGATCTGTACAGTCTTCGCGATGGTCCCAAATTCGAATTCTGCCTGCCGACATTAACCCTGCCGTTCAACTCTGGAGGACCATCCAAAACATGTACAAGCAAACAAAACAGAACAAAACGTGCTAATTTTGTAATATAGCAATACAAATATATATATATATATGATATATATATATATATATGATATATATATATATATATATATATGATATATATATATATATGATATATATATATATATAAACACTTGAATAAAAAAAAAACGAAGCGTATATTAAGCGTAGTTGTATCAATTAGTTTGGATCAGTCATGTAATAAACTATATAATGGGATGAAACTAACGATAAAAAAAAGTCTGTGTAGTTACAAATATTTTGTTTAACAATTGTTTTTGTTTAGCATAATTTCATGCTTTTAGCTTTCTCAATACGCTATAATCCTGTCAGTTGTTTGGACCAGTAGGGGGTGGGAAAGTAAGAAGGGGGTATCTTGTTGAATGTTACCCTGACCGCTTTTTAAATGCATTCTTTTTTTTTTAAAGTTAAACAACCTGAATTTGAACTACAACTCTATCAAGCCTTCTCATGCCGATACGCTCCCCATAGTGCCAATGAAGTGCTTGTGAAAATAGAAGGTTTTATAGTTATCTATTGTTAGTTTCAAACTTTTCTCTCTACAAAGTATAAAGGGGACTAAATTAACTTAAACCACCACATCAATCAAGTACAATTTCTTTCCCTTGTGAAACATACCAAACAAAATAATTAATTACCAATAGTTAATTAACTAATTGGTTAATTTTTAAAAATCGATTCTTGCTTTGCCAGGTAAAAGAAACAATGGTGCAAAATTTGAGCCATGATCCGAGATTGGGTGTGGGAGAAATAACATGTACAAACTTTTTACCAGACAGACAGAGTGAGTTGATATAAGCCTTGTAAAAATAGATGAATTCTTAAGAAATGTATTGGTCACAACAATAATTAATTCCAACTATTCTACTTTACTAGTAAGCTGTGCATGGTGTAAAACTGCTCCCACATTGGAATGGCCACTGGGCAATACAACAGCACACAAAGAGGTTATGACGGGGAGGGATGCTCACCTGCCACTCAGCAATCAGTGTTTGATCTTCTCTCCTGGATATCCAGGACTAAACTATGAGTATGGTCTCCACTATAATGACTTTTAGTTTTCACTTTGTTTTATAAGTTTTGTACGTTCTATGTTCTAATGTAGATCTCGACCTGACGCCATATGATGTCTGTGAGGAGGGTTAGATCTATACCTTACGACTACTTTTTTTAAAGCTTGTCAGTTACCAAAATGACTAGTTTCAAACCATTCTTAGATAATCATAACTATGTTATTTGATGTGTAACGGGAGAGTTTCATTCTTTTTTTTCTTCTGTCACTAGAGTTATTATAATCTTGATCACTTGATCTAGATTCCATTTTTTGTAGACTTCTAATTTCATGAAACCCTTTTTAACAGTCAGTCATAAAAACAGGTTAAAGTTTTTAATCGTCTGACACTGAAGTCGAAAGTCTGAAATAGGAATTTTTTTTAAAAAAGTAAAATTGTAACATCTAGATCTTGTGAGTTACTTTTTTTGGGTAAAGAAAATGTACTTTAATTACTGCAAACAAAGTGTCGAAGAGTTTAGTGACTGATCTTTTGCTTTAATTTTGTTTATTTTACGTGAAATTTTAATACTAAACCATCACTTGCCCTAGCACAGCCAAGGGGTTTTTAAGTTTAAAACCCCCCTACCAGAGAGTTTTGAGTTTGAAAACCCCTACCATGGGATTTTGAGTTTGAAAACCCCTACCAGGGGGTTTTGAGTTTGAAACCCACTACCAAGGGGTTTTCAGTTTAAAACCCCCTACCAGGGGGTTTTGCATTTAAATCCCCCTCTTCTATAAAACAAAAAAAAATGCAAACGACAATCCCCAAATTCCAAGAGGACATCTAAGGAAGATTTTGATTTTAAACCTCTCTCCAAATTTACGATAAACCCCTCTTCAATGTAAAAAAGCAAATTACATACTCAAAATTGTATGAGCATAGCCAAAGGGGTTTTTAGTTTAAATCCCCAGCCAGCGGGGGTTCAAGCTAAAAAAATAAATCTTCAAAATAAAAAAATAAAAAAATTCGCAATCAAAATGCTATGAGCGTAGCCAAGCCTATTATTGGGTGTTTTGAGTTTAAATTTCCCTTCAGAGGGGTTTGATGTAAAAAAAAATACCTCTTCAATATAAAAAAAAAGCAAATTTCACACTAAAATTCTTTGAGCGTAGTCAAGCCAATGGGGAGGGGGGGGGGGGGTTAGGGTTTCAACCCTTCTCCTTTAGATGGCTTTTTAAAAGTTTAAAACCCCTGAAGATAGTTTTGAGTTTAAAATCCCATACAGAGCGTTTTAAGGTTGAAATCCTCTCTCTTCAATATTATTTCTAATGCAAACTATAGTCACTAAATTCTATGACCGTAGCTAAATATGGTTTTGAATTTAAAAAAAAAACAACTCCAGCTATATTTTAGTTTTAAACCCCCCAACAAATGATTTTGACGATAAAACTTCCCTTTTCAATATAACATCTAAAGCAAAATAGTCACCTAATTCCAAGATCGTAGCCAAGAGAAGTTACACATGTCTACCAGTGGCTGGGCTCCATTAATAAAGTGCAATGAATATTCATCTGCCGAAATTGAAAAGCACTAAATGTGGCTCTACAAAGATGGCTAAGACGGATTTTAGGAGTCAGTTATAGAGATCGGGTCTAATTCAGGGAAACCCTATGCCGAAGTGGGAGTCGACCCCTTAGTAAGATTGTGACAGAGCGTCGCATGAGGTTTGCGGGATATGTTCTCCGACAAAATGAATTACGCATAATAAGAGTTGCGATGACATCCTAGTACAACTTGGCGCCACACTTTCATTGAGGTCCTCAGAGCAAGTGGGAAGAGGCTTCAGACATTGCCAGTGACAGATTTTTGTGGAAACAGCTTGCCAGCAAATGCGCTGTACGGCGCGGGAGTCAGTAAGAATAGCACATTAGGTTTTTGAAATAAAACTTTTTAATAGCAAAATAATGCACTGTAGGTACCTCAGAATATGCATTTAGTTGGCTTTCAATACCAGAAATAGTGCTTGACCCCTCACTGGCAAGGGCGAGGAGTCTACAATTTTTTTCACTAACTCCAGGAAGAACCTATTCTAGGGCACAATAAACGTCTTCCAAAGGAAAGAAGGGTCAGAATGTAATAGAGATTAATTATGTACACACACACATTCATTCATACAAACATATATATATATATATATATATATATATATATATATATATATATATATATATAATATCAATGTCGCCAATGTATTCGATTCTTATGATTAAGGATGAGTGTAGTGTTTCACATTGCCAAACAAAGTCACAAACACAGTTGCAACTTGCATATTTTTCCACATCTGATACAAATTTATTCATATATTTACTTTGAAGGGCTATAACTCTCACCGGCGAGGAAGAAAGTTATGTCGATTTTTACCTCGATGGAAAAGTGGAGTTAACGGACCTTGCATTTTCCCTTCTAGTCTATCCACTCGGTGAACCAAAAGGAACACTACTGAACTATTTGTGTAACACAGGTGACATATCAATAGTGATATCTGAGCGCTACTCTCTTATCTTTTAATTTATTTTATAATGAATATGCTTAAGTGTTTTATGTCGACTAGGTAACAATTTATTCATATCTTTTCCAATGGAGCATATAACGTTACTGTTCTTACATTTGTTGGCTTGTCTGACATGTTTCAGATGTTTCTTCAGAATTTAAAATTATTATATCCTAGCCCAAACATTCCGTAAAACGGTGGGGGATGGCTGCGAGCAGGTGTCGAACCTTGGACCATTAAGACGACACTTCAGAGATCAAAACACGCGACAAAGCAGCCATCCACGTAATGTGTTCACATGTTCCGTGCTGCATCTAAATAGCCCAAGTAATAATGAGAAAAGAAACCAAAAAAAAATAAAAACTGCTTAACTCAAAATAGATTTAATGAATTTAGATATACTTCTTTTAGGGCTTGACTGGACACAAACAAAATAAAGCACATCTTATCTTATCTTATCTTATATAATACAGACGTTACGTCAAAAAAGAAGACGATTAGGTCCTACACTTGTTCCTAAGTCAATCTATTCATGCATGTTAACCAGTGACTTAAATTCTGCAAGTCACTGATTTTCCTGGCTGGCTCAGGCAACCCATTCCATGCTTTAATAGGAACATTTGTACAAATTTGTCCCAGCATACGGAACGAGGAGTATTCCTTTATCTTTCTTTCTGAGTATTTTATTAAATTATGTTTTTGTATTTGAAGATTTTGATTCATTGCTTTATGTATATTTGCTACTTTACTTTTGAGTCTTCTATCCCGAAAGCTTTCTAAATATAGTGATTTTACTAAAGGTGTTAATCTTGTCAAATGTGAATAATCGTTTGTAATGAATCTCACTGCTCTATTTTGTGACTGTTCCAGTTCCTTAATGTTTTCTTTGGTTGAGGGCTCAGAGTGGGATTGAGCAATAAATTACAAATACAAAACACAAAAGTGATAAAATACACATAAAGACAAACAGATAAAAGTATATTTCATAATGTACAAATGCTAGGACAAATTTATACAAGTGCTCTTCATTCCCTAGAGTACTTTAATGGGGTGCTTGATCTGTCAGGAAAACCAATGAGCTAGCCGAGTTTAAACCTCTTATTTACTTGCATGACTAGATTAACACATGAATTCGCGTAGGACGTAATTATCTTCTATTTTGAATGGGCGTCTGTAGCTAATAAGATAAGGTCTATTATTTATAAGATAAACAACTTGAAAAAAAGGAGAAAACACTTAGATGTTTGGCGATATTTACCATAAAGTAACCTACCATTCGGGATGTTGTGTTTGTGTTACGTCCACAGGTAACGTCATCAGGGCGTCTGTTCTGGAAGGTCTTCTTATAATCTCATTCTGGGATGAATATGGAGTGTCTGTAGGAGCCACTGCAGTGTCAGAAGTGCTCATTTCAGATCGTTGGCACCACCTGCTGGTCTCTCGAGAGTATAACACAGGGAGAATAAAGGTAAGTGCAAACCAACAAAGACAGATTACACTTACATTCGGGTGGAATAAATGTAAGCATCAAAACATAAACAACATACAATGACGTAATATAATATAATATTAGCATATCCTTCCTTTTGAAGTTATTATCACAAATAGTGATATTAACTTAGGACAAAGGTAAACTTAACCAATAGATTGGGCCCAATTTCAGTTGAACAAAAGTATTTGTGCAGAATTTTTATTTATCATCGACAGACACTTTTTTTTTTATCAATCATTGTTCCTATTGCAACCGCACTACTTAAGTAGATTTTACCACGTATAACAGTGAACTTCTGGAGCAAACGTTTCGAATAAAAAAAACCTCTGAATATAATTTCTGAATTTAACGAGAATGTTTATCAATCAAAATTAGCACAAACGTACGTTCAAACTTGTAGGTGCCAAATTTTCTGTGGCTGACTGCATGGCACCCAGGCATCGTAGTTTTTCATATTTATCCAGTGACGTGGCGATATACGCCCACCCCTTTAAAACTCTTATCCAAAGTGAATTATAACGCCGCAAAGGCTTAGTTTCATTTGACTCGGCGCTTTTAGCGGCTCCCGAAAGGGGAAAAGACACTATTAGTTTTGTGTGAAATGTCTGTCTGTCCGTCCCGTTTAGATCTCGTAAACTAGAAAAGATAGTGAAAATCCGACATCATAATGTTTTAGTCTATTCAAAGTTCTGATGCAAAGGCTACTTTTTTCTTTTCTAAAAGCGAAAAATCTAATTTTTAAAATCCCTTATGAAAGCAGTTTTTTCATAAAAATACACCACGTTTACAACTATTCACTCCTAATAATAACAAACACTGGACCGCTGGGGGCACCATTGCTGCAATATACAAACTTTCTTTCTCCATTCTTCTCTGTCATTTGTCTTTGACAGAATTTCACTCTGATGTTCTTTATGAAAATATTGATACCTGCCTTTTTACCTGCCTGGGTGGACCACTTCGGGGCCGATTTTGAGTTTGTGTTTTCACACAAACTGTCTTTGTAACCTTGTTTTTTTTTTTGTTTTGTTTTTTTTCGGTATTGCTTCCCGTGACATGCGTGTCGGAAATAATTATGCCCCTCGCGATGACGAAGATTGGACATCCGCCGATTCCTTATCATCAAATTGTGACTTTTTCATAAGTAATTTAAAACCAAACAACAATCGTTCGTGTCCAAATGTATTCACTCATGCAGTCTATATTTATAAGTGTAACTCTTTTGATTAGGTGTTCCACAACGGTGAGCTTATTGACGACATCGACGATGACTTCCCAAATAAGATACGTCTACCCGCTAAGGGCTCCATCCGCCTGGGAAGCGCTCAAAAGGATACTGACGACAAGTTCAAGGGTCGATTCTCTTGCTTCCAGCTTTATACAAGTTTACCAACAAACGAAGATGTGCGATCAAGTCTCAAGTACTGCAAGCCTGATCAATGGAAGATACATCCGCAGAGTAAGTCACTTTGTTGTATATTTTTTAATGCCCTTGAAAGTGAAGGCTGTATATAGTGTTTATTGTTTGTGGTTAATGTGGCATATACGACGTTTTTAAACTTAAAATATGTTTTAACTGAATGTATATGTGGGAAATATATGGTTATTGAACATAGCCCACAATAATAATTGTGGGTCGCTGAATAGGCCACATGAAACTTTCGTAAGCCTTGGACCATAGAAACAGATCACAAGGTCTGAAAGGAACTATAGTTATAATGGCAATGTTTTCCATTCGAAGATTAAGAATGGGTGCACACATGAATACGTAAACCCAGTTGCGACCTGCATATTTTTTCAACCTCTGATACAGACAAAGCCGTTGTCCGCCGGGGTCTGCTTAAGTGTTGCTACGTTTTCTGCGCCTCAAAATTGTGACCCTCGGCCTTCGTTAGAGCTCTCCATATGTCACTTTCAGAGGCTAACATAGCCTATGATGTGCATTAATGTTTGTGTGTATGACATCTCTATGCATTTAGCATTAAATAGTTCAAAAATGAAATTGATAGATGGAATTTTGCGAGAGGGTTTTACAGCAGGCATAGTAATAAAAGTTTTGATTACGCACTTACTGGACCTTTCCCCTGATTCCTCATCAATTTTTGCCATTGCTCTTAGTCAGAATACAACCACATTAACATATCAAGCATGGGGCCCAAAACATTTTACAAACATCTAGAGCATATTAAGAGACAGGCGGATAACTGATTCGATGTTTCATTTGGTATAATGAGATTTAGTTATATATAAATAAAATGAGGCTTCCTTTAGTATAAAGTATAAACAATTAACACATTATTTTCACTGGAAACAGTAGAAACATGTGTTCCGAAGAATGATGAATGAAGATATATAAAGCATGACACAAACTACTGTTGATTGGAACTATTTAACCAGGTATTTAAAACCTGTAGTTTGTATCACTGCGCTCCATGGACTCAACACTTCTACTGATGCACGTTTCTCTCTCAAAAGTTACGGTTTGCAGGCTTTTTCAGCATACGGACAGACAACATGTTACATTAGACAATTAGATTGAGAAAATATAATGCCTATAATGTGGGCTAAATGTAGAAAATATCAGAATTGACTAGTTATAGAAAAAAAAATTCGCTTTCACTTTCAGTAGATTAAAGGGAAGCAACTAATATCCAAATGGCAGCAGCAACAAACCTCAAGCATATCTTGCTCAGCTTACATGGCTATCTTTTCAATATTACTACGAAGTCTAACACTGTAATATAGTAACTTCTTTCTTTTTTTTTTCGTAATAAATGTGCATAAGTTTATGTATTTTTAAAAATACATTCAACTTACCTCTGCTCTAGTTCTGCTAGAACAGAAAACAGAGGGAGGTGTAGAGAAGTTGTGTGTGGCGGACTATGTGGTACCCAGAGAGGATGAGGATCTAGAACCCAAATCATGTGAAGTTCTCAACATGGCCTGTCTTACCTCTGGTAAGCCTCAACACTAAATAGCTTAAGCATCTATAAACCCGCGACTAAAAAAGTGGGCACTGCGCAACGACCTAACATTAATCATTGTTTGCTAAAAACAAATACAACTATGACATTCGCGCAGTGCAAAGCATTGCTGTCAAGGGCTCGTGGTGCATCGGTTGTAGGGATACTGTAAACATGAGCCTTTAAGAGCTTTGAGATTTTTAAAAATGGAAAAAGAGAGAGAGATAAAAGCGGCGGGGGGGGGGGGGGGAGAGAGTAAAAGCAGGCTTGGTTTGATTTAACGATAGTCTTGGAATGTCTTATAATTTCAACAAGAATGCTGTGATATCTATGCATTTACAAAAATACCGAGTGTAGCCATTTCGGTAAATATATTAAACCAATGAATAAATTAGGCTTTCCCCGCTTTTTTTACAAATTTTTCCGATGGGCTTGCAAAAAACTCGCTGGAAAGACTCAACTTGTAATAATGAAGCATTACATGAAATATTTACAGAATATCAGCTTCATAATGGAGGAATGGATTTTCAAAAACTGTTCAATTTTTCTTTTGATAGACGTGTCTCCACAAGCTTAAAACTTAATTATTTTAATGTAAAATAACTTGTCAAAGGCAAAATAGTGAACTTATTGTACCTTATTGTACTTTGTGAATATAGACGAGGTAGGTCGTTTGAGAGATCGAGAGTTTTAGTTAGTAGAAGAAGTCGAATTAGTTAGAAGAGTCAAGTACAGAAGCGTGGTAGCAAGACAGTATGTGGTATCAAGTTGTTGTTGCAAGTTGTAATAAGTTGAATGTAAGAAGTTGAAGCAAGTAGTTGTATTGATGAAACAATATTTTACATAAAGTCGTTTACCGGGAGTGGACAAAGTGATATGAACGTATATGTATATGTGAAGCTGGAGAGTTATTATATTCATTCAATATCTTCATGGCAGTTGGATTTATGTCAGCTAAATAAACATCTTATTGAGTCACGTTCGCAAGTAGCTCCTGTAATCGTTGTTAGTCTAGTCTCATTAGGCTACTGTAATGCTACTTGGGAATGATATGCCTACAAAAGCATCCTACAAATTAATGATAATTATCATTATATCAGTGACATATTGAATGGTGTCAGAAGTGGGATAAATAATTGTAATGATGCCTGCAATCAAGGTAGACTTCTTAAGTCTTAATTGTTGTTGTTGTTTTAGAGCTAAACTGGGATAGCGTTCTTCAAAAAAATAAATGGTCTTCGAGCCTGAGAGACAGCGCATACTTTCATCTGATTGGTCGAGACAAACTTCCATCTGGAGCAGACGAACTAGTCATCGGAGACATCTTGGTAACCGAAAAAAAGGTATCCTCATTAATACAGCTCACCATAATAAAGCCTCTTTTTATAGATAATTATAGAATATAGTCAGTTTACTAGTTCACTCTAAATGTGTAGTTACTCTACAAGCTAACTCCCTTCAATGATTTTCTTCTTTGTTTATCGTGGATTATGTCCTTCAATAGCAATCTTCTTTCTTTTCGTTCTACACACATTGTGCTGATTCAATCTCTAAGTAGGCAAGCTAAGGCTACAGAAGCTCTCAGTTTCTTCTAAGTTCCATCTTCTTTTTTTTTTGTTCTTTCTTTCCTTGATATTTCCGTCTCTCTTGTTACGCATTTTATTATGTCTTTCATTCGAAATTTTCCACTCGTGTTTTATTCTTAACATCATTGTTCTGTTTTCTCTGAATGCCAAGTCCTTCTTTAGTAGTGAACTCATGGAACTCAATCATGGTTAGATCTAGTTAGTTGTAGTTTTTGGCATTGTTTTTTTTTAACCAAAACAAAATTCGTTTATATTTATCTTCTCAATGCTCTAAATTTTAATGAATATTATTTTTCCATTCCTCTCATTAAAAGGTCATATCAACACAAAAACGTGCTGAGATTTATAAAGGTTTCATATGATAAATAAAAATAAGGCTTGTCTTCGAGTCCGAAGATTAATGAGGAATGCAGTATTTCCCGTGGCTACGCAGCCCCAGCTGCGATCTACATATTTTCCCACATCCAGGGCAAGCATATAACCATTGTCCGCCGGTGGTCGATTAAGATTTTCTTTTCGCCGTCTGCGTCTGTCCTCGGCAGCGGATTTTCTTTTGGTCTCAAATGTGTATCCCTCGGCCTTTGTGTGTGACCTCCAGTTGTCTCGTTCTGAGGCCGCATGCAACCAGGTGCTCTCTTCTATTATCTGCTAAGGCAATTTGGCGCCTTAGCTGGTCTTTAAAGCGTTTACGTGGGGCACCTCTGTTATGCCGATCACCTTTTAGCTCACCAAAAAAGGCTGCTTTTGGCATACGTTCGTCCCCCAAATGGGATAAGTGCTCTGCCCAACGTAATTGTTTGACCATAAGAATTCCATCTATACTGTCCATACCGGCGTTCGCAAGGACATCGCTGTTTGTAGTGCGGTCTAGCCACTGTATATCCATGATGGAGCGCAAGCATCTTTTGTGTGTGTTAATATGTTTATATTGCGTCATTATTTATTGTGAATGTTTAAGTGAGAAAGTACTTGACAGGATGTGAAGTAATAAAATGATAGTCTTCAATGTCTACTTGTATAAACACAAAGTCTCTGTTATTATCATTGTTATAATAATGTCTACAGTATGTTATTTATTTATCTGTGACAACAGATGACAATTCACGAATCAATAAAAAAATTACCCAATTAATTAATCAATTAGTACTAATTAATTAATTTTGTTTCACATAGCAGAAAGGGAGTTAAACCCTGCTATATGAGATAATTCAATAATTAGCGGTTCTTTCCCTTAGAAAAGCTTTTTTTTTTAAAGTATTCTTTTTTTTTCTCTTGTTTATGTTATGATATTTGCTATAATACATGTGATATCGTAATTTGTATTTCAGTTGTGCTCCCGTCTTTGTCTTCGTGTCAACGGTTGCCAGGCATTTTCGTCTACTAAGCTGACCTCTAACACATCAAGATGTATTATGTATCAAGATGTCACCAGACATGTGCAGCCCAAACTTGACACCTTTTATTATAGTTTAAGTTGATGGCATAAATAGACCTACAGAGAGGAAACACTATTACCTATGTTATATTCTAGGGATGAATTTTCCCATTTCTTGAAATTCAAAGCATTAAAAAAAAATTTTCAACAGACCAAAAAAACATTATTTTCATCAGAATTAAACATATTTTTAATATAAATGTGTATTTCTGGAAATGTTGATGTGTTTCCTTCAGTTCTTATTACATTGTAAGGTACTGTAATGTCTTATTGTTATAGAGGACAAGTAGGTAGCATGAAGAATCAGTATGTCTTGCCGTACTTGTACTTTCAAATAGTTCTCCGAATACGATTTTTAATGTAAATGTAACAAATACTTGCAAGTTATTCTTAAGTAGCTTCTAAATGTAAGACTTTTATAAAGTTCAAAGTGAAACTGGAAAATATCAACATACAAATAAAAAGAAAATCTTTTAAAGTATTCCATAAACACTTAACCTTGCTCTAGATTTCAAATTGTGTCAAGAGATTTATTAGCCTACATTGACGTTTGCATGCAAGACATGGGAGTCATCAGCCAAAATCGAGAAAGGAATAAATGTGGCTCAGCAAAAATGGCTAAGACGGATTTTAGGAGTCAGTTACAGATTGGGTCACAAACAAAGAAATCCTATGCCAAACTGGAATCCTACTGCCTAACTTAATGAGGTTGTGGCCGAGCGTTACTACATGAGATTTGCGGAACATCCTCCGATAGAGTGAATCAAGCATACCAAGAGTTGCAAGGACAGGAGGCCAATACAACGACATTCTCCTATAACTTGGAGCCACACTTTCATGGAGGACCTCAGAGCAGTAGACAGCGGCTGAGAAGAGGTTGCAGACAGTTTGCTGCCAAATGTGCCGGATGGCGCAGTAGAATCAAAGTTTGATATATTACAACTTCCATAGATGTTTAATGTTTAGATAAACTTTGAAAATAGTACAGAAAAAAAAAATACAAGAGACAATTTTTTACATTTTTATTTTCAATGACTTAAAACCAAAATCACCCAGTATGCACAGGTCTATTTGTAAAACTGCTTTTCATTAAAAAAAAATTTTTTTGTGGCACAAATAGCAAACACCAAATTGACAGGAGTAGAATATAGGAAAATATAGCACAGTTAAAGAAACAAAATATATAAATATTAACATAATTTTCAGTAAATCAAATGAAATATTATTTTTTTTTAACTAATCTCTTTGGCACTCAATGTAAAAGTTGAAAAAAACAAACTTTTCCTCTACATTGGAATAGTGAGCTTCAGCTACCAGTACTAACACAAACATAGGCAGATTACACAATCATTGAATGTTAAGGAATCATAACCAAGAATGACCATAACCATGGGTGCATTGGTTGATAATAGAAACTTGTCTAAAATGTAGGCTATAGAGCTAGTTAACTAGTTGAAGAAAAATACATAACCAGTCTACAAAGCTGATAAAAAAAATAGATAAAAGAATTGCACTAATAAGAGAAAGCAGTAAAGAATTTAGTAAAAAACAAATCTGAAACAGATTTTTAAAAAAGCTTAATATTAAATTTATATAGTATAAAAAAAAATCCAATTACTAAAATTGTAGTCCATTTACTAATTATGTTTTTTTTTAAAATCTGAAAATTGTTCAATAATTGGCAAGACAACAACAACAAAGTAAAATGTTGAATAAATTTGAAATGCAAAGACACCCTGGCAACAATCAGTTTCAAAAGTGAATTTTTAAAATACATGAAGAAAAAAAAGAGAAAACAAAAAGTGGAGTTATGATAAACCAAATTCTATAACAAATGCAAAAAAAACCCCAAAAAACTGGACATTCTAATGCCTTGTAAATAAAGCTTCTTTCAGTGGTTTGTTTGAAGCTCTGCTACAATGTAAAGTTTGTGGTTGATTGGCCCTAACCCATTCTGTCCAATAAACTAATACAATTATTGTTTTTCCATTTTTTCTCTATTAGTTCTTTACAAACATTATTGACAAACATTCACAAATTAATATATTGTCAACAAAATGCCCTTAACTCTGTAAATGTGAATACATTTTAAATATCCAATTCAAAACATCGGTACATGCCTGGTCAACACTTTACCTCTGTTTAAACATACACTTATAATTACATTTATACAAGAGCCACTTGTTGAGGGGAGTCATTGACATCTGAAGAAATGCATTTATTGAGATAAATAAATGCCATATAAACTATATGAATTTAAACAAATTTAAAAACTCAGGCTAAAAAAAATAATGCGGATGAGGTATAAACTATATGAATTTAAATAAAACTAAAACTCAGGCTAAAACAAATAATGTGGTATACAGAATAAATTGAGAAGTAGCAATGCTCACTAATAACAATATTTGAATTAATGCACACATAGAAAAATATATTCAGTTTTCAATTTGAAGAGTTGACATTAAAAGTAAATAGTTATGTTATCTATGCACATTATAATGCTTGTTACATTAGTTTGCTTTGGTTTTGTGCAGTCGAGCAGCTATGAAAAGTGCAACATGTTCATCTGACTCATTCAATAGCATAACAAATATTAATGTTATATAAAATAATGTACATTATGAGTTTTCTCAGAGTAAAATTATCTTTGACAATATTACAACTTCAAATAGGAATTATTTGGCTTCATGAATAGTAGTTTACATGTATAAGCGGTGAATTTAAGAAACAACATTGAATAGAAAGATAAGAGGCATTTTAGTTAATATTCAGCATTACTCAAACCTGTTAAATATTTCAAAAAATGATGTATATCTATTAGCATAATAACATAAACTTTGTAGGCTATAAAGCACCTAATGAACAACAACATAAAAATGACCAATCAAAAAAAAAAAAAAAAAAAAAAAAAAAAAGCATGCAATTTCAATACAAAATATTTAAAACATTTTCAATTGCAATGTTTTTATGGTGGGAACAATAAATAAAAGCAAACTAAAATCAAAAGAATAAATAAAATCAAAAGAATAAATAAAATCATTGTCTGAAAAAGTAAACCTAAAACTAGCCCTTATTTACAGATAGATAGATCGAAATGTACAGTGAAACATTGTTTATTTGGATGTCAGTTATCCATAAAATTATATATCCGGACTGTTTTTTTTTTTACAGTAGAGTATGCAAGTAGTCTTGCTGAGATGTAGCAAAAGATAAGCAATTATTTCTCTCAATAATGGTAGGCAACTATGTATAATGCTCAATATGAATTTTTTTATATTGTTGGTGAAATAGACCATATATAATATTTTGCATTTGGTTATTCAGAAGATCCATTATCCAAACATACCCCATTCCCAATTAACGTGATAATTGACATTCTACTGTGTTAAAAGAAGAAATGCAGAAGAACCTCCAAGTTGTAGGTAATAGTTCGCATCAATTTGCAATTTATTTGTATTATTACACTCCTGGTACAAGTAACAATATATGAACTGGCCTATTATTACACTAGTGATAAGTGTTGTTTTTTATGTATCTCATATTTGACAATAAATATCTTGGCTACTGGTGTTACGCTTAAAATCCACTTGTATTTCAGCTGTAGTACTTAACTAAGTACCATCACGACAGTTACATTTAACATTTGATATATAAATGTCAACCATGGTGATAATAAGATTGTAACTAATTAGAATCAACTTCTCTTAAATAGAAATGATATGTTCACATTGACTTGAATACAAGTAAGCTATTATAACATCATAAACTCTAAAAAAAAAATAAAAATAAACTTAAATAATATAAAATAAATAAAGCCTAAAGAAAATACTAAAAAAAAATGCATTTTTAGTGCAATGGATCAAAGGGAGATAAAAACAGGGCAAAACTGATATGCTTGAGACAACTGATGAAGGATGAAACAATCGGAATGACAAATCTTTTGATCACCTGGCTTTGTCAGTTGGAGCCACACGTAATAGTTTCTGTAAAACTATTGTTATCTTGTCTGAAAAGAGAGAAAATTTAACATAATTGTAATGGTTACAATAGTGAGATTGCTGGAAACAACAATTAGATTTATACATTTTATCAAGTTTAGTTTTGAAAACCTGTACTTCTATCATGTGAACTATATAATTATGGATTGTTAAAAACACTATAAATGAAAGTCATGAATTAAAAATTTTTTAACACAGAAAAAAAACAATGCCACATGTTTACTTTCCATTTATATATTCACAGCTCATACACTGGATAGAAATCTGTTTTAGTTCTTCATTAAGAAATGATCAAATTTGATATCTTAAGACAGCAACTGTACAAGTACTATGTTAAAACTCACCCATAAATTTAAAATGAATTCCCATGTATATAAATGGAATATAGATGATCAATCCACTAAGTATGAACAGAACAGCGTACACAAACTGAATGCCAGGGTTCTGAATAATTGGAGCTATGACTAGATAAATTGAAGCGAGGAGAACAATAATTGGAACTGGTAAAGGAACCTGATTGGGAAAAAACAACAACATCTTGTTAATAACCAAACATGCATCATTTATATTACCTGGAACTATATATATATATATTATAGCTTTATTATTTACTTTTTATTGGCCTCCTTCTGATGTAAAATGACTATGGTTCACGTTGAACACTTTTTCATATGGATGTGAAGCCCTATTTTGGAGAGACACTTCAGTTCACATATATTGCAGGTCAAGGTGGCTTTCGCTTTGATGGTAGAGGAACCGGCCATTTTTTGCATGGCATGCTTTTCTTTTAGATCTGAAGCCCATGTTTTCTCGCTGTCCATAGCTTTCTTGGTCACTGTCTCTCTCCAACTAGTGTGGTCTAGGGCTATGTCTTCCCAATGGTCAGTATCAATGTTCACTGATTTTAAATCCTGTTTTATAACGTCCACGTAATGGAGGTGAGGCGACCAGTTTTTCTTGAGCTGCCCATAGAGAGTGATATTCAGGATGCGATTGTCCTCCATCCGGTGAACATGTCTAAGCCAGTTCGGGCAATATTGTGCACGCAATGTTGCCTGAAGACTGTAAAGATGCTGGGAAGGCCCATTCGCGTGAGTATCTCAGTTTGCACACTCTTTCTTTCCATGTGATTTTCAAGATTCTTCGAAGGCAATGCAAATGGAGTGAGTTTAGTTTTCTTTCCTGCTTTGTGTAAGTAGTCCACGACTCACTGCCATACAGCAGCGTGCTAAGAATGAATGCTTTGTAGACCTGCATTGTGGTTGCTGTAGTGAGCTTCTGGTTTTCAAAAACTCTTGGTCGGAGTCTAGCAAAGGTTGATGCAGCCTTCCCTAAGCATTATTTATCTGCATTTTCTTACCAAACTTACTTAAAGCCCTATCAAACAGTTTCAAAAAGAATAATATTTGCATCTTCATAATTTGGATTAATTTTTTGGGGACTTTATTGTAAATTTGAGAAAATAAAAAGCCATAATTCACATTTTTTTATAGTTCATATTACATTGCTTAGTTTTTCCCATGAAAAAATGTATCATGCCTTGAAGAAGTAACTGTCAGTAAAATCAAATGTAAATAAAAATACTTCTGTAAGGAAATGTATGAATATCAGTTTGAAAACAATAAACTGTTTTAAGTTAAGAATGCCAACATTTACAATTTATTTTTTTGTTTGGCTTATACAAGCTCATGTGTTACAATGTGTTACAACACATTGAAGGGAAACAGATCTTACTTTATATGGCCTTGGTGTCTTGGGCTCTATTACTCTTAGTATTAACAAGGAAGCTGTTGTGATGCCATAGAAGAGCCATGAAGCAAAACTGAAGAAGTCTATGAGTGAGCTCAGGTCACCAGGTATTATAAGGCAAAGTGAAATAATCAACTGGTAGAAATAAAGCCAAAAAAAATTACACATTTGGGTAATAAATGTTTATTAAAAAAAATCTTTTAATTTATTTAATAAAATTATTAGTAATAGCTGAGAAGCAATGAAAGATTCAAGGTATATAAAAGTAAAAATGTTTAAAATTGTAGTATTTTATAAAATTTATCTGCATGTAATAAATTAGTAAATTACTGTAAACATGACAGCAGGCATGGGTGTATTTCTATCAAACTGTAAGAATGATAGAATCCTAGGAAAATGGCCATCTCTCCCAGCTGAAAAACACAACCTACAATGAAAATTAAAAATATTGATATGAAATGATTACATTGTAATGCCAGATAAAAATTTTAAAAGTACTGAATCATTAATGTTTATAGCTAGAATTACCTCCCAGATGAAAATAAGCATCCATTGGCTGAACCAAATGTTGAGGCTACAACAAAGCAAGGAATCATCCAGGACATAACACCAAGCATTCGTTCACCCCAAGTCTGGGACAAACAAAAACAAACGAACACAACTTAAATCAGAAGTGAGAATTAATGTAGGCAATATTATTTTTATTTACAATCAATTTTTTTTTAAAATTAATATTTCAATCAAAATCAGTGGCATAGCATTAATGAGGGGGGGGGGGGACATGAATAGAAGTACTGTAACACGAGAGAATGTGGGAGAGTAAGGAAAAAAAAGAGAAAATTAGGGAGAGAAAAGAGAATACGGAAAGTGACAAAAAGAGAGAGAATAGAAAACGGGAAATGACAAAAAGAGAGAGAAGAGAATACGGGAAGTGATACAAAGTGAGAATACAGAAAGTGATACAAAGAGAGAATACAGGAAGTGATACAAAGAGAGAATACAGGAAGTGATACAAAGAGAGAATACAGGAAGTGATACAAAGAGAGAATACAGGAAGTGATACAAAGAGAGAATACAGGAAGTGATACAAAGTGAGAATACAGGAAGTGATACAAAGAGAGAATACAGGAAGTGATACAAAGAGAGAATACAGGAAGTGATACAAAGAGAGAATACAGGAAGTGATACAAAGAGAGAATTCGGAATGTGATACAAAGAGAGAATACAGGAAGTGATACAAAGAGAGAATACAGGAAGTGATACAAAGAGAGAATACAGGAAGTGATACAAAGAGGATACAGGAAGTGATACAAAGAGAGAATATGGGAAGTAAGAAAAAGAGAGAAAGAGGGAAGCATTGTGACCTAAAGAAAAACTAACAAACGTGATGGTTAAACAAAAGAGCAAAGAAGATATTATTGATTTGAAAGCTTTTCTCTTACCACTGCTAC
This sequence comes from Biomphalaria pfeifferi, assembly GCA_030265305.1. Classification (NCBI taxonomy): domain Eukaryota; kingdom Metazoa; phylum Mollusca; class Gastropoda; family Planorbidae; genus Biomphalaria; species Biomphalaria pfeifferi. The sequence goes on from JASAOG010000024.1 coordinate 2,471,931, forward strand.
GGCATGTGAAATCATGATTTCTTCTTTAGACATGACAGCCAAATAGCCGACATTGGCAAGGACATAGCACAGAGTTGTCAGTGGTATGCCAATCATTATAGCTCTTGGTAGATTTCTACGTACATTAAAAAGAACTCATAAATGTGTAAAACTAAAATCTGAAGATTCAGAACTACTTCCATCAAAATTTGTGTAATATTTAGGCAAAGTCAAATCAATATACATACTTAGTAGGATTTTTTAGCTCTTCTGTGATAAAATTTAAGCTATTCCTGTAGAATGATATAACAATTTTTAACAGCATTTGTATATAGAGAGAATTATAACAAAATAATAGTCCTTTCTAATCTAGAATTCTAAAATTCTATCAGGTAATTTCTGTTTATCATGTAAATTAAACATATCTAAAAGTTACTAACCAACCATCGAATGCCCAGAGCCCATTGTAAAATGCAATAGCCACTTTTTGTGGATCATTTCTGGTGCCTTCAAAGCCTTCGGAAAGATATTCTGTGTTACCTGATGGATATAAATGTAAAAAAAAAAAATTGTGAAGTAAATTTTGTAATTTGTTAATCAGGACAATGTTGAACCTAGAGACTTTTGTTGCTGTGAATTAAAAACTAATTTTATAAAATAGCATAATAATAAGGGGGCTTGGTGCAGTTGGGGGTAGCCCCCGCAGGTAACTCCTACTCATGCATTAAGATAAAAACTAACTAAATCTTACACTCATAAATACTGCCATTAAAATCTGGCTTTGAAACATGTTTTACATTTTTTAAAAGTATGCTTTCAGAAGACCATAAATAGCTGTTTCCTCTTAGAATTCATATTTTTTTTTTTTTTAAATTACAATCACACCTATTTTGAAGATGACATAGCTGATGGTGACATGCCATGGCTAAGTGATAAAGCTATTGGCTTACAAACCAAGGGTCCTGGGTTCAAATCCTGGCAAAGACTAAGATTTTTTATTTTGTGATCTTTAGGGCGCTTTTAAGCCCACTCAGCTCTAATGAGTAGCTGACATTAATTGGGTAAAAGCAAAGTTGGTTGGTCATTGTGCTGGCCACATGACACCATCGTTAACCATGGGCCACAGAAACAGATGACCTTCACATCATCTGCCCTTCTGCCCTATATACCACATGGTTTGAAAATGGAACTTTACTTTTTTACAGGTGATGGTGAAATAATATTTTCAGTAATACTTGTAGTTTTTGATATCTAAACTGACAGACAGACATCACAAAACCAATAGTAGCTTTGTCCTGAAGGACTGAAAAAAAAATTAATTTCACTTGGTAAAAACAATGTTCTGTTAATTAGTTGCCTACCTTTGAAAATCATGATGATACCACCAACAGAGATGATGGCTAGTGCAATAAGTTTTGTGAAAGTTGTTATGTTTTGAACCATTGTGGCTGCTTTCACAGATACACTGTTTATAAATGCAATTGTACCTTTAAAAAAAATCAAGAAAACTGTGTTACAAGCAATGGATATGTGCATTAATTAAATCCATTTAGCAATGACTATTTACAAAAAGTGTTAAGAATAAATAAAAAGGGGGGGGGGGGGGGAATCTATGACAATAAGAAGCAATACAATTAAAAAATAGTTCTTAAAACCAAATTAAACTCTGGAAATATCAAACCAGTTTCTAAAAATATTTTTTAGTTTAATTAATAAAAGGTAAAAAAAGCCTTTTTTGAAATCATAAATGTATTGTAATTTCATCTTTTAACTGCTAAGGTAATGGTTTCCTGACTATTCCAACAAATCAAATGTTTTATCCACACAATAAGGTAAGTAGACTTACACATAGCTACAGCTGTCACCAGCTTGACTGCAATGTCAGGGGGAGGGCAGTCTGGGTAGAAAGGTTTCACTGCGTATGTTCCCAAGGCCATAGCCATGATGGCATACATTGTGGGTCTTATGATGAACAGCGCCACCCAGTCATACAAAAATGCAGGAACTCTGGCAAAGCTCTTTGAGCCCTGGGTGTTCATTAGTTTGTAGATTGGTTTCTTGTTCTTCCTAACTTTGTTGAAAGTGTACATCAGATAGGCATGTTCACCACCAGACTCTGGTATCATGGTGCCAAGCTCAGCATAAGAGAGAGCTCCTGATAAGAGTTTAAAAATATTTTTATACATTTCATTTACCCAGGGCTGAATTTATTACAGTGCAAGGCAGTGCAACCAACCGGGGCTTCAAAAAAAGGGGGCTCCAATTACAAAAAAATATTTATATCAAATGTAAGAAAGTAAGGCTATGAGATCTCATCTATAACTACTTGTTTTCTTTCTTCACAAATATACATGCTTTTAGATTTATTAATATTATTATAGTGCATTTATATTAAAGCCTGAAGAGGATAGGGTCTTCCATAAAAGTCAAGACCTCCACTTAGCTCTATATAACCCATTGCAATGATGGAGAAAAGAATGAAAATAATCTTAGATGAAGAAATTGTTACAATTGTTCTCAAAGTATTAAGTGAACCACATAGCTAAAATATCTGACATGTTTGTAAAATTATGAATATTCCAAACAAGCTAGCCTTCCCAGTTTCCTTAAAAGGCAAATAAATTAACATCTTTGACATTGATTTTTTTTTTATTGTAGCTTTTGTCACATATCTGTTCTGCCTTTGTACTTCTGCATTATTTTTTTTGTATTAAGTTATTAGAGTCAATGTGTGTTTTGTTAGAACTGAACAGAACAAAATGATATTGTAATAACTTAAGTGAGGCAACTCAACGAGGCACATATATCTTTATTTACACGACATCAGAAGTTCATAAAACATAATCTTTCTCAAGCACAGTCTTTTCACTTTGGCTCTCAACTTGGGCCGAAATCGTTCTCCTCTCTCTTCCTAATGTTGACATCCTTTTCAGTCTAGTTTATCACAGTGCGCACCTTCTAGCACTAGTTGGCGGTGCGCATGGCGGAGTTATAACAATATTCTATATTGAAAAAAAAAACCCAACAATAACAAAACTCTGCACATGTCAAGTTTAAATAATTTGTAATTAAGAAGTATACTTTTCTTTCAGTTGTGGTTAAAAATGTTATTTGTCTAATTTCAGACATCTTTTAGCTGTTAACACAAGAACAAAGTAACTTGATCCTTACCCATTGTAGTTAACAGACCACAGAGACACCATAAGATCAAAGTCAAGCCAACTGAACCACACCCTTCAATCATACCTTTAGGACTTATGAATATACCAGAACCTGAAAAAAAAGTACAGGCACAAATACATGAGAAACATTTACAGAATTAGAAGACAAAGTCAAGTATATTTTTTGTCTCTTAAAATCAAAAACAAGTCTTCACACCACTAAGTATGTGAATATGGAGTCCATTTATAAACTAAGTTGTCTCCCTTTGTTTTATAGAATAAGAATTTATTTCACTCTTTAAAAAATAAACAGTGTAAATAACAACATGATGATACCACTTGATAACAACCTGATAATACCAATTGATAACAACATGATGACACCACATGATAACAACATGATGATACCACTTGATAACATCATGATAACACCACATGATAACAACATGGTGACACCACATGATAACAACATGATGATACCACATGATAACAACATGATAACACACAACAGTCTTAAGATAATGGCATACTAAAATAGGCTAATAATCATTTTTTTCATTCATTTAAGCAAACAAAATAAACAATTTTTACATAAATTAAAAAAGACATACATTAACAAAGAAGATACAATTAAAACTATAAGCTTTAATGCAGATCACTTTCATTACTAAATTTGTCTTGTACAACCGAAAAATGGTAGATTCGAAAGGAAAAATGGCAAAAAAAAAAATATTTTAAAAAATCTAAAAATAATAATTGCAGTAAGTCAATATTTTTTTTTCCCTCAATGACAAGCACTAAGCATAAAACTAGACACTGAAGTGAGCATGACCCCCAAACAATAATTTATTAATATTTTAACTATTATATATAAATAAAACAAGCTGGCTAAACAAATGTTTGAACCTAGATACCACTGTGATTGTAGGAATACATTAACTTACCAATCATGGTACCAATGATCAAAGCTATGCCAGAAATGAGGCCCACATCTCTCTTGAGTCCAACTTTTTCATTTTTTGCACTGGAGGAACTATCATCCTCATCCAGTCTTTGCATGTCCATACTGCGCCTAGCAACCTGAGGGTCAAAATTACACAGTGCAATAATAACATTAACAGTGAAATAAATTTGATGTACAAGAAATATTTCCATCAAGTAATCATGAAGTGAACATTTTTAAAGCAATAGCAATTTGTTCACAAATAGTTTTATGGATTAAATAGCAGACAACAAAAAGCTACACAAAGCAGACAATGAAAAAAAAAAAAAAAAAAAAAAAACACATTAGTTAGAGGATCTAGAAATAGATCACTACACTATCCTTAGCAGCTGCATAGACCACACTTACTGTTTTCAAGATTAATTGAACTCTGTTTTCTTTCACCTTTAATGCATAATTCCATGTCAACCCCCACCTACCTAGAAGTTCTAGTTGAATGACTTGCATGAATGAAAGTGATTACAGAGTGATACAGAAAAGTGTTGAATCATACTGTCCACAGACAGAAATAACAGGTGTAATACACTACCATCACTAAGAACCAGATAAACAAAATTTACACAAGCCATTCAAGAAAACTGAGCTGAATCATTGTTGTCTCAAAGATTTCTTTAGATATTGATTACTTTTTTTTTCTTTCTATTTTTTTTATTAGAAACGGCTCATGCAAATAGAAAGATTCTTTTTGTTTTATTGCTGGTAAATACGAATAAAAAAAAATTCATTTCACGTCATAAGCTCTTCCCATTTTTTTATTTAGGGCTTAAGTATCCTGGCAATGACTCAGCAATATGTTTCCACGTAAGGTAAGACCTATTCCCACAAGTAGGCCTAGGCCCTATTAGCATTTTTTTAGCACACTATCGCGTATTAAGCACCTGCATTACGTGTTCATTTAATGTAGACAATCAAATCGAGCTGTTTTATATGTTGTTGTTATTGTTGCATTATCGGCAGAAACTGAAATGAACTCCTGGACACAATCTCTTCTGAAGATTTACATATCAGAATAATATTAATATTGAAGGAAGACATGGTTCACGAAATAATAGACATTTAACCAGATTTAATTAGGTTTGATTTGTTTCTTAGACATGTTTAGGGTGTCCCTACAGCATTGAAGATTCTCACATCCAAACCCAAACCTCCCGCAGGACTGTGGGGGATGACGGCGGGCAGGGTTCGAACCGGAACCCTCGAGACATTCCACGAAATAAGGTAGCCAAATGAATGTTTCTGAAATATCAGCATGACAAAAGTTGGCCTATTCTTATTTTTAAAAAGTTCATTTATTTTGCGGAGAGTCAAAATTGAATTTAAAGACATTTAATCAGATTTTCATCTGCCCCGCCCAACAAATCTTTCATTATAACTATTGTTTCAGATTCGGGGGGGGGGGGGGGGGGATGGCCTGATTGTGGAGAGTCTCAATTTGGAAAAAAATAGCAACATGTTTGGTTCAGGTCTATGAATTTAAAGATAAACCGATTTTCATCTGCCCCCCGCTTTCGTTATAACTATTGTTTCATTGTCGGGGAGTATTGGCCTGATTGTTACAAGTGGACAAAGGAATAAAAAGGAACAACGGTAAACACTGTTACAATGAAGACACTGAGAAACAATAACTTAAACCATTTACTGCCTATGAGTTCCTTCACAATGGCTACTTGGTCTTGTGGTATGCGTTGCAGACTGTAGTCTCGTCAGTCCCAGGTTCGGACCCTACTCAGGCGCCCCGTAATTAGCACAGAATGAACTACAACTGGCCAATGAGAAAAACAGTTTGAGAGACAAGAGCTACGACAATGTGTCACTAGACCATTCATTTCTTCACGCTTCAAGGCAACTGACGATACCGACTTAATTTGACATGACTCCGGGCTTCACAGGCTAACATTAGCATCTGGTGCTGCCAGCGCATACATTAATTCACGCTAAAAACTGATGGGGCGCAGATTAACAAGGTCAGTCAACGAAGAGTGAATGCTGAACGAATTTTGTACAAATAGCTTTGAGTGGTAACTTGCTGTTTAAAAATAGTCTACTGTACCACTGAGTAGTAAGATGTAATTTTGAATCAATTAGTTTGGATCAGTCATGTAATTAATTATATTTGCAACAAATATAGGCCAACAACAATACATCTGTGCGATAAGAAATATTTGTATCAATGTTTTTGTTTTAGCGCTACTTCATGTTTTTAGCTTTCTCAATGCGTTCTGATCCTATCACGTATCTGATCCTATCACGTATCTGATCCTATCACTTATCTGATCCTATCTCTTATCTGATCCTATCACTTATCTGATCCTATCTCTTATCTGATTCTACACACACACAAACAATATTTTAAATTATAAAACGGTGCAAGTTTTCACAAAAGACTTTCTCCACCAATTAGAAAGTTGAGACTGGATCAAGTAACCTATTGCCCATACCAGGCTTAAGATTGCCATGTAATCAGAACGAGGTTTTCACCCCCAAAAATGTTTTATTGTTATTGCCTATTAAATACTTTTGTTTGTTTGCCCATATCTCAAAACTGATCACTGATCACTCCATATGTCCCTCAGAGAGCCCTGCGCTCAATGGACTCCACGCTTCTAGTGGTGCCACCTTTCTCCCTCAAAAGCTACAGTCAGTGGGCTTTTTCTGTGCACGAACCAAAGGTTTGGAACTCACTCCCCATTGATCTCAGACAGACAACATGCTACACTACATTCAAGGAGAACATTAAGACCTACCTGTTTAAAACTTTTTTAGATTAGTTTGTCATTTTAGCTCTCGTGTTTGTGTTTGTAATGTTATCACAGCGCCTTGAGCCTACATTTTTGTTTGTTAACAGCGCTTTATAAACAGAATTATTTTTATTATTATTAATAATTGTATTTCAATTTTTAAAAATCCAAAGCGAGCAGACGACAGACTGAAAAGAGCGGTATAACAAAGATAGCTTTTTGGTTATCTTGATAATGAGATTATTTTTGGCTCTGAAAAAAAAATGAGTCGAATGAGACAACATCATAGATGTCTTGCAAAAAGACTTTGCCCCACTTTTACTTTTAAAAACTAAACCTTGGCCCAGTCTTGATTTCAAAGGCTAATTGTTGAAACCAGTGTTTCCCAAACTTTTTCCTTAGTGTTTAAGGGAACACTCTGCTTATTTTTTTTAGAGAGATAAATTCACGTGGTGGCTTACTAGTTAATTATTCCAGTAGTTCGTGGAACCACTAGTATTCAGGTTTCGTGGAACATCAAGGTTCCACGGAACACAATTTGGGAACCACTGGTTTAAAACATCTGCATGATGTCAAATATTAAAACAGAATCTATTACTTCTGGTCACTGTAACAAAAGCAATGTTACGCTACGAAACTAACACAATCTGTTTATGTGCCAGCATACCTGCGACTGACCTTGACACATAAAGTATAGCATAGGTTTGAAGCCCATCTAAACAGAATGATGGTTGACCGCATGGTCTTAAAATGTATGAAAATTTATTGGAAAGTAAATCTTGAACTAGAAAAACATTACAAACCCTTGTTCCAAAAGACAATACAGCGGTTTGTTTTTCTCTTAATAACTAATACATGTTAGATAAAAACAACAACAATGAAACATTTTTGTACCCGCCCCTCCTTCCAAAGAAAGAATCCTGGTTAAGCGAATGTATAGAATTACTACACTCCATACCATTCCAATGATAGGCCTTCACAAGATCTAGACTTTGAAGACGACGCACTTAGTGTTCCTGAACATTAATTTATCAAACTCTTCGAGGGTTGCGGAAATACCCGAAGACGTTCAAAATATAATTATTTTCTCGTTCTCTAGCCAAATTTAAATTTCTTTTTTACTTTGAAAAATTATAACGGTCAAACGGTCCCAGTGGGACCAGCGAGCTAGTAATTATTTTCCCAACGATATACAGCAACTGCTAAATTTCTAGGAAAATCGTTAGGGCCGTTTTCCAAATCCGTGTCCAGGTTCAACCAAGTTTTTAGGTTTCCGTTTTAAAGGAAGCCACAAACTGAATTCAGGTATTGTAACAAAAAAAGTGAACAAAAAAAAAATCAGCCTGAATTCAGCCGAATACACTAGCATCGCTATTAGAGTGGATAAATGATATGTTGTTTTTATATATTATTATACAAGACTATAAAGATGTTTAAAGGTTTAGAGAGCTTTCCCTTTCACCGTGCCGCATTATTCTCGGGCACACTACCTCCGCTTATCGTGTTCCAGTGCTAGACAGTGACTCGTGCACCCATTCCAGACAAGAAGCATCGTCCTAATCTCGTAGGTCACAGCCCGAGACTAGAATCGTGCGTCGTAGTGTACAAGCCACTGGTTGAGAAACTGAGACTACTGATTGGACTGCAGTTATCCTTCAAGCAAGTAACAGATTAAATAAATAAGAAACAAAACAAAACAAAATACTTAATTTTGGACGGTCATTAACAATAAATATTTTAACAATAAAAACCTACAACTATGAATACCGTACTCCTTTAAAGACATTGCAAAATTCGAAAATTGAGTTTTCAAAGACAAAACGAGGCATTAACAAATAATAATAATAATAAAATAAAAAACAACAACATGCAAAAGAATACTTTTTAAAACCATAGCTTTATCAAAGGGAAAGAACCTCTGATTATTGCCATTTACTGAAAATTACTAGGTTTAGCTCCCTTTCTACTATATAAAACAAAATTAATTTGTACTAAATATTTAACTAATTAGTTAATTTTTGGAGTGATTCGTGTATTTTCATCGACAATGAAATTTATTAGGTTATTTTTGTAAATTGATTCTTGCCTTGTCAAGTTCAATGAATAACTGTGCACAATTTTAACTTGATCCGAGAATGGGAAATGGGAGAAAAAAACATGTTTAAACTTTTTACCAGACAGACAGACAGAGCGAGTTGATATAAGCTTTGTTAAAAAAAAAAAAAAAAGAAAGAAAGAAAGAGAGGACTAGGGCAATAATGGAGAACAAGGTATGTCGTGAGAAGTGTTAGATACAAAAGTAAAAAAAAAAAAGTAAAGTTACCATTTCAGACCAAGTGATCTATGGGGGAGATGATGTAAGTCATCTATGACCCATGGTTAACGAGGGCGTCATGTGGCCAACCGCCTTTAGTTTTCCGCGACTAATGTCAGGTACCCAGTAGATCTTGGTGGACTCAGAGGCGCCCTAAAGATCCCAAAAGTAACAATCCCAGGATTCGAGCCCGGGACCCTCGGTTCGGAAGTCAAGTGCTTTACTACTAAGCCATCGCAGTTGGATACAACGGTAATATTAAAATAAAACTAAATTAACAAGGACATCAGACGGAGGAGACAAAACCCGGATTCTCTGATAGGGTTTACTTGCTTAGCCTTAGACTATACAGGGACACATACAAAAGAGTGCGGCTATTAACCTCGAGCTAGGGGTTTGGTTGGTGGGTTGCAGGACGTGTCCTCACGCTGACGGACCATGGCTGCCTCACATCTTGGGGTCAAACCTCCTCCGACGCCCCTTGCAGATTCGCCTGAGGCTTCACTGCCTCGGTTTCCGTCTATCACAACGAGGAAGTGCTGCATAGGACTTGCTGTGGAGAGGCTGTGTACTGGCAAGGGGGACTTACTCATTTCTCCCCTTCCTCGGAAGCTAGCCAGCGGTGGTCACAAAACAATGTTACCCCACTAGACACTTCACACAGCCATTGTTGGTTCTAAACAGTTGATGGGGGGAGTAAGAGCTTTCTGTTTAAAAATTATCGAATGTACCATAACTAGCTTGAAATGATTCGGTCTAGATGAAGTTCATTTAGGGCATGCATGCACAACTAAGGACAACTTTAATACATGTAAATGAAGGTGCAGTACTTTGTTCTCTTTAAAGTACATGAATAATAGGACCACGGAAAGTGTACATAGTCCAGTAGAGTCTGATTGCTATCTTATCTGCGATCACCAATTTTTTTTTTCTGTCTTTGTTAAACCCAAATATAACTGCCCCAATATACCGGTCCATGTTAGGTAATGCTAATCTAAGTCAACTTGTTATCTTTTACTACCTCTCAACAAACAAGATTCAGTAACACTGGAGATGTCCAGATATTAGAAACAAGTGGGGCACTGACCTAAAACAACCCTGAACTGAAGGACGGAAATAAAAGTTGCGCCGAGTGTTAACGTGAGATATCCGTATTATCAAAGCGCCGTTTTGTCGCGGCCTAAAAGTCGCGCCAGTCTAACGTGTCTCATCGTTCGCGTCAATATCAGAAGATGCTATTCCTTATTCGTCAATCTAAGAAGACCACTTTTACAAAGTCTATATCAACTCACTGTCTGTTTGGTACAAATCTTGTACACGTTATTTCTCCCGCTTCCCATTCTGGGATTGAAGCTTTGCTTAATTACTCATCGTCGATGACAAATATAATTAGTAATTATTAATTGATTTTCTTTTGTATAGAAAAAAGAGATAATCTTGTGGTAATAAGAGATTTGGCAGTAATTGTGTGGTTCTTTACCTTATAAAAGTTTTTTTTTAAATAATGTATTTTAAAATTTTTTGTTGTTGCTTGTTTCAGTTTTCCCCAGTGTATTGCACAAAGATCAAATAGAAACATGTACTACACAAAGGATTATTCTACACCGATACTATAATTCAGTTTCTGCCTTTCTTACCCAACGCTGACTAAAAACAAGGAATAGAACAAACAAAAGTTCAAATTACTTCTCATGAAACATTCAGATTTTATTTGGTATACAAAAAGAAGAAAAAAAATGACTGTATGGGTAACGAACCGACTACATTAGAATTATTAGCACTACGCTATCCGCTAGCCAGCCATGTGCGAAATAAATTGTCCCAATTTGTTAACTTGAGGTTTCAGAGTTAGACTGACAAAACTCAAAAGTGTGGGCCAATGTAAGGAATCGAATGGAACAAAAAAACAAACAAAAAAAAAAGTCAACATTTTTTGTAAGTTCTACTATGATGGACATTGTGTTTAACTATGGCCCATGATAACTTGATAAGGTGTACTTTAAAAAAAGAAAGAGGCAAGCACAACTACGATATATTGTGAACAAGAGAAGGTACAATCAGTTCTATTGCACATTGATGGAAGGGAAGCCAGGTTGTAACAGACAGGGGGATCTTTCAGAGCACAGAAGTACCAGTACACACACATCACCATCTTAAGTTTCCGAACTTCCCACTCAGAAGACAAGACTTACACGTTTTAGCCCATGGACCACGCTGCCCTACCAACACCTAATGATATAGTCAATACAAACACAGTCGTGAATGCGAGGATTGCGAAAACATTCACGTGGAGTTAGACTTGTGCTGAACAAGACGACATGTGTTGACAATGTGCTGGGTTTATACTAAAAAAAAACAAAAAAACTTTTAGCTTGTCCACTGAGTTTGGTAACAATTTATATCTTATAGCTGAGGTATAGAAACATATTGTATTTTTATATCTACTTCATGCGTGTGTAAATGACAGTGAGAGAGAGAGAGAGGGGGGGGGGGGGAAGAGAGATTACATCATTGGGACATAAAATGAAAGTGGAAATCGATTTAGATATTTTTTATGTATTAAAGATGATTACACAACAATAAATTACAAGTCCCGTCTGGATAAAGTTGTCATATCCTCCATCAGCTTATTACATCATTCAATACTGACGTCATCACTTGACAGATGGGTATTTTTTCTACCGATTCTATTTATAACATTGCTTGCATCAGATTACCAGTACAAAATGTCCGTCTGTCTGTCTGTCTGTCCGTCTGTCACACTTAGATCTCGAAAACTAGAAGAGATATGAAAAATATTATTTCATCATTAAAAGCGGCTTGAAAAGTTTAGGTGCAACGGCTACTTTTGGTTTTCTAAAAACAAACCGTTTAATTTATAAAATTAATTATGCAAGCGATTTTTTCAAAAAAATACACCAATTCTAAAACAATTACGTAAATGTAAGGGAGGCAATGTTACAATATGCTAACGAAGATGGACAATCTCTGTGTATTTTCAGTATCACTAAGTCAAATATATTTATAAAATGTACAGGAAATGTTTACAACAAATATAAATAATAGTTAAAGATGTTTTTTCTAGTCAACTAGCTGTTAAAGTTAAAAGAAAACATTTCTGTTAGTTTATAAAGGCTAATAATGCTTTTTGTATGTAAATATCACGCACATTTTTTAAAATGGACTTTTTATGCAGCGTTTTTCGTGCAGTAGCGTAACGTCGCAACGTGACTCTGTGCGAAACCAATTCCTTAAACTATTTTAAAAAATCAGATTTTATTTATTTTTTGTTTAGTGCCCCCCATCTGAATAAAAAAAGATTATTTTTGTGCGTTTTGTCTGTTGGTCGGTCTGTCCATCACGATTTGATTAACAAATAACACTAGTAGCTCTTCTAGCTTTTAGATTTTATTTCCATGCTTAAACATTGCAAGAAACACATGATCTTTAATATATTGTTCCAGTTTTTTAATTTAAATAGCATATAAATGCTAAATAAAAATATCTATATTGATTTATATTTCATTAACTATAAATTTGTTCTGGATATTGTTTTATAAAAAATAAATTATGTCAAATGATTGTTTGAAATGGCATAATTGACTAATATTACACTTATATTCTTTGACACTACGTCACTATAGTTTATTTATCAATATCAATTGTTCCGAATTTTGAAATTAAAACAAATTTATGTCAAATAATTTTATTTTTTTCAAAAATATCGACAATAGGTTATTCAGGATTTTAAAATAAGAAAGTAATTTACTAGAAACGATTATTGAAAATCACTTTTTAGACTTATTTTACAGTTAATTTTCTTGCCGAAACATAATAAAAGTCGTTTAATCGATAAAGATGTTCCGGATTTTGTTTCGAAAAAGAAATCGACCTACATTACCTTAATTTTCTTACAAATCGTCGCCAAAAATTATCCGAATTTTATATGAAAAATCTAATAACGCTAATAAATGTTTGAAATCCCTCTTCTAATAAATAAAACACATAATTTTCTCATTTACGAAAATTGGTTGTTCCGGATTTTTTATGAAAAATAGTTTAACTCTATTTATGTAAAATCGCACTTCTCTCTTACACTACATTTAACTTTCTAGCTAAAACGTTAGAAAATCTAATTATCGTTAATATTATGCTCCGATTTTTAAGGAAAACAACTTCCTAACACCAAAGTATGGTTTGAAAAAATTTCCATAGGGCTATGGTACATCTAATTTTCATAACAGACCATCCCACAAATTTAATTTAAGGCCTTTGATAAATCTGGAATTCTTATTGTCTCTCACTATAAATATATAAACATCCGGAACAATCTATTATAGAAACTTAAAACTAATGCGATGTTTCGGAAGTGAAATTAGATTTAATCAGATTTTCAATAGCTTTTAGTCTTTTTTTTCTCTCGAAATTAACATGACGGACAGACAGACTGACAGACAAAACAAAAAAAAAGCCTCTTTAATCCTTATATATGTATATTAAGTCTAACTAGCCCATGAAATGAAATGCTAAAAGAACAAACTCGGTGCACCAATGTCTATGATCCCTCGAGAAGCTGCTCGTATAGATGACATTTTTTAGTCTAACTAGGACGTGTGACGTAATGGATTTTTTTTCCCTTTGACGTCATATGGAATAAATTCTTTAAATGCTAAAACAACTCGGTATAGTAATGTTTATTAAACCTCGTAATGCGACTCGCATTTTAAAAAGACATAATAGCTAGATCTAGATCTAATCTAGATTTTTTACACTAGATCTAGATTTTTTTTGTACACTAGAGCTAGATTTTTAAAACTAGATCTAGATTTAAGTTCTAATTAAAATCATTATAGAATCTAGATCTAGAATTTCTTGGTCTAGTTTAGAATGTTTGTTGTTTTACATGTTTCGGATGTTCCTTCAGAGTTGTAGTCCAAGCCTCCCGTAGGACGACGGGGGATGGCGGCGGGCAGGATTTGAACCTGGGACCATCGATGAATCCAAACGACAGTCCAGCGCGCAAACCGCACTACCAGACAGCCATGATTTAGACTAGATCAAGATCTATAATTTTAATTTCTAGGCTTAAAGTGTAGATTTTTATTTCTAAAGTCTAGATTGTCAATATTGCAATGTTATAAAATACTAAAACTAATCTACTATTTTAATATTTCATATTGCAATTAGTCTATTAATGGATTATCTATTGTTTTTTTTTATATATAAATCTTATCTAAATTACATCTACATTATCCCAAATATAATATATATTTTAGATCTAGATCTAGTAGATATAGATATATTTAGAGTGCTAAATTAGTAGTTTAATTTAGATAGATCTACATGCTCATTCTAGTTTCATTTAAATGAAAATGCTCAATACCAAAAGATTATCTAAAATCGCTCTTCTGACATATTGTACATATCCGGTAGTTGTCAATCCGTAATGTGTAGGTATATTATCAATAGTAGGCTATTAGTTTGTAACCAGTTTGTCATTAGATTAAGAGCAATGCCTGGTCGTGCGGTTAGCGCGCAGGACTGATTATCTCTACGGTCTCAGTTTCATACCCTGCTCGATGCCATCCTCCGTCGACCAGCGAATATGCGGATCCGACAGGGATCCGTCTCCCACGGGGACCGCCTCTGAGTTTGTGTGGTAACACAAACTCTCTTTGTAATCTTGTTTAAAATTATTCACAGAAAATCATAAGCTAAATTTGATCTACTTCATCACGTATCAAATTAAACACCGAATTGGCTATGTTTCATATTGTAAACGAAATCTGCTTAAAAAAAATTAAAATTAAGATCGTGTCATGGGTGGAAACACATCAAAGTGAAACGAAATTTTATGGATCGTGTAATCCATATTCATGCTTCGGTAGATCCAGTCGGTGATGCCTAAACATGTGCCAGATCCGACCCGTGACGTGGTGCTATCTGGACCTTCGAAACTTATGCCAGATCCGACCCATTACGTAGTGCTATCTGGACCTTCGAAACTTATGCCAGATCCGACCCGTTACGTAGTGCTATCTGGACCTTCGAAACTTATGCCAGATCCGACCCGTTACGTAGTGCTATCTGGACCTTCGAAACTTCTGCCCATTCTGCAGGAATAGGAAATAATTTTAAAAAGTATTGTATTATATCGCCTCGAGACGGCACCATCGACATAGTCACGGAGGTCACGCTCGAGATGCAGGATTCAAGAATGCAAATAGTCCTCTGACCCCTGGACATTATGTACATCTAAATTTAGTATTGAATCCACGGATTAATTTTCGTAGTGAGCAAGGTAATGTTTTGAGAAGAAAGTTACTGTAGTAGTGACTTTGACCACCTTTGGCCTTAGTTGACCTTCTTCCTGTCCACAGCAGCCAACTGATAAAGCTGGCTTATGTAATATGATCCTCAAAACCAAGGAAATGCTGATAATTTTCCAGCGGGACACCAAACCAAACGGACAGTTAGAAACTACCGTCCACTTGTTAGTATCGTGGTAAATTATAGTATTTCAATAATCTCCACACAATTTATGTGAAAATAAATAAATACCAATCTACTGTTGTTGTTAGGAGATGCAGGAAATGTCTGGCAACCTTCATAACAGTTGTAACTTCTTAAATACATATACCAGTACAACTTCCTCTACTCCTAATTCACAATATCACAGCAACATTGTATGTTGTCTCCCTTTCAAGTTTTGTTTCCTCTACAGGGTAATATAAGTGTTAGACTTCGCCTGAAAACGCACTTAGCCAGTAATAATCATATGCATTTTAAAACATTAGACATTCTAAGTAATTATCCGTCTGCTTTAAGTAACTTTAGTATTTAGTTGGCAAAAGTGATCTTTCAATGTGGTGTCCTTCACCTTGTTTATTTTGTCTAAATATTTCAAATCTCTCCCAATGTTCCTTTTTTTTTATTTTCTTTATATCGCCATCAAATTTCTTGGAATCACCGTCTCTTCAGTTTCTCTCGAACAGTATTCTAGTGCCTATAGACTACTGGGATTCACTTACAGTGTGAGAACCCCCATAATATGCTGTTAGACTGCGCGAGAACATATTATTACTGGTATTTAAACATTTTTCTGCAACGGAATCGCGCTAGAATTAAATGGAATGTGAGAACAGACTGAAAAACGTCATTCTCCTCGAGAAATGTAACCACAAGAATGTTTACAGTGCAGAGGTAAGTAGGGGCAGTGTGACCTTCAACGGACCAGATTTGGTGTTTTAAATTTCCCTTGGGTTAACACACCTGGTCCCGAGTTTACGGTCTCTTGCCTCCCTTGATAAGTGATCAAAATTTAACAGAAATTTACCATCTCGTTATACCCGAGAGTTTCCCGGGTGCGCTCAGCCCTCTGCCTCGCATGTAACCCGAGCGGAATTATAGCCATGGGTAATAGGGATATAACAAAAAATACATTAGCTTGGATCTTTCCTCCAAACACATTAGCTTGGATCTTTCCTCCAAACAGAACAGTTTGTTCAGACAGGTTGGGGCGAGCTTCGCGGGCCTAGAGTTCCAAGAGCCTTCGACTCAACTCTTAGGATAATATTTAAGAAAAAGATGATACCCATAAGTAGTCATCGTTTCATTATGAATGAAACTGTGCCCAATAAAGGTCAAAACTTAAGGAATCAAACTATGGGGAACTTTACCCGTTCATGGGCTATGAACAATAAGTTCATTGAATCAACTCTTTCAGCCAGAAAGAGGGAGGGGGGCTCATACATTTTCTCCCACCCAGTTCACTGGCAGTGTAGTTCAACGGACAGACGTTTGAAGGGGGGGGGGGGGGCACGGCGTCATGGGCCAGATTACCCCGCGAGTCGCAGTTTGATTTATAGAGAAGATGCCATGTTATAGTAGTTACTTAAAAATACAATTAGAAATAAATGCACCGTTATGGACATCATTCACTAGGCTTTGTTGAACAGATAGAGAGATTAGTAGTAGTAATAGTAGTTGCATCATTACTGCTTAGTGTTCAGGGGCCAATTGTTGATACTCGGTCGTTAGTTTTAAGCTCCAAACAGCTAGTTCAACTAGTACCGGTGTTGGCTTATTATATTCTTAGTACAGAACTTGAACTAAACTACCCCCCCCCCCCCAAACAAAGTTAGTGTCAAATACCAGATGTTCTTTCAGAGTTATAACAATTACGTAATAATAATCAGATTAAAAACGTACAGAGATGCACAATAATGCAAGTTCAAAAACTATTTTTAATAAAATAGACAGGTAGTAGTCCTATATATCTTGAGTTCGACTAGTCTAGTAGGCTAAGTAAAAAAAATTACGTCAATTTTCGCAAATATTTGATATATAATCACTGCAATATAAGTATAACTAGTTCAAAGAGTAAGACTAAATACTTTAAAATATATCTAGATCTAGACCTGATCTTATGTGCGTGTATAAACTAGGTCAAATCGAATTATAATAGACAGCACAAACTAATCGATGTGATCTCTACCGCGTGTCTCAATAGAATCTTTTTTTATAAACAAATTTAAAGGGCATTGAATCAATTATCAATCATCAGATTTAAAGCGTTCAAAAATTGTGCGTTGTGGTCTCTAGAGTGAACAAAAAAAATATGTTTACAATCTAGACCTAGATCTAGTCTAAATCACGAAAATATTAACCTTCTAAAGAGTAAAGCCAGTAAAAGCTGAGCCAGTAAACGAGGTCAGGCTTTCACGAGTGTAAAAAAATTGTTTCCAAATGTTGCATCATAAAAATATAGATCTAAATCTATATTATATAGAATCTAAATAGATCTACTCTAGTAAAGTAGTAGGATGATTGATATAGATCTTATCTAGATCTATAAGCCTACAATATATGTATATATATTTTAAATATTTATATTACAAAAAGATTCTGAGACTAATCAGTCTAATCACTCTAACTAATAATGTCACTAATGATCTATCTAGATCTATTCTAGAATCTAATCTAGATCTTATCTTATATGATAGTATCATTGATACAGACGTTACTTCAAAAAAAAAGAAGATGATTACGTCCTACGATCTAATTTTAGTAATTTTATTAACACTAGAATCTAATAAACTGTTTTAATTAAGGGTAGGTAAGTGTTTACAAATACAATAAAACACTCACCTCAAAATCTTGGCTCTTTTTCCCCATTTCGCTAATCTAATTTAAATAATAAAGTAGATCCACGACTAGACTCTAGGTCTAGTCTAAACAGACAGTTAGACGTATACGGCTAGATAACTACTAACTAGACTAAGACTGAGAATATGCACACTTCACAGTAAATCATGGTACTGGTAGCCAATGCCAGCCTATGGTTATGACTATGTCAGTATGTGACTAGATTAAGATATCCATGTCCTATGCCACTAAATTCTGATTTACAACAAGACTAGACTAGCTAGATATAGAATATATCTAGAATTAGACTAGACTAGCTAGATATAGAATATATCTAGAATAGATTTAAGAGTCTAGATCTAGATCTAAAACTATAATATTCTATATCTAGTTCAATAGTCTATCTAGAAATGTAGCTAAATGAGCATATGGTCTGCACTATGATAACACACACTGATCTACAAAAACACAACAAATAGAGCTCAAGCTCTAACTACTTTGAAAGGGAACTGTACTCGATACGCGGCTTTCTTTTGGCTTTGCCCCACGGCCTTGTTTTCGTGACCTACTTATGGCCTACTACTTTCATCTGTTTTTCTTTTTTTTTTTTTTTTTTGTTTTTTTTTTAATAAAAGGTACATGCTTGGCTTAAAAAAAAATGCAAAATATAGGAAAAAAATCTAAAGCAAATATTTTCAAAAGAAATGTATAGGTCTATGGATCTAGCTCTTCGAATAAATGTAGATATATTTTGGTTTCTAATCGCTTTCTCAAAGGATCGTCCAGTGGCGTCACGACGGTCGGTGTCACCCGGTGCTGTAAGCTCCCCCCCCCCCCCCCCCCAAGAAAAAAAAAATCTCCCCGTTAAAAAACTTTTTTTTTTGGATTCTTTATGCTGAACAATAAAACTAAGCTAATTAGCTGATTGGTTACACACGAAAATGCTTTTCAATTCATTTTTATTTGTACATTTTATCAAAAGTGATTACATACATTTAAAATGTACAATTACTGATTTGAGAAACATTGGAACATTTTTATTAGAGATTATTTAAGAGCTGCTTACGGAAAATGTTTTAAATTATACTAGTCAATACTATATAGACCACAAGATCTGAAAGGGAACTTTACTTTTTTACTTACTACAATAATATATATATTATATTTGAACCCCAAACCCCTCCCCTGGCTACGTTCATGTATAGGCCTACACGATATGACGAATAAAGACGCTCTCAGAGTTAGGCATATTGGGTGGAGGTTACCCAGTTCCCTCATCAACATTGGTCATACAGATCTTGAACAAATAGAAATGTTAACCTATTTTGTCAGTGTTATCACAAGCAATGAAATTGCACATCATCGGATTGGAAAGCAGGAGCCGTATTTCAATAAGTATGGCCTATCTGAACAAACAAATCAATTAGCCTGGAGATTAAAATACACTTACTCAATACAATCATTGTCTCAACGCTTCAAGACGTGGAAGGTTGAAAAGAGGCTGAGCAGTGATGGCTGAGAAGGATCCTACGGATAACATACCGGGATAATGTTACCAATAGAGATCATGGTATTAGTTTACGTGACTAGAAACGCTAAATCTGGTTTCTCTTATATTTTAAGAATATGTAGAGAAAAATGCAGATTACAAATATGTAATTTGATTTCCTCGGAGATAAATAGTTTTTAAAATATATATTTTTAAGTTTATTTCTTATTACCATATATTGTCATTGGAAATACGCCATTTTGGTTTTAAGGCTTAATACTAGACTATCTCCCTTAAATTACTTCCCAACATTTTTCTGTTGCCGTTTTGTCTTTCTTTCTAGCAACTATTAGATCTAATATTAAAATTCATTTAAATGATAGCATAAGAACAAAAAACTTTCTTAAAAAAGTTATTGAAAAAAGAAGAAAAAAATTCATTAATTTATTATTAACATTTTTTAGACCTTCATTTCAGTAAATACACTTCGAAATTCATAAGCTGACAGCATAAGAACAAAAATCTCTTTAAAACAAGTTATTGAAAGTTTAATATAGGTAAGAGAGATAAATATGCTTAAAAACAACACGGTGGTCAGTAAAGGTATCTGGGCATCTAAACTATTACCGAGATCTTTTCCTGCACAGACATTCGCCGTGTAAGGAAAGAGGCGATTGACATTTTTGAGACATATCATTAAACAAGAAGAAACACGTTTACCAAAGTCAGAAAAAGTCTAAAGCGTTACAGAATGTATTCACAAAGATTTTAGGCATTACTATGGCGACCGTTAAAACGTCCCAACAATAAACTCAAACTCTGATCAGACTATGTTGAAGAAGGGGACGTAAACTGTTAGTAAGTTGAAAGAAATGTGAACGCTAAGATATTACTTTAACAAGCACTTTTGGCCTAGACGTTCCTCCTTAAGAGAAAATATTTACGGACTCTTACACGTATCCATATGCTAATCTAGTCGTGCGTGTTAAGACTTAAAACTCTTTTAAAGAGCTCACAGCACAGCAGCAAAGGGCTGGCTAGAAGAAGAAAAAGAGCTCTTCTAAGTTTTCGGTTTTCTTGTCTGATTCAGGAAACCCATTCCATGCTCTAATCGCACTTGGGAAGAATAAGGAGCACTTGTGTGAATTAGTCCAAGCATATGGAATGAGAAATGTGTATTTATCTTTCTGAGTATTTTATTAAGGTTGCGTGTTTGTATTAGTAAATTATGGTTTGGTGTTCTAGACATTATTGCTATACCGGTACTTAACGTTTTAGTCTTCTGTCCTGAAATTATAAATGAGGGGTCCTGAACTGATAGGGTCACCAGACACAAACAGAGGAGGACAAAGCCTTACAAAGAAGGAAACAAATAGACAAAGTAAACTTTAAAAACAAAATCTAGGATTACATTGTAACTTGACTATATTTTTTAAATTTAATATCGTAATTCTCAGACACAACATCTTTCCAGTTGTACATTGTGTATTTCCCTCTTTTGCCCACTGCATGCTGATTATCAAAAACGCCATATTCAACTTTATTATTTTGTCTCGGATTGCAAAATAAACACTAGCAGACCTTGGTATATTTTGAGTAACTGGTTTCTTTTGAACATTCTTGAAGATCGAACACCTGTTCAAGAAGGAGGTTGTATAACAAATAATCATCTTATTGTTGTCTATTAGTGAGTTTGTAGCCTACAATTAATCCAGAATAAAAATAGAACGAATAAAGCCGATGGATGGATAGTTAGTTACTTCTTATGGAAAAGCCGGACATTTTTCTCTTACGGCTATGGCCAAATTTTGATTCACGGTGCCCCCGCTGCGGGGAAGAAGAGGAAACCGTGCCTCGTGTTCTGTTTGACTGCCCCAGACTTGCTGATTTCCGCTTCGGCAGGTCTGGGAAACCAAAAATTCTCGACCTGTATGGTGACGTGTATGCACTACGCAAGACAGCAGGGTTTCTGTCCAGGGCTTTTGCAAGAGAGGATTTGAGCCTCTCAAGCCCTCACTCAAATGGAGTTTGATGATGATGACATTTTTATACTTAAGGCCAATGCCTACCGAACTGAGGACAGGACCCCTAAAAGGCAGAAATGACCTACTTTTGTCGGACGTCTGGTTACCCTGCGAACTGAGGGTTATCACTGCGATACATTGTAAAATTTCGATTACCCCCAACTATTTACAATTAATCCGAAACTGGAGGTAAGAATGAGAATGGAAAATACAACTACAGAGTGAGATGAAGTTAAGTTCCCCTTTCAGACCTTGAGATCTATGGTAATGATGATCTAAAGATCATCTATTTCTGTGGCCCACGGTTAACTAGGGTGTCATGTGGCCAGCACAACGGCTGACAACCTTTACTTTTCAGGTACCCATTAGAGCTGGGTGGACTCAGAGGCCCTCATGGATCCCGAAATTAAAAATCCCAGTCTTCGACAGGTTTGGAACCCGAGACCCATGTTTCAGAAGCCAAGCGCTTTACCGCTCAGCCACCGCGCCTCCTGAGATGAAGAGATGATACATATTGCACCTGACTTCAACAACCAAATAACATGATGAAAAAAAAAAGAAGGAAAAACAAGACATTTGCACATTTCAGACGTCAGCTTGGCGAATTGTTTTAAAAATGTTAATGTGTATACACTGAACATTTTAACAGTGTTGTACCACCCTCTGCCGCTCATTGCTACCTTTGGTTATAGTGGGGAAAGTGCCCTACAATGATAGCGTAAACATAGCAAGATTTTTTTTTAAAGTACGCCATGGTTAAAGCCACTGACATTTTGTAAACGTTTAGAATATAGTTTCACATACAGCAACGGAACTCTTCTTCTCAACTTAGTCTTCCACATCTCTCTCTCTCCCTCTCACATTCACTCTCTCTCTCTCTCTCTCAAATGTACAGCTTTTTTTTATGCCGTTAGCAAAAGTAACGGATGAACTCTACATGACATGCCCGTGATATACATAAACATGTACAAGCAAACTGACTTCGTTGTCCAGTCAGATGTAAAAAGGTGGACTTTTCCATGCAAGCAAATCGAACAAATCTCAAACCTACAAAATCTTCATTGTTTTGGACAGGAAGAAAGACAGAATTACGGATTTTAATCTATACATAGCTGTCTGTGGCAGTTTACGTCCCGATAGACAATCTATTGCTTTTACAACTTCTCATATGACTGAAAAGCCCAATCCTTGATACACAGCTGAGGTAATCACCAGGCACTGTTGCACTTTCAACCTTCTTTCGACTTTGTTGTGTATGCCATCTGCAATCCAGGACCCTTCCTTTATGCTTGTTGTTACGTTCTCCATGTGGATCTGTCCAGTGCCTCTTTTCCCCAACGGTTAGTGTCGATTTTGAAAAGCTTCATGTCGCGTTTGCATACATCAATATAGAAGTGAAGTTAGGTGCTGAAACAAATGATGATACATACATATTAAACATAAATGAACAGCAGCACCAGGGACCAAGTTTTTAAATAGTATACCTTAAAAGTGGCGACCACCAAGAGCTATAGCTAAACATAACAACAGAAATGATTAGGCCTATGTTCGTTCGTGTTTTTCTTCTTGTGGTGGGTAGGTGAAGTTACGTCATTAAAAGATGTAAACTTTTTGTAAAGCACCCCACCCTTTCCCTGGTTCTGCATCGAAACGGAATGAGCAACTAAGTATACGCATGTATAGATTTTTATGTTTTATTTTATTTTGTTGATACTCTGGTTGTAAAAGTATAGGCCTACTATAATTTTATTTAAAGAAAAAAAGAAACCTATGCTGAGATTCGAATGGCGTTCTTGGTTGTCTAGCTCCTGAATGTTTTACTCTCCATCTTTTGAAGTGAAGGCTAGGATTAGATTCTGAAATGTAACGCAGGTACAGGGGGGAAGGGATTAAGCGAGTAGGAGTATATTTAGTGATGAATCGATCATCTTGAAAAGGTCAATTACTTGTCAAGTTGGGCATGTCTAACGCATGGTCATCATGGATTTCGTAGCTTGAAGTAAACATTTTCAACAGAGCTTCTCACATTTGGATACTGGGAATCATAGAGGCCTCCGAATTAGTGGACTGATAGGCGTCAATAAAAACATTTGGTAGAGCCCGTAGAGGACACCCCAACTAAAGGAAAATCATTCTTTTACTGTGACTTTTTTCTTATGAAAAAAAAAAAGAGCACGATAAAAAGGGCAGGCGAAAGCTAGAGAGAGATACATGGGAAAGATAATTCTAATATAAGAAAAAACGATTGGGAAGCACTGGAATTGATAAAGCCTTAAAAAGAACAAAATTAAACAGCATAGCCTGAGGGTACAGGCCAACATTAACCCGTCAGATTGCTGTGAATCGTTCACTATAACTAAAGCAGCGGTTCTCAACTTGTAATGCTCGCTACCTCTTCCTGGTATGCGGTATGAAAGCAAGTCAGAAAATGCCTAGACAAGCCTAGATCTATTGATGAAGGTCAACAAAAGTTACATGAAATAACTTAAAATTTATGGCTGTGCGACTAGCACCAGCAAAGTATTAGTTAACAGAGTCCAAACTTCGGTCAGTTGCTGGCTTCTCATCAAACTTCACTAAAAAAAAGGTTAAAAAGATAGTTTGTGTAGAAACACAAACTCAAAATCGGCCCCCTAAGTGGTTCACTCAGGCAGGTAAAGAGGTTAGGTTTCAATATTTTCAGAAAGAATATCAGAATGAAATTCTATCAAAGGCAAATGACAGAGAAGAATGGAGAAAGAATGTTGTCAGATCTTGTGTGGTGCCTCAACGGTCGAGCAGACAAGAGATAGGTGGAAGTGAAGGTGAAGTTACATGTCCTCACTCAGAGCAGGTGGGAAGAGGCTTCAGACATCGCCAGTGACAGATTTTTGTGCAGCTTGCCGCCAATACGCCAAACGATGCGGAAGGATCTAAGTCAGTAAGAATAGCACATAAGGTTTTTGAAATAAAACTTTTTAATATCAGGATAATGCAGATATGCCTACCTCAGAATATGCATTTTGTTGGCTTTCAATACCGGGAATAGTGGTTGGTAGCGGGGCTGCCAGACCCCCTGGCTGGCAATGGCGGGGAGTCTACAATTTTTCCATTAACTCCAGGAAGAACCGATTTTAGGATACATTAAACGTCTTCCGAAAGAATGAAGGGTCAGAATGTATTAAAGATTAATTTTGTACACACACAAAAGCACGCATACACACACACATATATATATAATTTTTTTTTGCCCCAGGGAGGGGGGAATTCCCGAAAAAAAAAGTCTTAGCTGCGCCCATGGTAGCCAGCCAAGGCAAACGAGCTCCTCTTGCACGAAGCTTACTGGTTTAGGCGCCAATCAAACTCTTTTGCTCATTCTCCTGTTTATAACGGCAATATCTTCGATTCTGAAGATTAAGAATGAGTGCAGTGTTTCACATGACTACGCAAACCCAGTTTCGACCTACATTTTTGTACAAACTATTATTAACTCAACTATTAGGCTATATGACTTCACTACAATTATTTACTCACAATAATCCCCACTACAATCTCTGGACATATATTGACAACATGCATCCAATTTTCTATCAGTTAAAAAAAAATTGTTTAAATTGTTATCAAAATTATTAATTATTTATCATTCATGCTATCAAGGGGACTCAATCTCGAAATTCAACACCAGCTGAGTTGTCTTTCCGTAGGGCCTAAAGGCAGCTGGGGATTTTTCTCTCAGAGACAGAGAGTACCGAACATGCTATGAGCATAAAAAATGCACTATAGAAAAGCAATTTAAAAGAAACACATAATAGGTCATTTTGTTCAGAAGATCTAAACAACTCTCATTTAGATCTAGACATCATTTAGGCCTACATATCACCACTCCCTCTTTGCTGCTGGTGTTCTCAATTCAAGAGGAAATATATTAAGCTGACACCAACACCAAGGCTGAATAATAATAAAATCAGACCTAGAATCTGCGCGTCGTTGTAAAATTTACCTTCATAACTCATGAACAATAAAAATGTGCATTTCCGAAGGAAAACAAAACAGAGCACCATCCTAAACTTGTTCCAAAGAAAACACTCCCAAATTAAAGTTACTCCGCGAAAAGGAATCCCAAGCACTTCCATGAGACAGGCATATCAAGCTGTGACGTCATACACAATTAGGCAGTGCTCTCCATTGGTGATGATAAAGTAGATTTGAGACTACGTTCTTTTCTTGCTTTCTATCACCATGCCGAAATCTTTCATCTACGCTGTACGTAATTATGGCTCACAGAAACACACAGACAACGAATTTTCGGACAAAAGTAAGACCCATTTGTTGAAATTCTTTAATTTACGATGAAATTTCAATGAAACATTAATACTACTTGGCAACCATACTAATTACACACGTAGCCTACATTTCGCTCTAGGGTTTTCATTCAGAAATAGTTTGCGCACCACAGTCAACTAACATTTTTATTGTGTAAAGTGAATTTCATTTGATCCTTGTGTGAATTTCATTATAATTGTAATTTAATTTAGATCTAGATTAAAATTGGGAAGTAGACTAAAGTCAAGAAGCAAATCTAAATTGAAATAGCCTGTATTTTTGTGCTATATTTTCAAAGAAGACAAATAATCTAGATCTATATCTAGTCTGTTTATTCAATACAATAGAATAAATGTTTTCTCAGCAAATCTGAGTAAGTTTTGTAGTGAGTCTCTTAAAACTCGGTATACTGTCAACATTTAAATTAAAAGTAAAACACAACAGATTAAAGAATAGTAAGCCCGTGGGTACATTTAGACACTACGTAAAAATGCATAGAAAATTGTGTGTTTTATTAGCCCACACATATTGATATTATATCATTCACTCTCAAAGCAGGTATTGGATTATAATTGGATATTTGTATTCTAGAAAAGACGTTTCCCTTTTGAAAATCGACTTGATGTGAGGTGGGTGTTGTGTGGACTCAAGTTGTCTTTTCTTATCGAAACTCGAACGCGAGACCCACGATGTGAAAGCCAAGTATTTACCCACTCAGCCACCACGCCCCAAGACCACCTAAAAGAGAACAATCATGTTCACCTAAAAGAAGCACGAAGATCTGATTTGTGAAATTGTGACCCTATAATATTTACATAAGATTTTTACTAATTATTAAATTTTTACTACCTTTACTATTTTAACTGTGAATAGACCTTGTTTTTAATGATTTAACTGTATGGAATTTAGCTCTTGTAAAGGAGAGTAATCCTTGAAGGATTACTGGCACGACATGGCCTAAATTGTGCCGATGTGCCAAAAACTCAAAACATCATGTTCTGTTGAATGTCGAAGTGGACATTGTAGAGGCACGACAGCAGCGCTTGGTCGTAGGTAATCATATTTCAAAGAGGTAATAAGGGATAATCATATTTCAAAAGCGATCTTTTTTTTTTTGGCGAGCTTGGAGGAGGGCGACGTAAGAGAGGTACCCCCACTCCTCGGTGAACCAACCCCCCCCCCCCCCCCGACACGCTTCAAACGCTATGAAGACTAGGATTAGGCGTCAGCTTGCCATCACTGGGACAGTTAACAGCTAACAGTAACAGGCTTCTGAAAGAGTCAGAAAACTCTTACAAAGGTCACGGACACAAATCTGAGACCCAAAGAAAAGCGCTTGCCGAAAACAAGCGCAGGCGTCGAAAAGACAACTATTCTTTGCATTAAAAAATATTTAATACCGTGGACCATGGATAATGAAAACTAAACCTGTCAGGTAACAAAGTGTAGATACTGACACTGTCTTAATTAGCGTATCAAGTTTTTAAAAAGTTAATAGGCCTTTATTAAAAAAAATACAAAAGAATATATTTTAATTTTGTGAGTGATATGTTGAGACGTAGGCCTTATGGTACGCTACTAGATCTAAGTGGCCCTTAATTTGCACGAGATGAAAGTCTTTATTTCGAGCCCTCCATTGGGACTTCAGTAGGCTACCCAGTTCATGTGTACAGAGATTAGGATTAATGAAATATGAAAGCCCGTTTAAGCGAGACCAAATTATAGTGTTCGTCAAAGCCCTATTTTTACTTTGGAATCAATGATACTAAACTTTAAACAGGATTTCGTTTACAGGATATGGTAGTTATATATCTACATGCTACAATTTTGTTCTAATTACAGGTTCGAACCTCTCTGAAGGTCCCACAAAAATGGCCACTCGATCCAAGACTCTACCCGGAAGTAGATCTCTTCAAGATTACCTCTTACAGTGGCAGCTTCCATGGAAAATACCCGGATCAACACGAGGCAATGTGGTTATGAAAAGAAAGGAGACAAAGCAGCGATCATACCACCATCTGTCTTTAGTCACACGCTTTTACCTAGGGCTTAGGGTAACTATTCTTTAACAATAAAACATTTCCTTATGGAGTGGCGCATTGCAATTAAAAAGCCATAACTACATGTAGATCTATATATTCGTAATTTTAAGTCGCCAGCGGCTTTCTGTTGTTTTTTTTTATTCACTTCGATGAAATACGCCCCCCCCCCCCCAATTTTTTTTCGCCTGCTATCACTGAAAAAGTTTGACTGCCATAATCTCAGGCAGAGCTGCAGAGCTTGACGATGTGAGGGAGTGGTGTGTGTGTGTGTGTGGTGTCTGCAAGCATGTTCCAGTTGACCATACAAATAATAAAAAGTTAGCAATTTGAAGATATTGGAAGAAACTTTATTGTCTTCATCATCTCTGCCTGTGGTCCAGTCAGGGGCATAAACCACCATTCAGCTTCTTCCAGGCATTTCGGTTCTGGGCGAGTCTCTCCAACTGTCATCACGTCTTCCTCTTATTGCACCTGCTTCAAAAATCTCGGCATTATGTATTTCTGTGCCGTCTCCTCTTCCACATTCCTTTCCATATTCCTTGGGGCTTTCCGGTGAGGGCTTGTCTTGAAATGTTGAATGCAGGCTTATTTGAAAATTTCCATTTAGGATATATTTATATTACGATTGAGTATTTTTAAAATGCCAAACTTTCACAATCTATATCGTTAAGGATTTAAGGATTATATCGTCAGTCTCAGCCTGGTGTTATGTTTCATCGCCATTAAATGTTTAAAATTTAGATTTGTAGCACGCATGGGCGTAGCCAGGATTTCTTTTTCGGGGGGGGGGATTTTTCTCCCCCCCCCTCCCGCCAATATATATATATATATATATATATGTATATATATGTGTGTGTGTGCGCACACACACAACTAATCTTTATTACATTCTGATCCTTCATTCTTTCGGAAGACGTTTATTGTACTCTATAGTTTGGTTCTTCCTGGAGTTAGTGGAAAAATTGTAGACTCCCCGCTCTTACCAGCAAGGGGATCTTGGGGAGCGCTATAGGCTCCCCCAGTGAGGTTCGCTGAAGTGGGGTTTGAAGCCAAAAAATACCTGTTCAATATAAAAAAAAAAAAGCAAATTACACATTAAAAATTCTATGAACTTGGCCAAGCCAAGGGGGGTTTTGAGTTTAAACCCCCTTCCTCCAGAGGGCTTTTTTAAAGTCTAAAATCTCTTTAAGTTTTAAGTTTAAAATCCCCCTACAGAGAGTTTTGAGGCTGAAAACCTCTCTCTTCAATATTATTCTAAAGCAAACTACAGTCTATGAGCGTATCTAAGGTGGTTTTGAATTTGTTAAAAAAAAAATTCCAGAGATTATATTTAGTTTAAAACACCCCAACAGATGATTTTGACGATAAAACTTCCCTTTTCGATATATAATCTAAAGGTTTTGTTCACAACCTGGTAGGGGGTTTTAAACTCAAAACCTCCTTGGCTGCGCCGGGGCAAGTGATGGTTTAGTATTAAAGTCTCACCTAAAATAAACAAAATCAAGGCAAAAAATCAGTCACTAAACTTCGACCCCCCCCCCCCCATGCGGAGGGGGTGGATTTCTTTTCGGGGGTGGGGGGTTGAACCCCTAAGCCCCCCCCCCCCCGCCTTGGCTACGCCCATGATAGCACGGTTAGAACTTGGTGGGATCTCAAACTCAGACGACGATGTCTTCCTTTCACACACCACGTCCTATTCCGAGTTTTAAAAAATACTTATTTGGAGAGGTCAAATTGTAAACATTTATATAAAAAAACCACTTTATTTAAGCTCAATGCCTTTCTTCTTTTTAAAGGATTCTTTTTTAAAGAATATTATTTCATTGCTTCACTGTTAGATGTCAAGAATACGGTCATCTAAAGGTCCGCCTAAACAGATCGTCACTAAGCCAGCTTTTATTGGCTCTCAAGAAACTGCTTTTTTGACCCTCCACAACAATAGCAGCGATCTGACAATGAAACATGAAGTGACCACATCTTGTTGCCCAGTTGATGGACTAATGTTTAATTGTGATAGTCCTGACATCAAACCTGAAAATAAGGTCGCAAGTGCCCCAGGTACACATATATATTTCTAAGGCAATATGTATTTGTTAATAATCCCACATCCTTTTTTCTAAAATTATATATATATATATATATATATATATATATATATATATATATTACCTTTACCTATCCCTTAGTCTGTTGGACCGTTGGGAAACCACGCAAGATATGAGCATATGTATAGGGATTATTTTGGGATTGTATTTTTCTTTTAGAAGTGAACATTGTTTGTATTTAGTGATATATAATCAATTATCACAGCATAGTGTGGAAATTTTTATTAATTTAATTTATTCATTTTAGTTTTAGAAGAAAATGGTGTGATGGCGGTTTGTCATGAGAAGAGTCAAGTGACCACAAGATCATCCAAGACAAGTCAAGTCCAACATCACTCCAAAGATGCTGCTGTGCCAGTTAAAAGATTGACCAGAAGAAATAAGCGCGGGAAAGAAAATATATCTCCAGACGACATTGGCCAAAAGAGAAAGACGGCGGCTAGTAATCCAATGAAAGAGATCCAATCGACACCTCTAAAAACGATAAAACTTGTCGAAAAATCCAAAGACTCAGCCAAGCCCCCAGAAGAGGAGGACACATATTTTGCTCAGATTCATGACAACGATGTTAGAGTCAAAACAATTGATGGAATAGAAGTGAGAATGAAGACGGGTTTCACGAGCGCCAAACCAGTTAGGGTCGATCTAAACGAGCCCATTACTATGCAGAGAAGTCTTGCTCTCGGGCATGGAGCAGATACGACCAAAACCGAGACAACTAAGCTTAGTATGTGTTCGGTTACTTTGACTAAAATACAGGACACGTTTCCACACACACTGTCGTATAGACTTTTCACAGATAATAAATACCTCGACGAAAATAGCGCAAAGACAAAACAAGACTGTGATAAAAACACGCAGCGAGATTTGGTTTCAAACTTTAGACCACTCCCTCAATCAGCTTTATGTAAGAAAGATTGTGCAAACAGCTCGAAAGGTAGCCACGCTGAAGAGATGATTGACAAGAGCTGTGCACAAGAGAACCATCTGCGCGCCTTCTCAAATAACATTCTGGGGGCTCAGCGAAATGAAAATAAGAATGCATCAAATGTTTGTTCGCTGAAGAAAAATTTGATGCAGGATTGCCCTTCTTCTATTAGCTCAACAGGAAGTCATCATTTGAAAGGTGTGTCGTTACAACAAGAGTCCAGTAGTTTGGTCACGCTACCCTTTCAGCTCTCTGTAAACGACTCGGATTTCTCTGATATCTGTAATAATAAAGTCAAAACTCATCGAATAATTTTTCATAATTCCCAGGCGCACTCTTTTCAAAAATATTCCCCGACCAGAAAGAAACATGAAAATTCAGTTCATTCTCCTCAGAACTCCTCCGAGGAGAATGTTCTAAAAGAAACACAAAGCAATGCAGATAACATTCCTTTCCAACCTATGTTAAGACAAATTCGTGTGGCTACTTTTGGGAACAACACACCCGTCTTTGTTTCCTCTGGGCTTTTACAGAAAGGAATTCGCGACATGAACGATTTGCACAAAGCCCAAACAAACGTTGAAAGAAAAGAATGTATTCCTGTTGGTTCAGGTAGCGTCGACACACAAATTGGCAACAGGGAAATCAGCGACATTAGCGCATTGAAGATTAAAAATCAAAACAAAAGCGGTTTTAAATCCGATACTATTGTTCCGAGCGAGATCAGTGATTCGTTTAACTCAAAAAAAGATGACCATGATTTCAATCTGAAAAAGCAATTGAAATTAAGTCTGTGCCGAGAACGAACGCATTTACAGATGCACGCAGGCACATTAAATGTGTCCCAGCCAAACGCGCGATGTTGTCTTACTTGTCTTTCAGATAAAGCAAACAGTGTAAACCATGGTTTACAGATGATCCCAGTACAAATGAAAAACGATTCTCATATAAAAACATTCG
The DNA here is from genome assembly GCA_030265305.1 of Biomphalaria pfeifferi. NCBI lineage: Eukaryota > Metazoa > Mollusca > Gastropoda > Planorbidae > Biomphalaria > Biomphalaria pfeifferi. The sequence continues at coordinate 2,504,123 of JASAOG010000024.1, forward strand.
GCAAAGAAAGTTCTGATGAAATTTCCTGCAGTGACAAAAAAAGTGAAGAATCAGGCAACAAAATAGATACCTTCCAGCCATACTGTGATCCACCCGACGACAAGGCGTGTCTACCAAACAACAACGTTCTACCAACACTGCAACCTGTGCTGTCACAAAATGTCGTGTTAACCCCGAACCTAATATTTGATTACACTTCTCTGCGACCTACAACTTCTCAAACCTTCGATCACAAATCTAGATGTAATCTCAGTTTTCAGCTAGCGTTCGTGAGCAAAAAGATATTTGGAATTGAGAGCGCCAACGGAGTTTCTTCCTCTCAAGCAGACGGTCAGAAATGCTCGGTCCAGTTTTTCACGCATGGTGGATTTAGCATACCTGCCTTTGCTTACAACGGTATGTCTCCCAATGTTCACCTTATAAACAAAAACCAACCTTTCCCAACTCCTGCTTCGGATCTACTAAGCAACGTTGCCAACTCGCCCCCAGCCTTTTACAGGCAAGACAACACACTTGGTTCAAAAATGAAAGCATCAGACACTAATTCTAAAAGTCTGTTTCCATACTTGAATCAGGCAGACCCGAACGTTATCTCGTTCAATCCGCATTGTGGGATGCAAAATTCTGCTAGTCTAGTTGCAAACAGCGCGCATTTCTTCAAAAAGGGATCCTCATGTGGTCAATCTTTATCCAGCTGTTGCACATCTGCGGCTTGCTGCCTAGCTTCTTCTTCCCCGGATTGCTCGAATCCAGCAAGCATGGTCAACTCCAAGTGTGTGAAGGTCACTCAAGCTGATATTCCCGCCAAAAAGAGAGGCAGGAAAAGGAAAGTCCTAAGTGTAGCTGCACAAAACGAAAACTCTGGAGAAGGCGCTTCGGACTCCACAAATGTTCAATCTGTGGGATCAAAAAGCTCGAAAAACGACAACATGTGTCCACTCTGCTGTCGCATGTTCACTCGCTCGTGGCTACTGAAGGGTCACATGCGTACGCACACGGGCGAGCGTCCATATCTCTGTTCGCACCCGAGCTGCGGCAAAGCTTTTGCCGATCGCTCGAACCTGCGTTCCCACATGCTGATACACTCAGTCGCTGCCCGCAGTTATCCTTGTCCCAATTGTGGACGAACATTCTCCCAGAAGAGATATCTTCATAAACACAGTATCGAGGTCTGCAGAATAGCCGCCGAGTGAAAGTGTATCTACGAGACGATGCTGAAATAAAGTTGAACACGCAGCCAACTTAAATTTAGTTTCGTACATCAGCTATTCCTTTGTGAACTCATCACAGGAGACGTGTACGTGTGACGTGATGCCGGAAATAATTCTATCGTATGCTGAGGCTGCACTTCGACTACCGGTATTTAAAAACTCGTCTTTCTTCCTGCTATTACTATTAAATTGTCAGTTGTTAATAATATTAAACGGTCATTAGAGTTTGACTAGGAAAAGAAAACACAACAAAACAAGTCTAAGCAATGACCTCACTACTCCCAATCGCAAAATGTTCATGGCCATTACATTAGACACAAACTCTTCCTGTGACTTCTGTTTGAGGCCATTGAATATTTTATGTACCTATTAATCTAAATTTGATATATACGATTAAAAAGAGACATTGTAAGACCATAACAGCTCATTACTTGCCTCCACCAGGACCCCAGTCTAAGTGCAATGTGTATGTGTAGGAAACAATAAACTATTTTAAAATGACAATGTGTTCATTTATTAATTAGTCTTTAGTTAGTCGATTAGTCAAAAAGTGTATTCTCTGAAACAATAGTATTTTAGGTGGCCAAATGAGAAGTATGAGAAAGGTAAAATACGTGATCAGTTCAACGACAGATGAATATGAGAAAGGTAAAATACGTGATCAGTTCAACGACAGATATATATGAGAAGTATGAGAAAGGTAAAATATGTAATCAGTTCAACGACAGATATATATGAGAAGTATGAGAAAGGTAAAATATGTAATCAGTTCAACAACAGATAGACCTTCTATTTGTGTCAAGATTAAAGTTTCCTTCAATACTATGCTCCACTTTAAGAGACAAACAGTTTATGACGTACGCCCTCTTTTGAAGAAATATCTCCACCCATACCAAGGCATAGAACTAAAAAGCATCCCTACCCCCTTTTTAGTGTATTCAGTAATGTGTTATACTAATGTCAGGTACACATTAGAACTGAGTGTACTCAGAAGCGCCCTAAAATTCCCAAATAAAAAATCCCAGTCTTCACCAGGATTCCAATCTGGGACCTCTGGTTCAGAAATCTAGTGCTTTACCACTCAGCCACCTCGCCTCCCAAGAACATTTAACATTTTTACAAACTGTGTGTGAGATTATTAAACTTAACACATTAACAAATTATTAAAACTGTTTGGTGACAAAACAAAAACAAAAATGGCCTTATATTTTGTGTAGCCACTTTTAATGTACCACACTTAAAAAAGATACAAAGTCATTGTGAAGTAAATGTAACATAATTGTAACAAATATCACTGAATCTCTATGTGTTACAGTATAAACAATCTATACAAGTACAATGATATATGCAATCATTTAAATGGCATTTGAAAAATATTATGACATGTTTTAATAATGGAAAAAAAAATTAATGAAAATTATTCATAAAAGGACGGAGAAAATCTATCATTTTGATATCCTTGAAAAAAACATGTACAATATTATATACAAATATTCTAGGTAATGGTAATTTGTTGAAGAAAGAACAAAAATCTTAAAAATATTACCTTGATATGCTATCACAACCATGTAGGCAAATTGAGATTTAGCACATGTGAAATAAACTTTCATAAAAAAAAAAAATAATAATGAACCTATAAAAGTAGTCCTCATTTATCCATGATGGTATTCATCATAGTGCATCAAATTATATATCCCATAAATTCATATGAAATGACAAAAAGTTGGATAAAAACAAAAAAAAAAGTAATCTCTCTCGTTGTTGTCCAGCACTTGAACCAAATCCTAGTTATACAAACCTTGCTAATTAATTAAAGGCACTTGTTATTTGGAATGTTTTACTAAATTATATAATATATATTATTAGTTTTTTGTAATGAAAATGTAAATAATATTTATTATGACATTGGGAGCTGAAAAGTCTGTTATTAAGTAAATACTTTTTTTTTGTTACACCAAACAATCAAAACATTTGAATCATTCAAAGATGGCATATTTTAAAGATAAATTTTCAGTCATACATGAGGTCTGTACTCCTTTTGATTTCACTAACAAATATCACACACTTACACAAAAAGAGTAAGCAATCTACATAACTTTATCTTTGCGTCCATTCTGCATGGTTAGGGAGCTCTCAACAATTGTGGGAACTAGCTGGTGCTGAAATATGAATACTTTGACTTTGTTGAAAATGTATAGAAATATCAAAAGCACAGAGACATACTGCACCCATCCCCATTTGATAAGGTTCCAGAATCCTGGAGTATATCTGCATGTTTTAGTTAAGCAATGAATATTGATGTTTGAATATTTCTGTTATGACTAAACCAGTCTTTTCCAAACTGTGTTTCATGGAATGCTAAGGTTTCCATGAGACCTGAATAGGTGTTCCACAAATTACTAGAATAATTAACTAGTAGGCTACCACATGAATTAATCTCTATAAAAAAAAAGTCAGGTGTTCTTATCTTATATATAATCTTATATAATACAGACGTTACTTAAAAAAAGAAGATGATTACGTCCTATGCGTCATGCATTCAGTCATGCATGTTAACCAATGACTTAAATTCTGCCAAGTCACTGGTTTTCCTGGCTAGCTCAGGCAACCCATTACATGCTCTAATAGCACTAGGGAAGAAGGAGCATTTGTACAAATTTGTCCTAGCATATGGGATGAGGAACAAGCCTTTATCTTTGTGTCTTTCTGAGTATTTTATTAAATTTTGTTTTTGTATTTGAAGATTATGGTTCAGTGTTTTATGTATAATTGCTACTTTACTTTTGAGTCTTCTATCCTGAAGGCTTTCTAAATTTAGTGATTTTACTAAAGGTGTTACTCTAGTCAAATGTTAATATACGTTTGTTATGGCTCTCACTGCTCTATTTTGTGTCTGTTCTAGTTTCTTAATGTTTTCTTGAGTTGAGGGGTCCCAAACAGAGGATGCATATTCTATTATTGGCCTAACCAAGGTTACATAACATTTTAGTTTTATGTTCTTATTTGATTTATAGAGATTTCTTTAATAAACCCTAATGCTTTGTTTGATTTTTTGATAGCTTCATCAATATGGGGATTCTATGACAGTTTTTCATTTATTATAACACCTAGGTATTTTGCATTTTTAGTCTGTGTTACTGGTTTACCATGAATAAGATAAGTGGAATTTTTTTGTTTTGGTTCTGAAGTAATGCAATTTGGTAAATCATTTATGTAAATTAAAAATAGTAGTGGACCCAAGACTGTTCCTTGAGGTACACCTGAGTTTACTGTTCTCGGTGTTGATTTAGAGCCATTTATTATTACAGTTTGTTCTCTCCCTATCAGAAAATCTTTAATCCACTGATGCAGTGGACCATTAATGCCAAAATATTTTAATTTTTTAAGCAAACTATGGTGATGAACTTTGTCAATAGCCTTAGAAAAATCTAGTAAGATAGCATCTATTTGTTCACTATTATCTAAACCTTTAGAAAAATCATCAATTAGTCCTTTTAGTTGTGTTTCACATGATCTATATTTCCTAAAGCCATGTTGGTATGGTGTGAGGACATTTTGTTTGTGTAAGTGGATTATGATGTTGCTACATATTATGTGTTCTAGGATTTTACATGTGATGCTGGTGATACTGGTCTGTAGTTTCCTGGGTCAGATTTTTCTCCTTTTTTAAATAGGGGGGTGACATTAGCTTCTTTCCAGTCCTTTGGTACTCTGCCCTGGTTAAGTGAAGCCTGAAAGAGTATTTTGAACACTGGGGCTAGCTCATTGCTTAGTTCTTTGAGTAATCTAGGAATATCATCAGGCCCAGACGCTTTATTTGGTTTGGTGTTGGCTAATAGTTTTTGGATTCCATTTTCTTGTACTACTATATCTTCTATGTTGTCTACTTGGTTCAAATTAAGTAATATGTCTTTGTCTCCTGGGGCTGAGAATGCTGATGCAAAGTATTTGTTTAGGATGTTTGCTTTAGTTTTATTATCATTATGTATTATGTTATGTTCAACTTTTAATGGCGCTATGGCTGTTGTTTCCATTTACTTAGACTTAATGTATGACCATAGGTTTTTGGTGTTATCTTTAGATATTACATTGTTTATGTATTCACTCTGCAGCTGTCTGCTTACTTTTTGGGTTAAGTGTTTAATTTTTATATACTTTTTGTAAACTCTTTCTGCCTTAGTTTCTTTAAATTTTCTATATAGGTTTTCCTTTTGTTTACAAAGCTTCTTTAGTCTATTATTAAACCAGCATTTATTTATTTTGTTTGATGTGTATTTAGTTGGTATATGATTTTCCATAATGATTTAAGATGGTTTTTAATGAAATTCCAGAGGTCATCGACTGGCTGGTTAATGTCTTTTTCTAATAAGAATGTTTGTTGAAAGTTTAATGCAGCTTGGTGTAGTTGTGTTAGGTTACATTTATTCCAGAGTAAGATTTTTCTTTTGGAATTTTCCAAAAAGTTTTGGCTTCCCGAAAATTTCTTCTGATCCATTTTTTTCTAACAAAAAATACTCATAAATACTCATAGTCTGCCAAATGTTCTATTAAGGAAAACGTTTGGGAAACACTGGACTACACTATGGCACACAACCCGAATTTACAACAAACTTATTAAGGCTTCAATGACCATAACAGAACCATAATCATCTTTAGCTATTAGCCATTGAAACCAAATTATTAATTATTCTCTGTTCATTGATGAATGTAAGTGATGTGTGATAGATTTTCAGGAACATTGGCAGATGCATCAATTTATCTTTATGTTTAACAAGTGTCTTTAAATAGTAAATTCTTTTAAAGACTTTCATTTGCAACTGCTTGAAAGTCTAATGTGAATATAGGAATGCATGTTATAAATATGACCTACAGAAAAATGCTGGGTATCAGATACCAGGAAAAGAAGACAAATGAGTTTGTACTTTTACAAGTCAACACTCTGGCTGGCAAATAGGAAGAACTCCTCAACACTGTGAAGAGACGAAAACTACTTAAAAAATTAGAATTTAACCCCTTCTTTAGTGACATATTTCATACCTGTCTCAAAAACTAAGCTGGTTTGGTCATATTGTAAGACATGTACAGTGGAGGGAGCACAAAGAAAGGGTCATCCAAAAAAAAAAAGCTGGCTGGATAATATAAAAGAATGGAATGGTCTCTCTTGATATCTTGTTAAGAATAGCTGCTGACAGGAAAAAAGTGGAGGAATTCAGTTACATGAACTGTTACAGCAACCCTATGACGTAAGTCAAGGCAGAGATGAGATGACAAGAAAGAAAAATATCAATTTTTAATCAAAATGAAAAAGAGAATCTAGATGTGATTATATCAAAAAGTATTCAAATTAAAGAATCTATATCAAGACATCTTATCTAGATATATCTAGACTGATTCAAATCACTCTAGATCTAGACTTTTAGGACTAGGGTCTAGATCTAGATCTAGATAAAACGAGATTTAAAAAAAAAAAGAAATTTAACTGTGTCAAAAGACTAATATCGGATGAAGGCATGTTAAAAACAAATCAGATCTTATTTTGCATTCTTCAGAAAATGGAAAATAATAAAATCATATTTTTTTTTTTCATAAAAAAAAAATTTGAAAAAAAAAATAAATTAGGAAGTTGTTTTATTTTTCAAAAAAATGTCAGGGAAAATTTCAGATATTTTTGTTAGAAAAAATGGATCAGAAGAAATTTTCGGGAACCCAAAAATTTTCGAGACATTTGCATCACTGCTTATAACTAAAATTAATAAGATTAGAGTACAAAATAAAGGATACAAGATTACTTCTTCTGGATAATTGATAACTGCTGTGATTTTAAATGGGTTGGTAGATCCTCTTCCTGAGGTCCAAATTTTATTTGCATCTTGTAAAACTGTGGTTACTTAACACAAAAAGAAAAAAAAAAGAAAAATGATTAACATAGAGAAAGTTAGGTGTGATGGAAGAGAAAACAACTTTTCAAAGAACCAAATTTCACAAATCGATTGTTTAATGTTAATTTTTTTCTTTTCATGCACAAGCACATTTTGCAATAAAAAAAAAAGGGGGTTAGGGAATTGGGAAAATCTGATCTTAAATTAAAACAATTATTACGTTGAAACTCCAACAAAGTCCACAACAGTTCAGCTCAAGCAGAATATTAAACAATCTTAGAAAGAAAAGACTTACTACTAAATTGTTAATAAGATTAAAATGTGTGTTAACATATAAAAATGTTTTAAATCTATATGGCACCAGGTAGGCCTAATTCATGCCCCTTTTGAACCAATTATTGAAATCAGGATAAGTAAAAGACCTAGGGCATATTGCTGGGAACAGACAACTCTTGAAAGCCATAGGCCACAGAAAATAATTCAATTCTTTTGGTTAGAATCACAACTCTTTTCAATTTCCTCTTTGAAAAAATACTGGATTTTTTACATTTCAAAGTGTTGGTCAAGTTGTAATGGAGAGTCATTGACAGTAAAGAAAATTCATTGTTTACATTCTAAAATGTTTACTTACCATTTCTTGAAGTGTAGTTTTTAAATATTGTTGCTAAAGAGTATGAATCAGCATATGGACTAGAAGGGTTAACCAAACTGGACTGAAATAAGATCATACCAATTTAGTTAATCAGGAGATTTTAAGAAATGTAAAAAAAAATAAAAAATAAATGGAAACAGAAAATGCTAAAAAATCAGAGCACTGATAACCAGAATAAGATTATTTGCATTGGATCTTTTGGAATATACACTATCTTGTGATTGTTGTTTTTTAAATTGAAATAGCTTTTTTTTTTTTCAATTATATGTTTATTTGCAATTATTTACTAGTTTTTTATATAGCGTTTCCATGCACAGCTAATGTAATTTTCTAGGATGATGATTAATGAACTTATTTAATTTAATAACTTACATTAAACCTAATATCAGTTCCTTTATGGCCGAGCAATTGTTTCTGCCTCAGTCTCAAATCACCAAAGATGTGAAGGCTGGCACCAGGAATTGGGGAGACATACTCTATGTATGCAAGTGACTCCATATGAAATTGTGAGAATTTCTGTGATAAAGCAGACAAAAATATCAAGATCATCATTTTCAGAGGATTTCAAATATGTTAGAACTTGGATTTTGGAATTAGAGGCATGTATAAATAATGACCCCTTCGCAAACAGAATGTTAGAATATAATGTCATACTTAGGTTGAAGGCTAGATAGATCACAATGTACTAGCTAAAGATATATATGTTATAACACTATAAAACTACTTATGGTAATTTATTGAACCAAAATAATGTGCTGTTGGGCAACTAAAGAATCTTGATATCCATATCCTGGTAGAAGGTCTATATAAAATTAATGGTGAATTAATTTTTTTTAGTATGATGTAAAAAAATATTCTGTAACCTTACTCTTAGTTTATAATAAAAGAAAAGAAGAAGTTTGACTCCAACAACTTCATCTTCAACATTTATTGGTACTTCCAGATCTAGATTCAGGACATCATATTTACCATCTCCATTGGTGTCATCTTCTCTGGCCTGGTTATATTAAAAATATTTTTTTTATAAATACGCTTTAATAATTAAATATTAATAACAAATAATACAAATATTAACACACATGAATATTTTAAAATAAAGTATTCCAAAACGTAATACCATTCTAATTCATTTAATATATAAATATAGAATTTGCATTTTTAGAAACGATAAAAGAAAAAAAATTATTAATAAATAGAAACATCATTATAACACTTTGCATATATATATTCAGGCAAGCCTTTTATGAAGGACTAAGAAGCAACTATATCTTGTCTTTTAATCCAGTTTCCTACATAAAGATTTTCAGGTTAGATTTGTTCAACAGACCCTGTACAATGCAACTATTGATAAAATATATTTACCTACACCTCAATTGTCAATTGAAAACAAAAAGACAGTCACGGACTAGATTCACTACACATTTAATGATTAGTAATATTATTAGATCTAGAATGCAATTTATAGTAAGTTTTACCATATAAAAGTGGACCACATGCCTAAAAAAAATAATGAGAGTAGTTCAAATTTAATAAGAAATAGTGTGAATCAAATATAAATGTTTAAAATTCAGTTATGAGGTATGAAATTTGTCACTAAAGAAAGGTTTAAATTCAAATTTTTAAAGTAGGTTAGACCTGCTGATCTGAGGAGTATAAGAAGACAAAATTTAATGAGATTTTTTTTACCTGTCTTTGTGATCAACTCTTTAGAAGAGTGCTATGTTGTCAGCACATTAATCTATATAGATCTAATTGTACAACCCATGAACATGAAATGTCAGATACCCATGAAATCTTAAAAAACTTAGCTTTATCCATCTTTAACTAGAATCCAAGCAAATTAAAAGTGACGACTATTCATTAAAGAATGAAAATTTAAAACAATAATTTTTCTAAATTGACTTACTTTAACTAGAGGAATCCGGAGATAAGACTGCATGAGCTGATTATATTGTTGGAAGGTACTATATACAGCCGGACTGCCACTCTGAAGATCAACTTGCAAAATAAATTCTTTTTTAAATGCTACATTTGGTTGCTCTCTGTAGGTGGCTTCTCTTAACCAAAATCCTGTCATAAAATTTAACAATATGAATAATATTGTACTAAGTGACTGACCAAATTAAAACAATATATGTGGTGATAAACATTTTATCTAAAACTTAAGGCATGTGATAGAAACATCTATCTTAAATACTTTTTTACAGAGATTCATCATAAACAAAAAACAATCATTTAGTTCAGCCCAATGTATTGATCTAGTTCTACGCTAATGTTGAGGGTGGTGGCTGAGTGGTAAAGCAATTGGCTTCCAAATCAAGGTCTCTTGGTTTTGAATTTTGGGATTTTTAGGGTGCTCCTGAGTCCACCCAACTTAATGGGTACCTGACATTACTTGGGGAATAGTGAAGGCTGGCCAAATGACACCCTTGTTAGCCATTGACATTAAAAACAGATGCTGCATAGATCACAAGGTCTGAATAGGAGTTATATTATATAATGAGATATTTAAATTGTCCAAAATGATTGATTTTCTAGGTTGATTGATATCTAATAGAACAACTATTTTGTTTTTAAATATAGTACTTTCATTGATTATTTATTATGTTTTTTGCATTTGCATATCACTGCAATTCTAGTTTTTGATCTTCAGTCCTGGAGTTTCTCTAAATTTATTCATTTTGAAGATGTGTAATAAATTCTAGTCCTCTTATGTTTTTTAGTTAGAGAGCTCTCACAAAAGCTGAAAGATGTGCTTTACAAAAGTACTTTAAGCCCACTTGAGTCTAAAAATTGTTTTCATTGACATTTTGATCTCTTCCTATTTGGAAATCTTTAATTAAGGGATAAAGTAGAAAAGAAATGCCAAGATAATATATTTGTGTTTTCAAGAATGATTTCTGATGCTTAACTTTACCAAATGCTTTCTAGAGCACATAAAAAAACAAAAATCTGTTTGTTCATTACAGTTGACTCTTGATAATCTGACAATTAAGGGATTGGAGGGGTGTCAGATTACAGAAAACATTGGATTACCAAAGGTTAGCTGTACATCAAAGTATTTTACTGTATATTTCAAGAAAGTTCTACATTACTGTGTAATTTATTAGGATATTCTCAGACTTTCAAGGGTATAAATAAACATTCTAAGACAAAAATCCAAAACATTCAATTTCAGGATTCACATGCACTGTACTTTTAAATTATTTATTTCATAATTTAATCCTACATTAATGTTACATCTAATAGGCACATGTTGAATTACTGAGCGAGCATGATTACAAAGTGTCAGACTATCAAGAGTCAACTATATTAAATCTTAACCTTTTAAACTTAAATTTAAACTTATTATTTGAGTTCAACATGATCTTTATTTACAGGCTAGATAGAATCTAGTATTTTGTAAAGATAGTGAGTAAATATGATCAATAATTAAAGTATCTAGATCTATTTTAAAAAACCATATCAATGAATTTTTTTAGTCAAATACAGCTAACAACACAAAAGCAAGCATGATAAAACTTGTTCAGATATTAAAAACACAGAATGGCACTATTTAAAAGTAAGTTCATTTATTTGTTTGTTTTAGATGTTTCTTCAGGAATGAAGATTCTCACGTCATATCCCGAATCTCCTGCAGAAGGCAGGGTATACCAGCATAGCGAGCCCAGTTAGAACTCTGGACCTTGAAGTCGATCATGCCCATGGCATGGTTTCATGATCATGACGACAGTCCGAAAAACATACACTCCACAAGCTTGACAAGCCATATACAACTTTATTTAACGACTTTACTAACCATAGCTTCTGTAAACAATAATCAATGGTGGAATGAATGTTATTATAAGAATTAGAAACATTAAAAGCGTTGCTTTAGATATAATTGACGTCTTATAACGCCGTAACTCCGGATGCGAAAATATCTCGTAGATCGCCATTTTCAAACAATGCAAGTTCAGTGTTAAAAATAATAGTCTCGCACTATCAACATTATTTGCTAAAAATAGACTAGATGATCACGAGATGACAAACATAGAAATTATAACAAAATCTGTCGTTATTTTTAATGTTTCAAAATAATTTAGAAATCTATAATAAATGAAAAAATGTCAGTTTACAAAATAGAAATCTAGATATATAGATTCTAGATCTAGAATTTTTTCTTGCCAACAGAGTAGTAGATAGATCTATAATTTATATGGGTAATGATATATTATATCTAGATTTTTAGCCTGTAGATATAGGGCAGTGATCGACTCTAAAAATTGATAGAAAAAATGGCCGTGTGTTTCGTAAGTCGCAATATCGTAAAGGTTTTTTCATCTCAACTTTTGGGCGGTAAGTAGATCTAGATTTAGATAGATGTAGACAGTGTGACTGTCACAAATAGGCCTACAGCCCTAACTTAGATCTACAGTCGGTGTAACGGTAACTGTGTGTCAGGGGCGTAGATCTCTACTCTCTAGAGTCTAGCTAGTGTACTATAAGTAACTATACTCTGACTATAGTATAACTATATCATGACATATGTAGTGTAGTAGTAGTACTACTGTGTACTACTACGACTCTTCTTTAGTTCTTATTCTTACTTTTAGCTACTAGATCTAATTATAATAATATAAAATATTATAAAATATAATTTATAACCAATTAAGTAATTTAGTAATTAGAATAAAGGTATTGGAGGGTGGCAGGGGATTGACCTCTTATTCATAATTGCAATTTGACATTCGACATTATGAAATGAGATAATAATGTATAGTATGTACTTAATAAATATATTTATACCCTGTATTAGACATTCAAATTGGTACACATACTACAGTACAGTATATCAGTATCAGTAAAATTAAAAAGAAATTTATAATCATTAAGAATCTTTAATGAATAATATTAAGTAATATAATGCCGTTATTTATGGGCAAAATGAAATGATGCACAAGTGACAAATCTCAATTTTCATATTGCTTCACGTCTTGCTCTCTGTGCAGCAAAGACATAATCTATAACATCATCTACATCGATACTGTCTAGTATTTTGTGATTCCACTGACATCAAAGCCATGCTAAGCCTTTCTTGCGTCATTGTGCTCCTGAGATAGTTTTAGACTAGCTTGAGCTTTGAGAACGATCTATCACATGATGCTATGTATGGAAGTGGCCTGCGTTAGCAGTATTCAAATGGTGGTTGCAAAGTTTGAGCATACATCATTACCTTATGAAGCCAGCTTCTTAGATATATGTCGGATGTTGGTTGGTGATAGTGGCACAGGTATGTTGATGAAAAGTGCTCATGCGTCAATGACATCATTTAACTTACAAGCGATTTGCCTGTATTTCATTATTAAGGAAAAAGTAACAGGTTTTCATAAGTGTGTCATCATCCATGGGTCATTCCATGTCAACTCAACCAGCATTCTGACAATTGTTCACCACACCATCTCAGATCTTCCTGAAATTTACAGGGTTTGTAGTACATTCAAAGTTAAGTAATTCCTGAAAATTTACATCATTTGGTCAAAAACTTTCTGAGATATTATTTTTTAAAGTTTTTAGGGTTGTCGCGAGTTCGCGTGACTTTTACATTTTCGCGATATTTGAACATGAATATTTCAAAAACTAAAAGAGATATCAAGCTGAAATTTTCAACATTCATTCATTATTTCATGCTGAGTTGAATGATGTTTTTATCACAAATGTATCATGCATACAATATCCCCTAAAAATGTCCAAACATTGCACTTTAGACAGTTTTCACCAATATTTGACCCGATATAGCCAAAAACCTATGACACATGGAATAATGTTTGTTATATCATTAGTAAGTACCATATATGTGTTTATTATTTTCATAGAGAATTTATGTTAATTAATAATAACTTACTCATTGTAGGTACTGTTGTGCCTCACGGTCATCAATTTTAGTGCGCATTGCAGCCCCCAGATGACCATGTTGACAGTAATTCACACTTTTCATATTTTGCACACTTATTAACCTCAGTAAGTACTAGCTATGGTGGAAATTTCATGTTGGTGTCTTAAGCCTTTCCTACTAAATCAATTGCTAATTAAAATCATATTTCGTTAAGTTGCTTTTTGATATTATTCGTACATTAGTGTATTGTAGTAAATCAGCAAAGCAATGAACTGTCAATTAAATTTGATTAAAAAATAGTTAGTTCAAGTTACAAAATCTACTATTAAACAGTTTCTTGCAATTGTCAAAATGCTCATCATCATAGCAATACTGTCTTGCTGAACTGCTAGACAACATTGGTGGTGGAAGATTGCACAGCACATTAGTGAATGGTATCCAGCAGATATCTTCATGATGTGGCCAAGTTAATTTGTTTGTAGGTGTTCTGTTCATGAACTTTACCAAGATATCTTGATGTTCATCCGAGTGTTCTATTATGCAACCAATAAACCAATCAGTGTCATAGACAACAGCCACAAACTGTCCTGGATGCAAATCAGTTATGCTTGGTGCCAGTTCAACTGTCAGGTCAGGTTCTGGTGACACATTGACGATTGTACCAAATTCATCACATGACAACCTGAATATCTTCAGCTTGTTTTCATTCACTGCCACAAATCGGTGGTGTGACCGTGTACCAGGAACAGTTTGAATTGATGAAAATCGGTCAACCAAACGGCTGCGATGCACCTCGACGTCATCTTTTGCTGCAAAAAAGAAGTGAATGCCTGGAATGTTTTTAGTTGCCCAATCGTACATTTGATGTGGCGTTAGAATTTGATGTTGCAGAGTTGCCTGCAAACTTGCTCTTGCCACTAGCCTCTTTACTGTACCACCAATACCATCACAAGGACTTTTTCCATGACTAGTAGCAAAAAAATTCCATTCTGCTTCAATGCCAAAATCTCTTTTATGCATGCACAGATTCTTTAAGTTTTTGCAGTTTTTATATTGTGCTGCTGCTCCATCGCTGAAATAAACTATTTTCTGCAAATCTGGCATCTTGCTACTGAGAAATGTCAGCACTATTTCAATGAAGGCATGGACTGTACTTACTACATGTTCACGGTCATCACTTATGATGCAAAGTGACAAGCAACATAGGTCATTGCTGGTTAGTTCACGATAATACACAACAAATGGATGCAATGTGGCCTGTGATGTTTCCCAGTGGAAGCCTTGCAACTTAACGAAATATGATTTTAATTAGCAATTGATTTAGTAGGAAAGGCTTAAGACACCAACATGAAATTTTCACCATAGCTAGTACTTACTGAGGTTAATAAGTGTGCAAAATATGAAAAGTGTGAATTACTGTCAACATGGTCATCTGGGGGCTGCAATGCGCACTAAAATTGATGACCATGAGGCACAACAGTACCTACAATGAGTAAGTTATTATTAATTAACATAAATTCTCTATGAAAATAATAAACACATATATGGTACTTACTAATGATATAACAAACATTATTCCATGTGTCATAGGTTTTTGGCTATATCGGGTCAAATATTGGTGAAAACTGTCTAAAGTGCAATGTTTGGACATTTTTAGGGGATATTGTATGCATGATACATTTGTGATAAAAACATCATTCAACTCAGCATGAAATAATGAATGAATGTTGAAAATTTCAGCTTGATATCTCTTTTAGTTTTTGAAATATTCATGCTCAAATATCGCGAAAATGTAAAAGTCACGCGAACTCGCGACAACCCTAAAAACTTTAAAAAATAATATCTCAGAAAGTTTTTGACCAAATGATGTAAATTTTCAGGAATTACTTAACTTTGAATGTACTACAAACCCTGTAAATTTCAGGAAGATCTGAGATGGTGTGGTGAACACCACTGGTTGAGTTGACATGGAATGACCCCCATAGACTCCAAGAGGTGTCTTGGTTCTTATCAAGAAGAAACCCAAAGGTGTCCACATGGTTTTCCAGCCTTTGGAATCTGTCCTTTATCTCCATATGAAGTCTGTCCAGCACTTCTGTCGCAACACATTTGAATTGCAGTTCTATTGACAGTACTACATCAGAACTTAACTCCCCATCAAGTCTTTTCTTTCTTCTGGTTATTTTGATTACAAGAACTCCATTGCATTCACTACCTTCTTTTGCTTTTCGATGGATTGGGTGATCAGTTTTGTTCCGTTTCTCATCATTTTGCAGAAAGCATGAACAGGGTTTAATTTTTTCAGCAGCTTCCTTATGTGCAGTCCAAACGTTTGTAGTTTCTTCTGAACTATATTAATTGAGCGTAGGAGATTCTGACAACAATTCCAGATAAACAAAACATTCATAATTTTCCATTGCATGAAGAAGATTCTGTGCACTGCTTCTAGTGTCAATTCTTTCAGTTTTTGATTCAGAAAGTTTCTCCAACAGCTTGATGATTTTGTCGAGATGCAAGGAAACTGCTCACATAGCTTCTTCTCTTGCGGACCACCTTGTATTACTCTTCTTTTTAAAACTCCAGGCTCCAGCTGAACTTTCAGTTTGGCACATCTCTGGGGTGAATTGGAAAAAAAGTTGAACAATTCATGTACAGTTCCAAAAAAAAGGTGACAATTGCTGTATTTATCTCAGCAGAATGAAGAGCTGCCAGGTTCAGAGAGTGATAAATAACAGTTCAGAAATGTTGCCTTTGGATTTGTCTAACAGACGTTTCTGCAGGCCAGACAGGCAGCTACTCTTTGTGGCTGCGTTTTCATAGGTTTGACCTCTGCACAGATCAAAGTCCAGTCCAATGTCTTTAAGAATTTTCAGAGTAAGTTCTTCATAATGTTGTGCATCAGGTTTCAAAATTTCAAAGTAACTGTCGTACTTTAACATAACAAAAACCATGTTACATCTAAAGCTTTATTACACTGAATGACAAACAACTACACACATAGTAAAAATCACAACACGAAATATGGTCAGTACCCAGTCTAACAAATGTAAACAAACACTAGGGGCGACAATCGAATAAACAAATTCATGACATTCACCCCACGTTTAAATTTTATACATATAACACAACAACAGATAGTCAAAGCAAAATACAATGATGAATAAAACAAACATCTAAACACATAGAATCTGCAATACTGGTTGATAGCAAACTGTTTATCAAACACATTAGTCAGTTAAACCCTGTAGTTGGGTTATGATTTTCTTTCTCTTAGGTTGTATCGGCAGGTTGAATTGATACTATCAGTACCAACAAAGTTACTTGGCAACTCGATGGTCGGGGCTTCAAGCAAGTCCACTTCCCCAGATAAGATTGACTCGGTTGATTGGTTAGCAGGAGGATTCAGAATAGAGTTCTCAGCGTTGTTTTCTGTTTTGCTTTGAAGTGAGGGTATCACATTCCCGGAAGAACTGTCTCTCGGCACAAGGGGTCTCACATTTTCTGTGAAACAGTCCTTTTCTTTGACCGGGGGATGAAATGACCAGTCACCAACAAAAAGGAATACTTCTATAATATAAATAGACATTGAATACATAGGCACTTAAATAAAGCCTGAGTGTGGTATTTTAAATCAACACTTTACACTGTGTATGGAGTTATCTTGATTGGCTTAGGTTGTGATCACATACAATGGACACAAGATCGATGTTTCATTTTTAAGAGGAGCTTGGTCTCTTCATTTTTTTCCGCTTGTTTTTAATCCAAGCTATTTTAGATATTACACCGAATTAAGGTAAGTTTAATTATTTATAAAATTCTCTTTTTATAGAATCTCAGCATTATTATTGTGAAAATGTTAAAAAGAATTATATGTTTCCTAAAATGAAAACTAAATCAAACTACTGTTGCCAATATTCTGATAATCAGTTAAGTTAGAGACATATAAAAAAAATGTTGGGCTTAGGGTGCTGAGTTTTATTATTATAAAAATAATTCGGCAACCTCATTGAAATTAAAATATTTATTTTATTATAATTTTATTTTATTATTTGCTAGGTATATATTTTACTTGATAAAAATAAATGTAGTTTCACACAAAAAAAAGTATTTTTTTCCCCATTTTGCTGTACAGAAGTAATACTAGATTATGGAGATTGAAATATTCCTGGCTTTTTTTTCCTCCTTTTGTTTTCATTTTATTATTATGCACATTCACTTTTGAACGAATGTATATTTATGCTGGGAATAAATCCTTTTTAAAATTTGTAATTAGATAACAATTACTACAGATCCACATTTGAATATATATATTTTACAAAGAGAATTAGATGAATTACAGAAATGGGAATCAAATTGGAGCATATCTTTCCACCCAGAAAAATGTCAGTTGTTAAGAGTAACAAAAAAACTAAAACAAATTAATTTTACTTATCTTATTCATGGCAAACCAGTAACACAGACTAAAAACGCAAAATACCTAGGTGTTATAATAAATGAAAAACTGTCATGGAATCCGCATATTGATGAAACTATAAAAAAATCAAACAAAGCATTAGGATTTATTAAAAGAAATTTCTATAAATCAAATAAGAACATAAAACTAAAATGTTATTTAACCTTGGTTAGGCCAATAATAGAATATGCATCCTCCATTTGGGACCCCTCAACTCAAGAAAACATTCAGAAACTGGAACAGACACAAAATAGAGCAGTGAGATTCATAACAAATGAATATTCACATTTGACTAGAGTAACACCTATAGTAAAATCACTAAATTTAGAAAGCCTTCAGGACAGAAGACTCAAAAGTAAAGTAGCAATTATACATAAAACACTGAACCATAATCTTCAAATACAAAAACAAAATTTAATAAAATACTCTGAAAGACACAAAGATAAAGGCACATTCCTCATCCCATATGCTAGGACAAATTTGTACAAATACTCCTTCTTCCCTAGTGCTATTAGAGCATGTAATGGGTTGCCTGAGCTAGCTAGGAGAACCAGTGACTTGGCAGAATTTAAGTCATTGGTTAATATGCATGACGTAATCATCTTCTTTTTTGAAGTAACGTCTGTATTATATAAGATAAGATATATACAGTGCTTTTTTTGTGATTGTACGCACCAGTATGGTGTACCGCACCTTTTTCAATGTGAGGAAAAAATTATGACTTTTCTTGTATTTTAATGTTTATTATTAATTTATTCGCAATATTTATTAATTAAGTACCGGCACCTATTTATATAAATATATATATCTTTCAATCCCAATGTTTCTAGTGCTTTATATATTAAATTTATTATTATATTCTGTTGGGTAATTGATTGATGGAGATGTTGTACAATCTGTTTACTTCTTGAGTTATCTTAAATTAGCAATCTCGAACAGAAGAAACAATAGAATAAAATAATCCACCCTTTTTAAATACAACAACACATTTTTAGCTAAAGAAAGGTCAAGATTCATTACCATCAGTATCTTCGTCTCTCATCTGTTATTTATCTCTAACCTATTTCCATTCGTACCTTTAAAATTTAAAACGTAGTCATGTCATTATGGAAATACTCAATTAAACCCAACTTTTATGCGTCTTACTATTTATTTAGTCATTACACTACTAATTAATTACACATAAAATATTCAGTTTATCTAAGAAAATAGCAATGGTTTTAATAAAAGCTGAAAAAAAAGGGAAATACATTTAGTCACAATACATTTATTAAAGTAGAACTGCTGGGTCTAATTGATACAGTTGCTTAATCATTTCTTTATTGTTTTCCTTTTATAGACCTTCCTATAAAATGAATATTATCTTAAATGTTTTAACCTAGTTGCTCATAATAATAAGAGATTTAAAGTCTTCTTAATCATTGAAACCATATTGTAATAGCAAATACAAATTTGTCCTAGCATAAGTAATGTCTTTGTTTCTTTTTGTGTTTTAGGTAAATGTTTTTCTACTTTTGATTAATAAATAGTTCAGTGTTTTATAAATTACTATTTCTTTTAAATATATTATAGTCATCTGCCCTGGGCTGTTCCTAGAGTTAATGATTTTTGCTTAAGTTAAATGTGAATATTCAGTTGTGATAAACCTCACAGCTTTATTTTGGGTCTGTTCTAGTGTATTTTCATTGAGTTGAGAGATCCCAAAACAGTGAAGGCATATTCTAACATTGGTTTTACTACATTAAATAATGTTCTTGTTTGATCTGTCAGAATTTCTCTAATAAACCGGAATGCATTGAAGTTTTCTTTTCTTAATTATTTAATTCGTATGTGAAAAAGTTTCACAATTTTTTAACACCAAGGCTTTTAATCTATCTCTGGTTTATCATGAATAAGATACGTAGTTAAGATATACCTGTGAAGAAATTGATTAATGGTATGTGTAGATGTTTGTGTGCTTGTAGCTCGTCGTGAGAATGTATTCACTAAATGCTAGAGATAGTTGTTAACTCGTTCAGTATATCAGAGCCATACTATTTAGACAAGATTTTCAACTCTAGTTTCTTAGTATGCCTATAACACAGTTATTGGGGCTGGTTAAGAGCCATTTATGATGTCAGTTAGCTCTCTTCCTGTTAGAAAATTCCGGATCTATTGTTGTAATGGACCAGGAATGTCAAAGTATTTAAACTATTTTTAAGGTAAATGTATGTGTGGAACTTTGTTAAATGCCTTTGAAGAGTCTGATAGAATGGAATCTATTTCTTCTTATAATCTTAATTTTTGAAAAATCATCAAATGAACTTATTACATAAACTTGAATTTATATGATGTAAAGTTCTTAAAGCCCAGTTGTTGTGAAGTTAAAACATCGATTATGATATTGATAAATATTATGTGTAATGTGAAGCTTGTCTATAATTTTCTTAATCAGATTTTGCTCAGTTAAAAAAAAAAAAATATTGATTTCTGGTGATAATTTTTTTTTACTTAGTTTTCCATGTCTTGTTTTTACTTGGTTTAACTTTGCAGGATCTTTGTCTAAGAATTCTGATGCAATGTATTTATTGTGCAAATTCTCTCTAGTTTTATCATTATGGGTTACATTATCTGCTCATATTAATGGAGCTATTACTGTTGTTTCTTAGATTTAATAATTTGATTTGATGAGGCTTGAGCTTACAGTTGTTTTTAAGTCAATGATACAATTGAACTTTAGCATTCATCTTAAAAAGCAGATATTATAAGTTTTAACACTGAATTTTTGTAAATTAACCTACTCTCCCCTGTTTTTTGTTTTCCATTTAAAGTGGTTGTTTTGCTAAACAGTAGAGCTAAATACTGGAAAATATGTACTTTATTGAAATATATTGTACTTTTTAAAATAATGTTATACTTAGAATGTAATTTAAATTTGTATCTCTCATATAATTTTTTTCTCTTTATTTTCTTCAGGTGCTTTCTGAGTTTAAAAAAAAATCAAGAATATTTATTCACTGTAAAACAAAAATGTGGGCTCCTGAAAATGCTGGCTTGGAGCCTCCAATTATAGAAAAAATTGAAGATCCAGAGAAACTTCTTGCACAAATTATTGAGTGCATTCAACAGAGAGACTCAAAGAGCTTGAAGACCTACATCCTTGAACATAAACTTAAGGAGGACAGCATATTCTGGGAGATGATCTTAAATTTGGGATCATGTATAACTACAGAAATGAATGAAAATGATCCAGGTTTTTTCGATGTTTGTATTCGCTGCCTTGTCTATATAATCAAGGTTGGCAACCCAAAGGAGACATTGCTGGCATTGCTTGAACAGATTGATAACTTCATCGATGACACAAAATTTAAATCATTTCTTCCCCTTGTCCAGACCACCATTTTGAGAATGTCAGCCAAACTTTTTCATTCCCTGGACATTACTTTAGGGATTGTTTCTTCTCACATTAAATCTCTGCCGCTCCCTGAAAATGTTCAGCTTGAAGGTGAGGAAATTAAAGTTTTTCACATGGATAAAATTGTGGTGTGTCTAGTTGATAATTTGCAGGCTTACTTGGACTTTTTGGAGCCTTTTGTTGAGAAAATAGATATTGGCTCACTGCGTTCATCAGAATCATTAGTGCTAAAAAAACATCTTATAAGTGTTTTTGATCAACCTCTATGTTATCTCATCTTGACTTATGATCCTCAAAAAGACAAAGTTAAATCAGACGGTCGACTGTGTGCTGAACATGCCATGAGGTTATTGTGTAGAACGGAAACAGACTTTCACAGGTTTATACAAAATTCCAAGCTTCAGTCAAAAAAAGCTGAAAGCAGAGAAAATAGCCATTTGCCACCAGAGGCAGATGTCACAGATGTTTGTGAAGTGTGGGATTTTAAAATGAATGTCAGTTCCTTGGCTGCAGCTTGCCTTGTGTATCTCATACATGTTGAGCATCTTGGTGTAGAGAAATTACCATTTATCTATAGACATGACTACATGCTAGAACATCATCTAGATATGATTAGTCTTTTGATACAGAACACCAACTACCCCATTAACTGTAAAGGCCTCCTGCTGTGTGACAGGCTAGTCAGTTTAGTGCAGAAAAACTCTTACACTGCAGAACATCTGGACAACCCATTGTTTATGAGTGTTTTAAATGATGTAATAAACATTATGATCAACTGCCCCGTAAGAGATCACAGAGGCCTAGCGACTAAAATGTACCCTTTGTTCATCAGCCTGTTCAATGAAGCTGGCCGTTATCAGATCTACATGACTATCCTCTTGACCAATTCTCACTCAGGTTTGAAAGGGTACACAATCACTCTCTTGAAAAATGACATTGCTAAGCAAGTGCGTAAGCTGAAGAACAAAGAGGCACAAAGTGATGTTACTGAAAATTATTTTGCTTGGAAAAGACTTCATAAAATATTGAAGTTGGCTTTTGTGTTGCAAGACAAGGAAACCACAGATATGCTTGAACATTCAGATCAAATTATATCTTGCTTAAATCTGCTGCGCTTCCTGGCTATCGCTGATCCCAAAGTTTCAAATTTGACTGGCTTTTGGGATGCCCTCTTGTTTATTGATAAGGACTTCCTGTCCCCATTAAGGCTGGGCCTTGATCTTAGCAAAGCCCACTACCAACTGGAACTGACTAACACAATGGATGAGAAAAATTCTGATCGTAACACCAACAAAGACACTGATGTTTCAGTTGTAGTTGGAGGGATGACTCTGCCTTCTATGAACAGACATGAAAAACTAGGATTAATAGGAAAAGCATTAAACACTCATGAGGTGATGCAAAGTCTTCTTTGTCGAGTGTCTGAACTCATTGATCAACAGCAGAAAACTTGAATTTCAAATGAACTTATATCTCTTAGAGCTTTTCTCTATTTTCTGTTTGACTTACACATTGTATTTAAAGTTATTTTGTTTTGTTTTGAAATATTTTTGTTAAAGGGAATTAAAAAATTCTAAAAGTGTCAGTAGTGTTGGTTTTAACATCATTTTTTGTGTTATTATTTTAATTAGGTCGAGTTTAGACATTTGCAATTCATTTTGAAGCAACAAATACTCTTTAGAACACCTAACTTTAAAATATTTTGATTCAAGCATTGTGTAATACAACTGAAATCGACCTATATATGTTCTCTAAATTAATGGAAAAAAAAATCATGTTTCATCTCCTACATGATAATCTTGTATTGCATCATGGCATATTGTTTTGCTAGTTAAATGAAATGAATTTTTTTTTTCAAAATGAACAAAAAACTGTAATTAACTTGAAACCTAAATATGTTTGACATATATATTTTACTTAAGCCTGTAAATTACAAGACATGAAAACCAAAACCTGTGTATTACAAAATGCTAGAAATACCTAGGTACTAACAAATTTTAGAAAAAATTGTGCGAAATTCACACATAAAGAAAATGAATAATAATTATTATAGCAATAAAAGATGCATGTTCCGCAAGGTTGTTAACGCCGGAAGTGGTAATGGTCTTAAGCCCATCATTACCTACAAAGTGCTTCCAATGGCATGCGTCTCAAATAGCCTCTGACAACCAGTCCAACTCCTGGCCTTCACGTGTGGCTCAGTTACTGAGCCTGGCGGAACCATTACCACAGACAGGAGAAGGGGCAAAGGCGAGCAACTGGCGCCTAAACCAGTAAGCTTCGGGCAGAAGGGGCTCGTTAGCCTTGGTTCGCTACCCATCTAGGAGAAGGAAAACTCTGAATCCAAACCTCCGCTGCCCTGCGGCTATACCCAAACACGGGAAAGGCTTCGGGAGACAACCCTGAGGAAAAATCAGGAGCTGGTGACCCTTAGGCAGACTGTGGCACACCGTTCTACAGCCTGGCAGATCCTGCGGCGCTACTGATCCCAAACTGTACTGGATACTCCGTTCCTTTGGTCACATCAGCTGCGCGGAGAGGGGGGAACTGCTGTGTGGGCGACATCGTTCCGACCATAAACAATGCCCAGGCTTTCATTTCATCTCACTATGTATCTGGTACACTATACACATAAATAGACACCTTAGTGTATTGTCAATCACTAATATTATATCATTTATCCACAACAAACTTGCTAACACAGGGAAATGACTTTATGACTGAATAAAAATTATTACATTAGCAGCCACTAACATATTAGATATTAAAAGGGCTCTCTTCTCAAATATCACTTGAGCATGAAATGACAGGCTTGATATAATAAGAAAAACTGGAAAAAGAATTGAAGTCTCAGTTTTTAGATTATTGTTATGAACATAATGATAACAGAGATGAAAACCATGTCTGCTTAGTAAGGCTTTAATACACTTTTCGTGAACACATTCTTACGGATGAGTTACAAGCACATGTAAACATAAGAACGACAACTGATACAGCATATAATTTTGATAACAATTATCAAGAATGAAAGTGCACTAGAAAAAATCTTCCAAGAGTTAATGAAGTATGCAGTGTAAAAAAAACTTAATCTTACCACAATAATGTATTTTGTTTTGTTCTTAAATAAAAGTTATTATGTATTATTATGTTCTTCAATCAACTTATCATATAATACTTGATATCAGTAATCTAAAAAAAATTTGTTGGTAAAGAATTACATATATTATGCTACAATCTGACACCCCTGCGCCCCTTATTTTTAAAGCTGTTTTCATGATGGCTATACCTGTAACCTAAATAAAAACACAAACAGAGAGGTTTAACAAACCTTAGTCTGCTAATGTCCAATTTCGGTAACAGAATATTCTAGAACATGGTACCCAAGATATTTTCTTCTGTGTGACCAGTGTTATGAAAACATTTGGAACTTCACAATATATATATATTCTCCTTCGTAGTAGAAGATGAGCACATATTTTCTGTGAACTCGAAGTTGGTTATAGAGTCCAATCCTTGCTTTTAATAAGCTGGCCATGTACATGGTATTAGTAGCTTAGGTCTCTTGCAGTCATGCCTGCTTTTTTTCTCAGGCATTTGTTTTAGATCTACATTCTGTCATGATGGCCGATCTAATTCCCTCATTTCTCAAAACTCTTGACACTCCCAGCTTCCCACAATGATGAGCTTACAAGAGTTAGCCTTTCCCAGCCATGAATGTTAAACTCACACTCTTTAAGGGTGTATTTGTAATGCTTGTATTGACCCCCTGAGAAGGCTTTCCTGTACACAGCTCCCCATAAAGAAGTCGTTTGTGAAGCGATTGTCAGGCATATAGAGTACATGCCCCACCCATTGTAAATGGAATTCTTGTGCTTTACATGGATACTGTTCATCTGTGACAGCTGTAGGGTGTTACAATTTAAACCACTTTGAACTCTACATGTTTTTATGGCTGTGAGATCTCGACTTTGCTTGCACTACCTGTCTGCACAATCTACCTATATGCATGGATTATTAGTAAATGAATACAATTTAGGTTGTCCTCTTAAAATGTACACCTTGTAAATATTGCATTGCTTACCAGAAATAATATTGAAGATGAGTTGATTCTACTAAAGAAAAAGGCACAATACATTTATTGGACCAAATCAATGAAATCACTTAGGAGAATTAGCAATAAATAAAATAAAATATTTGTCTAAACAAAATAATTTGATATTTTGAGCTTTAATTGCAACAATCATTAGTGTTGTTGTTTTTTTTTCTAATAGAATATATGTTTATATGGGATTTTATAATTAAAAATAATAGGTTGTTTTTTTTTACATTTGCTAAACATAAGCAAATAAAAAACTTAACTATATATTTTTAATTAACTAACTATATATTTTTAATTAACTAACTATATATTTTTAATTAACTAGATGGCAGCACAGTTTTACAATCAAATCACTAAATGCAATCTATATAAAGATTTTTAAAAAACAGCATATTGAGTGACAACAACAGCTTTGTGTCCAATATATTTCTTGCATGTGTAAAATATTCACACATTTGTTAAAGAAGTAACTGAAAACTTTTTATGTAGATATTTGCTGTAAAAATACTTTGACATGCTCTAATTAAACTTTTCTTCACAAGAACACTGTTACTCTTTCACTTAGGATCTTCAAACAATTCATGTCTCATTTGTCGCACACTTTTAACATCAACAAGAAGACACAACAGTGAAGGCAAACAGTCAAAGGACCCACAAGCAGAGAGGTATTTTTGTAGTTTCTCATTCCAATTTAGTGCTATTCCCACATGGATGTTCCTTAACTGTACTGGTTGATATAGGACATTGAAACTTGTGCATTAGTTCAAATAGTAGTGTTAAGTTTGATTAATTTAATCAGCCCTTTGGAACACTATGTCTAAACTTCATTTAAGAGATGAGATTTAAGGGACAGTTTTTTTTGTAGATCTTAGGCTCCTTGTATGTATTTTATGTTTGACCAGCTTTGCGGAACAACAGTTTGAACAGTATTTGAGACAAGAGGTTCTCACACTTGTTTTCTCTATCACTATAATGACTTGCTAAAACGTTGAGGGATAAGTTTCTATTTCTAATTAAATAGCTTATTAACAGGATTTAGACTTGCAAATGTCCTAAGCTATTTGAGACATGGGTCCCCCTTGGAATCAACATAAGGCAATATTTCTTTTGCTCTTTCTTCAAAATGATTCAAAGTATCCCTGGAATTAAGTTTGGGGGTCCCCAAGTGGGAGCCCTAAGCTAGAACTTACTTTGCAACTAATTTACAACTAACAGTACAGAATTCAATATGAGAAATTGTACTGGTTTGCAAGAGAATTGTCTTTTAAATTTGAAAATATTGTTAATATTCATTTAGCTTGATTAACAGAACGACTTATTTTGTGAAAAAGGCAATTGAAAGTGTTTTTTTGCCTTGCCTCTGTTAAATTAGACAAAAAATGTGGTTTTGTTGTAGTGAACTATGTTAACAATTTTAAACCTTTTTACATTGATACAATAATAATAACACTAAGGGTATTTCTGTTTTCTCATCCTGGCAGTGTCATACAATTTGAAACATGTTTTAAATAATAATAATATCAATAATGAAAAAATGAAATAGTACTTTAAAGGTTTTTTTTAATTTTTTTTTTTATTTATATGCAGAAAGAACACTGAAACTGAAACAGAGTTCAAGAAACAAGAGACATCTCAAAGTACAGTGGATGAAGCAGAGTATGAACATGCCATCAAGCAAAGAATCCTAAAAGCTTCACTTCAATATGTTCATGAGTTTGGTTGGACACAGAAAGCCATTGAAGCTGGCAAGTACTATTGTTATTCACTTTCTGATCAACAATCTTCAGGACTTTTTGATCTACAGATAATAAAAGGGAAGTTAAAATACCAAATTGGGGAGGCAGGAAATTTTCGCTGCCACAAAATTAAAGGTTTGGAGAAAAGTAGTAGAAGATTTAAGTGGCTTTTGTGGTCAGCCCTCTATTAATGTGTTGTCTGACCAGCTCAAATACCAATGCTTAAAGTTGAGTAATAAAGGATGTCAAATTGATTTAACAGATATTGGGTCAGAGAGGTAAATGCAAAAACAAGTAGTTTGGTAGTTAAAACTTATGATTTAGCTTACAAACTACTGGTACCGTTATCTAAAAAAAAAAAATTAATATTAATAAAATAACTCTGCCCTGCACACCACTATCCACGTAGTGGAGAAGATGCGCATATCTTGTTTTGCAATGTTCTAGTGTTAATAAAGTTAAGCTTTCATTGAGTTGCTTGATTTAACTTTACAACAGTATTTATCAAGGGAGTAACAATAAAAATCCAATGTGTTGTTAGATTTTGTTAGGTTGATTTCTTTTCAAATATAGAAGTACAATGCTTTAAATTATATAAATTTGATTGTATTGTTATCTCAAAACTAAGTAACTTAAAAATGATTGAAAACAGATGACCTTTACATTTAAATCTATTTCTAAAAGAGAAAAGTTTATTTAAACATCTCACTCTAACATGAAGTATAGTAGTTTTGTGATGATTTTTTGTTGGAGGGTGGATAATAATACATAATACAATTATGATCTTGTAAATATATGTATCTAAAAATAAAATACTGATTTATATTGAGTAATTGTTTGTTAGCCTTACTTATCTAATTGTATTAAAATGTGAACATACTATTTTATCAGGAGCTAAGGATGAAGGTTTGCCGCCAGTGGCTCATGGGATGTTTCCAAGAGGTGGTGCTGAACTTATCAACTATTTCTATGTTAAAAGTAATTCACAATTAAAAGAGTTTTTGGAGAAGGAAGTTGCCAAGGCCAAGGTTGAAGGTTTAGAGTAAGTAGCTACTGTAATTGTAGAAAAATCAGTGAAGCTTTTTTAGTGACACACATAGGACGTAATCATATTCTTTTTTTAAGTAATGTCTGTATTTTATAAGAAATGATATAAGGTATGCCAGAGAAAGAGCTGTTGATTTACTTTTGATTTATTGACAAAGTAATTGATATATTTTCATCCTTAGAAATTATTTTAAAACAAGAAATTCTTTGGCATAACAAGTATATTATAAAATTGTCATAGTTGTCCAGAACAAAACAGACTAATCCTATAATTTCTTATATATTGCACAAACACCTTTTGTAATCTTGTTTTTTTTTTTTACATTTGGTTTTTGAGATTTTGAAGAGTGAATTGAGACTTGACTATGAAGCTAATCGTAGGAATTAAAAAAACATGAAAAGGGTTTTATAAAAATGATTAGTTGAGATGAAAAATGAGTGAGCTTAAAGGTATCTTTTTTGTTTCAGAAAACCTACAACAAAACCATTAATTCGTAATGCCATAGAATACAGACTTAGGCTCATTCTACCCTACATAGAGAAATGGCCTCAGGTGTGTGTGTGCACTTTGTCTTATTTACAATAATAATAATTTCACCTTTTTAATTATCATTATTTTGGCTTTTGAATTTTTTTTCAAAATGTTGAAACTAAAATGTTACATTTTAGGCCATGGCTATACAGGCCCTGCCACAAAATGCTGTTGAATCTTGGAAAAATTTGCTGAATCTCTCTGATGACATTTGGTACTATGCTGGTGACAGATCTGTAGATGTGAGTATTAAAAATGAAAAAAATACCTCTAAGTGTAAAATTTAAGTTTTTTTTTTCTTTAACTTAAGTATTGAATACTTTTACTGGGAATTACAGCATACATACACAATAAGTAAAAAAATAATAATGTAAGTATCATGTAGTAATTACCTTACAACCTATCACCCAACAATCTTCATAGTCACTGTCCTGACCCATCCTTTCCTTCTTGTTCTATGTGTTACCAAACTTTGTGTTGTCAAACCCTAGTTTGCATCAGCAGTTGAGTCTTGGACACTTCTATTTTTCTTGCCTTGGGGTTTAACCTCTTTGTGATGGTATTTGGTGACCTCTTTGTTTGCTTGGTGATGGTATTTGGTGACGGTATTTGGTGACAGCCCCAACTTCTCTATTTTCTTCATCTACAGGAATTTGGCTTTCCTTTGTAGGAGGTTACTATGCAAATGTTTTTTGGCCAGTGGCACATGAATATTTATTGCCAAAATTGAAATATTAGGATTTCAGTATAAAAACAAAAGGTTGATCTTTTCTTTCTTTAAATAACATGGTGCATTTTCCTTGTAGTACAATTGGTACACCAAGAGATTAGCTGTGGCTGGAGTTTACAAATCTACTGAAATATATATGATTCAAGACAAATCAACTGATCTTCAAAATACATGGGATTTCCTGGATCGAAGGCTGGCTGATTTGCAATCTTTTGGTGCTAATAAGAAAAAGGTATCAGTACTAATTCTTTTAAACTTTTTAATATCCCACATTCTTATCTGTAGAATGAATACTTAATATCCTATTTGTAGTAAAAGCTTAAAAATAAATGTACTTTTCATTACAAAATTCTGTGTAGCTGTTTAAAAATCAAGCTTTGTTATATCAGTATGGTTATAATCAAATTTCTATGCTTGCCCTGGATGTGGCAAAATATGTAGGTCACAGCTGGGGCTGCGCAGCTACGGGAAATACTGTATTCTTCGCTAATCTTCGGACTTCGAAAAGCCTTATTACTATAATAAAATTTCTATTATGACAAAGTTTTTGTATTCTGTCAAATTGAAATCTATTTATTTCAACATTCATCTTTTGAATACCAGTTTTTTTAACATTTGTCGATTCAACATAGACCTAGAAAAATATAATCAATATTATTAGGTCTTTACAAGTTGCAAAGTGCTCAAAACTGATCAAAAGTTGACATGTAGAATGTGTAAATAATAGTGAAATCAAACTACATAAGGCTAGTTTGAAGCTATACAATAATGTCTGGCTGCAAGCTCATAATACGCCACACAAGAATCAATCATTTTGATTACCACTCTTATTCTCAAGTTTGATTTTTTTTTATTTTCTTGTAACAACAAAAGTTTTTAAAATTGTATCTCTATTTCAGTGTGAACAAAGCCTTAACGTTTTATCAGACGCAATTAAAGGTTTTTGTATCATGGTAAGTAGCTACCTCACTTATTGTTGCTTTTATACCAGGTACCAGTACTGAAAAAAGTTACTATTTTGAATCCTGAGAAAAAAATAGGTTTATGCCATGCTTCAACACTTAATCTAGCAATTTTCCTTTTAAGAAAAATTGTTTATTATACAGTTTTTAAACTTATTTCAAACCCAAATAATAGCAAATATAAGTAGATTAATAAGTTTGTGGCTTTATCTTAAGTGGCTGCTAAAATTGTCTATATGTAAACCCGGTATATAGACTGGGTTCAACTACATTACCAATTAATGAAAGACTGCTCTTCATTTTATTTTTGTAAACCATATAGATGTAATTGCTTTTTGCTTTACAAATGCTAATGAGAGCTTTCATGCTTGTTACAGTACAGTCTATGTAAGCAGTACACACTCTGTGTAAGCCCTTGTAGCTATTGCTATGGACACTACACATGGTGCAAACAAAAGACAAAATCTCACAACATTGTAGTGAACAAAAAAATCTTTTAGGCTCATCTTGGATGCAATATTGAATCCAGTAGCTTGTGTACATGTCAAATACCTGATCAGTTTCTGCAAATGTTCTGATGCCTTAACCCTAAATGATCTCTTTAGTAGACAGGTTTTATGTCATTTAACATTGATCATCATCATTTCAGGGGCGCAACATGCTCAGCATGAACTCAAGGAACAGATAAAGACAAAATCAAGTTGTTTGATTGTTGCTGTAGTAATTTTAAAAAATGAAACAATGTGATGAAAAAAAGTATTTATATTTTACTTGTTAGCTGTTTGTTCTTAGAACGCATTTCATTTTTAATTGTAGACAGTAAATCGTGTTCCTTTTTTTGTTCTTTAAAACTCCCAGAATTTTGAAATAGTACTGAATAAAACAAATTATTTTGATACATTTATACTTATCACTTTTACAATTTAGCTTTGTTTTTTTCTGAAATAATGGGTTTCAATTATTTTATGTTAAAATGCTCAATAAAAAATTATTGCAACTATTTGATTTCCATCCTTTAATATTCAATTTTGTTTGTCAGCCTAACTGAACTGTTGTTGCTGTTATTACAATAAATAATCACAAAACAAAAAAAAAAAAAAAAAGAAAAGAACTTAACACAAACTGAAGGCTAAACACAAAAGAGTGTAATATAAATTATGAAATATGTTAACAACTCAAACATCTCTTACAAACTCATTTCAAAAATAATCATGGGATGTTAAGACAGCATTATGCCACTCTGAAACACCCCACTTAATAATCTGTCACATATCTAAATGCTAAACATCAATTTAAAAAGTGAAAAGTTTCTCCAAAACACAAAGGATTTATTATGAGATATTTCTGAAATAAAATACCATACGAAAACAAAAACTGTATTTGATATCTTTGTGACATGTTTCAAGTCATATTATTCAACCACACAATGCCAATGACCAAAACAATGTTAATTTAAAGGACAAAATAGAACACACCACTCTGTACAAAATTTAATTTAAAAAAAATCTCTCATTGCAAAAACAACTCCAATGAACATTCAAGGCAGCAGCTGTACAAGGTGAAGGACAATCTTCAAACAAGAGCACAGGTCTCAGTCATAACAATTAAACTCAGAAAACATGTCAAAAAAAAAAAAAAAAGTTTTATAAAACATCACAATCAGTTGTATTATGGAGGGAACAATTACTTTTTTTTATAGAAAAATAAAGCATACCCCCCACCCTTAGTGAGTTTTATGCAATTGTTAAAAGTGTAGACAATGTATCAAGGCATCAAGTTGACAATGAACCGGTGAAGAGAAAAGAAAAACAATGTACATTTATCAATAGTTAAAACATTTTTTGTTGCTCATAACTTTTATAAACCATGTTAAAGACTTGTACAAGAGTTGAGTCAACATCATCTCAATGTGCTAAATGAGCTAGTTCATTTTAAAACGATGTAAACAATACAACAAATAAATACAATTACAATCAACTCTCAACACGGGAGTAGGTTAACAGAGAACTACTTTCAGTTTGACCATACCATTGATATGACTCTAAGGTAGCTATAGTAACAAACCGCAAACAGATCTTTAAAAAAAAAAAAGGCAGCTAGGTTTGTTCTGAGAAAGAAAAGGTAAAGATATTTAAGGCAGAATAGGAAGAAACAAAAAAATCTATATACACCAAATTAGTTTGCATAAACATGCCCATAGATATAACATTCATAGATCAGATAATAGTATGCTAAATCTTGACAGTAGAGAAACTAATTTAAATTTACAAAATATTTTTTTTTGTGTTACAATGTTTTAAATTGGACTCATTACTCAATAAAATGGTTTCTACTTGAGGGGATAAAACGTAATGTGAAGGGGACACTTTTAAGGCTTAGTTGGAACTCAAATCAAATGAAGCTTAAGCTGAGAACGTCGCAGTTCCAAGAAAAAAAAAATTCTGACAAAGTTGCATTTTCAAGAAACAATTTCACTTACTTTAAAATGGTGAAGAAAAAAAAGCCAGTTGAGTAATTAAGTAAAAGCAATGTAATATTACATTATGATAGGTCATGGCAAAAGGTGGTGACAAAAATAAAAAAAACAACAACAAAAAGACTTGAGTCATTTAACATTTGCAAAAATAAAGTAGTTGCTGTCAACCCTCTTTATTTCTAATAAATATTAGATCTATGATGTATTTCTAAGTAAGGATATTCTACTTTACAATTCAAGAATGCTTAAAAGCCACCAATGACAGTAATTAAAGAATGCTAATAATTATTACTAACATTATTACAACACAGTATTTTTTTTTTTTCATACTTGTAAATTAAGAAAATTAAAGTTATTTAAAGAAATAAACTCATACAAAATCGCAGGCACTCAATTTTGTAATTGATTCATGCATAAATACAATTAAAGTGCTCAACATGAACAATGTCACTCAACTTTGGAGCACAGAATGAAACATTTATTCAATTGATCACATCATTTATGTACCAATAAAACATCTATTCCATTGATCACATCATTCATGTACCAATAAAACATCTATTCCATTGATCACATCATTCATGTACCAATAAAACATCTATTCAATTGATCACATCATTCATGTAGCAAATGTAACATAGCACCAATAAATGTGAAACATAAGCTCATGATTAGATTAGTTTTGCCTTTGTTTTCACTCTGATGAAATCACTTCGTGGTGTTTGTTATTTTAAGTCTGTTTATGTTTTAAGTGGCATAAAAATACTAAATATGACCCAAGTGGAGCTTAACTAAAACTATTACTATTACACCTTACAGATTTTATGATAGCTTAGCTTTTTAAAATGATTCTATTGAGAGACATCCTACTGTGAGTCAGCATGAAGGTTCCTAATAGTATTCATGAAGAAATAAATGTTTATTCACAAAGCTAACATTTATGCTGTTTTAATTAATTTCAATAAATATTTTTCTAGCTTTTAACAAAGTTAAAGAATAACTATATTTAATTCACAAAATATATAAAATCATGTAAAAAATACATTAGTTTAACGGTTCCTTGCAAAACTAAAATGCTTATAATAGTTTTATGATGAAACAAAAAAGCAACACAATTGACTCATCTGTTATGATATATATATATATATATATAACTTCTCCAAAAATTATTCTAATTATTTTTCAAAAAATTATACAATGGTACATAATGTTGTATATAGTTTTAGCATGAACATTCAACACTTCTCAAATCAAATCAATGATTAAGATTGTGTCAAGCCAAAAAAGATTGGATGTTCTATATTGGTTAAAGTGAACCATGTCCTAAAATGAATAACAAGCGATGCAGACATAAATGGTACACGGAATAAATAACATTCAATATGTGTATATAAATGAAGACCTCATTGATAATATTAGGATGAAACTTCATTCGCTTTGTGAACTGGACTTGTGTTTTATGTCTGAAACAAAATTATGGACCTAATGTAAGCCTATATTTGCAAACATGTAAAAAAACTATTAACACAGGTCAAACCACATAACAGTAAATTATATAGAAAAATTATGTAATTTTATCAAATATGTCCAGGCAGTTTCTGAGGTAATGAATGTTAAAAGTACCTGTATATAGTGCCTAATTAAAAAGACAATTTTCAGACCTAGAGAAAGAGTCAGCACTGTAAGTGTTACGAACCATAGTCATTGCCATTAAGAAACATTCTGTAGTTGCAGAGAATCAAATGATGCTGTGTTTTAGTGCAAGTGTTTCCCAGGAATTGTAAGATGCCTGTTATTGATGGTGTGATTTTAGCACCAAAAATACCCGAGAAGCATAAGGTGGCACCTGATAGTAGTGCATAATGGTGGAAGCATGTGAGCCTTTGCAATATTTGAACTGTGTGGCATAGGCAAACCCAAGACCTGATCACCTCTGTTTTTTTTTGTCCCATGAATCATTAGTGCATCATTCTCCATATTGAATAAACACCCTTGCCTACTGGATTCCCTTTTATCCACATTCCCTTTCGTTGTCAGTTTATCCTAAGTTACAACATTACAATAGCAATAACAAGCAATATTTGTTTCTATTGTTGTTTGGGAAAAAAATAGTTGATTCAAAAATATTTTTTTTAATCAATGTGTAGTATGGTTTAGCATTCCTCAATAATCATTAAATATTTACTAAAGACATATTCATAAAGATATACAAATGAAATGTATTAACCACAAGCAATCAACAACAACAAAAAACAATGATTCATTTATACTTGAAAGAGCATTTTGTAAAATATTTGTTTTCAAATCAATCAGACTGAAGGTACACCAATGAAGTGCATAATTCTTTGGACATCTTCTTACTTATTACATTGCTACACTATTGAGCAAAAGCACATCTAAACAAAAAAGTACTGCCATGTATATATGCATTCTCAAGTTACTATATTAGTCAGTCATTAGTAACAAACAATAAATACAAAGTCTGTCATCATACAGCCTAGTCAATGTCAAAATAGTGTCATTTTACTTTTGTTTAGAGTCTGTCATTAGTTTCAAAATGTTGGGAAAAAAAACAACAACAACCTACATTACTATTTTTAAAAAAGGAAATTATTAGAGTCGGCAACAGAAGATGCTGTGAAACTACTGAAACCATTTTTTATTAAAATCTAGGATACAGATTCTAGCTCCCCTCATTTAAAAAAAATAACAAAATGTCTGTGTGTGAATAATGAGAAATGATTTATGTATCACGATCAGAAAAGACACTTTACTTACCGGTACATACAAAAAAATAATAAAATAAAGTCACCAAGGCACTGTGATTTTTGGGTTGCCCGCCCTACTTTTCTCTATGTTTGTAATTGCTTAAAAAGCAGCAAGTTTTAAAACCACAATTTTAAGGGGAAATTTTCCTTTGCTTATTTTAGTTTATAATTGTCTTCATTTTTTTTTTTTTATATTGGACACACTAGAGGAGGATGCTATATAAATTAAAATAAGCATGAACAAACAGTTTAAAATTAATTGCTTTGTTTATATTTTGAATGTTGTTGTTAATGTTTTAGTAGTATGATTATTCAATTTTAGTTACTGCTGCATTGCAAATGATATTAGTTATGAATTTCAAAATACTATCTTAGTTTTAAAATTCTTGTTTTGAAAGTGAATTGTTAAGGCAAATCTAATACAGTTATTTTTAGAAAAGTCAAACTAGTATAATTGTACAATAAATTAAATAAAACCTTTTATCAACCAACAAACCCACAGGCAATATGAGTGTTACTTCTAAAATCTAATAGATTGTTCCATTTGAAGGACTAAAACAAACAAAAAACACGTTAATAATCTTACGACTTTTACATTTAACAAATTAAATGTCAGCATTCTTACATTGGTATTCACAAAAATAGTTTTAATTTAACTAAGTTAATTTGTCTGTATATCTTTGGGGATAAAAACATTCTGAAGTGGCAAAATGTTTTATTTGCCCAGTTATCAACATTTTATTGTAAATACAACTGAAGTATTGAAAATATGTCAATTTCTAACACAGGTTTTAACAATGAAACAAATAGTAATATCACTAAGCTTTAAAAATGAATATTACATATATAAAAATGAGGTGAAAGAAACATTTTAACAAAATAAAGGGTAAACATTAGATACAATCTGGCCTATCACAACAAAATTTCCCAATCAATATAGTGTGCACACATTTATAGACAGAAATGTGTTAAGGCATCAACAAAAAATTCACAACAAAGTAGAAAAATGTTTTAAAAAACATTGATGATGGTTGATGAAAACATGAAACAATCTTTCTTCTCAGTGTCACCTGCAAATGCACAAAAACATCCAAAATGCAATGTCTTTTGTTTAATATTGGTTCTCTTCAATCCATCCTTTAAGAGTTGTCGGCAATGGCAATTGCTGAATATGATCATATCTAGTATACTGACGAATAACAAAGCGACACAAATACTGTAATGATCGCACTTGTGTGAAACGAGAGACAGGTTTTGTTAAACGCACTGGAAATTGGGGAGCACCGGGGGAACGGGATCTGGAGTAATAAAAAATGCTAGTTTGTGAGTCATTCATGGAGTGTTCAATCAAGTCAACAATGGAGGGATAACCCTCTGTGTCAGGCTGTGCATAGAAGCTGAACATCCCATTACAATGTTCTATACGAGTGTGTAAGGTGCGTCCGTATGAGCGAAATGAGAGGCTGAGGAGATATCGTTCATCAGAACTGTCCCGAACAAGAAAAGCACCATCAGGTTGGTTGGTCAATTTATCTTCAGCTTCATTCCGTGTTATAGGCCCCCAGTACCACCCAAATTTAGATAATCGAAATAGTTCCTGTGTTAAACTCCAAACCTTAGGACTCCAAATTTTTTGCTGATCTTTAATAGGATCATAATCTACACAATCTGCTAACTCGTAAACAGGCTCTGAATGCACATTTTTGTTAGTGTTTATTGTTACTTCAACGCCATCAGAGACAGTTTCTTCAGAAGAGCAGTCATCACAGTGAGAAGAAGCTGGATTAAACCTAGATATGTCTTTTGATAAGCAGCCTGGTTTATCTTTAGGCATATCCGTGTCGTGATGATCTGTATTTGAATGCCATTCATTCAGTTTAGGAGACATATAGGTTTTTAAAGGGGAGTTCAAGCTATCACAGCTTAACGAGACAGAGCTTGAACAAGATTCAATATTACAAGAGTGCACATTTTTATCTTTTAGTCTACAGCATGTAATATTTGGAGATTGACTCTCGCTGGCATGTCCATTGTAATCTGCTCCTTCTGATTTCCGAATCGAAAGAGAAGAGAATTTACGTCTCAAATTCCGAAAGAGTCCCATCTTTTCCCTTTTTCTCTGATTGCACTCTTCTGAGACTTCTGTAATTAGATTGCTAACTGAATTGTTAGGATACAAAAAGGACTGATGTTCATTCCTAAGGCGAGTTCGAGCATGGTTAGTTAATTCAGTATTTTGAGAATTATCTGGGTTACATGGGTATATATTCTGATATGAAGACTGCAAATTATGGTGAATTTGAAGATGATAATGCCCTCGCTTATTTGTAGGCAATGTAGATCTAACTTTAATCGTAGGTGTGTGATTTTCTGTTTCAACGACAAATCTATTAGATGTCTCACCTTGTGTTGAACTTTCAGTATGATGTGTTTGCGAAGCTACTTTTATAGCCTTTATGTTTGACTTTTTCATCGTCATATCATACATGTAGATTCTATGGAAAACATCGCATTCTTCACAGCGAGTGACATTTGGGTGATTTGTTGTGGTTCTGAAAGTTTACTATAAAAGCAATTCTACGTTATTCCTATTGCGCATGCGCATCAATTACTTAACATCCGCCTCAGTCACGGGCAATAGAGGACTATATATATCGATTCTCCTATCATGCTATATTGCTTTATGGATGTATTTTGCACAATGACATTTATATATATATATATATTTTATCTAGCTCCAGATCTTGATCTAAAATTTAATGTGGGAAAATTTCCGGAATTAGAAAAATTACAATAGAAATATATTCTAGATCTAGTTGTAATAATTGGTTTCGTTGTTAAAACAGTTTTTACGAATTTGGATTTAATTTACAACGTTATCATGGAAACGCTTGAATTAATTAAAAAAAAAAATCTTAGATCTATATCTCAGCTGGTTTATAAACACGGTGTTTCCTGTGTTTATTTTAAAAGAAAGGAAAGCTTATAGAATTAAATTTTATTATGTTTTTAATCTAGATCTACTTGCTATACTATGTTATATTCTGTTATAATCTAAATATACGAGATCAATGTTGGAGGATCCCCCCCCCCCTTTTTTTCATTATGTTATAGAATTAGATTCTAGACTGTAGATATCCCTCAGCGTTTTCTCCCCCCCCCCCCCCCCCCAAAAAAAAAAAACTCTATTGGAAACAAATACCCTTTATCTTTGTTTTGGAAAATTAAGCTACGCTTTAACATAGCAATGCTCACAGTTCCTCAGATAAAATTCCAGGCTGGATATATCCAAAGTCTTTGTACTTAATTACAGCTTTTCCACTTAAGGAGAAAGTAATTTTGGAAGACCATTATCACTTGACTCATCATCTGTATCACTTACTTGAGATGTTTTCTCTGATTGTGTTAAAAGGGTATTCCCTTGGAGTTTCTTCAGCACTACTTCTCTCATCAAGAGACTATTTCACTACTTCGACTGCTGTATCTTTGTATGAATCATATGAATAGTGATACTTTTCTTCAACACATTCATGGACTCCTTTGTTTTCAGTGCTCTTATCAGGCTTCTTCTTAAATGGTAAGGATGATGTAATTAACTACCCTATATAACAAGTTACTTCCTGAGAGTAACACTGCACTAGTCAGCACTATGGAAGTTACTCCTTGAAATTGAAAGTTACTCCGCACGGAGAGTTTATAATCTGTTTGGAATACATACAACAGGGTCACTAACTTATATTACAACATAATAAGCAAGATTACATGACAGTGACATTATATTTAATTTATTTAAAAACAAATTTCGGACACTCATTTATAAAAAGGGGCCAGAGGGATCTTCAAATTCTCCCCCTTCTCTCCTCACCCTAGCTATGCCACTGCTCCAAGGGGTATTTGAAGTCCCTCCCCCCCCCCCCCCCCCCCCCCCCCAAAAGTATGCAGTTACCAAAGTCCAAGGAGAATTGAAGTTTCATTCCTCCCCAAAATAATAATAATAATATGTATATATATAGTTACCAAATTCCACGAGTGTAGCCAGGGGGTTTTGAGTCTCCCCCTCCTTCCCAAACTTCAAGCAAAAGCCTGAAAAAATAATAACATTTAGGCCTAGTTATAATCACTAAATTCTAAGGCGGGTGATGCTCGTGGAGGTTCGAGGTTCACCCCCCACCCCCAATTAAATAAATATTTTTTACATCGATCAGTTTTCTAGTCACTGCAAGGGCTCCATTTAATAAAGCACATTGAATAGCCGTTTTCATCTCAGCTTTTCTTTTTTTTTTGGTCAGAATATAGCTGCATCAGGGCCGCACGCGGGTTGTGGCCTCCTCCTTGTGAAATTAAAAAATGCCCCCTTTTTTTTCAACAAAAAGAAATGTATTACGGCTGAGTTGGACACTGTACCAAAAGCGCCAGTTAATTTAAATCCATTTTTGTAGATCATTCCTTTTGTTCCCTTTCATACTTGCACCCTTTTTGTATCACCTCATGCCCTCTTAGATGTTTTATTTCCAATTTTAACTTTGCATTTATTATCTATTGCGACGTTACAAAAAGTCCTTCTCCAGTTGTATCAGTAATTGGGTGAAACCCCAGAAAATGTTCATGTATTGCAACATGAGGTATATAAGAAACAGAAGCAATAATAATAATGATTAGTTCGGTATGAGACGTGTCTGGTGTACAATCTAATGTTTCGTGAAAGTAGCCTATGTGTGTGCTTATACAATTTCAAGGATTTTATTTTCTATTTCACTCAAATTTTGAAATTGCCGGTATTAATTATACATGTATTTGCAAATACCCTTTTGTGTGTGTGTCAGATAAACTATTTGTGAATCCTTTAAAAGCGAGACATTCTGATAATAATTAATTCTATAAAGGATTACTAAGGCAGCGTTTCAAAATCATGCATTCTTTAACTCATCAACTGCAGTGTTCTTTGTTTTTTTTTAAAAAAAGCTACTTTTTAAAAAAAAAAAAGAAAATGTTCCAAACATGGCTAAAACAATAATTTATTATTAAAGTACCAATGAAGCTATAGTAGCATATTTGGTATCAAAGTAAAGGTAAATGAATGGAGAATGTGAAAATGTAAACATCTTTCTATTTAAATATAAGATACAAATTATAATCTAAATAATATGACACTCAGAAAAAAAAAATGGATGCCAACTTTAGAACTTTTGAGACCTAAATTTAGATTTTGTTCTTTGCATTACTGTTGAAACAGCATATTTAGACTATTTACAGCATTTTCAAAAAGAAATATCATAAAACAGTCAATTAAAGATGATGAATCATTGACTATATTATTTTTTTTACCTGTTTTTTAAGTCCGAAAAAAAAGTGAAAATTATTGCGCTTTTCATTACTACCAATAACAATAGATACCAGTACTAAATCTATCAACCAAATGCACTCAAATATTATGTACATTTGAATCAATGGGATATAGATCTAGATTTTTCTTCTTTTTATTAGCCTAGAACATCTTTCATTCTAATACTAGACCAGTGCAAGACATAGGCTAGCGAGAGATCAAAGCCTAAATTTCTAACTAGATGAAAGACAATAAAAAATCTTAATTCATTTTACCTAAGATTTAGACATCTAATAGATAATTATTACTGTTCCTTTGTGATAAATTATGGATTTAGAATAGTTTTATATTTTACTTTTATTTAGTAGTAAACCTTTTAGAGTGCAACTTGAACCATTATAGTGATGGTGATGATTTTTACCAAAAAACAATACTAAAAAAAATTGCTAGAAAATATACCAAGAAAAGGCCCAGCATGGTGGATGAATATTGGATTTAGATCTGCCATTTCTGTTGTTTTCATTTATTATAAGCTTAGATCTATAAGAATCTACAAAGGTGTAAAGATAAAAGCATAGATCTAGTCAACCTTGATCTACATTCAAGACCTAGCCCTAGTCTAAGGCTAAGGCCTAAGCATAAGGCAATACTAGATCTAAATGCTAATAATGTCCAAGTCTGCTTCATCCTATGCTAAATCTTGATCAAGATCTTCATTATTACAATTCATAGAAGTATAAATAAAACAATAATAAAGCTTCTTCAGTAGTAAACATTGTGGGTGTATCTTGGACAAGCATAGCCATGATGTTGTAGATTTTTACAGATAAACAATTCTAAAAAAAAAGAAAATGGGCAAAAATGCCCACAGTGGATGATTGTTTGATGTAGATCTATCATTTCGTTTCTTTTTATTTATCACAAGATTAGGCTTAGAATAATGGATCTAGAGTCTAAATCTAGAGATAAAAGCTTAGTGTCGCAGTTATCTATGTAACTGTATAGTAGAATTATTTCTCTATTTGATAGTGCGGCGTTGTTCACTATATTGATGACGTCATTACACTATTTCTTGTGTAGACTGGGGGAATGAACTTTTGTTGCTTGTCACAACTTCTAGTGACGTAAAGTTAGTGTGTGTATGTGATTTGCGTCATTTATCGTCAAGTACAGTCTCTCCATCTTGTGCTGTATAGAGGCAAGACATGTTTTGCGAGCTCTTGAATTTCTCCTTGGTTATTGTTACTGGATAGCCTTAACGTTTGCCTTGGACATTTTCTTGTTGGATTATCTTGACCCCTGTTTAGGGTGAGTTTTATTTTTTATGGTATAGTTTTTCTATTTGAATCCGTTCGTATTTGTAAGTCTATATTTAGACTGGATCTAGATGATTAGAAGAATCCTTTCTTTTATCTTCTATAGGGTTTTAGCGACAAGTCTAGGTTTTGGTCATAGTCTCAGTCAAGACTCTATTTCAAGTTTTGGCGTCAAGTCTAAGTAGTGATTTTAGCTTGGTGTCAAGTCTATGTGTAAGACTCAGTGTCAAGTCTTGGTGTCAAGACTTGTTTATCCAGTCTCAATTTTCTTTATTGAGAGTACAACTTTAGTTCTACAGTCTACAGGACTGAGGTCTTCATCTCACTAATGTCAATTAGTCGTCTGGTGTTCAAGTTGAATTTTTTTTATGAGTCTGAGGTTCAAGATTCCAGATTGCGGGTTGTCTTGGTCAGACCTGATGTTACAGTAGGAACTATAAACATTTATAGTTGTTGTCAGTGAACAGTATTGGATCTACAGATTAGATCTATGTGGATTACCAGTTGTTGCGTTGAAAGAATGTTTGAACAACTTATGATGAATATGTTGAGGTAATGATATTGTTCAACTAATTGATCATTGATATATCACAAAGAAAATAACTATATCATGTTGGATTAGAGATATTATACCTATATTTATGGATATTGATACTATTATTATCATTCATCATACATCAGTTCATTTGTAAATATATCACTATAATAAATGTTTATTGTTATTTAACATTATACATTTAGTTTATTAATTTAATAGAACTGTATGTGTATGGTGTGCTTGTCAGGCTGAACTTGGGCCAAAATAT
Source organism: Biomphalaria pfeifferi (assembly GCA_030265305.1). Lineage (NCBI taxonomy): Eukaryota > Metazoa > Mollusca > Gastropoda > Planorbidae > Biomphalaria > Biomphalaria pfeifferi. Next base: position 2,547,382 of record JASAOG010000024.1, read on the forward strand.
TACAAGTTCAGAAAAAGAATAACAATAACACACATTGAAATAAAACTATGATAGGTACAATAAAACACAAGAACCTGACAAGTATTTTTGGGGGCTCGTCCGAACAGTTAATAGAGTTGTTTGAGGGATTATCTTAGTCATAATTTGTAAATTATTTGCTAAGTTTATTGTTTAGATTTGTGTACTTGTAAAAGTATATTTTCAGATTCTAGACACCTGTTTGTGTCACAGTACTATGTGATTGTACCTTATTACTCAAGAAAAGCACCATATTAATTTTTTTTGGTGTGAGACTTTAATGGTACCATTATATCGCCATTGCTAACATTGTATCTTGTATATAATATTTTTTTAAAATTTATACTAATAAGATATAATTTTGTTACATGCCAAACTGATTTGTGTCGGACTTAAATTGGAGCTGTGATCTGTTTGTTGGGATTCTCAAGTTGTCCTGGTGTACCTGGCTGTACCTTGTCATCACTACTCTATCTTCCTGGTGCTGAGGCAGATTCTATCGTTGCAGGAGAAAGCACAGCTAAGTGTATTTTTTTTTGGTTGCTAATAATATATCTTGTGCTCTAATTGATTTTTCTGATTTGACCTTTAGAACTTATATTGTTTGGAAATTCTGAGGATGGAGACTAGGTTTTCTATAAATTCACAATTTATAACAGATGGGAAGGCGTTGGGTTTTTCAGGAGCTGACTTACAGAATTATGTGAAGGAACAGAAGGAGGAATATGTCAAGGCAGAACAAGCAAGATTGGATAGGGGGGAACAGCTTAAGAAGGAGGAGGAACGGCTTAAGAAGGAGGAGCATGAAAGATGGAAAGAAAGAGAAACAATAGAGAAGGAGAAGGTCGAAAGAAGGGCTAAACAAAGGCAGGAAGAATTGGAATTGGCTAGACTTCAGGAGAAAATTGTGGAGAAGGAGTTGCAGAAAGAAAGTAAATCTGAAAATAAATAAGGAGAAGCTAAGATCCAGGATAAACATAGGCATATAATTGATAAGTTGGACAAAAGTTTTCAGAATATGAAGGAAGATGAGGATTTGATTGGCTTTTTGAATTTATTTGAGACGGTAGCAACAAGATGTTGTATTGATAAGAAAAGTTGGGCTATGTTGCTATCTTACAAATTGACTTCAAAACTCAAGAATTTCATGCTACAAGATGATCTGTTTAAAAGGGAAAATTATGATGAAGTGAAGGTTTTGTTAATGAGACAGGCTGATATAAATGGAGAATCGTGTAGGAAGAAATTTCACCAAATCAGACCTAAAGAAAATGATTTCAGGGGATATGTAGCAGATTTGAGAAGGGCACTAGACAATTGGATGAAGCTGGCGGAAGTAAAGGAGACCATAGAAGGCATGAAGAATATGATTGTGAAAGACAGATTGTTAGAGAGTGTTTCAGGAGAAGTATATTGTCAACTTATCTTAAATAAAAGTGATAATGTAGAAGACATGCTACAAGTAATTGAAAGCTTTAAGACTGCAAGTTCAACCAAATCATTATGTAAGGAGGAAAATGTGTATGTGATGGGAGCTGCTGAAGCTACAAGTCAGAACTATGTTAGTGACGGGAAAGTCATAACTTGTTTTAAGTGTGGAAAAGTAGGTCACAGGTCAATGGAATGTTATGTGGGTGGAGCTAGAGTGAAACCAAAGCAGGTGTTATATTATAAGGATGGACCAAGACATGTGTCAGGCACAAGGAATGTGTCATATGGAACTTACAGGAGGCAGTTTGATACTAGAGGAAGGAGAATGGATGTAGGAAACTGGAGAGGAGCCTACAATAATGTGAATCATGGTGGAGGAAATAACAGAAGGAATTATTCAAGTGTTGATTATTCTAAGGAGAAAAACACAGACAAGCCAAGGAAAATTAAACAAACAGGTCCACAGAGATGACTAAATTGTTCAGTAAAATTCAAAGTTGTCATTCTAATTTGGCTGATGAAATAGAATATTTTACTCCATGTAGAAAAGAAACTATGTCTATTGTTGATCAGAAATTGAGGAAAAAGTCTGTAGGTAAATTACGTTTTGAAGAAGGATTATTAAATAATAAAATAGTGTCTATATTGCGTGATTCAGGATCTAGTGTGATTGGGGTAAGAAGTTCGTTAATTGAATCCACAGACAAAATTCCAGGTAGCTACAAATTAAAATTGATTGATGGTACTATTAAGGAATATCCACTGGCATGTGTTGACATCAATTCAGACTATATCACAGGGAAATATATTGTAGCTTGTTTTGATAATCCAGTAGCTGATTTAATCATAGGGAATGTACAAGATGAACAACATTATGAACATAGTGGTGCTGCTGTTACGAGAGCAATGAAACAAAAAGAGAATGAGGCCGATATTATGAAACATTCAGAAGTTATTCAGGATTGTTATAAGTTGTTTGGATCATGTGAGGATTTCTTGAGAGAACAAGTGAGTGATCCTACATTACAAGAATTATGGAATAGGCAGAAGGAGAAGAGTGTGGATAATAAGAAAAATGGAGGTGTTCGATTCAAGGTATTTGATAGATTATTGTATCGTGTATTCAAAAGTCAATTAGGTCAGGAAGAGAAACAACTCGTGGTTCCAGTGTCAAAAAGGGAAGTAATTTTAAAAACAGCACATGAAAGTATATTTGCAGGTCATTTGTCAGTGAGAAAGACTAAGGGAAGAATATACCAATATTTCTTTTGGCAAGGAGTTGATAAAGATGTTAAAGATTTTATTAGGAGTTGTGATATTTGTCAACGGTGTAGAATGCCACGAAGATGTGACAGAGTTGAACTTGGAAATATGAATATAGTAACGACACCATTTTACAAAGTGGCAATAGATATTGTTGGTCCGTTGGAGGTTACCGAGAACAAGAACAGATTTATTTTAACACTTGTTGACATTGCTACGAGATGACCAGAGGCAATACCTTTAAGAAATATTACTACAGAAACTGTGATTGAGGCATTAAACACAATTTTCAGTAGAATTGGTATACCGCACGAGGTACTAAGTGATAACGGAAGTCAGTTCACTGCGGATTTATACAAAGAAGTTTGTAACTTCTACAATATTAAAATAGTGCACTCAACTATTTTTCACCCTTTGTCAAATGGGATGAATGAACGTTTCAATTCTTCATTGAAAAGTTTTCTACGGAAAGTTACACAAGAGAGTCCAAAGGATTGGGATAGAAAGGTTAGCGCTGCACTTTTTGCCTATAGAGAGGTCCCAAATGAAACTACAGGAATATCGCCATTTCAAATGGTATATGGAAGACAGATGAGAGGACCATTGGCCATTCTGAAACAAATATTTGTTAACAAAGAGGAGGAAGATGAATACAGGAATGTTTACTCATACTTAATGGATTTGAAGGAGAGGTTATTTCATGTAACATCAATTGCCAACCGAAATAGTGAGGTTCAAAAGCAAAAGTACAAAATTCAGTATGATAGATACTCTACAATGCGCAAGATTGATGAAGGTGATTGTGTATTAATACTTAAACCTCAAAGAGAAAACAAATTATCTGTTTATTGGCAAGGACCATTTCAAGTTATACGGAAGGTATCAAGATTCAATTTTCTAGTAAAAAAGGGAGATAAGTTGAAACTTTACCATATCAATAGGTTGATGAAATACCATAGCAGAGGTAAAGACAATACAAGTGAAACTGTTACTAATATTGAAAATGAGAACAATATTTTGTCTACTAATATGGTGTCTGTTGTGGATGATGAGGAGGAATTTGATGAAGACTTGACAAATGAAGATATTTTACCAAGCATTCTGACATTAGAAATCAACAATAACAAGCAGACGAATGAAGACATTTTATCTCAAGTGAAGATTGACCCAGATTTAAACCGTAATCAGTGATGTAAAATTATGAAGGTGCTGGATGAATTCAAGGATATGATATCTGACATTCCAGGTAAAGCAGATGTGGACGAATTTAAAATTAAGTTGCTGGACACTAAGCCTATAGCATTAAAGCCATATACTGTACCAATAAATATGAAGGAGAAATTAAAAGAGGAAATTGATAGTATGTTAAAGTTGGGTATCATAGGACCCACAGATTCACCATATGCCGCTCCTGTTGTGGTTGTTAAGAAACGTGATGGTACACTACGTCCATGCATTGATTACCGCAAGTTAAACAATGTTACACAAATACCAGCTGAATTAATACCAGATCAAGAAGAGTTATTTAATAAACTCTACAGGGCTAAGTATTTTACGTTAGTTGATTTAACTAAAGGGTATTGGCAAATTCCTATAAGTGAAGAATGTAAGGAGTATACAGCTTTTAGGGTTCTGGGGGAACACTACATGTTTCATTTCTTACCATTTGGTTTAAGTGGTGCTCCTAACCATTTCAATAGAGTTTTAAAGAGTATTTTAAGAGATATTGAGAATGTATTGTTTTATTTTGATGACATCTGTATATTTAGCGAAAGTTGGGAGACTCATGTTAGAGATGTACACAATGTTTTCGGTGTATTGAAAATTCATGGATTTACTCTAAAACCATCTAAATTAGAGGTTGGCTTTACTAACATTAAATTTCTGGGACATAATGTAGGTCGGGGAGAAGTGAAACCAGATAGTAGAAATGTTCAGAAGATTCTGGAGTTTAAACCACCCAGTACTAAGAAGGAAGTAAGATCATTAATTGGGCTGGTTAACTATTACTCTAAATTTATACCTTGTTATTCAGACTTGGTGTTTCCATTCACAGAGTTATTGAAGAAGGGGAAATCTGTGAGAATTGATTGGAGTAACGGGTGTGTTGTGGCACTGAGAAGAATACAAACTTATTTGTGTGATTATCCTATTCTGAGATTGCCTGATCCTTCTCTTCCATTCTTTTTGCAGACAGATGCATCAGATAAAGGCATTTCAGGTATACTTAGTCAGATGAGAGATGGTGTGTTACATCCAGTGAAGTTTGTCAGTCGCAAGTTGTTGCCACGTGAACAGAAATACTCTATCCTTGAGCGGGAAGGACTGGCCATTGTATGGTCAATCAAAAAGTTAGATCGTTATTTGGCAGGAGTGAAGTTTCATCTCCAGACCGAAAACAAAGCCTTGTCATTCATAACTAATAGTAGTTATAGTAACAAAAGAATAACTAGATGGTGTTTGGCGCTGCAGGATTATGTTTTTGATTCTGTCCATTTGAAGGGAGAATTAAATGTTTTTGCTGATGTTTGTTCAAGACTTATATAATTTTTTTGGTTCATTTGAGCAATCATGTACTTAAGTTGTATTAATTTTGATATTGATCAATTTTGATAATGTAACTATGTAACATGCAAACAGTTGTAACTTTAACTGTAAATTTTTGAGACAAACATTATTTTGTCTATTGAAGTGTATAATTAAAATTTTTTATTGTTAAGGTAATCATTGATGATTATTGGGTGTTGAGGATTTCTCAGTTGTGTTTTTTCTCAGTGAGAGCTTGAGGTCTCTTCTTGTAATTCTTGGAAGCATATTTCCAGTTTTGATCTTGGTTGTATTGATCTTGGTGAAGTTGATTTTCTGGAGAATTTTCTTGCAGTTTTTTATGATAACTGGAATTTTTTTTCAAAATTGCCAGTTCGTTGAGGAGGGGGATTGTCGCAGTTATCTATGTAACTGTATAGTAGAATTATTTCTCTATTTGATAGTGCGGCGTTGTTCACTATATTGATGACGTCATTACACTATTTCTTGTGTAGACTGGGGGAATGAACTTTTGTTGCTTGTCACAACTTCTAGTGACGTAAAGTTAGTGTGTGTATGTGATTTGCGTCATTTATCGTCAAGTACAGTCTCTCCATCTTGTGCTGTATAGAGGCAAGACATGTTTTGCGAGCTCTTGAATTTCTCCTTGGTTATTGTTACTGGATAGCCTTAACGTTTGCCTTGGACATTTTCTTGTTGGATTATCTTGACCCCTGTTTAGGGTGAGTTTTATTTTTTATGGTATAGTTTTTCTATTTGAATCCGTTCGTATTTGTAAGTCTATATTTAGACTGGATCTAGATGATTAGAAGAATCCTTTCTTTTATCTTCTATAGGGTTTTAGCGACAAGTCTAGGTTTTGGTCATAGTCTCAGTCAAGACTCTATTTCAAGTTTTGGCGTCAAGTCTAAGTAGTGATTTTAGCTTGGTGTCAAGTCTATGTGTAAGACTCAGTGTCAAGTCTTGGTGTCAAGACTTGTTTATCCAGTCTCAATTTTCTTTATTGAGAGTACAACTTTAGTTCTACAGTCTACAGGACTGAGGTCTTCATCTCACTAATGTCAATTAGTCGTCTGGTGTTCAAGTTGAATTTTTTTTATGAGTCTGAGGTTCAAGATTCCAGATTGCGGGTTGTCTTGGTCAGACCTGATGTTACAGTAGGAACTATAAACATTTATAGTTGTTGTCAGTGAACAGTATTGGATCTACAGATTAGATCTATGTGGATTACCAGTTGTTGCGTTGAAAGAATGTTTGAACAACTTATGATGAATATGTTGAGGTAATGATATTGTTCAACTAATTGATCATTGATATATCACAAAGAAAATAACTATATCATGTTGGATTAGAGATATTATACCTATATTTATGGATATTGATACTATTATTATCATTCATCATACATCAGTTCATTTGTAAATATATCACTATAATAAATGTTTATTGTTATTTAACATTATACATTTAGTTTATTAATTTAATAGAACTGTATGTGTATGGTGTGCTTGTCAGGCTGAACTTGGGCCAAAATATTACAAGTTCAGAAAAAGAATAACAATAACACACATTGAAATAAAACTATGATAGGTACAATAAAACACAAGAACCTGACACTTAGATCTAGTCAATCTCGATCTACACTCTACACCTAGTCTACTGACAATAATAGATTTAGATCTAAATACTAATAATATAGATATAATTCATAAATACGCTAAATTTAGACTTACCTGGATCTGATTTTATACTATATAATAATAATATATCTAGATCAAATTCTTCATTATTATTATTTATTTGTGATAAATTTTACAATAATTATAAAGTTTCTTCAGTAGTTAACATTGTGGGTGTGTCTTGGACTAGTGTAGACTTGGACTGGCGACGTTTTTTTTTTACATCGTAAAAAAAAGTAAAAATAAATGTCTAAATAATGCCAAAAGCTTCTAATTTCTATGTAAACAAAGGAAGAAGAACTCTTTTATAAAGTAAAAATAGTTCTACTGTTGTTAGCTAAAAAATTTAATTTAAAAATGCAACAAAACAAAGGTAGGGTATGAACGTCTATGGGATAGACGTTCCGATGTTCCGTGCGTTTAGGGGCAGTCAGACCGTCTATGGGATAGACGCTCCGCACTCATTGAGTTAATGCGTCGCATCTATTTTTGTTTTCTTTTGAAGAGCATTTAAAAAAATAATTCTTTCTGAATTATATTCGTGTCTTTACAGAATTAATAAGACCCTAATCATCGCCCTAATCATTTAATCCTTTATTGTACCTGTAAAGTCGTCTTTATTTATTTATTCCTAAAACAACCTACACGAACCATTAAAAGCAGAATAAAGTGACTCGAAACACAAAAGCCAATGACGGTTAACCTTTTTTTTAACGTTCAGTAAACTTTGATAATGATTATCACGATTGTATTTTGGATAGATATAGGTGTGTTTACATTCATATCTGACATATGCGGATTAGGAGGTGCCTATGCAAATTTATCCAACACATCATTAGAGCAAAATGAAGCAACTCAACACTCAACATATTTTTCTTGAATTTATAAAAAAATAAATAATCTTAAGTACATTAAGTCACTTATAAAAAATAATAACATTTTTTGACATTTGAAATAAAACTCATTAAGGCAGTGTTCCTCAAACATTTATGGGTGGCAAAAATTTTCGTTCGAGCCCCTCTTAGAACCTGGGCACTCAGAGGAGCGATGTAAAACGAGTCCGTTTTTTTTTTGGGGGGGGGGGGGGGGGGGAATAGTTTTGCCTACATAATTTTTAAGCGTTGTATAACGTTCTTTCTAGAGATAAAATTTAACGTACGTTCGGCGGGTTTCCGCTATAGTCGGCAAGAGGTCTGATTTCGTGGCTGGGCCCCGGCGCAGAGCGTATACTGGCGCTATCAGCTTCAGAAATTCTTTCTCATAGGATTTACACCTTTTTCTCGTAATAAGAAGAAAGAATATAAAAAGGCCAACATTAATGAGTTTTCTTTTAGAACGCACTATTCATCTAGGGAAAAAAATCTACTAGGCCTACTTAAGAGGCAGCCCAGGTCAACAGTATTATTCAAGTGACATTCTAGGTATATATAGCGAACGGAGGTCTGTAATGGGCTTACAGAAGCAAATAAGTCAAAACACATTTGAAACAAATATTACAAAAAAAACCTCGAAAATTCAAGGTCAGAAATATGTAGCCGCCTATGAAAAAAACCTTGGGAATCCCTCGCGCGGCGCTCCATTTTTTCTTATAAAACTAAAAAAAAAAATAAAATAAAGGTAACTTTGAAATAATGATTTGACCGCACCCTACATTCGGCAAGCAATGCACAATTTGCACAATAGGTAGCGGCGGCCCAGGGCTATAGACACAATAGTAAAAGCATTTTTTTAAACCCCAGATTACAAAGATATATTAGTTGGCAACAGAGTGACGTGTATCTACTGTCAATGAACATAATATTCTATGATAGTAGATCTACACTTTTTAGCCTACCTAAAAACACACACACACACAAACTGATGATCAGACTGATGAGCATTCATTGCGTAAATCTAGAGTATATTCAATTATAAAGAAATAAAGGGGACCGCCCTCTCTTTAAAAATTCTACATGACTGCGTACATATTATGCCACAGTTCACCCACAGCACGCTTTAGGCCTAAATTATGAGTAAAGTGTATGCATAACACACTTGCAATGCTTGGAAAGAAAATATATAGTTCAGTGCAAGCACCATGGAGATGTTTACATTTTAGGCGAACTGAAAACGGAAGTCAAATATTAGATCTGTGTAGTAAGTGTCAGTGAGTGGAGTTCTAGAATCTATGCTAATGTTAGATCCACTAAATCCATAATATTAATTGATATGTATTAATGTATAAACCCATCAATTCTTCAATTTGCTGATCATACCCTTAAACTTAGAAGACTATTAGATCTAAATTATTCTAAATCTAGACTGGACGTTAATGAAAATGTTTACAATTACATTATCAATCATTATTATGATTAATTACTTTTATTATTCATCGACACTGTTTAAAATCATAAAAATGTATTATTGTCATTATTATTTATGATTATTTATTCATTACATTAAAAAAAAGTAATTCTCATCATTCATATTGATCATATTTATTTAATATAATATAGGTTACAGGCATTGCTTCAAAAAAGAAGATAATTAAAATTTTGTTCTATTTATTTCTTGTGTCAATCTTAATCTTCATTATCTTGTCATGCATGTTAACCCATGACTTAACTTTAAGTTAATAAAGCTAAACATATACAAATATCTAGGTGTCATTGTTGGCAACATGCTTTTGTGGGAATACCACCTTGAAACTCTGGCAAAGAAAATTGGAAAATTGCTCAGCAGCTATTTTCCTATTAGATACAAACTTAATAGCTTTAAACTACATAAGAAGATCTTAGAAAATTTGTACTGTGCGACAATGCAAAATCTGTTAACATATGCAATAACTTGTTGGTAAGGCAACATTTCATCTAAACTGTTGCGCCGCTTAAACATCAACACTACCATATTTTAAATGAACTTGTGGAACAAAAATGTCTCAGCTAAAATTAGAATAATCTTATAAGACAACATCTACCCGCTCCATCATAACTACGTCAAGTTGTCGTAAAGTGGGCTACTTCTATCAATCAAGACTATAACCAAATGGTACAAAAACTTGTTCGATTTTTACTCTGTCAAACTGTATCAATGCTACTCCATAAGCTAGGACAAATTTGCACAAGTGCTCTTTCTTCCCTAGTACCATTAAAGAAATGAAATGGGTTGCCTGAATCAGCCAGAAAAACAATGAAAAGAATTAAGACCTCTGTGTATAGTCACTCATTGAACTCTTTATGTTTGTGTCTGTTCTATTTATGTGAATGTTTTTGTTGTTGTTTTTATTTTGGAGAAAGAGTCCTTGTAATAACGACAAATTTCCATAAGAATCAATTAAGCAGTCTTAGTCTTAGTCTAAGTCAAATTTGAGTATTCATTTATTATAAATCTCACAGCTCTATTTTGTGTCTGTTCCAGTTTCTTTATATTTTCTTGAGTTGCGGATTCCCAAACATAGGAAGCATATAATATTCTAATACTAGTCTAACCAAGGTTAAATAGCATTGCAATGTTTTATACTTAATTGACATACATGCATATGCCCATTCATATTTGAAATTTAGAAAATCTGCATTAATCTGCCTATTCATATTGGTAGATTTGACTTAAATATGATAATGTGAACCTGAAATTAAAAAATCCATGTGGATTAAAGCTGACCAAGAAAGTGATCATGGAGAAGTCAGAACCTGATATTTTTGTCAAACATAAGCAACAGGAAGCTCATGAAAGAGCAAAACAATGCTGGGATACTTTGAGGCAGTCTGTCCTGAGTGTTAAAAAGGTTAGACTAATCTTTAATTTTATAAATATGTCTTTTTCATTTTGTAAAGCACACTTGCTATGTGTGATAAGTGACAATTTTAACATAAATGGCCAGTTTCAAATTTGGCTCAGAGTTGATCTCCTTGCAGACATTTTGAATATTAAGATAGAAAAGACGGAATTTTTAAAAGAAACATAATAACGTATTAAACATAAAACTTCCAGTTATAATTTGCAGGATGTAATAAGTAAAATGGGTCCAGGACTTAGTATTTCTTAGGGCCTATCAAATATTTCGAATTAGAACTGAAAAGTAGAAAAATAGCCAGATAATTTAAATAAGACTTGAGTTGAGTATACTTTTTAAGAGGGGGGGGGGGGGGGAGGGAGGCTTAGAAATGATGCTCAAATTTATGGGCTGGTCTAATTCATAGTAATATATACTAAAATTCATTGGCCAAAGGAATGTAAGGGGAGCGTTTATTTGTGGACCTTATTATTCTTGTTATAAGAAAAAAAATGGGAGAGGTCCTTGGGAAAGTAAACAATATATAGCCAGGAAAACAAATCATAGGGTTTAGCCAGTGTTTGTATACATATAAATATAAACAATCAGTGAAACAAGACATAGGGTTACTAAAATTTACTTGCCAGAAGTTTGGGGGGGGGGGGGGGGAGAAATTATACTGCTAGCTGGCATTTCCATTGAAGGATTAAAAAAATGAGTTCCAGCAAGTTAATGTTAATGACAGTTCCATATAGACAGCATTTTTGTTGGTGTGTGAAATGAAAAGGTTTATTGTTCAAAATATTTTTTTTTGAATATTTATTTAATACTTGTTCCTTATATGAATGATGACTAAATTTATAAGGTTTTAGAGGAAGCAGATGTCAAAGACGTGACTCTGACACATGGCATCTACAGAGATAGAAAGCTGAACCATCATCAGATGATTCACCAAGTGATGTATATTCCTGAGCACAAGGTTAGATTCACAATGGGCACGGGAGAGAGCTTAATACATAAAAATTTTGATAATCAGTTTAACACAAATCTGCGTAAAGGCATTATATGTAACAGATACATCATTTTTTTTCAGGAATATTTATCTTGTGATGGGCATAATTTTCATCTATTTCAAGAAGATGGGATCAAAAAGGATGTTGTGAAATGTGAGATTAAGCTGAACAGATTTGTTTATTGTAATCAGACTGACCAGTATGTTGTTTGGAATCATGGAGAAGAGGATCTCTTTGTAAGTGCTACAAATTAATGAGCTCAATGAATTGAAAATTTTATTCTGACTGATGCCTGACTCGACACTTCATAATAAAGTAATATATATGCAATTTCATACCAGTAGATAAATATATTTATAGCTTATTTTTGATAGCCAAAGTTGTTCTTCATAGAAGCTGGTGAATTTTACATCCTTATTAAAAATTATATATATACTTACATATATCAAACTTAATTAAAGAAATATTTTTACCTCCACTTAATCTTAATCTTCTTTTCTACAGAACTTTTCTTGACCTATTTACTTTTTTTTTTTATCTCCCCAGTACCTTTTTTTCTGAAAGATCACTATTTTATATCTAATGTTTTAACTTAATGTTTTAATTTAGTTTGAGAGTTGGAACATTTTCTTTAATGATCCAGGCATTTGTTTATAAAAATATCTCTTCAACCTTTCAATGGACCAGTACATTTCCCCACTTGACCTGGTTTAGCATGTCTGTTAACTGGAGTGTGACATTCACCATTCTTTTTGCTAAATATTATTTAGTCTATATTTTAATTTGTCAAATTGCACATCAGAGATGACAGTTTGATAATAATTTTTTCACCTTTTTTTTTTTTCATTTAACTTTTTGAATTTCAGCTGATGACTAAAGAATTTAGGATCATTTCACAATCCGTAGCAATTGGTTCAGTAACCATAGGTCTTTATAATGAAAAAACAGGAGAGCTCATAACAATTGGTCCACATTTTATAACTGTGAGTTATTTTATTTCAAACAATTTTATTTCTATTATAAAGTAAATCAACAAAAATTAGCAGAACAAAAGATAGAAACAGAACCATTTTCCCTTATAATAGATTATTTATACAAAGAAATTAATTTATCACAAATGTGCAAACATTTTTATGCAAAGAAATATTTTATAAGTTAAAATAAATATGTATTTAATGCTTTTTTTACTTCTTTCTAGTCCTGGATATTTCGCTATCGAGCCAAATATCTGACTCCAAGAAAAACAATCAGAACAACATTTGGAGAAGAAAATATGTTTGCAGCTGTAGTTTTAGAGGATACTGCTAGCAAGTCCCAGAAAATGTATTGTGCTGTAGGCACTGGTCTTGTGGTAAGGCTTTATTAAATGCTAACAAAATTTAAGTGACTATGGTTAATCATTAAAGAAATTGGTTTGGCTTATAATAGAAATTTATACAAAGCTAAGAGGTAGGCAAAACTAAGGTACCATTAACTTTAGTTTGACTCATTGAGAGTATGATTCCTCTGCTTGGTATCCTTAACACACACACACACACACAAAATAAAAGTACCTCAAAATCCCTCCGAAAAACTTAATTCGAAATTCAATTAAAAAGAAATACTATTTATAAAAAACACTACATAAAAAAAAACCCCCAGTAATACAGAATTTGATTAATACAAAACAACATAGTGTAATAAAATTCTCAGAAATGCACACAGATAAAAATACATTCTTTTGTCTTTATGTCAGAAAGACACAAAGAAGAATTCATTCTTTTTATATGCCAATTGAGCATGGAACAGCTTAATTGAATTAGAAAACAAAACTAATACATTTTTAAAGTTTAAATCTTTTATTAATTTATAATTAACATCAACTAAATGAACTTGAAAAATTACATATAAAAATATAATAATATTTAAAATTAAAGTTTTAAAATATCAGGATAATGAAAGGATTATAACTTTTGTTTTGTAGATAATTTTACAGTAAATAATAAGCCCATAGGTTTGCGACTCAAAATAAGCCCATAAATATTTGAGATCCCATAGAATTTTGTTTATAAATCATATTCAGATCAGACTATTTTAAATTGGATAACTCAAGCCATACAAAAATTATAGAAACCACTGTTTGGATGGTGCATATTTATATTCTTTTTATGTTTTGTACATTATATATTTTGTACATTATATATTGTGTACATTATATGTGTTTTCTAAACTAGACAAAACCGGAGATAAAAGTAAAATGCAAATATTTAGTTTACAATTTTTTATTTTTCAAAATCTCTGTATTGATTATTTCTTGACTGTTATCAGGTTTATAATCTTTTCTCTGGACTGGAAGTGTGTAGAAGAACTGAATTACACACTCAACCCATTACAGCCTTGTCATTCTTCAATCCGCTGAAATATGTCATTACTGGTGCCAAGGATGGTTGTAGTATGTATATCATAATGTATTTTTGAACAGTGTGTTTTTTAACATTCACATCTGGACTAATTGTAACTGGCTCTTAAGAAATACCAAGTATGAGAAATTAATTGATTCAACACATGCTAGCACTGAGTTTTATACAATGCAAACATGTTGGAATGAGGCATATTGATTACCTTATTAAACTAAATGTCATTATCTATTTATTGTATGAGTCAACAAATAGTTCCTTAATCAGTTAGCTTTGTCCCTTTTTCACATGTTGACCAACAGGAATTTTCTAAGATTAGTTAAAATAGGATGTTAAGTAGGTCATGTTTATCTTGATTTTTTTTACAGTTTGACAGAGAAAGTAATATCTTGCCTTGATACTTAATCCTCTTTGTTTAATTTTATAAGCATTGAACATTTCTTCAAAAATAAAGTTTAGGAGGATTCAAAAGTGGGACTGTATGGCAATAGTATGAAGTGTTTACCACATGATGAGTCAGACATTAAATCTATCATCTATATCCTAGTAGTTTTATTGAATAGTTTACATTCATCTGTCCCACGCTTGATAGAGTTTGAGGTTTTCCCATTATATTTCTTCTGTGCACTGCCTGCATATTATTGAGTGTTTTATTTAATTATCAACTTTTATAACTCAATATTTCAGTCAAAGTTTGGGACATCAACTGGAAGGTGCTTATGGTATTTGTTGGTCACAGCAAGGAAATCAACTTTTTGAAAATATACCCCCATGAGACATGTTTCATTTCAGCATCATTGGATTGTACCATGAGAGTCTGGAGCATGGAAACTTGTGATGAAATCGACAAGTAGGTCATGAAGGGATTTAGTGGCATGTCTTATCTTCAATTTTTCTTGAAAAGAACTTTGGATGAATTTGTAACTCTAAAATAAAGATAATAGCATTATAGGCTTTAATTACTCAATTATTCAATTGTGCAACTTAAAATTAAATATTTTTTTTTAATTTGACAATTTTGTTATTTCTTTTAAAATCAAATAATGAAACTGGATAGTTAAAACTAGTGCATTAAAGTTGTAATTTATTGCAAAATCAAATGAGATGCTAAATAATTACAACCACAGTCTGCATCTTTTAGCTACATTGTTGAGCCTTGTAATATTTTCTAAACTTCTCCAAAACATGTAATACATATAAACCTACTCTAATTTATTTAATAAGATGAAAATGCTGTTTAATGTTTCAGTAGTTTATGTCTTGAATGTTTTTAACTCATATAGGAGCTTAGGAGCTTATAAATTATTTGTAAAGTTGACAAATTTTAATCACCATCTGTTTGCAGGAGATTTGGCAATGTAAAGCAACCATTTGTCTTTATTCTGATATATTCAAAAAACATTAATTAACATTTAAGGATTAATTAAAAAATGTGTGCTGACTGGACATTATTTCTGGTAGAGGAATTCTATGCATTGTGCCACAGTGGTTAAGCACAGTCTTGAACTGGTTCTTCTGCAAGCCATACAACATCTTTACTAACCAAAGCAAATAAAAAGTAAAAACTTCCCACAGGGAAAAACTCAAATCTCCAAAACAGATTAACATTTGGCAGCTCAATATCAAAGCTTCAATATTTTGCATTGAAGCATATGAGTACAGAGTAGTAATGGTGCAACTTTCAATGTATTTTTAAATGAAGAGTATTGAAGTGAAGATTAAGAATTACAGTTTTAGAATGTAAATTTAATGCATTGCATAATGTTAATATTCTTTTCCAGAACCATTATAAGTGAACCCATTTCTGGGATTGGTACTGAAATGAACAGTGACATTTTTTATACCTTCACTGGCAAAAGAGTGGATCTATGGAGAATACATCACTTGTACCAGATGCACACAAATATTGGGTTGGTCTAAAAATAGTTAAAATTTGTAACTTAATATTATATTCTCACTGCTTTTCACTCAGAGTAATAACTTAACTAATCAGGAGTATTTTAAGAGTTCTCAAGATGAAAAACATTCAGTCAGGTGAAGCAGATCTCATTTATTTCATTGGGTGATTTATGTGGTCAGTGCAATGGCCGAATGCCAGCTTTTATTCTATGCCCTAAAACAAAAAATCTGGAATCTTATAAACCCTTGACTCAAGACTGTCTTTTGTTGGACTGCTTAGGATTTGGCATTCAACCATGTCTGATTTATGAAGTCAGATAGGGAGAGGGGATTTGTAGCTAATTGAGTCATGTAGGTCATACTATTTAAAAATTCAGATAAAAACTATAATTTTGAGATTTTACAGCCTATATTCTAATTTATTCTAATGGGTAATTGAAATCTCTTGTGAATTAATTTTATTCCACCTGTCTTAAAAATTCTGCATCTTAAAGGGAAACTTAAGTTTTCTATTTTCTTAAATGTAATTTTAAGATTTTTTTTTTTTCTGCATATGTGCAGGTATCGAGTGAACAGAATCAAGGTCACAGATCATGTGGCTTACCCAAAACGAGCCTTGTTGTTATGTAGAGACTCCAGTGCTCGCATAGTTTGTCCTTGCAATGGAAAAGTCATAACCACTTTATTGCTTCAGCCATCAGATGGACTAGTGGATGCAGTCTATGCCATTGCTGAAAGTAATTTCTCCTTTTAAAATATCAAAAAGTCATAGATAATGGAGACTTAAATGTAAAATTCATGATAAATTGCCTTGGGTTAAATCTTTCATAACAAAATTGTTCCTTGAGGAGTAAAAATTTCTGTTTATAGATTAACACTATTAGGGATAGGCTCTAACTGTAAGGATTGGAAAGCTTAGTGTTGTGTGACCTGTCTTAGCATCCCACAATGATGCTGAGATTTAAGTTAACAGATGTTCCTTCAAAAAAGAAGATTATTACATCTAAACTTATCCATGCATTAATGAAACAAGACACATGACAATGAAAAAAATTATATCCTGTTGTTAAATGTTCCTTCAAAAGAGAAGGTGATTATATCCATGTGTTAAGCTAGTCGTGCATATTAATTAAACACTTGTAGCTAATTGAAAGTCTTCTAAGCCATTGGTTTTCCTTGCCGATCTCAAAAAATATAGAATCAACATTTTGTAAAATTTATACCACCTCAACATCCCTAATAATAGGCAGCATTTACAGACCACCAAATTCTAGTTTAGAATGCATGCAGGAACTATGTAATCAGATTACTACACTTAAAGAGACAAATAAAAATGCAGTTTTTTTGATTATGGGTGATTTCAACCTACCATGATATAAATTGGAAAACACTAACCATAGATAAAAACCAAAACCTTAAGGACATAAATGAGCTTTTCATCGAAACTTTACACAACCTAAGTTTAGATCAAATCATTAAAAGCCAACTAGATTAAAGAACACATTAGATCTCTTCTTAACCAACAGACCTGGATTAGTAGTTGATTATATTATCCCTGGTCTATCAGACCATGAGATCATAAAAATACACAGTCAGATAAAAGCAGTAGCCAATTCAAAACCCAAAAGAAAAATCTTACTCTGGAATAAATGTAACCTAACACAACTACACCAAGCTGCATTAAACTTTCAACAAACATTCTTATTAGAAAAAGACATTAACTAGCCAGTCGATGACCTCTGGAATTTCATTAAAAACCATCTTAAATCATTATAGAAAATCATATACCAACTAAATACACATCAAACAAAATAAATAAATGCTGGTTTAATAATAGACTAAAGAAGCTTTGTAAACAGAAGGAAAACCTATATAGAAAATTTAAAGAAACTAAGGCAGAAAGAGTTTACAAAAAGTATATAAAAATTAAACACTTAACCCAAAAAGTAAGCAGACAGCTGCAGAGTGAATACATAAACAATGTAATATCTAAAGATAACACCAAAAACCTATGGTCATACATTAAGTCTAAGTAAATGGAAACAACAGCCATAGCGCCATTAAAAGATGAACATAACATAATACATAATGATAATAAAACTAAAGCAAACATCCTAAACAAATACTTTGCATCAGCATTCTCAGCCCCAGGAGACAAAGACATATTACTTAATTTGAACCAAGTAGACAACATAGAAGATATAGTAGTACAAGAAAATGGAATCCAAAAACTATTAGCCAACACCAAACCAAATAAAGCGTCTGGACCTGATGATATTCCTAGATTACTCAAAGAACTAAGCAATGAGCTAGCCCCAGTGTTCAAAATACTCTTTCAGGCTTCACTTAACCAGGGCAGAGTACCAAAGGACTGGAAAGAAGCTAATGTCACCCCCCTATTTAAAAAAGGAGAAAAATCTGACCCAGGAAACTACAGACCAGTATCACTTACCAGCATCACATGTAAAATCCTAGAACACATAATATGTAGCAACATCATAAACCACTTACACAAACAAAATGTCCTCACACCATACCAACATGGCTTTAGGAAATATAGATCATGTGAAACACAACTAAAAGGACAAATTGATGATTTTTCTAAAGGTTTAGATAATAGTGAACAAATAGATGCTATCTTACTAGATTTTTCTAAGGCTATTGACAAAGTTCATCACCATAGTTTGCTTAAAAAATTAAAATATTTCGGCATTAATGGTCCACTGCATCAGTGGATTAAAGATTTTCTGATAGGGAGAGAACAAACTGTAATAATAAATGGCTCTAAATCAACACCGAGAACAGTAAACTCAGGTGTACCTCAAGGAACAGTCTTGGGTCCACTACTATTTTTAATTTACATAAATGATTTACCAAATTGCATTACTTCAGGAACAAAAGTCAGATTATTTGCAGATGATTGCATAATATATAGAACAATAAAAACAACACAAGACACAGATATTTTACAAAGAGAATTAGATGAATTACAGAAATGGGAATCAAATTGGAGCATGTCTTTCCACCCAGAAAAATGTCAGTTGTTAAGAGTAACAAAAAAACTAAAACAAATTAATTCCACTTATCTTATTCATGGCAAACCAGTAACACAGACTAAAAACGCAAAATACCTAGGTGTTATAATAAATGAAAAACTGTCATGGAATCCACATATTGATGAAACTATAAAAAAATCAAACAAAGTATTAGGTTTTTTAAAAAGATATTTCTATAAATCAAATAAGAACATAAAACTAAAATGTTATTTAACCTTGGTTAGGCCAATAATAGAATATGCATCCTCCGTTTGGGACCCCTCAACTCAAGAAAACATTAAGAAACTGGAACAGACACAAAATAGAGCAGTGAGATTCATAACAAATGAATATTCACATTTGACTAGAGTAACACCTATAGTAAAATCACTAAATTTAGAAAGCCTTCAGGACAGAAGACTCAAAAGTAATGTAACAATTATACATAAAACACTGAACCATAATCTTCAAATACAAAAACAAAATTTAATAAAATACTCTGAAAGACACAAAGATAAAGGCACATTCCTCGTCCCATATGCTAGGACAAATTTGTACAAATACTCCTTCTTCCCTAGTGCTATTAGAGCATGTAATGGGTTGCCTGAGCTAGCCAGGAAAACCAGTGACTTGGCAGAATTTAAGTCATTGGTTAATATGCATGACTAAATGCATGAGGCGTAGGAAGTAATCATCTTTTTTTTTGAAGTAACGTCTGTATTATATATGATGATCTTGATTGTATTTTTCAACAAATTCCACAAGCAATTCAACTGCCACCTTTGTGACCTCTTCAACAGCTACCATGAGGGATTCAATAATGCTTGTGCTGATGTGCCAAAATCCAAAATCCTAACCAAATTCTGTCTCATAAATTGAAAAGTTAAATGATTCTTAAACTATCCAAAAATATTGCAATTAATTCCTCATATTTTAAAAAACTTTTGGCTTTATATGATATTCTCTTTCATATTTCATTGACAATTTAGTTTCTTAGCATTTGTACAAAAATTGTATTATTAATTTTACTAATTTGTTCATATTAAAACAAATAAAATAAAATGTTAGCTTAACTTTTCTCTTGTATATATCAAGTGTTAAAGATGATTTCTTTTGTCTTCAGAAACAGTTTTTGCATTGTTGGCCAGTGGAGAGATTGTAAAAGCAAGAACTAATTGTAACCCTTGCCAGGTTGTCTCCAGATGGAAATGTAATAATATAACAGGTAACTGCAACAAGTTTCCAGAGTCAATCACTTAAGTTTCATTTCATTTCATTAACTCACTTGTAGGTTAATCGTTTAATGTTTTTAGACTAAATAATAATAGTAAAGGTGGTTGGTCATAGTGCTGGCCACATGACACTGTTATTAACCGTAGGCCACAGAAACAGATGAAGTTTACATCATCTGCCCTATATATCACAAGGTCTTAAAGGGGAACTTTACTATTTACAACTAAAAAAGGTATTTTGTGATTATGTAAAAGTAATTTTCTAAATAGTTTGCTCTTGTTGTTACTCTAAGTAAAGCTTGTTTTAATATTGAAGAAATGGAAAAAAAACAACTAGTTCTTATGATAGGTTAAATTTTTAAATTTGTTCAATTCTTCTGGTACCATTTTGTCAAAGCCTTAGTTCCAAAGTGTTTTACTTTTATTACATTTACATTTCTTTAAAAATAAACATTATTGCTTTAAATATGAACATTGCTTGTGCATATTTCATACTATTAATTGTTTTCAACATGGAAGAGCAATGTAGTAACTTCCTGGTATATGAATACATTGTGGATCCCACTGGAGATAGTGATGTTTGGTCCAAGGCCAAAGATCCAACCAAAAATGGGAGAGGACAGAAAAATATACACAGCAACAAGAACAGAACACTACTGCTTGGCGGTAGGAAAGATGGCTACATCTGTGTTATTGATTGGATGACAGGGGAAGTCACTTTCAAAATTGAGGTCAGCCCAGATTAATTAAAAGCTTGATTATTGTTATTTTTTTAATTTATCAATGAAGAAGACTATGCTTAAGATTTTATTCAGTGAAAAAAAAAATAATTAAAAACCTATTCTATGCAAAATTATGCAGTATGCATAACAAAAAAAAAAGTTTCTCCAGCTATAAATAGAAACTGCCCTGTACAATTGTCTTGCAGTTCCTGTTGGGCTCTGTCTTGCTCAATCCTCATTCACTCATAATATACATTTGTTAAGGATATGAACATCAAGATAGAGATGTGACTTCTTTTTTTATATACATGCTCACTTTTATTATACAGTATTTAGTCAAATACTATTAAGCTTTTGCAATAGGAGTTGTTTTGGTTCAATAAGATTTGGCTGCATGGACTGTCATCCCAATAGTCGCAGATTTGAACCCTGCCCACCACCACCACCCCACAGTTGTAAGGAGGATTGGGCAAAGATGTAATAATCATCAAGTCTAAAGGAGCAAAATTCGATTAGCGTTTAGTTTGAGTTACATCTTGTCAAATTTAGCTGATTCAATTAATATTTTATAAAAACCTTCGTCTTAACATTCATAAATGACCCCACCTTTTTAATTTTGTTTTAGCTGTAATTATCTTAATAGCTCTCTGGTTAGGAGAAATTCTTCATATAAATTATGTTTCAATGATATATCTACAGGCACACAGTGGTAAAAGCATTCTAAGTATTATTTCCAACACAAAACTGGATCAGATTATCTCAGCAGGAATGGGTTGGTTTACCTTTCATTTTATACTTTATGCTTGAATTAGTTGTTCTCCTTTGTGCATTGCAGTCTGATCTAAAAAGTTTAATTTAATTTAACCCTAATTTAAAGATAATTAGCATTATGCTTTGACTATTCTAATAATATTGAAGTATTTATACATTCCAGTGCACTTATTTAATATGCATCATCATTGTCTATTATTAGATTATTTTAAAACTAGTAACCGACGGCGTAGCATACGCCATTATTTTGCCGGGCTGGCCTTAGGCCCCTATGTTACTGCACTTTCAAAGGACCCGCGCTAATCCTAGGTGTAAAGCATTATAGAAAATCATATACCAACTAAATACACATCAAACAAAATAAATAAATGCTGGTTTAATAATAGACTAAAGAAGCTTTGTAAACAGAAGGAAAACCTATATAGAAAATTTAAAGAAACTAAGGCAGAAAGAGTTTACAAAAAGTATATAAAAATTAAACACTTAACCCAAAAAGTAAGCAGACAGCTGCAGAGTGAATACATAAACAATGTAATATCTAAAGATAACACCAAAAACCTATGGTCATACATTAAGTCTAAGTAAATGGAAACAACAGCCATAGCGCCATTAAAAGATGAACATAACATAAAACATAATGATAATGAAACTAAAGCAAACATCCTAAACAAATACTTTGCATCAGCATTCTCAGCCCCAGGAGACAAAGACATATTACTAAATTTGAACCAAGTAGACAACATAGAAGATATAGTAGTACAAGAAAATGGAATTCAAAAACTATTAGCCAACACCAAACCAAATAAAGCATCTGGACCTGATGGTATTCCAGCTAGATTACTCAAAGAACTAAGCAATGAGCTAGCCCCAGTGTTCAAAATACTCTTTCAGGCTTCACTTAACCAGGGCAGAGTACCAAAGGACTGGAAAGAAGCTAATGTCACCCCCCTATTTAAAAAAGGAGAAAAATCTGACCCAGGAAACTACAGACCAGTATCACTTACCAGCATCACATGTAAAATCTTAGAACACATAATATGTAGCAACATCATAAACCACTTACACAAACAAAATGTCCTCACACCATACCAACATGGCTTTAGGAAATATAGATCATGTGAAACGCAACTAAAAGGACTAATTGATGATTTTTCTAAAGGTTTAGATAATAGTGAACAAATAGATGCTATCTTACTAGATTTTTCTAAGGCTATTGACAAAGTTCATCACCATAGTTTGCTTAAAAAATTAAAATATTTTGGCATTAATGGTCCACTGCATCAGTGGATTAAAGATTTTCTGATAGGGAGAGAACAAACTGTAATAATAAATGGCTCTAAATCAACACAGATAACAGTAAACTCAGGTGTACCTCAAGGAACAGTCTTGGGTCCACTACTATTTTTAATTTACATAAATGATTTACCAAATTGCATTACTTCAGGAACAAAAGTCAGATTATTTGCAGATGATTGCATAATATATAGAACAATAAAAACAACACAAGACACATATTTTACAAAGAGAATTAGATGAATTACAGAAATGGGAATCAAATTGGAGCATGTCTTTCCACCCAGAAAAATGTCAGTTGTTAAGAGTAACAAAAAAACTAAAACAAATTAATTCCACTTATCTTATTCATGGCAAACCAGTAACACAGACTAAAAACACAAAATACCTAGGTGTTATAATAAATGAAAAACTGTCATGGAATCCACATATTGATGAAACTATAAAAAAATCAAACAAAGTATTAGGGTTTTTTAAAAAGAAATTTCTATAAATCAAATAAGAACATAAAACTAAAATGTTATTTAACCTTGGTTAGGCCAATAATAGAATATGCATCCTCCGTTTGGGACCCCTCAACTCAAGAAAACATTAAGAAACTGGAACAGACACAAAATAGAGCAGTGAGATTCATAACAAATGAATATTCACATTTGACTAGAGTAACACCTATAGTAAAATCACTAAATTTAGAAAGCCTTCAGGACAGACGACTCAAAAGTAAAGTAGCAATTATACATAAAACACTGAACCATAATCTTCAAATACAAAAACAAAATTTAATAAAATACTCTGAAAGACACAAAGATAAAGGCACATTCCTCGTCCCATATGCTAGGACAAATTTGTACAAATACTCCTTCTTCCCTAGTGCTATTAGAGCATGTAATGGGTTGCCTGAGCTAGCCAGGAAAACCAGTGACTTGGCAGAATTTAAGTCATTGGTTAATATGCATGACTAAATGCATGAGGCGTAGGAAGTAATCATCTTTTTTTTTGAAGTAACGTCTGTATTATATAAGATAAGATAAGATAAGATAAATTATTAAGTTAAACCATCCCGCAGCCTCCTGATTTACCAGAAGCTTCTTGAAATCTCCTGAAAATGCAAAATATACAAAAAAGTCATGGAAATATCCAGAAATTATTAATATCTTTTGAAAACTAAAAAAAAAATTGCAGAAATAAATGAGTGATCTGTCCTTTACTTCTTCTTGTCCAAATTCTTGAGCAAAGAAGAGAATTATATATAGAGATAATGTCCTTCCAACTTTTCCCTACTCTCCTAAATACTTTAACTCTCCATGCCTACAATTACCACATGATCAGCAATCATTACAAGGTCACTGAGGGGCTTGGATGATCAACATAATTATTTTTCTGCTAGGCTATGTTGAGAACTAGAGAACAGAAGATCATTGGATAGAATTTTCTTAGAACTTTGTTCATTATCTGGTTTACTTAAAATATATGTTTGAACTAATCTTGAAGGTTGTAGAAGGAAACAAAGCTCCTGAGAATTTGTGGAAAGATAAATCTTACAACTCCCTGCATAGGAAATAAAATTTAAAAATCTGAAACCTATCCTTCCCAAATCAAAGTTGTCCTTCTCTCATATAAGAAATATTGTTACACATACTGACATGTTTTGGATCACACATTCATAGCATTTTTTGTGAAATAGTCAGAATTACTTCCACTAAGAGTGATAACAATCAATGAGGATAATATTTACTTGCTCAGACATTGCTTTACTTAAAACTTTTTATTTATAGTAGAAACTATTATGTTTTTGTTTCAAGATAATATCATCAAAGTCTGGAGGCTCTTTCCCTTTGCTGAAGAAGCTCTGACCCCACTGATGTCATTCTACTGTGCCCACACACCAGTACACATGACTGCCATCAAGACAACTCTAGGTGTAGCCTTCCAGGATCCATCCACAGCTACATTTAGTGTAGTTCTCTACAGTCTTTCAGACAACAGTGAGTCATTCTTCCAAATCTTTCTATTTGAAAGTAAAGAGACTTAAACAAAACCTCATTCAAACTGCATTAACATATTTTCCATTTACACTTACACTTCTAAACATAGTCAGTCAATGGATTGCTACCTTTATCCTGATGAACCTACATCTTTCTTATTTCTTTACTTAACTTTGAGTTTCTTTCAAATGTCCAATCTATCCATCCAGACTACTTTACCCATCTTTGCTGTATGCAGCTATTTTGCATTGGAGTTGGGTTAAATTACAATGATAAACATATATATGCTGTGTCTGAAAAGTGGCTGTGCTGTCAAGAATGTTATACATAAGTTTTTGTTGTATGCACTATGTAGTTGGTGAAGGACATTTTTCAAAATTTACTTATGTTTTAAAATCTGTACATATGAAAATGCACATCAAACCTTTGGATGTCAGTCAATGCACAGCAACGTTTCTGACACTTGTGATATATAATAAACCTAGGCTATGCCACCCAGCTGTAATGTGTCAACTGCTGTGTGGATAGAGTCATAGTAGGAAATGATTAGGCTAATCGGGTAGCAAAAAATGACTCCTGAAGGGTTGCATAAAAACAATGTTAGAGCACTTTCATTGAACATGGTTGCAATTGAAAGAGAACTCTGCAACCTTGTTGAAAATTCATTTGCCGTTTCTCAAGGAACCTTTCATAGATGTCAAAATCCACATGGTTAGCATGATAAGAGAAGGAAAATGCTGAGGTCCCCAGCATTTGGTCTTTGGCCTTGGCTTTGTCTCTAGTCCAAGCATCCCAAGTCCAGAGTCACTTGAAATAGAGGTGTAAAAAATAGACATCTGCTTGAACCTCTCCCAAACAGAACAATTATTCAGACAGGCCATCAAAGGGGAGATCTTGTTCTTTCTTGCTGGCCTAGAGTTTTAAGAGCCTTCAGCTCAACTTTTGACTTCTTTAAAATGTATAATATATATTATAATAGCTTTGTGTTGCTTGATTTTTGTAGTAAGTTATCATCCACTAGCTGTTTGAATCCTGAATCCTTATAAATTGAGATTTGATCTTTATAAGAGTTGTCTTTTCTCATCTTCATGGCTAGAAACGTTCACCATATATGATAGTCCTATTATTAATTATTCGTGGAAAAAAAAATCATGTTACAAACTTTTTTATTTTCATATTGATACATAAAAGTAAATTTGTTTTTGAAATCTTATTAATCAAAAGAGTCTGTAAACATGGATTTCAATGAATGCTCAATTTATTGAGATTGTTCAACTCTATATGCCTTCATATTTCAGGTCGAAATGACCATCGACCAGATGATGACCACATGGATGTCATAACTGGCTTTACTAGCTGTGCACGAATGAAGATCTATGCATCCTGCTCCATGGATGGTACCATTCGAATCTGGAGTCACACTAACTCTCTCATCAGGTCTGAGCTCATGTTTGATTGTGTCTAATGTTTGTTTTTTTATGATATAATGTAAGTTACTAGGTTGTCTACATCACTTAATGCTGTTAAATGTGAACATTTAAGTGTATGATGATACATTTTTTCATTACAGGATACTGAAAGTGAATTCTTTGCCTCACAGTTTGTCTTTCTGTAGTTCTAAGGGTGATCTGCTAGTAGGAATCAACAATCATCTGTTTTATATTGACCATAAGCAATGTAATTGTTACATTTATTCCTAAAAGCTAAATGATATGTAATTTTAACTTATGAAATAGTTTTTAATTGGATTTTCTTTAGCCTAAAGTTATGTTTAAAAAAGGTCCTCATTAGTATTCTGATCAATTTATTATTCAGATTAATTTCTATGAAGTTTTAACATTAAATTGTATGATAGAAAATATTTTGGTAGCCATCCTTTTCAAATACCTGATTGGCAAGCAGAATTTCAAAGTTAGTCATTCTGATTTTCTTAAACATACCTGACATAATATAATAGCACATTAGACCTTAGGAACATCTATGATTTATAAGCTAAGACAAGTTTTCTTTAGGAATTGAAGATTATTATGTCCTAGCCGAAATCCTCCCCCAAGATAATGGTAGGCAGGGTTTGAACTAGGGATCATTGAGATGATATTCCAGAGAGCTTACCACATACCATAAGAAGCTGTGCATTTCTAAAGTAAAGACTCTTAGTTTATGTAGGATAAGGTGTATATTTGCATAGTAAAAGTCTGTATAGTTTTGTAATAGGGCTCTATAATATATATGTTACATTTTTATCAATTAGCAATTAAATTCACAGTTATTCTTTATCATTGTTTTCCTTAGACCTTCCCAAATACTACTTGAGGAAACAGGTCTGTATGAAATTTCTTCCCATTCAGAATGAAGATTCCATTGAATATGATGAAAACCGTCTGAAAGCTCTGGATAAAAATGATGTGAAACGACTGAAGAATGCCCACGCTGCATTTACGTATGAACCAATTCCTTTTGCGTATTGCAGTCTTTCATTCTTAAAATCATGCTCTAGTTTTTTTTTTTTTTCTTTGGCTGCACACTTTTATTTTTAAGGTTGTCACATCACTGATGTTTTATAAAAAAAAATAGCACCTCAAAATTGTTATCACAAATTTTATTTTAATGTCACAGATTTCCTCAGTATTTTGATATCTTGTCACCAGAGGAAGAAGAAGCCATGTTGAAAGAAAAACAAGTTAGAGAAAAGGTTAAGAATAATCTCTTCTTTTGTATAACACAAGAGTATTTTTCTTTCTGTTTAATTTTTCTGACATTAATAAAATGCTTGCTTGAATTGCTTGCCTATGAAACTTTATGAAATCTGCACAAGTGTTGATAAGTAATTATATGTTCTATCCGTAAATGTACAACAGTATTGTGTGGCACTGTTTTGTTGTAAAGTAAATGACCAATATTATGGTTAGTTTTTTTGTCCATAATTAAATTGAATATTTTTTTATTATTGATTTAGGCATATGGGCTGTTAGAAATCAGAGATAATGAGCTATGCCAAATAAGAGATGGAACCTTGATAGCTCATAATAAGCCCAAAGCGACCAAGAAAACAAGAAATAAAGCTTTCAAAGAATACATGAAAATTTACTACAACAAAGAGAAACCAAAAGTAAGCAGTAATCTATCTTTTTAAAAATACATAAACCTTAAAGTTCTTACACTTTGTAATTTTTTTTTCCTTCTCATCCCTGAATAATAAATAGATGAACATATATATTCTACTTCACGTTTGTACAGTTAAGAATATTACTTACATAGACTTAGATCCTCCCATGCCATTCGGCACATTGGGCGGCAAGCTGTTTCCACAAAGATCTGTCACTGGCAATGTTTAAAGCCTCTTCCCATCTGGTGTTCCACGTGGAACCAGTGGGTCTAATATCATTTAAAATCTCAGTTTTTTAACTGTGACTCAGCTCTAACAGATACTTGATATTTTATTTGGGAACATTAGTAAGCAAGTTGGTATTTGCTTTAATTACATGACACGCACACATTAACCATTATTGATACAAATATGAAAGCATTACATTATATGCCTCTGTTTTTGTGTGTGTGCATATTTTCAGTTGCCTGAAGAGGAATCTATTAAAGAAGCTGTTATAAGAACTTTGAATCAGGAGCTGAAAGATTATGAGGGGAAAGAAGCTGAAGGTGACTATAGAAAGCTTTATTGATGCATTCTTTTAACCACCTGTAGTTAAGTTCCATGTTTGAATAGTGAAAAAAGAAACAGAAAGCAAAGTAAAATATTCACCCTTGCCATACCTGCCTCTTTACAACATCTTTAATTAACATTTATTACTTGTCCTATTAATTAGGGTATGTCTACTAATGTAATTACCCCTTTATTATCTTGGATCAAAATTAAACTACACAACCTTTGAGCTATTTCCTAGTTTCCTAGTTATCAATGAATTTTATACACAAATATTATTACAAATAAAAATTCACACAAGTTAATTAGATTACTTATTAATTACATTTGTTTAGAAGAAAAGTACAGAGCTGAGACCCCTCCTGTTGGGTTCTTCCCTGAGCTGGCACAGAAATACCAGGAGCAGCCATCATTATCTACTGACCATGCCTGCCTTCCTTCTGTCATCAATGGCTACCTCCCTAACTCTGTTCTACTCAAGATACTATTTCCACCTCCTAAAGCACAGGAAGAGGAGAAGGACAAGAAGCCATACCAGCCACCTAATTTGACCAGGAAACAGCTGGCAGAGATACAAAGCCTCAACCCAGTGAGTTAATGGAGTTGTTTGATCTCTTTTGACTTGATCTATTTTTAAGTATCCTCTGGTTCATAGGGAGGCTGTAATGGTCATTTTTTGCCATGCACATAGCACAACCCAACGCAGTAATAGATGTTGCCATTGTGAAACTTTCAGACATCACTTGGGATGAATAGCTCCTGGTCCATGAATGTCTGTTGGATTAAGGCCTTTCCAATGGTTAACAGGACTTTATCACAACAACTAACTCACTAATATATAAAGAAGTACACAACTGAAATAAAAATAAAAGATTTCCATACTTTTTTCTACACAATTATGCCATTGAAATCTATATTAAAATAAAAAAAAACCTTACTATTTATTATATGAATTTCAACCTTTTGATAGAGATTTATTTCATTATCTTTAAAGAAATTTTTGACTGCACATTTCTTCCAAATGATGTTAATTCACTGTTAATCTTTGATGTGAACCCATAGAGAAAACCCCTTCAGGTAGATGAAGATGAAATTGCTCCTGATCCACCAACTCGCAATGTGACTTTTGCTTCTGATGAGCTTTTGACTCAGGTTCTTGAGATTGATAATAGTGATGAGGAGAAGAAAGAGGAGGATAAGGATGGAGAGATGGAAGAAGAGTCTGCAGGTGAGACTTTCAAAGTCAAAATTCATAACCATGAAGAGACTAAACTTATTTAGAGGCCAGACACATTGGAGTTTAAATGGAAACAAAAATCTAAAACACTTAAAAAAAAGAAAATGTGAAAATTACATTTCAATTGTTTTATAATTTTATTTAAGGTAAAAATTTATTGAAATCAAAGTATAAAATCTAATAAATTTAGAACAAATTTTTTAAGGTAAGTAAATATTTCTACTTGTTGATCTCAGAAACTAAAACTCCAGTTGTACCTTCAACACAAGGAACACGAACTGTAACTGATCTTTCAGGTGAGATTCAAGACAGTATTCTTTTGAAAATGTTTTTACAAAGTTCAGTTTGTCTGTCCATCTGGTAAAATGTTTTTACAAAGTTCAGTTTGTCTGTCCATCTGGTAAAATGTTTTTACAAAGTTCAGTTTGTCTGTCCATCTGGTAAAATGTTTTTCTCCAACACCCAATCTTGGATCAAGCTGAAATTGTGCACAATTATTTCTTTTACCTGACAACACAAGAATCAATACAAAAAATTAACCCATTAACTATTGGTAATTAATTATTTTGTTTGGTATCTGAATAAGGGAAAGAAATTGTGGTGGTATAAGCTGAATTAGCCTCCTTTTTACATTGCAGCTCAAAATTGAAACAAACAAATATATAACTAAACAATCTTCTCTAATCATAAGTACCTCACTTGAATTGGAATTCAAATCTTCAGGTCGTTCCCCCCATTTCATTTTTGTAAATGCTTTTAAATGCTTTTTTCTCCCCCTCCCCCCACACACATTTTCCCAATAGTCCTGATAAGTGATAGGTATTGAGAAAGCTGAAAGCATGAAATAGCACTTAACAAAAACAATTGATAAAAATATTATTAATTGCACAGATGTATTGTTGTTGGTCCAAGTCTATTACACATTTAATGACATGACTGATCAAACTAATTGATACAATAACACTTTGTATAACTTTTGTTAGTTTTTTTTAAAATTATTTTAAAGTTTTTCTTGTTTTCACTGTATTTAAGCCTTAATTAAGACAAAAAAAAAGTCAAGAAATTAAAAAAAAATGAAAATGACATTATAAAATATTAAACTGAAATTAAAAAAAAAACGGAGGGGCACATGCAATGTGTATTGAACACCAAATGTTTTTAGGTATTCCAAGGACATTGTAAGAAAAAAAAAACAATTAGTTTTGTTACATAGCTACAGAGTGGGAGAGTTATTGATCAGTCAGTCTGTATTGAATTGGGTAGTTTTCATATATATCTATATAATTATTAAAATTATTAAACCAGTTTTATTAACATCTCCCTGCATCACCAACATCTCCCTGCATCACCAACATCTCCCTGCATCACATCCATGTATTACTATACATATATTTATTTATGTTGTGCCCTTAGGTTCTCAAGTTAGTGCACAGGGTAGACTCAAACACAATCTCAGGCAGCAACTGAAAAAGAAAAAGTCTATCTCATTTTCTAAAGATTTAGATTCTAGTGATGATGAAGATGACCAGACATTAGCAGCACCTAAGTCATCATTGATGTCCAAGTTCCAAGAGATCATGGACAAACCTTCACCTCCAAAGGTAGGTCTTTGTTTGTTTCAGGGATATGAACTATTGAAGTTAATATGAAAGTGTAAAGCTACTTGAGTTACATAACTTAGGATATTGGTCTCGGAGAATGATAGAATGATTTAATCTTTTTGGAGTGGATTATTTTCTTTAGTTCTGCAGTGTCTTGGCCTTGGAATTCTAAAAATTAATAGTTTTGCTATAAGAGGAAAGATATGAAGATCACATTGACTTTTTAAAAGCATTTGGTTTCACATTTTGCATTTGGAAAATGAGCTTTTAGAACTAGAGTTGAATAGAACTACTTTTTTTAGTTTAATAGTTAAAAAGGAAAGTTCCCCTTTCAGACCTTGTGGTCTATTGGGCAGATGATGTAAAGATCATCTGTTTCTGTGGCCTAGGCTAATGAGGGTGTCATGTGGCCAGCACAACGGCCCAACTAATGTCAAGTACCCATTAGAGCTGGGTGGACTCAATGGCACCCGAAGATCCTTAAATTAAAAATCCCAGTCTTTGCCAGGATTCAAACCCTGGACCCCGGTTTAGAAGCAAAGCACTTTACCACTCAGCCACCATGCCTCCACTTTTTTTAGAAAAAGAATTTTGTATTGTACAAAGTGAGGAAGTGGAACTCTTCTTAGCCAGGTTTCAGTCTTGTATAAAATATAACATATAAAGGCTATTAATATAGAATTCTGTGTTGCATTAATTTAGTGATTTTCTCATGCAGTTAATTTGTTAATCCTGTATCTGTGATACCAATCTCATTAGTACAAAAACAAATATATGCTGAACACAACATTTGGCAATTATCTTAACAATTTTGTTTTTATAGATAATTTTTCTTACCTGTAGATCTTATACAATATTATTATATGTTCTTATCATAGGAAAAAAAAGAAAGTGACAAAGAAGTGGTTGAGGTAAGTGGTTTGTTTTGTTATTAAGTTTTTTAAGAAAAATAAATTCTTTTTTTTTAAGAAATCACTTTTGTGAAGTAATGTTGAATCACTAATTTGGATTAAAGCTTTTTCTTAGATTGTTATATAAAAAAAATGTATGGGCTACATAGGAATTGAATCTTTTTATAACTAGATACTGATTGGACATGTGCTAATTTTGTAGAGTCCTGAAATCAGTTTGTAATGAAGCAGGGATTTCTTTACTTTTATTTTGAAGCGATTTGAATCTATGCAGTTCTAATGGATGTTTTTTTTTAGCATCTTTTGGACATTCCTTCAGAAATGAATATTATTACATTCCAACTGTGGAAGCCAGAAGTGTTTTTAACTGGGACAATCCTGGTAATTGTTCAAAGCAGATATCACTCAACCAGGCAGACTTTTTACATTTATTTGTGATGAAGTTGTGATTGTTTAATATACTGGCTACTGAACATTTTCTTCAACGTTCAGCTATAAGAAAAAATAACTCATCTTCTTTTTTGACGTCTGTATTATAAAAGATAAGATAAGATAACTCTACACTGTCCTGAAGATCTTTGGCCTCAAAGGTATCTTTTGTTATTATATTTCTTTTTCTTATTTTATCTATTCAGGAAGAAGCTTTTGTTGCAGTGAAATCATCTCCACTGCCAACAAACTCAGCAAAGCACCAGTCTCCAGTGCCACTAAAACCAGTTACCAAGTTGGTCAGCCGACCTCGACCAACCCCTGTACCCGTCACACCCAGGTCTCCTACACCTGCGCCTACGCCTCCCCCTCCTCCGACCCCTCTGCCTGGCTTTATTAGACAATTTGTTGGCACAGACTGGTTCAACAAATATTTCCCCAACTGTACAGAGAAGGTGAGTTCTGGGCTTAAATCTCACCTGCCATCATTTCATACTATCTTTTAGTTTAGTGTGCACTTCCATTTTGTTATATATTATGGGCATCAGTTTGAATGTCCTCTAGCACCATAGATAACAAATGTGTCTAGTTAACCTTCAATTATATTTTTTTTCACTTTAAGTGAATTCTTTTTTTTTTGTTTTGTTGTAGACAATGCCAAAACCTTGGACTGCAGATCATTTCACTAACATTATTGTCAAGCTTATCACCATTGCCGAGTGGCTTCACAAAATTAGCGTGACCGAAGCTATTGTGTCTGTCCACTCCTCTGAGGGCCTTAGCGACACTGTGATAAACACAGTCACCAAGTCTCTGTTGTCTGTACTCAACCATTATGCCAACCCTCCCAGTTGTTCTGTAGCTGAGCAGAAAGATTTTATTCTGGCTGCTCTTAGAGCGATTGTGGCATTGGCATCCAGAGATAAAGATGTGATTGCTGAGCTTGTGGTGCAGTTCTTAGATGGTGATGAGGTTATTAGGTAAGTTGACACAGTTTTACTTACCTTTTAAACTTAGCAAGGTTTTATTAAAGTGTAGTTGTATTTAATATTGCAAGGTTTTATTAAAGTTGAATTTTTTTGTGTCATGTTTTAAAAATATTTTTAATAACCTTTTTAAGTGCTTATTAATACTTACTATTTTAAATACTATTTCTTCTAAGTGGAACTGTGCACAGTGCCTTGGTTTTATATTATATTTGCTTAGATTTGGGCTATTTTATACAACTACTGAACCAGTTGGAGCTAAGAGTGAACTTCCCTTTGTTAATTCCTGAAGACTTTAAAAAATTATTAAATAAAATTGATAGTCTAGTTGCGTTTTAAAAAAAAGTTTCTAAAGTCATTACTTCTAGACAAAGCTTAGAATGACATTGATATACATTTGTTTATGATTCAGAGGATTGTAAACCTGCTTAGTTTTCAGGCCACACCTCCTCCACGATATTCTTCTGCTAGCCAGCTCTTTGCTGCTTAGCTGTAGGCTCTTTTGCTTTCTGTGTCAAGGAAAAAATAGTGTGCTATTTTTTTTCAGTTATTAAACACTGCCTTACAGGGTGTTGATTATGTTGGGCTGTCATGGTAGTATGGTCTTTCTAAGGTGGATTAAAATGAGACATTCAAATAGGATATGATTTTCAGTTTCATATATTAAATATTGACATTAAATGATGAATTATCACGATTAATGTTGGCAAGTTGGGTAGATGAGATGTTGCTAGTTACTGCTTGAAGAGTGGATTGTGAATCTGTAAAGACAACAATATCTGGAGTTGCTTGTGTTCAAAGGTTGTTTTCAGCTGTGTGGAATGCCCTAGTGCAGTTTTGGCTTTGGCCTGGAAGTTTGAGCATGACCAGGAGGATACCAAGAAATGCATTAATTGTTGCTTTGAAGACTGATCCATGAATATGTATATGGATAGCTCTTTTGGATAGCTTTCAATTGTTTCTAGCCTACCTGCTTTATCTCCAGTGGATTTGATTCCTTTTTTAGGCTATTGCTTATTAAATGTGCTTTAATGATTGGTTGTTCAAGGTTAAGTCCAGGAGTTATGTTTGAAAATCTGGCTATTTTTTTTCTATATTCTTTTTGCATTATGTTTTAAAATTATTGTAATTAATTCTGTAGGGCTGCAGTTGTTGAGGTCATGATTAATTTGGGCCTACAAGACCCTCACAAACAGTTCCAAAAAGAACTAGACTCATGGAACATTTGGAATCTGGATGAGAAGACAAGAAGAAGTGATCTACATGAGATGGCTAGCCAATGGCTTGATAGGTCACTTTAAAATTAGTTGACTTTATATTCCTGATATTCTATAACAATAACAGTTAATATTTTAAAGCCAGGAAATAGATTTTTACTTTATAGAGTGAGGTTAAGAGATTTAAATACATGTAAAACTTTTTTCTGGATAATTGAAAGCTAAGTAGGTTAAATTCATGGCTATGGCATATAGTATTAATTTTGAAAAATTATTATTTTGAAAGCGTATTTGAGAAAGTTTCTAAATCTTCTTAGGTCACATAAATAAATGAAACCTGTTGGGGAAAGCTAAGATGGTGATGGTTTAGTTAAACTGTTGAAATCTTATAATTATTGACTTAAAGAATGGGTAGACTACTTTTTTTTACTCTTTTTTAAGTCATAGACATGGATTTTAGTTCATATTTTAAAAGTTTATTCTCAATTCTGTATAATTTAAATTCAAGGTTAATTTAACAGTAAATGCTGTTAATAATATTTTGAAGTCACATCTACTGTTAATGCTTATGTCCAGATGGATGTCTGCTTATAAATTAAAGATTCAAGACACAGTGGAAAAACTGAAGTCTGGGCATTCACTTCAAGGCCGTCTCTCCACTTTTGATACGTCAAGAAGGGTAAATTTGTCAAAAGTCATTCAACCATTAATTGTTAATGGATTTGATTGCTCTAGTTAAATTGGGATACGCAGCCCTATCCTCATTACAAATAAATGGTTAATTTTGTATCTACAGACAAGCACAATGCCTTTGGATCGCAGCACTGTTACAGCTCTACCTGTGGGAGCCCAGAAAAGAGTCTCTGGCCGAGTGTCCACCACTTCATTCAACAGTATTACAGGTAGGCAATATAATTCCTTCTCCTTAGAACAACATTTTTTGTTGCCTGGGTCATGAGAATGGTCTATTTACCAGATAATTGGAAACATAAATGCAGGATTTACAAAAAAAAATATTTTTTTGTTAAATGGTTATTTGTTTTAAGTGTTTTAAATTTTAACGAAAAAAAATGATTGCACACAATCCCTTGAAATTTACCTGATGTTTTTAACACTAATCTA
Organism: Biomphalaria pfeifferi; assembly: GCA_030265305.1. Taxonomy (NCBI): domain Eukaryota; kingdom Metazoa; phylum Mollusca; class Gastropoda; family Planorbidae; genus Biomphalaria; species Biomphalaria pfeifferi. The sequence continues at coordinate 2,583,578 of JASAOG010000024.1, forward strand.
TACTACTTATACATACTTGTGATCATAAACAATGGAGTTCTACTTCACTTTATAAAATAATAATTTTGAAGTCTTTGAGTTATCACTTATCTGGATGTATTTTCTTAAAGATAGTCTTTAAATTTTATTAACCATATATGAAAGAGGAAAATCTACTATTGATTTCGTGGATTCTCTCTGACCACCGTTCTGTCACATTTAGATCTTAAAAAGTAAAAGCACTATTAAAAATTAGATGTTACCACTTAACTAAATGCTAAATCTAAACTTTTTTTTTTAATGCCAACAATTTTGTTTGTAAAATGTAATATGTTAACAGTTTTTCCAAACCAACTCACCATTTTTAAAACAACACATTAATGTTTTATTTACTATATACTAATATTCGAAGGCATGTACACCCTAACAATTTTCATATCATATTTGTTATTAATTAAAATAGTGTTACAAAAAAAATGTAATACAGTTATTTTGTCTTCTTGAATATATTAGTTACTTAGTTGCTGAAGTGGATTACTTTGGTTTAATAAAAACCCACCAGATAAGCAAATTGTTTATATATATTTATAATTTTTTTTTTTAAAAGCTGGATTTAAAAGGCAGTTAATGTTATTTATTGGAAGTGTAACACATTCAAATTGTCCAATTCTCTGTTGATAAGGATGAAATTGTGCATTCCCTTTCCACAAGTAAACAAATAATTATGTTCACCTTGGCCATTTTAATGAAGAAAGAGCTATGGTAACATAGGGGCTACCTATGATTTCGTATTACAATAATCTTTTTTTATTTTAATTACATTTTTTTATTAAAAATATCTCTTCTCTTCCTCAGTAACACTAGATAACATTCAAGGATCATCTATCATGGAGTGTGTGACATACATAGATGCAGTGACATTCTTCTGTGAAATGATGACTGACAGAGAGCTAGAGGCACTGAAAAGGGGCGATGTCTCCTCCAGGGGGACCACTGAAGTTCTTGCACAACCTAAAAATACAGTTCTTGTTCTTCCGAAGATATCTCAGTAAGATGAATAACTCACATTATACAATATATATATTGGTTTTCTGGCATAGTTCTTATCAGATATTCTTTCTATGCATTCTTTACCCTAAACTGTTTAAATCTATAACATAAAACCCCCCTTCATCTTTCAGACCTTGGGATCTATAGGGCAGATGATGTAAAGTTTATCTGATTCTATGACTGGCAAGTAATGAGGGTTTAATGAGGCCAGCACAATGACCAACTGCCTTTACTTTCCCCAACAAATATCAGGTATCCATTAGAGTTGGGTGGACTCAAGGATATCCTAAGAAACCAGAAGCTCAAAATCCCAGTCTTCACTGAGATTCTAACAAAAGAACCCACTTTTGGAAGATCACATGCTTAACCACTCAGCCTTCAAACCCCCCTCCCCCCCACAACACACAATGTATAATCAAAAATTTATGAATTTTTTTTTTATAAAATTTTTTTTTTTCACTTTACAGTGATGCAGCATAGCGTCATTGGCTTTCTTTAATAAATAATAGAATCCATTTCCTTTCTCTCAAAAACAAGAAGATATTTTAAAGTAGTGCCAGATTAACTCAGTCACTTGTATAATGTATGGAGTTAAATGAGAGAATAGAGCATGTCATAAATAGAAATGAAAGTCAACTTAGATGTATTATTAACATTTCTATATACATCTTTAGCTTAGAACTTGTACAAAATTATTCTATTTTCACTAATGGGATACTGCATCCTGCATTAGGTGTTCAATACTGACTAGTTCTTCACAGGGTGCATTATCATGAAATGAAGTTATTTTATTCAGATGGTCTCTGAACATATTTCTTTCTTCAATCATTTCTTTCATTTTTTCTTATTCTATTTACAATAAAAAGCAAATTTTAAAATAAATATTTTGAAGCATAAAAGCAGGATAAAGTAATCTACATTGTATCAAAATATGTATGCCAAAGTTGGATCTGACTATTTTTAGTAACTCAAAGACAATGCTTTATATTATATAATGTATAATCTATACCTAGATTCCAATTTTAGTTTTGTCCTTTCTTTTACTTAACTGTCAGCCTTGCTTGGGCTGTCAACAACAAATCTCCATAGTTCCCTGTCCTTGGCCAATATTTTGGACAAATTTTTCTGTTTTCCATTGTCGGAAATGTAGCAGTAGAATTTCTAGAGTGGAGCTTTTAGCCCCCATACATGCCCCATATTCCTTTATTCTTACTTAGGTAGTCAGAGAAGTCAGGAGGGACCTTTTTTGTCTGAGTTCCTTTTGTCTTATTTCTTTTTATTAATTGTCACATTTTTATTTTGTACAAAAATAACTACAGATGAGGCTTATTTATAACTATATAAGTTACTAAATACAAATCTACCTATATACTTGTTTAAAAAAAACTCTCAATGATATAACTTTGTATTCCAGTAAACCAGCTCTGGTCAGACTTGGTCAGATGCACACCAGTGTATGCCATGCAGACAGGGAGACATCACTTAACTCTAGTGAGTTGTATTTCTTCTTTGATTTGATGTTGTGTGGTCCAGTTTCTACTTAAACAGTCTCATTGTCCTGGCTTAAAAAATAAATTTTTAAGTATGCTGCATTAAATTTAGCAAGAGTCTAGTTTCATTAAAGTGAAACTTTCTTTTTGTGCTTTATAACAAGTTAGGTGTTTTTTTTAGGGCTCGTCGTTATCCAATTACCAGATAACTGACCCAAAACTACATTAGTCTAAACTAGAGTGCTGACTCACCAATGACCTAAATGACAAAGGACTAATGCCTGTGTAATTTCTAAACTGCTCTCTTAAGCACATTGCCATGATTCCTGGATGGTTATAGAATATACCTATGATTAAAACAAACTGACCTAAAATGGGGTGCATCTCTGTATGTCACATGTACTAACCTATGGTCCATTCCAAAAATTTGGAGAAAAAAAGTTGCTCACACTTGTAAACTTTGGCTTAACTCTTGAATACTGAGCATTAACTCCATTCTTTAAATAATATCAAAGTAGCAGCTAAATGTATGTTATCACTTTGTGCATTGACAATCATAATGGTATTTTTTAATTCTAATTTTTTTTTTAACCATTTTACCATTTTAATATTTGTTTTATTTTGTTGATCACAGACTATGGGTTCCTGCCCATAAGAACAAAGGGCAGACAACAAGTTCCTGGTGAGATTAGAGGATTTGTATCACACATCAACTTACCAATGAAGCCCCTTCTTTTACAACCTTTTACCTCCAACTTGGGTGAAGGTGTAGACCTCTTTGACAAGCCCCTGCTTATCACTCTCAAGTCTTCCCAGAAGTACTTTCTCCCTTCCAGCAGTTATGTGCCACATAAGGATGATCATATTATTTCAGTGCGATAGGCTACCCGAAACATTGCAATTCCGTCCATAGCTGTGTTTGTAGGTTATACTGATGTTATTGACAGAAATATCCATTTTAGAAATGGTTAATTATTATGTACATTTATATTTTGTCTTGTAATATTTTTATGCATTCAGATTGAATGTTTGGAAATTATTTGTAAATAAGTTTAATAAAAAAAAATCCTTCTAAACAGGAGTAAAAAAAATAAATAATTTGTCAATGTCCATGGGTGGACAACCATTACTCTAATATAGTAAGTTTCTTTCCCCCTACCTCCTCACAATTAAAATTGTATGTAATGTCTTTTATTGTTTATGTAACAATATAAACTGTCTCCTTAAATCCATCAACAGTGTAGGATTGGTTGTATAAGCAGATGCTAATTTTCTGTAGTTATCTATCACAAATGTAATATCAACTATATTGCTCAACCAGAGGCAGAGGTGTAAATATCATTGTAATAACTAGACATACCATGTAGTTGTAAGAATGCCAACCATAGTTCTATGAGTTTACTTCTATACTGTTATTCTCAGTTGTTATTTTTAATTGCTTTTGTCTGTATTAATGAAGAGATATTTAAAAAGACTTTAATTTTGGAGGTGCAAAGAAGGGAGTAGATGAAACATTGAGACCAAGTGGCTATAGATAGTGCATGTAAGATTGGAAAAAAAAAAAAAAAAACCCAGACTAAGTTTTTTTTTTCTAAGTTACATCTAAATTTTTCTTAAAATAATATACATAGATTATGTTAAATTTGCTACAGAATATCTACCTTCTTGTTAAGTTTAAAACTTAAACTTTAAAAAAATGTACATGCTCTAAGCTTTTAATCAATTTTCCACATAATTAGATGTTAACTTTGTTTTTGTTTTGAGATAATCTGGAGCACATTATTGGGCCAAACTGTGTGAAATACTTCAATGATTTGTGTGATATATCTCCATCAATAAAACATGACAACATATAGGATCAGTTCTACAATGTCATTATTTCTATGAAAGTTGGTCACATTTGTGTAGAAATTATAGCACCCATGGCACATGCTACATAACAATGTACATCAACTTTGATTTATAGTGTAAAAGATCGTCCAGCCAAATGCAAGAACAAATTGAAAAGATGATTTCAGTTAAGAACTATTATAGTAACTCACTCACTCAGTATCTTTTTTGTATGTTTGGATTATTGCATTTGATTTTTCGACTACTTCTACTCATCCAATCGTCACCAAATTTTACGTACAAGCTCATGCTAGATGACAACACATGAATGAGTAAAAAAAAAAGTCAACCAATTAGTTAATCAATTAGTAGTAATTAATTTTTGTTTTTATATAGAAAATATACTAAGCTAACAGGAGATAAATCTTGTGTAGGTGTTCACTTAAAATTTCAAACTAACAATAGACTATAAAACCTTCTAATTTATCACTTGGATAGCAAGTGGCTAACAAGTCAGCCTTCTATCCTGGAGGCTCGAGTTCAAACTCAGACTCAAGCAGCTTTTGCCATGAAATGTTAATGCGAAGATGATGTCAAAGACTGGATACTAAACACGCACCCAGCGCTTTGATTTTTTACTACCAAAATTATTTTCTGCTTTTTAGTGCACTTTAATATAAGCAATGTTTTCAAAAACTTTTTTTTTTTTTTACTATTTATTATTTAAGTTTACTTGAACTTCACGTTGACAATCCAACAACAAAATTTTCACATTTCAAAAAGAAAAAAAAAGAAAGAATACGTTTTAATATTTTTTATTTATAAAGAAAAGAAAACAGTGTGGAAAGATTTGAAAATTGAAGTCTAGGAAAGTGTCATAACATAAGAGCCAATTAATAGTGTCAAAATGCAACACACATCACACTCTACATAAAGATCTATTACATCCTTTTTTTTTTTTTAAATCCATATCAGGCACAATGAAACACTCAACAAAAACAAAATGTACAACTCCAGTAACTGTCATGGGAAATAAATTCTCATTGGAAGCTTGTTTTCTATTAATTGCTAAAGCTTGTTTTCCAATAGGAGAATAACAGAAAAATACATTTGAAAAAAAAATATGTAAATTTAGAAATACATAGTGGAAAACAATAAATGTGATATATATATATATATATATTAATTTCTACACACGTTTGAAAAAATTGGTTAGATACTCAAACATTAACTAATACCCCTTTTGTTTTAAAGTTTATCATTTCAAAGGAAATTTAATATAACTGTGGTACCTCCCATTGGTTACAATCTAAATTATTTAATAGTGATAAGACCTTTTAGCCTGTGTATCATATGTATCTTGATATAGAGGTGTTGAACTCCTAAACAATACCAATTGTTATTTTATTTAGACTCTTGATGAGAAGGCAACAGAAAGTTATTCAATAAAAAAATTAAATATGAATGCAAACATTAAAACTTGATATTAATGCAAAAATATATAAAATAGCAAAAAAATAATGTCTATGTATAATAATACTGTTTGTAATAATAATATATAAAAAAAATAATAGAATAAAAATACGTTGAAACATGTAAATGTGTTTAGTCAATATGATTTTGTACAACAAATAAAGGGGAGGCAATTCATTTGATGAATTACACTTCTGGAAAGATTCTTTTGTGGCAAATGCTAAAGTCTGAAATTTACAAGCAAATATAAATATAACTTAGCTGTCAAACATTTAGGCACTTAAACAAAAAAGATTCAATGACTAATCTGAACAATTTGTCACTTGACCTCTCATGGGAGAATGAACTGTCAGCTGGTTTATTCTTCCTGTTGAAAAGAAGCCTTGAGATCCATTTCGCACAACAAATTATGTGACATAGTCTCTCAGATTCTAAAGTGATCAGTGTGTATATAAAACAAGATTAAATAAGACCTATTTATGACCTATTCTAATATCCTGAAATCTGTGTGTGTGTATGGGGGGAGGGGGGGGGGGTGAAGCTAAACTATTAGTCTTCCCTGAATCTACGTCTTTAATACAGTTCAGTGAAAATTCCATAAAGCAACCATTTGCTCAGTAGTACTGAAATTAAGTACACATAAACTTATCCATTTTTTGGTGAATTTTAGTATCCGTCCTAAGCTTACGCTATTCCAAAAAACAAAAAATTAATTATAACAAAAAAAATACAAATATATATATATATATATATATATATAAATATAAAATATAATGAACATTCATTATTATATTTGTAACAAAACAGAAAATATATTTAATATTCAATATTAAAGCAACAAAATCAAAATGAAATGCTTGATTCAGTTTAGTAATTTCTTTTATCAACTCTTTCTGTCTCTATTTGTTTTTTTTTATTATTAAAATAAAACATTGGAAAAGGGAATGGGGACTATAATTCAATTCCTCACCTGCTACAGCTTAATTTCTTTTTGTTTTCTTTACATTTTGAGAACATTTTTGTATGAGATCAATGTACATGAGTAGATACATATATTTAGTCAACCGTAGAAACACTTTGAGGAGGAGAGGGTTAAATTATTTATTGAATTACTTTTGGTTACTAAAAAAGTAATAAAAATAAAATGAAATTTGTATTGTTCAAAAGTGATTTTAGGAAAATAAATTGAAAGCCACTATAAATCCATCTATTCCAATTCTCGTTCCTAAAGTAACTCTAAATATGGATAACATTTAACAAACAGATGGACACTGCAGTCAATTGTCTTTTAAAAAAATGAAAATAAAAAAAAAATGTTAAAATGTTCAATGCATAACCTAATGTTACATAAAAGGAAAAATATATTCAATTAAAATATCACCTAGCTAGTTATCTAATGTACGAGACAAGCGCAGTGAGTGCCACAAGCCAGGAGAAGATAACCACTTGTGGCAAAGTGGCCCCTGAGCACTGCTCCATACTAAACTTAGGCCTCTCTGGGTTTACGCTGAACTCAACACCGTCCACATTCTTGTCGAAGCCTTGAATGGTGACTGATTGTGCCCTTTCCCCATCTTGTTCACTCCAAGTGAAAGCATGAAACCTTGCAGTTAGGATTCTGTATTTTGTGTAAAACTCAGTGTTTGTGATGTGCCAATAATTTCCAGTTGCCCTCATCTGTAGACATATTATTTAGTGTTTAGATATAAAGCCAATCTAAAAGATAGTCATATCTTAAGCTCTTTGAACAGGAGGGTGAAATTAGACTGCAATAGCGCTTTTTTTTTTTAAACAGACGAATATGTCAATAGGTCTAATATGAGCTAAAGATTTCGTGCAAATGTAATAACAATTATGTTTAAAAGAAAGTATTTGGATGTTTAAAAAACATAACTTGATTTAAATCATGAATAAAAACAAGGTTACAAAGACAGTTTGTGTGGAAACACAAACTCAAAATCGGCCCCCGAAGTGGTCCACCCAGGCGGGTAAAAAGGCAGGTTTCAAAATTTTCAGAAAGAACATCAGAGTGAAATTCTATCAAAGACAAATGACAGAGAAGAATGGAAAGAGAAGGTTGACAGATCTTGTGTGGTGCCCCAGCCGTCCAGCAGATCAAAGGATAGGTGAAAGTGAAGTTAGATGTGAACCTAGCCTAACTGATGTCTTACAATGAATAACTAATTTATCTAATTGTTTTGTAAAGGGTCAATCTCTTATTCAAATCCTCGAGAATGAAACAATTTCAGTTAAAAAAGAAAAAAAGTTAAGTGCACTATTTCTGTGTTACAACACTGCAGTTCACATGATAATATGAAAAACTAATTAATTGTTGTTTTCAAATTATGTCCTACTTATATGCATACTAAATAGATTTTTTCTCTTTAAAAAAAATAAAACTTTTTCTTTGTAAATGTAGTAGTTAGTATGATAGAAGTTACATAACTTAGCATTACAAATGTAATAATGCATAAGCAAAACATGACATAACTCATCAGTAGAGAACATTCAAACCATTCAATAGCAAAAATGAGAAGTCCTAGAAATGTATATCTGAAATCATGTTCTGTATACATGAATATTGACATTCAGAGACTGGTAGGTGTCACATAAATAACTCCCATATGTTCCTTTTCCTTCCCTTCTCCTCAAATTGTTCGGTCATTCATAAGTAGGTCTATCAGTAATCTTAAATATTTCATTATTAGTCACCATGGTCACTAGGATGCAATGGTAAACTACAGATAGATCTAGTTGTATCATCTAGAAACTGATTTATGCTAGATGGAGTAAAGTTAACACCTCAAGAAGCTGACAAAGAGACATGCATCTAGCATGAAATCTGGAGTGTAATTAGAAAAAAAAATGTCCCTGAATTAATTCCAAACCAAGTAATGCTTAATAATTTGCGGATGTTATTGTGTAGATTAGATCTAGTAAGCTACATCTTATGCAACTTATTTCCAATGTATGTCTTACTTACAAGAAATGTATGGTTTTCAGATGTTGGTATCAAATCAAAAGTTATCTGTCCATAAGTCAAATAGAGTTTTTTCGCTTGATTTTGCTCCGACGTTGAATTCTTTTCTACAAGCACTTCACCAAAGGCATAGTTCAAGTACCTGTTTTCATAGATTTCTGGCTGATATTCGGCATGGGCCTGCATTTTTGTTCACAGTTTAGTTGTGAATAAAAAAAAAGACTGCAGCAAACATGAACATGTATGATGTATCTTTATATGTTTTATACAAAATCAAATCTAAAATAGTGAATAAAAAAAAAAATATACTAGCCTACATCTAGTTAAAGAGCAGAGCTAATATTTAAACTAAAAGGTATTGTTCATGAGTCATTATTAATTAGGCTCTACTTTACTTAATAGAAACCTTTGATATGTCTGAAAAAAAAAACAGTGACTTAACAAACATGGCACGAATGGTTCATGACCAATTATAGCCTACAGGGGCCTTTTTCAAAGAAAAAAAAAAGGGACAATTAATGTTTGACTGTAATAGTTTAAATGTATTGACTTTGTATTACTTTGAACTCTTTATGTTGTGCCTGTTCTATTTATGTGAATGTTTCTGTTGTGTTGTTTTTTATATGACAACACAACACATTTCTATAAGGATCAATAAAGCTGTCTTAGTCTTGATTGCAGTCATGACTGAATGGAGTTGAATGTTACCATTGGGCCTACTTGTTAATGTAGCCATACTGATACATTCAGGATAACTCAATTAGACTTTATTTCAGACAAACTATACGAGGGGGGTCCACCAGCATATTCTTGAGCCCATGAGTATGTTGTTATGCTACTACAAATAGATGAGCAAAAAAAAGTTTTTGTTCAATTTGGTATAAGGACAAAACAATTTTTAATTGCCTCCTTTGCATTAACTGTTTTACAAGTTTCAAATGCTCCTTCAGTAATGCATCGGCCAATAAAATTCTTTATATGTTATGTTTGATCTCTTTTGTTTTTAATTGAAAAAATTCCAAGTAGTCATAAACATTAGGAACAGTAAAGAAGTCTTAGTCTTAATGTAACAAAGAACCATAGTCATTGCTAGCTATGAATTGTCTTCGTCTTAATGTAACAATGAACCATAGTCATTGCTAGTTATGTTTGTAGAAATGTTTTGTAAAATGTTTTACATGTTCCTTCAGAGCTCAAGATATTTTACTTCCTAGTCCAAACTTTCTGCAGGACGACAAGGGATGGGAGCGGGTATGGTTTGAGCCCGGGACCATCGGTAGATCCGAACGACAGTCCAGCATGCAAACCACATGACCAGACAGCCATCCACGTCTTAATGTAACAATGAATCATAGTCATTGCTTGTTATGAACTGTCTTAGTCTTCTTGTAACAATGAACCATGTAAGTTGTTGCTAATAATGAACTGCTGGTGGAAAACCACGGCTGAGAACTTTGGATCTATATTATTCTATGAGAGAAGCTGTAATGGGAACAATCTCATAGAGAGATGGTGGGAGGGAATCACAGATCATGCAGAAGAATCAAACTTTTTTTGGCTAGTATCATTCCTTTAGATCACCAAGGAGCCAGGATCAAAAAAGGACAATTATATACCAACATTAAGGTGTCACTTACATGGATCACTCACCTGTTGAAATATTTCTTTGCATTTCTGGTTAAATTCTTTGCAATGTTCACCTTTTCTCTATTTAAAGCCAAATAGCTTTTTTTTGTTTGAAACAAAATTGAAATAAAACAAAATAATAGAAGAAATGATTCATATAAAAATAATTTCCAATTTTCATTCTTTACCCCATAAACAGATCTTCCTGGAGTCCTTCTTGTTGAAAGTTTGCTAGCAATGTTTTCAACAATGGAACATATATGGGGGAATCCTCTGGTTAACCAGGAGCTTCTTTCCTCCAGAAGTATGTCCAGTATATATTGATTGATAAGTGTCTGAGGACAATCAATATACATGTCTTAATGACTGGACAGTTACGTGAACTCTAGGCAAACACAAGAACGCAAATATTCTGAAGCATATTAATCTTTTTTTTTTTTAAATAACTAAAATTTATAAAAGAATTCACCTTTTTTTTAATGTTTTGTCTGTAAGAGAGAGTCAAATTTTTAAACTCTAGCATTGTCTATGCAACTTCACCTCATTCTTTACAAGGAGGCTTGGGTAAAATTAATTATATTTCTAATATTTATAGATATCACAGCTCAGAAACCTAATTTCATTGAAGTTATTGACAGGAGGCAGAAAGAAAATAGAATATTATCCTAGAATTAATATAGCATTAGCAATTCCTGAATTCCTGTCGTAACATACATATATCTATAACATGTCTCTCTCTCTCTTATATATCATATATATGTAATATGAAACATGGGAAACAACCTTGATGATGAAATTTTTGTCACTTTCATCCCCAGCAAAAGATGTGAAGACTGCCACTTTCTTGGAAGGGATTATAGTCGCCAGTGTCTGATAACCTGCCAGTGAACCATCTTGGGAAACAAAGGCGTAACCTGAAACCAAAAAAAAAGTTGAACTGATTATTTTTCTAACGATAATAATTTGATTGAAGGAGCTAGATCTTTTTGTCACTTGTCTTTTGGATCTAATTAATCTATATCTGTCATGGGCCAAACTAAAGCAGCCAGGAAAGCCAGAGCGAATTTGTATTAATTATTTTGAATTTTAAATAGAACTAGACTAACATTAAATTAAAAAAAAATTGTTTTTGTTTAGCTCAACTATCAGTGTGCTATGACACAATCACTTATAGTGTACCTGTTGGGAGGAGTTATTTGGGAGGGGGTTTTGTGCTGCCTTTTCAAAATCCCTTTTAAAAAGTTGCTTATTGTCTAGAGGTCTCAAGCCCTGCGGTGGAAGGCTAACATTATTAGCCACTAAGCTATTGAATTACTTATAGCAAAAAAAAAAAAATACTACTTAAAAAAATAAGATTATATTAAGTGTAATTGTATCAATTAATTTGAATCAGTCATGTCATTAAATTACTAATAGATCTAGACTACCAATATAAATCTGTGAGATTAGAAATATTTTTTTTTACCAATTGTTTTTGTTTAGTGCAATTTGTTTGTAAAAATGTTGTAAAATGTTTTACATGCTTTGGATGTTCCTTCAGGACGACGGGGGATGGGAGTGGGCAGGGTTTGAACCCTGGTCCATCGATAAATCTGAACGACAGTCCAGCGCGCAAACCACATGACCAGGTAGCCATCCAAGCTTTAATCTTTATCTATGCGCCATGATCCTATCATTGTCTGGACCTTCTTATCTTATCTTATCAAATACAGAGGCTACTTCAAAAAAGAAGATGATTACATCCTGAGCTTTATGCATCTAGACATGCATGTTAATAAATGACTTAAATTCTGCCAAGTCCTTGGTTTTACTGGCTGGCTCAGGCAATAACCCATTCCATGTTCTAATAGCACTAGGGGAGAAGGAACATTGCTATTAGTTATGAACCAGTTGGGAAATGAAGGAGGGGTCGAGAAAGAAGGGGTACCTGTGTGAAGGTTACTGTCATAGCTTTTAAAATGTATTTTATACATAAAAAAAGTTGTAAGACTTCAGTTTGAACTATAGAGCTCAAGCCTCCTTAAGCTAATACAATAACCAGAGTGCCAGATTAAATAGAAGGTTTCATAGTTATCTAGAGTTAGTTTTAAACTGTCAAGCTACGACATGACTCTTCACAAAGTATAGAGGTAGGCTCAAGGAGGTTATATTTAGATGGAGATGGCGTGACGTCACTAGGTTGAAGCCAAATCGCAGCCATCTTGGTCTACTCAAATTAAAACGTGTAGTCTGTTTTTTTTTTAGAAATTTGTTCGACAATATTTCACGACATTATTTAAATATCTGTACATTGTACAATATCTTATAAAACATTAAAAACACAGTGTATAGAATAAAATAAACATTACAAATGCCTTCTTGTTCGGCATACGGTTGTACGCAACGACGACTAGAAAACGGGATATCGCTTCATCGATTAGTTTGGTTTTTAGTCACTAAAGACTAAACTTTAGGGAGTTAGAGTTTAGTTAATGTTGTTAGTGCCATTTAATTATTTATATAAGTTTTGGTAAAAGTGCATTTTAGCGGTGTCTTATTTTTTGTAGATGTAGGCCAGAGTTTAATTAGGGAAAGATTAGTTAGTATTACTGTAACATTATTATTAGTAGTAGGTAGTAGTACTCTTTTCAATTTTATCAATTTTGTGGTGATTTCAGTGCGGTAAAAAGTATCAAAAATATAACCAACCTCTTGCAAATCATTTTTGTGCTTTTTTCAGCCCACAATAGTGCTTAATTTCGATGTAATCATTATATTTCGGTTTTGTAGGCCTCAATCAGGTGATCATATAAATCACTTTACATGCTCTACAGCGCTTTGTAATTGATCCATTTGAATATCTAGACCACCAGATATGAACTTGGGCCTTAGGGGAGTTTAGAAAAAAAACATGATGACAAAATACGAGGCTAATTTGAGTCGATACGAGAATTAGAAAACTGGTATCGCAATGAAAACGGATGGAATGTTTTGAGTAAACCAATATGGCGAATAGGCTCCGCCCACTGGCTCCAACCGATAATGAACATTTGATAGCAACCGCCATCTCCATCTAAATATAACCTCCTTGGGTAGGCTATACTGCTACACCTGTAAGGTAAAACTTCGTTCTCTGTTTCATACCAAACAAATTAGGCCTAATTACCAATAATAAATAGATCTAGATCTAACAAATTTTTTTTTTTTGAAAATTGATTCTTGTCCTGTCAGATACAAGAAATAATTGTGCAAAATTTCATCTTGATCCGAGATTGGGTGTGTGAGAAGCAACCAGTTCGAAAATTGTACCAGGCAAACAGAGTGAGTTGCTATAGAAGCTTTGTAAAAATAGGTTTTATAGTCTACACAAGACTTATCTCCCCTTAGCTTTGTACACATTGTATGTAAAACAAATTAATTAGTCACGACTAATTGATTAAAAATGTTAATTGTTTGATTGAATTGTAATCGACAATAAATAACAGTGCAAAGTTTCAACATGATCGCGAATGGGAAGTGGGAAAAATAAAGTGTCAGAGATTCCACCCAGACTTACACTTCAAGACAAACATATGAAGACCTAAATTACCATTACATTTTATTGCATGATTAAAAATGGTACAAATCGTGCATTAACCAACTCTGTAACCAATCCTATTAATGTCTTTATTCTTAATAAAGGATTAGTTTAAAGAAGCCTTTAATTAGGAGGTAATTATAATATACCCCGCATCTGCGTAAAGCCCGTACAAGCGTATACCTCACACTAATTACAAAATAAGTAAAAGCAAAATCGTACAACCCGCTCCCCTCTATACCCCGCATGTGCAAAGCGTGACTTACCGTAAACCACCAATAGGCCCTATGTTAAGTTCTATTTGTTTTCTTGAGATACTCATAAAGCTTTCCAATGTAGCCTACATTTCACAACCACACAGCTAACTATCTCCACTTATCCCATAGTCTGTTGGACCGTTGGGGCACCACATAAGATTAGTCGACCGCTTTCTCCATTCCTGTCGTGTTTGTGCTTGTAATGTTATTACAGCGCATTGAGCCTACATTTTGTTTGTTAACAGCGCTTTATAAATAAAATTATTATTACTCATTTCTGTCTTTTGCCTTGGATAAAACCACTTTCAATGGCAGGCCCGTCCATCCCTTTAGTTGTCTTATATGCGCGAATATCGTACGGTATTGTAAATTCACTTAATACCTGATTAGTTGTATTGGTTTGAAAACGAATTAGTCTACATAGGCATATACTGAAGGGAAAGCAATTGATTCAGCCTCTTTGTGACAGGTTAGCGAAAGTGACGTGTGTTTGGCGCGTTTAATGTCTAGGGGATGATTAATTTTGAAATTATCACACACCAACCTATCAGCATATAAATCGGGAGCAGGCACGCAACGAGACAAGCAATGAAAGATAGATACAAAGTTAAAAATTGATGAATATTTATTTACATAAATATTTACATAAAATAAAAAAAAGGGAGAGGGCTTGCATCTGTCTCTAATCTATGCTATATTTAATCATCACTCTTGCACTTAATAAGAGAGTATGTCACTTTGTCTTCTGAACTTAGCTGGTCGTCCTGCTTGGGTTGCAGCTGGCTGTGTCCTAGATTGAGGTTCTGCAGCTGGAGGTGGCGCTCTAGCGGATAGAGAGACGCCGGTGATACAGTTCTTGTGGAGTCTCAATCCAAAGTTCTGGTATCTGTAGTGGGCACAGTAGGGCGGGTGGCCGGCTACCGTGGGCACAATGGTGCTGCGGGCAGAGCTGATCTGCCGTGGGCAGCGTAGCTAACAGGATAAGTCCAGTGAGTTGCGGGGGTTTGGCGTAGCTATGACGTCTCGCACAGACTCTGGGTCTATAGGGACGTCTTACCTAATAAGTTGACAGGTGGGCTGTCGAATAGGCAGGCAAGTAGAGCCGATAGCGCCAAGTAGTAGAGTTGAGTAGATCCACGTAGGCAGTAGATGATACTCAATAGCAAATAGGCCAGTGTGCAGTGCTGAATAGCACTAAGTGCAAAGGCAATAGGTGATTGATCCGATAAATAGGCATGAGTGCAATGCTGAATAGCACTAACTACGAAGGCAGGTAAATAGGCAATAGGCAGTTGACTAGGCAGACAATGCCAAATAAATAGGTAGGTGATCCAAACGACTAGGCAGACACCTCAAGGAGGCTGCGGATAAATAAAGACAAGTTAGGACATGTCTCTCATGCGTCTTATCGATGCCCTCGACTGAGATGCATTCGTCAGATTGGTAAAATTGCTTTTGAGCACAATGGGGAGATGATGACAAATGGCATTTGGAAAATTTATGGCTGATAGCAGCAGTACAAAAATGTACATAAAAAGGGGAAATAATAATCTCAAATAAATAACACAAGTTGTAAGAGAAAAGGAGGGGGGGGGGGAATGGACGGTGGTCAGCGACCATGACGATTTGTTTACATAAGACCGTCGGCCGAGAACAATGGAGTGTGCTTGAATGGAGAGGGTGTCCGTTCAAGGGGCAAAACTCTCGTTAGAGTAAAATGAGTAAAGGGGAGATAATTCATATCTCTTTTCTAAGCGCAGTATTAGTGCGCTAGTAAAATTATCACGGCGGTCAGCCGAGATAAAGGGAATAAAATAAGATGTACAAATATATACATGGTGGCATCAACGATCAATTGAGCAACGTAGCGTTAATAGATTAATGCAATACATATGCCATGTTTATGTTTTCTACTTACGACAGTGAGAAATACACAATGCACTAATTAAATATAAATGAAATAATAAAATACACATGATAATATCCAGTGAGAAATGCCTAAGGTAATTTAGATGGAACTTGTGATTAAGTTCGGCTTACCACCAGGTATTCCTCTAAGAGTGAGATTAAATGAAATAGTCCAGACTCGACTGTTCAGCTAGACTGAGAAAATGAGAGGGTCTGGCTTGATTTAATCTACCTTATATAGGCCTGGAAAATGTGGGAGGAAACAGGAAATGTCCTAGGCTTAAGATTATCTCACGTGGGTGAATTTGACTCGAGGTGGGAGTCGCACCTTGGAAAGGTCAATAGGCGTGTTGGTCCTAGTGATCTCATAGATCAAAGAGTGACGTGGGAGAGAATGGGGGGAGAAAGAAAGATTGACTCGCATTCCACCCAAGGAGGTGTCAACTGCGGCTGTCAGACATCCGGCGGGTAAAACCAAAGAGATTGTGTGTTTATCTTTACCCCGGTCAAGGGGAGATTAGTGAAAAAGCCGCCAAGGTGGTGAACTCAGTCTAGTGAGAAGGGGAAAAGATGGGGCTGGTGATGAAATTGGGGATAGGACGGGGAAATAATTAAAATAAAATAAATAAATAATGATAAATAATAATTAATGCTGTGATAAGTTCGAGTGACTCTGACAGCAAGCTTTAGACTTGTCACACTCTTGCCTGAGCCAGAGACGCATAGGCAGAATTTCAAATTTAGTTTACTACTCCACTATTTCTTTACTACAACCAATACTAATTATTGTACTCACCCTGCCTGGTCGTGCGATATGCGCGATGGACTGTGGTTCCGGCATTATACCCATCCCCCTGCCATCCCTGTCGTCTTGTGGGAGGTTTGGACTAGGAATGAACATCCGAAAAATGTAAAACTTTTGGCGATAAAAACATATGTATTCTAAAATGACCAACGACCTACCATAGACCATGAAAGCGACTGCACTGACCACTGACCTAATCTATTTATCTTGCTTACCTCTGTACTGACCAGCGACCCATCCTAGAGCCTGCTTATCTCTGTTGTAGGTGAATGTTGGATCCTTCTGAAAGTCAGTATGTTCATTGGTCATGTCTTGGTGTCGTAGATTCACTTGCGGTGTATTCCTGAACTAATGGAATAAAAGAACAAAAAAATAGTAAATTCTAACTTTTTATTTTTGGATTATTTTTTATTTATTGATTACAAATTATTTTATGAGAAAATGTTATTCTCTTATATTTTAATAGAATTTTCATTCATAAGATATTTATTTCAATCAAGGTTACAAAGACAGTATTTGTGGAAACACAAATTCAAAATAGGCCCAGAAGCCTGCTTAGGGAGGTAATAAGGCAGGTCAGCGTCGTATCTACGGTATTTGATGCCCGTGCGGCAGCTCCTCGTGGCACCCTAATAAAAAACAACAAACAAACAAAAAAACAACGAAATATAACAACACATTTTGTTATCATTGATGACTAATAATTCTTCATTTTGAAAAAAACTTCGCTAGTATGTAGATATTCGTCAGAAATATGCGAAAAAGATGACGATATTTCTTGCCAGAGAAGTGTTTGTTATGTACTATTCATGAAAGCCTCTGGAGGCAGATATCAGATATTTCAAATTAACAGTCTAAGTCCCAAGAACAGAATGGAAAGTACGCTAAATCTGTTTAGTTTCCCGTTTAAATTCAACACTATGCTGTGTACTACAAGCAGAAGAGCGTACTCATTGGATACTGCAATGCTTACAAGTGGGAGAAAATGCAATTGTATGCTTTTAGAAGGCTGTACACATATACAATACATCCAAATTTAAATGTTTAGCACCATTTATGAAAATCTGTAATAGTTAAGTAACAGTTCAGTACTTCGAAAGAAAAGAGTGAACTCACCGCCAATGTATTCAAAGTAGTCTGCAGTGTCTCTTTGTTCACAGGCACATTTCTATTGCTTAATAAAAACTTAAACCAGTTCACCATATCTCTGGCAGACGTGCACAGCCCGGCAGCGGGGGCTACAAGTTCAAGGCCGCTGTATTAAATAGCAATGAAAACAATGTTGATTGTTACGTTAATTCTTTCGTTCATCTTCGTAAATTGTTTGCTTACTAAATATATCCTTTACTGACATATATAATACAATTATTTTTACAAATACTTTTCATTCCGTCTTTCTATTCTTATAGGACAAAGTAAGATTTTTTTTTTCAAAGTTTATATCAACCATGTCTGTCTGTGTGTTTTGTACACGTTATTTCTCTCATAAACATTCTCTGATCAAGTTGAAACTTTGCACAATTATTTTTTTCTACCAAACAAAACATGGATTAATTGTTTGTAATTAATTATTTTGTTTGGTATCGAACAAGGGAAATAAAGGGATAATTAAGAGATGTGGCTGTGTATGCTGAGTTATTTCCATATTTACGTTTGTAAACGTTTTTGTCCCTCCTCCCATCAAATTGAAATTTATATAGTAGCCCGCCTGCGTAACGATATCATTAATTTCACTGTTTGTACTGTTTTTAATTGAAATAAAACTGGTCAGTAGCGAGTGAAATAGGTTGAAAAATGTGAAGACCAATCACATAGATGAGAAACAATGGCATCAATAGTTCATTAACATTTTCGAATTGTCAGTTAGTGTAAAAAAAGAAAAGAGGTAATAAAACATTAGTTCGTTAATATGAATCCCTATATAGTTGTTTTTTACTTCTAGGAAAACGTACAATCACTGAGTGTCCTACCATCAGGGGCGGACTGGCTATATGGGCAAACGGGCAAATGCCCGGTGGGCCGGTACCAAATGGGCCGGTCTGGTCGCGACCAAAGAAAAAAAAATTAAATGCAGACAACTTAAAAAAAAAGTGACACAGCAAGACACAAAGGCCCGAACTCGTTTCCTTTTTTTAAAAAAATAATTATTACAATTAATTTTGTTTGAAATTCAACATGAATAAAATTTAAGAATTACACTATACACTGTACGAGTGTACGTGTTATCATTGGTAAAACGTTAGACCGTACTTTCTGCTATGCACGAGCGGCATGGCCTTCAACACTACTTTGATGTCTTCAAGACTGTGTTTGGCCTGATCATTTTGCTGGTCGGCATGGACCTTTGATGGCACTCCTATTTTTTGTTTTGCTCCTTCCCTCACCCGTCTTTTGATGGTTCCATTGTAAGTTAACGAAAAAGAGGGTGGGAGAGGTTAAGTTAGAAAACATTGATATAACGCGGCAAAAGGGGAGACAATTAGCTCTTTAGCAAAACTTAATAGAAGTTAACTTAAACACATACACACAGCCGAGAAATTGCAAACCACCCAACTTATTCATAGCTCAATATGGGCATAACCGTATAAAGTTCTAGTTTCTGCGATTTGAAAAGAAAAAAGTAAGTTTCTTGTTGTTTATTTGTAATAACATAGATCTAAAAATACTACACTTAAGGCTTACAAAAAAAAATTATTTAATTAAAACGTTAATCTAGATCGAAATAACATTATATACTACTACGATTAATGGCAAACTTATGCTTAGTATGAAGTCATTAATAATGAAAATTATTACAATAATTACAATAATTTATGTAGCGATATCACACCCGATATTTAATGAAAGGAGATTTAGAATCATTTATATTTTAAATAATATATTCATATACAAATCGCGTTTTTGAGAATGTACTAGGACGAAGCAAGAGCTTTTCACATTTAAAGGTACCTCTCTAAGTACTCTAACCGTTCTGCTTTCTCTTATCTGGTATATATATATATATATATATATATATATATATATATATATAAATATATATATATATATATATATATATATATATATATATATATATATATATATATATATATAGTTCTTCCATCGTAGTTCGATTATGACCACTTTGTCATCCAGGGGGCTGAGGGTTTTGCACTAGGGCTTTATGTCTCCTCGTGTGGCTGGTGAGACCTATGTGAGCCCGGAATATTCGGCCGCATACTAGGCAGGTTATTCCAGCTGGAGCTAGTGTCATTAGCCTAGCTTTTCTTCTTTGGCGTTTTTCTTCTGCCAGCTTGGTTCTCTTTTCCTCAGCAACCTGTGCACCAGTTTTCACAGCGCGACGCCATGATGCTCTGTCATGTGCCTCTGTCTCCCAGGTGGCTGGATCTATGCTGAACATCTTAATAGAAGCTTTGAAGCGCTTTCTTTGACCACCTTGTGAGCGCTTTCCTTCGCTTAGTTGGCCTTACAAGAGTCGTTTAGGGATGCGGTGGTCTTCCATTCTGCATACGTGTCCTGCCCATCGCAGCTGGGACTGCATCAGGATTGTGTGGATTCTTTGCAGAACCGCTCTTTGAAGGACTTCAGTATCTGGTATTTTGTCTTGCCATTTGACATTCAGTATTTTTCACAGACATGTCGTGGTAGTGATTCAGTTTCTTTGAATGTTCTCTGTACACTATCCAAGTCATAGAGCAATGTAGGGAGGACGACGGCTCGATAGACCCCTAGTTTTGTATTTGTGGTGATACCACTTTAAAGGAATGGGTTGCCTGAGTCAGCCAGGAAAACCAATGACTTATCATATTTTAAGTCACAGATCAACATGCATGGCTAGATTGACACGTGAAATGCGTAGGACCTAATTATTTTAATTTTTTTGAAGAAACGTCTGTAATCTATAAGTAATCCCAAAAAGTTTGAAACTCATTAAGGCTGATTTTGTAGTGTTTATAGTTTTCAGACTACATACATGTATAAATAGAATACATTATGCAAGCCTACGAAAGCATACATCCAGTTTTCGATGCGTTATCAAACTTTATATATTTTGAATAGAATTAGGCTTACACCTATGATAAAACACATGGGCGTAGCCGAGAGGGGAAGAGCTCAAACCATCACCGGCCTCAGATCTCATTGTCTGAAAGGGAAACTTTACTTACTTCCCCAGTGCAGCCAGCTTAAGCAAACTGCAGTCACCAAATTTCATGGGCGTAGCCAAAAGGGGTTTTGTGGTTTCCCTCCCTCCCCCCACCTCCAATGCAAAAACTAAAGCATTTTACCTTTTTCTACCAGTCGCTGGACTCCACTGAATAGAAGATTTAGTTTTTGATTTTTTTAGCGGAAGAGTAGCAGGCTAATTGCACTGTAGATACCACAAAATATGCATTTTTTAAAGCATAAAATAACGAAAATAATGCTTGGATCCGGGGCTTCGCCACAGACCCCAATGGGGGAGCTTACAGCGCTCCCCCAGACTCCCTAGCTGTCACTTGGCGGTGTATACTGCCATTCACTAATTATAGGAAGAGAGTATTCTAAGGCAGCGGTTCTCAACCTTTTGAGATTCAAGGACCACTTAAAAATGTGTGTCTCAGCCACGGACCACTACTAAAAATTTTGCTACTGGTGCACTAGAAATTTATATAGTTTTATAAAAAAAAATATAAAGTTGATATTTAAAATTATTTATTATATATTTTAATAAATGTTTCAACCTTTTCATCCTTTTGTAGTGAACAAATATCAGTCTTACTGCTAACAATATTTCGGATTAGAAACAATGCTACATTTAATTTTAGTGCGAGCCTTGAGCTTGCAAATTTGAGCACAGCTTGTCCAAACGAGGTGTAATGCTTGAAAGACTCAGTCGGAGTTCATCTTCGACTTCAAGCCGTGAACGATATTTTGTTTTAATTGTAACCAGTGCAGAAAATCCACATTCACAAAGATATGATGTTGCAAAGGGTAAAATTATTTTGAAAGCTTTCTGAGACAGTTCTGGATACTCATGCGAAGCTTGTGTCCAAAACTTCATCAAGCTCACTCTCGGATGCATCATCTTCAACGTAGTGTCACTGGTCAGTTCAATGAATTGGTTTAATTCCGATGGTGGTAAATTTAATGAATCAATGTGTGCAAGACTGACAACTTATCCAAAAAGTGCACCAGAGAAGTTGCAGACCAGCTAGCCACCAGTGACCACAGACCCATATTGATCAGTATGGATAGCTCCTTCAAAATATCAGAAAACTCCACCATCCCCAGATGGAATTACAAAAAAGCCAACTGGCACCTATTCTCAAAGCTCACAGACCTATACACAACTTCAATAAACTGCAAATCAAATCAGGTTAATAAGTCATACTCAGCTTTCTCCTAAGCAATCCTCCTAGCAGCTAAGGAATCAATTCCTAGAGGAGCAAGAAAAGATTATATTCCAAACTGGTCTGATCACCTTCAACAACTCCACAATGCCACCATTGAAGCCAGAAACACAGTAGATAATAATTCTTGTACAGAAAATAACATAAATCTAAAAGCAGCTAACGCAGTTTTCAGGAAAAATTACCTTTCCGCCATGAGAAAAAGTTGGCATGAAAAAAACAGAACGGCTAAACGTAGATAGAGACGGCCGCAAACTCTGGCGTATAGCCAAAAGTCTCAACCAGGAAGAAAACAGAACAACTCCTATAGTAATAGAAAAGGACAACAAACCCCTGAAAGGCCAAGAAGCAGCAAATGAATTCATTAAGTTTTTCCAAAGCGTAGGAAAAATACAAATAAGTGAAAGTAGAAATAAAGATGTAAACTCAGAAATCCAAGATAGAATCAAAGAAAACTATCCAGCTTACTCCTTGGAAATGACCACTAATCTTAAAATGAAGGAACTTGATGAATCCCTAAAAGTCCTCAAACCAAAATAAGCCCCGGGCCCAGACAAAATATCTAATGACATGCTTCTTCATTTGAGTCCTCAAGCCAAAAGAAAACTGCTACAAATATTCAATGCTAGCTGGAAATCTGGAAGAATTCCAAACATCTGGAAAAAAGCCATTATGATCCCTATACTAAAGCACGGCAAACCAAGAAACAAGCTGGATAGCTACCGCCCCATCAGCCTCACTAGCTGTTCCTGCAAACTGATGGAAAGAGTGATAAATAGAAGGCTGACATGGATCCTTGAGTCAAATAACCTACTCACTGAAGCCCAGGCTGGCTTTAGAAAAGGCAGATCAACAGAAGATCAAATCGCCTTTATCACACAAGAAATAGAAGACGGCTTTCAAGAAAAGAAACCAACAACAATTGTGTGGGTTGACTTAGAAAAAGCATTTGACAAAGTCTGCGAACAAGGTCTCTTGCTCAAACTAATCCAGCATCACATATCCCACAGAATGTACAACTGGGTAAAGGAATATCTAAATAATAGAAAAGCCTTAGTTTGCATGCAAGGACAAAGAAGCCACTCAGTGGGTATTAAAAATGGTGTCCCCCAAGGAGGAGTCCTATCCCCAACACTTTTCCTAATATTCATAAACGATCTAAATCAAAACCTACCAAGAAAAGTTAAAAGCAGCATGTATGCAGATGGCCTTGCCTTAATTAGCACAGAAGAATATGTAGGAACATCGAAATTTCGATTACAAGATGCTCTCGATATACTCAATAATTGGTCCAAAGACTGGGGCATGTCCATCAACACAAAAAAGATCACATATACCATATTCTCACTTTCAACAAAACAGCAAACAATAAAATTAACATTAGATAAGGAAGCTTTAGAAAAAAATGACAGCCCTACATACCTTGGAGTCACCTATGACCCGAGACTAACCTGGAAAAGCCAAATAGATAAAACACAGAGTAAAGGCATCCAGAGACTATCCCTCTTGAAAAAATTAGCTGGACCAGATTGGGGAGCAAATCACAACATCCTGAAAAAGACCTATACCAGTTACGTGAGACCTGTATTAGAATATGGTGCCACAGCATGGGGCTCAGCAGCCCAAACCAACCTAAGAAAAATAGACAAGGTTCAAAATATTGGTTTAAGGATAATAACAGGAGCAATCAAAATAACACCCATAAGAGCTATGGAGGAAACCGCTGCCCTGATCTCTCTGGATGAAAGAAGAGAAATAAAAATCCTTTCCCAATTCACTAAATTGGAAACCATGGAGAGGCACCCACTCAGAACAAAAATCCATAAAACTGGCACCAAAAAACGCCTCAAAAGGACCAATTTCATACAGGAATCTCTAAACCTAAAAAAGAAACACCAACTTGAAAAAATTACCCTGGAATCCTCGATACACTATAATGAATCTCCACCCTGGGACGAAAGCCCTCTTCCTACTATAAGGGACCATATTGAAAGCATTAAAAGAAAATCTGATTACAGACCAACAGAGCTCAAGAAAATAGTGAACTGTTTTCTACATACCAATTATCCTACCAATCAGTGGATCAGAGTTTTCACAGATGGCTCAACCCATAAAGCCACCACAAATGGAGGAGCTGGAATACTTATCGAATGGCCAGATGGAGGAAAACTAGAAAAATCTATTGCAACTGGAGAGCTCTCTGACAGTCACAGAGCAGAAAGGGAAGCACTAGCACTAGCTGCTACCATCCTAGCAAATCATCCAAATTCCCCACACAGTCAGATTGTCGTACTAACTGATGCAAAAACAACCCTCCAAAGCCTGCAAAACTCTGATTCCTCATATATTAATAACCTCAAAACAGCACTTACAAAGCTCAACAACAACAGCAAAAAACTGTAATTCAATGGATCCCAGCTCATATAGAACTAGAAGGAAATGAGAAGGCTGACACACTCGCCAAGAGTGGGAGAGCTAACACACTAATAAACTCTGAACTCTATCCAAAAGAATTGAAGAAATTAATAGTAAATAAAATAAATGAGAAATGGACGAGCTCTCATCCAAATCACAAGAAAGATGACGCTTACTATAAGCTATCCCGACAAGACCAAAGTCTAATCTTTCGACTCAGGACCGGACACAACAGAATGCGACAACACATGTACCGGAAGCTCAAAGTTGGAGAATACAGAGAATACAGACCACGTCCTCCAAAACTGCTCTCTATACCAAGAGGCCCGTATAAGACATTGGCCCCAAATCACCCCACAAGAAAGGAAACTATATGGAGAGCTCCCTGATCTGGAAAAAACTGCCCATTTCATCTCATGTATTGGTCTACTCATCTGAACACTCCAACATAACAATGAGAACGAAGAAGAAAAAAAAATGTGTTCAAGAAACGGAATGGAAACCCACGAAAAACTTTCAACGTTCAACTCACCAAAGTAGAAGTTAAATTGATCCAGCAATGATTGAACATGTTCAGAAATCAATTTCACCAACTCGGGCTTGTTGATTTCAGCATTTTCTGGTTACTCGGTGAATTCATGCAATTGATCAAACATTTCAAAGTTACCCTGAAATAATCTTGTCTTCCACAGAGCAAGTTTTTTCGTAAAAGCAGACACTTTATCACTGAAGGTAATTAAGTTTGCGTGCTTCCCTTGCAGAGATGAATTGAGTTTATTCAGCTGTTCAAAAATGTCGGCCAAGTAAGCCAGAGCAGCAACCCATGAATTTTCATTCAAATGAACAACAAGCTGTGAATGTTTACTAACAAGAAACTCTCGCACAGCATCACGTAATTCAAACAGTCTGTTAAACACTTTTCCCCTTGATAACCAGCGAACTTCAGTGTGCATCAGTAACTGCTCATGATCAAAATCCATATTCGAACATAATGAAGCAAAGAGACGAGAATTCAATGGATGAGCCTTGATGAAATTAACAATTTTTATGGCCTGATCAAAAATAGATTTCAAGTCTGCGTTCATTCTTTTACTCGCAAGACTTTCCCGATGAATCATACAGTGCGTAAATGTGGCAGTTGGCACATTAGAACGCACACGTTCCCACAAGCCTGTTCGTTTTCCAGTCATTGCTGCAGCACCATCCGTGCACACCAGGACACCATACACCAGGTCCATTCGATGCCATTGGCTGCCATAAAATTATCAAGGATAGCAAAAAGTTCTGCACTTGTTGTGTGACCTGGACAAGCTTTACAAAACAAAAAATCTTCTTCAACTTCATCCATCCAGATATATCTGACATAAGCCATTAATTGTGCCTGGCCGGAAACATCCGTTGATTCGTCCAATTGAATAGCAAATTGTTTAGAATCTTGCAGCCTTGAAATCAACTGTTCTTCAACGTCAGCTGCCGCCAAAGCTATACGTCGTTGAATTGTGTCGTTTGAAAGTGGAATTGTTTTCAGTTTACTTGCCAAGGCATCACCAAACATGTCTCGACACATATCTATAGCAGCAGGCATTATCAGAGTTTCTGCAATTGTGTGAGGCTTTTTGGCCTATGCAACTCGGATAGCCACTAAAAATGATGCTCTTAAAGCCTTCTCATTGGCTTTAGTTGCTTGGAGTATGCAAGACTTCTGAATACCATGTGAATGTTTCTTGCGCATAAAATATTCCAATGGTTTCTCCGAGCAGTCAGTATGATTCGTTCTAAGATGTCTTCGGAGTTTCGCAGGTTTCATCGCTTCATTTGCAAGAATTTGTGAACATATTACACACTGTGGTCTGGGTTGATTATTAACTAAGACGCATATAAACCCAAAGCGCAAATACTTTTCATCATACCGTCGTATGGGAGTTCGTCTTTTTTTCTCCGGAACTGCATTTGATTCACACTCAGGTTGTGAAGATGAGTCAGAGAAATCATCATCGCTGTCCTTATGTTCGGTTGCTTTCTTTATTAAAAATTTATCCATGTGTTCAATCAATTTAATTATTTTGATTAGTTTTCAAATAAAAAAGCGTATTTTTGAATGTCAATATAAACGGGAAGACGCCAGGGCCCATCTGATTTCCGGTGTAACTAAAACTTTAGAGTAAACATAAAATCGAAACGCACTTTTGCGCTATCGCCATCTAGCGATTTAAAATCAATAATTTTAAAACTGACTTCATATATTCTTTTTCATGTCTTTAATTCTATTATTTTTCATATTTTTTATTTTTTAAAAAGCATGCCATTCGGGTTTTGCTCGCGGACCACCAGGCAAATGTCTGTAAAGCTGTTTGGTCAGATTGTAAGAAATGACTCACAATCAAAAGTCATTCATGGTACAGTGGAGGGAGTGCGAAGAAAGTGTCATCCAAAGAAAAGCTGGCTGTATAACATAAAAGAATGGACCGGCCTCTCTCTTGATATTCTGCAAAGAAAAGCTGCTGACCGGGAAAAATGGAGGGTTTTGGCTACACGAACTGTCGCAGCAACTCTACGACGAAAGTCAAGGGACAGATGAGATTGCTATTGAAGCAACAAAAATAATACTAATTGTAACGTCTACTGATACTTCATACCGTATGATACTTATGATACTGCCTGCTTGATACTCACGATAAACTCTTTGCAGACAAGTAGATGAAATTAGCACTTCGTAGGACAGCGCCTGGGGCTAGTTCATTGGGTGAGAACTTCTCGGCGTCAGCGACCGTCACTGTGTCTTCCATCCTGAGAGGCTGGGAAGGAGGTAAATAGTTGTAGATCAAATGAAAGTCTTTAAGGTTATCTTTAACGTAATGTTTGCACATGCCATAGAACAGCTTGCTAGCAGCTGCATAGTAAAACTGAAACTTCCCATGGATGACGTCAACAACGTCTGTGTACTACAAAACATGAAGTCAATGGGATGTGTGGCAGCGAGGACAAAACTGCTTGGCCACCTAACAAGGGAGCTCTAGTTCGAATCGCGACTCGAGCAGAGTTGTGTTTACTGAGCGCTTAAAGGCAGCTCGGAAACTTTATTCCAGATACCCCTCCCGCCACAGGTCAATAAAAAGATAGAACCATAGTGCAATAAGCATGATATATATAAAAGCAATTAAAAAAACAAAACAAAGTTTGGAGATTGAATACATAGCGAACGTTGTCGATGGTCATTTTGACACTGGCTTACCTTCAAAATTAAACTTTCGACCAGGTTAGCCCAAGTATCGTTGCCAAGTTTCTGCAGGACCTCCTCTATGTAGGCGAAGAGCACTTCGTTTGTAACGTAACTGTCTCTGAAGCTGCTGACTTCTGGTGCATATCGGAGATAGCTGTGGGTCAAACAATTACACATACTTTCATCCTAGAGCTGACATTACAACGTAGTCGCAAGCAGTGCTTATTGTATTTTTTGAATCTTGCTATTTCTTGCGTTGCTAATCTTATCTTATAAATTACAGACGTTACTTCAAAGAAAAAGAAGATAATTATGCCCTACGCATTTCATGTGCTAATCTAGTCATGCTTGTTAATCAGCGACATAAACTCTGTTAAGTTGTTGGTTTTCCTGGTTGATTCAAGCAACTCATTCCGTGCTCTAATGGCACTTTAGAAAAAGGAGCACTAGTATGAATTTGACCTAGAATATGAAATAAGAAATTATCTTTGTATTAGGTGTTGTGTTTTTTATTTGTAAAGTATGGATCAGTGTTTTATGAATTGTTGCTATTTTACTATTTTATTCTTCTGTCATGAAGTTTCTCTAAATTTGTTGATTACAGTAATGGTGTGGCTCTTATTAAATGTAAATATTCGTTTGTTATAAAATTTTATAAATCTCACTGCTCTATTTAGTGTTTGTTCTAATTTCTTCATGTTTTCATGCTAATAAAAGAAAACAACAAACATAAAACTATGTAAACCTACATTCGACATACAAAGTTGTTTCAAAGCAGTTTTATTGGGTGAAGGAACAAAAAAGTTGAGAGTGCAAAGAATACCAGAACTTTCTTTTATCTTTTATTTCATTATAAACCTAATCACGAGCGCTTTAGTTAGAGTACGAAGTTGTTAGGTTTGAAAGATTCGATTATAACAAACTCTTATAGTTCAGCTCAACTGTTAGAGTGTGACGTTGTTAGGTCTGAGCTATTCGATTATTGAATTCAGGAGTCGATACATTTTGCCACTGTGGCGTTGCCCCAACGTATTTGGAGTCATGATGATGCTGTTTAGCCTAAAGAAATCAAAACTTTGGTACGTGCATTTTTATTTCATTCGTTTTTCCTCTATGTCATATGTTCCTATGAATTTGGGATACTGACGAAAAATCACTTCACTAAATTTTCAATTAAGATAGCTTTTAGAGTTAGACTATATATATAAATTCTATGCAACGCAAAAGACAGAGAGGAATGGAGAAAGACGGTTGTTGTATGGTGCCCCGATGGTCCAACAGACTAAGGGATAGGTGAAGGTGGGTGAAGTACCAAAGATCTGTTGTTACAGCTTTTAATACGTCACTGCTACCCCCCCCCCCTCTCTCTTCACCTACTTAACTCTCTTAATATATAACCAAAACGTTACGAAAGGTACGTCAACTAAGCTGTAACAAACGTCTAGATAAAACTAAGACGTAACAATCGACTACGTAAAATTAGAAAGTCGACTAGATAAAAAGCACTAAAAAAAAAAAAAACTCACACAAAAAAGTCTTGTAATTAGCTAATGGTTCTGTACAATTTTTTTCCATGTCACGTAGACCCGCTTCCTTCCCAATTCTTTCTTTCACCGAGTTCTCTGAACTCTTACTGATCTTAAGCAGTTTCTTAGAGAGTTCAATCAATTCTTTAGTAGAATAATAAAGTTGATATCGATTATATATAGTTAAATAAAGTAAAGTGCCATTTTCAAACCTTGCGTCTTAAGGGCAAATGATGTATTTATAGATAATTAAATCATCGTTCGACTGTCAGAGCTTGCATGGACATTGGACAGCTTGACCCTTTCTCTTCCCTTAGATTTAGTTGTGTTAGACTTTTACAACTTATATTTCTGTGTTGAATTCCTTGTGGGTTTTGTTTGTAACCAAGTTTTAACAGTTTCCTTCTCTTCAACTACAGTTGAAAACTACAGTTGACTTTACAAGCATAAGATACTGCTGAAAATCTAAAGAAATAAATTAACCATAGTTTCTTGTACATATTGTTTTTCTACCATAGATCATTTCTATACAGATTGTTTTATAGATTGTTGGAAGCCTTAGACGAGGACATATAAAGGGGACTTATTCAGCTTGTACCATTACATCAGTCAAGTACAATTTCTTTCTCTTATTCAAGATACTAAACAAAATAATTACCAATAGTTAATTAATAAATTGGTTAATTTTTTAAAATGATTCTTGTGTTGTCATGTAAAAGAAATAATTGTACAAATTTTCAGCTGATCCGAAATTGGGTATGGGAGAAATACATTCTATACACTTTTTACCACACACCCAGACAGACAGAGTGAGTTAATATAAGCTTTTTAAAAATAGGATGATACTATAGAAACGATAGATAACTGTACAATCTTCCATGTTCATAAGCTCTCATCTAGCAGAGTGGTTAACGTGTAGGCTTGAGAAACCTAAGAAGGCTTGAGCTATGAGTTTGAATTAAGGTCATTCTCCCTTTTTAAAAATAAAAAAATTCTTTTATATTGTTAGTCTGGATCAGTGATAGGCAAACTACGACCCGTGGACCAAATCCGGCCCGCCATATGTTTTAGAAAAATGAATGAAATACAACAATTTCCCTCAGAAAGCAATAGTTTTTTTATACGAATTGAAACATTGCAGCACTGGTGTGAATTTTTAGGTTGCGCCTTCTGATTTGTAATTATCAAAATGGCATTAAATTAAATGTATGTGTACGGAAATTCTCTTCAAACAAGCGACTGTCGAATTGGTGTTTCTTTATCTCACTGTGCATCTTAGAACATTTCAAATACAAAATGTCAGAGATCTTCCCTATTGCATATGTGGTAGATATATTCATATACAAGAGAAAAGATCCATCTATTGATGATTTCTGTAACCGCCTTAAAGGTTTCAAACAACTAACTTCTATTTGTCATTCAGCTAGGAAAACTTGCTTGTCGAATTTCCAAAAGTTAAAATACACTGCAGGAAGTGAAGGAAGAAGATTAAAAAATTGAAACAAATCTGCCGCGAATCAAAGAATATTTTCAGATTTCAATAATTATGTCAACTATTTTTACGTCTGCTTTTGAATGTGCATCGGGAAGTAGTGAAACCAGACTTACAGCTTGAAGCTAACAATTTCAAACAATTATTTCCATTTGTTCCTAAATTCATTTTCTGCAGGCTTGCAAAATCCAGTTTTCCTTAAGTTAATATTTCATTCTCAGAGAAGTTGTGCATTGTAAGCATCGTCATATATTTGTTATATATTTGGAGCAGTTTTTTTTTTTTTTCAGTAATGAAACTAAGAAAAAGCTGTGTCAGGAATTCATTGATGTGTGAACACTTTAGTTCACTCTGAAGAATCAGTACGTCCCAAAATAGTCCCAATTTGAACCGAATTATGACGAAATTTGTTCATACCACTCGCAGCTTCATAGATCTATATCATTTGAATTTTGAATCTTGAAATATAATACTAAATTTCTGTATTTGTAAATTAAAAATATTATGGCCCGCCAAACTTTTTCTTTTAAGTTTCTTGCCCACTTCTAAAAAAAAGTGCGCACACCCTGGTCTAGTTCTATTGCAAATTTTATTTCATGACTGATCCAAACTAATTTATACAAGTAGGGGTCTACAGGTATTATAAGTTTTTTATTTTATTTAAAAGTATTTTAAAATATTTTCTTGCTTCAATGGTTAAAATCATTATTTCATCTTTGATTTTCAACATTTTGTTATCAATAATAATGTTAAAAGTCAGCGTTGCTTTAAAAATGCATGGATATTTTTTCTAATATGAAATAAAAATGTCATATCCTGGATTCTGTCTTCTTATCTAACATAAGCTTAGGAGTTTGAAAACAAATTCTACAGTAGTTTGTACAGAGTAACCCATACACGGGAATCCCCGCGGTATTATACAGTGGGCCCTTTCCTTTAGCATAAAAAAAGATCTCCTTTCAGACTTAGTGGACTATAGGGCAGATGATATAAAGACCACCTGTTTCTGTGGCCTACGCTTTAGAAGGGTGTCATGTAGCCAGCACAACGACCAACCGCCTTTACTTTTCCCCAACTAATGTCAGGTACCCATTAGAGATGGGTGGACTTAGAGGCGCCCAAAAATCCCAGTCTTCACCAGGATTTGAACCCCGGACCCCGGTTTGGAAGCAAAGCGCTTTCCTTTAGCATACAGCTATAAAAAAAAGTCCAAGAAACTATACATGTCTGACTGGAAGTGATAGAAATGCATAAATTCTTGAAGTAATACATTTGATTTGCAGGGGACGATGGAAGGGAAGGCCTGAGAGAAAAGGGGAAACTGGTAAATAGAGGGCGTCTTTAACTCTGTCAGCATGAGTCATTGACATTGCACATATCTAGTACAACTCTGTCAGCGTGAGTTATTGACACTGAACACATCAAGGACAATTATGTCCTTATAAATGTGTTAGTGATTGCAAGAACTTTAAACCTGGGGTTGGGTGGGGGATATGGCGGCTGTTCTTCTCGAGGTGGCTCAGAATGTTTAAATTCGAACCTACTTTACGATGCTTTCTCTAAAGGTCATCGCGCTAAGGTCATTTTAGAGTAAAAATTCTAAAACGAAGAGTTGTTCAGTCTGTATTAACATTTCTCCCTTAATAGTTGTAGATTGTAGCATGCTAAGTGGGTCAAGGGAACACTTTAAAAAATCAGAATAATTACTTTGAAAAACAGCATCAATAAAGAAAGAAACAATCAATAATGTCTCTCATGAGTTCTTTAAGAAATGTGAAGAAACTCTTATAGCCTTAGGGACAAGTACAAAAAAAAAAAAAAAATAGAGTCGTACATACCTTGTCAAATGTTCAGCATCTTTGAAGGGCTTGGCTATTGGTACTATCTCCATGCCAGCCAGACCGGACCTCATCAGGAAGATGTCTTTTAGGTTTAAATTCTCACTGCGGTACTTCTCTTGAAAACCTAACTGTCGGCTTAAGATTTCCTGAATGGGCGTGTCCCATGTGTAACTGAAATAGACATGTGACTATAAGGTGATTTATATTACAGCAGAAACATTAGAGTATATCTTAAATTATCCACTTGCCCCTATAACGTAAGTTTTACTGTCTGGAGACTGGACTGGTCAATCTAAAGTTATATCAAAAGCACAGAGTTATTTCAAGACCAATCTTTTTTTTTTTTTGTCCAGGGGGACATGAATACTTTCTACACATTTCTCATGGAAAGCAGCACCGCAAAATCAATGTCCGAAGGAATCGAGCCCCTGCGGCTTCATTTTGGACTGTGGCCAGAGGTTACAATGAGCTGGATAAAACTGCTACTTGGGCGAATGTGGTCAGAAATTACAATTAGCCGGATAACACTGCTACTTGGGCGAATGTGGCCAGAGGTTACAATTAGCCGGATAGCACTGATACGTGGGCGAATGTGGCCAGAGGTTATAATATGCCAGATAACACTGCTACTTGGGCGAATGTGGTCAGAGATTACAATTAGCCGGATAACACTGCTACTTGGGCGAATGTGGCCAGAGGTTACAATTAGCCGGATAGCACTGCTACTTGGGCGAATGTGGCCAGAGGTTACAATTAGCCGGATAGCACTGCTACTTGGGCGAATGTGGCCAGAGGTTACAATGAGCAGGATAGCACTGCTACTTGGGCGAATGTGGCCAGAGGTTACAATGAGCCGGATAACACTGCTACGTGGGCGAATGTGGCCAGAGGTTACAATTAGCCGGATAGCACTGCTACTTGGGCGAATGTGGCCAGAGGTTACAATGAGCCGGATAACACTGCTACTTGAACGAATGTGGCCAGAGGTTACAATAAGCCGGATAGCACTGCTATTTGGGCGAATGTGGCCAGAGGTTACAATGAGCCGGAAAGCACTGCTACTTGGGCGAATGTGGCCAGGGTGTTGTACTTTGGGCATCACTAATCTAGTTTAGACATGTGACTAAAGTGTATAATTATGGTCTAGATATAATAATACTGTATAACCTGAGTCTTGGTATATGAATACTCTACCTTATCTAAGAGTCTACACACAGTGGCGTAGCAGGGTACCCAAGAATATGTTGGTGGGCCCCCCTCCCCCATAAGACAAATTTAGTAAGTGACATATAAAATCGAGTAGGCTGTATGTAGCGGTACATTTACCAACATGGCATTGAAACACTAGTGGTGCTCCTTTTAAAGTAATTAAGTCATTAGGTTTGATTCAGTTATGACTTCCAAATGAGACTGTAGTAATTAAGTCATTCGGTTTGATTCAGTGTTGACGTTCAAGTGAGACTGTCTTAAAACTAAATATTTGTACAGATTCTTACCAATACTACCATTTGTTACCATAAATCCGATGTAAGCGGTTCCTTGCTTCAAGGCAGTCCAAGCCGCTGGTACACAGGCTCATATAGTTCATATAAAGTTTGATATAACATTTGGGACCTTTTTTTTTATCGGCATTTACAAAGGTCCAATTTTTGTTTTCACTTTGGTGTCATCCCCAAGGACTCATGTGAGTTCTAATCGGCCATGGGCTTAAGCACAATTGGACCCTTGGCCCCGTGGTTGCTAAGCCACAGATTTTGGGCCCCTAATGATTTTCATTTGCATTTGACACTGCACACCGTACCATGTATGCTACTCAGCTGTCTATACATATGACTATACTGTAACTTATCTAGAGTTTATACAAAATCAAATGTAGAATACACTTTGTCACCCACTAGGCAATTCTAGACTAATGTCATATCTTGTCTTATAAAATACAGACGTTACTTCAAAAAAGAAGATGATTACGTCCTACACGTCATGCATCTAGTCATGCGTGTTAAACATTGACTTAAATTCAGTTTCAGATTTAAATGTTGCCTTACAACAATTGAAGATTTATGACCATTTAACAAATTAAAATTATAACAAAGATAGTTTCTTACTGAAACCTTTCAATGAAAAAAAAATAGTATCCATATCAAAGAGGGCAAACTTAGGGAGGGGCAAAGGGCACCCTCAGTGTGGACATGAATTTAAAAGCAAATTCAAGTGAGGCTCCAATATAAACCTTAATAAATTTGGACATTTTATTTTTGAAGTCATTTGGAATTTATAGAGGCAGTGACTTCATACGCAAACATTATGTTTTGTTCTGTTATATAGGTAAGTGCGATCTTCAAAATACATTTTCGGTTTTCAACAATGTCAAGGACGCTATATGCTGCTGCCAACTAAGTAATAAAGACAAAATATACAAAAATAAAATACTTAAAAAAAAACAACTATTCCTCCTTTATGCAACTGCACAATCTGTGTAAGAGCTATTATTGATATACTCATAACTAATGAATGAAAGATTTTATTTTAAAAAGAAACTTTTTTTTTTTGTTAAAAAGGGCACACAAATGTATCTTATACTTTCTAAATGAGGCTTTATCAACAGTCCCAACAGTCCCTATTTTCTGTACACCGATGTCTGTTTGTCAAATGTTTTATATGTTTTTGATGCTCCTTAATTAAGAGTTGAAGATAATTGACTTCCTAGTCCAAACCTCCCGCAGGACGATGGGGGATGGCAGCGGTAGGGTAAGAAACAGGGACCATGGAGACGACCGAACGACATATTCCGTAGTTAGCCTCCTACTATAGAAGCATGGTGCACAATAGAGGTCATAGGGATTAGATTATTAAACACGGTATTTCTCCCACACCCATTCTTGGACCAAGTGAAAACTTTAAAATTTTTTTTATTGTACCCAACAAACATAAATCAAATAAAAACAAATTAACCAATTAGTCAATTGTTTTGTTTGATACGGAATTTGTGGAATAAAAACTACGGAGTTCTTTTCCTTAGATAAATTTGCATTTTATAATGTGCTTGTTTACTTTATATTCTTGTTTTTTTTTTATTAAAGCCTCTGCCATTAATCTCAATTTGTCCGAACTATGTGACTATGGTGGCACTACGTGGGTTTTATTCAAGAATCTCTTTTTTGACTTTTTTTTTTCCAAGCCTGCCACCTTGCTCAGGCATCAATACGTCCCACATGTACACATACTCAAAGTTACTGTTTCGACACACATGCGCTAACACGCTCGCCCTACACATGAACACACAACAGGTTTCCAAAATGCCACCGTCTGCTCCACGCTAGAAACAGCAGATGTAAACAACCAATGACGTAGGTCGACTACCTGATTCAGCAGACGATATAGTTTTTTGGTCTGATATTTTCTAGATCTATATCTTCTTTTAACTTGTTTCTGCAACTTTGAACTGTAATGCTTATTTTTTTCCACATCGTCTTATTTCATCAGCAGTTATCTCTCTTCTTACTCGTCGACTCTTCTTAACCCCCCCCCCCCCCCCCCCCCCATATTTACAGTATTTTCAAACTCCAGGTACTATGCATTAGATTTTTTCATGCTTTTTCTGTTTTCATGTGATTAGTTCAGTTATGTGACTAAGATGAACAAAAGATTAGCATAGAAATCATACAAATAATTTTTCAGGTTTATTTTTTACATTTGTATTTCAAATATCTTTATACAAGCTGTATACTTTATTTATCTTGTAATTTCAAGTCACAAATAATGTTAGGCCTACATCTAGAATCACCATTCTAAGAGTCTAATGGCATGACTGTTATAACGATACAAGATGAATGTTTGTTTAAAAAACAAAGTCTTTGTTAAGCATTTAGAATATCACGTGACTATATAGCTTAAATTTGTTCCCTGAAATGTTTTCTTTATTGTTTTTAAACACAGTTTTGAGAACGCTGAAGACGTGAGGTACTGAACTCAACTTTACCCCTGCATGTCTGCTAGTGTGTGTGTTTTTGTGTGTAAACATTTCTTTTTATAATGTTGCCAAGGTAACGATGTGTGTTATTTCCCGTCAATTCATGTAAAAATCTAGTTATTTTCAAGACAGACTGGTTAAATAGGTCACATGATTAAAGTTATGTGATCAACCGTGTACAAATGTCTAAGGAGTATCCATAAGTTGCATTGGTCCGACACATACCAGACACAGAAATCTTAAAACTGTCCAACATGAACAGTACCAATGAGCCAGTAAAAAAGTCCCAACTTCGGGACATGTAGTCCGCATGCCAGACAATCGCCTTTTACATTTTCAAGACAATCGCCTTTCCAAAAGACTTCTGTGCAGGAAAGAGCTCCCAGGGAGGTCAATACAAGCGCTATAAAGACACACTCAAGAGCTCCTTCGAGGAATGCGATATTGACATTCACGACTGGGTAGCACTAGCTCTTGATCGCTCCTCATGGCGTGAAATTGTGAGTCTCGGAGTCTCAAGATTTGAGGCAGGAAGAGTGGCCAGGAAGAAAGAGCGCCGAACAAACAAAAAGCTGAGAGAAGAAGCAGGCCTGTCTGCAACTGACCAGACCCACCCATGCCTCGTATGCGCCGGCTTTTTTAAAGCGATGCAGTCATCTCGAGTCCATAGGAAATGAAAAATGTGCTCATCTTCGATCACGAAGGCGGAGCTATAACAAAAGTCTATGTGGGAGAGAGTTCTGATGCGTAGCTAGGGTGCAAAAAAAAAAAGGGCGGGGTGAGGTGTGGGTCGTAACAGGTAGTAGCAGGGGACTACAAGTGTACTACATATTGGCCATAAGAATCCAGGGGGCTAGAAGTGTACTACATATAGACCGTTAGAATCCAGGGGGCTACAAGTGCACTATATATAGGCCGTTAGAATCCAGGGGACTACAAGTGCACTACATTTAGGCCGTTAGAATCCAGGTGGCTACAAGTGTACTACATATAGACCGTTAGAATCCAGGGGACTACAAGTGTACTACATATAGACCGTTAGAATCCAGGGGACTACAAGTGTACTACATATAGGCCGTTAGAATCCAGGGGACTACAAGTGTACTACATATAGACCGTTAGAATCCAGGGGACTACAAGTGTACTACATATAGGCCGTTAGAATCCAGGGGACTACAAGTGTACTACATATAGGCCGTTAGTATCAAGCGGACTAAGAGTATACTACATATAGGCCGTTAGAATCCAGGGGACTACAAGTGTACTACATATAGGCCGTTAGTATCAAGCGGACTAAGAGTGTACTACATATAGACCGTATTAGTTGAAGTGAAAAGAAAAGATGAGGAACAAATCAAAAGGCGCACACACACACACACATATATGTATATATATATATATATATAGGAAAAGAGATCTAGCTGATTCATTCATTCGCAACTTATCACAAAATCTCTCACTTAGGCTGCACGAAAATAAATGACAATGTTATCCATTATTAGTTACTGTGTCAATAGACAAACTAAAACACTTTCCCCCATATCGAAATGGCAGTGGGTTTTTTTTTGTCTTCTAAACGATTTTTTTAAATCGCCAGTTCGTTTTTTTAAAGCCTAAAAGTGAATGTTTAATAGCAAAAAAAAACCACCTTTTTTTCTAAGCTCTTAATTGACAAATTTAGGTGCGTAATAATCTTTTGTTTCAACATTTAATGTTATGTTTAATGATATTATTTCCCTTTTTTTTTAAGAGTATCTATCTATGGCCTCCTTCAGTTGCGAAGCGACCATGGATCATCTCATGAAAATGAGATGAATGCCTGGGCGTTAGATGTGGTCGGAATGATGTCGCCCACACGTCAGTTTCCCCAGTGTCCACGCAGCTTTTGTATCCAAAGGAATGACAGTGCCGATACAGTTTGGGATCGGCGGCTTCGCAGGTTCTGCCAGGGTGTAGCACTGGGTGCTGCAAACTGCTTTAGGATCACCATTGTAGGCACAGTTAAATTAAACAAAAGCAATTAAGAAAACCATATCGATATTTTCATTTACTTTTCGACAACACGGAATATCTGTATGAAGTCTTAAGCATTTGAAGCATATTTGATTACTTGATCAAGATCGACATCTATTGTGGAAGTACAATAAAATATTCAACAGATTCCCACAATGTATACGACAGCCTATTATAAGTTTTATAGTTTCTTTTTTGTAGAATTCTGTTCTGGGGTTG
This sequence comes from Biomphalaria pfeifferi, assembly GCA_030265305.1. Taxonomy (NCBI): domain Eukaryota; kingdom Metazoa; phylum Mollusca; class Gastropoda; family Planorbidae; genus Biomphalaria; species Biomphalaria pfeifferi. The sequence continues at coordinate 2,622,618 of JASAOG010000024.1, forward strand.
AGTTTTGATATTTGTCAAGTGAATGTAAAAAATATTTTTAAAAGTTAATTATTTGTTTCTTGAAGCATCCGTTACTGTAGTAGTCCAAAGTAAGGACTTAGTTATTGAAAGACTAAGCATGTAAATTGTATTGGCATAGTCATGTTTTGAAACAAAATCATTACGCAGTTTTGTGGTGATCCCCCGACATTTAAATGAGATATTGGATTGATTGTGCAACTGACTTGCAGGGGCCACCCACGAGTTTGTATGTAACATCAACGTGTATTACTATCTTTTTAGCTTCTCTCTGATTCACCATCTGTCCAATCAATGAGAGAGAGAGAGATAGAGAGATAGAGAGAGGAAGGAGATGGGAGAGAGAAAAAGTGGGGGGGGGGGGGGAGATAGGGAATTAAAAGAGGGTGGAGAGAGGTCTTACCTGGAATGATTTAATGAATCAGAAGTAATCAAATCTTTGTGTTACCTTCAAGCTATTGAAAAAGAGAGACAGAGAGCGTCTGTATTTCTTTAAATTAGTCTTTTTGCCATTGGGAGATTATCTAAACGTTTTGTTGCTAATGCGATGGTTGGGTAAAATTGTAACTGAATAGATAAATAGCAAGACATCTTGGGATTTATTTACTCAGTAAACATTTTAGTAACCCATTTCTATGAAATTTGTATTTACTTGAACAAAACGAAAGCACTGAAAAAGACATTGAACTGTTTTTTTTTTTTAGAATGACTCTTATGTCTCTCAAATCAAACCTTGAAACAACACATGGATTTCGAATCCAAAAAAGATAGCACAATTTTAGACTTTTAAAAAGACCATATTTAAATATCAGCATACCTATGATGTATTCAGAGCTAATGTATTGCCTGGGGAATATTGTTACGTCTATGATGTAATCAGAACCAATATCTTAGCCTGTAGTCAGAACCAATATCTTAGCCTGTAGTCAGAACCAACGTATTTGACTGCAGAATTTCGTCCTGTTTATGATGTATTCAGAACCAAATGTTTTGCCTGGCGGAATATTGCCATATTTGTGATGCAATGGGAATCTGTCTTTTTTTTTTTTGTTTCAATTATTATCTCTTTGATTAGTTTTTGTGAAAAGCAGTTTGTTTATGACAAACTTCAACACGTTAATTCGTTTAAGTCATTTTATAAAGTTTTTTAAAGAACTACTTTAGATTATTACAAAATTCGATCTCGCCTTTCGATCTATCAAACCTCTATAGGTCTACTCACGTTCGGGAGCAACCAGGAAAAAAATGAATTTTATAAGGGCGTAGTTCTTTGCAAGCCTGTGTACCAATACGTTATGGCATGAGTCCAAAAGAAATAGACGTGTGTGTGTTCGTATGGGAGTGTGGAGAGTAAATGGAACTCAAAACACGCGCACAACATTCCCTGATCCCCCCCACCACCCTACCTCTGAACCGCAGAAATCTTTGTACACACTATCTGAAGATATCAACACGCTCACTGTTTAGCATTGTTTTTTTTACGATGTTCTAGAAGTAGAGTTGGCAAGTGATACTACGTAATCAGGAGAAATAATATCTCTCGCTAATTTACATGTTGAGTTCTACCGATTTCGGGCCCATTACGGAAATATGGACATCCAGTTTCTATTCAAGAGGGACCTAAAGTAGGAATAGGGGGCTAGGGAGGTCAAAGTGTGTGCGCGAATGTGTTTTGGCTAAATAAGGAATAAAACATTCAGTTTTTCCATATTCATTTTCTCCTTTCTGTCTCCCCCACCACCTGTCTCTCAATTCATAGCTGTATTACATCTCTATATCTCTTGGTCATTTTTTTTTTTTTTAAAATCTTTGTTTGTTCAGTTTCTTAGTGTTTCATTTCTAAATCTTTGTTTGTTCAGTTTCTTAGTGTTTCATTTCTAAATCTTTGTTTGTTCAGTTTCTTAGTGTTTCATTTCTAAATCTTTGTTTGTTCAGTTTCTTAGTGTTTCATTTCTAAATCTTTGTTTGTTCAGTTTCTTAGTGTTTCATTTCTAAATCTTTGTTTGTTCAGTTTCTTAGTGTTTCATTTCTAAATCTTTGTTTGTTCAGTTTCTTAGTGTTTCATTTCTAAATCTTTGTTTGTTCAGTTTCTTAGTGTTTCATTTCTAAATCTTTGTTTGTTCAGTTTCTTAGTGTTTCATTTCTAAATCTTTGTTTGTTCAGTTTCTTAGTGTTTCATTTCTAAATCTTTGTTTGTTCAGTTTCTTAGTGTTTCATTTCTAAATCTTTGTTTGTTCAGTTTCTTAGTGTTTCATTTCTAAATCTTTGTTTGTTCAGTTTCTTAGTGTTTCATTTCTAAATCTTTGTTTTGTTCAGTTTCTTAGTGTTTCATTTCTAAATCTTTGTTTGTTCAGTTTCTTAGTGTTTCATTTCTAAATCTTTGTTTTGTTCAGTTTCTTAGTGTTTCATTTCTAAATCTTTGTTTTGTTCAGTTTCTTAGTGTTTCATTTCTAAATCTTTGTTTTGTTCAGTTTCTTAGTGTTTCATTTCTAAATCTTTGTTTTGTTCAGTTTCTTAGTGTTTCATTTCTAAATCTTTGTTTGTGGGTATTTGTCTCTGTCTTGGCCTCGCTTCTTTTTTTTTTTTTTTTTATCTTTTAGTCTTTTTCAAATCCCTCTCCCTCTTTCGGTATGGTTTGTCTCTCTCTTGATCTCTCTCCCTCGGGCTCTATTCTGGATCTCTCTCTCATTCGGTCTCACGCTCAGCCTCTCAGTTTCTTTATCTCATGATCTCTCTTAACTCATAATATCTCTGTCATGAGTCTTCTCTATCTCTTCAAGTCAGTCTTCACTATTTCTTATTCTACTCTCTTTGTTTAAATTTCTTGTTTACAAATCTTTCGTTAGGAATTGTTATTTACTCCACAATGTAAGCTGGAGTATTCAACGCAACAAGTTACCCGTAGTACACCAACATTCTAAATGTAGTTACCACAGTACAAGTAGCTAAATACTGATTAGAACTAGCCTACACATCTACCTACACTGCCTCTCTAGTGTGAGTTTATGAATGAAAGAAGAACGCACAGTCACACACTGCTGACTTCAATATCCGCCCCTAAAAAAACAGCGTTGTCGGCGATGAAAACCGCATGTTGTTAAGCTTGTATTTTGAGAAAGCAAGGGAGAGAAATAGTCAAGGTAAAAACATTGCTTTGTATTTTTTCTCAGATTGGTGAGATCATTGTAAGAAATAAAATTGTTGATTATAGTATATAGGTCTGTGCTCCATATGTTTAAGTCTTCACTACCATCCTGCTTTAAGGTCAAACAGTCGCTTTTAATAGAAAACGTGCTGAGAAACGTCAGAAACATGAATTATGGCTCCCCGAGCCAACGATTATCTATACAAATAATTGTATTTTGGCGTCCATACAGATAACATAATTTTTCCCGAAATGTCTTTATCGCCTTGAAACCAGTCAGGTAGTTATGGACCTTGGATTCACAATGGACCTCATTCACCAATCGTAAATAAACACATTCAGCCACTTCATAATATTGATAAAACAATGGAAAATACGTATCACGTGACAGCCTTTATGGATTACATAATTTGTATAGAAGATATATAGAATCACGTGGCTTAATGTTGTTTACGATTGGTGAATGATGTCCATTAGAAAAGGTTTGAAAATGACAAGTAGCCGTTTCCCAGCGAAATAGGCAATTGTTTCATAAATGAGATGAAGTAAGCGATTACTGAACGCCAGTTACACTTAGGCCTAACAGAAATATTGTTTATAAAGAACTGGGATGACTCCATCATTAAGCAATTTTTTTTATATACTGTACCTCCATTCTAGTCAGAACTTCTTGGAACCTGGAACATGGAAGCTGGAGTGTGGGTGGGGTGGAACCTGGACACGGATCTCAAAAAATGGAAATTTAACAGTTGATGTATATCGCTGAGAAAAGTCTAACTAGCTCGTTGGCCACATGGGGAAAACTCTAGTTTGACCATTATCATTTTTCAAAGTAAAAAAAAAAGAAAGAAATTTTAAATTTGGCTATACATTTGAGAAAAACAAAACAAAAAAAAAACATGGCGTAGTCAGCCGTAGTGTACCAATAACTAAGTTGATTATTAAAATAAATGTTGCTTAAAGTTTATTGATAGACTATTTAAGCTTTGCTTATATTTTTACGTGAATCTAATATAGATTAGGCCTATATCTAGATTATAGATCTAGATCTAGATATAGACTAGATCTTAAGACTTCTAAATCAGAAATCTAAATCTATGTCTAGATGTCTTTAAAACGAAAGTACCAATTAATATTAATAAATTGTACTAAGTCGCATTGGCCTAATGGATAACATTGTTAGTAACTCGAGCCAATGATGCCAAAGTAGGAGTTCGATACCCGGCTTGTGCAAAAAAATATTTTAAATGAAAATCTTTTATTATTTTATTGTAAGTTGTATAATGGAAGTATTGTCCTATAGAAATGTATTTTTTAAAATGTTTTTCTTGTTAATTGATTTCTTTTGCGTTCTCGTCGCATTGAATTTAGGACTTAGGTCCTCCTGTACCGTTCGGCGCATTGGGGGCAAGCTGTCTCCACAAAGATCTATCAGTGTCAATGTCTGAAGCCTCTTCCCACCTGGTGTCCACTGTTCTGAGGTCCTCCATAAAGGTGTGGCGCCAGGTTATACGAGGACGTTCCTATTTGCGCTTTTCTCGCATTGGCCTCCGTGTCATCGTCGCATTGGAGGTTTCAGGTAACTAATCCTGTATCTGAGGAGAACGTTGAGAGAACCAGTCCTCTATTTGAGATGAGGGTTCAAATAAACAGTCCAATATCTGAAATGAGGGTTCAGAGAACCAGTCCTATAACTGAAATGAGGGTTCAGAGAACCAGTCCTATATCTGAAATGAGGGTTCAGAGAACCAGTCCTATATCTGAAATGAGGGTTCAGAGAACCAGTCCTATATCTGATATGAGGGTTCAGAGTACCAGTCCTATATCTGAGATGAACTGCTCAGTGGTTTCCAGATCGCATAGCTCTCCTCAGAACTTTTTTTTTAAAGGGGTGTTTAGGAGTCTCTCGATCAAGTATGTGATGCTTTGAAGGACTTCTTCGGCATTCTCTGGTGATACTCCCCAAAGACCTGTTTCGTTTAGTTCCAATTCTCATCTTCCTGAACATGTCTCATTCTGTTAAGCTTTGTTCGGAGTGGAAAAAAAGTTTTTGATTGTTGCATTGATTAATGCAACCCTATGAGTTGAGTTACTTGTTATTCTTTGAATAGGGACGGATGGAAGGGAGATAAGTGAAAGGTCGAAGCTAAACGATGAGTGACAAGACACCTGAGAACATGGAGTGTGTAGGAGAAAGGGCAGATAATGATGTCGCTGTTGTTGGAAAAGATCCAAATCCTTTTTTTTTTTTCATTAGCTGTTCGTGTGTGAGCATCTACGTCCCTTTTTTTTTCTTTTGCACTTTTAACAATCAACTCAAAACGTCTTTGTTTCCGAATTTCTTGGAAAAAAAAATTGCCAAATGATTTTCTCAAGAAAAGGAGAGGAAAAAAAAAAAGATGGTATTAAAAATGAGACTGCAACAATCTGTTGCTATGGAAACACATGGGCCGAGGCAGATAAATAAAATCTTTGATAATTAAATAGCAGATAACTAGAGTACTAGGATTCAGAAAGCCTTTCCTTTTTCTTTTCTCGGTATAATCAATACACAACCAAATTTTGATGATTCCAGCACACACAAAAATGTTAGAGCAGATAGTAAACTAATGGTTGAGATACCGCGTTACTTCCCCCCTCTCTCCAGCGTTATGTGCCTGTTATCTCTACTGTCTGGACTAAACCATTGGTCTAATATTGGTCCAGGAAGGATTCCAAAATCACCGCAATGTTACTAGGTTTTGTGTCTAATATAGCTGCATGTGAGGAAATGTAACTGTGTAAAGATACATAAGTTTAACATTCAAATTTACAAGGCCATAAAATATTTGAATATCTAATTACACAAAAGGAATTAATTTCTGTTCACTAAAAGCGCGCTGCACTTTTGAACATTAGAACACTGCAGCGTACTCTTTTTTGTCTTCCATAATGTTGATGTGCTAAAGTATTTAGATCCAAACCTATGCTTTTATGACGCCGCAACATAGTACTGCAATGATGCTCGCCCCTTATCGAACAGGAGACCATCAAAATGTCTTACAGGTGTGCAAAACAAAACAAAACAAAACAAAACAAAAAAACAACAAAAAACAAAACAACAAGAAAAAAAAATCGTAGAGTCCAAATATAACCAATAGAATTTGAGGCCTCATTATGAACTGCGCGCATTAGTTTGGGCCTCTGAATCTGACTGTGATACGAACGTAAAAACAACCTTACCATTCGTTATACAAGACTTTTAAAAATAGAGAAACATAATTAAAATCACTGTGTAATTAACAGAATGAAAGCATTGAGAAACCTTCCATCGCGGTTTAAATTTTGACATTATTTATTGGCCAATAGTACTAAGAGTGTTTAGTAGCCAGCACAAACCCATACGATTGGTTGATTTAAGTGTGCTATTTGTTTCATACAAAATCAATTGGGACTAAATGATTAAGGCCCTCTCATCAACCAGAAGACGCTAGACCATAGGTAATAATTTATAAATGCATCACTTACTTTGTTTGTTCCAATAATTTGGCAAGCAGCACCGCGGTGAAAGCCTGTGTGGCGCCACCTATGCAGAATCGCGTAGTGTGAGAGGCTTCTATATTATCTGATAAGGTGACACGGTTAAATCCCTTGTAATATTTGACTGTGTCCACGCCTTTGTCATTTATGCCTGAAATACGAATCACACTGGGAGACAATGACGAAACAAAGTATAGTATAAAACATAAAGAAAGTACTGTATCTCTTCCAGACCTTCAGATGATGTTAATGTCATCTAATTCTTTGGTCGACGGTTAACTACGGTGTCAATGTGGCCAGCACAACGACTTACCACCTTTACTTTCCCCCAACTAATGCCAAGTAGCCATTAGAATTGGCTGGACTAAAGGGCATGCTAAAAAAAAAACAACCAAAAATTCAAAATCACAATGACCCGAGATTCGAATCTGAAACTCCTAGGCAGCTAGGACTTTGTCATCATTTAGAGCCTGGGGGCGCGGGCTTGGCCTCTTTGAAGGCCCCTGCATTTTGAGTAAAATTTAATATGTAATGTAAAAAACATTTTGAACACATTTTGGGGGCTCCTCATGCGGAGCCCGAGGGCGTTTCCAATTTCTACCCATCCCACCCCACAATACGCCACTGTGTAAGGGTCTTCAAACTTCCACATTAAAATGCCACATCAGCATCTATAATTAGACTAATGAGTTACAGGTTTTAAATGAAATTTTACTCTTTGTTCCAAGACTTGCCCCTTTTTTAAAAAGTCATATTACTGATATTAAATATAAAAAAATAACAACAACAACAAAAGTTTGACTTACTTAAGGCTGCAACGCTGATGGCTGGATTGGACATGCACGAACTGATCTGGTTGACAAAGTTATTTATGTTCCTCTCTACGTTCGCTAAGCCAGACGCCAGTAGACATTGCAAGCAGAGGAGAAAAATCCAAGTCTTGGCCATTTTTTTAGCACTGGTGATGCTGTATGCTATGTGCTTTAGACGAGGCTTTTGGTGGTAAGAGGCTAAATAAGATAGATATTGGTTACAAATGTAGATCAATTATTAATAAGAGGCTAAATGAGACATATTGGTTACAAAATTAGATCTATAATAAGAGGCTAAATGAGACAGATATTGGTTACAATTGTAGGTCTAGAATAATAAGCTAAATGAGACAGATATTGGTTACAAATGTAGGTCTAGAATAAGAATCTAAATGAGACAGATATTGATTAGAAATGTAGATCTAGAATTAGAGGCTAAATGAGACATATTGGTTACAAAAGTAGATCTAGAATAAGAAGCTAAATGAGACAGATATTGGTTATAAATATAGATCTAGAATGACTTGAGTTGTGACAAAAGATGAAAACAGGAAAAACGTTTAAAACACATTTAGAATTAATATTAATGGCACAAATACACCGACTAAATAGATTAGTTAAAAAAGCATCTTATATCACTCAAATACACAAACTCTTGAACCAGTGGCGTAGCAAGGGATTTGGGGCCGGGAGGGGGCCCCTACATTTTGACATTCTTCATAATGACATGAGATAATTGCGTAATAAAATTTCGAACACTCATTGGGAGGGGGGGGGCTCAAATGGGGACCCGGGGGAATTTTTAAATTCTCCCCCCTCCCCGACCTACACAAAATGTAGAAGAAATGATCTGCTCCTCTCCATTGAAGCTAGAACAGAAACATTTGTAAACAACTTTATTCCTGTCGGGGTGTTTCAAGGTCATTCGTCTTCACGCACGAGTACAAAAAGTATTTCAAGGTCAATGGTTCAAGGTTCACAAAAGCTCTATTTATCAAGTGTTGTTTGTTCTCACCCTCCCCACTTAACTAGATAGATGGGTTATAGCAGAGGCGTTGGTGTCACCCGGGGCGGTTAACTCAGGTTAAGACTCACCCACCCTCGATCTTCTCCCCCCACCCCGATTTCCTCCCTCCCCCAAAACCTATCGTTAGTTTATCCTATTGGCATGGTACAGTGATCTAAATGCCTTCATCCTTTGATAGTTTATACAATGTAAAATGAGTGTCTTTTCTACATTAAAATTTCATTGTTTATGTCATTTAATCAATAGTTATTACACATAATACAATGTAAGAATATAAAAATTAGAAACAGACTTAACATCAACTGAAAATACTTTTTTTTATTAGACTTTTAAATTGTTTTACATTATACGAGTGTTTCTCAAACTTATACTAGTGACGCCCAACTAGCCAAAAAGTTATGTTAGCTGTCTAGCTACGGCTAACGTACCGGAAACGGGGCAGTGTCCCGACGCCAAGCGCGTTTTCTTGATTTCTGAGCGTTACAACCGGACTTTCTGATATCTATACAATCAAATACGACGCTTATCTTGTAACAAAAAAAGTGCAGGTCAAATATGCATTTTCACTGCACTTTGTTATAGTAATGGAGCCCAGCGATTGGTAGATAAACAGATTAATGTATAAAATCTTTTTTTTTTGCAAGAATGATGCCAAGCATTTCCTTGCATATTTTTTTCTTTTTTTTTTAGCTTTAGACATTTATAGTTATTCATTAATACGCAGTATTTTTTCATTGTAGAAAATGCTAGTCAAATAAAATTAATTGAGAAGAAGTAGGATAGGTAGATGCTGGCCTGAGATACATTTGAGGTAGTAGAGCATATTAGTTTGTAAAGGACTGGTCGTTGTAAGCTCATCCTCCTGTTCAGCAAGAGGTTTTTTAGCGGACTGGTTTAGTTCACGCAAAAAACAACAAAAAAGCGTCGATATAACGAATGATAGGCTAGGTACGTTTCTCGAGAGAAATAAGTTCGGATAGTAGTAGATTTTAGAATCGCGTTGAAATGTTTTCTTCAAAACAACTTTTTTAATCGAACTTATTGTTACTGTCTCTTGCAATAAAATAAGAAAGTCTCTAGTTAGATGATGAAACAATACCACGTCATTTAATTTCTTTAACATTTTTACCTGATTAATACTAAAAAAAAAACCAACAAAAAACGGAACATCTAAAAAGTAAATCTATTTGATTTTAGTCCTTAAATTTTTGTTCTCCGCTCCCTACCTTCGTGAGCAAGTAATGTTTTGGGCATTTGAACAAACAAACAAAAATGTAAAAAAAAAATATGGCCTTTATATATAGATGTCTATTTAGATAATAAACATAAGTAACAATGTTTCAGTCACTTTTTAAAAAAATTGTCTGATTTTGCAAAAGTGCACATTTTCCACTTGGGTGTCACCCTGTGGTGGGTGTGTGGGACGCCAACGGTCTGGAGTTGTGTTGTGAGCTCCTTTAGTAAATATTCTTATTATTAATTAACAATAATTTTAGACATCTTTCATGCTCATAGCATGCTTAGTGCTCTATGTGGGGGAGGGCGTATCTGGGAGGAAGTTTTCGTGCTGCCATCAGGAAATCAACTCTGCTCGAGCTGGGATTCAAACTAGAGCCCCCATGTTAGGTAGCCAAGCTCTAACCGAGTGGTTTTGTCTTCTGAGGCACAGATACGACCAAAAGAATCGATCTTCTAGCAGACGAAGTACGTCAAAACACCAAGAAAGTTCCTACCTAACAGACGAAATAGACGTCACTTCAATAAGTTGTTTAAAATGGTCATTATTTGACTTGATAAATCTCAAATATTGATTTATTACTGCTGCCCAAAATTTTCTTCCTAAAAAAGACCGCAATGGCAAGTCTCAAGTAAAAAAAGTAAACGCAGGTCTGCACCATAAAAGGAAGGGAGCTAAAAAATCTTTAGATTTAAATATAACAAGTGGACATAGAAATACCATTACAAACAGTAGGTCCTAATTCTCTGAAATCTTAAAATTCATTTTTTTTTCACGTTTTTACCATGTTTTCGACGACACATTTCCCTGATCACGTGGGTATCAACTTTAATTGACTGAATGTTTTGTTTTTTAAAAGAACAATTTTATCCTTGACCTTGACTCTGACGATTTTATTGTCTTTACGGAATCTATCAGACTGCGGCTTAGTTTGTCTAACGTCGTTCATGAGTACAAACTCATTATACACATGAGAAACTTCATTACACTTGATACCTCTCCCTGCGACTGACAATGGAATGTACTTAGTAGAGTCTAGATCTAGATCCAATCTCTGCCGCCGAATGGCGTGTATTTTAAAACGAAAATATCCATGAGGAAAAATCTGGACACTTTTTACTGTCAACAAAAGTAAATCTAAGATAACACTAATGTCTTTCATTACAATTTATTGTATCTATTATAATTAGGCCACGATCACTGATTTTATGACGAAACTAAAGGGGTTTATGGAAAGTTTTAAAAATAGGACCAGATGATATTTATTTTTAAAATTGTTTTGTCCTTTGCTCTGTTTCGGATTTAGATGACGTAAAGAGGTTGTTTATGGAGACAGCTTGCCGCCCAATGCGCCGAACGGCGCGGGAGGACCTAAGTCTAAGTCAGTAAAAAGGTTGTTGGCCTCTTTAGGTCGTAGAATGAGAACTGTTTATCTGGCACACTTTTTCATGTGGCTGTGGAGCCCTATTTTGTGAAAAGGTTACAGCAATATATATTCACATTTGACTCTAAAAACACCATTTATAAAATCATTAAAATTACAGATACTCCAGGGCATGACACAAGTAGAAACAACAGTCAAGACAACTAATGGCTTGGTCTAGTTTAAGTCTCTAATTAACAAAGCACAATTTGATTAGCAAACGGAAACGCGTCAACTTGACTTCTTTTATAAAAAAAAAAAAACGCTATACCAAGAACATTCGTTATATAGGGCCTCAACACTGACCTGCAACGTCACAAGCTGTGGGCAGCCTACGGGTTGTGGGCTTGCAGATCAGTGTTCGGGCCTTCTACGATTGATCTCGATTATACACAGTCGAATCCTAATAACCGAATGGTCTGGCTAACCAGATTCATCCGTATAATAGGATTTAATTCGGTACATAAGGAGTCAGTCTGAATAAGCAGACATATATATATAATATTTATAAAAATTATTTTATTTATAAAAAGATGTTCAATCATATAAAATAGACAATAGTGTCTAATTTTATATCTTCCATCCACATTTCCCTCTGAGAGCGCATACCTAAACACAGGACAACAACATACAAGTTTAATGCAGTAAAAGAAAAAAAGAATTAAAAAGTTATCCATCCACACAAGTCAGAATACCTTTTCTAGATCTAAATATCCGGGTAAGTACTCAGAATCATGTGAGCCCTAAAGTTGTTGCCTTGGGTTAGGCTTCTCCCGCCCTCCTGTTTCAGTTTGTCATCTGCTCACTAAGCCACATCCAGTAACCTCCCTTATTAATACTTTCAAACCGAGACTCTGCACGTTACTAAGAATAGAGTTCTAAATATAGCCTAAGCTTCGCGCGCGCGGAGATGACTCGTATTATTAAACTTCAAATAAATAATAAATTCACAATTTGGTGCCATTGATGTTACAATAAAATCTAACCTTAACGTTAGAATAAATGTATACTTTTAATAGGCCTATTTTTAATTTGTAGGTCTAAATTAAAAATGTTTATTCATACAGGCCTAGTATGAATAATAATAGTAATAATAATAATAATGACGATTGTTATTATTTATATTATTGCACTGGTAATATTTCGGCTCAGTCATGTAATTAAATTTGTAATAGATCTAAAAAAAGAAGTTATGTTTCTGTGGCATACATTTTACAAGAGTGTCATGTGGCCAGCACAACGACCAACCGACTTTACTTTTCCACAACTAATGTCAGGAACCCATTAGAGCTGGGTGGACCCAGAGGCTTCCAAAGATCCCGAAATTAAAAATCCCAGGCTTCACCAGGATTCGAACCCCGGTTCGGAAGCCAAGCGCTTTACAACTCAGCCACCGCGCCTCCAGTAATAGATCTAGACCAACAATAATTAATCTGTGCGATTAGAAATATTTTTACCAGTTGTATTTGGTTAGCGCATTTTCATGCTTTTAGCTTTCTCAAACGCATCCCTAAACGACTCTTGTATGGCCAACTAAGCGAAGTAAAGCGCTCGCAAGGTGGTCAAAGAAAACGCTTAAGGGACACCCTCAAAGAGCTTCTCTGAAGGCGTTCAGCATAGACCCAACCACCTGGGAGAGAGAGGCACATGACAGAGCATCATGGGCTCGCATTGTGAAAACTGGCGCACAGGTTGCTGAGAAAAAGAGAACAACGCTGGCAGAAGAAAAACGCCAGAGAAGAAAGGCAAGGCCAATGACAATAGCTCCAGCTGAAATAACCTGCCCAGTGTGCAGCCGAACATTCTGGGCTCACATAGGTCTCACCAGCCACATGAGGAGGCATAAAACCCCAGTACAAAGCCCTCAGCCCCCTGGATGACAAAGTGGTCATCATCGAACCACGATGGACGAACTATATATATATATATATATCACTTGTTGGACCAGTTGGGAAAAAAATGGGGGAGGGGAAAGAGAGAGTTTCTACGTGAATTTTTCTGTTAACACTTTTTAATGCATACAAAACTTGTTCCCTCATGATTCAAGCCTCCTCAACTTATACCACATCTGTCAAGTACGATTTCTTTACCTTGTTCGATACCAAACAAAATAATCAATTACCAAAAGCTAATAAATTAATTTTTTTAATCCTTGTTTTTTCAGGTACAATGTCACAATGACCCGAGATTGGAGTTTTGGAGCAATAAGGTGTATTAACTTTTTACCTGCTAGACAGACAGTCAGACAGACAGTTGTTATAAGCTTTGTCAAAAGTGAAAGACAAGCTACTCTACACCTTTCAGACCTTGTGATCTTTAGGGCCGGACGATGTAAAGATTATGTTTCTATCTCAGGCGGTTAACGAGTATGTCCAAATGTACGTCATGTACCTATTAGAGTTAACAAAAAACATGCATAGATGTAATCCTGCCGGACACAAAGGACTCTGGGCCACAAGGCTACAAAACAAATGAAAAAAGACAAACAATTAGCACAAAATAACTTATCTGTCCGATGTTGTTCTCTATCGAGGTAGAAAAGAAATGAGCTACGCTGGTTTAAAAGCGCGGGAAATTAGAAAGGGGCGCTGATGTCAGGCAAAGATGAATGGGAAAAGGGTGTAGTGTTAGTGCCCATCTCATTTGCTTATATGCATTTCTATTGTATTGTCTATACAGTCGTTCACCCATGCAGAAGCAAATATTTGTTTTTTGAGTCTTTGAACCTTTTAGAGTTGGGTTGGCTTTATAGGCGTCCTAAAAATCCATTAGTTCAAAATCCCAGTCTCTTCCCCATTGGTTCATAAGTCAAGCGCCTAACCACTCAGCTAAGCCCTTGGAAATGGACTATCATTGCTTTGTATCCCCAGAAATACACTGGCATAACTTAATATCCAGAGTAAGGTAAAGGTGGGTAAAGAGAGATTAATAACTACTGCATGCCTGATCTAAACAATTACAATTGATAAAAGCTTTGTTTAAAAAAAAAAAGTTTGTTTTTTTTTAAAATGTTTTTCTTGTTTTATAAGCATACTAGCCGAATATGACCCGTGGCCTGCCGGTTTTACCCGATTTGTAAAAAGTTTTGATCTTTAATAGATCTAAATTTAGGTATTTTATTTTATTTTTAGCTGGCAAGGGGGTATTGGACATACACTACGGTCTCAACTATGATCTAAGGAACATTTAAGCCAAGTTTTATCTAGAATAGTCAAACGTTTTGATTTCTATGTGGTACATACACACACAGGGGCGGCCTTAGCAGTGCGCGGGGCCCAGGGCGAGTGTCATATGCGGGGCCCAATAGATATATCGTAACATCACGCTAACGGGCTCTACCGCTTCTAAAGCTGTTGGCGATTATGTTGATTCATCTATACTTTCTTAATCAAATTGTTTTTATTTCTTTTGTATGATTTTTTGTCTGACTCTCTAACTCTTTGTCACAACTCTCCTTTCACTGAATTTCAGATAGTCGTTTATTTCATAAGCAATTTTCTTTGTTGTATTCAGTGCACCAGAAAAATCTTTGACCCGGTACTTTCTAAAAAGTGCAAGATGGCCTTTGCATGTCAGCAGGTTGCAACATTTTGCTCACAGTACTCATAACAAATCAAATATCATACTATAAGATAAAGCGGATATAAAAAACTCATTAAAGCTTCCCCTTGTTAAAAATTCGCTAGACATTCGGCTTTACTTTTCCCCAATTGATCATTTGCAGTGTCAACGACAGTCAATAGCGCATCCCAGAATTCTTTCGTTTGATGGCGCAACATATGTGTTTCTGACAGTGATTTTGTTGTCATGAAAGGCAAAAGGCACTGTGTCTTACGAATTTTTTTCACTTTTCAGATGACGCAACAAAACCTTTATATAAAAAAATCTCTGTATGATATCAAAAAAAGTCACAGCTTGAGAGTTACATTTAGCTATGTCTCCTAAAACAAATTTCAGATTATGGCAGCCGCACGGAGTGTAAAATGATTGACTGTAAATGTGAATAATGTGCCCCTTTAATGCCTTAGTGCTTCATTTTCGTACCATTGTCATATCCCTGGATACGACAGTCGGCGATGTCCAGACGAAGGTTCTCCAGCACGGCGAGAAGAGCCTCTGACAAACACTTTCCTGTTGCGTTTTCAACATCTACAAAGTTCTCCACCTTGACGTCTGTATCTGATACATCCACAAAACGCAATAGAAGGGACAACTGCTCCTTGATTGATTTTATTAATAACTTTCCCTTTTACCTTTGATCCCATCAGGTCCATAAGCTCGTTTTAAATAATTTGCCCGATATATGGTCGTGAGTTACGGAGTTCTCAATTAGTCGAAGATGGTTGAGTAGAATTGGGCCAGCATCTCAACCAAGCCTAAAATTGACCGTTGTTTGGTACATAAAGTTGATCTGTTCTCCCACGAAATGCTTGTTGTTCAGACTTCGCGCCTTTTCAGTATTTCTTTTGTAATTTGTTCTAGCATCCTGTTATCCATTGGGCTACCATTGGACAGAGCTCAATCCAAACACGCTGACACACACTGAACGTGATTCACAAAACATCGTGCTGCCGACGTTTATTACCAAGATGCTTCCAGTCACAGTAACTTTTATTTGTTAATTTCCATCCAGTAGCTATCGTGCCAAACAATTTACAAAAAAAAAATACAATACTTGGTATAAGAACAAAGAGTGAGATAGGAGCTACAGTAGTTCATTTCATTGACTTTCGCAGCTCCGACATTCGTGGAAAGGTTTAAAATAAAATTGATGACAAAAATACTCCCGCGTTTTTTTGTTTTTTTTTGTAATCTTTAAGACTCGACTGGTCATAAGATGAAGTCTTTACCGAAACTGAACGGTATTTTGAAACCAAAAATGTCATATTAAGAGTTATATAGCAATTGGTATATTATCATATCAAATCATGCGGTATCAAATATCCTAGTTTATGAAAACTGATCTGGTTATCAAAGCTGACGATGACAATGGAATCTCAGATCGCGGCCCCCCCCCCCTCATCAGGCGCGGGGCCTGGGTGGTTGCCCCACTTGTCACCGTCTAAGGCGGCTACTGCACACACACACACACATACATACATACATACATATATACATACATAAATGCATACATACACACATACATGCACCTTACATTCTACTTTATGTATTGGATTTCAATGAATATGGAGCAATGTCAGTGTATCTCCAATGGAGTCATCTCTCTTCCAACTAGGGATCTAAAATTATAATTGTCTATTTCAAATGGAAATGAATTGATTTTTTTTTCCTTTGGACGCAAAGCTATGAGAGTGTATTTTAGATGAATCAATGCCCAAACGACCACATTTATTCACCTAGCTCTACCATGCTCTATGCACCTCAACCAAAACTCAGACGCATTTCGCAATGATAAATGGACGTGGCAGCGATGCTCACATTGCGGTCACGTGACGGAACCTACCTGGAAGTAACAAGAGCAGACTTTATGCCTTGACCTCTCCTGCTTGTCTTGTTTTAGGGCTATGTGTGGATGGAAGTGAGGGTTGTGGGTAAAGACATGATAGGTAAACAACTACTTAAGAATGTATTGCACACAGTGGCGTAGCTAGGAATTGGCCATCATTTTGGGGCCCGGGGGGATCAACCTCTGAGGGACACTACATTTTGACATTCGACATCATCACATGATATACTGGAGTAATATTTAATGTAAAACAAATAATTTCGAACACTCATTTGGGATTTTCAAAATCACCCCAATCCCCCCCCCCCCCCCCAACCACAACAACGCCACTGATTGTACACTTGAAAAAAAAAAGAGAGAGAGAGAAAGAGAGATAGCATGTTATTTTAAATATATATATATATATATATGACGGTTATGGAAAACGGTTAACCCTGGTTAACCCACTGCCGCAGCAAACTACCTTTTTATTATGAGAACGTCACAGACGGACACTTCTTTACCAAAGAGTTACTAACCGTAAGATGACCCTTTCTGTCGCGAAAGAGAATGGATGCGCATCATCTTGCGACCAGATAAATCACTAGTTTTGGGTTCTTCTGATGTTAATAAACAAGCCGATATGGAGCGGCAAAGATTGCCACAGTTCCTGCATCCATGGATGTTCCTGTTTTAGGCACTAGTGGATCTAGAACTTTGGAGGGGGGGGGGGCGATTTTTTTCCAAACCCTAACGCCCAGTATAAATGTGCGTACAGCATATATATATACATGCTCATATGTCTGTATGAGAATAAATTTAAAAAAAAAGCTGTGTTTCTCTTCCTTCGGCGAAAAGAAAAAAAGTCAGGTTGAGGCCTTTCTCTTGATAACTTGGTGGTTTGGGGTAGCGTTAAAATTGATTGCATTTGCAGTTAGGTTTTATACATTAACATTTGAATATTTATCAAGTAAACGCATTAATCAAAAGATACTTATAAATTAGAAATTTGTAATATGTATCCGCCAAACAATGTCTACCCAATTTGCGCGCACTAAAACGGTCGAATTTAGCACAGAGCGTTTAACAATCGTTCTATTCACTGCTGACCAAATTCGACGTTTACCATAAAGTGATTAATTTTGTTCAGTTTGTCCACAAGAAACTTTGCCTTGTTACAGAAACTCTACTTAGTCTTGCAAAACTCTAAAGAAAGAGTGGTTAGACATACATAAAATAAAGTAGGTAGCAGTTTAAACTTACATTGGGTATGAGTTATAGGCTTTTTGTCAATAGAAGAATCTGAGATTCATAAAAAGATTCATAAAAGGTTAGGAAAAGGTGACTAGGGAAAAACAATATTTGGTCTCACAACTCATCTCATTTGTTCTATTTATATTGTTTAAGACAAGGTCTTTGAATAAATTATTGCAAAAAAAATAAATAAATTCATACCTACACTAGAAACTTGTGAATGACAAAAAAAAACCCTGTCGCCTTTAAAAGTCATTTGTCTGCGAATAAAGGAGAGGGTGGTGGTAGTTGAAAGTAAACGATACCGGGTCCTAAGAAGGGAAGAACTGTTTTTGACACATTCGCAACCTGGCGACTGCTATTCACGAAAAACCGCTAGCTGTTCAAACCTTTGTATTTTAGTTTCGGTATTTCCTCAAAGGGCGGCAGTCTACATAAAAAGCATTAAAAAAATATCTAATTCCGTGTTTTTAAAACAACACTTTTCTTTTTCCATAAGTCTATTTATTTTTAATACGCCCGTGGTCATTTCCACTTCCTTTTAGAAGCGGTCTAAATAAAAAACAAAACTAATCCTAATAGCTCTAATAAGATAGATCTAGAGTCTTTGTCTTTTTTTTTCTAGAGAGAGAAAGAGAAAGTATGCCAAGTATTACTGTAAAATAACAGAATAACAAAAAACAGTTGTTGGCGGTGGTGGGGGTAGGAGCGGGAAGGGGTAAGTAATAGTGCTACTAAAATTAACGGGCCCAAAATATGAGAGCGTGTATGTGTCAGCGACGCATTATGAATCGAGTCTTTCCAAATCAAGTCAAAAGTCTATGTGAGAGAAATTACGATCCGCAGTTAAAAAACATAACAAAATGGAGGTTCAAGAGAGCGAAGAGAGAGATAGAGAGAGAGAGAAAGAGAGAGAGAGAAAGAGAGAGAGCGAAAGAAGGAAAAAGAGAGTAGGCAGTAAAATCTCATTGTAACAGATACACTAATTCACGGGCTAAAAAAGTACATCGTTAACATGTGGTCCATTTGTTATTAAAAAAGTGGGTGTGTTCCGGCTATAATAAACAATATAATGCCTGGGAATAAATCAGCAGGCGTGGCAGGTATGTAAGTGCTAGTTAGTATGTCTTATCTTATTTTCTTATCTTAAATGATACAGACGTTACTTCAAAAAAGAAGATGATTACGTCCTACGTGTCATGCATTTAGTCATACATATTAACCTATGACCTAAACTCACTGGTTTTCTTGGCTAGTTCTAGATATATCTTGATATAGGCCTACAGTAAAAAAAAATTCTAGATATACTGTAAAAAATCTAGATCTAGCTTAAAAATCTTAATCTAGCTATTATGTCTTTTTAAAATACAAGTCAGATAAAGAGGATCAATAAACATTACTAACCCGAGTTGATTTAGCATTAATTTAAATAATTAATTCCATATGACGTCGAAGGAAAAAAAAATACTACGTCACACGGCCTAGTTAGACAAAAACATGTCTTCATCCATACGAGCCAGTTATCGACCGACAAAACGCACAAAAATAAACCTCTTTTATTCTGATGGTGGCATTAAAAAAAATAATAATAAAATCTGATTATTTTTACAATTTTGAGGGAACTGATAGCACTGTGTCTTGCAGATGCTTGTCACGCTACTGTATGAAAGTCATTGTATAAAAAGTCCATTTAAAAAAAATGTGCGTGATATTTACATACAAAGTGCATTATTAGCCTTTATAAGAAAACATAAATGTTTCCTTTTAATTTTAGCAGCCAGTTGACAAAAAAAAGCACAATAAACTAATATTTACATTTGTTGTGAACATTTCTAATACATTTTATAAATATATTTGACTTAATGATACTGAAAATACACAAAAACATTTGTCCTTCCTTGTTAGCATATAGTAAGTAACATTACCTCCCTTACATTTACGTAATTCTTTTAGAATTGGTGTATTTTTATGAAAAAATTGCTTGCATAATTAATTTTATAAATTAAACGGTTTGCTTTTAGAAAACCAAAAGTAGCCGCTGCAGCTAAACTTTTTAAGCTGCATCGCAAGGTTAAATAATATTTTTGATATCTCTTCTAGTTTTCGAGATCTGAGTGTGACAGACGGACAGACGGACATTTTGCACCAACCTAATAGCGGCTTTTCCCCTTAGGGGGCCGCTAATAAATTACTCAGACACAAACACAAGGCACATTTCTTATTCTATTTTTCTAGGACAAAAGTGTACAAATGCTCTTTCTTTCTTCCTTAGTCAATAAAGTAACACGTAGAACTCTATTGACACAGGGACGCGCGTAGGACATAGGCCTAATCATCTTCTCTTTTCAGCAACGTCTGTAATTTATAAGGTCAGATAAAAAGAGACATTTGTAATCTTAAGTCCACATAAACTGAAATGTGATCAGCTTTGAACCTTGTGGTGTTTAAAAATATATGCCATGTGGAGACAGATGGAAAGGTTTAACTTGTGCTATTACAAATCGTTTAAATTTATCTTTATTTGTTGTTACTTTGAGTTGTTACTTTGACCATTTTGCAAACGTCCGTGTGTGTTTATTCATTTATTCAAACTATCTTATGACTAAGACTAACACTTAGACTAAGACCAAGACGGCTTTATTGATCCTTACGGAAATTTCTTGTTTACAATGACTCTCCTATAAAGACAACGAAAGCGGTAATTCCCTGTTGACATCATTTACAGATGCACATTATAGCCTAAGAGAAAAATAAATTTAAAGCCAAAATTAATTTTACGACAATGAAACATTTGCAAATCTTTATAAAGATCAAACTCGAGTTTTACCAATGTGGCCAATATATTTATTTATATAGATCCATTGAAATTTTGGAGAAAACCAATAGTGCCGTTTCCAAATAAAATGTGCATCTATATATATATAATTCTCTTCATGGCTCAAGAGTTTGGTGAAGAAGAAGAAGAAGTAAAGGAAAGATCACTCTTTTATTTCTGAAAGTCGGACGTATAGAAATACCCTATGAAAAAAAACGGAGGGGGTGGGGGGTGGGGGAGAACAAGTTGTATTCACCCGTCACAAAATAGCAGGGCCGGACTGTTGTGACCAAGAAAGATCACTTTTCTTTTATTTCTTCCTCACGTAAATTTAGCGGCGTAAAAAGAGAGGGGGGGGGGAGAACAAGTAATCTACTCTGTATTCACCCGTCACTAAATAGCAGGGCCGGACTCAACCATTGTGGGGCCCTATGCGAAACGGATTTCTCGGGGCTAGCTAAGTTTGGGTAAGGATACGGATAATAAGTGAAATTTAAGAATTTGTATTAGAAAATAAATTTGTCTTTACATTTTATTCATTCTTTACTACGTACATAACTACTTTACGAGCCTTGCGTGTAGTGAAGTCATACAGTATATCATAACAATTCTGTTTCCTACTTAGATCACGCTCAGTAGCAAGAATTACCAAATGTTTCAATCTGTCTTTGAGAATTGTTGACCTCAAGTAATTCTTTATTAGTTTGAGGCGCGAGAAGCTTTTTCACTAGAGTCCACAATTACGGATATTGAATAATGAGGTTTTTATTCATCGCGCGTCGGATTGGCGTTTTCCATTATGAATGACACCCTAAAATTACATTTTTTAAATATATATTTCAGGAATTTTTTTTTCGAGTTTTCAAAAGATTTTTAATAAATTCCGGATATTTCCATGACTTTTTCGTATATTTTCCAATTTCAGGAGATTTCAAGGAGCTCCTGGTAAATCAAGAGGCTGCCTGAATTCTGTTAGAAGTTATAAAATGGTTTAATTTAATAATTTACACCTAGAATTAGCGCGGGTCCTTAGAAAATGCGGGGCACGCTGCGGTCACATAGGGGCCTAAGGCCGGCCCTGCAAAATGTTTGTAAAATGTTTTACATGTTTCGGATGTTCCTTCAGAGTTGAAGATAGTTTACTTCCTAGTCCAAACCTCGACGGGGGATGGGAGCGGGCAGGGTTTGAACCATCGACCGTCGATAAATCCGAACGACAGTCCAGCGCGCAAACCGCACGACCAGGCAGCCATCCATAACGGCGTATGCTACGCCGTGGGTCAACTAGTTTACATTTAATCTATTATAAACGCTTAGCCAGTAACAAGTTTTTTTTTATTGTTGATTTAACTTCTTTACATCTATAGTATTGACCTTACCCTTCCAAACGCTCTCTCCCTCACACGTGACACACGATTAAGAAAGCCATGGTATACTCGTGGCTACTACTCACTACAGGACGCTCTCGTCATGGGAGCCACTCGGTGCTCAAAGGTGACCGGTTTCAACACTTTTGTAATTGCTTAACAGCTTTCACTCACGTTTATAGTAATATCCTGGCTTCAGGACCTACGAACACCAGTTCCTCTTGTTAGAGTATTGGATAACAAAAACGTATATCTTACAACGGGCTTCCTTAATACGACTGAAGACTTTGGAGTGTTTGACCCAGAGAAAGGTAAATGTAAATTTGTGTGTTTGCTTATATTAGCAATATGTAAAAGCTGATACTTTTAAAGCCATAAAATAAATCATGAAATAAAACCAATTGACGCTTCTTTCTAACCCAACACTTGGATGTCATTTCCTTTTAGTCTGCCATCGTTTTTTCTTCATTTTTGATGATCAGTTTTTGTTCCCAGTGTTTCTATTGAATATTTTTTTTTCTGATGAAAAATCCATTCTTACATTTTAACATTAATATTCAGTTAATTCATTTTAAAATAATGTACACATTTCTTTGAACCTTTGGCTTCTGCTTAAAATTTACTAGACTTTGTTATGAGGTGTTTGGTAAGGTCTAAATCCATTGTTGTAACGTCATATAGCCAGTATTGATTTCAAAGCTAAAGTTATTCACCTTAATAGATTCTTTAGTTACTAAACTCTTTCTCTTATAATTGTCGATACCAACATTGATTTGATCTCAATAAATTAATTACATTTTTGTTTTTTATAAACTTTCATTGGTATTATATAAAAAGAAACTGCATTCCTCTATAATTCTATGCCTAATAAAACATTTTCTGATAATATAGAAAAAGTTATTGAAGTTTAATCATAACAGGGTAGTGAAACACAAATGGGTTAAATGAATACATTCATCGGAACGTGGAAAATATGTACGGAAAGAAACAGTTAATAAATATAGTTTATAATTATAAGATTGTGTTCGAGTTTGACAGTTGAGGATGATTGCATCGCAAACCAATTTGTGACCTGATGAAGACAAAGGCATTTTCCGCCAGGGATCTTTTTAACATTTTTTTTTGTCGTCTGGACCTCTCTTTGGTAAGGCCTTTTATTTTGGTCTCAAATGTGTGTCTCACGACCTTGCTCAGCGCAATCCAGCTGTCTCTTTCAGAAGCGATCGCAAAAAAAAAAATAATACATCGCATACAGTCATCTCAGTACTACTTAGTAAATATGTTGGCTAGGGTATAGAAATAATGATATTCTTTTGGAAGCCGAGTGGACTGTAGATGGGGTTATCAGAGATCCCATTAAGCTTCTGAACATAGGTATTTGCACCAGCTATACGAAAATCCCGAAAAACCACACAATACGTCAAACAACCGTCAAACTATTTATAGTGATACCAGTGATTATCAAAGTGACGCCCCTCCCCCCAAACTTTTGAGTAACAAAAATAGAAAATATCCCTTACAGGACGTCTTAGTTGACAAGATCTGTGCTAAGACGTACGTACGCTAAATGTAACTGGAAAGGTCTCACATAATAATATTGGCTGGTGCTGCCTCTTTCTTTACCAGATTTAATCTGATCTGCAGCTTTTTTTTTACCAGATCAAATAGTGGGCTCTAAAGCGAGAAGACACGTCAATATTGGCTTGTCCAGTCCTTGTTTTTATATTTTTCTTTTGCGCCCTTTTTTACTTTGAAAAAAGTGAACTATGAAGCTCAGAACTTAAGAAAACGCTTGACAAGCTGGCCCCCACCCTGGACCCCACTGGCGCAGTTTATAGCTCTACATAAGACTCCTTTGCTTCGCCAAGAATTTCTTCAAAAAGAAACATTTATAGCATACAAAGTACTTTGATAAAAGAATAAACAAAACACCATTTTCGGGTACTGTGAGTAACATTTGTTTTCTCAAATGCAAAAAATATATTTGATTTTATATTTGGACAATACAATAAGAATATTGATCTAATTTAACTCTTTTAAATGACAAAAGCTTATTTGTATTTGATAAGGCTTATATAACTTCACTGTGGTCACCGGTTTGATGGACATTGGACGAGGCTCATGGAGTCATCAATCAAGGACCTATGATCAATACTTGTCGTATCTAAGACAAGTTCTGAGACTGGACGTCAACCTGGTTGTGTACGTGGACAGGAAGGGTCAAGATTTCGTAGAGAAAACGAGACGTGGTCGAGAGAGGCATACAAAGATTATAGTCATGGAACTCGTTGACTTTCCCTACTATAGGTATGTGACTTTGTATGTATTGTCAAGGAAACTAACAAAATGACTGAGCCAACTATGAATTGGGGTCTGTTTAACATTCACATTAACGGAGCGGAGCAAGCTCTACTATTGAACTGTTTCAATACGCTTGTTACAATACCTCTACTCAGGTCGCACATTCCTAGCAGGGAAAACTTGGGTGGACGCGGTTCTCGAAAACGACTTGAACCATTTTGTTAAAAATGTGACAGCTGATGAACATTATTGGGAAAAGAATAACTAGATCGTAGCATGTAGGCTCCATTCATTAAAGAGCTTAATCATGGACTTAATAAATAAATGCTCAGGTACATTTTGCGCATCGTGATCTAAGTCTAGATCTAAAGGTGTGTCATTAGAATATTATAAAATTCTAGCTGATTTTGACATTTGCTTGACAGGTTTTTTTCTAGGTAAAGGGGGATGGGGGGGGGGGGGATAAACTATTTTCCATTTTTTAAAATAGATAACATACATTAGTTATCAAAAGCAAAATAATTGCTCTTCAGGTTGTAAAAGGTCGCAGCACAACAGAGCAAATCCTAAACCTCAGAATACTCTGTGAAAAATACCTACAACACCAAGAGAATCTTTTCCATGTCTTTATTGATTTCAAGAGAGCTTTTGATCGAGTATGGCATGGTGCACTCTGGGCGACAAAGGAAAAGTACATCAATAAAAACATACTTAAGTTATCCAGAACCTCTACAAGGAGGCCACCAGTGCGGTGTACTTCAACAATAATATTGGAGACTGGTTTAAAACCACTGTTAAAGTAAGTTAAGGCTGCCTACTTTCACCAACACTCTTCAATATCTTCCTTGAAAGGATAAAGGAAGATGCTCTCGAGGGCTATGAAGGCACTGTTAGCATTGAAGGAAGAATAATCACTTAGACTGATGGCCTAGCAGGGACAGAAGAAAAACTAAATGACTTGTTGATGCGCATATGGGATGCAAATAAATCCCTGAAAAATAAATTATACCAATATCCAACAGGGCCTTAAAAGGGGCATCAGTATTGGAGGTGAAAAGCTGACTAGTGTCAGTAGATTCAAATACCTCGGAGCCATTGTCTCAGATGAGAGAACGAAACCTGAACTACTGGCCCGAATTGCACACTCCACAGCAGCCCTTTCAAAACTTAAAATAATATGGAAAGACAAAGGCTTAGCCCTCGGCACCAAAATCAGACTGATGTCTCTTTGGTCATGGCCAGATACTTATAATCGTGTGAGTCCTGGACGCTGACTGCAGAGTCAGAGAGGAGGATCCTAGCAATGGAATTGACATGCTACAGAAGGATCCTAGGTATCAAATTCAAAGACTGCATCACAAACCAGGAGATTAGAGACAGGGTTACTGCAGCGATTGGACCCCATTATGAGGCTAACTATCGTAAACAAAACGCAAGCTAAAAATCTATGACCAAATTACAAGGTCTTCGGGGCTCGCAAAGACATTCCTTCAGGGAACAGTACCAAGATAAGGAGAAGAGGCAGATAGAGAAATCGATGGAACGACAACATAAAAAAATGGGCCGGACTGCCATTGAAAGAGGTTCTAAACCCCCCGGGTTCGCTGTTCTGCCTCATCGTGGCACCCGGGTGGAAACGGCTATTTGAGGAGATAGCTAGGCAAAATGAATGGCAAAACATAACTCCCGTGGGGATGCCCATGGGTAGACGAGAGTCCACCCCTTACACGGGCGGGGTTGTAAAAAAGTCCTCACAAAAAAACTGTCACACATCCATGCGCCGTTCCTCAAAGGACCGTTCCATAAATGGCGGTTCCCTCACGGTTAGCTTGGTACAAAGAAGGAAGATGACGGAGGCTCCCAGTGCTCCTAGGCCTTCGGCCATGTGTCGGAGGCTGAAGACATTGGATACAGCAATGCTTTATATAGGCATTGACTAGGGTCGCTCTCAAACAGAACTGTGTTCCCACAGGTTTGTTTTTCTTTTTTTACTGTTACGGCTGGACGACCTAACAGGTTTTTTTCTTTTCAAACTTTGAGCTCGAAGAGCCTTCGGCTCAGCTCAGACGACAATCAAACGGTTCTAAACCAAAAGACAGAAAGGAATGGAGAAAGACAGTCACAAATCTTGCATGGTGCCCCAACGGTCCAACAGACAAAGGGATAGGTAAAGGTAAAAGTTGTATAAAGGAAGTATTGTTTTTAAATGTTTCATTTTTCTGGTTTGCAATTTCTCTGCCATTTGTGTGTGTGTGCTCTTGTTAATGTACCTTGATGTTGTGTTTATTGATCTCAGTTATTTCTACTCTTCACTTGGCACACAGCTCACAAGTACTTCTTGCCTGTATACACATGTCCACATTTTGTATAATGTCAGATACAAAGAACGTATAGCTGAAATCATGAATAGTACAGAGTATAAGACGGATACTGTTCTAGTCCAATATCATCTATGTGAGTCTTACATTCCTGAGTATGGTATCATCACATTGTCGAAAATGTATTTTATAAATAGGCTAGTAAGTCTTGTTAATAAGTCTAGTTAGTAAGTCTAGTTAATAAGTCTAGTTAGTAAGTCTAGTTAATAAGTCTAGCTAGTAAGTCTAGTTAGTAAGTCTAGTTAATAAGTCTAGTAAGTAAGTCTAGTTAATAAGTCTAGTTAGTAAGTCTAGTTAGTAAGTCTAGTTAATAAGTCTAGTTAGTAAGTCTAGTTGGTAAGTCTAGTTAATAAGTCTAGTTAGTAAGTCTAGCTAGTAAGTCTAGTTAATAAGTCTAGTTAGTAGGTCTAGTTAGTAAGTCTAGTTAATAAGTCTAGTTAGTAAGTCTAGTTAATAAGTCTAGTTAGTAAGTCTAGTTAATAAGTCTAGTTAGTAAGTCTAGTTAATAAGTCTAGTTAGTAAGTCTAGTTATTAAGTCTAGTTAGTAAGTCTAGTTAATAAGTCTAGTTAGTAAGTCTAGTTGGTAAGTCTAGTTAATAAGTCTAGTTAGTAAGTCTAGTTAGTAAGTCTAGTTAATAAGTCTAGTTAGTAGGTCTAGTTAGTAAGTCTAGTTAATAAGTCTAGTTAGTAAGTCTAGTTAATAAGTCTAGTTAGTAAGTATAGTTAATAAGTCTAGTTAGTAAGTCTAGTTAATAAGTCTAGTTAGTAAGTCTAGTTATTAAGTCTAGTTAATAAGTCTAGTTAGTAAGTCTAGCTAGTAAGTCTAGTTAGTAAGTCTAGTTAATAAGTCTAGTTAGTAAGTCTAGTTAGTAAGTCTAGTTAATAAGTCTAGCTAGTAAGTCTAGTTATTAAGTCTAGTTAGTAAGTCTAGTTAATAAGTCTAGTTAATAAGTCTAGTTAGTAAGTCTAGCTAGTAAGTCTAGTTAATAAGTCTAGTTAGTAAGTCTAGCTAGTAAGTCTAGTTAATAAGTCTAGTTAAGTCTAGTTAGTAAGTCTAGTTAATAAGTCTAGCTAGTAAGTCTAGTTAGTAAGGAAAATCTACCGTAGCC
This sequence comes from Biomphalaria pfeifferi, assembly GCA_030265305.1. Taxonomy (NCBI): domain Eukaryota; kingdom Metazoa; phylum Mollusca; class Gastropoda; family Planorbidae; genus Biomphalaria; species Biomphalaria pfeifferi. Next base: position 2,650,469 of record JASAOG010000024.1, read on the forward strand.
AGTATTTGAAGTCTAGCCAGTAGTGAAAGTACGTCATAAACCACAAACAGCATTGTTAAATCATCTATGTCATTGATCAATACAGAATTTTAATCTTGGAAATAACATCGTATTTACAATGAGGATTTGCGTCTCTTACTAATCTTCTTTGCATTTCGATTTTTAGGATCTGGTTAGCAATTTTTTAAATTTTATAGCAATAAAAACAAGACAAAGTACATACTTAGAAAGCGATATTGATAAATGCGGATGCGGTATTAAAAAACATTTAAAAAAAAAACGACTAGAAAATCAATGGAAGAAATTGTATCATCACTAGAGACCAGTTCATCACTGTGAAGGGTAACATAGTGAAAGGTCAATGTTTCCAACTGAAAGATAACGAGAATAAAAAGAGAGATTGTTTTTCACATAAACTCAGTTTGGCCCATGAGTTCGAATTGTAGGTATAATAGCGGGTTTCATTATTTTTAGCCTAATTATCAGAATATCTGAACTAAAAGCTACCATAGCCTCCCTCCCCCTAACAGAATGCTTTTTTAAAGTTTAAATGCGGTACTTCAATTTTGTTATAGAAAAATATGCAATGGAATAATATATGTTCTTAAAACATTCCTCGAACCTACTCAGGGCGTTCCTTCCGGTCTCCAGCTGAGTAAAGGGAGTCCAACGATTTTTTTTTCTTATTGAGGGGGTCGATACCAGTAAAAGTTTGAGAAACACAGTTTTAGTTCATAGATTCTGATAGTCTAGTTGAAAATGTTGAAATTTGTCTGTTTACTTGCATTTCGGACTCGTAGGCGGAGTCGGGGTCCACTTGAGTTTATGTAATAAAACAAACTCATATACCTATACAAAAAGGGTGACAAGTCTAACTGCTCCAACTATCGAGGCATTACACTTCTGTCAGTAGCAGGAAAGATCTTTGCTCGAGTATTGCTCGACTGACTAACCAACTCTTTAGCGGACGAGGTGTTATCTGAGAGCCAATGTGGCTTCAGAGCCTGTAGAGGTACACATGACATGATAATTGTTCTGCGACAATAACAAGAAAAATGCAAAGAGCAGAACCTAACCTATACACTGCCTTTGTGGACCTAACCAAGACTTTCGACACGGTCAGTCGCGATGGCTTGTGGATGATTTTGGCCAGGCTGGGATGCACACCTACGTTCCTATCCTATCTTCGACGTCTATAATCCCATACAAAAACAAAGGAGATTGTCATAATGTAGCTTCTCTATGCCGATGATTGCGCCATGTTAGCTCACAATGAACATGATCTCCAGAACGCGGTCAACGAATTCGCATACGCTACCGCCTCTTTCGGTTTATCTATAAACCTCGGGAAAACAGAAGTCATGTTCCAGAAGTCACCCAATAAAACCTACTCAGTCCCAAGGATCACCGTAAACTTAAACGGACAGCCCCTTAACGTGGTAGACCACTTCACATTTCTGGATAGTATAGTCTCAAATGACGCCTCACTTTCAAGGGAAATTGATAACCGTCTGGCCAGGGCCAGTAACGCTTTTGGACGCCTTCAGGCGAGAGTTTGGAGGAATAAATCGCTCCGCCTGCCTACAAAAATTAGTGTCTACGAGGCTGTGGTTCTCTCAACCCTTCTGTATGGACCTGAGACATGGTAGACACTATACAGAAAGCAACTAGGACTACTTGAGCGCTTTCATTAAAGGTAGTTGCGATCCATCATGGACATACGATGGCTAGACCGCACTAAAATCAACGATGTCCTTGCGAACTCCGGTATGGACATTATAGAGGGACTTCTTATGGTCCGACAGTTACGCTGGGCAGATCACGTATCCTGTATGGGAGACGAACGTATGCCAAAGGCAGTCTTTTTTGGTGAGCTAAAAGGTGGTCGACGTAACAGAGGCGCCCCACGGAAACGCTTCAAAGACCAGCTTAGGCGCCAACTAGTCTTAGCTGACATAGAAGAGAGCACCTGGTTGCATGTCGCCTCAGAACGAGATAGCTGGAGGTCACTTACAAAGGCCGCGGGATACACATTTGAGACCAAAAGAAAATCCGCTGCCGAAGACAGGTGCAGACGGCGAAAAGAAAATTTAAATCGACCACCTGCGGACAATGGTTATGTTTGCACTGCTGTGGCAAAATATGTAGGTCATAGCTGGGGCTGTGCAGCCACGGGAAATACTGCATTCATCACTAATCTTCGGACTCGAATAAAACCCTTATTATTATTATATCTACTCAGTATCATAGTGGTATCTAGTACTTACTAATTTTACCCCGTCCCTTTCTCGGATCAAGTTGAAACTTTACACAATTATTCATTGTCGGTGACAATACATGAATCAATCAAAATATTTACCAAGGCTGGACGCAATAAAAAAAAGTGACGATCAGGACCTTGTGCATTATGGAGTAACAGATCTCAGGCTTTAAAATACTTTAAATAAACATTTTGTATGTAGGTAAGAAGACTTAGTAGCTGTAAATACACAGTAGATCAAAGCTAAAGATATTCGTGCTGTAACTCTCCAAGCCTGTTCATCTACCTGCCTTGTAGAGTGGAGATCCATGGGCGGATTTGAGTATGAGAATGTAAACTCTCTTTGTAATAAAGACTTTTTTTTACAAAGCTTCTGTCAGCTCACTCTGTCTGTCTGTCCGGTTAAAAAGTGTGTACTTGTTATATCTCCCACACCCATTCTCGAATCAAGTTGAAACTTTGCAAAATTATTCTTTGACATAGGCAAGACGAATCGATAAAAAAAGTAACCACTTTGTCAATTAATTACTGGTATTTTGTTTGATACCAACTAAAAAAATTATTCGTTCAGTATCTACAGGTATGGCTAAATTTGTTGGGTTTAGTCCCCTCAAATCATTGTTAACGCTATTTCTCCCTCCTCACGCGTTCTCCTATCAAATTGATACTTTAAACAATAATTTATTGTTTCTAACAAAACAGGAATCATTAGAAAAATAGCTTGTAAATTATTGATAGTTATAGTTTTAAGGGCGGAGTTCTTCCCCTTTAGATAAGCTTTGCTTTGTTTTTAAAAAGGACTTATAATTTTTGTGCTTGTTCTATCAACAGAACTGTCTGGGAAAACCCTTTCAAAACGTCCTAATTTGTGTGGCTCGATGGTGGCTACTCACATGGAAAGGATGTTTATCCCAAAAACAGTGTTTGGATTCTCAAAGGTCTTTTCGAATACTCTGACAAGGTGACCTTCATAGAGAGAGATCCAGTCAAAGATTATGAAAACAAAACTGACCGGTTGCACAAAATGACCACTGGCTCTTTGATGGGAGGTTTCTTTGCAGGTGGCGGCCAGGTTCTGAAAGAATTAAGTCAGATGCAGGGTGAGCTAATGAATGAGTGGATGAAGAAAGGAATCATTGATGACGACCAAGGCGCTTTTATGTTACTTTACTTCAAGAAGCCATCTATGTTTCATTTGGTAAAGGGAGAATGGAATAATGTCTTTCAATTGTTTAACGGTGACTAATGTAGAGATTGCTCTGCAATGTAGAGTTTGCTGTAATGGATCGGTGACATTGTGACAATAACAAGAGTTATTATCGTGACCTTGAACTGTTCATCCAAAAAATCACATAAAAATAAGTACGGTATAAAAAAATGGTTAAGTTTCCCTTTCAGACCTTGCAATCTATGGTGCAGATGATGTTTAGGCCATCTCTTTCTTTGGCCAATGGTTAACGAGCATATGAGAGTTTGTCATCAATGGCGTAAAAACTGTCAAAAATCTCACTTTTTGGGGTATCCGGTGTAGAGAATACAGGAAGTGTTGATGTTTTTGTAAAAGTTCTAGGACAATTTTCATGAACTTTTCTACGCTCTTAGGTTTGTGACTCAATTTTTTATATATTTTTTTTCACAAAGCTTTTTTTTTGGTTTTTGTTTTTAAACCTGCGCATCTTTATTTCTCCGACATAGACTTTTGACTTGATTTGGAAAGAACCGCTTCATAATGCACCCCGACACATAGACGCTCTCATATTTTGTGCCCGCTAATTTAGTAGCACTTTCACTTATCCTCTCTCCCTCCCCCCGGCTAAAAATAAAAAGTTAGTCCTTCTTAATAATTTTTTTTGGCTTCTCAAGTTAATCCCTTTTTTTTTTGGGGGTGGGGAGGGGGGTAAGCTGTCCTTTTTTTTTTGGTCCCCAATGAAATGCCACATTGCCGCTCCCCTTTCTACATTTATTTTGATATTTTGTTCTCTAAATAAAAATGATATATCAATTTGGTTTGATTGATTCAACTACTGTAGTCGTTTATCTCACCCCATTTCAAAATTGTCACTTTTGAATGTAGCAAAATAACAATAGGTCTAGATTTATCTTTTACAATATCTCTATTTAAGTGAAAACTTCATGGAACCTAGAACCAGCCAGGAAACAGCCTGGAGGCTAAGTCGCTGATCTAAAAAAGATGTCTCTAACGATTTTCCTAGAAATTTAACGGTTTATTTATATCGCTGAGAAAAAAATTACCAACCAACGTTTTGAAAGGACTATCGCTTCGGGAATTTCCGTAAATCTTCATATCTCTTCGCATGTCCCCGCATCTCTTCTTATATACTGTATCTCTCCGTATTTTTTTAATGTTCCTGTATCTCTCCGTATCTCTTTGTATGTCCCTGAATCTCTGCGTATCTCTTTATATTTCCTCGTATCTCTTCGCATGCCCATGTATCTCTTCGCATCTCTTCGTATGTTTCTTCGTATAACTCTCTTTCTTAAATTTATGCTTTTCATCCGATCTCTTTTTTTCGCTTCACTTTTGATCTCTGCTTATAAAGTTTTCTATGCCTCATTTAGACAACCTCAGAGGTTCTAAATCACACAGTTTTTAATAATGATTATTTCACGGTCCCATTGAGAGATGCTCAGAGGTTCTCAATTACAAGGAGTTTAATAATGATTATTTCTCTGTCATATTGAGAGAAGCTTAGAGGTACCCAGGGGTACGCGTACCCTACTTTGGGAAACACGGACATACAGCAATTGCAATCCTTCATGTCTGAAGGAGCCAATGAAACATTCGTCCTTTCTTTACATTCCATGACTTCATAAACTTCATATCATGGGTATAATAAAACAATTCTGGTTAAGTACTAAGAGATAAGAAATAACTTTTGAAATGCCAAAGCATTCTAAATAGTCTCCCTTTAATTTTGCATTATGTATATGTCTAGGGTAAATCAATATTTTCAATAACTTTTGAAATGCTAAAGCATTCTTAATAGTCTCCCTTTAATTTTGCATTATGTATATGTCTAGGGTAAATCAATATTTTCTGATAACAATAGTTTTTTTATGACTATATATATTGTTAGGCAGGGTGATATGTTTTACTGTTTGCTTTTCTATCGATGAAACTCAAGGCGCGAAGAATCGGGACTATTTTTACCAATATGGGCCTAGGAATCAACTCTCCAAGACAGTACCACTCTCTACCTGTAAGCGGTATTGGGGGAATTTCTATTTCATTTTAAATTAGATCATACCAAACTGAATTTCATATCATTCGATTGTATAATTGGTTCAAACTATATATGTTTCAGAATATGTATATATAATATGTAAATTATGTACCTCTGTGGTTGCTTGTGATGTACAATAATGTTTTTAAGGACTTCCATATGTCAAATTGAATGATCATTATGTCACTTTGTATATGTGCATGTGTTTTGATAAAAATAGTTGAGGCAACACAAATAAGTATATTTTACCTACCCGTAGCCTATAAAATGTAAATCTATCTATAAATCTACTTGCTATCTGTATGTTGAATGATTAAAAATTATATTAACTCATTCCATCTGTCTGTCTGTCTGGGTGGATTCTGTTACACTCAAGTTCAAATTTGCTTTATATGTATCTAGTTGATGACAACACATGAATCAATACAAATCTAATTAATTAACTACTTAATCAATTAGTGGTAATTAATTGATTTCGTTTTACAAAGAATAGAAGTTTTACTGCAATGTTGAGAGGTATGACAGCAATTGTGCGAAGCTCTCCCTTTGTTTAAAAAAACATTTTTATAATTTGCATGTTTTTGTCTCTGTCTCTTGTTTCTGGGTTCTACTTCCTTCTAGTCAAATCCACAGTTGTCTTTTTTTAATTTCAAATTTTTGAAAACTTTTCAACAGTTGAATGAAATAGTAAACTAAATTGTTTCCAACCACGTGTATGAATGTTGAACAGAAGTAAACATGACACAATGTTCAGATGTATAGATTAGATGTGTACAGCTATATATGAGTGTGTGATACAATAAACAGAACACATTTATTCATGAACAACATCTTGGTTTTTTGTCTATTTATAGCCTTCTTTTCATATGCCCTAAAAAAAAAATAGTTTGGGGATGGACTCGATGGACCAAACAAAATGTACAAAAATAAACTGGAATGGTACAGGTGTCTTTATTTTCAGTGCGAGGTATTAAATATATTTATAAAAAAACACAACAATAAACAAGTAAACAAAAAACAAGTAACTATATATACGCTAATTACAATAATAGGTTTCTCATGAGTTTATCGTATTGTCTTTTATCCAATTCAGAAATCTGGCCACATATGTATACACTCCTGGCTCCCCTGGAATGGCGCAACCGTTACCGTTGGACACAATACCAAACACAAAGTACCTGTAGCTACCGTCTGCCGTCATCTTGCTGCACATGAGCGGTCCGCCCGAGTCGCCCTGGTAGTGAGAAGACAATTATTATTATTATACGCGCGACAAATCAAAACTTGCGACAAATCAGTTGCATTTCGTTATTTTTGAAAGGGCAGAACTATGTAGTTTTGTTTGTTTGAGAAATTAAAAAAAAAAAAAAAAAAAAAACTCATGAAAAAAAAGCTGAGTGACGACAATACAATAAATATCCAGGTTCAGGTAATCCAGTGGTCTTCAGCCTTTTTTGGCCTGCCGCCCCATTTGCGTATTTTTTTTTCTAAAAGAATCTGCCCCTCTTTCACCCAGTAACAAAAATACTAATAAAGAAGCGTGAGAATGCTAATTAGAATAAAATGTCATTTATTAATTAATTTTCATGCTGTCAATAACAGTTAATTTTATAACTATTATACAAAAGCTATGTCAAATAACTTGCAGTAATTACACTCAAAAACTAATCTATTTTCTCCTGTAACTCAATTTGAACATCAGTAACGGATGTTTAAAATTGTCATTTATAATAATTTTTAAAAAATTTATTACATCCTAGAAGTGAATCGTCATTTCTTCATAGAGCATTGTTAGGTCCATTGCATAAAACATCGATCGATCTTTAGGCAGTAATTCATTTGTCAACAAACAAGTTATGTGAGATATTGAAACCTTGTGCCCCCCCCCCCTTTTTCACAAATCGCCCCCCCCCCCCACCCGTTGACGACTACTGAATGTAATACATACATTGTTATGACCCTGCTTTGCCATTCGGCACGAGACAGTTTACCATGAGACACATGAGAGCTTGGAATAGATGAACGCCATGAGAAACAGAGGATCCTGATGGAAGCAAGGAAGTCTTAGCTGCTTCTAGTTTTTGATCTATTTGTTTATTTCATATTTTACTAGGATTATTGCACAGCCGTTTTTAAGTAAAGTAAAGTTTCCCTTCCAGACCTTGCGATCTTAAGTCATGTGTTTCTGTGACCAACGGTTAAAGAGGGTGTCATGTAGATAGCACAACCGCCTTTACTTTCCCCAAACCAATAATGATCCATTAGAGCTGGGTGGACTTAGTGGTGCCCAAAGATCCCGGAATAAAAATCATAGTAATCACCGTGATTCGAACCTGGGAAGTGAGTTCGGATGCCAAGCGCTTTACCGCTCAGCCACCGTGCCTCTTTGGTTGAAGTTATTTGGTTTAGCTGTTACAGCAATATATACATTATATTTTATAAATTAATGTATTATTTATAATGTTTACAGCATAGCTCTAGAGTTCATGGTCTGAAGGCGTTCTATTTAGTACATCCATTCTAGTATTATTACCGTGCAAGAGTCTTTCCCGCCAAATGTTCCGTTGGCTGCACAAATCATGTCGTTGGCTACCTGAATGTCCAGTAAGTTCTTGGACTGGTCAAACGTTTTCAGACACTCCGTGGCGTTGTAAGCATTTAGTCTTACGTTCATAAGTACAGTCGGAGGTTTACCCCCTAATATCGTTATCGAGAAAAATAGATAGTACAAAGATTGAGTTAACTCTAAGCAATGTGTATGGTAAAACGGGTTAGTCTAATTTGGGTTTAATATAATAGAGAATAAATGAAGCTATTTCGATAACATGGTAAGTTTCTGTTTTAAAGTATCTATGCAAACTTCAATAGAGAGTATATCTTTCAAGCAAAAAAGTTCTTATGTATTCTGCATTCAGTTTGTTTTAAAACAAAAAACCCTGATGATATATTTTTATTAAATGTATTTCAGTTGACTTAATAGCTTTCCATGTTCCATATGCTAGGAAAAATGTGTATAAATGCTCCTTCTTCCCTAGTTCTATTAGAACATGGAATGGGCAGCCTAAGTTAGCCAGGAAAACTAATGACTCGGCAAAATGTAAGTCATTGGTTAACATAAATGACCTAGGAACACTCGTAGGACGTAATCATATTATATTTTCTTTTGAAGTAACTTTTGTATTTTATAAGATACGATTTGATGTTGTAAAAGTTTTCAGGTAAGATGATCTATGGGGCAGTTGCAAGTTTGAAATACCCTTATGAATGAGCTGTAGTTCAAGATACTTAAATACAATGATGTGCATTAAAAACTTACTAGAGTACTGTCTGACCAGCACATTGACTACAGACATAAAAAAAAAGTTTTGTCAGAATGTATAAAACATGCAAGCAATCCAGATGACTGTCGACCAACAAAAAGGAAGCAAACGTCGACGTCACATAATTGTGAGACTTTCAGACATACCATTAGTTTTTCCCCAGCCAGCTACAGTACAAGTTGGTTCTAAGGAATCCGACACTGAAGGAAGGCACGCTGGGGTGACATAGCTTGTTATAGTCAGTGGCGAGGTGAGTGTGATCATTGCGATGTCATTGCCTGAAATAGTAACAAAAACACTGTTATTATGGGCGTCCTAAAAAATACCGAAATTAAAAAACAATAATAAGTCTTTCCTGAGATTCAAATCTGTGAATCCTTGGTTAGGAAGCCAAGAGCTTTACCCCTTAGTCACCCCACCTCCATTAGTTACGAACCCTTTGATGTAAAAGAACGTTGAAAAACAAGAGACCATATTGTCTCCATTCCATCGGGTATCCATGAAAGATCTTTTTAGCTTGTACATCAATAGCTTTTATGCTATTTTATTATAAGATGTTTACCTAGCTGTCAACCATACAATATATCTACTTCTTTGTGTGATATTTAATAGCTATCCGTTTTTAAGTTTCAACAACTCAACACTTCTACAGGTGCATTCTCATACTTTATTATTCCAAGTAAATAATTTCCCTAAATACATTTTTGAAAAAATATAATAAATAGTTCAATTAATTATACTTTAACATTATTTTCTTCCAAATCAAATATATTCCACACAGAATTACATAACCCCAAACAGACATTGAATTTCTTCACTTGCAGACGACCACTCTTATCTCTATCCCATCCATGGGCCTAGCCAGGATTTTTTTCCGGGAGGGGGGGGGGGTAAATTTTTCTCCCCCCCGACCCCCCCCCCCACGCGAAAAACAAATTAAATATATTTATGTGTGTGTGTGTGTACATAATCTTTATTACATTCTGACCCTTCATTCTTTCGGAAGACGTTTATTGTGCCCTAGAATAGGTTCTTCCATGAGTTAGTGAAAAATTGTAGATTCCCCGCCAAAAGTAGCAAAGGGGGAGCGCTAGGAGCTCCCCCAGCGCGGGGCAAAGCCCCGCCGCCAAGCACTATTTCTGTACTGAAAGTCAACAAAATGCATATTCTGAGGTATCTGCACTGCATTTTCTTGCTATTAAAAAGTTTATTTCAAAAACCTAATGTGCTATTCTTACTGACTTAGACCCTCCCGCGCCGTTCGGAGCATTTGACTTCAAGCTGTTTCCATAAAAATCTGTCACTGGTAATGTTTGAAGCCTCTTCCCACCTACCATGAGGACCTCCAAGAATGCGTGGCGTCAAGTTGTACTAGGATATCATTGCAACTCTTATTATGCGTAATTCATTTTGTCGGAGAACATGTCCCGCAAACCTCATGCATCGCTCTCTCACAATCTTACCAGTTCGGCATAGGATTTCCTTGATTTAGACCCGATCTCTATAACTGACCCCTAAAATCTGTCTTAGCCATCTTTGTTGAGCTACATTTAGTGTTTTTCAATTTCGGCAGATGACTATTCACTGCAGTTTATTAATGGAGCCCTGCCACTGGTAATAATGTGTAACCTCACTTGAATATGCTCTTGGAATTAAGTGACTGTAGTTTGCTTTAGATTTTATATCGAAAAGAGAAGTTTTATCGTCAAATCATCTGTTGGGGGTTTTCCACCTCAAAATGCTCTGTAGGGGGATCTTAAACTCAAAACCATCTGGAAGGGTTTTAAACTTTAAAAAAAGCCATCTGTAGAAGAAGGGTTTAAACTCAAAACCCCCGATTGGATTGGCTACGCTCAAATAATTTTAGTGTGTAATTTGCTTTTTTTTTTATAGAAGAGGTATTTTTAGCATCAAACCCCTCTAAATGGGGGTTTAAATTCAAACCCCCTGTTGGCAACGTTCATAGCATTTTGAGTGCGTAATTTGCTTTTTTTCTTACACTGAAGATGTATTTTTTATCCTTAAACCCCCTGGCGGGGGGTTTAAACTCAAATCCCCTTTGGCTACAATCATAGATTTTAGAGTGAGTAATTTGCTTTTATTTATATTGAAGAGGTACTTTTTAGCTTCAAACTCCACTGGAGGGGAGTTTAAACTCAAAATCCCTTTGACTACACTCATAACATTTTGAGTGTATAATTTGTTTGTTTTTATTATTAAAGAGGTATTTTTTACCTTCAAATCCCGCTGAAGTGGGGTTTAAACTCAAAACTGAGTCAAAACCCATTTAGCTACGCTCATAACATTTTGAGTGCGTAATTAGCTTTTTTTTATATTAAAGAGGGTTTTTTTCGTATATTTTAGACTCGTTTTTAAATCAAAATCTTCCTTAACTGTGCTCTTGGAATTTGGGGATTTTAGTTTGCATTTTTTTTTGTTTTGTTTTATAGAAGAGGGGGAGTTAACTGCAAAAACCTCAGGTAGGGGGTTTAAAACTCAAACCCCCTGGTAGGGGTTTTTAAACTCGAACCCCTCTTGTAGGGGTTTTAAGCTCGAACCCCCCTGGTAGGGGGTTTTAAACTCGAACCCCTGGTAGGGGGTTTTAAACTCAAAAACCCTTTGGTTGTGCTGGCGCAAGTGATGGTTTAGTATTAAAATCTCACAAAAATAAACAAAATCAAAGCAAAAAAATCAGTCACTAAATTCCGACCCCCCTCGGGGAGGGATTTCATTTCGGTGTGGGGGGGGGGGTTTAAACCCCCCCCCCCCCCGGCTACGCCCATGATCCCATGATCCCTTTCTATCTTTAAAATAGAGACCTATATTTTACCTGGATAACTCTGTATTTGCTTTACTAGTAATAAAAATAATAAATTGGTTATATTCCTTTTATTACAATGACTACCAGTTTACCGATACGCTCATTAAATGTAATTGGACAATGGATTGGCATTCTATTTGTGTGGAAAAAGTTGAATAACATTATTTTACTAAATATTCTCTCTTCCTCTCTCTCTCTCTCTCTTTCTTTCCTTGGTTTCATTTTGATATTCAATATTCTTTTAAGTGTTCATCTGATGGCCTTTTTTTTTACAACAAATTTAATCGTAAGAGATCAAACAATATCAATAGTGTTATAGACAGGTATGGACCTGTAGCACCAGACTCCTGCTGCAGGGGTATTGTATCTTAATTAATAAAACTTATAATGACTTGAATATCTTCGTTGCGAACAATAATAAATATAACTTTTATTATAATATAAACAAAATCAAGTATATATGAGATAAAATCAATGTTCTAGACTTTTTTTTAAAATTTATAACTCAGTAAAATAACACAACCCTTGCATCTTGCATCACTCAAAACCAATCGCTACCATCTTCCCACAGTCCCCATAGAAACACACACACACTCAATAACAAATAGTCTCTCGTAGCTTTGATGCTTTATATATCTAATATCCAGGTCTGTCACGTGATTCTCTACCACGAGGCCGTACAATAAATCCAGACTCATTTGTTTATGATGCAGTTATATATTTTACAAAGTTTCTATTAACCCATTACTTACACCTGGGCGGATTTTTTTTCACTTTTGTTTCTTCCACTTCCCATTCTTAGATGAAGTTATAAATTAATTTTCAAAATTATTCATTGTCGATGAAAACACAATAAAAAATTAACAAATTAGTGGTAATTTATTAATTTTGTTCTATATAGAAAAAGGGGAGATAAACTTGGACAATTGAGAGAGATTTAGCAGATATGGCATGGTGCTCTACATATAAGCTTTGTTTTTTAAATAGCATTTGTTTTTATATTTTTTTTTTTTTGCGAACTCATCACCAGTGTCGTCGATATTATAACATTTTTGTTAGGATTATTTTTATGATTATTATCTCTTGTGTTGTAATTTCATAAGTAAAGTGAACTACTGGCCATAACAGCACCATCCACAGCAGTATATCTAGAATTCCACAATAGTGCATAACATGAAAGTATGGCTATCGGTACAAAGACCTTCGCTTCTTGGTCATTGCCACATTCTTGTATACTTGCGAATATTGGACGCTAGCTGCGGGATTACAGAGGAGGATCAAAGCAATGGAATTGAGATGCTATTGAAGAAAACTAGATATCACCCACGAAGGTCCCAACACAAATGAGGAAATTCGAAACAGTATCATTACGGCAATAGGGCCACACGATGACCTGCTGACCACAACCTTATGGCTATATCACAAGATTCGCAAAGATCTTCCTTCAGGTAACAAAACCTGGAAAAAGACGAGGGTTTGGGTTTGGGCACATCGGCACAATTTAGGCAGTATTCACAATATTTAAGACACTGTATTAGTGATACCTACTGTATTTGTAACACGTGACACTCACTGAATTTGTGATACTGTAATACTGACAATTACTGTATTTATGACAATTACTGAATTAATGGCACTTACTGTATTAATGACACTTACTGTAAGTATTTTGATTAAAAGTTTCATGTACTTTGATCATCTTGACCGCGACTCTCTGATCTCCCACATCCGACTGGCTGAGGTCAAACTTGTGGTGGCCAGCGAGGACTTCGTAGACAGCGCTTTCAGGGAAACTGAACAAAAAAACAAACACCGGAAGTTAGCGGTATTCTTCGGAAAGTTACGATGCAATAACACCAACAGTTGTACTCAACATAGTCTGACCTGGAACGATGTTACTATAAGCGATAGTTGATTCCGCATATAAGAGTGTACCGAGACATTTGTTACAAAAGGCCTCAATACTGACCATCAGCGTCGCACCTGTGGGCAGCTTAGAGCAATAGCACGTTGCCATGTCACAGGTCTGCACAACGTGGAAACGAACTATTGGTCCTCACTGCCCACAGGCTGCAACGTTGCAGGTCAGTGTTGAGGCCTTCTCTAACGACTGGTGTCGAGTGTAATGAAATGATGTCCTCTGATAGGTTAGTAAAAACATGAAGCAAAAGGAATTCTGACAGTATCGTTGAACTATGCAAATATGTTAGAACAAAGGGGCAGTCGATTTAAAACAAACAAACAATTTCTCTCCATATATCTGGTCTAATTTTGGAAGGGCATGCTGCTGAGACAAACCCCTAGACTAGCCAGTGCTTAAGAGACCATGAGACTTACACGTTAAGCAGAGTTACAATCAATGCAGAACTTAAATTCAGCCAAGTATAAAACATACTGAGGTTCTTCTATAGTGATTACATTTACTGTGACTAAAAAATAAATGGCCTTATTGCTTTATGTTAAACATTTGTCAAATCGGAATTCAGAGTTATTGACAATTGAGCCAACTAACTTAAATGTAACTCTAGATTGGAATAACTCATGGAGAAAATACCTCATTTTGTTAATCAAGCATTAGTACTAAAAAGGCCTACTATTGTTTGTCAACACATCTAGTACCAAGTGGCTTACTAATGAATAAAAACAACTCACTACTTGAAACAATGGGCGGCAGTCATGACGTGTGTACTGTCGACGATTGTCCCTGCGCAGAAGAAAACTCCGTCTCTCAGTAGCATGACCACCCAAGGAAACTCGCCGGGTTCTGCTTCAAAGCCTCCGTAGATTTTGGAATCTGGAAGCACTGGGCCGTATGCACATGTCGGTTGTGGGGCTAGAGAGAGAGAAAGAATCACATAGGATTTCATTTAAAACTAAAATTCACATATATTCACATTAGTTGCTGTAATTAAATATTTAGTTTAAATAAATACATCTTCGTTCACATAAATAATTTTAGTTCCTATATATATGTGTGTGAATATAAGAATGTGTTCAGTTATTTACTGGACTTGAAAACAAGATTAAGACCAAGATTTAGACTAAGACTGCTTAATTGATCCTTATGGAAATTTGTTGTGATTACTAGGACTCTATCCTCATACGGGCAAAAACCATGGTTAGGAAGCTACTCGTCAGGAAACTCCTGTATGCTGATGATGCAGCTATTGTGGCTGATTCTGATATTCAACTACACTGCCTGGTTGACAAACTATCTGCTGCTTGCCAGAAGTTCGGCTTAAACATCAGTCAAAGCAAGACTAAGATACTTGTCCAAAACACAAACACTGCACCTCAAGTAAGCATTAATGGCCAACCACTAGAGACTGTTGATCACTTTTGTTACCTTGGCTCCATCATATCCAACAACACTCTACTGGATAAAGACATAAACAACAGGATAGCCAAGGCAATGGCCACCATGTCACGGCTGCAGAAAAGAGTCTGGGACAATATATTGCTAGCCGTACTAAAGCCCTAGTCTACCGGACCTGTGTGTTGAGCACCTTGCTGTAAAGAAGTGAAACATGGTCAACCTACTCATGGCAGGAAAAAAAGCTGAATGTTTCCACCTCCGATGCCTAAGGCGGATCTTTAAAATAAGGTGGCAAGATAAGATAACCAATGAGGAAGTGCTCTGTTATCAGCAGCAGACGCCTTGGCTGGCTTGGCCACGTTCGTAGAATGCCAGCAGGTCGACTTCCACAGGACATCCTGTATGGCGATCTAATAGAAGGCAGGAGAGCCGCTGGTCGACCACTTTTACGTTATACGGATGTATACAAACGCGACATGAAGCTCTTCAAAATCGACACTGGCAACTGGGAAGAGGTGGCACTGGACAGATCCACATGGAGAGAGAGCATAAAGGAAGGGTCAAAGATTGCAGATGTCATACACAACAGAAGCAGAAAGAAGGATGAAAATGCAACGGCGCCTGGTGATTATATATGCCCAAACCTGCGATCGCAGCTGTGTATCAAGGATTGGCCTCTTTAGTCACACAAGAAGTTGCAAAGGGAAAAGATCGTCTCTAGAGACGTAAAAATGCCACAGACCCTCATACACAGACAACACAACGTGACTAAAACGCCAACTTGCTTTCAGTGACGTAGCGCACATGGTTGCATGCGGCTTCAGAACGAGACTGCTGGAGGTCACCAAGGTCACGGGATACACATTAGAGACCAAAAAAGAAAAAAAAAAAACGCTGCCGAGGACAAACGCAGACGGCGAAAAGAAAATCTAAATCGACCACCAGCGGACAATGGTTAAGCCTGCGCTAGATGTGGCAAAATTTGTAGATCGCTAGGGATGCGTAGCCATTAGGAAAAACTGCATTTCTCATAATCTTCGGACTCGAACATAAACCTCATTATTATTATTACATATATATAATTATTTAATTTTATTAATAAACATTTAGTTTTTTTAAATTAATACATTTTTATTCATGTAAACATCTTCAATAAATATATTTAAGCTTACATAAACATAGCTGTTTTTAAGTTACGTCAGATAAATTTTGTAGTTCTCGAGAAAGGAAAGTCTTTCATAAGTTAAAAATTCAAATAAACTATGTCTCTAAATATACTTGCTAATAGTAGGCGTCACGTAAAAATAAATGCCAAGTTCAAGGTTATTTTAATTGTACAAACAATACATTTAATAATAAATAATAATAATTATGGCTTTTTATATAGCGCTACTTTCATGCTTATAGCATTGCTCAGAGCGCTATGGTCCAATCTCATGTGTGGACCAGTGGGAGTAGGTTTACTGTGCTGCCATTAGGTGCTCAGTAAACACGACTCTGCTCGAGTCGGGTGTCGAACCTTGAGCCTTCATCACAGGTAGCCAAGCCAAACCAAGATCAAGCGTACTTGGCCTCTCGACCACGCTTTCAAGAAAGAACTTTGTTGACCTGAAAATAGGGATTTTTTTAAAAGGCAGGTACATTTCCAAAAGAATAATCTGCTTTTTGCCTTGTCTATTGGGGGGGGGGGGGGTATTTTAGTTGTTTGTTACCACGAGTTCATTGTTGAAGCTGCTTGTTACCATAAAAAACTAATAAAAGGAACTTAGTTCCTGGACATTCAGCGCATATTTTTTCCCATTGCGAATTTTTCAAGCTGCATTTAAAAAAGGCTGCCTATACGTTTCAGTGAGAAGACAAATGCGGTGCTGATGTCACTCTACTGTCAGATACTTACACGTGAACACCCTTGACGGCACAGTGGTGGCTTCTCCAATAAATGGGATGTCTGGACATGAAAATAAAACATAAAATTAAATGATTTTTAAAATGTTGTATTAACTGGTAATAACAATAAAAAATAGTGTTTATTTTTATTAATATATTCTTTGTATCTTTCTTCTGCCTTTCGAAAAAAAATCTCATAGACGGTATTTTATCTCCATCTCTCTCTCTCTCTCTGTCTCTCTATCTTTCTCTCTCTCCATCTCTCTCTCCTCTTTCTCTCTGTCTCTCTCTCTCTCTCTGTCTCTTTTTCTCTGATTGTCTGTCTGTCTATCTCTCTGTCTCTCTCTTTCTCTCATGTAAAATCAGTTCTTATAAAGGGCATTGAGTACATAAAACAGAAACATCACTTCCTGTAGTCGAGGCGCCTCTATATATTTTTATACGCTGGAGTAACTTTGCTTAATCGAACTAGTAATACATATAATACGCGGCCTCTGCGGTTCAGACGTAAGCATTTACTACGTATACGTTAGTAGAAGTAAAGAATGCAGATGAACTGCCAGTTAAATCTTTATGGCAGTTTAACGTCGTCCCCAAAAGATGGTTGATGTGGCAGTTAGACGTCGTCCCCAAAAGATGGTTGATGTGGCCGTTTAACGTCGTGCCTAGGAGTGCCTAGGACGATGTCTGTGGCAGTTAATCGATATACCCAGGAAGATGAATTAACTAAGAATGAAAATTATTCTCTCACTGAGACACACGAAAGTCATAAAGATGATACAACAATGTAATTATCTAGATCAAGTAAAAAGTTGAAATGTATGAAATGCTTTCAGTAAGCTGTCAGTAAGACTTACTTGGACAACAGGCCAGATTTATATACATTGCAGTGACCTTTACAAGACACGATTGACTGGGATACACCACTGGGCAAGGAAACATGAATACACAAACTGTGGAATAAATGTCAAGTATTTAGTCAGTTGGAATGAGACTAAACAAAAAAACAAGCAAAATATATATTTTAAAAAACCTTTAAAAAAAAGGCTTATTAAAAGGGGAAGAACTCCAACCTTAAAACTATATCTACCAATAATATACAAGCTATTTCCCTTTTTCGATATCAAGCAAAATAATTAATTACCGATAATATAATTAATTAACTTATTGAGTATTTGTGTTTATTGATTCATGTTTTGTTAGGTACAATAAATAATTGTTCTAAGTATCAACTTGATCGGATAATGCGTGAGGGGAAAAAAATGTTGACAATTATTTAAGGGGACTAAACCAAACAAATTTAACCAGATCTGCGAATACTGAAGTCATAGTTTCCATTGTTGCTAAAATAAACAAAATAATACATTACCAGTAATTTATTGTCCAGTCGGTCTTGTCTTGTCTATGTCAATGAATAATTATGCTAGGTTTCAACTTCGTCCGAGAATGGATGTGGGAGAAATGCAGAGTACACACTTATTACCAGACAGACAGACAGGCGGAGTGACTTGATAAAAGCTTTGTAAATAGTGGGTATGATGCATGACAAGTAACTAAACTACAGAAAGAAACTAATAGTATAATGTTCTTGACGAAATAAGATTACACCCTTTAATTTGTGTTATATCATTGGATTTCTACATTTTAATTGACTTCTTTTTGACAAAGCTTATTTGTATCAACTCCCACTGTCTGCCTGTCTTGTAAAAAGTTAAATATAACAAAATCTCAAATCAAGGTGAAATTTTGCACAATTATTACTTTTACATGACAACACAAGAATCAATAAACAAATAACCAATTAGCTAATTAACTATTGGTAATTTATTATTTTGTTTCGTATTGAAATAAGGGAAATAAATGCTACTTAATGAGATATGTGGATATATACATTTTACACGTTTTTTCCTTTCCCAATTTAGCAGTTATTCATAGTCGATGATAATATACCAATCATTCCAAAAAACTACCAATTACTTTATCTAATAGAACTAATTAATTAATTTCTTTTTATATAGCAGAAAGAGAGCTAAACCCTGCCATTTTTTAGACAAATGGCAGTAACTTGTGGTTCTTTCCCTTAGAAAAGCTTTGTTTTTAAAAAGTAATCCGGTTGTGTGATCCTTATGTTTCGCAAAATGATGTTTGTTCAAAGTATTCAAAGAAGCAATATCTAAGGTTGATTACCCTATACCAACACCAATCTCCGAGTTTCAAGCACTACAAGGTCCAGCCATAGTGTAATGAGCGTGCCTACATAACTAAGACAAGCAATACAAAGTCATACATCGACGTTAAGGGTGTGTTCAAATAGAAACATACAAATAACATCAGACTATAGTGTATCTACTGAGGAATATGGAAACAGAGGTATTATACAGTGTTTATAAATTCTTTGGAAAGAGATGGTAATTGCTGTTTCAATTGCCTATCTTAATGTTGATGTGTTTAATTTACGAACAAAAAAACTTCACGTGGTAGATCTGAGACGAGCTATTGTTCTACAGTGCCCACAGGCTGTGACGTTGCAGGTCAGTGTCCAGGCCTTCTAAAACGATTGGTCTCGGTCAAATCTATACAGAGCTAGCTATTGGGTATAACCGGTGTAATCAGGGAAACAATGCAGTACTGATACGTTAGGTATTTTAGGAAACATTATACTAATTAAGAGTAATATATGCTTTTATAAACAAAGTTCTTAATATGAAATAAACTGTTTATTTGTGCCATGAAAAGAGTCAAACCAATTAAACTTCAATTAGCCAGAACAATCATAAAAATACTTATTTGATTAAGAGATAAAAAAAAAACCTTATAGGTTGTCAGCTGGACGAATCGGATGCTGTGCAAACAATGGGAATGTGTGTCCTGTATTCAGAATATTCTATTTAATTTAAATCTGCACTAAACATTCTGATGCTGACTCAAAGGTCATTGGTCTGAAGCTTTGATTTATACTGAGATCAAAGGAAACAGGACATGACTGCACCAGATGTAGACACGGATGAGCAGGAGCAAAAGGAGGAAATAAGTTACAGAGAGAAAACGTCTGGCGGGTGGATGGGGCGCTGGAGACCTGTCAATAAGGAAATAAGCTCGTAGTTACCATTCAAATGTTTATTTCTGATAATGCATCATAGTAGCTTTGTAAATTTTTTTTTTCAAATTGATCCTTTACTCAGCATTATATGAACACAGATGATTACTTACAGTGAAAAAAAAGAGAAACAAAAACAACAACAGCAACAACAACAGCAACAACAACAGCAATCTAATTTTAACAACTTCTACTAAATGAGAGTTCCCCCCCCCCCCTCCCGATAGAGTCTGATAAAAGAGAACAAGAAAGAGACAATAGTTGGAGGACTTTTTTTTCACTTCTGAAAGACTATAAAGGTTTAACATTAATTCTACTTTATGTTGAAATAATACAGAAGCGCAGATCTTACAGAGGAAGTGGAGATGGATTGGTCACACCCTTAGAAAAGATACCAACAACAGAGCTAGGCAGGCCTTAGAGTGGAACCCCCAGGGAACAAGACGCAGAGGAAGACCAAAAAGAACATGGCGACGCAGTGTACTTGAAGAAGCCGAGAGGGCCGGGAGGAGCTGGGAAACCATCAAAAAACTAGCAAGAGACCGTGGAGAGTGGTGTGTTTTTGTCGAAGCCCTATGTTCCATGAGGAACTCAAAGGAGTGATGATGATGATGATGTTGAAATAATAAAATATTACAATATTATTGGAATGATCTAAGGGGACAAAAGCCTACATATTTAGACATTTCCCTTCTTGGTATCAAACAAAATAATTAATTAATTGTAATTAATTTGTCTACGCCAATGAACTAATTGTGCAAAGTTTCAACATGATCCGAGAATGGGTATGGGAGAAGCAACGTAGACATTTTTCAAGAGACAGACAGATATATAGAGTGAATAGAGAGCTAAGTACATAGTGGCTTTTGATTGCCGTTATCTTCTCTTATCTTATAGAACACAGACGTTACTTCAAAAAGAAGATGATTACGTACTACGCGTCATGCATTATAACAGAATTTGAGGCTAGTCAACTATAAAATAAGAATGGTTCTAAATTTACTAGAGGTCTTCAATGGAAGAGCGTATCTGTGTATTGTGTCAATCTACATCGAGGGAATGTGTCCTTGTAGATGTGTGTGTATGTGTGCTTGCTTGCGAGTTTGTAGATGTGTGTATATGTGTGCTTGCTTGCGAGTAAGTGTGTGCGTGTAAGACTCTAACCGCGACAGAGCAAATATTTAGAAGGTTCATCGTCTCCAATCAGATTTCTCTCTCTCCTCTTAGGCTACCTCCTCCATCTTGTCGTCTGCCTCTAAGATAAGCTGACTGTTAGTGCTATTGACACACTCCCTAAGGGTCGCACACAAGCAAGGACGATAATTGAATGGCCCTTGCAAATAGTTACCAAGCTGGTTCCAATTCTTATAAGGTTAAAGACCTACTAATCGGATTCGCTGACTTGGCAGTTTGTAAGTCATCTCGAAGCAGACGACATTAGCATTTAGATGAAATTTTTATTTAAGCAGAAGTCATTTTCTACTATTCATTTTCTACTATTCAAAAGTTTCATCTTTCAGTAGCCTATTTTTACAGAGTTTATTACGGTATACTATAGTCCTCGCACTGTATAGAGACATTTGCTGTATAGACCCTATTATTACAATCAGGAAAAACTCACAAAACCTTCACAAAGAGCTACCTACGACGGAAATTGAGAATTAGTTGGCGGGAAATGATATTTACTCTCAACTTGTGGTAAAGAACCAAGCAAAATCTCATAGCCCAAAAGTGAAAGTGGGGCTGGCTCACTGTTAGATACAGGGGTGGGTTGGGGCGATCGCCCCCTCCCCCCATTAGGTCGACACCCCGGAAGTGAGTGGATGGGCGAAGTTTAGTGGAGAAATCCCACAATTTGTATACGAATTCTTTACTAATTTTTTAAATATATACTAATTATTTATATTTTAACCAATTTTTAGATCCCTTTAGTACATTGGTGGCGTGTGGGGGGAGGTTGCTTCAATTCCGAAACCAGATCCTTACCTTTAGACTGGGTGGCGGCGGTCCTATTTTTGTGCAGAAAACATTGTTTATTAACAAAATTAGTTACATATGACAAAAGCTACGTATTGATATTTTTTAGCAATCTTCTGGAATGTTGGCCCATTTGGTAGGGTGGGAGGGCGACTACATCTACGAAACTCCCCACCCAAACCCTTTTTAGTTTTGGGGGGGGGGGGCGGTCCAACCGGACAAGCCAATACCTTTTTGTTTTATTTTAGTGAAAAAAAAAAGCAAAATTTTAAGAAAGGACTATTACATGGTTAATCGTTTTCACTCTACCACCCCCTCCACTATTCCGACGAAAACATGACCGTTATAACAGAATAGTCACAATTATTTAATGAGAAACGTTTGAAAAATTGTGAAATTATGAGAAATTTTTTACTTAAGTATCAGAGAAACAATTGAGATGAGTTTCGAAACCAATTTTGTTCCTGTTCAGAGCTTTGAAATAAAGTTCTATAACAAATGAAATTACAACCAGGCGAATGGAACAAAATTAATCACTTATAAAAGAACATCTTTTTCAAATATTATTTTTCAAAAAGGATTCTTTTTTTGTCGGCGGAGGCGACCCTCAAAGCTTTAATCTAAATCAAGTTTATTAATTAAAGGACTATAGCTTTTGGGAATTTCCGTATCTCTAAGTATTGACTCAAAACTTGAATAAATTAATATTCAGGAAAATTATGCACATCGTCTTCTAAGTCTAAATTTATAGATCTATATCCTTGGAATTATTCAATTAAAACAACAACAACAACGTTGTGTATTAAATACTTGACTTTCATCTAAGCTTTGCTTTTAGTTTTACGTAAATCTAATATAGTTACTTAATAAAGTTTACGTCTTGATTCTAGATCTTTTTTCTCTCTCTTTCAATCTATTTCCCTCTCTCTTTTACTTTCTTTTTTCCTCTCTTTCATTCTTGGTCTCTCTCTTTCTCTCCCCCACTCTATTCCCTGATCTCTCTATCTTTCTTTTCTCTTTCTCCCTCTTTTTCTTTCTCTCTTTATTTCAACCTCTCTTTTAAAATATTTAAATGTTACAAAACAAGACGCAAATATCTAATACATATTTTAAAACTATTCAGTAGCTTTAAAGTTGTATTTCATCCCAGATAGTCCGCGCCTATACTTCTACATATGTACCCACTCAACAGATGCACTCATCAGATGCACCCACTCAGCTGTCAAAAGATGTATCCGGAAGAGTTAAAATAAGCAGCGGTCAATATTTAATCACGAAATTAAATTTATCATCGCTTTTTAATCTGTTAAGAAGCGTGAATTGACCTGGATAGTCACTCGGGGAAACTCTAGGATAAAAGAAAACTGAATTTTTTTGAGTGCGAGAAACTATTGCTATTGAATAGGCCTATAATTCAAATAGTTAGACACGCTGACAAAACTAAATAGACACGCTGACAGACCTAAATAGACACGCTGACAGAACTGAATAGATACGCTGACAGACCTAAATAGACACGCTGACAGACCTAAATAGACACGCTAACAGAACTAAATAGACACGCTGACAGACCTAAATAGACACACATTCAGACCTAAATAGACACGCTGATAGAACTAAATAGATACGCTGACAGACCTACATAGACACGCTGACAGACCTAAATAGACACGCTGGCAGACCTAAATAGACACGCTGACACAACTTAATAGACACGCTGACAGACCTAAATAGGCACACATTCAGACCTAAATAGACACGCTGACAGAACTAAATAGACACGCTGACAGAACTAAATAGACACGCTGACAGACCTAAATAGGCACACATTCAGACCTAAATAGACACGCTGACAGACCTAAATAGGCACACATTCAGATCTAAATAGACACGCTGACAGAACTAAATAGACACGCTGACAGACCTAAATAGACACACATTCAGACCTAAATAGACACGCTGACAGAACTAAATAGACACGCTGACAGACCTAAATAGACACAATTTCAGACCTTAATAGACACGCTGACAGAACTAAATAGACTCGCTGACAGACCTAAATAGACACGCTGACAGAACTAAATAGACACGCTGACAGAACTAAATAGACACGCTTACAGACCTAAATAGACACACATTCAGACCTAAATAGACACGCTGACAGAGCTAAATAGACACGCTGACAGACCTAAATAGACACGCTGACAGACTTAAATAGACACACATACAGACTTAAATAGACACGCTTACAGACCTAAATAGACACACATTCAGACCTAAATAGACACGCTGACAGACCTAAATAGACACGCTGACAGAACTAAATACACACACATACAGACCTAAATAGACACGCTGACAGAACTAAATAGAAACAGACAGACCTAAATAGACACAGAAAAGTCAAGGTTACAAAGACAATTTGTGTGGAAACACAAACTCAAAATCGGCCCCCGAAGTGGTCCACCCAGGCAGGCTTCAATATTTTCAGAAAGAACATTAAAATGAAATTATATCATAGACAAATGAAAGATAAAATGGAGAAAGAGTGTTGACAGATCTTGTGTAGTGCACCAAAGGTCCAGCAGATCAAAGGATAGGTGCAAGTGAATGCAAAGTTAGATGTGAACCTGGCCTAACTAGTTCCCCTTTCAGACCTTGTGGTCTATAGAGCTCATCTGTTTTTGTGGCCTACGGTTAACGAGGGTGTCATGTAGCCAGCAAAACGATCAACCGCCTTTACTTTTCCCCAACTAATGTCAGTTACCCATTAGAGCTGAGTGGACTCAGAGGCGCCCAAGGATTCCGAAGTTGAAAATCTCAATCTTCACCAGGATTCGAACCCGGCATCCTCGGTTCGGAAGCCAAGCGCTTTACCGCTCAGCCACCGCGCCTCTTCTGGCCTAACTGAAGTCTTATAATTAATGTAATTGTTTTGAATGCTTAATCTCTTATTCGTATCCTCAAAAAAAATTTCCGCTATACAAAGAAAAGTTTAGAAAAATTGAAGTTTACAAGATTACTATTTGTTTTAAATTAGTTCTAACTTATAATGCATACTAATTAGCTTTTTCTCTTTAAAAAACTGCTTGCATAACTGATTTCAGGAAAAAAAAAGGTGCCGTTGCATCAGAACTTTGAATGGTCTAAAATATTGTGATGTCGGATTTTCTTTTCTTTTTCTTTTCTAGTTTACGAGATCTAAACGGGACGGACGGACAGAAGGACAGACGGACAGACCTTTCGCACAAAACTAATAGCGTCTTTTCCCCTTTCGGGGGCCGCTAAAAACGAATTAAAAAAAAACAACATATATGCAATAAGATACACAGAAACACATATAGATAAACACAGACAGGTAGTTAGAAACACCGAGGCACACTTACAGACACACATTGGCACATAATGACTCAGAAAAAGAAATATAAGAATCTAACTCTTATTATCTATAAAGAGCGAGAGAAAGAGAGACACAAGGAGAGCGAGAGAGAAAGAGAGAGAGAGAGAAAGAGAAATAGAGAAAGAGACAGAGAGAGAGAGAGAAGGAGACAGAGAGACATACAGAGAGATAACGAGCGAGCGAGCGAGCGAGAGAGAGAGAGAGAGAGAGAGAAACAAGAGAGAGAGATAGAGAGACAAGAGAGAGAGAGACACACACACACACAGAGCAAGAGAGACAGAGAAAGAAAGATTTGGGGTTTAACTGGTTATACTTTTAGTTCCCTCTATTCCAAACGTCTTAATTTGAAATCGCCTATAAAAGTGTTCAGTCTGAAGGGAGAGCGAAGACTGCTTCATGTATTCTAGTCAGAATCATTACATTATTGAGAGCATCCATAAACTTGTCCAACATACAAAACAGTTGGTATAACAAAACATTCTTAATTCCAAATTGTAATTGATACTGACAATAAAACTACAAGATTTTCGTCCTGTTTTTAGCATATGCTAGAACAGTGTTTCTCAAACTTTTACCGGTGGTTCCCCGCTAAAAGAAAGGAATTTCGTTCACGCTTCTCCCTCTCATTTAGATGGGGACCTAAGGAAGCTCTCACAGTGGGGTCAAGGAAGGCTTTCAGAATGAAAAGAAAGATCAGAAAAAAAACACCCCAACAACTTAAAAACAGAATTATAAAACAAACATCTGGTATTACTTGAAATAAATCAGAGATTTTCATAATTGGCGGAAAAAGTGAATTAACTTTATAAAACATTGTAGAATAATAAGAATTGAACTATATCATGAATATATTCTGTATATTAAATTTTTTTTATGACTGTCGATTACAATGACAAAAAATAAGTGAACATAAATAGTTGCAGAATAATAGGAATAGAGATAATAGATTTCATTTTGTATGTTTCTAGATCTACTTACATTTATTTAAATTTCTTGTTTGTAAATCATTGGTCATCTTGTAACTGACCAGCTCACATGATGCGATCATGTACCTCCAGTAGGCTGCCACAAGCAAAGAATAATTTGACCCCAGGACATACCGAAGGTCACTTATTGTCTGTGCAGTTTCTGCTTGCGTTGACCCGACCTGACCCTTTACCGCTGAAGTCAATGTCAATATTGCCACAACTATTTTTAAAAGCCGCAAAACCGTCCAGAATTTTTCCATGATAGCCGTAATGCCTGTAGTCAGCCTTGGAGGCTGTTAGTGTATCAGGCTGAAGCGGGCGAAGGTCTCATGCCCTTACAAGAAGCCAGCTCACAGAATAATACTGACACAATCGAAATGCTCTGTTAGCTTGTCTTATACATATGAACGTTTGTGTCACATCAAATGTTGGGTTCTCCAATATGTCAAACATTAAAGACGTTTTAAAATAATGAAATCCTCAATGAAAAAAGGAGTCAGAAACTCAAAACAGTTTCTCTTCAATCGGGTTAACTTGAATGATGCTATGACTGCCTATCAAGTAAGGTCGACCACTGTTACTCCTAGTACAAAGGGTTTAAAAAATCTTTGAAAAATCTACAAAAAATTTCGAATCTTCGTTAAAAAGATTTGGTCATTGTTTAACACCTTTTTGTTTCAAAAATTATATTGGTAATTTAATAGTTACCAATTTAATGAACATATTGCCGCATATGGACGCATCTGTCATGCAAGAGTATAACGATATACTTAAAATGAAACTTTGTCCTAGAAGTAAGGTCAACTTTCTCTCACTTCTAAGAGATTCCAATGTAAGAAGAGCGTATTTCAAAGATCTAATTTTTTTTCCTTGAGCGTTTACTCAAGAAGTTTTTTATTAAAAAAAAAAAAAAGAAAGTCATGGCTTTAATTAAAACTATGTCTTGATGAGAATCAGGTTATATGTACACAGATAAAATCCATTACATAATTTATATAATAATAAGAATTATCATAATTAATATCAATATGTACCTATGATAAACTTGCTCACCACCTTCAGAAACATGCACCAACTCTAAAAATTAATTTGTTTCAAGTATGAAATTGATCGAAAATACTTTATCTTGGGGCAACAAAGTTTTTTTGACACCTAAAAACATTTACCAACAGTATATAAAAAGCTATACCATATTATAAACGTAATAATTAACAACACTCTTTTTCTGTAATATTCTAAATCCAAGTGTTCCTATTATGGTAGGAGGGGGGCCAATATAATCATTAATTACTATAAAATTGTTTTGACTTTAGCTTAGATGGGCGTTCTTATGAAAATACATAGCCCTAAAAGCTAACTTTAACAATTTAAAGGAATATGTTGATAGCAATAGATTAGGGAAACTAAATAGATCTAGATCGAGTGCACATATATTTATTTTTCAAAATTGAAAATCACTGTTTCTATACTCATAACAATTTATCTTTCCCCAAATGAAACCACTTCCTGTTGACCAGTCTATAGATTTCTATATCTATGGTGACTCACTTCATAATCACTTCATAAATTCTTAAATTATTTAAAATATTTAAAGTTACGTGGGAAGTAGTAGATGACGGCCATTTTTAATTTCAATTCATTTCAATGTAAGCTGAATTGTAGATGTATTGCTAAATGTTTTTGTTTGCCATTTGACTTGAGATGGTAAGATCATTTAATAGCTGGAATGTTTTCAATAAGTTTTATAAGAAAACTTGAGAATGCAGGGAAAAGATTCGGTTGCTTAATTTGACACTTAATGAGTTGCATGAAAAACAAAATATAAAGATTTAGCTGACTTTATTATTTGAAAAGAGTATAGGGATGTTTAGTTGACTTTATTTGAAAAGAGAATAGGGATGTTTAGCTGTTTTTATTTGAAAAGAGAATAGGGATGTTTAGTTGACTTTACTTGAAAAGAGAATAGGGATGTTTAGTTGACTTTATTATTTGAAAAGAGAATAGGGATGTTTAGTTGACTTAATTTGAAAAGAGAATATGAATGTTTAGTTGACTTTATTTGAAAAGAGTATAGGGATGTTTAGTTGACTTTATTTGAAAAGAGAATAGGGATGTTTAGCTGTTTTTATTTGAAAAGAGAATAGAGATGTTTAGTTGACTTTACTTGAAAAGAGAATAGGGATGTTTAGTTGACTTTATTATTTGAAAAGAGAATAGGGATGTTTAGTTGACTTTATTATTTGAAAAGAGAATGGGGATGTTTAGTTGACTTAATTTGAAAAGAGAATATGAATGTTTAGTTGACTTTATTTGAAAAGAGAATATGAATGTTTAGTTGACTTTATTTGAAAAGAGAATAGGGATGTTTAGTTGACTTTATTTGAAAAGAGAATAGGGATGTTTAGTTGACTTTACTTGAAAAGAGAATAGGGATGTTTAGTTGACTTTACTTGAAAAGAGAATAGGGATGTTTAGTTGACTTTATTTGAAAAGAGAATAGGGATGTTTAGTTGACTTTACTTGAAAAGAGAATAGGGATGTTTAGTTGACTTTATTTGAAAAGAGAATAGGGATGTTTAGTTGACTTTACTTGAAAAGAGAATAGGGATGTTTAGTTGACTTTATATGAAAAGAGAATAGGGATGTTTAGTTGACTTTACTTGAAAAGAGAATAGGGATGTTTAGTTGACTTTATATGAAAAGACAATATGAATTACTACTAATTTAAAAAAAAACAACTTCTAACTTTAAATTCCTGACAAAATAACAAACGCCACGTTATCCAAGAAGGTCTCTACTCAAAGATCTAGTGTTGAAACATTTAGTGTTTGTTATTAGTGAAAAACTTTTGATTTCGAAAAGAGAAATCTTTTATATGAAACATCTTTCTCTTTTTTTTTTACATCTATCTATTTATCTATCTATCAATCTATCTATCTATATCTATCTATCTATCTATCTATCTATCTATCTATCTATCTATCTATCTATCTATCTATCTATCTATCTTTTACATGACAATCATGCTATCCTATCTTTAGTAACCTCTCTGTTATATTAACATAAGCTATATATACATCAATATATCTACGTTTAATGATGTTAATCTTTATTTTCTATTACAAATAAAAAGCTAAGTTGTTCTTAAGCTAAAATCTAACGTGTCACGGTTTCAAATAAACTTCAAGGCTGAACCACTAGTATAACACATTGGTTCATCTATTTTTAGAACAGATCTTCACAGATCAAACAAACGTGTAATTAATTTTCCTACGTTCGAGCCTAATTTTATCCAAATTTTGTCAAGACTCTCTTTAGTACACAACAAACTTTGTCAGCAGACGATAATCGAAAAATTCCTTCATGCCCGGTCCAGGTTTCTGACACCATCCACTTCGATCTTCCAAGCCTGCCTTACAGGGCATGGTTTACAAGTACTAGCTTTCGACCCAAGATGTTTTGCAGGACATGAAAGTGACTGGCAGTTTGCGCATGCGCTTCGAGATGAACGTCAATCACGTTTGGCTTATTTAAACTTTGGGAATTTCTTTGATTCACTAAAATGTACATAGATAAATCCCAGGAATGCAAGAAGTGTAGATCTACTTAGAGTACTTGGGAGTAGAATAGATGAGAAATAGATTTATTTGACTTTTTTTTTTCAAGTTTTTTTTTTCAATGACTAAAGAGAAAGGACACGTTTGTCAAAAATTTATTTCTTCTTTGTTTATAACACAGTGTTTTGTTCTGAGCTTAGTTTACAACATTCAAATATTATTAACATTACAATTCCAATCAGGTCCTTTTGGCTATGTGCTAAAGTTTCTATAACATCTGAAGTTTCTGTAGCATCTAAAGTTTCTGTAGCATCTGTAGCATCTGATGTTTCTGTAGCATCTGATGTTTCTGTAGCATCTGATGTTTCTGTAGCATCTGATGTTTCTGTAGCATCTGATGTTTCTGTAGCATCTCATGTTTTTGTAGCATCTGATGTTTCTGTAGCATCTGATGTTTCTTAGCGTCAGTAGCATCTGAAGTTTCTGTAGCGTCTGAAGTATCTTTAGCATCGGAAGTTTCTGTAGGATCAGATGTTTCTGTAGCGTCTGAAGTTTCTGTAGGATCTGATGTTTCTTTCTTTTCTCAGACTTGGAACCGGTACTATGCTTTTTGATCCAACAACACATTAACATCAGCACACATCATCAATATCACAAATGTAAACTTTTTAGATTTTGCGATCTATACGGCAGATGTAACGGTCATCTGTTTATATGGCCTCAATTTAACGAGAGTGTCATGTGACAAAACGTTCGAGCGCCTTTACTTCTCCCCTATCAGGTACCCATCAGAGTTAGGAAGACTCATGTGCGTTCTTAAAGTCCCGAAATTCAAAATTCCAGTTTTCAGCGAGATTCAAACATAGACCTCTTAATTCAGATGTCAAGTGCATTGCCTCTCAGCCACCAGGCCCACTCCCCACCACTTCACATTAAAGTACAGAAAAGTTTCCTCTTTCAGACCTTGCGATCCATGGGGCAGATCATGTTTCTATGGCCAACAGTTAATCAGCAGGGTGTCATGTGGCCATCACGACGAGCAAACGCATTTACTTTCTTCAACTGAAGTCAAGTACCGATTAGAGTAGGATGGACTCAGGGGTGCCCTAAAAATACCGAAATTCAAAATCCCAGTCTTCACCAAGATCCGAACCCAGGACCCCAGGTTTGGAAGCCAAGCGCTTAGCCATTCAGCCTCCGCGCCCTACCCCACTTCACATTAACATCACATTAAAAACGCATGTTTTAGAGCAGGGACATTATCTAAATTACATCTTTTCCTCTTATCTCTAATAATTACAAATCTGCCAATCAAGTAAGTCATGTTGACCACTGTCTTAGTTCACAATGTTGCTAATAGAATGTCACAGTAGCATCATAGTAACAACGCAGTAATATCCCATAAACACAAAATAACAAAAATTAAACTACTTAAAATATATACCCGAACCGTCGTGACCTAAGCAGCAAATTATTTGTTTCTTCGTCCTTGCAGTTGTTTGTAAAATGTTTTGTACAATGTTTTCACGTTGCGTCAGATTGTGAAGAAAACTACACTCTAACCAAGGGGTTCTCAGCCTGTGGATCGCGACACCCCTGGGGGTCGATTGACGATTTGTCAGGGGTCGATTAAGAGCATCGAGAATATGTATTGTTTTTGTAAATTCTTTCTATTGCTGTGTGTGTGTGTGGGGGGGGGGGGGGGGTCGCGACAGAGTGGGGGATTGTAAAAGTGGTCGCCGAGCTTAAACGGTTGAGAACCGCTGCTCTAGCCCAAGCAGCAAGATCACAGAACGACAGTCCAGGGCACATACCACACGATTAGGCAACCAGTTTATTTTTGAAAGCTTTGTACACGTCTAACATATGATTGGTTGGTCATTGTGCTGGTCACGTAGTACCATCATGACATCAAAATTATAACTTTTGTTTATTACCTGACACATGGACTATAATACTACGGAAGAAAAATGCTATGCCAAAAGCCTGGGATTTCGTGCGCTCATGGTCGAGTTTGTAGAGCAGGGGAGGTTATTAAGAAAGTATTCTCAACGTTCGATCCTTCGTAGTAGATAATGGTAGACATTGTTTGAGGAGGTTCCCCCAGTTTCCATTGAGTTGTAGCCGCGCTAGAGTGTAACTATGTCACTACTGAGTTGATCAAGCAAATACGCTACATCCAGAGTGTAAATTTACACATCTGTTTAAAAAATTTTTTGAGATTTATACAGCAAGAAGTGAGAGAGAGAGAGAGAGAGAGAGAGAGAGATTGGAGAAGAAGAGATAAAACTAAGATAATAATGAAATGATGGAAACTACGATTACTTCAATAATAGAAAAGTATAAAGCAGGTAAGTCTTATGTAGCTTATAGTCATCGTTTCAAAATGTGTACATAATGACGTCATAGCAAACATTGTGGGAAGGGGGAAAAAGATATTTCAAAAAGTAGCCCAACAAGATTAAAGAAGAAAGTAGATGTTTATAGATCTAGGTCAATGCTTTAGAAACTGCTTAGGATTATTTAATAGGATTAAATCTTCATCAATGGTTTTTAGATTGTCAGCTGTTAGGTTTAATTCTTACATTGCTTTAAATATATCAAAGAAGTAATTCCGATTGAAATTAAGCTTCAAATAAAAGCAGAGGGACAATGACAAGAAGAGAAAATATAGAATTTTGTTGTGTATTTTGAAGTTTACGCGATAATATGAAATAATTACTTATTAATTGTTATTTTAAGTTATGTCTAAGTTATATACATACTAAATAGATTTTTTTCTCTTAAAAATTTGTGTGTGTGTGTAAATGTAGTAGCTAGTATGACAGAACTTAATTAACTGAACAATATTAATGAAAAAAAAATATTAAAAAATTTAAAACCGTGTGCATAAATAAATTAAAAATATGGTGTATTACTATACTGGCTGTCATGCCTACTTATGAGCCTGCCGTATTTGTTATTATTAATAGTGAATAGTTGTAAAAGTGGTGTATTTTTAAGAAAAAAAACTGCTTGCAAAATTGATTTAAAAAATTAGATTTTTCGCTTTCAGAATAGAAAAAAGTAGCCGTTGCATCAGAACTTTAAATGGTCTGAAATATTATGATGTCGAATTTACACTATCTTTTCTAGTTTACGAGATCTAAACAAGAAATACGGACAGACGGACATTCCACACAAAACTAATAGCGTCTCTTCCCCTTTCGAGGGCCGCTAAAAAAGTGAGTGAGAATGAGGAAGCTAAATGTTAAAGAGGGAGAGAACTATAGAGGAGAGTATTTGTATTTCCTGTCAAGTAGTTCACTGACAGCCCTGAAAAAAATTCAAACTATATTCACACAACCATGACGGGATTGAAAGTAGCATGACGTAACTAGCCTTGCTCTAGATTGTTTGAATATTGTCAAGTCTTTGTAAAAGTTTAAGAGATTGAGAAGGTGTCCAGCAAAATACCCGGATGTTTTTACAACGACCAAACAACTGTTTTATGCCTACTTTTTCACTTTACTCAAATTATATAATGACGCTGTCTAGGACAGATATCAATGACTTAGTCCTTCAACCACTTTTAAATCTCGTTTTTTTTTAAAAATTAAACTGTTCAAAGGGGCCTAACTTCGTTACACTCTCTATAAATAAACAAAACTCAACCATAACAACAACAAATATAATACAACAAAAACACGAAAATATAAAGTATACTGTAAGGAGTTAGTTCTGCTCAGCCTTGGTCTCCTGTTAACTTTAGAGGAGAAGAGGGGCAATGCAGGGTGTTGACTTCAAAACTGTTTTTGATTTGGATTGTTTTATTTTGTGAGATGTTTGAATAGAATGTAACCCATAATAAAACAGTGTGGTTTTTGTGTTCCTGGTCCAGTACAGTTAGATTTTGGTTATAGGGTTGAAGTATAGACTCTAATTATTTCTGTGCAATTATTAGTCAGTCTTATGGGAGTTATATTATGAGCAATTATATTTTAATTGATACTGGATATTTCATTTGCCAGAACTGTGCCTGCATCTTATTAAAGCACATGTAATAAACAAGTTATATGTCCGTACATTGGCATTCTGAATCTTCATTCTCTCGCTATATGTGTCGTTACGGTATTGTTCAGGACTTGCTTGCATTTAGTAATCAGCATTGAACTACACAGACCTATAGTCGAGGAGAGGAGAAAAAGAGCCTTGACATATTCCTTGCTTTAATAAGACAATACCACCTATAATATAGGATGGCTGCCTGGTCGTACGGTTTGCACGCTGGACTGTCGTTCAGATTTATCGATGGTCCAGGGTTCAAACCCTGCCCGCTCCCATCCCCCGTCGTCCTGCGGGAGGTTTGGACTAGGAAGTAATTATCTTCAACTCTGAAGGAACATCCGAAACATGTAAAACATTTTACAAAAAAACAACTTATACAGCGGTTATGATTATTTTGCTCTTTATAACTAATGAATCCTGATTAAGCGAATGCATAAATCTACAAGATTGGCGCTTTAGATCTAGGATTAGAAGGCGGTGCTCTAAATGTTCCCATACAATCATTTATTCAACTGTTCAATGCTTATATGCGGAAATATCGAATGATGTAATGTCCGTTCAAAATAAATATTTTCTAGCTAATTTTTTAATAGTTTGAAAAATTCTAACGTTTAAACATGAGTTTTACTTTTGTGGTCAACAAGCTAGTAATTCTTTACCCAATAATATAAAAAACAACAACAAAAAAACTTAGAATTTCTAGGAAAATCGTTCGAGCCGTTCTCGAGGACTGTATAGCTGAATATTGTGCTATAGTGGTTATATCCCATAGTTTAGCTCTAAATGTGATGGATGTACGAACAGACAGACAGACAAACGGACATACATACATACTAAACAAACAGTAGAGCTGCTCTACTTGTGCGGGCGGTTGAAAGCTATACACGTTAATAAAAGTACGCTGGATCAGAAGTTCACATTGTCGATAGGGTTCAAACTATCTTCTTTCCTATTTGTTTCCCTTATGTTTGATATACTGCATATTGGCTTCATTTCTTCCATATCTTTGTGTCAATATTAATAGAATAGTCATATCTGCCAATAGGAAGACCCATGTTCCTGGTACAACTTAAATAATATATCCCATCAAGTTTAAAGTTTCGCTCAACAGTGTAGACTAAATATCTACAGCAGCGGTTTATTTTTTTTCTTTCTTGAAAAGAACACCTTCACCTGACCATTGGGGCACCACACATGACTTTTGACCGTCTCTCTCTATTCCTTTCATTTTTTTTGCCAGGATGAGAGTCCTTTCTGTGATATTATGCTAACGTAGGTTCTGTTGTAAGCCTCTCCTTCTTGTGATGTGCAAGGGCTGAGCCGAAGGCTCTTCGAGCCCTAAGTTTGAAAAAAAACCTGTTTGGACGCCAAACAGTAAAAAAAACAAACAAACCTGTGTGAACACACAGTTCTGTTTGGGAGAGACCCTAGACAATGCCTATATAAAGCATTGCTGTTGACCGATGCATTTGGCCCCCAACGCGTGGGCTAGACACGGCCGAGAATACACCGGGATCTTCTGCCATTTTCCTTCAATGTACCAAGCTAACTGTGTAGGACCCTCCATTTATGTAACGGTCCCTTTGAGGAACAGCGCATGGATTGGTGACAGGTCTGTGGGAACTTTATTACAAACCCGCCCGTGCAATGGGTGGACTCTCGTCTACCAGTGGGCATCCCCACGGGAGTCCTGTGTTGTTACCCATTTAGCCTAGCCACTTCCTCTAATGGCCGTTTCCACGCGAGCGCCACGATGAGGCAGGGCAACGTGCTCGCGGTAAGCCTCTCCTATTTTCCCAATAGTACCATTCTCTGCAGAAGGGTCTTTGCGATTCCCTGTGTATCTCGTAATACGCCATACATTATACAATCTAAGCTTGCCTTTTTTTTTTTACAATAGTCGGAAGGTTATTATGGGATACTAATATTAAAGTCGACATCATCCAAAGATTTTCCCAACTTTACTGTGGGAGTATTTTGAAGTGCAAAGTTTTTCTTTTTTTGTGTGTCCTTCTTTGCCAAATAGTTCTCTTTTTAGCTGAGTTCAACGGACTATCTCCCTTGTTCTCGTTTCAGCTCAAATCAATGGGTTATCTCCCTTATGCTAATATAGGAGCGATAGTTCTTTTTCTTCATCCAGGTGTAATTGAAAAGACTTTTTCAAACCTTATCAAATATAGAGATTTATTAAGAAAATATGGGAAGACGGCAGTAGAAGAGTCTGTTTGCTTAGATTATGATGGTTTGCTGTCCATGACATGACGTATATGTATGATATGCATAAAGTCGGTGTCACACACACACACAGACACACACACACACACATATCTTGACTGAAGGTTTATAGTGACAGTCTCTATAGGGTTAGGTTTTGGGCGGGGAAAGTATCTACGGATGCTTTTTTTTTTTCAGGATGTTGGGTGGCGCCGGAATAGAAAATGATTTCATTGTTCACCAAGGGATGCATTGAAAGAAAACTTCTGAGTCTAAAAGTTTGAGCAAACAGAGATGAGATCATCTGGGCCAGACTAATCGTTATAGTAGACTTGAACTCTGACCTCTGACACGGCAACGAGCTATTGGATTTTAACTGCCTACAGATTGCGACGTCGCAGGTCGTCTACTATAAAGATGGGGCTCGATGTGGTGTTGTTATGGAGAATTCTATGTAAGGCAAATAACTATTGTTATAAATAGCTACGCCCATGGGTCTAGACATTCATTCTCTTGAGCAGACATACGTCAGCGGGTATCCACTGAGGCAGTAGGCCTTAAGAGAGTTAAATAAATAAACAGACATGCCGGAACATCTTGCGCACCGTCTTCTGAGTCTGGGTCTATAAGCCTATTAGACTTATACTTTCCCTTAACCAGGATTTTATCATGGAGAGAGGGGAATAGGACGAGGTAAAAAATGTTTTTTTTTTGTTATATATCTATCATTAAATATATCTATCATTTAAATATATCTATCATTAAGAGTAAAACAATCGTTCTTTGGAAAAGAAATCAGCTTCAGAGGAATCGCCTTTTTTTTTATATCAACTGTCTGTCTGTCTGTCTGTCTGTCTGTCTGGTAAAATGTTTGTACACTTATTTCTCCCACACCAAATCTCGGATCAAGCTGAAATTTTGCACAATTATTTCTTTTACCTGAAAACACAAGAATCAATAAAAAAA
Source organism: Biomphalaria pfeifferi (assembly GCA_030265305.1). NCBI lineage: Eukaryota > Metazoa > Mollusca > Gastropoda > Planorbidae > Biomphalaria > Biomphalaria pfeifferi. The sequence continues at coordinate 2,687,544 of JASAOG010000024.1, forward strand.
AATATACAATTAGTTAATTAACTATTCGTAATAAATTATTTGTTTGGTTTCTCAAACAAGGGAAAGAATTTGTACTTGACTGAAGTGGTGGTATAAGCAGAATTAGTAACCTTTATAGATTGTCGTCTGAATCTTAGTGAACACAACATGAACAATAGGACGAGACTATAGAAACAATAAATAGCTCTATACAATCTTTCATGTTCATAGGCTTTCCACTCGAAGAGTGGTTACAGTGTTGCCTTGAGAATCCTGGGAAGGCTTGAGCCAAAAGTTCGAATTTAGGTCTTTCCACCTTTTTTTTTTTAGTTTTTATAAATGCTTTTATTGTTATTCTAGATCTATCACAAATTTAGTCACATGACTGATCCTAGCTAATTGATGCAACTAAGCTTAATATGAGGACTACTTTTAGAATTCTTAGTATAATACACCAAAAAAATTACACGTTTTTTTGATAGGTCGCAAGAAGCTTTTCAGACAACTCACATATGTGTTATACATTAATCTGCACAGAGAAGTCAATTAAGAATATGGCAAAAGATCTATTTTTTATTTGTAAAAAAATGTATAATGTATGTATTAATAATGAATATTTTATAAAAAAAAATTTAACAGGTATATTTCAATCAAAGATTGGATTGTACAATAAGCAATCATCGAAAAAGATTCAGAAGGTGATCTTTCAAGACACAAACATATCAATGTATCCTGATCCCATTGTGTAAAGAGTACGACCTAACTGTAGACACTTCAGAGCTAAATTTAAAAGAACTAAATTCTTCATGGTTTCCTAGTTACACAGAGGTTATCTTTTTGAATAACAACAATCTCAGACAATTACCTAATTACAAATGTCAACAGTTAGTTCACCAAATCATTTAAATATTTCCAACAACATGATTTCACGAATTCAAACTTCTTGCCTTTAAGGATAAGACATTTTGAAAAATAAATTCTTTTTAGTCTCTTATTTTGTTTCATTTCTTGTTCACAATGGTGAGGGGAAGTAGGAAATAGAAAATCTAACTTTGTATATAAATAAAATTCCTTGTTTCGCACTTTGTCGGTACGTTATACAAACAGGATAGTATCAAGATCCTCCACCCGCAAATAGCTTCTCCAAGTTTCCAACTAAGACATGACACACATTTTTAAATTACCGGAATACATCCCGAACATACAGCTCTCTTTAGACTTTACGCCCACTCTTATAAAACTGTGAATTCTATCATCTAAGAATGGTACTTTTTAGAACATTAGGCAGACCCTATTATAATTACAGGAGGCGCGGTGGCTGAGCGGTAAAGCGCTTGGCTTCCGAACCGGGGGGGCCAGGGTTCGAATCCTGAAGAAGACTGGGATATTATTTCGGGATCCTTGTGCGCCTCTGAGTCTACACAGCTCTAATGGGTACCTGACATTAGTTGGGGAAAAGTAAAGGCGGTTGGTCGTTGTGCTGGCCACATGACAGCCTTGTTAACCGTAGGCCACAGAATCAGATGACCTTTATAGCAACTGCTCTATAGACTGAATGGGGAACTTTACTTTTGTTACTTTACAGCCCAACACAACTAACACTCTGTATGGCAGTGATGAATAACTGAGCTACAACAGTACTTTATTTCGATAATTACGGTAATATTAAAAATTTGATATTTTGCTTTCAATCCATTGTGGTCTCAAGGCCTTCCTGTGGCTAGCTAGTGACCTAGTCAAAACACGTTATCTCAAGTTTCATTTCCTCATTTCGCCCCAGTGTAGAGATATTGATGTGTCCTACTAGTGGAAGATACTCTAATACTTTTGTCTTCTATTTCCAAACTATAGCTGAAGAAGTAAACATTTGGAAGACTAAATGTTTATTTATTAGAACGATGGACTGACGTTGGCCGCTGTTCCCCACCTATATCCACCCATCACATTGAAACAAATAGACACAATTTACCAGTATAGCAATAAGGGAAACAATTACTCGATGGGACTAGCATTACAATCTTATTTTATCCACTGTCTATTTATTGAGGACAAAACAATTAAACAGACATTCCTCCTATATTTTTTTTACAGTAAAAGAGTTCGATTATAATCTAAGATTAAATTAGTGATATACCTAGGATTAAATTCTTCTATGTCTAAGATAAGAATTTTATTTCTAGGATTATAATTTTCTTAATTGAATAAACTCCTGAGCTTATACGTATAAACACTGAAATGATTAAACTTGATGATCTAATATTGTAAATGTTCAGTTTGACTTTTCCTCCTGAATGCAAGTGAACCCTGTTTCATACACAAGGCACACACGTGACTGCAACTATTTCCGTTTCAGTTTTGTCTCAATCCAGTCCAGGAAGTGTACGATGTTGGTGTAGATGCCAGGCTCACCTGCCTTGCCGCAGTCACCCCCGTTGGAGACGAGACCAAAAAGATAATACCTGGGCACATCGTTACTAGACTTGGCACACATGAGTGGACCACCGGAGTCGCCCTAAAATAAGACAAACATGGGACAATTACTCTACTGGGACTTTGTTTTTTGGTTGTATTTTAACACTAGGTCCAAAAGTAGCTGGAGATATTTAAATTGGTAACAGAAATCCTCTTGAAAGAGCTTAGCTTAAAAAAAACCCAATCCAAATTGAAATCATGCACACACACAATAATCCAATCTTGAATACGAAATACAAAATTAATTTTAATAACAAATTCACAGGAATAACTCACTATCAAGTTTAACTCGTTCTCCTCTAATTGACGACACCTAATATAGCACCTTCGAAGGAAACTTTTAATTTTAAAGTTGGCAGAATCACAAGAATTTTGGAATTAATAAATGTTTGGTGAAATCTCTTTTGGAATGACGGATTTATTTAAAGACATAATGCTCTCAACAACTAGGAAATTAGTATTTGAGAAAGTTACAACCACAATAAGAAACTAGTAAAAAATAAAAAACATACTTTTAAAAATAAACTTATACATACTGTAATTGTATCCATTAGTTTGGATCAGCTATGTAATCATATGTATGACCGACCTAGACATAATAATTATACCGTATTAGAAATATTTTTATCAATTGTTTTTTAGCTTTTAGCTTTCTCAATGCACTATGATCCTGTCACTTGACTGGACCAGTTGTGAAAGGGGAAGGGAAGAAGGGGGTATCTTGGTGAATGTTTACATGATCGTTTTTTAAAGGCATAAAAAATGTTCACTAGAGCTCTAGAATCCTCAAGGGGACTAATTCCACTTATACTACCATATCTGTCAAGTACGACTTCTTTCCCTTGTTCAAGCTACTAAACAAAGTACTTTATTACCAATAGTGGATTAATTGATTAATTTATTTTTTTTGATTCTTGTGTTGTCAGGTAAAAGAAAAGAAAATTGTGCAAAATTTCAGCTTAATCCGAGATTGGATGTGGGAGATATAATGTCTACAAACATTTGACTATACAGACAGAGTGAGTTAATATAAGCTTTGTAAAAAAACAACAGAAAATGTATTGCTCCGATCGACTAAAAGAAGTTACGAGTGCCACCAATTATTAGGCTTCTTAACACACTGTACACCCACAATTCCACCCAGAAAGGTGTTGACTGGGTAAATGAAAATGTCTATTTGTGAACACGAAACAAAACCTCACCAAACAAGTGTCTTTCCCTCCCTGGAGCTCATTCGCCGCACAAAGTGTCCCATTCGAAAGGAACGTCGCTAGAGCCCCAGTAGGTTTAGAAGTAGGTTGAAAGGTTTTGAGACACTGTGTGCTATTGTAGGTTGTCAGGTCGACTTTCATCAGAACCTCTGGTGGCTCTCTTCCTAAAACAAAACAGAAGCAGCAATGAAGAGATAAATACTATTTGTTGAAAAGTCGAAAGTGAAGTCATATGTACACTATGTGAACTGAATGTTTTGAGCTTGTTGTATAGCTTGAATGTGAACAGTATGTACATTATCTGAACTGAATGTATCCAGTTTATTGTGTGGCTTGAATGTGACCAGTAGGCCTATGTACACTATGTGAACTGAATGTTTTGAGTTTGTTGTATGCCAAGAGAACTTTTGTGATTACGTTTAAATTATATTAGCAGCTTAACATATAAAACAAATAGTTTTTGCATTTAAAGTGATACATTTAAAAAAAAATTGTATCACTTACTATTGACGTATCCGTAACCAGCCACTGTACATACTTGTTCCGGCTGGTCTACTTTTCTTGGTAAACAAACTGGCGTGACGAACGTGTTGAAAACCAATGGAGTGGCCAACAACAAGATGGCGATATCATTGGCTAAAGGTGAAGACAAAAAATGTACTATAAAAATATAAACCTTATAAAATAAAGTTGTGTTGGAGATGTAAAGGGAAAGCAATACGAAAAATATGATGGCGATGTAATGGTAGGTAAAAAAAAAAAAAAAAAAAAGAAATTTAGATAGATAAAGGAATAGGTAGCACAAAAAATAAAATAAAATGATATCGTATTTAAAAATACTAAATCTTATTTAAATACTTCATGTACTTTGATCTACAAACAAAGAAAAATTACCCTTTCAGACCTTTAAATCTATAGAGCAGATGGTGTTAAGCTCATCTGTTTCTTTGGCCGACAGTTAACGAGCAGGGTGTCATGTGGCCAGCACAACGACCGACCGCCTTTGCTTTCCCCAAATAAAGTCAGGTACCCATTAGAGTTGGGTGAACTCATCAACAAACAAGAGTTTAGAAATTAGATTTTCCAAGTGCTGAAAGCGCACCAAAAAGTATTCTGTGATCTACTGAAATCCTTAGTTGACATTTACTTTCGTATTTTGTACACTGCATAATAAACCAAAACGCTTGCTGTTTTGCTCCAATAAAGAATTGCAAGTAGAACTCAACATCAACATTAACTTTCAACACAGAATATCGGTGGATCAGTAGTGGAGCTTTTAACTTTCAACACAAAATATCGGTGGATCAGTAGTGGAGCTTTTAACTTTCAACAAGAATGCAAAACTAAGTAATACAAAGGAGGTATAATCTGTATACAAACATGCATCATTGTATTGAAGCTAGTGGTATAGACGATATGGATCTAGATATAATACATTTATGTTGATTAAAATCGAACATATATTTAATATAACTTAAACTTTAGTTATTAAAAAGACATAATAGATTATGTAGGATTTCGGCATTGAAATTAGGTATATTGTATAATGTAAAATTTCATGTCTCATTTCTATTGAAACATAGAACGAAAATTCAGGATACTGTTGTTTTTTTGTGTGTTTTTTTTTTGTTATAACAAATTAAAATAGATATTCATGTATTCATGTAAAGGGAGAGTGATCCTTAAAGGATTACGGGCACGACATGGCCAAAATTGTGCCAATGTGCCTAAACTCAAAACCCAAACTCAAATTCATGTATTTTAATAAAGTCTCATCCACTATAACGAAAATAATTTGCGCTTTTTTTGAATATCTTGATAAAATATATTTGAGTGTACTTTGTAGAAAAAAAAATTGATACTTTTGTATAGGAGAAAATGAGAATCCCTAGTTTTGAGATACAAAAAAGTTATCGATTAATATGAAGAGTGTATATACTTTACTGAATATCTAATTAAATTTGAATTAAAATTTTATAGAAACAAACATTCTTTTGACAAAATAAATTGATAATTATAATTCCTTTAGACTAAATAAAATTCCCTTTAAAATTTTGGTTAATTTGTATCCTCTTAAGAAAGTAACTAAGTTTTTAATATCGCCTTGTACCGGCTACTATTTCTTAAAGACATTGTTTCACATAATAATAATAATTCATTTTAGGGCTAACCGAAGTCTCTGCAAGTGACAAATGGAAACATAAATGTCAGGTCTGGGTATTTTCTTTTTCAATTGTGTTAGTTGTAAGGATAGATACAGTTAAATGTACTCTTTTGTGCACTGACAATAGCATCAATCATGCTTTTCTGAAATGAGAAAAAATTCAGTGAAACTAAGTGATTTAAAAAAAGAAAATTTTGATCAGCCCAAGTGGCTCATGTTAAATGGTATGTCTCTCAGAGGTAGGAAAAGAGAAGGAAGTTGAAGGTACAACTAACCAAATGCTTGTTTTCTGATCCCGTATTCGGACTAATTCAACACAGGCTCTGACATCACAATGAAAGTGACGCTCTTTCTCTTTTCACAGGGGGCTATAACGTGGTATTAAAAATACTACACCTTATAAATTACAGACGTTAATTAGAGAATTAAACTCGACTAATCTTTGGTTTTCCTAACTGATTCAGGCCACCCATTCAGTGCTCTAATTGCACTAAAGAAAAAAGAATTAGTCCTAGCATCTATATAAAAAATTCTCATCGTCGCCCAACCATGCGGGACACGCACGCACGCCCGCCGACTCTCTAACCCTCGATGAAAAAGTCATGGAATGATAACTCTTTTATTTCTGCAAGTCGGACTAGAGTTACCCCACTTGGACAACTGTGTCTTTTAGGAAGTGTTCACCCATCACTCAATAGCGGCATATGCTACGCCGCGAGTCGACTAGTATGAAAAAAAGAAATGTGCCATGAAAGAGAGGACGTTGACCACATACACATTCTTATTTCTAACATCACATTTTAGAATTGATAAAAGAGAAAAAAAGAGATACTCTGTGGAGAATAACAAACGTAATTGTATCTACAAACATCTTACAAACATTCTCAACTCTGTACTTTTCGTGAATTTCGTAGGACTTGACCTTGACCCGTTGATTTCCCGCCTCAGCTATTTGCAGATCATACTGATATCTCCCAGCTAGAACTTCAATGTTTGGCTTATTATCAAGTCTTAAGGAGAGAACATTAGAATTTAACAATGAATAATTAATATTGTTTTTAAATATTACAACCACTTACTCTTTATCAGTAATTCTAATATTCTAAAGTAATTATTAGGTTTTTGTAGGAATGTAAGCATATTATGTAAAGAAATCAACCCATTGGACAAATCCTAAGTTCTGTCCGAGCAAAATAAAAAAAATTAAAAATATTACAAAAGAAAACAATTGCAGTCATCGCAAGCGTAAAAATTAGTACACAATTATATTACTTTATTCAAAATGCTTTTATAACGTATCTTATCTTATCTTATCTTATCTTATAAATGACGAGTTTAATATATGTACCAAACTAATGTGTTTTTATTCTCCATTCTGTTACTTTTTTCTTTTGATAGGCATAGGATATTGCATTAAATATCATTCAGGCTAGAACTTCAATGTAACTAGCATCAATTCTAAAGATACATATAAAATATCTTTTACTGCTAAATCTTCCGAGCATCAAGTGTTTTTGAGAATTCGGCGCCTACATCTATTCAAACATTTTTTTTTCGAGAACTTGTATTCTAAAAGTATAGGCAAATCACTGACTTTTAACCAACACTACTGGACATTACCAGACACTTAGAATGTTACCTGTCAAAACAATGGGCGGCTGTCAAGGCGTGACTTTTGTCCAGGATGACACACCCGCAGAGAAATTTCCCCTCATTCAAGAGCATGGCTATCCAAGGGAACTCTCCACGGAACGCTCTCTGTCCGCCGACAACTTTAGCAGTAGGGAAAACAGTTCCATACCTGCAGCTTTCTGGAAATGTAGGCAAAAAAATACACATTGGAGGTGTCTCACTTTACGTGTCATGCATATAATTTTAAAAGTGGAAAGTAACAAGAGTTTGAGCTAGAATAAGTACAACATCAAGTACCACAACTTTGAATAAATAAGTCATTCTCAGATGCAAAGCGCTAGGCCATCGTTACTTTCAATAAGTATTTACCCTTTAGAGTAGTTACATTTTTGACTGCTCGGACAAAATATTATCAACTGGGAAAAAGAGTACAAAACCAACATACTCCACACCATTATTGGAAGATGCAGAGAGTACAGGGTAAGATAGAAAACTGGAAATTTGTGTCAAGGCCGGTTTTAGATAATGTGAGCCCTTAGGCGAAGTGAAATTTATGGCCCCAAATGATCTAAAAAATTAACAAGAAAATTTTTGTTTAAAAATTCTTTAATAAAAAAAGCTTATTTTTTGTGTAATTGTTTCAATTAGTTTTAATCCTATAACTTGTTCGATACCAAACAAAATAATTAATTACAAATAATTAATTTACTATTTCGTAATTTTTTTTATTGATTCTCGTTTTGTCAGGTACAAGAAATAATTGTGCGAAATTTCAACTTGATCCGATATTGGGTGTGGGAGAAATATAATGTAAAACCTTTTACCAGACAGACAAGGTGAATGAATATAAGCTTTGTAAAAATATGCAGTGAAAAAATAAAAGTATGCAATTTATTAAATTATTAAATGTGAAAAGTACATTTCAAACAATTTATACAGAGTGATGAAGTAAATACCTTTACAACAGGCCTTGCGAATGTGTACTACAGTTTGACTGGCACTACAAGACAGACAGCTGGACTGTTCTGGACATTGGGTTACATGAGCACAGACTGTCGAAGTGGGCACAGAGTAATAAGTAACAATTTAAAAGAAGAGACACAGTGTGACCAAGAGGGAAAAAAACAAAAATGACAGTGAGAAAGAGGGCCAATGCAAAACAAAATTATTTAATTTCGACTAATCTGTTCATTTATTAATTGGTTAATTTTTAATTTTATTGATTCATATGAATTATTGCGCAAGGTTTGAACTTAATCCACGAATGGGAAGTGAGAGAAATAACGTGTACAAGATTTTAACCAGACAGACGGACCGACAGAGTGACTTGCTGCTCGGTAAGGGCGAGAGAGTTGGTGGTAAGACAGGGAGAGAAAGAGAGAGAGGGAGAGAGAGAGAGAGAGGATTTAGAAAAAAAACTACAATATTTACTTCAACGCTCACTTTATGTACTTTTTGACATGATCAACCCAATTCCATATCCCTGGACATTAACCCGACATTAGTATCTATTACATTTATATGTGTATTTATGTTTATGTATGTTGTGTGTGTGTTTTTGTTTTGTTTTCATGAGGTCTCCCTTGTTCTACTGTTCAGTATGTTCACGTGTTCACTGTTTACTCTGAAGTGGTCTCTCCTTGTTTCATGTTCATAAAAACTGGAGTGTAACTTTGAAACATCAGTATTGTTAGTGTATTGTGATAATATAACATGGTGGCTGTATTCTAAAAGTTCTAAAATGGAAACTGTATGTAAAACTAACTTTAAACCAAGAATTAACCCTCCACCTCCTTTAAATGTGAAGAAAGGGTGTGAGGAATGGAAGCTTTTCAAGCAAATATGGCTGAACTATTGCACTATAGAGAGAATAAAAGATATAGATAAAGAGTATGCCAAAGCACTGTTCTTGCACACTATCGGCCCAGAGGCGTTGGCAGTATACAACAGTATCACTTTTAAACCAAAGCACAATGTTTAAGACATAATATGTGCATTTGATGAGCACTTCATAGGTTTAAAAAATGAAACTTATGAAAGATATGTTTTCAACAACAGACGGCAGAAGCCACAAGAAACCGATGAGGAATACTTACTAGCTCTACGCACGCTCGCTAAAACCTGCAATTCTATGGAAGAGTCATTAATAAGAGACCGAGTGGTAGTTGGCATCAGAGACACAAGGACAAAGAAAGAACTCTTACAAGAACATAAACTAATGCTCAAGACTTGTATAGAAATCTGCAAGGCAAATGAAGCTGCTGACTTGCAACTAAAGGTACTAGAGATAGGTACATCTGATGCCTCACCACTACAGGATGAGGCGTTCGCTGTTTCGTCTTGCAAAAATATTCTACAACAGAATGCTGCTCATAAGCAGCGCAAATGTAAATTTTGTGGACAAAATCACCCATTTAAAAAGGAACCGTGTCCTGCATGGGGTAAAATATGTAATATCTGTAAACAAAAAAATCATTTCGGCATTAAATGCAACCAAAAGAAACTGCAATGTGTACAGGAGGACAGTGATGATTGTTATTCATTATCTTCTAAAGATGAGGCTGTGCTTGCTGTACAAGGTGGACCAAACAATAAGATCATAAAAGCTGAAATGATCATAGCTGGTGAGAAGATTGTATGTCAGATCGACTCGGGTGCCAGCGTTAATGTCATCCCTAAGAAGCTTATTAAATCTGCACAAATCTGTCCCACTCAAAGCAAGCTACGTGTGTATGACGGTAGCACACTCATACCTATTGGAAAGGTACAACTCGTAGTACAAAATCCAAGGACCAACAAGAGATATCGTGTTGATTTCGTGGTTGTGAAAGATGACTTAACTCCCCTGTTAGGGAAGAAAACGTCAGAAAAAATGGAACTAATTACAATTAACTATCATACTTTTGAAAGTGTTGATAAGCCTCTACCAAGGTTATTGACAAAAATATTTGAACAGTTCTCTGATGTATTTGATGATCAGCAGGGTGAATTACCTGGTGTTGTACACTTAGAAGTGAATCCTGACATATCCATCTGGTCGTGTACCTTTAGCTATGTAGGCTAAAGTAAGGTCTGAGTTAGAACTGCTAAAAAGAAAAAGGAATCATTTAGCCTGTTGATAAACCTACTGACTGGGTCAGTCGAATGGTTATTGCAACTAAAAAAAATCTGGGAGACTCCGTATCTGTTTAGATCCTCGTCCTCTCAACAAGGCACTTAAAAGAGAACGTTTTCTCCTTCCAGTAATGGAAGACTTGCTTCCTAGATTATCTAATGCAAAAGTGTTTTCAAAACTGGACCTCGCAAATGCCTATTGGCATGTGCATCTGGATGAAGCATCGAGTTTGTTCACAACTTTTCAGACACCCTTTGGACGTTACAAGTGGAGAAGATTACCATTTGGAACATCTGTGAGCTCAGAACTGTTTTAGAAACATTTAAATGCTGCTCTTGAAGGTCTTGAATGTGTGATTGGTGTAGCTGATGATATTATAGTTTATGGTTTCGGAGACACATGGGAAACAGCTTCCCATGACCATGACAAGAATATTACAGCATTATTTGAGAGATGTCGCTCTGTGGGAATTAAACTGAACAAAGAAAAAGCTGAGATTAAAATGAAAGAAATTACATTTCTGGGACATCTAATTACAAGTGATGGTTTAAAGATTGATCCTGAAAAAGTAAAGGCTGTTAAAGAAATGAACAAACCAACAAACGTCGTGGAAGTTCGGCGCTTTTGTGGGTTTGTGAACTATCTTGCTAAATTCCTACCCAAACTATCCAACGTCATTGAACCAATTTGGCAGCTACTTCATACAGATATCCCTTGGTTATGGTCGAGAAAACATGACAGTGCATTCTGTGACTTACAATCCATGGTGACTCAAGCTCCTGTGCTAGCATTCTACAATCCACTTAAAGAATTGACCATACAGTGTGATTCTAGTCAAAATGGTCTTGGCGCTGTCTTAATGCAGGAAAGTAAACCCATAGCTTACGCAAGTCGATCTTTGACTGATACTGAAACTAGATACGCACAGATCGAGAAAGAAATGCTGGCAATTGTATTTGCTCTGGATAAGTTCCACCAATACACCTTTGGTCGACATATATAATTATTGAAAGTGACCACAAACCTCTTGAAGCAATAATGGCTAAACCTCTCTCAGCTGCTCCTCGAAGATTGCAGGGAATGATGTTGCGTATACAAAACTATGACATAACTGTGATTTATAAAAAGGGAAAAGAAATATATCTTGCCGATGCACTTTCAATAGTTCATACCAAATCATCAGCAAACAGTCAAGGGGAGTTTGAGCTCATAAATATGGCCAGTTTCCTAGCAATTGGGAAAGAAAGACTACAGAAACTAAGGAAGAAACCGAGAAAGATAGGACGCTTCAAAAACTTCTAATCACAATTAATCAAGGTTGACCAGAAGGCAAGCATCTTCTACCATATCAGCTAACGCCTTATTATAATTTCAGAGACGAAATGTCAGTTCAAGAGGGGCTTATATTCAAAGGTGAAAGAGCAGTAGTGCCCAAGTCACTACGATTAGAAATGAAAAGAGAAGTTCATTCTACACACTCAGGCATTGAAGGATGTCTAAAAAGAGCTCGTGAGAGTTTATTCTGGCCAGGAATGACTGGAGACATAAAGTATTATATTTCAACTTGTGAAATATGTCAAGCTTTTCAACCCAATCAACAGAAAGAGACTTTAATGAATCATGAAGTTCCCACACACTCCTGGGAAAAGGTTGGTGTTGATCTATTCACACTTGACGGCAAAGACTATCTTGTGTGTGTGGACTACTACAGTAACTTCTGCGAAGTTGATCGCCTAGAGAACACTAGTTCAGAAACTGTCATAAGAAAACTTAAAGGCCATTTCGCTAGATATGGCATCCTATCCACAGTGGTCTCTGACAATGGACCTCAGCTTTCTTCGGACTGCTTCGCAAAATTCGCCAATGATTGGAGTTTCAACCATTTGACAAGCAGTCCCCACTATCCCAGATCAAATGGGAAAGCTGAATCAGCCGTGAAGACTGTAAAGACATTATTTCTTAAAAATAAAGATCAGTTCACGGCTTTACTTAATCATAGAAGCACCCGAATAAAACTGGTACTAGCCCATCACAGGCATTCTTTAACAGAAGAATCAAAACCTTGCTGCCTATAGCTAAAAGCCTGTTGAAACCTCAAGTTCTGGATCCTCAGAAACATAGAAAAGCGCTGAAAGAAAACCAGAGGAGATCAGCGATTTACTACAACTCCCTCGCTAAAGATTTACCTCCCCTTGCTAAGGGTGAGACTAAAATCAATGTCGCGTGGCCACGAGCGTTAGCAAAAGGGAGTTATAACTCGTCAGTTACAACAACGGTCGTATGAAGTTGAATCGGGCGGAGGAGTTTATCGCCGAAATAGACTTCACTTAAGAAGAATCCCACTGCCTGCTGAAACGAATGCGCCTACACCAACAGGTACGACCGAGCCCGACAATCCCGTATCTGTGGATGCACCCAGCACAGATGAAAGTACTGCTCAGAGACCTGAGAGCCATATAGAAGACGGGTCTCATAGGTCGACAACCTATACAACTAGGTCAGGCCAAATGGTCAAATCCACAAGAACTAGTGACTATGTATATGACTAACCTCAAACACCGGAGGATGTTACATTTATATGTGTATTTATGTTTATGTACGTTGTGTGTGTGTTTGTTTGTTTTCATGTAGTCTCCCTTGTTCTACTGTTCAGTATGTTCACGTGTTCACGGTTTACTCTGAAGTGTGTCAGTAGTGTGTAGTCACTGTTTATTAGTCTCTGCTGGCTGGTCTCTCCTTGTTTCACGTTCATAAAAGCTGGAGTGTAACTTTGAAACATCAGTATTCTTAGTGTATTGTGATAATATAACAATATCATCTCCAAAAAAAAGCCTATAGCCTTCTGTTGTATAGAAGGGATGCATTTCTAACAAATAACTATAAGGTGTTCTTATCGTAAGTAATTATAGCAATTATAGCAGTCAGGATCTTTAAAACATCTTTCACTTAAAGCTTGGAGAATAGTGAAAAGCAATAATTTCATAGTTCATATCATAATTACCATTACCATTAATCCGGGTACTGGCTTATTAATTAAAATCTAAAGAAAAAAGTAAAAAAAAAAAAAAAAAAAAAAAAAAAACCCAACAATAAAACTTACAAGACCTAAGATAGCCTGTGGCTAGGTCACTGGAGAGCCGGGCGGTGAGCACATCACAGGGTCCGGTTAAATATTTCCAATATGCTGTGACTAGTAGTGAGTAGTATGGTCCTAGGGCTACCTTCAGCTCTCTGTTCAGGTTTGTATTTTGTGCACATGTCGTCTGCATGCCATACAAGACATTTGTACACACCAGCATCAATATCAAAATACTGACATTGATTGGCATGTTAAAGTATGTCTTTGCCACTGTAGACCAAAAACTAGTACAATATTTTGTTTAAATCCTTTAAAAAAAATAAAACAAAAGCTTATCTAAAGGAAAAATCCGCGCTTACAAGTATATCTCTCAATAATGTAGTTTCTTATTTCGATATCAAACAGAATAATGAATAACCAATAATTAAATGACTAATCGGCGAAATTTTAAATTGATTCATGCTTTGTTAGTTAAACTAAAAGAAGTGTTTTAAGTTTTAACTTGATTCAAGTATGGGTGTGGAAGAAACAAAAAGGGATCAATTATCAAAGGGAACGAAGCCTTACATAATTTGCCGTATCTGTGAATACTGAAGGATTAATTTTCTTTGTTGGTATTAAGGAAAATAATTAGTTACCAGTAATTAATTGACTAATTGGATACTTTTCAAAAATTAGTTTTGTGTGAAATGTCTGTCGTCTGTCCGTCCGTCCCGTTTAGATCTCGTAAACTAGAAAAGATAGTGAAAATCTGACATCCTAATATTTTAATCCATTCAAAGTTTTGATGCAACGGCTACTTTTTTTTTTCTTAAAGCGAAAAATCTAATTTTTTAAAATCACTAATGCAAGCAGTTTTTTCATAAAATACACCACTTTTACAACTATCACTATTAATAGTAACAGCCACGCGAGGCTCTTTAATAGGAAGAATAAACCATCACCATATTTTAACACATTTATGCAAATGGTTTTAGACTTTTTGAAAAAAAAAAAAATGTTTTTTAAATTTCTATTGCTACGTTATGTAAGTTCTGTCCTACTAACTTACCCTAAATAATGTTAAGTTTTTTTAAGAGAAAAAAAGCTATTTAGTATGCATATAAATTAAACTTAATTTAAAACAACAATAAATAAGTAGGTTTTCATATGATCTCGTGAACTGCTGGTAGTACAGGACACTATTTTTTTTATTTTTTTTTACGACAATGTTTTCTTCTTTTTTTTTTTTTTTGAATGCCAAGCACTTACCACTCAGCCACCGCGTCTTCTCATTTGTAGTAGTTCAACAAACTGGTGCATAAAAACCAAACGATTTCTTATAAATATTTTGTATTTGATATTTCCACATAAACAGATCAATGAAAACTTTAAAAAATTTTCTATAGACAACAAAAGTCTTCTGAGTGACCAAAACCACTTGGCTGCCTATCATGGCGGCTTGAGCTCGAATCCCAACACGAGCTGTGTTTGGTTCGCTGAGCATCTAAAGTGTCCTAATGGTAGCATGGAAACCTTACCCCCTCCCAGATACCTTCTACCCTCACGAGACTGGACCAGAGCGCATGCTAGAAACATGAAAACTGTGCTATACAAAAATAATTCAAAACAAGCAAAATCTATCAATATATAAAAGCTTATCTAAGGGGAAGAACTTCAAAATAACCGCCATATATATCAAATCTGCAGGATTAAGGTCCCTTTTTATATGGTAAACAAAATTAATTAATTGCTACTAATTGATTAACTAATTGATGATCTAAAAAAAAATATTCATGTGTTGTCTTGACACTGAATAATTATGCACAGTTTCAACTTGATCCGAGAAAGGACAGTGAGAGAAAATACATGTACTATGCGCAATAAGGGAAAAAGCTCGTCATATACAGCCAATTACCAATAATTAATTAACTAACTGATACCTTTTTTGATTAATTCATCTTTTGTTAGGTGAAAAAAAAAATTGTCTACATTTTCAACTTGATCCGAGAATGGGTGTGGGAGAAATAACTTGTAAAAAAGATTGTATCAGACAGCCAGTAAATACAAGCTTTGTTAATTAAGCACTAAGACAAAGATGTCATTATGAGACTAGTTCTCACGAATCAATAACAGATCTGGAATCTGGACAAGGTTAGAGAGCATAATATTGACCCTTGTGACATGAAACGTCTCAGATATGCAGCATGGGGAACTGACCAACCAATCAAAAAGAATTTTATATGGATTAACATTTACATACACTTATGGCTTTAAAAAATCGATAATCTTATAAGATAATGAGTCAATCAACTGACCAATCAACTGTCTTAGTTATTAAACATCAGTCTAGTTTGAAAAGAAGAGAACGGAAATAAAGGACCGGGCAAGGGACGTTGTTGAAGTTACACTTTACTGAACAGTACCACCATTTCCTCCTTCGTTACACCAACCAATGCATCGTCAGCTAGTTTTCGACGCGTCGCATTAGTGCTATAGGAGAACACAACGTCATCATCAAATCAAAAGTGCAATTTATTTGTTAATTTTTAAAGACTATGGAGTTTGATTGTTAGTCAAAAACTTAAAGAGAAGAGCTTTAAAACCAGACCACGTGGTTTCATTTTAAAGCCACTACCTTTTCTTGCACCACAACTGAATCGCCTAATGTATTCTCAGTGAACTTTCCCCTGCATAGTAAGAGGTACTTAAGTACAGCTTGGCCAAGTGATGAAGAGTTTCACTCGGCTACTGTTCTGATCTCACGTGACTTACCCATCATGCATACTATTCACCTTAAGTCTCGAAGGTTTACTTAAGAAACATTTGCTACTAGGTTCAGTAGCAAATCAGAATATTATCTGACTGAAAATCAATGAGGCTTACGATCGATCAGATGAGAAATCAATTTTTAAATCTTTTGTAAAATACCTCAGAACTATATCAGTATCTCCTCTTGATATTTTTTGCACAATTTATAGAACTTTAGCAATATATAAAATGTTTACTACAAAAACTCTACATTAACCATTCTCAAACATTTATTTACTCCAGGACCCCTTTATATAGTTAGAACTTGCCCACGGAACTCTAAGTAAAACATTATAAATGATAAAAAAATATTTCGCTGAAGGAATGTTTTTTGAGATTATAACTTTTGAAAAAAAAAAAAATTTCGCTGAAGGAATGTTTTTTGAGATTTTAACTTTTGATAAAAAAAATATTTTGCTGAAGGAATGTTTTTTGAGACTATAACTTTTGATAAAAAAATATATTAAATTAATGACGCAAATGCGATTGATGAGATTGTGTATTGATGTCCGGATCAATGTTTGTAAGCGGCATTGGCCAATTCTATTCGGTTTTCTTTTGTTGTGTTGAGGTTCAGTACGGCAATGACACCGGAATGTGTGGTACTCTTGTTCATAACATTGATTTAAAAGTTCCTCGTTTGTAAATATTTCAGTAAACTGCTCCTGTATTTGTATGATTCATCTGTTATTGGGATCTGCGTTTAAGCCGTCATAGAATAGTACGTAATAGATATATCAAACAGAAATAAGGGCGAGTGGATTATTATTAAAATTATCTGATCGGATAAACATTTTTATCGAAGAAATTAATTTAATTGTATATAATTTTCATCTTTCTGCGGATCCCCTACGGTCGCCTCGAGGACTGCTGGGAATCCGCGGACCACAGCATGAGAACCACTGCATTACAGTTAAACTAGGGAAGATGGTAGTCTTTAACATGGCTACGATGTCTTCCGCATACACAATACTTACCTCACGACTAAACCGTTACACAAAATTATTCAAAGCTAACCAGCTCTTAGGATTCTAATGACATTGTTCTTGTTTCACCATATTGAAGACTATGACATTTATCTATTGTAGGAAACAAAATACGACTTATTTCCAATGTGAACTTTTACAATGAAGCACTTCCTCGACCTGATCTACTTGAACATAATATGCACCAATGTTAATCTCGGGGGCAGTCACAACGAGTTGTAATGCCAGCGTCACTAGTTGTGACCCCATCCGAGGGCCCAGTATGTGTTTGTTGAAATTAACCTTGAGACATGCCTAGAGAAATGGGCTGAACTTTAAAAAAAACTGTTTCATTGGGTCGGATAGGACAATGTTGCGGCCTAATTTAGTCGACAGGTGAAACACTTTAAAGAGAAATGACATACAGTGAGGTGTAAGACAGTAAAAGAATTCAACGCTATCGGAGACAGACAAAACTCTGATCTGTCTGTCCTTATTTTAAACTCTATGATGAAGAATTAAAATAGCAAAAAAAACAGCAACACAAAAGTATTTAGTATCACAGATCTTATATTAAGGCTAGAAAATTAAATCTAAATTTGATTCTTTACTTGCAGTAGTTGTGTTTTCTGTTCTATCTATTTTACATTTCTTTTTATTGGCTTAAAACCTCTCTTCAGGGCTGAAAGGTGGGTTGGTGGACACGAGTCTTAAAAACAGTTCTAACGATTTTCCTGGAAATTATACATTTTATGTATATCTTTAAGAAACAAATGCTATCTGATTGGCCATAGAGGGAAAAGTCTGGGTTGACCGCTATAATTGTTCAAAATATATCCATCTTAAAATGAAATTATGTCTAGAGATCTACCTATATGATCTACCTATATGATCTATCGGATCATATATCATGTTCTCCGCTATGCTGACAGATGCATTCACAAATAGAGAAAACAACGGGATAAATATATCATACAGATTTGATGGTGGCCTATTCAACCCGAGGCGGCTTAAAGCAAAATCAAAAACAAATGCAGCAGTAGTCAGAGACTTGCTATTTGCTGACGACTGTGTCCTAAATGCCTGCTCTGAAAACGATCTGCAGAGCATCGTCAGTGACTTCTCAAGAGCATGCACAGACTTTGGCCTTACCATCAACACAAACAAGACTGAAGTCTTACATCTACCTGCTCCTGGGAAAGTCTACTCGGATCCAAGCATCCCTATAAATGGACAGGATATAAACGCAGTGGACAAATTCACATATCTTGGCAGCACACTCTCCAGAAATGGAAAAATTGATAGTGAAATCGACCTGCGTATCGCCAAGGCCAGTGCATCCTATGGCAGACTGTCTACAAATGTCTGGAACAGACGTGGTATCACCACAAACACAAAGCTAGGGGTCTATAGAGCCGTCATCCTTCCCACATTGCTCTATGCCTCAGAAACATGGAAGTGTACAGTAAACATGCAAAGAAACTAAACCACTTCCACATGACATGTCTGAGAAAAATACTAAATGTCACATGGCAAGACAAAATACCAGATACAGAAGTCCTTCGAAGAGCGTGTCTGCAAAGCATCCACACAATCCTGATGCAGTCCCAGCTGCGATGGGCAGGTCACATCTACAGAATGGAAGACCACTGCATCCCTAAACGACTCTTGTATGGCCAACTAAGCGAAGGAAAGCGCTCGCAAGGTGGTCAAAGAAAGCGCTTCAGGGACACCCTCAAAGATTCTCTGAAGGCGTTCAGCATAGCCCCAGGCACCTGGGAGACAGAGGCACATGACAGAGCATCATGGCATCGCGCTGTGAAAACTGGCGCACAGGCTGCTGAGGAACAACGCTGGCAGAAGAAAAACGCCAGAAAAGAAAAGCAAGACAAACGACACTAGCTCCAGGTGGAATAACCTGCCAAGTGTGCGACGGAAATTCCGGGCTCACATAGGTCTCACCAGCCACATGAGAAGGCATAAAACCCCAGTGCAAAGCCCTCAGCCCCCTGGATGACAAAGTGGTCATCATCGAACCACGATGGACGATATATATATATATATGATCTACCTATATAATCTACAGGGTGGCTGCCTGGACGTGCGGTTTGAGCGCTGGACTGTCGTTCAGATTTATCGATGGTCCAGGGTTCAAACCCTGCCCGCTCCCATCCCCCGTCGTTCTGCGGGAGGTTTGGACTAGGAAGTAATTATCTTCAACTCTGAAGGAACATCCGAAACATGTAAAACAAACAAACAAACAACCTATATGATCTACCTATATAATCTACCTATATAATCTACCTATATGATCTACCTATATAATCTACCTATATGATCTACCTATATGATCTACCTATATAATCTACCTATATGATCTACCTATATGATCTTCCTATATCATCTACCTATATGATCTACCTATATGATCTACCTATATGATCTACCTATATGATCTACCTTTATGATCTACCTATATAATCTACCTATATGATTTACCTATATGATCTACCTATATGATCTACCTATATGATCTACCTTTATGATCTACCTATATAATCTACCTATATAATCTACCTATATGATCTACCTATATGATCTACCTATATGATCTACCTATATGATCTACCTATATAATCTACCTATATGATCTACCTATATGATCTTCCTATATCATCTACCTATATGATCTACCTATATGATCTACCTATATGATCTACCTATATGATCTACCTTTATGATCTACCTATATAATCTACCTATATGATCTACCTATATGATCTACCTATATGATCTACCTATATGATCTACCTTTATGATCTACCTATATAATCTACCTATATAATCTACCTATATGATCTACCTATATGATCTACCTATATGATCTACCTATATGATCTACCTATATGATCTACCTATACCTATATGATCTACCTATATGATCTACCTATATGATCTACCTATATGATCTACCTATATGATCTACCTATATGATCTACCTATATGATCTACCTATATGATCTACCTATATGATCTACCCATATGATCTACCTATATAATCTACCTATATCTTGAAAACATGGCAGGCGTTTAAGAACATTTTGAGCACCATCTGAAGTAGAAATACGACTAGACTTCTGTCAGTTTAGACAGCACACAATGTTCGTCTGTCTTCTTATCTTATATAATACAGACATTACTTCAAAAAAGAAGATGATTACGTCCTACGCGTCATGCATTTAGTCATGCATATTAACCAATGACTTAAATTCTGGCAAGTCACTGGTTTTTCTGGCTAGCTCAGGCAACCCATTCCATGCTCTCTGTTGTTTTGCACATGTTAGGTCTCCCACAGCCAGTCTCGAATCAATTAGAACAATTTTTCTATTATGTTTTGAACAAAAGAAAAAAAAAACAAGAATCAATAAAAAAAATAGCCAATTAGTTAATTAATTTTTGTTATTTTATTGTATTTGTTATTTATTATCAAACAAGGGAAAGAAAACGTGCCTGACATGTGGTGGTGTAAGTTGAATTAGTCCCATTGAGGAGGTTTGAGCACTGAGAGAACATGTGTTTTTCAAAAGCGATAAAGGTAACATTCACCCAAATACCCTTTGTCCCCCCCTCTCCCCCAGTAATGACAAGTGATAGAATCATAGCGTATTGAGAAAGCTTAAAGTACGAAACTTGCGCAAAAGAAAAAAAAACAATTGGTAAAAAATATTTCTTATCGCACAGATTTATCATTCTTAGTCTACATCTATTATAAATTTAACTACATGGCTGATATTAATGTTTCCAAATTTGGAGCTATATCACCAAACTAGAATTTTCTATACTTTAAGTATATTTGTTTATTCCTTTTTTCAAAAATCTTTCAATGATTAGGTGATCATTCAATCATTCTTATAAAATGCCATCAGCTATATAAAGGAGGAGCCTGTTTTGTTACTTGATTCAAGGTCAAACATAAAGAGACACTAAAATAGTTTCACTTTCTCTCTATCTCAGATGTAGCGGATGAATGTGGAGAATACTTTAAGAACCAATTAGTAATATGATTCAATTAACAATGACCTTATGGGTTTGCTTGTAAGAAGAAATTTCGAAGCTAGTTTTATGCAATGTTGAACTATTCCAAAAAAAATATTTTCGGTAAATATATATTACCAGATAGGGGAGGTGCAGTGGTCTTAGGTTCGAATCCTGGTGAAGACTGGGATTTTGAATTTCAGGATTCTTGAGTTTAGGGTCCAGCTAGCTCTAATATGTACCTGACATTAGTTGGGGAAAAGTAAAGGTGGTTGGTCATTGTGCTAGTTAACCGTGGTCCACAGAAACAGATGACTTTTACATCATCTGCCCTATAGATCGTAAGGCTCGGCTGAAAGTCTAACTCTACATATCACCAGAAAACTCCAGAAAATCCAATAATGTTATTAATCAGCATATGCGTCAACCACAACTTAAATACAGGACCGATTCTTCTAAAAATAATTTTTTTTGTGAGTATATGTTAGTCTCACAAAGGCACAATACACATAGAACTAGAACATTAGTACTATTTATGTTAATTTGTAGATGAACCTTAAGGGCACGCGGCATGTGCACCCTCCTATCGCACCTCCTCCCATCTCTCAGTGTCCCATTACTTAAATGTCATCTCCTTGAAGACAAACAAGAACAAGCTTGCTAACAGTAGACAACCACTGTGTACAGGTGTATTGTCTCTTAGGCTCCAGTGATGTTGGTTTAGTCAAAAGTACACTTTGGGTAACAATGCTTATTCAGCTTCTACTACCCCTCTATCTTTAGGAATAAAGCCATAATATAAGAAAATAAGTTCAAGGCTACTTTTATGCACACCATAACACACGCTTTGTTTATAAAGACAGACTTAAGATTTTATTTACTTCGTTACATGTAATGTTCGCTTGTTCTGACACATCGCAATCTTCATCGTTACTTCACACTTAATTCTATTTCCTATATGGCATGCTTCAATTTTGTTGTTCATTTTTTTTTCCTTTTTTCTTATATCTAGAGTTTCATTTCGATAATCGCTATTTATATATTGACATAAATTTTGAACTTAATTGCCAAACTTGTACTCAATGCGTAAAAAGCTATGAAAGATTCGAACTGCGTTGCTTTTACTCCAAGTACAAGTGTGGACGCTCTGCACACCTTACGTTTTAGTATTTACAAATATCTCTACTCTTTACGCAAACTTACCAACGGACAGTTTTTCAGTCAATGTAAAAAAATTGGAAATCTGTCAAAATGAAACTTCATCAGTTAAAGTACTGCTGGACTTCTATGTGTTGCTAGAGTCTATGTGTATCAGTTAGAGTGATGATAAGAGTCTAAGTATATCAGATAAAATTAGATTGCTTCTAGAGTCTATAGGAGTATAGGTATCAGCTAAATTGCTGACAGAGTCAATGTGTATCAGCTTAAGTGCTGCTATTGTCTATGTCTAACAGCTAAATTGCTGTTATGGTTGATGTGTAAAAGTGTTAAATGACAATTGTTTTATGCGTAATCTAACTATCTATCTATCTATCTATCTATCTAGCTATCTATCTATCTATATATATATATATATAATTCTCTTCGTCGCTCAAGAGATTGGACGAGAAGAAGAACTAAATAAAAGATCACCCTCTTATTTCTGCGGATAGTCACCCCACAAAAAACAAGAAGGGGGGGGGGGGGGGAGGAGAACAATTATTCACAAAATAGCAGGGCCGGACAGTTGTAACCAAGAAAGATCACTCTTTTGTTTTATTTCTGCCTTACGTAAAAAAAAAGGGGGGGGGGGGAAACAAATATTTTTCACCCGTCACTACGTATGGCTGCCTGGTGTAATAATACTAGACATTATGTCTGAAGTTTTTCTCAAGTATGTATTATTATCTCTAGCAAAGTTAATCATTAATGGTAGGGCTCTCTATAAATATGTCTTGGCTATAACCTTGAAATAGATAAACACAAATTTCCGCTTGTTCAGCAAGGATTGGGGCATACAAGTGTAACTGTATTGCATATCATGGGCGTAGTTAGAGGAGAGTTTTGGGGTCCCCCCCCCCACCGAAATGAAGTCCCTCCGGATTGAAATTTAGTGACTGATTGTTTGCTTTGATTCTTTTTATTTTAGGGGAGATTTTAATACTAAACCATCGCTTGCCCCAGCGCAGCCAAGGGGATTTTGAGTTTTAAAAAAACCCTACCAAGGGGTTTGTAGTCAAATTCTCCTCCTCTATAAAACAAAAATAAAAAAGAATGCAAACGACAATCCCCAAATTCCAGGAGCATAGCTAAGGAAGATTTTGATTTTACGACAAAACCCCCTCTTCAATATAAGACTTTGCATACATCAGTCACCAGATAGCCCTAAGGGGTTTTGTGTTTACCCCCCCCCCCCCGCCCTCCAGCAGGGTTTAGAGCTAAAAACCACCTTTTCAATATAAAAAAGCAAACTACACACTCAAAAATCTATGAGCATAGCCAAAGGGGTTTTAAGTTTATACCCCTCTTCATCTTCAGAGGGGTTTGAAGCTAAAGAATACCTCTTCATTATTAAAAAAAAAAGCAAATTATACACTCAAAATGCTATGATCGTAGCCATAGAGGGTTTTGATTTTAAACCCTCCTTCAGCGGGGTTTGAAGCTAAAAAAATACCTCTTCAATATAAACAAGAGCAAATTACACACTCAAAACTCTATGAGCGTGGCCAAGACAAGGGGGGTTTTGAGTTTAAACCCCCTCTCCTCCAGAGGTTTTTTAAAGTTTAAAAACCCTCCTTATGGGTTTGAGTTAAATACCCTAATACAGAGAGTTTTGAGGTTGAAAACCTCTCTCTTCAATTTTTTTCTAAAGCAAACTACAGTCACCAAATTCTATAAGCGTAGCTAAGGGTGTTTTGAATTTGTTTAAAAAATCTCCAACAAATGATTTTGACGATAAAACTTCCCTTTTCGATATCAAATCTAAAGCAAACTACAGTCCCCTAATTCCAAGAGCGTAGCCAAGAGAGGTTTAAATTTCTACCAGTGGCTGTGCACCATTAATAAAGTGCCGTGAATAGTCCATTGCCGAAATTGAAAAAGACTAAGTGTGGTTCAACAAAGATGGCTAGGACGGAGTATAGGAGTCAGTTATAGAGATCTGGTCTCAATCAAGAAAATCCTATGCCGAACTGGGGGTTGACCCCTTATTAGGGTTTTGACAGGTTTGCGGGACATGTTCTCCGACAAAATGAATTACGCATAAAAAAAAGTTGCGATGACATAGAGTTATTACGAAGAAAGCGCAAAAAGAGACATTCTAGTCTAACTTGGCACCACACATTTATGGAGATCCTCAGAGCAGGTGGGAGGAGGCTTCAGACATTGCCAGTAACAGATTTTTTTGGAAGCAGCTTGCCGCCCAATGCGCCGAACGACGCGGGAGGATCAACACCTAAGGTTTTTGAAATAAAACATTTTAATAGCAGGAGAATGCACTAGTAGATACCTCAGAATATGCATTTTGTTGGCTTTCAATACCGGAAATGGTGTTTGGCGGCTGGGCTCCGCCCCGCGTTCGGGGAGCTCGCAGCGTTCCCCTTTTTGGCAATGGCAGGAAGTCTACAATTTTTCCACTATTTCAAGCAAGAACGTATTCTAGAGTACAATAAATGTCTTTCGAAAGAATGAAGAGTCAGAATGTAATAAAGATTAATTATGTACACACACACACATCACACACAGACACACATATTAATATTTGCGGAAAGGGGCCAAAATCCCCCCCCCCCCCAGAAAAAAATCCTGACTACGCCCATGATGCATATTACAGTCATAATAATATTTTTTTTTATCAGACGCGTAAATAACTGAAATTAATCAGATATTTCAGTCAAACATGGCAGTCATTAATTTCAGTCAGACCTATCAGTCATACTTTCTAGCATACAGATTAATAAAGAAACGCAAACACCCAAGTCATGTTTCTCCTTTAACTTTTCAAATCATAATTTCCTTTCTTTTAGATTCGTTCACCCCTGCAGCAGTATATCTTTGTTTTTGAGTTTAAGAATCTGTTCACTTGACACTGGACACCGGACAGTCTAGCTGGACCTCAAATTGGTTTCAATCCAGTCCATGTAGTAGAGAAGGTTGGAGTAGAGTCCAGGCTCTCCAGGTCTGGCACAATCAGACGCCCCTGATACAATCCCGAAGACATAGTACCTTAAGACGTTGTCAGATGACTTTTTCAAGCACATAAGGGGTCCACCAGAGTCTCCCTAGAATGAGACAATGAAAATTATCTTGTTTTATTAGTATTCAATAAATTGACATTATAAAACTTTATGGATTTTAAATTTTTAGATTTTTATTTAAATCTCTCTCGCTATGTATCTACCTTTCTGTCTTTCTATCTATCTATCTATCTATCTATCTATCTATCTATCTATCTATCTATCTATCTATCTATCTATCTATCTATCTGCCTGTCTGTCCTTCCGTCTGTCTGTCTGTCTGTCTATCTATTTATCTATCTATCTATCTATATATCTATCTATTTATCTATATTATATGCATAGATAGATAGATAGGTAGATAGAACGTTCTACAATTTGATAGTTTCTGTCTAAGAACAATGAAATCATGAGCTACTTAGATACACAGTTCGGTCGTTATAACTTTTCAGAAAATCAAATCATCTTTAATTAAAGTTGGTTTACATCTTTTCATCGGAATAATTTTCAAAGAAAAAGAAACAAATGATAAATCCTTGCCATTAGGATACATTATAAAGAAAAAAATGTTTTCCTTATTTAGAATAAAAACTGTTGTAATTCATTTCATTTGATTTTTAAAAAAAAACGTTTAGATTTGAAAAGTTAAGATCTTATCTTTTATGCATATTTTTAATCTACACTCAGGAATATTCAGGAAATCAATTGAAGTTTCTTTCTATAGTTTACAACTTGTTCAAATGTTCAGATTTATCGTATTAGTGTAAAGAAAGGACTTATACCGAGCAAGAGTCCTGGCCCCCCAGCAGGCCGTTGGCCGCACAGAGATTTCCATCGGTCAGGTAAAGCCCCAGACTGCCCTGTGGTTGGGAGGTGTCCTTAAAGGTATTGAAACACTCCGTTTTGTTGTAAGTCTGTAGTTTGACTTTCATCAATACTTGAGGCGCCAGGATAAGCCCTAGAAGGAAATTGTAATTTATTAATTATGTTGTCCTACATTCTAGTAATCACTAGTCTAAGGCTAACTCCAATAGTATTAATGTATACATTCTATTTTGCATTTTTATAGATCATAGACAATAGACAGGCTGACAAAATACTTGTGTTTTAGGATACCGTATACCGAAAACTACGTGTGCACATTCTATGCACATACCTATAAACCTTTTTTAAAACAAGACTTGTTAGACAATTTGTGTATTTCATATTTACACTTAAGGTAGTACAACCGAATTTATTCATCATTTTGCAACTTTCACGCTGGATCGCTATACGGTGGAAATGCATATTTTGTACGCTGAATGTGATCGCGGGCAATCAATTCTTAGATGTATGTTTTGTAAGAAAAACTGTAGGTATTGATAGTTTGTAGTAAATAGCTTCTAGAATACACATGGGAAAGTTTCGTAAATCTTTTTGTTTACCCAAAGTTAGGAACATTTTATACTAACAATGACCACTACAGGTCACTATTGACATGCTTAGCAGGACTGACGTTCAGATTCATCGATGGTCCCGGGTTCAAACCCTGCCTGCTCCCATCCCCCGTCGTCCTGCGGGAGGCTTGGACTAGGAAGTAATTATCTACAACTCTGAAGGAACATCCGAAACTTATAAAACATTTTACAACATGGGACGAAAGTTGCATTAGTACTAGAATTTCTCTCTCATTGTGCTCATTCTAAAACTTTAAAACCTGCCATTACTCTGCAATGCTTACCTAACAACACACCTACAGGTGAGAACACACATTTCGTTTAGTATCTTTTTCTTTACTTTTTTTTTCTTTTTTGTTTTTTTGTGTTTGGAAATATTACGTATTTAAATTAAGAACGAATACAAAAGTTTTAAATACAGGTTTTTGTTTTTGCAAAGCTTATATCACACACTCTGTCTGTTTGTCTGGTACAATTTTTACACAGTTATTTCTCCTACACCCAAAATCAGATGAAGTTGAAACTTTACACAATTATTTGTTGTACCTACATAAACATGAATAAAAAAAATTAACCAATAAGATAATTAATTAATGTTAATTATTTATTTTATTTGATATCGAAAAAGGGAAATAAATGCTACTTATCATTGAGAGATGTGTATGTATATGTTTCCCCGTATTGCATTGTGTACATGTTAACTTCCCATTCTTGGATCAAGCAGAAACTGTGCATATTTATTCATAGTCCAAGACAATACATGAATCAATAAAA
Source organism: Biomphalaria pfeifferi (assembly GCA_030265305.1). NCBI lineage: Eukaryota > Metazoa > Mollusca > Gastropoda > Planorbidae > Biomphalaria > Biomphalaria pfeifferi. The sequence goes on from JASAOG010000024.1 coordinate 2,715,410, forward strand.
AATACAACTAAACAATTAGTTAACCAATTAGTGTTAATTAATAAATTTTGTATATAGGAAAAGAGCAGGGTCCTAACAATTGCGGGGTCCTATGCGAAACTCATTGCGCGGGGCCTAGCCTGGGTGGGAATAAGGATAATAAGTAAAATTTAATATTATGTATTTGAAAAAATTCGACTTTGAATTTTATTCATTCTTTACTAAGTACAAAATTGCGATCTAATTTATTTTACTTTACTAACCTTGCAACCTATGGCATATTTAAATATATGCCGGGGACTATAAAAGTAGATAAAGTATTGGACCTTCCGATTTATTATTTTTATTACATGAAAGCTGACAATGCCTTTTTTTCTTTTATCGCGCATTGGATTGGCGTTTTCCGAAATGAATGACACCCACAAATGACAATTTGTCTATTTTTCAGGAGATTTTTATGAGTTTTCAGGAGATTTTAATAAAGTCAGGAGATTTAAAGGCATTTTTCGTATATATTTTGCAATTTAATAATAACACCTAGAATTAGCACGGGGCCTACTGCGACCGCATAGGTTGCAGTGGTCTAAGAATGGCCCTGAAAAAGAGAGCTTATTTTTAAAGTATTGAGATACACAGAACTAATGTTGTGGCTTCTCCCTTTAGATAAGCTGTGTTTTTTTTAAACAGATATTACAAATATTTTGCCTGTTTTTTCTCTGGTGACTTTCAGCTAAAAAATAAAAATAAAATTGTCCCCAGCATGTATAGTCAACACTATTTTCAAAATATTTCTTCAAGTTTTATGCCTAAAAGGGGAAACTGCATACTACTACTTATAGTTCCCCATCCAGCTACGGTGCAGCTTAGTTCCGGATTGTCTCCTCTTGGTGGTAGGCACGCTGGAGTGACGAATGCAGTAAAGAGTAGTGGGGTAGACAAGGTGAGCATAGCCACGTCATTATCTGGAGTGAATAAATAAGCCACCAGTCAAAAGTCAAGTCACAACCGTAACAATAGATCATATAACTGGCATATGATCTACTAAAATAAAAAAATACTACTAAAATTAAAAACCAAACAATAAAACTATTAAAAACAATATATGACAATCAAAAGCCTACTAAAATCAAAAGCCTACTAAAATCAAAAGCCTACTAAAATCAAAAGCCTACTAAAATCAAAAACCTATTAAAATAAAAAACCTAATAATGATGATAGTAACAAAAGACAAATGTTAAAAATATATCTAAGAAATGAAACATACTTGAAGAAAAGGGAGAGAATCTTACATAAATATCTGTAGTCGTAGACTTCATGCTGCTTGTAGGAGGTGACCTTGACACGCTGGTTTCCTTCTTCTTTTAAGGTCAAGTTATACTGATATCTTCCAGCCAGAACCTCAATGATCTCTCCGCCAACTAATCTTCATAAAAAGAAAACAAACCCAGCCTAAAATTCTCATATACTATGCGACTTGGTGCCTGTCTTGGTAGATGGCTATAAAATGTTTGGAACGTTTTTCTCTTAACGTGAGCGGATAGTATATAATAGTTACATATAATTTACTTCCTAGTCCAAACTTTCCGCAGGATGATGGGGGATGGGTGCGGGAATGGCTTGAACCCGAGACTATCGCTAAGTCAGAACGACTGTCAAGCGCGCAAACCGCACGACCATTGTGTCCCCTAGTCAGGAAAATGCATTCTGACATTTAAACTTAAATCTCTCCCATGGTATTTATCTTCGAACTGGTACTAAAGAAATTTTTTACATTTAACAGAACTATCGTTTGGGATGTTTTTAAGACAACTAATCAGTAATTCCATTAGTTCATTTTTACAATAAATTATGTTATGTCCTCGATGAGCAGTAGATGCTGTTAGCTTAAACAATGATACACTTATAAGCTTAATATTACACTAAACAACACCGACGCCAACACGACGCTGGGTACATCATACTCTTTAATCATACACTCTCTCATAACACAGGTTAACACAACACTCCAATATAAGCCTTCTTACCAAAGGGAATAACTATATATGCTAAAAGCAAACACATACACATAAACACATACACATGTTTGTATAATGTTTTACATGTTTCGGATGTGCCTTCAGAGTTGAAGATATTTTACTTCCTAGTCAAAACCTCCCGCAGGACGACGGGGGATGGAAGCGGGCAGGGTTTGAACCCATCGATAAATCCAAACGATAGTCCAACGCGCAAACCGCACTACCAGGCAGTCATCTAATACCCATTAACACATACATATAACACAATGTCAACAGATGCCTCACAATCGTAGATCGAAATCCCATATAAAACTATTTATAATTTGTGTGGTAAACTTATGACTTAACAGAGGCGTGTTTGCTCACGTCTGGACACCATTTCATTATGATATCATTTCTTGACCACTCACCTGCTTAAGCAATGGGCAGCTGTGATCGCGTGTCTGTCGTCCAGGATTACGCAAGCGCAAATCAATCTACCGTCCAACAAAAGCATCGCAGTCCAAGGGAATTCTCCTATGACCGCAGGCTGACCACCAATTATTTTTTCAGATGGAAAAGCCAACCCATAACTACATGTCGATTCTAAAAACTCAATGTGCAAAAAAATATACACATTGATATTAAAATTTAATTTTAAAAGATTTATTATGTGGTAAAAAATGTGTCAAATCTAAAAAGTTAAACATGATAGATAGATAGATAGATAGATAGATAGATAGATAGATAGATAGATAGATATCGATCTACCATTTTGACCTAACTTGAGCAGACATCTTGTAAATGTCTATCAGGTCATCACGTGATCAGGGTCTGCTTTTCAATGAACTTGCAAAGGCTAACTACTAGTGGTGTTTTAAATATGTTTAGCACATAGTCTGATAGTCCCTGGTCATGGCCACATTTTTATATGTTTGTCAGACTTGGACGCTGACTGCAGAACTAGAAAGGAGGATGGATACTAGCAATGGAATTGATATATTACAGAAGGATCCTAAGTATCAAACATTTAAAGACCGCATCACAAGCGAAGAGATTAGTGACATGGTTACTACAGCGATTGGACCCCATGATGACCAGCTAACTATTGTAAAAAAAAACGCAAAATCTATGGCCATTTGTTCAAGGCCTTCGGGCTTGCAAATATCTTCCTTCATGGAACAATACCAGGAAAAAGAAGAAGAGGCAGGCAGAGAAAGCGATGAAAAAACTACATAAAAAATGGGCCTGAAAGAGGTCCTATTCAAGGCAAAAGACAGAGAGGAATGGAGACAGACGGTCGACAAATCTTGTGTGGTGTCCCAACGGTCCAACAGAGTAAGGGATAGGTGAACGTGAAGCACATAGTACTGCATCGTGGGTATCGTTTGATCAAACTACTGCATCGTGGGTATCTATTGATCAAACTACTGCATCGTGGGTATCTATTGATCAAACTACAGCATCTTGGGTATCTATTGATCAAACTACTGCATCGTGGGTATCTATTGATCAAACTACTGCATCGTGGGTATCTATTGATCAAACTACTGCATTGTGGGTATCTATTGATCAAACTACTGCATCGTGGGTATCTATTGATCAAACTACTGCATCGTGGGTATCTATTGATAAAACTACTGCATCGTGGGTATCTATTGATCAAACTCGTTACGTTTCCACATTATGTGACAACGAAACATATTTAGGGGCTATTCCCACTTGACTGACCAACCTTTACAACATGCTCTGCGTACAGCTGTGGCGGACTGCTGGACTATACAAGACTGACTGCTGGACACAACTGGACATTGTGTAAGATATGTGCAGTCTGTGGGAGAGAACATGAACATATTTAGTTCATTTTTATACCAGTGAGCACGTTGATAAGATAAGATGATAAGATATGATAAAAAAATAAATTAGTTTTTCCATACAAATGATAATTTGGTTAGACAACCAATCTACATTACTACTATGACAATAATACTAAAGATATAAGTTCTAAACATTTGCCTGCAATATGAGTTAACTCATGAATGGAAAGAAATACTCTTTTCATACTCTTTGGATTGAAATCATGTCATTGAAAAAATCGAAGGTAACAAAATTCAATTTCATTTCCTCGACCCACGTTCAATTTCCACAAACGTCGGTCATTTCCGCATTCATTCAAGAATGTTCAAGAAGATAAAGCATATCGACTTCTTCTAAGTCTAGATCTAAAGACCTATCATTGGAATAGTATAAAATGTAGTAGATCTCTACATCTATTTAACCAGGGTTCTTCCTCGGGGAGAAAGGGGGTGGGGGTGGGGTGAGGTAAAATATGTTCCATTGTTTTCAATCTAACATTCACTAGTTATCAGGAGTTATCTATGTTGTATTTAGGAGTTATGGCCTTTTTAAACAAATGTAGTGTAGTGTATTTGTTGTTGCTTCTAAATTCATATCAAGAAAGTGTCCAGTAATTTGAGATAGGATGTCTCGTCTCTGATTACAACAGAATATTTCACATGAACATTCATTTAAAAATATTGTGACAGGTTGGGGAAAATGACGTGTTTGGCTGGTTTAATGTCTAGAGGATGATTATTTTTAGAGCTATCACACACCAACCCATCAGCATATACATCGGGAGCAGGCACGCAACGAGACAAGCAATGAAAGAAAGATACAAAGTTAAAAATGAATAAAAATGAAGAATATTTATTTACATAAATATTTACATATAAGAATAAAAAGGGGAGGGTTTGGATCTATCTCTAATCAATAATATATTTAATCATCACTCTTGCACTTAATAAGAGAGTATGTCACTTTGTCTTCTGAACTTAGCTGGTTGTCCTATTGATGTCGTAGCTGGCTGTGATCCTGGCTTGAGGTTCTGCAGCTGGAGGTGGCGCTCTAGCGGATAGAGGGACGCCGGTGATTCAGTTCTTGTGGAGTCTCAATCCAAAGTTCTGATATCTGTAGGCACAGTAGGGCGGGTGGCCGGCTACCGTGGGCACAAGTGGTACTGCGGGTAGAGCGGATCTGCCGTGGGCAGCGTAGTGAACAGGATATGTCCAGTGAGTTACGAAGTTCAGGCGGAGCCATGACGTCTCGCACAGACTCTGGGCCTATAGGGACGTCGTACCTAATAAGTTGACAGGTGGGTTGTCGAATAGGCAGGCAAGTAGAGCCGAAAGCACCAAGTAAATAGTTGAGTGGATCCCAGTGGGCAGGAGATGATACTCAATATCAAAAAGGCAATTGACTAGGCAGACAATGCCAAATAAAAGGCAGGTAAATATTCCGATAAATAGTTGAGTAGTGTCGAGTGGACACTGAACTGCAAGTAGGCAGACACCTGAGGGAGGCACCAGGTATTCCTCTAGGAGTGAGAATAAATGATATAGTCCAGACTCGATTGCTCAGATAGAATGAGATATGAGAGCGTGTCTATTCCGCCTTATTCTACCTTATATAGGCCGGGAGATATGGGCGGAAACAGGAAATGTCCTAGGCTAAGAATTATCTTACATGTGAGTGAATCCGACAAGAGTCGCACCTGGGAGTGCCACGAGGCGTGTTGACCCTAGTAATCTCTTTGATCAAAGAGAGACGTGGGAGAGGGGGGGGGGAGAGATTGGTTAGCATTCCACCCAAGGTGGTGTCAACTGCGATTGTCAGACATCCGCCGGTAAGACCAAAGAGATTGCGTGTTTATCTTTCCCCGATCAAGGGCAGATAAATGAAAGGACGCCAAGGTTTTGGACCAAGTCTAGCCTGAAGAAGGAAAGGTGGGGCGGGTGAAGAAATTGAGGATAGGACGGGGAAATAACTATAATAAATAAAATAAATAATGTTATAAACCTGGTGGTGG